>JARWLC010000009.1:124457072-129257072 GCA_033318265.1 Phyllotis vaccarum | reverse complement strand
GACATTCTGTGGCTATTGAATGTCCCCAGGCTATCTCCAGTACTGGGGCAATTCATGGTTAATTAGCTGCTATCTGATAGTCCAGAGGTCATCTCCTGTTTGCATTTTGGACCCAGCAGAGCTCAGGCAAGCCTGTCTCAAACTGGAGTTAAGAAACTTTTGCTCAAAAATGAAGGTGCTTCTCTGGTTCTTCACTTCGACCTACAGTTTGTCCTTCCTGCAGCGTGTTCTGGTACCAGAGCCTAGCAGAATCCTCATCACACAGGGCAGAGAGATTTCATCTAGCAACCAATGGTAGCAGGTGTAGAATACTACATCCAAACCTTAGGCAGAGCTCTGGGGAGTCATATGAAGGAGGGGGAGGAAGTAGAGCGGGCAGGGGCGCTGTGAGAACAGGGCACACAGACTCATCAGACCAGAACTTAAGGGGACTGGCAGAAATCCGAGAGCCTGTAGGGCTCTGAGCTAGGTCCTTGGCATGTATGTTATGACTGAGTAGCTTCGTGTTTGTGTGGCATTGCTAAGAGTGGGTTGATGTGGTGGCATGTGCCTGGTCTTATTGTGGCTTGTTGTACCATGTTTGACTGATGTTCCTGGAAGGCCTCATTTTTTTTTCTGAGGGGAGAAAGCAGTAGGTGCATCTGGGAGAAAGTGGGGAGGAGACAAATTGGTGGGGAAGGAACTACAGTCGAGATGTAATGTATGAGGGAAGAATGAAAAGAAAGTGAAAGAAAAATTATAAATAGAAACCAAAACCTGTGTCCTCTTTACAACAGTCAAGGAACTTTTTCTACTCTGTTGTCATTTCACATAACTGCAAACAACACATAGCTCACCAGCTCCCTAAACAAGGTAAATGAAAAATTTCTAACACAATGACTTAGAGCAATTAGAAGAACTCAAGGATTCCTCACATTGCTGAAGAACATAGTGTCAGTTATCCACAGGAAGGAAAAAGACTTAAAAATTTCAACTGATTTTGGTGAAAAGAAAAGAAGCGGGGAGGGAGGGAAGGAGGGAGGGAAGGAGGGAGGGGAGAATACTCTTACACGTGAAGCTTTTAAAAAGATTTTGCTTTTAACCTTGTGTGTGTGCATCTGTTGGCCTGCAGTGGAATTACAGGCAATCGTGAGACTCCCCACGTGGGTACTTGAATCAAATTCAGGTTCTCTGTAAGAGCAGCAAATACTCTTAGCAGCAAATACCACTGTTCCAGCCCCACATAGAAAGTTTTTTTTTTTTTTAACAGTTTTGCTCTTTTTTTCTTTTTTATTTTGAACTATGATGTTATAGTTTAGCAGATTAGTTTGAGATAAAATTTATTACGGGAGTATCTCTAAAAATCTTTGGTTACTGATAAAAATATTCTTCCTTTAACAAGTTAAGAATAATATTTTTGGTAGATCTTTATAGTGTCATTGGCTCAATATTTTGTAGAAGCAGATGGTATTGTTATATATATAGTTTTCTTATTTTATGCTCTGGGACTGAGAAGTAAAATAATAAATTTTACATTTAGAAATGTATTTCTTTTCTTGTAAATTCAGAAGAGAAAATTCTATTTTGAATATCCGAACCACTCAAAACATTCCCTGGTTGGGATGGTGTTGCTGACATTACTCATGGCTGTGATTCTGGGAAATTACTAACCTTTCTTAGTGATTTCACATCATGTTTATTTTATATGGATCCCCTGCAGGGAACAATGGTCCTTTTGAAATCATAATTGCTTACAATTCCTCCTCAGACAAGTAGAGTATTTGTTAAAACTACAGTGTATTGGGAATAAAAACTCATTAATGATCAAACTTGCTGGGTAAATAACTTCTGTCTAGCATTTTTGTTCAGGTATGCAGTGTAAGACCTAAAGGAATTAACTTTATTTTTTTTCCCTCAGAAATGATGAATTTGGGGAAAATATATATTTAATTTAAATAGAACTTGTCTGTAGTAGTAGTTTGTGGTGGGATTCAGGAGTCAGCTGATAAGGTCCGAAGATGCTTACCCAGGGTCCCGGGCTCCAGAAGGGGGAGTAGCCAACCCCATTCATAAGAGGCTGTAACACCTAAATCCCACCACAGTAGTCAGGAATTCAGTCCCAACTTCTAAAAATAGCATATGACTAGCAAGATGGAAAACTCATAACAGCTTGATACTAAGATTTAACACCAAACAGTGTAATGTGTGACTTATAGATAAATAGGATAGTATTACATGAAAGGACATTTGAAGCCTTAAAACTTTTTTACACCAGGATCTTAAGAACTGTACACAGGTTGTACACAAAACTTAGGGATAGTGGACTGTTGGGTGCTGGCATACCCAGACCCATATACTCTGTGTCAGGCTAAAAAAGCCTGGGCAAGGTCAGTGCCCTTTTGTTTACTTCCCTGATCTTTGTTGATGCATCAACACTCTGTTTTGCAATCAGTGGTTTTCCTGTTATGATGAGGAATCTTGCACCCATTGCCAGAGAACACACTGACAGGCACAGGAACCCAGGGCAGGGGAACTTAAGGGGTATATAAGCTTGCTAAATAAAGGCTGGGGGCAGCAGAAGCAGCTGATCTCCCTTGATGATGGAACTGACTGTCTCTTGAGTGCTGATTTAACCCTGACGACCCTCTCCAGGCTCGGCTACACTAGGCCAGACTAGGCAAGTAGAGGTCCCACCAAGACCCAGGTACGAGGGGTAATCGGACAGGGCTCAGCTGTATATTAGAGGGAGAATTGTGATATAAAAGGGTACGTACCATGGGAAATTTGAATTCAAAGGTTCAGCTGGCTTCGGAACTTAAGGAACTGTTACGCATACAAGGAACTGCAATTAAGTCTTGTACCACACTCGCTTTTGTTACTACAGTTGGAGACATTTGTTCTTGGTTCTTGACAGGGGGAGGATTTAATATTCCTGATTGGGAACAGGTTAAGGCTGAAACTCAAGCTCTAAATGGCTACAATAAGCCAGTGACAGAGATGATGCTTGACATGGTTGGAAGCCAGGACAGGGGCTTGGTCGTAGAAAACAAGGGAGGACATCGTATCTTGAGATTAATACAAACTTCACAAGGACACCTGGAGACAGACCAGGGCTGGGACATTTTTAGTTGGGGCCACTGCTGGAAGGCCTGAACCTGTACATATTACTTGGAATTCTGATAATCCTGTATGGGTTGAGCAGTGGCCCTTACCTAAAGAAAAACTTCAGGCTTCTAAAGATCTAGTTGCTGAGCAATTATCTGCTGGCCATATTGTACCTTCCACATCCCCCTGGAATACTCCCATCTTTGTTATTAAAAAGAAATCAGAAAAATGGAGACTGCTCCAGGATCTGAGGGCTGTCAATGCTACCATGCAAGTCATGGGAATGTTGCAACCAGGTCTTCCCAGTCCTGCTGCTATACCCAAGAGCTGGCATTTAATAGTATTAGAGTTAAAGGATTTTTTTTTCACCATACCTTTAGCCTCGCAAGATTGCCAGCATTTTGTTTTTTCTGTTGCTTCTATCAATTATAATGAGTCATATCAAAGGTGTCAGTGGGTAGTGTTGCCTCAAGGTATGGCCAATAGTCCCACTATATGCCAGATGTATGTTTCAGCTGCTATAAGACCTCTTAGACAAAAGTTTCCTGATGCTTACACAATCCATTATATGGATGATATTTTATTAGCTCATCCTAATAAATTAAAATTGTTGGAGCTTTATATAACCCTACAACAATTGTTAAAGGATGCTGGCTTAGTTATTGCCCCAGAAAAGGTACAGTTAACGCCTCCTTATCATTATTTGGGTCATGTCATTAATGACACAGGAATCACCTCCCAAAAGGTACAGTTCGCCACCTCTCATTTGAAAATCCTCCATCATTGGCAGCAATTTTTAGGAGAAGTTCAATGGCTCTGCCCTTCCTTTTCCATACCCACCGGAGAGTTAAAGCCTCTTTTTGATATACTCAAAGGTGATTCTGATTCCTTTATCACCCCGCATCTTGACCCCAGAAGTGAAGGTGGTGCTAAGAAAAGTTGAAGTGACTTTACAAGGACTATTTATTCAACAGATTGATTGTGAACAGCCATTGAGATTTCTTGTACTTGCATCTGCTTTTGCTCCCATTGGAGTTTTTGGCAGACTGATTCTCTGTATTGGGTACACTTATCTGTTTCACCAGGCCACATGGTTATTCCATATCCCAGTTTAGTATCTCAACTATTATGGAAGGCACGTGCTTAAGTAGAGCCTTATTTGGAAGGGATATGGATGACATTGTTGTGCCTTATACTCAAGACATGATAAATAATTTAATCCAATATGATGATTCCTGGTGTTTATTTGTGTGCTCTTATAGAGGACAAATTAGTCAAGAATATCCTAAACATAAAATTATTCAAAGTTTTAAATTATGCCCTTTTATTTTTCCTAGAATAGTTAAGTTAAAACCCATTCCCAGAGCTCGCTTGTTATTTACTGATGGATCTAAGAATGGTAGGGCTGTAGTAGTAAATGGAGATAAAATTGATAGCATTCAGATGCAAGATGCTTCAGCCCAATTGTCTGAACTTTCAGCCTTTATTTTGGCCCTCCACTTATACCCATGTGAGTCTTTGAACATTTATACTGATAGTGTCTATGTTGCCAACATTGTACCTCAGTTGGAGGTAGCCCCACATATTGGGGACTCTTCCAAGATCATGTCACGATTACAACAGTTACAACTCCTTTGGACACAAAAGGACCCCATTTTTGTGGGACACCTTTGAGGACATACCGGACTTCCTGGACCACTGGCTGTTGGAAATGCATGAGTGGATGAAGCCACTCGTTTGACTTTTAGTGTTTTAGAGTATGACAAAGCAGTACAACTGCATAAAAAATTTCACTTAAATGCTCAAACTTTAAGGCATCAGACCGGATTCTCCAAAACTGAGGCTTTATCCATTGTGTCTACTTGTTCCACTTGTGCTCCTTTTGTACATACTCCCTCTTTAGGAATAAATCCCAGTGGCCTTAAAGCCAATGATATTTGGCAAATAGATGTAACACATATTGCTAATTTTGGGCCTCGGCGTTATTAACATGTGTCCATTGATACTTATTCTTGAATCATTATGGCTACCCTACATGCTGGAGAAAAAACAAGGCATGTTAGTGATCATTTAACTACTGCATTTGTCTTTATGGGTGTGCCGCAGCAATTAAAAACTGATAATGGTCATGCTTATGCCAGTGCCCGGTTTTCTCACTTTTGTGCTTCCTGGGATATTGTGCATAAGACAGGTATTCCCTATAACCCCCAGGGACAGGCCATAGTGGAACGCGCTCCTTGCCATTTGAAGACGTATTTACAAAAAATAAAAGAGAGTTAAATTAATCAGTCTTGTCAGGGGCCTCAAGCTTTACTTTCTATTACACTTTTTATTTTAAACTTTTTATTGGTGGAGGACAAGGGCCATAGTGCCGTGCAGCGGCATTTTTCTATTCCTGCATCCATGGACACCATGGTAAAGTGGAAAGATTTATCTACGGGTGTGTGACAGCCTCCAGCACCCATATTAGCTAGAGTCTGGGGAGCAGTCTGTGTTTATCCCACAGGAGTGGACAAGCCTGTTTAGGTTCCTGAGCGCTGTGTCAGGCCAGTACAGGACCAGACCTTGTCATCTGAAGAAGCAAAATATGTCCAGCCCCTCCAGGATGTGCCTTCACAGAGCAATCCTGCTTGTTCTGATCTTGAGCATCGTGAAGAGTCGGGGCCATGTCACCTGGACCCTCCAATTTTATTGCCAGTTAGCGTTGAGAGCCCTGTTTTTCATGCTTTTTTTTCCCCACTAGTTGGACATTGGTGTTGCCACTAGTAATGTGCATCAACAAAAGGCTCCCATAAATTCCAGCTTTACCCTTGATCAAGTGTTACGTTTTAGCAGAAATAGTACATTTAATAATAATGATACCAGTTATGGAAATGAAGGATGTGTGGTTTTGTCTAATTTAACCACTGGAGATTTTGTGGGCAATAATTCTGGTGCTCGGGTTATTGGGGTAAAGGATATCTGGTATCCCCTTAACCTTAATACAAAGAATGAAGCATACTATGGACCCCGTCCTGTGGGATTTTGCTGGGCAGATTCTCCTAATACCTCCTTACAGCCTGCCTTACAGTGGAGAACCTGCATTCCAGGAGAGCTGAGAAATTTACAAAAAGATGCTAATAGCACTAGCTCTTTATGGCTCTTTGGACCTCGGGCACTAGTGCCAGGAAGTTATCCTTACCATTACAGAAACCCAACACAGGCAGGCATTGGTCAAGTTTTTGATGGAGCTTATTTGTGTGGCCCCAGAGCCTGTTTAGATATGATACCATTGATGATTACCAATGTTACATTTTTTAATGGGACTGCCTCTTGGAATGCTTCTGATGCTTTTGAAACTTCCCTACATATTAATGAAACCAAAAACTCCAGTGTTGTATCCCAACTGTGTGTGCTCATCCCTTTTTTCTTCCTTTTATGGAATGGAACTGGGGAGGAGGGGGGTAAAGTTAAACTGTTCAGTTTCTAATTGTAGCCTGAGTAATTGCTGGGACCCATGGACAACACATGCGCTTGCGGTTTGTGTTCCCGCTGCCATTGTTATGCCACTTAATGCAACCACACAGCAACAATGGTATCTAGTCTGGTTATATAAATGGAATTTTGGCATCACAGCAGCAATAGTAACTGCCATTGCCATTGTCGTGACCACCGTGACTGCTGACAGAGTTGCTATAACCCAACAAGTACAAACTGCTACTGTGGTGAATCAACTAGCTGGGAAGGTTGCAAAGGCTTTGGAAGTACAAGAGACTTTAAATGGACAAATTCATTTTGGGATTTTGCAACCTAATCAACAGACCGTGTTGCTGCAAGAGGAAATAGACATTTTGAGTTTACAACTGAAAATGCTTTGCAATCTAGGGTTTACTGAAATATGTGTAACTGCTTATAGAGTTGAAAATGTATCTGCTCAAGTACTTTTGTTGAATCAATATTTGTCTGGACCCTGGAATGTTCCCTTTTTGAATTACACTATGGAACTTGCTCATATGATCGCAGAAATTAATCAAACTCGTGTAGCCCCTATTGCTGCCTCTGATTTTTGTAATGCACTTGCCAGTGCTGCTGGATAGATATCTCGGTGATCAGGCTCTGTATCAATGATAGTACTTTGCCTATTAGGGCTTGTGGTCCTGTCAGTGGTGTTCTGGCATTGGGTAAGACAGACTCGCTCCACTCAGCAGGTTTTAAGCAAGCCTTTTTGGCCTTATGGCCACTTAACAACGCACAGATTTGGCTATCTATGTCTTAGAGGGATACCTAATGACAGGCAACCTCTCCGATCCTCACATCCACCTAAGGCATGGGATAAGGGCACCCCCAATGATGGGTACTGTGATGGGGGCTAGGAGATGACCTAAGACAGGGGTCCCTCTGTTCTTTTTAAATAAAAGGGAGTGAGATGTTGGGTGCTGGCATACCCAGACCCATATACTCTGTGTCAGGCTAAAAAAGCCTGGGCAAGGTCAGTGCCCTTTTGTTTACTTCCCTGATCTTTGTTGATGCACCTTGTGTGCATCAACACCCTGTTTTGCAATCAGTGGTTTTCCTGTTATGATGAGGAATCTTGCACCCATTGCCAGAGAACACACTGACAGGTACAGGAACCCAGGGCAGGGGAACTTAAGGGGTATATAAGCTTGCAAAATAAAGGCTGTGGGAGCAGAAGCAGCTGATCTCCCTTGATGATGGAACTGTCTCTTGAGTGCTGATTTAACCCTGATGATCCTCTCCAGGCTCGGCTACACTAGGCTGGACGCGGCAGTGGACATGTTTTTGCACACAGTCCATGAGTCTGTTGAAAATGACTTTCTCACCTACCTACATTCAAGCTTATTTATGTGTCTGTGATTTTCTGGTAGGGCTGTGGGTGATCACTTGGCTCTGCCATCTTCAGCTATCGTTAGCTATATGGTACATGTTGCCTTAGTGATAGTGGTATGGCTAGGGTGGATATCAGAATGCCCATTGAGTCCTCATGCGGACATATCACATAGTTATCCCTGGTCCTTATGGTCTGATCAGCTTTGAAATACAGAAAATTAGACTTATTTCTTAGACATTCAGTATCCATTTCTACTCATTAGTTGATCTTCGAAGTTTAAGCTAGTGAATCATAGAAAGATAATAAAGACTTCTAATTTACATTATTGTTTGAGAAGAATAATGATTAAAACCTAGCTATTTTCATTGCTAATACTAATAATCATTAGTATGTTAATAAAAAAAATAAGAGTAAGACATAGTATGATTTAACCAGTCAGATACTGGGTAAGTCATTAAAGTCATCAGTAGATACACAGACATCTGGATTGCAGTGAGTTCCTGGAAAGAGGGGTACACTAATATGAGTTGGGGTATGAGATCTTGTGATTATTTCAAATGAGAGGATCCTATGGATAATGAAGAAGATATATACTGCAATTTGGAGGGAATCTATAATCCACTTTAAATGTGCGGAAGAGAAGCTCAGTAGTTGAGTTCATATATGGCATTCATTTCTCAACATGAGTTGGGCAGATGACAATAGCCTGCCTTAAACCCAATGCCTTCTTATAACTTCTATGGAAAATTGCACACTTTGCATGCATGCATAGTAACACACGCACATGTATGTATGCACACACATATACAGAGAGAGAGAGAGAGAGAGAGAGAGAGAGGCACAGAGAGACAGAGAAGGTACAAACTATAATCCATAATTGTGAGCATTATATTATAACGTGTTTCAAATGAAGCAGTGAGAAAAATCTAACCATATTCATGTCTGCTAATGAATTAATATAAATTAATAACAGATCCTGAGTTCAGAATGTAGGTGCTGATGTTTCTACAGTGTAAACATTTTGTCATGATACCGTCTGCTATTTCCTAAGATTTTTTCATTTGATATGGAAGGCGATAAGTAGCCAACTTACCATGCAATCTTTCCAGACATTCTTATTAACTGTGTTTTCCTTATCCATTGGGAATCACCATATACACAAATTTTCAGTTTGGCATTTATTGGTAGGGTGCTCATATACTTTATTCTGATCTTATGATTTCATGTCTTTGGTCAAACTTCCTCAGAGGTCAGGAGCTCCTTTAAGATGACACTGATCTTTATTCTTGTGTGGAACAACCTGGATTGTAGAAGGGCTTTAAACAGCTTGAATATAGGGAAAAAAGTATTTCTTACAAAATTGTGCTATATGTCTGCTATATTATCTTTTCATTTTTAGACAGCAGAGAAGTACACTGTGATAATAACAGAAGCATAGTAAGAGAAGCACTTACTAGAGACAATAACTTTTTATATGAAGAAAATAAAATATTTTAATTAAATACACATACAAAAACAAACACACATCCACTTATGCAATGATATTTTTTGTCTAAATGGATTATAGCCCACATGATGGTCTACAATCAGATTCTCACATGACTATGTAATGAAAATGGGAACTCACCAGAAAATTGTATATTTAATTTACTTTTTGTATTTAGTTTTTATTTTATAAAATTAAAATATCATTACATTTCCTTCTTCTCCTTCCTCCTTCTCACCCTTTCCAAGTATGCTTCCTTTTACTCTCTCCATAATCCATAGCCTTTTTCTTTAGTTTTTGCTACAAATATATCTGCTTTTCTAATTCATTTAATTAACAAGTATTATTTATTATAATAGTGTAGAAATGTATATGCAAATATATGTGCAGTTAAAACTACATGGTTGCAGGTTGTTGTACCTTCTTTCCTGGCATTTAAGTCTAAATCAGGTGGCTCATGAAGGAACCTACTGAATATCTGAGTCAATTAATGAGTGTGAAATTTATTTACTAGTCATAGAATTCCATGATTATTGTCACCCACCTAAGGCTAGAAATTAGCAGTGCAACTTATTTCAAAAAATCAAATGCTGAACATTTTGCATTTTTATGCCAAGTCAAATTTGCAACTTAAATGTTATTGTTTAACCATTCACTTTGTTAACACATTAAAAAAAATAAACCTCTAAAAGTCCTTTAGTTTTTTATTGAGCATATTGCAATTAATGTCACACTTAGAAAAAATTATCTTAGCTTCCCGATTTACCAGAAGTTTGGTGTGAGGGGAACCAGGTGGAATTTGGGAGAGATAATTGTAGATGGATATGATCAATATACTATGAGTCAAAGTAATAAAAAAGAAGAAATTAGTATCAAAGTTAATTCATCTTTGTTCTCATTCATAAATCAGGCAGTATGTGTTATTTCTGCACTTTATCATTAATTTAAGGTTGCTTATATGCTGATGCCACATATGTAGAAATCCAGGCAGCACCTATGGTAACAATTATTTGCTCTAAATACCTACATATTTATTTAATGAGAAGATTTAGAGTTCAACATTCCTAGAAAGGAATGTTTTGGAGGCTTTTATGATGTATTTGATTCATAAATCTAATTAAGTATTAATAATTCTATATATGAGAAAATGGTTCAGACTAAATCAGTGACCATGGATTTTTCTAATTAATGCAAAATTACATATGAAACTTAAATGGCTATAATGAGATATTCTTTTTTAAAGTTTTTGGAGAATAATTCTAAAGGATGAGTAATTACTGTTACCATTACCTTCACTCAGTGTATGAGGGTAATGCCATTTCCATGCTGAAAGCATAGGGAATAAATCATGTCACAGTGAACGCTAATCCCCTAAATGTGTTGAGTAGGCCTAGGAAACAAAACTATAAGTACTGAACTTCTAGTACCTTTCCTTTTTATGGCAAAAATGATGGCTAAAAGGTAATTCATAGTTTCAGTTATTCACATTAACCTAGAAATATTTAAATACCTCAAAATCTACTTCTATGAACTTGTGTGTTGCTTGAAGCTATGAGTATACATCTCTGACTAAGAAAAATATTATAGGTAAATAAAAGGAACAGTCATAATAGCACACATTTTATATCTACATTTTGAAATATGTTTTTGCTCAAAATGTACCTATTCTGACTATATTCTCTCTCTTAGCAAATTCTGGGTAAGCAAACAGTACTAGTAAAATGAAGGTTAGAGGATGGGAATAGGAAAGATCTAGCCTGAAGTACATTTTGCAGACATATGGAAAGTTTGATGCTGGTAAAAGAAATCTTGAAAAAGAAAAAAATTAGAGTAGACACAAATTTTCAAAAGACTATCTGTCACTACTTAATGTCGGAACTAAACTTCAAATAACATACTGAGTTCTGAATCAAGTACCAATTACATAATGAGTGTTCTCAAACTTTGTTTGAAATTTAGTGTGATGTGGGAATGTCTTTCTGTATGGTGTGAATATCATTCTTTAAATAAAGGACTGTTTTGACCTTGGCAGGTACCATAGAAAATGTAGGCGGGGAAATCAGAGAATGTGGGCAGGGGCAGAGTCACACACAATTCGAGCTAGACACCCAAAGAAGAGATATGTAAGGAACACAGGTGAGCCACAAGCCACGTGGCAGACAATTAAATGGAAATGAGTTGAGTTAAGATGAAGGAGCTAGCTAGCAATGTACCTAAGCCATGAAGTTAATATAAGCATCTGAGTCATTTTGGGGGCCTGAGCAGCGGCAGGCAGCTAGCACTCTGGCACAGCAGGTTTGTGAGTCTGGACCTCTGGAAGGGGGCCAAAAACCTCATTGTGTATTGTCTAGATTGCCAGGTACCAGAGACTAGATAGCCCAGAGACCTAAGATAGAAACAAACACAACTGACAGAAAAATAAAAATAAATCAGTGAAGTGATTCCTAATAATACTTTGCTATATTCATAGATCTCTGTCTTATCCAGGTCTCATCAAAGGCCCCCTCCAGCAGCAGAAGGGAGCCATTTCAGAGACCCACAGAAAAACATTATACAGAGAAAGACTAAATTGGAGGTCTCTATCAGGTCCTTCCACTTGATAATTGGGGAACCCTGAAGAAGAGGGAGAGGAACGATTGTAGGACTCAAAAGGGGTAGGGGACACCAGGAGAACATGGCCAGGGCTCATAGGGGCTCACAAAGACTAAAACAGAAAGCACAGCCTCCATGATTCTGCACCAGCTTCTTGAGTATGCACGGCTGTTAGTTCAGTGTTTTTATGGAACTCCTAACAATGGAAGATGGTGTGTCTCTGACTCCTTTGCCTGCTCCTGGGACTCTTTTCCTCCTATTTGACTTGTCTTGTCTAGGCTCAATATGAGGGCTTTTGCCTTGTCTTATGGTATCTTTGATTGTGTCGGCTCCTTCCTGAAGGGAAATGGAAGGAGATGGATCTGGGAGAGAGGGAAGGTGGAGGTAACTGGGAATAGTGTAGGGTGGGGAAAGTGTGATCAGAAAGTATGGCGTGAGAGAACAATCTATTTTCATTTTAAAAAACTAAAAGAAATTTAATGTATAAAATTTTATAGTTAAAGTTTTAAATAATAAAATTAGCAATTCCTTGTAATTGCCTTATCAGAGATTTCTAATTAAAAAAATTCATCTTAGAAAAAATTTAAATATGATAACATTGAAAGTTTTTGTATACCTATCCACAATTTTGTTTGTGATTTTTTTTTTTACATTTCTACAATATATTTATTAGAGTCTATTAAGCAATACCACCCTTTTTCACAAAAATGTCTCACTACTTACTTATCTCTGACTGTTCTATTGAGTAGTACATTAAGTGTTGTCATTGTATCCTTCGAGGTACCTACTGTGAGACTATCACAAAACTTCCTTGCTTAAATTGATACCTTACTGGAACAATAAGATGTTAGTAGAACATTTTCTAATTAGAATTAAACTATTGAAGTTTATCACTGGACAGTTTCTATGTAGAACATTGACTGAGATTGTTGATATTTTCTGTAACAAATATTTTATAAATATTGTTGCATAGAATAATAAGATTTTTCTGCATTTAAAATATACAGCATCCAGTTTGAAAAGTGCACATCTAGCCAGTAGCCATCATCCACCACTCATGATAATGAGAATAGCTGTCTATTATTTCTCCAGAAATCATTTGGAAAAACTGGAAGTCATTTTTCTGGCAAGACCATTTTGGCTGTCAGCGATTCCTAGATGGCAGATGGGCCAGTTCAGTAGGAAAACAAATCAAATTAGCACAGTCGGAGTAAGACTTAATGCTGACACTGATAACTTGCATTTAATAATAGTCCTGGAAGCCAGAAATAATTCCACAGATGAAATCTATGTTAAAAGACAGCAATTCTGGGTCCAGAATCTCATTTTACAGGACCACTTCACAGTTGCAGCTCTTGGCTCACAGTTCTGAAGGAATTGGCAGAGCTGAGTTCATAATAAAATGATAATTCTCCAGTTGAGCACTCCCATCTGAATGCCAGCATTACCACACAGACATAATGCTACCTTCTTGTTTTGCTAGAAACAGAATCTGCTTCCCTTTAAAAAAAAAAAAAAAAAAAAAAAAAAGCTTTACACCTAAAAAAGATGACAGCAATTGTAAGACACAGCAATCCTGACCTCTCCAACTTAGATCTGCTTTTCTCATTGAGGAAAAACCATCTGTAGTATAGCTATGTGATTACAGGCTCATTTATGAAGCCCTGATCCAACAAATGTGAAGCTGGGTTGGATTACAATAGATATTTCCCTGGGAAAATGTGCTGCCCAAGATCAAAACCGTAAGATATTAGTCAAGGAAACTATTTCCCAGTTTATAATAAGGGTAAGTCTTAACATTTGACATTGACATGGGAATTATGGAATTTTTATAACATAAGCACATCTTTAAAACTGCACAAATGTATTAGGATTGAAATTTTTATCACTATGATTCCATTACAGAAAAGATGAATCAAGATGCCCTAAATATATCACAATTATATATATATATATATACACACACACACACACACATATTTAGAGACTTAGGTAGAACTTTCTTATGCAAATACTTAACAAAGCTTTCTCAGTAAAAGAAAAATTTACATAAATATCTTGTGTCAATTTCTGCAATGTTGCTCTCATTTTTCTTACTTGGCTATAGTAATATATTTTTATTTCATATACTTTTTCTAAGTCTGAAAGACCCAGGTCTGTGAATATTTGCATTGTAAATTAAAATAGTCATGAAATTTAATTATTGGGATGTGTGAATATGGAATTATCAGCAAAAATGAAATTATATTCTGTCAAACTGGCCACAAGTATGTGAATGTGCTTCCTGACAGGAATTTGGGCTCATCTCATGTGTATTCATGTCTACTCTAATGAATGAACAGACAGCATTTTCATGTCCCTTACTTCCTGTGGAATTTCTTCTGAGGGTATAGTTTATGATTTATTAGATTTTTCTACTTTTCTTTATGCCACTGTTAGTTGAAATATTCTAAGCTTTATTTCTTCCCTGTTACAAACTGTCTGACAGGCTTCAGGCACTTTGTCCATGCAATTATTTCTCTAAATATTTGGAAGCCATATCAAGTCTGTTTGACCTAGCATCTCAGTGTCACTCAGTGTCATTACTACTGACATGTCCTAGCAATCAAAATTAATAAAGAATCAGCTTATATCCAAATTTTCTTTGCTACCTTAAAGGGAATTAAGCAGCTATGCCCTAAAGGTCCTTGAGAGCTTTAATGTAATTTTTGTGCATCTGTCTCTCATTCATTTACACATTCATCATCCTCATGTTCTAACCCACATCTAATGAATACTGATGAGCATTTTGGAATCCAATGTTTTGTCAAATATTTTATTTTGACTACCTTTAAATGAGTTTTAGGCCTAAAGAAGAGACTTTTTGTAGAATAAATTGGAATTTGGGGAACATTTCTGTATTGTAATTCTTTATATTTCAAACAAGTTTTACAGATGTCAAATTTCTTCTTTTCCCCTTTGTCATTCTGCTCTATAGTAATCCCACGAGGCACAGAAGGTGGGCAGCCTTGTCTCCTCTCAGGAAAGAAAAGTGCATAAATTTCAGAATCATTTCTAAGGTCATAGGGTTGCTCAATGATGGTTTGACTCTACAACTAGTTCTTTAACTTCATTTGACCTCTTACTTGTGTACATGTCCACATCTGTAAAGTTGCAATCATAAGTCTTTACCTTTGAAAATGCAGCTAAGTTAAAAAAATTACAACTATTTACATGATGTTATCAAATTATTTATAATATCCACCTTAAAGCAGATTCCACAAAGACAACACTGGGTGATGAATCCTACCAAGAATATAGAGGTATATAATCTATCCAGATACCAAACTCGCCCTTCCTTCCTTCCTTTTTTTGTACTTCCCTCTGTTTCCTCTGACTCTCTTTATCCATCTTCCCAGAATTTATATTTGTCTCCCAACATGCACACACACACACACACACACACACACACACACACACACACACACTATTTAGGATAAATGAAATTTTCTAACAGTCTATTGTCAGTAGTTGCAAACTTATGTGTGGAGAAAAAAAAATAAATACATGATAAACTTAAGGCATTGGTAAAAAGGAGTTCCTGGCCGCATGTGTGATATTATTGTATCACTAAACAGATAAAAGAGCAGATGCACAGGCAGGGTCAATCAAAAAATTATTCACTCTCAGAATGTAGGTTAATCCAAATTTACTGATATGTATTCAATTACTTAATTTCCAAAACAGTTTTACTCTTGTTGGTTAAGTTTTAGAAAAAAATTATAGCTAAGCATTGTCTAGCTGATAGTGGTCCTTTGGAAAAGTCTACAACAAACTCTTTGTTAATATACTTCAAAATTTCAAAAAGGAACAACCTAAAATATTTTTGAGATACTGCATCATTATATTTGGACAAATAGAATTGACTACAGATATGCCTGACATAAGAGGTACAACTAAATTAGGTCTAACAGATTTACTGGCACTAATCCTTGACATCTATTAAGTAATAAATGTAAGTAAGTACCTTCCAAGGTGGGATCACATCAGACCAACCAGGAGGAATATTTTCCTGCCATCAGGGGACAATGGGGAACCAACTAATAATTGGTAAATCTCAATACCTTCAGAGAATACTATTCAGAGGCAAGAAAAGTTGTTAGAGCTGAAATAAATCTACATTGGGCATGACATCAGCCTATAATTCTAAAACATAGGATGCTGAAACAAGAGACTTACATAGGCTTCATGATTAGATGTTGTTACAAAACTGCAAGATGGAGTTGCTTGTAATAGCCATTCCAAAAGTTATTAAAGGTCAAGAAATTATGGAAAATAAATGATTCTTTAAACTATTTGCACTAACTAAATGTATCCTAACTTTGGTCCCTACATGCATTCTGTTTATTGTGTTTCTTTCAGGCATACAATCTTAGTCAAGATTAAAGTGTGAAAACAGAAAGTTGGAAACTCTATCAGGCATGGCAGGAATAGATACACTCTAAAGAAGTATATGAGTATCTCAATCTGCCAGACTACTGAAACAATGAATGTCCCCACATGGGTATATTTATATTTACCAAGTGAAACAAAGTTAAGCTATGTTCTAATTGCTATAGAATATGTCACATTGTGTCTGAGAGATTGAGCTACCTGAGGGTTTTTGTTTCTTGATGGAAATTTTCTTCATATATTAACACTTCAGAAAGTTGTAGGACACACTGTAATGTGAGTGGACTCAGAAGGACTATTATTAGAACTTTTCAGGAAGCAGTGTTTGGATAAATCTTGTCTTTAATTCCAGCCAGCAATAGGGGAAGTCAAATGAAAAAAAAATGCTTTTCTCTTAGGAGATAAATTCCAACTTCATAACTATACTTCTTACTAAACCATCAAGAACAATTTACACAACTCAAGCAAACAGAATGGCCAATACCTCTAAAACAATCTTACCTTTAAAATTATAAATTTAAAACATATACATTAAAATGAATTCTGGAATGCTGGAAACTGTAAGTCTGTCATTTATCACAGTTATTGAAGAAACTTTTTGTCCCTCATTAAAGCATTAGTACTTTGCAATATATATCTTCAAATTAGACCTTAATTTTTTATCTCCTAAAAGAAGAAAAGAAATGGAAGTGAGAAAATAAAAAACAATTTTGTCCAGTTTTTAAGAATCTCTTTTTCTATATGTTGTATCTTTTTAGCAGCATCAACTGCAATTTCAAAATGCATGAACATGTTACTTTTCCCTTTGAATACTCCTGTTCAACTAAAAACAAATTTTAATAGTGTACCAGGATTCCTTTTGAAAAGACATCTTTAAAATTACTTTATTCATTATAGTTTGCATAACTATTTTCAGGTACAGTAGCGTTATCTAATCTCCTTATAATAACTAAAAACTCCAACATGCTCCTAAAGGTACTTAAATATGGCAACAGATAATACTTAATATGAACAACTTTAATGGGGGGGAGGAGCTTTAAAAATCAAGAGCTTTATCAAGTACAAATTTAACTCATAAAACAAGAGCAGAAAACTTCTGCTGTACAAAAAAGCTAGGAAGCACAATGATGAGAAACCTTTAGAAAGTCACCAAATCTTTGCTAAGCTTAAGTGCTGCAAGCTGATCATTTCAAAACTGGGCAAAGGAATGGAACAAATACTTCTCAAAAGAAATGTAGATGACCTAGAAATATACTCAAAAAAATAGTGCAACATCCTTAACTATCAGAGAAATACAAATTACAAATGAGATCCTATCTACATCCATCAGCATGGTACTTATCAAGGAAATAAAGTAAAGCAAGTGTTAATGAGATAGAAAGAGAAGAAATTTATTCACTGATGGTGAGAATGTAAACAATGAGGCTACCAGGGAAACTATTATGGAGGTTTCCTAAAAGCCTAAAATCAAAACTAAAACCAATATAATTCCTGGCTGTGAACTCAAGGGAACATAGTTCATCATCCAAGAGAGATACACATACACCAATTTTTACCATAGAGCTGTTAACAATAGCCAAGGGGACTCGATCTAGATGACCACCAACTGATGAATGAATATATATTATACATATGTATATAATGTTTTATATGTATATATAGTTACATATACATGGTGAAATTTAGCAATAAGTATTACTAAAATGTGTTCAAGAAAGGTTATAGAGCAAACAGAAGATGGCATAACAATAAGGGCAAATATAAGCAAAATAAAATTATATTCATTGGTGAAATATCATGACTTCCATTATTCTGTATGTAATTAAACTTTTTGTTTAAACAGGAAGCAGAGCAGATCCTATCCTCTTGATTTGAATTTCAGTACTATTCAGACCTGCATTCTGATGGAGGGCATCTCTTTGAAGTAACACTTCTCTTTAAAAAATTATTATATGACTTCAGCCAGGAAAGCAGGTAGGTTAACTATAGACCTTCACCTCGACCTCTGTTCCTCCGAGTCCAATCCCTTAGCTCTATCCCTAGCCTTGTAACAGACCTTTGACTATGGCTTCTCCTCACTCTCTGCCTTCATTCCCAAGAAGATCCTGGAGGAACATCCTGCTTTCCTTCTTCCTGTGGAATAGCCAGCCACACACACACACACACAGAGAGAGAGAGAGAGAGTACATCTCCACTCCTTATTGTCAGCCCTCAATTCTTAAAATACATTTTACCTGAAATCCTCAGTGTGGCCATATCTATCAGGATCCTAAGAATTTCTAACCAAGTAACACACAGCCCCTACACTCTTCTAAGAGACAGAGAGGGTAATCCACCCAATGAAGTCAAGACCAGATATCAGCACCTGGAATTACAATTTTTCCAAGTCCAGATGCCTGGACGCCATTTTAAAACCACAATCAATAACAGCCAGGACCATATGACTCCACTAGAGCCCAGCAGGCCCTTAATGCTGCAACATAGCAAAAGTACAGGAAAAGGAGCTTCCAGTGTCCTTTGTGGGTAAGATAGATGTCCTCAAAGAGGAAACAAATAAATTTCTTAAAGAAATCTATGAAAACAGAAATAATGGAAGAAAATAAATAAAACAGTTCAAGACCTGAGAGTGGAAATAGAATTAATAATAAAACCCAAATAGAGGAAAATCTGGAAAGGGGAAGTTTAGGAATTTGAACAGAAATCTCAGAGAAGCATCCCCAACAGCATCCAAGAGATGGAAGGGAGAAACAGACATTGTGGACAGGAAAAAGAAATGGATACTTCAGACAAAAAAAATTGTTAACTATACAATCAGAAAACATCCAGGGAATCTAGAACAAATCTATCAAAAATGGGAACAGAGCAAAGAAAAGAAACCCAGGTGAAAGGCACAGAAAATATCCTCAATAAATGATGGAAGAAAATTTTCCTAACCTAAAAAAGAAGAATACTATAAAGGTACAAGAAGCTTACAGGACACCAAACAGACTGGAAATTTGTCTCAGTACATTATAATCAAAACACTAAAGATACAGAACATGGAAAGAATACTAAAATCTTCCAGGGAAAAAGACCAAGTAACATATAAGAGCAGACCTATTAGAATTACAGCTGACTTCTCAAAGGAGATTCTAAAACACAGAAGTGCATAGACCGATGTTATACAGACTCTAGGAGCCCACAGTTGCCAGCCCAGACTATTATACTCAACAAAATTTTCAATCACAAAAAATAATAAATTCCATGATAAAATGAAATTTAAGCAAATTCAGCCCTACAGAAAGTGCTAAAAGGAAAGCTCCAACATAAGGAGTTAACTACACTAAAAAATCACAAGGAACAAATAATGCCAGACCAGCTAATCAGAAGAAGGGAAACAAAGGCACATAAACCAAGGGCAACAACAAAGTATCAGGAATTAACAAACTCTGCCCATTGATATTTCTGGGCATCAATGGTCTCAACCCCCCAATTTAAAAAGAGAAACAAACAAACAAAAAAAATAACAAAAATCACCAACTTACAGAATGGATGTTTAACAGGATTCATCTTTCTGCTACATTTAAGGAATGCAACTCAACATCCAAGGCAAACAGGGGAAGTGGAAAGGATGTCCAAGCAAAGACCGCTGGTGCAGCCATTCCAACATCTGACCAAGTAGACCTAAACCCAAAACTAATCAGAAGAGAGAAGAAAGGAAGCTGCATCCTCACGAAAGGAAACGTCCACCAAGAGGACAAACACAAGGCACTCAAGTTTGAAAAAAATAAAAAATAAAAACCCACTTCAACAGCTTAAATCACATATTGACCTCACACACTGACTGTGAGGGACTTCAACACTCCACTCTGACTAATAAACCAATCATCCTGACCAAAACTAAACAGAGAAATTCTGGAGTTAAAAGATGTTATAAACCTAATAAAAACAACAGATATTTACAGATCATTCCACCCAAACACAAAGGAATATAACTTCTCTGCACTTCATGGAAATTTCTTCAAAATTAACTACATACTCAGACACAAATCAAGTATCCACAGATACAAGAAAACTGAAAAAAATACCCTGCATCCTATCTGACCAACACAAATTAAAGCTGGATATCATCAACAGAAACAGCAGAAACGTCACATGCTTATGGAAACTGAAAAACTCTCTACCAATCAAGAAATGGGTCAAGATAGAAATCAAAGACTTTCAAGAGCCGAATAAAAGTGAATTCACACAAAGTCTCATTGTTAAAGGTAACACCTTCACAACTCATTGAAAATGGAAAGTTGAAATGTGCCTATGTAGTCTTTACCCCTACACTCTAGATTCATTTGAACAAAGAGATATTCTACATGATACCAAAAAAGAAATATAAACAGCAATCCAGTTACAAACCCTTGAATCAACAATGGTGTCCTGCTTGCAAGATACGACAGGGCAATAGTGACACAAGGATCGTTGTAGTAACTGAGCAATACCTAATTAGACTCCCAGAAACTCTGTGAGATGAAACCCATTCCCAACACTGCTAGAGTGACCAAGACCATGAGACTAAATAGCCCAAGGACCTGGAGTTAAACCAAATACTTCCGTTCTAGAAAAACAAACCAAAAACTTAGCAATAAACTGACTTCTAAAGACTTTCTGCTATACTCATAGATCTTATTCAGCCATCATCAGAGAAGCTTCCTCCTACAGCAGATGGGAACAAATGCAGAGACCCAAAGCTAGACATTAGGCAGAGTGAGAGACCATTTAATGCTCAGCCCTAAACAGAATTTCTCCATCAAATCCCTCCTTTCAGGGCTCAGGGAATACTGCAGAAGTGGAGGCAGAATGAGTCTAAGAACCAGAGAGGATGGAAGATACCAAGATAAGAAGACCCTCTAAATCAACATGATCAAAGCTCAGAAGGACTCACAGATACTGAGAGAATATGCACAGGGTCTGCGCCAGCTCCTTTACATACATAGCACGTCTACCAATTTTGTATTTTTATGAGATTCCTGAGCATGAGAACCAATGTGTCTCTTTTTCTGTTCCTTTTCTTAGTCTCTTTTCATTCTATTTGTTTATTTCCCCCAATTACTACATGTTAGTTTTCATTTTATCTTATTATTTTTATCCTTTAGAAACCTCTTTGTTTTCTAATGAGAGACAGAAAGGCAGTGGATCTATATGGAAGGGCAGTATGTACAAGCTTGAAAGAGTAAAGAAAGGGGACACCATATTTAGGATATATCATATGAGAAAATAATCTGTTTTCAATTAAAAATGCTGATTAACATCGTTTCCTTGGTAAGACTCTGAGTTAACCAAATTTTCATATTTTCAGCCAATGTTTGCACTGGTCATTATTCAAATATGAACTAAATAGGAAATACTATTGAGAGAAATCTGAATGTGCAGCTTGCATGTGGAGGTCTGGAAACAATTTGTAGGAGTCTGTTCTCTCCTTCCATCGTGTGGGCACCAGACATCAAAACTGTGCCAATTAGGAATGGGAGGAAGAACCTTCATTCACCAAGGCATCTAACTGACCCTTTAGTAGAACATATGATATAAACACAAACCTTTGTCTCAGCAGTTTAAAACAGTTCAGAGTCTCCAAACTGGAAGGATCTTAGAGTCTTACCCCAATCTGTGTGTAAGACTCTACATGGAATGGAGGAGGTTAAAGGAGAGAATTGGGAATAAAATGTAATGATATAAATTAATGAAAACGTCATAACTAGGCCTATTATTTTGCATATAACATAAAATTTAATGCTTTTAAAGAGTTCAGGAATGCCTTCCACAGTAATAATGCTGCCTTGCAAATAAGTAAATGTAAGTGCTTAGAGACTGATGAACCTCACTGAGCCATCTTATTTATATATTCTGAGCAAGGAGCCCCTCTCTTGTCTTCTCCCAAATGCCCTGTCCTGGTGCAAGCTGGGATTGCAGCTCTGTAGTAGGATCAGGAAAAAACAGAAAGAAGCTAAAGGCTTAAAAAAAAAATTCCTGTGCTCTTGACAACAGCTGGAAGATATGCAGTGCCTGGTGGTTGTTGCTGTGTTTCCAATCACTGCTGTAGAAGGAACTGAACTGGACGCTTATGTATAGAGTGAACACGTGGTGGGGAATTTCAGATGAGTACCTCGACACACCAGTCAGTCTCTGAGTGAGTTTCACATTTTTCTGTCTACTGCCTTCTATCTGCTGTTAGCTATTTATTTTCCTTCTGTGTTCACACTTTATAAACACACCCACTCAAAACTGAAAGTGCAGCTGTTGGAGATCACTTTCTGAACTGCACAGCATAGACAGCCATCACGAGACAAAATTGAAAAATGTATTTGTAAAGTACCTTTTACTTCTGAAGTGGTGCTGTCTCAACTATCTCATTATACAGTTTGATTCTCTCTTTCTCTCTCTCTCTCTCTCTCTCTCTCTCTCTCTCTCTCTCTCTCTCTCTCTTCTCAATAATGGTTGTGGCACTGTATTTCAATTACTAAAGCTTCAAAGGGTAAAGCAAGAAATCAATGGTTTATTAAGATGTAAATTTCAATTATTTCTTTTGCTTATTTTTAAAATTATTCAAGTCCTTGACATTGATTGAGAATAAATTTTTTATTGATAAAATTTTATTATTAATTATTTATTATTTTGTTCTTGAATGTCTTTGTCAAGCTATGAGCTGATGGGCACATACATTTAAATAATATTTTACTAACCATATGCAATGTGTTTTATTTACCCATGAAGTAAGATTTTCTTCCTTCACTCTCAATGTGTTCTGGTACATTGTTCCAAAAGATGCATTCTCAAGTCACACAAAAACTTAACTTTTTTCTATATGTATTAGGTGCCATCTTATTCAGAATATTATATCTTTTATTCTCTGCTGTGTTGAACTGTATTCTAGGCATTGTGTTCATTTTAGTTCTAAAGCTGGCTTTGTAATGTAAGAGTTATTTAAAATTTCAATTGAGGTCAAATTTTGCTTCTTTAAATAATATAGCAAAAAAGCATCTCAAGATGCACTCAACTTATAAGAAATATGTGCAGCTGTGTATCACAAATATATTAATAGCTTTTCTGAAAAAATATCACCACTGGAATTTATTTTACACATTGACAATTTTCTGTCAGTCTATTTATTAAGAAAAATAAAATGGATATTGAGAGGTATAAACGCAGTTCATTGACTAAATTATAACTGATTGCTACATGAGGAATACACTTAGACATTTTTATTTTTCTGTACAATGCTTTTAACATATAGAGTGATTACAAAGAGGCCATCAAATTGTACTTAAATAATTGGAGACATTTTGTCTCTTTTGGGGTCTCTATTAAACAAATATAATGTGCCAATTATCTTATTATACTATATATGTACAATTTTGTAAGATTTTCAAAGATAAAAAAAGTTCTTAGAAACAAATTAGTAGTTCAAAAATACAGAAATAAAATATTTTTGAGAAAACTTTAACTTTACAGTGAACTTTTAAAACTTAAAATGTATCAGTCAGGTGTAGAAATTGGCAATAGATGTTTAGGGAAAGGTAAATGGCATTAATTAATGGTCAAAGATGCCAGAAAATATACCCCACACAAGACTTTGTCTATTTTTTCTGTTGTTTGGTGGTAGATAAACACAAAAGCAATAAGCCATTTTGAAATTCTCTAGTGAGCAATTGAGAATACATTTAATAAACGTGTTTGTTTTTATTGACAGTTAAAATAAACATTCTGTTCCAAATATTCTACATTCCCCAAATCTTTGTTCATTTCTAGACCTACTCATCTTTTCTGAGTCACTCCAAAGTTTGTCAGATTTCTAGCTCCAGTGATCTCTCTTCAATTTTGTTTTTGTTCTATATTTGTACAGTTTAGTTATCTGCCTCAAATGTGTTAATGCTCTTTCTTCTCAAATGCTCTATATCTCCCCAATCCATACAGAAATCAGCCCCATTATTTTAAGATAGAGCACCCATCTTTGTATATATCCACCATGCCACTAGTAAACTTTGAACTTATTAGCAACAAATTATCAGTCAACATAATTTCTGTTTGTCCATATTTTCTACTGTTTACATTTGCATGTAATATCTGGATTTATAAGACAAATGAGGCAAACCAGACACAAAGTAATTTACAGCCCAAGACTAATCAAGACTAATCAAATACTGAAAAGAGGTGAGACTTCTTGATCCCAGAGCTGCTTGGAACCACTGACCATCATGACTGTATTTTTTGTTATTTGTTTCTGTTTTCTTATTTTTTATTAGTAATAATAATTTCATATATCACATCCTGTCCACAGTTTCCCATACCCCAGTCCCCCTTCTTCTCCTTCCCCCCTATACTGCCTTCATCTCCCCTCAGGAAAAAAACAGGCTCCCAGAAGCATAAACTAAACATGGCATAACATGCTACAATAAGACCAGGTACATACCATCATTTCAAGAATGAACCAATGCAATCCAGTAGGAGGTAAGGGGCAAGGAGTTACATAGAGTCAGTTACCACCCCACTCCCACTGTTAGGAATCCCACAAGAACACCAAACTTCTCAGCCATAACATATGCAAGGGACCTAAGTCAGACCCCTTGAGGCTCCCTAATATCTATGAGCCTCCATGAATCCTGTAGATTGATTCTGTGGGCCATGTTCTCTTGGTTTCCCGAAGACTGCATTTTATAACATATTGATGAATAGCTTCTTTTGTTAGGCTTTACATATATCAGAATAAAATGAATTTGAGAACTCACATTTTATAGTGCGTTTTAAAAGTAGCAAAATTTGTAAATTGTCTGAAATAAAATTTGTGTGTGTGTGTGTGTGTGTGTGTGTGTGTGTGTGTGTGTGTGTGTGTGTGTCTGTGTGTGTGTTCCATTTGGAATTCAAGTAAGTAATGAGTAATTATAGTCAAACAACATGGCACAACTTATTTAAATCCCAAGAATTAACAAAATGAGTTCAAATAAAATATAATTTTATAATAAAAATTTAAAATTCTCAGTGCCATAGTTTTATTACTTTAAGAGACTTTGCTTTGAAACATTCAAAGGAATTTTGAGACAATTTCTAGTGTGTCTATTTTACTCTTTACTCTCCTAGTAACATAGGTGAAAACTGACACATTCAGCTCTGAGTGTAGCCAGAGGAACATCACATTCATACTCAACAACAGAAAAGGAACTGTCAGAAATGTTTATCACTGCCTGAGTAATCCTGACATCTGTAAAAATACATTATGTATTTTATCACCTAGATCTTCATCTTGGCTGTTCATAACTTCATAGACGATTAGTTCTAGTACCTGAGAAGAAGCATGCCCACTGTGGTCAGGTTGAGTGACACAGTGGACTGTCCTGTCACCTAGAAGGGCATCCTTCAGTCTACAAAACATTGATGTCAATGCATCAAAGTACCACACAAACAGTAGGGCATTTTCATAAAATGGAAGAATGATTTTAAACACAAATTGGACAATAGCATGTCTATGTGTTTTAGAGGAAGACACATCACGATGCTTTTTCGCTTTGTTTTTGATTTTTGTTCTTTGGTTGTTTTATAAACACAGCGTGTAGTAAATCATCAGTGTGAAAGTCACACTCTTGCTCAAAGGCAATCTCTAGTTATTTCACTTCTTTTGAAAATTCAGTTTATATTTTGAACATATCTTAGGAGAGAATACACAATAAACCCTACCATAGGTTAAGATAAAAACTCTCAGAAGTAAGGACATTTATGTAAACATGCCACTGTAGCAGTAAGAATACTTGGAGAGAAAAAATTCATCTGTGTATTAGGCAATTAGTCACTGCTTAAGTAACTCAATCTTGAATCTCCCTGAACATAAGGACCACTTATATACTCTAAACTTAAGGATCCATCACACCCTCAGCAGGAAGCATTAGCCATCCTCAACTATTCCCATTAATTGGTCAATGTTTTGAAACACTTGACTAAAAACTTAATCCCTGTTAAAATTTTGTAAGAAAATATGAAAAAATTTAAGAAATGTATGGTAGTCATGCATGAACAAAATGGAATTTCAACTGAAATTGATCTACCCAGATATATAATACTCTGTATTTAGTCCCCTTATTCGTCCATATTTGCTCTTCTGTATTCTTTTTCTTTGAGAGAAATGTGTTCTTTTCGCATCTAGTTTATTGCTCTACACATGAGGATATCTAGTCTCAGCATGATTTTAGTCTTTCTTATAGATCACTCTTCTTGCATTTGCATATAAACCATATTTTCTTTAAACATTTATTCTGGAATAAGAACCTTTATTGATTCTATAAATTACATAATGTGAATAAAGCATCAGTAAATATGAGTGTGTGGTATTTCTACTTCATGCTGACCTTGATTCTTTTGTGAACATATCCAGAGTATATAGGCAGATCATATCAAAGTGGCAGTTTTGGTTCCTGAGGAATTCCCATACAGTTTTCAACAATATCCATTGTTTTATAATTACCCATAATGTCCTTTCATATTCTCATCACTATTTGCTGTCACCTAATTTCTGCCTGGTGTCATTGTGTCTAAGGTGAGTTGGCATCTCAGTGTAATTTTATTTCAATTATTTCTTGTGCATAAGATGTTAGGGGTGTGTGTGTGTGTGTGTGTGTGTGTGTGTGTGTGTGTGTATGTGTGTGTGTGTGTGCTGTCATTTGAACTTTTTCTTTAAAGAATTACTAGTTTCATTAATTTTCTCATTTACAGACAAGATTATTTGCTTTTCCAGTGTTTAACTTTTTGAGATTCTTTCTATTTCTTAGATATTAATCCCTTGCTAAAGAACAGAGAGTGTGTATTTCCCTGTTCCTTGGGCCAACTTTTTTTCAGATAATTATTTTATTTTTAAATTTTATTAAAGATACTTTACTTGATATATATTTGCAATAACTTTCTTTTAAACTTTGGCTTAACTTTTTTTCTTCATCAGTCCTATTTGAGAACTTGGTTCATATTTAGTTCTGATGAACAGCATAATGAATTCTTCTTGGACTGTACTTCTGAGTCATAATTAGGCATATTTTTGCTATCTCAAGATTAAGAGCATATATATATCTTCTAGAATCATCAGACTTTTAAATTTTTTATTACTTTTATAATACTCTATGAATAGATGCCAAGGTTATGAAGAAGCAACTTGACTTTTATTTATATGACTGCCCTTCTTTAGCTGAATATATAGTTGACTCTACATCCTGTAATACATACCTTTTATTCACATTTCCTTTGATCAGTTACCTTCCCCAAAATATATTTAGCAATTAAATTAAAAGCTGTATTTGAGCTTTCTATTCTCTTCTACTCTTTATTTATACTAGCAAAATTCAAGCATTAAGAAGTACATATAATTAAATCCAGTCACTCAAATAAATTGATTCCTGAAGAAAACTAGGTGAGCAAATAAATTGTAGTAGTTCATATAAACCTAAAACCCAGGCTATTACTGAAATCTTAAATTACTTACAGAGGCAAGGAGACAGACCAGGATGATATTTGGGATTTTATAATGATTTAGCCTTAGTTAATGATCTTATACAGATGGTAATTATAATACTGATATGAACTTCCTATCATTAAAGACAGTACGTATTTTACTCCATTTTAACAAATAGGACTCCATGAAGTTAATACAAGTATAATAACAGTATTTATGTGTAAGGATATATATATTCTGTTTTTATTATAAACAGTAATGCAAATTTTCTCTAGAGGTTTTGTAGACTGCAATTAGCATCTAAAAATTTAATTTATATATTCATATTTATTTTAATGTAATGACAAAAATATAAAAATGGCTAAGAAACTATATTGATTTTTTACTCAAAATACATCTTTGAAAGATGAAACATGGTAGTTTTTTCATTTCTGTGACACTCAAATATTCTCATTAACAAAAAGAGATATTAATACAAAGTTTATATTAGGAAGCAATCCATTGTTATAGATTATGCTGTGAGCATAAATGTTACACATATATATGTACATATATTTAAGTATTCCTCTCTAAAAATATTACAAAATTTAAATATCTATTATACATAATTATTATACTTTTAGAAAATTCAATTTATATGCTTTTTCCCCAAAGGAGGTTTATATAGCTTAAATCTATTAAAATGAAATTCATTTTGAACAGTACATTAACCAGATGTTAAGCTAAGCTATTACTGCATAATTTAGCAGCTAAATTGGATTCTTAGACATATGTTGGATATTCAAGACCAATTTATTCAATGTTAATGACAAAAGATTATCATTGGTAGGAACAGGTCCCATAGCCAAAGTTAATCTCGACTTTGATGTTATACTGTGAGCATCTTTTTCAATGGGAGTAATTGTTGTCTTTTGGATTCTGTAAAAAGATGTTAATTTGGTATATGGAGACTATCTGTATGCTCTGTTTGCCAGGTGCTTACCAAACATAGAATTTAGGACTGCTGACCCAAATGCATGTGCTTAATAAACACTTCAAAGAAAATGGTCAACTATAAAAGCAATTCAATACCAGCTTTACTCTTTTGACATCTTAAGATTCCTGTTCATTAACTCTTAAGCCTGTATGGATCAATATTTGTCCTAGCAACTGAGAAGGCCTTCAACTTTTCAGTCACTCATTCATCTTAAATTTTAGGACTATACTCCTAAATTCACAATCTTCTTTTTGTTATTGATTATGAAGTATAATGGTCTAAGTCAATCTATATTTGAATTGCAATGCTTTAACTTTAGCAACTTATTCTACAGATATTATTTTAAGAGATAGGTAATGACAGTATCTACTTTATGGTTGTGAAGGTAAAAATATTAAATATATGTTATATTTCCTAAGAATGTTTCCACATATAAAATTAATTTTAAAAAAGATATTTAGCATGTTCTCTATTAGAGTTACACAATCACAATATAAGTGTGTCCCTGAAAGTCATCATATACAGGTATACATGCACACACACACATGATGAGGGAATGCCTTTCTGTTTGCTGTGAATAGCAATCTTTAAATAAAGGAGCTGTTTTGGCCCATGACAGGCACCATAGAAAAAGTGGGAGGAGGCATCAGAGTAGGTAGGAGGAGCAAGGCAAAGTCAGAGAGAGAAGGAGCCAGAAGCCCAAAGGAGCAACATGTAAGGAACACAGGTGAGCCACGGGCCACATGGAAGACAGATTAATGAGAATGGGTTGAGTTAAGATGTAAGAGCTAGCTAGCAATGTGCCTGAGCCATAAGCCAAACAGCATCAAGTTAATATAAGCGTCTGAATCACTTCTGGGACCTGAGAGCGGCTGGGCGGCTAAGGGGTCTGGCTCGGCAGGGTCTGGGCACCTGGCCACCCGGGACTGAGAAAAACACAATGCAACACACACACACACACACACACACACACACACACACACACACACGAACACACATCAGGAAAAAGAAGGGGTGGAAAAAAGAAAAGGACGACAAAATGAAGAAGGACAAGCAGAAGAAGAATCAGCAGCAGCAGTTCCTGCTGCAGAAAAAGGAGAAGCAGAGGGAGAAGGAGAGGAAGAGGCAGGCAGAAGAGGAAGGAGGAAGATGACCGTGGTAATGGACTTTTAAAGCTATGTGATGATATTTCTTCTTGCCTGACCTTCTCAAACTCTCTAGTCTGAGAGCAATTGCACAATATGGTTGATTTATTGGAACTGCTTTGTTTTTTCAGTAGAACATATATGCTTAGGAGGGGATATTTAGAATATACCTGTATCTTTCACATAAGAAGAGCTACAGATTAGGATTATCTTACTTCCTGAAAGGACTGATCTCCTTGTACTTTCTAAAGAGAATTTGTTGAAACTCATAGAAGTGTATGACTCTTACAATGTATGTGGTGTATTTTCTATTATGTTGATAATAGGAATAGTGGAATGATTATTTAGTTTTAAACTTGGCTGCAAGGGATAGTGGACCAAATTTACAGCTCAGCTGATGGAAATGCTCTGGAGAGTAGGACCTCAGCACTGTTCTGCTTTCCTCATCTGCTGTTTTATTTATATTATTTCTTTAGCACACCTTCTTTTATAATCCACAATTTCTCTTAGCCTGATATTTTATTTAAGACTGTATTTTTTAATTGCATTAATAAAAACTAAGTTTTACAGAAGAAAACTTCACAAGCATCATGATGAATAGTCTGCTTTGTCAATTTGAATATATCCAGAATTAACCAAGCAGCTGAGCATGTGTATGTGGCATTTTTTTTTTCTGAATTGGATTATTTGAGATAGGAAGACTCAGCACAAGACAGGAGCACACCTTCTAGTAGAAGCCCACATCAAAAAAAAAAAAAAATCCTAAAAGAAGGAAGCTTTTGGTTATTGCTTGCTAGTAGATGCATATTCTTGGAATGTTTATCTATCTTGTTGTGGAAGCATTTCTTCACTGATACTTGAATACTAGAAGCTACTTCCTTAACATTACTACATAGATGCAGAGTGAAAGACCAGTAGCTCTCTGGAAATTCTTCAAGATGCCAGCACCATATTGGGACTTCTGAGATATCCAGTCATGTGGACAGAACAGCTGTACAATTCTTGGCCTTTCCACTGAGACATAGCCTTTGTTGAACTACCTGGACCACAATATGAAAGCCACTCTAAAAAATGCCATATATGTGTGTTTGTGAGCGTGTGCATGTGTGCATGCATGTTCTTGTGGGGGGGGTATGTGGGTGTGTTGTGTAGTCACTCTATCAGCTCTGTTCTGTTAGAGAAACCTGAGTAATTCAATTATGGTTTTATAATTTTTATGTGAATGAAGCAGAATAATAATAACACCCTGTTGTTGCACAAATAAAGGAAACTCAGGGCCAGATCTCTGGGAAAGTCAGAGATATTAAAGAGAGTAAACACCACAGTCAGATCTTACCCAGCTGTCTTCCAGCTTCCTCAGCCTGGCTCCTCCTGGCTTCTTCTGCCCCTCTGTCTTCTATGCCTGCCTTAAATACTCTCTTTGCTCAGTTAAGGCATGGCCCCACCACTGCCTGCCTGGGAGCCAGGAACTCCTTCTGTAAACTAAGATGACCTCGAAGTTAGTTTGGATTAAGGGCCTAGGTCACCACTCCCAGGATACTCCCTGTGCTGGGATTAAAGATGTGAATCACCACTCTCTGATCCTCCTAGACTGACTGTGGGCAGATCCTTCTGATATCTCTGAATGTTTTATTATATTCCCACATATCCCCTTTTGTGTCAAATTTTTTAAAAAGTTTATAGCTAACATAAGAAAAACCATATAAAATAGGTACAATAATTATATATAATATATAAAAACAATAAATGAGTAATATCCAGTCCATTAACAATTGACAATTCAAAGAAAATATTTCATTACTTATCCCATTTTGATGAATCCAAAGGTTTATACCTAATTCACTTTCTTTCTAACTTGTATTACTAACTAAAATCTATTATTTTGATGTCTCTTAAACTTATATACTTTAACTTCAAGTTTTCTTTTCTAAAACTGTCAGTAGAAAATTGGAAGTATAACTATCTCATCTTCAACTACCTCAGAGAACCAAGAAAAAAATAATATTTACCCAAATAACCAGGAAGTGCAGGCAACTTCCAAAAACTAGAAATGACAGAGATGACACCTATCTGCCTGGACAGTCACCCAAAGTTCCTTTATAAAGTTGGGGCATCCATCTTCAGCCTCCAGGCCCAGAGTCTCTTTTAATTTCAGTGAAGCAGGAAATCTACTTTGCCCATTCTTTTATAATTCATCAGTTGCTTCTCCTTATGTCCTGAAGAATATCTGACAGTTTTCTCTGAAAAGCAGGAACATGAAGGACCATCTCAGCTTGTTCTGTCAAAGTTCAGGGGTCACTTTCCTATGGAACCTGCATGTCCAGTTCAAACAGCACACTATCAAGCAGTCAATACAAGAAGAGGTTTATGTCCAATGGCTAACTGTTGCCACAAAGAAAGTAGACTCCATATGAGTTTCTCCGATGCCCATTTTTTTTCTCTTGAAGTAAATTGGTGCTGCCATGAGCAGACCTGTCTCACTGTCCAGAAAAGTCTAAGTTCTTAAAATATTTTAAATGCCATAGTCTATGGATCTCTGAAGTGTTTGAAGAACTGTTCATCTCAAATATATTTTCTTGTAAATTTTCATGAATAGCCTCCCTTTTGCTTTAGATGTCTAGATGTCCAAGGTCTTTTCACTTCTAGAAGATGGGTATTTCCAGTTTTCTGTAAAGACAAAAACAGAAACCTGCCCCGACACTTTGTTTTTCTTACAACTTAAAGAATTATAAAATGGGTGGATGAGCTATCAATTCTTAGTTTCATGAAGTTTCTCTGGTTCAAATCAATTCTTTATTAACTTTGATGGTATCCGTAACTTCTCTTCACCTGTGGAAACAAAAGCAAAACCCCTTCCCCAATGTAGCATATACCCTGACTTCCACTCAGAGGTTAGTACGTTTTTGAAGTAAATAGACTGATTTAGTTCAGCTGTGTTTTCTATAGTCCAATGCCTTTCAGCAGCTGTTGTTCCTTTCTCATTAGCATTGAGAAAATTCAAAGTTAATAAAGCACTATGTAGTCTATCTCTAGGGGTCTTTGTTATTCCTTTCTGTTTATTTAACATATCCTTTAGAGTTTGATTTGATCTCTCTATGACTGCTTGTACTGTAGGATTGTGTGGTATTCCTGTAATATGCTTTATATTATAATAAGCAAAAAAAAATGTTTCATTTTAGTAGAGACATATGCTGGAGCATTGTCAGTCTTTATTTGTGCAGGTATTACCATGATGGACATAGCTTCTATCAAATGTGTGAGTACAGAATCAGCCTTTTCTGAACTCAAAGCAGTTGCCCATTGAAATCCTGAAAATGTATTTATTGTATAAGGACATATCATAATTTCCCAAATTCTGTAAAATGAAATACATCCATCTGCCAGATTTCATTTCTATGTATACCTTTAGGATTACTTCCCGTTGGCAATGGAGTTTGGTTATAGAAAGAACAGGTGGGACACATTTTTACAATTTCTTTGGCTTGTTGTCAAGTGATAGAGAAATCCTTTTTTAATCCTTTGCTATTGACATGATGCCTTTTATAAAATTCTGAGGCCTCTAGTACATTTCCTATTAATAATTTATCAATTTCATTATTACCTTGTGCTAAAAGACCTGGCAGACCCGTATGGGATCGAATGTGTGTTATATAGAAGGGATGATTTCTAGTCCTAATTATTTCTTTTAACTGAATAAATAATGAAGTTAATTCTGACTCATCATTAATAAAATCAGCCATTTCAACATGTAGCGTCTGTACATACTGAGAGTTGGTGACTATGTTAAGAGGTTCGGTAAAATCCACTAATATCATCATGATAGCATACAATTTTGACTTTTGAACAGAATTATAAGGACTTTGAGCTGCTTTACCTATATGTTCTGATTTGTAACCTGCCTTTCCTGATTTGTTTGTAGTAGTATAAAATGTAGGGGCTCCAAAGAAACCAATTAGTTTTCTTTAAACATTCAATTCTTTTGCTTTGAGGATATTTTTTTGTTAATATCTCCCAAAAAATTACTGCAGGCTTTTTACCAGGGTCCACTTTCTACCCATAATTTGTCAATTTCTTCATTTGTTAAAGGTACAACAATTTCTGCTGGGTCCATTGCTGTCATTTGATAAAGACTTAATTTTCCTTTAAAAGTAAGTTCAGAAATCTTTTCCATAATGTCTTTAACTTCTTACTCAATTTATGTGGAAGAAATATCCATTACAATATAACCTTTCCCCTTTGAATTAAAATTCCTGTAGGAGAATGCTTAGAGGTCAAGATAACTAGAATGCAATTAAGGTTTGAATCTGCACGATCCATGTGTGCCTCCTGTAATTTCTTATCTACCAAAGCAAACTCTTTCTCAACTTCAGATGACAATTCTCTTGGACTATTTAAGTACTTGTCATCATTTAAGACTTTGAACAAAGTATCCAGTTCATCATTTTTTAATTCCAATAGTGGGTCATAAGTTGGCAATGTCTCCGAGTAATCCTTGAAAATCATTATGTGTCTTCAATCTCTCACTCCTGATTTGTACCTTTTGAGGTCTAATTTTTTGTTGGCCTATTTTATAGCCTAAATAATTAATGAAATCCTCTCTGTATTTTTTCTGGGGCAATCTGTAATCCCCAAGCATGAAAAGTTCTTTTCACTTCTTCAAAATTTTTTTCTAATGTATTGATATTTGAATTGGCCAACAAGATATAGTCCATGTAATGATAAATTATAGATTGTGGGAATTTGTTACATATTTGTTCTATTGGCTTTTGCACAAAATACTGTCACAGAGTAGAGCTATTCAGAATTCCTTGAGAGAGGACCCTCCATTGGTATCTCTTTACAGGGTGAGAATTATTAAAAAGTGGGCACTGTAAAGGCGAATTTTTCTTTGTCTTGTTCTTGTAAAGGTATTGTAAAGAAACAGTCTTTTAAAACAATAACAATAATAGGCAATTCTTTACGTAACAGAGAAAGCAAAAGAATCCTAGACTGTAGAGAGCCCATTGGCTGGATTACCTTGTTTATCACACTTAGGTCTGTTATCATTCTCCACTTTCCAGATTTCTTTTTAATAACAAATACAGGAGAATTCCAAGGCCTGGTTGATTATTCTATATGCTGAGCATTTAACTGCTCCTGTACCAGCTGCTCTAAGGCCTGCAATTTCTCTTTTTTTAGAGGCCATTGATGAACCCATATAGGTTTCTCTGTTAGCCATTTTATAGGTAGTGCTGTGGGTGTTTCTACAAGACTGGCAGCTGTTTTGCCTTGTTTCTCTATAACCTGAATTGTCTGTGACTGTTTCTCATAATACTTTCTAATGTTTTTTCCAGAACCCTGTGCTAGATGATGGTTTATTTCTGTGTTTGGAGGAATATTAATCAGTGTGTTACACTGTTTTAATAAATCTCTTCCTCATAAGTTTGTAGCAATGTCAGTCACATATGGCTTCAATACTCTTCTCTGTCCTTTTGGTCCTATACACTCAACCCATCTTTCACTCTGTTTTACCTGGGATATCAACCCTATACCTCAAAATTGAACATTTGCCTCCTGAAGGGTCCAACTTGGATGCCATGACTCTGTGAAATTATTGATACATCCATGCCTGTGTCCAATAAGCCTTCAATAATAACATCATATTTGTACTTTTAATTTTGGCCTTTGTTCATTGATATAAGCTTGCCAAAATATTCGCTTTATAATTTTTCCTGAATTTTTTCTTTTTCTGTAGATTTTTTTATCATTCTATGTAGTATGTCATTTTAAAATAGATTTTAATTTTTTTATGTTCTGGTAAAGTGTTTCCTCCACAGTGGTAGGGTAAGACTGGATTGGATTTGATATGGGGTTTTTGAAAACCCCCTCGGTGCATTTACCAAGGGCAGATAGTTACCTGATATGGGGGCTTTTGAAAGTCCCCTTGGGGTGTTTCCAAAGGGAAGAAAGTTACCTTGTCTGTCCCTTGTTAATCTTCATTCATTCATCCAATGTCTTCCTTTTCCACATCTTCTGCATACTCCAGAAGGAAGGGGTGTTCTCTTGGGATTATTCCTATCAAAAGCACTGTTTCTGGGAATGCCTTGTTTACAGTCTTTTTTTATGTGACCTTGCCTTCCACAATTGTAACATTTAACATTTTGACTTCTTCTTATACCTCTTGAAATAAGCACCCCTACCCAGTTATCATCGCTGTCATAAAACTCTAGATTAATTGTCTCACAAATCCAATTCTCCAAAGGTGCATACCTTGCTTTTAAAGGTCTAAGTATTTTTCTACATTGTGCATTAGCATTCTCAAAAGTCAGTGATTCAATTATTATTCGCTTAGCTTCTGAGTCCGGTACCATTCTGTTTACTGCCACAGTTAATCTGTGCAAAAAGTCTGTAAAAGTTTCTTCTGGGTTTTGAATTACTTTTGTGAATGACTTAGTTTTCTATCCTATTTCTTCAATCCAGTCCCAGGCATTTAAAACTGCCATGCAACATAAATCCAGAGTATGTTCATTGTATAAAGACTGCCTTTCAATATCAGCATAATCTTCCCCCCCAAGAAGTTGGTCTTGGGAGGCTTCTATGGCTCTGGCTCTATTTCTTTGTTCTATTGTTTTAACTCCTCCCTCTACCATGATTTCCATTGTATAAGCAGTTCTGCCTCTAGCACAGCTGTAACCATATCTAACCAATCTTTAGGGGTGACCCAGTTACAACATGACCAACTGTTCAACATTTGTTTTACAAATGGTGAATGCATCCATGTGTTATAATTGCTTCTTTTACTATCTATAATTCTAACATTTGTACTGGAGGCCAGCTAGCTTCTGTATCATCTTTATCATTCTTCATTTTTTAAAAGGTTACTGGATATATTAATGTTGCCTATTTTTGTCTAATTTTAGATGACCTTGCTGAATTTGTTTCTTCATATTCCTCTGTTTGAATTTGAGCATCTTTGTGTTCTCTCTTGACAGGCTTTTTAAAGATCTTTTTCTTTGGATTTATATTAATTGGCTTTTGAGTGATAACATAGAAATCAAACAAAAATACTCATAGTAAACAGTATGATAGACATTATGATATTTCCATCTACCTTATTTATGTTTGCCTTCCCTGGTTTTAATACCAAATTATCTAGCAAAATATCACAGTATGACCAAGCACCCTCCATTGCTTTACACAAATTCCCTCTTTAAAAAAAAAATGATTTACTCACCAATTGTTGTTTATTGACGATTCAATTAATTGTGAAGTGGGGCAGCTACCTAGTATGATAGTAACCCAAGGAGGGGTCCAAAAAGAAAAAAGAAACAACCCACCAGGAGAAGGAGGCCACTGTCTGAAAGACTTACCCAGAGGAGAATGAAACAGAAACATGTGTGACCGGTCTGCCTATGGCTGGAGGCTAACCTGGAACAGAAAGCCTAGCCACTAGTAATTACTCCTCCACCATGTGTTGTTGTTCTGGCTGGCAAGTGTGGGGTTTTTTGGGGGAGGGGTAGGGAGGGGAGGAATTCATGCCCCAAAGTTGGATGTCAAGTGTTGCATGAATAAAGGAAACTCAGGGCCAGATCTCTGGGTAATTCTTCAACTGAGGTTTCTTCCTTCCTCCTAGATGTGTGAAGTTTGTTACATTACTAAGGGCATCACACTTGTCACATTTAGAGGTCTTATTCAAGGACATCAGGAGAGAAATCCTGCCTCATATGACTCCCCTTTGGTGGAATGACAAAAAAATAATCTTAAGAAAAGACAAAAAAGATACATTAAGTTGCACTGATAATACCACACTAATAGACATTATATAAACTCTAACAATAATCATAAAACAATCATTTGCCATATTGCAACCTTGGGCAATATTTAGAAAATTCTTTAAGGTCATGTACAGTTTACATTGTGAAAGCCTTGGGAGCTCACGGCTCCTGGTTTTACAGAGCAATTGTTCCAGGAGTCCTCTCATCACGTTTGCTATTAAATCTCATGACCCTCCAACTCAACTCTGCCATCTTTTCATAGCCCTGACATCATTTGCAGCCCTACATGTCAGAAGAGGAATTGGGAAGTATTCTACATGAGCAGTTCAGTGGCCACTGTAGATAGAGGAAGGAAATATTTCAGTGGGAGAATGTGCCATTGAAGCCTGAGTACCTATTCTCAGTTACCACCAGCAACATCTTATGCAGAACACTTTGTGCACACTCTGGTAAGCCAGAGATGGATGGTCTGTATTTATTCATAAGCCAAGCTTTAATGTTACGAACACTCTTTGGTTCTTCCTGAACTGCAGGAGCCTTGCACAAAGCCAAAATAGGGTTTACCCCTTTGATCTAGGCTTATTTTCTCTGTGGCAATTTTTTAGGTTTTATTTAGTATTAAGACATGCCTTCTGGAGTACTGATCCTTTTTTGTTATGAGACTAGAATTGTTATTTGAGAAGACCAAAAAATATAGCATGTAATTCTTACCATACAATAGACAGGTCTTTGCCTTCAGCAAAATTGGTCACTTTTCATACTGAGCCTGACCAAATGTCTGTAATTTCTGTTTTGCAAAAAGCTTATTTTTCTCCAATTTTTTATTGTACTTCTGGAAATAAGTTGTTGCTTTGTGCAGGCCCTAAAGAAATGTGCAACTACATTACTGCTAGCTGCATGTGGCATTTTTTTTTCTGGACTGTCCTTTTGCTCTGTGACTCTGTGCCCTGGCTTTCAGCTTAGCAAGCTGTGATGTTTATGGTGTTTTTAACATCAATTGAAATTGGAAACCACTTACCCCCTAGCTTTGTTGAGGCATGTCTTTTTGTGATGGGGCAGACATGTCAGAAAATTTCAAACATAATTGTTGTCAGAGTTGGCTTATATTACCGAGGGCATCACACTTGTCAAGTTTAGTGAGCTGAGTCAAGGACAGCTGTACAGGGAGATTATTCCTCACATCTCAATGGAAATACATAATTATATACTAAGAGGTGGTTTAAGGGAGGAACAAAAATTGCTTGAGTAAATTAATTGTCTATATTTTAGCCCATTTTGTAACTATATTTTCTTCATAGTACTTACTGTATTCTAGGATAATCTATTAATATTCACATGCAATTTTAAGTCATTTCACATGACATACAAGCTTCCTTATCACTCTCCTTCTAAACCATAAAAAAGGAGCTGCTGCTGCATGTCAAAATGAAGAGAGCATGTATAAGGCAGAACCATTGGTGAATCCTTCCTAGTAATCTATAACAGAATTGATAAAAAAAAAAAAAACTCCTATGTTGACACAAGGTATGCACATCTAACCAAGGATGTCTGTTAATAAGCAGTAACATAAAATGGGACAAATATAAAACAATTCCAATGTAAAAGAGAAATATACATTAAGCCAAAGTATGTGATTCTGTTCTTGTTTGTCTATCTTGAACTCATCTTCATTGTCTCACATAGTGGACATAACTGCATTTCAGTAAATCCTTAGTTCAGGGTCACTGGGTTATCTTACTGCCTTAAAGATGAACTTGCCCTTGCCTACCTCTTCACTGCCTTGTCCTCTAGCCCTCCTGTTTGCAGTCATCTGTCCCAAGCTAATGAAGCTATAGAAAGGTGACTGGATCATGAAGAGTATGGTGTTGGGGATAGAAAACTCAGATGGGTGGGTGAAGGAGGTGGGCCCTCACTGGAAGAAGTATACTAGAGTCTTAACTTAGGTTATTTATTGATTCTAAGATCCACCTCCTTCCCCTCCTCTCTCTGTTTGTCTGCCTATCTGTCTCTGTCATCCTGTCTCTGTCTGCCTCTGTGCGTGTGTATGTGTGTGTGTGTGTGTGTGTGTGTGTGTGTGTGTGTGTGTGTGTGTATGTGTATCCTCCTTCCTTCACAACCCCACCTCTATGGTCTTGAAGTCAAAAACATTGATCTATATGACCTTTGGGTCACAATTTTAATTCATCACACAAGATTTGAGAAAAGAAACTCATGTGACCTTGGCAAATGTGAATCCTAATGCTGAAACATCAACGCCCATTCAGATATTGGACAGAAACTTAGGAAATTAGGAAACTTTTCTGTGATGCGTTCATTTCAGATATATCATCACAGCAACAAAAACCTGAAAAAACTTTCTGGCTGAATTTGTGATATTCATTTCTACCTGAAATATGTTTATTTACATGAAAATATCATGCTCTTTCTCCACATTTTCAACCAAGCTTAATGCTTTGTGTTTACAATTCTTCATAATGATCATTATTCTCCTAGCTCACTCACAAGCTATTTCACCCAATTTAATGAAGTTTTACCTTTTCTCAATAATCAATAATCCTATAAATGAGAATTGTACTAATAACTTAGAGAACTGTTTAGTGTCTACTTAAGAAAGACATATGTATACATAAACCAAGGCTCATTATTCTACTTATATTATTGTGTGCTTTATAATATAGGTAAATAAAGTATCTGTGTTTACAGTCAGAGAAACAGTTTATGTATGTGTAGACAAAAGTTATTCACAAATATTTTCGTTTATACTTATAGTGAACTATTATTGACCCAAATATTGACAAAAATAAAATAAATAAATATAATGTAGGTATAATATATTACAATTAACATCAGCAAAGTACTACAAAAATACAATGATCTCAAATATAATATTTACAAAAATGTGACATAAAAATAAATAAGTATTTCATGTTATAAAATATAAAACACTAATTAATAATGTTAAATTATTTTAGACAGAGGTATACAGTTGCCCCAGAAGCCATAAGTTATTGAAGGAAAATTCCAGAACCAATAGTAGGTAACCTCCTTATAAGTTGACTTTAGAGACATCTTTGACCCTTGAAGTAATAAAGGACATTGACACTGGTGTTTGCCCACCAAAACTGGATAGTAACATGCTATTGCTAAAAGTGCCACACGCTTTGCTTATAGGACTTAGAGAAACAAGCTGACACTGAGCTGAAAGTTTCCTCCTTGGTTGCTGGCTTTCTTAGTGTTAGAATGTGCTATGGAAGTTTCTGTGGAACACATTGCCATGAACAGGCTTGGAACCCTGTGTGTTGCACTACTAACCTTCCCAACAACATGTACCCAGGTGGCCAGTCTGTCATAGCATAATCAAACTCTTTCTGGTTTGAATTGAAAAGGCTCTAGTGGAGGGAATTCAAGTAGCCCCTGGGCTTGTAAATAACCACTCAGCCATGCACCTGTAGATTCTGTAGTATTGTTAATGTTATTTTGTTTGTTTAGGTTGTTGTGATATTTTATGGCTAATTTGTAAACATCACTAAATGATAGTCTTATTTGTGCAGCATTTTATTATTTTTAAAATTTTTAAAAGCAAAAAAATGTCAGCCTCTTCAGAAGTCTAGAATAGTTAACTTAATGGAGGACCCAAAAATAATTATTTTCAAAATGACCTAGAAAGTTTCCTGTTTTTCATATGCTAAAAACCATATTGAAATGGAGTCTTTATTGGTGCAATAAGTCTAGAGAACACTTGTTGGTATTTGGAGGTTTTCACATACAGATACAAAATTATAGGAGAACATATGTCTTTGTAGCAATGTTTAAAGTAAAACAAATTAGGACATCATTTAATTAAATTCAGATAAAACTTTAGTTGCAGAATTAAATTTTCTATATAATTTTAAGCTAATGAAATCCATATCTCTGCATTAGTACTGAATTTTTACATATATGATATTGAGGAATATTCATGGGATCATGTATAATATAAAATTTAAGTATGTATTAAAGACTCATTTTTAGGTTTCAAATTTCACATACTTTCTGGGCATGAAAATCAAGACAAAAAGAAAACAAATGAATAAAATGAGTCCTGAGCCAGAGGCTATGCAGAGTTGAAGAAAATTACTTGTGGGATTTCTCATTAAAAATATTTTATTGATGAAAGGAAATCTAATCAGCTTTGAAGAATCAAGGCTAGCCTGCAAAAAAAAAAAAATAGACAATGAGAAAAATGAAACCTTTAGAGTAATAAACCTGGTGTAAAACAGATAAACTATCCAGTTCCGTTCCTTCCTGAACAGAGCTCTTTTGCTCACTGGCTTACTTTGCAGGCTTGCAATGGGGCTGTTTGAACCCAGGCCCTCACATGTGCTAGGAAAATCCCCTCCACTTAGTCATATTCCCAGCTGTGATATGGAGTAAGACTACTTCGTAGGGAGAGGGTCATGACTTAACTGGTAGAAGGCACTTGAAGCAACAAAAATCCTAGTCAGCAATCTCACTACTGAACAAAATAACAGGGAATATGTGCTCAGGAAAATACCTAAGGTCCAAAGCTTCTGTTTGTCCTACATCTGTAAGTGTCCAAGTGTAAGTTAGATGTGAGGTCCACAAACACAAGGCACAGAACCAAGATGTGCTGGACTGACTTCACAATGAGAAAAACTCTAGTTCAATGAAATAGGTGTGTGGCCCTAGTTGGTCACAGAAGTGTCCTACTGTGTTGTAATGTGTATAAAAGGAGACTGTCCATCAGTTTTAGATCCTTAATGGATATTTGGAAAACATTTTAGAATTCCAGAATGACTTTTCATATCTGAGTTCTTGTGTGCAATGGTGCTGTCAGGTCAGGCAAATACTATTTGCTAAACATGTTCACAACCTGTATTTCTACACAACTTTATATTTCCTTTTAACAATGATGATTTTCCATCCTTACTGGGAAGGGGTGTGATATAGATGTCCAATTTAGAGCTGAGTACTCCACAGTCTCTTATTCACTGAGCATTGACCAGTTATAGGTCTCTGAGTTAATTGCCATTGATTGCCAAAAACAGATGATCTGTTAAGGTTTAAAAAAGAAATACTCTATTTGTAAAAATTAGGACTTAAAGACAATTTGAAATTATATTCCCTTGGGAGGAGGAGCAGTGGTAGATATAGGGAAGAAACATTTAAATTAAAAAAAAAAAAAAAACTTATATCCATTCAGCAGATAATAGCATCAAGCCACTGCCTAAGGCCTATGACATATCCATTCATGTATTTTAGGCCCAGATAATGGTGCTAGGTTCAGTCTTATAAAGTAAATGTAGATCCAATCAGAGAGTAATTAGCTATAATGATAGCATTCATGGCACTATTATAATAGTGTGTATATCTTGCCAGCCTTGTCATTAACCTTCAGAACTGGACAGCAAGGCCCTCTTGCTGAGGACACCACATTCTTGAATCATAGGACATGGAGAAAACCAACAGCTACCAACATGGAAGTTTTATCTCTTCTTGCTAACTTATGTAGTACTACAAGATACTAGACATGCTACCAGGGGAGAAGAGTAATCAACAATAACCAACAATCTTACTCCAGTGATTTACATTTGAATGATATTTATGCTGTGCACAATGAAGAAGCTATGTAAATAGCTATTATACTATATTGTTTAGGGAGTCATGAAAGAAAAAGTCTGTACGTGTTCAGACCATAATCAGTGTTTGCTTATATATTTTGTAGTTTGTGTTTGGTTGAATATGTGAATGTACAACGCACAAATGCATAAGTCACAGATCACCGCCTACATCACAGAAAAAAAAGAAAAGAAATATATTCTGGGAATAATGGGTATTGGTTCCTTAAAACACATTTAGTGCCATGCTCTTGGAAGTAGTATATATGAGTTAATATATATGTATACAGCATATATGAAGAAGAGTATATGTGACATATATGTGTGTTTTCACGTAAATAATTTGTTGCCATCTAGTCTTTCATACAATTCACTACTCTGCATTATGCTATTTTTATTATCAATATTCTCTTGTATGTTAATCCAACTCAGTTGCAATTTTCAGGCTAAGAAAACTGACTCTGAGATGCAAAGGAAACAGGCAAATTGAACTTCTTTCTTCCTCCAAAGCCTGAAATTGCACAATACCCTTCTCTGTCAGTTTGCTCTATAAAATCATCCTAGTGGAACCAATAAAGATTTAAAATCTACAGAAAGAGTTGGAAAATATGAAATATAATACCGTTATACATTTTAAGGGCTCCATAGCAACTTCTATCTTGGGGGCAAATTATCTACAGTGTCATTAAACATTGATATTCATTTTCATAAAACATCTTTCATTTTTCAACCATGTAATCATATATGATTGATATGGCAATCTCACATCAATTGTAGATAACTTATCTTCATTCAGCTATTAGTGAACTAAATTATTTGGGTTTTGACCAAAACTCAAGTATTTTAAATTTTTTTCTCAGTGTTCTCATTACTTGTGTTATCTAAACATCATTTGATGAAGTCCAATGAGCCATATCAATATGAAATAATTTGATTCACAAACTACACATAAAAATCAATGTTCTGTTCACATGACTTAAAATCACCCAGACTGTATATGTATAGATAAAGCCTTATGAACATAATAATAACATTCTAACTGGGAAGACTTTGTATAGTAACTTCTAACTAAGAGAGCAATAGAGAGAATCAGCAGTTGTTTGCCAGCTGGGGCTACTATAATTCACAGAAGTTAGTAGAGCATCATACTCTAAAATTCTATTTTTAATTTGTTTTACGTTTCTTTTTTGTAGGATTTTATTCATTATTTAAATATTTTTAAGTGAAATAGAATTTTACTTCCCTCATCTTTTCTACCCTCCAGGTTTCCGTGGTCCCCTCCCCCATTCCCTTCCAAGTACTCCTCACACTGGAAGTTGATAGATACTCCTTTTACTTTGTTACATTCATTGTTCTCTTCTTGTTATTGCTACACAACATATGTAAACACAACCTAATGAGTCTGGTTTTGTCGTTTGTGTAAATATGTTTTCAAAGATGAGCACTTTGTATGCACAACCAATAAAAAGGGATAGATAATTCCTGGAAAAGGCTAATTCTCCTTCCCCCGGCAATCAGTTAGTTGCCTATAGGTCTTTGTCTGGGAGTGAGACACGCCCACATTGTCTACCTTTCACATTAATATGTCTTTTGACACTGCAGCTCTTTGTAGGAGGCTGTTTCATAGCAGACTCTCTGTTATTCGGGATCTTGCCATCTTTCTCCCTATTTTTTCACGATGTTCCCTGAGCCTTATAGATGCAAGTGCTATTATGTATCCAGTGGGGTTGTGTGCCCCCACGATCTGCTTATCTCTGCATCATGTCCAGAAGTGGCCTTCTGTAGTGGCCTACATTTCTGCAAAAAATCTCTCCTTTGATGAAGAGGTCTTACGAGGTAAGACTTAGAATTTACTAAGGAATTTTGCTGGTTTATTAAAGTGGTGGCAGGATATTCTTTCTAATTCCATGGCCTCACTAGCTCAGGAAGCTGACTAAGAGTATCAGACATGATTTATCTTCTGTTGAGTTCAGTTTAGACATCTGATGTTTCCAGGTGATCTATGAAAACTGACTATTGCATGTTTATGTATACATTTCTGTTCTGGTCATTGTTGTAGTTGGGGGTTGATGCAATCAAGTAGGACTATTTAATTCTTTCCCTCTCTTGGCAATTGCAGTATTTGCTGCTACCACAGAAGCTGGACAGTAGGATTTTTAATACAGAAAAGTAATAGAAAAACACATTGAACAAAATACTATTTCTTTTCACTAGTTTTCAGCAAGTTGCCTGCACTCAGCTGAGCTTTAAAATGTGGCTATAAGGCTTTACACCTTTACATACTTCTCTCTATGTTTGAAAATCACAATTTTCTGTTAAAATTATTTCCATAGAGGGCTCTGTTCCAGGAGAGGCTTCCTAGTGGTGGATGCAACATGCCAAGCTGCCTTCAGCTCCTGCCAGTGTGGCTTCATAATGTGCTAGGATTCAAGATAAACCCTCCCTTCCCCAAGTTTCCTTTGTCATGGATTTGTCACAGCAAAGGTAAAGGTAACCAGGACAGGCTGTGTATATGTGTTTTCACTGTGTGTGTATGTCCTGTGGGGCTGAGCATGAAAAAATAGAAAAGCTTTAATGAATTTAGTTCTCTATAGCTGTGCTCTGTTCATAAAATGTCTTTCTGGACATATACCCTCTTTTGATTGCTTCTCATTTTTTTTCTCCTAGAGACTTTATTGAAATGAGTCTATTACACCTTGTTAACTCAGGAACCTTCACCAGAACTAGTTCCAAATTTTTGATTTTTAATTTTAGCATTTAAGAAATTTAAAAATAAAGACACATAAATTGTAGTATTGCCTTTTGTACATGCAAAAACACAGAATATTATTCATATTTGATATATATTTCAAGCTACAAATAATGTATATCTCAAAAGGCACTAATTTCCCTGTTTAATTCATAATTTGGCTTCAAGGTTTATTGATTGATTAATACAGCCTCATATTTTTAAGTAGTGTTTCCCTATTATTTATCAAAATATGAAATTTTATGCACAGGTACAGAATAAAACAAGCAAAGGGACATCATTATGACTGAAGAATTTGTCTCAAAAATGAAATGATAGTGTTTCAAAGAATAGGCAATGTCTAGCTGACTGTTCTCAGGGTTGTTAGGGGAAATCGGTCATTTCAGCTCTTAGCTTTGCCATTCTCTTAATTAAACAGAAAACGGGAGCTGTGAATGATTTTTAGAGAGAGACAAAAGAGTTTCTCCTCTAAAGACATGCCTTTGCTTTTGTTTTGGTAACTGTTTTAGGGTCTTACAGACTTCAGAGACACAGACTTATAACGAGCCTTTCTCAATGACACACTAAAGCGAGTAAGAATAAGTCCCAACCCCAGGAAACCTGGCAGTCATTTCAGAACATAAATCTTCCATGTGCTTCACTTCTTGAAATGTTTTATTATTTTCTCTTTAATTCTAATTAAAGGATTAGGTTACTGTAAGAAAAAGCATGTATGTTAGAGACATTGTGATAATTTTTACACAAATAAGGAACTTTAATAACAGAGCTTCAGACATATCTTCCTTTTTATTTATTTTTATAGTAGCACGTGCTAATTAGACATAGTGAGTTCTACTGTATTTTCATAGATTCACATAATACTTCTGTCAGCCTCTGCTGTCCTCCTCATCTTTCTGATCCCTTTCTTCTCAACCTATCCTTTTTCAACTGTCATTGAATTTCACTGGAGTTGCTTACATGAGCATGGATGGGGAGGTATTTGCTAGAGCATACAAACCTTACCATTGACTAATTCATTGAAGAAAATGTCCTTTCCTTTCCCAGTAACCATTAGATGCCTATAAAATGTCAGGGAGAAGTAGAGCTTCCCTACACCCCATGAGAGTATGTCTAGGCAGTCTTGTGCAGATCAATCAAGCAATCATCTTTTGTGAGTTTAAGAATGTAACTTCCATGTAATTCTGGAATTATACTGAGAGCTATGGTTCAGTCATTGCAATGCAAAAAAAAAAAAAGAAGAAGAAAAGAAAAAAAAAGGTTTTTGGCCATTCAAAACAGCAGTGAGTTTAACGTACAAATAAGCAGTAGTTTCTTCCACAGTTGAAAATGTGGATCTATGAATGTGTAAGAGAAAATATGAGCAAAATGGGAATATTTTTATTAATCAGTTTCTATTTGTCTCTTGACTGAGAAGATATAGCTGAGGAAGAGCGCTTGCCCTGCACAGCTTACTTTACCCACACAACCAAAAGCAAAAGCCAACAAAATACATCACATTCTTTTTATCTCTTAACATGTGCTACTTATTATTACATTAGATTTACTATGCTTTAGATATTAATGCAAAGTCTTGGATGTGTTTGTTGATCTATTTAAATGTCAAATGATGTTGACAATCTATTTTTGTTATTGGCACTTAATTTTACTATCCTGCATAATAAAAAAAGATAAAAACTATAGATTTACCCTTTCCTAACTTTCAACCATTAATAGAATTAAAACCCATCTAGAGAAATATAGGTTTGTCTTTCTTTTTGGAAAACATGCCAGCATAACAATTATTTTCATCCAGGACAATGATTGTTTTCATAAAAATATTAAGTAATTGGTGAATTGATTCATCTGGATAGTTTCAGGTATAACTTGATGCTTTTCTCTCTGAATTATCATATTTTGGCAGATGGAAGAATCTTGTCAGAAAGAATAGAAATGGGCTGACTGTTCTGACAGAACTGATGTTAATTTGCATGTTGGAAAGGGTGCATGATCTTTTTAACAAGGATGCATTCATGGCTCATCCCATTTCATAAGGTGAAGCCTCACTGTCTCCCCCATGGACTCCTGTTTAATTAAGGAAGCAAGTTCATGCAGAAGCTGCCAGAACTGCACATTATGACTGACCAAGCTTAATGCTTCATAGACATAGCCGTGTTTCTAATTGGCTGAATTTTTCACTAATGAAGAACAAATGATTCTGAAAATTTAGCTATGGTTTTTGTTCCATTTCTTTCTCTAATTTTCAAGTTTGCCATTTCTTTTTTGTGTTTCTATTCACAGAGAACTGATCTTCCTGAAAATAAAATAAATCACCATTATATATAATAGATATATTAATTATTACCAAATTGTAATAAATCAATTTATGTGTGAAAGAAAAGAGATCAGACATGAAATTTTCATGATTCAGGAAAGAGAGCATATGTTTTAAAGCTCTGAACAATGTAATGGTGTTTTCTGAAGAACTACAGTGGTTTAGCATAACTGCATGGATAACCTTGGCAAACATACTGTTATTTCACAAGGGGGCTTCCTTTTAAAGTGACAGTAAATCTCTATTCCCCGTCAAAGTACCTTTGTAACAAGCTAAGGTAGTCGATGTGTATTCATCCATATCAACAATTTTGAAACAGTTTGAAGAAAAAGCACGGAAGGACAGAGAATGACAGAGACATAGAATTAAGGGAAGGCGTGTGAAAACAGTGACATATTATTTTCCCATCTTTGCTCTCCCAGTCTCTGTCTTTCTCTGCCTTCCCCTCTCTCCTTCTCTCCTCTTTTACCATCTTCTTGTGTGTCTACCTTTGACCTTGACTTTGATGTTCTACATTATCATCATTATTTTATGATGTAATAATTTTATCTTTAATCAGTATTGCATACTTTTTATTATGTTATTTTATTTACTCAAAAGAAGAAAATGAAAAATAAAAGATAAATGCATGTTTACCCTATGAAGTATATTTGACAAATGGTTACTGAGACATCATTGAAGGAAACAGGGATTTCACTTTAATCATGAATGTTTCTCTTTAATGTTTGTTTAACAAGCACATTTGTAATTTTTTAAAATTGAAAACCCTTATCCAGAAATCATTTTTTAGAAATAATTCAAGTCAACTTAGTTATAATAATTACCATTTATTAAATTTGTCTAAATACATATGCATAAAAGAAATATCTAGCATATAGTTTGCTGAGATAACCATACTCTAAAGTGATTTAAATAATAGAGATTAATAGTTAAATTAATTTTTACATCAAAGCTATGAATTAAGTATGATTTTTATGGAAGCATGAAAAATGAGGAGCCATGTTTAAGATTATTAAATAACCAGCCCAACATTATAGCCATAGCAAGTGGAAGTTTTGTGAAAACCATGGTTTGGGAGACTATATATATTTAGGAATTATAAGAAATTTATGTACAGATCTTATTGTTGGTAAATCTACTGTGATTAGTTTATGATTATGTCTGTGAGTTATTTTCCTGACTGCTAATAGGTGTAGGAGGGTTTAGCCCACTGTGAGCAGTTTTCCCACTAGGAAGGTTGGTTTGGGTTGTACAAAAAGGTAACTGAGTAAGCCAATAGTCAGCATTTCTTCAAGGGCTCTGCTTCAAGCTCCTGCCTTGACTTTATCCTACAAGAAAATAAAATGAGACAGCGAAGCCTTGCCTCCCAAGGTTGCTTTTGGCTATGGTGTTTATCACAATAAGAGAGAACAAATCACCAATGTGGTGAAAAATGCTTCTCTTGGGAGAAAGAAGGGAAGCCACTTGTGGGAGTTCCTCTGCAGATTTTCCTGAGATAGAGGGATAGAAGATAAGAGACACAGAATCTAGTTATTCACTAAAGAAACACCTCTTAAGTATATCTGCATGTAGAAAGAGCGATCTGAACACAGTGTTCCTGCCTCAGTAAATGTGTATGCTGTCCCAAGATAGGGCTGTAGGTTTGAACCAAGACTAGATACAGCTACATTTAGGATTACCATAACTTAGCTTTGCATATTTACATTATTACTTAGGTATTTATTAGGCCTTTACAATGACCTGAATTTTTATTATTCTCTTCTCAGTAATCTCATTTTAGAACCATCTTACTAGTAAAATGAAACACTTAGATCATTGTAAAACTACTATTAATATTATTGTAATAAGTATGGCATACCTATTTCAGGACTATGCTCATATGTATAAAATTTTACATAGGTAAAAATTTAAGGTGTTTTCTGGAGTTACTAAAAGTCTGAATATGAATAAGTATGTATTTTCAAATACCTACACATTCAAGATGATAATATGCAGATAAATGTAAAGATGTTATATAATATATGCACACAGCATGTCATAAATTGAACACCATCAGTAAATGTCAGCATGTGTGAAGGGCAGTCATGTTAATTTTTTATTTCAAAGAAATATTCTTACTATTTTCTAAAAATCAAGAAAAAATAAATTTCTTTTCATACTTCTGCATTGTGATGTTTTATGTGACCTCCCTTTTCAAACCTCTAGACTTGTGACAGAAAATTAACCTTCAATTGTTCATTGCTGTAATCACATAAATTATTGCACAGACTAAATTTTATTTCTGATGGAATCTCAAAGTTTAATAAATATTTTGTTTACTCATACAAGAGTTATAAAAATGTAATTATGTTTTATTATGATCTAAATTATGTCCTATAAGCTGTTTATTGATGCTAATAAGCAATATGTATTTAAAATTATTTTATTTTCTGTGTATGGGTGTTTTGCCACTCATTTGTCAGGTGCCCTTGGAGGCCAGAAGAGAGTGATGGTTCCCTGGGAACTGGAGTTATGGACATTGTTTTAAACCACCAGGTCCTCTGCAAAACATCCAGTGGTTTTAATCACTAAGCCATCCCTCCAACCCAGTAAGCAATATTTAATTTAAAAAGTGAGGTCCTTGTTCTATTTTTTAAACATTGTAAAGACCATTTTAATAAAATGTATAATTTAAATGTAAACTGTATAATTTAAATGAGGAAGGAATTTTTAATTAAATATCTAAAGTATATGCATTTTTTTTTCTTAAGTCATATTTTGAAGTACCAGTGCCAACTTTATGATTTCACAGAATTGTTACAAAAGACTAATTTTCAATCACCTTTTGGGTTCCCTGGCTTTAACTCTTTTGTAGAAACACCATAGCAATGATCCTCGGAACATTTAAATGCTGGTGGCATTAACTCACTGTAACAGTGGTAATCACAGCTATTGCAGGGAACATTCAGTTCTCAGGCATGCATTTTTCCATTCTGGCTTTCTTTTGCTAACTTGGAAAAATGATGCATAAATCTTCAACATTGTGTCACTGCACCAGGTTAACAAACCTGAACTTTTTTCTGCCCAAGCACTTGTTTCCTTTTTAAAGGAAAGCTTTAAGACAGGATAATCTCATTTATCAGAAAGGGTGCTTTCTGTTTTATTGAATGTTCCTTAGAATGCCTAAAATATAAATATACTACTATATCAGTTAGCAGTTCTGGTTGTCCAGATAAGAAACTCCTTATAAAAGGAAATGTTTTTTCATCCTCATGGCAGAGATATTTCATCCATGTTGGCAAACACAAGAGGCAACTCTTTATTCACATGTTGTGGCTCAGAACGCAGAGGAAGTGGACCATAAATAGAAAGAGATATAACCTTAAAAATTCTTCCACCATGACCTACCATACCTCACATCCCAAATCCATTACCATCAAAGCAACAGCAATGCTTGGAAACATAGGTTCAAAACATGAAAAACATTTCAGATTCATATTGTAACACTCACCCTGCCACCAAAGACATTTTACCTTCTCATAATTCAGGATTCACTTTGTAACAGTGCCAGCTAAAGAGGTAAGTGGACCTCTGGGATCATAGCTGCGTTGTTTAGACTCTGGTTGCCTTGCTGAAGTTGCTTAAGATCTCATTACTTTAAACTGTCTTTTTCCAAAATGGAAATTCCTCATTTCCCTATTCAAATGGAGCCTTTTGAATGTTATTTGCATTTTTATAATCTCTATCACTCAATGGGAGGCACCTGACTCTCAAGCACCTCTCCTATTTTCCATTTTCAAAATTTATAATGTCTCCTTAGTGATGCTAAACTGCTTAGCAATTCTCACCACATCAAACACATTTTTTTTCCTTGGCCACAGTGTTCATTTTAATGGTTTTCTCCTCTGGTCTTTGTCCTGTATTCTCAATATAAATTTGACTTAAAAGTTGTCATAAATAACCATACTTCCACTTGAATATTTTTCTGTCCAGAAGATTTCCCCATCACTTAAATTAGTCTACTACTTTTGAAGTCAGAGTTACTGAGTTTCAAGTACACAGGCAAACTCTATCTAGTTTCATGTCAGAATGTGATGGGAACAAACTCTACTCCAGTTTCTGGTACTGCCTCCATTCTCATCTGAAACTCTGTGAGTGGTATTTACTACTTACATTTTGGGGACATTCTAGCCCCCACATTCTTCCCACATCAACATAATGCCTGTTTGCAATATTCTGTCTTCTATAACCTACATCTTCTAGAAAACCAGTTTAAAAAATGCTCTGGCTCATCATATCATCACCCCACTTCTCTGAATTAGTTACATCTTTAATATTTCGAAAAATACCGGACAAAAGAAACTTTAAGGGAAAAAAGGTTTGTTAGGTTTGTTTTTTTGTTTTTTGTTTTTAATTTAATGGGAAATTCAGTCCACTGTGAAGTGAGAAAGGCAGGTCTGAGCAGTTCCACCTATGACAGTGGAGCATGAGTTTGACTTACTCACATGTTGGAACAGATGAAGCTCAAAACCGGAGTGGATATGGCTTTCAAAGCCCTCCTCAAGTGATTTCCACTACTCAGGCCCCACCTCCTAAACATTAAAAAAAGAATCACAAGCTGAGAACTGAGTACTGAGGACATGAGCTTGCAGGGGATATTTCATATTCAGTTCATAATAACTATCAATCTCTTTGACACAGAAAGTTTTCAATTTGTGAACTGCTCCAGCAGCTTGGAGTCACATGTTTGTGACACCATCTACCTCATACTGCTTATTTCCCAGTAGCCACTATGTATCTCTTTTCAATCCAAGCCAAGTCACTGTAACTCTGTTGTTCTCTTAACTTTACATCACTCTTAGCTTCATGCTGCTGTCAAATACATATGATATACACAATGAAGATCTAGTTTGATCATTACTAGATCCAATCAATTTGAGCAAATGGTGAGGCAGAAACTCACAGCAGAAGGTCAAGCTGTAATGACACTGGTCACTTCCTGTCAGCTTACCAGCAGAAAGCCAAAAAGAAATTTTCTTAGGGAAAATAAAAATCTACATCCTTCAAATAAAAATCCTACTGATCTAAACACAACCCTGCTAAATTCAACTCCTAATGGCACAATCAGCTATGAACATATTGCCTAATAATCTAATCAACTCTAATTACTAACACAGATACAGGCTTTCAAGCACAGTTTTTTGGGGGTGAGAAATTTCATATCCAAATCATAGCATTCTCCTGCTAGCCTCAAAAATCTCCTGTCTATCTCATCATGTAAAAGGTACATAGTATACCTCAGAAAGCTGGTTGTGTCTGTAAGTTAGACTAACCTGCAGTCAAAGTTGCCTCTTTGAATCAAGTAATCTTTGCTGTTAATCCTAAGTAATTTAAAGTCTACCAACCCATCATCAACCAGCATTGATAAAAGGGTAAATGTTTTTATCCAAAATTTAAGAAACACAATAAAATTAAAGACTGGCCCAAAGTAAGGTGAACATATTACAGAAAACCTACTAAACCCCACACCTGTTTTGGACATCTGTAACTTCTGGCAGTTTGTGAGCTTCACCGGGCTTTGACAAGCTTCATCACTATGCCTTGTTGGTTTGCAGTTTACATGATCCTTCTTTAGAGCAAATGAATCTCCTTGTGGATTTCTTTTGGACATGCCATGTTCCTGGGAACTCTGAATTGATGCCATTTCCTTGGTAGACTGCAAGTTCACACTTTTAGCTTTACATACATACATTGCTTTATTGGAGGCTTTCTAATGAGACCATAATTTTGCCACTTAATGACGTGGCTCTCCAATTATCCTTTGGAATCTGAGGAGAAGCGTTCATCATAAAATCATTTCATTCCCGGTGCTAAAATAAATAACACCAAGTAAAGAAACCAAGGCATGGAATGAAAGGAACAGAGGCATGGTCACTTTGGGCAATGGCTTCTTCCATCTCAGAGAGCCTGGATCTCTACCCGTGTCCAAGGCCTTTTCTTAAATTACACTGCTTGGATAGATCATTCTGGAAAGACCTGAAAGGAAAATTTTACACAGGGCTTTGCAAGTGTGTATTCTTGAGACTTTTTTTTCTACATTCTAGTTGATACCTAAGATGCCCTAAGACATCCTTCCTATTATCCTTTTGCAAATATCTGGCTTCATTTTAATCTTTTCACAGCCACAATTGCGTTAGTCTGCATATTTTATGTTCTTTTTGTCTTTTAGCCAAACTGTAAGTTTTGTCAAATATCTGGGTACTAATTTTTACTCTTTCTCACTGTAAATCTCATTAAGTGTACCCAGAAACATGCATGGCACTGTCTGAAGTTGCTTGGCCTTGAACTTTCCCCTGCAACACTAAGTTCTTAATCAGCTCTAAGTTCAGAACCTCCTATCACAGGATTTCCTTTCTTAAAATGTGTTTTAATAAAATATAGGTTAAGAAAACAATGCACATAATCAATTAATAGTTAGAATAATGCTCTATGCTTGAATGAAGCCAAGAACAAATGTGGAAGTTCATGTTTTTAACATTAAATCAAACTAACAAGATTAGACTGCCATATGCAACAGCACTGAAAGCCAAAAACTGAACAGAGTGCAACAGCAGTAACTAGCAGCCTGATTGCTTTCTGTATCAAATGCTAGAGTGAAGTTTTCTAACAACTTCTCTTTAAAGGTTGGATTCCATTATTTATCTTCCAGTGTTAGATATTATGGACTTTACCCCTGCACCACAAAAAGTTGTAGATGTAATGTTATGCTGGTTGGTAGATATGGGGGTTTCTAAATGTTTTCCTGAATAAGAACAGTGGATACTAGAAGTGGTCTTGATTATGAAAAATCATGAAAGGAGGTTGTTATTTACAGATTTACCAATATCATAATCTATGCAGTCTAATGGTAAGAAATGTATCATGATAGAAATACATGGTATAAGATGTTCAGCTTATAAGGAATGAATTTGGTGATGTCGTGTGTGTGTGAGAGAGAAAGAAAGAAAAAGAGAGACAGAGTTAGACAGAAGTTTTATTTACTAATCTTCCTCAACATTTGTACATAGCCAGTAAATTCTTCAAAGGCCCCAACAACCTAATATCTGCTAAGAACTTATCCCTACAATCTCCATTAGTGCCACAGGGCATGACATTTGAGTGTGTGTTCAGATATAAACTGTAGCAGAAGTAAGCTTAAAGTTTATGTACATATATATTATATACGGTGATGAGCCAATTAATCTAACAAAAGTTTTTTTCAATAGTTACAGGAGTGAGGTGGTGAGTGTTCTAGTAATAAATGATAGCTAAGAACAAAAGAACTGAATTTGAACTGCCTTTGCATACAGTATTTTTGAACTACTTTTGCATATGGCATTGGTCTTAAGCACTGCTAGATCTACAGAGAAGATAAAATATGAAACTAATTTTGAAGAAAGTATTCAACAAGTGACTCTTAATTCATTATCAGAACATGCTTTCTACAGTGTTTACATTTTCTGATTTAAAATACTCATGTAATTTTCATAAAGAGAAAATTAACAAAAATTACAGGCAAACAAACTAGCAGATGAGAGCCCCTGGTCTTGGCCTCCCTCACCCTGAGCTCCGTATCCAGTACATGGGCTCCTATCACACTCTCTTTGTCATGGGTACATAGCTTCTGCTCTTCCCTAAACTCCTTGATTGGTTCAAGCTGCTGCAGCCTGCAGTTCTCCATTGGAAGGTGCATGGGTTTCCATGTGCTTGTTCATGTCTTTAACCTGTCAGCTCCACCAAAGGGAGTCTTGATCCTTGGTTTAAATTGCAAACCATTCTATCCTGTGCCCCTCAAGGCTTTCACCCTAAAATTTCAGTTACCAAGTGTCCCTTCCCTGTTTCTCTCAGTTAAGAATGAATGATTGAAAGACTGGGCTAGAAAAATAATGGATTTGAAAATAGACAGTAAACTAAATTTAGAGGTGTTAAACATCTTGCTTAAAAAATATCAGAATCATTTTTATTTGAGTTTCTTTACTCCTCTCACGTTCTGAGAACAAAATTAATATAAAATGTATAAATGACATTTAAAAAAAGTATTTGTTATTCTTTTTTAAATTCCTAGGAAGTTAAAGAACTACTACAAATGTACATGTAAGAACTTCCAACATGAAAAAAAAATCAGTATTCTATTACCAAAAACAGTTATACTTTTTTGACTACACCCTTTAAATGCCATCGTGCCTTTTAGATGTACTGTCTTGTAGAGTTCCCCCAAGAATTTACTTTGTATCTGTCTATATTTAGGGACCCAAAGCATGTAATACCACAATATTCAGGCTGACAAAGTATCAGATAGCTAGCCAATGATATGAAAGGAACTCAGTCTCTAGTCTTACATATGTGTCTTTTCAGAAATATTATCAACACTTGCTATTCTGCTTTTCCACTCCTTACTATTTGTCTACCCCTGTCTATCTGTGTACTTATTACATAATGAAACACTAGCATAGACATTGATGATGTATCCTAGGATTGATTGCCATTATCAAAATCTACTTCTTATAATGAGATATTGTTTTTGGTAACCACAGAAACTCCAAGATGATACTTACTGTAAGAACTTGCTTCAAGTCTCAGTAAATAGCCAAAGTTAATGACACAATCTTCATTATATATGGATATAATATATAATACCTTCATTTTCATTAAGCACCCTTTGTGGGAAAATGATATTTGTCCCTTTTGATCTGGACCCTTGCAGTGTCTTAATTATTACCTACTTTCTATAAACAGCTGAAGTAATGCAAGCAAACAAGTCATGTTGTGTGTGAGGGCATCTAGCACAGATGTTGGAGGAATAATAAGATATCTCAGGGATTACATTAGTTGACTAACCTACTGACTGTGATTGGGCAGAGGAAGAAGTATTTTATTCTGGTTTATTTCTCTTTAGGATTCATTTCTGAGATAGACTTAACATGAAATTTCTCCTCCTATAATGGATCACCAAAACAGAGTATTTTTTTTGAAGTGACATAACTCTGTGAGAAAAGTACAATATTTAATCAATGATCCATTTTAGAGACATGTCTATTGTTTGAGAGTTGATAGTCTGCTGCATCTAATTACTAAGTATTGTGAGCTTTGTTTTCTTAATGGGATATTTTAAAAATTACCTGAAAGTATGAATCCCTGGGACTGTCACTCTCCTTGATTATTAGACATAATCATGCCACCCCTCTACATGAGAATGTACTTATCGCCATATCTAAGCATTCCCTCATTGTCTGTACTACAAAGCTGAGGATGTCAATACCTAAAATTAATTGGTTGAATCATCATGTGCTGTGGAAAGAGAGATTAATGGAATATCCTGCTCTATTCTGTAGTGTGACAGGGACAGTGATTGTAAAGCTTCTTTCCACCTCATACTAGAGATGAAGACTTCCCTGCTCACCTTCGATCCCTCCACTTCAACCCATGACTTCCTGTCAGTAAGTCTCGTCAGACTAACTTCTATTAAGGTCTCAGTGCTCTTCTCTAAAGTGCATCCCAGTCATCCCAGTCGTTACTACAGACTGCTGGTTCTCCACACACACAGCTGCAACTTCTTCAACCTTCCGAAGGCTCTTTGGACCCAGACCTATACAGCTATGTCCATCAAAACTTCTCAGATGAGCTTGACTTTGCTGCTCACTTCACTTAAACTACTGCAGAGAGTGTAAAAATTACTCATAGTAAGATTCTTCAAGTAAGACTGAAAGTTTGCAGGAAATTTTGGCTGGCTGGTTTATGAATTCCTGAGAAAATTTTTCTTTCCTTATTAGTAAATACAAAATCTGTTTTAGTGTAAAAGTCATCATTAACTTATCAGGTGTGTAATAACAAATACCTTGGAAAGAAAACAAAATTCAATATAATTAAGTTGTATGTTTTCCCCCCAAAAAATTTAAACACTGTTTTTCTTTGCTTTTGCATCTAATTTTTAGTATAAGCCTAAAAATCTTGGTAGCATTTTAAAATAATATACATATTCCCTCTGCATTTGTGATGCAATGTTGGATTGAAAGATTATTTGCTGTAAACACAGGACTTACAGGTTTACCACCATGCTGTGCAGTAGTAACTCTGATCCATCTGATAAGTTAATTTTGCAGCCATGTAAGTAATACTGGAGGTTGTGGTGGTGACACTTCATTGACTTGATCTGTTTTATGATCTCAGAGAGGTCTGACTGAAGATGGAATGTGTGCTGCACTTTATCATTACTAGGATCTCAAGTAAAATAAAGAGAGACAAAAGAGAAGGACAGCTAGACCAGAGTTCATCACTCTCTGCTTCCCAACAGGAGGCATGATATGAATAGCTTCTTGACACATCTGTTGCCATGGCGCCCTTCCATACTGGACTTCATCTCTTTGTTTTGTTTTTTACAGTGCACTATTTTATGTATTTTTAATTAATTTTTTTATTTAAATTTTTCCCCATACCCACCACTGCTCCTCTTCCCTCCCTTCCTCCCAGACCTCCCAAAGCCTCCCTCTACCCCATCCCCCCATTCATTTCCCAGAGACAGCAAGAAATCCCAAAGTGAGTCAATTCAGTCTGGCATATCCAGTTGAGATAGAGCCGAGTCCCTTTCCTCAGTTCAAGGCTGAGTAAGGTGCTCCTCTGTAGGGATTGGTTCTGAGAAGCCAGTTCATGTACCAGGGACAAACTCTTGTCCGACTGTAAGAAGCTCCAAAAACTGCCCATATCGTTTGACTGTTGTCTGCATTCAGACATTAGATCACTTCCATGAAGGTTCATGAACTGCCAATTTACAGTCAGTGAGCTCCCAATAGCTTGGGTCAGTCTACTCTGCAGGTCTCCTCATCGGGATCCCGATCTCTTTTTATCTCTTTTTTCATGCAATCTCGTCTCTCTCTCTTCAGCTAGACATGGTGTTTAGCTATGGACCTCTGCGTTTGTCTCCATCAGTTGCTGGATGAAGATTCTATAAGGCAATTAGTGTGATCATTCATTTGATAATAGAGGAAGGCTGGTTTAAGCAGCTTCTCCACTATTGCTTGGAGTCTTAGCCAGGGACATCCTGTAGGTTCTTGAATGTTTCCTAGTACCAGGTTTCTCTCTATCCCCACAGTGGCCCCCTCAATCAAGATATCCATCTCTTTGCTCTCCCTCTTTGTTGCTTCCCCCACTCAACCATCCCATTCTCTCAAGCTCCCTTATCCTGTGTAATTTTACTCAATTCTCTATTTTTCATTCCCAAGAGAATCTATGGATTCATGCCTTAACTTCCTCCTGTTACCTAGCTGCTCTAGGGTTGTGGATTGTAGCCTGGTTATCCTTTGCTTTACATCTAAAATCCATTTATGAGTGAATACATACCATGTCTATGTTTCTAGCTCTGCATTACCTCTCTCAGGATGATACTCTCCAGATCCATCCATTTGCCTGCAAATTTCTGGATGTCATTTTTTCCCTGCTGAATAGTACTCCGTAATTAGATGTGCCACAATTTTTTAATCCATTCTTCAGTTGAGGGGCATCTAGGTTGTTTCTATGTTCTGACTATTATGAATAAAGCTGCTGTGAACATAATTGAGCTAATGTCCCTGGGGTAAGAATGTGCATCCTTTGAGTATATGCCCAATAGTGATATTGCTGGATCATTGAGTAGTCTTGATGCCCAGTTTTCTGAGGAACCTCCGTAATGATTTCCAATGTGGCTGTACAAATTTACACTTTATCAGCAATGGAAGAGTATTCCCTTTGTTCCACATCCTCTATAACATAGGTTATCATCTGTGTTTTTGATTTTAGCCATTCTTACAGGTATAAGATGGTATCTCAGAGATGTCTGACTGCATCCCTTTGTAATTTGTAAGGCACCATAAACATGTCTTGGCCTAGTTTGTTTATTTTAGGCTTTCTTTCACAATGATAAGAAAAATGAGTAATGCTCAGATTTAAGATCATTACTTAATTTTGTTGAAATTACAGAAAATTAATGAATAAATATAAATTTGGGGTAATTTCTATATTTTTTCTATTTTATAGTAAAATAAAAGTGGCTTGTTTTTTCATACAAATAAAAATTAAAGTATACATTGTCTATATACATATACCTATTAAAGGTTTATATGTATGGGAATAATATATATATAAAACTTTTTAAAAATATAACATTTCTTTCTTGTATAGTTGTATCCTTCACTGTTTGTTACATAGTCACGTCGTTAACAAACACCTTAGTAAATTATGACTCACATAACACTAAGATGGTTGCTTCCGATAAAATGGAAATTCATTGGATCAGGTTTCAGAGCTCATCCAAGCAATTTATTTTACATTTTTAATGCTCAATTTAAAGCTCATCTTTTTAAAATTCATATATATGTGTGTATTTGTGAGGAATGATATGCACATATATGGAGGCATCCATAGTGTCAATGAAAGGGTATTGAATTGAATACCCTAGAACTGGAGTCACAAGTACTTGTGAGCCACTTGATGTGGATTCTAAGAACTGAATTCAGGTCTTCTCTAAGAGCTGCAAATATTTTAAACTGCTGTTCCATCTCTCCAGGCCCTGGAAAGTCTTTTGTTACCTAAAATCTCTAACATCTATATAAGAATATCCATATAAATTCTATTAAATAATTGTTCTAATTGAACAAATTATAAGTAGATATTACACATTTTCTTTTCCTTTATAATTGCGTCATACCAGTAAAAAGATACTTTTTAACATTTCACACTAACTACACAAACAAATATTATTTCAATTCTTACATTCTTTTCAATGCATTCCAGTGGTTTCCAAACTTTCACTAAAATTATTTTCAGTAAAAGTTTAGCCCCACATTATCTGATATTCCTATAATTTCCCAATGTTCTTTTTGGCTCAAGCTACAACTCTGCTTTTCAACATGTTTAACATTTCTTCCTATGGGTTATTTCTCTTCCAGAACTTGTGCTGAAATCTACATTCTGCCACAACACCATATTGCAATAGGATCTTAAGGTATGATTAAGTCATGAGAATCTTGCCCTCATAATGAATCATGTTATCATAAGGATGGGTCAGTACCTAGGGCATAACATTTTTTTAAGGAAAATGTGTTCAGCCAAATTTCCAACCTATCTTAGTCATGCATGAGTGTCTTCTAATAACCTAAATACCTGATTCTTTTCTACAGGATTTCATAGCATAGAACATGTTTGTAAATACACTTACCTTCTCTCTTTAGGAATTAGTTCCATCAAAGCAGATTCACAGCAGCTATGAACACTTACACAAAACAGGACCCTTCTACTTTTCACTTTGAAGAAAAAAAGGATTCCATGAAGCCACATCCTTTCTTAAATACCTCAGACATTTTGTTTCTAGTGGTGTAGCCACTAGAGTACTAAAAGGAGTTTGAATGGGAGGAAGTAAGATAACAGAGAGTAATAGAAGTATAAAAATAATGACAATACATCTTCTATATGAGACTGTCAAAAGAGAAAAAAAAATATTACATTTTGTGTAATTTACCTTTTTTGAATGCTGAACATCAAACCCAAAGTTTTAATCATGCTTACTAAACAATCACTGCTCTACCAAAGTACATCTCATCTCCATGACTACATTTTCAATCCCTCATTTTTCATTGTAGATCATAAATAATTTATTTAAATGAGTGGTCAAATCAACAAATCGATAAATAAATTGCCATTTCTTCATACCTTAACAATGTTTGTTCTCTTACTGAAAATGATTTTCTCTCTCAGTACCACACTAATTTCTCATCAAGCCTCAATACTTAGACTGCACAAAGACTCATTATTTTACTTCTTAAATATGAACTACTTCTTTCACAGAAACTAAATTGCTTCTCAAGTCTGTGCTGAATAATGTAACTACACTCATTTTATATCTTTTGCAAAAAATGCAAATAGCTAATTATACTAAAAGGTTTGTTTCTTTTATTGATTCCATGTACATGTAAATCCAAGAATTTGAGTATTTAGTATTGATTTCATGAATGCAATTCATAGCTGAGTAATTTTATAGTTCAAATGAGCAGTACACTCGGTGCTTAAAGGTTTAAGTTTTCAGTATCTGGGAGAAAAAAGAAAAAGGAATAGGGGCAATACATGACCATACACCTGCTTACACCAGTTTCCTAGTATGTATAAACTCATGTAAGTATAATGATCACCAGTAAAAAAGCCACAGCTGCATTCGAAACTTTATATATAATGAGGAACTGACATATGTATAAAAACCAAAAATAAACACTAAGCAGTGATGTGGGAGTGTCTTTCTGTATGTTGTGAATATCAATCTTTAAATAAAGGAGCTGTTTTGGCCGTGGTAGACACCATAGAAGTAGGCGGAGGAATTAGAGCGTAGGAAGGAAAAAGAGGGTGGAGGCAAATCGAGCCAGACACCCAAAGAAGAAACACTTAAGGAACACAGGTGAGCCATGGGCCATGTGGCAGATGTATTAATGAAAATGGGTTGAGTTAAATGAAAGAGCTAGCTAGCAATGTGCCTGAGCCATAGGCCAAACAGCATGAACTTAGCATAAGTGTCTGAGTCATTTGGGGTGGGGGGGGGGCCTAAGCAGCTGTGGTTAGCTAAAGGGTCTGGGACTGCAGGTCTGTGGGCCTGGACCTCTGGCCAGATGGGTCAAAAAACTTTATTGCAACAAAGCAGTAGTACTGTGTCTTAAAAAGTAAAGACAGAATTTTAACAGTTATGAATCTAGATCACAGTTATAACAGAACCACACAAGACTAAGCTACAGCAAATAAGAGACTGCAGCATGTTAAGACTGCATGGGGCATTTATATTAAAATCTCTTCTCCCAGAGCTTGGGCATCATCATGGAAGCCAGTGGATGACTATGAGGAAATGTGTTTTCTAGGAATGACAGAGAAGTTGTACAAACAAATACACAGCAGTGGTGACAAGATGCACTAGACCTATGCAATCTCAATCTGAGATCTCAACATGAACAGTGAAGGTAGACATAAAATCTCACCGCTAGCTGAGGAGCTGTTGGCAACTGACAGCCCCCTGAGAGAAAACAATTCAGTTCCCTTTAAGGCTGTGACCCTTCCTACATGGTAGGTCTATACCAGGTCCTCTGCATACACATATTTTAGCTTTTAGTTTAGTATTTTTAAGGGACTCGAGTGTGTGAACAAGTGTATCTAGGATTGTTGTATCTTTTCTTTCTTTCTGTTGGTTTGCTTTGTTCAATTTCAGTGTGATGACTTTGTTTTATCTTATTATATCTTATTTTCTTGTGTTTAGTTGTTATCTCTTAGAAGCATGTTCTTTTCTCATAAGAGGCAGAAAGGAAGTAAATACAGCTAGAAGGGGAGATGGAGGACCTGTGAGGAGTAGAGACAGGGGAAACTGTAATCTGATATAATGTATAAGAAAAAAATTATTTTCAATAAAAGGAAATGGCTTCCTAGAAGTTTGAATTTTTAACTACCCCATGAAGAAACACCTTCTTTATTCTATGTGCCTCTTACTTAACTAGCGACTGACAGTACATGGACCATTTTGGAAGTGTTCTTTCAAAGCCTTTCCCATTCTTCCTCTTATTTTATTTTATATTTTTGGAAAGCATTGTGTTTGGGGGGATAACAACATCCTGGTAAAGAGAGCTCTCCAAAAATGTACATCACACAGTACAGCTTCACAAGTAAGCAAATAAACTGAAATAAGGGAGGGATGTTAATTACCCTTTAGGTTATTCAGATGGTTAGATTATACCCTTTAGATGGTTCAGCTTTTAGAATGTGAACATTAGTTGTTACCATATAGTGCTAGGAGCATGGGTGTACATCGATGTAACCCCATTACTTCCTTTCACCTTTATCATACTTCTTTCATAGTTTTTCTATATCCACATATGTTTTACATAGATGTACAATTTATTATTTTGCATTTAACCGAACATTACAAAAATTTCCTCTATTGCTAAATTCTTCATGACAGTGATTCTTAGTAACTCTGGAATAACATGAAATGGATGTTTTTATTTTATATCCAATATTCTACTCTATAAAATAAATAGATATTTTATCTTAAAAAGAGAGATTGTAGCCCATCTATGGTGGTCCATTGGGAGGCCACATATCAAAGGCAGTATGAGCAGCATAATGTGGGTTTCATGGGTTCAATAAAGAGAGAGGAGGATTGTGAACTGGATGTGGTGATGTGTGGCTACAGAATGAGTTGGAGGAGAGAATGTATCCTCAAATCACAACATACAATATTCTCAAAGACCTGATGAAATGGGGGGAGCGGGGGTAATCCTCTCTCAGTAAAACTCAAGAAAAAGAAATTTCAACTGACAATTTCCACAATGAGAGAAAGCAGACATCTCTTACTCAAAATTCACTTTATGTTTTAACCATTGCCTCCTAAAGGTTAGAGTTCTTATGGCTGAAAACACCATGTACTTTGGACATAGGACTAAGAGGGCCCGTGCTGGATCTGACCATAATGTCCTTCCTGAGGACTAACTTTCGTTGTGGGAGATTATGTTGTTACATTGTAAATAATTGTCACACCCACTGGTTTAATAAAAAGCACTGATTGGCCAAAGGCAGGCAGGAAGTGTGGGTGTGGCTACCAGACTAAGAAAACTCTGAGAATAGGAAGCACAGGACAGAATACCAGAGAGAAGCTGGAAGAAGCAGAGGACAACTATGCTGCTCTGAGAAAAGGTACCGAGCCACAATGGCTGAACAGGATGAGTCATGAGTTAGATGAAGGGTAGAGCTAGCAAGTGATATGCCTGGGCCTTAGACTAATCAGCCTAAAACTAATTGTAAGCATCTGTGTGTTTCTATGGGACTGCGGGACTGCGGGACGACTGCAGGTCTGTGGGTCCTAAACCTTGAGGTTAGGCCTGAAAGTCTGGGCCAGAAACCTCATGCTACATTTCATAGTACCTATAGGTGCCATGTTAGATTCCAAAGAAGGGAAAAAACTGATAATCAGACCCAGCTACGATGTCTATGAGCTAACTAAAACGATAACAAAAATCAAGACATCCCTTGAGGGTACAGTGGTGGCATTCATACTTTATCAGTAACCAACAGATTTCTAGTTCAAAATAAAGTCTACTCAATGTGAGTAAAGTCATTCCCGATACTGGAAACATAATTGACTTACAAGGGACAGTGAAGTCATGGATCTTAGAGGAGAACCTACAACCACCACTTGACAATATATCTGTAATTCCCAAATTTATTCTAAATATTTATCTGTATACCCACAGATTATTATATGCCTCACACCTCAAAAAGAAATATCATTTTGCAACAGATGCAGACCATTATACAAAATAAAGTCTATCAACATGCAGACAGCACATGACCATGTGGTTCCCAGCTACAACTGGAATATGTTATACATATGCAACATAACTCTTCCATCTAAGACTGTTGGTTAACAGTAGAAAAGAAATAAAGATTGTAAGAGTCAGAGGAACAGAAAGTTTGCAGTGTCGTTGTGTCTCCTAAAAATGTCAAAGAAGCTATACCCATGAAATTTCTTCAGTGCAGATACCTAAACAAGACCTAAAACCAAGAACACATCAACAGACCTGCTAACATGGGGAGAAAATTTAATGAAGTTTCAAATCTAGACAAAAAATTTCAGGCAATTAAGGAATTCTTAGAGTGGAAGAAAAGGCCTTCCCTAAAGAAAAGCTCTCAAATTGCTTATTTAATACTGAGGTCAGCCTTGATATTGTATACATACAAGCAACATTATTTACAATATATAGATAGGTAGGTAGGTAGATAGATAGATAGATAGATAGATAGATAGATAGATAGATAGATAGAGGATAGATGTGTGTATATATGTATGTTTGTATGTGTATATGTGTGTGTGTATGTGTGTGTGTGTGTGTGTGTGTGTGTGTGTGTGTGTGTGTGTATTACAACCATTAAAGAAATAGAGGCCACAAATTTAAGAAAAGTACTTGCACAGAGGAAAGGTTGAAGGAAAGAAAGGGAAAATGATGTAATTACATTTTAATTTTCAAAAAATATTTAAGTTCATTATATAAGTCCTGATGGGAAATTTTAATCCTAGCATATGTAACATTTATCTAACATAAGAAAAATATTGTGTATATTATTCATAATTATGTATGCTTTGATAACATTATAAATTTCACTTAAATAACTAAGAAAGCATATATAAGAATAATAATTAAGTTTCTGTCTAACATATATATATAGTGACATACTGTAGCACAACAATAGATAATATGATATATTTTCAGAAGATAATATATGTTATGTGATTCCTATAGGTTTCAATGTATATACTATATACTTTAAAAGCTTTTAAAGTGACATATATAGTGTATACATATGTATATATATATATGAATAGAATTATCACTGCATACCATTGTTGATAAATTTTAAAGATAAAATCAAGTGCTTTAGACCATTAGCAGATAATTGTGTTAATTCTAATTCTGATTCCATAAAGTCACATTTTTTTAGGACATTTTAATTACTGTATTCTTCCTAAATATCTTTTCAAAGCCTGCAAATAGACAATGTTCCTTGTAACCAAATAATAAAAACAGCATATGGCTTGTCTAGTAGTAACAAACAGGACTGAAAAGATAGTTTTTCTCTTGTACTAACAGACTTTCCGATACCCAATTGCTTTTGCCAACAAAAATAAATTTAATATTATGATTTACTTGTCTTTGGTAATGTTTTTGTATCCATAATCACTGATCAATTCACAAGGAAGACAGAAATGTATCACATGGGAATATACAGTAGAAAATTGGTAAGTTATACCTGGGAATGTCATAAATTGTTTTGAAATAGAGTAATGCTTTAAGATGTTAAGACATTCTGTTCGCTTTGTTTTCTTTCCCAGCTTACCCATTGAGATACTTCATTGATAATGTAACTCTCTTTACCAGTACTGTCCCATCAGGCTGTCCTTGGGTATTCATCAGGCTTTTGTTGGGGGGGGGGGTATAGAAAGAGTAAAGGCATCCATTAGTACAGTTTGGCTCAAGCTACTGTTCTCTGAAAATACCAAGTTAGAATCAGCATCCTATTGCATGCTCTGAAACACCAGAGTTAGTCCCAGTCACAGACACAGCTTTATTTTTTCCTTTGGTGCTAAGATCTGCCTGAATGAGAGACTTCCCTGTGTTTTCTTTTAAATCCAGAGAAATCTTATAGGTAAGGTCATCATAGATAGAATAACTATTTCTTCTAAGTGCTAAGATTTAATAGGCTCCTCTGTTCTGATTAGCATAAGTATAAACCATAAATCATCTATATTTGAATATTTGCATCTAAAATTTCTGCATTTATACCTAGTAAGTAAACATAATCATTTAGGCCATAACCCCTCCTTAACAACATCATTTTTGTTATTAATGCATCTTTCGTAGGAAGACTATCCTCTGATACAGTGGAAATAAAGAATTTTTGTTCAAGATTTAGAATTGTAAACAAATAAATCATATTAAACCTGCCTTCCACAGTTATGTGATTGATAAAATCAGAAAATTATATTGGGTGAAATTGCATAATCTCTCCTACAACTGACATTCACTGAACTTCAGAATCTAACTGCCTATCAGAGGTCATCTATGTTTAGCCCTTATGATGCTTCTTCTGGGTTTGGTGTCAGAATGATCCTGACCCCAAAATATTTCTTTCATTTCATCTTCTATTGTTTGGAATTTCTATGATTATTAGCATTAAAATTTCTTAGAGTTCTTCCAGAATTATCTGGAAAACAAGTTTTTAAAATCTTTTTCATTGACTTCTAATAAGGAGGGTGTTAAGTTTTCTTTGGAAAGCTGCCCAGGTCTCCCATGCTCCATTTGATGAACCTAATAAAATGCATAACATTGAGTGTCAGGTGTGGAAGCAAAGGTCAGGGAACAGTGTGAAAGGAGGGATTACACAGTGGAGTTTATCAAAATACATTATATACTATTGCAAAATTCTTCAGTTGAGGGTCATCTAGGTTGTTTCCAGGTTTTGGCTATTATGAATAATGCTTCTATGAACATAGTTGGGCTAATGTCCTTGGGGTAAGAATGTTTGTCCTTTAGGTATATGCCATCTTTTCTGTTTTTAAGTAAGTTAACTCAGTCTTAGCATTTTTTATGTTATTTTTATAGACTCTGTATGTTATCTCTGCTTTAATATTGTACTTTTTATTCAGGATCTTCCTGTGTAGACATGGATAGCATATATCTCACAGTGTAGTCCATATATACCCCCAAATGCATGGATAATACAAGATTTTTTTATATTCCTTGATGATAAAAATCATTGCAAGTTTCAGGGCATATAAGACTGTAGAATGTTCAACCAGCAATGGAACCTCTGTATCACTTCCCTTTCTTTCAAGTCTCAGGCATCATTGTAGAAGAAGAGGTTTAAACATTGTAAGAACCAGAGGCAGAGGATAAATACAAGGAAATATTATCTTCTGGACACAGCAAAACAGCTGCACACACAAACTCACTATAGTTATTATAGAGTCCATATGACTGTGTAGTTCAAAACCAGACAAAATCCTAGCAGGGAGAGAAGAGCTAGGCACACAATCACATTCCAAGCCTTGTAGCTATCAGTAATTACTAGCTGTTGAAAAAACAAAAAAAAAAAAGGAATAATAGTTTTATCTAGGAGAATAACTGGCTGGTAAATCAATCATTCACCAATAGAAGCACAAAAGCAAGAATATCAAAGCCACACAAATTGGTCTTTAAGAGTGAAAAGGGAGAGGTATGTAAAGTAGGTGGGTAGAGAGGGAATTGAACCTGGGAAAAAAATAAGTGTGAATATAATCAAAGCACATTGTATGAAGTTTTATTTTTTTTATATGTTTCAAAACAAGTAAAAAAAATCTTAAAAAATAATTCCTCTTTAGCTTATGTGGTATTTTCATGAAAATTGTTTGTTTACTATTGGTGATCTTTCATTTTCCCCTTCAAAAGAGTTGCTGCCTTGAATTCTATACTGATCAGTTTAGGAACTTCTATGATTCCAGGTCAATTGCTGCAATCTTTGTAAGCTCCCTTGGTGTTTCCCTGTGATTTTCTTAGGAAAATAGTGGTCCTTTTTGTCTTTATGATATTATTTTGACAAAGAAAATCTTTTCTACTCAGTAGGGCAAAGCTGTAGACAAGGTTATAGTGACCATGTGTGAATCACCTGTAGTGTCTGGGAGCTGTGTTGTGGGAGCCAACTCTCATGGTCCATAGACAGATGGGTCTGGTTCAAGGATGCATGTGTAACTTGGATCTCATTACCACAGAAAGCTGAAGTACATTTGGAGACCTCACATCAAATAGCTGTTACATGGACAATGGGTAATCAGGAAGAACAGTTGGGTGGGCTTATGAAATCAATGCTCAGATCCCTAAGCAGCAGGCCTGCTGCTTGGCATGAAGGCTGTTAGACATCCAACTGTATTTTCAATTAGATGAGTCTCCTATGGCCTTTAGTTTTTATCAACATACACAACATAGACTGCTTAATGGAGTGCTGAGACTCTAATGTGTATTTTGCCCATTACATTTAAATGGTTTACACATGATTGTTTTGCCAGTTGTTCATGGTCAAACCCACTTAAGTTTGTTCTACTCACTTAAGTTAAGCCTAGCTGTCCTTCTCTAGTTTTTTTAAATATGCTAATCCCATATTTTCATGTAAATATAATGATAAACATATATTATACATTTTCCCTCTTGAATAAACCTGCAGAGTTTTTTCAACACAGTTTTTTAATAACTTTACACTGCCTCCGTCTTCATTAAACAGCCATTTAGAGGAGGAACATTAGCTTAAGAACTTTCACTCTCCACCCTCTGCTCTCAAATTATATTGCCCTGTACTCCATTCAGTGCATATAACTTTGTTACAGTTACATTACTTCTCATTATTCATTTATACATTTTTAGTATAATAATAAGTAAGAACTAATGAACTCGATCAATTAAAAATATTCAAATTGACACAGTTCTGCCCTCCAGGGTATGCATTGATATGTGCAGATTGCATTGATTAATTACATTTAGCTGTAAGACTCTTTAAAATCTTCTCTAGATGTATTTATTTTATTTCCAGGGTATATACCTAACAAATACCTGGGAAACAGCAAACCTCTAATTGGTGTAGCTAGCTAGCAAAAGACAAACTAAGTCATACATACTCAAAGACTGTTCATCTCACCTCAGCAAACATGGCACTGTCTATAGCATGGTACACAACTATCCAATTGATTAAAATGTCACCTCAGAAAGGGAGGGGGAGAGAGTGAATAATATGAAAAATAATCTAATATACCAAAATGTTCCAGCAAAGACAGATGCAAACAGTTTGTAATTTCATTACTTTCTGTAGTACACTGAAATATAAATCTTCAGCTCTCTCTTTTGTGGTTTCATACTAAAGATCACCAGTACACCTTAGAGATTTCTCATCTGTCCACATTATTTCTCTCATACAGCTGTTCAACTTGGCCACTGTTGCGCTCATAATTTCTTTGTCTGAAAAATATTTGCAAATACACTAAAAAATTCATTTGCAATATTTTCCTCTGTGCCTTTTATCTCTCTTTACTCTTAAAAATATTGAGTATATTTCTCACCATTTGGTTTTTCAACATAAATATTTGAGAACATATGCAAATTTATTCTTGGTGTACTTTTCATTTAGTTTACATTTATACTGTATATTTTTATTATTTTATCTGTATATAGTATAATATTATTACAACTCCTAAAATTAGAAAGAATAGAAAATGATTACCTTATATTGATGAACCTTGCAACAGGAAGCCAGAAACTGAAAATTTTATTATTTCTTATGATAAAACTGAACATTTCTTACTTCATAGATTCTTTGTTTGATGTAGTTTAAATACAGTTCAGTAAAATCCATGTTGAGGAGAAAAATATTTTAGACATACTTTATATTCACTGGAGAAGTGAATTGAAGATTCATAAAGGGTCATGAAACCAATGCCCTATATTCCGAGACCATGTCACAATGAGCATCTTTAGTTATTGTAATTCTGTACAGAGGAGCTTGAGTTCTGCTGAGTGTGAAGTTTTGAAAAGCAGGAGACACTCTTACATAAAAATTAAAACTATAAATGTCATTCTAGGTGTGATTTAATAAAAGGATATTCAATGATTTAATGTTTAGCTCTATTCAAAAATCTATATTTAACTGACTCACTAGAGGTTCATGGTCCCATTCTTAGAAATAATATTTTATAACCAATTGTATTTAAAATTAGAGTCCCAGAGATGATATATCTGTATCATTATTCAGTTTTAATTGGAATCTGAAGATAAAGACCATCAAGTGAGGCTTCTTTTTAATAACATAAGCATGTTACCAGCGGGTGCCCCAACATGCCCCAAGACTATGACCACGGACCACTGTGAACTTTAAAGATAAAGTGGGTTTAATGATATACTGATACACATGCGTGTGGACTCATGGCACTGTGGGAGCCAAGAGCCCCGAATATTTTTAGGGCAGAAGTTTTATACAGCACTCTGGGTAGGGGAGAGGGTACATCTGTGCCCATGAGGTAGGGAAGTTACAACAGGGCAGGGCCAAAGGTCAGCTTCAGACGGAGTTTAGGAATGTAATATCCTGCAGCCAGGCAGGCAGGCATATTTCCTGTGAAACAATAGCAAGTCTTGGGCAAGCAGGTAACTGAGTAACTCTAGGTGACTGAGTAACTCTACCGAAGGATATTCATTTCCTGGAGCAATGGGCACATTGTGCGAGCTTTGGAAAGATCCTGCTTCAGTAAACAGCACATGGGTTAATTATAGGCCAGAGGTAGAGGATTCTAATTTATCAAGCATGTGACCAACACCATATTGAAAAGCAGATTTATGATTCAAGACATCCTCATTCTAAGTCAGTCTCCCTCAGTATAATCTTCACAAGTACCATGCTCATAATAGTTATATATACAATATGATTTACAATAGCAAGTGATTGTATGTTTATTTCTTGCCCCCCAGTATCAATCTGTTTTATGTCAACAAGGCTTTTTAAATCACTGATAAAGCCTGTCATGAGGATTATTAAAGGAAAACAACTGGGTCATGAATAACCCAAGAGAAGAAGTACTTTGGAGGGCCACATGTTTGAGACAAGAAAGATGACAAGATGGAAGCCAGATGGAGACTCACCTGCAAATGTAGGTTCTTCAGAGAAATGTCATGTCTTAGCCTTCCTGCAAATGGATTAAGTGAATGCCAATTTTCACACCTATTCTGTGAGGAAATTAAAGACAGAGAAAACACTACAGCAGATAAGGCCCATTGGTGCTGGATCAAAATTGGTAGTAGCATTCATGACAGTGAAAGACAGGATTGATGTTGTCTGAGAATTACACCTAGAGTATTGCAAATTTCACTTAGTTCCATATTTAATTCTCCAGGGAGGATTCTTTCTTCAGTCTCATTTTATATAAAAGAGGGTGATACCAAATGTGATTGAGGAGCATTGCCAGGCTAATGGTACCAAATGAACTTTCCTTTTTGGTAGAAATTATAATTTCCTTTTAAATTATAAACAAATTATCACAAGGGAAACTTGAAAGCACAGATAAAATAGTAGTTAAAATGACTCAAAAAATGGTAGCATAGACCCAGATATTGTGAAATAATTCTGTGTTCAGAAGCAAATCAAGAATGTGAGTTCAGGGTCAGCCTGAGTTACAATCAAGGTCTTGTCTCAAACAAACAAATAAATTATAAGAGATTTAGTGTCAAAATTGCTCACTTTTCAAATGGTTTGTAAATAAACATTACAATTGTTCAATACAACTGTCATCTAATATTGAATTATAAACCTAAAATATCATTAAAAGAAAAATAATGCATATCTAAACATAATTTCTTTATTTCTTCACCAAAAATCATAGGACCTAATAATCTATTGTATGTGTTTGGTGAAGGAGGGAAAGAAGGAAGAGCTGCCGCCACCTTTGCACGTCTTTCCATTGTGAAAGGATCTTAATATCAGGAAACCCGTGGGAAAAGAGATAAAAAGAGTGTAAAAGCCAGAAGGGATAAAGGACTTCAGAAGAACAAAGCCCTCTGAATCAACTGAGGAAGGTTCACATGAACTCACAAAGACTGAAGTAGAAAACACAGGGCCTGTATGGCTGCACCAGGTCCTCTGCGCATATATATATATATATATATATATATATATATATATATATATATATATATTAGCTTTAGTTTAGCATTTTTAAGGGACTCCTGAGTGTTTGTGAGCAGATGAGTTTCCAATTCTATGACTTCTGCTGGTTTTTTTTTTCCTTCTGTCAGTTTGCTTTGTCCAAGTTTGATGTGATGGGTTTTGTTTTACTATATTTTATTATTGTGTTATGCTTTGTTGTTAAGAGAAACAAGTGGTGGACCAACAAAGACCACCCTGGGAATTTAATGAGTCACCTAAAGAGATGGCAAATGCTCAGGAGCAAGACTGGATCCTTATTCCATTAATTGTTCTGATTTATGGTGGGGAAGCTAAGAATGGTAATTAAATTAATAAATATCCAGCTTTACATTGTCACAGCATTTATATGGAAGAGATACCAATGTGGCTCAAAGTAAATTATATTCAGCACAAAATCTACCCTGAATTAGAAAATAGAAATACTATGTCTGTCTGGTTTATTTGGGGTTTTGTGACAATAGCAATTAGAATCTATGTTAGAATTACATTTGTTTACCTTTTTATTAAAACTGAAAGTTGACTTAATTCAATATTGTGAGAAAAATAGAAAGGCTGTGTTTTAAGAATATCTACTGGTTAGCAATAATCTGAAGAACAGAACACTGAACACATTTTTTTAGACAGGGTCTCAACCAACATACAATACTGGCTTAATCACTGTGTAGATAAAGCTGGTCTAAAATTCACAGAGATCCACAAGTCTCTGCTTGTAATAATATTTTAATTATTCATTTTCACATCATTTTCTTCTTTTATGGCTTTATTATAATTCAAATTCTGCCATTTGGATTGACAAAACATAAGACAAAAGTGTGTTGTCTTCAAGACCTCTACTTGAAGATTTGGGTTTTTTTTTCAAAAATTAAAGCAATATATAAGAATACCCAATGATTGTTTACACTGCTGTGCACTAATTAAAATAAAGATTTTTAAATCACCATGAGTGAGTCTCTAAGTCTGGCTTTTTTCAAGAACAACTACAAAAGTTTTACAGTTGGGGAGATTACCATAGAAATTGAATTTAGGTTGACAACATTTATATTGTTATCTGATACTTCTAGAGGGGTTTGTTTCTTCAAATGTATAGTAACTGCCTATCGACATTTATTGTGACTTGAAAGAGTGTTGTACATGTCATAAGCATCTGTCCATGTTCAGTCTTTGTGAAGTCAAGGATTTAGACAGCTAATGCATTTAAAGCCTTCTCAGCCACCGAGGCCTTTTTACACTAGCCTCAATTATCTTAGATTTAGAGTTTAATTTCCTGAAAACATGAACAAGTTTATTCTTTAAAGAGTATGGTAGAGTTGATATATTTTTAATAAGCTAAAATAATTTAATGGCAAATTACTTAGACAAATAATCAAACTGAACATACACAAACAAACAAAAGAAGTCTTCTTGAACTTTTGGCCAGGGATGTCTAAAAGACTCCCCAAACTCAACCAAATGTGAAAGGGAAATCCCTATTTTTCAAGACACTGTGTCTTACAAAACAGGTCTCTGAGCTGGAACTGTCCTGAGTACCTCTTCTCTGAGGATTAGCTTTTATGGTACCAGAAGGCCATAAGGAGGGAGACAACCAACAATCCCACCTTGCCATGATGTCTATGAACCACATCAATGATGACTGTGGCATGAAAATCCTAAGGGTACAATAGTGGTTCAAACACATTGGCAGTAACCAGAAACTCTAATTAGACTTAAGACCCACTCAACAGTAGGGAAGCCATGCCTAATACTGGAAACCTAATTAACTACTCAGTGCTAGTGAGGTAATGGTTATTGGAGGAAAATCTACAGCTTCCAGTTCACTAATCCAGCATAATCCCTAACAACAATCAATAAATATTTGTTCTTATACCCACAGATAAGCAGTCTTCACTCCTTATCAATAAAACATCTCTTTGCAACAGATAGAGACCACTAAAGGAAAACACAGTAAATCAAACTGCAGAGTCATAAAGCTCAGTTCCAAGAGAAAAGTCTACCAAATATTGTAACATCTAAGACTCAGGAAACATTGTGGAAAAGAAGATGTAAATATAAGAACCAGAAGATCAGAGACTTTGTGATGTTGACATGTGTCTCCTAGTAATATCAGAAGATACATCCATAAAGTCTAAATAGGACTCTGAAATGCCACTGAACAAGCATGATACCAACGAATATGCCAAACTGAATGGGGGTGAGGTCACCCAGCCTCAACCCTACATAGAGCACTACAAGCAACTGAGCAATGTGGTGAGAGGTCCCTCCCAAGGAAAAGCACACCAAGTAATTGTCTGGTGCTAAACAACCCTAAAAACATAAATACAAGTAGCATTACATAGACTCAACAGATGATACATAAGGAATGTGTACATGTTTACAAATATATATATATACATGCAATAACAGCTGATAACAAAAAGAGACTGTGAACTTTAAGGAGACAGGTATAGTATATGAGAGTTTAGAGGGCAGGAGGATAAGGAGGAATGCTGTAATTAAAGCACACTCTCTAAAATACTCAAAAAACAATAGAATGAGAAAAAATTAAAGTCAGATAATGCATCAGCAAATGATGTTAGAAAATAACTGACCCCCAACAACTGGAAATCCACAGGCCCCTGGCCCACAGCTGACTAAGAGGTGAGTGGCACCTCTTACACCCAGGCTAAGCAGAGACTGTAGTCTCTGAAGCCCAGTTTGTGACACAGGCCCTGGAACCCCACACACACCCAGCTCTACCTTAAACCCAAGTCAGCAGGGAGACCCCATGCAAGCCAAACCTCTCGTCAAAACCCAGCTGGCAGGATATCCCACAGCCAAAACCCCACTGCAACCACCCATGTGACTCAGTGACCTTAGTGACCTTTGCAATAACTGGAAACCCACAAACCGGTGGCCCACAGCTGACTAAGACCTGACTAAGAATGAACCAAGGAAGCAATAAGCAGATGCCAGTGCAAGAATACATGTAACAGCAGAAAGAACAAGACACCACCTGAAGAATCTGGTGGTTCAACAACATCAAGACCTGAGCATGGCAACGAAAAGGAAACAGAAGGAAACAACCTTAAAAACAGTTTTATGAAGATAATAGAAGCCTTAAAAGAGGATGTAAAAATTCCCTTAAAAGAATAGAAGAAAAGTCAAACAGAAGTGAGTGAGAGGAGCAAAGAGGGAGAATGAAAGAGATGGACATCTTGATAGAGGAAGCCAATGTTGGGCTGGAAAGAGACTGGTTGCTAGGGAAACCTCCAAGAACCCACAAAATGTCCCTAGCTAGGACTACAACCAATAGTGCAGGGGGTGCTTAAAACAGGACCTCCCCTACAATCAAGTGAATGACCACCCTGAGTGTCAGTATAGAACCTTCATCCAGCAATGACTAGAGGTGGAAGCACAGATCCATAGCTAAGCAACAGGTCAAGCTCCTAATCCAGCTAAAGAGAAAGAGAGGAGAGTGTATATGAACAATGGGATCAGAATTCTGAGGAGACCAACAGAGGTGGCTGTCTGGAGCTATTGGGAACTCACTGAATCAGAAACAGTGACTGGGAAATTTTTACATAAAGGAACTAAACCCGCCAAAGATAGGTGACTATGGATTGGCTGGGAAGCATGTGGAACCTCGTGGAGTAGGACCAGACTATGTTTCTGTGAATGAACTGACATCTTGGAGCCAATTCCCTACAGAGGAACACCTAACTCAGCCTTAATACTGGGATGAGGGACTCAGATCTACCTCAACTGGATATGCCAGACTGAACTGGCCCACCTTTGGAATCCTTGCCCTCCTTGAAAAAAGGATGGAGGATAGGGTAGGGTGGCTGAAGGAAGACTGGGAGGGATTGGAAGGAGGAAAGGGAAGGGGAGCAGGGGGGATACATGGAAAAAACCTTTTACATTATATTTATAATATATATATTAACAAAAAAAGAAAGAACTAACATGATAGTTTCAAAATAGATTTGTACAACTGAATTTTTAGGCTGTATGTTTGGCATTGTCTGTCATTTGTATAAGACTTGGTTTTATAGAAGTTCCTTAACACCATATTTGTGTTATGACCTGCTCCGCTTCTGCAGACCCTTGTGCACATGGCAGCCAAGCTGAAGAGTATGCATCAGGAAGTTCTCTTTACTTCTATCTCCTGTGATATCCTCTCTGCTAATTCTAGAATCTGATATTTCAGTAGGAAAAATCAAGCTTGTCATCAGGCATCACCAATAGGAACACTGAGAACATAAACTATTAAGACTAAAAAATTGTAAATACTTCAAAGATTTGACAGCTACTAGAACCAGCCTACAAAAATACAATTAATCTTTTCTGACAACCTATATAGATTTGCTGCCTTGTAAATAATCATTTTTAATGAATGGACAATAATTTCCAGTAAAATGCTCTAAAAGTCCAATACTCAATAAAATTTTAAAATATTAACTTCATGTCAGAAGTCAGGAAATTCAAAACTTTCAGTATAAAGGGCAAGAACCAGCTGTCAATCGAAGACACAGCACTACAGCAGTTAGGTGAGAACACTTTAACCAAGGACACAATTAATCTTTAAACAATTCAAAGATGGGCATACATATTAAAGACCCTAAGATAAAATGTAAAACTGAGGAGCAATAAACATTTATAAATAACAGAGTATACATAAACATAAATGTAAACTTAACATGAATACTAGAAAAGCCCTTGGGTTCTATAGACCCAGAACAGAAATACTTGTATTTTCATAATTTTGGAAAGAAGATAAATGAAGAGCAGGCCTGAATAAAAAGAAAGCACAGCATTTGAAGTTTTCAAATATGGTAAAAATGCTGTTGTAATTTCAGGATGTAGAATGATTGGAATGAGAATAAGTGCAATGTTAATCATGATGACATACATCATACATGAAATCCTGAAAAACTACTACAAAGTAAAAACATTGAATCCTAGTTTTAAAAATGAGTTGCCTGTGGGAAATACTAATTAAATAGTAGCAACTTTGATGTGCAACTGTGGAACACAGAAAGGTGTTCAAGAGTCAGAAGACAGAGAATTCATTCACATATTTGTGCCTGTAACCAAACATTACTATTACCAGACACTGATGTGTTATATAAGTATCTGATAATATCCAGAACATCGTTGAGAAAACCATGAAAATGAATATTCTAGGATGCTGAAGTTATGTATGCTGTTTCAAGAAATATATTCAAATGGTATATGTCTCAAAAATATAAATAACTAATAAAAACCACTTGCTCTCATTTAAGTAAGAAAATAATATACTTATTGTGAGCTTAACAAGATGTTTATTTAATGCCCCTTACAGATATTTATCTTGTATGGTATGAAGAAAAACTCAGTCTTGTTCCTTAAGTCATACCACACAATAGTATATCTCCCAAGGTTAACCTACATGTGCCGTACAGCTATATCTGATATTGCAGTATAATGAGAGGAAGTATCATGAAGGAGTACAGGGAACAGTGGAGCCAAACAGTCTTGTCATATTCTGTTTCCATCAGTATGAACTGCCTGACCCTGAATAATTTGTCCTATAATTTTGTCTGTGTTTCCTTACCTTTCAATTAAGGATAACAACAAAATATATCTCCTAGAATTTGGTCAAAGTGAATGATTGAAAACTATGTGCACACAGAGTTTCTTGGTCATATTTAATGTAATATTTAAGTATAAATATTATTATTTAAAAATAATTTTGCATACCTTATGGTTATTTGGCATGTATCTGTAAAAATTTGGCAGAAATATACACCCACATAATAATATGTTTATAATAATTCGGCAAATAAGTTTCATTACAAACAAATCTATGAATTTATGCACATCTCTATTTCCAGATCAAGGTATTTTACAAAATGAATACAACTTAGTTTTTCATACTTTGCACTAAATTTTTCCTAGTATTTCAGAGACTGTGAAATACACTTGTGATTATTAGTTGATTAAAATAATGCATACATATACTTGAGGAGAAAAATTAGTTTCCTGGAGCTGATGGGCCATTGATTCAGCAAAGTACTAATTCTTCCCTGTCACATTCTAATGATCCATTGTAATTCACCAGAACTACCAAAGCAACAAACCATGTAAGAATCAGAATCCATAACAGACAATCTGATGCTATATTTACTACTAGTATTTTGAAGTATATGATTCTGTCAATTATTAAAAAGAAGTTGTACCAAATTATAATCTAGATAATATTTGTGAATTGTAGCTTCAGGGTTTTGTAAAATGTGAAAAAGTTTTATGAGCTAAATGCAAGTACCTGAGCCAACACTATTAGCTACTTATCCTTCTCAATAATATTTTCTGTGTTATATTTCATTTAGATTAAAATTAGCTTACAATGTATTTAATCATGGGTTCTATTATATATATATATAATAATTTAAACAGTTTTCTTCTAATCTATATATTTTTAACAATAAAGTCAAGCAGTTTTTTGATGCTTGCCTATTTAAATGTGTGTTACTCAGCATTAAATTTCTTTGAATTTTGAAAGTAACATTAGGTAGAAAAACATAGAAACATAAAATCCATCTCCCTCTCTTCCAGTGCCATGAGAAATGTGTGAATGAGTGGGATTCTGTTTCTTTTGCTGCTCCTTGTTCTCTTTATGTTTGTATGTCTTGTTCATTTCCAAATTATTAGTCTTTTTAATTTTATCTCATTTTATTTACTATTATCCTCTAGAAGTCTGTTTTTTTCTAATGAGAGACAAAAAGGGGGCGGATCTGGATGGAGTTGGAGGCGAAGAGGAATTGAGAGAAGTGGAGGGATGGGAAAACTTAACTAGGATACACTATGTGAGGAAAAACTATTCTGATAAAGGGAAAAGGAGAAAATGCTTTCACACACACATGATAATAACAGGGAAAGGCTTTGCATTCTGAATATTTTTAATTTGAAGATCAGACAGGACCTGTGTGGTTTCCAGTACTTCAGAAAACTTTCACAGATGCCTTCTTGATTGGATATTAAAATTATGTACCCTATATTTGTGTTATATCAAGAGATAACTTTAATGATAAGAAACCAAGTCCCAGCTTTATCAAGATTTATATAAATGCATAGATACTGTAGTGGCTTGAAAGAAAGTGGCCCCAAAAGGGAGTGACACTATTAGAAGGTGTGGCCTTGTTGGAGTAGGTGTCATTTTGTTGGAAGAAGTGTATCACTGTGGAGGCAGGAGCTTTGGGGTCTCATATATGCTCAAGCCACACCCAGTATCTCAGTTCACTTCCTGTTGCTTTGGATCTAGTAAAAACTCTCAATGCAGCACCATATCTGCCTACACCGTACTCTGCTTCCCTCCATGGCAATAATGGACTAAACTCCTGAACTATAACAAGCCACCACAATTAGATGTCTCTCTTTATAGGTGTTACCATGGTAATGGTGTCTCTTCACAGCAATAGAAATCCTAAGACATAAGTTGGTACCAGGGGCTTATTGCTGTGATAGGCCTGACCATGCCTTTGTTTGGGACAATAGATTAGAAAAGTAGTTGAATGCTTTAAGAGCTGTGTAATGGGCCACACACAAAGAGACATACACATACAGAGAGATAGACATAAACACACACACATACACACATAGGCATACATACACAGAGAGACATAAATACACACAAACACAGATACACACACTCTCACAGACATATACACAGAGAGAGATATAAACACACATACACACATGTAGTGTGTTTTAATGCATGTGTATGATTTCCTAACATGGTTGTATTGTGCATTTCTAAGGCCTAACATAAACAAATTTTTATCTTCTCATTTGAGTTTGAAGATAGTTATTGTTTCATTTTTCACAAAACTACACCCTACCATTTTCTGCTTTGAGATATGGACTTTTGCCAATATCAGTCTTCTAAAATATTTTTGTGACAGTCTCATCTTGGGAGTAGGCAGGAAGATAGATGAAAGAGCAAGAAACCATTTATTTGTAGGAACTGTGGGGTTTTTTTGTCTTCTCTATTGACTGACATCTGAATTTAAAGTATATGCAATTTCATTTCTCTGTAACAGGGTGAATCATATCTGTCAAACCAAATTTTTCTATATCAAATTTCCCCTATGAACTACAGAGTGCTTTCTGTATCAGGACACAAATCTTGAAAGCATAGAGATTGCATCCTAATTAAACAGCATTAGTCATCATGGGAGCTGTAACAATGCAATACTTGTGTGCTGCACTTGTGTGTGTGTGTGTGTATGTGTGTGTGTGTGTGTGTGTGTGTGTGTGTGTGGAGGGGGTGTGTGTTTTTGTATATACATATCTTTATTTTATTCCTTCAGTAGTAAAGATCTGGAGTTTTTGCTAAATAATTAGAATTATTTTATTTTCTCAGTGTTCACTTGCTCTTTCTTCTCTTCCTAATTTACTGAGATACATTCAGTCTTTAAAGTTCACTAGAGATCTTTCATTGAGAAGTGGCAGGGATAAGTTCTGAATTAAAAGAGAGTGGCTAAAATAATATTTTTTATTAAAATATGAGGCTTGGAGACAACAATGTAATCAGAAATTTTCTGGCCCAGCATAATCCCGAGGTCCAGCCTCCCAGCCCCACAGCCTAGCACCTTGGTCTGTGAGATCTTAGCCTCATGGCAGAAATACTGGCAAGAACTACATTTACCACCTCAACTCCGAAAAATCTTGGGGTCCACAGGGCACCATGTAGAGCACAGCTATCTGCTGCTCATGAACCTCATTTAAATATTTGACATCAGGGCCTCTTAAAAGAGACACAGATCTTTGCAGCTAATGCTGAGTCAGGAAGCCTGTCTTACATTGTTCCCTTTTACATTTGTATGAGCAGTAACCTTAAATCCATCCTATGAAGCTCGTATTTGTTCCAAACCCCATGTGAGACTTCAGGAACCTGCCTTGTTGCAGTTTAAGCTGTACACAGCAAACCCAACATTTTGTAACTCAAGCCCAAAAACCACCCTGACACTCTTGAGAGACACAACTAGGAAGCTGTTTTAGGCTCCATTTCTGTGTTCTACACTCCTTTTTAAGCTTCCTCAAGCTTTATGTGGATGTACTTACCCCATGTTGGAATGACATGTGTAGCTGTAAGTTTCTGGCCTGGCCTAGCCCCAAAAGTCTGGTCTGTGGTCCTACAGCTACTGAGTCTCAAATGATCACATAAAGGCTGATATTAATTACAAACTGTTTGGCCTATGGCTCAGGCACATTACCAACTAGCTCTTAGAACTTAACTCATTCTTAGTTATCTATGTATTGCCGTGCAGCTTGTGTTTTCCCTGTACTTTTACATCTTGCTTCTTTGGTGGATGGATCCTGTCTCGGTGACTTTGCCCTCCTTCCCCTTTATCTATGCTGGGATTTCCCACCTGCCTCCAAGCTGCCTTGAAGGCCAGAGAAGCCTTTATTAGTCAGTGGTATTACAGCCTATGCTGGAAAAAATGCAGAGAAAGGGAAACTCTCCTCCATTTTTGGTGGGAGTGTAAACTTGTACAGACACTTTGAAAAGCAGTATGGTGACTCCTCAGATAACTGGGAATCAAATTACCCAATGATCCAGCAATACCACTATTGGGCATATACTCAAGGGATGCACATTCTTACCCTAAAGGCATTAGCTCAACTGTGCTCATAGCAGTATTATTTGCAATAGCAAGAACCTGGAAACAACCTAGATGTCCCTCATCTAAAGAATGTATTAACAAAATGTGGTGCATTTATACATTGGAGTATCACTCAGCAGTTAAAAAATGACATTCTAAATTTGCAGGCAAATGGATGGATTTGGAGAATATCGTCTTGAGTGAGTTAACACAATCCCAGAAAGATAGGCATGGGATGTACTGACTCATAAGTGGATTTTAGACAAAAAGAAAAGAATATTCAGGCTGCAAACCACAACCCCTGAACAGCTTGTGATCAGAAGGAACTTAAGAGAGACATTCAGGGATTCCCCCTGGGAAGAGAAAATAGAGAAGATCTCCTGGGCAAATTGGGATCACAACAGTTAATAACCAAGGAGAGGTAGGAACAAATCATGAGAGAAGGAGATGGTTGAGTGAGAGGAGCAACAAAGAGGGAGAAAAAAGAGATGGATATTTTGATAGAGGGAGCCATTTTTGGGTTGGAAAGAGACTGGGTATTGGGAAAACTTCTAAGAACCCAAAAGATGTACCTGGGAAGACTCCAAACAACAGTGGAGGTGGGTGCCTAAACATGACTTTCCCTATAATCAGATGAATGACCACTCTAAGTGTCATTATAGCAATGAATAAAGGTGTAAGCAGAGATCCAAAGCTAAGCACCAGGTCAAGTTCCTGGTCCAGCTAAAGAGAGAGAGGATAGAGTGTAAATGAGCAAAGGTATCAGGATTATGAGGAGGAGACCCATAGAGGCGACTGACTGGAGCTATTGGTAGCTCACTGAATCGTAAACAGCCACTGGAGAATCTTCAGGATAGGATAACAAGGAGGCCCATAAAAGGGACACATGGATTGCCCTGGGAAGTGGAAATAGATGAGATCTCCTGAATAATCTGGAGCAATGGAAGGAAGGGAATGGGGATGAGAACATGAAGGAATGGGATGGCTGAGCTGTGGAAAGAATGGAGCTGGGGAGCAGTGTAAGAACTATCTTGATAGAGGGAGGCACTATGGGGTTAGGAAGAAACCTGATGGTAGGGAAATATCCAGGAATCCACAAGGATGACACAAGCTTAGACTATTACCAATAGTGGAGAGGGTGCCTGATCTAACTTAGCCTGATAACCAGATTGGTGAATACCGTACCTGCCATCATAGAGCCTTCATCCAATAACTGATGAAAGCAGATGCAGAGATCCAGAGCCAAGTACCCAGCTGAGCTACAGAGAACCAGAAGAAGAGATGGAAGAAGGATTATAGGAGCAAGAAGGGGTCAATACATTGATGGGGAAATAAATCTACAGCGAAAACTGAACCAAGCTAGTGGGAACTAGTGAACTTTAGACTGAGAGCTGTAAAGTCCTCATGGTATCAGACTAGGCTTGCTGCATAGAGGAGACAGTTGTGTAGCTTGGTCTGTTTAAGGGGCTGGAAGAGCAATCATGATCTACCCCTGGAGCATGAGCCCATTACCTATGGTGGGACACCTTGTACAACCTTAATGCAGGGGGGGAGAGCTTAGACCTACCTCATATGAATGTACCTGGCTTTGCTGAGTCCCCATTGGAGGTTTTACCTTTTCAGAGGATCTGATAGGGAGTGGATCACGGAAGGAGGGATGAGAGGGGGATCTGTGGTTGGTGTGTAAAGTGAATAATTTTTTTTCTTAAATAAAAAAGTTTGGGGCTTGGAATAGACAAAGAGAAGTTTTGATTCTTATATTTATTGCAACATAAGATTTGGAAATTTTTAAACTTCCATTTTGCTCTTTATTGTTTCTTGTATAAATGGGAACCGAAATCATATATCTAGTCAAATGACAAATATTAAATGCTGAGCTAAACTTTCTTAAACAGTCTGAACTAGGTTGCATACTTGAATATATAAGATCTAAAATCATCCATCTGTTACAACAAAAGGATGAGAAGTATTAACAAGAGTAGAAGGAACCATACTCAATAATCTTATCCTAGACTCAGGCCATTAATTCAAGATGCATTAACTGTAAACCAATGGCTTAATTTGCTAATAGAACAACAAAGAAATAAAATAAAGCAAATACTTAGTATTGTGGGTAATATTATAATCATTGAACCTATAACGTGCAATTATTATAAATATATGGTAATAAGACCCTGACACAGCATATGTTATGAAGTGTTTGTTCCAGAAACATAAAGGAATATAAAAAGGCATTGAAAAAGCATGTAAAGATGTCAGACAATGCATCAAAAAAGAATATGTGCACTCTTTGTTTTCCAAGGCTTGACTAGACAAATAAAATGTAACAATAAATACAATAACATGAAATGAAATTTCATATCCACTAAAAACGTTATTTTAATCACTCATTTTAGTGTACTCTGTAGAGAGTTGCTTCTTTTTATTAGAAGAATAGAATGATATTTATGCTTCTAACATGAACATCTTATTGAGCAGGTTTAAGGTGGAACTGCCTTGGAAATCTTTCTACAGCCATTGTAAGTGTAATCTATTTTGACGGGATTAAGGTGTCAGCAGATAAGGTCAGAAGACACTTCCAGGACCCTGGAGGGGGCGTGGCCAACCCCATTGATAAGTGGCTGCTGGGATCTTGGGAAGGCCTGTGGCTTGGTCTAGTGGTTAAGGTTCTGCGCTCTCACCATTGCGGTCTGGGTTTGATTCCCGGTCAGGGAATGAATAAATAAATAAATAAATAAATAAATAAATAAATAAATAAATAAATAAATAAATAAATAAATAAATAAATAAATAATAAATAAAGAAAAAAGAGAGAAAGAACAGGCCTTCCCAAGATCCCAGCAGCAACTTATCAATGGGGTTGGCCACGCCCCCTCCAGGGTCCCAAGCGTCTTCTGACCTTAATCCTTAATCCCACCACAGTCTATAATGGAACAAGTCAATGTCACATGGAGTTTTCAGAAACACTGAAATATCCCCTGATTACTAGAGCAGGCTTTGAACCTTAAGAAATCCACATGGATTGTTTGCATATTGAAACATAAGACAGAGACTGAACCTACAACCTGGAAGCCCACATGGGACTTATTTAGGCACTCTGCATGTATATTTTAGTTGTGTAGCCTGGTCCTCTTATGGTATGCCTAATGGTGAAAATATGGACTGCCTCTGACACTTTTTTATATTTTTATTTTTTAAAAAATATATAATTTTATCTATGTATCCCCCTGTTACCTCTGACTTCCCTCCTCCCAAACCTTCCCAGTCAGCCTTCAGCCTCACCCCTCCCCATCCCCTCCTCCAAAAGGGCAAGAAGTCCCAAGGTGGGTCAGCTCAGCATGGCACATTCACTCCAGGCAAGTCTGATTTATTCAACCCAAAAGAAATGTTGGGTTAGGTGTTCCCCTGCAGGGAATGGGCTTCAGGGTACCAGCCCACCTACAGGAACACAGTCTGATGCTACCCCTCATGGCTCCAACATACTGTTTATGCCAGTCAAAAGTTGCCTACCTTTGGAAGTCCTAGCTCCTTTTCTGTATAGATCTCCAGTGACTATTCTTGATTCAGTGAGCTCTCCAGAGTTCCAGACATCCATCACTGTGGGAATTTTCTTCATAATCCCTATCCCCTTTCTCATACAAACTCTCCTCCCCTGCTCTCACCTGGACCAGGAGCTCTGCCAAGTTCTTAGCCATGGATCTTTGCCTCTACCTCTACTCTTCATTGGATGTAGGTTCAGTGATGATACTTAGGGTGGTTACTCATTTGATTATAGGGAAAGTCCTGTTTAGGCACCCCATCCACTATTGTTTGGAGACTTGACCAGGGACATCCTGTGAGTTCTCAGAGGTTTCCCTAACACCTGGTCTTTTTCCAACCCCACATTGGTTTCCTCTATAGAGGCATCCATCTCTTTCTATCTCCCTTTTTGTTCCTCTCACTCAATCATCTCCTACTTTCAAGGTTTGTTCCCAACTATTCTTGGTTGAAACCCATTATGATCCCAATTTGCTGAGAAGATCTTCTCTATTTTGTCTCCTTAGGGGAATCTCTGGATGTCACTCTTAAGTTCCTTCTAATCCGAAGATGCTCAAGGGTTGTAGTTTGCAGCTTGGGTATTCTTTTCTTTCTGTCTAAATACAGCCATACCACCCTGAACATGTCCCATCTTGTCTCTGACTCTTTGAATGGCTTTTGGGACCCTACTCCTCATACTAGGTCACCATGACCAACCTTAACATATTGGGAGGTGTATAGTCTTGCTGCAATTTGATATGCTATGTTTTGTTAATTCTCCTAGAAGACCTGATCTTTCATGAATTGAAATGGAGGAGTAGATTGGGGGGGGGCACAGAGGGAGGACTGGGGGGAGGGACTAGGAGGAGATAAGGGAAAGGAAACTGTAACCAGGAAGTAAACTAAAGTTTTAAAAAATTAAAAGAACTACTTTATACTCCCTTAAAACTTCTTTTCTCATCCAAACCACTTTGAAAGTGCTCAACAAGTCTAGTCGTGTGAAACTTCTTTTGTAGTGGGATTGTGTTCTGTTCCATTGTAAATAATTGTCCCTCCTACTAGTTTTATTAAAAAAATTCTGATTGGATAAGGGCATACAGGAAGTGTGGGGGGGGGCTATCAGACTAAGAAAACTCTGGGAACAGAGAGATAACAGAGAGACACCAGCAGAGAAGCCAGCAGATACAGAGGACAACTATGTTGCTCAGAGAAAAGGTACCAAGACACATGGCTAAACAGATTAGTGGAAATAGATTGCGATGATAAAAGCATAAGATAAGATGAGATAAGATAAGATAAAGCTAGCTAGAAATATGTCTGAGCCATAGGTCAATCAGCATAAAATGAATACAAGCCTCTGTGTGTTACTTTGGGACCATTGGCCCAGACTTATACCAGAAACTTATTATTACATTCTTTATAAAGCGAAATTAATACAAACTCTGATATCTAACTAGTTAATTAAATCTCCCTCATCCAGACATTTGGGTGTAAATGTGGTTCAAAGGTCATTTGTTTCTCTCATGATTCAGCACTTTGAGCTTTTTCCAAGTCAAGGATGTTCAATCCTTTAGTCACCTAGTGTGCTCTATCCTGAAATTCAATCAAGTGATTGTCCTTAAAAATAATAACTTCAAAATCTAACACAAATTTAGGGTTTGGTAATTATGGAAGTAGTAACATTATCATTAAGCTCATTTTAAATATTCTACAAATGTTAAACACATTTATGTCTGAAATAGATTTTTGTGTGTAGTGGGGATTCTACCACCTTGTGTTATGGGGGAATAAAGCATATTAGATAAAATAACATGCATGTGAATAAAGCATGGGTTCAGGTAGCTAATAAATATTAATGTTCTATTAATTACGGATTAATATGTATTCCATAGATCTGAAGTATTAACAATGGGAGAAACTGGATATGCATGTATGAAACTGTAATATGAGATTTCTGGCCCTGACTTTCGGGCCTAACTTCAAGGTCTAGGCCCACAGACCCGTGGACCCACAGACCTGCAGACCCGCAGTCCCACAGTCCCACAGAGACACACAGAGGCTTACTATAGTTTTAGGCTGATCAGCCTTAGGCCCAGGCATATAGCTTGCTAACTCTCTACCCTTAAGCTATCCCATGTCTCTTGTTCAGCCACGTGGCTCGGTACCTTTCTTTAAAGGTGCATGGTTGTCCTCTGCATCCTGCAGCTTCTCTCTGGTGCTCTATCTGCCATTCTGCTCTCAGAGATTTTCTTAGTCTGGTAGTCCTGCCTACACTTCCTGCTTGCCTTTGGCCAATCAGCTCTTTTTATTAAACCAGTGGTTGGGACAATTATTTAAAATGAAACAACACAACCTCCCACATGAAACTATTATCTATAATACAGAGTTCTGAATAATGCACTTTAAACTACACATTAAAATTCAGTTCTAGGGGGTTCTTCATCACATTTTGTGTGTGCAATAATTTCATAGTTATAATGGGCTGACTCCTGTACATGTATGATGGAAATTAAGAACCTTCCAAGTCTATCACCTGGCAGAGCTCATGCCAGTTTTGTGTGTTAGACTGACAGGTTTGCTTGGAACAGTCAGGTCTGAGCCCCCACGCAATTCACAGAGCAGGGAATTGTAATGCCTTCTATAAGAGTGAGAGGAGCTGGTCTAGGAGTCCTTCTCCCATCAGAGGTCATATTCTCTCTCTGGGAAGGTAAACTGGCTTCACATACTTAGCACATGTAGATAAAAATGAATATTCCTGTGCATCCTTGGAAACCTGGAAACCTGACTCACACATCAAGAAGCATATTTCTCTAAAATTAGAGAGATACTCTAAGTTTGAATTTGGATGTGTAAACTATGTGCAAGTGTTTTATTTTTGTCATCTTATAATGAATGGCTGTATGTTGAAATTATATATGTGTATTGTCATGACAGGATCCATAATTTTTATCAGATTTTGAAGGAAATCTGAGGTTCCAAATTACTTAAAATTGCTACTCTAGAAATCACAAATTTGGGGGAGGAAGAAAATTAACTATTTCCAGGTTGAAATAATAGCTTAAATAATTGTAGGTATACCATAGATCATTGGATTCAGTAATGACATTTTCTAATTAATTGTCTGGCTGCCTATGTATCATGGAGATGTGTATATGAGTGGGATATAAATAAATTGGTTACCTGCTTGAGAGCCTGTCATGAATGTTCTTTATTTGTAGGACATACACTGAGTTCAGAACATAGAAACGTCAGAAAAAATTTTTCTTCTTGAATGAAAAATTGCCTTCCAGTAATTGTGTTTGGATGGCATTTTGGAAAACACTGCTGACTGATCAAATGACACTGCCTTTCTGTTTATACACTGACAACGAGGGAGGATAAACTCGCCGTTGTTATTGTTAATCTACAACTGTTACGTGAATATCATTTATGCCTTTGCTGAAAATGGTTAGCTTCTGGCAGTCATTTAAATGCCTCATGACTTCTGAGATTTAATAATTAACCATCCCTGTGTCTCTCAACAAAGATTCCTAATGACCTCGGATTTTTAGCAGGAATAATGTTTTAATCATTTATACCACAACATTTGAGGTGATTCAAAATATGAGGTGATTCCAAATTTTAATTTAAAAGCTATAAAAAAAACTGTGTAATCTCTATTTTTATCAAAGAATGGGATGGAAGAGACTTCTTTCATCGCTGTTTGCCAGATTGAAGGATGAATTTTATTATTCTCCTATGATTGGCTGAATAGTTATCCTGCAGATAGTACAGAAATTATTGAAGCCAGATAGCACTGTAGTAAAACTCATCAAAATAATTAAAATGTAGCAAGAAACTTGATGAAATAACATTATAAGTTTTCATTTTTATATTATTCTTGAAAATCCATACACTATCACTTTGAATACAATGAATGTCTGTAAGATTTGAATGGAATGACAGATTTAAGCATACATAATTTCTAGATAGCTTGTCAAGATCATTGATAAGTAAATATCCTTACATATAACACGAATGTAAAATATAGTCAACAGTAAAAGCATATGTGTGTGTGTGTGTGTGTGTGTGTGTGTGTGTGTGTGTGTGTGTGTGTGTGTGTGTGTGTGTGTTTTCTATAACCAAAGAGTCCTGTGACAGGTGGCTGGTTTCTTCCCTTAACATAAAATGCCAAGTAAAAGAAATGTAGAAAATTAGATCCTAAATATGCTAAAGTTGCTCATGTAGGAGAATATATTTTATTTCAATGTTGCAATCACCATGAAAATCAAATACTTACTCTTGGGTTAGCTTGACCAAGAGAAATCCTAAATGTGAATTCTTTACTTTTCTCCCTGTCTTCAATCTGTCTTCTGTCTGACCACCATCTGTGGTCACTGGCTAGTCTGTGGTCACTCTGTTGGGTGTATTTGATCTGTCTCTTCCCACACCCTGTGTGTGAGAGAGGGGGGGGAGGAGAGAGGGAGACAAAAGGAGACAGAAAGAGACAGAGAAATTGCCTATGTCTGTTATCTTTGTGTCTATCTTTAACAAAGTGCTCTGTTCTATATTTATTGAACAGCACAGAAAATATGAGATCAAGAAATGTGAGATTCTTTACATAACTCTTTATTGGATTTTAGTTTATTTTACTGAATACAACTGACCAAGAATATCATTCAGAGTTATAGAATATTTGTTATTTAAATTTGTTTGCAATCTGTTGGCTGTTTTCAGGAAACAATTACCATGGTGCACACATTATTTTGGATTAGTGGAAAGGAATAGTTCATAACACAAAAGTAAAGCTATGCATTTAGTTTAGGTTTTAAAAGCTGGTTACCTAGGAAATCTAAAGCATAGTAAAGTTGGATAAACTGGTTTTTTCTTTTTATTAATTGAAAGTAGATTATTCTTTCATATAATACATCCCAACCAGTTTCCCTTCCCTCCACTCCTCCTATCCCCAACACACACACTTCCCTCTCCTCCAGATCCACTCACACTGTTTCCTCCAAGAGACAACAGCCAACCAGAACAAAATAGGATGAAATAAACCAAGGCAAAGGTCTTCATATTGATTTTGGATAAGGCAGCCCAACCAGAGTAAATGAGTCTCATGAGCAGGCGAAAGAGTCAGAGACACACCTGATTAAGAGTCCCACAAAAACATCAGGCTAATAGTCATAATATATGCACAGATAGGTTAAACCTAAAAAAATTTAGTACCCAGTAGGATAATAGCCAAATGCATAGTCTTAAATGACCTCAAGGTTTATTTTAAACCTGGCTTTTAGGCCCAGAGTCAAGAGATATTCTTACAAAACTATATTTTCACATTGCCTTAGAAGGCACACAGCCCAGCTTTGTACAGGAATAACTAAGAAACCAACAGCTGCAAGGGACTTCCATGTGGAGGAGTGATACTCAGAGATAGAAAAGCTACACCTTTTCTTGGGCTCAGTCAAAATCCTTCTGGGCTTTTAGTCTAGCATAACATAGGAGAGTAGAAGCCATGCCTTGTTAAGACACGTTTGGGATGAGTTCCGGTAGCGATAGATACTCACAGTTGTCATGCTCTTTCATCTCAATCATAAATATAATCTGTGCTAACGGAAGTAAAACTTAAAGCTATTGTGGATGGATGTGAGCATGAATAACTCAAGAGCTAGTCATGCTGCAAAATGGCAAGGATGACAAGTGTCAAAGAGAGCCTTAAGGATAATGACAGGAAATGGCAGACAAATATCTACAATTTAAAGTCTCAATACATATTACTTTTTAAATTTTTTTGCTTCTTTTCAATAACACTTTTAATATTTTTAGTTTTATTTCATTTTATTATTTTAACAAAAATATGTTTTTTATCCATGTATTCCCTTGCTCCCCCACTCTTCCCTCTTCCCAATCCCTCCCAGTTAGCCTTCATCCTCTCTCCTCCCTCCCCATCCTCCATCCCCTTCCCCAAAAGGGCAAGAAGTCCTAAGGTGGGTCAACTAAGCACGGCACATCCACTCCAGGCAAGTCCAATTTACTCATCCCAGATTCAAGACTGGGTTAGGTGTTCCTTTGCAGGGAATGGGCTCCAAGGTGCCAGTCCATGCACAGGAACACATTCTGATCCTACCCCTCGAGGCTCCACACACTGCCATGAGAATCAACAATTGCCTACATTTGGAGGGTCTAGTTCACTTTACCGATGAATCTCCAGTGTCTATTCTTGAGTCAGTGAGCTCCCCAGTGCTCCTACTAGCCATCACTGTGGGAATTTTCCTCATAATCCCTAACCCCTTGTTCATACAGGCTCTCTTCCCCTGCTCTCAGTTGGACCAGGAGCTCTGCCAGTGCTCAGCCAGAGATCTCTGCCTTCACCTCTATTCTTTGATGGATGTAGGTTCTGTGATGACACTTAGGGTGGTTACTCATTTGATTATAGGGGAAGTCCTGTTTAGGCATCCCCTCACTATTGTTTGGAGACTTGGTCAGGGACATCCTGGGAGTTTTTGGATGTTTCCCTAGCACCCAGTCTCTTTCCAACCCTACATTGGCTTCCTCTACCGAGACATGCATCTCTTTCTGTCTCCCTCTTTGCTCCTCTCACTCAACCATCTCCTTCTTTCAAGATTTGTTCCCAACTCTTCTTGGTTGCAAACTCTTATTACCCCAATTTGCTAAGGTGATCTTTTCTGTGTTCTCTTCTTAGGGGAATGTCTGGATGTCTCTCTAAAGTTCCTTCTGATCCTGAGCTATTCAGGCATTGTGGTTTACAGCTTGGATATTCTTTGCTTTTTGCCTAAAATCTATTTATGAGGGAGTACATATCCCGTGCCTGTCTTTCTGGGCTTGTCATACCTTGTTCTGGTAGATATTCTCTGAAACCATCCATTTGCCTGAAAATTTAGGAGGTCAATTTTTTTTTTTTTTACTGCTGAGTAGTGTTCCATTGTGCATATTATGAGTAATGCTGCTATGAACATAGTTGAGCTAGTGCTTTTGGATTATGAATATGCGTCCTTTGGGTATATGCCCAATAGTGATATTACTGGATCCTTAGGGGGACTGATTTCCAGATTTCTGAGAAACTGTCATAATGCATTCTAAAGTAGCTGTACAAGTTACACTCCCACCAAAAATGGAAGTGTACCCATTGCTGAGCATTCTTTCCAGCATAAGCTGTTATCTGTGTTTTTGATATTAGCATTCTGACAGGTATAAGGTGGTATCTCAATGTTATTTTGATTTGCATTTCTCTGATGGCTAAGGGTATTGAGCATTTTTTAAAATGGCTTTTAGCCATTTGTAATTCTGTTGAGAAATTCCTTTTTAGCTCTGAACCCCATTTTTTAATTGGGTTATTTGATTTTTGGTGTGTAATCTCTTGAGTTCTCAATATATTTTATAGATCGGTCCTCTGTCAAATGAGGAGTTGATGAAGATCTTTTCCCATTCTGTAGGCTGTCATTTTTGTCTTATTGACTGTGTCCTTTGCCTTAAAGAAGGTTCTCAGTTTCAGGAGGTCCCACTTATTGATTGTTGTTCTTAGTGTCTACTACAGGTATTATATTAGGAAGGGCTCACTTTTGCCAATGCATTGGAGAGTACTTCCCACTTTCTTTTCTATCAAGATCAGTGTATCTGGGTTTATGTTGAGGTCTTTGATCCACTTGGATTTGAGTTTTGTAAAAGGTGATAGGTTTTGATCTATTCGCATTCTTCTACAGACTACCATCTGTTATGTCAACACCATTTGTTGAAGACACTTTTTGTCACTGAATATTTTTAGCCTCTTTGTCAAAATTGGGTGTTCATAGGTGCATGGGTTAATGTTGGGAGTCTTTGATTTGGTTCCACTGATCCACAAGTCTGTTTGTAATGCCAGTACTAGGCTGTTTTAATTACTGTGGCTCTATAGCATAGCTTGAAGTCAGGGATGATGATTTATTCTGAAATTCTTTTATTAAGCAGGATTGTTTTGGCAATTCTGGGTTTCCATTTATTCCATAGGAAGTTTAGTATTGTTCTTTCAAGGTCTGTAAAAAATTGTGTTGGGATTTTGATGGAAATTGCATTGAATCCATAGATTGCTTTTGATAAGATTGCCATTTTTACTATGTTGATCCTACCTATCCAGGAGCATGGGAAATCTTTCCATCTTATGATATCCTCTTCAATTTCTTTCTTCATTGACATAAGGTTTTTGTCAAACAGGCCTATTACTTCTTTGGTTAGAGTTACGCCAGGATATTTAATGCTATTTGCAGCTATTATAAAGGGCGATGTTTCCCTTATTTTTTTTCAGCCCTTTTATCCTTAATGTATAGGAGGGCTATTGATTTTTTTGAACTAATCTTGTACCCTGCTACCTTGATGAAAGTGTGTATCAGCTGTAGGAGTTCCCTGGTAGAGTTTTGGGAGGTCACTTATGTATCTGATCATATCATCTGCAAACAGAGATAGTTAAATTTCTTCCTTTCCAGTTTGTATCCCGTAATCTCCTTTTGTTCTCATATTGTTTTAGCTAAAACTTCGAGAATTATAATTGAATAGATATGGAGAGAGAGGACAGCCTTCTATTGTTCCTAATTTTAGTGGAATTGCTTTGAGTGTTTCTCCATTTAGTTTGATGCTGGCTGTCGGCTTGCTGTATATCGTCTTTATTATATTTAGGTATTTTCCCTGTATTCCTGATCTCTCCAAGTCTTTTATCATGAAGGGGTACTGAACTTTGTCAAAGACTTTTTCAGCATCTAATGAGATGATTATGTGGTTTTTTTCTTTCATTTTGTTTATAAGATGGATGACATTCACAGTTTTACATATGTTAAACTATCCCTGCATCTCTAGCATGAAGCCAACTTGATCGTGGTGGATGATTTTTTTTGGATAGGTTGTTGGATTTACTTTGCCAGAATTTTATTGAGTATTTTTGCATCAATGTTTATGAGGGATATTGGTCTGTAATTCTCTTTCTTTATTGGATTTTTGAGTGACTTAGGAATCAATGTAATTATGGCCTCATATAAAGAGTTTCACAATGTTCCTTCAGTTTCTACTGTATAGAACAGGTTGAGGAGTATTGGTATTAGTTCTACTTTGAATGGCTAGTAGAAGTCTGCACTGAATCTTTCTGCTCCTGGGCTTTTTTATAATTGGGAGACTTTTAGTAACAGCTTCAATTTTCTTTGGGCTTATAGGTCTGTTTAGATGTTTAATCTGATCTTGATTTAATTTTGGTAAGTAGTAACTGTCCAAAAAGCTGTCTATTTCTTTTAGCTTTTCCATTTTAGTGAATATACATTTTCAAAGTATAAATTGAAAATTCTCTGGATTTCCTGGGTTTCTGTTTTTATGTTCCCCTTTTCATTTCTGATTCTGTTAATTTGGATATTCTTTCTCTGCTTCTTAGTTAGTTTGGTGAAGTGTTTATCTGTTACAATAAGGTTTTCTGGGTGCCATCTGTTACAATAATGGTTTCCAGTCTCAGGCGCCAGAGGTCTAGACCCACAGACCTGCAGCCCCAGACCCCTTAGCCACCCACCACTGCTTTGGCTCCCAGAAATGATTCAGAATTTTATATTAAGTTCAACTGTTTGGTCTATGGCTCAGGAACATTGCTAAGAAGCTCTTTCATCTTAACTCAATCTATTTCCATTGATCTGTCTGCCACATGGCCCATGGCTCACCTGTGTTCCTTACATGTTTCTTATTTGGTGGCTGGCTTATCTGTCTTGACTCCACCCTCCTTCTCCTAACTGTTTTGATTCCCTACCTACAGTTTTTTTTGTGTGTGCTTGCCATGGCCAAAACAGTCCTTTATTTAAAGATTGATAGGCACAACATTACAGAAAGACATTCCCACATCATCTCCCCATTTCTATCTAATAAAAACGGAAAGTTTCAATTTTAACATAGCAAAATTACATATAACAAAAGAGCTATCAAAGCAAGAATTACAGTTATATAATGTTTAATCTATTTTTATTTATCAAAATTAAAGAAAATATTCTATCATCTACTTTATCCTGTGAATCTAAAGTGTCATAACCAATATATGTTGCAGTGGGGTTTCTTGGTCCCAGGCAGCCAGAGGCCCAGACCCACAGATCTGCCGCACCAGACTGCTTAGCCACCCGCTGCCACCATTCAGGCCCCCAGAAATGACTCAGATGCTTATATTAACTTTATGCTGTTTGGTCTATGGCTTAGGCACATTGCTAGATAGCTCTTACATCTTAAATCAACCCATTTCTATTAATCTGTCTGCCACGTGGCCCATGGCTCACCTGTGTTCCTTACATGTTGCTCCTTGGGTGGCTTGCTCAATCTGCCTGACTCTGCCCTGCTTTTCTTACCTATGCTCTGATTTCTCCTCCTACTTCTTCTATGGTGTCTGTCATGGCCCAAAACAGCTCCTTTATTTAAAGATTGATATTCACAGCATAGAGAAAGGCATTCCCACATCAAATATACCTTAAAATAACCAAGAAAAACTATACCTATAACTGTCTAATCTTCAACTACATCAAAAACCACAAGAGGATATATATACCCAAGTAAACAGGAAGTGCAATCAACTTCCAAAATCTAGAAATGACAGAGATGACACCTATCTGCCTGGATAGTCACCCAAAGTTCCTTCACAAAGTTGGACATCCATCTTCAGCCTACAGGCCCAGAGTCTCTTTTCATTTCAGTGAAGCAGGAAATCTGCTCTACCATTCTGGTATAGTTCATCAGTTGCTTCTTCTTGAGTCCTGAAGAATGTCTGACAATCTTCTCTGCAAAGCAGGAACCTGAATGGCCATCTTGGCTTGTTCTGTCAAAGTTCAGAGATCATTTTCCTATGGAACTTGCATGTCCAGTTTAAACAACATACTGTTGAGCAGTCAATACAAGAACAGGTTCTAGTCCAGTATCTAACCACTGCCACAAAGAAAGTAGACTTCATATGGAGTTTCTTAGATGCCCATTTTTCTATTGAAGTAGATTATTGCTGCCAGGAGCAGATCTGTCTCATTGTCCAGTTATTAAAATAATTTTAAGTGCCAAATTCTGTAGGTCTTAGAAGTGTTTGAAGATTACCTATCTAATTGAAATATATCTTTGTATACTTAAAAAGGCCTAAAATGCGTTTCTTAATTATACATTACAATTTTAAATCAGTTACATAAACATCATCCCTTAAACAAGAGTAGAAAAAACATACAGAATAAAAGAATTGACCTTAAATTTGCATCAATAAACCAAAATGCATATCAATGTATAACATTTTGAGATTAGCAGCTGACTTTTGGATTAAAGTAAATTCAATAATCTAATTTTTTAAATCACTCATATATCATATCCCCCTTTCTTCTTAGAATGATATTAACTATGACCATTAACCATTTATAATTAAAACAAACATTTATAAACAATATTTTGGGGATTTGGGCATAGTTTTCCATTACCACTTCCTGCTGATTAAGGGATGCTGACAATCTTACAGATTCTTGAGACTGAATCATCTTAGTCTGTATCCCTGAAGCTGATGTGACTATTTCTTCCCATCAGAGAATTTTCAGGGGGTCTTAGTTGATGAAACCATATTTGCCTGAAAGCAATCCACAGATTCTCATCTTCTGCGGAAACAAAAGCAGAACTCTTCCAAAACAATAAATCTTTAGACACAAATTTCAAATCAAAATACCTTTAAAATATATATTCTTGCCTAACTTAGTAGCCTTTGTAATCCATTGTCTTTCTGCAGTTAGCTCATTAACAGTTAAAAAGTTAAAAGAAAACAATAATATCCATAATCCAGATTCTGTGTCTATTTTCCATCTTTATGTGGCTTATTAGATTTTTATTACTCTATTTCTCTTTTTAAAGACTTTCTCTACCCTCTTTCTTTTCTCTCTGAAGCCTATGTACATTTTACACACATTGTAACCTGTTTACAGGTTTTTTTTTTTATCTGAATCTGTTTTATTGTGCATCCTTAATCATCTTCCAACCAAAAGAGCTTTTAAAATACTCACACTCTCTTAAAGAGCCACAAAGTTTTTGCAGATAATGCTGAATCAGGAAGTTCTCTTAAAGGTGCCACATCTCTGTTCACTGCTAGCAAACAGAACAGACCCAAGAAATGCTACTACTAAGAAACTGTCTTTGACTCTGTTTCCTTTTTGTTCAATATAAACGTAAACCTTAAATCAATCACATTCTACTGAATCTTCTGTAAGACTTTGGAACCAGGCTGGTTGCAGTTTATGCTTAGTGTCACAAGTCTGCTGGCACCATTTTGAATATGGCCCTCTTCAGATACACAATTTCTAAGCTGCTTTGGTTCAGTTTCTGTGCTCTAGAGCCCTTTCTAATCTTTCTCTGGCTTTATGTGGGCGTTCTCCCACATTGGGATTTCATCTGTTACAATAACGGTTTCAGGTCTCAGGCACCAGAGGTCCAGACCCACAGATCTGCAGCCCCAGACCCTTAGCCACCCACCACTGCTTTGTCCCCCAGAAATGACCCAGACATTTATATTAAGTTTATGCTATTTGGCCTATGTCTCAGGAACATTGCTAGCTTGCTCTTTCATCTTAACCCATTCTCATTAATCTGTCTGCCACGTGGCCTGTGGCTCACCTGTGTTCCTTACATGTTTCTTCTTTGGTGGCTAGTTCAATCTTTCTGACTCCATCCTCTTTCTTCTAACTATTCTGATTCCCCACCTACTTCTTCTATGGTGCCTGTCATGACCAAAACAGTCCTTTATTTAAAGATTGATAGACACAGCATACAGAAAGGCATTCCCATATCATTTATCTATATTGTTGACTTTCTCAAAAACAACTATTTGGTTCATTTATTCTTTGTATTGTTCTCTTTGTTTCCATTGTATTGATTTCAGCCCTAAGTTTGATTATTTCCTGCCATCTTCTTCTAGGTGAGTTTGCGTCTAATTGTTCTAAAGCCTTCAGCTGAGTTGTTAGGTTTCTTGTGTGAGATTTCTCTAAGTTTTTCATATAGGCATCTAGTGCTATGAGTTTTCTCTTAACACTGATTTTATTGTGATCCATGTAAGTTTGAGCATGTTATAGATTCATTTTCTTTAAGTTCTAGGAAGTCTTTGATTTCTTTCTTAATTTCTCCCTTGACCCAGAGGTGGTTCAATTGAGAGATGCTCAGTTGCCATGAATTTGTAGTCTATGATTTTAGTTGTTGTTGAACTCTAGCTTTAGACCATGGTGGTCTGATAAAATACAAAGAGTTATTCTTTTTTTTTTTTTTTGATCTACTAATAGTTGCTTTATGTTCGAGTATGTGGTCAATTTTAGAGAAAGTTCCATGGGATGCTGAGAAATATTTCTATCCCTTTTGGGGGGGTGGAAAGTTCTGTATATATCTATTAAGTACATCTGGGTCATAGCATCTGTTAGATCCCTTAATTCTTTGTTGAGTTTCTGTCTGGTTGATCTATTCAAGGGTGAAAGTGGAGTATTGAAGTCTCCCACTATTAATATGTGGGGTTTGTTGTGAGGTTCAAGCTTTAGCAGTGTTTCCTTTACAAATGTAGGTGTCCTTGTGTTCAGGGCATAAATACTCAGAATTGAGACTTCATCTTGGTGGATTTTTCCTGAGATGAATAAGTAATGTCCATCCTGGTTCTTTTATTGATTTTAGTTTGTAGTCTATTTTTATTAGATATTAGGATGGCTACACCAGCTTGTTTCTTAGAACCATTTGATTGGAAAGTCTTTTCTCAAAGTCTTTTCTGAGCTTGTGTCTGTTTTTGAAGTTGAGGTGTATTTCTTGTGTGCAGCAGAAGGATGGCTTCTGTTTTTGTACCCGTAATGTTAGACTGTGTCTTTTTATAGGTGAATTAAATCCATTGATATTAGGGGATATTTATGACCAATGATTGTTATTTTCTGTTATTTTTGGTTGTAGCTTGTGTATATTTCCCTTCTTTGTGTTTTTCTTCTGTGAGATTATCAGTTGTTTGTGGTTTCTTGTGTGTGTCTGCTTTCCTTAGGTGTAGTTCTCCCTCTATTGCTTTCTGTAGGGCTGGATTTGTGGATAGGTATTGTTTAAATCTGGTTTTGTCATGAAATATCTTGTTTACTCCACTTACGGTGATTGATACTTTTGCTGGGTATAGTAATCTGGGTTGGCAGCCATGCTCTTTTAGTGTCTGTATAACATCTAACCAGGACCTTTCATTTTTTTCATTGAATAGTCAGGTGTTATTTTGATGGGTCTGCCTTTATAGGTGATTTAGCCTTTTTCCTTTACAACTGTTAGTATTTTTTCTTTGTTCTGTAGATTGAGTGGCTTGATTAATATGTGGTAAGCAGATTGGGAGAGGGAGGGTCTAGTCTATTTAATGTTCTGTAAGCTTCTTGTATCTTACAGGCATTTCCTTCTTTAGGTTAGGAACATTTTCTTCTATGATTTTGTTGAATTTATTTTTATATTGAATTCATATGGATTCATGAATTATATTGAATATGAATTATATTGAATATGAATCCTTTGAGCTGGTATTCTTCTCCTTCTTCAATTCCAGTTATTCTTAGTTTTGTTTTTTTCATGGAATCCCAGGCTTCCTGCATGTGTTCCATTATGACTTTTTTGTTTTAATGTTTTCTTTAATTGATGTATATATTTCCACTATTGAATTTTCCACTCTAGAGATTCTCTCTTCCATCTCTTACATTCTGTTGGTTATGCTTGCCTCTGTAGTTCCAGCTCATTTCTTCAGGATTTCCAACTTTGCCTCAGTTTGTGCCTTCTTTCTTGCTTCTATTTCAATTTTTAATTCCTGGAATGTTCCTTTCACCTGTTTCTTTTCTTTTTCTTGGTTTTCTTTATTTTCTTTTGGGGATTTGTTCATCTCTTCCAATTTTTTGTTTGTTTTTTCTTCTATTTCTTTAAGTTAGTTTTATAACCTTTTTTAAAGCTTCTATTATCTTCATGAAATTGTTTTTAACATCATTTCCTTCTGTTTCCTCTTAATTGTTATGCTCATGTCTTAATAACCAGCTTAAGAACCACCAGATTCTGCTGGCGGTGTCTTTTTGTTCTTTATAATGTTATATGTATTCTTGCACCGGCATCTGCCCACTGCTTCCTTGGTTCACTCTTAGTCAGCTCTTTGTCAGCTCTTAGTTGGTTGTGAGCCTGGGGACTGAGTGTTTTTAGTAATTGTAGGGGCTGATCTTATTCAGGTCTTAGTTGGCTTTAAGCCAAGGAGCTGTATGTCTTCAGTTGTCACAGGGTTTGTTCTTGGTAGGGTCTTAATTGGTTCTTAGTCAGCTATTATCAGCTGTGAACTAGGAGGTTTCAGGATCTCAATTTGTCAGTGTGTGATGATGCAGTTTATGGTTTGGGTGGAGTTTGGTTGGTGGATGTCCCTCCAGGTGTGTTTTTCTGGGGATCATGCTTGTGGTTGGGGGGGTCTCCCAGCTTTCTTTGGTTTAGGGTGGAGCTGAGTATACTTGGAATGCCAGGGGCAGAGTACCCTAGGCCTAGGTTAGGAGACCATGGTCTCCACTTACTCTGAGGGTCAGGGTTCCCCTCACCTCTTAGCTGTGAACTGGGAGGGAGGCTTCTACTTTTTTATTTTATATGAAGCCTTAATAACAATTTTCTGTAAAGTCTTGTGCTCCTGCTTTATTTTGCAAGAGAATTGAAACAAACAATGTTAATATCTTTCAAAGTTACATCACAGAGAATGGATTATTCAAGATTCAATCCAAATATGTCTCCCCCCCCCAAGGTAAATTAGAAATCTTAAGGCTTTTTCTAGGACCCAAATAATTAAATGACTGTGTGCTTGGAGTGTAAGTTCATGATATCTTAATATCACTGGGTTTGCCAGAGAAGGATAGTGACCTAGTAATAGGAGTGTGGGTAATGGAAACCAAATCACTTTTATTTCATTGGGAATTGATATATGTTCTTATATCTTCTGTTGATGTGTATCTTCTGCTTTAACTTAGAAATGAAACAAAATGAGATTGGAACCTATTAGGCTCTTGAAAAGTAATCTTGGCCAAGCCATCTGGCTAATTCTCTACAGAACTGAGTCTGAGAGGAAGTTATTTTCTCTAATCTTCCTTGCAAGAAAATGAGGGAGAATGGTTTGTATACTCTCTCCAGACCAACTCATGATCCTCATTTCAGTGTGTGAAGGATTCATCATTCTATCACAACAGTCAAATGCTCACAACTTAGGCCTAATCACTCCCTAGGCAGACAAGAATATTGGTAAAGACTCAAGAAACAGTTTTAGATGCTAAGAGAAACTAAACCCAGTCAAATTGCTATAAGACTCTCTTTTAGTAAAAGGGAAAAGGCAACTCAAAAAAACTTTAGCTCTAATACAAACCTAGCTCAAAGCTAATGATTTGTTCCTATTTGTATAGAGGGGCAGAATGCCTGCTGAAAGAATATACAGAGGACCATTCCTCGTCATCCTCTCACCCTGTCTATGCCACAGGGTAGATAGAGTGCAGTAAAAGAATAGCTAAACATGATGTTTTATATCAGCAAATGTGTGGGTTACTGAATAAATCAGAAATAGTGAAAAAATAACACCACCATAATATTATATCATTTCATTACTTTTATTATTTGCTACATAGAAACACATTTAACAGGACAATTGGGTCTAACTTAATCAGGAAATTAGGGACTTCATTGTGTCTTACATTGTGATGAATTATAATAATAAAGCTTATATCTAACTGCAGGTATACACTTATTGATAAAAAATCAGTGAGATTATATGTATAAAATATCAAAAATACATATGTAGTTTTATAAAACACACATATATTATATATCTTTAGTATAAATGAACTGAAAAAGTTTTCTAGGAAAAAAATCAGCCTGTACATAAGAAAATATTGTTACATTCGTATGTCTAAAAGTGTGGTTTCAAAAGGAATTAATAAAGGCTGTAAATCTGGAAGCAAGCTAGCCAGCCAGCCAGCTAGCCTTGCACACCAACTTTGATACTAAAACCTTGACATTCTCTTTTGCTATATCTTTAAAAAGATAAATGTGATGATATATTTAATAAAATTAGTCTGGAATATCAGAGAACAAAATCACCCACAGCCAAACCATGAAAGTCGGGGATTGGTGACCCACATCTTTAATTCCATCACTCAGGAGAAAGAGATCCCTCTGGATATTGTAAGTTCAAGACCTTACAGCCAGGCAGTGGTAGCTCACACCTTTAACCCTAGCTCTAGGAGAGTTGAATCAGAAAGAAAAATATCTGGGTAAAGTAAGAAATATAAAGCAATAGAAGGCAGAAATTCAGTCAGACTGAGGACCCATGAAGTTAGGACTTACCATGTTTGATCTGAGAAGTTGACTGGATGAGAATTGGCTGTGGTTGTTCCCTCTCTCTGATATCCAGATGATTTTTTTTAAATATGCAATATATCACCACACATTCATATACACAATTTATTTTAAATTTATTTTCAGCTGAAATAAAAAGACGTAAATATACCTATTTGTGTAATTCCACAGGAAGACTCAATACTGTTTCATTCTGCACACACACACACACACACACACACACACACACACACACATACACATGCATACTCATATACATATACCTCCTATTAAGATTATTACTATCTGGTTTATTGAACATTTGTTAGATAGCTCCATGCTCACTGCAATTTCAGGATATACTAGTGGTGTGATACTTTTCTTCCAATGGGAGATCATCTAGACATCAGTTAGGCAAGATGTTAACATAAATGGTTCTATATTGGATTGGTCAGAATACATGGCATAGTAGTCAGATTAAGATTCTGATTCACATTCTTGCTTTGTGAAAATAGATATAAATAATATTTAATAAATATTAAGACTGAATGTGTGGCTTAGGAATTATGTAAATCCAATATCTTCAACTTATACCATGTAGTGTTTTTTCTGATAAATATTGTTTTAGTTACTTGGCATACTTGTTTAGTTTACTTGGCATTTTGTAATATTTAATGTTTAATTTAAATTTTTAAAGTTTATTTATTTATATATTTTATGTATTTATTTTATGAGGACTCTGTCTGCATGTACATTTGCATACCAAAAGAAAGCATCAGATCTCATTACAAATGGTCATGAAATATCATGCGGTTTCTGGGAATTGAACTGGGGGTGTCTGGAAGAGCAGTCAGTCCTCTTAAACAGTAAACTATTTCTCTAGCCTGAATTTTTAAATTATTATTTATGCATGGTGGAGAATGAATATGCTACCATTGTTCTCATGTGGAAATTGCATGATAATTTTGTGAAGTTGGTTCTCTTCCACCTTTATAGGGGTTCAGGGGTGTGGTGCAGACACCCTGATTGTGCAGCAAGGTTCTAGACCCCCTGATCAATATCATTAGCTTAGGTATTTTTAATTTAATAAATTGTAATACTGGTTTGTAACATGATATATATTTAAGCATTAAAATGTTTATTATTACCTCATTAAGTACACTTTCCCCTGGTCTGTGACTGAAATACATGTCATTATGATACTGGGTGAAGTTTTCTCTTTGGCTCTTGTTCTCTCAAAAGACAAAAATACATTGAGAGACACAAACACTTTAGATGAAAGTTTATGCATTAAAGCCAGTGAAGGCTTATCCTCCAGAGACAGAATGGAGCCATGAGATCCAAGCAAGGGTAGCAGCCAGTGAGTTTGCAGTGTGGATATTAGAAACTTTTCAGAGCCCTCTCTTCCCCGTGGTGTCTCCCTGCAGCACGCCTTGCATTTCATCACACACTACAGCTCATTCTCTAGGTCAAAATTTTTCTTCCATTTCCCATTACCATAATAAATATAGTTCAGCCTTTAAAAAAAAAAGAATTTATGATGCCACACTGTAACACAGATGAAAATTGAGAATGTAATGCTCTGTCTCCTGAACTGCAAGCAGACTTGAACTCCTTCCTAGCAGAATTACAACTGCACTGTGTGAGTAGCCCATGTGTGTTCTGCAGTTTGATGGGAAGTTGCAAGAGCCATTCATCAGTAGCTATTTTTTCTTTCAAATAATCATGAAAGATGGGTGTTAAAATTACAGTAATTTTCTGAATTGTCTTGGCTTCACCGGCAGCAATTTGAAACATACAGAGTTCAGGAGATTCCCTTATGGTTTCACTCTTCTCATTGCTGTATGAGATAGAATAAAAATTAAAAAGAATGTCTTTATGGATAATATACCAAAGTAACTGAATTTTAATTCTGCATAAAACATGATCATCTAATAGAAAGAACATTTTTGAGGCTATTTTTGTAATCTGGAAGGAAAAATATTAGCAACTATGGATTTTCTACGTTTTGTCATAGGTTGCCTCTATTAATATTTTTCTTAAAGGCATGAATTTTTAAAAAGAAAATTGATTTTGCAACAATTTCATGTTCTAACATTCTAAAACTTATTTTTTAACTTTCCATAAAATATATTTTGATCACATTCTTACCTTTCCCCAAGTCTTCTCAGATACTCTCTACTTATCTTCACAGGCAAATTCATTTTCTGTTTCTCTCATATTAAAATAAGAAGACAAAAGTGGAACCAAAGAGACAAAAAAACATTAAAATAAAAGATCATAAGAAAACATGGGTTCTGTTGATTTTTTAGTCAACTACTCCTGTGCATGAGTGTGGTACATATTACACCATTAGTGAAAACCTTTTTTACCTATCCTAACAAGTGTTACTTTTAAAAACTCTTTAGAATTGTAAGACCTAGTATTTCTGATAGGTATGATAATGAAATGTAACTCAAAAATATGTTCTATGAACATTTGTTTGTGTATGTATGCATGTTTTGCTTTGTTTTGTGGATACATAGTCTCTCTTTGGCTTATTTCTCACCAAGTAAGCTCATCGAGCTGATCAATAAAGGTCAGAGATCTACCTGTCTCCACCTCTGCAGAGCTGAGACTATAAGTGCAGGTGTCCATACCAAGCTTTGGTTTTTACCCCATGAGTTTATAGGTCAAGTCCTCATGCTTCAAAAGCAAACACTTTACCACTGCTAACTCCCCATCACATATCACTACTTCTTAAATATACTATAGTCACAGTATAGAGTGGGACAGATTATGGGTAATTCCAACATTTACTCTAGTACACAAAACACAAATAAAAACTGATGCCTATATTCATGGCCAATTTATTTTTAACAGGATTATCAAGTTAGTTGAATGAAGATAACTGTCTTTGACAATAAATTAATGAAATTAAAAAATAGACAAATTGCACAAATTCTACTTGGTTTTATAATAAAAGCCCAGAGGTAAATACTGGGAAAAAGCTGAAATATCAGAGAAACCAAGGACCAAGCCAAGGCCACTTCTCACCTAGTCACTCCTCACGAATCCTCAAACCGAATGCCTCCAAGTCCTCAGCCAAAATGGAAGGGCTGAACGCTCTCTCCACCCACCTTATCATTTCCTGTTTCAACCTTCTTGTGTTGGGATTAAAGACATGTGATACTACCATGTGACTCTGTTTCATCTTGAACTCAGAAAGATCTAGAGGATCTCCACCTTCCAAATGTTTGGATTAAAAGAATGGGTTACCATTCTCTGACCTTCATGCCTAAATCTGTGAGTTGCTCTGTCCTCTGATTTTTCAGGCAAGCATTATTAAATATATAATATATCACCACAGTTATACATATTTTTCTATAAAAACAAATTGTTTCATCATAGATTATAATGTTACTTTCAAAAGATAATATCTAAGAGAAAGCAATTTTGTCAAACATTTGGTAATGTTAGGACAACTGAGAACCAACCCAATGGCCCAAATATATCTAACTGCAAGTTGATTATAATACAAGTTCTTGTAACAGAGCATTAAACTGTATCATTCATAATTTGAATATATCAGTTCTTTGATGTACAACTATCACCAACATGTGATGCAACATTAAGCAATGAAAGAGCTTTTCCAATGGTTCATTACACAAAAACTTGCCTTCATACCCAAAAATATTTAATATCTTTTATGACATTCTCTGGAGGCTTAGAATATAAAGGCTATGTTCCAGTTTGATTTCTATTGCTGGGATAACCCTCCTGACCAAAAGTAACATTGCAGTGGGTTTCATTTTTGGCTCTATATCTATGTCACAACCCAACCATAAAGGGAAACCAGGACAGGGACCTAAGCCAGGTAGGAACTGAAGAAATCCTGAAGGAATGATGTTTATTGGCTTCTTTCTGTGGCTTACTCACCTTCCTTTCTCATACAACCCAGTTTCACCTGCCCAATGACATATATCCCCCACAATAGGCTGGACCATTACAATTCAGTCATTAATCAAGAAAATGCCCCTACAGATTCGCCTACCAGTCAATATGATACAGAAGTTTTCTCAATTAAGGTTCCCTGTTCTCAGAAGTGTGTCCTAACTATTTCAAGTAGACAAAAAACTAATCACACTATGGATTCCTTGCCAATGTGACACACAAATGTATCACTATTGAACCGTTAAAAAGATAATATATAGCAGTTAATCAAAAATCAAGAGTTTGTGGAAACAGTATATTTCAAGCCAAGTTTTAAAAAAAAAAAAAAAACCCACAGAGAATAGGATAACTCGAATGACCTGAAGGAACAGAGACACACTTAATGCTACATATAAGTAGTGACAGGGATAAGAAAAATAGGGCTGAGTGAGGCTAGGGGCTGTGTTAACCAAAACTAAGGATATCTGAAGAAATCCTACAGAAACTCAGGAATGTGCAAGCTATTAAAATTAATATAAAAACAAGATAATACTGTTCCCAGACACATGGCTTATTTAATGAAAATCTAATATCTCCATACAAATTATTTTTTATGGAATTCCCAGAGCACCCCAACAACACAGTCTCTTGTCATTGCTTTTGGTTTATGTACAAATTAATCCCGCCCTAATTCTGGAAACATTGCCTATTGCAGAACATAAAAATCAGTCTCAAACTGGGAAGAAATATATCAGTGGTTTTACCCAGTTATGGACCCTACATTCTGCAAGACTGACATGATAGGCAAGTTTGTGTACACACTGGTGCAAGAATGGTATGATGCTTATCTGGGTAACAAATTACCTCCTGGTTGGATTTGAAGCCTGCTCCACAGGAGGGGTTATACCTGGTACAGTAATCCTAGCTAAAAGCCTGTAGTTATGGAGGTCATAGATATAAGCCTTTCTCAGCCTTGGCAGAGAAAGTTATTGATGTATTTAGAAATTAATTCAGAGACTCATAACTGGATAAAATACTGATAAAACAAGTGAATGTCCAGCTATACATGGGTCATCTGTATCAAACTTCTCCCATCCGAGTCTCAGGGAACAATGCAAAAGAGAGTGAACAAAGAATGTAAATGTCAGAAGAGAGGGAGAACTGTAAAATGGCTCTCTTCTTCATGTGGCTTGTTTTATTCACAATTAACAGCATCTGCAGTTTCTGCTACAAGACCAAAGCAAGATGAAGCCACTCACTTTCATCACATAGGAGAAAGACCCCAAGGCTCCATCTCTAGAAGAGGAACTATTGGCAGTTGAGGGCTTCTGCGGGCAGTAAAGTGATTTTCTCAGAGGATATGAGCACTGGCTGGATGCCCCTATCACAATGGATACACCAATGTACAAATGGGTGGCACTAAGTTGATTCAGGAGGCTGTCAATAATAGTAATAAAATAAAGAATTGAGGATGTTGGGAGTGAAATAGGCATTCAGCTCCCAGTAGTACTGAAAGCAAATGTTAGCCCATGGAAAGGATAAAATACATCATATATAGGTCTTCAAGCAACAAATTCAACATCAGTTAAGCAGTCATGCCTGACCTGAAAAAATAAAGTATATAATATTTTTGAAATTGTATTATTTGCATAATGTTGCAAAAGATAAGCATATGTAATATAGAACTAAGCCTATGAATTGGAAGTTGAGTACTACTTGACTAGAAACACCAAATTTCATTCATGTAATTTTCAAGGCTGTGTACATTAAATATTCATAACCATTCTTCCTTCTTACTGTGCTATGTTTATTTTATGATAATCAAATTAAGAAATACATGTCTCATCGTTTTATAATCAAATGTTTTTGTATCTCATTTCCCCCAAAAGGTTTCAATAGCCATTATTTGTAGTCAGAAATACTTAGGACATTGAGGCAAGAACCCTACTTCAACTCCTGTATCCCAGAAAAGCCTTCAAAATGCAGCAATATCCATCTTAAAATTAACTATAATAGGATTTAGTGTTTTAAGACAATGATGTTTATTTAAAAAAAGAATGATGTAAAATCTCATGCATAACTAAAGCTTTTCTAAAATTTTCTGCCATTTTCTCCATGTATGGAACTGTTTGGATTTTTTTCTCCTCAAACTGTATGCATTGTTATGGAAATTCAACATGGTTTGTTTAAGACTAAGTAAAAACCACAGCATAATAAAGTGTACAGTAGTATCTATGTCTGTCTTCCCTCACACCTAGTGAGATGTCAGTGGTCTTAAGCTAGTTCCAATATGTCTTCCTTTCCTCAATGCATGATTCAGATATACTTTACATGAGGGAATAAAGATAAAATGAGTCTTAGAATGCTATGGCCCTGTTAATAAGCCTGATTAATTATCACAGGAAGATGTCTTATTAGGTCAGTATTCACTTAAGAAATTTATAATATAAAATTCAGTGAATGACAAAAGGATTCATTCATCAGAACAAATTTTCCTTACAGGCAATGGAGAAGTAGAGAGTGTGTTGTTCTCAGAGACCAGCACTTTGAGCTGTTCCTGGCTATGCCTTCAGGTTACAGCATCAAAGGTCATAGGTGAACCCCAAACTTGCACTGGCCCAGGTGCCATGTCTTTAGGTCAGGGAGGTATTGAATCTCACTACAGAATAGTGCTCACCATCACAGACTGGAGCATCAAGCTAAACGATGATGTTACAGATATGTTAGAAGTTGGATCTGAGATCAAATGTAACCCTGACCAGGGTGCTTTAGCATCCTGTTGGGAGTTCTTTTAACCAGTGAGGAAAATATGTTGTCAACACAGCTGTTTCCTCCAAAGTGAAAATAGTCATTTGGGTGTATAAAGATAAACAGTGATGAAATTTCTTTAATCACTGATAGAAAATATATATCATATCTCGAGTGTCTTAAACACCAGCTGTTCCCATCATAGTATATGGTCATTACTCCATGATATGTTGTAAAACTATTAAATTCAGACATATGAAAAAATAGAAATAGCTCAAAACTGGAAGCATATATACAGTTTAAGATTTAGAACCAAAAAAAGAAGACATGAATTACTATTTTTTTTTAAGAAATGAGGGAGACACAGAAATATGACATATGCTACATGATTATTTTGGTTGGTGTCAAATTGCTTCCCAATTTTTGCAAAATTATTTGGATAGAACATTAAAAGCATATCGAATTATCTGTCATCTCTAAAGGAATTCACAGATGATTTTATCAGACATTGTGATTAAATAACCTAACCAATGGTGAGGGCTAATATAGAAAAACAATCCTACTTTTTAATTCTAATCAAATATTTAGTACTTAGTCGAAAATAAAATATAGGTCTATAGGCGGAGTTTTACTTAGAAGGCACCAGTCCAAGTTTGATATTTATTATCAGCTTCTAGCGGAGCCTGAACAGGGACTGGAGTCTGGAACGGTGGACGATAGATTCCAAACTGGTCTCTCCAGCAGCCAGGAACCAGGCAAACAGGCTTTCCGGGGTCCCAGCAGCCCCTTATCAATGGGGTTGGCCACCCCCCCCCTTCAGGGGCCCAGGACCCTGGGTATGCATCCTCCGATCTTATCAGCTGACACCTGAATCCCACCACATAGGTCCTAGTACTTTTAAAAAAGAAATTGGTTTTACATATATGTACTACTGGGCTCAGCAGTGTGATCCCATTAGATCTTCTTATACACAAAGGGTATCAATATATCTTTGTAAATAACTGAGGCAAATAAAATTGTTCATCTCAATTCTTATTTTCCAAAAGAGTTTACAGAAAAACTGCTGAATTTCTCACAGAAAATACTCTGCCCAATATATATTCAAATAAACTTAGCTTATACAACTATGTTTATATTTGTGGTAGCAATGGTTTTATTAGTTAGGACTTCACAGCAGAATTATCCATGTGAAATTATTGTTTTTATAACACATTTTGCATAAAGCAAATGTATAATGAAATTGCATCTTTCTCTAGAAAATTCAAATTTCAAATATTTAAATTTTATCTGTTTTGCACAGTTTTAAATAGACTGTAATTGTCATATATTTGGAAGAAATATATATTTTTGAATTACCTGAATAGGAAATAGTGGTACCTATATTCATGTACTATCCTAATACAAACTTTTGAAGCCTTAAAATATAAATACTTATACCTGCAGTAATGAAAACAGCCTGGCACTGGCATAAAACAAACTTGTGGATCAGTGGAATTGAACTGAAGACCCTCACATTAGTCCACACACCTACAAACATTTGATTTTTGGCAAAGAAGTCAAAAATATACAACAGAAAAAAGATAACATCTTCAACAAGTGGTGCTGGATGGTAGTCTGTAGTAGAATGCAAATACATTCATATCTATTGTCCCAAGCAAAACTTAAGTCCAAATAGATAAAAGACCTCAGCATTAATCCAATTACACTGAACCTGATAGAAAGAAAGTGGGAAATAGCCTTGAATGCACTGGCACAGGCAACCACTTATTCACTATAACACCAGTAGCAAAGACACAGAGCAACAATTAATAAATGGGACCTCCTGAAACTGAGAAGCTTCTGTAAGGTAAAGGACATGGTCAATAAGACAAAATGACAGGCTACAGAACGGAAAAAAATATCTTCACATCTGACAGAGGTCTGATCTCTAAAGTATATAAAGAAATCAAGAAACTAGGGGTCAAAAACAATATAATCCAATTTAAAAATGGGGTACAAAGCTAAAGAGAGAATCCTCATCAGAAGAAGTTTAAATGACTGAGAGAAAAAAATTGCTCATCATCTTTAGCCATCAGGGAAATGCAAATAAAAACAACTTTGAGATACTATCTTACACCTGTCTGAATGGCTAAGATCAAAACCATTGATGACCGCTTATGCTGGAGGGGATGTGGACTAAGAAGAACACTTCTCCATTGCTGGTTGAAATGTAAACTTATACAGCCATTTTGGAAATCAGTACGGCAGTTTCTCAGAAAACTGAGAATCAATCTACCTAATGATCCAGCAATACAACTATTGGGCATATACCAAAAGGATCCATATTATTACCCCAGGGACAATAGCTCAACTATGTCCATAGCAACATTATTTGTAATAGCAGAACCTGGAAATAACTTAGATACCCCTCAAATACTGAATGGATTTTAAAAATAGGTTTTTAAAAATGTTTAAAAACATTTACACAATGCAGGATTACTCAGCAAAAAATAAATAAGTAAATGAATAAATAACATTTTGAATTTGTACACAAATGGATGAATCCAGAAAATATCACCCTAAGTAAGATAACGCAAACCCAGAAAGATAAACAGTATTACTCACTCATAAGTGGATTTTAGACAAAAAAGCAAAGGATAACCAGACTTAAATCCACAACCCCTGAGTATCTAAGTAACAGGAGAAAGTTAAGTGAGACATCCATGAATCCCCTTGGGAAGAGAAGATCTCCTGAGAAAATTGGGACCATAGAAGGAAGAGGACAAGGGAGGGTGGGAAGAGACCATGAAGGAATGGATGGTTAAGTTCAGGGAGGAACAGAGAAGGAAGACAATGAAAGAGATACATTGATAAAGGGAGCCATTGTGAGGTTAGAGAGAAACCTGATGCTGGGGAAATACTCAAGAACTCACAAAGATGACCATGGCTAAGACTCCAAGCAATAGTGGAAGGCCAATACTGGCCTTCTTCTACAATCAAATGGATGATCACCCTAATTGTCGTTATAAAAACCTTCATCCAGCAACTGATGGAAGCAGATCCCTAGATCCACAGCTAAGCACTGGGTCCAGCTCTCAGTCCAGATGAACAGAATGCAGAAAGACTATATGAGCAAAGGGGTCAAGATCATAATGAGGAAGCCCACAAAGACTGCTGACCCAAGCTTTTGGGAACTCAATGACTCTGAAATGACACCTTGGGAACCTACATGGGACTGAACTAGGCCCTCTGAATGTGGATGACAGTTGGATGGCGTGGGCAGTTTCTGGGACCTCTGGCAGTGGAACCAAAGTTTATTCCTGGTGCATCTTAGCTTCTTGGAGCCCATTCCTTACAGGGGAATACCTTGTTCAGTCTTGATACTTGGGGGAGGGGTTTGATCCCAAATCAACTGGATTTGCCAGAATGCATTGACTCTCCCTAGGATTCCTTACCTTCTCTGAGAAATGGATGGGGGAGGGGAGAAGCTGGAGGACTGGGAAGAGGGGAAGGAGGGGGAATAGTGGTGGGTATGTTAAAAAAATAAAGAAAATTAAATAAAATAAAAAAATATAAAGACTTTGTCAATTTTTGACAAAGCACTATTTGTATAGTGCTGTAGACAGAGAAAATGATAAAGAAGCAACATGATTTAACCAAAATAATAAACAATTTTATTTAAAAATGTATACTAGAAGCTGGCAAAATTATTTAGTGGTTAAGAGCACTTGTTGCTTGCTGTTGGTTGGGTTTTTTTTCTATTTTGGTTGGGGGGGGCTGCCAACCAACTGCCAAACAAATCACACATGTAGGTTTATTTTTAATTATTAATGCCTGGCCTACTGAATGAAGCTTTTTAAAGATATATGTAAACCTTTATTCTGATATGCAACCATCATGATGTGGCCCAGGATTTTGTAATGGTGACTGTCAGCTCATCAGCAGGACCAGTAGTCACTTTCATAAAATGAAGATTAGCTGCTCTTTTCCACTTACATTTTAAGTCCAAGATACCTTTTGAATCTGCTGTACAAAAGTCAGGGGTTTTTGTTTTTTTTGTCCTGGCCGCTGACTGGGGACATGATACTGACCTGGTATCATGTACCTGCATGGGAAACAGTCCTGTGCTGCTGACTACAATTGTATATGTCTGCATGGAAGGAAGTCCAGTCTTGAAACTGTCCTCATCATTTCACTCTTTCAATAAGGAGACACAAGTTATCGGTTTTCTTTTCTTTCTTTTTTTTACATATTAATTCACTTTATAAGATATTTGGTTGTGCTGTCTTTGCATGGCTTAAAATGTGTTTTCCCATGGTATGTAATTTTTCTATTTTAATTCACATAAAAGTGTTAATTTATTAGGAAAGCATGTAGAAATAATTTAAAACTTTGTCTTTAAAGCTAGGTATCAATATCATTGGAAACTACCTATTTATACCATAAATATGAAGTGTTTTCTTTCATTGCAGTGTTAGCTCTATAGAGACCATTGTAACTAAGCAGCATCTTGTCTGAGGCAATGCGGATTATCTTCCTTTTAGCAGCACAACCAAATTCGTTGTGTGATCACGAATAACTTCTGTACATATCTTAAAATACAGTGAATAATGCCCTAACGTGCTGAACTAAGAGTTTTGTTTTCATTTCATTTATGTTCCTGATTAGTCCTTACAGCAAATGTTATGTTTTAAAATAAGACTATCCAACCCTTTTGAACAGTTCTTTTTAATCTAGCTGACATGTATTTTGAAAGTCTTAGTCTTCTCATATTAAAAGAGCTCAGCCTGCCTCTCCCTGGGCTTGTGTTCCCTTTCACACATGGCTCTGCCCACTTTCACATGCCCCCAGCATGAGATGCCAGCTGCCATACTGTGATGTAATCTGCCAATTGTGCCTCCAGAACTTTGAGCAAAAATAAATCTCATTTGTCTATAAAGTTTTTAAGGAGAAATTATCCACCTCAGTGACTATTTGGCAAGCTTTAATCATTACAAAAATAATAAACAAATGTTCTCTTATTCAATCCAATAAATTAACTGTGATATTCTTTGGTATGCCCTGCTCACTCACTGTTTAATGTCTAAAACAATGCTTAACAGGAAAATATAATTATGTGTCTGTCGTTAAGCTAAAGATATTTTCAGATTCATTTTGAAATATGTAATTTTTGTATTTTTTGCCTTAAAAATTGTCATTTTGTCAAACTCCAGAACTTTCCACAAATTTGATAAAAGAGTGAGATAAAATTTTAGTCAGTATAGTCACCAACCATTTTTCTAGGATAAAAATTATTTTATCACTCTGGGAATTCTTATCATAATATCAAGAAAATGGTGGCAGGTGTTCATAATTTAATTTGATGTCAGGGCAAAAATAACCTCCACATAATTATGGATAAATTAGCTGTTTTATTCTAATGATTTCATGGCAAATTTGCCATGCCTACTAACTGCTCTAGCTACAAGCTACAGTTTGGATATATACTCTGTCTTATGAAAACAATAAATCAGTAAGTAACTGCTTGCTTAAATTTAATTAAATGCAAATATGTATTTCAGTTAAGGAGTTCTATCATATGATTCTTTTAAAAGAACTGTGATACCTATGTGACATTTAGCAGCACATTAACTACAATGTTAAACTACTCTCAGCTCTAAAATTAAATAAAAACAGTTCATAAAAAGTATACTACATTCACATTTTTTAAAAAAAAAACTTCACAGGTGAAAAAAATTAATATATAAAAATTTATAAAATTAAGAACTTCCATTTTATATTTGTCACTACAAACTATAATGTTTCTTATGATAGAATCATGACTATTTTGGCCTTTGAGAATTAATATCCTTAGAGAACACATATTGCATTTTTAAGAATTTTATGCAAAATTCAAATTCAAACAAGTATGGAATTTAGATATCTTATAAAGTACCTTATGTCCCATCAGTTTGGAAATTTTTACATGAAAAATTCTTTACACCTTAGGACATGACAAACACAAGTTTTAGATTGAAATTTTATAAAAAATGAGCTTGAAAATCTTTAAAATATACTTTACTTCCTGAGCTCAATGATAAATTTTATTTATATCAAAAATAATATATATACATATTGAATAATGATATACATATTGAAAACTTATAAATGTTGAAGTTATGGTAATCTACAAGTTGGCTGTAGATGTGTAATATGATTGGACTTCTGCTGTGGAATTATGTTCTGGTACATTGTAAATATTTACCCCTCCTACTGGTTTAATAAAACACTGATTGTCCAGAAGGCAGACAGGAAACATGGGTGGGGCTATCAGACTAAGAAAATTCTGGTAGGAGAAAGAATAAGACAGAGATACCTGTAGATGCAGAGAAAAGAAGGCCAGGACGCTGCTCTGAGAAAAGTTACTAAGCCACTTGGCTAATCATGTGTTTAAGAGTTAAGAGTTAGCTAGTTATATGCCTGAGCCATAGGCCAATCAACATGAAGCTAATGTAAGCTTCTCTGAGTTTCTTTGAGATTTTGGGGCTGCTGTTTTGGGCCTAGTCCAGACCAGAAAATTCATGTTACAGACTTCTTTACTAGTGTATATCAGATACATTATTTTTTATTGTTTAGCATATTTTCTGGGCTTTGATATCCAAGTTCTATAGAGTATTCTTCCAAACAGAACCGAGGTTAACATGTAGCTTGGAGAAATGGTGGAAAATGGAAGCCCAAAGATGTTTCAAACATAAAATTTTTGCAAATTAAAAAAGAATAATCTTTCAGAAACCCCACTTATATATTCCTGCCTTATAATCTAGAACTAAGACACTCACCATACAATTATGCTCTTATCGTAAGAACATATGCTCTGTGAATATACACGTTTTCTTCTCACTTCTTTTTATCATCTATATGTTCATCTTTTAAGTACAATGAATAATGAAGCAATTGTTCTAGTGTTCATAGAAAAAGAGCATTGCAGGTGATGAGATAGGAAAGTCCTTTGGTTAACAAACATATGGACATAATTGCATAGTTACATTCTATTTATTCATAACACAAATTATACAGTATACTTTATGAAGAAAAGGTTAAGTTTGAAAGGCCACCTTCATCTGTACAAACCAGAGTCAAACAGCTTCCATTTTCCAGAGACAAAGTAACATAAGGAAGGGAAACATTTAGAATTCTATACAAATAAACATCTCCTTAAAAACAAATAATTATCAGCGCTTCCTTCAACAAAACAGGGGCACCTCTTAGTTAGAATCACCAAGAGATTGTTTGGGGATATTGGTTTCAAAAGAATTATTAAGTCAGATAAACATTACTCCTGAAAAGTGATTGCAAGGACTAAGTTCAAAAAACTATAAAAGAGTCTTCTCAATTTAAAGAATGAGTAAGCACCAAGAAAGGGGGAGGGAGACATACACAAACAAATCAAGAATTCATTCCAGAGATATTTTTATTTATTTGGGGTGAATAATTTGAAATGTACTGCAGTTATTTAACCAGTCAGTACTCCAACTAGCTCACTGTATGTGTTTTTGTATACACAGGATGGAGTCCTAGTATGGCCTTGCCATCTGCACAGTGTTGTAGAAACCAGTAAACAAGAAATATAAAAATTCTGTAAAACCAAACAGTTCTCAGGAGGGAAAAATTCATAGCACTCATAAAATTGTATACCCTACAAGTTATTTATCTAGAAAAAACAAAGATAATCAAAACTGAGACAAAATAAATAGAAGGTGCATATAGCAATCAAAGTCTAAAATATACCAGTGAGAAAGTTTGCCTTGACTTAATATCCAATACAATTTTCAAATATGAAACAATAAATTGAACTCAGAATAAACTTTTTTTTGGTTTGCTCAAAGTCTTACAAACATTGCTGTTGATTTCAGTCCCATATAACAAAGTAAGTGGATTAAATATTCTATTAACTACTTCAACAGGAAGAGAATCAAGGGAACATTATAAACAAGTTTTAGTGGCCATTTTGAAATAGGAATTCTGAAATTAATTCATACATGATATGGAACTAATTTTTCCATAATATAGCAGACAAGTCCAGTGAATTTCTGCTTGACAGACTTTATCTGCAAGTGTACAGACAGGAATCAAGCAGTTGTCTACAACTTAGAAAATTGTAAAATGTCTTAATGACTATGAATGACATGAAGTACACAAAATCCAAACTCAAATACGCAAGAATAGTATTAGAAATGATGCACAGGCTCACAGTTAATCCACGTTTCATAAGTTCTTAGAAAGTTTCACTTTGAAATTAATATTTTAAACTTTAATGTAGAATTACTCTTCTAACACAAAGAAATTTTTGACTCTACTGATACTATAAAAATGGAAAAAGGAGGAAGTTAATATTCTCTAACATGCACTGACAGTTTCTTTAAGCAATAAATAAATTAATTGATCTCACAAGAAATTCAGGGATAATAGGAAAAAATAGCAATAAGACAATTATGAAAACTCTTTGTTCAAATAGACCACGTATTGTGGTGGTTTGATAAGTGTGGCCCCATAGACTCATGTGTTTGAATGCTTTGCCCATCGACAATAGGACTATTACAAAGTGTGATCTTGTGGGAGGAAGTGTGTCACTGTGGGGATAAGCTTTGATGTCTCATACTCAAGCTACTCCCAATATGGCACACAGTCTCCATTTATGACACCTGTGGATCAAGATGTGGAACTCTCAGCTCCTTTTCCAGCACCATGTCGGCCTGCATGCTGCCATACTTCCTACCATAATGATAATGGACTAAACTGTAAGTCAGCCCCAATTAAATGTTTTCCTTTGTAAGAGTTGCCGTGGTCATGGTGTCTCTTTAAAGTGATAAAACATTAGCTTATTTTTATCCACCTTGCAAAATCACCCTTACTATATGAGTAGCCAATTAATGAAATTTTTACCTAAAATGTAATGGGATCAACACAGAAGATTTATTATAAACAGATCAGACAACACATATTAACTATGTTTTACAGTTGTTTCCAGGAACTTGGTATCTCCAAATGTGAAAAACCCTGAAAATCTGTTAATTATCCATCTTAAATATGGGAATTTCCTTATGAGATCCCATGGGAGGTACTCACTTTCCTCACTTGAAACATTCTGTGAAGAGAACATAGTCATTTCTCCCTCCAGACTGATCCTATCTTTTCATATTTGTTTCTATTTGTCCTTTCTATGCTTTAAGTTTTCTTTCTCTAATTGAATTGTAAGTTATGGTGTGAGTATCCTTGATATCTAAAGTCTCAAAACAACAACAAAAAAAAAAAGAGCTGTAAACACCAGTCACAACCTTTGATATACAATGGTTACCTGCCTTCAAAATGTGCTTGGACAATAGTGGCACAAAGCTTATGGAATAACCAACTAATAGCTAATTTAACATAAAGCCCATTCCACAAGATGGAACTCATACACTACATTGTGTAGGTGAGTAAGAATCAGAGACTACATCACCCAGGAAACTAGGGTAAAACCCAATACTACTGGTCTGAAAAAAGAAAAATAAATGTAGTGAGAAAATTACTCCCAGTGATAAATTGCTATGCTTGTAGATCAGTGTTTTCCTTGTTCATCCATTGTCTTAGTTCAGGTTTTTATTTCTGTGAAGAGACACCATGATCATGGTAACTCTTATAAAAAAAATATTTAATTGGGGTGGTTTGCTTAAAATTTCAAGGGTTCAATCCATGATAATCATAACATGGAGTATGGCAGCATACCAGCAGACATGGTACTAGCTACATCTTTATCAGAAGGCCAAAGAAAGTCAACTGGGTGGTATCCTGAACATAGGAAACCTCAAAGCCTACCCCACAATGATACACTTCCTTCAACAAGGTCATACCTACTTCAACAAAGCCACACCTCCTAATAGTGCCCTACCTATGAGATTATTGGGGGAAATTATATTCAAACTACTATTTCCATCATCAGAGAAACGTTCTCCTGCAGCAGATCGCAACAAATACAGAGATCCACAAACAGACATATACAGAGAGCGAGAGACCTTTGAACCTCAGATCTCAGTAAACCCTGTGGAAGGGGCAATGACAAGAATTTAAGAGCCAGAGAGAATAGAGAACACCAAGAAAATAAGGACCTTTAAATCACATAAGCAAAGCTCATAGAACTCACAGAGGCTGAGGCAGCATGCCCAGCCCCTGCAGTGGTGCACACCATGTTATCTGCATCAGTTTAGTGTTCTTATGAGATTCCTGTGTGTGAAGAGTGGGTCTCTTATTCTTGTGCTGACTGCACAGTCACTGGTTGTGATGGTAATTTCAGTCTCACTTGTCAGGATAGTGATTCCAGGATGAGGAGCTGTGAATTCACCCTGCTCACAGTCTCTTTACTCGTCCCCTTTCAATGCATGATTGGATTGGCACTGTGTATTTATTTATCTATTGTATTAAGAAATTTCAAATTTCTATTAATATTTCTGACTCCAGTTCAAATTCAATAAATAAGAGGAATAATTAATGATTTTTTTTGCTTCTATAGGAAAAATAAATATGATTTATGGGTGAAAAGAAAAAGAAATATAATACTACTTACATTTTTACAGTTTGTGTCACATGGCATTGAATTAACTCAGCAGATGTTTACTGATACCTACTTCTACAACTCTCAGTACTGTCTGCCTTTATACACAATACTGTAAAAAAAAAAAAAAAAAAAAAAACTATGTGGCTATAAAAAGGCAATGCTGCTTTGGCTTTCTAAATATTTCCTAAGTCTGTAGATCCATTCTTGTCTACACCACCTCCACTGCATCCCCATGAAACAACAGTAGCTCCATCACTGAAAATCAGCTGTTTCTCCTCATGAGAGATCTGGTTGTTCTTCCTCATGCTCAAACTTGCTTTCTAAACATACACAGACATGTTTTGCTCAAGCAAATATGACCCAAATCCATATCCTAGAAATGTCTTAATATTATACCAGCCTATATTTGGTCAAAAATATTTCCCTCTATTGTAACATTAACCTTGACCTGCCCAAGAATTTACTAGCTATCTCCATCAAGAAAAATTCCCAAAAAAAGTGTGAAGAAGAGTCATGATAAGTGCCTTTTGTTTCCTCCTCATCTCCACTTTATATACTAAGGAACACAAGTACATGTAACTCCTGTCTACTTGTCATCTCTAAATATTCCTGTATAAAGAATAATAAAAGAGATGGCTAAAGTAATTATTATACACTATCTTGTCTTTGAAAGTGTAGGAATAATTGTCATAGGAAGCCATCAATATAAATCTACTCTGAAGTCAAACATTCATCATCCTTGATACCTTTAAGTTACTTCCAAAGCATATTACTCTTTTTCTCATTAATATCAATAGATAGATTGGATTCTTAAAAATTTATGTTAATCACATATTCTGAGTATACTGATGAATTTCCTTCTGCCTTAGGCATCAACTATGTCAAAAAAGAAAATAAAGTTGACAGTTATAACATAGAAATTAATGTATACATAAATGTCTCTTAATATTTTTGCAACACAGGAATACATGTGTTAAAATAAGTTCTATCTAAAAGCAGACAAAATTACAGATTTACACACACAGAAAGAGAGATAGACAGGACAGACAGACAGAAATAAAAAGAGAATTGTACCTATATATAATAATCCAGTTTTTAGAAATAATTATTCATAATGTTAAAATTGTATTAAAAACGTATTATCTCGTTAGGTTTCCATGATATTCCTCTGAGAGGCTGGGTGGCAGATGTGTTCTTCTTAATTTACCAGCAAGAATAATTGATTTCATAGAGGCTGAATTACTCTCCTTAGTTCATGAAGCTAATTAGCCTAGGAAGGGAAGTGTTGGGCCTTGCAATGAGAACAATTTAAGACAATTTTGAAGAGATTCCTACTACAGTGCCATGAGAAAGAAAGCATTTTGATGTATTTTATTATTTTGTTGGATCTTACTTGCTATGGTGCTGTGAGTTGGGTCTTGTCTGTCTCCAGGCTTGTTCCTCAGCATAACACAATATCAAGTGGTTTAAACCTAGGAGATGAGGACACTGGGAGCTTTTACTTCATTGGTTCTTTCTCTAATGTGAAATTATGGTGTGGTGGAATATGTTCTCTCTCTCTCTCTCTCTCTCTCTCTCTCTCTCTCTCTCTCTCTCTCTCTCTCTCTCTCTCTCTCTCTCTCTCTCTCTCTCCCCTCCTGTCTTACTCTCTTCTCTCATTCTGTTTTCCCATCCATCTGTTTTCTAGCCTTCTAAATAGACTCATCAGGCTGTATTTACATATACATGTTTGTAAATGCATGTATCTATGAAAATGAGGTCATAAATTTGAGAGGGAGTCAATAAGGGAAGGACATGGGAGAGATGTGAGAAACTGGAGGAAAGAAATGAAAAGGGGAGTGGCATAGTTATATTTTAATTAAGGTAAAAATAAACAATGGTATTTTAAAAGGAAGAGGACAAAAGTTAGGAGAAGTGGGAAGTGGATCTAAGAGAATTTGGGGTAAAAATTATAGAAAAACATGTTATGGAAATCAAGCCAGGCAGTGGTGGGACACACTATTAGTTCCAGCACTTGGGAGGCAGAAGCAGGAGGATCTCTGTTAGTTCAAGAGCAGCCTGGTCTACAAAGCAAATTCCAGGACATCAGAGACTTTTACACAGAAAACCTTGTCTCGAAAACAAAACAAGACAAACAAACAAAATATTAAAAGGCTGGAAAAGATGGCTCTGTCCTCTGATATTCCAGACTGATTTTATTAAATGTAAAATATATCACACACAATCTCAAGCAATTAATAAAATCATTATATTAAAAATGACAACAGGAGATAACTTGTAAAAAATATAAAAACAAAACAATGACAAAAACAATGCCAAATTACTTGCTTTCAAGTATACTTTATTTTATATTGTCAATGCATAAATAAAGGATGCAGTATTAAATTATATTATGTATAATGAAAACAAAGTGGTTGAGTTGAGGAAGCTAAGTGACATGCTGTTTGGAGAGGTCCACTGAAGTATAAGTCTGGGATTAGGGTGTATTTGAAAAGAGGGATCTATTTGACATATGAACATCAGTCCAAGGAAGAAATCACAGGTCATGAAGCAACAGGTATTTGGGAGTCACAGACACAGAAAACAGATGGAGTGGATAACGTTGATATTGACATGAGAAAGCAAGGGATCCCTACAGTCTAGGTACAGTAGGAGATGGCTGAAAACTGTGAGCATATATTCAGCAAGTGGTCGGACAAATACTGAGAAGTGTTAGCAAAGGGCTTCCTGATAGCAAACGTGGAATTATACCATGGTGTCTTTTTCTGATAAGACCTAGGAGTAAGGCAGAAATACAGTAAGCCTCTTTCACTCAAAAAGAAAATTATTATACTTCCAGAAGCTTCAAATGCTTCATTTTAATAATTTGATTACTTTTGTGATATCTGAAATTTAATGAGACATTCATTTCCACAGAGATCTCATCTCATTTATTTCTTTCAAAGAAATTCTAAATTGTATAAAGAGGAGTTTTTAGTCCAAAGGTTCATTTAGAAAGTAGGTAATGAAATAAGAAAAAAAAAATTGTTCCCTTATGAGTTGAAGATTTGATGTAGAGGTGAAGAAAATGAATGTTCCATTTCTCAACAAGTATAAAAATCACATTTGAGAAGAAGGCTTGGAAGTCAGTGATCAATATGATAAATTGTAAGCTGTAGTACTTTCGTTACACTGATGTCTTAAAAAGTTTTCTTTTCTATAAAATACGAGACAAAGCTTGTGAATTTACTTAATTTCTATTTGAAAAACTATTTATTTGTTTTCCTCTGAACTTTCATATTAGTTAGAAAAGCCTGAGATTAACAAGGGTGGTGAATATTGTAATAACAAACTCTTCAATTTCACATAAAACAAGAAGCATCACAATACAAAATCCTATTTTTAAGAGTTTTCAAAGTCGAAGGTCAGTGCACATTAGCTATCAAAACAGTAAGAGGAGACATTACTAGAAAAATACTGGGTTTGCTCTATTTCTCATTCCCATTATTTTCCTTATGGAAACTTGTAGTGGAATTATATTGTTACATTGTAGATAATTGTCCCAAAAGTTGGTTTAATAAAAATGCTGATTGACAGAAGACAGACAAGAAGTGTGGGCAGAGTTATCAGACAAAGAAGACTCTGCGAACAGGTAGAACTGAGCATAAATGCCACAAAGACACCACAATGAGATGCCAGCAGATGCAGAGGAAAGAAGTTGAAATGCTACTCTGAGAAAAGGTACCAAGTCTCATGGCTGAACAAGATAAGAGTCATGGGTTAGTTTAAGAGCAAGAGCTAGTAAGTTACATACCTAGGCCCCAGGTCAATCAGCATACAATTAATACAAGTGTCTGTGTGTTTCAGTGGGACTATGGGACTGTGGGTCTGAAAATCTGGGCCACCAGGCTAGGCCAGAAAGATCAGGTCAGAAATCTAACAACCGGAAACTACGGAAATTTTCACTCTCCTCAAGCCCAGTGTTGTAGTAGAATGCCATGATATTATTTTTCTATTTGCTTCAATTAAACACTAGACAGAAAACAACTTAATTTGCGAAGTTTACCTTCACTCAGAGGTTCATATGGCTAAGGAGGGAGGGCAGCTTCAGAGGCTCCATCTGTAAGATGGACAGGGAAGCTGAGAACAGAGAAACCCCATCTTGGCTGCTTTGATGTCTTTTCCTTCTGTGTTCAGTCTGAAACCCCAGTCCATGGAATGATACTGTCCATATCTATGGCGGTCTTCCTTCAGTAGTCTTTTTTGGAAATGACCTCATAAACATTAACAAAGGTTGTATCCCAGGGGATTTTAATCCAGCCAAACTGACAATGGGCTTAGCCAGCTCTGATGGTTTATTCCAGACAGCTCATAATCTAAGTGGAGATAAGTCAACAACAGGACTAATTCCTCTTCACTTCATAATTACCACCGTGATAGAAAGAGCTTTGCTGGGCCATGTTAGCTGTACTGACTTGGAAATGTCATATCATCTCACAGACTTTCTGATTCATCACTCAAAAAGAAATCAGAATGATATTTACTTTAAAAAGATGTGTATATAGGACTGGTGAGATGGTTCAGAGAACAAAAGTACTAAATATAAATCCTGAAGATCTGAGTTCAATCCCTGGGACTCCCTGGTTGAAGACAAGTGACATCCTACATTACTTTCTGACTTCCATACATGTGCCATTACATACCCCCAAACAAATAACAGTAAAAGAAAAATAAAGATTATTCAAATGTGTGCATTAGTATTTCTTCTATGTCATCTTCTCTACCTTCTCAGTATTTCAGATTTTTTGACAAAATGTTTCTTTCATAGTGGTAAATACACGAGAGTGCATATGACAAATTTCTATCACTGTCTATTTTGTTCTGTGATATCTGTTGCTCGAGGCTAATGTGTTTCAACAGTTTGTACTCATCTGGTCATGCACGTTTGGGCAGACGTGGGACCACATGGTTATGGAAGAAAAGCTTATGGCCGGGGTTCCGGTTGGACCTTCCTCTCTCCATGCAGACTTGACACAACTGTAGAGCACTGCCTCAGTGCCACCTCCCCAGACACTAGCTGCTCCTGTAGCCATACTTTTTCTGCGCGACCGCTGTGTCTTCCCTCACTTTGTCTCCTCTCTTTAGCTGCTTCTTTCATGTATTTTTATTACATAAAGGGGCAAAGTAAGATACATTTACCTTTTTTCTTTACTTCATGTTTTAAGACAAGAAAACGTGTCCTTGCTCCAAGTCCATCCTTCTGTATATCTCTCCCACACTTTTAAAAACATTTCAGAACATGAAACGCTTTATTAATTTGATTCTGTTGTCTCTCAATATTACTTTTATGGCTTTTTTATTTATTAGTTTGTTATACCTTGTTAAATAGAACAGGTTAATTTTATGATATTTATCTGCTACATTTACATAACTATATAATTAAGTTAAATATATGTTAACAAGAAATAAAAAAATTTTAGTAAAAATATGTAGAACATGAAAAAAAAACAAGGCCAAAATTTAATCCCTCAACAATTCTAGTCTGTCTGACTCATCTAATAAAAGAACAAGAGAAATCAATGGACAGACAGATAAAAGAATTTAGATATTCTACAGGAAAATACACAAGACCAAAAAACACCTTTCTTAGAAATATAATTCCAATTTAAGAAATATTTTAATTGGTTCTTCTACTTGATCTGAGTTATACTTTCATAATTATAAAACATATTTAATATATAATATTATTGTCATAAATTTTTTGGAAATATAAGTACAGACTACAAATTTTAAAAAGTACAATTTGTGCTTCACCTCATAATAAATGATGTCAGGTATGAGCTTATGCTATGATACATTAGGAAAAGACTCAGATTCCAAAAGGGAAACTAGCTTTCAAGTAAATCACATCATTTGTTTGTATTTGAATTTTATCTGTGCAGAGAAAGAGTTAAATGTGTTAAAAATCTATGTTTATGCCCCGATAGTCATGAAACCATGAATCAGATTAAGATTTACACCTCTGCATAATCAATTGGTCCATATCCCTACTAGATATTTTAATAATTCATATTCATAATTTTATTATCTCTACTCAGTAAGCTAGCCCTTATTTTCTAGGTGAAAACACAATGAAAGTTATATCATGACATGCTACAAGTCCAGATGTTCTATGACAGATGTCTAATATAGAAGGGGTCTCATCCCACACCTGGGGAGCCATTTATCAACTGCTATATCTGGAGGAGACTTGCCTCTTAAAAACCACAAATTCTGTGAGTTCCACATATTGAGGACCATCTGCTCAGAGTCCTGGTAAAAATTGTTGCCCAAAGTAAAAAGCTGTGTGGTTTCCATCAAGCAAATCACAAATAACTAAGGGATTTTTTTTTCAATTTATTTTTCTTTATCTGAGTATCTGCCAACATTCGGAGTCTACAAATGTCACACAATAAACATAGAATAATAACAAATGAAAATTGTACACATATCTGCCAAATTTCAGTTTTAATTCAGAAAAGCTGCCAAAACTTTCTCTGCTCTAGGACTTACTACTTCCTAAACACTTTTTGTTTCCATTGTCCCCAGAAAATAACATTTTGTTGAATGAAACTCTCTCACCAGGGACAAACAAGCATATATAACTAGAGAATACAGAGCTCCCTCCATTAAGCAAAAATCCTTTGCAGCTTTTCATTTCCTTGAAGCATTAAGAAAAAATTAAATGTTTTTGTACCTCTAGGAGCTGAAAACATTGCAAAGCCCATTTAAGCTGAGCACTAGTCTTAGTCAACAAATTAAAATAGAATGCACTATGTATTTAATTGTAAGATATGCTATTAAACAATATAAGGAACATTTAAAACTGGAAGGATAGGATGAGACAAGAAAATTCTTTCCAATCTTCATTTGATCGCAATGTTATTATTTGAGCAAAACTGCTTAGCATAACAAGTCATTCTAAAGTAATTTAAATGTGCTTTGAACTAAAATTTTTATATATTCTTAAAGTTGTGATGATTCCTTTCAAACTTTCTAAATCTGACAAAAAGAACATGAATGGGGGTCAATACTTGCATCACTTGAAGGAGACAGAGCAACATCAGAGACTAGGGGAGGGATAGAAGGCCATGGACGTACAGACCATTAATATTGGAATCTGAAGAGGAATTAATGACATAATATGAGTTTTATAACTGACATAAAATTGAAAAGGATCAAACATCCACAGAGTAATCCAAGTAAATGCTTAACCCTGAACTTTTTGTGTCCTTCTCACATTTTCAGGAAACAGCAGAATGTACATTTAGTCTTTTTCTTTTAAGTTATCTGCTATTGGGCAACAAGTCATTATTTCCGTGTTTTCAAAGATATAAAATTAAAACTTTATTTGGGAGGGTTTTAGTTACTGCATAGTGGACTATGGTTTTACATTACATAGATAAAAAGGATAAAAATAGCTGTCACTCTAAATAGTGCAGTGTCAGGAAGAGGTAATGGATACTAGGGATCTTCTCTGTTCTTCGTTCCCTAAGAACTCTAATGTGGTCTTCCTAGTGATGAAGAGCTATGCCATAACTTAGGAAAGTGGATGACATTCTTAGTGAATGTATGTGGTTGTCATGAGTATGACTATGTCATGAACATCAATGCCCCAGACTCATGAGAATGGTAACGCCTTCACCTGCTCAGAGCACGGATTCTGACAAGCAGCTGATCTTTAGCTAAAAGTAGTATTGCAGAAAGTACTGACTTACCACCCAGAGTTAGCTCTCCTACAGAGTACTGCTTACCACCACTAGATGGCCTGTATTCTTATTCATGCTGTATTTAATAAATACAGTGTTTCCAGGATGCTATTGGCATAACTCCATCCAAGTACACTGCCCACTTGATCTCAGCTTTATTTTATTTTGTCTATTTTTCCTTTTTATTGTTTTTTAACTGTTTATTTTATTTTTTAAACTATATTATAATTTATATGATTTCTCCTTTTCCTATTTTTTCTACCAACCCTTTGATATTCCCTTTCTTGTTCTTTCAAATTCAAGACCTATTTGAGCAACAGCAGTTGTTACAGGCCCCATAGACACGTGTTTGAATGCTTGGTCATAGGGAATGGCACTATTTAGAGGTGTGGCCTTGTTGGTATCACTATAGAGGCAGGCTTTGAGATCCCCTATGCTCAAATTAAGTCCAGTATGGCACACAGTTACTTCTTCTGTCTGCAAACTCTTAGCTCTTTCTTCAGCATTGTGTCTGCCTGCATCCCTCCATGAAGATAATAAAATAAACCTATAAAACAGTAAGCCAGCACCAATTAAATGTTTTCCCTTATAAGAGTTGTAATGGTCATGATGTCTCTCCATAGCAATAAAAACCCTGATTAAGATAAACACATACAGACACACACACACACACACACACACACACACACACACACACACACACACACATTAATCTAGACTTAATGGATGTAACTTCTGATATTTCTAATCTCATAGCAAACCCCTGGTTCTCTGGCTCTTACAATCATTATATATCCTCTTTTGCAATGACTCCTGAAAGTTAGGTACAGGAGTTATTTTACAGAAGTATCTACTGAAAATGGATTCCACAACTTAGATTTTTGATATTTGTAGTTTCCTATAATATTCTTCATTACAAAGAGAAATGAAGGCTAAAGTTATCTGTAGAACTAAGGACAAATATTTAGAATGTAAAACTCTAGAACAAAAATAAGAAATAATACCCAAAAGATCAACCCCAGGACTTAAATCAATGAAATAGAAACAAAAAAAAAATTACAAAACTTCAATGAAACTAGGAGTTAGTTTATTAAGAAAATCAATAAAATGGCAAGCAAATTAACCAGAAGATAGAGAAATAAGATTCAAATGAATAAAATTAGAGGGAAAAGCTAGCAACAAAACAGACACCAAGGAAATACATAGAAACATAAGGACAAACTTCAAAAACTATACTCTACAAAATTGGAAAATCCTAAAGAAATTAGTAATTTCCTATATACATACCACCAATCAAAGTTAAATAAGATCAGATACGCAATTTAAGCAATCTTATGACCCCTAGTAAAATAGAAGCAGTAATTAAGTTTACCAACTAAAAGAAGTCCAGTGAAAGATGATTTTAATGCAGAATTCTACCAGACTTTCAAAGAAAAGTTAATGCCAATTCCTTAAATTATCCCACAAAATAGAAACAGAAGAACATTGACCATTTTAGGAGGCCACAGTTACACTGATGTCTAAACCACAAAAGACCCAACAAAGAAAGAGAAATATAGATCAATTTCCCTTTTAAACATAGATGTTAAAGTTTTCAACAAAATTCTTACAAACTGAATCCAAAAATACATATAAAGGATCATCTATAATTATCAAGTAGGTGCCATCCCAGAGATACAGGAATAGCTCAACTTACATGAATAGATAATGGTAATTCCCCCACATAAATCTCTTGAAAGAAAATCACATGGTCATCTCATTAGATACAGAAAAAGATTTTGAAAAAAAAAAAAAGTCTAACACCCCTTCCTGATAAAAGTCCTGGAGAGATTAGAGATAAAAGGCATACATAATAAAGGCAGTTTACAGCAAGCCCACAGCCAATGTCAACCTAATGGAGTGAAACTCAAAGCAATTCAACTAAATTCAGAAACAGGACAAGGTTGAACACTTTCTCAATACCTGATCAATATAGTAGTTAAAGTCTTAGCTAGAGCAATAAGACAACTGAAGGAGATCAAATGAATAGTAATAGGAAGGAAAGATGCCAAATATAATAATTGCAGGTTATAAGATTGTACACATGTTACACTAAAAAATTCAGTCAGGAAACTTCTGCAGCTTCTAAACACTTCCAGGAACATAGCAATATGTAAAATTAACTCACAAAGAAAAATTATCTTTCCTATATACATAGGACAACAGACTGAAAAAGAATCATAGAAACAATAAATTTCACAGGGCCTCAAAGCATAAAATATCTTAGGTTAACTCTAACCAATCAAGTGAAATACTTATGGATGAAAAGACTTTGAAGAAAAAAATTAAGACTTTAAGACACTGAAGAAGATATCAGAAGATGGAAATATTTTCCATGTTTACAAAGGAACAGGATTAATTAAGTGCTGAAGGTATTACCATCTCCAACTCAAATTGTACTACAGAGCTATAGCAAGAAAAGCAGCATGACATTGGCATAAAAACAAGCATGTTGATTAGTGAAGATGAATTGAAGACATAGACAGAAATATCTACACAACCATGGACACCTGATTCTTAATAAAAGGTCATAAATATACAATGGAAAAATAGCATCTTCAAGAAATGTTGTTGACTAAACTGGATGGCTGCATGCAGAATAATGCAAATAGAACCATACCTATTGCCCTGCACAAGACTCAACTCCAAATGAATCAAAGATATTAAACCAGAAACAGTGGCTCTAATAGAAAAGAAAATTAGTAATAGTCTTATATAATAAGAGTCTCTGAGGTCTGGATCCACAGTCCCAAGTAATCACACAGAGTCTCACATTAATTACATACTGTTTGTCTCATGGCTCAGACTCATTACTTTCTAGCTTCTTCAACTTAACTCAATCCATTTTCATTTAATCTATGTCTTGCCACCTGGCTCCATGGCTTTACCTTTGTTTCATTACATCTTGCTCTCTGGTGGCAGTTCATAGCTTTTCCATCTGACTCCATCCTCCTCCTTTGTCTATGCTGAAATTTTTACGCATCTCTAAACTGCTTCTCCATAGGCCAAAACAGTTCCTTTATTATCCAATGGTAATTTACAGCATACAGAAAGACTTCCCACATCAGTCTTAAATTTAATGACACAGAAAAAGACTTTTGAAACAGAAGACCATAGCATAGACACTAAGAACAGTAAGTAATAAATGGGACTTCATGAAACTGAGAAGTTTCTGCACACTAAAGGCACTGTCATTCTATCATTCAGACAAAGCAGCATCCTACAGATGGGAAAAGATTTTTTTAACAACTGAACATGCATTAGAGAAATAATATCCAAAATACATAAATAATTCATAAACTGAATATCACAAAAATAGATTACCCATATAAAATTGGGCCATATGTAACAGAGTATTCCTACACACACACACACACACACACACACACACACACACACACACACACACTTCCAGCCTGTGACAAATAGAAGAGGGGGCCCTGAGGTCATATGAGTGGGAGACTTGTTCCTGCTTCTCACCACCTGTAGCACTCAGGAGAGTAGCCCCTGTACCTCACCCAAACAGCACAGTAGGGCTGGTCCCGAAGATATAGGTGTGGGAAAGCCATTCCTGAGAGCATAAAAGCAGAAGAACTGGCCCCTCTCCTTGCTCATTGATATAAGTGGTGAACAAGCCAATGCAATGCTGGAGAATTCACCATGATGATGAGGACTAAGGAAAGCTGTGGACTGAACAACCTTGCAACTACCATGAACCAAGAACCATGGTTATATGTTGGCCAACCCCAAAATCCACATTATACATGATCTATGGGATCACATAAAGGGGCAAGTCCTGCAAACCCAAAGCTATAGGATCCATGACACAGGGCAACAGCAGGATATCTAAGAGGAGTCCCAGCATTGATAGTGATGTAGATACCAGAGGCCTCAGACCCGATCAATTACTCTCCTCAATGAACCATTTCAAGTCTAGATATAAGGATATGGCATAACTCACTGTGTCACACTACAGCTTCAAGAATTTTTGTTTAATTTTCTCTTAAATTTTATTTTATTGGAGGAGGGCATGCAAAGTCAGAGGACTGATAGAAAGAGATGGTGAAATGAGTGTATGTATGTATGATATGAAAGATGTATGATATGAAAGAAACAAAGAATAAATAAAAAAGAACGCTTAAAAAACTATACATAACACATTATAAATTCTTACTACCAGCTTGGACTAGTAAATGTTTTGTACATGTATTTTGTTGTCAAACTGTAGTATATGTAGTATATACATACATAGTATATGCTATTCAGTGAAGCTATTTATGTTAATAAAAACATTAAATGAGTGATCTTTCTGGGAGAACATGAGCTACCTATGTAAGAAAGTATTCTCAAAAGAAACAACATGATAGCTGAGAAATAAATAAATGTTCAACATTCTTAATTATCATGAAATTCCAAATCAAAACTATTCTTATATTTTATCCCAAAACAGTCAGAATGGCCATAATCAATAAACAAATGATAACTCATGCTTGAGAGGATGTAGAGTAAGGGGAACATTCATTCTTTGCTGATGAGAGTGCAAGCTTGTACAGTCACTATGAAAATCAGTGTGTCTATTCCTCAAGAAGCTAGAAATATATATACCTCAAGATCCAGTATAGAACACTCTTAGACATACAGCCATGGGAGTATATATCCTAGCACAGAAACACTTGCTCAGCCATGTTCATTGCTGATCTATTTATAATAGCCTGAAACTGGAAACAGACTAGATGTTATTCATCAAAGGAATGTTTAAAGAAAAATATGGTACATTTATACAACTAAATATTACTCAGCTGTTGGAAAAATGAAATCCTCAGATAAATGAATGAAACTACAAAAAAAATCCTCTTGGTGATACAGTCCAACACAAAAAGACAAATACAATATTTATTTCCTTATATTTATATATTGGATGGTAAGCCAATGATAACCAAACTGTAATTGATAAACCAATGAGGATAGGAACAGAGCAAAGGATAACTGGGTACAAACAGATCTCATTAGGAAAAGGAAACAGAATAAATATAAACTCAAAGGTATTTTTAGGGGGATTTTGTCTCATAATCTTTGTCTGAGGATTCTTTTTTTTTTAAGGTCTTTTGCTTATGCATTATGGTTTCTGGTTTTGTATTTTTATGGTATTTCTGTGTTGCCAGTGTGTGTGTGTTTATCTATAAATGTTTCTTTTGCTTTTATCTTGTCTCTTTGCTTTTCTGTTCATTTATTTTGTCCTACTCAGATTTGCTTATTTTATTTTATTTTTAGATGCCTGTTTATTTCCTAATGAATGAGAATAAGAAATGGTATAGATTTAAATGGATGGGAAGAATCTGGAGGGCACTGAGTGAAGGAAACCATAATTAAAATATGTTACCTGAAAAAAAATCTATTTTCAATTAAAAGGAAAAAAATGTAGTTTGACACCATGAATTCCAGACTCAGGACTCAGCAGCACTTGAGCTGGCATTGGCCTGAAGGCTTCCTCCTAAAGGACTAGTTTTTATGGTACCAGAAGTTGCCATGCATGGTTTCAAAGAAGGGAAGGAACTAAGAGTTCCACCCAGCTATGACACCTATGAACCACAATTACTAAAAAGGCACAATAACTCTAAGATTATTATTTTATTAATTGTTTTACATTAAAAATAATATCGTTATACTAATAACTTAAGGGTACAGTTAGTGCCATACATACACTGATAGTTTCCAAGAGCTCTCTAATTGGACTTAAGACACACTCAGCAAAAGGGAAATTATCCATGTGACTAAATCTAGGAGGAACTGTACAACTGCCTCTTTACAAAGCCAGTATATTTAGGACTGGAATGAGACAGCACAACACTGTAGAATGGAATCTATTGCCTTCATGGAAACCAGGAAGCCTAAGGGAAACAAAAAGGTCTGGTGACATATGAGGCCATATGCGAGTACCCTGCTTCCTTCAATTAGTAATCAAGGTTTGTACACATACCTAAAACAGATGTATTAGAGTTCATTCCTCTAACTCCACCATATCTGAGGAAAGTGATTTAAAGTTAAACAAGACTTATTGTGGTTCTGTTTTTATGTTAACAGGAAATGATCAAGTATTCAGGTTGCTTGGGCCTTAAGTAAGTCAACAAACAACACAGAAAGTAGCAGGTCAAACTATCCCTCTGTCAGCCAGGAAGGAGACAAGATGGCCCAGTCTCCATTATGGACAAGACTTCAAAACCAAAGATTGCCCATGAGAGCCACTTCTCAAAAGGTCTTCCCTTTCCCTATGGCTCCACCCTAGCCCAATACTTAATACTCAGACTGTTGATGAGTATGCAGCATCCAAAACTTAGCCAGACAGTATCACAGGTTTTCAGAGCACAGGAAATTGTCTTTTGCCAGAACAAAGATGAATATAAAGGGCATGACTGTAAATAAAGTGAGTTAGGCCCAGAGGATGAAGGTGACTTGATCTCACATATGTGTGGAGCTGAAAAAGTTGAACTCAGACAAATAGAAAACCAAATAATCACCAGCACCTGGGAGTGGTTAAGAATGGGTACAAATTGTCAGGCAATGGTTCGAGGAACAATCCCTGCAGGACAAGAGGAGTGATATATTCTGTCACTGTTGTTAATCATAATATATTGATGTCCTATTTGATTGTAAAGTTCCTGAATTTCAGGAAACAGAATCTAATATTCAATAGTGAACAGAAAATCTATGTAGCTATTGGGTAGTTTCATCATACACTAAGTATAAGCAGGACAATGTTAAACAATCATCACTTATTAATAGCAATTAAACAATTATTATATGACACGGGGTTGGGTTTATTTGTTGCTTTGTTTTGTTTGTTGTTGTTTACAAACTTTTCATAACTTACTTCCATAAATTCCTGCAGTTCACTTAATAAATGATATTACTTACCAGGATTTTGATTAAAACATATCTAAACTGAATTAGCTTCAATTTATAAACAGAAACTGCAAAAGTTAAAAATTTAATTAAAATCATTCAAACTTAAAATTTGAACAAAAGCAAGACTATGATTGAAGATAGACAATCTTGAATTGAAACTTGGTTGATATGAGATAGAATTAGATGAAGATTACTGATTAATTGATAAATGATGTATATGACAGAGATATAAGATAAATACAGAAAATTAAATGATAAGCATGTAGATAGGTGGCAGTTATTAAATTGGAGAGATGTATTGAGCAGAGATTGAGTGGATTCATGTTGGATTGTGCTTGGGGACGGGTTGTTTTGGTTTGTTGTTGGTTTTATGAGACAGGATTTCTCTGTGTAGCCCTGGCTGTCTTAAAGTTTGGTCCATAGACCAGGCTTGCCTTGAACTCTTTGAGATCCACCTGCCTCAGCCTCCTGAGTACTAAGATTAAAAGTATGCATTACCACATCCCAGCAGGGGAAAGATTGATATAAGATAGATCATAGAGAGAGGTAAGATGATAAATAGATTGACAGGTAATAGAAAGATGATATATATTGATAGATGATACATAAATACTGATATAGTTGATATATAGATATGAGTTGGTAAATGATCAATTATAAAAACGTAAACAACAGATAGAGAAGTAAATAGAGATAGCTAATAGATTGCAAATTACACAGACAGATGATAGATGAGAAAAGAGACTTTCTAGAGGCTACTAGAGCAAGCTTCAAAGTACAAGACTAGACAGTTTGGGGCAGGGCTGATGCCCAAAGATAAGAGAAGAAAAGAGGCCCTGATCTGAGAGATATGAGAGAGAAAAACTTCATCATTTACTGTGCTTTTGTTCATTCCATTTAATCCCCCAGACAACTGAACATTGCAAAACCACATGGAAAGTAAACCTCATATTCTATTCACTGACTTACCTGAGCAGCCTCCTGATGCTAGGCAAAACAAAATGCTTTAATTGAATGAAATTGATAGTAAGAATAATACTTATGTATCTTCTGGTCTTGTGTGTGCGTGCATGCATGCGTGTGTGTGTGTGTGTGTGTGTGTGTGTGTGTGTGTGTGTGTTTGTGTGTGTGTGCGCGCACACGCGTGGGTGCATGTGTGTGGGGAGTGTATTCCTTTTGAACTGTGATTTTTTTCATCTATGATATTTAATTATCTTTGATATGTTTGGGACACAGTATATAAAATGTCTATATAAGTTGCTAATAGAGAATGCTTTGAAGTTACAAAGTGTTTCTAAAAGGAATTATTGAGATTTTTCATAGCAAATAAGTCATTATTTGAAAATGCTTTGTGTTTACCATGACTAAGGCAGTTCTGTATGGCAACGTCTTCATTTGCCCATTTTTATATGAAAACCAATTGAGTTGCTTGACATTTTAGTGACTTCAAAGGGATGCTTTTTTGTTGAAAACAACAGGGGTTAGAGATTTTTCACAATAAAGAAAATCTGAAGTTTAAAAGCAAAGAAATGTTTCTGTTAAAAATTATTCTCCTATCCAGGTGGTGGTGGTGGCACATACCTTAAATCCCAGCACTTGGGATGTGGAGACAGGAGGATCCCTCTGAGTTCAAGGCTAGCCCGTTTACAGAGTAAGTTCCAGGACAGCGAAGGGAACACAGACAAATACTGTCTGGGGGAGGAGGTGGGGAGGGGAGGAGAATTCAACCCTACTATAAAGAAAAGTTTATACCAGTTCTAAAAAGCAGAAAATCAAGGTTTAAGGTATATCAGAGTTATTTCTTTTTTTCTCCTATATGTTGGTAATTAAGTTTTAAAACATAGTTTTCCACTCTCTACTTTTCTGAGGTATGTACCTTTCATGAAAGAATATTTTAATAAAATATCCACAGTAGGTAAAGCACTAAGCCTTTAACTCTTAAGAAAATAAAGGTGTTTAAAAAATTCTTGCCTACTCCTGTGTCAGGAAGAATATTGTTCCCTAAATTTTAGTTTTTGTCTAGAAGGTTCAGCATTTCAGTGTGTGTGTCTGTGTGGCTGTGTGGCTGTGTGTCTGTGTGTCTGTGTGTGTTGGGGTGTGGGATATATTATATTCGAAAATAACAATAAGACAATGAAAATGTTTATTTTATCTTCCAAATTTCCCTTTTAGGTTTTAGCATGGATTGAGTTAGGATTAATCATTATATTGGTTATACAGCATACTAACTTTGTGAAAAATACTGTTTCCTCTAAAATAGTGTAAAGATTTTGGCAAATGTTTTGATAATATATCAAGATACAATTCTTTGTTTTGTTAATATGCAGTAGTGAATTTAAAATTGATTCTGCTGTACATATAGCTGAAAAGGTTTTTCCTTCTTTTTTTATTTAAAAGATTTTTTTTACATACCAAGAACAGTTTCCCTTCCCTCTCCTCCTCCCACTGCACCCCCATCCACTCTTCAGAGATGGCAGGCCTCCCATGGGAAGTCAAAAGGTTCAGCATATCAAGGTGAGGCAGGACCAAGCCCCTCCCCCCTGAATCAAGGCTGAGCAAGGTACCCATATATAGGCAATGGGCTCCAAAAAGCCAGTTCATGCACCAGGGATAAATCCTGGACCCACTGCCAGAGGCCCACAAACTGCCCCAGCCACACAACTGTAATTTATATTCAGAGGGCCTAGATCAGTCCCCAAGCAGGTTCTTCCCCCCCCCCATCCCGGCCTTCCATTCCCCCATCCCACATGACACCCCCAAACCCCACCGTCAATTCAGAGTCAGCTACTTCTGTGGGTTTCCCTATCATGATTTTTTTTTATTCAAAAAAATGTCTTTTTTATCAATGTATCCCTCTGCTCCCCCTCCCTTCTTTCCTCCTAATCCCTCCCAGTTAGCCTTCAGCCTCTCCCCTCTCCATCCACTCATCCCCTCCCCCAAAAGGGTGATAAGTCCCAAGGTAGGCTATCCCAACAAGGCACATCCATTCTAGGCAAGTCCCATTCACTCATCCCAAAGTCAAGGCCGGGTAAGGTGTTCATCTGCAGGGAATGACCTCCAAGGTGCCAGCCCACGAAGAGGAATACAGTCTGATCTCACCCTCGTGGCTCCACACACTGTTCATACCAGTCAAAAGTCGCCTACCCTTGGGGAACCTAGCTCCTTTTCCTGATGATCTCCAGTGGCTGTTCTTGATTAGATGAGCTCCCCAGAGCTCCAGCTAGCCATCACTGTGGGAATTTTCCTCATAATCCCTATCTCCTTGCTCATACAGACTCTTGACTCCTTCAGCTGAAAGATGGCACTCCCACCCCCGCTTGTCCCCTAGTGGTTAAAGCCATCAACTGATACTATGCGCAGACAGGGAGTTCCTTAGATTTCGAGGTTTGTCTTTAAACACTGTCGTGTTGACTCTTTTTTCTGCAATATGTATAACTCATCTTTAAAAACTTTTCACTTTTGCAGTCAATACATTACTAAATTTCTCTACCAAAAAATGTACCCATTGTTTGCTTCTATAAACCTGGTGCTAGGAAAATCTACAGGAACCCACAAGGATGTTTCCAGCTGACTCCTAGTTGTGTTGGAGAGAGTGCCTGAACTAGCCATCCCCTATAGCCAGATTGGTAACTACCCTAATTGTCATCATGGAACCCACATTCAGTGACTAATGGACACAGATGCAGATACCCACAGCCAAACACTTGGCCAAACTTCCAGAGTTGAGTTGAGGAGAGGGAGGAACAGCTAGAGGAGCAGGGGGATAAGATTACAATGGAGAAAACTTTAGGGACAGCTGACCCAAACTAATGGGAGCTCATGGCTCCTGGACTGACAGCTGGATATCCTAAATGGAACTAAACTAGGCCCTCTGCGTGAGGGAGACAGTTGAAGAAGAGGAGGAGGAAGAGGAGGAGGAAGAGGAAGAAGAATAGAGCAGCTGGTTGAACAGTGAGGAACTGAACTAAGATAACATTGTATGAATGTGAATATATGTTGCTATGATTGGTTTAATAAACAAGCTGACTGGGCCAATAGCTGAAAAGGCATTAAGTTAGGCGCCAAAGCCAAACTGAGAACGATGGAGAAGAGCAGAGTCTGAAGTTGCCAGCCAGACACAAGCAGAGCAGGAGATGGTCATGCCATAATAATATCTTTATTAAAAACTAACATCGTGTGGCAGAGTATAAATAAGGAATATGGGTTAACTTAAAATGTAAGAATTAGTTAGTCATAGGCTTAGCGATCAAGTGAGCATTTATAATTAACATAAGCCTACGTGTGAGTTATTTGGGAGCAGACAGTCTGGATGGGAAAACTCACCTACATATAGAAATGAATAACTTCCCATTACTTGTTTTGTGCAACAAATGCAAAATAAATGGTGTAATCTCTCATGTCCTCCAAGCTTAACAATAACTGTCAATGTTTGCGGTTTGATCATCAACATAATCTCCGCCAAATTCATTCTAAACTCATCTACTCTCTAATGAGAATGAACAACGTCAAGCCAGTATTGATTTATAGTAAAGATTTCCAAGGACTTCTAGTCTGTAAAATCCCTCGCCAAGGAAGGGATAGCTGGGCGGCTGTAGAGTGTGATGGAGGCAATAAACCTTTCATATCACAGAGGCAGGTGCTAGTTTTCCTTCTGGACTTTCACCAAACTAAAACTTAAGGATATTTTTTATAGCCTGTAGCATTTCTACTATCACAGGAATGTTGTCCTGATCATTTTAGTTTTTATTCAAAATAATGATTAAAATTGAGGGAATTCACAGAAAAAATAGATACTGAAAATGGAATACCTATACACGATGAAAGAGTGAAGCTATTAAGTTTTATGAGGAAACAAAAGGAACTAGAAAAGAGTAAGTAAAAGGCAAACGCATGATAAGCTCTCATATACAGACCCTGATTTTAATGTTTGTTGCATATAAATAAGATTTTCCTACATGACAAATTAGAATTTTCCCAACTTTCTTCTGAGATTGTTTTAAAAAAAAAAAAAATCCATATTGTTAAGAAGATAAGACAATGTAACACTCTGGTCTGATTATTGTCATCCATTTTCTTTAAACCATGTTGTTTAAAGCAAAAAAGCATGGAAAACATAGAGAGAGAAGGGGGAGATGCGATCCCATCACGTGTTCTACCTTATCCTTGTTCTTCTGCCTTTTCTTTATTTAAATTAGACTCCCTGCTGTCTGTTTTCCTGCATACATTTTTGGAGACTTGTCAGTCCTTATTCCTCATCTAAATTGTTCTGTCTTTCTGAATTTTGCATCATGGGGAAATAGAAAGCCTCAAAACTCCTTCATCATTTCCCCATTCTGAGACCTAAGCTCAAGCCCCCCATACCCCGGACTGAATTGGGTTGTGCAGTTAGTGACAGTGTCATATGTGATGGTCAACTTAGAAGCACAAGGTTCAGTCTGAAATTACTTTCATTTCACATCAATCTTTGTATATTTTTTGTCATGAGCCAGTGGCCCCAATGTCACCACCTCCATCATTTTAATCTAATACACAGGTAGTTTTATGGGGTCATTAAGGTCCATAATCATATGGCTGAGAGGACTCCAGAAGTTTGTAATCATTAATCAAAGTATTAAAGTATTTAAACTTTGAATTAACTGAACTGTTACACATTTTGTATATGTGCATGTACAGACTCTCCTGTACCTGTTGTAAGTGTGAATGTGGAGGCAAGAGTACATCATCAGGTGTCTTCTCCAATTCCTCTCTACCTTGTTTTATGAAACAGGGCCATGACCTCAACCTGACGCTCAATGATTATGCTAGACCTGCTGGCCACTGAGTCCCATAGTCCCTCCCACCTTTGCCTTTCCTGAGCTGGAACTGTAGGTAAATGCTGTGATTCCTGGCTTTTACATAAGTGCTGGGGATCAAACTCAGGCCCTCACATTTATGCAGCAAGCATTTTACCAACTGAGCCATATTTATTGCTCTGTTACATATTTTTATTGATTCATTTTTAGACTCATTTGTAAATAATATTTATTTTTCTCTGAGACAGGGAAGTAGAATCCAACAGGAAGGCCAAAGGATTTTATTTTTTATATAGGCTTTAAAAACTGTGACTGTATACTGTGCTTTGCAGATTCTGACAGTTTTGATCTTGCAGATAAAGTATAGCACCCAACCACAATTCACTCTCAAGGCTATTCACTTACTCGGTCCATCCTCTTCAGCATTATATGGCTTTGCAAGTAATAAAAGGAAATGACAGAATCATAAATCCTAAGATTCAGAAATCCTTTTAAAGGTCACCCTGTTTCACATTTTATAACTTGTGTGAATATCTGCTACACCTTATAACTTTGACATTGTTTACTGTGCTTTGGTGAAGACTTGTGATCAAACTTTACTCATACTTTGTACTAGAAATAAAGAATTAGTTAGATACATTCTCAGTGTTATTATGGGATGTGTGTGTGTGTGTGTGTGTGTGTGTGTGTGTGTGTGTGTGTGTGTAAGAGAGAGAGATGTATACTTTAATGTCTCATAGCCAAGATATTCGATATTCAAAATAGCCATAGCCATAAGGTGAAGATAAATGTCTATCAAGTGAAAAATGAAAAACAAAACTGAATATTATAATATATCAAAAATATCATTTGACAACGAATAGAATGAATGTTAACGATATTCACGTTAAACATATTGTAACTTTAAAACACTATGTTAAGTAGGAGGTCAGTCACAAATAAACATATTATCTAATTTCTTTATATAGCATTATAAAGAAATTTATATATTTATACTTTATGTTCAGAAAATGGAAATATAAATGGAGGTAAAGTAGAAATGGTCCATTCTGTCTTAACTTTTTGTTGATTTTTTTGTGGATTTCACATCATGCACTTCAATCCCATCCATCTCCCCATCCCCATTCCCTTACTATGCCCTCAGTCCTTGTAACTTACCCCCAAAACAAAATCTAAAAGTAAAACCAAACCAAACAAAACAAACAAACCAAACTAAAAACAATCTTATCATGGAAGCTGTAGTGTGGACCAGAGAGTAGCACAGTAGAGCCTTTAGACCATATGGCTTTACTCATAAATAGTCATTTGGTCTGGTTCCAGGCCTCTGGTTTCTATTACACCCTCAATACTGGGCCTTCGCTGGGACTCCTCTTGGATAATCTATCGTTGGCTTGTGTCATGGATATTCTGTAGCTTTTGATTTGTAGGTTCATCCTCTTCACATGCTCCAGCAGTTCATAGATGATTCATAGGTGTTGGAATGGACTACCTCATAGTCCTGGTTTGGGGCCTGGGTAGTAGCTGGATTAGTAAACCTGCCAGCTTTCCCTCATCATCACCACCAGGGTGAGCTCTCCAGCACTGCTCCACCAGCTCATCCATCTTAGCAGACAGCAAGGAAGGCTCTGCTCACACACCCTCTAGTCTAGCTCATCTGTGCTCACTCCGCCAGTGAGGTGCAGGGCCCACTCCCCAGATTGCTGCACTTGGTGAGAGGCAGAACCATATCTTCCATTCTTATGGCTCTGAGGTTGGCTCTCCCTTCTGTGTGTGGGGGGGGGGGAGGGTTGTGGGGGAGACAGTCTTTTATTCTTGTCATCCCATGGCATACTAGGGAGGGGGCAGAAGCTTTTCTATCTAGTGTGCTGTCCAGGCGAGGTGCCATGCCTGCTCTCCTGTGTGCTGCAGCTGGTGAGAGCCAGAGGCAGTTCTCCTGCCTCGTGGCTCCAGGGCCATCTCTCTCACCTGCCACATGATGGCAAGGGATGAGCAAGGGAAGGGCATCTTATCCTCATTCATGCCAAGGTGGCCCAATTTTTTAAAATTAAACTTACAATATAAATCTTAGAGAATGTCTGTATCTTTTTTTGCAGTAATTTTATTTTGAATCTCATTTTGTTTCTAACATTCAAATGTGGGTACTTTTCTATAGGTCAAAGAATGGACCACAAAGTGTGTAGTAATTTCATTCCATTGTGTTTATAGCATAAACGACTATGTAAAACTTTATCTTAAAAGAATTTCACAAGAGAGCCACTTTAATGAATATAAATATTTGCTAAACAATTATCACTGAGTTAAAAATCCCAGAAAACACATGTGATTTTAACTGACAATTTGACAGAATCACAAATCACTTGTAAAGTGAGTCTCAGTGAGGGATTGTCTAGTTTGGAGTTGCCTACAGACATTTCTATAGAGCATTGTCTTGATTGCATCCATTTTGATATCCGCACACATCCTGGTGGACCAGCGCTTGTTGTGCACATAGAGCCAGAATAGAATGTGTTGTGTCCTGCCTAGTCACTCTATCTTTTCCCTTGAGATAAGATCTAAATGAAGATGGAGCTGGGCTGGTTGATGGCCATCACTTCCAGGGATCCTTTTTCCCTGTTCCCAGTACTGGGTTGTAGGCATATTGGCAACTACACACAGTTTTGTAAGTGGTGTCTTAGTTTTAATTCCAATATCCACAGATTCTCACCGGCACTTGTTACCTTCCTTTATGTTTTCATTGGTTTTATTTGATAAAGTAATTTGTTTCTTTTACTTTTTATTTATTTTTTTAATTTATACATAAAAACCACTGTTCTCCCTTCCTCCCCTCCTCTTATTCACCATTAGCTTCCCCCTCCCAACTCACCCATCCACTCCTCAGAGAGAGTAAGGCCTCCCATTAGGAGTCAACAAAGTCTGACATATCAAGTTGAAGCAGGACAAAGCCCCTTCCCCGATCAAGGCTATTGGGATTTAATAAAGTTTCAGAAGTTTTGGAGATATCAGAGGGAATCTACCCACAGTCTATGTGGGGGGTTAGTAAAAGCTCCAGAAGTCCCAGAGCTCTAACCACAGTCAGTCTAGGAAAATCAGAGTGGTGATTCAAACCTTTAATCCCAGCACAGGGAGTATCCTGGGAGTGGTGACCTACACCTTTAATCCCAACTGAGTCAAGGTCACTTCAGATTATAGAAGCAATTCCAGGCTCCCAAGCAGGCAGTAGTGGGGCCACGCCTGAATTTATGAAAGGGTATTTAAGACAGGATTGAAACACAGAGGGAAGCCATTCCAAGGGAAGCAAGGCTGAGGAAGCTGGAAGACAACTGGGTAAGATCTGACTGTGGTATTTATTCCCTCTAATATCTCTAACTCCTTCAGAGATATATCCCTGAGTCTCATTCTTTGGTGCAACACAAGGCTGAGCAGAGTATCCCAATATAGGGAATACCCTCTAAAAGGCCAGTTTATGCACTAGAGATAAATCCTGGTCCTACTGCCAAAGCCCCCACAAACAGCTCAGTCATACAGCTGTCATCAACATTCAGAGGGCCTAGATTGCTCCCGTGCAAGCTTCCCAGCTGTCAAGCCAGAGTCAGTGAGCATCCAGTAGTTCGGGTCAGCTGTCTCTGTGAGTTTCCAAATCATGAGATTGGCATCTTTGCTCTTATAATCTCCCCTCCCTCTCCTTGGACTGAACTGGGATCGCAGTCCAGTGCTTAGGTATGGATCTCTGCATCTGCTTCCATCAGTTGCTGGCTGAAGGTTCTATAGTGACAGTTAGTGTGGTCATCGGTTAACCAAGGGAAAGTGACAAGGGAAAGTCAGGTTAGGTATTCTCTCCACTATTTCTTGTAGTTTTAGCTTGGGTCATCTTTGTGGATTCCTGGAAATTTTTTTCCTAGCACCAGGTTTCTCCCTACCTCCCTAGCCCCAAAATGGTTCCCTCTATAAAGATATTAGTTTCTTTGTGCCTCCCTCTCTGTCCCTCCCTGAATTTAATCATCCCATTCCCTCATATGCTCCCTACTTCCCCTTAACCCATGTTCCCAGTTGATTCCTGTTCACAGGGGGATCTATGAATTTCTCTCTTCTTACCAAGCTTCTCTAGGATTGTGGATTGTAGCTCTGTCATCCTTTGGTTTATGTCTAATTTCCACTTATGAATGAGTACGTATCATGTTTGTCTCTGTGTGTCTGGGTTACTACACTCAGGCTGGTTTTTTTCCTAGTTCCATCTATTTGCCTGAAAATTTCAAGATGTCATTTTTTTTTTTTTTACTGCTGAGTAATACTCCACTGTGAAAATGTACCACATTTTTTAGGCATTATTTGGTTGAGGTGCATCTGGGTTGTTTCCAGGTTCTGGCTATTACAAATAGTTCTGCTATGAACATAGTGGTACAAATGTGCATTCTTTGGGTATCCTTTGTCCAAGAGTAGTATTGCTGTATCACGTTGTAGACTGATTCCAGTTTTCTGAGAAACCATCATACTGATTTCCAGGTGGCCAAAAAAATTTACACTCCCACTAACAATGGAGGATGTTCCACTTACTCCATATCCCTTACAGCGAAAGCTATCACCAGTGTGTTTTATCTCAGCCATTCTGACAGACTTAAGATAGTATCTTAGTCCTTTTTATTTACACTTCTTTGGTAGATAAGGATGTAGAGCAATTCCTTAAATGCCTTCCAGCCATTTGAGATGCTTCTATTTTAGAGATGAGTCTTCTGTCCGATGTAAGGTAGGTAAAGATCTTTTCTCAGTCTGTTGTTTTGTCTTATTGACCATGTCCTTTGCCTTACAGAAGCTTCTCAGTTTCAGGAGGTCCCATTTATTAATTGTTGCTCTCAGTGTCTGTGCTAATAATGTTATATTCAGGAAGTGGTCCCCTGTGCCAATGCATTCAAGGTTATTTCCCACTATCTTTCCTATCAGGTTCCATGTAATGGGATTTTTGTTGAGTCTTTGATCCACTAGGACTTTTAAGCATAGGAACAGATATGGATCTATTTGCATTCTTCTATATGTTGGCATCCAGTTATGCTAGCTTGATTTATTGAAGATGCTTTTTTTTTTCATTGTATACTTTTTGGCTTCTTTGTCAAAAATTAGGTGTTCATATTTGTGTGGTTTGATGTCAAGGTCTCAGTTTTATTTCATTAATCCACATGTCCATTTTTATGCCAATACTAAGCTGTTTTTATTCCTATAGCTTTATAGTAGAGTGCAGTCAGAAGTTTCTGTCTCACCCAGCCAGTCCCACAGCCATTTAGTCCCAAAGAAACATACAGAGGCTTACTTAATTACAAGCTGTTTGACCTATGGCTGAGGCTTATTACTTGCTAACTCTTACTCTTAAACTAACCTATGATTCTTACCCATGTGTAGCCATGCGGCTTAGTATCTTTGCTTCAGTGCAGCTTTCTCATCTTCCTTCCTCTGTCTTGTGACATCTGCTCTGTTCTTCCTATTCCCAGAATTCTCCTTGTCCGGTTATCCCACCTATACTTTCTGTCTGACTAGCCTCTGGCAAATGAGCATTTTATTAAACCAATATTTACAATGACAAATATTTACAGTGTGCAAGGGCAGAGTCCCACAACAGTAGAGCTTAATGTCGGGGATAGTGATACCTATAGAAAATGCCTCATTGTACAGGATAATTTTGGCTATCATGGGGTTATTTTGTTGTTTTTCCATATGAAGTTGAGAATTGTTCTTTCAAGGTCTATGAAGAATTGTGTTGGGATTTTGATGGGAATTGCATTGAATCTGTAGACTGCATTTGGTAAAATTGTCATTTTTACTGTGTTGATCCTACCTATCCAGGAACATGGGACATCTTTCCATTTTCTTGTATCTTTTTAAATTTCTTTTCTTAATGCCTTAAAGTTTTTCTCATACAGGACTTTCACTTCTTTGGTTACAGTTACTCCAAGATATTTTATGATATTCATAGCTATTGCAAAGGGTGATGTTTCCCTAAATTCTTCTTGAGCTCCATTATCATTTGTATATAGGAGGATATTAATTATTTGAAGCTAATCTTGTATCATGCCGCATTGCTGAAGGTGTTTATCAGCTGTAGGAGTTCTCTGATAGAATTATTGGGATCACTTATATATACTGTCATATCATCATCTGCAAATAGCAAAAGTTTGCCTTTCTCCTTTCTAATTTGAATTCCCTTGATCTCCTCTGGTTGTCTTCTTACTCTAGCTAGAACTTCGAGAACTGTATTGAATAGATATGGGGAAAGTGGACAGCTTTGCTTGTTTTTGATTTTATTGGGATTGCTTTGAGTTTCCATTTACATTGATGTTGGCTGTTGACTTTCTGTATGTTGCTTTTATTATATTTAGAAACTTTCCTTGTATCTTTGTTCTCCACAGGACTTTTACCATAAAGGGGTATTGGATTTCATCAAAGGCTTTTTCAGCATCTAATTCGATGAATATGTGGGGTTCTTTTATTTCAGTTTATTTATATGTTGGATTACATTGAAAGATTATTGTATGTTGAACCATCCCTGTATCTCTAGAATGAAGCTTACTTGATAATGGTGGATGATTTTTTTATGTGTTTTAGATTCAGTTTCCCAGTATTTTCACATCAATGTTCATGAGGAAGATAGGTCGGTAATTTTTTTGTAATCTTTGTTGTGTGTTTGTGTGTTTTGAGGATCAGGGTGACTGTAGCTTCATTTAAAAAAAGAGTTTGGCAATATTCCTTCTTTGTCTGTTGTGTGGAACAATTTTGAGGAGTATTGGATTAGCTCTTTGAAATTCCAATAGAATTCTGCATGGAAACTATATGACCCTGGGACTGACTCTCTCTCTCTCTCTCTCTCTCTCTCTCTCTCTCTCTCTCTCTCTCTCTCTCTCTCTCTCGTAGGGTTTATAGGTATATTTAAGTTGTGTATCTGGCCTTGATATAATTTTGACAAGTTTTACATATCCAGAAAATTGTCCATTTCCTTTACATTTTACAGTTTTGTAGAGTACAGGTTTTTGAAGTATTATCGAATGATTCCCTGAATTTCCTCAATGTTGTTATGTCCACCTTTTGGTTAGTTTGGATAAGGATTTGTATATCTTGTTGACTTCTCAAAAAGCCAACTTTTTGTTTCATCAATTCTTTTGTATTGTTCTTCTTGTTTCAATTTTATTCATTTCAGCCCTGAGTTTGATTATTTCCTGCCATCTACTCCTTCTGGGTAAATTTGCTTCTTTTTGTTCTAGGGCTTTCAGCTGTGCTGCTAGGTCTCTTGTGTGAGATTTCTCTAACATTTTTATAAAGTGTTTACTGCTATGAACTCCTCAGTAGCTGTGCTTTCACAGTGCCCCATCAGTCTGAGTGTTACTGTGGATTCATTTTTATTGAATTCTAGGAAGTCTTTAATGTTTTTCTTTTTTTCTTCCTTGACCCAGAGGTGGTTCAGTTGAGAACTGTTCCATTTCCATGTGTGTAGTTATTTTTTAGTTTATGTTGTTGCTAAATACTAACTTTATTATGGTGTTCCAATATGACACAAGTGGTAATTCTAATTTTTGTAAATATTAGCATTTTCTTTATGACCAATTATGTGATCAGTTTAGAGAAGGCTCCATGGGGTGCTGTGAAGAAGGTATGTTTTTTTGTGTGTTTGGGTGGGATGTTCTTTAGACACCTATTAAATCCATTTTGTCCTGCGAGACCTCGCCAGCAAGGACGACAAGACACCAGGCTCTTCTTTTAGCAGTTTATTCAGGAACCTTGAACAGAGCTTCTGCTGCTGGGGAAAACCCCGCTCCCAGCTAAATACCTTCTAGACTGCCAATAGATCCAGGTGCTCAGAAGCAAGCCACACCTGGAAGCAAGCCACGAGCTTAGCCTTAGACAAATAAGGAGTTGTTTATCTCAGAGAGCGCTCACCATCGGGAAGGTGGAAGGCAGAAGCCAGCTCCATCTTTAAGGTGCGGATCCGCAGCTCTCTACACATTTGAGTCATAAAATCTGTTAACTTCCTTTTTTCTCTGTTAAAATTCTGTCCAGTAGACCTATCCACTGTTGAGAGTAGGGTATTCAAATCTCCCACTATTAGTGTGTGGAGTCTGGTGTGAGGTTTAAGCTTTAGTCATATTTCTTTTACATATGTAAGTGCCCTTGTATTGAGGACATAAATGTTCAGGATTGAGATTTCTTCTTGATGGATTTTTCATGAGATGAACACGCAATGTCCTTCCTGATCTCTTCTGATTGTATTTAGCTTAAGTCTATTTTATTAGATATTAAAATAGCTACCACAGCTTGTTTCTTGAGTCCATTGCTTCTCTATAAATTTCCAAGTCTTGAACTGTTTCCTTCACTTGTTTGATTCCTTTTTCTTATAGTTTGCTTTCTTGGCCCTCTTTAAAGGATTTGTTGATTTCTTGTATATTTTTTTTATTTCCTCTTTAAAGACCTCCATCATCTTCATAAAGTTATTTTTAATGTTGTTTTCTCATGTTTCTTCTACATTGTTACCATTGTAGAACCACTATTTTCTGGTGGTGCCATATTTCTCTTAATATTGTTGTAGGTATTCTTACACTGACATCTATCTATCTCTTCCTCCTAGTGGTGCAAGAGGTGTCTGTGTCTCAGGGAGATGATCTTGGTCCAATCTGTTCTGGTTGTGTTTGTGTCTTAAGGAGACACATTTGGTCCAATTGCTTTCTTTGTCCAATAAGAGCTGGCAGATTCAGTGACTCAGGGAGCCTCTCCTGGTCCAATAAAAGCGCTTGGTACAACAGGAGTTCTTAGTCCAATAGAGGTTAAGGGAGTCTGTGTCTCAGAGAGCTGCTTTTGGTCCAGTAGGTGCTGCAAGACTCTGTGTCTCTGGAAGCCACTGGGGGATGGGTAGGAGTGGGAAAAGGAATGGGACTTGTAATTGCAGAGTTCAATGGGGGGTATTCTGGGGAGGCCTGCCTCTAAGAGTCTTCCCTGCTGGCCTGCAATTGGGGTAGCTGCTACCTTCCTCTAAAACTCAAGCTTCAAAAAATAGTTCTTATTTATGTATCTGGATGTTTTTTATTGCATTATTACTATCAAATACTATCTCCACAGTTTAATGAAACACATTGTGATGTTTTCATTTAGGTGACTATGGTTGGGCACAAAGACACATACTCTTCTTTCTATGTCTAGTTTTTGTTTATTTGGTTTTTGACTTACCATGATGTTTTCCAATTACATCTATTTTCTGCTTAATGGTATAATTTCATTCTTTACAACTTATAGTACACTATTGCATCCATATACCATACTTCTTTACCCTTTCATCGGTTCTTAGATACCTGTACTGACAAGTTTAGAAAGTTAAAGTATACTTCAATAAGCATGATTGTGCAGGATATTTATAAGTTTGTCTTTGTATGTATGTGGTATTTATGCTGACTTTAGATTTTCTTCACTGTATTCCTATAATTGTTATTGGTCTTTGAGGAAATCACCATATTATTTTAATGGCTGTGATAATTTATGTTTTGACTATATGGACAATGAGAAAGTGTTCCCCTCTTCTCATCAGTTTTAACTCTTTACAGCCATTCTGACTAGTCTATATAGTTGATTCATTTGTTCTTTGATAATTTCATATGTGCTCACATTACACCATTGCTCTTGTTTCCAAAGGCAATGAGCATTTTCTTGTGTGTCCTGACACAATTACTTCCCTGTAGAGGTGTATGTCTGAATTACTGTTCACTCATGATTTGATTAGTTTACTTCTTTATCCTGAGTAATAATCTATCCAGTGGACAATGGGCAAAGATTTTTTTCCTATTCTGAATACTATCTCTTCTCTTTGATATCAGTTGCTTGGCTTTTTAATTTTATGTAATCCTATTTCTCAATTATTTGTTTGTTTCCTATAGTATTGGAGTACAGTCCAGGCAATCATTGCAAATTCCTATTCCTAAAGTATTTTCCCAATGTTTTCATTTTCAAAATCAAAATTCTATATCTTATGTTAATATTTTTGGTTCATTCCAAATTAATTATTCTGGAGATATAGAAATAAGGATATAGCTTCATTCTTCTATGTGTAGAAGACCAGTTTCCTGAACAGTGCTTTGTTTCATTGAAAATAGATTTTTTTCATACAATACATTCTGATTGTTTTGCCTCTCCTAGCTCCTCCCAATTCCTCTCTTTTTTCTCTCCCATCTGGATCCACACCCTTTTTGTGTCTCTTTATAAACCAAACCATGTCAATGGTTAAGACCACTGGCTGTTCTTCCTAAGGTCCTGAATTCAATTCCCAGCAATGATGTATCAGTTCAATAGTTAAAAAAAAATGTACATTGCATGTGTTGGGTACCTTTGTTAAAGATTATGTGGAAATAACTATGGGTTTATTCCTTAGTCCTTTAGTTTTGTGTTGAAAGTAGGAAGAAAAGCAAATTACACTGTGTGCTAGCTCATTTGTGGGAATTCTTGCTAGAGTTACACTCCAGAATAGAGCAACTGGTATAATAATGAGTAATTTGAATAAAAGTACCTTAATTTATGTACCAAATCATGATCTATCTTCATTATTCTCTTTTCAAAACCTTATCTTCCCTCTCTCTTAAGGCCTCTCTATTATTTTGTCTGACTCTTGATTTATGTTTTCCTGAAAACTTTGCAATCGATTACACATTAAGTATACTGTCTCTATGCTGTTTGCATTATGCACTCAGGAGACTCACAGTCTGCCTTCGAAATGAGAATTCATGGAAATGAAACTGTTTTGGTCCTTAACTTTGACCTTTAAATGCAAGCTTTGTAACCATCTGACCAACTTTATTCTGCTGTTTAATAGCCTTAAACTCAGTCAATAAAATTGCTTTAATAAGAGTTTCTTTAATCCTAAAAGTACCCAACAAATTTTGAAAATTTTATACCAATATTCCCAGAGATCTCTCAATGCTACACTCCCATTGATTCCAATGAATATTGAAAATTCTGAGAGTGGTAATAAGGGATAAATATCTTCCATTGTGTTAATTCATTAGCAGTTCACGCCAAACAGGGGAAAAATGCTAAAATGTATTTGCCATGGGTTGTGCTAACCATGTAAAGTTAGCAAATGAAAGCAAAGAGAGAAATTGTAACAAAAATTTAAAAGAAAAATGTTCACCTTTGTAAGAGGAACAACATGTGCAAATTTCTATTTGAGGTCAAAAATGTTCATACAAGAATAAGGAAACATTTTTACTAATATGTTGTAAAATTTTTTAAACTTTGTCATTATACTGGAGTATAGTCTTTTGGAAAAGAAATTGTAAGGTTTTATATAGCAATATTTCCAATTACTCTGTAATCTGCAGATAGAAAATACATTTAATCACTGTAGTACCAATAAAGCAGAGTTTTATATGTAGAACTTCTCATTAATGCATCATTAATTATTAAGATCATACTGAAAATGAAATTATACAACAGTGGAATGCTAAATTAATGAAACATACCTACAATTATAATTTCTATAAATAATGAAGGAATCAGGCAATAAAAATTGTATCTTATATGAAAATCAAAGTAGTTATGTCAAAGTAATAAAATTATGCATTTTGGCAGAAAATATGTTTTTCATAAATTAGTAGTGAGTTAGAAGTGAGATGCAGAATTCAATTATATCAAATCAAGTGCCACAAACTAACACATCTGTACACAGAGTATTTTATTTTAACTATAGGTTTCATTACAAATGTGATTTTGAAGTACTCCACAGTGCATTACTTTAACAGATGTCAAAAAGCACCTGCAAAATGTATTTTAGTGATTGATATCTTTATATTCATTTGAATGACTCATATTTAAAAGTCTTTTTTAAAAAAATTTCATACAATTTATCCTGATTTGATTATGATTTTCCCTCTCTTTGCTCTTCTTAGTTCCTTCTGACCTTGCCACCCATATAGATGCACTCCCTTTCCATCTTTCATTAGAAAACTGTGGGAGATTATGTTGTTCCATTGTAAATAATTGTCCCACCCACTGGTTTAATAAAAAGCGCTGATTGCCCAAAGGCAGGCAGGAAGTGTGGGCGGGGCTACCAGACTAAGAAAAACTCTGAGAACAGGAAGCACAAAGAAGAATGCCAGAGAGAAGCCAGAAGAAGCAGAGGACCACCATGCTGCTATGAGAAAAGGTACCGAACCGCATGGCTGAACAGGTTAGGAGTCATGGGTTAGATGAAGGGTAGAGAGCTAGCAAGTTATATGCCTGGGCCTTAGACCGATCAGCCTAAAACTATTGAAAGCATCTGTGTGTCTCTGTGGGACTGTGGGACTGAGGGACTGAGGGTCTGTGGGTCCTAAACCTTGAGGATAAGCCCAAAAGTCTGGGCCAGAAACCTCCTACTACAGAAAACAAACAGGTACCTCTGGAGAGCCCTAGCTCCAGCAGCTTTCTAAGACATGGTCTCTGGAGAGCTCCATCTCAAGAGCTGCTCACTGAGACACAGCCCTGGGAGAGCTCCAACACAAGAATTGCTTGCTGAGAGCTCCAACACAAGAACTCCAGCTGCAGATCTCAATTTCTCCCTGAGACTCAGATTCCACAATTTCTGAGTTATCCAAGAGCTCCAATTGCACCAAGAGCACCTAGTAGAATAAAAGCAGCTAGGTAAAACACAGACAACACTTGTACTGATGAACAAAGAGATGGGTAGACACCAGTGTGCAAATTCATTGAACAACATAAAGAACAATATGGCACCACTAGAACCTAGTGGTTCTACAACAGCAAGACCTGAACACTTGAATATAGAAGAAGCAGAGAAAAAAGACCTTTAAAATATCTTTATAAAGATTATGGATGCCTTTAAAGAGGAAATTTTAAAAGAAATGAAAAACTCCCTTAAGAAAACTGTTAAGAGTTTCTGGTCCAGCCTTTCTGGCCTGGTTCTGAGGTTTGGATCCACTTGCAGCCAGGCTGCTGCTTAGCCCCAAATAATCACACAAAGTGTTATATTAATTACTTGCTGGTTGCCCTATGGCTCAGGCATATTGCTAGCTAGCTCTTTCATCTTAACTCAACCCATTTTCATTAATCTGTCTTGCCACATTGCCTGTGGTTTACCTGTGTTCCTTATATCCTCTTTTCTCTGAGGCACCTCACAGCATCTCTATCTGACTCCACCCAGCTTCCCCTTTATCTATGCTTGAATTTCCTGCCTGCCTATAAACTAGCTTTCCATAGACCAAAACAGTACCTTTATTAACAAATAATATTCATAGCATACAGAAAGACATTCATATCACTTCCCCTTTTCTGTGTAATCAAAAAGAAAGGTTTCAATTTTAACATAGCTAAATAACATATAACAAAACAGCTATAATTATAGTTACATTATATAGTCTACTTGTATTTAGCAGATTTATAGAAAATATTATATCAACTAACTTATTCTTATAAACCCAAAGTTTTGTATCTAATTTACCTTTTATTGTAATAAAGAAAAGCTATACTTATAACTATTTAATCTTTAACTCCATCGAAGACCACAGAAGGTTATAATATTACCTGAGTAAACAGGAAGAGCATTGTAAGAAACTTTCAAATTCTGGAAATGACAGAGACATCTGATTACCTGGATAATCACCCAAAGTCCCTCTATAATATTGGGGCACCCACGTTCAGCCTACAGGCTTAGAGTCTCTGACATACCTTTCAGTGAAGCAGGAAATTTGAAGGATTGCTCTACCCATTCTGGTGTAATGTATCAGTTTCTTCTCCCATGTCCTGCAGAATGTCTGGCTGCTTGCTCTGCAAAGCAGGAACCTGAAGGACCATCTCAGCTTTTTCTGCCAAAGTTCAAAGGTCACTGACCCATACATAGGTCCTGCATGTCCAGTTTATACAGCATACTGTCAGGCAGTTGAGCAAGAACAGTTTCTTGTCTGGTGCCTAATGTTTTCCACAAAGAAAATAAACTTTACATGGAGTTTCTTTGATGCCCATCATCCTCTTGAAGTAAATTCATGCTGCCAGGAGCAGACATACATTTCTCATTGTCCAGAAAATCTAAATTCTTAAAGTATTTTAAATGCCATATTCTATAGTCTATAGGTCTTTGAAGTGTTTGAGGATTACCTATCTAATTGAAATATATCTTTGTATATCTAAAAAAACTAACATGACTAAGTTTGATTACTATAGATGATTAAATATTAATTTGTATTTTAATTATACATAACAACTTGAAACAAGTCACATGAATGTAATTTCTTAAATAGTAGAAATATACATACAATATAACAAAATTAACCTCAAGTTTGTATCACTAAATCAATCCTTACCAATGTAAAATATTTTGAAATTAAGTTGTTTTATGGATCAAAGAAGATTCAATAATCTAACTTTTTGATCATTTCTATATCATATTCCCCTTTTCCCTAGAAATAGATTGACTATGACTATTAACCATTTATAATGAAAGCAAACGTTTATAAACAGTATTTTGGGAATTGGGGTATAATTTTCCATAAGCTACTTCTTGCTGATTGGTAGTGGTGGCAATATTATGGGAGTTCTGAGGCTTGTTCATCAGCCTTGAAGTTGGTGTGTTCATCTCTGCCCATCAGAGATTTTCAGGAGATCTTCCTTGATCAAATGTTATTTTCTTTAACTGGGAATAAATCCACAGCCTCTCATTTTCTGTGGAAATAAAAAAGAAAACCTCTTCTCCAAAGTAGCATATCTTTTTATTTCAATTTTATAGTCAACTTATTTACAAAATATATAGATTGGATTAATCCAGCAGCATTTATACTCAAATGTCCTTTAGAAGCTCTTAATGCTTCCTTTGCAGTCAAAAACTTAAAGACAAGACAATAACATATAGTATCCAGACATTCTTTGTAATTTCTTTATGTGAATTATTTTTTATGGAATTTCTATACCTTTTTTTCTTTTCTCTCTCAAACCTATGTATATTTTTAAACACACTGTAAAACACTTAGAGGTTTCCTTTTAATTTGTTTATCTCTTATCTTTTTCTGTTTCTGATCACACCTTTAATCTGCCAAGATATGGCTAAAATTGAGACTTGGCTGTAAACCATTTAGAGGAATTTTTAGATCTGTCTTACTATATATCTCTCTTATCTAGTATCTTTTTCTGTTTATGATCACACCTTTAATCTGCCAAGGTGTGGCTAAGATTAATACTTGGATATAGCAGCTGACTCCACCCAGCTCCCTTTTCTTCTGCTTCTGATCACACCTTTAATCTGCCAAGGTGTGCATGGGCACCTGACTGACTCTATCCAGTTCCTAGTCTAGCTTCAAAGAAAGTTAAACTTTTTAGCTGAGGTACTGGAAGAAAACACAAGTACCACTCTGAGAAATTTTAGGGTCAACATTGCCACCAAGTAAAGCACTGCCTTCTTCTGCTCATGAATTCCATTAAGTATTTGACAGTGGGGCCTCTTAAAAGAGCCACAGGTTTTTTTATTGAGTCAGGAAGCCTCACTTTAAAAATCCAGGCCGTGTGCTTGCTTCCTAACAGCAAAGAGAGCTCTCACAAAAATAAATAAATAAATAAATAAATAAATAAATAAATAAATAAATAAATAAATAAATAAATAAATGAATGAATGAATGAATGAATGAATGAATGAATAAAAGGATGCTGCTACTAAGAAGAAGTCTTTGGCTCCTAAAATTTTCAGGTAAAAGGATAGATTTGGAGAATATCCTCCTGAACCCAGAAAGAGAGGCATGGGATGTACTCACTCATGTATGGATTTTAGACAAAAAGCAAAGAATACACAAGCTGAAAGCCACAACTCTGAACAGCTTGGGATTAGAATGAATTTAAGAGAGTCATTTTCACAGATTCCCCTAAGAAGAGAAAATAGAGAAGATCATCTTAGCAAATTGAAATCATAACAGGTTGCAACCAAGAAGGGTTGGGAACAAATCATGAGAGAAGGAGGTGGTTGGGTGAGAGGAGCAACAAAGAGGGAGAAAAAAAGAGATGGACATCTCAATAGAGGAAGCTAATGTGGGGTTGGAAAGAGACCAGGTGCTGGGGAAACCTCCACAAACTCACAGGATGTCCCTGGCCAAGTCTCCAACCAATAGTACAGGGGGTGCCTAAACAGGACTTCCCCTATAAACAAATGGATAACCACTCTTAGTGTCATCAGAGAACCTACATCCAACAAAGAATAGACATGGAGGCAGAAGATCCATGGCTGAACACTGGGTAGAGCTCCTGGTCTAGCTGAGAGCAGGGGATGAGAGTCTGTATGAGCAAAGGAATAGGGATTATGAAGAAAATTCCCACAGTGACTGCTGGTTGGAGCTCTGGAGAGGGCTCACTGAATCAAGAACAGCCACTGGGGAACCATCAGAAAAAGTAGTTAGGCCCTCCAAGGTTAAGCAACTGTTGACTGGAATGGGCGTATGTGGAGCCTCGAGGAGTGGGATCAGACTGTGTTCCTGTGTGTGGCCTGGCAACTTGGAGGCCATTCCCTACAGAGGAACACCTAACCCAGTCTTCACTTTGGGGTGAGGAAATATGACTTGACTGGAGTGGATGTGCCATGGTGAGCTGACCCACCTTGTGACTTCTTGCCCTTTTGGAACAGAGGATGGGGGATGGGGGGAGGCTGATGAGAAGGAATTGGGAGGAATGAAGGGGAGAGCAGGGGTATACATGGAAAAAAGACTTTATAAAGAAAAAATAACTTCATGATGATAATAGATGCCCTTAAAGAAAAAAAAATGCTCAAAGAAATGGAGAAAATGATGTGGGAATGTCTTTCTGTATGCTGTGAATCTCAATCTTCAAATAAAGGAGCTGTTTTGGGCCATGACAGGCACCATAGAAGAAGTAGGAGGAAGAATCAGAATAGGTAGGAAAGGAAGGGCAGAGTCAGAAGCAGACCGAGCTGAAGCCCAAAGGAGCAACATGTAAGGAGCACAGGTGAGCCACGGGACACGTGGCAGACAGATTAATGGAAATGGGTTGATTTAAGATATAAGAGCTAGCTAGCAATGTGCCTGAGCAATTGGCCAAACAGCATAAAGTTAATATAAGTGTCTGAGTCATTTCTGGGGACCTGAGCAGCTGGGCAGCTGAGGGGTCTGGCTCGGCAGGGTCTGGACCTCTGGCGTCCTGGGACCTAGAAACCCTCACTACTACAAGAAAAAGACAGAAATTGGAAGAAATCAATAAATACTTTAAAGAAAGCCAAGTAAGCAAAGAAATGATGATCAAATAGGTAAAGGGAACAGTTCAAATTTGAGATAGATATAAAAACACAAACTGAGGGAATTCTGAAAATAGAAAATCTGGATAGATGAACAGAAGCTACAGATGCAAATATAACCAACAGAATGCAAGAGATAGAAGAATCTCAGATGTTGAAGATACAATATAGAAAATATGTTCATTGGGCACAGAAAATGTTAAATCCAAAAACTTCTTTTTTAATTTTTTTTACTTATATAAAAAGTATTTTTTCATATCTGCCACTGCTTCCCCGCATTTCCCTCTTCCCAGTCCTCCCTCAGCTTCCCCCTACCTCATCCCCGTTCCTTCCCCAAGGAGAGCAAGAAATCCCAAGGTGAGTCAGTTTGGTCAGGTGTATCCAGCTGAGGGAGGTCCAAGTCCCTCCAGTATTAGGGCTGAGTTAGGTGTTCCTCTGTAAGGAATGTGCTTCAAGATGTCAGTTCATGTATCAGGAACATAGTCTGATCCCACTGCAAGAGACTCCACACATTGCCCATGCCATTCATCTGTCTTCTACCTTTGACGAGTTTACTTCCTTTTTATGAAGGTTCCTCAGTGATTATTTCAGAGTCAGTGAGCTCCCAATAGCTCCAGTCAGCCATCTCTGTGAGTCGTCTCCTCATAATCCTGATTCCTTTGCTCATATAGTCTCTCCTTTCTCTCTCTTCAGCTGAACCATGAGCTTGACCTGGTGCTTAGTTATGGATCTCTGCTTCTGTCTTTATCCCTTGATGAATGAAGGTTCTATAATGACACTTAAGGTAGTCATCCATTTGATTATAGGAGAAGTCCTGTTTAGGCACCTTCTCTACTATTGCTTGACATTCTAGCCTAGAACATCTTATGAGTTGTTAGAGGTTTCCTTAGCACTAGATTTCTTTCTAATCCCACAGTGGCTTCCTCTATCAAGCTATCCATTTCTTTATTTTCCCTCTCCCTTGCTCCTCTCAGTTAACCATCTCCTTTTCTCATGGTTTGTTCCCACCTCCCCATACACCCTCCTCATTATTATTTTAATTTACTCAGAGGATCTTCTCTACTCTTCCCAGGGAAATCCACAGATATTTCTCTTAAGTTCCTTCTATTAACAAGCTGTTCAGGGGTTGTGGTTTGCAGCCTGGTTATTCTTTGCTCTATATCTAAAATCAACTTATGAGTAAGTACATACCATTTCTATCTTTCTGAGTCTGTGCTACCTCACTCGGGATGATAGTCTTCAAACAAATCCATTTGCCTGCAAATTTTAGGATGCCATTTTTTTCTGCTAAGCAATACTCCACTGTATAACAGTACCACAATGTCTTAATCCATTCTTCAGTTGTGGGTCATCTAGGTTGTTTCCAGGTTCTGGCTATTACAAATAATGCTGCTACGAACATAGTTGAGCTAATGTCCTTGGGATAAGAATGTTCATCCTTTGGGTATATGCCCAATAGGATATTGCTGGATCATTGAGTAGATTGTAAATTCAACAAATTCTTAACATAAAAGATCCAGGAAATATGGGACACCATGAAAGACCAAACCTAAAAATACTAGGAATAGAAGGAGAAAAATTATAGCTCAAAGGCACAAAAATATATTCAACAAAACCATAGAAGAAAATTTTGCAAACTTAAAGTAGGGCATGCCTATGAAGGTAAAAGAAACTTAGAGAACATCAAGTAGACTAGACATAAAAGTTTCCTCACCATATAGTAATCAAAACACTGAGCATATAGACTAAAAAAGAATACTGAGTTACTTTTAAAAAATAAAAAAATGCCAAGTGACATATAAAGGCAAAACTATCAGAAATACACCCAATTTCTCAATGGAGTATATGAAATGTCTTGGGCAAAATTTTGTGGACACTATGCCAGCCCAGACTACTAAACCCAGCAAAATTTTCATAGGGTACAAATGTGGATGCCTTTGTATTTGGGACTTCATTGAGACTTCATCTCGATGAATTTTTCCTGTGATAAATATAAAATGTCCTTCTCCATCTCTTTTGATTGATTTTAGTTTGAAGTCTATTTTGTAAGATATTAGGATGGATATATCAGCTTGGCTCTTAGGTCCATTTGACTGAAAAATCTTTACCCAACCATTTACACTGGGGTAATGTCTTTAAAATTAAGGTGTGCTTCATGTATGCAACAGGATGGATCCCTTTTTTATACCCATTCTGTTAGCCTTTGCCTTTTTAATGGCAAGTTGAGTTCATTAATATTAAGATGTATTGATGAGATGTCTTTTTGTATGCTATAAATATCGTTCGTTAATGTCTACCAGACAGATGGGCCAAAACCCACTTACTACAATATATTAGTGACTGTTGATTATTAATTCCTATTAATTTTTAATTTGTGTGATAGTAGTTGTAGTGTGTGTGTGTGTGTGTGTGTGTGTGTGTGTGTGTGTGTGTGTGTCCCTTCTTTGGGATTTGCTGGTGTGAGATTATCTATTGCTTGTGTTTTCATAGTTTAAACTAGTCATGTGTCGGGGCTGCCCCTGAATGGAGGCTATGGAGGCCAGCACATAAAGTTGTGAAGTTGAATCCTGTATTTCCTTACAGAACCCAAGATTTTAGATACATGTTAGCTGTGGACTACATACAAAGGAGAGCTGCTATTAGAGAATAGAACCAACCCAAGAGAAAGGAGTGTGTGGAAGTCAACAAAGCATAATGAACTTGGAGATCTGAAGAGCATTTGAACATCAGACATGAAGATACAGAATTTGATGTTTGCTCACCAGTTTTTGGTCTTGCTTTGGTCCAGCATTTCCTCAATATTCTCTCTTTGCTGTTTTGGAATGGTAGTGAATATCCTGTTCCATTTCATGTTGTAAGTATGTGATCTGCTTTTTTATTTTGACTTTATAGGAGATTACAGTTTACTAAAGTTTGACTTTATAGGAGATTGCATGAATCTCAGAAGAGACTTTGAACTTTGGACTTTTAAATATTGTTGATGCTGTAATAGACTGTGGGGACTTTTGAAATTGAACTAATTCATTTTGCATTGTGGCATTGTCAAAAGTTCATGGGAACCAGGGAGTGGAATGTGGAAGTTTGAATGTAATTGGCCCCCATAAGCTCATAAGGAGTGGCACTATTAGGAGGTATAAATTTGTTAGAGAAGATGTGATCTTGCTAGATAAAGTGTGTCACTGTGGGGAGGACTTTGGGGGCTCTTTTGCTTGAGCTTCACTCAGTGTAACATTGATTATTAGTTCCTATTGTTGCTTTGTGACCAAGATTAGCCAGTACCTTGCCTGCTTGCACTCCATTATTGTGTGGACCATCATGATGATAATGGACTGAACCTCTGAAATATAAGCTGCCACCTTAATTTAATGTTTCCATTTGTAGAAGCTACCATGGTTCTGGTATCTCTTCACAGAAATAGAAGCCCTAACTAAGACAATTATATTAAATTTTTCAAGTGAAGACAAAGTGAAAATAATTGAAAGTCCTCTCTGAGACAGGAAAATCATCACTGAAGCTAATCTGAGACACAAAATAGGAAACTGTCTTGATAGACAACAACAATGAAGAAATTCTCATCCCATAAATTTAGTGAGTAAGCATTCAGTCATTTGTTGAGGATTCTGAGTATCATTTCTTTATTATAAGTGCTAATAGCAATCTCAGAAATGATGAAATATTATACTTAGTTAAGTTACATTTAAGGTATGTCTATAGGTTATTTTATCAATTAAACAATAATATTTTCCACAAGTATAAAATGTTAAAATTATATACTATATTGGTGATGGCTTATATAACAGCCATAGAATTTACTTTATAAAATTATTTCTTGTAAATTCCTGCAATTTTATGACATTGATTAATATATATTTTACTATAACAAATGTTCACATGCATTTCAGTAGCAATCTATACTCTGCCATTTTCATATAGAGTACACTATAAGTTTCAATTAAATAAGATTCCTTGAAATATTTATTCAGTTAATAAATAACATTACATGTAACATGATTTTATATATGTATTTATATCTGGAAAGACAAACTCTAGCTAATTAAATTTTTCACTATCTCATCTAATGACCATTTTGTGGTAATGGTTTTCCACCACTCAAGACTTTTTAAATAATAAGTATTAAGACAACTATTTGCCATGGTTTTTCTAACTAAACATAATATTCAAAATTTCTCAAATCTTTTTAAACATAGAGAAAAGGGTTGTTCAGTCTCCAAATAAAATTCTCCACTGAAGTGTTTCTCTTTCAATCACCATGGTCTTCACCTCTGGATGAGCTCACCCACAGGAGGCCATGAATGCCCTTGGATTTGCTACTATAAAGTTTGTATTCTTAAAATACCATTAAATTTGAAGTACATTCTGTGCTTGGCTAACAATCCACAGTGTTTATCTTTAGATTGCATTAGACCAATCCTTTGTATCCAATTCAATTATCCATGAGCAGTTGGTTGTTTGAATCTTGTTTTGTAATCTTTTTCAAAGTGTTTTCATTTTGAACTACAAAGCTTGATCTTTCACATATGTGGACCTCTGGAGATACTTAAAAACACATTCAGAGATCTTAAGCTTCAGTAGAATACCAACTTTCATTTTTAAAAAATATTTGAGAATATCTTTAAATTTTAAAAAATAAATTTGAGAAAATACAGCTGCCACATTAGGCTGAAACCTAGGCACTATCTATGCCTTTCTCTTCTTCATCTTCCTCCTCCATTCTGAGTACTCCCCCAGTGTACCCTTAGGGCTGCAGCTACCTGCCTGGCTCAGCCCTTTTCTCCCATTCAGCCCATATCTTCTTTGGACTTGTTGACATTCATGATTAGGGCCAGGTTATCTATGTATCTGGCTCTTGTGTTCTTTGCACTAACAAATCTAAAGTCCTGCTTAAGAAAACTCCAGGTTCAATCCCTTTTCCTTTTATGCTATCTTATCACCCACCCTATCCACTGCACAGATCTGAGATGGCTTAGTTTCTGAAACCAGAGATACAGCCAGAATTTGAGATCTGGAACTATTTGGAGTCTTAACCAGAGAGCATCCAAGATGGAAAAAAATCAAACATCACTATATAATATGTCAGGTTTGGGTAACAGAAATGAAAGAAGTGAACATCCTCCCAACAAAGGCAAGATTAGATATCTACATCAAGAAACATCATAAATATTATTACTCCAGATGCCTAGATCCTGGTGCAAAAATATAAAAATGAGCAACCAAGACAATATGATTTCTCCAAAACCCAACACCCCTATTGTAATATGCCTAGAGAAAATAAATTTAGCTGAAGAACAAAACATGAACTTAGATTGCAATGCAAATATATTCAAGAACCTTAAAGAAAGTATAAATAATTGTCTCATACAGAAGCAAGCTTCATGAACATATTGAAAGACTGGACAAGAGAATTTCGGGTCTTGATGACTTATAGAATAAATATCTCTCTCAAAGAAATATAAAATGCAGAAACAAACTAATATCCAAGAAATCTGGAGCACTCTGAAAAGTTCAAAACGTGAATAACAGGTACAGAGAAGAAGCTTAAATAAAATACACATATAATATTTTTACAATAATCATAGAAGAAAATTTTCTAAATATAAAGTAAAAGATGCCTACTGAGTACATAAAGCACATTGAACACCAAATATACAGAACCAGAAAAGAAACTCCTTGTGACTCATAGTAATCAAAACACTAAATGCACAGAACAAAAAAAAAGACTATTAGAACATGCAAGGGGAAAAGACCAAGTTACATTATGAAAAAAATATTAAAATATACAAGAGGAAAAGGCCATCTTACACTTAAAGTCAGGGATTCTTAAAATAATGCCTGACTTTTTAATAGAGACTCAAAAATCTTGAAGGGCCTGGATGAATATTCTCCATGCACTGAAAGACTATCATGCCAGGTCAGACTGCTATATAAAGCAAATATATGAATCACAATCAAAGGAGAAATAAAATTATTTCACAGCAAATAAATTTAAACAATTTATGTCTATCACTATAGCCCTATGGAATAAATTGGACATAAAGCTTTAATTTCAAGAGAAGGCTAAATACAACCAAGAGGACAAAGGATGATAGTTTATCAAATAATAGAATAGTTTAACAGAAGAGCTGATAAAACCCACCATTACCAAGAATTATAAGAATTAATAAACATTGCTTAGTAATATTTCTCAATATTAATCTCAATTTCTTAATAAAGACATAGACTAGCAGATTATATCAGAAAGTTGGGTCCATCTTTGTGCTACATCCAAGAATCACAACTTAAGATCAAGAACAAACACCATCCTGGGGTGAAAGGATAGAAAAGTCTATTCCCAGAAAATAGAATCAAGAAGCAGTCATTTATCTCTGTTAATATTTAAATATTCTTCAAAACAAACCCAGTCAGAAGACAAAGTAAAGAAAATTACATATTCATTAAATAAAAAACCCACCAAGATGATATTGTAAATTTTGCACTAAATTCAAGGGTACCCAATTTCATAAAAGAAATACTACTACATCTACAACATATATTGAACCTAATACAGTGATAGTGTATTGGTGAATTCTAGTTAGTATATACTGAAAACTCAGGGCCACATATTGGGGGAAAGCTAGAATATTAGAAAGAGGAAACAGACCACAGTCAATTAATTCTCACTCAATCAACCTCTCAGGCTAAACAGGGTAAATGCTATTTTCAAGGGTCTCAATCTAACTGGTCACTTCTACAAAATCCCTGAATGTCTGTTTCCTCCTGCCTTAAATATCTTCCTTGCCAAACTGTTTCGCTTCTAGGTTCAGCTCTGTATCACAATCCTAGAGTTAGGATTAAAGATGTGAGATACTACTATTTGGTTGTTAGACCTTGAACTCACAGAAATCCAGAAAGATCTCTGCCTCATGAGTGATGGGATTAAAAGTATGGATCATCACTCTCTGACCTTCATGGCTTGATTCTGTCCTCTGATATTCTAGGCCAATTTTACTAAATATACAATATATCATCAACAATAGTAGGTAACTTTAATAACCTAACTTTTCTAGAGAAAAACTAAACAGAGAAATGCTGGAATTAAATAAAATCATAACTTAAAATGACCTACAGAACATTCCACCCAAACCCTAAAGAATTAACTTTCTTCTCAATTATCTATGAAACTTTCTCCCAAAACGGCCATATGTTAGGGTATAAAGCAAGTATTAACAGATATAGGAAAATTGAAATAACACCCCCCATCTTACCTGACCAGCATGTACTAAAGATAAATGTGAACAATAGCAGAAAATAAACTTATGGAAGCTAAACAACTCCCTACTGAATGGGAAACTGAGTCAAGAAGGAAATTTAAAGAATTTTAGAACTGAATGAAAATAAAAGCACAATGTACTCAAAACTATGGGACATAATGAAGTTCATGGCATTTAGTGTTTACATGAAAAACAAAAACAGTCTTCGGAAAGTGAACTGATGATACATTAATCATTTAAAAACACATTTGTAAGCTCAGAAAAACAAGAAGAAACAACGTTCTCAGAAAGAGATGAGACAAAACAAACAAACCCTGAGCTGAAATAAATGAAGCAGAAAGAGTAAATACAAAGGATCAAGGAAATAAGGAATTGGTTCTCTTGAGGAAAAACAAATTTGACACATTTTCAACAAAATAATTAAAAGAAAGGAGAAGGGTATCAGCATTAATATATATGCCTAGTAAAGTTAAATCAGTGAAATAGAAGTGGTGATTTAAAAGTCTCTCAACCAAAAACACACAGAAATCTACCAGACATTAAAAGAACACCAGTACTCCTCAAATTATTCTGCAAAACAGAAACTAAAGGAACACAGGTAGAGGTTTAAAACAAACTTATGCACCTGGAATAGATCCTCAAACAGTCCAAGCTATACAACTCTCTTTCATTTGGAGAGACCTAGTCTGATACCAAGCGGACTCCATAACTGTTGATCTAAAGTTCCTGAATTCCCATGAGCTTGATTTAGTTGTCTCTATAGATTTTCCCATCATGATTTTGACCCTTCTTTCTATATACTCCCTCCTCCCTTTCTTGGACTGTGTGGTGAGATTAAGGTGTCAGCTGATAAGGTCAAAAGACACTTATCCAAAGTTCCAGGCTCCTAAAGGAAGTGTGGCTAGCCCCGTTCAAGAGGGCCTGATGAGATCTTGAGAGCCCCATTTGTTCCTGCCTTCTTAGAAGACTGTATCAAAGTCCATTGCTTAGACCATCAGATCGCTCAAATATACAGCCTGTTATCATGAGTGTTAATTTGTTTTCCAATAAATATTAATATATTTTAAATAAAATTTACTGCCTTATCTGGCACCGAACGTAGGGTCAGGCACCTAGCCCACCGTTGTAGGGGGCTAAAGAGTTTATCTCAGCCCTAAACACTGCCAAAAAACAAAAGACTTCTATATATAGGCTAAAAGCTCCACCCTCCTTTTCATAACTCCTAGTTATCACTCCGATAGTCTGTCCTATGACAAAGCAGCTAGTCGGTGGTAAGTGCACCAGGCTTCTGTGACCCCCACTGCTTGTGCACAGCTGCCAAGGCCTGGCATCCAAGACCACTTAGCCCAGAGGCTCACGGCTACTGCCTCTGAGCCGGACTTCTGTACACAGAGCCGCGACCCCCGCAGCTGCCTTCTATAAACAAACTTCTACACCCTGCAGGTGTGCCACAGCTGCAGCCGGTGCAAAACCTGTCTTAACCATCCTGTCTTAGTCTTATGAGATTCTGCCTTTCCTAAAGTTCATATTCAGCTTGTGTGCGTCTACTGAGACTTAAGACCGCAGAAGGCCTATAGATAGCCTCACATCCGCCATATTACTAATAAACAAAACATTAACACTACTGCAACACCTACTGACCAAATATCATTACAACTAAATTAAAATAACTAAAAATTATTCTATTAATAATTTCAAGTCATACTTTTCCATAATGTTTAAAAAATTCTCAAATAAATATCTTAAAGACTTCAATATCCCAGTCCTACTATGTTTCAGCTTAGTTATATATTTCATGTTTCAAAACATAATAAAAAATAAAATCTAAAGATCAGCTAATGTCTAAAATATATAATATTTAAATTTCAAACACTAAAACAACAAAGTTAATTTTCTAAAAATTAGTTACAATAAACTTTCAAATAAAACTTCTTCAAATACAAATAAAACTATAGAAAAAATACAAATTTTACATAAAAAATAAAAACAAAAAATTTATTAACTACATTAGTAATAAAAACAAAAAAATCGTTAATTATATTAATAATATAAATAAAAAATTACTAGTTCTATAAAGTCCTTAAAAAAACTACTTCATCAAAAAATAAAACTCTAAAATAATCAATAATATCCAAAATCCAAAAATAAAAGTCAATAATATCCAAACTCCAAAAATAAAAGTCAATAATATCCAGACTTCAAAAATAAAAAACCATATTATAATACTAAAAAAAATAATAATACATTTTCTACTCAAAACAATTCAAATCAACCCCCAATAAAATATTATAATAATAAAAACACTCTACCTAAAATAATAAACATAACAAAACTACCCCCTTCTCCACCAATATTGTTTCCAGTTACTGTTCAGTCAAAAAAAAACATAAAAAGTTCTCAAAATTTATAAAATATAATTATAAACCGATACATATAAAAAATATCAAAAATTGTAAATGCCTTAGGACTGGACTCTGAGAGCTTGAGCTGGTGCTTGGCTGAAGGAACATTTCTAGTTTCTTTCTTTTTTATTTTTTTTTTTAATAAAACCCACTGTTACTAATAATACCAAAATCACACAAACACTCAATAAGAAGACATTAAAGACCAAGAGCCCTTATGAGCATAAAGCAAAGCCTGTTTAAGTGTCAGCCTTAAATGACCTCTTTCAAGGTCCAAAAGGGACGCATCAACAAGCAAGGGGGAACTAAATATCTAAGGGCAAAAATAAATCTGCTCTCACTGTCTTCTTTCTGTTCATGTCTCTTTATCATCCTACTCTGTTCTTTCTGTTCCCTTTGTTACTATTCTAATTTCTAATTCTTCTTTCCTTTTCTGTCATCTAGCCTAAAACTCTTCTTCTACAGGAGGCTTGAAGCAATAGAAAAAATGACAAGAGTTACCTCATTGGTCAAAACACATTCCTAGGGTAAACCATAAAGGCAGAGGCATTTGCCATGGCAACACAATGTTCCAAAGCTGCAGGAATAAGACTCACCAGACAAGGGGGACACAGTGCCCAGTGACAAACTTTGAGACATAGGTCTATTGTCAAAAGACTTGGCAAGTAAAGAATTGGCATGCTTTTCTTAGGGTATTTTGTGTCAATAACCATGATAATACATCTGCGACTCTGGCCTTGTGCATAACTGTAAAGTATTAAACTTATGATCTATCTACAAAGGCCTTTGGTCTAGTTTCAACTTGCTTTGAAGTTAAAATGAGATAAATGTGTGCAATTTGTGTTAGACTGGGGACAGATTGTTATTTTCTTGTGTTAGTCCGAGTAAAAGGAACAAAGCAGGCTTTAAGTGTTTACAGTCTCATGGGACAATAGATCTAGTTAGGAAGCAATCCTAATATATTTTCTATGTACCAAAATTGTACAACTAATGAGAAGCCATCTTCCTGACATCCATGGATATATGTGTGCCCATAAATATGAGATTACATATACGTATTACATGAAGATGTGTGGTAATGGGGAAATATCATAGTTGTAATTGCACCCCCCCAAAAAAAAATCACAGATAGAAGCAAGAGTATCAGAGTCAGTGGCCTGCAAACATGGCTTGACAGGGTACCCCATCAGAGAGACATTCCTCTGGTTGGTGGGGCATCTGAATTATCAATTGCGATAAGCTGCATCTTTGGCGTGGCCTGCAATACCTCCTGGCAATGGTTTCTTGTTGCACAAATTATGGTCGGATTAAATAAAACTCAGAGCCAGGTATCAGGGAAAGCTAGAACATCAGAGAGAGAAAAGAGACCACAGTCAAATAATTTTATACATGAAAGATACTAAATACTCCACCAGAGCACATCCTCAGCTGATGAACACTTCCAGGAAACTGGCAGGATACAGAATGAACCTTTAAAAACCTATGGCCTGCCCAATACTAAAGACACTGTTGGACCCTCTGGTAAAATCCTCTGTCTGTTCTCTCCCCTCCTCATAACTAATCAGTACTAGCAAGACATGTTGAGTCAGGAAAAAGGCTGGAGTTAAGAATAGCACCAAATTCAGGTCCAAAAATACCTATGGTCTGGGGCTGGGTGGCAAATATTCCAGTTCAAGCTAATAAAAGCCTCAATGCTGAAACAGCAGTAACGCCATTTTTGCAAGGCTTACATTAAAAACCATAAAATTGCAGGATGGCAGTAAAAATAGTTTTGGGTGGGCCCCAGCCCATGACCAAGAAAAACAAGCTAAGGCCTTGAGATAACCAACATACAGGGTGACCTCGACCAAGGCCAGCAAATCCAGGAAAACAGCTTACGAGACAAAATATTTTGGGAAAAATAACCGGTGGTCTTGGCTTGTGGTTTGGCCCCGGCCCTGGGCCAAGACCAACAACAGCCACCTGGACTCTGACTGCCCCTCAGAGGTGGTCTCATTGAATTAACCAATCAGAACCCTGTAACCATGCATCTGCTTTTGTACACACGCTTCTGCTTCCCATACACTATAAAAAGGCCCTGAACAAAGGCCTGGGTGCTCAAGTCATCCCGAGTGACTTGGCCCACAGGATCCTGTCCTTCCTCAATAAACCTTGTGCTGATTGCATCTGAATTGTGGACTCGGTTCGGTCTTTGGGTCCTGGGGTCTCTTCCTGAAGGAAGATCCATTCTGGGGGTCTTGCACCCTCGGGGGTCTTTCAACACATAGATTGTTTGTTTTTTTAAAAAAATAAAAATAAAAACAAAAATAAACCAAGAAGACAGTATTTTATAGAATACTCTCAGAAATATCCTTGAATAACTCTAAACAAGCAAAAGAAAGATTTTTATAATAAAAACCTTAAGGCACTGAAGAGACAAATTGAAGAAGATATAGAAAGGAGTAAAGATCTCCAGTGTTTAAGGATGAGTAGAATTAATACTGTGAAAATGACCATCCTAGCAAAAGCAGTCTACTGATTCAGTATTCAAACACAACTCTTCACAGATGTTGAAAGAAATAATCATAAACTTCATATGGAAACACAAAAATCTCAAGATTCCTAGAGCAATCCTTAATTACAAAAGATCTGCTGGAGGTACCAGTGTCCTAGGATCCAGTTGGCATACAGGGCTATGGCAGTATAGTAAACAAATTAAGTGTGAACCTGTATAAGATTGATGACTGCTTTTCTCATCCAGCAGTCTGCTTAACAACTGCTAACACTTCCAATGCTGTTCAGTAGCAATGCAACTTGCTGGTCACTGCCAGCCTTATTTCTTCACATTCTCAAGGACAGTGATGTTTTCAGCAACAGGGCCTTAGCATAAGATCTGAAGAGTAATCAAGAGAACTAGCAGTAATACGTTAGGAGTCTTAGGTACTTTGCTGACCAACAACACCAAAAAAAGTAACTCATTCCTGGGCCTGGGCTTTTTTAATTTGTTGGCCTCTGGTGTCTCGTGGGGATATCATTAAAGATAACTCCACTTGGGCTGGGTGATGGTGGTACATGCCTTTAATCCCAGCACTTGGGAGGCAGAGGCAAGTGGAATCTCAGTGAGTTTGAGGTCAGCCTGGTGTACAAAGCAAGTTCCAGGACAGCAAGGATTGTTACACAGAGAAACCTTGTCTTCAAAAACAAAAACAAACAAAACAAAAAGGCAACACTTCTGATTTTTTTATATGTGTGTACAGTACATTAAGCATCTTTTGCCATAGCAGATTTCCAGTCTTTGAAATAAATGCCTTACACTTTCATTTTGTCTGAACATATTATATTCATAATCTGTTGACATTATGTGGTTGCATCACTGTATAATTATTTGCAGTTGGGTTGCCGTTTTAACTTCAATATCATTCTTATTTTTCTCTCCCTTTGAGACAAAGCAGTGACTCTGAACTCAGTTTACAATAACTGTGGTTGGGATGGAGTCTTTTGCTCATATCACATGTTGCTGTGCTCTCTGCTCCTGGCATTCAGGATTTTGTTGCTGCTTAAATCTCCTTTAATTGAATTTCAGGTTGTTTCTGCCTTTGTTTAAAAAACAAATTAAGTTCTGAGCTGTTGCTTTCCCACTACCTTGAAATCTGCTCTCTGAAATGCTGCCTATGGCCTTTCTGTGGATCAGTCATATCTCCCTGTTCTGCATTCTCATCAAACACAATTATCTAAATATAATTATTCTGCCTTCATAGTGGTGGGAATGTGACCCCTGGATTTTTTTTAATGTGTTGAAAATGTAATGTACTCCCACTGAAAGTATACACAGAAAGCATGTGAAGGTACACCAAAAGTACATCACAGAAAATATCCCTCAAAACTAGCTCAAGCGTATGTTGCTAGTCCTGCCTACAGTAGTGTAAAACACTGATTTTTATTTTCAATCTATTTCCATTTTCCCAAGAGCAGCACTCTGACTCCATTCTGTGAGAAAACATTTCTCCTAATTCTTGTTCCCTAAGGTCACTGGAAATTATCTTCAGTGAGCAAAGGAAAAAGGATACACAGATTTGTTCATGAACAAGCAACCCCATCTTCCATTCCAAGCCATATGAAGTATGTTACATATATTTCTGGATTAAGTGAACTTATTTTGTTAAAGTTTTTACTATGGAGTCACATTCCCTTTTCCTGTGACACTTTTGGCAGAAAATATGGCCAAATGCCAGCTCGATTCAGACTCTACTGTCCTTGTCCTTGCCCACACTTAACATCTTTTGTTTTCACTAATTTTCATGTTTGAACATCAGTGTTTAACAGCATTGTTGCAAATTTAAAACCTTAAAGTACATCAGCAAAAAGAGATATGTGTTACATAAATACAAAAGTATAGTCTCTTTAAGACAATATATAATTAGTAGCAGTTTATTTTGACTTAAGACTATAGATTTGATTTCTTGTGCCGTATGGCAAGTCAACAGCAAGGGCTGTGGTATCCAAATCCTCTTTGGGCATCAGTTAATGTTTAGAAAGAAATATGTAATTGTTTCCAGTTCTCAAGAATTTTGTAGATGGAGTAAAAATGAGTAGTGGTTTTGTTCTGAACATGTGAGTAGAGGCCAAAGGTAGAAGTTGGGAACCTTCCGGTAACACTTTCCACTCACTCTTCTTAGACAGTCTTTCACTGAGCCCAGATAAAGACAATTGGCTAGACTGGCTGGCTTGGGAGTTAGGGATCTTCCTCTTTCTGCCCAGTGTTCTGGTTAAATGTCTGTGGCCCCATGCCTGGATTTTCTGTATGTTCTGAGGATCAAAATCAGGTCTTCATGCTTGCATAGCAAATTTTTATCACCTAATCCATCTTCTCAGCTCCTGTTTGCACATTTGGGATGGACTGGGTAGAAACAGGGTTTCACTGTGCAGCCCTGGCTGTCCTGGAATTTGCTCTGTAGACAAGGCTGATCTTTAATCCACAGAGATCTACGTGAGTCTACCTCCCAAGTTCTGGGATTAAAGGTGTTGACCACCACTGCCCAGCTTTGTTTTCATATCTTTAAGAGAGTTTTTAACAGTTTCTAATCACACAACAGATATTAAATAAGTCATTTGGAGTTGGTTTTATCCTCTGACTAAATTAGAGAAAATTTCTTGAGAATTCTATTTAAGTTTTCAGACTAGGTTTCAAACAAAAATATGTTTATTAAAGTGAATTATACACACATTCGTTTGTACCTTCATCCCATTATTTGTAAATAGCTACGGATTCTGGCTTTGTCTCTGAACTGTTCATTTCAAATTTTAGGCTGTACAGGAGTAACCATGCCACAGCAATTCCAGTGAATTGATGTGATTTTAATGCCCATCTTCGTGATTGTTTTTCTAAGAAATCAATAACAAAATGCCTTTCCTGATGTGTCCCTGATGTCTCTTTTCACAGTGACTCAAGAGGGCTGTGGCTCCTGCCTCTGCTATCTGGTTCCTAAATTGAGATTCTTAAATTTAAGTTACAGAGTTTGAGAGTAAATTGGAAAAAGAAAAATGTAGCTTAGTTCTCTGTAACCAAAGCTTTACATGGGAAAATACCTCACTCCTTTATGGATTTTATTGGATGACTGTATGTCCCATACAGAAAGATGGCTACAAATAATTTCTTAATTCTTCTAGATCCATGTACATGCACTGCATCTCTCTCTGATGCTGCAAAATTCTAGAGTTGCTGGTAAAGTGGCTGTACATACCTCAATCAAAAACAAAAGGAAGGAACAAAAGAAGGAAGGAAGAAATTGAACCATGGTGGTCAGTAGTAGGAGTATGGACCAGGAGATGGAAAGATGTTCTCCCTCCCAGGTTTCTTAGATGCTCTATACAAGGCCAATTCGCTTTGCTGATGATAACTCTGTCTACAGTGTGTTTCCTCTGAGGTTCTTACAATGTCTCTAAATGCCCAGCTTGCAGAATTTTGTAACTCATGCCAAAATGATGTCATATCTTCATCTGCATTCTTATATTCATCCCATCATTAAAATAGATTTAATTACCTCTTGTGAATCAACACTCATTTTCCTGCTAGAACCTGATATATTGGTACCAAGACTGGATTCTCAAAATGTGAGAATGTGGTATTGGGTTGCTCATGATTATTTACAAATGCATCGCTAGGTTTCTAGTCAAGGAGGAAGGAATGTAAAAACATATGATCAGGACTCTAGTGTGCTTCTAAAACAGAATAAAAAATAATAGGAAAGCAATGCAGGTGGCAGGAAAGCTAGGGGAACTTGAGGCTCCTCCAGCAGCTTGGATGTTGTGAGAACAGTTAGGGAAGAGAGGCTTAGCTGGCATTCCACTTTTTTCACATCAGCTGACACATAAAGCAATTGACACTCTAAGCCTTTTAATGCTCACTTTAGGACAATAAATGGAAGGCTCTGGGTATTTCCTGTGTCTGCAGATCTGTCTGTGGGTCTGAATAAGAGGGCTGTCAATTTACAGCCTCTACTCCATGTTCAATGCCTATATTCTCATAGTGTGAAGAAAAAAATAGGGACAGGAACATAAAACTGAGGGTAACCAGAACAGTGCTACAAACCTGAATGTGCTTGAGCCCATGTGGAAATCTGGATACCAGTGGAGAATGCACAGGAAATAAGACCTGTTCATGACAGGTACTCTTCAAAAGAAAAATTGGAAGACCTTGAATTCATGTACTGAATATATATTTTATGTTCCTTTTTTGTCAGTATGAAACAGAATATTCTGGTTTAAATGTTGACTTTTAAGGTAGGGCTGCACTGGCATTCTGTCCTCATCCTCATCACAATTAAAGAGACTCTGGCACACCCCTGGCAGTCTCAGCACTGAGGTGGCTGAAGAAAGATTGATGTGACTTCTAGTCCAGCTTGGGACACACAGTGAGTACCAGGCTCTGTATTAACACCATGCTGGTATAAAACAAGAAGAAGAATGTGATGAAGAGTGAAGGAACCATGGAGAAGTGGGTTGAAAGCTTCGATAATGACTGGGAGAAAACAACCTGAATTCCTGGCTATAAACTGTAGGATGCAGCAGATGCACTAGACATGAAAAATATAACATGAATTATACAATGTGTGTACAATATAGAAGCCTATGTAGATGTGAACATAACTACTCTCATTTCTGTTGGGAAATATTTTCTCCCATGCCTTCATCTTTAGGTTTAGTAAGTTGGAAACTTCCAAAAGCACAAGGAATTTACATCCTCGTCTGAAAAAAATCCAAAGACATTGTCATGGCCATAAGACCCTATTCATTACATTCAACCTAGAGGCAAAGAAGAAAGTCATTGAATTAACTCCTGAATTCAGTGTTTACACAACTGGAACAAGGATGTGTAAAACAAAAAATACCTGGTGAGGCAGAGGGAAAACAATGAAATAGGTAACTTGAAAGGGGAAGCCAATGTTGGGTTAGAGAGAAACCCGGTGTTAGGAAAATACCCCAGAACCCACAAAGATGACCCCCACCAAGAATCCAAGCAATAGTGGAGAAGTTACCTAAACTGACCTTCCCCTATAATCAAACTGATGACCACCCTAATTGTCATTATAGGACCTCATCATGCAACAGTTGGAAACAGATGTGGAGATTCATAACTAAAGCACTGGAGCAAGTTCCCAGTCCAGCTGATGAGAGGAAGAAGTCATATGATCAAGGAGGTCAAGATCATGACAAGGAAACCCACAGAGACAGCTGACTGGAGATATCGGGAGCTCACTGAGTCTGAAATAACAGCTGGAGGACTACATGAGACTGAATTAGGCCCTTTGAATGTGGATGACAGTTAAATGGGGTAGGCAATTTGTGGGGCCTCTGGCAGTGGCCTAGAATTTATTCCTGGTTCATGAACTGGCTTCTTGGAGCCCAATCCCCACAGAAGAACACCTTGCTCAGCCTTGCTACTGGGTGGGGAGGAGCTTGGTCCTACCTCAACTGGATATACCAGATAGAATTAACTCACTCTTGGAATCCTTGCCCTTTCTGGGGAATGGATGGGGGTGTGGGGTGAGGAGAAGGACTAGGGGATGACCAGTAAGGGGGTAGAGGGAAACAGTGGTGGGTTTGTTTTATTAAAAAAAATAAATTTAAAAAAAATGAGAAAGAATACCTGAACACATTGAAAACACTTAGGAGCTTCTTCATATTTTATTCCTATAGTTCTAGAAAGAAAATACAAAGATTTTCATAGATAAAGAAGAAGCCACAAAAGGCTCATATGAAGAGAAAATAAAAACTTACAATTCCTTTTCTTTTTTCCTCTAATTGCTTTTGTGAACAGATCATTCAAAATATCCAAAATACCTGTTTGTGCAGACATCCATTGGTCTTGAGGCTGAGGATTAAACCTAGGGGCTAACTCACAGGAAGCAAACACTTAGCCATTGTTTCCTTAGTCTTTTGCCTGTTTCTTAAAGAGGTCAGAAATTATATATTTATTTTTTTCTTAAAAAAACAAAAAATAAACAATTACTTTCTCTGAATGAAATTGTCCGATCCCTATAATGCAAAGCCATCTGTGTTCTTTGCTGACTGCAGTCTCTGTCACATCCTCCTTTGTTCACTTTGGGTCTCCTGATGATCTTACAGTTCTTAACGATGCTAAGGCCATTTCTAGCAAGCATCTCAATCAGAAAATGTGAACATAGGACTTTGCATTCCATGGACAATGTGCACATTTTACCCCCTCAGCATGGTATTTGAGCGATTATCTAAAGCCCGCCCTTCCTGTCAGCCCAGCACCCATGAACTAAAAGAGTACAGTGGTTGTTTATCTGCTGCCTTCTTTTAAAATCTGTCCTCCTTGTGTGAATTTGAGCTCTGTGAAATGCAGAGTTTTATTAATTGTTATGCTCTGAGCTCTTAAAACAGTGCCAGACACTACACAGACATAGTAATATTAATAAACAATCTTACTATCTTGAAAGGTTCACTGAGACTTTTTATAACTCTGTGGGATTTGACATTAATGCTTTGCCAAGCCTATTTCCTCATGAGCAAGGCTGGGAAAACTTATGTAGCCGTCACAAGTGATTATACTTAGTGTATATACACAATGGACCTATGGGTCAGGCTTGTACGTGGATCTCAACTACTCATCAGGGTAAGGCAGGAAGCCCAGCTTGAGCTACAGAGTGATTGCAAAGCCACCCTGATCAATTTAGGACCCTGTCTCAAGGCAGCATGTAAAAAGAGAGCTGGATATCTAGCACAGTAGCATAATGTTCACCTAAGATGTCAGAGACATTAGGCTTAATATTTTATAGTACAAAAAGAAAAATAAATGGTTTTAAAGAAAAACTAATCAAATAAATTAAAATAAATCCCATTAGCCGTGTGCTGATATGCAATGACATATATATAATCAACTTCAGATCTAAATATGAATTCCATAAGTAAGATATCACTCACAACATCAGCTTCTCCTGGAGACATATCTACAGAAAGAAAAAGTTATGTGCTGTTCAGGAAATTAATCCATTCTCTTCTAAGCCAACTTTCCAAGCCTCTCCACTGTTGCTTTGCTTAACTCAAAAATACTTGGAATTACCCTACTTGTCTTTGGAACAATAGTCTCACAAGCCCATTTGGGCTTCGTTGCCTTTGTTCCCCCACAATCTCCCAAGAACACAGAGATTTCTATTTCACTGCAAATATGAAAGCATCATTATAATTAGATTCTTTCTCCTTACTGGATCATATTTATAAGAATGTGAAAGATAAGAAGACAATATGGATTTTTTGTATCCACCTCTGCTAGCATGCTTTGGGAGGGGGCTTAAATTTACTATCCAGGAAATTTTTTTCCATTCAATTACTTCTAAATTATAAGCAGCATTAAAACAATGTTCTTTTCACTGAACAAATTTCCTGCTTTCTTGACAGCATTCTAGAATATTCTAGTTATTAATTGATGACTGTGTATCACCTGTTAAATTTGTATGTACTTTCATTGACCAAATAGCTTTACCATATAAATTTATATAATCTCTGCATGTTACTATTTTATACAGAAAACATTTATTAAGGAATTACAGTGTTTCTGCCCATAAGTTGTGTAATTAGTTGGTGGAAACAAAATGGTAGGGGAAATTCAACTGAATTATAGTACTGTCAGGCTCATAACAATGTAGAGGAACTTGGAATAAGGAAGGAATCGGGTAATACTTTCAAAAAACACCACAACTGTGGAAAAACCTGAATGTGACTAGAAAGCACATCATGGAAGGTTGCATAAAAGATATCCAGGCAGATGGATAACAAAACACAGAAGCTGACAGATTCAAAATAAAAAAGCAGGAAGATAGCATGCACTGGAGTACCATGGATTCAAAAGCAGCAATCTGAAGCCAAACACTTTGAGTTCACAGATCATTTCCCCCAGGCAATTGCTGTAGACTTTGAGCACATGCCCAACTCTTCTGTGCCTTGATCATCATAATGGCCTCATAGGACTGTCATTAGAATTAAAAGGCTTTATATACCCATATTCATAAACTAATATTTGGTATATAGAAGTACTCTATAGTTACAGGACTCTCCAAGCAGGATGTAAGTGTCATTAACAGGATGCAAATATCCAAGAGGTCCACTCCCTTGAGTGTGAGTACTAAAATGGTTCCTAACCAGGCTAACTTCCACAAACACCACAATTTCTTTTAAAGATGGAAATTATATACTACTCAGATCCTCAATATAAACAAAACATGTTTACAAAAGGAGCCACTATCACTTTAAAATAAGATACATATCTGATGTGGGAATGTCTTTCTATATGCTGTGAATATCGATCTTTAAATAAAGGAGCTGTTTTGGCCCATGACAGGCACCATAGAAAAAGTAAAAGGGGAAATCACAACATAGGTAGGAGAAGCATGGTGGAGTCAGATCAGACTGAGCCAGCTTCCAAGAAGAAGCATGTAAGGAGCACAGGTGAGCCACGGGCCACATGGCAGACAGATTAATGAGAATGGGTTGAGTTAAGATGTAAAAGCAAGCTAGCAATGTGCCTAAGCCATAGGCCAAACAGCTTGAAGTTAACATAAGTGTCTGAATCATTTCTGGGGCCTGATCAGCTGCAGGCAGCTAAGGGGTCTGGGGCTGCAGGTCTATGGGTCTGGACAGCTGGCCATCTGGGACCAGAAACCTCTTTGTAACAGATGGCACCCAACATAGGCTGAACACCCACATAAAGCCTGATAAAGCTTTAAAAAGGGCTCTAGAGCACAGAAACTGAGCCAAAACAGCTTCCAAATTCTGTATCTGAAGTGGGTCATTGTACAGAGAAAGCATGGCATTCACCACATTCAAAATGGCGCCTGCTGACTGGTGGCAGGCAGTGTAAGCTGCAACCAGGCCAATTCCCGAAGTCTCATAGAAGACTCGGTAGCATCTAATTGATTTAAGGTTTCTGTTTACTTTGAATAAAAAGGAAACAGAGTCAAACGGTTTCTTAGTAGCAACATTTCTTCGGTCTACTCTGTTTGCTGGCAGCAAACAAAGACGCAGTCCCCTTAAGAGAACTTACTGATTCAGCTTTTTCAGCAAAAACTATGTGGCTCTTTAGGAGAGTGCTAGTGTTTTAAAAGCTTTTCTGGTTGGAAAATGATTAAGGATTCACAATAAAACAGATTCAGATGGGGAAAAAAACCTGTAAACGGGTTACAATGTGTGTAAAAGGTACATAGGCTTCAGAGAGAAAAGAAAGAGGATAGAGTAAGTCCCTAAAAAAGAAATAGAGGAATAAAAATATAATAAGCCACATAAAGATAGAAAATAAACACAGCATCTGAATTATGATTTTTGTGTTTTCTTTTAATGTTTTAACTGTTAATGAGCTAACTGCACAAAGACAATGGATTGCAAAGGCTGCTAAGTTAAACAAGAATATATATTTTAAAGGTATTTTGATTTTGAAATTTATGTCTAAGGATTAATTGTTTTGGAAGAGTTCTGCTTTTGTTTCCACAGAAGATGAGAACCTGTGGATTGCTTCCAGGCAAATACGGTTTCATCAACCAAGACCCCCTCAAAAAAATCGCTGATGGGAAGGGATGGCTGTATCAGCTTCTGGGCTACAGACTATTATCCAGTCTCAAGAACCCATGAGATTTTCAACACCCTGTAATCAGTAGGAAGTAGTCATGGAAAACTACACCCAAATTCCCAAAATATTGTTTATAAATGTTTGTTCTCATTATAAATGGTTAATGGTCATAGTTAATCTCTTTCTAAGAAGAAAAGGGGGATATGGTATATGAGTGATTTTTTTTAAAAAAATTAGATTATTGAATTTACTTAGATCAGGAAATCAGCTGTTAATCTCAAAATGTTTTACATTGATATGGATTTTGGTTTATTGATACAAATTTAAGGTCAATTCTCATATGCTGTATGTGTTTTTCTACTCTTGTTTAAGATATGATGTTTATGTAACTGATTTAAAATTGTAATGTATAATTTAGAAATGCATGTTAGATTTTTAGGTATACAATGATATAATTCAGTTAGATAGGTAATCTTCAAGCACTTCTAAGACCTACAGAATATGGCATGTAAAACATCATAAGAACTTAGACTTTTCTGGACAGTGAGGCAGGTCTGTTCCTGGCAGCACCAATCTATTTCAAGAGAAAAATGGGCACCAAAGAAACTCCATATGGAGATTAGTTTCTTTGTGGCATTGGTTAGGCACTGGACATGAACCTGTTCTTGCATTGACTGCTTGACAGTATGCTGTCTAAACTGGACATGCAGGTTCCATAGGAAAGTGACCTCTGAACTTAGGCAGAACAAGCCAAGATGGTCATTCAGGTTCCTGCTTTGAAGAGAAAACTGTCAGACATTCTTCAGGACTGAAGGAAAAATGACTGTTGAACTATACCAGAATTGGAAGAGCAGATTTCCTGCTCCACTGAAATGAAAAGAGACTCTGGGCCTGTAGGCTGAAGATGGATGTCCCAACTTTGTAAAGGAACTTTGGGTGACTGTCCAGGCAAACAGGTGTCATCTCTGTCATTTCTAAATTTTGGAAGTTGTTTGTACTTCCAATTTACTTGGGTAAATTTTGTATCCTTCTGTGGTCTTTAACGTAGTTGAAGATTGAATAGTTAGAGGTATAATTTTTCTTAGTTATTTGAAAGGTATATTGGATATGAAACTTTAGATTCATAAAGATAAGCTAGATGATAGAGTATTTTCTTTAATTTTGCTAAATACAAATAGATTAGATATTATAACTGTAATTCTTGCTTGATAGCTATTTTGTTATATGTAATTTTGCTTTGTTAAAATTGAAACCTTCCTTTTTGATTATACAGAAAGGGAGAGGTGATGTGGGAATGTCTTTCTGTATGCTGTGAATATCAATCTTTAAATAAAAGGAGCTATTTTGGCCCATGACAGGGCCAAGTAAGTGGGGAATCATAATAGGTAGGAAAGTAAGGGTGGAGTCAGAGACAGACCAAGCCAGCCAGCTTCCCTGAAAGAAACATGTAAGGAACACAGGTGAGCCACAGGCCACGTGGCGGGATAGATTAATGAGAATGGGTTGAGTTAGGTTGAAACAGATAGCTAGCAATGTGCCTGAGCCATAGGACAAACAGCATAAACTTAATATAAGCATCTGAATCATTTTGGGGACCAGAGCAGCAGCAGGTAGCTAAGGGGTCTGGGGCTGCAGGTCTGAACCTCTGGTCACTCAGGGAAAAGAAACCTAAATTGTAACACATATCTACTCCTGCTCTCTTTCTTTATCTTTCATAAGGATAATCCCTGTCTGATAGGTTATATATAACTGAGTTAAGTAATGTCTGTTTTTTTAATATTATACATCTCTTACAAACTCTGAAGCTACCATTAGAAACTTAATCCACACTTTCTCATATCTCATTTTTCTCTATTTCTTCAGATAGAAATTGATGGATGGTGTAAACAAATGCATACTGATTCTTCACATTAACACAAACGTTTCCTAGGACACCACCTTAACCATGGTCTTTCTAAGCCAGTTGGGTGAGGGATTCAGTCCTACCTCAGCTGGATATGCCAGACCGAATTGACTCACCTTGGTATTCCTTGCCTTCTCTGAGGAGTGAACCAGGTAGGGTGGGGGAGTCTGGGGGAGGGCTGGGAGAAGGAGTGGGTGAGAGAGTAGTAAGGGGTATGGTAAAAAGAAAGGAAGGAAGGAAGGAAGGAAGGAAGAGAGAGAAAAAAACAAAATAAAAACTATTTCTCTCTAAAGTTCCTTTTACTTATTTATAGCATCTTTTATGGAGGTTAATAGCTTTATTTTTTAATTTGTGTTATTCAATTTAGAAGTCATTTGTTTTGCCTACTATTTTGTTTTTAGAAAGACAATCTACAATTCAAGTTTTTAAAACTGTATGTTTTCACCATACTCACCATTTTTGTTTTTAAAAGATTTGCCCCTCCATAACTATGAAACTAATAGAATATGAAAATAATAGGTTTGAAACAATAGTGATTGACTTAATAATCTACAAGTCAGCTCTATCTACCTCAGATAATAACTGAACAGGTTTGACAGTGGTGTCTTAGCAGAAGTCAGGAGAGCCCTGAAAGTATACAGAAAGCAATGCTACAAAGGGGGGGGGGAGCTCTTTACATGGAACAAACACAACAAAACACATGTATACATAATATAAAATAGAAAGCAGCTATATAACTCACTTATACAAAATCATGAAATATTCTGTTGTGAAACTCAAACAATTATATTAATAAGAAAGGGAAATAATATTTTTATAAACAACTCTTATATGTATTGTCTACTTTAATGTCATTTACTCTCTTCCTTAGTTAGAGTTTATATTGCTGTAAAGAATCACCATGACCATAGAAACCCTTATAAAGGAAAACATTTATTTGGGACCGGCTTATAGTTCAGAGACTTAGTCTATTATTTTCATGGAAGGAAACATGGAGGCACTCAGGAAAACAAGGTGCTGGAGAGAAACTAAGAATTAAATATCCAGATTGGAAGGCAGCAGGAAGAGAGAGCAACACAGCAACACAGGTCTTGGCTTGAGCTTCTAAAACCTCAACACCTCACCCCAAGTGACATGCTTCCTCTAATAAGGCTAAACCTTCTCCAACAAGGCCACACCTCCTAATAGTACCACTCGCTATGGAGGGCACTTCATTCAAACCACTATATTCCTTTAATCTAATATCTCTACTTTATAAAACACTGTTATTTTGATTTCATGAATAAAGAAGTTGAGGAAAAGAAACAAGTGCCATGCTGATGATCAAATAATTTATAACTGACCCTAGCATTCATTTGTACATATAAAAAAATTATTTGCTCTTTCAATTAACTTATAATGTTAAATAATTAAATATTAAAATCACTATATAAAAGATATCCTCAGTTATTAATGGCTCTTATTTTATAATTGTAGTAAGCAGTTTCTGTCCTGGACTTTCGGGCCTAGCCTCAAGGTTTAGACCAGCAGACCTACAGACCCCACAGAGATACACAGAAGCTTACATTAATTTTAGGCTGATCAGCCTAAGGCCCAGGCATATAACTTGCTAACTCTCTACCCTTAAACTAACCCATGATTCTTATCCTGTTCAGCCACGTGGCTTGGTACCTTTTCTCAAAGCAGCATAGTTGTCCTCTGCATCTTCTGGCTTCTCTCTAACATTCTGTTCTGTTCTTCCTGTTCCCAGAGTTTTCTTAGTCTGGTAGCCCCGCCCACATTTCCTGTCTGCCTTTGGCCAATTAGCACTTTTTATTAAACTCATAAGTGGGACAATTATTTACAATGTAACATCATAAATCCACTACATATAGTTACTGAATATTTTATTTATAGGCTCTTATTTCCAATTATTTACAAATTATTTATTTTTAATCTAATTTGAAGTCATCAAATTAAATAAAAATCAAAGCAATTTTATAAAGATGTATTTTTTAATTTAAATAAATCATGTTGAAATTATTTTCTAAGATAATTCAAAAACTACATATGTATAATACCACAGGTCCATTAAGTTTATTTACTAGAGACTATGATAATATACTTTTAGATATATAATGTTTCTCCAAGAATATGATTTGTATATCCTGATGATTAATCATCTCTATCAGCTTTATTGTCTCTGGAATTAGCCAGCATGGAAGTAAAAGGGTCACCTGTGGTGATATATTTTATATTTAATAAAATTAGTCTGGAATATCAGAGAGATGAAATAGAATATAGTTCATTTTTATTTAGGTAATTCTGGGGTAAAAGTTATGTTTTAGATTTCTTTTTTAGTCTGCTTTTGTTTTATAGAATATTATATTTCTGTCTCTGTCTCTTTAAATATTTGTTTTTAGTCATTTTATTTTAGGGGTTAACTTTGTATTAAAATTTTAGAGTTAAGATTATTGTTTGGTAGTTAGGCCTTGAACTTATTGAAATACAAAGATTTTTGTCTTTGGAACTATGGGATTAAAGGCATAGGTCACCTCTCATCTTTTTTGTGTTGAGATTAAAGGCATGAGCTGTTATATTTTTACTCTTTTGGCTTGATTGTAGGTGGATCTGTTTTTTGAAATTTTAAGCTGATTTTATTAAATAAAAAATATATTACCACAGTTACCTGTTGTCAGTGCAAATAAAAATAGTCATAAATAAACAAGCAAGATGGGATTATGCAGCAGGAAGATAAGAATGCTGTGCTAACTTCCCAACTCCACTTCTGTCCATCACAACAACTCAGTAGCTCTGTGCCCAAGGAAGAAGCAAGAGTGGATGTGGGAAAGAGATGTGGTTCTCCATTTTCTTACTTGAAATAACATTTGGAACAGGCAGACAATATGTCAATATCACTATGAGATCCTTCCTTTACCTCTGGGAATTTACTTCATGTTTAGGGAGTATTTAAAATGTATGTACCTTGGTATATTTGCGGAACTCATAGCAGTGGAATCAGAGCCTGTCCCTAATGCTTAGCTGGTTTGGGGAACCTATTTCCCCATACTGGGTTGCCTTGTCCAGCCTTAATATAAAGGGAGGAGCTTAGTCTTATCTCAACTTGATAGGCTGTGCTTTGTTGACACCCATGGGAGGCCTCCCTGAACAGAAATCATATGGAGTGGAGAGGGAGAACAGAAGGGGGGGAGGCAGCAGGAGGAGAGGAGGAGAAATGGGAAATAAATTTAAAAAATAAATAATTAATAAGAAAATAAGATGTAAAAAAAATGTATGACCACTGCCGAGTGTTTCCATGCTTCTGACAGGAATAGTTGTCAGTGCAGAGGAACTCAACACAAAGGATGAGTGTGCATGCAAACATAATTGAAAATTATTCCTCAGTTTGGGAATAATAATAATTTATTTTTAAATGAAAATAATTGGTTTTTTATCCAAATTTAATTTGTTTCTTGTAGTTAAACAAAATCTCTATCTTTGATAGTGTCAAGAAATACCCTGAATAAGCTTATTTTCTAAGAATTATGTAGAAGAGATTCATCGTCTGTCATGGAAGCTGGTGCTGGCAGTGGCTTATTTTCTTCCAGAGATACTACTCAGCAATCTCCTCATTTCACTGCTGACAAAACAAATCACTGTGGTGGTGATAATGCCAAGGGCCAGACTATAGGACTCTCACTTCCTGGCATTCACAAGCTGTTTTATCACCCAAACTACAACACTTACTGAAGTAGAGCCTTGTGAACAAGTCTGTGCACCAAATAGTGATCTCAGTTGTCTCTAACATTTCCCATAAATGTTTCTGTATGAACTGGGAAGAATCTGCCCCAACAGAATAATGAATCTTCCAATTTGGGAAAGAAAAGATTATTGCATTTCTCTGGATTGTAAATATTGCTCTTTTTTTTTTTCCTTAAACTCAATAAGCAGAGGAAATAGTGAGTTTTTAGTTGTTTGTTATTCTTTACAGTTCTCCTGAGTGAGGCATTTGAGTCCAGTTCAAGGTCAACCTGAGTAGCTTAATGCTTCCAAATCTAAATGCCTTTATTCCACATGCCAACTAGCCACAATGACTATAAAGATGCATAGTCAATCCACTAATACTTATCCCTCTCCAAGTTTTGAAAGCCCTCTTCCTAGAAAGGTTATTACTGCTGAGATCAAGAACTAATACATTTACTTTCCTGAAGCAAACTAGGCATCATTTTCTTCTAGCCTATTTCTCCATTCTCTCCATTTATCAAAATCTTGAATGGCTCTCAGTATCGTTTTCTCTGGGATGGTTATGAGCAGAAGGATCTGGTTACAAAACTGGCAGCTTTTCCTCCATCTTAACCCAAAGATATGGAGTAAAATGTTTATTTCATTGGTTGCTAGCTACAAGACTTGGGGAAATGCACCATTACACAGTTCTAGAAGTATTCTCACAAGAACACAAATAATAAATATCCTGCTCATTAATCTTAGCTTCTATAACACTCCCAAATTGTATTCTATCTTTTACTATTTCTGAAATTATTCCATTTGTGATAGCTAAAGAAATTCTGTTTTGTCCTAGGTATCCATCCTGGCATCTATTGTCTCTGACTCAAGTTCCTGGAAGAACTCTACCCAGAATGTCTGGGTAGAACTCTACTCATACATGTCTGTGACCATCAACTTGTCATGATATGACTGACTGCTGATTTTGGCTTCTGTAGCTTGCTTATACAGACATGCAAGGACTATTTTAAGGTCACCTTAACCATCTAATCTTGGCAGAATAAATGCTCTTGTGATTTTCACCTGTAAAAGTCCTTTCTTTGCCCACTGAAAGGTGGCACATCTCTGATTTTGGATAGATACTGTGGCCCTACTAGCAGTTTTGATAAATTTGGCTAATTATATTCTGAATTAAGTATGTTGGTTTTTTCCTATGGGGCCTCGTACTTCATAACAAATGTTTTTGCATTTTCGATTCTCCTTGCATCTATATATTATTACTTCAACAAATTTGTAATATCTGTGATAGCAAACACTAAATTTCTATATTGGATAGTGGAGTCAATAGAGAAAGAGAAAAGTCGGTGTAGATGATTAATAGTCAAATGTAGAGAGGTGCGGAGCCGCACCTTAAAGATGGCGCTGGCTTCCACCTTCCACTTTCCCGATGGTGAGTGCTCTCTGGGGTAAACAACTCCTTATTTGGATAAGGCTGAGCACTTGGTTTGCTTTCCTTGTATGTGGACCTATTGGCAAGGCCCACGTGGCACTTGGTGATTGGTTATCCAGAATCTGGGTGTGGGCTTCCCCCAGGGAGGGAGAAACAGAAAGAGAGAAGATCCATGTACAAGGTCCTGAATAAATCCTGGAAGAAGAGCCTAGTGTTGTGTCTTCCTTGCAGGCGAGGTAGAAGTGACAAGTGGCAGCCTGTATGGGGAACGTTCAGCTGTTGGAGGCCCAGAACTTTCAGTGATCAGGGAGCGCACTGGTAAGTCCTCAGGTAAAGTGGGGATCCATGTCAAGAACAGGTAAAGGTCCAGGACAAGAGCGGAGGTTTTTAGCTTCACTCTGTAGATAGAGAGGAAGCAGTCTCACGGACGCGTGAGAAAGTGAAACTAAGAATTTGCTGAGCTGGGGCTGTTTGGCCGTGGCTCAGAACGAGCCTTAAAATTAGAGAGAAAAGGGTATAAGAGACTAGAGGAGAAGGAGGAAGAGATGGGTGCCTCTAACTGGCACCCAATTTTTTTGGCTCTGCAAGAGCTGCTGCACTCTAAGAACTTAAGGTTAAAAAGGAGTACATTAGAAAGATTTTTGGAAGAATGTGATATGGTGGCTCCTTGGTTCGCTGTTTCCGGGAGCCTCACAATCCCTTCTTGGGATAAGTTAGGAAGAGATCTAGACTTTGCTTATGACCAGGGCACATTAAAAGCAGGGGTGAGACCTATCTGGAGGATGATTCGTGGCTGCTTAGAAGACCAGCAGTACTCAGATATGGTTAACTGCGGACAAGCCGCCTTAGAGCAGCTACAGGCAATAGAATATTTTCCTACAGCTGTTGCCGGTTTAGCCCTAAACGGGATTCAGCAGTCCCTGCAATTTTTTTGGAAGATTACCTGCCTCCATTATTGTACCCTATTCGGCTAATCAGGTTCTTACCTTGTGTACAGTTGTGGATGATTGGGCAGTTTTGCGCTGCACATTTGCTGGAAAGATAGATAATCACTATCCTCAGCACCCACTTATGACCTTTTTTAAAGAAAATTCTGTGGTTTTTCCAAAAGTGACTAAATCTCAGCCCATTGCAGGAGTGGTCAATGTGTTTACAGATGGTTCTAAAACAGGCTGTGGAGTGTATATGGTAGAAGGTCAAAAGCCTGTACAATGTCATTTCGTCCAGACTCGCCACAGGTGGTAGAGCTACAGATTGTATGCAAAGTGTTTGAAGATTGTTCCTTTCCTTTTAATTTGATTTCTGATTCTGCCTATGTAGTAAATGCCCTTAAGGTGTTAGAAACAGCAGGCCCATTGCGGCCATCTAGCACTGTTAGTGCCCTCTTTTGTCAACTGCAGGCACTGATTTTGAGTCACACTAATGGATTCTTTCCTCAACATATTCAGGCCCATACAGGATTACCTGGTCCTTTTAAGCAGTGGTAATAATATTGTAGATCTTTTTACAAGGCAAGATTGGGCTTTTGCAGCTACTGCCATTGAATGTGCAATAGAATTTCATAAAAATTTTCATGTTAATGCTAAGGCTTTGCAACAAAAGTTTTCTTTGTCATGTGCTGATGCACACCAAGTTGTTTTAAATTGCCCTCAATGTGCTGTTTATCAGTTTCCTCAAGGGCTTGGAGTAAATCCTCGGGGATTATGTCCTCTAAAAATTTGGCAGATGGATGTTACTCATATTTCAGAGTTTGGAACACTTAAATAGGTACATGTGTCAATAGATACTTGTTCTGGCATTATGTATGCCTCTGTAATGACTGGAGAAAAAGCAAAAAATATTATAGCCCACTGCCTTGAGGCGTGGGCAGCTTGGGGAAAACCCCTACAATTAAAGACTGATAATGGCCCTGCTTATACTGGACAACAAGTAACCTCCTTTTGTCAGCATATGGAGGTTCAATTACTTCATGGATTACCTTACAACCCTCAAGGTCAAGGCATTGTTGAGTGCGCACATCGCACTCTTAAAGAATGTTTATTTAAACAAAAAGGGGGAGTTAGCTACAGCCGCACCCCTAAAGAGAGACTTTCCTTAGCCTTATTTACCATTAATTTTTTAAATTTCGATTCCAATGGATTATCCACTGCTGACAGGCATTGCACACCATTGCAAGGTGGCTGTCAAGGCATGGTAAATGGAAAGATATCTTGACAGGAGTCTGGAATGGTCCAGATCCAGTGCTGACTTGGGCGAGAGGGTCTGTTTGTGTTCTCCCTCAGGACCAACAAGACCCAATCTGGGTACCCGAGTGGCTGATCAGGAGAGTCCCGTCCTTGGACTCGAAAGATGGCGATGATAAAGAACCCATTGCTGCTCAGCCGGACCAGCCTGCTAATACTGCAAGGAGCAGCAGAGCTACGTTGGGTGATTCTATCCGTATTCCCAACCGATACCAATTTGTCATGATGCCAGATTGTTTCCACGCTTATTTACTAGTAATTGGACTGGATAGTTTGACAGCTTAATAGAAGAACTTCGAGTGGCTGGCATAACTGTTAATTCCATCAGGATGGATGCTGGCTTAGCACCTGGTTTGCCACTGCCATGGATTATTTGAAAGAGTGGGTGGGACTAGGAGCTATGACCTGCCAGATGGTGCTAGCCGCCGGGATCTGCCTGTGGTGCCTTTGCTGCAGCAACGCCAAGATGCAGCCATGATCGCCCAAGCCTTTATAGCCATTGATGCTGGACAGTCTCCCAATGTTTGGCTTGCTGCCTTAAAAGATTAAGGTTTTTTGCAGGTTGCGAGGCTAGCGCACTGCAGTTGAGCACCTCAGCTATGTTTTGGAGGGCTCAAGGAGAGCATGTCTGCTTGCATGTGGGTTTCTCACCCTAACGTCCCACCTCTGTGAATAAAGGGTGTTGAATGAGTCCCATAATCCCTAGGGGGACACCCCAAAAGGAGTCTTGGGATAATGTTCCTTGCACAACAGAGAATAGACCTCTGCACTCACCTGCTGTAATTTTAATTTAAACAAAAAGGGGGAACTGTAGAGAGCTGTGGAGCCGCACCTTAAAGATGGCACTGGCTTCCACCTTCTACCTTCCTGATGGTGAGTGCTCTCTGGGGTAAACAACTCCTTATTTGGCTAAGTCTGAGCACTTGGTTTACCTCTGCGTATGTGGACCTATTGGCAAGGCCCACATGGCACTTGGTGATTGGTTATCCAGAAGGCAGATAGCTGGGTGCAGGCTCCCCCCCAGGTCAGAAGAAGAAGAAGAAGAAGAAGAAGAAGAAGAAGAAGAAGAAGAAGAAGAAGAAGAGGAAGAGGAAGAGGAAGAGGAAGAGGAAGAGGAAGAGGAAGAGGAAGAGGAAGAGGAAGAGGAAGAGGAAGAGGAAGAAGATCCATGTACAAGGTCCTGAATAAATGGCTGAAAGAAGAGCCTGATGTCGTGTCTTCCTTGCAGGTGAGGTAGAAGCGACAGTCAAAAACTTATTCAGAGGAGAAAATACAAAGAGCATTTATATGATATTTCCTAGAAGAAAAAAAAGTGATGTTTGTGAATAGTATAGACACAAGGCAGGAATAAAGTAGCCATGGAGTACAGAGGCTCCATAATTATCACTCATGGGAAATAAATTGTAGGAAAAATAAAATAATTGGGAGACAGTATGCTTTATTTAAAGTTAATAAATTTATTCATGATAGAATTTTAGAGTGAATACTTATACTATTGATAGTATAATGGATCATATGAAGGGCTGTGCTGGGGGACTGTCAAAAAGAAGATCACCACAATTGAAAGGACTCGGGTCTGTGGAACATTTGTGACAAGTGGAAGAGAGGCCCATGAACCCCACCCATGACTGATGAGTTACTGGCAGTTTATGATTTCCAGAAGTAAAACAGTTTTCATTATATGTGTGGTCCCTTAATAGGTGAACTAGTCTCTAAAGGATGGCCCCACAGTCATAAGTATATGAACAGCAGCACAAATGTTCTCAGTGAGTTATATTTGTATATTCAAAAAGAAAACACAAAGTTCAGAGGGAGTATAGAAATGGGTGTGGATTTGAAAAGGCTTGGGAAATAGTGTGGATGAATGTTATCTCAATATACTATGTGCATGTAAAAAGTTCTCAAATAATGAATAAAATTGTTTTGGAAAAAATAACTCTTGTTTATCTACTGCAAAAACAAACATGGATATATTTAAATAGTCAACTGGAAAAAATGACATAATGTTAGTATTCTTTTATATTTGAATGCTTTGTTGCATCAAACTTCTCATTTTGAAGCTAACATAACCCATAGCCTTTAGAAGATGCAGATTATAAACACAAAATAATAAAGACATGCAAATAAATGTCAACTTCCGAAATTTTTAAATCTTAAAAATATTAAAATGTTGAAATTACAGTGTTGTTTAGCCACTCATATAGTTCTTAAAATTTGAAAGTTCTCTGTATCAAAATCTGCATGAGTAGTAAATTTTTGAAGAAGCAATAACAAAGAACAACAGAAATTGGTAAGACGTAAGGTCCCATTAAATAGGAAAGAAATTAGAAGAATTTAAAAATGTGAGAGACTGAAGAAAAGAATTTGAATGTGAGGAATCTGACAGAACAGCTGTATGTCTTTATCCCAATATCTGTTGAGAGGCTGGGTTATTGATGCACACCTCCTCTCACTGTCTGCTGTGCTGAACAGTCTTAGAAGATATTATAAATTCATTGCATGTCAAAGAACTCCTTTGTGGTGAAACACTGAGATGCTGAGAAGATCTGATACAGCTGTGGATGCTGTAAAGCATGGTTCTAGCACCTCAGGAACAGCAACTAAAGGAGATGAAATGAGCTCCATCCTGCTATCACCAATACAATATACCAGTGGGAGCAGCAGAATGTAGCTGACTGTAGCACAGGGTTTTATCAATGTCCTCTCTATAGTAATCAAGTTGAAATATCTGTACATTTCATTCCATGAAGATACTTAGCTCCTAAAGTCATCTTTGCAAAAGCATTCTGAGTATTGGAAAGAAGCTGAAAATGAGTCTGGGCTTTAAATGAAATAAGAGCTTCTAAGTGACTGAAGGCATAGCAGTTTGCTTCTTTTATAAGGAAACAATCTGCCTTTTGCATTTCAACAGTGAGGTTATATTTATCCTGTATGAACAAATGAAAATACAATCTCTGTGGTCAGAATGTATTGCATGAGAGAAAAATCTATTTTCAACATTAAAAAAGTGTTGTTTATTCATATGCTTGTGGAATGTCTCAGTGGGAGAGTTTGATGCACTAGCATGAAAAAGACCGAAGCGCCTATCCTCTAAATCCAAGCTGAACATGACCATGTACACCTGTATCTCCAGCAATGTGGAAGGTGGACATAGGATGGTTGCTGAGGTTTAGAGGTCACTGGCCTAGCTCCAGAATCAGTGAAAGATGCTATATAAAGAGAGTACAGAGTGATAGAGCAGGACAGCCAATGTCCTTATTATGTCTTCATGTGTGCTGTACCTGTTTACACACAGGCACACACACACACACACACATTATTTTTTAGTTTATAAACAATTTGGACTAACTCTCTGCAATTAGGACTTTAGCCAGAAAGCTAAATGTGTCCTTGGGAATTAAGATAAGGATTATTTCTCTAAAACACCATTAGTATCTAGTCTTAATCTAAAGTAACTTTGAAGCATTAAATGAGTTAATCATGCTCAATTGTCTTAGAGCTGGGGATATATAACTATTTTCTTATATCAACTTGAGCTGTGATATAAAATAGCTTTTAGGTGTGACTCACACGGGCCTTGTTGTAACAACAGATTGGCCTAGCTATGAAAAATGTCCTAGTATTATTTCTAGTTATCAAAATTATACAGCTTAAGAGGAAGTTATATTCCTGACCAGCCACAGATACACATGTTCCCATTAGATAGAATATATTCATTATATAAAGCAGTGAGAGAATTCCCAAACCATATACATATATCAGCAGCATACAGGGAGACAACAAAAGAAAAATACATTCAGGAGTCTGTATTCTTGTAAGCTTTACTTGAGAAAGACTTATCCATCAGAGAGTTATTCTTCTAGTGGACTGACATCTGAACTTCAATTGCCATCTGCTGCACCTCTGAAAAGGCATTGCTTCCAGCAATGGAAAGTCTCTCTGGACCTGTATTCAAGAAGAAACTTCCTCCTTTCAACTGTCAATAGTTCCCCAGGCAGGGTATGACTTTCATCATTCATGCTGGGATTTCATCAGCCTTAATTTTTTTAATAAATAACAATATATTTAACTTTTTACCACAGCAAAGTGATAACTTGATATGCTAATTTTTTGCACTTATTTTTATTTTCATACAATACATCCCAACCACAGTTTCCCCTCCCTTCACTCCTCCAGGTCAGACACACACCCCGCTTCTGCTTTCAAGATCCATCAGCCTCTGTTTCCCTTTAGAAAAGAGCAGGATTCCCACGGATGTCTACAGAACAAGGCATAACAAATTACATTAAAACTAGGCACATACCCTCATATACGGGCTCAGCAAGGCAACCGGGTAGGAGTAAAAGGCTGCCAAGAGCAGGAGAAATAATCAGAGACACTTCCACTCCCACTGTTGGGAGTCCCCGCAAAACACCAAGCTAAGCAACCATAACATAAATGCAGAGAATCTAGCACAGACCCATACAAGCTCCATGACTGCACTTCAGTCTCTGAATACCTATGAGCATAACCCTGCTTAGGTGATTTTGTGGAGTTTGCTCTCCTGGTGTCCTGACCCCTCTCATCCCTACAATTCTACCCCTGCCTCTTCTATGTGGTCTTCAAGACCCAAGGGAAGGGACCCAATAGAGATCTCTAATATGGGCTCTCTCTGCCTAATGTTAGGTTGTGGGTATCTGCATCTGCTCCCATTAACTGTATCTGGCTTGATCTTGTGAGGTCATGGGCCAACCAAAATATTCTGTTAGTCACCTTTACCACTGGAAGTTGTTTTGCATTTAAACATTTTGAAACAGAAATGTTCAAAAATATACCAAGTACCTGAAATCTTCAATTTTAACTAAGTTATTCTAGCCACACCATTTTTTCCATTATCTCTGTATTTCTTTTTTTATGACACTCTTGAAATGACTTTGCTTCTACTCATTTTTCAAGTCTTTTATTTTGAGGTCCCAATATCCCCCAATAAATCTCAACTGCATAAGAAATACTTTCAAGAACAGTTATTCAAGGAAGCAAGCTTGTTTCTGTATTATAAGGCAATGGCTGCAGCCAATGCAACAGTGGCATTCAAAGTGCCTTTCTCTTATTACATAGGGAACCAAGACAGTGAGAGCAGCCAAAACAACAAGAAAATTCTCAGAGAAAAATAATCCTGAATTATGGAAAGATATTAACATTTTTATTACATGTCTTCCTTGGTTTACTAAAATATATAACTCACTATGTCACGCTATAGCTTTCATTACAAGATTTTTCCTTTTTTGTTTCTCTTAAATTTTATTCTATTTTTTTTTTTTGAGTAGGGGAGATTGCAAGGACAGAAGGTGGATACAAAGGGACAGAAAATGAAAGGGGTGGAAATGCATAATATGAAAGACACAAAGAATAAATAAAAGAAAGTTTAATTAAAAATAGTGGGTGAAAATAAATGATGCTTATTGCAATTATTTTAAAAAGAAGAAGAAGAGGAGGGGCCACTATCCTTTGGTAAGATATATAATACATAGCACCAGAAATACTATCCTTCATTTTGTATATGGTACCCAAAAAAAGTGCCAGATATAATCCCAGGACTTGGAAGGCAGAGGACTATGATTTGGATGACAGTCTAGGCTATATATACTAAGGCTCTGTTCACAAAATGTAGGTTTTAATATATGCATATTTATATACAAGAATACTTCAGAACTATGTTTCTATCTTTCATAAACAACAAGAAGATAGCTTAATGAAGAATGACTTTTCTTATTTACAGGAAAATGCCCTGCTGGGGAAATGGAGATACACTTTTTGTTTTCATAGAAAAATACATTGTGTTCTTATTGCAACCATTTATGAAGAATGCTATCCTCATTTTATGTTGTACTGATTGTTCAATTAAAATGTGTCAAATATGACTTACTAGTCACTGATAATCCTGGAAGTAGAACTACAATGATTCCATGGTTATTATAAATGTTTATTTGCTCTTATCAGAAATTTCTAATACATACAAAATCAACATAGTATCTATTCCACTCAGTGGTTGTCTGCATTATGATACTTTGATTCAATATGTATCTTTACATATTTCTCAATTTTACAGTTAACTATTGTATAATTACAATCCTTACAAAAAATAACAATTTAAGAATGTCAATATTTGCATAGACTATATGGATAAAGATTTATTATTGTTCTTCAGTTCTACTTAGAATCCTGATAAAGGATTCAGAGATTGGGAGTACCTCAGCACTCTCTTTGCTGTTTATCTATGAATTGTAGCATTTTCACTAATAAGAGTAGGCTATCCAGAAAAGAAAAAAGAAAAAAAAAAAAAAGGACGTTTTGAAATTTGCAGGCAAATGGATGGAAATAGAAAAAAATCATCATGAGTGAGGTAACCAAGACACAGAAAGAAAAACATGATATGTACTCACATGATATTAGACATAAAGCAAAGGATAACCAGGCTACAAACCACAGCAGAGAAGATAGGTAACAAGGAGGACCCAAAGAGAGACATCCGTGGATCCCCTGAGAAAAACAGATAGATAAGATCTCCTGAGTTAACAGGGAGCATGAGGAGGGGTAGGAAGAGAACACTGGGGAGCAGGATGGTCAGAGAGGGAGAACAAAGAAATAGTATCTTGACAGACGGAGCCATTGGGGTTGGGGAGAAACCCTGGGCTGGGTAAATTCCCAGGAATTTACAAGGATAAGCCCAGCCAAGATGCCAAGCAATAGTGGAGAGGGTGCCTGAACTGGCCTTCTCCTGTAAAGTAATCAAATTAATGACCACCCTAAATGTTATCATAGAATGGTCAGCTAGTACTTGGGAAGAAGCTTGGTCCTGCCTCAACTTGATATACCAGGCTTTGTTGACTCCCCTTGGGAGACCTTATTTTCTTTGAGTAGTGGATGGTTGGTGGAGTTGGGGGTGGGGAACGCTGGAGGGTGAGTAGTAGGAGGGTAGGGAAGGGGGATTGTGGTTAGAAAAAAAAACCTTAAAAAAGAGACCAGAAGTCAAAAAAAAAAAAAAAAAGTAGTCTATCATAGTGGAAAACATATTTTAAAGAAATGATATTCTCAGGAGAGGTCACTTCAAGAACACATGTGCTGCATTTGCTTACACAGTATTGTCATTTATTTCTAACTTACATAATTGGATCATTCCCGCCAGACTGCCAATCAGTATAATGTTCATGGAGTCAGTAAAAGGACGATCTCTTAGAACAAGGGCATGAAAAACATGAAATCCATTCAGAATACTTTCTTTCAGTATCATTCACTATCTGGTGCTTATTTTGAATTAATCTGCATTTTTATGTCTCACTTTCTAATTGACTATTTTCATCTTAAATGGGAAGGATATGGAACAACTGATTATACAAATTGCCGTAATTATTATTAAGCCCAAAGTATATACTTAAATACTCTCAATTGTGTGCTGATAAGATATAGTTTATTCACAGCTTGAAACCCCCATCACTTGTGATTTGACTATTATAAAATGTGAAGTCTCTCAAGTCATTCTGATTTTCTCCTCAAATCTATTGTTCTAAGGCTTTTTAGTATTTTGCAGATAAAATTTAAGGACCATAGCATATTTGTTTTTAAAATATGATTCCTATGAAATTTACTGGGCATAGCTTACCAATTTTCTAATTTCAAAAAGGCAGAACATATTCAAAAGCAGTAGATTACATGAAGTACATGTGTATTTATAGAGACGCTGAGAACTAAAGAAATCTGTGATTCCTGTGTCCACACAACTCAAAACAGCATCTGAGGAGAGGGAAGATCAACCATGCATGTCCCCATTTGCCAAGCGATTCCACATGACAATGTGGTTAATGAGGTTACAAAGATACAGCTCAGAAAAACATTCTGCTTCAAGGAATGAAAGAAAAGCAAAGATTGATCTCTTTTTCATTTCTTTCTGGGTCTTCGATACTAAGTTGCCTGTGAGAGGCAAGTAAAAGGCCTGGGATTTTCTGTCAGCTTCTCTTATATCTGTCTCATCACTTGAACATCCCACTACAGTTCTCATGTAATTTTAGGAAGAAATTGGAGACAATTGTCTTCAAATGTTAACTTCACTAAAGCATACTGAATGATAATATACAGTATCCTATTTAACCTAGAAATGGGGGAGGGGGCTTTCTTGTCATCTCTTTAAACTTTATAATTCACCAAATAAAGCTTGGAGTCAGAAGGCGGAGCTAGCCACTAGGTGACCGACCGTAGAGGTTTGGAGGACTGTAGGCAGAGAAGAGACAGGAAGTAGTAAGGCGGGGCTGAGAGAGGATCTCTGCCCTTTTGAATAGAAAAACAATAGAGATAGGAGGCAACTGATGACTGCTCCCTGCTTCTCTGTGCTCTCAGGTTCTTACCCCAATATTTGACTCCCAAATTTATTGATAAAGATTAATTAGATTAACACTTCACCCAGAAATCAATTTTAAACTATCACTATCATATGATGGCAAGAAAAACTATAAAACATTTGTCTTACAATCCAAATTCCACATGCTATAATTCCCATAGTTTTCATTATCTACCTCATTTCTCAAGAGTCCATTAGGATATACTCAAAAGTGGCTAAGAGGGTCTCATCCATACTCTCCAAACTGAACACTATTGTTTTCCTTACATACATTTGTATATTTTTTCATATATGCTGCTATAGACAGAAAAAAATAATATAAATGGCTTAAAATAGTGTTTACTGTAAGGTAAGTGAGGGAACTAGAGAGAAGGAATAGCTGATCCTTTCTGATATCACACATACTAGATTCCTGGAAGTCATGTTGTAAGATACACAACTCATTAATATAACAAAAATGCTTCTCAACTTGGGTGATGACTGTGGGGCAAAGCAACCCTTCAGACAACACTATGGAAATATCAGCACTCTGCATCAACAGAGTAAATGGGATTAAGGGGGCAAGTCTAGGGGTACTGCCTAAAAAGAGTCTCAAAGGATTATTGTCACTTAAATTTTATAAATAAAAGAGATGAGGGACGAACATGGATAAATTCTCCAAATTATAAAAAATCATAGTCACTGAAATCCAAGCACTCCAGAACTAGAATTTTATTGTAATAACCACTATAATTACAAATCTGTAACCCTCTTTTTTCTATATAAGTGTAATAATGGTTCTCTCATTTAAAGCATGCATTAAAAATACACTTTGCACAATTGCACTGCTTTGCTGTCTACTATACTTTAAAGAATTTGAAAAATGACTTTCCAATTGCAGGCCCTGCTATTTTGCTGATTTGCAGAATTTAAGATGTGGATAAATTACTTATGGGACTCATATTAGACATATATTATTTAGGAGATTTATAGTAGAAGCTAATCCAAGCCAGCTGATTCACACTGGGGAAATATCTTAGAGAAAAGTGTTCATATAAGCTCCAAAAGAAATTTATCTCAAGAAGAATTTTCTAAAGGAATAAGATACCTGAAATGCTGAGATATTTCTCACTAGTCTTTGGATCTCTCAAAACTCAGCATTGCCTATTTCTCTTTATCAATTCAAAACTGTACAGATTTTCTTCGTGCTTTTTCAGAAATCAGAGAAAGGTCATGTCCTGTCACCATTCTTGCTTTCCATATAATGATGTAATATTTATAATGACACTCATCTTGGTCTTAAAGATTTGGGTAATCTAGGTAGAGCTGTGTGTTTGGATACCTTCTATCAGCTGTAACTCAGCACAGGAAGATCATATGGAAAGAGTATAGCTAGAGAAGAAAATAATTAAAAACTAGGAGTTTCCAATACATATGTGAAGAAAATTGTTTATTTTACGAACATGGGTCTGCTGTTGGCTATACTTTATCAATTCCGTGAGGTAATTGATATTCTAGAAGATGAAGTAGGTCCCTCTGCAATTTTGTATATTACAATTATATCTGTGGGGTTAAAGATAAAATTTATTCAATATTTGAATATTTTCTATTTATCTACAAATCTTTTCCATTAAACATTAATAATTCAGACCCTAGGTTTTTTTTAAACTGGGATTTGTGTTCTATAGTACAAGATAAATATTTCTTATTCTAGATACTGGGGGAAAATGTTTCATATTTGAGAATGTTTTTAAATTTTTGGATATTTATACATATATAATCTTGGCATTGGACTCAAAATTTATTTATGGTTCATATTTCATATACAAAAATAAAGATAATTTTATAAAATCTCTATATTGATACTATTTTATAGTCTATATCTCTATATTAATATCTATTATATTTAATAAATTAGCAAATACATTTTATGTATTGCATAATATAATATTTAATAAATGTCAATAAATAAAACAAAAAAAGATCCTGAGTTGCATGAAATCATAACTGGCCTCAAGAAGTGTAGAGTCAGATTGCCAGTGTGCTATTGTAAGGTCACTTTGGCAGAGAAATGCCTTTCCTGGAATTCTACTCTGTCTGGGTTCTAACTAGAACTGCCGGACAGTGTTAGGAAGACTCATGGGCCTCAGCAGCCAATCACCACAGGGCATCTTTAAAGTCACATTGAAACATGGCTAAAGGCAAAAGGATTTTGTTGCATTCCAGTTTTCAACATCACATTAGCTTTGTAATTTCACTTCCTCAGTCTCTGACGTGATGTAACCAGCATCCCAAAACACTTGTAGCAGCTCTGTTTTACTCTGTTAATTTTTACTGATGCAAAGGTACCTGTGACAATTACTGTCCCATCTCCTATAAACTAATATGATCTTCTGAAGACGATAAGTGTAATTACTGTCATAAAATCCTACTCAAATTGATCAAAATATTCCCTGTCTTATAGTAAAAACACATATTGTTTTGTAGTAGTTAATATGTATTATATATATTTATGAATATGCTAATTTTCTATTTCAAATAATTGTTTATTATTTCTTTCTTTGAAAAAAAACAAACTCAATACATAATCTCAAATTTTATACTTTTTTCAGATTTGAGTATATTTCCTAATATGGATTCACATATATTATTATGCAATCTTATATTTAAGCTACCCCTTTTATAATAATTTCAATTACCCAATTTCTTTATCCCTTTGATGAAGCCCATCACAGTGTCCATCATAGATAGCATTCAGAAAATAGAGGATAAAAACATGCTATGTGTGCCCTATTTGAGTTGAATATACCACAGTCTTTTATTGACTATACATTATCTACTGTGGGTTTCTGAATTAATAGCTACCACTTGCAAAAAGAAACTCAAGACTCAGACATCATTGTGGAAGATGGGATAGGAAGGTTGCAAGATCCAGAAGGAGTAGCTGTCTGTAGTGGGAGGAAAAGTATTGATTAGACTTACCAGAGAGCTTTACACATAAACGAATAAACAGATAATAATATATAAACAAGACTTGTACAAGATCAGGCTACCCAAAATTCCAACATTGATGGAGGTATGGATAGAGGGTATTTCATAAAATACCACCTCTACTTGTGTAACTATCGGCAATTGATGGTTCCTAGGAAAGGTAGTCAGTTTACCTCAGGCATGTAATCTGAGAGTTTACCCATGCTCCCATACCCCAATACAGACTGGAAGCACTAAATTGATAAAAGACAGAGAAAGGGAAGGAGGGAGGGAGAGAAGCATGAAGGGGGAGGGAATATGAAGTTAGGAGAAAATGATGGGGGAAGATAGAGGAATTGATGAGGAAAGAATTGAAGTGGGATTTGATCCAAACATATTATGAACATGTCAATGTTAAACTATTTTTAAAAGAACATCTGTGTAATAAAAATATTTACTATGTACCATATGAGGCATATTATACCTTAACTGAGTATTCCCACTCCTGAGGAAGCTTAAAACTTGATCTCAAACTTTTTTAATAACTCTCCTATTGAAAAGTGCGATTCATGAATTATTTTCTTCTTGCATATGACAAGGTCAATGATTATCTGGCCAACAAAACAAAACAAAAAATACCTGACTCTTCTTATCCATATCAATTTTGGTTCATAATATATATTCTTATATAAGTGAATTTTAGATCTTTTAGGCCACTTTATATTTTTATTGTTCTGTTTTTATATATAATATTTAAAGGACAATTCCATCAGTTTTCCCCTTCTCGTTCTTCCCTCCAGTCCCTCCCAAGGCACTTCGCTTTAACTTCTTCCAGTGTCTCCTCACTTGAAGATCGGCAGCTGCTTCTCTCTGCCCAGTGCAACATTTTTTTCCTTTTTATTTTTATACTTAGCATAAGACCCATTTTCTTATAAGCTTTCTTTGTCGTCTTTAGTTTTAAGTTAACGTATTCCATTTTTCTAACTGACAACTGCACTGGTACATATAGAAGGTAACTCATGAACCCATAAACACCTACATTTTATTATAACAAAGTCTAAAAGCATAAAACCACTTTTAATTCACCAACAGTTATTAAGATGGTAAAACAATTCTTAACTGAGAGTGAGCATATATAAAACTTGCAGTAACTCACTTAGTTGGCACTAACATAATTATTTGAGGATTTATAGTGAGATAGTTTTGCAATTCCTTACTTCTCTTCATACAACAGTTTTCTTGTGAGCCTTTGTTGGTTAAGTTGAGAATTATGACATCTATAAAGAGGTTCTAACACACCATAAAGTAAGAACACATGAAGATTTGGTCTTATTTACTTTATATAAATTTACCTATGCAACTACTTTTACCTTCAAAATTGGGAGGAATTCAAAGAGAATAGTTTATGACACAAGAACAGTATTTAGTATGTGTTTCATCTTCATAAATAAAGTGTACAAAGCCCACAATCCTACATTTGCATGCTACCTTTAACTGCTTTCCCATTGTATCTGTATGCATTCCTGCATATGGTGTAGTACATACATCCAGCAAAATATAAATAATTTACCATGGAGATATTTTCAGAGGAAGCCCACTCACACTTGCTAGAAAACTGCTTTCCTCTTGGAAAGGATACATTTGAGCAGAGTTTTCCATTCATAATGGGACACTTCATTTACAATGAAATGTAAAATATAATAAGCACATCCTTTTGTCAATGCCTGGGTCATTTTAAACATAGTAAGATGAGAGCTTGTTCTAACTTGCTTAATTGGAATTCTATGATTATTCTACTCTATGTGAGATACTTGAACTAATTACTTGTTAATTTCTCCTCTGTGATCATGTATTTGCATTTGTTAAGATTAAATTAATGTCAGTATATATATGTTGATTATTATAATTTCAGAATAATTCTTAAATAAGGCTACACATTTATCTTTCATAAGAGAGGTAACATAATCTTTCATATTCAGCAAGGTGTCTCGGATTTTCAAAAACTGGTATTATTATGGGTTTTACATGATAGTGATGCTTAAGAAAAGCTTTGTGCACACAGTTTCCCACTAGACATTTGAAAGAGATTTCTGTAAAGATTTTTCAAAATCTTCTGTGATAATTACTACAACAATTGTCCTCCTCTCTTTCTAGAACTAAATTTTACAATTTATACCTCGTCCTTTCCCAGAATGTTAAACAGAATTCTTTTTTCTGTATCACTTCTTCCTTTTGATAACTGATAATCACGCCATTGAGAAATGCTATCACTCTCTATAAACAAAATTCTCATGAGCCACAATTGTTTCCAAAACAACTCAAATAACTTATAGAGACAAGTTTGCATTTTTGCTTGGTTTTGAGAGGTTTCTGTTGTGTTTTGTTTTACTTCCTATAGAGGAATAAAGTCCCTGAATAGAAACTAAGAGAAAAACTATTGCAGAGTAAGTTTATATTACTTGATTATTAGACAATAAGAATAGCTTAAAATAAAAGAGCTGCTGTACAATCAAGCATTTTCTTAATTATTTATACAACTTAAGATGTTTTCTACATGTTTTTCTTAAAAGGCAAAATAAGTCTAAAAGCCACAAGCTTTTCACATAAACTAATGCTCTGTGAAAAGAAGGGTAATGTGTGGCAGATGCTGCAGGTGACCTTGTGAAGGCATAGATTTACCATTGCAGAGCTTTGTTTCAGGGAAGGACCATTTGGTACCTGAGAGCAGAGCCCAAGTCTGAGAAGACTCTAGGAAAGGTCTCAGCAATGCACCTGACAGTCAATGGATTCAAAACTTGGTTTCTCACTGAAAGTTTAGCCAATAGTTTCCAAAATTACTGTAAGATATACCCTTTACCCAATCCTGAAATGCCAAGACATGTAACAGTCCACTTACATATGTTTAAAAAAAAAAAAATCCTCTCACCGCTGAGCTTGGGGGCCAAATTCCTCTGCTATGCTGGAGCAAAGGGTTTCAGCTTGGGTTCATTTGAACCTGTCCAAAGGAATAAACTGACTCTCATGTTTGCATCAGAATTTAGCTCCCTGGTGGTCTTTGGGGGTCCCTTAACATGGTACAACATTTGGTACATTGGCCAGGAACCTCCATGAACTCTAGACCAGAGGGTCTGACTAGTCACTAAGTGTCTCTGAATGATATCTGTCTGAGAGATAAGTATCTCTGAATGGTGTCTGTATAAGAGATAAGTGTCTCTGAAAGGTGTCTGGTGTCTGCCTCTGAGCAGTGAGTGTCTCTGAGTAGTGTCTGCCTCTGAGTGGCAAATGTCACTGAGTCTGTGTAGTAGGAGGTTTCTGGCCTGGACTTTCAGGCCTAGTCTCAAGATTTAGGCCCGCAATGTTTACAGGTATGTTAAGGTAAGCCAAGCCTTGAATTGTCCAAAAATATATATTTTATATCAAACATATGTATTCATTTTAATTAAATATTAGAGGATGCTTCCCTAGGCTGAAATAGTGTGTGAAACACCCTTAAAATGAAGGTTTTATCCCATTTTGGTTCTGTGGAAGAAGTCATCTATCCATCTAATTAAACTGACTTCAGTATCTTTCCATCTGCTCCAACCCTTAGGTGCTCTACCCTGTAGTAGGAGGTTTCTGGCCCAGGCTTTCAGGCCTAGCCTCAAGGCTTAGGCCTGCAGACCCACAGACCCACAGAGACACACAGATGCTTACATTAATTTTAGGCTGATCAGCCTAAAGCCCAGGCACATAACTTGCTAACTCTTTACCCTTAAACTAACCCATGACTCTTATCCTGTTCAGCCATGCAGCTCGGCACCTTTTCTCAGAGCAGCATAGTTGTCCTTTGCATCTTCTGGCTTCTCTCTGGCATTCTGCTCTGTTCCGCCTGTTCCTAGAGTCTTCTTAGTCTGATAGCCCTGCCCACACTTCCTTTCTGCCTTTGGCCAATCAGCACTTTTTATTAAACTCTTAGGCGGGGGACAATGGAACAACCTAATTCCCCTACAAGTCTGTCTGTCTTTAGTATCATTTCTTGGGTGCACTCAAATCAGTGATTGTGACCAGATCTAGTTAAGAGTGGTTGCACTGGTGAACTGTGGTCACAAGGGGCTAGAAAAACTTCCAGACCCCAATGGAAGGGACTAAGCACCCCATATCTGTTGAGGATGGAAGGCCTCAGATCTATATGGGGACAGAGTGCCCATATCTGTGACAAACACCATGGGACAGACAATTTCTTCTCTGGACTTACTCTTAACTCATTACCGAGATGTTAGCACCCTCGGTCTTGTCTTGTCTGTGTTTCTCTGTATTTGTGTTTTTGACTATTATAAATACCATGGGACAGGTGACTTCTTTCCCTCTGGACTTACTCTTAACTCATTACCGGGGTGATAATGCATGTGCTCATAATCTTTCAGTCATGATAAAAAGTCTAAACTTGCCACCTTTTGCTTGTCAGATGGCCAGCAATCGTCATTGACTGGCCTCCTAAGGGAACCTTTGATTTAGCCCTCACAGGGGCAGCAGAGGTAATGGTCTTCAGACCATGAGTGTGACACTCCTACCAAGTGCCCTACATAGTGGTCTGGAGAAACTTAGTAGAGGAACCACCTTCTTGTATTAAACCATTTCTTGCCCCAAAAGTTTAAGGTGCTGGCAGCTACAGAGAAAGGCTCACCCTCCAAGACCCCATTGGCTCCTAGGCTGGAGATCCTTCAAGGAGGCAGCACAGATGATAACATCTCCCTACCTTTTTATGCCCCCCGATCCTGGTACAGCCATCCTACCACCAGATTCTCTCTCTGTTTGGCCGGCCCCAAATGCTCCTACCTCTGGGATAAGGAAGGGATCATCTCCTGGGACCTGCAGTCATAGGGGAAATATCTGTGATCCTAGTGCTATAGTTCTTCCCCTTAGAGTGTGGGACGCCCCCCCACCAAGATGGAAATCAACCGTATTCCTACTAACCCTTCACTACTAGTGACCTTTACAATTGGAAGACCCAAAATGCACCCTTCCCAAAAAATCCTAAGAAACTGATTAGCTTCTTTGAGATAATTCTTTTTACCCACCAACCTATGTGGGATGACTGTGCACAACTTTTGAAGGTCTTCTCTATGCCAGAGAAGAGAGATCGAATACAGACCGAGGCTTGGAAGCTGGTTTGGGGCCCCACAGGAGAGCCCACAGCCAACCAGGCTCTCATAGATGTGGCCTTCCCCCTAATTTGCCCAGTGAGGGATTATAATATGGCTGAAGGTAAGGCGAGCCTCCTGATCTATCAGGATACTCTATTGGTGGGTCACAAAGCAGCCACAAAGCGGCCTGTGAATTTGAGTAAGAGCTACATTGTGAGGCAGTGAACAGATAAAAACCCAGTGACATTCCTGAAACCCCTCCAGGAAACCTTCAGGATGTATAAGCCCTATGATCCTAAAACCCAGAAAAATGCCCTGCAATGGCTTTTCTTTCAATAACCAGTCAGCTCCTTATATCTGGAGAAAACTACAGAGGTTGGAACACCTAGGAGAAGAAAATATTAGAGATTTAATAAAGGAGGCTGGAAAAGTATATAGTAGAAGAGATAGTGCAGAGGAAAAAGAAATTAAAAGAGAGCAGCATAAGAATCAGCACCTTGCTAGCATGCTGCTCACCACTCCTGCAGAACCAGAAGAGTACAAAAAGCGACTGACATCTGGTGGCTGGAGAAAAAGATTTGAAAAAAAAAAAAAAAAAAAAGGCCCTGGTTGGGAAAGAATGAATGTGCATACTACAGAAAGAAGGGGCACTGAACTAAGGAATGTCCCCCAGAAGGAGCCTAAGGGCAACACCAAAGTCCTTAGCCTACAGAACAGTGAGGAGGAGACAGGATTTGCCCCCCTCCCAGCCCAGGGTAACCCTAAGAGTGAAGGGGAGACCAGTTGACTTCATGGTAGACACAGGCACACAGAATTCAGTATTACTGAGGGCTGATGGATCCATGACGGACACAAAGACTTGGGTTCACTGGAGTCATACCTTATTCATGGACTACCCAAAGAACAGTGGACTTGGGAACAAGGCAGGTAATCCACTTTTTACTACTGATTCCAGAATGCCCACATCCCTTATTAGGCCATGATTTACTGAACAAAATGAAAGCCAAATATCTGTTTCTAATGAAGGAGCTAAATTGCTTAATGAAAATGGGAAACCCATTTATGTATTAGTGACCAGTAATTTAACTGAAGAATACAGGCTGCATCAGATAATTACTGCACCTGAACCTCAGCTGAGACATGGCTTCAGGAGTTCCCATCAGTCTGGGCTGAAACAGGGGCAATGGGACTAGCAGTGCACACCCACCCATATATGTAGAAAATAAGCCAGAAGCAGATCCAGTCAAGGTCCATCAGTACCCCCATACCCCTAGAGGCCAAGAAGAGCATCACACTACACATCAAGAGGCTACTGGACTCGGAGTGTCCTCAGGCCTGTGCAGTTGGCCTGAAACACACCCCTGCTACCTGTGAAGAAGCCTCATACTAATGGTTACAGACCAGCCCAGGACTTGCAAGAGGTCAACAAAAGGGTGATGGACACACACCCCACAGTGCCTAACCCTTATAGCTTACTTAGCTCACTGACCCCATATTGGCAATGATATACTGTTATGGATCTAAAAGATACCTTTTTCAGTCTGCCCCTGGCCCCAAGAGCCAGCAATACTTCGCCTTAGAATGGCAGGACTCAGAGATTGGGATCAGTGGCCAGCTGACATGGACTAGACTACTACAGGATTCAAAAACTCCTCCACCTTCTTTGGTGAACCTTTGCATGAGGACATGAGTGAGTACCAGACACAGAACCTAGAAATCAGTCCATTACAGTGTGTTGGCGTCCTGCTAATTGCAGCCACAGACCAAGAGACCTGCATGGCTGGGACCGAGCAGCTATTAGGAGCCCTGGGGGACCTAGGGTACCATGCCTCAGCCAACAAGGCCCAAATATGCAAGAGGGAGGTAACATACTTTGGTTATATCCTGAAGGAAGGGCAGCAGTGGCTTTCAGATGTAAGAAAGGAGACAGTACTTAAGATTTCCATACCTACTACCACTAGTCAGGTAACACAGTTTAGATGACCACCCTGCCTCCACATAATAGCAACTTTGTCCCAACTGGTCAAGGATGCTGACAAGTTGACCTTGGGACAGACTCTCACTATAACCACTTGAAGGAGTTCTCAAGCAGCCCCCTGATCTATGGCTGAGCAATGTCAGAATGACTCATTATCAGACTTTGTTGTTTAACCCTGCCAGCTCTGAATCTGCTATTCTATGATCTGTCTGATCTAGACTGGAAAGCATCACTGCATAACTGCTCCAGGATCCTGGACTGGTGTACAGCATTAGGCCAGATTTATGAGACATCGCGTTGCCCAGTGCAGAAGTTACCTGGTATACTGATGGCAGTAGTTTTATGCCGGAAGATCAAAGGTATACAGGAACAGCAGTTCCACTGTAGAGCAAATGCCACCTGAGTCGTCTGCCCAATAAGTGGAGCTGATAGCCCTACCTAAGGCACTAGAACTGGGGCAAGGGCAGAAGGTTAACATCTACACCAACAGCCAGTATGCTTTTGCCATAGCACATGTGCATGGGGCAATATACAAAGAAAGTGGTCTTCTGACTACAGAAGGAAAAAGTATCAAAAATAAAGATGAGATCCTGGCCCTCCTTAAAGCCCTATGGCTACCCAAGAAACTGGCCATTGTCTATTTCCCAGGGCACCATAGAGAGGATGGACCTGAACCCATGGGCAACAGTGTGCCAAATGAAACCACCCAGAAGATGATACTATAGACTCACATAGTTTATGTACATCTGTTGGTGGATCCTGGGGCACCTAGTCTACCAGAGAGTCATACTAAGGAGGATCTTTCCTAGATTGGGAACCTCCCTATGACCCAGTGCATGTACAGGTGGTGGAGAGCTGCAGACAGTGGGATCATCTTGCCTGAGCATCTGGAAAAGAGACTGCTTACCAAGATCCATCAACCCTCTCATATGGGAACATGGGAACCCAGGTGGAAAGGACCCTACATCATTCTGCTGATCATGCCCACAGCCATCAAGGTTGACAGCATAGCCACCTGGAGACACAATTCCCATGCCAGGCCAGCAGACCCTTTCACACTCAAGGAAGATTTCCAGAGTGAAGAATGGGAAGCTTCAAAAGATTCAGACAATCCCCCTCAAAGTGGTAACATGGCTTCTACTGATAATTTTACTTGCTGAGACTGGAACCTTGGGAAATTCACACACACCTTGGAATCAGACCTGGACAGAACTAGAGACAAAAGAATCCCATGATTGGGACTCTCAGGGACCAGTTAAAGGGGGAAATGTGAAGCCATAGATTTACCATTGCAGAGCTTTGTTTCAGGGAAGGACACTTTGGTGCCTGAGGGCAGGGCTCGGGTCTAAAAAGAGTCTAGAAAAGGTCTCAGGAATATGCCTGACAGCAGATGAATTCAAAACTTGGTTTCTCACTGAAAGTTTAGCCAATAGTTTCCAAGAATTACTGTAACCTATACCCTTTACCCAATCCTGAAATGCCAAGACATGTAACACCTCACTTACATATGTTTTCTTTAAAAATTCTCTTATCCCTGAGTTCAGGGCCAAATTCCTCTGCTGCACCAGAACAAAGGGTTTCAGCCAGGGTTTTTTTGAGCCTGTCCGAAGGAATAAACTGACCTTTGTACATTTACATTGGAATCCAGATTTTTGTCTTTGAGGGTCCCTCAACATGGGTACAATAGCCTAACATTAATTAATAGAAGATGAAAAAGGGGGGAGTGAATGATGAGATGGAAAAGAAAAATCTTGCCTGTAAGTGATGGATTAGAGAAACTGCTAAACTAAACCACTCTGTGGATCAAACTGCCAAGGCATCTCTCAGGGGGCATAGAGAAGAGCAAAATGGTGGGAAAGCAAGCAGATGTTATATGATGACCAGCAGAGTGGGGAATCTGAGCTGACATAGCCTGTCTGGATTGACCGGGAACTAGATGCCCTTGCTCAAGGTAAGTGACCTTCAGAGAAAAGTTGAGGGGTGGAGATGGCCCTGGAGCACTAATGGTAGTTCTTGACAAACAGAAACTTGCCTTAGGAGATCTGCTTCTATAGTAAACAGAACCCCACCTTTAGGCTTGTTTACTCTATAGAAATACTTCAGTTTACACAGCCAAAGTTCTTCTGTTTAGGACAATGTCTCCAGTACTGCCATGGGGTAATAGGGAGGAGACATATTTGGGCCTAAAATTGCCAAAGAGCCAAAACCAATGTCTGTAATCTAACTTTTATCTTTATTTGGTGACTTTTCTCACTCAGGTTTTGAATTGTAAATATGCTTTGAGTTTTGCCCATCTCTTTTAATAATGCTTTAACAATAAATGACTGAAACCACCTCTTCATTCAACCAAGTTACAAACCAGACTTGCTATTTTAGCAAGGAATGTAGCTGCTTTTTGCCCTTCCCCTAATATTCTGCCAGATGTTAAACGGGATTGAAATTAGACTGTTTGTGTTGGTAGAGATTTAAGGACAACCTAATGTTAACTCCATCGTGTTGTAATTAGTGATCTCTCTTATGCTGATCTAAAATTACAAACAGCAAACAGGACAAAAGGAAATACAATATGTAAGGACTAAGAAAAAAGAACACCAGAGAATGTAATATAAAAGCCATATCTTTTGCTCTAAGAGATGAGAAGTTTAAAGAGAAGCCTAGTGCTAAATAATAGAAAAGGTGTGGTGCCTTCAGGACAGATGTAGCTTAAAATTTTCCTGTGTCCTGAAGCTGCTCAGTCCCAAATAAACACACAGAGGTTTATATTAATCACAAATTGTTTGGTCTATGGTTCAGGTTTCTTACTAGCTAGCTCTTGCTTCTTAAATTAAGCATATCTTTTAATCTATGTATCAATACATATCTCCTGTTTTTATTTGTGTTCTATTACATCTTTCTCAATCCAACAGGTTTGCAGCACTTCCCCCAACTCTGCCTTTCTTCTCCCTGTATCTCTCTTGGATTTCCCACCTAGCTACATCCTGTCTTTTCATAGGCCAAAACACCTTCTTTATTAACCAATGGTAGCAACACATATTAACAGCATACAGAAAGACCATCCCACAGCAGACAGGTAAACTTACAACTTACAAAAATACAAGAATTCTTCCAATATCAAAATCAAAGGAAAACTTATTCCACAAACAAAACAACAACAAATCAGAGCCTATGTAAATGTAATTCAAGAAGGAGGCCATGTTTCTTGCCAAGCAGCCAGTAAAACTTGGCAGCATAGACCATATGGTTCTGGCTTTAGAATGCAGGATACAATAGGCAAGGAACTGTGAATTCTTCCTCCACAGTTAAGGAAAGCTGCTGATGTCAGATATGTTACAAGAAAGTACCTACATGGAGCTCCCAAGAATCCATTCATGAAGTTTTTAGTGTGAGACCTAGGTTGCATTGGAGACCCCAAGATGGTAGATATTCCAGAGCCATGGAATTTCTGCCAAGGAGAACCTCATACAGGGAGTAGATTATTATCAAAAGAGAGAAGTATATTGTAGGAAACAAAGCAGTAAGATTGAGCCATTAAGCCTTTTAACATTAAATATGATGGTACAGGATTTGCTCTACTGAGTTTCAGTTTTACTTTAATCAAATATTTTCTCGTTATGCTCCCATTTTTTATTTTATGTAGAGTTATAATTAAGAGATTATCTTGGGTCTCATAAAAGACTTTAGACTTTTAGTGAGGTCCAGAACAGCTTGGCCACACTGCTGCCTGACAAGATTAATAAAAGACAGCCAGAGAATAGGGCTGAGTCTGTTTACTGGCAGGCAGTAAACCCAGCTCTAGGAAAAGCCATAAGCTGACACAGCCCAAGAGCAGGCCAGCATCTAAGGGAAAAGTACCTGACATTTCAAATATTCTAACCATTAGATAAGATTATGTAAGATCAGTAGATGTCCCTCCAATGACATACCACTCTTGGGAAGACAAAACATCACTTGCATATGAATCAAATGAGTCATATGACACAGCATGTCCTCATTCCCTTAATCAGAAACACTCCATCCACAGCCAATCAGGGACTTAGCCTCAAGCTTGCCCCTACCTCCACCCCAATAAAGCTCACTTCTATAGCTCTCCCTGATGCTGCATTCTTTTCCCATCTAGAGTACAGCCTGGTGTATTTAATAAATGCCTGATTAGCACCCAGTTAGTTTCTCCTGGCATATTCTCTTTCACCTCTCTTCCTGGCTTTTTTGTAAAGGGTCATCTAGTACCTTTAAAATGTACACCAGCACCTCCAACACACAACTGCATAGAGCATCTCTATCCTTCTCTCATTTAGCTACTATTGACTACTTGATTGCCATCCTGTGGGGTTAAGTGTACTTTCAGGGAGGAAAATTATTCCACAGGGCAACTGGAACTGTGGAATTCACTTGAATAGGTCAGGAGTGTTCATTGCTGTCCAGTGACAATGAATCAGAGTATTTTGATTCAAAAATGACAGAAGCTGGCAAAGGCTGCTTAGTGACCATCTCTGTGACACAGGCATAGATAGAAGAGTATCTGTCTTCATTGTACAATTTGCTAGCAGGCTACGGTAGCAAATGTTCAGCTCAAACAACTAGTGCATAATACCCAAAAAACTCTAGGAAAGAAGTCACTGTAATCCCAGCCCTCAGAAAATATAGTACATGAACATAACAGCATTCTGTTTATCCATAAACTCAGATGATGAAATTGACACAAGTAGTGGATGAAAAGAGAAAACATGCAAGTGAGGTGATCCAGGCCCAAAAGGACACTACAACAAATCCTCATATGCCTCTCTGTGACCTTTTCTATGTCTGTAATTGTAGGATAGAGGGTAACTTATATTTTATAAAACTAGAAGAAAAACAATTTTTTAAGAAATTTAAGAAAGAGAAGTGGAAGAGCAAAGGAATACAGTGACATGAGATTGGGAAGGGGAATGCCGAGACACAAGAATAACAGCAGGAAGATCAGAGAAAGAGAGAACCTACCAAAATGAAGGGGACAGGAGAGTTGGCTTAAGACAATGCATTGCTTTGGTTCCCAGCATCCCCTTGAAAGCTCACAACTAGGCATTTGTGAGTTCCATAGATCCAAATCACTCTCTGACTTATGGGAACTCCTGCACGTACCTCACAGGTGATTCTACACTCAAACAGACATACACATAAAATAAAATAAGGAAACACATACTTAAATATTTTCCTGCAAGACAAACATGACATGTATTCACTTATATATGGATATTAGATATAAAGTAAAGGATAAACAGGCTAGATTCCACACCTCCAGAGAAGTGAGGTAAAGAAAAGAACCCTAAAAGGGATATATATGGATTGCCCCTAGAAGAGGAAATGGTTACGATCTCCTGAGTAAAGTGGGAGAAGGAACTAGAGGGGAGAAGAGAGAGTGTAGAAACATGAGGCTTTGAGATGACTGAGTTTGTGGGCGTGGAAAAGTGAACAATAAAAGAGACTGTAAGGGTCGAGAAACTTGGAGTAAAGACTCCAAGAGACATTGTCTTATGCAACAAGCAAGGGGATTTTTATTCCAGGTATGCATGGGGCTCACTGAACACTCAGCAACAGAGAGCCTGGAGCTGAAGTGGAGCAGGGTTTTTATAGGGTGTAGGGAACAAAAAAAGTTCAACCACAGGTCATGAGTGTTGCTTCATTCAAGAAGCAGATAAAAAGCAGATGTCCTGTCAACATATATTTTACAGGTTTCCCAAGAACTGGGTGGTTAGTACATTCTTTCCTGGAATTTCAAACACACACTCTGGAGGATGGTAAACAGCCATATAACTCTGGGGAGTCCCTATCTGTTTCTCTTAAGCTTTGGCCCTATCTGTTTCTCTTAACCTTTTGCCCTATCTCAAGAGGTGGTTAACAGCCATATGGAGCTCATAAAAGTTCCCTTTACAGAGACATTTTGGGATTAGAGAGAAACTTGATGCTAGGGAAATCCACAGGAACCCACATGGATGCCCCAGATAAGACTCCCAGCAATGATGGAGAAGGTGCCTGAACTAGCCTTTAGCAGTAGTCAGATTGATGACTAATTAACATCATACAACCTACATCCAATGACTGACAGAAGCAAATGCAGACACCCACAGCCAAGCACTTAGCCAAAGTTCTGAAGTTCAGTTAAAGAGAGGGCAGAGGGATTAGAGAAGCAAGAGGGGGGTGAATGGGCCAAGAGCATGGTGGAAAAAAACACAGAGACAGCTGGCCTAAGCAAATGGGAGCTCATGGACTCCAGACTAACAGCTAGAAAGCCTGCATCAGACAGAGGTAGACCCTCTGAATGAGGGTGACAGTCCTGTAGATCAATCTGTTAATGAGCTTCCTGGCAATGGGACCAGAAATTATCCAGGGTACATATACTGTCTTTTCAGAACCCACTCACTCTGGTGGGATGCCTTACTCAGCCTTGATACAGGGAGGAGGGTCTGGGTCCTGCCTCAACTTGCTATGTTAGCCTGTGCTGACTACTCAAGGGAGTCTTTACCTCCTTTGAAGAGATGATGGGGGAGGGGTACTGGCAGGGAAGGAGAAGGTAGAAGAAGGGGAAGGAGGGGGGGAAGGAGGTATAATAGAATAAAGGGCATATAAAAGAAAAGGTGCTTCATCATCATAATAATAATAATAATAATAATAATAATAATAATATACACATTTTTTAAAGAAAATGCAAAAATTTAAATCTGGCATGAAATCACTTTGTATCACTTGCTGTCCTGGAACTTACAATCTAGATCAAGATGGCCTTGGAACTTACAGAGATCCACCTGCTTTTGCCTTCCAAGTGCTAGTTTCGAAGGTATACATCACCAGGTGGTGGTGTTGTACACCTTTAATCCCAGCACCCAGGACACAAAAGCAAGCATATCTTTGAGTTCTATGTCAGCTTGGTCTACAGAGCAAGTTCCAGGATGCCAGGGCTACACAGAGAAATCCTGTCTTGAAAACCTGAAAGACAGAAAAGAAGAAAATGATAATATCCTAGTTTTTTTTTAATTTTACTTCTTTATTGATTCTTCTGGAACTTCACATCATGCACCCCAGTTCCACACACCTCCTGGTCTCCCCACACCCTCCCTTACCATTCAGCACTCCCTCCCCCAACAAAATAAAATTAAAGAAAAGAAAACAAACAAAGAAAAAACAAAACAAAACAAAACCTCTTCACTTGGTCTTTCCACCTCTCCAAAACCGAGCTTTGGAGTGTCGTATAGTAAACTCTTTTCTCTAATCATCTTTACGAACAAATGTTTGTTGCAATAAGTCAGTGGTCTAGTTCAAAACTTCTGATTTCTGGTATGCCAACATCACTGGATACTCACTGGAACTCCTCTGGGATATCCCATGACTGCCACAAGTCATGGAGATCCTGCGGATATTGTACTGCAGGACTAGTCCTTTCTAAGGCCTGGCTGTTGGCCTGTGTGGTAGCTGAACTGGTCAGTCCAGACACTGGGGACACCTAGTTCAAGCAAGGGGGCAGAGTCAGCTCCTCTATGCCCATGCCTTCAGTGTTGATTACACTTGCCTGTGGTGAGGGGTGGGCTCATCTCTCCTGGGTGCAGGGACCAGCTCTTTTGCTTCGGTGTCCAGGGAGAGGCAAGGCCAGCTTCTCTGGGCCAGCAAAGAGCAGAGCTGGTTCAGCATAGCACTCTAATTCTTTTTATTTTCTATCTCTCTCTTTTTCTTTCTTTTTTTTGTTTTCATTTTACTATTTTTTATACAAAAATGTCTTTTTTATCCATGAACCCCTCTGTTCTCCTTCCTTCCCTTCTCCCAATCCCTCCCAGTCAGCCTTCAGCCTCCCACCTCCCCATCCACCCATCCTCTCCCCCAAAGGGCAAGAAGTCCCAAAGTAGTAGGTCAGCTCAGCATGGCACATCCACTCCAGACAAGTCTGATTTACTCATCTCAAAGTCAAAACTGAGTTAAGTGTTCCTCTGCAGGAAATGGGCTCCAAGTTGCCAGCCAACAACAAGAACACAGTCTGATCCCACCCCTCAAATCTCCACAAACTGCCCATGTCAATGGACAGTAGCCTACCACTGCAGGGCCTAACTCCTTTTCCTAATGGATCTCCAATGGCTACTGATGATTCGGTGAGCTCCCAGAGCTCCAGCTAGACATCACTGTGGGAATTTTCCTCATAATCCCTACCCCCTTGCTCATACAGACTCTCCTCCCTGCTCACAAATGGACCAGAAGCTCTACCCAGTGCTAAGCCAGGGATCTCTGCCTCCACCTCCATTCTTTGTTGGATGTAGGTTCTGTGATGACACTTTGATAGATGTAGGTTCTGTGGTTATTCATTGGATTATAGAGGAAGTCCTGTTTAGGCACCCCCTCCACTACTGTTTGGAGACTTGGCCAGGTACTTCATGTGAATTCTTGGTGGTTTTCCCAGCACCAGGTCTCTTTCCAACCCCACATTGGCTTCCTCTATCAAGATATCTCTTTATTTCTCTCTCTTTGTTGCTCCTCTCAGTCAACCATCTCCTACTCTCATGATTTTATCACAACTCTTCTTGTTGCAACCCATTATGACCCTAATTTGCTAAGGTGATTGTCTCTATTTTCTCTTCTTAGGGGAATCTCTGGATATCTCACTTAAAGTTCCTTCTGATCCCAAGCTGTTCAGGGGTGTGGTTTTGCAACTTGGGTATTCTTTGCCATTTGTCAAAAATCCATTTATGAGTGAGTTCATCCCATGCCTATCTTTCTGGGCTTGTAATATCTCTCTTAGGAGGATATTCTCCAAATCCATCCATTTGCCTGAAAATTTTATGATGTCTTTTTTTTTTTTTTACATCTGAGTAGTACTCCATTGTGTAGATGTACCATAGTTTGTTAATCCATTCTTCAGTTAAGAGGCCACTAGGTTGTTTCCAGGTTCATGTTATTATGAATAATGCTGCTATGAACATAGTTGAGATAATGCCTTTGGGGTGCAAATGTGCATCCTTTGGGTATATCCCCAATAGTGATATTGCTAGATCCTTAGAGAGATTGATTCCCACTTTTCTGAGGACCCACCACACTGCATTTCAGAGTGGCTATAAAAGTTTACACTCCCACCAACAATGGAGAAGTGTTCCTCTGGTCCCAAATCCTCTCCAGTATAGGCTGTCATCTGTGTTTTTGATCTTAGCCATTCTGACAGGTATAAGGTGGTATCTAAAAGTTGTTTTGATTTGCATTTCTAAACACTGATGTCTAAAGATGTTGAACAATTTTTAAGTGGTTTTCAGCCATTTGTAATTATTCTGTTGAGAATTCCATTTTTAGCTCTGACCCCCATTTTTTAAATTGGGTTATTTAGATTTTAGGGCTCTAGTTTCTTGAGTTCTCTATATATTTTAGAGATCAACTGTCTGTCAGATGTAGGGTTGGTGAAGATCTTTTCCATTCTGTAAGCTGTCATTTTGTCTTATTGACTGTGTCCTTCAATTTACAGAAGCTTCTCGTTTTCAGGAGATACCACTTATTGATTGTTGTTCTTGGTGTCTGTGCTACTGATATAATATTTAGGAAGTGGTCACCTGTGCCAATGTGTTGGAGGGCATTTCCCACTTTCTTTTCTATCAAGTTCAGTGTAGCTAGGTTTATGTTGAGGTATTTGATCCAATTGGATTTGAGTTTTGTCCACGGTGATAGGTTTGGATCTATTTGCATTCTTCTACATGCTACCATATAGTTATGCCAACACCATTTGTTGAAGATACTATCTTTTTTTGATAGAATAGTTTAGGCCTCATTGTCAAAAAATCAGGTGTTCATAGATGTGTAGGTTAATGTCAGGGTCTTTTATTTGATTCCATTGATCCACAGTTATGTTTTTATGCCAGTACCAGGCTGTTTTTATAACTGTAACTTTATAATATAGCTTGAAGTCAGAAATGGTGATTCTTCCTGAAGTTCTTTTATTTAGCAGAATTGTTTTGGCATTTTTGGCTTTCCTGTTATTCCATATGAAGAATTGTTTTTTCCAGGTCTGCAAAAAATGATGTTGGGATTTTCATGGAAATAGCATTGAATCTTTAAGCTTCTTTGGTAAAAATTATCATTTTTACTATGTTGATCCTACCTATCCAGGAGTATGGGAGATCTTTCCATTTTCTAATATCCTCTTCAATTTCTTTCTCCAGTGACTTAAAGTTTTTGTCAAACAGGTCTGCTACTTCTTTGGTTAGAGTTACACCAAGATATTTAATGCTATTTGTAGCTATTAAAAATGGTGATGTTTCCCTTATTTCTTTTTCAGCCCTTTTATCCTTGGCATACAAAAAAAGGGCTATTGATTTTTTAAATTAATCTTGTACCCTGCTACCTTGATGAATGTGTGTATCAGCTGTAGGAGTTCCCTGGTAGAGTTTTGGGGGTCACTTATGTATCTGATCACATCATCTGCAAATAGAGATAGTTTGATGTCTTCCTTTCCAATTTGTATCCCGTAATCTCCTTTTGTTCTCTTATTACTGTAGCTAAAACTTTGAGAACTATATTGAATAGATAAGGAGAGAGAGGACAGACTTCTCTTGTTCCTGGTTTTAGTGGGATTGCTTTGAGTGTTTCTCCATTTAATTTAATGTTAGCTATCAGCTTGCAGAATATCTTCTTTATTATACTTAGGTGTTTTCCCTATATTCCTGATCTGTCCAGGACTTTTATTATGAAGAAGTGTTGGATTTTGCCAGAGGCTTTTTCAGCATCTAATGAGATGATCTTCAGTCAAATAATGATCATGTGGGTTTTTTTCTTTCAGTTTGTTTATATGTTGAACCATCCCTGCATCCCTGGGATGAAACTTACTTGATTGTGGTGGATTATTTTTGTGATATGTTGATGGATTCAGCTTGCCAGAATTTTATTGAGTATTTTTGCATCAATGTTCATGAGGGAGATTGGTCTGTAATTCTTTTTTTGTTGCATCTTTGAGTGGCTTGGCAATCAGGGTGGTTGTGTCCTCATAAAAAGATTTTGGCAATGTTCCTTCGGTTTCTACTGTATGGAACAGTTTGAGGAGTATTTATATTAGTTCTTCTTTGAATGTCTGGTAGAATTTTGTACTGAAAAAATCTGGTCCTGGTTTTTTGGGGGTTTTTTATTTTGTTTTTTTTTGTTGTTTGTTTTTTAACTTGGAAGACTTTTAATAACAGCTTCAATTTCCTTTGGGGTAATAGGTCTGTTTATGTCTTTAATCTGATCCTGATTTAACTTTCGTAAGTGGTACCTGCCCAGAAAGCTGTCCATTTCTTTTAGGTTTTCCATTTTAGTGGAGTATAGATTTTCAAAGTATAACCTGATAATCCTCTTGATTTTCTGGATGTCTGTTGTTATGTCTCCCTTTCATTTCTGATTCTGTTAATTTGGATTTTCTCTCTCCCTCTCCCTCTCCCTCTCCCTCTCCCTCTCCCTCTCCCTCTCCCTCTCCCTCTCCCTCTCCCTCTCCCTCTCCCTCTCCCTCTCCCTCTCCCTCTCCCTCTCCCTCTCCCTCTCCCTCTCTCTCTCTCTCTCTCTCTGCTTTTTGGTTAGGTTGGATAAGGATTTATCTATCTTATTAACTTTCTCAAAGAACCAACTCTTCGATTCATTGATCTTTGTATCTATTGTATTGATTTCAACTCCAAGTTTGATTATTTCCTGCTGTATACTCCTTATAGGTGAGTTTGCTTCTAATTGTTCTAAAGCCTTCAGCTTTGTTATTAATTCTCTTGTGTGAGATTTCTGTAGGTTTTTCATATAGGCATCTAGTGCTATGAGTTTTCCTCTTAACACTGCTTTCATTGTGTTCCATAAATTTGGGTATGTTGTGAATTCATTTTCATTAAATTCCAGGAAGTCTTTGATTTCATTCCTAATTTCTTCCTTGACCCAGATGTGGTTCAATTAAGAGATGTTCAGTTTATATGAGTTTATAAGCTTTCTGTGATTTTTATTGTTATTGAACTCTAGCTTAAGATCATAATGGTCTGACATGATACAAAGAGTTATTCCCATTTTTTGTACCTATTGATATCTGTTTTTTGACCAAGTATGTGGTCAATTTTAGAGAAAGTTCCACAGGGTGCTGAGAAATATGTATATTCCTTTGTGTTTGGGTGGAAGGTTCTGTATATATCTATTAAGTCCATTTGGGTCATAACACCTGTTAGATCCCTTATTTATTATATATCTGTTGAGTTTCTATCCCATTGACCTGTCCAAGGGTAAAAGTGGAGAATTCAAGTCTCCCACTATTAGTGTGTGGGGTTTGATGTGAGATTTAAGCTTTAGTAGTGTTTCTTATATATTTGTAGGTGCCCTTGTGTTTGTGGCATAAATATTCAGGATTGAGACTTCATCTTGAATTTTTTCTAAGATGAATGTGTAATGTCTGTCCTGGTCTCTTTTGATTAATTTTAGTTTGAAGTCTAATTTGTTAGATATTAGGATGGCTACACCAGCTTGTTTCTTAGGACCATTTAATTGGAAAGTCTTTCCCCAATCCTTTACTCTGAGCCTGTGTCTGTCTTTGAAGTTGAAGTGTGTTTCTTGTATGCAGCAGAAGGATGGCTTCTGATTTTGTATCCATCATGTTAGGCTGTGTCTTTTTATAGGTGATTTGAATTCACTGATATGAAGGGATATTAATGACCAATGATTGTTATTTCATGTTATTGTTGGTGGTAGCTTGTATATATTTCCCTTCTTTGGGTTTTTCCCCCTATGGGATTATTGATTGTTCATGGCTTCATGAGTGTATCTTAGGTTAGAGTTTTCCCTCTAGTGCCTTCTGTAGGGTCAAATTTGTGGATAAGTATTGTTTAAATCTGGTTTTTTGTGAAATATCTTTTTTACTCCATCTATGGTGATTGACAGTTTTTTGGAGTATGGTAGTCTGGGTTGGCAGCCATATTCTTTTAGTATTCATATAACATCTGAATAGCACCTTCATGCTTTTATTGTTTCCATTGAATAGTCAGGTGTTATTCTGATGGGTCTGCCTTCATAGGTGATTTTGCCTTTTTCCTTTGCAGCTCTTAGTATTTTTTCTTTGTTCTGTAGGTTTAGTGGCTTGATTATTATGTGGCTGACTTTTCTGGAGGTCTAGTCTATTTGGTGTTCTGTAAGCTTCTTATATCTTTATAGGCATTTGCTTCTTTAGGTTGGGAAAGTTTTCTTCTATGATTTTATTAAATACATTTTCTGTGCCTTTGAGTTAGTGTTCTTCTCCTTTTCTGAATCCAATTATTGTCAGGTTTGGTCTTTTCATGGTGTCCCAGATTTCCTGGACATTTTTTGTTATGAATTTTTTGTTTTAGTGTTTTCTTTAACTGAGATATCTATCTCCACTATTGAATCTTCCACTCCAGAGATTCTGTCTTCATCTCTTGCATACTGCTGGTTGTGCTTGCATCTGTGGTTCCAGTTCATTTCTTTGGGTTTTCTATTTCCAACTCTGCCTCAGTTTCTGCCTTCTTTATTTCTTCTATTTCAATTTTTGATTCCTGGAATGTTTCTTTCAGCTGTTTGTTTTATTTTTCTTTGTTTTCTTTATTTTCTTTTAAGGATTTGTTCATTTCTTCTAAGTTTTGTTTGTATTTTCTTCTATTCCTTTAAGGGAATTTTTTATGTCTTCTTTTAAAGTTTCTATGATTTTCATAAAGTTGTTTTAAAAGTCTCTTCCTTCAGTTTCCTCTTCATTGTTTTGCTCAGATCTTGATGTTGTAGAGCCACCAGATTTTTTTAGTGGGGTCTTGTTCTTTATATTGTTATACATATTCTTGCACTGGCATTTGCACATTGCTTCTTCAGTTTACTCTTGTCAGCTCTTGGTCAGCTCTTAATCTGTTGTGTGTTGTAATGTGGTTCCCTGCCCTGGGCAGCCAGAGGTCTAGACCCACAGACCTGCAGCCCCAGACCCCTTAGACACCGCCACTGATCAGGCCCCCAAAATGACTCAGACACTTATATTAACTTCATACTGTTTGGTCTATGGCTTAGACACATTGCTATAGCTCTCTGCCATGTGGCCTGTGGCTTACCTGTGTTCCTTACATGCTTCTTCTTGGGTGTCTGGCTTGGTCTGTGGGTCTGGACCTCTGGCCTCCTGGGGCAGGGAACCACATTACAACAAAGAGCATCCCAATGTGGGCTTAATATTCACTTAAAACCTGAGAAAGTTTAAAAAGGGTTTTAACACAAAAACTAAGCCAAAGCAGCTTCCAAATTGTGTATCTGAAGTGGGTCATTGTACAGAGATAGTGTGGCATTCAGGCCACATTCAAAATGGGGCTGGTGGACTGGCAGCAGGGAGTACAAGCAGCAACCAGGCCAGTTCCTGAAGTTTCACAAGACTCAGTAGCATGTGATTGATTTAAGGTTTCTGTTTACTTTGAATAAAAAGGAAACAGAGTCAAACGGTTTCTTAGTAGCAGCATTTCTTGGGTCTACTCTGTTTTCTGGAAGCAAACAGAGACGCGGTCCCTTTAAGAAAAATTACTGATTCAGCTTTATCTGTAAAAACTATGTGGCTCCTTAAGAGAATGTGAGTATTGTAAAAGCTCTTTTGGTTGGAAGATGATTTAGGATTCATAATAAAACAGATTCATTTTTTCAAAAAACCTATAAATTGGTTACAATGTGTGTAAAAGGTACATAGGCTTCAGAGAGAAAGGAAAGAAGGTAGAGAAAGTCTTTAAAGAGAAAAGTAGAGGAATAAAAATATAATAAGCCATGTAAAGATGGAAAACAGATGCAAAATCTGGATTTTGGTTATTATTGTGTTTTCTTTTAATTTTTTAACTGTTAATTAGCTAACTGCAGAAAGACAATGGAGTCCAAAGGCTATTAAGTTAAACAAGAATATATATTTTGAAGGTATTTTGATTTTGAAATTTGTTTCTAAGGATTTATTGCTTTGGAAGAGTTCTGCTTTTGTTTCCATGGAAGATGAGAACCTGTGCATTGCTTCCAGGCAAATATGGTTTCAACAACTAAGACCCCCTGAAAAAAATCGCTGATGGGAAGAGATGGTCATATCAGCTTCAAGGCTGCAGACTATGATCCAGTCTCAAGAACTCATGAGATTTTCAACACCCCTTAATCAGCAGGAAGTAGTAATGGAAAACTATGCCCAATTCCCAAAATACTGTTTATAAATGCTTGTTTTCATTATAAATGGTTAATGGTCATAGTTAATCTCTTTCTAAAAAGAAAAAGGAAATGTGGTATATGAGTGATTTTAAAAATTAGATTATTAAATTTACTTAGATCAGGAAATCAGCTGTTAATCTCAAAATGTTTTACATTGGTATGGATTTTAGTTTATTGATATAAATTTAAGGTCAATTCTCTTATGCCGTATGTATTTTTTTACTCTTGTTTAAGATATGATGTTTATGTAACTAATTTAAAATTGTAATGTATAATTTAGAAATGCATGTTAGTTAGATTTTTAGGTATACAAAGATATAATTCAATTAGATAATCTTCAAACACTTCTAAGACCTACAGAATATGGCATTTAAAATTTTTTAAGAACTTAGACTTTTCTGGACAGTGAGGCAGGTCTGTTCCTGGCAGCACCAATTTACTTCAAGAGAAAAATGGGCATCAAAGAAACTCCATATGGAGTCTACTCTCTTTGTGGCATCAGTTAGCCAATGGACATGAACCTGTTCTTATATTGACTGCTTGACAGTATGCTGTTTAAACTGGACATGCAGGTTTCCTAGGAAGGTTACCTCTGAACTTTGGCAGAACAAGCCAAGATGGTCATTCAGGTTCCTGCTTTGCAGAGAAAACTGTCAGACACTCTTCAGGACACGAGGAGAAGCAACTGATGAACTATACCAGAATGGGCAGGACAGATTTCCTGCTTCACTGAAATGAAAAGAGACTCTGGGCCTGTAGGCTGAAGATGGATGCCCCAGTTTTATAAAGGAACTTTGGGTGACTGTCAGGCAGATAGGTGTCATCTCTGTCATTCTAGATTTTGGAAGTTGCTTTCACTTCCAGTTTTCTTGGGTAAATATATCCTTCTGTGGTCTTTGATGTAGTTGAAGATTAGATTGTTATAGGTATAGTTTTTCTTAGTCATTTGAAAGGTATATTGGATATGAAACTTTAGATTCATAAGGATAAGGTAGATGATAGAGTATTTTCTTTAATTTTGCTAAGTACAAATAGACTAGATATTATAACTGTAATTCTTACTTGATATCTATTTTGTTATATGTAATTTTGCTATGTTAAAATTGAAACCTTCCTTTTTGATTAGAAACAAAGGGGGAGGTGATATGAGAATGTCTTTCTGTATACTGTGAATATCAATCTCTAAATAAAGGAGCTGTTTTGGCCCATGACAGGCACCATAGAAAAAGTAGGTGGGGAATCAGAATAGGTAGGAGAAGCAGGGCAGAGTCAGACTGAGACTGAGCCAGCCACCCAAGAAGAAGCATGTAAGGAACACAGGTGGGCCATGGGCCACATGGCAGACAGATTAATGGAAATGGTTGAGTTAAGATGTAAGAGCTAGCCAGCAATGTGCCTAAGCCTTAGGCCAAACAGAATGAACTTAATATAAGTGTCTGAATTATTTTGGGGGCCTAATCAGCAGCTGGCGGCTAAGGGGTTTGGGGCTGCAGGTCTGGACTTCTGGCTGCCCGGGACCAGAAACCTAATTACAACTGTTGTGAGCCTGGGAGCCGAATGTTTCCAGTAATTGCAGGGGCTGCTCTTATTTAGCTCTTAGTTGGCTGTATACCAAGGAGCTGTGTGTCTCCAGTTGTCACAGGGGTTGTTCTTGGTAAGCTCTTAGTTGGTTCTTACTCAGCTCTTAGTCAGCTGTAGACTGGGAGGTAGGCTTCTGGGTCTCCAGTTGTCAGTGGGTAATGATATAGATTGTGGTTTTGGGTATGATTTGGCCTGTGGGAAGACCCTAGAGCTGTGTTTTGCTGGGGATTGGCTTAGGGGAGGGCTATCCCAGCCTTCTTTGGTTTAGGGCAGGTCTGGGTGTGTTTGAGGTGCTGGGGGCAGTGTCCCAGTCTGAGATTCATTGACCACGGTCTCTGTTTGGCCCTGGGTTCGGGGTGCCACTCACCTCTTAGTCAGCTGTGGACTGGGAGGGAGGCTTCTTAGCCCTATAATTTTATCTTACATGGTTCTTATGGGCCTCTGGGACACATGCCACAGACATAAACATGGACTCCAGCTGCAGCTGGATCACTGACATGGATGGCCCTTGGGTCCTGTCAACATTCTGGCTCTGGTTGGAAGCACTGGCCACTCAGGTAGGGATGGTAGGGATGGTGCTTGGTGCATGGCCCCAAACACCACCAAGGCCTTACATTGTGGCCCCAACACTGGGTCCAATGTGACCTTTGGCAGCAAAATGGGACTCTGGCTTCAGTACAGACTCTAGCCACATTTAGACTAAGGACCCAGACTCAGCAGTGGCTATCTATGTTCAATTATCACCATTGTCTCATGTATCAGTGCAGATCTCTCAGATTGGCTCAAGCCCTAGCAGCAGTGTGGTCCTCAGACACCAACATGGCCCCAGACCTTAGGCATCTGCATGGCCTTCAATACTAACATGAGCCTCAGATAACACAGACCATAGCTCCCTGGCCTCAATAGGACCATGGACCCAGACATAGCTCTCAGCTTCAGCTCTGGCTAAGACATCACCATGACCCTCAGATACAAACCTGGACTCAGGTGTCTGACTTGACCTTGGGCATCCTCACAGCCCTCAGTAGCAACAGAAGCTACATGGTCAATCCAGATCCTGGCCACTTAATGCCACAGACCCAGAAATGGCTCTCAGAAGCAGCCTGGACCTGGATGACCCCATGGCTTCAAGATAGCAACACAGGCCACCCTCTGAGGTAATTTTTTAAGTGATAAAGGAATGTTAGTAAAAAATAAATGACTTTAAAATTTTTTGAAATATTTTTCTTTCATGTATAAATATGTGTATACATATGCATTCACACAAACTATGTCCATAAGTACATATTTTCATATATCTATTAATGTTTTGTTTTTTACTTTCTTGATCTTATTTATTCATATTTCTGTTTGTTTTTGTTTCTCTAGCTTCATTTTCAGTGCTTGGGATGAACCTTGGGTGTCACACGCATTTTGGCACTGGTCCCATGGTGTTATTCCACTCAGCCCATTTTCAGTCATCTATGTCTTCTGATCCCGTCTTTTTCTCTTTATAATTTCTCTGATATTTCTTTATTTTATTATTTCATGTGTATTAGTGTTGTGCCTGAATGTATGTGTATATTCTTGGTGTCCTTGAAGGTCATAAGAGATCATCAGATTTCCAGAGTAGATATTACAGATGTTGTATCCTGCCATGTGAGTGCTGGGGTTCAAACCCAGAGTTTTCTTGAAAACCAACAAGTCCTCCTAACTGCCAAGACATCTGTCTTTATAACTCCAGTTTTTCCATACCTCTTATTTTTGTTTTCTTCTTTCTTAAAATTAATTTCACTATTCTATCACTTCTAAATTCTGCATTGCCTTTTCTACCTCTGTCTAACAATCTTGGTGATGGTGTTACATTTGCTACTTATTTTACATGGTTTCTAAACTACTTTGATTTGCTTTATCATTGTCACTGATCTTTGTTTGATTAATTTTTTATTAAAAATATGTCATTTTATGTATGAATCCCCCTGCTCCCCCTTCCTTCCCTCCTCCCAATCCCTCCCAGTCAGCCTTCAGTCTCCCCCTCCCCACCTGTCTATCCCCTCCCCAAAAAGGGCAAGAAGTCCCAAGGTGGGTCAGCTCAGAGCATCACATCCATTCCAGGCAAGTCCAATTTACTCATCCCAAAGTCAAGGCTGAGTTAGGTGTTCCTCTGCAGGGAATGGCTCCAAGGTGCCAGCTCACACAAAGGAACACAGTCTGATCCCATCTCTGGAGGCTCCACATACAGCCCATGCCAGTTAACAGTTGCCTACCCTTGGAGGGCCTATCTCCTTTTCCCAATGGATCTCCAGTGGCTGTTCTTGATTCACTAGTCGTTCCCCCCCCCCCCCCCCCCGCCAGAGCTCCAGCTAGCCATCACTGTGGGAATTTTCCTCATAATCCCTATTCCCTTGTTCATACAAACTCTCTTCCCCTGCTCTCAGCTGAACCAGGAGCTCTGCCCCAATGCTCAGCCATGGATCTCTGCCTCCACCTCTATTCTTTGTTGGATGTAGGGTCTGTGATGACATTTAGGGTGGTTACTCATTTGATTATAGGGAAAGTCTTGTTTAGGCACCCCCTCCACTATTGTTTGGAGATTTGACCAAAGACATCCTGTGAGTTCTTAGATGTTTCTCTAGCACCCAGTCTCTTTCCAACCCTACATTGGTTTCCTTTATTGAGGTATCCATCTCTTTTTTTCTCCCTCTTTGTTGCTCCTCTCACTCAACCATCTCCTTCTTTCAAGACAGTTGATCTTTACCATCCTCTTTCTAGGCATCCAGCTCAACACTTTCAGTATATTGAATAGATGCCCTATCAGTGAGCTACACCCTAAGCTAGCTGAATGAAATCTGATATTATTGAGTTCACAAAAATCTTGATATAGCCACCATGAATGCGGGGTAAAATGTATTCAAACATTGGTCACACATATGCTCCATCTGTGAAAGTGATTCTGTGGCCCCACCCTTCCTCACACTCAGCAGCTGCTGTAGCAATAACAGGCTGTGAGGATAGGACAAGGGACAGAGCTGAGTGCAGGGAGCCCAGACCTCAGCTGCCTGGCAGAGGTTGCAGACTGAGCTGTGCAGGAAGGTCCATGCTTCCTATAGTTCTGGATGCTCTTTCTCACAGTACTCTGGCTGCTCTGCCCTGCAGCACACTTTCAGCTGGGACTTTTAGGAGCTCTCATCTCTCTGCAAACACAGTATCTAGTCTGAGGTCTGCAGGGAGGCTAGACCCTGGGACCTTGATCAGGAAGTGTGGAGCAATGCCAGTGGCCTTGCAGGCCCTCCTCTGCTCCCACCTCTGGAGCTATGCCTTCTAAAAGAAGTGCCACAGCCCTGACTCACTGACAGTCCTGGCTGCCTGACCTGATGTACAATGCTCGCCCTGTCAGTCACCATCTTGGAAACATTTTTAAAATAGTTTTTCTTATAAAAAAAAATCTACTTGCAAAAACAAATGAAGAGTTTTAGTTATGTGTGTGCATCTGTGTACCCATATTGTTGAGGACAGAGGTCAACCTCTTGTGCCACAACTCAATTGAGACTTTAGAAATTAGTTTAGGCTAGCTGACCTATGTGCTTCAGTGGTCTATCTTTATATCCCAGGGCTGGGATTACAAGGACATCGCACCATGCTGTTATTCATGGGTTCTGGCCCTTGGACTCAATCCTAATACTCATACAGCAAACATTATACCAACTGGTCTGACGTCTGTCTTTTTAAAGTTTATATATTCAAGATACACATTTAATGATTTAATATAATATACATCGGGTGTTACGTTTTTGTCTCTGTAGCCAACGTACCTGACAAATTAAGAGACTAAGTGTTCATTTTAAAGTCCTAGCCCATCAGGTGTGCAGGACACAGTGAGACAGAGCAGAACAGTTCCAGCCATCACAAAGAGGGTAAGAGAGTAACAGAGAACAGCCACACAGGACAGACGCTCCAGGACACTCCCCAACAACACACTACTCACCTTCTAGAGGTTTGTTTTTCTTCCAAGCACTATGAAATCCATTTTAGATTATAGATATATTCCCACATTTACAAGGCTCTGGTTTTAATTCATCCACACAGGTTAGTTTGAGCAAATAAGTAAATATTTTAAACTAAAAAAACTAGCACAATTTGAAATTGTTTAGCCTCACATTGTGGTCTCTGCCAGACCCTTGCATTAAATAAATATTCAATTTTGTACTCTAAACACTCTAATATGACACATTAGCCTTTGGGTCAGGAGGGCTAGGAGAGTTAGAATCTCAGGTAGCCCAGGCTGCCCCCTCATAAATACTTATTAATTCTAGATTGTTTTATTAATTATGCATTGTAATTTTTATTGCTATGTGTATAGTTTCCATACAGTGTGCTGAGCATAGCCCTCCACCAAACACTGTTATAACCCTTTTCCACCTCTCCTGTTACTCCTCTTTATCCATCTGGACACTTTACTTTTCCTTTAAGGTCATATAAACATACATATTTTCACATGTCTCTACAAAATCTAGGAACTACATATGAGATAAAACATGTAATAATTATGTTGGATAGATTTCGATCTCACTCTGACAACTGGAGATCCCAAAAGCCTCCTAGTCCACAGCTGACTAAGAGGTGAGTGACACCCAACCCTCAGGCCAAGCGAAGACCGTGGTCTCTGAACCCTGGCTCAGGGACACAGCCCCTAGGACCTCAACCACACCCAGCTCTGCCCTAAACCAAAGAAACCTGGCAGAGCACCCCCCCCCCCAAGCCCAATTCCCAGCAAAACACAGCTGGAAGGACATCCCATGGGCCAAACCACACCTAAACCACAAGCCTCCTGGTCCACAGCTAAGAGCAGACTAAGAGCCAATTGAGACCCAACTAAGAATGACCCCTTCAACAACTGGAGACACACAGCTCCTTGGCCTACAGCTAAGAGCCAAATAGGAGCAGCCCCTGCAATTACTGGAGACACACAGCCACCAGGCCCACAACTGACTAAGAGCTAACCAAGAGCTGACAAGAGTGAACTGAGGAAGCAGTGGGCGGAAGCCAGTGCAAGAACACATATAACAACATAAAGAACAACAAGACAGCCCCAGAAGAAGCTGGTCATCCATAACTCCAATTCCTGAAGCTCCAAAACCTTTTGGCCTCTTTGGGCACAGGCATATGTACATAAAACACCCATGTGCATAAAAAAAATCAAAAATATATTTCTGAGACTGGCTTATTTCCCATAATAGGGTTATCCCAGTTGTATTCATTTTCTTGTAAATGTTGTTCATTCTTCTTTATAATTAAAAAATATTGTATAAGTAAACCATAATTTCTTTTTTTTGAGATAATATAATTACATAGTTTTTCCTTCCCTTTCCTCCTCCAAACCCTCCTAAACATCCCCTCCTTGCTCTCTTTTAAGTTCAAGACCTCTTCTCTCATTCATTGTTGTGAGATGCACATATGTATATGGGCATACATATATATATATATATATAAGAATATATATATATTCTTAGATACAGCCTGCTTGTCTGTAGATGGGCTGACCATTTCTATTAAATAACCAACCGAAATAAACCCCATTATCTGATCCTCTGATATAATCCTACTCTACTGTCTCCATAGCTTAGCTGTTAATCAGTGCTGCATGTATCTCTCTGACACACTGACCAGGAGTCCTTGGGCCCAATAATGAGTCAGGAACTGTCTGTGGGTATTGTTTGTTGTTGCACATTGTTCTTATTTGTTCATTTTTATAATATAGGCAATTATGAAAATGAAAAGAAGCTGGGGGAGTTTAAAATATTCATATCTAATATTGCAATAGCAAGATTTTGCCTAGTTTTTAATTTTGCTTTTAATCACCATTATAAAACTTAATGTTTAGTAAGGTTCTTTGACCTGCGGGATTTTGTATGTCTGCAGGCACTATGGCAAAGGGCCCAGGATGAAAACCCAGATGTTACAATGAAGACAAAGGCTGGAGTTAAAAAGAAGAGTAAGGGTTGAAAGAGTGGGATCTGTAGGGCTGAGAAGACAGAGCTGGTAGCTGGGTGTGAGACTGGACAAAATCAGGGACAAGTCTCAGGATAACTTACAGCAGCCCAAGATACATCAGGTTCTGTTTTCTTTCATGTATGCTTCCTTCTAGAACAGCTCGTTTTAACTGGTTAAATTGTAAGGCATCATCTAACAAGGCTGCTCATTTCAGGAGAGACCCCAGACCGTGCTAGACAAGGAGTTAAGTTACTGGTATCAGAAAGAGAGAGAGAGAGAGAGAGAGAGAGAGAGAGAGAGAGAGAGAAATCAGCTTTTCTTTCTTTTCCCTCTGATAATTTCAGAGTTTCTAGTCTTTAGTTCCCTTCATCTTAACATGAATATCAAGTTTCTCAAAACCATTCACGGAAGATGTTCTTTCTTTAAATGTGCACTTTTTCATTTTTGTCAGAAATCGAGTGATGGGAGGCGGCTGGGTTTGTATCTGAGTATTTTAGTCTCTTTCGTTCCTTTGATCTTCGTGTTTAAATAATGGGTTTCTCTGGGCATTTCTTACCTGTGTTTGTCTCATTCAAAGTCACACGTTAATAGTTTATTGTATTCAAAGTCGTCAGTTTGCCTGAAGTCCATTCTAGCTTCAGTGTGTGGGGATCTGTGTTATGTTGATGCAATTAACTCTTTTCTTCGACCGTATTGAAGACTATTCAACGTTTTTTTTTTTTTTTGTTTTGTTTTTTTTTCTGCCTGGGAGTACTCTCATTTCTTCATTTCCCACACATGCCCTTGCTCTAAGTGGTATGGTAGCTGGCCAGCGCAGAAGTAAGCTTTGCCCCCGGCTGGCTTAAAACTCACACCAAGGCACAAGCAGGGTCCTGTGAGCTGCTAGCCTCTGGAGAAAAAAAATCCGTGTCAGATTCAGAAGCACTCTATAGTGCCAAACTTTCAGTTCCTGCTAGTGCTCCTTCCTAGGAAAATGATCCTCTTCTGCCCTCTCGTGGCAAAGCTCCACATCACCGGTACTGTTCGGAGACAGTCGACAGAGCCAGGAGCACAGTGTTATCATTAGGGTGCTGTTGTTGTGGAGAAAGACTGGGTTGTATGTAGTTGCAGTTCTGCCTGGATCTGTGAGTAATGGAAAGAAGTCCTAGAAAGAAATTAAAATTATTCACGGAGCAGGGAAGGGTTCCCAGGACCATTTTGTGTCTCATATGGGTTTTTGTTTGGGTTTTTGGTTTTTTGGTTGACCCTACTGGTCTTTTGCTATTTGCTCATTTCTTTAGCGTTGTTCAGATTTATTTATCTTTATTTTGTCTTGTTTTGTTATTTTTTTCTTTTTATATTTTTTAAAGGCCTCTGTTATCTAATGAGAAAGAGCAAGAAAGGACTTGGATTTGGGCAGGTGGGGAGCATCTGGGAAAAGCAGGGAGAAGGCCAAACATGATCAAAATATATTGCATGAAAAAATCTATTTTGAATTTTTAAAACTGGTGGGGGAAAAAAACTGCTTGCCCACTAGCAGATAGTACCTTAGAAAGAGCCGTGACCTATGAAGCGGTCACCATTCAAAGAACATTTCCTCCTACCTTCTCACTTGTGAAGATGAAGAACATCTTTGTGGCTCTTTTGAAACATTCTATAGCATTACCAACTATACCCCCTCCTCCCTTAATTCTTTCTTTGTAAATGAATTTTCAAAAGCAGGGTACAAGCATGTAAATATCATTTATTCAGTTTCATTACTCGGCAACAAAAAAAAAGACACTTCAGACATTTGGGACTTAACAATTTGGTATCTATGAAATCCTACTGCTGCATACACTGACTGTAAAGAATTCACTGGGACACAGATCACCATATAATGAGAAACTGAGAGCCTATGGCTACATAGAAGCCCTGCTATCTGTGTTCCACCCTCCACATCCAAAGCAGCCTGGCACAAACTATTCAAATCAGCTAAGTCTGAAATGATGTTAGAAAACATTGCTCAGCATTACTCCTCAGAAGAAACATTACATAGGACACAAGCAGTTGTTTGTCAGGGGGCCAAGGAATGCTAAGTATTGGGGAGGGGAGCCCCAGCTCAGAGGCTCATGCAGTCCTCCAAAGACCACAGTGTCCCTTGGATGAATAAGAGACATTTTTAGGGACTAGAAATGAAGTTTATTTGTAGGAGACAGGCTTATCATGTGTAAAGGTCTAGAATCAGTTCCCAGTGAGCCCACACACACACACACACACACACACAGAGAGAGAGAGAGAGAGAGAGAGAGAGAGAGAGATACAAAAAGATAAAATTGCCAAATTCACATACAGGGATAGGAAGATTTGTTTTTGGTCTTACTCTGTAAATATAGACAATATATTAGAATGAAGATGTAATGAATTCCTATCTCTTTTAAAGATTAAAAACAATAGACATAGTCAAACCCAGAAGTTTGGAAGCCTGTTTCTTTCAAAAGAAGTTGGGGGTAAGCAAATGATTGAAAAGGAATCACTTAACGGTGGGGAGGGGACTTGGGATCGACGGTGTGGTAGTTCCTTCTTGCTGAAGTAATGCCATTCCTTCTGGCTCTGTTTGTGTCTGCTTAGACAATTCTCAGCCCTCCTCACACAATGGTCACATCTTCCTTGGCAACACATTTGAGAATTCCGTGGCCTTGACTATGGTCCAGATGTATTAGCCAAAATAATTGGCAACTTATGTCTAAAATAATTACTATGCTCTTCCAGGAATAAAGGTTTCAAGATTACTCTAACCCTTGGCTAACTCTGATGTATCTTTGTGGGTTTTGCCTTTAAAATTCTGTATCCTTGAGCATGGGCACCAAGAGCCTTGTCAGGGGCTCAGGCTGCTGCTCTTGGTCTGGCCATCAATAAAAAAGACATAAGCTCTTAATAGACTTAATTAACATGGTTGTCAATAACTATCTTGCGTGAATCATTACATTGCCTGTGTCTGCTGTCCGAAGGTTTTACTAAGACTTTGCTTCTGGCCTGTGTTGGGAAATCTGTTACTCTTGCCCTCTGGTGTTTCTATTTCCTCCCATCTGCCCCAGTCCCCAGAAGTTTCTTCTTCTATTCTTCTTCTGCCCTCTGAAAGAACCATGGTTTCCTTCCCACTGGCCCTGCCACCTAGATACCTATCCTGGGCCATTAACTGTCCCATGTCAAGCTGCCACCATCATGCCACATCTGTATTTCTGTAACTGTTTCAATGTGGACATCAAAACAAACTTCCAGCTTTCCCCTGAGGAAAACCTTTCCCTCACTTGGCATCAAGCTTTCATCCAGCTGCTCCTTAAGTTTTTTCCAAAAATAACTAATGTTGGCATTTCAATTGAACCCTTCAGCATTGTGGCTACAAAGTCCACCTGAGTTGATCAAGAAATGCTGGTCGATCAACACGACCCCTGAAATGTGCAGCTGCACTGCTGCCAGGGTCTCCACAGCTCTTCCATCATCTCCTCAGCTGACGTCTTGGGAAGACCAATGGCAGTGGGAGGCACAAAGCCTAAAAGCCTGAAGGCTTCTGTGCTAGAAGCTTTTGTTGTATCTGTTACAGAAGAAAAACCTATTCACTTCAGTTCAGTGCCCACTTTCTGTTCCACTTGTACTGACTGATGCTCTTCCTTATGCTGATAAAACCAGGGCAAGCTCCTGTCCTTCCATCTCTGCTTGTCTACCTGATGAATACATGGATCCTTTGATGAACAGGTATGTATAGACAATCAACCTCAGGGATCTCTAACCCCTTTGCAGCAATGTTGGTTGTCATCAAAAACCCCAAAATTATCACTTTGGAAACCTGTCAGGGTGATATTCCTTTGCTTCTATGGAATGTCACCATGGAAAAACTTGACAACCTGATTTATACATATATTCTGTCACCACTCCTGGGCTTCTTTCTGGCTTCACAGAGTACATTGAAATCACATCCTCAATAACTGCATCCCTCTCTATCCAGAGACACTTAGTAGCCAGGTGCTTGCTCCATGGTTATGGCTGGTGTCTGAGTTTTTACCCATTAGGTTCACCTGTTAACATGTAGATTTCATGTATTTCTTAACATTAAACACTGTGGTGTTTTAAAAGAAAATGACCCCCAAAAGGAGTGACACTTTTATTAAGTATGGCCTTGTTGGAGTAGATGTGATCTTGTTGGGGGAAGTATGTCACTGTGGGAGCTGGTTTTGTGATCTTGTATGCTTCAAGTAACAAACATTCACTTCCTGTTGCCTATGACTCAAAATCTGGAACTCCCAGCTCCTTCTCCAGCACCATGTCTGCCTGCATGCTACCATGTCCCACCATGATGACAATGGACTAAGCCTCTGAAACTATAAGCTAACCCCCAATTAAATGTTTTTCTTGTAAGTGTTGCCATGGTCATGGTGTCTCTTCACAACAATAGAAACCCTAAGATAAAAGCCCAACAAAAGCAAGTTGCTATGAAAAGCAGTATATGCCACACATAAAATTTCCATAAATCCCACGTCCAACATCTGGCCCACTTCATCCCAGACATGTTTAAATTTGGTGAGATCTAGCTTACCGTTCTGCAAGTGCAAAACTCTTTAATGCATCCTGGGGTCCTGTTGCAATGAGGTTTCTGGCCTGGCTAGCCAGAGGTCCAGACCCACAGACCTGTTGTCCCAGGGTCACAGACCACTTACTGTTGCTTAGGCCCCTAAAAATGACTCAGACACTTATATTAACTTCATGCTGTTTGGCCTATGGCTCAGGCATTTTCATTAATCTGTCCTTCCACGTGGCCCGTGGCTCACCTGTGTTCCTTACATGTTTCTTCTAATGGCGTCTGGCTCAATCTGTCTCAGACTGCATCATCTTTCTCGTACCTATGCTCTGATTTCTCCACCTACCTCAATGGTGTTTGACACGGCCAAAACAGTCCTTCATTCGCAGCATATAGAAAAACATTCCCACATCAGGGTCTGAATCATGGACATTGCCATTATGCCTTCATTTTATTTGGCTACCATTTAAGTAGTGTTACCATTAAAACAAGCCACAGGTAGCTTTTTTTGTTAGGTCTGCTTATTCGATTTGCCTGTTTTCTCTCTTCCTATCTTATAGCCTGCCCTAAAGTTTCTCAGTTCAAGGGATAGCAAAGGAAAATGTCTTCCCCTCCGCTCTCCGGGTCTGGTGATTAAGTCTTTCCCACTTGATACATAGTGGGATGTCTTTGATTTTATAGGAAACAGAAGTTCCCCCAGGATCTCGGAGAAGCCTGAGTCTCCTCAGACCTGGGGAGATTAAAAGAAGCCCTCGTTTCTGTCTGCAGGTTCCCTGCCCAACCTCACTACCGCTTTGTCTACAGGCAGCTTCAGTGTAGTCTGGGTCTGATTAAAGCCGAGTCCGGGCTTTCTCTTCAGCTTCTCTTTTCCCTTTCTTTGTCTTCTTGGGCTTCAAACCACCAGTGTTTCCTTCAGAAGGCTCTTCGGTTTCTTTGATTTTAACTAGCACCACTTTTTCCTCAAAGAGCTCCTTTCCTCTTGGAAGTGCTGCTTGTGGAAGCCATGTTCCATCCTGATGAACCTCCTCTTGTTTTGTGGCCTTCTTGGATTTAGGGGGATCTACATCTCCACCATCTTCAGAAGGCCCTCTCCCTTTACCTGTGTGGGCTTTGAGGCAAAGTCCTCCGTTCCTTCTATTGCTCAGTTTTCCTTCTTAGAATTTGGCTTCGGTTTTCTATTCTGCTTCTCACTTGACTTTGGCAGCATCTCCACGTCCTCCTTGGCCGCATCTGATCCCAGCCTGGACTCTGTGGAGTTTTCCAGCGTTATTCAGAATGAGCTGCCAGGCCTATTGATCTCCTTCTCACACAAAGGGAAAGAGTGCATCTGGAAGGTCCTTCTGAAATGAGACAACAGGACACTTTAGTGCACTCACACACAGTAATAGCAAAAGTATTTTAAGAATAAAAACATGCTGTCTTCTGTGCAATTGTTAGAATATGATTTTTCTAACAATGTCCAATCACCTTGCAATGTCTTCTTTATTGATTTCCTTACAAAACAGATTTTAAATATATGTACTTTTTAAATTCTAACCTCATTTATACAATGTATAACAAAATTCATGATTTCTTCAAGATCATTTTAATATAAAACTTTTTAAAGATTGAACTATATATAAATTAATAGATATATATTTACTGAGGATAGTTATATTAAATTTATTTTCACAATAAGACTTATAGATAATATAATACAATTTTAATAAATAGTGATGATCAAAATCTTGATTTATTAAAATGTTTTATCTATATGGTGATTATGGTTTGTTTGGGGTTTTTAATAAAATATTATTACCAAGGTAGCTTATAAGCAAATGTTCATGTAAGCATAAGCTGTTAACATAGTCCAGATTCCATTTGGCTCATAGTAAAACCAAAACCTTTAAGAAACAAAATAGTGGTAAAAGACACAAATGGTATGTTTAATCAATATGACCACATAAGTAAACAAGCTGAGATAGCCAGGGGCCCTAAATCTTTCTTTGGAGCAATTAACAGTTATTTAATTTAAACTTTTAAACCTGATTTTTAAAGACAAGATACATTATGTAATCATACAATTCTGCTCAAGCCCATCATCTCCTTGACCCTTATCCCAATTCTACATCTACAACATTGTTCCCATGGCTCGGGGATGTGGATTGACCCCAAGAAACATTATTCCTACTCTGCAATATTTTTTCCTAATGGAAATTGCCCTCCATTAACTCTTTCTTACAAAGATTAAGAGAATAATTTATGTCTGTGCTTTTATATATGTTTTGTTTATATGAAAGTGTATATATGAACACAAGCATTTTAAAAATTTTAAGAGAGTTTCTTTTCACATCTACTGTGTCTTTAAAAACAAATAATCAAATGAGTTTTTCAGGATCCTTGTTTTAGTCAGGCCTATGTAAGAAACCCTAAGTATTTTTTTTAAGTAGTCATTTAAAAACCTATTTTGAAGATTATGCAGAAATCTTAGAGTTTACAAACCATCTTCATGTGTTACAATATAATGATAGAGTTTTTCAAATTATTTAGCCTGTATTTTTTAGTTAAGAATTACAATAAAGTCATAAATTCCAAACTACCCTGCTCTGGATGGCTTACAATACCTTTAATGCCTCACAACCACTTAAAAAAAAGTGAATGCTTTTTCTAACAACAGTGAAAAATATTTTAAGGGATCTGTTAAGAAAGCTTAAATTTGGTAAGAAAACAAAAACCATTAATGTACTTAATGTACTTTACCTGTGTTATAACTGTTAGATATTTAAGATACTGGTTTTTTTGTTTTAGATACTGCCTCATGACTTTTCATTTAAAAGTACCTTAAAATTGTTTTCTAAGTTTTGCAATAATAATATTTAAGATTTAAATGTTTTTAAATTATTTTAAATAAATATGGTTATAAGTATATTAAAAATAAAATAAAGACTATAGAAAGAATTTAAGGCTAATTTAATATCCTGAGAGAAAATTAATGATTGATTTTCTACAACAATTTTTCCTCAAGTATTGAATTGTTTTTAATGTCATTTCACTGAATTGACATTAAAAACCTGATTAAATTTTAGTTTCTTAGGTTTTTCCCATTGGAAAATGCTCTTGAATTTTGGATAGTTGACTATTGCTTTACACATTAAAAATAAACTTGTACTTACAGAGTGATGCCTACTTAGACTATTCCTGTTAGCTCAAGATGAGTTTTCATGGAAATAAAGAAAAGGCAGCATCTGCAGGAGACACCTAAGACTGCAGTCTCTGTGGACTTGTGGGTCTGGCCTCTAATTGGTGATCGCATGAGAGAACCATCAGTGAGCTCCGGAATCAGTAAGAGACACAGTCTCAAGACATAAGGCGAGAGTGATAGAAAGTGTGCAGTGGTGTCAATAAGGCAAAATGGCAGTCTACAGAACGGGAAAAGATCTTCACCAACCCCATATCTGACAACAGGTGATCTCCAAAATACATAACTCGAGAAACTAGACATCAAAAAACCAAATAATCCAATTTTTAAAAATGAAGTACAGATCTAAACAGAGAAATTTCCACAGAAGACTTTCAAGTGGCCAAGTAGCACTTAAAGAAGTGCTCAACATCCTTAGCCCTCAGGGAAATGCAAATGAAAACAACTCTGAGATTCCATGTTCCACCTGGAACATCCCTCCACTGCTGGAGGAAGTGCAAACTTGTACAGCCACTTTGAAAATCAGTAACGTGATTTCTCAGAGAACTGGGAATCAACCTACCTCATGAACCAGCAATATTGCTCTTGAGCATATAGCCAAAGGAGGCTCAATCATATCACAAGAACACTTGCCCAGCTATGTTCATAGCAGTGTTATTTGTAATATTTAGAACCTCACAATGGAGTATTACTCAGGCTATTGAAAACAATGACATTATGAAATTTGCAGGAAAATGGATAGAACTAGAAAAAATTATACTGTGAAGTAACCTAGACCCATAAATATAAACACAGTATGTGCTTATTCATAAGTGGATATTAGTTGTAAAATAAAAGATAACTATGCTACAATCTACACCTAGAGAGGCTAGGTAACAAAGAAGGCCCAAGAGAAGATACTTGCATCTCCTTTAGGAAATATAGGAGATTTCCTGGGTGGACTTAGGATGTTTGAAGACAAATGTGGGGGGGTCATGGTGGAAAGTGAATAGAGGGGGAGAATCCTGAAAGGGATGACTAGTTTGAGGATGGGAATTTCAGAGTCATGTAGAAACCTAATGAAAAGAAAATTCCTACAAATTTACAAGAATAATCTCAACTAAGACTCCAAGGAATAGTGGATACATAGCCTGAACTGGCCATCTCCTGTGATCATTTTGGTGACTACCTTAATTGTCACCAGAAAGTCTTCATCCAGTAACTGATGAAAACAGATATGAGACCCACAGCCAAACACTAAGCAGAGCTCAGGGAATCCTGCTGAAGATAGGGAGGAAGGATTGTAGGAGCCAGAAAGTTCAAGGACATCACAGGAAAACCAACAGAAACAACTAACCTGGCTCATAGGAACTCACAGTCTGAACCAACCAGAAAGCCTGCATAGATAGGACTGACTGACTTAGGCCCTCTACATACATGTGACAGTTGTGTAGCTCAGTCTACTTGTGGGACTCCTAACAACGGGAGCAGATGCTTTTCTGCTCTTAGAAATCTATTCCTCATACTGGCTTGCCTTACCCAGCATTAATACAAGAGGAAGTGCTTCATATTACCACAATTTGTTATGCCATGCTTTGTTGATACCCTTGAGAGACCTGCTGTGTATGTTGGCTTGCAGCCCCCCAGGGCTCACTACTTATGGCCTGCAGTGTTTACGGAACCAGTTGGTTGTTTCCATTATCGGAACATTGCCCAAGCAGGTACTGTGATCAGGAAGTTAGCAGAGAACAAAGAAGTTGACCCAAGCCAGGTGTTGTTTGTGATCTGCTAAGGTTACTCAAGGTGAAAAAGGCAACCCCTCTATATAAGGCTTCCCCTGAGATTCAATAAACAGCATTCTTCTTTCCGGAGTAACTCGCAGCTTTGTGTCTCTCAATCTCCAGGCCCTTGCTCAATATGTGGCTTGCTCAAATGACACAGGCATCACAGCCTGCCACTTCCAGAACAGCAACAGAGGAAGAATGGATTGAGGTTGCAGGGGGATGGGGAGAGAAGAGGGAGGGAAAACTATGATTGGGGTGTAAAATTAATTAATTAATTAAATTTTAAAAATACTCAATGGCCTCTATATGTGCAGGTTCCTGAACACATTTATATACACATACATACACAAAATCTGTAGAGCTATTTTTAAATTAGATTATTATATATTTTTATCTTTATTTTGTGCATATCAGTGTTATTGGATTTTCTTTAGCCCACGTTGGGCACCAATTGTTGTTAATTATGTTTTCTCTATCTATAGTAAGGGCCTCAGCCTGAAGGAGTTCTATTCCCTTCAGTGTAACAGCTCCTTCAAAGCTACTAAGGGAAACTTTATCTAAATCTAAAGAACTCACAATTCAAAGTTTGAAGTGGGACTCTGCTTGCTCAGAGAGACTGAGTGGCAAATAGCTAATCTTCTCCCTTTACTGGTATCTTCTAAAAACCAATGTCCTTCTCGCAGCCCCCACTTAAAAACCCTTGCTCCACATAGCTCCTTCCTACCACTTATTTGCTGGCTCAGCCTCCTGCTCACAGATTTTGTTTAATCAAACACATTTTTGAATTGTTAACAAAAGCAGTATTAAAAAATGTAACACACTTTAAAATAATATTCTACAACATATTAGTGTTTGCCTACATGTGTGCACATACTCCACCTGTGTACCTGGTGTGCAAGTAGTCCAGAAGAGGGTGTCAGCTACCCTAGGGCTGAAGTTACATGTAGTTGTGAGCTGTCATGTGAGTTCTGGTAATCAAAATCAAGTCCTCCTAAAGGAAAAGCATCCGGTGCTCTTAATTGCTGAAACTCTCCAGCTCCTAAATGTGGTTTCTTTTACAGAACTCACTGCGTATTTACTACTGGCTAAAAACCTCTCTCTTCCTCTTGCCCTTAATTTCCAAGTGCTGAGGCCATAGGTTTGTGTACTTCTATTTTTCTTTTCCAAGATATCTCAGCTTGAAAATATGGCTATGATTGAACTGAAACAAAGTGCTAAGCTATAAGACATGAATTATTTAAAGGGTTATTATTTCTTAATTAAAGTTAACTTACCAAACCAAGTGAAAGAGCTAAAAGTGCAGATGTATTTTGGGGGAAGCGAGTTGGATAGGAGAGGGACAGGAAAGGAAGACTTCATTTTCACTAAGTTTACATTTTTTTCCTTTGGACTTTATGCCATATCCATTTAATGCTGACTCAAAAATCTCTAAAATTCTTAAAGCACCATAGGATGTTCAGATTATGGTGTTTCTGCTCTATATGCAGTCAGAGTATTAAATATTTTCTTTTCCAGGATTATAAATTTTAAAAACTTATTTCCCATTCATTGTCTTAATACTGTTTTAAAACATTTCACAATTCCTATTCTGTATTTTAAATAAAATTTAAATAGTTTAAAACATTGAACTCATTAAATTTTATTCATTTAACACTTGTTTAGTATTCATAAGTATTCTTTTGCTTTTTCTTAAATTTTGTGGTTCCAGATAAATTCTTTAAATTTCATGACTGTTTTCTGTTTCCTTCGTATTTGGCATCCCATATAATCATTTAACTAAACTCTTTGCCAAGTGTGGAAGCACTTCTAATTATGCTGTCTACACATTGCCTCATTAAAATAATGGGAAAGTTTTCAAAAAAAATATTTAAAGATATCAAGTGCTAGAATGCTTGCACAGGGGCCTGTGTTTGGTCTCTACTTTCAAAGAAAAAAAAAAGCATGTATCAGAATGTCATAAAGTGCTCCTGTTTGTCTTATTTAGTCTAGTAAGAAGTAGAGAATATAAAAAAAGAATTCTAGAAATCTGGAAACTAAGCAAAGTCATCATAATATCTCCAATTATATTTCTTTCACACCTTGTCCCACAGGAGAAAAGGTAAGAGCATTCAGAATGGCAATTCAGAGGGGGTTGTAGTTGACTATTATTGGTTCTGTTGGCTAGGATACAGATATACTAGAAGCTAAATGTTATTACAAAATAATCAAATAAAATGTTAAAAATGCACAAAGTGAAAGGTTACAATAATCTAGTTAGTTATTGAAGAAAACAGTAAAGAAAAGTGCAGGGTAAAATACAAACCAGTCTGTACAGTCGGTAGCAGCACAAGCTTGTCCTGCCATCACACTCTCCCAGAGCATCCTGCATCCTGATTTCTACTGAGCAACCTGTGCTATGTGCTCTCTACAGAGACACTTTTACTTACTTGTATTTTTAACAGAAGTCAATTTTCTTCATCTTTATGGATCCCTGGGGCTTAAACTCAGGTCATCAGACTTGGCAGTAGGCATCTTTAGCATTTGAGCCATATTGTCACCGCCTGTGTGTTGGGGGTGGAAGGTGCTTCCTTTCAAAATAATGTCTCACTATGCATCCCAGTCCAGTCTTGAACTTGCACTACCTCATAGCAGAGTGAGAAACCTGTTTGTTTGTTTGTAATTATCTAGTTAGTTAGTTAGTTAGTTAGTTAGTTAGTTAGTTAGTTAATAGTCTATACTTAAAATATTTACAGAGCTGAAGTATAGCTCAATAGCAATTGCCTAGTGTGCACAATGCTGTGGATTCAACCTTCAGCACCATAAAGGTGAAAAAAAGATGCTGAAGTGCTTTAGAAATGCTGTGGAAAGCTAGAAATAACAATGCACACCTTTAATCTCAGCACTTAAAAGACACAAACAAATTTCTACGAGTTTGAGGACAGCCTGAGCTACATAATCCCAAAACATCCGGGCTGCATAGTCCCACCCTGCCTCAAAACTAAACATGACAAAATAACAAAGCAGTAAGGAGAGAGGGAGGGGCACACAGGCCACCCTAATAGAGCCTGGTGTGAGGAAGTAGCTCCTGCTGACGCTCCTGGATGTTTCTTTCCTTTCCTTTTTCCTGCTTCTCCTCTCTTTTCTTCTCCCTTCCTCACTGTTTCATTTCTCTTTTTCTTTCCCTTTCCTTCCCCTCTCCTTCCAAAGAGAAAAAGAAAGATTGCAGTCCTTTCCATACTGGAAAGGAAGCCCTGCAAATGCTTTGTCACACTGTATTTGGTGCTGCAACAGTCAGGACTGTGAACAGACATGCCAGTCTACCAGGTGATGTTCCTGCAACAGGAATCACTTGCAAGCACCTGTGTCGGTGCCCCCATTGGCACCACTGGGACACAGCACAGATGCTAATACTTGTGCCCACCTTGCCACATGGCAGTGCTGAGACATAGCAGTTCTGGGGCATGACAATGTGCAAACAGGTGTCCCTGCTCTGATAGATGGTAATTCTCAGGCATAGCAGGCATGCAAACAGAGCATCACATACCATCATATGGCAGTATAGAGACATGGCTCATCTGCAAATGGATCTGCTTAGCTAAATGGCAGCATTTAGACAAGGCAGTCCAATACAGGCATGCGTAGGCCACCACATGGTGGCCCTGGAATATGCAGGTGTACAAACAGGCATCCCCAGGCAGCTGTGTAGTGGTATTAGCACATGGCTGGCATGTGAACAGGTGGGTCAGTCTAGGCCTACAGGTAGCAGAGCTTAGAAGGGCTGGCATTCTTATGCCGCTATGTGGCAGCTCTGGGACACTCTGGGACACGGCATGTATGTGAAAAGGAGAGTCAAGACCACCAAGTGGTGGTCTTTGGACATGGCAGATATAAGAAGCGCTCAGTCCATTACTTTGCAGCATTAGGACAAGGCAGGGATGAGAACATAGTCCTAACACGATGGCCCTGAGACACGGTAGGCATGCAAACAGCCATTCTCGTACTGTTGTGTTGGAGCACTGGGATGTGCAAGAGTATGAAGAGGTATACTCAGACTTTCACATGACAATGCTTCTGGAAAACAGGATGCATGCAATCAGGCAGGTCAGTGCTGCTGTGTGGTAATGGTGAGACATGGCAGGCATGCACATAGGCAATCCCACACTGCCACATGTCACTACTGGTAAAAGGTTTCTGTGTGAACAGCTTTGCCCAGTCCATCATGTGGTGATGGAACCTGGTAGGTATACAAACTAGCATCCCGATGCTGCCAAATAGCAGCCTTGGGTCGCAGTGAGTGTGTCCAAGCTACCAAATGATGGTTCTAAGACACAGGAGACTTGTAAACAAGTATGCCAGGCTGCCACATGGTATTGTTGTGACATGAAAAGAATTTAAACAAACATTTTCAGGCCATCACATGGCAGCACTGAGCTATAGCAAGTGTGTAAATAGGTGTTACAGACTGTTGTGTGGTGGCCCTGGAGCATGGCTGTCACATGAACAGGGAGTCCAGTCTACCATGTGGTATCTCCAGGACATGGAAGGTTTGCAAATAAGTGTACCCACAAGTAGGAGCCCTGGACACACCAGATGTCACACAGGTTGCTATGAAGTGACATGAGGACATGGCAGACATGCAAACAATCAAGTCCACACTGCCACATGGTGGCACTGAGATACTAATTATGTGTAACCGTTATGCCCAGGCTACCAAGTGGCAGTGCTCAGACAAGAAATGCATGCAGTTGGGCATGTGATCAGACATGCACAGGCTGCCACTTGGTGATTGATGTGGGAATGTCTTTCTGTATGCTGTGAATATCAATCTTTAAGTAAAAGTGCTGTTTTGGCCCATGACAGGCACCATAGAAAAAGTAGGAGGAGAAATTACAACATAGGTAGAGAAGCAGGGCGGAGTCAGACAGATCAAGCGAGCTGCCAAAGAAGAAACATGTGAAGAACGCAGGTGAGCCACAGGCCACGTGGCAGACAGATTAATGAGAATGGGTTGAGTTAAGATGTAAGAACTAGCTAGCAATGTACCTGAGCCATAGGCCAAACAGCATGAACTTAATATAAGTGCCTGAGTCATTTTGGGGCCTGAGCAGCTGCGGGAAGCTAAGGGGTCTGGGGTTGCAGGTCTGTGGGTCTGGACCTCTGGCTGCTCGGGACCAAGAAACCTCACTGTAACAGGTGATCCTGTACATGACAGGTATTCAAACAGGTGTATCCAGGCCATCCCGTGGTGGTGCTGGGACACGGCACATGGGTGAACCTCAGCCTTGCAGATTTCTAGTTAAGGTAGTTTCACTTCTAGTAAATGAAACATGCTGTCCATGTGGATATTGGTGGTTCTCATGTCTCACGAGAGAGGAGCAGACACTGCACTTCTCAGAAGAGGGGAAGGAGTACAAGTTCACAGAGTGGAAGTCAGCAGTTCTCCGTCAGCCCTGCTGACTCACTGGGTTTTCTCGTGCCTATAGCCTGCTATTTCCCAAGGATATTTGTCCATCATAATAAACGGTAGATCTTCTTTTTCTTTTTCTTCTTCAGTCTTCCCTATTGGAGCTTTTTAATTTCATATAAAGGCTCCAATTCTTTGGGATTCTGAATCACTGGGAGCCAGGTGTACAGGGTCCTCTACTGTACTACCTAATGAGCCAGTTCAGAAGTTCCACATCATTTGTAGCTTCTGCTCAAGAGGTCATGAAATAAACTAGACAGTTTAGGACACAGGCTCCAAATAACAGACTCAAAATGATTAGGGGGAAAGGCCCTGCTAAAGTTATCAGCCACGTTGCTTGATTTCAGCATTATCTCAGGAATCCCAGAATTGTTCTTCCTTCTTCTTAATCATGTCGCTGACTACTGCTCATTTATTAGCATAATAACAATATTCATAATATAAAAATGCAATGAGTCCCTTCTCTGCTGTTAATAGATTTAGGCCTCTTCTGGTATGGAGGAGTATTTCAGCAAAAGATTCCACATGGTTCTATATTGTTCCTGATGACAACATATGTTCCTTGTCCTTTAGAGTTTGGTTAGACAGATTATTGCACTGTGTTTCTAAAGACAGTGTTCGTCCCATGCCCAGTCCCATATCAACTGTAAGGGGATGAGAATAGGAGCTTATTAATCTGCCAGGGGCCTCTAGTGATAAAATGAGTGATTCATCACATTGAGTGTATGCAAACCACAGTAGAGAGTCCATCCATTTAGGAGGGAGGCATTGGTAGGCCTGCCTATGGTCTGCTTTTAACAAGAAACACCTTTGTTGAGCTTCTCTTTGTCCTTGCATCTGTAGTTTGGTTACATATCTCCTGCTTTCACATTCCCATATGAATACTTCCCAGGAGGGGTTCCCTATTGATAATGTAATCTTTTCCAATTTTAAGTCTTGTGACTCATTTGCCTTAAGTAGAAAGATCCCGTACATTTCGACATATAAAAGATCCTGAAGTTTTTCTGTTATTAGTAACTCCAAAACACTTGGGGTGGCCCTTATGTACATACCTCAGGACATTCCTCTTATACAAATACTATCTTATGTGTATTATCATATTCATTTGTAACAATCACAACCAGGAGAATGTTCATATCATCAAGAAAAAGTTGTTATCTAGGAATATAACCAAGCACATATCAGCACCTCCCCCAGGACAGTTGCTATTCCTAAATATAGCAAGGTTAATATAACTTTTCTGTGCCAGGCTGCAATCCTGGGGGCCATTGGTCCAGAAGCATCTTCCAAACCTGGTGATATGACAGGGATGTAGTGGAATTACGATCATGTTGACCCATGCCATTTCTGAGGCTAGTCTTGCCAGGGGCTGTATAGGCTTGTTGGTCCAGATGTGAATTCTAAAGCTGTTCACACCGGAAGTTGTCTGGGTCTGTTGGCACACATGCCACTACTGAACTAGATTAGATAAGGCATATATGGGCATGTTGAACCACATGGCATTTCCAACCCCAGTAACGTAGAAGAGGGCCATGGGTGTGTTGGCCCCCATGCCATCTCCAAGCCTATCATATCAGGAGCTGCATGGGCAGGGTGGCCCATTTGTCTTCTCTGAGCCTGGTCACATTGGGGGATCCTGGGGCATGGCACAGGTGGCACTGAGACAAGGCATGAGGGTAAACAAGCATAACTGTACCACCATGTGGCTATCCTGGGACAAGGCAAGTATACAAACAGGCATGCCTGTGCCACCACACTGCTGGGACAGGTGTGTGAACAGGCATACCTACATAACCATGTGGCAACATTCAGACAATGTAAGTATGTAAACTTGTGTGCCAGTGCAGCTACTTGGTAGTAATGGCAATTTCATATATGTATGAAATGACATGCCCAGGCCACCAAGTTACAAGTTGCTTGGATGTGGCAAGTATGGGAACAGGGGTGCCCAGGCTGCCATTGGACAGTACTAAGACACAATAGGTTTTTGAACAGGCCTAACCAGGCCACTAAGTGTCAGCACAGGACATGGCAGGTGTGTGAACAGGCATGCCACACTGCCATGTGGTGGCTCTAAGATGCTACAAGCCTGTTAACGGTTATGCACAGGTCACTAAATTAGGGCACTGGGACATGCAGGCACATGGACAAATATGCTCATTTTCCTGCTTATCAGCTCTGGAATCAGCAGAGCAGACATCCTTAGGCTACCACGTGTTAGCACTGGTATACAACAGCTTTTAAAACAGTGATGCCCAAGTGGCCAAGTAGCACCAGTGGGACATGCAAAGGTACAAACAGGAGTGCCCAAGTAACTGGGACAAGGTAGGTGGGTGAGCAGGCATGTCCAGGCTGCCAGGTAGTGGTGCTGGTACATGGCTGGCATGGGAACAGCCCTTTCCAGACCTCTATGATATGGTAGCAGAGAACACGATAGGCCTGGGACAAGAACGCTCAGGATGCCAAGTTTTGGCCCTGGATATGGCAAATATGAAAACAGGCCTCTGCAAGCCAACTTGTGGCTGCCCTGAGATACAAGTACACAAATAGGTATGCTCAGGTCACCATGTAAAAATTTAGGTGTGTAAATTGACAGCCCTGGGACACAGCATGGTGTAAATAGATGTGTCCAAGATGCTATGTGTCAGTACTGGGACATAGCAGTCACTGCAAACAGCCACAGCCAGGCCACTGCATGACTGTGCTGGGACATGGCAGGCATGTCCAGGCCAAAAGCATGCCCGAGTTGCCATGTGTCATCCCTGGGGATAATATATGCATGTAAATAAGCCTATGGAGAGAAGCCTGTGGTGGCTCTGGACACCGCAAGTGTATAGAGTCCTGCATAGCCACCATGTGGGAGCGTGGGAACATGAGAAATGAGTGAATATGAATGCCCAGGTGTATACATGGTCACACTGAGAAGTGGCAGGCATGCAAAAAGGTATGCCTGTGCTGCCATGCTGCTATGCTAAGATAGGGTATGTATGCAAAAAACATGTGTCTAGGCCATCATGCATGGGAACAACCAAGTGTTGGCACTGGGACAGCACAAGTGTGCAAACAGGTGTGCCCAGGCTACTGTGTTGCTGAACTAGAAATTGTAGGTGTGTGAAGAGACAGGTGCAGACCACTGCACAGTGATGCTGGAATATGGTAAGTGTGCAAACTGGCAAGCCCAGGCTGTCTAGTGGCATCACAGTGACACAGCATGAGTATGAATAGGCCTAGGCTACCATGTGGCAGTGCTGGGTCATTGTTAGAGTGCAAAAGGATACATCCAGACCAGCATGTAGTGGCATTGGGACATGGCATACACATAAATAAGCAAGAGCAGGCCACCAAGGGGGGGGGGGGACACAGAGGTAAGGCAAACATGCATGTAAACAAACCTGCCCAGGTTGCCAGGTGGTAGAACTAGTGCATGACAATCATGTTTACAGACAGGCTAAGGTCCCCAAGTGGCAGCACAGGAACATGGCAGGCATGTGAACAGGTATATTTGCTCCATCATGTTTTGGAGCTGAGACATGGCATGTATGCAAAAAGGCTTGCCCAAGCCACCAGTTTCAATACTGGGACACAACAGGCATGTGAATAGGCACACCTGAGTTGCCATATAACAGTGTTGGGACATTGTGCTCAAATAAGCAGTTGTGAAAAGGCCAACAATTAGTAGCATAGGGACACAGCAAGTGTGTAGACAGGTGTGTTCATGTTACCACTTAGGGCCATGGGATATGGTACATACGCCAAGATGATTGCCAAAGCCACCACTTGTAGTGGGATTATGTTGTTACATTGTAAATAATTGTCCTGCCTACTAGTTTAATAAAAATGCTGATTGGCAGAAGGAAGACAGGAAGTGTGTCTTAGAAGGAAGACTAAGAAAACTCTGGGAACAGGAAAAGCAGACACCCCACCAGAGATGCCAGCAGATGAAAAGAAAACAACCATGCTGCTCTGAGAAAAGGTACCAAGCCACATGGTTGAACAGATTAAGTTAAGATGAAATAGACTGAGTTAAGATGAGAGAGCTAGCTAACAATATTTCTGAGCCCTAGGTCAATCAACATAAAATTAATGTAAGCTTTTGTGTATTTCTTTGGGGATTTGGGACTGATGGTCCAGATCTTGCGACTAGTCCAAGCCAGAAACTTCATATTACAACCACTTTGTTGAGCTGAGATATGGCAAGCGTACAAATGTGTGCTTAGGCCTCCAGATGGTGGCACTGGTTCACAGCAGGCACATAAGCAAGCATACCTGAGCCACCACATGGCAGTGCTAGAACATACTGAGTGCAAACAGGCTTGCCATGTCACCACATGTTAACATTTGGGTATGGCAGGCAAGCCAACAGAAGTGCTAGTACTGCCTGATGGTGGCACTCAGACACAACAGGTGCAAACAGTCACAGCTTTGCAGCCATGGGGAGAGGTACAGATGTGCCCGTGCTGCCATATGGCAACCCTCGTACAGAACAAGAATGCCTGTGCCATTGGGTGGCAGTTTAGGACAGAGAGGCACTGCAAACATGTGTTCCCTCACTGTCACACGCTGCCACTAGGAAATGATAGGCATAAATATTTGTGCCCATGCCACTACATAGCAGTGACAAGACACTGCAAATGAATAAACAGATGTGCCCACACTGGGAGGTGACGGTGCTAAGAAACATCAGGAGTATGATAGACATAGCTATAGATGTGCTGGACGCAGAATGCATACAAACTGCCATGCCCACACTGTCACATGGCAACTTTGGGACATGATAAGTACATAAATAGTTATGCCCACACCACTATGTGGCATTGCTTGAACACAGATGGTGTGCAAACAGGCTTGTCCATGCCACCAAGTGTCGATGATGGGACATGACAAGTGTGTGAGAAGATGTGTATATGATACCATGTGATGCTGTTAAGCGTTGGGAGAGGTGTGAACAAGTATACCGATGCCATCAGTGGTGGCATATGGGGTACGACAAGCACACCAAAAGACATGGCCGTTATCATTGGATGGTGATGCCAGGATGTTGGCAGGATGAATGGGAATTCCCATCTTGCCTATGACAGCACTGGGACATGGCAAGGGTGTGAAGAGGTGTGACTAAGCCACCAATAGTAGTGCTGGGACTTGGCAGATGTACAAACAAGCTTGGCCCCATCACCACATATAAATCCTTGGACACGGAAGATTCTCAAAGAGGCATGCCTGTGTTTCTAGGTGACAGTCGCTCATAAACAAGTGTGCCACCACATACATCTACATGGATGCACTGGATTGTTAGGTGTGCCAGCAATAGAACATGGCAGGCACACAAACAGGTGTGTCTGCATTCCTTGTGGTGACACTGGAACTCAGCAGACATTCAGACAGGCCTGCCTGCATCACCATGTGTTGGCAGTGGAGCACAGCAGATATTCAAGGAAGTGAATCTGTGCTACATGACAGCCCTGGGACAGCTCAGGAAAATATTCCTGTGCTGCCATGTGTCTGTGTTGGAAATCAATAGACACGCACACAGGCCTGCCTGTATCACCGTACGTTGATGCTAGGACACTGGGAACATCAAGCAGGTGTGTCTCACCACCGTGTGATGTTGTACAAATAAAGGAAATTCAGAGCCAGATCTCTGGGAAAGGTAGAGATATCAAAAAGTAAACCCCACAGTCAGATCTCACCCAGCTGTCTTCCAGCTTCCTCAGCCTCGCTCCTCCTGGCTTCTCCTGCCTGCTCTGTCTTTCTATGCCTCTATACTTTCTCTGCTCAGATAAGGCGAGGCCCCACCACTGCCTGCCTGGGAGCCTGAAACTTCTTCTATAAACTACAATGACCTCAAACTCAGATTTGATGGGATTAAGGGCATAGGTCACCACTCCTGTATATTCCCTGTGCAGGGATTAAAGGTGTGAATTACCACTGTCTGATCCTCCTAGACTGACTATGGGTAGATTCCTCTGATATCTCAGACTGTTTTTTATTAAATTTGAAACATATCCCCTCAATGTGATGTGCCTGGTCACAGCAGGCAAGTTTGTCAGAGCCACTCCATGGCAATGCTCGGACATAGCAGATGTGCAAACAAGTGTGAGCCACCATCATGTGGTGGGGCTGGGACATGGCTGGTATGTGAATACATGTACGTGCCCACACTGCTACATAGAAGCCCTGGTACAGAACAAGAATGCTAACAGGCATGCCCATGCTGACAGGAGAGGCATGCAAACAGGTGTACCCTGCTGCCCTGTGATGTTTCTGGTACACAGCAGGCACATGAATGGGCTTCTTCTACCATCATGTGGCAATGTTGGAAAGTGGCAGATGTGTAAACAGGTATTCCTTGACACCTCATAGCAGTGCTGGCATACTCACTTTCAAGCCACTCTATGATCCTACGCCTTAGCAGCATGGGCACACATGTTCACATGTGATCTGCACTGCACCTGTTGCAGCCATAGTGTGGGCAAATGTGTGCTCACATGAAAGACACACCTTGGCTAAGATAACATGATCACTCAGGCTCTCTCTCAACTTCAGTAGTAGCATACCACATCATTAGCACACTTGTTCATACACACACCAGGCCATAGTGCTGTGCCAGTAACGATTATATGTGGCCACACATGAGCCTCACTATTGTACTGTGCCTCAATGGCATGAATACATGTGCTCATGTATGAGCAGTAGCACAACATGCTGCAGTCTCATGTGCATTCATGTTCACATGCAAGCTGTACAATAGCATCATGTTATGGTGGAAGGGACATATATGCTCACACATGATCCAACCCATGGTGGCATGGTCGTGTGTGGTCATATATAAGCTATGCTATGGCAAGATGCTATAGTAATGTGGTCTCATGTGTTTACACATGAGCCATAGCATACTGTGATGCCATGATGGTGTTTACACACATGTTCACTTACAAATTGTGCCATGGCACTGTGCCATTCAGATATGAGCACACATTTTCACATGCTAGTCACACTGTGGAGATGTTCCTTGACATTGCAGAAATACATGTTCATAAGCAGTCTGCACCCTGGCACTGTTTTGCATGGGCATGTGTATACATGTTACACATGAGATATGTCTCAGGTTCATGTTGCAGAGGAGTAGGTATGCATGTCCACATACGTCAGCTTAATATGACATATTAAATGGTTGCATTGTCACACATGTTTATGTAAAAGCAAGCCACATCATGGTACATCAGGGTACCATGCTGCATTGTCATTTCAAGATAGCATGAGCACATATATTCACATGAACATCATTCCATACCCTGTGTCATGGTGCTATGCCATGATGACAAGGGCATGTGTGTTCACGTGACCCACATAGCTTCATAATAAAATGCAGGTGAGGGTACATGTAATTACATGCTGTATATCATGTTGCTATGTCACAAAGGCATGGACATGCATGTTCACACATGATCCATGCTGTGGTACAGTTCCACAGTGCAATGTCAGCATCATCTCAAGGTGTCTTAGATACAAATGTTCATATGCACATCATTCCATGGCATTGTGACACCATTCCATGGTGACATGGTCATACATTTTCACATGAAATCCATTCCATAGTATAGTGATTCTGTGACATTATCTATTACAATTGACATGTAATATTCACCATGGCTGCTTGCCCTAAGGTGAGTATGTATGTTCATATATGATCTATGCTTCTGAAGTATATTGTGTCAGCATGAGCACACATAAGCCATGCCACAGCACTATGATTCATGGTGTGGCATGCTTATTCAGATGCTTATTCACACAAAAATTGTGCTGCAGCACCACACTGTGGTAAAATGGTATGCATGTTCACATTTAAGCTACACCACTTCCCTGTTGTACCTTTTGGGGCCATGTGCTATGGTTTCATAACACAATATGACTATGCATGTCCACAAGTTCTGTGCCTCAGTGCCATGCACTGTGTCATCAACATGTATATTCACACCTGTGAGCTAATACACCGTGCCACTGTGTCATGAACATCATGGTCCCACATGAGACATGCCATGGAACTTTGCCATGGTGTCATGCATGGGCATAAGTGTTCAAATGCAAGCCTTGCTGTAGCACTATGTTGGGACAGTGTAGTGGTATTATGTTCTAATACACTGTAAATAATTGTCTTGCCTACTGGCTTAATAAAAAGCTGATTGGCCAGAAGGCAGACAGGAAGTGTGAGTGGGGCTACCAGACTAAGAAAACTCTGGGAACAGGAAGAGCAGAGAAGACACTAGGAGAGATGTTAACAGACACAGGAAAGAAAACGCTCTGAGAAAAGATACCAAGCCACATGGCTAAAAAAAACTCATGGGTTAGTTTAAGAGTGTTGAGAATTAGAAAGTTATACACCTGGGCCATAGTCAATCAGCATGAAATTAATATAAGCCTTTGTGTGATTATTTGGGGCAAAAGGGTAGCGGGGTTGCTAGTGGGTCCAAACCTCAGAGCTAGACCGGAAAGGGCCAGCCAGAAACTTCATACTACAAGACAGCATGGACATGCATGTTCATATGTGAGCTGGTCCACTACATTTTGCCGCAGATGCTACTGCATGGTCATGCATGTTGACACATGAACTGTTCAACAGTGTTGGGTGGGGGCATGCCATGAAGCCATACCACAGTGGCCCAAGCACACCTGTTCACATATGAGACATATTGCTATGCTGTACCTTTATGCCATGCGGTAGAGGTATGGTCATGCTTGTTCATATACAAGCCACTCCACAGCATTATGCCTGGGCACATGTGTTTTCACACAATCCATGCCATGATGTCATTCTGCAATGATGGGGGCAGTGTATTCACACATGAGGTGCACTGTAACCCCATGTGGAGGCATTATTTGATGTTGGATGTCTTTCTGTATGCTGTGAATTATCTTTGGATAATAAAGAAACTGTTTTAGCCTATGGCAAACCATCTTAGAAGCAAGTGGGAAATCCAAGCATAGATAAAGGGGAAGGAAGACAGAATCAGGAGATGCAATCCAGCCACCCAAGATGCAAGATGTAACAGTGTTCAGGTAAGCCATGAGCCACGTGGCAAAACAGATTAGTGGAAATGGGTTAAGATGCGAGAGCTAGCTAGAAATAAGCCTGAGCCATAGGCAGAACAGTTTGTAATTAATATAAGCCTTTGTGTAATTATTTGGGACTGCTGGTCTGGACCTTGGGCCTAGGCAGGGCCAGAAACTCTTACTACAATTACTGGCATGTGTGATCACACTAGAGCAGCCACACATGTTCTAACTTTGTAAAATGGGCATATGTATTCCAATGCAAGCTCTTCCAATGCACTGTCCCACTTGGCAGTACATGGGCACACATGTTCACATGCAAGCTGAGCTGGTCTGTTTTGCAGTAACAATAACAGCATGGTATTGTGTAGTCACATGTGAGCTGCAGTGCTGCACTATAACATGGGTCTAGGGCACAACCTCTTGGGCAAGTATATCCACATGAGAATTGCACTATCACACTGTGCTGGTATAGGCACATCTTTGAAGTAAGATGGGAGTCTGTGCCATGCTTCAGCACCTTGCCATAGCCTCACCTCATGGTGCCAAGCATATTTACACATAAGCCTCACCATGGCACCATAGCATGGTAAAATGGGTATGTGCGTTCACATGTGATCCATGCCATGACACTGTGTTGTGGTAGGGCATATGTGAATGTTTGCACATAAGCCATGCCAACAGCACTCTGTGTTCTCTTGCAAGCCATACTAGTATATTGTAATGCTATGAGGTGGGCAAGCATGTCACAGGCAAGCAATACCATATTAATGTGCTATAGTGCCATGTGGTGGTAGCATGGACACATGTGTTCAAATGTGAGCCTCGCTTTTGTGCCATGTCAAAGAGGTGGGAACATCTACACATGTGAATCATGCTGCAGCACCATGCTGTGATGAATTGTCAGGTGTCATAGACACACATGTTCATGCACAAGCAGGGCCATGGAGTCTTCCTTTCTTGAGTGTACAAATGATCATGGAATATGTCATTTTATAGTACTTTGATTTTGTTCATAGTTTTATGATTTTAATCACTGACTTTTCTTATATTGCTCAGATTTTCATATAAGCATTTTTGGAGAATTATTAAAATATTTTCACTGAAAATTCATACACTATATTCTGATTACAATTTCCCTTCCCCCATCAATTCCCAGATCCTCCCCACCTCCATACCCACGCAACTTCTTTTGCTGAGAACTGCAGAAATATGAAGTGGATCTTGTCAGCACCAACAAGTCTGACCCATTAGAGGCAAGGGCCCTGGTGGAGGTAAATCCAAAACTCAAGGAGTTGTGGTGTTTATTGACTTTGAGTGTGAGCTGTTTCCTGCAGAGGCTTCCTTTTGTGTAATTTGTAGCTTTCCCGTTTGTTATTTCCTTGAGATTCATTTCCCAGGAACTTTTAGCAGGTGTGATTGATCATTTATTGAACACAATCCCCCCCCCATCTGGGGGCAGATGAGTAACTTCTCCTAGTTATGTGTGGAAACAGTCACACAGACAAGATCCCTTTTCTCACAAATCAGGTCTTTGTTCCTTTGCCCAGAGTAGACTCAATGTCTGCATCTCCCGCAAATATCTTTACTAGTAACATCTGGACAGAGTCATCCCTCAAACAAGTTTTTTTTTTTCTGAAACATTTCCCAGACATCAAGGACAGCTACAGATAGATACACACCTACAGTAGATACACACCTACATGTCCCCAGTTCACCACCCTACAGATAAGAGAACTATCCAGAGATAACACCGCTGATCTTAGGCCCTTATCTCCCTATACGTACTTGCACCTGGATTTATTAACACAAGATTCTAACATAAAGGTTTATTGTTTGAGATGCAGAGAAAGAGTAATCAGCCAACTCCTAGTTGCAGATATAAAAAGAAGCATTTGCTCTGAGGTGCTGCGCCACAGTGAGCAGAGTAGCAGGTGACAGGTCCCATTTCTCCAGCAAACTGAGCTGTATTTCATCTAGGTGAAAACACTTAGGTCTAACAACTTCCTAGTGGAAGAGCTACAGGAGGACAAAAGTTGTACGCTTCCCACCATTACTTAGCAGATCACTTGCCCCGCCTGGCAGAAAAGTGACTTGAGAAGACCTTATGGAAACAGCACAGGATTTTATTTTGTTCATGATTTTTTGCTGATCAATACACTTTTAACCTTATGACTGACCACAGTTAGGGATGTAGAGGGAGCACACAATTTCTCCCTAGTTAGATTGCTTTGCTGATTTAATCTTTAGTTGACCTCCACCAGAAAAATCTCAACTAGCCATTCCCACCTGTGTCATGAACCGAAACTGACAGATACTGTATGAACCATGTCACCCCTCTCTGTGACCCTGAGAAATTCAAGCTCTGCATTGCCTTGCCAAACAAATACTGCCTGCATGAGCATATAAGTCTATTCCTTGACTGTTGTAGTTGCCATGCCAATGAAGATGATGAACTACAGAGAATAGTACATTCATTGAGATCTCCTGAGACTCCCCAAAAAGTAGAACCTTGGACCCTGAGAGAAAGTACTTTGAAGCTAGTACCCAAAGGCTTCTGTTATTCTCTCTCTCAAACTAAAAATAATAGTAATAAAGCACAAGAAATACACACAAAAACTCACAAAATCAGAAACCATAATATACAAGCCAAAGACCAGTAAGATTTTTTTTAAGTTCCCCAAAAGGTATATGAGGTTTTTTTTAAAAAATGTACAAAACTAACACAGTGGATTTGTGTTCGTATTCTGCTAGACAAAAGACTTGCCCTTGACTGTGGTTTTACACACCCCGTGAGACTCCACTGGAGAAATTTTAGGCTTTACTACTACATCACCAATGAGCACTGCTACCAGAAGTCCCGCACCTACTAACCTGCAGTAGAGCAGACAGGCTCTCTGCCCTTGATGATGATACAGCCACCCCCTTCTGTGAGAATGGTGACGATCCCCTCTGCCTCGCCTAGGCGGTCCTTTTGATCAAGACCGGAGCAGAGGGGACAGTGATCCTAAACCTAGCTCCCCAAAGGTGAAGGAATACATTTCCAAGAAGGTCGTGCCGGAAGAAGCCCCTCCTCAGAAGCTGTTGAAGAGAGGTGGAAATGGGCTGGTGAGCTCACAGCACCAGTGGCAATTCAACCTGCTGGCACATGGAGTCTCTTCAGATGAAGTAACGCACTGGATGGACTCCACTGAGAAGGAGCTGGATAGATACTGGAGAACTGGCTGGACTACACTGGAGAACTGGCCAGGCTTCCACAGCTCAAATATTGCATCAAGCAGCTGCTAACTGAACTGGGTAAGGTACAGCAGATTGCCCTCTGCTGCTCGACATGAAATCAGGCACCCAAGACAATTGGAGCACAATCCTGGCACATCTGCCAGGGGAGCTTCACATAGTTAAGTAAATAAAGTTAGCATACTGGATGCGTGTGATGCTGACTGACTTGAGGGATTTGGCCAGGATTGTGATGGACAGTGGGACACGGAGACCATTTTGGCTGCTGGAGGACAGGGCATGGTGACCTGGAAGCCGACCACGAGGGCAGCACATAGTCTTAGAACCCCCTTCTGGGCACATTGTTGAACAAAGGGAGTCCTTGCACGTCTTCACTTGGAATCATGCCACTCCTGATAAATGGAATGAGAGGGAGCAAAAATCTACTTGGAAACAGTTGTAAATTCAGTTTGCAGCTTATTTGATTGACTTTTGGGTCGGTTTGAGGCATGTGCCAACCTTCTGGTTTCTGTGCCCGGCATTCATCTTTCAGCCTCACTGGAATGTTGGGACGTTGCTGTGCTGTGCAGTTTGGGAAGGAAGAACAGGAGCCTTGATAGCGCTGCTTCCTTGGAACTTCATTTTCTTGCCATGTCTCTGCGTGATTTCACGGTACCGGGACATCATTTTATGTTTTACTCCAGAGTTGGCTGAGCCAAGCCAAAACTGCTGACTGAGAAACTAGAATCTTGCCATAATGAGAATCTGCAAGGAATTTCAGAAGAAAGCAGCCAGGGTCTGGAACCCAAAGGATCGAATTTTCTACCCACTTAATTTCAACAACTTCCCACTTCTATTTAAAGTTGGGTTTTTTTTGTTTTTTTTTTAAGTTTTCAAGATTTTGAACTCTTACTGTGAAGATTTGTTACAAAGAATGTGGGAATTTTATATTGTCATCAGCAACTTAAGATTCTGTGTGCCACTTTCCTCCTCTATGGAGACTGGTGTGGTCGCTGGCATTTTCAGGGTTGCTGATGCACTTTATATGTATTACTTGTGAGATCAAGGTGTTTATGCTGCTTAAGATCCAGGTACAACCTGTTTGTACCTTTGGAGAGAATGTGTTATTTCAAAGGTTCTGGTTCCATGTGTAATTGCTGTGTTGTTTTGTTTTACCTTACTAGGCAATGTTTAAAAGGTTCCATGCTTTGAGGACTTCATTTTACTAGTTTTTGCCTCACTAAAGGCAAATATCAAAGTACATTTATCCATCAACATCCACAGGTTCATCATGAGTTTTGGAATCTGTAATGTTCTAGGCGGCAAATATTTACTATATAAACATCAAGGCGCCATTGTCAGTAGCTGGCAACAGCAGCATCTCAACATCTCCAGCTGCCTTGCGAATGGCTAAGCTTCAGGTCATTGTGGCTGCAAATTCAGGCCTGTGTACAGAGAAGTTTCAGGGAAGAAGTGCCCTGTCTAGTGATCTGTTTACCATCTACTATAAAATGAACTTCAGGGCAAGCATGAGTTGACCTGGCATAGCTTAAGGAGTATGTGACACATAATGAAGCCAACACAGTTCCTTACAAACTTCCCACTACTGACATGTTTCTGTTGTGAGAATGCTCCAGGAGTCCACATGGCATCATTGTTCTAGGTAATTTAACAGATAGCTGCATCTTCAGAACTGGGTGATGGCTGTGAAGAGGAAGAACCAAGATTAACTCTCTACAGCTACACATGTGTGAGGTATGATGATGGCTATATTAGATATTGATTTGGGAGCCAGAGAGGTGGATGGCTGGGTTGGTAAAGGCGCTTGCCACCAAGCCTGCTGACCTGACTTGGATCCCCAGGACCAAGATAGTAGAGAGAACTGACACCTTAAAGTTGTCCTCTAGCACACATACACTCAATAACATGTAATAAAGCTTTAAAAGAAAGGAAGGGAGAGAGGGAGGGAGGGAGGGAGGGAGGGAGGGAGGGAGGGAGGGAGGGAGGAAGGAAGGAAGGAAGGAAGGAAGGAAGGAAGGAGGAAAATACTGACTAGTACAGATTTTGCTACTACAGGTAATTCTAGAAGTATAAGGATGACTCTTTTAAGTATCTGAAATAGTCTTTCCAACTTGACGACACCTACACACTCAGGAGCCTCTCCAGTTTCAGAAGCCTTTCCTGGGAGCTTGGAGAGCACTAAAAGCCCATGACATGAATCACTTTTACAAACTTAAGGGGATAAATACATTTGATTATTCTGATTCTCCAATTGTGGACAGCAATGGATTTGATGGCTCTGTATATACACTTGAGAGTTTGCAGAAAAATAAGGAAAACACTGATAAATTGACAAAGAAAAAGAATGAGCTCCATGATAAAGTTAACCAACTTCTAGCATTTCAGACTAAAGGGACCAGTGAGATTAGTGATAAAGTTGACCAGCTCTAGGTGCTAAGAGTTTCTAAGTGTGCCCTGTAAGAGAATTTCTCCAGCAGCCACAGAGCTCAAGCTGCTGAAAATCAAACCAAAGTCCTCATTATAAGGTTGGCCAAATACATCTAAAATTCAAGACTCAGCCTCAGAGGGTCAGTTGTTAAAGGCATTAGCTGGTAAAGAATGGGGTCAGTAACATACAGTGGGGATATGTGGGAAGACCCTATTGAAGTTGAGAACTTTGAACCTTCAGGTTCTCAAAGGTTTATCTTACCTGAGGAAGTAGTATCACCTCAACCCTTGAAATATTGTCTTTCTCAAATTTGACTGAGAAAATTAGTCTTTCAGTGTCTGCTGAACCAGCAATGACTTTCTCTGAAAAATATGCCTGGCAAGGCAATACTGATGTTGTTCAGGGCCCACAAATACCTCTAGACCTATAATCAGACTTGAGGCTAAGCATGCTTCTCAAGGGCAAGAAGATAGTGTAGTCTCTGAGGAGGTGTGCTATGGTGGGATTCAGGTGTCAGCTGATAAGGTCTGAAGATGCTTATCCAGGGTCCCAGGCTCCTGGAGGGGGTGTGGCCAACCTGGAGGGGGTGTGGCCAAACCCATTGATAAGGGGATGCTGGGACCCTGGGAGTTCTGTTGTTCCTAGTTCTGGTTGCTGGAGAGACGTTTGGAATCCATCATCCTTCGCTCAGATACTCCAGTCCCTGTTCAGGCACCACTATAAGCTGTTACCTGTATCGTGAGTGTTGATTTATATTTTAATAAATATTAATCTTGGACTGATGCCTTGTAAGTAAAACTCTGCCTACATCTGGCGCCCAACATCCTCCGGCCTGTGACCTTGGATATACGGGGTTCCTTTGTGTTTTGAACACTGTAAGAGGGCAGGGGACATACAGACTGTTCACTTTGGGAGCCTGCACTCCAGTGCCTGGGCTTAAAGCTCCCTCTCGCTTGCCTGGTGCAGTTTTCGGCGTGTGCAGCATGAGGTGTGGGTTTTCTGCCCTCCGCAGCACACAGGCGCTCAGGCATGGTTTTTGGCCCGCAGGCCCAGTGTGAAGGGTTGGTTTTCTGCCCACTTGGCCTACCGGCACAGCATGCTCCCACCTGGTCTGCAGCACAGCACACAGGCATGGTCCACCCTCCCTCCCAGCCAGCCCACGTGATCACTGATTGTGACCCATGCAACTGTAATTTCCACTGTGCACTAGCAGGGAACAAAGGAAACAAAAACCCCTTCTATTTTGTGATTGACATCCTGTCTTAATTTGTGAGAATTTGCTTTTTCTAAGGATTTCATTCTGCCTTCTGGGGCCCTTCAAGACCAGGTAGGGTCTGTAGGTAGCCTCCTGCTGCTGAGAGTCTCTGCATCTGCCATATAGTGAGCAGAGCATTGAACACTACTGTGACACCTGTGGACCAAACATCATCATTACACCTGAATTGACACAATGGCTGATAATTATTCTATTAATGACTTCAGGTCCTATTTTTCCATGGTGATTGACAAATTTTTGAATGAATATCTTGAAGGCTTCAATACCCCAGTCTTACTATTTTTTGACTTGTTTCTCTATTTTGTGTTTCAAAATAAGAGAATGATGAAAGAGGTGACATATGGAAATCAACAATTGCTGTCCAGATTATGTGATATGGAAACTTCAAATGCTACAGTGGCAGATGAGGTTAAAAGGTGAAGAATGGAAATCAATAATTCCTGTCCAAAATGTGTGATATGGAAATATCAAACACAAAAATAGTAAATGAGGTTAAGGAGGTAAAATATGTAAATCAACAGTTGCTGTCCAGGATATGTGACATGGAAATTTCAAACACTAAAATGACAGATAAGATTGATACTCTGGAAATTGGTTACAACAAGATTAAAGATAAGACTTCCTCTTTGGATATGGATAACACTGTACAAGAAAAATATAGGCTCTATGTAAATGATGAAAACAAGAAGCTTGTTAACTACATTAATAACGAAAACAAGAAAATCATTAATGTTAATGTTATGTTAATGATGGGGATCGAAAAATGGCTGCTTTGGTGAGGTCTTTGGAAGGACTGTTTCATCAGGAAAATCAAGCTCTAGAAAAATCAATAGTATCTAAACTCCAGGAATGGAAGCCAGTAGTATCCAAAATCCAGGAATGGGAGGACCGAGTATTGCAATACTGGAAAGGGGTAGTAATGCATCTTATGCTCAGAACAGTTCAAGTCAACCCCCAATGGGATATTATGGTACTGGAAACACTCTACCTAAGGTGGTAAACATGACAGGGCTACCCCCTTCACCACCACTATTGTTCCCGGCTACTGTTCAGACAAAGAAATCATCTGGGGAATCTTCAGAATATGTAGAGTATAGTTATGAGCCAGTACATATGAGAGACATCAAGGATTTTAAAGAGACAATATCAATACACGGTATACACTCTACTTATGTAAAGCAGCCTTTAAATTCATGGTTAGCAAAAAAACAGATCCTACAAATTGATTGGATACAGCTAATGGCTGCTGTCTTCGACCAAAGTCAGAATTTGCAGTGGAGAAGCTGGTTTAGAGAGGAGGCCAGGACCTCAGAACAACAAGGAAAAATTAGGGGTTTCTGTGCTTCTCAGGACCAAATCCTTGGTGAAGGTATGTTTGCTGATTTGAAGGCTCAAAATATTATGACGAGCATACTTTATTACTATGCCGTACTGCTGCACTGAATGGTTGGGAAAAGATTTTGGACCCAGGTCAAAAAAATTGAGCCTTATGCTAAGGTCAAATAAGGCTTAAAAGAGCCTTATACTGACTTTATACAGAGGCTTACCATGGCTGTACATAGAGCAATATCATATCCAGAAGTTAGGAAGCAATTGATACTTTCTCTGGCCTTTGATCATGCTAATCTGGAATGTAGAAAAATGCTTATGCCTTTAAAGATCAGAGCCGCACCTATAGAGAAATGGATTCAATATGCAATCAATGCTGAATCTCTCCATTGCAACGAGGAGAATTGGGTAGGCCAAGCCATTGCTAATGTTAGGGTGAGGAACCAATGCATCACTGGTTTCAACTGTGGTAAACCAGGCCATATAAGATGGAATTGTACACAAGGTACTCTTAGAAATAATACCCGATCTAGGTTTAATTCGAACAGAAGGCCATTGCCTTCTGGATTATGCAGAAGGTATGGCAAGGGACGGCATTGGACCAACGAATGTAGATCTACCAGGGATAAAGAAGGCAACCCTCTACCATAGGGAAACGCCTTTCTGAGCTTCCCCCGGAAAGCCCCCAAAAATCAGACTCAAAATTCGAGGATGGTAAGATCATATCCAGTCATAGTAGAAGACCAGCATTATCAGGATGAATAGAGCACCCAAAACCTGATCTAGAAGATCATACAGTATTATATAATAACATAAATTCAAAAGAAAAATGAGAAGTTTCAAAAAGAATCACAAAATGAATATTTTAGCAGACTTCAATAAATGAACAAAGACCAAAATTGAAAATATGGATAGATAATATTTATATCCAGGGTTTAGTTGACATAGGGGCTGATGTTTCAATCATAACCCCACAATCATGGCATCCAAGATGGCCTTTAAGGGCAGTGGATATCCAATTTCTGGGTATTGGAACAATATCTCAGGTAAAACAGAGTGTGAAATGGCTTGAATGCATAGGACCAGAGGTCAGAAAGGACGGTTGAAGCCATATATGGCTGACATAGCAGTGGATCTGTGGGGTCGTGACCTTCTAATGCAGTGGAATACACAGATTAAAATCCCAGTTCCGTTATCAACCAGAGACTCACTTATGTTTCCAAAAGTGATGCTTTAAGGTGCTATGAAGAAAATTCACCAGCCATTCAGGTTGTACAAAAGAATTGCCCAATAACCACAGAACCTCAAAGGACACTCACAGCACTGCCTTTGAAATGGTTAACAGAAAAGCCTATTTGGGTTCAATAATGGCCTTTGACTAGAGAAAAACTTCAGGCTTTAGAACAGTTGGTACAGGAGCAGTTACAGGCTCAGCATATCGAAGAATCAACCAGTCCATGGAATTCTCCTGTTTTTGTTGTCAAGAAAAAATCTGGAAAATGGAGGATGGTGATGGATCTAAGAGCAATTAATAAAGTGATTGAACTTATGGGCTCTTTACAATATGGTATTCCTCTGCCTTCTCTGTTACATAATGGATGGCCTACTACAGTTATTGATTTGAAAGATTGTTTTTTACCATACCTTTACAGGAACAGGACAAAGAGAAATTTGCTTTCACAGTGCCTACTCTTAATAATTAAGGACCAGTTAAGAGGTACCAATGGAGGGTCCTTCCCCAATAATGTTGAATAGTCCCACTTTGTGCCAATATTTTGTACAACAACCACTAGAAATACTGCACAAGCACTTCCCACAATCTATCATTTACCATTATATGGATGATATTTTGTTGGCAGACCCAAACCCAAAAACATTAGAAACATTGTTTGAAGAACTAAAGAAAATATTGCCTGATTAGGGAATACAAATTGCTCCAGAAAAAGTACAGAGGGGAGATTCTATCAATTATTTAGGATATAAAATAGGATTACAAAAAATTAGGCCACAAAAGATAAAATTAAATAGAGATAAATTGAAGACTCTTAACGATTTTCAAAAGTTACTAGGAGATATTGCTCATATATGGCCTATGATTGCATAAAAGAAACTATGAGCTAGATAATTTGTTCAAGACTCTGGACGGTGAAAAGGATTTAAATAGTCCAAGAGAATTATCTGATGAGGCTGAGAAAGAATTAGAGTTGGTGGAAAAGAAACTTCAAGAAGCACATGTGGATCTTGTGGATCCAGACCTGGATTGCATACTTGTTATTTTACCCTCTAGACAATCTCCAACAGGAATCTTAATGCAAAAAGAAAGCATTATATTAGAATGGATATTTCTGCCACATAGGCCAAGCAAGAAGATGAAGACATATATCAAAAAAATTTCTGATCTGATTTATAAAGGTAAATTAAGACTTCACCAATTGACTGGAAAGGACCCTGCAGAAATTGTTGTGCCTTTGACTAATGAAGAAATTGATCAATTATGGGCAGACACTGAATCTTGGCAAAAGGCTTGTAGTGACTTTTTAGGAGAGATTAATGATTAGTTTCCTTTATAAATTGAATTCTCTTGTTTCAAGGATATTTATTATTAATTGGATCTTTCCTCATGTGGTATAGGATAAACCCATTTCTGGAGCCCCTACATTTTATACTGTTGCGAACAATTTAGGAAAGGCTGGCTACAAGTCTGAAAACTTAATTAAGGTGGCTCAGAGCCCTTATAACTCTGTCCAGAAGTCAGAACTATATGCAATTATTATGGTGTTGTTGGATTTCACAGAGCCTCTCAATGTAATTACTGACTCAATATGCAGAAAGAGTTGTTTTACATATTGAAACTGCTGACTTCATTCCTGATGATACAGACTTGACCTTACTGTTCATACAACTACAAGATATCATGAGAGATAGGATACATCCTATGTACATAACACATATCAGGGCATACACGGGTCTCCCAGGCCCTCTAGTGCAGGGTAATGATGAAATAGATCAGTTGCTGATAGGAAACTTGCTAGAGGCCACAGAATTTCATGAGAAACATCATGTTAACAGTAAAGGACTAAAGAAGAGTTTTTCCATCACTTGGCATCAATCAAATGAAATAGTAAGGAATTGTAATACTTGTTCTTTCTATAACCAACCGTCTTTACCTGCAGGAAGTAATCCTAAGAGTACACAGAGAAATGAGATCTGGCAAATGAATGTGTTTCACTTCCCAGAATTTGGAAGGATGAAATATGTACATCATACTATTGATACTTACTCAGGAATGCAATGGGCTACTGCCCTGAGTTCTGAAAATGCTGATGCTGTACTTACTCACCTTTTGGAAGCCATACCCATAATGGGAATTCCTGCTCAGATTAAGACTGACAATGCTCCAGCTTACGTTTCTCAAAAAATGAAGCTGATTTTTAGATACTATAATATAAAGCATATTACGGGAATACCACACAATCCTACAGGACAGGCAGTTATGGAGAAATCTCACTGCACGTTGAAAGAGATGCTTTATAAACAGGAGAAAGAAATGAGAAAACCCAGGGAGAGGTTGCACAGTGCCTTATTGACTTCAAATTTTCTTAACGCCAATGAAAAGGGAACATCAGCTGCTGAGAGACATTGGAAATAGAGAAATCTTCTGAGATAAATCAACCCATCTACTTCAAAGATGGGTTGACTTCAGAGTGGAAGCCGGGATATGTGCTTCGATGGGGTAGGGGTTTTGCTTTTGTTTCAACAGGGAAAGAAAAGATATGGGTACTAACAAAACTAATAAAAGTCCACTTCGAAAAGAAGTCCCTTCCTGAGGAGGAGAAGTAATTGTTCATCCCTGATGTGACAAATGAATACATGGTAAGGAAAACACATTTAACAAACCTGGGGCAAGGTCTCAATTTTGTCTTTACAGATAAATGGATACAACTGTTTTTAAGACATTGACTAGACACTGAATAATTACTCACCTGCGATCAAGGAGAAATCGATGATGAAAGAATGTAAACGATGGACTATGAGACCAACTGATGCATGTATGCACTACTGGGTAATCTCTCAATTCTTACTGCTTTGCATCTTGCATCTACACCTCAAAAAGAAAAAGTGGTCCTGATTTGACTATTAATAGGGCTGGATTTGGATTGGGAGCAAGTGGCTTTCTCCCTCTCTAAACCCAAGCATATTGGTAAAGAAAATGTGAAGAATTCTGTCTCGTATCAGACAAGCCACCTGGTGTGAGACAGAAGACAGAATGTTTAGGGACCAATATTATTGTGACTTCATCTTAAACCTTGTTTCTCTCTGTATCTGTACCTTTCAAACATCCTGTCTGCGTACAATCTCCTGAAGTCATAGAAGATATGAACATCTTCTTTGAGTATCAACAATGCTTAAGTTTTCCATTGTAAATAACATTTCCTCCTATCAGCTATCTACAAAGAATCTGGAACCGAGATGGGGCCCCCACCGCAACAACTCCTACTAGTGAAACAAGAATAAAAGGAAGAGTATGAGAGAGAAAGTAAGAGACAGGTAGACAGACAGACAGAGGCAAAAATAGAAAAATCAAGAACCTGGTGTGCACCAATCAATAATTGTTTCCAGGAAATAGACTAATCAAAAACGGCTGCAAGATAGCTCTCTATGATTATCCTTCAAATCACACTTCTAATTAGAATTCCAGATGGAGTTAACCAGTACTCTGAGAACGGTTATAGATGTATATAGTCAGTCCATTAAGATCTAACCATTGTTTTAGCTTTTAAAAGATCCCAAAGAGATGCCATCGCCCTTAAGTCAGCAGGAAGCAACCTTATGAAAGACTACGCCCTCTTTCCCAATAAGTTTTGTGCTCTGAGGGTTGTGGGTAATTATTATTCTTAATAGAATAGTTATAAGTTAAAATTGGGTGAAGGAAAGAACTATAATATAGCATCAAAGATCTCTTTTGAAGAAGAGAAAGAGGATAGATAGGATAGATAAAGGTAGATTGTTCTACCTACGTATACACAATTCTAGCTGAATGTATGGGCTAAGCTAAAGACAATTTGCACTGGCATAGATATTTGTATATTGATACAAATGTGAAATCATTTTATATGTTTAATTGTGATAATTTGTACATTGGTACAAAGTTTAATCTGAAATTGCTTTATATAACCAAAGCAACTTGTACTTCGATATACATCTGAATCTGTAACTATTATGTAAAATTGAATCTGTAATTGCTATATTTTATATATGCTTCTACCTCTGTTTAAAATATTTGCACATCATTGTCATGTACACTATGCAATTACTACCTTCATTTAACTATACTAGATACAATGTATGATTGCACTAGTTATGATGTATGCACAAGTTGTTTTATATATCTCTGTTTAGGTGATATATATGTATATACATGTCTAAAATGCTGTGGCCATTTTACATGGTAATATACCTGCTGTAGTAGGTTCTCGATCCCGGGCGGCCGGAGACCTAGACCCACAGACCCGCCTGAGACCGCTTATCTGCGCACCGCCGCCTAGGCCCCCAGAAACGACTCAAAGGCTTATATTAACTTTATGCTGTTTGGCCTATGGCTCAGGCACACTGCTAGCTAGCTCTTACATCTTAAATCAACCCATTTCTATTAATCCGTGGCCCACGTGGGCCCGGCCCGTAGCTCACCCGTGTTCTTTACATGTTGTTCTCTGCGCGGCTGGCCCGATCTGCCTCTAACTCCGCCCTGCTTCTCCTCCCCAAACTCCTCCCACTTCTTTTATGGTGCCTGCCATGACCCAACACAGCACTTTTATTTAAAGATACGCACACACAAATGCATTCCCACATCACTTCCCCCTTTCTCTCTAATCAAGAAGGAAGGTTTCAATTTTAACATAGCAAAATTATATATAACAAAATAGCTATCAAGCAAGAATTACAGTTACAATATTTAGTCTATTTGTATTTAGCAAAATTAAAGAAAATATTCTATCATCTATCTTATCTTTATGAATCTAAAGTTTCATATCTAATATACTTTTCAAATGACTAAGAAAAACTGTACATATAACTATCTAATCTTCAACTACATCAAAGACCACAGAAGGATATATTTATCTAAGTAAGCCAGAAGTGCAAGCGACTTCTAAAATCTAGAAAGGACAGAGATGACACCTATCTGCCTGGACAGTCACCCAAAGTTCTTTTATAAAGTTGGGGCAACCATCTTCAGCCTATAGGCCTGGAGTCTCTTTTCATTTCAGTGAAGCAGGAAATCCGCTCTGCCCATTCTGGCACAGTTCATCCGTTGCTTCTCCTTGAGTCCTGAAGAATGTCTGACAGTTTTCTCTGTAAAGCAGGAACCTGAATGACCATCTAGGCTTGTTCTGCCAAAGTTCAGAGGTCATCTTTTTATGGAACATGCATGTCCAGTTTAAACAGCATACTGTCAAGCAGTCAATATAAGAACAGGTCCTTATTCAGTGGCTAACCATTGCCACAAATAGAGTAGACTCCATATGGAGTTTCTTCGAAGCCCATTTTTCTGTTGAAGTAAATTAGTGCTGCCAGGAACAGACCTGTCTCACTGTCCAGAAAAGTCTAAGCTCTTAAAACATTTTAAATGCCATATTCTGTAGGTCTTAGAAGTATTTGAAGATTATCTATTTAATTGAAATATATCTTTGTATACCTAAAAATCCTAACTAACCTAACTATAAGTTTGATTATCAAAAGTGACTATTAACCTTTATTTCTTAATTATACACTACAATTTTAAAACAGTTACATGAACATCATACCTTAAACAAGAATAGAAAAACACATACAGCATAATAAAATTGACTTTAAATTTGTATCAATAAACCAAAATCTATACCAATGTAAAGCAGTTTGAGATTAACAGCTGATTACCTGTAAATTTAATAATCTAATTTTTTAAAAAAGCATTCACATACCATATCCCCCGTTTCTTCTTAGAAAGAGATTGACTATGACCATTAACCATTTATAATGAAAACAAACATTTAGAAACAATATTTGGGGAATTTGGGCGAAGTTATCCATTACTACTTCCTGCTGATTAAGGGGCATTGAAAATCTCACGGATTGTTGAGACTGGGTCATAATCTGTAGCTGTGAAGCTGATCTGGCCATCTCTTTTCATCAGAGGTTTTTCAGGGGGTCTTGGTTGATGAAACCATATTTGCCTGGAAGCAATCCACAGGTTCTCATCTGTGGAAACAGAAACAGAACTCTTCCAAAGCAATAAATCCTTAGACACAAATTTCAAAATCAAAATACCTTTAAAATATACATTCTTGTTTAACTTAGTAGCCTTTGCAATCCATTGTCTTTTTGCAGTTAGCTCATTAACAGTTAAAAAATTAAAAGAAAACACAATAACAACCAAAATCCAGATTTTGTGTCTATTTTCCATCTTTACGTGGCTTATTATATTTTTATTACTCTATTTCTCGCTTTAAAAACTTTTTCTAACCTCTTTCTTTTTTCTCTGAAGCCTATGTACCTTTTACAAACATTGTAACCCGTTTACAGGTTTTCTTTTTATCTGAATCTGTTTTATTGTGAATCTTTAATCATCTTCTAACCTTAAGAGCTTTTAAAATACATTCTCCAAAAAGAAGCACAGTTTTTGCAAATTAGGCTGAATCACTAAGTTTTCTTAAACGGACTGTAAACAGAGCACACCTAAGAAAATGCTGCCACGAAGAAAATTTGTTTTTCTTTTGTTCAAAATAAGCAGAAATCTAAAATCAATCACATGCTATTTAGTCTTCTGTGAGACTGGTTGCAGCTGCAGCTCACACTGACTGCCGACAGCCCACCGGCACCATTTTGAATGTGACCCGGACGGACCATGCTTTCTTTGTACAAAGACCCGATTTACATACACAATTTGGAAGCTGCCTTTGCTCAGTTTCTGCGATCTAGAACTCTTTTTAATCTTTCTCAGGCTCTAAGTGGATAATCGGCCCACGTTGGATGCGCCATCTGTTGTAGTAGGTTCTAAAAAAAAAAAAAGAAAGAAAAGGAAGGCGTGGTCCTGATTTGATTATTAATAGGGCTGGATTTGGATTGGGAACAAGTGGCTTTCTCCCTCTCTAAACCCAAGCATATTGATAAAGAAAATGTGAAGTATTCTGTCTCATATCAGATATACCCCTGGCTAATGTTTGATAGTCATACTAAAAGTCATTATTCAGAGATTATGCACTGCTTATATAGGTATTCTTATTTTTAGTACAGGGTTTATTCCTTAAGACAATAAAAACTGCAGTGAACATTACTTAAGGTACCATATCCCAGTCATCTCAGATACAGGTTAGAATATCATAGATAGACAGGAATCTTCAACCATTTCATAGACCCAGAGAATATGGCATTTAACATTTGAAATTCGGCCACGAGAGACACGACGACTCCTGGTGTCACTGCTCCTTTCCCAAGATGGTGTTGAGCATCGAGGATACTCCTTTGGAGTTTTTCCTTTTGGCAGAGAATGGCCAGTTGGGTAAGGAACTGCCCTTACCTTGATTGCTGACAGTACACACATGATGTCCAAGCTGGATGAACAAGTTGATGGATGGAGACTGATGAAACCTGCCTGGACAGGATAAGACAGTCCCTCCAAAATTGCCCTGCTTGTAAAAAGGTCTGTCAGATACCATAGGCCTATAGCCAATATGATAGATGCTCCAATGGCACGCAAAACCAGAGGTGATTGTCCAAGTAGCTGTGTGGCTGTCCTCTCCAAAATTTTGGAAGCCATTACTTCCATGCACTTCTGACTTTCAGGTGATACATATTCCTTCTCAGGTCTTAAAAGGGTTGAAGAATAGGTATTTAAGGTTACTACCCTATTATCCCTTAGAAAGGAACATTCAGGTGTTGAATTTTCACTTTCCCAGATGAACCTTTTGAAGTAATTTATACATCCTACCATCTACCAATATTCTAGAAATATATGATGTACTTGATATATGTTAAGTTTTGGTTCTAATTTGTACTTTATCTTCTCCTAGATACTACCTCATAATAATTCCTACTGTACATAGTCTTAGTTTAGAACCTTCTTAGTTAGACAAAATGGGAAGATGTGGTGGGATTCAGGTGTCAGCTGATAAGGTCCGAAGATGCTTATTCAGGGTCCGGAGCTCATGGAGGGGGTGTGGCTAACCTGGATGGGGTGTGGCCAACCCCATTGATAAGGGGCTGCTGGGACCCTGGGAGTTCTGTTGTTCCTGGTTCCTGGCTACTGGAAAGACCGGTTTGGAATCCATCATCCATCGCTCAGATACTCCAGTCCCTGTTCAGGTGCCACTATAAGCTGTTACCTGTATTGTGAGTATTGATTTATATTTTAATAAATATTAATCTTGAACTGGTGCCTTGTAAGTAAAACTCCGCCTACAGTGTGCTATACTATAAAGAGCTCAATGTGTTTGCTAATTCATTCAAGCATAAGTCTAGGGAATATGTGTGGGAATGTATTTTAAGAGAGTAGGATAATGGCAGGAGGGTTGTCTAGAAGCATTTGTCAAAAGATACCTGCCAGAAAGGAGTTGGAGATGGCTGATACCCTTTGGTATGCTGGATAGCTTTGTTAACATGACACAAATTAAAGTCAGTTGAGAGGAGGGGACTTCAATTAAGAAAATGCCTCCATCAGATCAGGCTTTGGGCAAGCATGTAGGGCATGCTCTTAATTTGTGACTGGTGGGGGAGGTACTGTATTTGGGTTGGTGGTCCTGAGTTCTATAAGAAGGCAGGCAGGCTCTAATGATATTTTGATATACTCATAGATCAGTGCCTTATCCAATCATCAGAGAAGCTTCCTCTGGCAGACAATGGGAAGAGATGGAGAGACCCATAGCCCAACATAATACAGAGACAGTTTATGGGAAGTATCCATTAACTCCCTCCCCTCAGATCTCAGGGAATCCTGTGAAAATTGTAAGAGCCAGAGGGAATGGAGGACACCAGGAGAGCAAGATCCTCTGAGTCAAGTGAACAAGATTCATATGAGCTCACAGAAAGGGAAGCAGCAAGCACAGGGCCCACACAGGCTTGCACAAGGTCTTCTGCATATATATTACAGCTATTAATTAGAATTGGATGCCTGACTATGAGAAAAAGTGGGTTTCTGACTCCTGTGCCTGCTCTTAAGACTCTTTCCCTCCTATTGGGCCCTCCAATTAAAGTAGAGACTTTGGGATGCCAAGTGATTAATGGAGTTGGCTGAAATCCAACTTAAGTAGGTATTTGAACTCATCCTGTGGTTATTTACCCAGTTCCCTAATGTAAAAGTTGGCAGAATTCTCACATTGATTCCTTGACCTGTGGAGTAAGAACTGATACGGTTGGAAAGGCTAACTGGAGGCCTTTATAGATGCCTCTGCCAAGGAAAATAATGAGTCAAAAACAGTACTGCAGCCCTAGAGGAGCTGCATAAATTAGTGCCACAATGAAGGACTTTAAAGATGCAGGGGTGGTTCCCACTACATCTCCATTTAACTCTCCTATATGTCCAGTACAGCAGCAGATGGATCGTGGAGAATGACAGCTATCAAAAATTCAGCCAAGTAGTGACTCAAATTGCAGCTGCTGTACCATATGCCTTACATGATCTAATTAACATGTCTCCTGGTACATGGTATTATACAACCACTGATGTAAAAATGCCTTTTTCTTGGTACTCACCTTAAGGACCACCAGTAGCAATTTGTTTTCTGTTGGCAAGGCGAGCAGTCTACCTTTATAGTTTTACCTCCAGGATATATTCCTCTTGCCCTGTGTTATAACTTACTTAGAAGGGATCTCGATCATCTGTCTCCTCCACAGGATTTCACATTGGTTCACTACATTAAATAATTATGTTTATTGGATCATGTGAGCAGGAGATAGAAACCACTTTGGGCTTGTTGGTCACACACCAAAGAATGAGAAATAAATTCCATTGAAATTCAAGTGACTTCTACCTCAGTGAAATTCCTAGGAATCCAGTGGCGTGAGGCAGGCCAAGATATTCCTCCTAAGGTAAAGAATAAGTTATTACACCTGGCCCCTCCCACCATCAAGAAAGAACAACGTCTAACTGTCCTGTTTGGATTCTGGAGACATGATTCACAAAGTTGTTAGCTTTGAGTGGGGCCTGCAACAGAAAACTCTTCAACAAGTCCAGACGGCTGTGCAGGCTGCTCTACCTCTTGAACCATATGACCCAGCAGATTGGATCTGGTACTTGGAGTATCAGTGGTAGATAAAAATGCTGTTTGGAGCCTTTGGCAGGCCACTGCAGGTGAATCACAGAATAAACCTTTGAGATTTTGGAACAAGGCTCTATCATCATCTGCAAATAGTTATTCTCCATTTTAGAACCATCTCTTGACCTGCTACTGGGCCTTAGTGGAAACTGAACATTTGACAGTGGTTCACGAAGTTACCATGCTCCCTGGACTGCTCATCATGAGCTGGTATTATCCAACCCCCTAAGTCATTGCACAAGAGCAATCCATTATCAAATGGAAGTGCTATTTACGTGATTGGGCCTGATCAGGTTGTGAAGTAACAAACAAGGTACATTAAGAAGTTTCCCAAATGCCTGTGGCTTCTACTCTGTTACAACACTGTCTGCTGCCAAGAATGCACCTGTGTCACAAATGTGTCTTGACTGAGAAAGAAGACTAGGGCCTGGTTTACTGATGGTTCTGCATGCTATGTAGGCACCACCCGGAAGTGGACAGCTGCAGTATTACAACCCTTTCCGGGACAGCCGTCAAAGATTCTGGTGAAGAGACATCTTCACAGAGGGCAAAACTTCAGACAGTACACATGGTCATACAGTTCTGGGGAAGGAGAAATCAGATATGTGTTGTTTCCAAATGCTTCAAAATGGATAAAAGATGTGAAGATACTTATGTCCCACGTCATCAAAAGGTGACTTCAGCTGAGGAGTTCATTAATCAAATAGATAGAATGATCCACTGTGTGAGGGTCAACTTCTTTCCCCAGCCATTTCTGTCACTGCCCAACGGGCCCATTATCAAAGTGGCCATTGTGATGGAAATGGGGTTTATGCATGAGCTTGACAACATGACTGCCATTCACTACAGCTGCTGCTAAGTACCAGATCTGCCAACAACAAAGACCAACACTAAGCCTCAAATATGTCAACACTTGTGATTTCTTGTAGTGGGATTATGTTCTGTTACATTGTAAATAATTGTCCCATTTACTGGCTTAAAAAAAAAAAAAAGCTGATTGCACTGATTGGCTGAAGGCAGACAGTGTGGGCAGTGATATTAGACTAAGAAAACTTTGGGAACAGGAAGAGCAGAGCAGACCCACCAGAGAGAAGCCGGATGAGATGCCAGCAGATTCAGAGGAAAGAAGTTGAAATGCTGCTCTAAGAAAAGATACCAAGCCTCATGGCTGAACAGATTAATGGAAATAGATTGAGTTACAATAAAAGAGCTATCTAGCAATATATCTGAGCCGTAGGTCAATCAGCATAAAATTAATATGTGTCTGTGTGTTTCTTTGGATAAATTAATATGTGTCTGTGTGTTTCTTTGGATCTTTGGGACTGCTAGTCCAGATCTTAGAGTTAGTCTGGGCCAGAAACAACTTACTACAGTTTCTCATAAAAATCAGTAGCTGCCCCTTAAGTAACTGCTTTCCTAATTGTCAGGTACAACTCCAAAGCTACCAGTAGCAGCTCAGCCAGGGAAGGAATTCTGTTCCCTCAGGTACCAGCTGTAATGCAGCAGCTAAAGAGAAGTTTATCTAGATCTCTATCCCTCTGTAGAACTCAGGATTCAAGTGTTGAAGTGAAATTCTGCTCACTCAGAGAGGCTAAGTAACAAACAGCCAACTTTCTCTCCTGGCTCACATCTCCCTCCAAAATAGCTCCCACTTAAGAACCCTAGCTACATGTGGTTCGTCCCTATTACTTCCTGTCGGCTAATCACTGACTCAGTTGCCTCACCCCAGGTTAATTTTATATAATCAAACAAATGTAATACATCTTAAATTAATAGTCAACAATAATCATTCCTCAAGGTGCTCAGCCAGGGTCCTGGTGGTGGTGGCAGGTTGACTACATTGGATCACTTCCTCCATGAAAAGGACTCTGTCCTCACTGTAGTAGATACTTATTCTGGCTATGGATTTGCCTTTCCTGCATGTAATTCTTCTGCTAAAACCACCACCCATGGATTTATATAACTTCTTATTCACCATCACGGTATTCCAAACAGTATTGCTTCTGACCAAGAAACTCAATTTAAAGCCAGAGAACTGTTATAATAGGCTCATGATCATGAAATCCACTGGTCTCGCCACATTTCCCTCAATCCTGAAGCTGCTGACTTGATAGGAAGATGCAATGGCCTTTTGAAGACACAGTTTTGGTGTCAATTAGGTTGCAGCAGCCTTGAGGGCTCAGGTAGGGTTCTTCAGAAGGTGGTGTATGCTTTGAATCAGCATCTAATATATAATACATTTTCTCTCATTCTGTAGCCTATAAGTCATTCTAATAAATCCCCTTTCTATGTAGAGAAAAATTCAATCTATAAGTTTTGTTACTCTTGAGAACCCTAAGACAGAAGGTGATTAGTGGAAGAGACAGGAGAAGATAATGACAGGAATGGATATGGAAAAGCTACCATAAGTTGTACTTGGATATGGTGTGTTCACAGAGGTATGGCTGGAGACATATGGCGTATTTAGTATGACATCAAATTCTGTGACATGGGAAACCATAGGAACTGAACCAAAAAAAAAAAAAAAGTGAATCTTTCTGATAATCCTCTTATGCTATCTGACAGTGCAATGCCTTCTGGTGGACATCTAACTGGGAGATACAAATCTGAGAATGGAAGTGCTCGTCTGCAAGATGAACTCACAGACGTTACTGTTATCCACACCACTGTAGCACAAATCCTGACTGGTCTTATAATAACAACCTGGAGCCAACAGAGGTAGAGGCCCTACCTGGAAGTGAGGGGCTGGAATACAGCTTAAGAAGGCTTGCCTAGCATATTTCATCTCAAGGACAGAAAAATAAATTATATTTGATTTTTTAAAAAGGAGCCAAATATCAAGTTAAATGCTGAAAGATCAGATAGATAAAGGAACAAGCCAAAAGGACTGAACTCCTGTCTCCTACCACTTTATATGCCTCTCTCCACCCAGCCATAACACTTCCTGTCTCAACTCCATAGTGCTGGAATTAAAGGTGTGTGCCACCACTGCCTGGCCTCTGTGGCTAACTAGTGGGCTGGCTCTGCCCGCTGATCTTCAGGCAAGCTTTATTATAGCACACATAAAATATCACCACACCATGGGAAGCTGTTTATGCTGTACTTATGAGAACTCACGTTCTCCTTTTATGTCAGTGATACTGTCATTGACACCTTGAGAATTAATTCATTCCCAGCTTGTGCTTTACAAATATATCCCATATGCCTCCATGGCAGGTGGAGAGCTCTTCAGTACCACCAGCTCTGAAGACAGTAGCTCCAGTGTATGGAAAGTCTAAGGGTCCTGCATGGCAGGAAGCACAGGGGGACCAGCTATAAGTGTCCCTTCTTGTGTCTGGCTCTACAATACCCACAGCTCACTGGGTTTTTCCTGGGAAAATGAGTGAGCAAACTCAACAGAGGCTGGCTACACTTTACCTGAGACCTTAGACTCACCTCTGTGTCCAGATCCACCACAGTGCTGAGGAAAGTCCCTCAGAACTTGCTTTCTGACCTTCTCTCCTCCCTCCATCCTTACCTCCTTCCTACCCCGTGTCCTCTCTCTGCCTCTCTGGCACTGGGATTACAGACATGCACAGTCATGCCCAGATCTTTATGGACGTGCTGCTGTGAATCTGAATTTAGATCCTCATGCTTGTACTGTTCCTCTCTACCTGAGTCCCTTAGGTCTTGCTGCTAGGTTTCCTTTATTTATTTTTATTTTATGTGCATTGATGTTTCCTCTGTGTGAGTGTCAGATCCCCTGGAACTGAAGTTTCAGACAGTTATAAACTGCCATGTGGATATTGGTAACTGAACCAGGGTCCCCTGGAAAAACAGCCAATGTTCTTCACCACTGAGCTATCTCTCCAGCCCTGTGACTGCCGGGTTTTCATGTGTTCTCTGCAGATAGGAAGACTCAGGCCACCTGCAGTTCTTGGTTCCTCTTCTGCGAGCTGAAATCTATTGGTTTCTCTACAACCTTCTCAGTTCCTGCAAAGCTTTGCCTGCTGGAGCCCCCTCTTTGCTCACTCACAGTACCTGGGCCATCAGCTGGGATGCTGCTGCCCCTGCTCTGGGTGTACTCATGGGCAACTGGAAACTGCTTTGTTCTGCCTACAGAGTCCACGGTTATGTATGAGCCATATACTCTGGAATTGCAGTCCACCTTAGTAACAGTGCAGGAGGGGCTGTGTGTCCAAGTGCCATGCTCATGCTTTCATTCCTCAAACCCAAGTTCAGACGCTGTCTTTGGCTACTGGTTCCATGCAGGAGCAAATACAGAACCTGATTTTCTAGTGGCTACAAACAACCCAAATCGTCAACTGGTACAGAAGACTCGAAGCCGTTTCCACCTCTCTGGGGACCCAAGGGACAACAACTGCTCCCTGGACATCAGAGATGCACAGAGAAGCGACAGTGGTTCTTACTACTTCAAACTAGAAAAGGGTGATAAGAAGTGGAAATGCTATAAGAAGTTCTCTGTGCATGTGACAGGTAAAGTACCGGCTCCTGTTGGCCACAGAAGAACTTCATGGGTGCCACAGAGCAGGACTAGGATCCCAGCCTGAGAATCACTGGGCTGGAGAAGGGTAATGGAGGAGTTGGGTTAGAACCTGGGCTTCTCAATGGCGGTATTTCACCCCAGTCCTGATCCTGCATGTCTCCCCTCTTCAACAGCCCTCACTCACATCCCCAAGATCGACATCCCACAGACATTGGAGGTTGGCCATCGTAGTAATGTGATATGCTCTGTGCCTTGGGCCTGTGAGCAGGGAACACCTCCCATCTTCTCCTGGATGTCAGCTGCCATCACATCCCTGGGGCCCAGGACCACCCTTTCCTCAGTGCTAACCCTTACACCCAGGCTCCAGGACCATGGTACCAACCTCATCTGTCAGGTGACCTTTCCTGGAGCTGATGTGACCATTCAAAAGACTGTCCAGATCAATGTGACATGTGAGTTCAACCCAGGGCTGGGATTCATGGTGGTTGTGTCATGTATCACAGTTGGACTGGGGACTTGGATAGACACAGGCCTCATACCTCTCACACATTCTGTACTTCCTGGACAGTTGTGAAGAATGGAGCTAAAACCTGAGATGTTAAGTTTTATGTTTTGTTTTATTTTTGTTTTTCCAAGATACTCCACAGAACTCCATAACCTCTGGAGGAGCTGACCCAGGTAAGGAGAGTCATCTTGGGTTGGAGAAACAGGGTCTCTATAGCTCAGAGCAGGGTCCACCCTCCTTATAATGAACACAGTGACTCCCTTCTTTAAAAAAACAAGTGACTCTCCACATCCACAGTACATTCACAAGCACCTGTCCCAACCTATTCCTCAATCCTTTGGGCTTCTGGGCACTGCAGGGCCATTATAAGGATAGGCCAGCATTCACAAAACATAATCTCACACTCTAGACACTTTTAGTTCACTTGTAGATCTGCCAGAAACCTCAGCATTTGAGTCTGTCAACAGCTTTGATATTAATGCTTTTGCTGGAGAAACAGCCAGATGGGCAAACATTCTGAGCCCTCACAGGTCCAGGTTACAGAAGTTCAGTCTCTTTCTCAGGACAGACCAATGACAACACACAGTACCAAGTTTTTGTTGGTTCACATGTGACCTAAGAGGACTCAGGATATTAGTAACCTAATGGCTTTTGTTCTCCATGACTCTTGTCCACACTGGTTGGATCCAGTTCTGTGGGCATTTTTAACTATTGGGCACCAATCCTGTTGATGTCATTCTGCCAAAACCAATGTGTAGTGAATAGTTTTCTATCTATTGCCACAGTATCTGTCTGTCTGTCTCTATGTCTGAACTACTAATTCCCAAATGCAAATTGCAGCTGGGTCTGGTGTCCCTCTAGTATAGATAATGAAAGCCAAGTGTTTTGTGGCTGGACAGTGGAACGTTCCCAAGAGGGAACTAAGCAAGTGGGGCAAACCCTTTTGGTTTGGTTTTGGTTTTTGGCCCTACAACTGATCGTAAGATAAGCATTGACTCGCCCCTGTTCCTGGGAATCTTTTGGATAATTAGTAATAGCAGGAGAAAATTTGTATCACCTTTGGCCTTTTATGCACTTTGCTCACACATAAAAACAAAGAAAATGTAGGAAAGGGGAGATAGCTCAGTGAGTAAAGGGCTTGACTTGAAGGGACCTGAGTTCAAGTCCCCAAACCACGTTACACACACACTTACGTACACACAGAGGGAAGGAAGGAGGGGTGGAGGGAGGGACAGAGGGACAGAGGGAAAGGAGGAGGTATTATGGCATGTGCTTGTAATTACAGAGCTGGGAAGGTGAAAAGAGGTTCACTGGCCACCCATTCTATCTTAACCATTGTTAGCTAAATGTTAACAAGTTGAGTTGCAGACCATTTAGCAACTCTGTCTCAAAAAAAAAAAAAAAAAAAAAAAAAAAGATGGATACTTGGCCATTTTATAAGTATGAGTTTAAAACCTGTATCTATTATGAGCTGGGTTGTTGAGCTCTTGATACTTTATTTTTGAGGAAGATTCTCTCTCCAGAGGGCTGAGATTAAAGACATTTGAGTTCCTTGTAATTTTAAGCTGTAAGAGTTCTTTTCTGGAGGCTGGGGAGATGGCTCAGTGGTTAAGAGCATTGCTGCTCTTGCAGACCACCTGAATTCAGTTGTCAGCCCCCACATGGTAGTTTGTAGCCTTCTGTAACTCTAATTTTAGGAGATCTGACAACTTATTTTGACTTCAGAGGACATCAGGCACTCATGTGTGTACATAAGTACATAAATGCGGAGAAATAAAATATAATAATTTTAAAGAGTTCCTTTTGTGTGCTTAACAACAGCCCATTTCTACAATATGTAAACATGCTCTTTAGTTATATTAAGTCCCTGATATTTTCGATTGCAATTGTTGGTTTTTACTTTTGATGCAGAATCTTGCTATGTAACCTAGGCTGGCTTTGAACCCATAGCCCTATTGCTTCCTTCTTCTGAGGAATGGGACTAACAGGCCACCGTGCCTTGGTGACAGAAGCTTTAGTTATGAAAGAAAGTAGTTTTGACTGATATATTTTTGGCAATGGGTGAGGAGTCAGGGAGGCTTGGGTCTGGGATGCAGGAAAATGTGGAGGACCATATATCTAAGTGCTACTGAGAGAGGGGGTCTGAGATTAGCAGGTAAATCGGGTCCCCCCACATTTCTTCAGGGAAATCAGGGCCCATGGCAGAGGTGGTTCTGGTGGCCATGGGAGAGGCAGCTATCAAATTCCTGCTTCTTGGGATCTGCTTCCTCTTCCTCAGGTGAGTGCTGCTCCTGGGACAAAGCAGAGATGTGAAGAGGGCAGAGACACAGGACTGAATCTTAGATTGCTAATGCTGAGAGATAAGGTGGGGGTCTCCAGGGAGCTCCTGAGTTCTGACGGTTCCTCATCAAGCTGGAGCTGTCAAATGTGACAGTTGAGGGAGTGTATTAGTCAGAAGTCTATAGAGAAGCAAAACTGATAGAATGTAAGTGCACACACACACTGAGTTTATTAGAGTGGATTGCAGATTGTGGTCTATGATCTGACTATTCCAACAATAGCTGTCTTCTGACAGAAAGTCCACGAGGGTGGATGTCTCAGATGGTCTTCAATATACACCGAAATCCAAAAGAAGTGGACTCTGATGCCAGTGAAAGGACAAACTTGCCAGTGAGGGCAAGCAGGCAATGAGCAAGAGCTTCCTTCTTCCGTGCCTTTTCTATAGAATGCCATCAGAAGGTGTGGCCCAGATTTAAGATAGATCTGGATCTTCCTACCCCTAGTAAGTCAATCAAGGAAAATCCCTCACAGGAGTGCCCAGACACTAGGCTTAATTCCAGAGCAGTCGATGAGACAACTAAGAATAGCCATTACAGGAAGATGGCTGTCCTGTGGTCTCTCTGCCACCTTTACAGCCTATGACCAGGATTCAGGGGAGGTAACTCTGTACCTGATCTCCTACATGCCCACAATGAAGACTCTGATCTCCTCACTCAGCATGAAACCCCAAAGGGAAAAAGTGGAGAGGCCAGCAACACAGGTGGATTATGCAGACACTGTCATGGATTAGTCTCTCAGGTAAGTGATGTGGGATCCCAGCATTTGATGTCCTTGAGGACTCTTCCCTGTGATAGACCCAGTGGCTTAGCATGGTGGCCATCCTCTAACCCACATCCCTGATGGGTCCCATGATGCTCCTAGATCAGCAGCCCCTTCTCTTTCCAGAGGTAGCTGTGGTTCTCTACTGCCACCTTTCTCCATTCTTTACCCCATGACCTATACTGACTGACCCCTTTATATACCCAAGCTTGTCCATCCCTAAACCTTATCTTTTCCTGGTCACTGACCTCCCACTTCTGTAACAGGACCCCAGAACTTAGTAGGCCTCCAGACTTTAGCACAACTGACTCCATGATAGAGTATCACATGGCCAGTACCAACCGGCCAAAATGTACACAAAGAGCTAATCCATCAAAGTTCATAGTTTTAGAAAAGTCTCTAAAGTTACTAACCTTGCCTTTTGGTTTCTTTAATTCTGCTCCTAGCTGTTTTTGTTGACCAAATTATATTAAACTAGAACAGGGTTTTTATGCTTAAAAGCTCATCCCAAGAAAATCTTGATACTAAACTAGGATCCCAAATACCCAGTGAGTCTCTGGCCAGCTAATATAGACTTTCTGTTGGCTTACACCACACAGTTTTCTCTGTAGGATACCCCATAACATTTCTAGACGTTCCACCGAGATCCCTAGAGAACAGACCTCAGACACTGAAGGAGTCTCAGATTCCCTCAAAATGAGAAAGAGTATCATGGACAAAGAGCTCCTAGGGGTACACAGCCCGAGTTCCAGGTCCCAAGACTCCCTTTGATCAATCACTGCCTAACATTCAGAGGAATCTGACACCTCCACCCCAAAATGAAACAAATTGAAAGTCGCCTTGTCTGTCACTTGCAGAGGTAAGTCTGGTAAAGGCGCCTTCTATTTAGATACCTCTATGTAGGAGAGGTCAGGCTGCTAATGCAGTGTCCAGGAACTATGTGAGATATTCTCTCTCTCTCTCTCTCTCTCTCTCTCTCTCTCTCTCTCTCTCTCTCTCTCTCTCTCTCTCCCTCTCCCTCTCCCTCTCCCTCTCCCTCTCCCTCTCCCTCTCCCTCTCCCTCTCCCTCTCCCTCTCCCTCTCCCTCTCCCTCTCCCTCTCCCTCTCCCTCTCCCTCTCCCTCTCCCTCTCCCTCTCCCTCTCCCTCTCCCTCTCCCTCTCCCTCTCCCTCTCCCTCTCTCTCTCTGGGGGGGGGGGGGTGTATGTGTTTCTGCAGTTCTTTTCCCTGTGGCTTTCTTTGGTATGAGAACCCTCTTGCTTAAGACCTGTGTCCCCTCCTGTTGGAGACCTAAATTCTTTTGTCTCTGCTAGGTTGCCAGAGATACCACACCACCCCCCACCCCACCCCACCCCACCACACACACACACACACATACACGCACGTACATGCATGCAAACCTACACTTGTCACCTATCTGTCCACACCTCAGGAGTGAGAGCTTGCTTGTTTTATTGCTCCACTTCAGGGTTGGTCTGTCTGTGTGTGGAGGCAGAGAGGGGCTGGGCTTCTCATCAGGGGTTCCTGCCATTTAAGTGGAATGCACAAGGAAGGGGAAAATCCTTCCCTTGGGTGACCATTCCCTCTGCTCTAAGCAGCCCCAGGGAAGGAGAAAAGTTCCCTGGGATAAGCCCAAAGGAAAAGAGAAAGTTCTCCTCTCCTCTCTTTCATGGCTTATGCCTTCTTTTCAATTAGTAATCTGTATTGTTAAAAAACTCAAAACTCACCATTCTCTGAAAAAAGTAGAAAAACCACCCTAGACCAGGCAGGGGAATCGCTGCCAAACAACGCAGCCTGGACAGAATAGATTTTCCCTTATGTCCAACACTGACCAAGAAGACTTTAAACAATTTCCACTAGGTTCTTTTTAAAAGAGTTAAAGACAACTGCTAAGAAGATTTTCTTTGTCACCTAGTTGGCTACAGATATTAGAAAAAAACTTATAAAAGTTTAAAATTTTTAAAAACAGATCCCAATTGCTAGAGGTAGCACAAAAGATGTTTAACAACAGACAACTGATTGGGGTGAGACCTTTAGTATAAACTGAAAACCTTCTCTATCATGAGACACAGACTTACAGATACACAGCAAAGTTTTGATGTCTTACCCTCTGTCAGAAGAATATCTCCTAGCTGAAAGTCTTGCCTCCAATCAAAAGATTCAGTTGGATTGTCTCTCAGGTTGACAACAAAGATTTCTGAGTTATGAGCAGAAACTAATTTCCCCAGGACTGGCCCAACACCAAGTTCCTATAATTGTTTAACTAACCAATGCAGCCATCTCCATCCAGGTTAAACATTGCCCAATGACCCTGAAAACAGAAAAGGAGATTGCAATCCATGTTGCCTGCCTTGGGTAGACAGGCATTCTGGTGTTCTTCCAGTCACCCTGGAATATGCCTCTCCTACCTGTGAAGAAACCTGGGGCATCTGATCCTCATGAGTCTAATTTTTCCAGAGAAACAAGTGTACATTGTCTTAGACCTGAAAGATGTATTCTGTAGCCTCCCATTGGCGGAAGGTGAGTCAGCCATGTTTGCCTTTAACTGAGCAGACGCAGATGCATGTTAAACCAGGCAACATCCTTGGACCAGGTTGCCCGAAGGATTAAAGACACTAAGTGCAGACCTCGGTCCCTTCTGTCAGAGATTCCCTGGGAAATAGATTATAAAGGAGCCACTGAGGGGCTGCTGCAAGACTTACAGACACTGGGCTAGAGAATATCAGCTAAGAAAACCCAACTTAATACATCAAAAGACTATCTTGACTACAGCTGAAGCAGGGCAAAGGGAGCCTGCCTCAGAGTCAAACTGTGGCCATCCTTCAGCTCCCAACCCTAAAGACTAAGAGATAGGTTTGAAAGCTCCTAAGTTTAGCTGGATATTAGTGCCTCTGGATACCAGAGTTGGCAAGGCCGCTATACACCGGCACAAAGAGGGTCACTGAGCCCCTAACCTGAACTGAGACAAAACAAAAAGCAGTTGAGGCTTTGAAAAAAGTCTCTGACTTCTGCTACAACCCTAGCACTGCCAGATATCTCAAAACCTTTCGTCTATTTGCCCATGAAACAAAAGCAGTTTTAGGCCACCCTTTGTGGCCATGGAAACTTGTCCAAATGATCGGACCTGTAACCACAGGATGGCTAAGAGCTGTGGTGGCTATTGTTAGTCTAATGAAAATCAAAGAGACAAAGACATTCTGGGTCGAAGACCTTATACTCAGCATTCCATGGAATAAAGGCCCTCCTCCGAGGAAGACCAGAACACTAACTGCCTAGTGCCTGTGTATCCCAGTGCCAGGCCCACCTCTTGACTCTTCCCAAGTCCAGTATGAGAAACCTACTACCATTCATCCTGCTGCCCTCTTGCCTGGTGACAACCTGCAGGTGTTCATCCATGAGTGTCATGAGATAAAAGTTCAAACCTGGTATGTGGGAGCTGCAGTTGTTACTTTAACTGAAACTGGCTTGATTTGGGCCCAACCAAGGTATCTCACCCCAGAGAGCAGAACTGATCCATCTGACCCAGACTCTCAGGTGGAGAAAAGGAAAGTCTGCACTTTACATGGACAGTTGCTTTGTTTCTGGTACTGTCCACGACCCTGGTATGGCCTACAGAGGATGTTTTTCACCACTGAGGGAAAGGGCATTAGAAACAAATAGAAAACCTTGTCCCTCCTAGAAGCCATTCATCTTCCCCTACAAACTGCTGTCTTCCACCACTGGGCCACTGGCCTTGCTGTCCTACAAATGGCCCTAAGACTAGTGGGGTCTAGTGATATTCTGATGACATTCTCCGACCCAGAGCTGCCTGAGATACCACTGTAAAGAAGAAATGGACAGTTCAAACCCAAAAGTTGAAGGAGAGCAACAGAGGAAAGATCATTCTCCCAGAAACACTGCCAACCGATCTTCATGAGGCTACTTATCTGAGATTCACAAAACAGAATTGCTCAGGCAAAGGTATGTCATACCTTGTTCAGGATGTCTCAGCCAGATTCCAGTTTTATGCCTAAGTAAATCCAAAACAAAGAGCCATTATCCCAGAAGAATTCCCAATGTACAACCAACACTCGAGTGAACTCCAGGAAAACAGACTTCATGGAGAGCTGGCCTGCCAGGGAAAGATAAACACACTTCCTCCTTTTTAAGATGGGTGGGTGGATGCGTTCACCCAGACTGAAACTACTCAGATAGTAGCTATGAAGCTCCTCCAGGAGCTGGTTCCCTGACTTGGCCTATTCATAGCCAATGAGATCTACAATGGCCTGACTTTCGTAGCCAAAACCTCTCTGTTACTAGCAGCTAAAGCTTCATTGTGCGTATAGACTCAGAGTCCTGGGAAGGTATAAAAATAAACAAAATGTTAAAAATAAATAAATAAAACTATAACAAAACACTGTTTAGAGTCCAGCCAAAGGTGAATAGTCCCTCCTTGGTTTTGCTTCAGGCCTGCTGCACCCCATATAGGGAAGGATTTGCCCCCTGTGAGATTTTATTTAAAAGATCTCCCCCACTGCTTCCCATGCTCATAGACCAGCAGTTAGCAGAAGCTCTAGCCTTTTCTTTCTCAAGTCACAGCAGGCCCTCCAGTACCCCACAAGGGGTATTCACTGGCTATGCAAGGGACCCAGCTGACTTTCGATTACCAGTTTCTCCTTGCTAAAATCTGCTGATATTCTCTGGTTCAAGCAGGTGGCCAAGGAGGCACTGGAACCGATTTTGAAATGACTCTACAAGGCAATTCTCTCCATTCCAATGGCTGTGAAGGTAGCTGGCATTACATGACAAATCCACCAAACCCAAGTCAAGAAAGAAGTGGAAGCTGTGGATAATGATACCAAATGGATTGTTTCTGGACTATGAGCCCATTAAAATTAAGGTTTCATTGGGCCCTAGGCCCATCCACTCATTGCCTCTATACCTATTCCTGAATCTTATGCTTTGTTCTATGGGTATAAGTATAGGATTATGGTTTAACCCCCATGGCTCTCAGGCCTGGACCTAAGAACTGAGATGGACAGATACAGAAAAAATACTAGCCAATTGACTACAAAACAGCAACTCATATTCATCTTGACCTATGCTTATTGCTCATTGATACCCACTTTGTTTGGTTATATTAAAAAGAAGCAAAGATATGGGGGTTTATCTTTTAAGATATAAATATAGAGTTTACAATTCTACGCATGCCCTGAGGGTGGGCCCCTTAGTTGCCAGGAACAAGGGAGTTTCCCATTCAAAAAATGAAGTTGTAAAACTGAGGCTTCCAAAAAAAAATTCTTTTAAGAGATTCTGACCTTTGGGAAACCTGGAGGATCATTCTATACCATAGGAATGGGCCCTGGGGATACAGTTAATTATTATTCCTAGCCAAAACTAAGTGAGAACTGTTGGGTATGCTTAGACACCTAGCCTTCATACTACATAGGAGAAGAACTAACCAGTCTATCAGTCCATTGATTGACAAACTCACTGTGACTGGAGGCAGCCCAAATTAACATTAGAGGACTCCCAAGAGACCACCTTGTCTAATATCCTAAACCTTTAACCTAAGCACTTGCCCTTATTCTGATGGCTATTATTCAGTCTTGGGGGTTAACCCATCTGGACAACGGCAATATTAAACTGAGGCTAGTTAGCCGGCATATGCCAATGGTTTGACTAAATGTGCCTCTTCTGATGTTTTCCAAACTAAGTGGACAGATTGGTCAGGACCTAGATGATGTTGACGTTTCTGTTTCTAGATTAAAACAAGTTAGATTCCCTTGCAGAAATTGTCCTATAAAATTGGAGAGGCTTAAGCTGACTGCTCATGAGGTAGGAGGAAATATAAATGGCTTGAGAACAAGCCTGTTACTTCTATGCTAATTAATCAAGAGTACTTAGGAAAAAATCTTGTCATGGCTGAAGAAAGAAAAACTCAGAAAGAGAGGCGAAAAATACAAAAACCAAATAATTGATACCAGTCTCTGTTCTGTTTTACACACACACACACACACACACACACACACACACACACACACACACACACACACACACGCTACTTCCTCTGCCATCAGCACTGACTGGTTCTTAAATTCTCATCCTGACTGGATTAACAGTGGGGGCCTTGCAGTTTAAACTATAACAGGAATAGTAAGTGCATGGTTTGACTCATTCACTAAGACCACTGGGAAAGTAAGAGGGCCCCAGAACTTAGTAGGCCCTCAGACCTTAGCACAACTGATTCCATGACAGGAGTACCATTCAGGCCATAAATTTGAGCACTTAGTCAGAACCACCTACCAAGTTGAAAGTGAAGACCTAACCCATCAGAGTCCATAGTTCTGAGAAAGTCTCCAAAGGTACTAACCTTTGCTTTTTGGCTTCAGTAGCTCTGGGTCTGGCTAATTGTTCTTGTTAACCAAAGTATACCAGGTCAGAACAGTATTTTCATGCTTAAAAGCTCATGCCAAGAAAAGCCCATCGCCACACTGGGATTGAAAACACCAGCTAATAAAGACTTTCTATTGGCTTAGACCCATGTCCCAGCAGCCTTCTCTGGTGGACACTCCCCAATACCTCCGTGTCTCTCTAGCTGGCCCGCAGGATATACTTGCAGATGTAACCATCATCCTCTCCCTCCACAGTCTGAGACTTTGTGTTCCTGCCATGGATAGAGACTAAAAACATAATGGCCTGCACTGGGGGCCTCATGCTGTCTACACCCTGAGCCCTCCCATCCTACATGAAGATCCTGTTACACTGTCTGCCCACCTTCCTGCACCAGAGACTATATTGGTTCTGTTGTTCTCACTTCCTAATATTCCTCCACCCCCCTTTCAGTCTGTCTTCATTCTAACTTCCTCAGCCTCAGACTGTGTGTCACTTTGGGTGATGAGTCCTTGTGATGCACACAGAGCTATGTGTAGGAGAGACATCAGCCACTATGTATGAGCCATATTGGTGACTAATAATGAGCTACCAGGAACTAGAATTCTTGTGAGGTTGGAGATGCATCCCCATTTCTGTCAGAAAGAAGTTGTCAAACTAGTGATCATACCTGGAATAAAGAAATAAAGACTAATAAAGACAAATTTCTATGTGTGGTCATAAAAATCATGCAGGAGAGAGGCTGGTGACCCTAGGGACATCCCTTAGTCTGATGTGAGGAATAAGGAAGTACAGTGTACTCCCTAGAGGGAACTGTCCCAGGAAGAGAGACCAGGCAATGGCCCAAAGGTGGAAACAGTCTGTTTAGTGCAGCAAGTCAAGAAGGGATCTCTGTTTGGTACATCATGTCGCCCACAGAAAGAGGTGATGATTTACAGCAGAGAATGGCAGGATGCTGTACAAGATGCCTTCAGGGTAAGGCAAGAATGCAGAGCCCTTGAAAATCAAGCTATGTGGATTTTCACTTTAACAGGATTTCATGGTGGCTCTGCTGAGAACAGGACAAGGCAGATCCGAGAGCTTTTCATCACTGTAACAAAAAAAGGCAAAAAATTCAGAGGGTCTGTTCCAGACCAGCCCTTTGATCCAGACCAACAGTTCCAAATAATCACACAAAGTCTTATATTAATTACAAACTGTTTGGCCTATGGCTTATGCTCATTATCAGCTAGCTCTTGCATTTTAACACATTTCTCTTAATCTATGTCTTGTCATATAGCTAGTGGCATTACCTGTGTTCCATTACATCTTGCTTTCTTGGGCAGCAGCTGTCTCTGTATGACTCTGCCCTTCTTATGCTTTATCTATGCCTGGATTTCCCGCCTGCCTATAAGCTGATTTGCCATAGGCCAAAACAATTACTTTATTATCCAAAAAGACATCCCACATCAAGGGGACACGGGGTTTAGTCTGAATTGTGGTTTGAGTACACACTGCTGTTTGGTTCTGCTGCTTTTCACTGATGGTGACATAGTATATCATGGGACAAATGCATGCTGAAGGAGGCCTGTTCACCTCACGGCAGCTGGGAAACAAGGGAAAAAAGAGGTTATGGAAGGTACCAAGGTCTCAATAACCATTTCAGACACACAGCTCCAATTTCCTAACTATCTGCTCCCAGGCTCTGCCTCCTGCATGGTCCAGCACACCCCAGTAGCACCATCAACAGATGATCTTAACCATGTGCTGAGAGCCTTGCTCCTAATGAGCCTGATGACCTGGGACAGATTATGTAAAGCCAGAATACAAAGAAAACTATGACCACCTGTTTCAAACAACTGGCCCCGGGTAACCAGAGCCATTCATATTTATAAAGTTTCAATAGTTTACATGAACAGATTTATAATCATATTTGTTTCCTTAATTATCTGAAATGATTACAATAATTGCAAGTTCCCTTAACTCATTCCCACAATTACCTACTTGATTTGTAATTTTATTATTAGGAGCATAAGCAATGTGACAAGTGACAAAGGATTTTTTTTTTTTTTTTATAACTAGGCACAACGACAGATAGAGCAGTGTGCCCAGAAGGCAGCATTTGTGGTTATGGTGTCATGCAAAGTGAAAGAGGTTAATGTTTATCTCTCATCAAATCTAAGTTCTCACAATTAACTCAATCAGCAAAGACTTGAATCAATCCATTCTTCATTATGTCCTACTCTATCTCCTATGGGGATATAACAGGTTTGCCTATCATCCTATAACCTACATAACTTAAAAGCTTACTCTTAAGCATTAGCACTGCTTATTTCTTTTTCTTTTAGTTATGTTTATTTTTTTATTTAAAGTTTTCCCCTATACCCACCACTTCCCCCTCTCTCCCTTCCTTCCAGTCCTCCCTCACCCAATCTCCCCATCCATTAATTCCCCCAGGGAGGGCAAGGAGTCCCAAGATGAGTCGGTTGTGTCTGGTATACCCTGTTGAGGTAGCTCTGAGTGGCTCCCCCAGTATCAAGGCTGAGTAAGGTGTTACTCTGTAAGGAATGGGCTTTGAGATGTCAGTTCATGCACCAGGAATATAGTCTGATCCTACTGCAAAAGGTTCTACAAACTACCCATGCCATTAGATGTCATCTCCATTCATACAGTTTAGTTCCTTTCCCTGAAAGTGCCTCGCCAGTTATTTCAGAGTCAGTGAGCTCCCAACAGCTCAAGCCAGCCTGAGAAAAAAGAAATAGGTATCTTGATAGAGGGAGCCATTGTGGGGTTAAAGAGAAACCTGGTGCTAGGTAAACATCCAAGAACTCACAAGGTCGCCAGTTAGGACTCCAAGCAACAGTGGAGAGGGTGCCTAAATAGGACTTCCTCTATAATCAAATGAATGTCCACCTTAATTATCATTATAGAACCTTCAACCAGCAATGAACAGAGACAGAAGCAGAGATCCATAGCTGAGCACCAGGTTGAGCTCCTGGTCCAACTGAAGAGAGAGAGATTGTATATGAGCAAAGGGATCAGGATCATGAGGAGGAGACCCACAGAGATGGCTAGCCAGTTTTCTGAGGAACTATCATACTGCACTCTAGAGTGGCTGTTCAAGTTTACACTCCTACCAGCAATGGAGGAGTGTTCCCCTTGCTTCACTCACATCCCCTTCAGCATAGGCTGTCATCTGTGGTTTTATCTTAGCCACTCTGACACGTACAAGGTGGTATCTCAGGATTGTTTTGACTTGTATTTCTCTGATGGCTAAGGATGTTGAGCAATTCTTTAAGTCTTTTTCAGGCATTTGTAATTCTTCTGTTGAGAATTCCCTTTTTAGCTCCGAATCCCATTTTTTAATTTTATTATTTGGGAGTTTTTTGGCCTCTAGTTTCTTAAGTCCTCTAAATATTTTAGGGATCAGTCCTCTGTCAGATGTGGGTTGGTGAAGATCTTTTTCCATTCTGTAGGCTGTCGTTTTGTCTTATTGACTGTGTCCTTTGCTTTACAGAAGCTTCTCAGTTTAAGAAGGCTTCATCCCAGAGATGCAGGGATGGTTTAAAATACGAAAAACTGAGAATGTCATCCACCATATAAACAAACTGAAAGGAAAAAACCACATGATCATATCATTTATTATTAATTATTGTTCTTAGTGTCTCTGATACTGGTGTTATATTTAAGAAGTGGTCACCTGTGCCAATGCGTTGGAGGTTATTTTCTACTTTCTTTTCTATCAAGTTCATTGTAGCTGGGTTTATGTTGAGGTCTTTGATCCACTTGGATTTAAGTTTTGTGCAGGGTGATAGATATGAATTTATTTGCATTCTTCTACACAGTACCATCCAGTTATGCCAGCACCATTTGTTGAATATAGTATCTTTAACAAATTGTCTATTTTTGGCCTCTTTGTCAAAAATCAGGTGTTCATAGGTATGTGAATTAAGGTCAGCGTCTTCAATTCAGTTCCATTAATCCACAAATCTATTTTTATGTCAGTACCAAACTGCTTTTATTACTATGGCTTGATGGTATAGCTTGAAGTCAGGGTTGATATTCTGTTATTGATTGTTCTACTATAGGATTGTTCTATTATAGGATTGTTTTGGCAATCCTGGGTTGTTTGTTTTTCCATAGGAAGGTGAGAATTGTTCTTTCAAGGTGTTGTGTTGGGATTTTGATGGGATGGCATTGAATCTGTACATTGCTTTTGATAAACATTTTCATTTTTACTATGTTGATTCTACCTATTCAAGAGCCTGGGCGATCTTTTCATTTTCTGACATCCTCTTCAATTTGTTTCTTTAATGACTAAAGTTCTTGTCGTATAGGTCTGTCGCTTCTTTGGTTAGAGTTACGCCAAGATATTTGATGTTGTTTGAAACTATTGTAAAAGGTAATGTTTTCCTGATTTCTCTTTCAGTTCTTTTATCATTTGTGTATAGTAGGGATACTGCTGAAGGTGTTTATTAGCTGTAGGAGTTCCCTGGTAGAATTTTGGGGGTCACATATGTATACGATCATATCATTTGCAAATAGAGATAATTTGATGTCTTCCTTTCCAATTTGTATCCCTTTAATCTCCTTTTGTTGTCTTATTGCTTTAGCTAAAACTTCAAGACCTATATTGAATATGTATAGAGAGATTAGCCTAGTTCTGATTTTAGTGGGATTACTTCGAGTTTCTCTCCATTTTATTTGATGTTGGCTGTCGGCTTGCTGTTTATCACCTTTATTATATTTAGGTATTTTCCCTGTATCCATGATCTCTCCAAGACTTTTATCATGAAGGAGTGTTGTATTTTGTCAGAGGCTTTTTCAGCATCCAATGATATGATCTGATCATGTGGTTTTTTTCTTTCAGTTTGTTTATATGATGGATGACATTCTCAGTTTTTCATATTTTAAACCATCCCTGCATCTCTGGGATGAAGCCTACTTGATCATGGTGGATGATTTTTCTGATATACTCTTAAATTTTGTTTGCCAGTATTTTATTGATTATTTTTGCATCAATATTTATGAGGGAGATTGCTCTGTAATTCTCTTTTTTGTCATATCTTTGTGTGGTTTGGGTATCAGTGTGACTGTATGATGTGGGAATATCTTTCTGTATGCTGTGCATATCAATTTTTGACTAAAGGACTGTTTTGGCCATGGCAGGCACTATAGAAGAAGTAGATAGGGAATCAGAATAGTTAGGAGAAGGAGGGCGGAGTCAGATCAGATTGAGCCAGCCGCTCAAAGAAGAAACATGTAAGGAACACGGGTGAGCCACGGGCCACATGGCAGAACAGATTAATGAAAATGGGTTGAATTAAGACAGAGAACTAGCTAGCAATATGCCTAAGCTATAAACTAAACAGCATGAAGTTAATATAAGCATCTGAGTCATTAGTGGGGGGAGACTAAGCAACAGCAGGTGGCTAAAGGGTCTAGGGTGGCAGGTCTGTGGGTCTGGACCTCTGGCACCTGGGACCAAGAAACCTTATTGAAACAACTGTAGCCTCATTAAGAAGAGTTTGGCAATGTTCCTTCTGTTTCTATTGTGTGGAACAATTTGATGCCCTCCGATAATCTATGATTACCTTTTGTCAACTAGTTGCTAACTCAGTCTCCAGACCCAAAGTTAATTTTATTTAATGCAAACTTGTGTTTCATAGTGTGATCGAATATCCCGTGACAATGTTGATTCTCCCATGCTTACTATTATGAAATAAGAGCCCAGGGTTCTCACATTATTGAGTAGTCTAAGTCCCACATTTGATACTTTTAATCTATTCTTAGCTGTTCTTACATAGGGCCCAAGACCACTCATTAATGGGACCATGGGAACCAGTGTGAGACTTAGTTGGAGAAAGGTCAGTAAAATTGGAAACTTGTGGTTGGGGGAGCATAGGCAGCCCTTTGAGAAGTGTATTCAGATAAAGAAATAATGCCATATTCAGGAAAATGAGTGGAACTGGAGATCGGTATGCTAAGCAGAGTAAGTTGGGAGAGGCGTAAATGCCATCCTTCCTCATATAAATGAAATGTTAGGTTTCTTTATGTACACAGACACATACAATATGAAAGCTGTTGGAAACAAAAAAGGAAGAAACGGGGAAGATGGGAGAAGATAATGAGGGTGTTTATGAGCAAAAATGTATTTTGTACTAGACTGAAAGATTACTAAACCTTCCCTTTGCAGACTGAACACACACTAATAAATACAATTAAAAATGGAAAAAGCTAGCTGCAAGGATGAAGATTCTCTGTTTTCTTTGTTCTCTGTTGGCTGCCAGAGCTGTTGGGTGGATGCCTCCCTGTGAGCCTCTGATGGACCCTGGCACAGTCACACACAGCAGGTGTCTAAAACCCAGGTGTTTCCTCCTTTGGTTCAGGAACTGAGATTGGATTGTTTGTGATAATATCAGTGCCACATGGGTGGCTGTCTGTTTCTTTAGAGAGCCAGGAACTGTCTTATACCTCTCACCTTTTCAGGGGGTGGAGGCCATTGGCATGCTAGTCACCTGTCCTGTCACTCCTGTCTCTGCCTCTGTAGTCACATGAATTCCCCCTTGCATCTGAAGCCTAAAGGACACTTGTAGTTGGAGGTGAGGAACAACTGTGTGAGACAAGATGGTCCCCACTGTGTAAGATCCTCCACAGAATCACTTAGTGCTTGCCAAGAATGCATAGAACCCGGGTTTTATCCTAAGCACTGCAGAAACTGGGTGAGTGTGGTGTCTCATGCCCATCATCCCAGCATTTCAGAGGCAGAGGTAGGATGATTTGGACTTCAAATTCATCTTTGGCTACAAAACTAGTTCAAGGTCAGCCTGAATTGTGCACAATCTTGTCCAAAAAAAAAAAAAAAAAGTAAACAAGTAGAAATTGCCTGCAATAGAACACTGATGAAGACGGTGGTCCATGCTTGTAACCTTAGCATGTGAAAGGTGGAGGCAGGAAGATCAGAAGCTCAAAGTCATTCATGACTACATAGTGAACTCAAGGGCAGACTGAGAACCATAATTACAAACATAAATACATAAATAAAATCATTGTCTGTATGTTGCTCCCAGGAAAGAAAACGGAACAACATGGTAAGTGATATAAGCCAGACTGAGAAGTTCAAGTATGAAATGTAGAATAGAAAAGGCACTATGGGGTTTGTGGCCCCTGAGAAAATACCATATACCCAATTCAATTATAATTAGAAGATTTATTAGTTACTGCCAGCAGAATGACGGGACTATAATCTCTGAGCCAAATTTGAGATTGGTGTGAGAAGTGGGATGAGGGAAGGGTTTTTAAAGGCAAAAACCATCAATATCTGCGCAAGCACAAACGGGTCTGCTCTACCAAGTTAGGTGGTTAAGGCAACTCAAAACAATCTTTGGGTGCCTTCATAAGCTGGTTACAGAAACCTAAAAAGTTAGTCATATCATAACAAGTAGATGATCACAACTGCGCATTTTTAAGTGGGAGGTCACTGAGTCGGGGTTTCTGGAATTTATCTTCCAGGGACTGGAGTCAGGAACAAAGGCTAGTGGGTACTAAGAAGGATGCCTGGCATAAGATGGAGTTTCTTTAGCCATCACAGCAGAAAAGCTGAAAGCAGAAGAGACAACTGGGGATCTGGGGCGGGGCTGTGGAGTGGGACTGAAGTGAAGAGAGAGCAGTAAATATTAAATATGATCAAGTCACACTCTGCACATGCGTAAAAAATGTCAGTGTGACCCTCAAAATGAACATATGCCGGTAATAACCTAAAACCACAGTCAAATACCACTCTGTGCCCATTTCAAGAATAACTATGAAAAATGGGAAGTGGCGAGTGCTGAAGGGGACAGAGGAACTGGGACTCTGGGGCACTGCTGAGAATGTGGGACCCCAAACAGCCACAGATGCAGCGAACATCCAATCCAGCAGCTCCACCTCTGACTGTGTGGATTCAAGGCTGAGGCCAGTTTCTTAAGGAACTTCCATGATCTGTTGACACATCAGTGTTAACCATAGGAGGAAGCCAGGAGTCAAACAAGACAAGAACGATAAGAGTACATTATCAGGTGACAGGCAGAGTCAAAGGTGAGGAAGCTAGAAGTCACTCTGCTTTCTTTCTAACATGCCTTTCACGTTTAAAAACATGCAAAGGTCTAAGCCAGCACTGAGAGGGGAAGTAGACACAAGCCCCATCCCTAAATCAGGAGCTATCTCAGACTGACGCTTTGCAAAGGAAAAATTAGTTTTCTCCAACTAATTTTAAAGTGTATCTAACTAGGATACAAACACACTGGCCCCACGCCTGGCAGTGATGGCCAACCCCAACCTAACCCAACATGACTCTTTAAGGGGTTTTGGTTTTGTGTATATATGTGGTTTTTGTTTGTTTGTTTTGGGTTTTTTTTTTTTTAACCTTACAGGTCTTTTGGTTTTTTACTGGGTTTTCATGGGTTTTCTGTGTACGTCAATGTTCCGTCTCCGCATGTGTAGGTGTTTCCTGTGTTTTTTCCTTACTTCCTTTTTTTTCCTGTTTGTTTAGTCCTATTCTGATTTATTGATTTTTCCTTTATTCACATTCTATTGTTATGTTTTAGATGCCTGTTTTCTAATGAGAGAGGAACAGAAAGAGTGTCGATTTGGGTGACTAGAGCAGTAGAGAGGATCTGGGTGGAGCTAGGGGAGGAGAAACTGTAATCAGAATATACTGTATAAAAATCTATTTTCAATTTTAAAAAGTATTTTATGTGTATGAAGTTTTTGCCTGTGTATATGAATGTGTAGCACATGTGCAAATGCCTTCAGAAACTAAAAAGGGAAGTTGAATCCTTGGAACTGACAATACAGATGTGTGTGAGCCACCATGTGCGTTCTGGAAGCTAAACCCAGAGCCTTTGTAAAAGCAAAGAGTGTTCTGAAGTGCTGAGCCGTCTCTTAAGACCTCCATATTTTTAAAGATTTGTTTCATTTTAAATTATGTGGGGGGAGGGTGAATGTGCACATGTAAGCTCAGTGCCTCTGTTACTCTAAAGGCAGTGGGACCTGGGAGAATATAGTCATACTGAAGTCTCATGCAATTGCCAATTTTATTCAGAGCATCAATTTATACTCTGAGGGTTAAGTAGAGTCACATGAGTAAGTGGACAATCACAAGGAAGAGCCACATTCGACAGACAAGCCACATTCAGCAAAATCCTGTTTTCTCTAGAGGCAAATAAACAAATAACAATAGCCAGTTGTAATGAATAATCTGAAGGACCTGGGAGGGGTGTGAAACTGTAATCCAGCAATCCCATATTCGGAAGAAACTAAGTTCACAAGACTCTTGTCTTATTTTCTTGGAGTTTTCTCACAAGCACTCATAAATCTCATCACATGGCTCCACTCTTAGACCTGGCTTCAACCCCCACTGAGTCCAGAACAGGGTGTTGATTGAATCTCCTGAAGCTGGAGCTATAGGTGGTTGTGAGACACCCAACTTGAGTGCTGGGAACTCAATGCAGGTCCTCTGCAAGAGCAGCAAGTGCTCCAGATCTTCTGAGAGATCTCACAAGCCTCAAGTCATTGACTCTATTATTATTATTATTTTATTTTTTATTTTACATTTTGACCAAAGCCTTCCCTCCCTCCTCTCCTCCCATTCCCTCTGCCATCTCCTTTCTGTGCCTCCAGTCCCCCCATCCACCCTTCCTTCTAATTCACTCAGAAAGGGGGCTCCCATTGCCAGCAGCTCCACAAGTTAACCAAGCTACAAAACTGTCACATATATGTAGAGGGCCTAGGTCAGTTCCATGAAGGCTTCCTGGTTGTTTAGGGAACCAGGTAGAAGCCTGATGCAAAGGAAATTTCCACGAGTCTACAAAGATGGCCCCAAGACTCCTGGAAGCAGTAAATACATTGTCTAAACTGGCCCTGTGATCCGAATGGTGACTACCCCTTAAGTGACAGCAGAGAGCTTTTATCCAGTGACTGATGGAGGCAGATTCAGAGACCGGTGCCAAAAACTGGGCAAAGCTCAGGGAATCCTACTGAGGAGAGGAAGGAGGGATTGATTGTAGGAGCCACTGGGGTCAGAGACATGGAGAGAAAGCCACAGAAAGGGTTAGCCTGGCTCATGGGAACTCATAGAGTCTAAAGTCCCTTTTTGAGACAAGTTCTCATTACTTAGGCTAGCCTTGGACTCACAATCCTCCAGCCTCAGCCTCCGAAGGGCTGGACTCTTATGTTTATACCATCACACTTTGGAGACCTCTCTCTATAAGCACAAAATCCCACCTTGGAGATATGAAAGAAGTTGTGGCGATGGCTGGTCATGAAGGCTATTTCATGTCACACTGATTGGTTTTGTGTGACGCAAGTTAGAGTCATCAGAGGAAGGATCCTCAGCTGAGGAGATGCCTGAGATCCAGCTGTAAGGCATTTTCTCAGTTAGTGATCAGTGGGGGAGGGCCCAGCCTCACATCCCTGGGTTGTTGTTCCTGAGTTCCATATGAAGCTAGACTGAGCCATGCTTTGTTGACACTCTAGGAGTGGAGATGGAGGAAGAGTGGGTGAGGGAGGTAGAAGGAGGAGAGGGAGGGAACAACAGAAGAAGAACCTCGATTAGGATGTAAAAGAAAAGAAAACTTAATAATAAATTTTTAAAGTTTGATTTTTTTTTTTAGAAGGTGGGCTGAGCAAGCCATGGGAAGTAAGTCACACAGCCTCTGCATCAGCTCCTGCCCTGCTTGATTTCCTGTCTTCGCTTCCTTCAGTGGGAAACAGCAATGCTAAGTTTCAGCCAAATAAACCCTTTTCCCCTCTACTTGCCTTATGGTCTGGTGTTCGCCGCAGCAATAGGAACCCTAACTAAAACATATGTGAATGTGTTTTGGGTCACCTAATCATAAGCTTAAACAGAAAAGGTTGGTAAATGTATAATGCAAATTGTTACCATGACAAGGTAAAGCCCTCAAATATATTGATGTCAGCTTCTCCAAAAAAATTTAATAACACATTCAACTTAACATACATTGAATATAGTTTGTTGTTAGGGAATCATAGATGAAAAGCAGAGTGAGATGCTGACAGACACCAATTAGAATGGTGGAAAGTAATGGCTGAGTAGATGAAGGGCTCAGTGTCTTCATAATTACAAATGCTAGTGTGTGTGTGTGTGTGTGTGTGTGTGTGTGTGTGTGTGCGTGTGTCACATACGAAGTTCATAAGCTCCCTTAGTGGGAATGGAAATAAATGTGCAGTCACCAAGGGAGTGGTTTGCTAATTCACACAAATTCAGACCCGGTGAAGCATGCCCAAGCAAGTTAATTCTAAGTCTTTTCTCAAGAGAAACACAGGTTCACAGGCCCACTGACTCCGAGTTGTTCATATTTATAGGAATTTTAGTTCACAGATACCTAAACCTCAAAACAAGTCAACTGTCCCTGCCTGGTGACTTTGCACTAACAGGGTAACAGAAACCAAGTTGTACCTGTCAGTAACACAAAGGACCATGTTAGTGGTACAGAATCACATAGGTGACCCTCCATCATGTTGGAGAAAAGTCAGACCTTAAAAACCTGTGCCAAGTGACATGGGAACCCATCTGACCCTCAAGGTTATTGTCATTTTTTATTAGTTCTTGGAGAGTTTTATACTGAATATTTTGATGAGATTTCGCCCCATCCACTCTTCCCAGATCCACCCCCTTTCCCTACCCACACAACTTCATATTCTTCTTATCTTTTAATCCTTCAAGACCAATATGTGCTGCTCAAATATTCTCAGATACGTGTTTTGTTTTTTGTTTTTGTTTTTTTACAGGATCATGACCCACTTCCCAGGGGCTACATTCTTAGAGAAAGCAGAATCTTCTCCAGGCAACCTCAGAGTTAATTGTTGCCACCTGGAAGAGTCAGCTAAGAATAGAATCATTTATATAAACCAGGAACTGCTTAGATGCCCCTTTCACACAAGGGAGTATCTTTAAGGATCTGGGCAGCATACTGCTTATGTCAAGTTCTTGAAACTGTTGCTGAGCTGTTTTTAGTATGTATGTCACCTGAAAATTGTGAAATTGTTCACACATTTATAGACACATTCATTTTAACACCCACTTCAGACATGCCTCTTGGTTGAGTCCTTGCTTTGGCTAACTTTATCTCAGTGTTCATGGTCTTTGCAGCCCCCATCTTTAATAGCTATTCAATCCACTCATGCAGAATAAAACATTTGTGGTCCTTATTCTGGAATTATCAATGACATTTGGGAGTCAATGGGCTATATATGAGGGATAGAATGCCAAATGCATGCTTTAAAAACACATCTAGTACACCAGCACAGCAGATGCAACTCTCCATTGCTGGCAACTATGCAGATGACAGTGTAAAGATGAGATTTTCCTGGCCTAACTTAAGATTTGACCTCTTGTGCTGTCACACTAACTTTCTGTTTGCTAAGAAGATACTTGTTCGCTGACCCCCCTCCTGAGCTACACAGGATGTGCTTCCTCCATTGCCTGGCAACCTGGTGAGACCACATTCCTCATTCCAGATGTAACAACCTGGGTGGGGCCACCCAGGAAAGCCCTACCATGAGAACTGTTAACTGAAGCAGGCAGGAACTTTCTGAAGCTTGCACAATGTGCCCATCATGACCATTGTTCCAGGAAATGAATGTCTTCAGGTGGTCCTATTGTTTCACAGGAAATAGCTTGCCTGCCTGTCTGCCTGCCTGCCTGCATTCCTAAACTCCCTCCTAAACTGACCTTTGGCCCCGCCCTGTTACCATGCCAAGCCCGCCCGTACCCCCTCCCCTACCCAGAGTGTGGTATAAGAATTCTACTCTGAAAGCATTCGGGGCTCTTGGCTTCCACAGTGCCTCGAGCCCACATATGTGTGTACTGGTATATCATTCATATTCATTAAACTCTCTTTTTCTTTAAAGTTAACAGTGGTCATTAGCCGTGGTCTTGGGGTGTCTTGAGGTGCTCTAGGGGCACCCGCCCATTACAACAGTACATGTGAGGGAGAAGCTAAGTGTGGGACTCAGGACACTGATGTCCCTTCTTATAACTACTCCAATTCCCAGTACTAAGAACTCACTGTGAGTTTGCAGAAATTACTCTGTGACCTTAGTTACTGCATGATAACTAAGTTGGTGGTTCTGGTTCCTCCTAAGTGTTTGCCATGGTGATGCCCACAGGATCATGATGTAGGAGACTAGTCAAAGCACTTCCACTCTGTACAACTGAGGAAGTCAAGTGCAATGTCAGAGTAAAAGCCTTAGTACTAACCTAAATTGGCAGAAGACTTAATGCTTGTATTTACATAGATTTAAGTTAAATCAGCATTACATATTCTGAAAAATACCTTTTACACTGAGAAAAATTTCTTTTCCTCTTAAAATTACTGAAACTTGGAAACCATGTAGGATTATTAAGAAATGGATAGCTGGGACTTCTTGCCCTTTGCGGGGAGGCTGAAGGCTGACTGGGAGGGATAGGGAGGAGGAGCAGGGGGATACATGGATTAAAAAAGACATTCTTTATTTAAAAAAAAAAAACATAATGAAAAGAACATACAAAAGAAGAGTCTTAAATGGTAACACTTGTAATTTATTCCTAATGCCCACAAAACAATAACAAAAAATAAAAATCATCAAAAGAAAGAAATGGAAAGCAACACCAAAATCTTAACTGAGCCTTCTGTTCACACTAGATGTTGCAATTTGGAAATTCAAAATGACTCATTAGGTTTAGCACTTGTAATAGCACAACTATTATGTCAACGGGAAGTTTCAATACAAAGAAAATGCTTCTACAGGAAACTAGCAGCAACAACAAAGTAAAAGACAAACATCTAGTGGGAAGATGGCACCTTGAAAACTCTCTGTGCTGTTAGTGAGCTCCTCAGACAGTTTACTAGGAGTTCTTTAAAAAACGATGGCAAACCAAGAAAGAAACAGGCAAATATTCAACTATACATGGGAGGCATGCAGATTTAGGATGAGATCTATGTTTTTAATGGAGGGTAGAGGTCTTTAAATTTGTGTTAGTACATTATCCTACTATAAACTAAATTAGAGAATATGATAGGATGATACACTTCCTCAAAGAGTTATCTAGATGTGTTCTCTTTACTCCATTGCTAGGTTATTTGTAGGCAAAAATCCAGATACATTATCAGTAGGTACTTTAATGTGTATCTCTAAGATGATACCTTCTTTACATAACCATAAATACAGTTAATATATAACTTAAAAGTTATCAATGATTTGCTGATACACCATGAAAACTACATTTATCATATCAAGATCAATTCATCCCTTTTAATTACTTTCCAAATCATTTTTCTCCATGCTTTTTTTCATGCTGTTCATTTCCAGAATAAATGTGTTTCTGTTTAGTTTATTGTTGAGACAGGGTCTGATATGTTCCAAGTTGTCCTTGAATTCACATTCAGCTCTCTTTGCTTCTACCTTCCAAGTGCTGGGACTATAGACGTGAATTACTAAAGCCAGTTTATATGATGCTAGGGATTGAACCCAGAGTCTTATATAGGCTATCCCAGCACTGTATCTCCCAGGGCCTTGTGCAGGCTAGCTCAGCACTGAATCATCTGATCTGCCCCAAACCTGTTTGCTTTAAGGTTGTGACAGTCTAGATTTGGCTCAGGTCCTTCCTCCAGCTGTTGGTTAACATAGGATTCTGTCTTTGTACTCTGGTGGGTTGCTATTAATTTATTTTGGTTTTTGGAGACAGGGTATCCCAATAATCCTGGTTGTTCTGGAACTCTCTATGTAGACCAATTGCCCTTGAATTCACAAATATCTGTCTGCCTCTGCCTCCTGAATTCTAGAATTAATGTTGCATCACTTTACCTAGTCCTTTAATCACAATTTTAAAAACCTTTTTTTTTTCTAATCAGAACCACCCTAGTCATCCATTTGGGATTTGGATGATGATCATCACTCCAAACATCACAAGGTCAAGGCTAGAGATATAGGTCAACAGTTAAAGAGTGTTTGCTGTTCTTAAAGAACCTGAGTTCAGTTCCCAGCACCCATATAAGGTGACTCACAGCTGCCTTTAACTCCAGCTCCAGGGGAATCTGAAACCCATGGTAGTGTATCTAATCTAGAAATCCAAAACCTAAAATTTCTCAGTAAGTTCTAGGTTTTAAGCCATTTTAGATTTTAAAGTTCCAGATTAAGGATATTCAACCTGATTCAAACAGATTTTTATCTGATTATTCGTGTACCCATTGGGGGATAAATTATCTTGGTGAGAAAGACTTTACTGTGGGATAGTAATAACTCTTAATTGTGAACAAGTGGAGTGATGATTGGAGGACATGAAAGAATATGCATGTATTTATTTATATACATCAATGTGGATGTGTATATATGGATAGTGTAGGTATTCATATTTACTTTGGTCTTAAATATATTTGTGTTTGTGGCCTATGTGTGTGCACTGGTGTGTATGTGAGAGAGGTACTGGCCTATCCATGTGGAGGACAGAGGTAGACTTAAGATATCTTCCTCTTTCCACTTCCACATGATATTTTTGAGATAGTCATTGGCCCTGGAGCTTCCCATTTTGGCTAGATTGGGAGGCCATCAAACTGGACATCTGCACACCCATAGCCCAATGTTAGGGTGAAAGGGCACATTACCAGGCCTGGTTTTTATAGTTAGTCCTGGGGTGTGAATCAGGTCTTCCTGCTTTTGCAGCAGGCACTCACTCCCTGACTCATCCACCTCTCCTAACTCCAACCATGTACTTTGTGATGAAAATGAGAAATAGAGTGGGATGGCACAGAAAAATTATCACTATGGACCCCACAAATAATGAAGGGTATTTAGGCATTTACAGGCAACTATATGTGACTCCATTTTACTTTTAAAGACAGGAAAATGTTTATTGAAAAACTTTTTCTTTAAAAAAATTTATGTAATACACTCTGATCATGGTTTCCTCTCCCTCATCTCCTCCAGATCCTCTCTAACTAACTGCCCACCCCTCCAACTTCACATCTTCTTTCTCTTTCTTTTGAGAAAATAAGCAAATAAAACAAACAAACCAAAAATTTTAAAAAGAAAAGGTATGAGAAACACAGACAAAAAAAAACCCATAAAAACACAAAATTGGAAATCATAATATACAAATAAAAGACCATTAAAGTTAAAGAATACCCAAGCACAGAAATATGAGACAAAAAAAAAAACTTGAAAAAAATATTTTCGCTTTGAGTTGGCTGTCTACTGTTCAGCACGGGGCCTGCCCTTAAGTGTATACATCTGGTGAGAATCCACTGAAGAAAATTATTTTTTCCTTTCTGAGTTGATTTGAAGATAACTTCTTGATTACGATTGTGTCTCCTTTACCCTCTCAGCACTGGGACCACATCTTGCTTGGACCTGTGGGGCCCTGTACATGCTGCTGCAGTCTCTGTGGGTTACATGTGTGTGTGTGTGTCCTGCTGTGTTTAGAAGGCCTCGTTTCTGTGTTACCCATCCCTCTGGTCTTACAATCTTTCTACTCTTCTGAATAGATTTCTGTGGGGAGGGGTTTGATGAAGACATCTAATTTAGGTCTGAGTTTACCAGAGTCTCATATTGCAGGGAACGTTTGAAGGATATATAACATGAGAGGCAGAGGCAGGCGGATCTCTGTGAATTTGAAGGCAGCCTGGTCTACAGAGTGGATTACACAGAGAAACCCCATCTTGAAAAACAAAGCAAGGAAAAAAAAACAGCTTTATGCATCTAAGAATTGTTGAAATAAAGAAATCCAAGAAAATCAATATGTATTATATTTAATATTGTGCATGTGCATAGCATGTCCATGAACTGAAAGACATAACATGATCAAGGCACCAATTATCTAAAATTGATCTACGAATTCATAGCAATTGTAGGCAAATTTCAGTGAAGGATTTCAGACACAGATACAGACAGCTACAAATTGAGAGGCTAAATCTAATGTTTATGGAGTATAAAGTAGAAAAAGTAAAAGTTGAGAGAATCTTGAACAACATGGAGAAATTGCAATAAATCCATCAAAATAGAGGCTCTAGGACTGTCGACCACTCTCAGCAGTCCACACCCACTGCCTACAGTCCATGAATATTTCCCCCAACAACAGCAGGAGTCAGGGACTAGCTGTTAAGAAGCCAGCATGGGACATTCCCAGCCTGGGTGTCTCCACCCAAGTCCTGAGATCAAAATACCAGAGGTACCTGTTTCTGCTCCTGTATTGCCCACCATCCTGTCTACTCTTAGTCTTCTCCACTGAGCACTCCAGGCACTCCACCCCACTGCCTGTTTGTTGTCTTCCCCACCCCTTCCAATATCCAACCTCAAAGAAAGCTCATGGGTGTGGTTAAAGGGGATCCATTTTCCCCTGTGCAGAAAATATCACCTAATGGGAAGGATGATGACAAAGGAGAGGGAAGGAGAGGGCTAGTCATTTATGGAGCATGTTGGTCTTAGGGTTCCAGAAGTGGACCAAACCATGGCAGTACTGGAGTCTGAAGCTCCTCCTCCTGAGACAGCCACTATCCTGGCCTCACCCCCCACCCTCACTTCTAGTGGAGCTTCCCTCAGGCCTTGCATCTCTTAGTTCCTAAGAGAAGAGCCCAGAGACCAACTTCTTCTTGTGGAGCTATAACTTCAACTGGGCATGGCTGCTATTGCTGGGGCTGCTCTGGGAAGCTGATGGGGTGGAGGGTGATATGGAGGCCAAAAAGAATTACACCCTGGAGGTGAAAAGGGAGGTGATGATGCAGAAGGACTTGAGTGTCCTTGTACCCTGAAAACCCAGGTCCAACAATCACTCTAGCTTAAACATTGCATTATAATCTTGTAAAATTTGTGTCTTCATAGTCACATGACAATTTTTTTTTGAGTAAGGGAATCTCTTTCCTCTGTTTTCTAGAATACATATCTAAATTTCTTTTTTAAAAATTATTTATTCTTATTTTACGTACATTGGTGTTTTGCTGTGGGAGTTAGGTTCGCTGGAACTGGGGTTACAGACAGTTGTGAGCTGCCATGTGGTTGCTGGGAATTGAATCCCAGTCCTCTGGAAGAGCAGCCAGTTCTCTTAACCACTGAGTCCCTCTCCAGCCCCGACACATGACAATTTCAAACCAAACACTCTCTACCGTGCTGATTCCAGCTGATACCATAGAAAATCCAAAGTCAATAGATAAAATTTTTAAAAGTGTCTTATGGTCCTTTCTTGATAAGGATTCACCCTTTTAATGCTATAGTGGTTTGAAAGAAAATGGCTAAGAGAGAGACACTATTAGAAGGTGTGGCCTTGTTGGAGGAAGTGTGTCACTGTGGGGCAGACTTTGGGGTCTCATATATGCTCAAGCCATGCCCAGTGGGACAGACCACTTCCTGTTGCCTTGCAAGATGTAGGACTCTCAGCTAAGCACCATATATACCTACACACTGCCATGTTCTATCATGATGATAATGGACTTAACTTCTGAACTGTAAGCACCCCAATTAAATCTTTTTTCTTTTATAAGAGTTGTGGTGGTCATGGTGTCTCTTCACAGCAATAGAAACCCTAACTAAGACAAATTTCCCAAAATATTTTGGGGAGCAGAGCTGGGGATGAGACAAAAGAGTAGAGCCTGGAGACTGCAGCATGCAAACTAACATATGAATAAAGTCAGGGAGACAGGAAAATTTCCCATCTTAGCTTTACAAAACAAGTCAAACCTCTTGGCAAAGACTGTCAAGAGTACATATGCTGTGTCTTTCCACAATGTCAGAATGTATTGAATAACAATAAATTCACAAGGTTTTCTGGTTTTAATGATAGCCATCTGCCATAAAATCTACCAGCCTTGATAGGCTGACCAAGGTGAATACAAGTTCTTTAATCCAACATTAATTAGCAATATCAACTCGCATATCACACAACACACAGTTAATATATCCAAGTCTCTCTCTCTCTCTCTCTCTCTCTCTCTCTCTCTCTCTCTCTCTCTCTCTGTGTGTGTGTGTGTGTGTGTGTGTGTGTGTGTGTGTGTGTGTGTGTGTGTGTGTATATGCACTACAGAATGAATATAAGTTCCTGAGGTCATGCTGGAGTTCAAGTGGCTTCAGAGGTGCACTGAGAAATGGCCTATATAAATAAGCAATCAGATCAGTGTCGGGAGAAAGTTCCTGGTGGAAATTGCTGGTGAAGCTGCTGGAGTCACGTTTGAGAATGAAGTTGCACAATTTGGATACAAAAAGACTAAACCTGGTCCAAGGCAGAAAATGGGTTAGAAACAGGAAACTCCAGGTCCAGACAGGTCAACAACAGGCCATTACGGCAGTGGAAAAGGCTACATCAACAGTGTGGTGCACGGTCCTGGATGCACACACCAGATGAGAGGTTTGTATGAGCCATGTCATACATCTATCACTTTATGGGGTCCATGTAATGGGAAGTATAGATTTTTCTCCATCTTGTGTATCTGGCAAGTCCTTGGACCTGTTTTACATGATACAGTTGGAATATATTCACAGTTCCAATTCTCCTCATTCAACTTACTGTGTGGGTCCCTTTCTATTCCCAAGGATAAATTAACAGTCTTTGCTTGATGGGGGCGTCTGTCCAAGGTGCTTTTTCTGGGTCTACCTAGCAGCAGAACAGAGTCCAAAAGCCTCTTGTAAAATAGTCTTCTAGGATGATGCAGTCTGGGGGAAACTATATTATACAATATGGAGTGCCTTAGCCTGACTTCAACAAACCAAAATTCCTTCTTCACCAGGGATTTATCTAATAAGCAGATAGCACATGCCAGAACAGCTGCCATATATAAACCAGGATGGCAGGTACTATGTAAATGTAAATGTTATAGAGGTTCAAAGGCCTCAGCTGGTGCCCTGGTGACTTAACCCTCAGCTCATTAGCCCACTTCTACTCTTAGGAATACTTTCCTTTTTGTATTTTTAAAATTTTTATTTTGTATGGGGTGGAGGTGCAGATATATAGAAATCATAAGACAATATGGGACTCAGATCGCTCTTTCTATGAGTCCAGAGGATAGAAAGCAAGTACTCAGGCCTGACAGCCAGAAACTTTATTCAGTGAGTCCTGTGTGCCCCTTTCCCTTTTTGAGATCTTGATTGAGGGTTCTGGAAGGACAGCGCAGGTCCCTTGACCAAGGACCAGTCCTCCTCACTACCAAAGGTCCACCTACCCCTAAGTTTTAGATAAATATGGAGCAGGGAGGGAGAAACAACCCTGGCCATCAAGTGGTTGGCAGACGTCAGAGCCAGATTTCCCTCACATTCTTTCTTTACCTTTCCAAAAACAACACAGAGGTTTTCATCATAGAAATCACATATCGGATATTTACATTACGATTTCTAACAGTAGCAAAATTACAGTTACGAAGTAACAATGAAATTAATATTATAGTTGGGGATCGTCACAAGAGGAGCTGGATTAAAGGGTTGCAACATTAGGAAGGTTAGGAACCACTAAACGGACTCTTTCTGTTTTAACCCTGTGTCCCTGGTCTAATAAGAACCGTATATTTGGATGGGTGGCACTAAGAACCCAATTTGTATCTTCTGGAGGAGAAACTGAAGCTCAGAGCATGAATAATAAGTCGTGGCTCTCGAAAATGATGGTAACCACACGCTGAACTGGAAAACTGGTTGCCCTCAAAATACATCAGAATTGAAACCATTGATCAAGGTTTTCCAGAGACCCTTATTAAAACACGATAATTAGTAAATAATGGATAAATTCTGAGGACACGCTAATTTCCCAACGTGCAAACTATCCTCACCACGCACGGAATAAGTGCACTCAGGAACTAAAAAGGTAGCACGCCCAAACCCACCACCCTGAGCGTAGCGTCCCGGCTGCAAGAAGTCTCGCAGTCCCTCCCCCCCCCCCCCCCCCCCCACTTCTCGAATACTCAGTGCCGCGGAAGCGGAACTCTCGCGAGAACAGTCGCCGCTCAGCGGAGATTCCTGATAGGTAGGTGGTGGCTATGGCCCGGCCTAAGTCGTCCGGGAGCCGGATGGACAGACAGCTGGACCATGATGTGTGTGAGCTCGTCCGGCGGGTTACTGGCCTGCAGGACGAGGCGGATCCCAACTTCCAGCTGGCCTTGAATTTCGTCTGGTCCAACTTCAGGTGTGGGATCGCGGCTGCGAGCTGAAGCCAGGCGGGCGGGTCCGGGTCGGGGGTGCGGCCTCCAGGAAACCGCCGGCTGCTGTTGTGCCTTGGTTTCCCCAAAAGCCCTTGCAAGAAACAAACTGTTAAAACTGAGTTGTAAATTGTTAATCCTAGGCCTCATCTTAGCAGCGTCACAAGCCAACTGTTCTATCCCTAACTCGGTAATTTGCACATCAACAGCATGTTTTATTATTATTATTATTATTGGAAAAATCAACTTTTAAAGCGAAATACTTATACCTTGTTAAAATTTTGGTCGCACCAACTCCCCTCTTCTTGCTCAGGCCAATTGCAAATTCCCAGATTCTTTGCCCTTCTCTTGCATAAAACAAACTCAGATTCTACTGAGCCACACATGCACGCCTAATAAACATCACCTTGAACACTGTACGGTGTGTCGAAGTCTGTGATCTTGATTACAAGCACAGACATGAGCATCTACCTGGTTTGTGAGGATACAGAGTTGGAAGAGACATAAGGTGCTGCATAGTATTGCAACAGTAGCAAAAACATATCTGTGACTTTGTCACCAGGAGAAAACGTGTCTTTCACATTACAGTTGATTCAAGTTATTTCCAAATGTTGTTTTTATTACATTAATGGCAGGCTTTGGGCCCACACTGCTAAAGTCTAGATTTTAATTATTGTTTATGTTTATGAGTGATTTAGCTCTATGTACGTATGTGTGCCTGCTGTGTGTCTGGTGTGCCCAAGGAGACCAGAAGAAGGTGGCTAATCCCTTGGAACTCAAGTCGTCATAGGCAGCAGTGGGAACTGTGAGTGGGAGCCAGGTCTCCTGGAAGAATGGCCAGGGCTCATAACCTCTGAACCATCTATCCAGACCCTTCCTGACGCTTTAAAAATACTTGATAATTGTGCTTGAATATGGTTGCTTGTCTTTGTATTTTATTTTATACATTTAGTAAAATTACTCAGAGGATGAGTGTTAAAACTTCACTGGGCTCTCATATTAAAAAGACAAAGAAAAGCTAGGCATTATGATGCATGCCTGTAATTGCAACACTTAGGTGGCTCAGGCAGGGAGTTGCTGTGAGTTGATTGCCATGCTTAGCTTCATAGTAAGTTCTGAACCACATGGAAAGACCTGTCAAAACCTTAGGAAAATATGTTATACTCAACATGGAAGCCAGAGGTCAGGGCTATAATGAGTATCTATGGCTCAAGTCTATTCAGCTGTGTGACAGTATTTGCATTAAAAACTGCATTTTATTTTCACTAGATTTCATCGTTTCTTGGATGTCAACAGTCACAAAATAGAAAAAACAATAGAAGGGTATGTTGATTCTCCATATATATATTCATTAATGTGTTTTCATCAAGATCTCTTGCTATCAGATTTTTTTAATATTTTAGGATTTATGAAAAGTTCACCATTCATTCTGATCTCAGCAAAGCTGCTAGCTGGAAGAGATTAACGGAGGAGTTTCTAAATGCATCTCTTCCCAGAATAGATAAAATAAAGGTAAGCCTTCAGTTGTGAGCTCTCCATCTTGTATTTATTCTTTACAATGTAATTATTATCACTTTATATCTCTTCAAGTGCCCCCTGACTGGAACAGGACAAGCGAGCATGTTAACTGCTGCTTTGGATTTGCTATGAAATATGCATTGTGCTCCTGTTTGCTGGTCTCACATGGAATGGAAATCAGCAATTTGCTGGTCTTACTATGGTTATGGAAATCAGCAATTGGCATAAATTATAGCAGTGTTTGGTTACCTTCAACTTAGCAACTGTTTTCTAGATCCTAAATGTTAGGGCCCAAGACCACCCTTAGGTGCAGTGATTTGCTACAAGAACTTTCAGGGGCTGGAGAGATGACTTGGGAGTTAAGAGCTCTTCCAGAGCTCAGGAAATCAATTCCCAGCAACCATGCAGTGGCTCATAACCATCTGTTTCCCTTGCAAAACACTATATACATAATAAATAAATCTCTAAGAAAACAAAAACAAAAAACTCAGAACGTAGAAGTCTGGTATTTTCATTGTTATGGTTTATTACCATTAACAAATATAGATTACAGTAAGGAGAGAAGGTGGAGGTGAATGGAGCAGAAACTAAGAACATATGTGATGGACTATATCCTTAATTTTGTGTAAGTGTGCTGTAAGGGTCACACAAGTACAAAACTGCCTGATGATGTGTTTATCAAAATGTCAAGTGACTCTTGGTTGGTTTAATTGACATCATTTGTTTGTTAGAATGAAGAGTGAGTGTGTATATGGACATTTCTGCTCTCTGCCTTATTTTATTTTTGGTAGTGTTTATTAGGTCTTTTGAGAATTTCATGCGATGAATTTTGACCATATTCACCCCAAATCTTCCCTATCCACCCAATTTTGTAGCCTTTTTTATTTTAACCCGTCAAATGTAATTTGTGCTGCCTGTGTAGACATGGATATATGGCCCTCCACTGGGACATGGTCAGCCTACTAGCAGCAACACTCCTAAAGAAAGCAGGCTTCCTCTCCCAGCAGCTGTCAGTTGACAGTATCTCTTTGACTGGGATCCCCTTTCCTTACTGAGATTTGGTCTGACTGAGTTTGCACAGGGTTTGTGGATACTCTAAAACCCACTCTAAGCTCATATGTGCAGCTGCCTTCTTGTGGCCATTTTCTGCCTTAAAAACTACAGATGAGTCTACCACATGATCTAGCTATAACACTCTTAGGTATATGCCCGAAGGACTTAATGTTTCTGTTCAGCTATGGCCATTGTTGATCTCACAATAGCCAGGAAATGAAAACAGCCTAGAAGCTCATCAGCTGGTGAATGGGTAAGGCAACTTTGGCATATTTACAGTGGAGTTTTATTCAACTTTTAAGAAAATGAAATTAGGACTAGAAACAGTCATTCAGAGTGAGTTCACCAAGACCCAACAAGGAATATGACATGCTTTTACTCATTCATGGTGTTAGCTTTGAATCTTCCACACATCCAAGCACATAGGAGGAGAGGACTGGGAGATTGCAGGTTCAAGGCCATCTACATACCAAGACTCTATTTAAAACAAAACAAAAACACCCAAATCTGTTACTCCATATGTGATTTTGGTCTATTCTGTCTTTAAAGAAATTGATCATAGTAATTTGTGGACACAATGTTTTGAGTTATGAGCATAATATTCCTTTATTATTTGGAGTATCTCTGAGAACATTTCTAATTTTTGCATCTTTTTTTTGTAATTAGTGTGATTAGATATTTATCTTTATTACTAATCTTTTCAAAGAGCAATTGTCTTTATTAATTTCTGTTCAGGCTATTTCTTTGGAATTAATTTCCTTTCTTAGTTTTCTTTGTGCAAGTTAATGATCTTGAAGCACTTTTATTTTTCTAACTTAAGGTAGTATTTAGTAATATAATTTTCAACAAATCACTTGATTTTCTTAGAACAAATTTGCTGAGTTACAGTTCATCTCATTAATTTAAATTTTGTATTTTACCCATCTGTTTTTTTTAATACATTATACATTGCTCAATCTCTAAGTATAATGGAATTATCTCCCTCTCGCTGATAATTATGTCTAGTTTGTGTCTACTTTCATAAGAACTTAAGTCCTTCATAACAAGACTCCCAATTATATTTCTTCCTTAGTGGGGCACTGCCATCCCTTCCACCGAATATATTGCTGTTGTCACAGTTTTGAGAACAGACTTATTACTGGATCAACAATGACTTTGGGGAATCCCAGAATGCCTGTTGCCTTTCCTTTATCTGTCTGATGTTCTGTGTTTTGTACTAGTTCAAATCCCTGACCTGCATCACTTCTTTGTGCAGCACCATTACCTGCTGGGCTCTCTCAGTCTTTTCCACATGCAATATCTGTAGTATCGGCTACTTGTGGACCTGAGCTTAGGATTCAGACTGTTTGGCAGGGCACTGGTCATGAGGTTACCTGATGCCTGGGTGCCTGGCTGCATTTACTAAACTTTCCAGATTTCCTAAAGGAAAGCCCATGATGATTCACAAAAACCATATAGAAAAATAGGGCAGCATGATTCTAAACATGAGCTTATCTGTTATTGATTAGTTAAAACATTCTAAGAGCTGTTAACTAGAAGTTGGCAGCAAGCCATTCATGAAAACAAGCCCTTTGAGGGGGAGGAGGATTTTCAAGTCTTTGGCTACTTGGTTCTCTGTGATGTTCCTGCATGGCTAACAGTGCAATTTAGATATTAGTATTGTGAACAAGGACTCAGAAATAGTCATAGAAAGACTAAATGCACTGCCCTGTTTGTGGAAATCAGAAGCAGGTCTTGGCCAGCCTGATCTACAGAGTAAGTTCCAGGACAGCCAGGGTTCCACAGAGAAACCCTTTCATGAACCCCACACACACTTAAAAAAAAAAAATGCTAACATTACTTTTTATTAGTTAAATTCGATTAATTTATGTGATTCACTGTAAATTGCAACAAACATCTATTGAGACAAATATTTTTGACAAAATGTTTTCTAGTAGAAGAAGCGCAAAAGACTTGTCAGCTTATTTAAATGCTGACCTTTCCATAAGGAAAGTGAAAACTTGACTTTCCATAAGGTAAAGTGAAAACTCCAACAGGGCTGGAGAAATAGCTCATTGGTTAAGAGCCACTACTGCTAATCTGAAGGGCCTGGGTTCAGTTCCCAGCACTACTCCCAAATACCTGTAAGTCCAGTTCCAGGGGCTCTAGAATTCTCTTCTGGTCTATGAGAGCACTGCATGCACATGGTGCACATATATACATGGAAGCAAAATACCTATACAAATTTTTAAAAAAAAAAAAAAAAAAAAAAAACCTTAAAAACAAAGACTAAGAACATCTTGCACTTGTCTGAGTAATGAGATATAGGAAACAGGCACACTTAGACTCATGCAGTATATACATGCAATCTTTGGTTTTTATAGAGGTGGTTTGATATTGATTCTTGAAATTTCAAGTGGAAGTATTCTTGGGCTTAGTTTTTAGCAGTTTGTTAGACAAGTTAACTCATAATTATGAAGGCACATTCATTTTGTATTACTAAAACAATGAAGAGAAATCTAAGTTAATAAGATTAGTTAAATCAAATATAGTACACTGTGTCAAATTATTAAATATGTTTAATTTTCAGGATGCATATTGCCATCAGAGATAACTTCACTTTTAGCTATAATGTCATGTTCTAAAAGAGATATTACAGTCCCTCTACAAAATACAAAACTAGCCAGGCAAAGGTGGTTCACACCTTTAATCCCAGCACCTGGGAGGTAGAAGCAGGCAGATCTCTCTGAGTTTGAGGCCAGCCTTTCCAGGATAGCCAGAGCTATTAGAGAAACCCTGTCTGAGAAAACCAAAAAGAAAGAAAAGAAATACAGAACCAGACTTCATGTGACTTGAATTTTATATTTGTAAACATTTGAACTATGAAGAAAGTTTAAAGATAAAAATTTATTATATGAAAACTCATGTCTTCTCAAACAAGGAAAGTAAGAGTAAACAATTCTTAAAATTCTTTCTTTATTTGATCTAGTTTCAGAAGCACTCACCAGCCATTTTTACTTTCTGTTTTATAGACAGATGCACATTATTCTATATTGTCACTCCTTCTGTGTCTGTCTGATTCTCCTTCAAACAGCAATTATGTGGAAACACCAAGAGATAAAGAAGTGGGTATGTAATCATCCAAATTTATTTTGTTACCTATCATGATTTAGATTTTTATTAAAACTTGTAAAATCACAGCCAGAACTATACAGAGAATCTCTGTCTTAAAAACCCAAAAATTGTAAAATCAGGAAATTAATTATTTCTGTTGCTTTGGATGGAGTTGCAAAATTTCATTTAAAATGTAAGCTCTATGGGCTAGAGAGATGGCCCAGGGGCTGTTCTTTCAGAGGTCTTGAATTCAGGTCCCAGCAACCATACAGTGGCTCGTAGTGATCTATAATGGGATCTGATGTCCTTTTCTGGCCTGCAAAATCTTTAAAAAAAAAAAAAAAAAGTAAGCTCTGGCTTTATAAGCTAGACTTCTTATTATATGAAAAGAAAACAACTTTTGAGGGTGGATTAATTCAAATGATAAAAGATACATTTAGAATTCAGATTTAGTAAGTCTGTCTCTTTTTTATTTTAAGACAAGGTTTCATGCACCCCAAGCTGGCTTCAAATTCACTATGTAGACAAGGATTGCAGGTGTGTGCTACTATGCCCAGCTAATGCAGTATTAAAGAGCCAGCTTATGGCTTTGTGCATGCAGACATCAGCTACCTTCCCAGTCCCAAATATCTCAGTATTTATTAACTTAGTTTCTTGGATGTATTTTGAGTTTTCGTGTTGATTTCTTTTCCTGTAGTTTTATGGGGTTTAAGATTTGGGGGGGGGGGCGGTTTGTTTTGTTTTTTGGGTTTTTTTGGTATTTTTTGTTTATCCCCCAGATATTTATGATAAAGCTAATGAGGTTCCTTTCATTACATTTTAGAAAAGAAAGATGATTTTGACTGGGGGAAATACTTGATGGAAGGTGAAGAAATTGGCCTTGGTCCAAATGTTGATACACCGGTAAGTGGCCAATGCCAATATAACCATATGGTAGCAGTAGTCTGTTATAGTTGGGCGCCATCTGTTGTATTTAGGTTTTTTTGGTCTCGGGAGGCTAGAGATTTAGACTTACAGACTTGTAGTCTTAGACCTCTTAGCCACCCACCGCTATTTAGGCCTTTAAAATGATTTAGACATTTATATTAACTTTATGTTGTTTGGCTTATGGCTTAGGCATATTGTTAGTTTGTTCTTATAGCTTAACTTAATCTATTTTTATTAATTTGTCTGCCACGTGGCCCGTGGCTCACTTGTGTTTTTTATATGCTTTTTTTGGGCTTTGGGCTTGGTCTGTCTGACTTTGTCTTATTTTTTTTATCTATGCTTTCATTTTTTTTCCCCCCTATGGTGTCTGTCATGGGCCAAAACAGCTCCTTTATTTAAAGATTGATATTCACAACATAAAGAAAGACATTCCCACATCAGTAGTCTTAGTGTGCTCTTCGGCCATAGAACATACTTCTTAAACAGGGATTCTCTCCACTAAGCCAGTGTGTCTGGCTTCTCAGGTAAAGGAGCTTACTGCCAAACCCAAACACCTAAGTTAGATATAGAGAAGCAACTCCTTCAAGTGTTTTATCAGGTTACAACACCCCTCCCTAGGATAAATTTTTAAAAATATATCAGTGCAATAAATGCACTCAGTGACTATTCATACTTAGTTCCTATTGTACTATTAGTCAAGGAAATTAAAAGCAAAAGTCTTACAGTTATATACCTCAAAGAGATAACGCATAATGGGTTCTTTTGGAATTGAGGAATGTTTCTTGCTATTGCCCATTCACAGAAAGTAGGATTCACATATCCACCACAAGAAAAGTAAAACTAACAGAGCTGAAACTAGAAACATTTAGCTTTCTATACTGGTCATGACTCACAGACACACTCTGTCCATCCATCCTTGTCACCTGCTATATTGCCTTTGCTAGAACTTCCTTCTCAAGTGGTCTGTATCTGCACTACTCACATACTTGTAGACATCTTGGGCTAAGATCTTCAGTCTTGCATTTTTATCACTTCAAATTATTCTATTCCCATTGTGGAAACCTTTCCATATCTACCACTGCTACCCGCTCCCTTCCCTTCCCAGTCCTCCCTCAGCCCCTCCCAGTCCTCTGTCAGCCCCCTACCCCCATCCCATCCCCAAGGAAAGCAAAGAGTTCCATGATGAGTCACTTCAGTCTGACAAATCCAATTGAGGTAGGTCTGAGATCCTCATCCCAGTATCAAGGCTGGGTTACATTTCCTCTGTAGGGAATGGGCTTGGAGGTGTCAGATCATGCACCAGGAATATATTCTGATCCTACTGCAAGAGGCTCCATAAACTGTCCCATTATGGAAACTTTTAAGAGAGAAAGTTTTATTTGGCATTTGCTTCTCTATAGAAATGTTCTTTGTTTTTAAGCCTAAGTCACTAATTGTTAAAGCCTCAAGAGTAAGATCTTTTTTCTCCTTCCTTTAGAACTGGTCTGAAGACAGTGATGATGAAGATGCACAGCAGCCCTTAAGCAGAGAAGACTCTGGGATACAGGTAGACAGGACCCCACTAGAGGAACAAGACCACAACAGAAACTGGGGGCCTCAAGTCGGCTGGGAAGGTATGATACATGGCCAAGTGCTGGTGCTTTCTCATAAGAGGCCTCAAGTGGCAGGTTTAAGATCGGTGGTGATGAAGAGATTGGTAAGCCCTGACATTCTTACCAAATCTTAAGCTGTTATAAGTGATTTTTTTTTTTTAAACTGGAGAAAACATTTATGTAGAGTTACAGAAGGAGCACAGTGACACCTTGGAGCCCATTCCCTGCTGAGGAACTAGCCCAGTCTTGACTTTGGGAGGGTGGATCGGACTTGCCTGGAGTGGGTGTGCCAGGCTAAGCTGGCCCACCTTGGGACTTCTTGCCCTTTTGGGGGAGGGGATGGAGGATGGACAGGGGTGAGGCTAACTGGCAGGGAGAGGGAGTGGGGGGAATACATAGATAAAAATGACATTTTTTTAAATAGAAATAAATAAATAAGTAAACTGTTAAAAGAGTGTGCCTAAGAAGTAGCACTATAGCTTTTAGCACTTACATCACTTCAAATAAGAAAAGCAGCACTGTAAAATTTAGAATAGAGGGTTTTTCTTAATATTTTTGTTATTATTTGATGGAGGGTGTTTATGTTCCTGTTTGTACCATGTGCATGTCTGATATCCATATGTCAGAAGAGGGCATCAGATTCCCAAGGACTGGTGTTGGTTGGTTGTGAGCCTCCATATGTATGCTGGGAGTCACACTTGGGTCTACTACAAGCGTAGCCAGTGTTCTTTAAAAAGTGTAACTTTTCAAAAGTAGTTGTAATAACTTAGTACTGAATGTTTCATTGTTGTTGTAAAGAGTCAATCTTTTCTCAGTGCAGTAAAAGGAGAGAGATATGAAGATTTTTTTTTTTTTACTTGAATGCTTATTTTTTCAGCAGTGAGCAGTATAAAAGAAACTTTAGAAAACTCTGAAAGATTTATAAAGTTATCCTGTTGTGCATATTTTGTCTGCTTTTATTTCTGATTCCCAGTTTTATTTCCTCTCTCCTATCAGCAAGTTATAAATAATTCTAACATATTTGCTTTCTGTATGTCTGTCGTTTCTGCATTGTGAAACATTTTGTTGGGTGGTGTGTTCAATTACATAACGGGTATTATTTGTAAATTGTTTCCTTGCCTTTCCTTAGAGCTCTCTCCTAAGATCTGCCCATATTGGTATGGGAGATCCTCTTTCTCTGTTGTTAAGCTGTTACTGAAGTGTGAAGGATACAGTTTCACTTTCCATCCCATGTTGATAGGTCCTAAGGTACCTGCTGAGTCTGGACTTGTGTGAGAATTTGGCTTAGATAGATCCACATTCCTGCCCCCATGGTCTCCTAAGTATTCTGTTCTGACTGGGAAGTGTCTGCATTGGTGCTAATGTGACTACTGCTTATTTAAGGACTTGATGTAATGTTGACTCTTCTGTGTATTTGTTGATAATTGTCATCGTTTACTTGTTCCTCTGGAGTTTGGGTTGTTTCTAGACCGGGTCTCCTTGTACCTTAAGCCTGTCCTCCTCCCTCCACTCCCTGAGTTCTGGAGTTACGGAAGTATTCCATGGCTCCAGCCTCATTCCGTTTCCTTCTTTTGCCCTCGTCCCCACACTTCTTAGACTTTAGACAGTTTGAAAATAGCTTTATTCTTCTAACTTAAATAAAAAGAATCTTTGCTCTTTGCTTTTTTTTTTTTTCCCAATCAAACTTGTGAATTTGAGCCACTGAAGAAGTAGCTGAGCACTTAAGAGAGCTTACTGCTCTTTCAGAGAACCTGAGTTCTAAGCACCCAGATGAGCTGTTCACAACAGCTGCACTCCAGCTCCACAGGACCCAGCACCCTTTCTAGCTTCTTTGGGTACTACACTCGCATGCACACACACACACATATAAATAAAAATTTAAAATTTTAAAAGCAGTTTTTCAGATGTTCAGTGTTTATTTAGTCTTGAGATTTTTGTTTAAAACCAGCATTTCCCTGTATTTTTGTTTTTCCCTGTATGTTTGTTTTATTATTGTTGCATTTGGGTGGGATTTTTAGTTTTATTTTTTGAGATTATAATATAGTCACATCATTTTCCCCTTCCCTTTCCACTCTCCAAACTTTCCCAAATGCCCTCTCTCTGTTCTCTTTCAAACTCATGGCCTTTTTATTGTACATGTATAAATAAAATTTATTCTGTCTGTATAGTGTTACTTGTATATATGTTTTCAAGATGACCACTTAATGGATGACCAATTGATATGTTCTTCCCTGGAGAAGACTACCCTCCCCAGCTTTCATCATTCCTTACTTGCTTATAGGTCTGTGTGGGTTGAGACCTCATGAGCTTTCTCAAATCCGCATAATTGTGTCTGTTGGTAGTGTTCTTCTTCAGGTCATATTTAAGCCGCCTTGTTGGTGAGGCTTTATGAATATATTTTCTGACATTCCTAGGAGACACAGTCTCAAAGCAAACTCTGTTTCTCTACAGTCTTCCTGCTCCTCCTCTGCAATGATCTCTGAGTCTGAGCCTGAGCCTTAGGTGCAGGAATCTTGTAGATGCATCATTTGGGATTGGGCTCCACAAATCTGCTTCAGGTTGCTGTGGTTTTCTGCAGTGGTTTTCATCTGTTGCAATGGGAGGTGAGGTGAGATGAGGACAGCACTCTTCTGGCTAATCCTGGGGAGGATCATATTTGGATCATTGGATGTCTCCAAGGTCTACTTCTTTATACAACACAAGATTAAAGGGTTCAGTCTATTTTTCTACCATCTCATGAGACAGTTTTCCCAGCAGCATCATTGCTTGGTGGTTTATCTTGGTTGTGCATCATGGGATTTTTTGTATTTTATTTCAGATCTTCTATCTGTTACTTTATTGTTTGTCTACCCAGGAACAGACTTTCTGTTTTTGTGGCTTTGTTCTGTTTTAATACAATTCAAATTGATTGCCTTAGCTCTTTGTGAGCCTGTATTCTTCAGTGGACCTTTAGGAGCAGTGTGATAAATAAGTCCAAATGGATTTTTTCATTAAGGTTTTAGCTTAAATTTGTAGATTTAGCTTGGCAAGACTAACAATGCCTCCATTTTTGTAAGAGAGCACTGTCGGTTTCTGCTGTTCGCCTTTGTTAGACGTTCTTGGTGAATCTTTATCTTAAATTCAATAGTTTCTTGATTTGAGTTTTTTAATATAAATAATTAGTATTACTCTGCAGACATTCAGAGTTTTATCCCCTCCTTCTAAGTCTTAAGCCTTGTATCTTCTTTGTGACAATTTGACTAAGCCCAGGTCAATCTCTCTCTCATCGACAGGCCAGGCAGTGGCCATGAGAGGGCCCTCATAGAGACTCATCTGAAGGGAGCTACACTTTCAGTCACAGGAGATAAAAGGGTCTAGTACATTGAAAACTGATACACATTTCACTTTTTCTAGCAGATGAGCCCGACAGCCGGAGCTGGCTGGAACAGTACGTAGTCCATCAGTACTGGACAACTGGGCACTCCCGCATCCCACACAGTGCACATTTGCATTCCAATTTAGCTGCTGTCTGGTAAGCTAACAGCTTTGTTTAATGTAATGATAAATATTTAAAGATTTGGTTTTGGTTGATGATTTAAATCAAGTCTGTGCTTGGATTGTAAATTTGTTAGTTTTAAACAGTTGTTATGGAATACATATGCAAGTGTGCACATATATCATTCTGGAGATTGAATCGAGGGCCTTAGACACATTAGATAGCACTGTTTCACTGGGCTAAGTCCTAGCTCTCTTGAGCAATTTGTAATTAATATTGAGTACTGTGAAATTACTAATGGTACTGTTTTTATTTTCAGTGTAAGTGGATTGGCATATACTCACTTATATCTAATTTCCATTTTAGTGTACTTACTATAAAAACACACTGATTTTTAAAAGCATTGTGTAGTTAAGTGTTTGCTTGGGGATTGAGTAATAATTGTAATTGCTCTGAATATGCTTCATTAAAAGGATTTCAGTGAATGTGGAAAATTAATATGGAGTGCACTTAAGGCATTTACTGTGTTTATTTGATTGATGAGTGTAAAGTTGCATATATTCATTGAGAGAAGTAATGTTACCTAGAAACTTTTCTGTTGACCATTGGCGTTTGCTCTTTAATAGGGACCAACACTTGTACAGTAGTGATCCACTGTATATTCCAGATGACAAGGTGGTGATTACTGAGACACAGGTTATTCGGGAAACCCTATGGTAAGATGCATTAGCCTGGGAGATTTTAATATTGAGAAGTAAAATGACATTGATTTGTTTTTAGGGATTATAATCAAGAATTGCCCACTTGCAGGCTAGAAAGAGTCCTTAAAGGTGAATTTCAGGCTTCAGATTTTACTGTGAAGATTGCGTGATTTTGATATAACCTCCCCCATTTGAAATAATTTGGGATTGAGTTAGACGATCATTTTTGAATATCTAAATTCAAAACAAAGTTTGTTGCTGACTGCTTTCATTTGAAATGTGTCTGAAGGGTTGTCTGTGCTAGTCCCTCAACACTACAAATCTAATGCAGCCTGTGATGAGCCCGTGGGCCCAGATGCTCCTGTCATTAGCTGTGGTACTAATATTCTATCAACAGTTTAGACATGCAGTGGTTTATTTGTATCCTCAGGATTGTAGCAGGTGTTTTGTTAGTTTGTTGCAACAGTGTTTCTCTGTGTCATGGAGCTAGCTTTGTAGACCAGGCTGGCCTCTAATTCACAGAGGTTCTCCTGCGTCCTAGAGTGCTGGGATGCCCAGCTAACACTTGAACTTCTAGACTGATGCTGAAATCTTGAGTCTTAACTCAATCCCCTGAAGTTTGATGCTCTTCCATTTTCTTGTCATCACCCCCTTTGTTTCCCAGTTCTGGGTTTTCAAAATAAATCTCCAAGCCATACTTTAGTGACCATTTTAGTAAACTTCAAATATATTGATTTTTTTTTTTTTTTATTTTATTTCAGGTTACTTTCGGGGGTAAAAAAGCTGTTTATATTTCAGTTGATAGATGGGAAGGTAACTGTGAGAAACAATATTATCGTAACTCATTTGACACATGTAAGTATTTGTGTTTATTGTCACTTAAAAATTAAATTTAAAATTAATGTTGGTAACATAACTTTAGAACATTTTATAATATCAACTTTATTGAATATAGTAAAAACTCTACAAAACAAAATTAAGTTATGCATCACTGCAGGGCTTAGCCAGTTCTAAAGTATTATTTGTAACATTTAAGTTTCATTTTATTCTCTTCCTTTTTCCTTTATTCTGTACTAAGAAGACTCTATACTGTAATGATTTTTCCTATTCTTTATGAGTCTTAAAAGGTAGAAGCCATAATTGACATTCATTGTATCTTTTGGATCATTGTGTTACTTTGTCATGTACCAACAGTTTAAAACAGCCATAGAGGCAGTCTTTTACAGTGATGTAGACATTAATTTGAACATTGCAGAAGACAAGCTGTAAGTAACTTACTTTACTTCTTTTGTAGAGCTGTTTACGATCTGTGCTTGAACAGATAGCAGCATATGGCCAGGTTGTGTTTCGGCTCCAGGAGTTCATTGATGAAGTCATGGGGCACACCTCTGAAAGCCTGCCACCTGGAAATGGTTCCACACCTAAGAAGCCACCTGAAGCTCCCTTTAGAACCTACCAGGCTTTCATGTGGGCCCTCTACAAATATTTCATTAACTTCAAAGAGGAACTTACAGAGATTGAGAAGTCCATCATCAGTAGTGGTAGGTAAATTTTATTTAATTCATAAGCTATCTAACTAATTTTGAATATTCAATTTTGATAAAAGGTTTAAAAATTGCATTTCAAATAAGTAATTCTTATGAACATACTCATTTTAAAAGTGATTTTCAGACTAAGGAGATAGCTTAGCAGATAAAGGCATTTGCCACCAAACCTTACAACCTGAGTCAAGTCTGTAGGACCTGATTGATAGAGGAGAAAAACCAATTCCTACGAAGTTCTACCTCCACAGGTACCCTTTGACATATACCTGCCCATCCCCAACCACCACCCACAAGCACGTGCATACACACAAAATAAGTATAACAAAATGTTAAGTCATTTTTAAGCTACCTTAATTTTATATTTTTAAAGCCACTTGTCTCTAAAAAATCCAAAAAATATAGAATGTCTAGTGAACACTTTTCTTGCTCCAGTTCCTCTCCCAAGACAGACAGCTCCTTTTACATCCTTTTGGAGGATACTATGTTCACATATGAGAGTTTCCTTATTTCTTTTTACAAAATTCAGTTTTGTTTCGTAGCACAGCCTAATTCTTGATGATGGTCATTTGGATTATCTCCACTCGGCTGTTAGAGTATAGCTATAATGATTCCACCTACTCATTGTAGTGATTACACACATGCAGGATGGAATCCATAGGTCAGAGAATATGTATGATGGGTACACGTGACTGCTAGATAAAATGTAGAAAATGTATACTCTTTGTCAGCAGTATCTTGTAATGTGTTACCAAACTTTTGTTCTTTACCAATATGAAAATATAAAATGATCAACCAGTTTGTGTTAGGGAGTCTCCACCCATAGTTTTTTTGTTTTTTTTTTTAACTAAAGACAGAGTAATCAAACAACTCCTATGTTCTTTTGTTTCTTTCAGTGATGAAATTGTATAGTATAGAGTCAGATAGGAAACTGGCATGTCACAGCAGCATGTTAGCCAGACTGTAGGCCCAGCAGCATGGGAAGCATGGCATCTTTGATGGTCTACTTTACCACATGTATACAGCTGCATACATATTTGACAGTTGTGATAGGGCTGAGCCACTACCATTCAGGAACTTAGCTGAAGAACCCCTTTATAAGCTTCCCTGCCCCTGCCTCTGCCCCTGCCCCTACCCCTCACTGAGCTAACAGCCTGTGGTAGGGAAGTTTGCTTTACATTGTTTAATTTTAGTATGTGTTTTTTTAAGGTAAGTGAGTACCTTTTCGTTACATAAAGGCCATTGTCCTTTTCTGAAATCTCCCTTATACATTACTGTTATCTGAATTATCTTTTTTCTTCTTGGCTTATGGAAGTTCCTTCTTTAAGAAGATATAATATTAAAGAAATGATAACAAGATACATTAAAACCTACAACCCTTTGCCAAAGAACTAGCATTGTTAGATTCAGTATTATTTGTTTGTCACGGATGTTTTTCCTTACTCTTCTGTTTGATTTATTGATACTTAACAGACACTACGATAACACTTGCAATAGTGGTGAACAAGTTGGCACCTCGATTGGCTCAGCTGAAGGTCCTGCACAAAGTGTTTAGTACTGGAGTAGCCGAAGTCCCACCTGACACTCGGAATGTTGTTCGGGCATCTCACCTGCTTAACACCCTGTACAAGGCCATTCTTGAATATGACAATGTTGGAGAAGCCTCTGAACAAACTGTATGTTGTTTTTCTGCCTTATCTAAAGTGCACGATAAAAGGAGTGCATAGCCTGTCATAATTCCTTGTTAGAGTAAGTTTAAGTCATGGTATGCCAGACAGTCGTTCAAAGTTTCACAGTTAGCTTCCAAATTCATGGCTGGCTTATTAGTTTTAATTACCAAAAGAAACAGAAGGATGTAGCAAAAAGAAAGTAAAAAGTGAAAAATACTTTTTTGGCTTATATAGATATTTATAATAAACCTACATAAAACACAGCCAGGAATGGTGCTGTACACCTTTAATTTCAGCACTTAGGAGACAGATACAGGCAGATCTCTGAGTTGAAGGCCAGCCTCGTCTATGTAACCAGTAACAGGCCATCAAAAGCAACTCTTATGTTTTTTTTTTTTAATAAAAGACTGCAAAAGGGAAAGAAAAAGTATATAACTAAGTGTCCAAAGTTTATAGTGTAGTAGGCATCCAGGGGCTGTTGGGGGTTTTCAGTGTAAATGTATTTAATGATACTGAAATTGCATATTAAAATGGCTAAGATGGTTATCACATGCAATCTGAGGCAAGAGGATTGTGAATTTGAGATGATACTGAGCCGCATGGCCAGACCCTATCAAAAATTAGAAGCTGAGTGTGGTAGCATACACCTTTGGCAGGCAGATCTCTGTGAGTTCAAGGCTAGCCAGGTCTACAAAGCAAGTTCCAGGACAGCCAGGCTTCTACATAGAAAAACCAATAACTTACAGTTAGTCTCTGCTTGGGTTTGTAGTTGTAAAAATATTGTGGGGAAAAAGTATCTATCACAAAATTTATCACCTTAGTCTCTAGGGGTTTTTTTGGGGGGGGGGGGTGGAGAGGGGTTGGTGTGACTCTTCTTGTTATTGTGTTGAAGTTCAGTATATAAAGAATTGGATTTCTTTCATTCCTGCAGTATTTCCTCCTAGTAACCAGAGGAGAATAAAATAATTTTCTCATTCTTTTTATTTATTTGGAGTAAGGGTGGGGGTGTCTGGGCCCCATCATGCCTGTAGAGGTCAGAAGACAACATGGAAGATTTAGTTTTCTCCTTGTACCATGTAGACTCATTCCAACGATCAAATTCCAGTGATCAGGCTTGGCAGCAAGTATCTTTATCCACTAAGCCATCTTGCTAGCCACATTTTCTTATTCTTGGTGGACATCTTACTCATGGCATTAATGTGGACACTGCAGATAAACCCCTCTGTCTTGGCTACCACAAAACCTGATTTTTATTCAAAGAGGTGTCTCTGTTTGCTTTTAACTGTTGTAATAAACACCTTGACCTAAAGCAGCCTCAAAAGAAAAGGGCTTATTTGGCTTACCTTAAACACACATCCAGGTACACTATTGAGGAAAGCCAGGGTAGGAACCTGATAGCAGGAACTGAAACAGAAAACTTGGAGGGTTGCTGCTTACTGGCTTGTTCTCTGTGGCTTTCTCAGCCTGCTTTATTAAACAACCTAATACCCCCACCACCCTCCAATGGACTGGGCCCTTCTCATCAATCATTCATCAAAAAAATGCCCCACAAGCTTACCTACAGGCCATCTGATGGAGGTATCTTCTCTTGAGTGTGGCTCCCTCTTCCCAGATGACCCTAGCTGTCTCAAGTTGACAGAAGCCAACCAGCACAGTTGACCCACACAAACATGTCATTGTTAAATCATGACCATTTCTTTATCATTTAATCCCTAAGATCTCATGTTATTATCACAATATAAAGCAGTAGAACTTTAAAGTTGAGTCTCTTTAAAGTATCTCTGGAAATCTATAGTCTCCTCCTCTATGATCAAAAATAAGTTACTTCTGATTCCAAGAGGGAAGAACCAGCGCTCAGGAATAATATGAAGAATGCAAAATTCACTTCTTCAGTCTTCAGAAAACCCTGTAGCTCAATATCCTGCATCTGGGATTCAGTCACAGCTCTCTGGGCTCCAGAGAAACTGAGCAGCTCTATCTACCTCTTGGGTTCTCCATTTAAAGCACACAGCTCATCTCATAGGTTCAGGTCAGCCCCACTCCAGAGCTATTACTGTGCTTGGTAGTTGTCCTGCTTTGCATCTCTCTTATGCTGGGTTTCCATAGGCTGCACCTTCACAAAGTGTCCAGCCTCAGGCCCTCTTCAGAACCCTATCAGTTCTGCAGTGTCCACTGCAACTGAGGCTGTCCTGGAAGTTGATCTATAGACCAGGCAGGCCTCTGCCTCCTGAGAACTAGGATTAAAAGTGTGCCCCACCGCCTTCAGGCTTCTCTTAGTGTTTTTGTCTGCCACGTCTCATTAAGTTCTAAATACTCAGTGGCCTTTACAGCGCTCCCAAAAACATCATGGTCAGGGGTCTCAGACCAACAGCCTCTGTCTTAAGTTGCTTTCTCTTGCTATGATAAACATGACGAAAAGCAGCTTGGGAAGGAGGAAGTTTATTTGGCTAATACATCCATGTTACAGTGCCTTATTCAAGGAAGTCAGGGTAGAAACTCAAGGCAGGAGCAGAACAGAGATAAGAGGCTTGGAGGAATGCTGCTTACAGACTTGCTCCTCAGAACTTGCTCAGCTTATTGCTGTTATTATTACTGTTGTTATTATTGTACAACACAGGGCCAGCTGCCTGAGAATGGCATTGCTGTCAGTAGGCTGGACTCTTCTCATCAATCAAAACCAAGAAATTGCCCCCACAGACTTGCCTACCAGTCAGTCTGATGAAAGAATTTTCTCAGTTGAGAGTCCCTCTTCCCTAGCTTGTGTCACGTTGACAAAATAAATAAATAAATAAGTAAGTAAATAAGTAAGTAAATAAATAAATAAATAAATAAATATAAAAATTAGTGCAGGAGGTTTCTTCTGTAAATGGGGAATTTTATATTTATCCCATATCTAGATGGATTTCTTTATATGTTTTGAGATTTTGAATTTCTTTGTTTCAAAAAGTATAGAAATACTGTTACTTTTTAAAGTCAATTTGAAATGTCTCATCCTTAGGTCTCTCTCCTGTTCTCTCTCTGGGTGGAAACAGTGCGGCCCTACCTACAGACTGTAGATGAATGGATTGTGCATGGACACCTGTGGGATGGTGCAAGAGAGTTTATCATACAGAGGTGAGGCCTTGACTGAGTCCAGGGATGCTAGGTGCAGGTGTTTACTCAACCACGTCAAAACTGAATACTTTGTAAATTTCACGCTGAACTCAGAGTAAAGGTTGGTTATAGGGGTGGACTGCTACCATGGCTCAGGCATGTTCTGCTGCGTCTTTATAAAGAGATGTCAGGTCTCAAGCAATGGAAATATCTTTGAGTTTTATAACACTTCTCATCTTTCCATAGCAATTTATACTTTTGAATGGTTTTTAAATGTATACTGCTTCCTATGAGATGAACTCAAATAACATAATATGCTAGCAGACTGTTTCCATTGTAAGTTACCAATAAGATATGACAGTATAGGACTTTAAGGCATTTATTTCTTAAAATAAGTTCTGTGTTATCTTGTTAACTTAATACTACAGCAAAGAAAAATCTTAGTCATTTATAGTGGTTGCTTTTCAGTCAGGTGACCTTTCTGAACTCATAAGCTGTGATGGAAAATTATTGGTAATGTTGTAAAGGGAACTAAATATTCATAATCTGTTTAATTCCAATTTAGGAAAATATCTCACTTAAATGTTAATTAAATTGAAAGTATTTATTTTGTACACTAAACTGAATGAGGTTAGATGAAAACTCCACTTTGCCTGAAGATTATTTTAATAACAGTTGATATTACTGCTAAATTACCTAGGCTAAAATAAGGTATACTGTTGTTTTAGAGGAACATAAATTAATACTTAAAATTCTTTTGGATCTCCATAGGAACAAAAATGTTCCAGTAAATCACAGAGACTTCTGGTATGCAACTTACACATTGTATAGCGTATCAGAAAAGACAGAAAATGAAGAAAAAATGAGTGACAATGCCAGTGCCAGTTCTGGCAGTGACCAGGGTCCCTCCAGTAGACAACACACCATGGTGTCCTTCCTCAAACCTGTCCTGAAGCAGATCATAATGGCCGGCAAGTCAATGCAGCTGCTGAAGAACCTCAACTGTGCAGAGGGCTCTTCCTGCCAGGCAGCAGCCAGAGGTAGCCCGTCCTTCCTGTCCATGTCTTCTTTGGCTTGGATTATTGTTTCCTTTCACTGTTGTTATCCCCAAGTACGAAGTGACCGAAGATCTTTATGTCAGTGGAAATTGTCGCCATGTTTTTCGTTTGTTGGCATGGTCCTGGCTGTCCGAGGACTCCCTCTGTAGACCAGGTTGATCTTAAACTGAAAGATCCCCTTGCCTCTGCCTCTCAAGTGCTGGGATTAAAGGTGTTCACTACCACATTCATGTGGTTTTTAAAGTAATACTTTTTCTTTTAAAACTTCATCCATCTATATGATACATTTTACTTATATTCACCTTTGAATCTTCCCTGTTCAGCTCTTCCTAGTTTCCCCCAACACATCTCCCTCCTATTCGGTGTCCTGTTTGTATTATGTTTTTATAACCCACTAAGTCCAATTAGCTCTGCATAGGCACATGGATGTGGGCATCCTAACACTACTCCTCCTCAGTAGCCATTAACCTAAGATAGCTCATCTGCTCAGAGTTTGGCCTCAGGAGCCTCTTCCTCAGTTTCTCTGGCTTGGTTTTGTGCAGGTAACCACAGCTTCTGTGATTTGGTAAGTATTGTGGCCATGTCGACCATAAAGCAGCCTCTGCATTATCCACATCCTTTAGCTCTTACATTCTCTCACCTCCCTCTTCCTGGATGTTCTCTGAGCCATGGAGCAGGAAGCTGAGATTGATACAGGTGTCCCATCAGTGGCTGAACACTCAGGTCACTTAGTCTCATCACTTTGAATACTTAAAGAGTTTCATTACAGAAAAAAGAAGCTTATGTGACCAAGGTTGAGAGCGAGATAGATCTACAGTGTTGTGGATTTTTTTTTTCTCAGCTTAACACAAGCTAGAGTCATTTTAGAAGTGGTACTCTAATATTATCATTAATGATTGATAGAGCACAGCCCACTGTGGGTGTGTCAACCCTGGGCAGATGTTATGTCCTGAGTTTTGGAAGAAAGCAGACTGGGGAAGCCATGGGGAATAAACCAGTAAGCATCGCTCCTCCATAGCTTCTCCTTCAGTTCCCTTCATGATGGACTACAACTATAAGTTTTGTTTCTAAGTTGGTTTTGGTCATGGTATTTAACACAGTAGTAAAAACCCTGGCAAACACTTAGAGGACAGTTTGGCAACATGACCATGTAGCAAAGCGAACAGTAGGTTTTCCCATTGGGCCTGTAACCACTGAATGAGCTATTGATCTTTGAGCAGGTTTACATTACCAACATGAATTAACTTCCTGTGGAGCAGGCCTCAAATCCAACCCCAAACCAGCTGGTTAGCCACTCAAACTTTATGCCATTATTGTATCACTGTGTGTGTGTGTGTGTGTGTGTGTGTGTGTGTGTGTGTGTGTGTGTGTGTGTGTGTGTGTGTGTGTGTTTTCCCCAGTATATTGGCTTTGTAATGTTTAGGGTTCAGCACTAGATAAGACTGATGATAGCTTTTTGTCCCCAGCACCCTGTACAATACTTTCTACTACCATAAAAGCTAGCTAGTGAAAAGAAAATTTTCCTGTCAGTTTGAGATTGATTTCACTATGTATACGTGAAAACAAAGTATGTGGTGTCTTCAGCAATAGAGTCCTGTCATCTCTGAGTAACCAAAAGCAATGGTAAGAATCTGTATCACCATGATTGAATGAAATTATATTGTTCTGGTGAACTGGCTCCTTAAAACCCAGGCCTAGTGGGAAAATACCTTTTTCTGCCTTGACACTTGAGTGAGGGATTCGGGCCTACCTCAACTGGATATGCCAGACCAAACTGACTCACCTTGGGATTCCTTGGGCTCTTTGGGGAGTGAACAGGTTGGGGGGGGGGGTGAAGGGTGAGGGAAGAGGCTGGGGGAGGACTAGGAGAAGGAAGGGGGAGAGGGAGCAGTAGGGGATATGGAAAAGAAATTTTAAAACAAAATTAAAAAAGAAAAAGAAAAGAACACAAGGCCTGTTACAAGAATGAAAGAAATTACTGCTGTTGATAGAAAAACAATTTTTGCCATTTTAAATATAATTTCTATTTGATTTTATTTGTCTCGTTCTTCTGTCCTATAGTACTAGCTCTTTCCATGGGCTTTGGGTAGAGGTGATGCAGCAGCACCAGGAGGTCAGAACCATGATGGGAGTGTTCCTGTGGGTGACACAGCCCACACAGAAATCCAGCTTGATGCTGGTATTGAGAAACACAGGAGGGTCAGAGACATGTATTTGCTTTGGAACTGACCTTGTGTTGTTCCTTATCTTACGTCTACGAGTGTTTTGCTTGCTTATGTATGTGTACTATGTACATGGCTGGTGGCCCCAGAGGTCAGAAACGAGTGTTGGATTCCCTGAAATCTGCAAGAACACGTGCTCCTCAGTGAGCTGGGTGATCCCAGGTTCTTTCCTTTTTCTTTCTGGTCTAAGAGGATCAGTGCCTCTGGCATTTTCAATGTGGTACAATGTGTTTCCCTTTTGGATAGACTGGGACAAGTTTGAACTTGGTAATTCACTTCAAGCACTGCTCAGACATTTTAAGGATTTTTTTTTAACTATTTTGGGGATGCAATTTAAAGCTTTATAAGATGACTGAAAAGAGTTGAATGGGGTCCTGTGGGGATATTTTCAAATATAATAAAAACAGTTGGAGATATCAGAGAGATCTACCCACAGTCAGTCTAGGAGGATCAGACAGTGGTAACTCATACCTTTAATCCCTGCACAGGGAATATTCTGGGAGTGGTGACCTACGCCCTTAATCCCAACTGAGTTTGAGGTCATCTTAGTTTACAGAAGGAGTTCCAGGCTCCCAGGCAGTCAGTGGTGGGGCTACACCTTAACTGAGCAAAGAAAGTATTTAAGGCAGATATAGAAAGACAGAGCAGGCAGAAGGAGCCAGGAGGAGCCAGGCTGAGGAAGCTGGAAGACAGCTGGGTGAGATCTGACTGTGGCATTTCTGCTCTGTTCTTCCTGTTCCCAGAGTTTTCTTAGTTTGCTAGCCCCGCCCATACTTCCTGTCTGCCTTTGGCCAGTCAGCATTTTTTATTAAACTAAAGGCGGGACAGTTATTTACAATGTAACATACATAAATCCACTACAGGGTCCATATTGTTTGTTTGGGTTTTAAATCATCTCAATGCTCTAGTAATTATTTTATTTCATCATACCGACCTTAATTTTTTTTCTCTATGGAAGATTCCTTTTTGACTAACTAATAACTATAATGCGTTTAACTGAACCAGTGCTGGGACTGTCTTGTCCAGTGGGATGACTCCAGTTAGTCTATAATCTTAAACAGTTCAGCAACTTAAATTTAAGTATTCTTCTTCAAATATTACTCTATTCAGAGTAAAATTAGCTTATATGGCATGAGGTAATCAGAAATGTATCAGTTTAACTAAGAATAAAAAGTGGTTTTGCTGTATGTAAAGATGAACTTTAAAAAAAAAAGTGATAGGCTTTCATAGATAGTATAAAAAAACTATCAGGATCTATAAATATAAAATTCTTTTAAACATTTTTTTAGCATTTATTTTTATTTTTGTGTGGATCTGTATTTTGTATATCATGTGTGTATGTGTGTGCCTGTGGAAGCCAGAAGAGGGCATTGGATTTCTGTAAGGCAGTTGTGTGCCACTTGAAGTAGATGCTGGGAACCAAACTAGGATCCTCTGCAGGAGCAGTATGCTTTCTTAGCTGCTGAGTCTTCTCCTCATCTCCACCCCCAGTTTTATGTCTGTGTGAGTATATGCCCGTGCAAGGATGATGTTAGAGAACAGAAGAGTGTCAGCTCCTCTGCAGCTGAACATACAGGCAGTTGTGAGCTCTTTGATGTGGACACTGGGGACTGAACTCTGGTCCTCTGGAGGAGCAGTGAGAGCACTCACTACCTGCATATGCATCTCTTCAGCCTGGGAAACATACTGAGACTGCTCTTGAGAACAGAATTCATCTTGTGTGTTTGTATTTCAGATGCAGAAAGAAAAAGCTTATATACCCTCTTTCTGGAATCTATACAGTTGCGTCTTCAACGTGGAGAAGATTCCACTCCACACACTCTTAGTGAAGAACAGTCAACCAAAGAGAACCTAATAAAGATGCAGTCCATTGCTGAAAGGCATCTTGAGCTAGATGATATTCATGACCCACTGCTGGCCATCAACTTTGCCAGGTGAAAACATAATTACCATATTGTCAACGACTGAGATATACTTTGAATAATACAAAGTGAGCGATTCTTTGTAATTATCTCTTCCAGGTAGTCTTTCCCTCCTTGTCCTTTCTAGCAGACGAATACATGAAGATATGTGTTAACCTACGTCAGATGTAGAATTTTGCCCCCTTGTTTATAAAAGCATACAGATGTGACCTAACTGACATCTCTGTACCCAACATCCCCTAATACTATTGTTGCTCACTTAGAATATGCTTCTAAAAGCCTGGACAGCTCTGCACTGTCTCCTTCTGTACCTGTTTGGGGCTTAGAATGCTTTCAGAAACTTAACTCCAGCATAAGATATTACTGCCCGTGTGATTTCACACTGTCTCATTACCATTCACTGTATGGCACTAATGGAAGGACTAATTCCCCACTGACCCTAATGTTAGCAGTGATCTGGAAAGAATGTTCTAGGGGAAAGGTTTCCTTCTATAACAGTTGATAATCTGAAATTAAGGGTAAAATTGGAACTCTGGATTTTGGTTTATTAGAATTCTGTCACAAAGCAGCTCATAAAATGAAGACTTATTCACATTTTAATATTGAAGGTTATATTTGGAGCAGAGTGACTTTCACGAGAAGTTTGCTGGTGGTGACATATGCGTGGATAGATCATCAGAATCTGTGACATGCCAGACTTTTGAATTAACTCTGAGGTCTTGCCTCTATCCTCACATTGATAAACAGTATCTACACTGCTGTGGAAATCTCATGCAAACCTTAAAAAGAGATTTCAGGTAAAAAGAAGTTCAATTGTTAATGACCAGTCTACCCCCCCCCCCATATTTTCTTTTCTCTTTTTGCTTTTGAGTGTCTGTTACTATTTGGTACTGAGAGTCAAGTATTACTGTAGAATAATCTTTAAAGTCTATATTTCAAGCAAACTTTTAACTAGAGAATGGCTAACAAATTTCTTTTGAAAAGATCAGTTAACCATTAAGATTTAAGTTATAACTAATTCATTATGTGAGACTCTGTGTCAAAAGAAAAAAAGAAACCCTTAAAACATGTGCTGCCAAAGTGTGCTCTCTGAGGAAAAACAAAATGACCTACTAACAGATAACAAGTTCTAACTCTGGGGTCATGTATAATCTCCATAAAGATAGAAAAATTAAATGCCCCGTTCACTTTCTATTGCTATGATAAAATAATGGCAACTAGGTAGGAAAGGATTTATTTGGCTTACATTTACAATTCATTGAGGGAGCTAGAGAGAGATACCTCAGCAGTTAAGAGCACTGGCTGCTCTTCCAGGGGTCCTTGAGTTCAATTCCCAGCAACCACAGGTTAGCTCACAGCCATCTATAATGAGATCTGATATGAGATCTGATGCCCTCGTCTGGCCTGCAGGTATATGTGTAGAGTACTCATACATAAAATATAAATAAGTAAAAATTAACGAAGGAAAGAAAGAAAAATCTGGAGTCAGGACATGAAACAAAGACCAATGAAGAACACATCTGATTGACCTCCTCCCATGGCTTGCTCAGCCCAGATAAAGGTGACACCGTCCACAATGGGCTGGACCCTTCATATTAATTATGAGTCAAGAAAATGCCCCCACAGAATTGCCTGCAGGCCAATTTGGTAGAGGGGTTTTTCTAATTAAAGTTTCCTATTCCAGGATGACCTGAGCTGCATCAAGTTGATGAAAAACTAACCAGCATATTAGGCTAAATACAGAGCTTAATAAGCAGAATGTTTACAATGGTAGGATCTGTATTTTTTTTCCTTAATCCTTAGCACAAAATGAAATGAAATGTTCCAAATGGTAACTATTTAAACTTTAGATGGTGGAATTTTAATTAATTATTTGTTTCATTTTTTGTGACTTTCCAAAAGTTGATTTAGAAGAATGGGTATTTAGACATAAAGAGTCTTCACTCTTTTCAAGGTTGGTGGAATACTTGCAGGCCATGAGGAATTTTTTCTTGATGGAAGGTGGAGACACCATGTATGATTTCTATACTTCAATTTTTGATAAAATAAGAGAAAAGGAAACCTGGCAGAATGTGTCTTTTCTTAACGTCCAACTCCAAGAAGCAGTGGGACAACGCTATCCTGAAGATAGTTTACGGTAACCTACGGGGGAACCTTTCACTTTTAAGAAGTATAAAGTAAACCATATGCCAAGAAATCAGCTGTGAATTTTTACATACTGTTCTTAGTTACTTGTGAGCAAATACCTAACAGAAGCTACTTCGGGGAAGGTTTATTTTGGCTCACAGAGTGAAAGACGTGTATGTTTCATGACACGGAGGATGCAGTTTCTCAGAGCAATTAATGTCTTGGTGAAGGGAACATAGTAATGCAATGGGGGATAGGATTCATAGGAAACAGTGCCAGGGGACAGCAAACTCCCCAGGACACCTCAGAGCTACTTACTCTGCAGCCCACCTCCTAACTTGCCAGAACCTCCAAAAATAGCTCCACTTTTGGATGGTCAAGCACTCAAATCATACATATATGGAGGATGTCACCTACTCAGACCATATCACATGTGTTATTTTTATCTTTACTTTAGCCCTACAAATTACTTTACAAATTAGAACTCAAATCTGAGGTGGGCAGTGATAGCACATATCTCTAATCCCAGCACTCAGGAAGCAGAGGCAGGCAGATCTCTGAGTTTAAGGTCAGCCTGGTTTGCAGAACAAGTTCCAGGACAGCAAGGGCTGCACAGAGAAATCTTATCTTGAAACAACAAAACGAAAAGCTGAGATATGGTGGCATATTCCTGTGGTACTAGGTACTTGAGGTCTAGACAAGGAGATCATTTGAGACCAACCTTAATGTGCAGACAAAACACAAAGAAAAGGCTAAAGGGCTGATTCTATAAAGAACTTGCCAGACAAGTCTGACGTCCAAAGTTTGGACCTAAGCACCTACATAAAATAGCCATATGGGCATAATGGTCCAAATGTAATCCCAGTGGTGGGAGGTATCAGGTAGTGGAGAGAGTCTCGAGGGCCAGCTGGCTATCAAGCTTCAGATCAGTGAGAGCCCTGCCTCAATGGAGTAAAAAGTGATTAACCTCTGGCCTATACGCAGAGACACATACAAATAAACACATTGCACACATCATATACATTTGTACCACCCAACCCCCCCCCCCAAAGAAAAGAAAGGAAGGGAGGGGTCGATTAGATTGGCAGCTGATATGTAAGTGGTGAGACTGCTAAGTGAGAGGTGAGCAGGTGGAGACCAACTGACTTTGGGGGATGGTGGCTTCTGTAGTGTTTTCTGTTTGAAGTTCCTGCACTGCTATTGCTATCCTTTACCAGTCCTGCCTCCTTACAGCCATCCATAGCCTTTCTGGCAGGCCACGTTCTGAATGGCTTGGCCTTGCTCTCCACTACAAGGGACTTGACCTTCAGAATGGTAGCTACTTCTCTTTACTGTCAGGCTTCATCTTCCCAGCCTCCTATTTTATACACTTAAACCATGTTCTCTCTTCTGCTCCATCTCACATTGCAGGTATTTGCAAATGTTTGTGACTTCCCCAAGTGCTCTTCTTTCTTCTTGTAGGCCTTCTTGAGTGGTGTGCTTTCCCACTCATGGCCTAACAATCAGTCTGTCTACTCATTAGTGCACCTTGTGTCTATGCCACGAAAGCAGCTCCACTGATCTGTACTAGAGGCAGGAGAATCAGATTCTATCATCTACATAGTTAATGTAACAGACTGTTAAAAACTAAAATGGTCCTATCCAGTCCCTGTGCCATGAATTAAGTTGTCTAGTTCATATTACCCCTTGCCTCTTTCTTCCCTGGATCCCTTGCTTTAAATCTTCCATTGGTGTGCATCTAGGTTATCATCTAGTGTCTCAGTAACTGTACCAAGATCACTAACAAGCTGCAAATCACATGAGAAAAGGATAGTTTCTCGAATAGTGCCTGGCACGTTTTCTGTTGCTTTCTTGGGAAAGTAATGTCAAGGCCATCCAGGAATGCACAGACAAAGCAGTGGACAGCACCTGCAGCAGAAACAGACTCCACCCCCATCCTACAGCCTAGAGGCTTCCCAGGCTCAGTTCTTCTATCTTCCTCCATACCTGAACTTAAGACTCCATCTTTTAACCTGACTTTGACTAGAATTAAGCTGCCAGCCTATTCTCAAACTTTTAATTCTGATTAGCTTACTATCATGGTCAAGAATTTATTTTTATAACAAAACTCATTATTTTAAAACTAATTGTATGTTGAGGCACACATATCTATAATCCTGGCTCGGCAAAGGTAGAGTCATAGAATCTTAAAGTTTGAAGCCAGCCTACAATACATAGTCAGAAACTATCTCAGAAACCAGCACAGTCATTTGGGAGGCTGAGGCAGGGAGGTCACCTTGAGTTCAGGGTCATGTACACACTAGGACCTTGTCTCAAAAAACAAAATTGTTGGTTATAGTATTTCATATCTATAATTCTAACAGTAAGGAGTCTGAGGCAGGAGGGTTGCCATACATTTGAAACAAACTTGGGCTTTACAATGAGACCCTGTCCCAAGAACTGGGAGCAGAGATGAGGGCAACAGAAACAATGCCACTCATTTCTAAAGCCAAGTTCCAGTTCTGAGGTATTTGCTGAACAGTGTAAATTCATTCACACACTTATATCTGATGGAATGTTGCAGGGGTTGGTGGTTGTGTGGTACTGTTACTATCAAGACCTCCCTCACAGTATCCAAGTGTTGTACCACTGAGGGCTACTCTGCCCATGAGTAATCCATAAGAAATATTGGAACATTTTTACATGAATATAGTATTATTACAAACTAAAACTGAAACTTCTTCATTTAGTTTATCTATATCTTTTGAAAACGTTGATACAACTAAGAAGAAACTACCAGTGCACATCTTAGATGGTCTTACCCTGAGCTACAAGGTAAGCACTAATTATTTTTTTTATAATTTTTTTTGTTAAAACTAGGGTATACATATAAGATTATGTTTTTGTTTTCATAGGTCCCATGGCCTGTGGACATTGTCATAAGTGTAGAATGTCAAAAAATTTATAATCAGGTGTTCCTTCTTCTATTGCAAATAAAATGGGCAAAATACAGCTTGGATGTTCTACTGTTTGGTGGTAAGATTTAATTTCAATAAATTAACTCTAATTTTAGTGCTGGAAAAAATTTTGTAGGTTTTCAATATTTTTATATGAAACAAATACCAAATTGGCACAGGAGTATGGCAGCAGTTTTACCAAGCCCCAGCTACAAGAATGAAGTTTGGGGCTGGAGGGTTGTTAGTTCAGGAATGAAGAGTGCTTGATGCTCATCTAAAGGATCCAATTCAGACAGCACACTACTTCTGATGCCAGGTCCAAGGTATCAGGCCCCCTCTTCTGGCCTCTGCAATGCACAGTACATACACACACACAAACACATATGACATTCACTCCCACATTCACAAAAGTTGATCTTAAATGTAGTAGCTTAATTAGGAACTGACATGCATGTTTAGTGAGGGTCTGACAGGGATTTTACTTCTCAGCAGTGATAACAAAGATGTATGTATTATTTATCTGTCTTCTGTCCTCCCAGTGCTGAGATGTAACAGATGTGTGCCATTGTGACTGGTTTATTCAGTGCTGGGAAGCGACACCAGGGTCTCAAACATGCTAGGCAAGCAGTCTACCAACTGAGCTGCAGCTCCAGCCTCATGAAACTGTACTTTACCTTCCCAGGACACAAATATGCCCTTGTTAGGTTCCCAGGCCTGCTGATGCTGTAATCCCTTTTTCACATAAGGGAACATATAGTGCCTTTCACTTAATTCCATTTCTACACATCTTTCTCTTTCAATCTTTTATAGAACTGGCTAATGCTGCTGAAAGATCCCAAGGAAAAGATATTTTACGTGAACAAGACACACACTCCCAATTTGGACCACCAAAAGAATCATTAAGACAGCAGATTCATCGCATGTTTCTCTTAAGAGTGAAGCTCATGCACTTTGTAAATAGTTTACATAACTACATCATGACCAGGGTTGGTATTTATCCATTTCCTCAGTTCTTTTGTCTATGGAAGTGGTAGTTCAAAGAGTATATTAATCATGTATTTATTAACTACAAAAGAGCCATAGAACAGTTAGAGATTGTGAAAAAATGAAAGATATGCATAATTATTTCATAAAATAACTTGGCAGTGAGAGGTAATATGTTTTTAAATATTTTTATTCAATGAGAATTTCATACTATGTATTTTAATCATATTTACCTCAATCCCTCCACTTAACTCACCCCAGATCTGCTTCCCTACATATAACTTTGTGTCGTATTTATTTATTTACTTTAATTAACCCAGGAACTCCAGTTTGTGCTGTCCATATACTCCTGGGTCAAGGCCGCATCCATTGGAACATGATCGACCTACTAAGAACCATCCTCCTAAAAAAAAAAAAAAAAAAAAAACCTGACTCTCACTCCCTAAAAGCCATCAATTTGTCCTAGCTCCTCAGTTCCAGGTGGGAGCTCATGACTCCCTTCCCACTCTTCTGTATGCACCCACAGTCACTGTGTGCTTCCTGAGCACAGCAGTCCTGTCATGTCCATAAGATACTGCTCTACTTTGTCCTCTGATCACCTGTCTCTTACACTAAGTGAGAAAAAGAAATGGGAGGCTTGCCAGCAAAGCCTTACTTGACTTTGGATCCCTACTACCTACATAAAAATGCAGCTGTGGCTTGGGAGTGGTAGTACACACCTTTAACCCCACCACTTGGGAGGCAGAGGCAAGCAGATCTCTGTGTTTGAGATTGGTTTGGCCTACAAAGTGAGTCCAAGGACAGCCAGGGATACACAGAGAAACTCTATCTCAAAAAACAAAACAAAAACTCCAGGTATGGTTACACACACCTAGGTTGGGGGAGCGGGGGAGGCAGAAACAAGAAAATCCTGGGGCTTCCTAGCCATGCAGTCTGGACAAATGGATAAATGGATGAGTGTTAGTTAATTAAGGTTCTTGTCTTTCTCATTCAAGATTCTTCACAGTACGGGGCTGGAGTTTCAGCATCAAGTTGAAGAAGCCAAGGATTTAGATCAGTTGATTAAAATTCACTACAGGTATTTGTCAACCATCCATGATCGATGTCTGCTGAGAGAAAAGGTGTGTAAGATAACATCTCAGGTATGGCCAATGGGGCAAAAGAGAATCTAGACATGTGGGGATGTCTTCCTGTTATGAAATTTTGAATTTTAAAACTACTGCCCTGCACAATCCTCTCTTAGGAAGGACTAGGTTAAATGGGGTTACAGATGTGTGCACTACCAGCAATTACATCTAAGAACAACAATATATAACTGAAAACTTAAGTCTGCAGTTAGGCCATGGAAGTGCACCAATTCATTATGAATATGTAAAACTGAAGAGCTTTACATCCATTGGGACCTCTGCCTCAGGTTCACTGATGAATCTAAACGGCATCCAGGAGTGAGAGCTTGCCATCCTGAATGCAGGTTTACATCTGTATGGGCTTGTTTCAGAGCCTCACACCTGATGTGCTTTTTCTGTGACATAAAATACAAAAATATATCAGTGTCTTTATCCAAACATAGTTACAAAGCCCATATTTTGTCTCAAACATTGATCTTCAGGTCAGCTTCGTGAAAGAAGCCATCATGAAAGTGTTGAACTTGGCGCTCATGTTTGCAGAAGGTTGGCAGGCGGGCCTAGGAGCTTGGCAGTAAGTATGTGCTAAGTGATAACCCATATCGTGACCATTTTAGCTTCCTTCTAACAAGCTACATTTGAAGAATCTTCCCATTCCCAGTCTTGGTAGTGGTTCACATACCATTGTAACTAAGAGTTTAAATTTTTAATTTGAAGGATGGGAGTATATTCATTGGCTTGCCTAGCATGTAAAAGGCCTGAAGTTTAATCTTATGTGCTACTAATAATAGAATTTATTTAGTTAAACTAGATAGCATCAGGAAAGTCTGTTTTCTTATAAGAGGCAAAACAGTTTTTTAAAAAAAGAAAAAATTTTAAAGTGTTTAAAGTAAGTGAACATTCTCTGATTATAAGGCTCAATTATTATAGATACCATCAGACATATATGAAGGCAAAACACCAATGCATATACATTTTTAAAAATGTTTTAATGTATCAAATTTTCTTGAAAGTAAGTACTGTGAGAAGACTGAGGCGGGGTTGTCAGCTCTAGGTAAATGACTGACAAAGATGGTTGATGAGCCAATGTGTGAGACAGACACATACACAGACTGACTTTCTCTCTCTCTCTCTCTCTCTCTCTCTCTCTCTCTCTCTCTCTCTCTCTCTCTCTCTCTCTCTCTCTCACACACACACACACACACACACACACACACACACTCACTCACTCACTCACTCACTCACTCCAGAAAGAGAACCCATAACAGACCAAAGTAATGAATACACCAAACTCCAACTTAGTGAACCAATGAGCACACACTGGGGATATTAACAGGAGTATGGATGATAGGTTACTTAGAAGAGCAAGGATGACAAAAGTTGTGTGTGTGTGTGTGTGTGTGTGTGTGTGTGTGTGTGTGTGTGTGTGTATACTACACCACCAGAAGGTCCACCAGGATATGGGTGATGACTCCTCAGAGCTTCTCCCAGAAGCTCTGTAACTTGACAGAACCTCCTCTGTACCTCCCCTGGGTCTCCTCCCCCAGCAGTTATTTACCTGCTGTAAAGGTGGGAAGGCACAGCACAGCAAGAAGCTTCCTAGTTTCTGCTTTTCCGGTCATGTGACCTATCATTTACTTATCAGTCTCCTAGCATCTCCCCTGGAGTGGTGGTGATTCCAGGAAATGTGTCCTTGTCCTTGTGTGCCCCTGAGCAGTGAAAACTTCTAAAAGGGCTAGCCCCTGCAATCCTTTTGACAGAAGGGCAGAGAGAGGCAGATCTTAGGGCATGCTGGTGGCCAGGCCAGGGCAAACCTCATCTCACAAACAACGTGGCATGTACATTACTAAGAGCACTGAGTAGACTGGTATAAAAATGAGCACATAACGTCAGGAAAGGGAGGCGGGGTTGATCAAAACGTATGCACATGGATGAAATTCTCAAACCTTTAAAAAAAGTAGGTAGGCTGAATGGTGGTGGCTTGTTCCTTTAATTTCAGGACTCTGAGGGAGAGGCAGGCAAATTTCTGAGTTCAAGGCCAGCCTGCTCTACAGAGAGTCTCTTTGACTCCCACATACATGTGAACTCATATGCCCATGTACCCACAGACAAAAAGCTCTTGGAGTGAATAGTGGTAATAGTTGCACAACATTAAACCTAATTACTCCCCACTGAGTTTTACACTGAAAATATTAAAATGATAAAATTTGGTGATGTGTACTTCACCATTTTCTAAAAGATCTGTTTAATAATTTTAAATTTTAAGAGTTTTAGAACCCTAGTGTATGCTTTATTTTATAAATAATATTTGCTTGTAAAAATAAAAATACTTCTATAGAAGTAAAGGAAAAAGGAATTATCTCCAGTCATAACTCCAGAATTAAGTACTAACTAGAGAATGGTTGATTTTGTATCTTAAATGAATCTTTCCTTGGGACTTCTTTTTCTGAGGCAGTATGTTACATAGCCAAGGCCAGCTTCAAATTTGCTGTGTAGGTGAGGATGATCTTGAACTTTTGGAGGTTTATTTGTTTTTACTTTATGTGTCCAGCTTTTTTGTCTATATCCACATCTGAACACCATCTTAATGCAGTGCCTTTGGGGAGAGTCGAGCACAAGAGTGTCAGAGCCTCTGAGCTGAAATTACATGTGGGTGCTGGGTACAGAGCTGGGTCCTCTGCGAGTCCTCTCTCCAGCCTGCTTCTGCCTCTCAAGAGCTTGGAACTACAGGAATGTACTACCACACCCAGTTTTATGTGGTGCTTGGGATGGAACCCAGGGCATCACAAATGGTAGGCAGTCACTATGAAGTGCACTGCGTCACCAGCCCCTTAAGACTTTCCATCTTAAAGGCATGATGTGGTTCCAGAAACTTGGGAGCTCAAGTATTAAAACTTAAGTTTCGGTCAGTCCTAGCCAATATAATGAGACCTTTTCTATGACATATAATGCAAGCTAATATCAAATGTCTTATTTTTTATAATCTTTAGCCTTAGGGTTATATAACATTACTCCAGTGGTAATAGTATAGCCTGCCTACTACTAGTGTATGCGCTTAATACAAACCGAAATTTACTTTCTTTTTTTAGAATGGAATCTATAGAGAAGATGGAATCTGATTTTAAAAATTGCCACATGTTTCTCGTAACCATTTTAAATAAAGCTGTCTGTAGAGGATCTTTTCCCCATTGTGAGTACATCATCTTACACTGTCACTGCTTTCATGATTTTATTGTAACTGAATCTGTGTGTCAATACTTGTTACTAGTCACATGGAGAGTTTTATTTTTCCCATGTCAAAAACTGGAATGTACTTAGCCATGATTTGAATTGGTATTGGGTAAGTATCAGGTGGTGATCACTAAAGCCGGCTTGCTTATTAGTGTGCCTTTTATTCCAATGGATTCCTAAAATGAAAATGTAGGAGCTTGGAGAGTTAGTCTCTCATTCTTGACTATCATGTAAGATACAGACTTTTCACAATTTCAGAACTTCAAGACTACCTCTTATTATAAAGAAATGTAGCTTTTACACTTCAGAATGTAGGGTGTGAAGGGGATAAGAGATTTGTGAAGTGAATTGTTGACGAGTTTTTAGTCTGTGGAGACAGACTAAATGGTATCTGTGTCCACACACACACATCCTTTTCTTTTCAGTAAAGACTGTATATATTGTTAATCTCTTCTTTGTATGTGCACTTAACTAAATACAGCCAGATGTGAACTTCAGTCTGCCTGTTATGCACTAACTGATACATTTGTCCATGTTTACTTGAGCCTGGATTATGGAAGCAGTTGCCATCCATAGGTTAGAATATGGCACTGTATTATGAGCTAGTCAAGGGTTCATGCATATAAAAAAACATGCTGTGTTCAGTGAAATAACCTTTTACTTTCAAGATTAAAAGATCTGAAGTAAAAATTTCATCAACTTTTTCTATTTATATTAACAAATGATGGCTGTCCTCTTTATTACATATTAAGAATATTGGTATTTTAATTAAAAAATATAACAAATCTTTGAATACTTTTAAGTTTTGAATTTATTGCAACCTTATTTAAACACTCAAACAAATTTAGAACTAATTTTTAACCTCTTTTCTTTCTTCCCACAGTGGAATCTCTAGCACTGTCACTCATGGCCGGCATGGAGCAAAGTTAAATACCTTTAACTTTAAGTACCTTAGACTTTATCATCATCCATGTACATTCTCACTGTTTGCTGCTGAGAAATAAAAATATTTTTATTTTTAAATCTTATCTAGACAAATGGATTGTAGGTATTTTCTCTGGAGGTTGTTAACAAGTATGTAGAATTATGTATATAAGATTGTATCTAGTTGCAAAATATATACAGTTGCTATATAATAGTAGATTATTTGCTCATATTTGTTTTTCTTCTAAAAGGTTGACTTATTATATGTATATATATATATATATATATATATATATATATATATATGAGTATGTTGCCTGCTTGTATATATGTGCACCATGTGCATAGTGGGTGCCCACAGGCAATAAGAGAGCATCAGATAACCATGTAAGTTCTACTTTTCCTCTTTGCTAAAAGTTGTCTTACATTTGACAATCCTTCAAATATTTTAAGTTTTTATGTGCATAGAATATCAGTGTATGATCTCAACTTATAACCAGCTGATATGTACCAATGTTTGACATTAGTTAACTATATATATAATATCTCAAATAAAATTCCGTATATCATTCAGTTTTCTACATTTTTTTATGTGTTATTCAGTAGTTACTATGTATGGACAAATAAATAATGTAGACAGATAAGTTCAGTAAGGATACAGAAGAACTGAACTTCTCCCTTATCCAACCATAATAGAATATACCTTCCTAAGCTTAGGTAATACATTCACCAAGGTAGTGTCTATATTTTGTGCATGAAATATACCTAATCTTTTGTTCAGTTGGTTGGTTGGTTGGTTTTGGTTTTGGTTTTAAATTTGGTTGGGTGGTTTTCTGAGATAGTTTCTTTGTTCCAAGAACTCACTGTTGCATAACTCATTCTCTAGACCAGGCTAACCTCAAATTCAGAGATCCATTTTTTGCTTCTTGAAACAGTCTATTTAGCAAAGGCTTACCTCAAACTTGGGCACTTCCTGCCTCGGTTTCCTAAGTGCTAACAGTATAAGCATATACAAACATAATTTGCATATGCTTACTGTCTGTCCTACTTATGGCTGCCATCGCTGATCAAACACCATGACCAAAGGCAAATGAGGGAGGAAAGGGTTTATTCACCTTTCACTTTCCCATCTCTTGTTTATCACTAGAGGAAGTCAGGACAGGAACTCAAACGGGAGAACCTGGAGGCAGGAGCTAATGCAGTGGCCATGGAAGAGAGCTGCTTAGTGGCTTGTTCATCATGGCTCTACTCAGCAGCTTTCTTAGAGAACTCAGGACCACCACCCCTACAGTCTTACCTAGCCATGGATCTTATGGAAGCATTTTCTCAACTGAGGGCCCCTCTCTCATGAGTCTAGCTTGTGTCAGGTTGACATAAAACTAGCCCTCACACCTAGTTTTTAGAAATAGAAATCACATAAATCTGCAGTCACCGTGTAAGTAAGATTAATAATAATAAACAAGAAGTCAGGTTTTATACAATACTGACTCCAAGATCCCATAAAGAGACTCGGATCAATCAGGATAATGTTTTGGCTGACCAGGAAGTAAAATCTTGGAGCTGATAGACTCCAAGGGAAACTTGTCAAGCAGGCCTGTGTCTGGGGAGAAGAGGTTCACAAAGGCAATAGACAAGCCCCCTTGAGATAAAGTATCAAAGCACTCCAGGAGCAATGGGCCTTCAGGATTCTACTACCTCTACCCTCAGTCTCCAGCAGGAACTCCAGTTTAAGACTTGCTCTGGGTGCTGTTCCTGTTACCCAGGTCATGGAGCTTGGTATCTTTTTGGCTCTCAGTCAGATGGAGCCCAGAAGCTCTGGGAAAGCAACAGATGTTGAATTAACTGAATAAATCATTGTTTGAATTTATTTTTAAAAAAAGATGGTGGTTCACACCTTTAACCCCAGCACTTGAGAGGCAGAAGCAGGTGGATCTCTGTGAGTCGGAGGCCAGCCTGGTCTATAGAGAGTTCCAGGACAGCCAGGGCTACAAAGAGAAACCTTCCCTTGAAAAATAAAACTGAAAAGTGTTGGGAGCTGCTGGCCCCAGCTCCTCAAGGTGGCGCCAATATCCGGTGCTGGCCAACCCGCCTGAGTCAGTAAAGAGCGCATGCGTTTGGTACTCTCGAGAGACTGGTCTCTCCGCCTCTCCCGTGGCGTCATGTGGGATAATGAGCTGCAGCCTATAGAAAGATGACACGTCCAAGGCAGAGGCCTTTGGCCTATATAAAAGTTGGGCTTTCCTACCTCGTGGTCTCTCCATTTTTGTAAGCTAGTGCTCTCCCTCTAGTGCTCTCCCTCAAGACGCATTAAAGCTTTACTGCAGAAGGATCCTACGTGTGCCGTGCCTTTTCTTGCGGGCGAGAAGTGGGCGCGGGACAGAAAAGTGCTCCTTTAAATTTATTTTGTGTAACAATATTTCCTAATCAAGTTTAGTAGCTCCTTTATAATAGCTTTATCATGTCTAGTTTCTCCTATACATTGGAGAAAATGTAAAGAAATTTCCATCTACAAGAATTTGTAAATGAATGTAGTAAGTCAGGATTTGAAGTCAGTATGAAATATTTCTACATAATAGCAATAATTACAAATCAAAAAATTTTAAATATCAATAAGCAGGTTGTGTGACATACTTGGGGAGGGCAAACACAACACATAAGGATGTAATCACCTGAGAAAGGAAGCCCACTACAGACCAAAGTAACGATTTCACCAATGTCAAACTTGGTGAGTCACCAGGATTTGTTGGATTCTTTGGGGAGTTTTTTGAGACAGAGTCTCTTGACAGCCCTGGCTACCCTGGCATTCAGAATGTAGCTGGCCTGGAACTCAGAGATCCACCAGCCTCAACCTCACAAATACTGGAATTAAAAGTATGTGCCATCATACCCAGCACCCAATAATCTTTTTTTAATTGAGGTTATAAACGAGTATAGGTGAGCAGTTGCTAGTAAGAAACAGGGTTAATTCAAAAGTAGTTGCATCACCTGAAAGCGTACCCCATCATGGGTGACCATTCCCCAAAACTATAGCCCTGGAGCTCTCTACATAGCTCACAGGCAGCTCAACAGCCCACCCTGTGCCACAGTCTGGCTGATGAGGACTATTTACTCCTTTTATTCTATCGATAGAGCTCCTCAAGAATTCTCCAATGGAATATTCCAATTTTCCACCTGAGGCTTATGAGCCTACCTCTCCTTTCCTAGGCAGATGTTTCCATTTTGAGGGAATGTTGCAATTCAGAGGAACATCCCATATAACAGGAAGTCAGATATTTATAGACTCTAATGAGTTAGTACACCAGGTTGCCTGAAAGCCTTTCTAATTGAGTTTAGGGGACAGACCTCCAGGGCTTTCTTTATGCATATGCCAAACACTGCCTGGGACCTATATCACTAGCCCTAAGTCTGGACTTTGGCAAATTAAATACTGTAATTAAATATGACGTTGGGAAATTCCAGTTTTGCAGACTGTGTTTAGTAACAACCACGTGTGTGTCTGTGGGGGGGTGTCTTGCTTTTATATTGAAAACTACAAAACATTCTTCAAAATTGAATTAACTATTCTTGGAGCTAGAGATATGGCTAACAATTTGAGGGAAAAGTACTGACTTTTCTTCCAGAGAACCTGGGTTTGATGCTCAGCACTTACATGATGGCTCACAACCACAACCATCTGTCCCAACAGATTCCATGCCCTCTGCCCTCCACAGGCATCAAGCATGTATGTAGTCCACAGACATGCACCCCAAAACACCCCAAACATGAAATAATTTTTATAATACCCTGTTTCACTGAACTTATGTCTCTAAGAAGTGTGAATTATATTGATGGAACAGTTATGCTTCCTAATAGAATACTGAATTAACAAATTACAGCTTTTTTTCTATTTTTGTATATTTTCAAATTAAACCTTAAAATCACAAAAAATTGCATTTATGAATTAAGATATTTATATTTAAAATGTCAATTCCTTAACTGGTGAATAGAATTGGCATACTTCAAATTTATTTTGGCAGGAAGTTTGTAAAACTTTTTCAACTGAGTGAACAGTTAGTATACAGTGACCTAGAATAACTAAGACAATATTGCAAGGCAGGCAGGAACAATATAAAGGAGTGACTTGAATCTCTCGGGGCCATTCTCATCCAAACCGTCACATACCTCAAACAAAAATCAATGGCAAGTGGATTACAGACAAATGTAAATGCATCTATGGGCAGAAATACAATGAAACACTATCATAAATTTAGTAGGAAAGTAGCTGTTGTGTACATTTATACAAGTAAATATTGGGAATTAGGCATGGGGTAGCACACTTGTAATCCCAAAACTCAGGATGTTTGTGAGTGTAAGGCTAGCCTGAAATACATAACAGATACAGGTAAAGGACACGTTAGGAAAGCACAGCCTCAGACTGGGGGAATGATATGTATCCAGATTCACATGAAAATTCATTAAGTCAGTAAACTTTTAATGAGCAAAATATTTAAGAGGCAAAGAAGATAACCAAAAATGGCAAATTAAAAGTTCAGTGAGGCTGAGTAGTGGTGGTGCATGCCTTTAATCTCAGCATTGGAGTGGCAGAGGTAGGCAGATCTCTTGTGAGTCTGAGGCCAGCCTGGTCTACAGAGTGAGTTCCAAGACTACCCAGAGAAACCCTGTCTCAAAAACAAAGTACATTGAGACTCCTTAGTCAATACACAGGTTCAACCTGGTGAAAGAAGAATGAGCAATAGATTCTGCTGTGGTGATACATTTCATATTTAATAAAACCAGTCTGGAATATCAGAGAACTGATCCACTCAAAGTCAAGGCAGGAGGGTTAGAGAGTGGTGCCTTTAATTCCATTACTCCAGAGACAGAGATCTTTCTGTGTTTCTGTGTGTTTGCGGCTAACTACCAAATAGTAGTAGCTCACACCTTTAATCTTAACTCTAAAATATGATGCAGAGTTAAACGGAAGTGAAACGACTGAGCAAAGAAGGTATTTAAAGCAGGTGTAGGAAGACAGATTCATTCTGTAGAAATAATGAAAGAGGCTAAGGAAGCTGGAAGATAGCTGGGTGAGATTTGACTGTTACCTGTTTCCTCTCTCTGATATTTCAGCCTTTCCCCAATATCTGGCTCTGAGTTTCCTTTATTACAACCAGAATTCATGCTACAATGGAAGGAGGAAATTCTAGCTCAAAGATCCAGAAAATATTTTTAACAAAATCATAGAAGAAAAATTTCTAACTTTAAGATACTAGAAGAACAACGCAAACCTAAGGTGTTTACACCCACAAAAGCCCAGGAAATAATCACATATCAACAAAACCAAAAGAAGAGAAAGACACACACAACAACAAAATAAGGGAGATTAAAAACTGTTGGTCATTAATATGTCATTATCAATGAATATCAACAACAGAAAGCCTATAAATTCATGGAAACTAAAGACCTCTCTACTGATTGACTACTGGGACAAAGAAGAAATAAGCAAAAAAATTAAAGACTTCCTAGAATTCATTGAAAATGAATGCATAATTTGCCCAAACTGATGGGACACAGTCAAAGCAGTACTAAAAATTCAAAGCACTAAGTTCCTTCAAAAAGTATTTGGAGAAATCTCATACTAACAAATGATGGCAGAAATTCTATTAAAATACACCAATCCAAGATTAATATTTATTAAAATATAAGCCAACACTTACGATACAGGTAACAGTTTATATAGACGCCTGATAGACTGAATTATCCACACGGTGGACGATGGACTCTGAACCAGTCTCTCCAACAGTTTGGAACCAGGAAACAGGGCTTTCCAAGATCCCAGGAGCCCCTTATGAATAGGGTTGGCCACTCCCTCTTCCAGAGCCCAGGACCCTGGATAGGCATCTTCCGACCTTATCAGCTGACACCTGAATCCCACCACATCTCCCCATTTTGTCTAACTAAGAAGGTTCTAAACTAAGACTATATATAATAGGAATTATGAGGTAGTATCTAGGAGAGGATAAGGCACAAATTACAACCAAAACCTAACACATATAAAGTACATCATATATTTCTAGAATATTGGTAGATAGTAGGGTGTATAAATTACTTCAAAATGTTCATATGGGAAAGTGAAAAATCCAACATTTGAATGTTCCTCGCTAAGGGATAATAGGATAGTAACCTTAAATACCTATTCTTCAACCCCTTCAAGACCTGAGAAGACAAATATATACCTGAAAGTCAGAAGTATATGGAAGTAGTGGCTTCTAAAATTTGGGAGAGGACAGCGATACAGCTACCTGGACAATCACCTATGGTTTTGTGTGCCATTGGAGCATCCATCATATTGACTACAGGCCTACGGTAATCTGACAGATCTTTTCACAAGCAGGGCAATTTTGGAGGGACTGTCTTATCCTGTCCAGGCAGGTTTCGTCAGTCTCCATCCATCATCTTGTTCATCCAGCTTGGACATCATGTCAGCAACCAAGGTAAGGGCAGTTCATTACCCATCTGCCAAAAGGACAAACTCCAAAGAAGTATCCTCGATGCTCAACACCATCTCGGGAAAGCAGCAGTGACACCAGGAGTCATCGCGTCTCTCGTGGCCAAATTCCAAATAATAATAAATGTTAAATGCCATATTCTCTGGGTCTATGAAGTGGTTGAAGACTTCTGTTTCTCTATGATATTCTAACCTGTATCTGAGATGACTGTGACATGGCAACTTAAGTAAATGTTGACTGCAGTTTTTATCGTCCTAAGGATTAAAACCTACCTATACTATAAAATTAAATTACCTATAAAGGGGTGTATTATCTCTGAGCAATGACTTTTAGTATGACTATCAAACATTAGCCAGAGGTATATATACCATGTAAAGTGGCAAGAGTATTTTAGACATGTATGTACATATATATCATCCAAACAGAGTTATATAAAACATCTTGTACATATAACTAGTGCAATCATACATTATGTCTAGTATAGTTAAATGGAGGTAATAATTGTTTAGTGGACATGACAATAATGTGCAAATATTTTAAACAGAGGTAGAAGCGTATATTTTATTTGACAGTTTTACATAACAGTTACAGATTCAGTTTTATATCGATGTACAAGTTGCTTTGGTCATATAAAGCAATTTCAGATTAAACTTTGTACCAATGTACAAATTATCTCAATCAAACATATAAAATGATTTCACATTTGTATCAATATACAAATATCTATGCCAGTGCAAATTGTCTTTAGCTTAACCTATATATTCAGCTAAAAATTGTTTATAGCTAGGTAGAACAATCTACCTTTATCTATCCTATCTATTCCCCTTTCTCTTCTTTAAAAGAGATCTTTGAGGCTATATTATTGTTCTATCCTCAACCCAATTTTAATTTATAACTATTCTATCAGAATAATAATTATCCACAACCCACAAAACTTATTGGGAAAGGGGGCGTAGTCTTTTATAAGGTTGCTTCCTGCTGACTTAAGGGCAAAGGCATCTCTTTGGGATCCTGTAAAAGCTAAAACAATGGTTAGATCCTAATGGACTGACTATACACATCTATAACCATTCTCAGAATACTGGTTAGCTCCATCTGGAGTTCTTATTAGAAATGTGACCTGAAGGATAATCATAAAGAGCTATCCGTTTTTGAATAACCTATTTTCTAAAAGCAATCATTGATTGGTATACACCAGGTTCTTGATTTCTCTATTTCTGCCTCTGTCTGTCTGTCTGTCTGTCTGTCTGTCTGTCTCTTTCTCTCTCATACTCTCCTGTTTATTCCTGTTTCACCAGTAGGAGTCGTGGGGACATCATGTCAGTTCCAGATTCTTTGTAGATAGCTGATAAGAGGAAATGTTATTTACAATGGAAAACTTAAGCATTGTTGATACCCAAAGAGAATATTTTTATCCTTTATGACTTCAGAAGATTGTATGCAGACAGGATGTTTGGAAGGTACAGATACAGAGAGAAACAAGGTTCAAGATGAAGTCACAATAATATTGGTCCCTAAACATTCCAACTGTCTTCTGTCCCACACCAGGTGGCTTTTCTGATATGAGACAGAATCTCTCACATTTTCTTTACCAATATGCTTGGGTTTAGAGAAGGTGAAAGCCACTTGCTCCCACTCCAAATCCAGCCCTATTAATAGTCAAATCAGGACCACAATTTTTTTAAAGAGGTGTAGATGTAAGATGCAAAGCAGTGAGAATTGAGAGATTACCCAGTAGGGCATATTTGTATCAGTTGGTCTCATAATCCGTTGTTTACATTCCTTCATCATCAATCTCTCTTCCATTGCAGGTGATTAATCATTCAATGTCCAGTCAATATCTTAAAAACATTGTATCCATTTTCCTGTAAAGACAAAATTGAGACTCTGCCCCAGTCTTGTTAAATGTGTTTTCCTTACCATGTATTCGTTTGTCATATCATGGATGAGCAATTACTTCTCCTCCTCAGGAAGGGACTCCTTTTCAAGGTGGACCTTTATTAATTTTGTCAGTACCCATATCTTTTCTTTTCCTGTTGAAACAAAAGCAAAACACCTACCCCATCAAAGCACATATCCCAGCTTCCATTCTAAAGTCAACACATCCTTGAAGTAGATGGGTTGATTTATCTCAGAAGATTTCTCCATTACCCAATGTCTCTCAGCAGCTGATGTTTCCTTTTCATCAGCATTAAGAAAATTCAAAGTCAATAAGGCACTGTGCAACCTCTCACTGGGTTTTCTCATTTCTCTCTTCTGTTTATAAAGCATCACTTTCAAAATATGGTGAGATCTCTCTACAACTGCCTGTCCTGAAATATTGTGTGGTATCCCTGTAGTATGCTTTATATTATAATATCCAAAAATCAGCCTCAGTTTTTGTTAAGCTGGAGCATTGTCAGTCTTAATCTGAGCAGGAATTCCCATTATGGCCATGCCTTCCAAAAGGTGAGTAAGTACAGCATCAGCCTTTTCAGAACTCAGGGCAGTTGCCCATTGCATTCCAGAGTAAGTATTGATAGTATGATGTACATATTTCATCTTTCCAAATTCTGGGAAGTGAAACACATCCATTTGCCAAATATCCTTTCTCTGTGTACCCTTAGGATTACTTCCTGCATGTAAAGACAGTTAGTTATAGAAAGAGCAAGTGTTACAATTCCTTAGTATTTCTTTTGCTTGATGCCAAGTGATGGAAAAACTCTTTAGTCGTTTGCTATTAACATGATGTTTCTCATAAAATTCTGTGGCCTCTAGAACATTTCCTATTAGCAAACGATCAATTTCATCATTACCTTGCGCGAGAGGGCCTGGGAGACCCATGTATGCCCTGATATGCGTTATGTACATAGGATGTATCCTATCTCTGATGATATCCTGTAGTTGTATGAACAGTAAGGTCAAGTCTGTATCATCAGGAATGAAGTCAGCAGTTTCAATATGTAAAACAACTCTTTCTGCATATTGAGAGTCAGTAATTACGCTGAGAGGCTCTGTAAAATCCAACAACACCATAATAATTGCATATAGTTCTGACTTCTGAACAGAGTTATAAGGGCTCTGAACCACCTTAATTAAGTTTTCCAATTTGTAGCCAGCTATTCCTAAGTTGTTCACATCAGTATAAAATGTAGGAGCTCCATAAATGGGTTTATCCTGTACCACATGAGGAAAGATCCAATTAGTTTCCTTTATGAATTGAATTTTCTTGTTTTGAGGATATTTGTTATTAATCTCTCCTAAAAAAATCACTACAAGCCTTTTGCCACGTTCACTGTCTGCCCATAATCGATCAATTTCTTCATTAGTTAAAGGCACAACAATTTTTGCAAGGTCCTTTCCAGTCAATTGGCAAACACTGAATTTACCTTTAAAAGTCAGATCAGAATTTTTTTATATATATATTTTCATCTTCTTGCTTGGCCTATGTGGCAGAAATATCCATTCTAATATAATGTTTTCTCTTTGCATTAAGATTCCTGTTGGAGATTGTCTAGAGGGTAATGCAATCTAGGTCTGGATCTACACAATCCACATGTGCTTCTTGAAGTTTCTTTTCAACCAACTCTAATTCTTTCTTGGCTTCATCGGAGAATTCTCTTGGACTATTTAAATCCTTTTCACCATCCAAAGTCTTGAATAAATTAACTAGTTCATAATTTTTTATACTGATAATGGGCCGTATATGAGCAATATCCCCTAGTAGCTTTTGAAAATCGTTAAGAGTCATCAATTTATCTCTATTTAATTTCATTGTCTGTGGCATAATTTTTTTGTAAACCTATTTTATATCCTAAATAATTGATATAATCTCCCCTCTACTTTCTCCAGGGAAATTTGTAGTCCCCAATCAAGCAATATTTTCTTTAGTTCTTCAAACAATGTTTCTAATGTATTTGGGTTTGGGTCTGCAAATAAAATATCATCCATATAATGGTAAACGATAGATTGTGGGAAGCGCTTGCACAGTATTTCTAGTGGTTGTTGTACAAAATATTGGCATAAGGTAGGACTATTCAACATTCCTTGGGGAAGGACCCTCCATTGGTACCTCTTAACTGGACGTGAATTATTAAGAGTAGGCACTGTAAAAGCAAATTTCTCTTTATCCTGTTCCTGTAAAGGTATGGTAAAAAAAAACAAACAAACAAACAAACAAACAAACAAAAAACAGTCCTTCAAATCAATAACTGTAATAGGCCATCCCTTAGGTAGCAAAGAAGGCAGAGGAATACCAGATTGTAAAGAGCCCATAGGTTGAATCACTTTATTAATTGATCTTAGATCCGTCACCATCCTCCATTTTCCAGATTTCTTCTTGATAACAAAAACAGGATAATTTCATGGAGTGGTTGATTCTTCAATATGCTGAGCCTGTAACTGCCTGAAGTTTTTCTCTTGTCAAAGCCATTGCTGAACCCAAATAGGCTTCTCTGTTAACCATCTCAAAGGCAGTGCTGTGAGTGTCCTTTTAGGTTCTGCAGTTATTGGGCAATTCTTTTGTACAACCTGAACAGCTGGTGAATTTTCTTCATAGCCCCTTAAAGCATCACGTTTGGAAACATAATTGAGTCTCCAGTTGATATCACAACTTTGAGAGATTTTAACCTGGGTATTCCATTGCAGTAGAAGGTCACAACCCCACAGATTCACTGCTATGTCAGCTATATATGGCTTCAACCGTCCTTTCTGACCTTCTGGTCCTATGCATTCGAGCCATCTCACACTGTTTCACCTGAGATATTATTCCAATATCCAGAAATTGTATATCCACTGTCTGTAAAGGCCACCTTGGATGCCATGATTGTTGGGTTATGATCAAAATGTCAGCCCCCGTGTCAACTAAGCCCTGGATATAAATATTATCTACCCGTATTTTCAATTTTTGTCTTTGTTCATTTATTGAAGTCTGCCAAAATATTTGTTTTTATTCTTCTTGGTACTTCCGATTTCTCTCTTGAATTTATTCTATTATCCAATGCCATATGATCTTCTAGATCAGGCATTGGATGTCCTACTCGTCCTGAGGATGCTGGTCTTCCACTGTGACTGGCTATGATCTGACCTTCCTCGATTTTGAAGTCCTGAGAGGCATTTCCTAATGGTAAAGGGTTGCCTTCTTTGTCCCTGTAGATCTAGATTCATTGGTCCAATGTCGTCCTTTGCCACATCTTCTGCATAACCCAAAAGGCAATGACCTTCTGTTCAAATCAAACCTAGAATGGGTATTATTTCCAAGAGTACCTTGGGTACAATTCCATCTTGTATGGCCTGGTTTACCACAGTTGAAACAACTGATGCCTTGGTTCCTCTCCCTAATATTAGCAATGGCTTAGCCTACCCAATTCTCCTCATCACAATGGAGAGATTTAGCATTGATTGCATACTGGATCCATTCTTCTATTGGTGCAGATCTGATCTTTACGGCATAAGCATTCTTTTACATTCAAGATTAGCATGATCAAAGGCCAGAGAAAGTATTAATTGCTTCCTAACTTCTGGATCTGATACTGCTCTATGTACAGCCGTGGTAAGTCTCTGTAGAAAGTCAGTATAAGGTTCTTTTAAGCCTTGTTTGACCTTAGTATAAGGCTCAATTTTCTGACCCTGGTCCAAAATCTTTTCCCAAGCATTCAGTACAGCAGTACAGCATAGCAATAAAGTATGCTCATCATAAGTAGTTCAAGCCTTCAAATCAGCAAACATGCCTTCACCAAGGATTTGTTCCTGAGAAGCAAAGAAACCCCTAATTTTTCCTTGTTGTTCTAAGTCCCTAGCCTCCTCCCTAAACCAGCTTCTCCACTGTAAATTTTGACTTTGGTCCAAGATGGACCATTAGCTGCATCCAATCACACAGTAGGATTTGATTTTTTGTTGACTATGAATTTAGGAGCTGTTTTACATAAGTAGAGTGTATACCATGTAACCATATTGCCTCCTTAAAATCCTTGATATCTCTCATATGTATTGGCTCATAACTATACTCTACATATTCCGAGCCCCCCCCCCAAATGCTTTCTTTGAACAGTAGCCGGGAACAATACTGGTGGGGAAGGGAGTAGCCCTGTCATGTTTACTACCTTAGGTAGAGAGTCTCCAGTACCATAATATCCCATCGGGGGTTGACCTGAACTGTTCTGAGCATAAGATACATTACTACCCTTTTCCAGTACTGCAATATGATCCTCCCATTCCTGAAGCTTGGATACTACCGGTCCCATTCCTGGATTTTGGATACTACTGGCTTCCATTCCTGGAGTTTAGATACTACTGATTTTTCTAGAGCTTGGTTTTCCTGATGAAGCAGTCCTTCCAAGGACCTCACAGAATCAGCAATTTTTTGTTCCACATCATTAACATAATTAATGATTTTCTTGTCCTCATCATTAATATAGTCAACAAGTTTCTTGTTTTCATCATTTACATAGAGCCTATATTTTTCTTGTACAGTGCTCTCCATATCCAAAGAGGAAGCATTATCTGAAAGCTTGTTGTAACCAATTTCCAGAGAATTAATCTTATCTGCCATTTTAGTGTTTGAAATTTCCACATCACATATCCTGGACATCAATTGTTGATTTCCATATTTCACCTCTTTCATCATTCTCTTATTTTGTAACACAAAATAGAGAAACAAGCTGAAAAATAGTAGGACTGGGATATTGAAGCTTTCAAGATATTCATTCGAGAATTACTCAGTCATGGAAAAATACGACCTGAAGTCATTAAAGGAATAATTATCAGCTATTACCTCAATTCAGGTGCAATGGTGACGTTTGGTCAGCAGGTGTCGCAATAGTGTTCAATGCTCCGTTTACCAGCAATATGGCGGATGCAGGGACTCTCAGCAGCACCAGGCTACCTACAGACTGTATGTGGTCTTAAGGGGCCTCAGCCGGCAGAATACAATCCTTAGAAAAAGCAAAATCTCACAAATTAAGACAGGATGGCAATCAGAAGGTTTTCGGTGGCGCCTGCGGAAGATGTGCGGTTTTTTTGTTTTTTGCACATGCTGGCTTGTGTGGAAGTGGGGCAAGACCTTGCTCGCATTTGTGCACTGGCAGGGGCTGCTCTGTACATGTGCTGAGGTCACTCAGTTGTGGCTCAAAGTACAGAAGTTGTGGCGGCTAACAGGCAGCGACTATGAGCCTCCTCTCGGTGCCGAGAAATAGTGGTGCAGAGGGGTGACCCTCTGCTCAGCTGGCGCCGGGCAGGGGACCACCTGTTGCTCTGCTGGCTGGCTGGCTGGCTGGCTGGAGAATGAGGGGCGGGGCCCAGTATGAAGGAAGGACAGGCCAGTGAGGGAGGGAGCTTTCAGCCCACACACCAAAGTGCAGGTTCCCAAAGCTGAACACTCTGCCTGTCCTCTGCTTTCTAAATGTGTTCAAGACATAAATGGACCCCCTACACCCATGGGCAGAGGCCCGACGTTGGGTTGCCAGATGATGGCGGAAATTAATCCAAGATTAATATTTATTAAAATATAACCCAACACTCATGATATAGGTAACAGCTTATATAGACACCTGATAGACTGGATTATCCATGCAGTGGACAATGGACTCCAAACAGGTCTCTCCAGCGTCTGGAACCAGAAAACAGGGCTTTCCAAGATCCCAGAAGCACCTTATGAATAGGGTTGGCCACTCCCCCTTCCAGAGCCCAGGACCCTGGATAGGTGTCTTCAGACCTTATCAGCTGACACCTGCATCCCACCACAAACAACTTAACAGCACATAAATGGAAGTTCTTGAACAAAAAGAAGCAAACTCATAGGAAAGAAGTAAATGGGAAGAAATAATAAAACTGGGGCCTGAAATCAATAAAAATAAAAACAGAGCTATACAAAGAATCAATAAAACAAAAAGTTGATTATTTGAGAAAATCAACAAGAGAGACAAATTCTTGGTCAAACTAATCAAAAGAGAGAGGATATCCAAGTTTACAAAATCAGAAAAGAAAGAGAGAGCATAACAACATACATAAACAAAATCCAAAGAATTATTAGGTTTTATTTTTAAAACCTGTACTCCACAAAATTGGAAAATCTTTAAAAAATGAATAATTTTACTGATAGATATTATAAACCAAAGTTAAATGAAGGCCAAATAAATAATTTAAATAACCCTATAGACCTTAAGGAAATAAACAGAAGTCATTGAAATTCTTCAAACCACAAAAAATCCTTGCCCAGATGGTTTTAGTGCAGAATTTCATCAGACTTTCAAAGAAAAGCTAATACCAATACTCCTCAAAGTATAAACAGAAAGAATATATACTCCACAAAATATAAACAGAACTAAGATTGCCAAATTCATTTTATGAGGCCACAGTCATCCTAGTACCCAAACCACACAAAGATTCAACAAAGAACAATAATTATAGGTCAATCTCTCTCATGAACATTGATGCAAAAATACTCAATAAAAAACTTGCAAAAACCGAATCCAAAAACACATAAAAAAAAACAAAAAAACAAAAAACCAAAAACACCATAGTCAAGTAGGCTTCATCCTAAAGATACAGGAATGGTTTAAACATAAGAAAATCTGTCAATGTAATCCACCATATACACAAACTGAAGAAAAAAAATGATCATCTCATTAGATCCTGGAAACGCCTTTGACAAAATCCAACTGTACTTGATGATAAAAATCTTGGATAGACCAGGGATACAAGAGACATGCCTAAATACAATAAAAACAATTTACAGAAAACCTACAGCCAACATCAAATTAAATGGAGAGAAACTCTAAGTAATTCCACAAAAATCAGGAACAAGACAAGGCTCTCTGTCTACTCTCTCCAACTTGAAGGAGATCAGGGGGATAAAAGTAGAAAGGAAGAAGTCAAAGGATTGCTCTTTGCAGTTGGCATGGTAGTATACGTAAGCAACCCCAAAAGTTCTAACAAGGAACTCCTACAGCTAATAAATACCTTCAACACAGTGGCTGAATACAAGATTAACTCAAAAATACCAGTAGCCTTCCTATACACAAACGATAAACAGGCTGAAAAAGAAGTCAGGAAAGAACACCTTTCACAATAGCCACAAATAATATCAAATATTTTGGGGTAACTCCAACCAAGCAAGTGAAAGACCTATATGACAATAACTTCAAGTCTTTGAAAAAGATATCAGAAAATGGAAATCTCCCATACTCATGGGTCAGTGAGATCAATACAGTAAAAATGCCCATCTTACCAAAATCAATCTACAATTTCAGTGCAATCCCCATATTAAATTCCAATACAATTCTTTACAGACCCTGAAAGAATAACTCAACTCCATATGGAAAAACAAAAAATACCCAGGATAGCTACAAACAATCCTGTACAATAAAAGAATTTCTGGAGGTATCATCATTGCTGATTTTAAGATCTACTACAGAGCTATAATAATAAAACTACATGGTATTGGTATAAAAACAGACAGAATAATCAATGGAATTGAATCAAAGACCCAAATGTATATTTGCACACCTATGGACACTTGACTTTTGATTTTTAAAAAAAGAAATATACAATGGAAAAAAGAAACATCTTCAACATATGGTGCCGGCATATTTGGATGGTAGTATGTAGATGAATGCCAATAGATCCTTATCTATCACTCTGCACGAAACTCAAATCCAAATGGATCAAATACCTCAACATAAAACCAGATACACTGAACCTGAGACAAGAGAAAGTGGCTAATTGCCTTACATGAATTAACAGAGTAGACAACTTGCTAAACAGACATCTATAGTGCCGGTACTAAGATTTACAACTAATAAATGGGACCTCATGAGACTGAAAACCTTCTGTAAGGCAAAGGATGCTATCAATAGCTCAAAACAGCAGCCTACAAAATGGGAAAAGATTGTTACCAACTACACATCTAATAGAGGACTAAGATCATATATCTCAAGAAACTAAACATAAAAAACAAGCAAATTAAAAAATGAAGTACAAAGAATTAATTCTCAACAGAGGAATCTCAAATGGCTCAGAAATACTTAAGGAAATGGTTGGCATCCTTAACCATCAGAGAAATGCAAAATCAAAACTGCTCTGAGATTCCATCTCACACCTCTCAGATGGCTAAAATCAAAAACACAAGCAACAGCTCATGCTGATAAGGATGTAGAACAAGGGGAACACTCCTCCACTTCTGGTCAAAGTGCAAACCTGTGCAGCCACTTTAGAAATCAGTATAGCAGTTTCTCAGAAAATTGGGAATTGATCTAACTCAAGACCCAGCTATACCTCTCTTGATCACTCAAAGGGTGTTCCTACCATAAGGACACTTGTTTCAACTATGTTCATAGCAGTTTTACTTGTAATAGCTAGAAACAGATAACAACCTAGATGTCATGCAACCAAAGAATGAATAAAGAAAACGTATATTTACACAATGGAGTATTACTCAGCTGTTACAAAAAATAACACAATGAGTAATCTAAAGTAAACTCACTCCTATCTCCTACACCTGGGAAGAACACATTCCATGAACAATTCCATGTTTTGAAGAAACTGAGAGTACAGAACTCTTGTCTTGTTTTCATGGCGTGAGTGTTCTTACAAGAACTCAGAATCCTCTATGTTCCAACAGTCATGTTTTAGCGTTATCAATTGCTTCATTAGCTTTTAGGATCCTTCTTAATGTTTCAGGACCCATTCTATTGTATACACATAATTTCATTTATTTTAAAAAATTATTTTTATTCTATGTACATTGATGTTTTGCCTGCATGTATGCTTACATGAGCGTGAGGTGAGCTGCCATGTGGGTGCTGGGAATTGAGCCTAGGTCCTCTGAAAAAAGAAGCCAATGCTCTTAACCCCTGAGCCTTGTCTCTAGCCCCTATAATTTCCTCTCTATATGCATTCAAACTCTTTCCCCCATTCCTGCTCATTTCTCTCTCACCACCATACCTTTTTATTTGTTTCTTCACTAAAATCTTTCATAGCTGTAATGATATTTAATATCATTTCAACTTCCCCCCTTCAATCTACTTTTCCCTCCATAATTTCTTTCTCCTACTATACTAATAGCCCCATTGTTATTCAGCCCAATTCCCTTGTACTCCTAACCTTAGTGACTGATGGTACATACTCCTGATTGTGAGGATATTTTGTAATATAATAAAAACATTTAGAGATATCAGAGGGATCTACCCACAGTCAGTCTAGGAGGATCAGAGAGTGGTAACTAATACCTTTAATCCCAGCACAGGGAGTATCCTGGGAGTGGTGACCTACGCCCTTAATCCAAACGGAGTTCCAGGTCATTTTAGATTACAGAAGGAGTTCCTCCTGGCAGGCAGACAGTGGTGGGACAACGCCTTAACTGAGCAAAGAGAGTATTTAAGGCAGGAGTAGAAAGAGAAGCTGGAAGAGAGCTGGGTAAGACCTGACTGTGATCTGTGATGTTTGCTCTCTCTAAACACACACACACACACACACACACACACACACACACACACACACACACACACACACACACACACACACACACACACACACACACACACACACACACACACACACACACACACACACACACACACACACACACACACACACACACACACACACACACACACACACACACACACACACACACACACACACACACACACACACACACACACACACACACACACACACACACACACACACACACACACACACACACACACACACACACACACACACACACACACACACACACACACACACACACACACACACACACACACACACACACACACACACACACACACACACACACACACAAAACGTACTTGCTGGCCAGAACAACACATGGCCGGAGGAGTAATTACTAGCAGCTAGGCTTTCTGTTCCGGGATAACACACGTGTTTCTATTTCACTCTCATCTGGGTAAGTCTTTCAGACTGGCCTATTTCTCCTGGTGGGTTGTTTCTTTTTTCTTTCTGGACCTCTCCTTGGGTTGCTATCACACTAGGTAGCTGACCCACTTCACAATCGATTGAATCATCAACAGACAACAATCGGTGAGTAAATCAAATTTTTTTTAGAAGAGGGAATTTATTTAAAGCAATGGAAGGTGCTTGGTCATACTGTAACCTTTCACTAGACGATTTGGTATTAAAACCAGTGAAGGAAAAACATAAATAAGGTAGATGGAATTATCTCTCTCTATAATACTCTCTTCGCTCAGTTAAGGCGTGGCCCCACCACTGCCTCCCTGGGAGCCTGGAACTCCTTCTGTAAACTAAAATGATCTTGAACTCAGTTTGGATTAAGGGCGAAGGTCATCACTCCTGGATATTTCCTGTGCAGGGATTAAAGGTGTGAGTTATCACTGTGTGATCTTCCTAGACTGACTGTGGGTAGATCCCTCTGATATCTCAGAAACGTTCGGATCTTTTATTATATCTCCACACTAAATGTAATCACAGAACCTACATCCAACAATGAATATATGTGGAGGCACAGATCCATGGCTGAGCACTGGGTCGAGTTCCTGGTCCATCAGAGAGCAGGGGAAGGAGAGTCTGTATGAGCAGTGGGTAGGGACTATGAGGAAAATTCCCACAGTGATTGCTAGCTGGAGCTCTGGGGAGCTCACTGATTCAAGAACAGCCACTGGAGAATCATTGAGAATAGGAGCTAGGCCCTCCAAGGGTAGGCAAGTGTAGATTGACATGGACAGTATATGCAGCCTCAAGGGCTGGCTCAGACTGTGTTCCTGTTCATGGGCTGGCACCTTGGAGCCCATTCCCTGCAGAGGAACACCTAACCCAGTCTTGATTTTGGGATGAGGAAATCGGAGTTGCTTGGAGTGGTTGTGCCATGCTGAGCTGACCCACCTTGGGACTTCTTGCTCTTTTGGGGACGGGATAGGGGATGGGGAGGGGAGGCTGAAGGCTGACTGGAAGAAATGAGGAGGAGGGGAGGGACATGGAGCGGGGGGGGGGGGGGGGGGGGGGGACATGGAGCGGGGGGGGGGGGGGTACATGGAGAAAAAAGATATTTGTTATAAAAAAATAATAAAATGAACATACAAAGAAAGAAAGAAGGAAACAAAGAAACAGAAAATTCTGATGACAGAAGCAGCATTAGGAAATTCAGCCCTGGCTTGGATGATGGACAGATGAGCCAGGGGTTAAGATAAGTGAGCTGCCTATGGAAACTGTAAAAGGAAAAGCAGTATGATTTCCGGATCAGTGCTCCTGACAGGCAAGTATTACCATGGGAGACTGAGCTGGACCTCTGGGAAACAGAGTCTAATGGGATGCTAGTCTGCTAGTTTTCTGAAGCTGCATTAATATCATAATTTTAGTGGCTTATAATTATAGTGTCTCAGCTAGGCAGAGTGGCATACACCTTAAGTAGCAGCACTCATGAGGCAAAACAGGCAGATCTCTGTAATTTTGAGGCTAGTTTGGTCTACAGGGTGAGTTTCAGGACATCCAGGGCTACACAGAGAATTCTTGTCTCAAAAAAACTAATAATAATAGCAATAATGTTTCTCAAAGCTCTAAGCATACATTTATTTCTGTTGAGTTTATAATTTCCTAAATATCTCAAGCTTGTATGTACACACACTTTTTTTCTCAATGAACTGACTCATTTGCCTAGATGAAATGATGTTTTTCCCCCTCTGGTGATATTCTTTGATTTGAAGTCTACTTGGATCCTGTAGCTGAAAGAATAGCTCTCACAAAGAGACATATAAATGTTTTATTCTAAGATAAATCGGATCAACTCTAACTTAGGAACACAGATTTGGTTTTCTCCAAATTCCGCATTCCAGTGTGTGAACAGTCTCACCAAGTGTTATACCAGAACAAAGGAAATCATCAATGCACTTTTCAAAATACAGTGGGGGGCAACATCAGGTACATGAGTTACAGAAGAGTGGAGAAACATCAGCAATAGGCCTAGGATTCAGCCTGAGGGCATTGTTAGCATCTTGCTTAGTGGAAAGTAGGGGTCTATTTGTACATCCCAAAGGATTTATGTAATCATGACAACTGTAGTATAGAGGAAATAAATGGCTACTAAGAGAATTAACGATAAGTCAAAACAATTTGACTGTGAACTTGCAGAATCACTAAAGTGCTAATACATTTCTGCAGATTATTGAAATTCTAATCAGCTACCCAGTCTTTATATTCACAGCTTCTTTCCAGAAATTTCCATACAAAATGTTACCATAGCCAATCTGACTATCTTATAATTAATTTCTGTATAAATAGATCACTTTGCATCTCTTAAATTCTATCCATTTTGTGTCTTTATATTTTGAGTGTCAGTTTCTTTTAAACAACATATATTTGGATTTTTAAATCTGATATGACAATATTTTAAAATTATAGCATTTATCCCATTTACAATGGATTACAGTATAAGTGGATTTAAGTCTAACAGCTTTCTTTGTTTCTACTCAGCCTCTGCACTCTTTGCTCATTTCCTACGTTCTGGATTGATAATATTTTAGTCTTGTATTTTTGCCTTCTTTAGCTGTGTGTATTTATAATTGCCATAGGACTTGAATTTTTCCCAGATAGAATCTCATATCTTCAACTTTCTCTTAAATTTTTTAAAGCCATTGCTATTATGTTCTATGTGTGGGTGTTTTGCCTGGATATGTGTCTGTGTGTCACATTGCATTCCCAGTGCCCACAAAGACCAAAAGATGCTGTTGGATCCTTTTAGACTGGAGTTATACCTTGTGAGCCACTACGTGCGTGCTTGGTATCAAATTAGGATTCTCTGACAGAGTAGCCAGTGCTCTTAACCACTGAGCCATCTCTCCAGTCCTAATTTCAATATTTTTAAATGATCAATTTATGGTTTATTGACATACCTACAGTTTAAAAAAACCAACTAACTAAACAAAGCACATTTTAAAAGAAAATTCTGCCAGGTGGTGGTGGTGCATGACTAGGGAGGCAGATGCAGGGGGATCTCGGTGACAGAGAAGAAGGGATGGGAGGAGGGGGAAGACCCTCTCCTATCTGGATCTTTAAAGTAAGAAGATCCACCTTTAATCTGGATTACATCTTCTGTTGGCAACCTGTATAAAAAGGTCCTGAATGAGAAAAATTCTCTTTGACTGCTTGCTCTTGCTCTTGGTAGTAAGTCTGTTCCTTCACTGACATTAGAGTTTAATTATTTTGGATTCCAGCATATACAGAAGACTGACAGAGACATCCAGCCCCATGGACTAAACTCATGGAACTTCCATTTATATGCAGCCATTGTTGAATTAGCTGGACCACAGCCTGTAAGTCATTCTGATCCCGTATATTCCATATATCTGGAATCAGAATGATATATACATACATTCTGATATATGTAGTGCACATTATATCTAATAAAACATATAATAAACATATATCACATATATCCATACACATACATATCACTAGAAAGCATAATAATAGTCAAGAATTCATTAGGATGTTTACTGGGGATATCACTATGCCTACACCTTTATGAATATATATATTCATGAGGGCCTGAGAGCAGGAGAAGAGGCTGCATTGGAGGGGCTAGCCAAAGTAGTGCTGGAGAGCATGTGAGGCAGGGTATGGGGTGTGACAATAGAGAAAGCTGACAGGCTGAACAGGCCAGCTGACACCCAGGCCCAGGACATGGGCTGTGAGTTGGCCCACCTCAACATCCACCTCATCTATGAACTGCTAGATCTAAAACTCCACAACAAAGGATGACAGTGGTGGGGAAGCCCCTGTGAGAACCCATTGTTGATGCTGTGACATGAGAAGAGAAGGGAAGTCTCAAACCAGACCGATGACTCATGTCAATGAACACTTGCAAATGAAGATAAAAGGGCTAAAGGGTGAATGTGTGTGTGCCTCACTGAGCCATAGCACAGCTTCCACAGTGAACTCCTCCTCCTTCTCTTCCCCTGTTGTACTTTGTTTGGTTTGGGTTTGGGTTTGGGTTTTTTTTTTTTTTTCCTTTTAAATTTTGTTTTGTCTTGTGGGGAGGTTGCAAGGATGGGAGTGGATGAAGGGGTGGGGTGGGGAGATGGACACAATCAGGATGCATGATGTGAAAACCATAAAGAATCAATAAAAGTTAATAAAATATTTTTTTAAAAATCCAGAGTTTAAAAGTTTGGATCACACATCACACACACAAAAGAGAGAATGAAAGAAAGAGAGAGAGAGAGAAAGAAAGAAGGAAAGAAAAGAAAGAAGGTGGGAGGGAGAAAGGAAGGAAGGAAGAGGGTCTTCTCACTTCACATGATTTAATTAAGAAAAAACTTCTCACAGGTATGCCCAGCTATTTGGGTTTTTGTTAATTCCAGATGTACTCAAGTTGACAACCAAGAACAGTCACCATACCTCCGTAGTTTTATATATTTGAATGTTTGGTCCCCAGTTGGTAGAACTGTTTGGGAAGGATTAGGAGATATGGCCTTGGTGGAAGGAGCTGTGAATTTGGGGATAAAGGTTGTCCTCTCTCTCTCTCTCTCTCTCTCTCTCTCTCTCTCTCTCTCTCTCTCTCTCTCTCTCTCTCTCTCTCTCCTTCATGCTTTGGTCATTGTGTCACTTTACCGAAATACAAAGGTGACTAAGACAGTAACACTAAATCTACGTGTCTCAACTGATGGTGCAACTTGAGTCTGGGACCCTGATTAGGACTGGTAAGGAATGAAGGAGACACCCAGATACATGCACAGAAAAGCTGAGGTCAGGTGGGCTGTGCTCTCTGATGGAGCGATATACACTACAACTGCTGTTATATGGGAACCTCAGGAGTTTATTGTATACAGCACGGGGGTGAGGGGAGCTGGTGTTGTGTAGCAGTTTAATCCCAAGATTGAAGCACTGACCGATGGGGAGGCTTCTTAGGACAGAAGGCAAACAACTCAAAATAGCTCCAAAAGGCCCCTGAAACTGTTAAGATCTCTAGGCCCTCTCTCCCAAGAGAAAACAATAAAAGCTACAAAGAGACACTCTCAGACAAGTTGAACTGTCAAGAAGACTCTGAAAGCTGACCTGGAAGATGCAAAACCAGTGGAGCTATGTGGAGGTAGCTCAACTCCATCATTTGGAAAGGATTGTCTCCAAACTGTTGAGCTGCCTCTTTGGCTGTGCAGTGCACCCCAGGTTCCAGCGTTAGTGAGCTGTCACTCATGCTGGTATGGGCTTTGCTGGTGCAGCAGCTGTCTTTGAGTCATTTCTGCTCCTGTAGTAACAGGTTAGCCATATTCCTGTAAGTAACCTCAATAGAACTCATCAGCTCACAAAGTTAGACTTTGATGGTATTGGTACTTTGGCCTCTTGTGAGCTCCCTAGCTTTGGTGAGTAGACAGACATCTCCAGGGAAAGTCTGTCACACAACAGTTGGCTACTCTTCCACAGATTCCTGTAGGTCAGGAGTCCCAGGCTGTAAACATTCTGGAGGAATAAAACTGCCAGTGATATTTTTTGTACACACTGGTCCTTCTTTACTGAGGCCTTCCTCTGCTCCTTGATGTGGGAATGCCTTTCTGTATGCTGTGAATATCAATCTTTAAATAAAGGAGCTGTTTTGGCCTATGACAGGCACCATAGAAAAAGTAGGAGGAGAAATCAGAGCATAGGTAGAAGTAGGGTGGAGTCAAGCAGACCAAGCCTGAAGCCCAAAGGAACAACATGTAAGGAACACAGGTGAGCCATGGGCACATGGCAGACAGATTAATGAGAATAGGTTGATTTAAGATGTAAGAGCAAGCTAGCAATGTGCCTGAGCCATAGGCCAAACAGCATGAAGTTAATATAAGCATCTGAGTCATTTCTGGGGGCCTGAGCAGCAGCAGGAGGCTAAGGGGTCTGGGGCTGACTGCAGGTCTGTGGGTCCGGACCTCTGGCCACCCGGGACCAGGAACCCAATTACAAAGCTCCTTACATCTAACTCCCTCTTGTCTATTTGTTTGATTTGAATTATTAATACCACTCTGTAGGCAGAGTTTTACTTAGAAGGCACCAGTCCAAGTTTGATATTTATTAAAATATAAACCAACACTCATGATACAGGTAACAGCTTATAGCGGAGCCTGAACAGGGACTGGAGTCTGGAACGATGGACAATGGATTCCAACCGATCTCTCCAGCAGCCAGGAACCAGGCAAACAGGCTTTCCGGGGGTCCCAGCAGCCCCTTATCAATGGGGTTGGCCACGCCCCCTTCAGGGGCCCCGGACCCTGGGTAAGCATCCTTGGATCTTATCAGCTGACACCTGAATCTCACCACACCACTCTGCAGACTCCTGCATAGCTTGTGAATTGCCAAAACTGAAATTTTACTTGGCTAGATGAAGATGAGAGGTTGTGTGACTGTCTTAGTTTGCTTTCTATTGCCCTGATAAAATGCCACTTGGAAGGGGACCGGTTTACTTGGCTTTCATATCATAGTCCATTAATGGGAGTGATGGCAAGAACCTGGAATCAGGAACTGAACCACAGACTGAGAAATAACTCCATTTACTGACTTGCTCCCCATGGCTTGCTCAACCTGCTTTCTTATAGCACCCAGGACCACCTGCCTAGCAGTGGAGCCATCCATTATTAGCTGGGTTCTCCTTGATCAGCCATTAACCTAGAAAATGCCCCCATGGACTTACCTGATGGAGGCATTTTCTCATTAAGAGTCCTTTTTACCAGATGATTCTAGCTTGTGTCAAGTTGACCAAAAAAATGAATTACCAGGATAGTGACCTACAATCCAGAAGTATAGTCTGAAATTGCAGACAATGGGTCTCAAAGTCTAGTTACACTAAGAGTTCATGGATGTCACTTGACATTCTGGATGATTGACACTTCAGGGCTGTTTTCTTTGAACTGCCAATGTTGCACGAATAAAGGAAACTCAGGGCGAAATCTCTAGGAAAGGCAGAAATATCAGAGAAGAAACCCCACAGTCAGATCTCACTCAGCTGACTTCCAGCTTTCTCAGCCTCGCTCCTCCTGGCTTCTCCTGCCTGCTCTGTCTTTCTATGCCTGCCTTAAATACTTTCTTTGCTCAGTTAAGGTGTGGCACCACCACTGCCTGCCTGGGAGCCTGGAACTCCTGTAAACTAAAATGACCTAGAACTCAGATTGGATTAAGGGCGTAGAATATTCCCTGTGCTGGGATTAAAGGTGAGAGTTACCACTGTCTGATCCTCCTAGACTGACAGTGGGTAGATCTCTCTGATATCTCTGAATGTTTTTATTGTATTTGAAAATATCCCCACATGCCAATCTTGACAACTAGGTTGGTTTGGTTTTTATATTACAGCAATTTACTTCTGATTCTGCAGGATTACAACTAACTTTCTAAGGCATTCTGATTACTTGTGGGTAATAATGGAACTCATGTCCATTTACTAGGTCACTAGTTTTAATGGGACAAAACCTGCTACACTGACCTTCATCTCTTGGAGAATTTACACAATGCATGTATGGTCAGTGGATAAGAAATAAAATTGTCTTGATTGTGAGTTCCCACTTGTTACCTCCCTTAGTAAATGTGGAAATGCCAACCTGGGTTTTTCCATTCCAGTATGGGCTCCAGATGCAACCTATATCGACTGTAAATGAGGATGTGAACATTCAATTCATTATTTGATGAAGCTATTAACATTTGGACTGCAGATCAAAATGTAAAATACTTTATGTTGAATCCATATTTGTCTTGTTTATTATAAATATATTTTATTTTTTAGTAATATGGGGGAAGGGTGGGAGAGATAGCGGTGCCTTTGTCATAAATCATGGCAGCAGCTGTGACCCTCAATCAGTTTACGTCATTTCAAGTCTATTTTCAACCACAAGGAAAGATTTCTTTAAAATACACTTGTACATTTCACCTGTGGCTGTGTAACTTTTGTGTTCCCATATCTGCTGGCATTAAAAGAACAAAACACACTGGTGGCTTTTCTACTAATTATTCTTTGAAGAATTATTTTCCCAACAAAAGACCTTTTTTCTCCTCATCATGATAAAAACTGAAATCTTATGTGTAAACAGTAAATAAATTTTAATTTTTGTTTCTATTTGAAGAGTTCTATTTCATATAAAAGTTTACAAATTGTTTTTATTTTTTTTTTCTTCAGTATAAAAAGTTGCCTTGATGGCATATAATTCGAATTGCTTTTAAGATAGTTAAGTGGCAGTACTGAAACCTAATCTTCAGGTTACAGTCCCATAGAAGTAGGGTGCCATCAAGCCTGTGTTAGTATTTTGTTGCACCCTACAATATAACTAATAAGCCAGGGAATCAACATTACATTTGTATTATTGTTATAGTTTAATTTTTGTTAATTTTATTATATTCTTTTGTTAACTAAGTTTAACACCACTATTAACCTAAGGTGGCCAAAGCACTAATATGTATTTGCTGTGAAGAGATTACATGAATTTTATTCTGATATTGTTTACTTAATAAAGATTTATTTTTGTCAAGTTGGGAAGAAAAGCTGGTGTGGGAATTGGGCATGGTGGTGCATGCCTGTAATTTCTGCACTTGAGGGGTGGAAGCAGGAAGATCTTGAGTTTAAGGCTGGTCTGGGTTACATCAGACCATGTCAAACCCCAATGACAAAACAAAACACCCAAATTCTTGGCAGTAAGGAGGGTCGTCGGGTACAAATAAGTGTAGAAAGTCTAGAGCTTTTTTTATTACGATGTATGTTACTTAACCTGTCTCTTTTGTTTTGTTTTGAGGCAGGGGCAAATTCAAGTCAAGTTTTCTTTTGCCAACTATTTCCTGGAGTCTGAACTTGTGTTTGCGAGTGATGTTCAGAGGGCAGACGCTAAGGGACCAGGGTGGGTTTTTTTTTTTCTTGGATGAGGTAGCATGCACATGCTCTCCCATCCTTGCTCCCCACCATTTAATGCTTATATGTGTCCCTCCTATGTCGTGGTTGTACCTCCTGCGTCTCTTTTGAGGTTCAACCTGAAGTAGGACAGGAGGGCAGTGGAAATCTGCTGGACATGCAAAGAAGTGTTCATTGCTAGTGCATTTACTGAAGCTCCTCACCAACACGTAGGATGCGGTCTAGTAAAATCAAACACGGTTATTCTGGTAGATAACCAAAGTCGACTTCCAGAACCCATGCATCATAGGCTCACAGGCTTGATCCATTCTTAACTCCAGTTCCAAGGGGATCCAACGCTCCCTTTGGACCTTTGCCGGAACCAGGCACTCACGCGGTGCACCAACTAACAAGCAAAACATTCATACACATAAAATGAACGAAATCTTTCTATAAAAATGTATTTGGGAAAATTCTCAATTCTACCTCTTTATAAACGGTCTAGTCCTGGAATTCTTTTCCTCATCCGGCTTTAGACTAAGCAGAGATCCCCCCAAATCAAGGAAAAATTTGAAGGTGAAGAGGCTGGCAGGATGGAGCTGTTTCCATCCTCTTTCAGTCACCAGATCAACCCACCCACCCGCTCGACGGGTGGAGCCCACCACGTACATCCCAATTTCCTTTGCTGCCGTGAGCTGAGCGACGGGGCTCTGGCGCGAGACTCCGGGGGCGGGGAGGGTGGGCGACCGGGCCGAAAGGGCCGACCGGGAGGAGTCTGACCCAAAGCGGCCAGCGGACGGAGGGAGGAGCGCCGGGAGGAAGAGGCCGAGCTGCGGAGCACCGCCCCGGAGGAAGGGGAGGAGGCCGGGTGTTTCCTGGTGCATTCCCGACCCGCCCAAGTGACTCATTGGGGTAGGAGAGCTCCTCGGGCCCGCCCTGGACAACCGAAGGCGGCGCTGACCAGGTAAGGGCAGTCGCCGGGCCGCGGGGTCCCGCTTCCCTCCCACTCGGGAGCCTGCAGGAGGCCTCGGTGCAGCCTGTAGGACCGCCCTGCCTCTCGGCATTGCCTCCTTGGCTCTGGGGTCTCCAGATCGCTGCATGCCGGCTCCTGAGCTCAGGACTCCCGGCCCAGCTCGGCGGCCCCACGGCTCTCTCCAGAGCCACATTCCAGAAACCCCGAATCACTGGCTCCCCAATGCTGTGTCCTCATTCCCTCGGCGGCGCGCACAACCTGCACTCGGGTAACCCAGCTCCCAGGTCCCGGCCCCTGGACCCCGAACCCCCGCCCCGCCCCGCCCCGCCTTGCTCGTGGATCCAGGGATCCGGGAGGATCCCAGATCTCGCGCTTCCGGCACGAGGCTCAGCTCCAAAGAGGAAGAGACAACGTTAGTGTTTGGTTTTTTTTTTTTTTTACTGTTAAAAAGTAAGGAGACAGATAGTTAATGTTGCATTAAAGTGGGAAAACAAACCTGAGACCATCATGGTTCTGCCATCAGAGGGCCAGGGAAATCGTTCTCAGATTTTTGGAGAGAGAGACATTTTGGGCTTTGTTAAGGAAACTGGATCGATTGTTCAGAGCAGTGGAATGCCGCCGCACTTTCATACCGAATTTTCTACCTTAAGCCTAATGTGTCTGCTTAATTTGCAACAGTTTGTGAGTATGAGAAGAAAAGGAAGAGATTTGTAATTGGGGTTTAAGGAGGGCGGGCAGAGGGAAGCGTCAAGGCCATTCGTGTGCTACATGGGACAGTACAAGTGACTTCTCTCCGTTGTCTGCTAAGTTGCATGAATGATTTTTGTTTGAAGCGGCAGTGATACTAGGCTCCTGCTGCAGGCACTGGAACTGAGATCATGCTTACTAACTTGGGTTCCTCCTAGACCCTGGCCAAGTTCATTGGTTAGAAGCTGAAGCTCACCAAACTGGTGGTACGCGCGTTAATATTTGCACGCCCCTGGCCCCGAAAATGCTAGTGATTCTTAATAAAAAGCCTGAAACTACAGGCACAGAACCTGAAAGAATTAATCAAGTTTTATAAATAAATGTAAGCCACTGCAAGCATGTATTATAAGAATTAAGTAGGAATGGTAGGGGATTCTCTGTTGCCTTCTTGCTCTAACAGCATCCTCAGTAACACTGGCAAAATAGTGCAGCTGAAAAGCCTCTCTAATACGTCCACTAGGAATTTGTGCATTTGAGAAGGGGTATATTTAAGGTTCTTTTATTTTTATTTTTTATAAGCATTTTATATGTGATCTTGTATGTGGGTGCACAGGTGTGTAAATGCTTGCGTGAGCATGTAGAGGCTCAAGACTGATTGGGAGTTTTCCTTTATTGTTTTAGACTTTTTTCTTTGATACAAGGTCTCCTAGCTGAACCCAGAGTTCACTGATTGAACTAGTCTTGCTAGCTAGCTTGCTTTGGAGATCCCCTGTCTCCACCTTCTAAGCACTGGGACTTCAGAGAGGCTGCCCTGCCCATTGGCATTTACGTGGAATTCTGGAGATCATAAATTCTGAACTCATATTTGTATGGCAGATGATTATCCATTGAGCATCTCCCTGACACTTATGTGTATTTTTAACTTTACACGTAGTAAAATTCATGATTTGGAGTGTTGACTGTCGATATAGTTAAGATGCAAAACTAGTTCCTGTCACCTCAAACATTTCTTTACTGTGTTCCCTGTAGTTACCTTTCTCCTACCAGCAACTATTGGCAACCAGTGATCTTTTCATAGGACTGTTTTGCCTTCTCCAGAAGGTACTATGGTAATCTTTGAGTCTGCATTTGAGACAATACTGTGCTATCAGTAAAAAGTATGGGGGTTGGGAAGGGAGTTGCTACTTTTAATGCCCAGTTTATCAGCTGAACACTATTAAGTGGAAATATATTCTACCATATGTAATTTTGTGTTACAAAAAACCCTTCTCAAAAATATCTGTAAGAAGTAAAGCCAATGCCTTGAAAATAGAGCCTTGGTAAGGTGAGATGGCTTAATGACTATAAACACTGACTGCATAAATATGACAGCCCATATTACAGCCCACGGAAGGAGAGGGAGGAGGTCCTCAGTTATTCTTGGAATGCCACAAGGACACAGTGATTTGTGCCCAGATTCACCCCCCCACACACACAAATAACATGCAAATTACTTCTTAAAAAGGAAAAAAAATAGTTCTCGATACAATCTGGAAAAAATTAGTTCTCAATACAATCTAGAAAAAAATTAGTTCTCGATAGTCTGGAAAAAACTGAAATGCTATTCCTTCCTTCCTTCCTTTTTTTTTTTAATCTTTTAAAGAAAGCTTTTTATATTTGACTTGCGTGTTTGTTTTTGCCTACATGAGTTTGTGAGCACCACATTCATGCAGGAGCCTATGGAAGCCAAAAGAGAGCCTTGGATCTCTTGGAACAGGAGTTACAGGCTATTAAGAGCTGCCTCGTGGGTGCTGGGAACTGAACCCAGGTCCTCTTCAAGAGCTCTTAACTGAGAAGCCTTTTCCTCGTCTCCTCCACCCCCATTTTTTGGACAGGGTTTCGTAATGTGGTCCAGACATCTTGACCTCATGGTTGAAGTTTCTCTGTCCCAGCTGGCCAGTCCCACAGTCTCACAGCCATTTAGTCCTAAATAATCACACAAAGGCTTATGTTATAAATTGTTTAGCCTGTGGCTCAGGCCATAGTACTTACTAACTCTTAAACTAACCCATGATTCTTACCCATGTTTAGTCACGTGACTTTGCGGTATTCTCATCTTTCTCTGCTTCTGGCTGGCCTGTGCTCTGTCCTTCCTTTTTCCAGAATTCTCCTTGTTTGGTTGCCCCACCTATACTTCCTATCTGCCTAGCTTCTGGCTAATCAGCATTTTATTAAACCAATATTTACAGTGTGTAAGAGCATAGTCCCACAGCACATGATCCTTCTACATTAGCATTTTTGTGTGTAGGGAGGGGAAGGGGGTTGAGACTTGGTCTCATGAAGCCCAGGTGGGGCTTGAACTTCTGCCTCCACCTTGAGTGCTGGTATTGCAGGTATGTACACCACTCTGCCTCTCTACCTCACCCTCTAGAGTGCTGAGATTACAGAAATATGGTACAACCTAGCCTGACATAATATTTTTAAAGGTGAGAAAATTTACAAACTTCAATAAAAATTTTAAATAGTATAGAACTATATATGTACTGAAAGTGGCATTCCGCTATGACTTTAGCCTCTTGTTTAAATGGGTCTTTTTATAACACAGATTGTATTTCAAATGTTAGACATTTCCACTTAATTATGCTCAGCTGGTTAATGGTCTAGGCATTCCTTAAAGGATGCTTTATACAAAGAGTCTGAACTATTTGTTACCCTGATTGTATAATACATTCATGTGTTGCTGAACTATAGCGATATGTTCTAATGTGTATCTGCATAATTCCATCATGGCATCAGAGTGTAATTACACAAATGAAAATAGGTATAGATATTGATTACATGATACAGTGTTCTGCGTGCTGTGGCCATTGACTTTTCTTTATTGTGGATGAACTATAATGTATTTATTTGATCAGTCTTCTGTTAGTGACGCTGTTTTGAAAAGTTCTTTATTTTGTATCTATCAGTATTTGGCCAACATGAATCTTTGTGTGCTAAGTATGCACCTGCTGCTAGAAGAGGGAATTGGGTCCCCTGGGACAGGAATTACCATGATTATGAACTGCCGTGTGGGTGCTGGGAACTGAATCTGGGTCCTCTGGAAGAGTAGTAGCCAGTGCTCTTAATCACTGAGACATCCCTCCAGCTCCTGACAGTGTGGTTTGTTGTTTGTTCTCTGTGTAGTCATGACTGACCTGGAACTCACTTTGTAGATCCAGCTGCCCTCAAACTCCTAGAGATCCACCTGCCTCTGCCTGCTTAGTCCTGGGATTAAAGGTGTGTGCCACCACCATTCAGTCTGATGTTGAGTTTCAACATTTATCTCCACTCCAGTTGATGCCCAAATTAATCATTCTAAAGTGCATTAGCCACTGTTGTATTGCTGTGAAGAGACATTATGATAAAAGGCCACTTTTAGAAAGCATTTACTTGGAGGCTTGCTTACAGTGTGTCAGTGGTTTAGTCCTATATTATCGAGGAAGGAGCATGGCATTGGAGCAGTAGCTAAGAGCTACATACTGCTCCCCAGGCAGAGAGAGGGAGACTGGCTCTGACATGGGCTTTGGAAGCCCAACCCCAGTGACAGATTTCCTCCTAGAAGGTCACACGTCCTAATCCTAATCCAGCCATTCTCACCCTATGGGTCTCTACCCCTTATGCCACTCCATCTGTGTGGTGTATTCTTTTTTGTTTTTTTGTTTCATTTCTTTGGTCTTTACATTTAAAATGTGTTTCTCATGGATAGTAAATAGTTGGCTCCTGTGGGTCTTGTTTTTTCAACTATTGTGTACATCTCAGTCTTTTGATTTGAGCATCTTGTCTATTTACATTTAGTGTAAATTAGGTACATACTATGATTTATTTCAGATATTCACCTGGGGAGCTACAGGGAGCCTTGTAAAACAAGTGTTGGCCTCCTTGTAGATTTTCTAATATAAAGTTTCCAGAACATTTAAAACATAACAGTTGTATTTGTGAGATTTAAAAAAAAATTTTTTTTTTAAGGCTTCTCCACATGTGGTCCAAAAGAAATGGAAATGTGCTTCTGCTTCTGGGCAGGTGGTTGGGGTTGGTGGTGAGCCCAGCAGAAACTCATTGTTCATCTTCCTAGTTGCTCCCAACCAACTTTCTTATGATTGCTTCTCCACACCTGGCTGTGGAGGCAGAACTGTGGACATTGAACTTGAGCTTCCAATGTCTGTGATTTGTATTCACATCTCAGGTATTCTCCTGACCGATCTTGCCAAGCTCTCCACTTTGCATTTCCCAAGCTCATGGAGGGGTTTTGCTCTGCAGAGAAGAAAAACTCATAGTCAGAAAGCAGTGAGTTCCATTTCTGGATGTGATTGCTTGTGAGGCCATGTTCTGACGAAGACCCTTGACTGTAGATGTGCTGCTTTCAGTTCTTGACTTGATTTCCCTGAAATGACGGGTTGTAAGCTGGAATGAGAAGTCAAATGGGTCCTTTCTTCCCAAAGATGCTTTTTGTCAGGATATCTGTCCTAGCAACAGAAATGAATTTAGAACACCTGCCCAGATCTTAAGCCTGGCTCATTGCTATTTTAACATTCTCTATATAAAGGAAGTAGTGTCTCCATTTTGGTAGCCTTCACAGCAAATTATGTTCATTATGCTGGAATCCTTGGGCATTAGCTGCTGACTCTGGAGTGAGGGTTCCCTTCCTATGTACCCATGATTAAACCTCCCTTTCTCTCCTGCCACAGAATCACAAACCCAGGGCCTCACTTGGTGCTTCTGCACAAAATTACACCTCAGCCTCGAGCTCTTCTATCTTAAGGCGTTTGTTGTTGTTACTGGCAGCAAACCATGCACTGGTCTGTACAAAACAGGGAACTGTAAGGCCACTTACAGCTGTACTTAAACTCACAAAGATCCTCCTGCCTCTGCCTCTCAGATGCTGGGATTAAAGTCATGCCAACATGCCTGGCTCACAATTCTAGTTTTAAATAAGGTCTTTGTTCCAATTTTAATTGTTTTTTGTACAGAGTGACAATAAGGATCTAATTTTATTCTACTTAAGGTGGCTATCCAGTTTTGCCCGCATTACAGAAAAACTGCCTAAAAAAAATCTCATTATTAATTTATTGAACTTTATGTGGATCCAAATGTTACTTTTAAGTTAATTCTCTGGGATCACTCATTGCCTTAACACTGTCTCACATGACGAATTCTTTTGGCTTCTGGTAATGACATCAGCAGTTTGTTGAACCCTGGACTATTAGAAACCACTTCCTTCCCAGGACTAGGGCTGGCACTTCTTGGTAAATTTAGAAATGAAAGAGGAAATTCCAGAGTGAAAGGCTGCAAAGTTTGGCATGGTAAAGCTTTAGGCCTTAGAGGAGCTCCTCACTTCAGTCTCCAGCCACTCCCACCCCCCAAGGAAACAGAAGAAAAGTGAGGTTTCCAAAAGTAAGTAAAATGGAAAAGCATTCAGCTTGACCTGGAAACAAGTTTGCTGAAATTCTGACAAAGGTAATGTCATTAATCTAGAGAATGTTTCATGAATTGGTGAAGAGGATTCAGAAGCAAAGAAGGAACCCGCCCATGCCGGCCAGTCATTAGGGGGTGGGGGAAGGAGGTCACAAAAACTCACTCATACTGTAAGAGAAATGTAAATTAACAGTTATTATAAGCAGTGATAAACATATGGAGGATTCTAGCTACTTTCTTGACAAAGTAGGTTTAATTCCTTGGATAAATACCAGATAATGGGATTGTTGGACCTTCTGGTAGACCTATTTTTATTTTTCTGAGGAGCCTCCATACTTTTCCACGGTGACTGTACTAGCCGACCACCATCTTAGATTTTCATATTTCTATGCCCTCACCAGCAGTTTTCTTTTTAATAATGGTCATTCCCATTGGCAAGAGGAGAGTCCCTCATTGTGGTTTCAATTTATATTTCCTTGGTGATTAGTGATGTTATCAGTATAACTTCTTTTGAGAAATGCACATTTGTCTTTTGTCTAAATGTCCTGTGTCCATTTAAAAATGGGATTATTTGCTCTTCTGTTGTTAAATTGCTCATATTCTATTTAAGCATATATGGAATATAGTCTCTTATATTCTCTCTATATATTATGTGCTTGTCAGGCACATCGTTTAGTGTCATCGTGAGCATGACAGTGATCTATGTCTGTGTCTGTCTTGCTTGTGGGTCCTGGGGAGAGTACCCCTGGCCTGAATTTACCTTCCCCTTTAGAGGTAGTCACAAGACATAAGAATCCTTCCTACACTGTGTCGAAAATATAGGACACAGCTGAGGCTTTTCCGTGGGTGTTCTTTTGAGTTGTTCTCTATGTGCAGGTATTGTAATAGTGATGATTTGCGTGACCTTTGTGACCTTTGTGAAGGAAATGCTCTCAGTTTTTATCTTAATAGATGGCTAAATACCCGGACACTCTGGATTCGCTCAGTGCTTGTAAGACTAAAACTCTGAAGCTGATGGACATTTTCAGCCCTAACAGTGTGAGGGCAGGAACCTTGGTAGATAATTTGGGAATAGGGTGTGGAATAGTTGGGGGTGCCATGGGGGGAACCATATTGATGATCTCAGGGGACCCTTGGTGGAAGCTGGCCCAGGGCCATGGAGGGCTGAAGCTCCTTGTGGCCATGCCTAGAGAAAAGAGGCTGGCTGACAATGTAAAAGGCTGGACTATCCAGTAAGACTGTGCCCTTTCTGGGTAAGAGGAAGGGCAAGACGAAAAGAGGGGGTATGTGCAAGTGTGCAAGTGGTGGGATTGCCAGAGGAAGATGGATTTTTTTTTTTTTTTTTTTAGTTTGCTTTCTAGTCCTGTGGTGGTGATAAAACCCCATAACCAAAAGCAGTTGGGAGAAAGGGTTTGTCTGGCTTACCTTTCCTGTCATAGTCTTGCATTGGGGGCAGTTAGGGCAAAAACTCAGGTTCCCGGAGGCAGGAACTGAAGCAAAAGCCAGGAAGAAATGCTGCTTACAGCTTGCTCCCCATGGCTTGCTCAGCCTGATTTCTTTTGTTTTAGTTCTGGAACTCAGTCTAGGCTAGCCTTGAATTCATAGAGATCCGCTTGGGTTTGCTTTTAACCATTCAAGACCACCAGCCCAGAAGTGATACCACATTCAATGGGATGGACCCCTTCCACATCACTCATTAATTCAGAAAATGCCCAACAGACTTCTCTACAGGCTTTGATGGAGGCAGCTTCTCAATTAAGGTTCCTCTTTCCAAATGACTCTGGTTTGTGTCAAGTTGACAAAAAGTTAACCAGGACATGAATCCAGTGGTTGCTTACTATGTAACAAAGCCTGTAGTTTTGCTTGCTACTCTAGGGGAACTGTTAGAGTAGCAAGGAGAAGTAGGGACCAAGGAGTATTGATCTTATTGACCATGTGTAGAACGCAATCCTTAGTTGATAATTGCAGATATTCAGCCTGTTAGTGGTAGGCAACAGCCAGTTCCTTTCCTTTTTGGGTAGCAAAAAATTGGAGGTCATAACTTGTAGCCGCAGTGATGAATGAACACGGGGTGGGGGTGGGGTGTACGTTGTTATGCTCTCAAAAGTGGTGCCTAGAGCATTCGTGTATGCCTGCCCTTGTGAATGGAGCAGCTGCACAATAGCAGTGTCTGAGCACTGGGGCTGACCGAAGCTGTTTCCTGAGTCAAAGTGATGGAGATGATCCATGGGTGGCAGGGAGCTGTGGAGCCTATGCTGGTGCTAGACTTGCTCACTGGGTGGCTGTAGCAATCTCTTCATGTCTCAAGGACCAGCTTCTGCTTTTGTAAATGAAGACTGCCCAGCAGTGTTTCCTGGACACCTGCAGCTCCCTGTCTGCCTTGTGATTGTCCTCATAAGCACCAGAAGCTACCATGGGAGAAACGGTTCTAGTGTTAGAATAAAATGAACTGGATGTATTTTCCATTTTTGTCTCTTCGGTATGCTGTATTATAGATGAAGGAATGCCACAGTTACAAGGAAACATTCTGTAGTTAGTAATTCATGCTGTTGCTCTGGGTCCCACGCTGTGAAGGGGAAGCCCAGGCCCCCACAGGAAGACTCATGCCAATCATCCAAGCATCTGTCAAATTGGTCAGCCACTGGAGTTTTGCTAGTTTTTCTTTCTGGGATCCACTGGGAGCAATGGAAACTGCAGGAACATAGCTTTGAAACCTTGCCGTGGCTGGGTCTGGCATGGCAGGACAAAAGGAAACCACTGGAAGAGCCAAAAAAGACCCTACACTATTTGGTGCATGAGGAGTAACTGTCCTGCCTTCCCCTGCTTTGGTTTTTTGAGACAGTCTTTCTGTGTATCCCTGGCTGTTCCAGAACTTTCTCTGTAGATCAGACTAGTCTTGAACTCATGGAGATCCACCTGCCTCTGCAATCAAAGGTGTGTGCCACCACTGCTTGGCTTTTTTCTTTTTTCTTAACTTTTATTGATTCTTTGTGGACTTCACATCACACATTCCAGGTCTGTTTATCTCCCTCTCCCCTCACATCACCCTCTTTAACCTCCCCCAAAACAAAACCAAGTTTAAAAGAAGATTCAAAGCCAAGCCAAACAACACAGGTAACACACACAAAGACGATGATGGAGGACTTTCTTGTGGAAGCTGCAGTGTGGCCTGTTGAGACACACAGCGTACCCTTTAGTCCATTCATCTTTATGTGCATGTGCTCATTGCCTGAAGTTATTGGACTGGCTGAAGGCCTCTGGTTTCTGACACACCACTTATAATAGGCTTTCACTGGGGCTCCTCCCATACATCCTGTCCTAAGATCCTGCTATGGATGTTGGGGTGGGCTAACTCATAGCCCTGGTTCTGGGCCTGGGTAGTAGCTACTACCCAGATGAGCTCTTCAGCTTGGTCTCAACTAAATGCAGCCTATAGCAAGGAGCAGGGCCAGCTCTACTGATTTGTCTAGGCAAGGTGCAAGGCCCTCTCTCCGGATTGCTGTTGGGGGTATATGAAGGGAGGGGGCTGGCTCACCTGGGACCCTGACAATAGGGTCAGATCTAGCCCAGGAAGGGTACAGAGCCCACTCCTGTGTGCTGTAGGGGAGGGAGGCTAATTCTCCCTGGGGCCAGCTCTCTTGCCTGCCACAAGTAGCAAGGGGCAAAGAGGGTATTTTCCTCTTTTCATAAACAGTACTTTTCATGCAAATCCTTGGAATCAGTCTAGGTCTATAAAATAGACAAAGGCCAGGGCTGGGGAGATGTCTCAGTGGGTGAAAGTGCTCCTGTATAAGCCTGATGAGTTCCCTGGATCTCAAAAGCCAGGTACTGGAGTAGGGTTGGGTGGGGCTGGCATGTGTAATCCAGTCATTCCTGAGAGGCAAGATAGAGGTTGAGACAAGAATGAGCTGGAAGCCTGTGAGCCAGCATTAGTGAGCCGGCCAATGCTGTGTTAGAATGCAGAGCTAGAAAGAAGATAGCTTTAACAAAGTGGAAGTGAAAGCTGACTCTGGGAAGTTGTTTTCTGATGTCCACATTTGTGTCTCTTTACCCCCCCCCCCCCCCATGTGTACTGAATGAATGAGTGAGTGAGTGAACGAATGAAATAGACAAAGGGAGGTCTGTACTTGTTGCCATGGTAAGCATACTAGAATTCCATTGGACAACATAGCTATTGAAAATGCAGGCTAGACACTGACATGATCAGAGTGGTGCATTACACAGTTAAAAGGAAGTATGGCAATCCCGAGTGATCCAGACTGCTTAATGATCAGGCTGAGTGGAGCATTGTCAAGAAGTGCAATGCAGGAGTATGTCACAGGAGTGGCTATGGGGGCTGCCGGCTGTGGGTGAGGGCCAGTGCTGTGTGGTGTGTGGACATGGACTCTAGAAGACCAACAATTGCTGTGCACCGTCCACCTCAGATTTTATTGTCTCATTGTCGTACTATTTCAAGCCAAATTGATTTGTTACTGTTGTTGAAGTTATTCTTTTTAACCTGTTTTGAGTTGCTTTTGAAATTGAAATTTCTTTAGTAGAGCTGGGCTGGGGTATGTTTTTTGGGGTTTTTAAAGATCTATGTTTTGTTTTCTGTGTATGGGTGTTGTCTGCATGTTTATGTGTGCTGTGCCTGCTGAGGCCAGAAGAGGGTATCAGATCCCTTGGGTCTGATGTAGCCATTTTGAGTTCTCATGTGAGTGCTGGGAACTGAACCTGGGTCCTCTGCAAAAGCAGCAAGTGCTCTTAACCACAGAGCCATTTCTCCAGTGCCTGTGCTTGCTCACTTGCTTGCTTGCTTGCTTTTTGTTTGTGGTGTTCAGACATCTTGTAGCCCTGGCTGGCCTAGAACTGAGTGCTGGGATTTATGGTATGTGCCTCCACACTTAGCTTGGTAGTTTCTAGTTATAAGCATCTTACCCATCATATCATAGCAGTTACCTGTATAAAAAGTGGCAGCCAGTGACCCTTGCTTGATTTGAAAGAGAGAGGAACAATTCAATAAGACATGCTGTAGAGCTGATTTTTTATGCATGCGAGCAGGCTGTACACAAACTGGAAGTTTCCGTTTTTCTGAGAAAGGCTATGATTTGCATATAGAAGAGGAAGAAAATCAGCTGCCACCCTGTGAATGGTGTTGTCAGAAACATGTCGTCATTTATCTTTGCTTGTATGCTATAGTTAGTCAAGCACCTAGTGCTAGGTTTCATCATGGCATTCAGACTTGTTTTTCAGATCCTTCCCTGTTTCTCCCCTTCTCCCACAGCTTCCCAGTAGTTTCTTGTTTCCATGTTGCCTGTGTCCTATTGGCCTCTCTACTTCCTCATCAACACCTCTTTCCCTTCCTGGTCTCCTTTCGTAGCCTATCCCCATATTCAGACCCATGTACGTGGACAGCCTTTTAAATAGATGCATTTTCATTTCGTGTGCATGCAAGTATATATTGGCAAGTCCATCACATACATACCCTCAAATGCTAGAAGACCCGGTGCTGACCTACAATGCCTGTTTGGTCATCGTTTTAAAATGCCCTCTTTGGCTGGTTTTCCGATCGGAGGCTGTGTCTCCGGGATTGCTCACCGACGGGATATATGTGGACTCACTCTTTTCTTTTTCTCCACTTAGTCTCCTAGCACTGTCCCAGCAAACATCTTGAACCTCAATCTTGCTCTGATTTTCACTCTTTTGTGCAACGTCAGCCCAGAAGTTTTTCTTTTCAATTCTTGAAACTGTGTCTTGCTAAGTTTCCCAGGCTGGCTCTGGAATTACTCTGTAACCTAGACAGGGCTTGAACTCATGATTCTCCTGTGGGAGTCTCTTAAGTCTGTGTCATGAGGCTGGACCTCAGTAGTCCTTTTGTAAGCCAACGGCCGCTTGTTATAAACACGTGAGTGTCTGTGTTCTCCGCTGCCTGCCTCAGGTTGCCCAAATAAGGGGAAAATGGTCATTTGGTAAAAATATGCATTTAATTATTCACTGTTCCTTGTTTCAAAATGTGATTAACTGTTAAGTTTTGCAAAAAGTCATTCCATTTTTTTCCTTGGTTACTGACTTTATGGACCCCCCTGTGTGGCTTCCAGAGCTGGTAAGTTTGTGAGCCAGAGGGATATGGCAAATACTAAGCTTTGAGCAGAATGTGCAGGGCTGGATGGAACAGTCTGGAGTTGAATTTCATAGGCTGGTATAAGCACTCTCTTGAGACATCTTGTTTAGGACATGGCTTGTGTTTATCCACCAAAACTGCCTCACAGTGCTCCAGCATTTACAGGAGGGGCCGGGGTGGAGGAGAATGGCAGGACCTAGGCTTGTGCTGCTGGCAACTCCTATGGATCTTTACTATTCCAGCTTTAAGCTGCCTCTTTCCTGACCCATAGTCCTGGTCCACTTTTGTCTACTAACTCTGGCCTTGACCCTACAAAGTCCAGTTGCCCAGGGCTCTCAGTTGATCTGTAGGCCTCTGAACATCACTCTGTATCAGTATACTGGGAGTGACTTTGAGAATGTGAATCTCAGGAGTGGTCAGCCATGACACCTCCAGCCTAACACTTACTTCCCTCTCTGTGGGTATACTGAAAAATTCAGCCTCCTTTCTACCCAAGATAACCCGGAGCCTGTTACCGTCTGAGTCACCTGTGATCCCTTCATTGGGCAGTGAAGTTAAGTAAACTTGTGGTATGCTGTTCCAGACTAACTGGACTATGGATCTCACTCAATGCTTGCTCTATGCAAATTACCATCTAACCTCACAGAGCAAGTATCTCCTGAGCCATGATTATTAGTGAGTAACAATCAGTTGAAAAATACTTAGAATATTTTATAGCACAAATGAAGTGATGACTTATTAAAATACCAGGTTCAATACCATATTTAAATTTGTTCTTTGTAACTTAGGAAGTGTAGGATTTAGAAACAAATGCAAGCATCTCCCAGCTGCCAGCAGAATGCAGTCAAGGAAGCAATCTATCCTTAATGCCACTTAATCATCTAAACTACCAAAGTGTGTGGTATCTGTGGTAACTTCCAGGCCTGAGGAGGCGAGAGCACCTATAGCTTACATTTGGGCAGGTGGTTGCTTGATACAGCTGTAGGCCTTTCTGTTGTTTTCCTAACTAGCAAAATGCCATTGTGTGTTCTTTTTTACCTGACCACTCAAGGGCATCTGGATCCTGCCTGGGTGATTCTCTGTTTTACAGAGTAGCACAGATCAGTGGGAACTTATCTTCACCATTCTGGAGGCAGGAAGTCAGAGGTCAAGGCCGCAGGAGGGATGGTTTTGTTTCAGGCCTTTAACACTGACTTGCAGGTGGCCACCTTCTTGCACTGTCCTAACGTGGCCTTTCCTGCTCTTTTCACACGTAAAGTGCAGACCCAGGGGTAGACATTTTTGTGCTTCTGTCATTAAACTGTCAGCTGCTTATTGGCAGCACTGGCAGGAATAAGAGTTGTTCCAAATATTTGATTTAAATTTTACTGTGAGATGTTGATATCATGGCATCTATGCCGGCTAGTTTTTTTATGTCAGTGACACAAGCTAGAGTCATCTGACAGGTGACAATCTTAACTGAGAAATTGCCTCTGTAAAAATCAAACTGTAAGCAAGCCCGTGGGACGTTTTCTTAATGGCCGGTTGAATCTTGGCAAAAAGGGAATCTTGGCCTGAAAATAATGTTCAGGCTTGAGCCAGTTTATAGACCCCACTGAAAGAAAGGATTGCCAAGTTTCTCAAAAATACCTTTGTAAAATACCTTTAACGTTTTATTAGCCTTTCTTCAGTTCTTCCCCAAGGGACCTATGGCCTTTATAAGAATAACTGAACATTTGACAGTGGGTCACCAAGTTACCATGTTACCAGAGCTGGGTGTTATCTGACCCATGAAATCATTTCACAGCAGCAATTCATTATCAAGTGGACCATATGAATGATCATGCCTGAGCAGGTCTTGATGTGAAGAAGTTTATTGCAGAATATTTGTACATTCTGAAGCTGTGTCTTTGCTAAGGTACCTTCTGATTAGTTTAATTAAGAGCTGAATGGCCAATAGCTAGGCAAGAGAGGATGGGTGAGATTTCTAGGGAGAGAGAGGAAGAGGAGGAAGAATCTAGGCTTGCAGAAGTAAGAAGACATGGAGAGGAAACAGGAAGTACAAGATAGAAGAGGGGTAATGCTATGTGATAGAATGTAGACTAATATAAATGGGTTAATTCAAGTTATAAAAGCTAGTTAGGAACAAGCCTAAGCTATAGGCCGCGCTTTCATAATAAATCTCCATGTCATTGTTTGGGAGCTGCCTGGTGGTACAGAAAAAGACTTGTTACAAAGTTTCTCAATGCCCATGGCTTCTATTCTCCTTACAATACCATCTGCTGCCAAGAAGGGATCTATAGGCTCATGGGTGTTCCCTGGTAGTTGACCAAGGAAGAGAAGATTAGAGCCTGATTTACTGATGGTTCTGCATGCCACCCAGAAGTGGACACCTGCAGCATTACAGTCCTTTTCTGGACAACTCTGAAAGGTGCTGGCAAAGGGAAATCTTTACAATGGGCAGAACTTTAGGCAGTGCACATAATTATACATTTTTTGGAGGAGAGATGGCCAGATACACATTTGTTCCCTAATTCATGAGCTGTGGCCAATGGGTTTTCTGGATGGTCAGGGACTTAGAAATAGCATGATTGGAAAATTGGTGAGAGACACAATTTTCCTCAGCCATCCCTGTTATTGCCCAGTGGACCCATAAGCAAAGTGGCTGTGGTGACAGAGATGGCGGTCTTGTTTGAGCTCGACAACATGACTGCCACTTACCAAACCTGACCTGGCTACAGTGCTGCTGAGTGCCAGGTCTGCCAACTGCAGAGCCCATCACTGGGTCCCAGATGGCAACATTCCTTGGGGTGATCAGCTAGAAATCTGGTGGCAGGTTGATTACATTGGACCACTTACTCCGTAGAAAGGACGATGCTATGTGAGTGTTGATTTTAAGAATATGTCTGTATAGTTGCTCTTCTTTTCTCAGTTTCCTTATCATGTAATGTAACGTCAATTAAGAGATCATATTTAATCATATTAGTGGCTATCATATTTAAGTTTGAGATACTAAAACGTATCCCTCAAGGGACATTGTTACCTATTCTAAATTTCTAAAGTTTTTGTCATTGTACAAGGGATAGTTAAATCATGTTAGGTATAATTATGACCTGGTTATTGTTTTCATTTTGAAATTAGGCATGATAAGGAGATATGATTGACTGTCAAGTTAACAAGGGGTGGACTTGTGATGGCTAATCAACTGGACAGCCTTTGGAGTTAACTAAAACCCAAGCAGCTGGACACACCTTTGAACCACTTCTGATTTAGATCTTTGCGGTGGGAAGATGCAACGCTCTGCTGTATAAAGGACATGGAGGAAGGAAGCGGCTCTCTCCAAAGGACATGAGAGACGCCTTATAAAAGTTAGAGAAAATAAACAAGACAAGCAAGGTGGAGATCTCAGCAGCTTTTGGGAGGAGGGAGACTGACCAGGGCCAGAGAAAAGGCTATGTTTTCTCAATTACAGTTCAGCGCTGGAGACCTGAGATTGCATACCTGCGGGGGTGGGGGGTGGGGGGGATGAGGGGTTGGGGAGTGGGGGGGGGGGTCATTCAGAAAGCATAAGAATGCCCAGAGTGGTCATGCACACTGGCTTAATATTTTGGCCAGTGTTCACAGAAGGGAAATTGTAGGAACAGAGAAAGTTCTACTTCAAGCAGGCTTAGCAGTCAGGGTCTGTAAGCATTAGTAATTGGGTATCTGGGGCTAATAAGTATATATGCCAGTGATGGGATTGAAAACATCGTGTAAGAATAGATTTTTAGAAAGAAAAATATCTATAAAGTATTCGTGCTTTGACAGGAGGAGATAGCTTTTCCTTTGATTGGCCTCCATGTTTTCAAATGGCACTTTCAGTTTTGAGGAGGGGTGGCTGTGATGCTCTGCATGCTATTTCCAATTCTAAGGCGGAGTTGTGATATTTATTCCTTCCTTGAAATTAGTGTGTTACCAGGGAGACCGGGCGGCCTCTCAGTTGTTTATTTTCTAGGTTCTCCTCCCAGTTCTGTCCTTTTTTGCTGTGGAGTCGGGAGTGTTTGCATGATGCAGACAGAGGTGGCATTGTTCTGGCATTGGAGTGTGGCTCTTTAGTCGCAGTACGGTCCTTTTCTGAAGGCTAGTGCCCAGGGCCACCCCAGCTTCCGTTTGACTAGTTCTTACCACTTTTCTTCCTGTTCTGCTTTGACCCAGCAGATCCATCTAATCATCTTTGTAATTCCTTATTTACAGTTAATGTAATTATTGATATGTTGAGATTAAGATCTAGTTTCTGTTGTTACTGTGATGATGTTGATGCCAGGGTCTCACTATGTTGCCCTCACTGGCTCTTGCTTGCTGCTTATTATGTAGACCAAGCTGACCTCACACTCACCTCCCTGTACCTCTTGGATATTGGGATTAAAGGTGTACACCACCCAGCACATCTGGCTACACATTCTCTCTAATTCTTTGTTTCTTTTCTCTTTCTGCTGCCTTTGTTGGTGGTGGTCCATTTTGTTGCTGAGAATTTAGTTCGGGGCTTTAAGCATACTTAGTACTCTTTGTCACGGAGCTACACTGTCAGGCCTGTTTCTGCCTTTATTTAAAATTTGAACATTTTATAGGATTCCATTTCAATTTATCCCAAATTGTGTCTACTTAATAGTTATCTCTCCCACCCCCAGAATTACTTTTGGGGTGGTGACAGTGGTGATGCTGAGTGTTAAACCCAGGACTTTGTACATTTAAACAGTCTACCACAGCGCTAAAACTTTAGCTCAATAGTCACTTCTTTTACACTGTTCAGCCTTTTTTTAGAGGATGCTGTAAAAACTAGCAAGTATATGCTGCTAACTTTTCATAGTGTTTCTCCCATTAATTGGGGCTCTCTTTTGTGGCTTCTTAATCTCAGTAAAATAATTGAAAAACAGACTCAGAAGAATGCTTGAGAACCATTTTATTAGAGTTCGTGAAAAAGAAACAGTGCGGCAAGCTGTAAATCTTGGCCATTGGCAGGGGAAGGGAAAAATGTTTTTGAGTTAGGGTCAGCAATGGATATATATAAACAACTGTTTAAAAAACCTGATTTGGTTTTTAGCTGGTGTTCAAAGAAAAGATAGACAGAAGAAAAGGAAGTTTTACAACTGAGAAAGATGGGCAGCCTTAAGTAGAGAAAATCTACAAGCAACTACCAGGAAGGAGGGCCTCCTGGGTTGTATAAGTATCTTAACCCATGAAGGGGATGATTATTCTTCCCAAGTCCTTGTCAGGTCTTTAGGTGAATCAACAAATCAGGAAATGTGGCTAGGTGATTGACATGTCCAATTGGATTAACTTGGGGAGGGGGAGCTTCTAGAGAAATGACTCAGAGGTTAAGAGCACTGGCTGCTCTTCCAGGGGCCCCAGGGTCAATTTCTAGCACCCACATTATTGCACAAATTCTACTTGGACTTATAAATAAAAATCCAGAGCCAGATATTGTGGAAAAGTTGAAATATCAGAGAAACAGAGGAACAGCCTCAGCCACCTAGCCACTCCTCACAAATGCTGGGACTGAATGCCTCTGAGTCCTCAGCAGAAAGGGAAGGGCTGAACTCAGCTCTCTTCCATCCTTGTAGCTCTTTCTCTGCCCAGCTATTTTACTTCCTGGTTCAAATTTCCTAGCGCTGGGATTAAAGGTGTGCTTGTTTCTAAGTACTGGGAGCAGAAGCATGGGATCCCAAGGGCTGGGATTAAAGGTGTATGCCACCATCCCCTGGCTGTGTTTGGCCTTGAACTCACAGAGATCCTGGCAGGTGTCTGCCTCTGCCTCTACTGGGACTGTTAGGACTGAAAGTGTGTGTCACTGCTCCCTGACCTCTATGGCTTCGTGGCTGGCACAACTTTATTAGATACACAGTGTATCTATCACCACACCACATGGCAGCTCACACTTGTCTACGACTCCTGTTCCGGGCTCACACACTCACACAGATATCCATGCAGGTAAAACACCAATGAACATAAAAACAGAGAAGCAAAAAACCAACAACAGAGTCTGCGTACTCAAGCTCACAGATATCTGCGTGCCTCTGCATCCTGCGTGCTGGGATTAAAGGTGTGGGCTATCATGCCCGCAGTTGGAGGAACTCTGAAGAGTGCAGTACAGTAGTCTATATAGCAAGTCTGTATAGTAGTCTATATAGCAAGCGAAGTCTATTTAGTAGGCTTAGATTGCCTGAGATAAATTGTAATTAAGCACTAGAGCTACAGTAGCCCAACTTTCACGTCATTGAAGATTTAGTCAGTCGGTCAGCCTTTGTAGAAACAGCTTTTTCCCAGGAATTTTTATTCACAGGACATTGACAAATATTTGACTGTCCTTTTTAGCCCATATATCCTCATTGGCTTTAGTTTCTAATTATGGTTATTAAACAGCCAGACACTTAGTTACCTCAGTATGGACGAATGAATCAAGAGATGGGCTCCAAAGCTTATTATGAGGGTCCATCTTTAATTGTGTCAAGCCTGTGTGTTGAATTGTCCAATACTTCCTTGTAATTATTTTATATAGCATATGTAATTGTATATAAATGTGATTTGCAGTTGTATTTATTCCATATTTACATGAAGCTACAGCTTAGTGATAAAGTATGACCTTTGTAGTGAGATTATATTCTGGTACATTGTAAATAATTGCCCCATCTACTGATTTAATAAAACACTAATTGGCCAGAAGGCAGACAGAAAGTATGGGCAGGGCTACCAGACTAAGAAAACTCTAAGAACAGGAAGAGAAGAAAACGAGGCCAGGATGCTATTCTTGAGATAAACAGACTAATAAAAATGAGTTAAGATGAGAGAACTAGCTAGGAACGTACCTAAATTATAGGCCAGTCAACGTAACATTAATATAAGCTTCTATGTTTCTTTGGGGCTTTGGGACTGCTGGTCCAAATCTTAGAGCTAGTCTAGGCTAAGCATCATACTACAAAGCTGCTACCAAAAGACCAACATGTAAAGTACAGGTAAGCATGGGCTGTGTGGCAAGACAGACTAATAGAAATAGATTAAATTAAGATGCAAAAGCTAGCTAGCAATGTGTGGGGCTAAGTGGCTGCAGGTGGGTCCAGACCGTGGGACTAGGCTGGGCCAGAAACCTATGCTACAGACCCTAGCATATACAGACCCTAGATTTGATCTCTATCACCAATATAAATAAGTAAATACTATGTATTTATCTAATTGCCCTTTATATAGACCCAATATTATAGTAGACTAGGTAGATCTTAGTCCCTGTAGTAACAGAAGAATTGGCAGGCAGTGAATGAATTATATTTCAGACAAAATCAATAAGTCATAGTGTACCAAGTACATTGGACGATGGCAGCTAGCTGTGTAGTAGCTAGAGTGCTACCTATGGTGAAGGACAGTGGGCTGGGGTGCTCTTCCTTTGGGGGGGGGCAGTACTTAATATGGTTATGCAGAGTTTCTTTGTGTGCTATTTCCTGTCATGTGATTTGCAGAGTGTGAAGGAATATAGTCCAGTTTAGGCTGTGTATAGTTCTGAAGGGTCAGGGTTGCCCACTGTGCATACAATTCCCAGTTATGCAGTCTCTGGTATGGATGGATAGGGCTCTTTACATGACAGCAGTCCTGGCTGGTTAAAGTTCAGTTCATGATCTAAGGCCTAGGTCACAGAGTATGGCCTGAAACTATAGGGTCAGTCTGAAACTAGCAATTTGGAATTTCTGGGCTTTGCTTGACATCTATTTCCATTTTGGCCTTCCCTCTACAAATGTCAGGTAGTTTTGTGATTTTTGTCTTTCAACCACCAAAAGTTTTAATTTCTATCCACCTACCTACCTGCCTACCTATCTATTTTGGCTTCTTGAGGCAGAGTTTATCTGTGTACTCCTGGCTGTCTGGGAACTCACTCTGTAGACCAAGCTTGTTGATGTCACAAGTTTTTCTCTGTCTTGCAGGTGGCTCTGTAGCTGCTTATGAAGTGATCACTCAGAGGCTTAATATTAACTACTAACTGTTTGATTGATGGCTTAGGTTTATTGCTAGCTAGCGCTTTCATCTTAAATTAACCCATTTCTACTAATCTATGTATCTTGACGTACCTTTTCCTGTGTTCCATTACATCTTGTTCCCCCAGTAGCCCACAGCATCTGCTCCAACTCTCCACGTTTCTTGTCCCTGCATCTCTCTTGGATTTCCTTCCTGGCTATATTCTTCTGTCTTGCCATAGGCCAAAGTAGCTTCTTTATTAACCAGCGAGAGCAGCACATATTCACAGTGTGCAGAAAGACCATCCCACAGCACAGGCTGGCCTCGAATTCAGAACGATATATGCCTGCCCCTGCCTCTCTCCCTCCAAATGCTGGGATTTGCATGTGCCACCATCACTGGATTTTTATTTTAAAATTTTATTTTATTATTATTTTTATGTATATGAGTGTTTTGCTTACATGTATCTCTACACACCCCTTGCATGCCTGGTGCCTGTGGAAGCCAGAAGATATTTTTAATATTCTGGAACTGGAGATACAAATGGTTGTGAGCTGCCATGCTCTTGCTGAGAGTTGAATGCTGGTCCTTTGGAAGAACAGCCAATGTGCTCTATTTCAGTGCCATCTCTTCCGCCTCACTAACATATTTTAAAGCGTTGTAGAGAAAATAACACTCCTGGTTACAGAGTCTTTGCATTGACTCTATTCCTCATATCCCAGCTTGTCATCTGTATCCTTTCTCTTCAGTCTGAGGAACTTCCGTTGCATTTTGTATTCTTTAATTCTCCTTCATTGATTCACAGAATGATTATACTGACTTTAATGAACGATTCTGATAGATACTGTTTATCTTCCAAACTTCAAACAAAATTGTGCTGCTGGGGTGAAGGGTACAGTGTGTGTGTGTGTGTAGAGAAAGTTAGGCAAGTATCCCCTAACCCTTTCTATGTCTTTTATTACTCTCAAATTGATAACCTCTTTTTCTTGATTATCACAGTTACATTTATATGCATAAATATATAAATACAACCTGGTGAGTCTGTTTTTCTTTTGTGTGTATGGTTTCAGGGCTGACCACTTGGTGCCAGATAACCAGTTAGAAGGCTTACCTCTGGGAGAGGCTAATTCTCCCTCACTTGGTGGTAGTTTGTCTAGGGGTGGGATTTGTAAAAGGACATGAGGTCCACATATTTTCCCATCAGAAGGGATTTACACCTGTTCTTCACCCAGAAGGCTGGAGGAGATGTCTTTAATAACCTGCTAATCTTTGCTGTTCTGTAGAGCCAGGCTTCATGTGAATCCCCAGACTCCTGAGCATTGTTTCCAAGTCAGTAGAGCCCATCGTTATGAAAGAGGTCCCATGTACTTTGCAGAAGTGCTTATTACAAAGCCTTCCTACCTAGACCATTATTCTGAGCACTGTTTCTCAGTCAATAGAACATACAAAGATGGATTTTGCAAAGGAGTTTCGCTGTAGCCATATCTTAGGCTTTGCTGTAATAATTGCCACTGGGAATTTTTCCCTAAAGTTGTACTGTGCTTAAATGTACAGTGCTTAAACTGGAAGTCTGAACCAGCCTGCTAAGTCTTGTTGGACTGGATTTTCTTCTTACCTCTAGTGGATCATTTTTTTACAGGCTGTAGTATTTGTGGGGACCCCTTCAGGGACCCCTTGAGAGCTTACCCCCTTTTGCCTTAGCATGTTTATTGATACTGCCATTGTGCAAGTCTTGTTTATGAAACCATAACAACCAGTGGACGGTTTTACAGCACATATCCCTGGACTTTGGCTCTTGGAATTCGGAGTCTTTCCTGAGCCATAGATGCAGGAGCTGTGATGGAGATGTTTGTATTGGGGCTGGGCTCCTGCCGACTGTTGACCTCTGTATTGTGTCCAGTTGTGGTTTTCTGTATTGGTCTCCATTTGGTGTGATGAGAGGCAATCCCTATATTTGTCTTTGGGTGTAAGGATAAGACTTAGAATGTAGTTAGGAATTCTGCTGGGCTAGCAAGGTGGTGGTAATAGACTTTCTTTTAAGATCCATGACTTCAGTAGCCCCAGAAAGTTGGCTATGAGTTTTTTATGTGCCAAATAACTTGAATGGAAACTAGACATTTTAGAGATTGTGGTATGAGACTTTGGATCTTAATTTAACCCATTGGAGGCTGTTGCTGTTTTTCCTTATTAGGCATAGCCTGTCTTTTCCAGGTTGTGGTTCTTCATCGGTCACACTTCTCAATTTTTGGTGTGTCATTTTGACCTGTTCTCCTGTGTCCACTTGCTTTACTCATAAGTGTGCAGTCTCAGATACTTGTACTGTGTGAGGTGAGTCTCACATTTCAAGAGCAGCTATGGACTCTCTGTGGTTCCTCAACTACAATGGCTTGGGACTTATTTGGTCTCTGGAACTTCCTTTTCAATTTTCCATCTTGGAATGTAACTGGCCCTTGAGGGGACACGGGGGCAGCCTGCTAAGGTTTGTGGGTCTTTGACTTCTACACTGACATCTTATTCAGAAGCTTCTATTCAGAACTTCCTTTGCCTCGTTTCCTTCTTAGAACACAACCTGTCCTGAGGCTCCATCTGGGGACAGAGCTCCAGGTCTTCATAAAGCTCCCCTCCAGGAGGGTCGACTATCTTTCTAGCCCACCACCCACCCTGCTACGGTCAGAACACATTTAGTGGGAGGCAGGGTATGAGTGCTGCCTCTGCCTTTTATAGATGGCGTGAAGATTGTTCTATGCCTACATTTTTCTGCCTCTGTACTAGCTCTGGTGTCCATGCTTTAACAATCACCTCCCTAGTTCACTTTACACATACCACTTCTCTAGTCAATCCCTGTGAGTGCAGCCTGCCTGTGTAAGTATACTTCGGGAGGCCAAGGACATTCGTGTCCTTACATATTTGGAATACCATGCAGGAGATGCTGCCCTCTTCCAGCCATGTGAAGGGTTAGCACTGTTAGGCCTCAGTGGGGCCCTAAGCACCAGCAACTAGAACTACTGGAGACCATCGTAGAAGGGTACAGGAAGCTGTGATCTATATTTTCTGCACCAAGATATGCTAAAGGTCAGGAGAGCCTTCCCAGTAAGCCTGAAGGAAGGAAAGGCCTCTCAGGGACTTGCTGACCCCATGCTCTCATGCTCTGGTTGTCTCCAGTGCCTTTGAAAGACGGGGAAGGAACTAGAAGCCATGTGACCCACGGCGGAAGGCCTGCTATATATCCTGGACTGCATCTTTCCTCACGGGTGGCTCTGTACTTTGTTCTGTTACAGTATGGCTGCCCAAGTGACACTAGAGGATGCGCTGTCCAATGTGGACCTCCTGGAGGAGTTGCCTCTGCCTGACCAGCAGCCCTGCATTGAACCTCCACCATCCTCACTGCTCTACCAGGTAGGTCTTTGTGTACATGAGACACAGCTGGCTGCTCTGACCTCAGCGTGATGTTTTTGTTTTGTCTCCCTTCCTTTTAGCCAAACTTCAACACCAACTTTGAAGACAGAAATGCATTTGTCACTGGCATTGCAAGATACATTGAACAAGCAACTGTCCACTCTAGCATGGTAACGTTATCTGTGTTTCTCTCTCTGTGTAGCAGGGGTCACGTTATAATAGCAAACAAACTACATGTTTTGTGGTAGACTGGGTAGGGAAAGAGAAAGAAATGTCTTAGAGTTTTAAGAAAGTCTATGCTTTTGTTGTAAAATCAGTACTTTTTTAAAAAAGAAGAAAGAAAAGAAAAAAAAAATGTAATCTCTTTGGCCCAGAGAAAATCTTTGCCAACATTGCAAGGGGTGCCCTTGGTTGGTGATCTTTCTTTCTGCATACCTATACATGTATGTCAGGTGTATACTCATATGGGACTGAATTCTGTAATTGTAATTATGTATTTTAATGATTTTTGTGAGCAAGAGAAAATACCTCTAATGTCCACAGTTACCTATTTTTGTACATTCCCCTTTTGTGGAATAAAGAATGCTGTGATGAACATCTTTCTAAATATTTAAGAATAAAGTTATAAGATGAAAGGCTGTATTTTTGTTTGTTTTGAGACAGGGTTTTGCTGTGTAGCCTGGGCTGCCCTGAAACTTGCTCTGTAGACCAAGCTGGGCAAGGTAGTAATGCATCCTAGAACATTTCCAGATTTCAGTCACTTTTTAAAGAACACATATAGGATTTTACATTTTTTTTTAACCAAAGCAAATAATAAAGAAGTAATAGAACAGAACACCAAAGCAGTTTTTAAAAATGATGGTAGCCCTCTTCCCGTGGATACCATCCCTGAATTTTTAGTGCTGTGTGGAGTATTCCTCCTATATATCCTGGATTAGCAGCTCTGCTTCTGGATCCTATCTAAATCAGGAAGCTTGGTGTGAGCTGGAAAAGAAACTATGAGGATGCTATTATGTCCTCTTGCCCAGGCTTCATACTTCTAGCTTCAGGTCTGCATTTCAGGTTGTTATTGAGAGTTGAATGGGGCTGTGGTGGCTTTTCTCAGAAATGACTGTGTTGTCATTCAGAGTCCTTTTTAGCCTGCTGAAGCTACAGGGATATTTAGGGTGGTTGTTGTGGTCGTCTGTAGTGTATCTCCTGTTGACTACAGTCTCCCAAGAGGCAGGCAGGTAGGGTACTTGGTGGCACCACCAGCAGTTTGTAGCTCACTTTGTGTTTGTTCCCCTATTACAAATGGTTTGTCCTGTGTGTTTTGCAGAATGAGATGCTGGAGGAAGGTCAAGAGTACGCTGTCATGCTGTACACCTGGAGGAGCTGTTCCCGTGCCATCCCTCAGGTGCCTTCTCCCTGTCTCATTCCTTTTCCAAGTCCGTTCAGGCCACTCCCTCCTGTGCCCTTTATGCAGTTGTGAGAATGTCTGCTCCAGCCTGTGAAAACCTTAACTTCGAGTTTGTCTCATGCTTAGGTGAAGTGCAACGAGCAGCCTAATAGAGTTGAAATTTATGAGAAGACTGTGGAGGTCCTTGAACCTGAGGTCACGAAGCTGATGAATTTTATGTACTTTCAGGTAAAACATTAAAATAATTAGAGGGGTGAACTAGAGAGTAGGGACCGTAGACAAGGGAGGGCAGAGGCTTCAGTGCTGTTCTGAGTAAATAGCTCTTTCAGGGTGAATCTTTATCCTGCACAAAAGCTTGCTTTCATCAGTTCCAAGTGCAGTGCATGTCTAGGTTTTCAGATATTTTCTTGCCTTCCTGATCCTTCCTATCCTGAGCTTGATCTCTTCTGACCCCTTAGTTAGGGGAGAAATGGCCGAATGGAAGAGACTTGTTTTGCTCTTGAAGCAGTTGTTTGGAAATGTCTAAATGATCTCTTAATGGGTGACTTTACTGGAATTCCTGTTTAACGTTAAAACATCCTGCTTTTCACCTGACAGTCAGCTTCGGTATTTTAGATTCCTTAGTGGAGCATTTTGCTCAGGCTCTGTAGTTCTTTTCTATTTATTGTAGCCCCCAGTTCAAGGGGTCAGTACATCAAACAGGGAACTCAAGACAGTAGGAGCTTTGTAAGCCCACCTCCATAATTATGAGACAGAGATAAGAAAGTATACTGGGTCCCAGCTTCTTTCTCCACTTACTTCTACAGCCCAGGCTCACAGCCAGGGAATGGCATCACCTACAGGGGTGTGGGTCTTTTTACCTCAATGAGTATAATCACGGTAATATCCCATAGGCATGCTTGAAAACCCATCTTCCAGATTCTGTCACGTTGACAATCAGCAGTAACTACTGCAATAGTTTTGCAGGAATTATCAGCAAAATTCTTTTACTTTAGTAAAGAGCCATAGTTGCTATATTGCGAAATAAATAATGGTTTTTACAGAGCAAAGGCATGGAAATTGCCCAGACAAGGGTCTATATGTGAGATGGAAGGTGATCCTAGAGCCTCCGTGAGTAACAGTAAATGAGGGACTGTCCTTGGAGCTTGAATGTTGATCTGATAAGCTGCTGACAAGGGCTCTTCTGCCTTCCTGTTTCTGTGCTCAGAGAAATGCCATCGAGCGTTTCTGTGGGGAAGTGAGACGCTTGTGCCATGCTGAGAGGCGAAAGGATTTTGTGTCTGAAGCCTACTTGATCACATTGGGCAAATTTATCAACATGTTTGCTGTGTTGGACGAGCTGAAGAACATGAAGTGCAGTGTGAAGAATGACCACTCGGCATATAAGAGGTGAGCTCAGACCTGCAGCATGTGGTCGGTCTACCTAGAGAGGTCCTGTCTCAGCCTTGCGAGTAACAGGTGCATATTTCCCGTGTGCTAAAACCATCACTTCTGTTGATGGCACCTACTTACCAGTCTTGGGACTGTGAGTACATGCTACCAAGAATAAGGTGCAGAGGTTGCTGACAGTTTTGGTCTCTGCTAATTTTACACACTGAGAGAAGCCTGGGGCTTTCTGATGAGCCTCAAATGGTTATGGGGAAATCTGAGTGCTTAGTAACCTTGAGACGATAAATATATGCATCTATCTCTGTCCACTGTGTATAGATGGTTGGCCCAGAAAGCATCTTATTGTAGAGAAAGTGGGTTTGTCCTCCAAGGATAAGAAGCTGCAGCCCTCATAATTGCTATCACTCTTGCTTGTTCCTTGTGTGTTGAGTGACCCTGGCACTTCATTGCAGACATGAGGTTGTACTAACTTGGCCCATGCACCATTAGGAGATAACCTTAGGGTCATATTGAGCATTTTAGATCATCTAGACAGCTCTTTCCTATGGTCACTTCCCTTTTGTAAAGGCAGAGAACCAGGCTAGAATGAGGCCAGCAGGGGTGTATTAATCAGGTTTTATTGCTGCTGTAATAAAATACCTCAAATCCAGATTTAGGGTAGGTCTTCTGACCTTAAAAGATCCAGGTTTAGGCTGGGTCTTCCATGGCAAATGATCAGTCAAGAAAATCCCTTGCAAGCATCCCCAGCTGTGTGGCTTTTACTTGACTCCAGGTGTAGTAGGTTGACAATAAGATTAGCAGGCACAGCACCCTTTATTATCATATTCATTCTGTCTGTCTCTGTCTTATTATTTTTTTTTTCTGTGTCCAGATGGTAGCTTTCAGTTCATATTCTAAGTAAAATGCAAAAATAATCCACACAGTTGTGATGAGCCTTGACTGAAATAGAAAAGTGTCCTTAATTCCTTCCTTCCTCAGTCGCCATATCTTCTACCCTACCCCAGCACCTCTTGCCTCTTGGAGTCAATAAAATGAACACATTGAAAAGATAAAATGTTACTGTATCAGTGATATGATTTAACTGTATAAAAGTTTTCAATTTTTTTTTTTTTTTTTTTTTTTTTTTTTTTGAGACAGGGTTTCTCTGTGTGTAGTAGTAGACCTGGCTGTTCTGGAATTCCCTTTGTAGACAAGGCTGGCCTCTGACTCACAGAGATCTGCCTGCTTCTGCCTCTCATGTGCTGGGATTAAAGTCATTTACCACCACTGCCTGGCTCAAAATATTTTACTAATTTTAAAATTTTTATATTTTAATTAGGCAGTGAGGCTGTTGTGCAGTCATTACATGATGCTCATAGTACAGTATGGCTCCTTGAATTCTACCCACCAGTTCCGTCCTGGTCAACCGGGAGGAAAGAGAGTATTAGCAGTAAAGTCAAGTTCCTGACAGGCTCCTTCATCGTATCTTATGGCATACCTCTTGGTTCCAGAGCCATAGCCAGCTGCAGGGAAGGAGTGTTATCATTTTAGGCTGCTCATAAGGAAGAAAGGAAGTGAATTAGTGCGGATGTGATCCCTCCTTGTGGAAACTTAGATGCTTAAGGTTCTGGGTTGTATAGACAGATTCTTCTGCAGTTTCTATTATGTGTAAGGATTCCTTACTTTTTCTCTATGTAGACTCAATGTATGCCTTTTAGGATTTTACTGCATAAGTCTCTTTGTTGAATAGGTGGCAAGTCTAGGACTCTGGGGTATTGAAGTGCTAATGAGATAGCATAGCTGGAACGAGGCAGTTCTCGGGAATTGTGGCAGCCCAGAGATGATTTCTGGGAAGATCCTTAACAATGCATTTCAGGGCTTTTGGAGTCAGGACCTACAGAGACTCTTCTCTGACAGGGAGACTAGGGGTCCTTTGACTCATAAATAAAGGTGGGTGTTTACCTGTATATAGGAGAGGCCAGGAATAGATAGCTGTTGATGAAGTCCATTGACTATAAACAGTAGAACACAAAAGCTCTCTGGAACTGTAGAAAATATATCTAAGTCATCAAAAGGTTTCCCTAGAGCAGAGAGGTTCCAACCTTCCTAATGCTGCAAGCCTTTAATACCTTCATGTTGTGGTGATCCCCAACCATAAAATTATTTTGGTTGCTATTATTTCAATTATGTAAATATGTGACATACAAGATATCTAATATAGAACCTCTATAAAAGGGTTGTTTGACCCCCAGTGGGGTCATAACCCACAGGTTGAGAACCATTGTCCTAAAGGACAGAGACACTGCAAGAGGCTTAAACTACAGCCAGCTTCTGCCACACACATTTCTTTAAATAACTTCAGGTAGAAGAGAGGAATCCTGAAACCACACCCCCCCACCCCCAAAATCAATTTGTAGATATGTTTTAGAATTGACTTTTCTTTCTAGGGCTGCTCAGTTTTTACGTAAAATGGCAGATCCACAGTCCATCCAGGAGTCACAGAATTTGTCCATGTTCCTGGCCAACCACAACAAGATCACACAAGTAAGGCCTGGGTTCTCCACACACCACTGACGGCCTGCGTTGCTGGGGAGGATGGACTGGACGGTAGCTTTACATCTTCCCTGTGTTTCAGTCTCTGCAGCAGCAGCTGGAGGTCATTTCTGGCTATGAAGAACTTCTGGCAGATATTGTGAATCTGTGTGTGGATTATTATGAGAACAGAATGTACTTGACGCCCAGTGAAAAGCACATGCTTCTCAAAGTACGTGAATGTGTGTTGATATATTGTATGCGTAATAAAAATAGTCTGACATATCAAGAAGACAGGGAACAAACTACAGTCAGCCTTCAGGCCTGTCTTCCTGAATCCTCTGACTCTCTCTCCTCAGCCTACAAGAGAAGTATGGGGGAAGCTGACCTCTCCTCCCTTCTCCCTTCACCTAGCTATCTCACTTTCTGGTCCAACTTTCCTGGAGTTAGGATTGATGGTGTGCAGCACTACTGCCTGGCTCTGTTAGATCTAGAACTCACAGACATCCAGAGGATCTCTGCCTCCTGAGTGATGGGATTAAAGGCGTGGGTCACCACTCTCTGACCTTCACAGCTTGGCTCTATGAGTAGTTCTGTCCTCTGATATTCCAGACTATATTTATAAAATATAAACTATATTACTGTGGGGGGGGAGATAGAGTCAAAGAACCTTTCTCGGGGGTAAAGCACAGTTACACAAAAGGCTGTACTTAGTCTAGAATCCTTTGCCAACCCTCTCTTATTCTCAAGCTATCGTGTGCGGATTGTGTCTTTTGACTGTGCACACAGCCTTTTCCCTTTGCTCTGTTCGCTATCTCTGCACATGGTTGGTGGTTGGCCTAAGGCACTGTCAGCTGCTGCCTGCTGCCCAAGCTTGTAACACATCCTTGTCAGGAGAGTACGACAAGATGATGGGGGCATCTGTGACAGTAGAAATGTCGTGACTGCAACTGTGCTGTTTGATGCATGAGCCCTGGTCATGTTCCCAGGGTACACTGGAGATGTGCACATGGCTGTTGGCAGACTGAATTTATTAGTTTTTTATAATCAAGGTTAAGTTTAGTGTGCATGGTCGAGTATTGGCTAGTGCAGTTCTACAAGAGTCTTGTTACTCAGATTAGGCTAGTCAGTGCTACTTTCTTTTTTCATAGCTATCCTGGAAATCAAATTATCCTTTGTAACTGATTTCATTGAAGGAAAAAAATGCATCCAAAGCACAAGGCTAGCAATAGCAGGTATTAAATCACAACAGAACCTTAAAAAATACACAGCTTAACACACATCACACTTGCTGTGAGCTGGGTAACTACTGAATAGAACGTTGAGTCATTCCAGATGTTAAATAGTCTTGATTGTACCTTTGCCCCACCCTTGTTTATGATACCCTAGAGAGAGTACTGTTATATGTACCTGGATTTAGTAGGTATGAAGTTTTTCTATAGAAATGGAACTGATGGCATCATTGAACATCCATCGCATAATTCTCTTGTGTGGTTGCCCAAATTTAGTACTTTTCTGTGCTCTACCCAGCAGGCATTGGTACTCTAGGGTGTCTAGAAAGAAAGCCAACGTAGCCACAGAGATGACATATACAAGGGAAAGGTTTAAGAAATAGAGTGATATGTGATTTAAAGCTAACAGGTTGGCAGTGTGCATCTGTGTAAATTCATAGATCCAAGTGTTATATTGCACTGTTTTGTGGCATTTCAGGTCATGGGATTTGGTCTGTACCTGATGGATGGGAGTGTCAGTAACATCTACAAACTAGACGCCAAGAAAAGAATTAATTTATCCAAAATAGACAAATACTTTAAGGTGAGTATTGTATGTGTATGTATATATATGCTTATATATGAAAACATGTTTCAATTTGCTGGACAAGAGTCTGGCCATCTTGTTTATCGTCTTATACAATCAGCTCAGAGATTTGTTGATTTCTTTATTTCCTTCTTTTTTTTTTTTTTGGCTTGTTTTGTTTTGTTTCTGTTTCATTGATTTCTGCTCTGATTTGTATTAATTCTTGCTGTCTACATGGTTTGGGTTAGGTTTTTTTTTTCCTGTTTTTCAAAAATTTGGCATTTCATCATGAAATCATTTACTTATTCTCTTTCTGATTTATTATTATTTTATATTATGAGTATGTAATTTGCCTACATGTATTGTGTTGTAAGAAGTTTCTGGCCTGGACTTTCCAGTCTAACCTCGTGGTCCGGACCCGCAGACCCACAGTCCCATAGTCCCACTGAAACACACAGACACTTATATTAATTGTACACTTATTGACCTGGGGCTCAGGTATATAACCTGCTAGCTCTTGCTCTTATACTAACCCATGATTCTTACCTTGTTTAGCCATGCGGCTTGGTACCTTTTCTCAGAGCAGCATAGATGCCCACTGCATCTGCTTTTTTGGTGTATCTGTGGCATCTCTGCTCTGTTCTTCCTGTTCCCAGAGTTTTCTTAGTCTGGTAGCCCCATCTACACTTCCTGTCTGCCTTCAGCCAATCAGCATTTTTATTAAACCAGTAGGCGGGACAATTACTTACAATGTAACATAATCCCATTACAGTATTGTGTGTATGTGCGTGTATGTGTGTGTGTGTGTACATGTGTAGAATATGTACATGTTCAAGGTGTATGCATGTGGATGTTCATGAATATGAGAGTGCATGTGCATGGAGGCCCGAGGGTTGATGTCAGGTGTTTTCTTCTATGTCTTTAACTTACTGTTTTAAGACAGGGTCTCTCACTGAACCTAGAGCTCATTGATTTCCCCAGACTGGCTGGCTATTGAGCTTTAGAGCTCAACCTGGCTCTACCTTCCGAGTGCTGGCTTCACAGATTCATACCCTACATTTAGCTTTTACATGACACACATATTACCCTGTTAGCCATACCCCCAGCCTCATTGTGGTTTTGTTAGTTAAAGTTTCCTGATGTATCCCTGGTGCTTTTCCTGTTAGCCTTTGTGTGTTCCTTTTTGTTAATACTATTTCATGTTTAATGTTCTTTTTTCCCTATTGATTTATAACTGTCTATCTTTTGTATAGTTAAGTCTTTTATTATATAAATGTTTTTAAACACATGCACTGTAGGAGGCATGCCTCCTAGAAAACATTAGAAAATCAAAAGTTGCTAAATGTGAAGGCTATTTATTTTCAAGGGAAGTAAATGATCTTCTGTCACCCTGAAGGCTGGTGTTACTTGATAAACTGGTGATCTTCTGCTAGTCTGTGGAGCCAGCCTCCTGAATCCTCCAATTTCCTGAGCATGTTTAGGCTCTCGTCTTGAGTAAAGAGAACCCATCCTTATTGTAAAGGTCACAGGTGCTTTTTGCTATGGTGCAAGGGACTTTCAAAGTAGATATCTGTGAAGTTTTGTTATGAGAATTCTCACATGGAGACTTTTGCTCTAAAGTTCAAATAAAAAACTTAAAACCATGGGATCTTACTCTCTTAATTCTGATCCAGTCTAGCTGACCAAGTCCAGCCAAGTTTCTATCCTTTACTTCTTTGTGGTTTGTTTCCCTGAGAGGGGGCTACCCTCCCACTCCCCAACAACACGCCCTCCTTCTCATGGTTCACCATTTCCCCTCAGCTTTAAAATATAATTGGCAAAAAAAATACCATTTATATTACTATTTATATTCATGGTATAAGATGAGTGTGAACTGACTACATTGAGCTCTTATGTGTTTTTTTCATGTAAATGTATTCTAATAGTGAATTTCAAGCAATGTAAGATTGTTAAATGTTGTCAGTCTTAGATCCTTCTCAAGAGCTGAAATTTCATGCCCTTCCTCTTCAACTCCCTTTTTCTCTGCCTTGTAGTCATGTCTTTGTTTTCTTTTGCTGCTGAGGACTGAACCTAAGGTCTTACTAATAAGGCCCATGCTAATACACATTTGGCTCTGTCAATGGGCTGTGAGAACTATGTTCTCATCCCTCCCCTGAGAGGGGTATCATTTCATCAACGGATGTTTTTGATTTTATTATATTCTTGGTATGCCTGTCTTTTCATTTGTATCCACGTGAAGGTATCCCCAGAATTTGCTGCTATGTCACCTCTGTGCAGCATTGCTTTCTTGTTATCTAGATCTATAATCCTTCTCTGGAACTGACTTCATATTTATTTGTGGGGGAGATAAAAGGTTAATATTCTTAGAATTTTTTTCTACTGTGGTTATTCACTTGACCCAGCTTATTTGTTACAAAGAGATTCATTTCTCTGTTGCTCTACAGTCTCTCCCACACATAAATCAGTCTGTGGGTCTGACCTGGGTCTCTGTCCTGTATTCTGTCTGGCTTCCTTTGTCTAAGCAGGTCCACACCTTCTGTTTTTGTTGGGGTTTCAATTGCTGTGAAGAGACACCATAGCCACAACTCTTTTATTTTTATTTTAATTTTTAAATAGTTTATTTGTATTTTATGTGCTTTGGTGTTTTGCCTGCATGTATATCTGTGTGAAGGCATCAGAGCCCCTGGCACTGGCAACAGATATTGTGAGTTGCCATGTGGGTGCTGGAAATTGAACCTGGGTCCTCTGGAAGAACGGCCAGTGCTTTTAATCTGAGCCACCTCTCCAGTCCCCACAGCAACTCTTATAAAAGGAAACATTTAATTAGGGCTTCCAGTTCAGAGGATTAGTCCATTATCGTCATGGTGGGAAGCATGGTGGTGTGCAGGCAGATAGTGAGCCACTAGGCATGGCTTAAGCCTCTGCAAAGCCTGCCCCCCAGTGACACACTTCTCCAACAAGACCACACCTCTAGTAATGTCACTCACTGAGTCTATGGGGCCATTTTCATTTAGACCACCACACCGACTTATTAGGTACAGCTTCCCACCAAGTGTGCTTATCCAGAAGAGACTCTCTTTCAGCTTTATTCTTTAAGATCATCTTAGATACCAGCCTTCACTTTTCAAGGCAGAGTTTAGAGTTGGTATTCTGGTTCACAAACAAAAGCACTTTCCTACTGAAATATTGATTTGGTTTCCATAAATATAGGTCTGGGATGGAAGTATAGCTTGGTAGTAGAGGGATTGCTTTTAATATATACATGATCCTGCATTTTGATTCCTAGCAACAACAAAGAATAAATTTAATGAAAACTGTCACGTCCAAAGGAGACTCCATTTCCCAGAATTCCAAAAGGCAGAAGGGACAATTGGCTGTCTGGTGCCAATCAGCATGCTGGTCTCCTGGCTCTCTCAGTATCACAAGTACCTGTTACATATTTCAAAGTCCATTCTGCCTCTTCTTACCTCCTCTCTAAAATCTACAGCTCTTAGGCTTCCCTTCCCCAGCTACTCATTCTACTTGTAACACTCCTATTTTTTATATGTTCAAGTGTGCTCCCCACCTCCTGTGTGTCATTGTGTTTTCTCTACTCTCTTGTGTCCCTGCTCTCCCCCCCCCCCCCCCCCCCCCCCCCCGGTGTCCCAGACAGCCCGGGCTAGGTCCAGTCTGCTGGCCAGATGCCTCTGGCTGTTCTTTTTATATATATTTACAATAGAAACCTCCCCTTTAACCATACCATGGAACAGTCATGTCAGTTCATACAAAAATAATAAAATGCTATTGGGCCTTCTAATACACGAATATGATATATTGTTCCATTTAAAGTTTTCTCTAGAATTTTAAGGATAGGATTTTTGCTTTGAAGTCCTAACACATCTTTTGTTCATCAGTATCTGGTTCTGTTGTAAACTATTTTCCTATAAATTTTCATCTAAGTGTTTGTTCAGTATAATATAGAAATGCAGCTGTGGTTGTTGCATCAAGGTAGGTTAAGTCTTTAAATATATTTCTCTGTGTTGTTTCTTAAATTGTGTTTTGTTCTTTTCAAAGAAGAGATTTACGTACTGAATGACTTACAGCTGTGTTTAACCATAGCTGATATTAGCAATAGTTGTTTCCCTTGGTTATTTATTTGGTGACTGGATATACATTGTGATTCTTTTCTTTTCCTCATGTTGAATACAGCAGCTGCAGGTGGTTCCACTTTTTGGAGATATGCAAATAGAATTGGCCAGATACATCAAGACCAGTGCTCACTACGAGGAGAATAAGTCCCGGTAGGAGGAGAATCTGCTGCCTGCCAGAGCTTCCTGCAAGACCCTCTGGCCACCTCCATAAGCATGCATTGTGCATTTCCTTTTCTAAAGTAGCACCTAGACATTGCCACACATGTGGAAACCAATGTCCCATATGGCAGCTCTTGCTAGATGTGGCCGTTTGTGTTTAAATTCATTGATAAAAGCACTAAACATTTTAATTTCTGTAGTAAAGCAAACCACATTTTGACTGTTTAGTGGCCAGTGACTGACTAGCACTGTTGGACAGCACATTAAAATATTTTTGTGATTTTAAACGTTTCTATCACACTGTGCTGATTGAGAATATAGAAATAAGAAAATAGTTTTCTCAACCCAGTGCTGTGGTGAAACAAGCCTGTCAACAAGCTCTGAGGAGGAGCAGGGATGTGCATGTATATTAACAGAGGTGCCAGCCCACCCTGGAGAGGAGCAGGGATGTGCCCTATATTAACAGAGGTGCCAGCCCACCCTGGAGAGGAGCAGGGATGTGCATGTATATTAGCAGAGTTTACATAAATGCTGTTTAATGGAAATAGGTTTTTGTTGCTTTTTTTTTTTTTTTTAAGTGATGACAGTAGCAGCTGTGGCAGAGATAATATAGCGCGCAGATCCTGAAGAGCTCTCTCTATGCAGAGAGTGATTTCTGTTGCAAAGGTTCTGTAGCTTACAACATTATGCATAGAACCTAACTTATTGTACATTCTACATAGCCCATTGATTTGTTGAGGCTCATACCCATGGCCAACCTGTATTTACCACTTAGCTGTGATTTAGACATTACATTTCTCCCTCCAGGTCAGCAGACCTCTCCTAATGAGAAAACTATGTAGTACATCCTTGAGGTTTTATGGCTCTCAGATGATTTCTGTCATGTATTCCTTATTTTGTTTTTTTAAACAACTCCTTTAAAGAATGTAAAACTCATTGAATGCTCCTAGCACCACAAATAGTGTCTCCCCCATACAGTTAGTGCTGTACCTAGGCACTGTGCTGGTGCCTCGGGTCACACAGGACTTTCTCTCCATGCCCAGGTGGACCTGCACATCCTCAAGCAGCAGCCCACAGTACAACATTTGTGAGCAGATGATCCAGATCCGTGAAGACCACATGCGCTTCATCTCTGAGCTGGCACGCTACAGCAATAGTGAGGTACATGCCTACTACACCATTTAGGCAGCACCCAGAGCCACAAAAGCATTCAAGTATTGTTTTTATTCTTTTGCGTGCAAATATTAACATTGCTTTTTTAGATGGTGGATTTTTAAAATTTATTTCTTTAATTGACCAAACCTAACTAGGAAAAGATCCCTAAGCCCAAACCTAAATACTTAAAAACAAATAAACAAAACCCTCATAATTGATGAATCGGTGCAGTTCAGCCATGTCTGTATCTGCTGAGCTATGTAAAATAGAGTTTTGCATCAGGAAAGCACTGGAAGGGCTAGGGTTGGTAGAACACTCTGCTAGCACATCTGTGACTATTGAGTATCAGCCCTGGTGAAAGTGGAAAGGGTAATAGGGAGGGAGGTAGGAAGGGGCGAGGGCAGAAGGGGAAGGGAGGGTCCCAAAGGAAAACTAAGGAAAGGATGAGGCAATAGAAACTGGATGGAACTGGCTAGGGATTGGGGAGGGGGGAGCATGTTCTGATATGTAGGCCTTGTGTTTAGAAGGGAAGTCAGTCCCAAGGCCTAGGGTAACTGGAGCCTCTGGGTCATTACAAAGAATCCTCTACGGGTCTGGATTGGGTTCATTTTCTCTTTCAGTTAAAGAATTAAAAACTCAAGCACCGGAGGTATTATCAGGGAAAATCTTGGACATAATCAGCCAGTGGAAAACACTAATTAAAAATAGACACATAGAAAGAGGCACCTGGAAAGATTCCCTATAAAGCAGAGGAGGGACTCTCAAGTTGGTTTCACTTCAAGAGGTACAGATTGTGTGCTCGAATGTGGGGAATCTTCTATTTTTAGGCTTGGTCAGTTTAAAAAGAAAAAGAGAAACTGATATATACACCCACAACTTCAGGGCTAGCCCTTGAACTTGTTGGCCTGGTCTGCCTGTAGGGGGCCCTGCTGGAGGTCAGGTCTTCATCTCAAGTTAGGAAGGTGCAGTCAAAGCAGCAAGTTTGCCCCTTGTTATCCGTCTGCAGGACCTTTATCAGCCTCTCTGATAAAGGTGATCATTTTAGCTCCTAGTCCCTTAGTAGGGCTGTCTGGGAAGGGTGGGCCTAGAGTTGAGTTAGGAAGAGGTTTGTGGAGATGTAACTCAACTTAGTACAATTCAGTTATTGAAATTCCACAACTGAAAGATGTTGATACATTTCATGAGCTGTGCAGCTGTCATGAAGTCCACATTCTTATTTATCCCAAAGAGATGTTATGCCCATCAGTAGCTCCCTCCCTTTGATGGCAGACTAATTTGTGTACCTGAAGCATTTCGTATAAGTGAATCAACAACTTGTAATGGTCTGTTGATAGCTGGCTTTCCCCCCACATACTCTTGTTGCCAATGGTTTTTCTCTAGGGAAGTGTATAGCAATTCTTTATTCTATAACTAAGTAATATTCTGCCAGGTAGGCATGCCACATTTGTTTTTATCATTGGTTGATGTTTAGGTTATAAGAATGCTCTAGAAAAGTATATGTGTGAGTTTTTGTGTAAAAAGAGTTTTCATTCCTCCTAGAGAAGAGACTTAGGAGTAGAAATGTGAACCATGGCAGGTTGCTCCAAAGACCAACACTGAGGAACTGACAGATTACATTCATGTCAGGAGTGTGTACGGATTCTGATTCCTCTGATGTTCATCACCTCTGCTTAATGTCTGCTGGGGAATTATTTTGAAGGGTTTTTCATCTCACACGTAGCCCAGGGTAGCCACTGAACTCTCAGCCCTTTGAGTATTGGATTACTGCATGCATCAACCCCATCTTTTTATTTTTGATTCTGGCTGTTAAATTTATTAAAAGCATTTTGCTGTGAAGTTCCAATGTCCTGATAGCTGAGGCAAATGGAGATTCTTCTATTCTGATCTTCATTTGCTTATATTAACTCCCAGATCACACATTAAAAATCATATAGACATCATATCTCTATGTACATGAATATATAGGTTACAGATGGCTACAAAGGGTCACAGGCTGCAACAGAGATCAAGATCAAGTAATTTCAAGAAAGGAAGCCTTGTTGGAAGCCAGCCTGAGTCTGATAGAAGTGCACAGGGTTCTCTGCTGTCAGAGAATGAGCCCTGTGTGAGGTCTGCTGCAGGCACTTACGCTGCTGGGCCACAGTTTGAGCTGAGCCTCAGGATTGAGTCAGGACCAAGGAGGACAGTGACAGAGCGCTGGAAGGTCTAGACTGAAGAGGTTGTCATTCCAGGTGGCCACATAAATGGCTGAGTGGATGAGTGGGCTGAGTCAGCCCTGGGGACCAAGCTGAGCTGAAGCCCCTGAGACACTTGGACTTTCTGTCCATGTCTTGACGCACATACTGGGTGGACAGTCTAGCTAGGCTGTTCCTATACACAGTTCTGTATCTATATTCATCTCTTTCTGAGATCTAGGTGAGGGAGTTAAACTTTTTCCTTGGTCTGATGGGGTCACATAAGTTCCAGACCCCTTTTTCCTCTCTGATTGTGATGTGCCCATATATTGAAATGATTTTTATTTACTTTGATTAGTTTATAGGATGACACCCATTTTTCTTTTAGGAATCAGTTATTTATCTGTGTGTTCCTTGTAGGCAGGGCTGTACAGACCTCTATACCTACCAAGTGCCCAAGTCTACCTGTTTATACTCAAAGTAGAGTCAAATGCTACTTGTAAAATGAAGTTTATAAGGGTAAGGCACAGCCTGGAAAACCATTTTCTCACATTGTGAAGTAACAGACCAGAGCACAGCCTTGTCAATGGGTTGGATGTAAGTTGTCCTCTGACTAAGCATTGCTGAGCGTATTTTCATGTATTGATGGGGCAGTTGTACATGTTTTTTTCACAAATGCCTATTGAGGGCACTGAGCTTAGAGCTCATCACTGGAGTGTTTGTCCAGCATGTATGAGGCTCATCGCTAACACTGTGCAAGCAAGATAAAACAAATAGCAACAAACCCCAAACAAGAGCTAAAAGTGGTGCAGACTTCTAACCCAGAGTTGAGGAAGCAAAGATCAGCAGTGAGTTCAAGTCAGTCTGAGCTGTATAGCAGACTCCTCATCTTGTGGGTTGTTGGTGGTGGTGATGTGGTTTTGTTTGTTTTTATGTGACTTTGAAATAGATGCTACGTCAGCTTTTCCAAGGGAGAGAAGCAAATGTCTATTTGCCCCAGATGGCAAACCAAAGAGACCGTTCTGTCCAAATCTAATTGATGTAGTAAGTTTAACTAGGGTTACTTGCAAGAACAGGGATGGTGTATGGATAGTTACATACCACTGAATCCAGCAACCATTTACTGCTCACACACCTGACGGGAGAAGTAGGGCATAAATGGTAACAGAGTTCTGAGAACACTGAGAGAGTTCTAGAGTGCAGGAGGGCAAGGATGATGTCGTACCCAGATGCTGTGTTCCAAGGCCACTGAGGGAAGCTCAGTGGGTTTTCTTTTATGCCTTTGCTTATGTGCCCTAGGTGGTCACAGGGTCTGGCCGCCAGGAAGCCCAGAAGACAGACGCCGAGTACAGAAAGCTCTTCGACCTGGCTCTGCAGGGTTTGCAGCTTCTGTCTCAGTGGAGCGCACATGTGATGGAGGTGGTAAGCCAGTGTTCCCCTGGTAACTAAATGTGCAACCACTCCTGGGTGGTTAGGAATTCTTCAGAACCTGTCTGGTCGCAGAGGTTCTCCCCTTCTCAGTTATACATCTGAAAGTTTGCCATCATGAGCATCATTACATTTCTTTTCTACACCTATTTCTTTATTTGAGGCAGAGGAAGAGAGTGTGCCAAGGCACACAGATGGAGGTTATAGGACAAGCCGTAATAGTAAGACTGCCTCAGACCTGGTCCTCAGACTCCGATGGCAATGTCTTCTCGGCCGCTCTCCTCCCTGTGACCAACATTTACTCATTGGAGTTGTAACTTTAGCACTTGAAGGCTTGGTAAAATGTTTCTAGTAACATAGAAAGATTTAAATAACTGTAAATTGCATACATTTTCCCTTTTAAGAGTTTATTTTAGTTAGATAAAAATTATCTGATTGGAAGGTACATGGTCATTTGAAAGGCAAATTTTTGTTTTAGATACAAGCAAGTTGCGTAAGGTTTTACTTACTCGGCATATAGCAATTTGTACATTTTGCTTGAGTTAGTTCTTATGCCTGGCTTATGACTGTGTGTTTGCTGTCTTCTTTGGAGATAATAGTGTGTGGGTGAGAGAGAGGAGAGAGGAGAGAAGCAGTATTTGTTTAAAGGCTCACCTCTCAGTGTCCTCAGCTATCCAAAACCAAGTACTTTGCTTTCATTGTGGAATATCTTTCCTCTTTTTGACTGCATCAGTACTCCTGGAAACTTGTACATCCAACTGACAAGTACTCCAATAAGGACTGCCCTGATAATGCCGAGGAGTATGAGCGTGCCACACGATACAACTACAGCACCGAGGAGAAGTTTGCCCTGGTAGAGGTGAGAACGTCTGTCAGCTTCCTTTTTCTTGTGAGCTGATATTGTTGCCTTTCAAAGGCGAAGAACAGACTGTCATCTGATGATATTGCTTGTATGCTAGGCAGCCCACCGCCTCTGTCAGAGAGCCCGAGAGAAGAGAGAGAAGGCTGTTTGATATATTAGTTGCTTAGGCATGTGTTGCCAGCCCCTCTTTGAGCACGTGTAAGTGGAGAACAGTTTCTTGAAAATAGAACGACAAGTGATAAATTGGGATTTGGTCTCTGTCCCCTGAGAGGAGAGCCAGTGGCAGGCTCTGGTTGTTTCCTACTCACGATGACTACTAATTCTTTACCCTCACTTATCTGTGACTTAGCAATCTTGACCTACTTCCTTACTTACTTGTTTTTTAAAGTTCTTTTTTTGCTGGGCCTTCTAATGAACAAAATTTCTTAATTCTAGTTTTTATTTATTATCAGTGTGTGTGTGTGTGTGTGTGTGTGTGTGTGTGTGTGTGTGTGCGCGCGCACGCGCGCGCGCGTGCGTGCAGCTCTCCCACACCACACCACATGTGTGAAAGTTCTCTTATTTTTGCCATATTCAGGGGTTGAATTCAGGTTATCAGGCTTCCTAGTCCTGGGATGAACTGGATATACTGGAATATCAAGGACTGTTTGGCCTTGAACTCACAGAGATCTGATAGATCTCTGCCTCTGCCTCCCAAGTGCTAGGGTTAAAGGTGTGTGTCACCGCTCCCTGACCTCCATGGCTAAGGTCATGTCCTCTCTGAGGCTGGCTCTGTCCTCTGATCTTCAGGCAAGCTTTACTTGATACAGTACATCACCACATGATGTGTCTATTTCCTGTATCATATCTTCGACATCTGAGATTCTTTCATCTCCTGTATTCTGATGGGGATGCTTGCCTCTGCGGGTCCTGCTTATTCCTGAATTTTTCGTTTCCAGAATTCCTTCAGTATGTGTTTTCTTTATTGCTTCTATTTCCATTTTCAAGTCTCAAACATTTTTATTGGTTTCCTTCAATTGTTTGTATTTTGCTGGCTTTCTTTGAGGGATTTAGTCACTTCCTCCTTAAGGATGTCTACCATCTTCATATAGTTAGTTTTAAGATCTTTTTCTTTGGCTACAGCTCTGTAGGGATATTCATGTCTGCTGTGGAAGGATAGCTGGGCTCTATTTGAGACCTATTATCTATCCTGTCTGTTGTTGATTGTGTCTTTACACTGGCGTTTTTGTTTCTGGGCTTGGCATGATTAAAGTTCTAGGCGCTGGTTTCTGGATTTGTCTTTGTTGGGTGGGTAGTTTGTTCCTTGGTTTCTGGCATTTTGGAGCATGTGGTGGTTGTGTATTGCCTATTTTTCTTGCCTCCAGCTGGGGTCCTGTGCAGCATCAGGGACAGACTGGGGGTTGGGTCTGGGGAGTAGAGAAGGGAAGGTCTGAGTACAGCCTCCCTAGATTCTCACAGTGGTGGCTTGTGGCTAGTTCTCTTCTGATATCTTGAGAGCTAGTCCTTAGGGAGCCAGGCTTCAGCTCAGACTCATCTTGATTCTTCCAAGTCCTGTGTCCAAAGTATATAATGTCTTCAACAATAAGGATATACCTTCAAATTAGGGAGGCAACCAAGAGCAATAGCAATAGTCTGTATTGGGTTTTTTTGAGGATGGGGGGAGCTTGGAATCCCCTGACCAACAACTCAAAAGGAGGTTTCTTGTGTATGGCTCTAACAAAGAGCATTGTCACCTCAAATTATGTTACTTCATTTCATTTAAAGTGTGTGTGTGTGTGTGTGTGTGTGTTACGTGTATAGTAATAACAAGCTGCATGTGGAGGTTTAGATAAGTGGGACAAGGTTTCCTTGTACTGAAAAAGAAGGAAACCAAAGGAAGATCTGTGAGTGAGAAAGTGACTTCCCAGGCAGTAAAGGGCTGTCCCCTGTCTGCCTTCGGCCGCTGAAAGCTGTGTCCCTACAGGTGATCGCCATGATTAAAGGCCTGCAGGTGCTAATGGGCAGGATGGAGAGTGTGTTCAATCATGCCATCAGGCACACTGTTTATGCTGCACTGCAAGACTTCTCCCAGGTGACCCTCAGAGAACCGCTGCGACAGGCCATCAAGAAGAAAAAGAACGTTATCCAGAGGTCAGCCTCCCACATTCGCCCCTCCCCTCTCCAAAGCAATAGGCAGAGCTCGGGTTCAGGCAAATGGAGCGTCTGCTTTCATAAAGTAGGCTCAGTACACTTATCTTCAACCCCTACTCATTTTTTTGATGAATTAAATCTACAGAGAATATGATGGGCCCTAGTAACCTGAACAGCAGTAGTTAGTTTATTACTGAGTATTAAGGAGTTTAGAAACCCAGAGTCAAGAGAGTATTCCAGTCACCAGGTATACAGGGATATAAGGCCCCACATTCTAGTCTCCCTCCTCTAAATATGTCATTCTTAACAATTTTCTTTTTTTTATAAGTTGACTTTCAATGAAATGTAAGGAACACGTGTAAATGAGACCTGCCGGAGTCGGGAGTGTAGAGTGCTGTTTTGCTTTCTAGTTATCTAAGATAATATGGTTTTTAACATTAACAAGTCTGTCTGTGTGTACATTCTAATTATAAAAGTCTAAAATCTAAGATACTGTAGCAGTCAGAGAGAGAGAACGCACACACACATACAAGTGAGTGTGTGTGTGTGTGTGTGTGTGTGTGTGTGTGTGTGTGTGTGTGTATGGTGTTAGGGAATCAACATGCGTCTTTGCACATACCGTACATATACTTTACCACTGAAGCTTAAAAATCCAAAACTTTTAAAATGACAATATAATGTCATAGTAAAAAATGACATCCTGAATTAGATAATTTTATATGCAAAATTATTTAAAATTATATATAAAATTGTTACCTAGCTATCTGTGTAATTTATATATAAAACAAATTAGTATTGTATTTAGACTTGTATCTTATCCCCCAAGAAAATTTATATTCAAATATTCCCAACCTCAGGCAGATATGAAATCTCAAACCCCCTGTTCTAGTCTGTCAGGTAATGGTCTTGTTGTAGAAACATTAGATATAGAAGTACCTGCCCTCGACAAATCAGACCTGTCCCACCAGCTAGAGACTCTATGGAATTATAGAATACATACTGTACTTTGAGTTTTTGTTTTTAAAGACAAGGCTTCTCTATGTTGCCTTGGCTGGCCTGGAACTTACTCTGTAGACCAGGCTGGCCTTGAATTCACAGAGATCCACCTGCCTCTGCCTCCAAGTGCTGGGATTAGAGGTGTGCACAACCAGTACCTCTAGGCTGTACTCTTGAGTTTTATCTAGAGCTTTCCACATGAACTTACCAGAGTAACATAAGATGTCTAGTCATTGTACCCTACCCTAACAGTACATCCTGTGTACATGTGTGATTCCGGTCTCCTGAGTATGTGATGAGTTCACAATTCTGTTGGTCATAGGAACGATTGGCCTTAGCCAGGTAGAGCTCTCCTCTCTGGGTGGACTTCTGAGGGTCCTGTTCTTCCTGCTTTGTGTTCATGAAGTTAAACATTTTTTCCTGGCGTATTGGTACAGACTACCATCTTTTGGGTCTAGTAGCACTTTAAGGAATGCACTGTTTTTGTAAGTGTTGTAACTAATCTCTCACCATGTCACATCAGCCAGAAGAGTTTTCTTGGTGGATTGGTTGTTAGGTGAAGAGATGCTGTCATTGCAGAGATCCCTGTCTGATGCCGTGATGGGGTGTTTAGTGTTCTGCAGGCCATCAGGAAGACTGTGTGTGACTGGGAGACTGGGCATGAACCCTTCAACGACCCAGCTCTGCGTGGCGAGAAGGACCCTAAAAGTGGCTTTGACATCAAGGTGCCACGCCGTGCTGTGGGACCCTCCAGCACACAGGTTCTCATCATTTTTGTTCTAGAACTGGGCTAAGAGGGTGGAGGTGGGCGTGCAGACGAGGCAGGACTGAAATAGGGGTACCATTGTCTGCTCAGGCACATCCCATTCTGCCTGGGGCTTTGCTTCTCTTCTATACTTTGCCCAAGTGAATCTGAGACATTCCTGTGAGTATCTGGTTTTTTCATTTAAACTGCAGAAGTCATTCAATGCCATTTCTACTTCTGTCTGTGAAATATATGCCTACATTTCCATATTTATACCATGTTTCCTGTATGCTTTTTTGGAGACGGGGTCAAATGTAACCTAGGATGGCCTCAAACTTTTAATAATACTGCCTGCACCTCCTGGGTGCTGGGATTATGGGATCTTAACAGTCTTGACTGGCCTGGAACTTACTGAAGAGCCCAGGGTTAGCTACAGGCTCATAGCTGTCTTCCTGTTTCAGCCTCCTAGAAATTTAGACACGTGCCAGCACATCTGTGTTTCTCTACCAATATTTAAATGTATGGTTGTAATTTCCATGTTGAACCTATCAATTGAGTGTTCCTAAAATTGAAATGTTGCTTTCATATGTTGTGGTCTAAAGCTGCTGTTGCCACTTTCTCTTCTGATGTATGTAGGCCTTCCTTAAGGTGCTTCTCACTGACTCACCTCCGGTTATATATGCTCCTCTGCTTTGGCCCCTCTCCTCCTTACACTGTCTCTTAGAGGTTTCATAATCTCTGTCACTCCAGTAGAAAGGTACCAGCACATGGCTGGGTCTTGAAGATCAGTAGGAATGCTCTTGGCCATTCTTGGGGTCTGTGTGAGGCATAGCACTGCCCACTGCCCTCTGCTCTTCCTTTCCATTCACCTGTCCCTGTGTCCCCACCCAGACCTGTGCATCATGTGACTAACGGCTCTCTCCGCTTCTCCTTCCCTGTCTGTCCATGTCTAGCTCTACCTGGTGCGCACTATGGCTGAGTCCTTGAGCTCTGCCGAGCTGCTGAGGCAGCTCAAGTCTCTGGGCATGGAAAGGCTCTTGCATGTGGTAAACGCGTTTCTGAGGCAGTCGTACACCTACCCACCTCTTTTAACCTTTGGTGGTAAGACATTGTTTGTGTTTCTTGTTGATGCTTATGGCATGGAGGTGAGCTGCTCCTCTACACATGCTTTCTCCCAAGAAGCAGCATCTTGGCTATATGGATACCCAGTCCCTCTGGACAGCCCGACTGTGGCAGGCTGATTGCAGGCATGGGACGTAGTCAAGGTGTAGTGGAGCAGTTCTTCTTCTATAGATTTTCCCATTTGATGTAACTAATGTACCATTTATATTTTTTTCCCTACGAATATCTTCTTGGATAATACAGCTTTACATGGTGAGAACTATGCTAGAGTCCCTCATTGCAGACAAAAGTGGTTCCAAGAAAACCTTGAGAAGTAGCCTTGAGGGGCCCACCATATTGGACATAGAAAAATTTCATCGAGAGTCATTCTTCTACACTCACTTGATAAATTTCAGTGGTAAGAGACAGTGCTGACCAGAATCCAGCCTGGCATGCTCTAACTCTGCTAACACCACCTGGACGCTTCTGCCTACCTGACCATTCTCCTGCCCATCTCTTCATGCACCCACATGGTGCCACGTCCTAACCTTTGTGGTGGTGGCCAGATATCCTGGAGATCCCCAAGTTCCCTTGCCATCCCTGACCTCTGACATTGTCTCTGTAGGACATGGCCCTTAGCAGGACAAGGACCATAGGGCTTAGTTGGCCCTGCTATGTAACACAGAATCAGGATCCCAAAACAGAGAAATATGACCTCTTACCTGGATCAAACCCAGGCATTGTTAAGCAGAAGAAATGACCCCTCTGGCCCCCACTGCCCAGGTATTAAAAATGCTCTAAGACAGATAAGTCACTATTTTGGTGACACCTTGCCACTTTGACCTGGCACTGGTGGGTGCTCTCTACCCTCTGTGTCTGCCTGTGGCCTCAACAAGCTGTTCATGTCTTTTGCTTAGAGCAGAAGGCCTCTGTGTCTTGCCAGGGTGCCGCAGGCAATGACTAAATATTAATACTGTTACTGTTAGCTCTGGGAACATAAAACAAATCTTAATTGTTTTAAATCTTGTTTCTAGTTTTGTATTGATTAAACCACTCCTGAATGTGCATGTAATCTTGTGTCCTAGACACTGGTGTTTGTCCTATGTAAAGGGAAATACAGGTTGAGTATCCTTCATCTGAAATGGTTGGGACCAGAAATGCTTCAGATCATGAATCTTTTTGGGAGGACAGCTGGAGTAGTTAGATATGTATAAAGTCATATTTAGGAGATAAGATCCAAGTATCAGTACAGTTTCTGATTTATATACTGTATGCACACATTCTGAAGACTCAACAGAGTTGAGTTATTGCATGACCACATTACAGTCAATTGCAGATATTACTCTTTGATTTTACAGACAGTTGTTTTAGTGTGTCAACATCTGAGCACACTCTGGTTTGTTATACTGTCTCAGAGTGTGACCTGGTCACTAACCACGGCAGTACTGTATCATATTCTTTGTGTGTCCACATTTGGATTTCATCCCAATGCATGAGATGGGATATGAAATGTTTCATTCATGATATCACATTTTATCTACTAATTCTGAGATTTTGGAGCATTTAGGATTTCTGGTTTTTGGATTAGGGATGTTAAACCTGTGGTCCTGTTTTCACTTGTGTGGACACCGCCCCCTGATCCTGCCAAGAAGGTTCCTGAGGTCCCTGATGGCAGGATGACACATCAGAAGGTGTAGGGTTCTCACTATACTTACACCACACCCACACCCATGTTAGTCTTGTCTCTCATGTGAAATGTCTGGTGACCCCTTTCTGCTTGCATCCATGCTGCATGGCTGGGAGCTAAGCATAGAGGAGCCACATCCTGTATGCAACACCTCTTGTCTTCTCTGTAGAAAGTCATTTTCTAGTAAGGAAAGATAACCTGGTGTCATTTGCATCCCTCAAGAGACACTGCAGCAGTGCTGTGACCTTTCACAGCTGTGGTTTCGAGAGTTCTTCTTGGAGCTGACCATGGGCAGGAGGATCCAGTTCCCCATTGAGATGTCTATGCCCTGGATTCTGACTGACCACATCCTAGAGACCAAGGAGGCATCAATGATGGAGTGAGTATCCTCTGAGTCTACCTCTGAGGCCTTTGCATTTACTTGCATATACCATCATACATTAATTTATAACTAAAATTAGAAAAAAAAATACTGAATACTGATATCAATAAAACACTTTAAACCACACGATGAAGAAGATAAAGTCTTGGAGGCCTTTGTCTGGGTAATCTTTGTGTATTCTTCGTATGGGAAAAGTTGCCTGGCTTTCTCTGACCTAGTGATATGTAGTAATCTTGTAAGATTCAGCTTTGTACAAAACACCGATTACCATGTTAAAAGTAAGAAATTGTTTTTTCATATGACAGTTGAGTTCTTCCAAGGGTAGGCAGCTGTAAAGGTCGCATGTCATCGGCTTAGGAGGCTGGGGAGTGACTGGTGTTTGTCCTCTGCAGGTATGTCCTTTACTCCCTGGATTTATACAATGACAGTGCTCACTATGCATTGACCAAGTTCAACAAGCAATTTCTCTATGATGAAATTGAGGCAGAGGTAAGAGACCAGCAGCCTTGGCTTCTTTTACTAGATACCTTTTAAATTTTACTTTTGCCCTGAGGAATCAAAAAACGAAACATTCTCTAAATGCAGAGTGTTTTATGTAATGAAATACAGTTTTTGGTATGAGCCTTTCTCATATCGCTGTCTTCTGTTTATACATCAGAAAATGATAATGGTGAAATTTTCTACCAAACAGTAAAAAATTTCTGCATCCCTATCTGTCTGTTGGCGGGGAGTGATATTCAATTCACTAAACCACTCCCTCCCTCTTTAAATTTCATTAGGTTTTGAAAATTTAGAAGCAAATATTCTTTACTGAACTTCCTGGTACACACACTTTTTTTACTCACATTGGGCTGGTGCACTCTTGTGTGCCGCCCTTTCCCCCATACACATATACATGCTCTCTCTCTATAACCCAGGCTATCTACAGTCTCATGACAATCTTCATGCCTCAGCTTTCTGAATACTGGGATAACATAAGTAAGCCATCATACCTGACTTGAGTTATTTCTTAAGGACACATGCTCACAGGTAAAATTGTTGGGTTCGCATGCACATACAACTCAGGGGTTATCTCATTCTTTAGCTTAGGACATAAGAGAACTTAATCTCAAGAGATTTCCTGTACCTGGGCAGCTCCACCACCTCACAGATAACATCTTGCAGTGTTTGCTCAGGGATGATGTTACACTGCCCAGGCAGTGCAGGATGCTTGGACACAGATAACTCTTGATTATCTGTCTATAGGTTCTGGGCCTCCCTGCCTCTGAAAACATATATTTTCTTTATGGTTCTGAAGAATAATGCTAATCCTGCCTTTTAAGTGAGGTTATAGGTTCGAGGGTGTTTGTTTGACAGCCTTATGCCAAGTGCACCTATTTTTGCTTCAGGAAGAACATGAGATGTCCTCTCAGACTTCTCCTAAAAAGCACAAGTGACTGAGGCGGTGCACATTACTTCCCCCTGAGCAGATGAACCAGGGCCTTTTTCATATTCCTTGAATTTGAGAGAATGGAGTGTTTTGCTCTCTCTGTAAGATTCTTCTTGTTTTATTGTTCAGAAAGAGGGTCTTCCATAACTCAGACTGCTCTCAAAAGCCCTGTGTACCTAGGCTATCTTTCTGGAATTCTGTAGACCAGCCTGGCCTCAAACTCGGAGGTCTGCCTGCCTCTGCTTCCTGAGTGCTGGGATAAAAGGCATGCGCCACCACTTGCTGGTTTCTTCTTCCTCTTCCTCTTCTATAATCAGTTTGGGGTTTTGTTTTGTTTTTTGGCTTATTCATTGCAATGTTGTGCTAGGTTTCACAAGGATGATTTTCTCAAGTATATCTTGTACTTTCAACATATTCACCTCAACCGTGAACTTCTGATCCTCTTCCGTCAGCTATGTGGGTGCTATGACAGAAACATGCTCATGCCTGATTTTTCTCAGTAGTGTTCTAATCTAACTATGCTGTCATGGTGGTCACCCTGGCCGTTTTATGTGCCATGTTAGAGAGCAAGATCATTGCTGCTTCTTCTTTTCTGACACAGGCCTCAGCTTGTGTTGAAGCAAGGGTTGGGAGCACATGGTGCCTGTAATCCCCAGGATCAAGGAAACTGGGGACCTTGAGTTCAGGGTTACCTTTAACCCTTGCCTAAAACAACAAAATAAACAAGAAAAACAGAAGCATTTGTTTTTGAGTTACTTGGTCTTTATTTCAGGAGTTGAAGTCTAACATGGTTTGCTTTTTGCCAGGTGAATCTATGTTTTGACCAATTTGTGTACAAACTGGCAGACCAAATATTTGCTTATTACAAGGTTATGGCAGGGAGGTAAGTGTATGGTTTGTAATTCTCATGTAGAATCTTGATCTAGAGTTCTGTTAAGACTTAACATGTGACAAATATCCTATCTCCTGTACCAGTTTGCTTCTTGACAAGCGGTTACGATCAGAATGCAAAAATCAGGGAGCCACAATCCACCTGCCACCATCGAATCGCTATGAGACGTTGCTGAAGCAGAGGCACGTGCAGGTGAGCTGAGTGATTGAGACATTGATATCAAAACAGTGAAACTGTGTAAACCAAGGCGCAAGGTACAGGGTGAGGTTAGGGTTGCAAAAATCAGGGAGCCACAATCCACCTGCTACCATCAAACCGTTGTGTGACGTCGCTGAAGCAGAGGCACGTGCAGGAGAGCTGAGTGACGACTGAAGTGTCTTGGGAGTGATATGATGGGCTTTATTGGTGCCGTGGCATATGAATTGAATGCACTAATAAAGTATTAAGGTGTTTTGCCTTGTCCCCCTCTCTGTTTTACCCATGTTAGTCTTATTCTTGTTGGGATCGTGTCTTAGAAATAGCTGAGATTCCACATCTGGAGACACAATTACAAGACAGATGGAGAGTGACTCTGGGAATGGCAAGTCTTTTGAAACCTCAGAGCCTTCCCCCAGTAACACACTTCTTCTAACACAGCCACACCCAGCCCTTCCCAGTTCCTCCATCTGGGGATCAAGTATTCAAATATATGAACCCATGGAGACCATTATCATTCAAACTATCACAGATTAATACAAACGCATCAATTCACCCTTCCGTTTCCTCTTTTCTTTCAAGCCTCTTAAATACTCCCTCTCTTGTGCTCTTTCAATTTCATTTCCTTTTTTTATAGTTGCTCATGCTCGCTCTCTCTCTCTCTCTCTCTCTCTCTCCACACACACACACACACACACACACACACACACACACACACACACACACACACTTCAAAATACCTAAATACAAACTCCTCAAACTCCTCAATTTCCACATGTTACTCATATGTGGCTATTTTCAGAGCCAACAGTTTAATACTGGATAGCCAGTTGATAAGCTCTTCTGGGAAGACTATTACAGCTATTTCTTCCATTTTAAGCATTCCTTAGTTATCTCGGGTCCAAGCCTCATGAGCATTTTCCTCATCCATGTTAACTTGTTTGTTGGTGTCATCCTTGATCAGTTCACATTTAGCCATCCACGTTGGTGAGACCTCATGGGCATTACTTCTCTGGCGTTTGTAGGAGACACAGTCTCACAGCAAACTCCTGATTCCTCTGCCTCCTCCGCAGTGATCCCTGGGCCTTGGGTTCAGGAATTATGTTATAGATATATCAGTTGGGACTGGGCTCCACAACTCTGTGTTCCAATTGGTTCTGTTTTTCTGTAATGGTCTCTGTCTGTGTCAAAGAGAAGTTTTGATAAGGGGTGAGAGCTATACTTAACTGTGAGCATAAGGATAAATACTAAGATTACTAGCTAGGGATTATGCTAGTTTAGGAAAGTAGCAGTTACAGGTTCTCCAAGATCCATGACTTTATAGCCCAGGGTAGTTGGCTAGGTTTCCAGTGCCTGACTTGATTTACCTCTTGTTAAGTGGGTCTTAAGTCCAGTTAGAGAACTATTGGTGACCACCAATGTGTGTGTACCACTATTACACTCTTAGGGGTATTGTGCAATGCTTTTGGTGGTTGTGCTTACAGATATTAAAGGTAAGACTATTTGTTGCTTCCCTCTTTTGGAAACTTGCATGGAATCTTCTAGTAGCATGAAAGTTAGTTCTTAGGATTTGAAGTCAGACTCATCTCAGGTCTTCTGGGTCTTGTGTCTAAAATGTAAGATGTTGTCAGTAATAGGGAATTACCTTCCACCTCTGCGGGGAATAAAGGCCATAGTAATATACTTAGGATATTTTAAGAGTTGCTTATGTTTTATATTGAACAACCTTAACTATGGGTGTGAAATGCCCTCTCTGAACCCTGATTTGCTAGGAAATCGGCCTAGTCTGGAAGAGTTGCTCCTTCTCCAAGAGCTCCAAATCCAGACCTTTAAATGAATAAAGATATAAAACTCGGAATCTAAGTATACTTGTATTGGGATCGTGTGTTTGATCTGAAATAATACAATAATGTTTTACCCATTTAGTTGGGTGTCCATTAATGGAGAGGCCTCCTGCCCCATGGATGTGAGACAGTGGGTGAGAGGTGGTGGGGGCAAGTTAGGCTGTTTCTACTAGAACTTTATTGTTGTAATAACAGAAAGAGGGGGGAAGCAAAGAAGGCAGGGAGGAAGGGGCGGGGGGGGGGGAGTTAATTCCTGGGAGGAAAAAAGCAAGGAAGGAGTGGGAAGTCTTCCTAAACGGGGCTTGATGGCAGAACTCACAGCAGGACATGGCTTCAGAGGCAAGAACAGAATCCTGACATTGCTCATTCTTTGATTATGTGTGTGTACAAAGTGTGTTATTGGCATTCTTCATTCTTTGATTGTGTGTGTGTGTGTATATATATATATAAAGTGTGTTATTGATGGGGATGAATGAGGATGCAGAATTTTTTCTGTCTTTGTGGATTTGGCATGGAGTAGTGTAGTGGGATTATGTTGTTACACTGTAAATAGTTATCTGGCCTTTTAATAAATTTGCTGATTGGCTGAAGGCATACAGGAAGTGTGGTCAGGGCTACCAGACTAAAAAAAACTCTGGGAACAGGAAGAACAGAGCAGAGATGCCACAGAGACCCCAGAGAAGCCAGCAGATGCAGAGGACACCAATGCTGCTCTGAGAAAAGGTACCAAGCTGCATGTCTGAACAGGTTAAGAATCATGGGTTAGTTTAAGAGCAAGAGGTCTCAGTATAGTCCAAACGGTTTATCTCTTGGTGTCCCAAGGAGAAAAGCATGGGCTCTCTGAAATTACCAAGCTTACTGTTTTGAAGGTTCTTTCAGGAAATCATAGCTGTGCCCTGAGAATCCCTCCTGGGTTTTGGCACCAAAGTTGGGATCATGTATTTGATCTGGCATGGTTTGATAACGCTTTGCCCATTTAGCTGGTGGTAAGTGTCTATGAATGGAGAGACCTCATGCCCTGTGAACACAGGACATGCGGGAAGCTGGATGAGAGGCAGCATTGGGCAGGAGACACGTAGGCTGTTTCTATGTAGAAAGAACTCAGGGCAGGGCTTCAGAAGCTAGAGCAGAATCCTCACAGCTTGTACACCTGTGTTTATTGCAGCACTGTTAAAATAGCCAAGATATAGAATCTGCCTATCAGCTGAAGGATGGGTTAAAAAAATAATACCCAAATACAATAAAAATATTGAGCAGAGACTGAGAAGAATGAAGTCCTGTCATTTACAGAGAAATGGATAAAGTGGAAATCATCATATATGCTAAATAAGGCAGACCCAAGAAGATGAACATTGCGTTTCTCCTGTCTACAGATCTGTACTTTATATATATCTATTATATATATGCCGTATAAATGACAAGAAAGCAAAATAAGAACCACCACAAAGGAAGATCAGAGCAGATCGTGTGAGCGGGTGACTGAGCAAAGTACAAATAATCCATGTGTGTGGAAATGTTATGAAGTTTATTTTGTGATACAAAAGTGTAATGAGAATAAATTGAGACTGTAAACAAATAGAATGAAGTGAGACTTGCCATCACAAAAATTAGAAATGAGCGCTCTCTCTCTCTCTCTCTTTCTCTCTCTCTCACACACACACACACACACACACACACAAAGGACTTCTGTCTTTGATCCCAGCACTTAGAAGGTGGTTGCAGGTGGATCTCTGTGAGTTTGAGGCCAGCCTGGTCTACGAGTGAGCTTGAAGGTTACCAAGGCTATATGTAGAAATTCTATCTTTTAAAGGATAGATGTGCTCCTGTTTTGTTCGGGGTGTGTGTGTGTGTGGTTTTTAAAGACAGGATTTCTTTATGTGTAATAGCCTTGTATGTCCTGGAACTTGCATTGTAGACCAATCTGGCCTTAAACTCAGAGAGATTCCCCTGCCTCTGCTCCCAGGTGCTGGGATTAAAGCCATGTATCACCACACCTGCTTGTTTTGTTGTATTTTTAAAAGCAATAAATAGTATTATACAAAATAATGTCTTAGTCCATTGCAGACTTCATATAATAGTAGTCCTGATATCATTTGGCTTGAGGGTCTAGTTTAATGGTAGAATCCTTGCCTACCATCTATGATTGTGTTCAGTTTTCAGCATTGCTTGGGTGTATGCTCATGTGTACACGTGTGTGCACATGCATCCATGCACGCACACACACAATTTTTTTTTTGTCTTGGGTGTTTTAGACTTCTGCTTGCTTGTTTTTGCTTATATGATCTTTGTGTTTACTTTTTCTTAACTAAATATTTATTTTTATTTGGAGAGGGCATTATGTGTGTGTAGAGGTCGTAGAGGTCAGAGGACAACTTGCATGAATTTCTTACTTCTTTTTATTATTTGGGTCCCAGGGATTGAGCAAGTTGTCAGATGTGGCCATAGGAGCTTTTACCTGCGGACCCATCCCACCTGGTTGTGTTTGTTCTCTGCCTTGATATGTCTCATACTTTCTCTTCCTGTAGCTGCTGGGGAGATCCATTGATCTCAACCGTCTGATTACACAACGTGTTTCAGCAGCCATGTACAAATCTCTAGAACTGGCAATTGGACGATTTGAAAGTGAAGATTTGACATCAGTAGTTGTAAGTACCGGAACTAATTTGTTTTCCTCTCCATTGATAAACTGAACTAATAGTGGGTCGGTTCTTGTGTAGACAAAATGTAGGAACTGATTGATCTTTGACTATGTCAATTATCATTTTAATACCTACTCTTAATATTTGTAATTCACAGTAACATATGTAACTCATAGTATAAATTCATTGTAATTCATAGTAAATAAGCCTGATCTTGAATAAATCACACCTACTGAGGACCAGGACAGAAATCTATAAACTCCTGAATAGATTAAAAGGAAGTGTTTGTATATATTTTATTATAAAACATTGTATTAGATGACTTTGTCCAACTATAAGCTAATGTAAAAGTTTTGGCATATTGAAGGTATACTTACCTAAACAATGACAATATTCAAAGAGTTAAGTATTGTAAGTTCACTTACCACCTACAGATATGGCCCATATCTCTTCTCACACCCCTGTTTCTGTGGTCCTGTAGGAACTAGATGGTCTCTTAGAAATCAATCGTATGACACACAAGCTGATGAGCAAGTACCTCACACTAGACAGCTTTGATGCCATGTTCCGGGAAGCCAACCACAATGTGTCTGCACCTTATGGAAGAATTACCCTCCATGTCTTCTGGGAGCTGAACTATGACTTCTTGCCCAACTATTGCTATAATGGCTCCACCAATCGGTAAGTAGCCTCACAGACGTGTCTGCATAGCCCTGTCCAGATGCATCCTCATTGGCTGATCTTAGGCACTGACTTCTGTAGACCTCCCTTTCACTCTCTCCTCTTTCCCCTATGATTTCTCATCTTCTTCTCAGACCCTTCCTCTTTCTTCTATTTACAGCCTTGGACCAACACTTGGGCAGGTAAGCATGGCTTTGCATATGGAAATAGAATGCCTGTTCAAAGGCTAGAGCCTGAGACAGGAGAGCCAAGGTTCTACCAGCACACTTAGTTGTTACTGTAGACATAGTCTCATGTTAGACATTGGAAATGACCACTGGAACTGCACTACCTCCTTTTAAGTCTCCCTGATGTCAGAATGTGGCAGGTGATTCTGCTTCTCGTGTTTCTGTCTGAATGTTGTGGACTATGAGAGTGTGCATCAGTTAGATGCCGTCCTTCCCACTCCATTTCACAAGGCTGCTTTCATTTCAGAACTAGCTCCTGATTGAGGTTCCATGGGCTACACTTTCCTTCTGACCAGCTGGCTAGATTCAGGAAAAATCTCTGCCCAAGTAGTAGATCTTCAAGAGAAACATGGTGATAATGACTGGGCTGGTTTCCCTCCTGGAGATGTGTTATATTCTTAGTGTTTCACCAATCTAATTGATTTAAAAATAAAAACCTGGAGCCAGATATTGGGGTAAATGCTAAAAGATCAGAGAAGCAGAGGAACAAGCCATTAGAGAAACTTCTCACCACTACTTAATCTTCAGGCTGAAAGGGGTAGATCCTGTCTCCAAGAATCCTCTGACTGAATGTCTCTGAGTCCTCAGCAAAAAGGAAAGGGGAAGTAGCAAGGCCAAACTGTCTTCTTCCACCTTATATTCCCTTCTCTTCCCTTCCATATAACTTCCTTTCTCTACCTTCCTAGTGCTGGGATTAATTTTGTGTGATTCTAAAGTACTAGGAGCAGAGGTATAGGATCCCATGTACTCTGTGCTCCCACTGCGTGGCTCTGTTTCTCTTTTAGAATGGATTAATCTCGTGTAGTCCAGTGTGGCCTTGAAGTCACAGAGACCCATCTGCCTTTGCCTTCCTAGTGCTAAGATTAAAGGTGTGTGCCAACCACTGTCTGACCTCTATGCTTAATTCTGTGACCGGATCTGTGTTCTGTTCTTCAGGCAAGCTTTATTTCTTAGAGGATACACAAAATATCACCACATCCTAATACGGAATATGGGTAACCTTTGGAGATCCTCCTCCAAGGCCACCTCTAGGGTATATAAGAAAATCCATGAATGAAGTGAGGACTAGGCTTCTTCTCTCTGAGTGGTAATGGGAAAAAAGCACTCACAGGTTCTGATGGTAGCTTTCTCTTTTACTTAATCTTTAAAAATCCTCTTTACACACACAGCTACATCTGTTTATATTCTCTCAGCTAGATACTTTACATAGCTACATCTCTATATCGCTATTTCACACAGCTCTTTCTGCACATACCTCTCTCTCTTCACAGTTACATCTCCATCTCTCTTCATACTTCTTACATCCTTCACATCTCTCACACATACTCCCATGGCCTCCAGCACTGGAGCATGGGATATGCACTGGAAGATTTGTGCCAACCAGAAGCCTCGGTTCCTTCCATGTAACCATGCTCACAACAACTTCAGCAACTGCTTCTCACGTTGTCTCCTGCTGTCACCATCTCACATCTTTACATTTGGGCACACATCACATGGTTGGTCATTCTGTCATGAGGACATGCCATAGACTCGGGTATGATCCAAGAGGCCATTCAGAAATGAGTGTCTCCCAGAAACAGAATTAGCTGATTCTTCTACCTAGGAATCATTCAGTGTATAAATTTGATAATTCAAGGAAACTTAAAGAAAATATTCTGTGTGTGTGCGTGCGCACATGCCTCTGTGTGTGTGTGTGTGTGTGTGTGTGTTTGTGTACTATATTCAATACACTATATTATATATGCATACAACATATTAGAATAATAGAATAAACCTGGGCGTTGGTGTCACACCTTTAATTCCAGCACTCAAGAGGCAGAGACAGGTAGATCTCTGTGAGTTTGGGACTAGCCTGGTCTACAGAACCAGTTCCAAAACAGTCAGGACCCACTTTTGAAGAAAAAATAAAGGAAGGAAGAAAACAGAAAAAATATAGATACACATATTATGTGTCATATTTAATGTTTTTTACTAATTACAAATATTAGGGGCATTACTTTGAACATTTTAATTTTTACTGTTTTTATACATTCATGTATTTAATGTGGCATGTGTTTAAGTACATGTGTTCCATAGCATGCTTCTGGAGGTCAGAGAACTGTTTACAGATATATGTTCTCCCCCCATGGCCCTGTTAGGCAGGCTGGGCATTCAGCATTTATGCTCTCTCTGGTCCATCCCATATTTTATGGCTATCTTCATACGAGACAAGGTCAGTTAGGGCCTGCCGTCTATTCTTTGGGAAGGCAAATCAGGCTGTGGGTAAACACAGGAAACCCTTTGTAACAGACGATGTGTATCCCATGCTGATGCTTGTTCTTTTCTATAGTTCACGTTTCTCTCTTTTCTCTCTCCTGCCTGAACTTCATTACCTCAGGTGGAGGTTCATGGATGCGGGGCAGTTCTGCATGTGGGGTCTATTCCTACAGTGTGAGCAGCCCTGCACCCTAGGGTAATGGTGCCTCTTGTGAGCAGCATCCTGATAGAATGTTCTTCCTGGAATAAATGTGTGTCTGGTGCATGCATATGCTCCCTGTATATACACACCCAGGTGTTCAGAGACACAATACAGAGGCAGCTGGAGGCACATAGACATCTATAGATACGGGCAGGTTTCAGATTGTGTTCTCCAGGTGTGTCTATTACTCTTCTGTCTCTGTGATGAAACACCATAACCAAGGCAACCTAAAGAAAAAAGGTTTTATCTGGGCTTTTGGTTGCAGAGGGTTAAGGGTCCATCACCTTCATAGTGAGAAAGCACGCCAGCAGGCAGACATGGCAGCTAGAACAGCGAGCTGAAGACTCAAGCTAGAAGTGTGACACAGAACACACTGGCAACTGTAAGCGACTTTGAAACATCAAAGGTGCACCACTGGTAACATACTTCCTCAAGCAAGGCCAGTCCCTTACACCTATCCTAACAGTGCCATTGACCGGGGACCAAGTGTTCAAATGCCTGAGAGTGTGTGGGACTTTTCTGATACCAGCATGCATCAGCATAGTAATACACCATCCTTTTTAAAGATTCACACAGGAAGTATTTTTCTGCCAGGTGTTGGTGGCACAACCTTTAATCCCAGCACAGAAGCGTGAATCTCTGTAAGATCGAGGCCTGTGGTCTACAGAGTGAGTTCCAGGACAGCCAGGGCTCCACAGAATAACTCTGCTTTAAAAATCAAAAAATAAAAATACATAAAAAGTATTTTTCTTCTGAATACTAATTGAGAAGATTTCGTGTCCCATGGTTGGCAGTGAGAATCTGCCCTCCCAACTGCATTCTGCCTGTGAAACTCTTTGTCTGTCCGGTGCATGTAGTTTATATCCTAACTATGGGAAGGTGCTTCCTTTTTAATTTATTGTAGTATAATGTGAGTTCAAGTTCTTAGACTTAATTAGCAAACCTGTGTACGTATTTTTTCCTATGTGTATGAGTATTTGCTTGTATGTATGTGTTGGGGCCATGTGTGCCTAGTTTATTCATGTAAGATCAGAAGAGGGCATCGGGTCCCTTGGAACCGAGATTACAGATGAATGTGAGCCATCATCTGGGTGCCAGGAACTAAACCCAACCTTCCATAAGAGCAGCCAGTGCTCTTAACTGCTGAGCCATCTCTCCAGCCCGACATGCCAATTTTAAAAACTTTAGAAAGTTTCTGCTTGAAATTTAATCTAGTTTTAAATGGACTAGATATATGATCAAGACGCAGACTCCTGACTGAGTTGCATAAAAAATATTTTATTTGGCTTCTTTAGCCCAGAACTAGTGCTCCAAGTGCCTGGGATGCCCCAGCACATGTTGTAGACTACTTCCTTTACACTGTTCCTGGCATGCAGCAAAACCAAGTGTGTGTTCATTGCTAGTTATCAAGGGCTGCATTAGATTCGAGATGGTTTTGATGCTAGTAAGCCAGAATCATTTTGAACCAGGAGATTGTGTTTATAGGTCGGAGGACAACAGATGTTCCTGCACATGGGCTTGGATTTACTATTATTTATCTATGGTATTTTAGAGCATTTATACATAGTTCATTTTGTGGGTTTAATTTACTAGACTTTTCCTATTTGATTAACTGGGAAAAGATTTAAGATAAATAAGAAGCTCTTGAAGCTAAAGAATTGATATTAAATTTGGGTTTTGTTTTGTTTTTTTTCCCTTGTAATCTTTCTTGTTTAGATTTGTTCGGACAGTGTTACCATTTTCTCAGGAATTTCAAAGAGACAAACAGCCTAATGCACAACCTCAGTATTTACATGGATCCAAGGTAGGTTATTTTCTGTTGTATTAAGATAGGTTTCTGTTGCTGTGGTAAGCACATGACTAAAATCCTAAAGGAAGAGGTTTATTTCTGTAGTAGTAGGTTTCTGTCCTGGACTTTCGGGCCTAGCCTCAAGGTTTAGGCCCACAGACCCACAGACCTGAAGAGACACACAGATGCTTACAATAGTTTTAGGCTGATCGGCTTAAGGCCCAGGCATATAACTTGCTAACTCTTTACTCTTAATCTAACCCATGACTCTTATCCTGTTCAGCCATGTGGCTCAGTACCTTTGCTCAGAGGAGCATAGTTTACCTCTGCTTCCTCTGGCTTCTCTCTGGCATTCTGCTCTGTTTCACCTGTTCCTAGAGTCTTCTTCGTCTGGTAGCTCCACCCACACTTCCTGTCTGCCTTTGGCCAATCAGCGCTTTTTATTAAATGCATAGGTGGAGACAATTATTTACAATGGAACAACATAATCCCCCTACATATTTCAGCTTACAGTTGTAGTTCATTATAAAGAGTAGACAGCACAGGAACCTGGAGGCAGGAACTGATGGAGAGGCCATGGAGAAGCACTGCTTACTGGCTTGCTCAGCCTGATGTCTTACAGCACCAAGTACAACCTGCCTAGGAGTGTTTTGTCCTCAGTGGCCGCAGTCACCACATATGAAAATGCTCCACAAACTCACCTCTCCCTTGAGCTTCCTCTCCCCAGGTAACTAGTTTGTGCCAAGTTGACAAGAAATTAACTGAGGCAGAAAGGTATTCCATTTTACTCTTGACTTCTCTGAGTAAACCTAGTTAATATATATAACTGACTACCTAGACTTCCAGAGGAAATATAGTGTTAGATTTCCAGAAGTGACCTTTTCTTTTTATTTCCTTGTTAGAAGCAGAAAAAAGCAGAAAGACAAAAATGAGTATCATTAACTTTAATACCTAGCCAGAAAAAGAATTATTTTTAAAGTTAACTTATTTAACTTAGCATACAAATAGTAGAGTTTGTTCTGGTCACCCCTACCTCTGGCTAGTGCCTTTGTTCACCCCTTCCTATGTCACATATATTCTAGGACATTCCCACAAGCACATATGCACTTACATAACCATAAAATCTCATCCTCCATTTCACTATTTTCTTTCTAGCCATGTTAGAAATGGGTCTGGGATCCAAAGGAAGTAAGCATACATTCTAAAGAATTGGGGCAAGGCAAAGTCTTACTTCTGCAGAAGGGTGCACAGTGCAGTCAGATCAAGAAGGCATGTATAACTAGCAAGAGTCCAGCTGGGTTTCTAATGCTAAAGAGTCCTGAGTCTCACTCTGAGGAGTCAGAGCTCAGTCTCACATTCTTGCATGATTGCCTAATTAAAAGTATCATGATTGATAAATATAATGCAGTTTTTAGCACCAAGTGAAACCTAGAGCACCTATTTTGATTTCAAGAAGAGCTGATTTTGGAGGGATTTTAATTTCCACCAATTGCCTTCTTTAAAGTGAAGTTTAGTAGAAAGAGTACATTTTCCACATCATGGCCTAGACACACACGCACACACACATAAAGGGAGAGGGAGTGATGTAATTAACTATGGGATCCATGTACAAGAAAAATATGGTAACTAATTGTGAATTAGTTTTACTTTGCTTAATATAACGGGGTTCTATCCATTTTTCTTTAAGTTCTTTTTGTGTGCATATACCATATTCTCTATCCATTTAACTATTTAACGACTACAGGAAAACAGCTCCTTCCTTATCTGGACTGTTATGAATAATGCAGAAATAAACATAAATGGACAAATATATCTGTGATCTGTAGACGTAAGAGACCTTGGGTCTTTAGTTAGGAGTACTATAGTGAATCATATGGTTGTGTTATATTTAATGTTCTCAAATTTTCACAGTAGCTGGCACCAGTTTATAGTAAGAGCAGCAGTGAATAGGGTTCTTTTTTCCTAACATACTGTAATATTGTTTCTGGTCCAGATTAGCTCCAAGATCTGGGCCAGCAGTCCCAAACTTCCAAAGAAACACACAGAAACTTGTATTAATTTTATGCTAATTGACTTATGGCTCAGACATATTGTGGGTGCCTTATATCTGTTTAGACAAGAAGAGGGCGTCAGAGCCCCTGGAGCTAGGGATTGTTGTAAGCTCCATGTAAGGGCCAAGAACCAAGGGCAGGTCCTATGCAAGAGCCATATTCACTCCAAGTCAGTGACTATTGCTCAAGCCCTGAGGGTTTGACAGCTGTTGTATCTACTTTATTAATTGTTCCTTTTACTAATATGTAAGTGCCTTCTGTTATCACTTCTAGCTAATTTTGCTCTGAAATCTACATTAATAAAATAACTAAACCAGCTTGTTATAGGTTTACATTTGCTTGAAGGATTGTTTTTGTCTTTGGATTCTCAATTTGTGTCTTTACCTGTGAGGTGTGCTTTTTAAGACAAAAGCTAGTTGAATGTAGCTATTAAGTTGAAACCATTTGCATTTAAGATATTTAGAAGATGTCTCCTAGCCTCTGTGATTTTGTTGGCTAGTTTTTCTGTTGTTTGGATTATTGGTGGTTATTTTCTTTCCTGTATGTGTTTGTGCTTTGCTGTGTCAGATGTGATGACAGATTGGTTTCCAACTCTAGGTCATTCATCTGTTTTGCTTATGATTTTTTTTCTTGTGCTTTTGTGATTCAGATACTCTCTTTCCACCTCTGTGTATACTCCTTTAAGTATCTTCTGCAGTGCTGACTTGGTGATTGTATTTCTCAGTTTTAGAAGACAGCTTTGCTGAATATGGCAGCTGTTTTCAGGGCTTGGAGCACTATGCTCTTCTTACTTTTATGGTTGCTGCTGAGAGATTCTGATAGGCCTACCTTTCTGATTTGGCGTTTTTCTTTTATAGCCTTTATTATTGTTTTTGTTGTTTTGTATTTGTAAGATCTTGTATGCAATACATCAAGGAAAGATTCTTCTCTAGTTATGTGTTTGTCTATTTCTCCTGATTTGGTAAAAAGTCCATCTTATTTAGTTGAATAGATTCTCTATGCCTTTAGTGATTTTTCTTAGCTCTGTCTGCTGTGTTCTTAGTTTTGGCCTTTTAATCACATTGCAGAGTTCTTAGATATCCTGGTCATGTTTATTAGGCTTTCTTTTCTATGTTAATGTTTGAATCATTCTGTTAGACTGGTGTGCACCCTGTATTCTTTCTCCTCCATTATTTGTTGCTGATGCTGACCTCTGCAGACTTTCTGTTTCTTTGTTTTTGTAATGGTTCATTGAGTTTTTAGTTTCTAACATTTCTATTTTTTTCCAAAATCAGTTTCCTTTCACAATTTCCCTTCCCTGTCCCTTTTTCACCGTATCACAGGTTTCTCAACTATTTTCACTACATTTTCGTCTGTGTTGTTATCTTTTCACAGCCTAGATTGAATTCATCATCAGTATTGTTTTTTCTTATAACATATTTGCATTTAAGTTTGTTTATTATATGTCTGTTTTGCCTGAATGCATGTATACGTACTATATGCATGTCTGCTGCCTCTGGGGGAAGAATCTCTTATAATTGGTGTTATAGGCAGTATTCATCCCTTTTATTTCAGAAAAAAAAATTTAAACCAGTAAACTTTTGGAATCTTTATCAAGAATCTTAGCTGTTTCAGTAAATTCAGTAGTTGGAGAACTATGATCTTTTGAGTCTTATTGTCTTGGTAGCCTGAGTCTGTGTGTGTGTGTGTGTGTGTGTGTGTGTGTGTGTGTGTGTGTGTGTGTGTGTGTGTCTGTGTCTGTGTCTGTGTCTGTGTGTGTGTCTGTGTGTTATAACATGTGTATCTAATGGTTTGGGTACATCTTCTGGTTGTATTTGAGGATCTTTCCATTTAGCAGCCTACCTGAAGGTTCAACACCACATAGTGCCCATCAGAAAGAAAACACCGATGTCCTCAAACCATAAAAGATAGGGATGCACTTTAAATCGGTTACAGCCCATTAGTGCCGGTGCTGGAAAACAACACGGGTGAAACTGCTGTAGAGTGAACTGTGTTTAATGAGATGACGGAGGCAGGAAAGGGAGAATAGAAAGAGGACAATCGGGATGAATGTAAGAGAAATAAAGAGGAATAGAAAAGTGTCATGGATCAGGGGAAAGTCGATGGATTTTTTAAAAAAGGAAAATAGAACAACCACAAAAAGGTTCCCAATAATGAAGAATGAAAAAATAAAATTACTGGTATATAAAGGGGAATAAAAATAGGAAACCATAAGTATTTGTAGTAATGAATTTCTGGCCCGGACTAGACCCAAGATCTGGATCAGCTGACCCAGATAGACCACCCACGGCTGCTTGGTTCCAGTGATGGCGTGAAGTCTTACATATTGCCAGCTAGCTCTTACTCTCAGCCTTTTCTCAGAGCAGCACTGTTGTCCTTCCTCTGAGGCTGCTGTCTCTGTCTGACTCCACTCTCCTTCCCTTTATCCATGCTCCGATTCCCTGCCTACTTCTAAGATGCCTTGCCACAGGACAAACAGTTCCTTTACTATCCAATGATATTTACAGCACACATCAAGTATTCCTTTAAGATAGTAATATAAAGTCAAAATGTTATTAATGTTGAATGAAGCTTAAAAAAAGAAAAGGGAAACACTTAACTATAAAGAGAAACCAAGGGAGAAAATATTGTCTAGTTATATATATATATATGTACACACACACACAAAATCACTGGTAATAGGAGTAATAAACAATTAAAGGCATCAATATTAAAAAATACAACAAGCAAAAATATTACTTTAATGGTAATGTCATAGTCACTGTTCTGCTGCAATGAAGAGACACCATGACCAAGACAACTCTTTTAAAAAGTATTTAATTGGGAACTTGCTTGCAGTTTCAGAGGCTTAGTCCATTATCATCATGGTAGCGAGCAGGCTGAGTGATACTGGAACGGTAGCTAAGAGCTACACCCTGCTCCGTGGGCTGAGAGAGCCACTCGGCCTGTCATGGGCTTTTGACACCTCAGAGCCCATCCCCACTAACACATTACCTCCAAGAAGACCACATGTGCTCCAACAAGGCCACACCTCCTAATCCTTCTCAAATGATGTCACTCCTTCATGATTAAGTATTTCAAATATATGAGCCTAAGCCTCTGTGGGCCATTCATATTCAAACCACCACAGGTAGTAAAAAGAAAAGGACTCTGAGTTTGGTTGGGTTTTTTTGTTTGTTTTTTTTTAATAAGACAAAATATTGGTGTGATTTCTTCCTGGTCCTCAGAAATTGAAGATTGTCAATTAAATTCATGGGGAAGAAGATAGTACATTTGGAAATTATATATATTTGTATTGAATTTTGGGTTTATTTTGGGGAGCAAAGGGGATGTGGAGATCAGGAAACACCTTGTGAAAGTCAGTTCTTGCTTTCTGCCATGTGGATCCTGGGGATTAGATTGAGGTCCTTAGGCTTGTTAGCAAGTACCTTTCCCCCACTGAGCCATTTCACTAGTCCTTTGCACTGGTTTTTAAATTCTTACTGAATGTATATTAAAAAGTGTCTGCTGTCTATCAGAGCTGTCTTCACTTTGGAAGTATTCCTTCTTTGCCAACTGCAAGTCTCTGTTGATAACACTTAGCTTTGTAATCTCTAGGCAATATTTGAGCTAGAAAGTGTCTTCCACGTGCATTGGGGACATGGGAAGCAAGCATACCATTAGAGTGTGTGCAGAGAAGGTACCTGTCTTCATATTTGGAAAAACTTGTGTTAATCACCCTTGTGGGTTAGTTGGCCTTTGAGAATCAAGTGCACTCTGGAACTCTTGAGATCCCAGACACCACAGCAGTCAAGGACAGATTGGTGGCTTCTGGGTTTGACCCGCTTTCCCACCCCAGGCTCAGAACTGTCAAATTCAGGGATTAGCCTCGGTTGATAAGATCTGCTATGCCTGAGGTCGGGTAACCTTTCCCTTTGCTTTTCCTGCCAACACCAAGTCTGCTGCTGCCTCCTCAGCTCTCAGCATTTGATCCCACCAGCGTCCACTACTATCTCTCTGTGACCTCAAGTGCTGTCTGTGGTAAGCCAAAGTGAGGTTCCCTGACCTGTACCTCTTTTTCTAATATTAAATATTGGCTCTTTTTTCCCACCAACTGCTGAACTGTCACCAGTGTCTGGGCTTATTCAGCAAGCATATATTCAGTGGCTGCTGTGTTCTTAGATGCTGTGGCTTCATGCAGAAGCTGAGTTAAGTCTGGGGTAGGTGGAGCTTCCATATTTGCTAACAGAGAGGCTAGGATGGCAGAGAGATTAAAGGAAGCTGAAGGGGATGCGATGGTGTGCCTTAGATGTTTGCTTCAAAGTCTGTGGCCCTGAATTTGGTGTATTTGTGTCTGACTTCTCACCTACAGACCAGTAGCATCTACTTTATAGGAAGGAGATGAGACATGAAAATAACTTGTCCTTCCCTACTTGGAGTCTAGTATGTGAGAGGTGGCCAGCATGTGACAAGGAGCATAGGTATGACAGGAGACTTCCCTACTCAGTGGAATAATGTTTCCAAATGCTCCCTGTAGAGTATGTATGTCCAAGGCCAAGACTGACTATTCTGGGCATCCACTGTCATCTTCTGGCCTCCATGGACACCAGGCAGAACATTCTACAATATATGTCCAAAAATAAACCTTCCGAGGTTATCAAGGCGAGTTCAAAGGCCCGTGTCAGCTGGGTTTCTGCTGCTGTGGTAGAATACTGACCAAACAGACTTGGGGAGAAAAGAGTTTGTTTCAGTTCACACTTTGACATCGCAGTACCATTCATGGAAATAAACAAGGAGCTGATGCAGAGGCCAGGGAAGGCTGTTTACTGGCTTGCATGCCATGGCTTGCTCAGCCTGCTTTCTTACACACCCAGGACCACAGGCTCAAGGATAGCATCACCCACAATGGGCTGGGCCCCCGACATCAATCAGTAGTTAAGAAAATGCCCCACAGGTTTGCCAGTCTTATGAGAGCATTTTCTCAACTGTTCTTTCTTGTTCTCAGATAACTCTAGCTTCTGGCTAGTTAAAACACAAAACCAAAGACCAGGACAGCCTGAAGCAACAGCCTTTGTTAGATCTAAGAAATAGGGAAAAATGGTTGAGGGATTTTACTTGTTTGTTTCTCTTTTGAATTAGGGTCTCATGCAGAATAGACTGACTGGATCTGCTATGGGGACCTTGAGCTAATGATGCTTGGTTGCTACTTCTCAAATGCTGCAGTCACAGGCGTGTACCACACCCTTTCCTCTTCACTTCTGTACTCCTGGACATGTTTTCAGTGGCTGCTGGCTGTGTTCTTCCATGCTTGCAGCTCATCCACAAGCAGATCTGTAGTCTATCAGGTTTTGTCAGGTTACCACCTGTTGTTTTCTGACCGTCAGACTTGAGCAACCTAATCTTGAGAGGAGCTATGAGTTTGGACAGCCCCAGAGACTAAATATTTTTAAATGCAGCATTTATAACCTTGCCCGATCCAAAACCGAACAGCCTCACCATCCTCTGGGATTAACCTAATCCACAGAGTAACTAGACATCCAGTTGAGTGAAGAAGCCAGGGACCAAGTGTTTACTGAGCCCTGCTCTCAGCCCTAGCCAGGCTGCTCTGTAAGTGAACATTATCATTTGTAATGTAAAATCATTACATTTCACTAATGGTTTTTAAGTTTTGTTGTTTGTCAAGCAGTAAACCTCTTACCAAGCAAAGCTTTTACCCAGAATCTCAGCCTTTGAAGAATATTGGTGGACTTTTCAGAAGATGCGGAGGCAGAACTCATCTGGCCTGATTTGGCCATGCTTCCATCAAGTGTGATGTGATGTGATGTGATGTGATGAGGCTGTAAGGGTTGGCACTTCATAGGCGGGGTCTTTGTTTTTTGAATGGTCCAAGTAGCCATTTTTTTATGAGCACCTTAGACCTCAATTTCTGTTTTAGGAATCTATGACAAGCCCCACATCTATGATTAACCAGAACTGCTCTTAGAGCTGTAAAAAAACACATCTTTCCCACCCACTTGTTCCCAAATAACTACTCAGAGACTTAGATTAATTATAAATGTCAAGCCTGTGTCTCAGGCTTAATACTAGTTAGCTCTTACAACTTAAAGTGAGCCATTTCTATTAATCGGTGTATTGCCACATGGCCAGTGGTTTACCAGTTCTTCCACATCTTGCTTCTTAGGCAGCTTGCAATGTCTGCTCCAACTCCACTGCCTTCTTCATCCATCTTTAATTTGAATATACCATCTAACCTACTTCTTCCTGGCTATAGGCTAAAACACCTTTATTTATCAAGTAATGAAAGCAACACATATTCACAGCATATAGAAAGACCATCCACAGCATAGGGCTTACAGTCATCCGTGTCCATGGTTGTGCTGTAGTCCAGTGAGGGCAAAGCAGGGTCCACACAAACAAAAGGTGTATCAAATGGAGGTGAGTCTGACTCCCTCTCACTGCTGAAACCTCCCAAAGAAAAGTTATTATAATAAATAATTGTGTTTACATAAGTGACCTAAACAAACTTATACACCATGCTGGTCATGGGTTTCAGATGTAGAAAAACTTACCAGCTAGGAACACAGTGGGTGTTTTAAGGAGTAAAGTCCTAGGAGATACAAACAGACCCTTCCTCAGATATACTGTGCCTTTCTTGCACACTGGAATTCTGGTAGCCATGATGGGGTTCTTGTATGCTCAGGATATGCTTAACAGTAACAGGAGGGAAGAGGGACAGAGGGACAGAGAATCAAATGGGCAAATGTTGGCCATGGGAGACTTAGCAGATTATCTAACTCAGTGGTTCTCCACCTTCCTAATGCTGTGAACCTCTAAGATAGATTTTCATACTTTAGTGACTCTCCAAGCTTAAAATTATTTGTGTTGCCACTTCATAGCTGTAATTTTGCTACTGTTGTTAATCTTGATATAAATATCTGTGTTTTCCGATGGTCTTGGTGACCCCAAATCGATTGAGACCCACCGATCTATATGAAAACATACATTTAAAAAACTACTATAGGTAAATCAAAATAAAATTCTAAAAACTTTTAATTAACCCCCTGGAATGTAGGAAGAATCGAACAGCAGGATAGGAAACAAAGAAAAAACAGAAAATAAAGACAACAGTAGGCTTAGGCCCCACAATGCCAGTGTGTAAAGGTGATAATTGTAAACAACCTACACACATTTAAAAGATAGATACTGGCAGAATGCATTAAAAGATATTGTACCAGTGTGTAGCCTGTGGTAGATGTGTGCTTATTATGTACAAGGTGCTGAGTTTGACTCTCAGGATAGAAACAAACAAAAATCCCCAGCCCAACCATATGCTTAACTTGGCTGTTTCTATTAATGATATTAGAAGGTAACAGTAGGAGTATAAAAAGGTCTATGATACAGGTATTAATCAAAACAAAGCAAGAGAGACTATATTAATATAAGCTAGGCTTCAGAGCAAAGAACATTAGGTAGGAAAAATAATGTAAGATATACCAATCCTGCCATGTCTCTATGCCAATGAAAACTTATGCACAGAAACAAAAACTGTTTTTAAAAGAAGAAATGAGACCCTCCAAAAGATCTTCTCTCAGTAGCTGGGAGATCTGTTGAAACAATGTCAGCAGCAGTGAAGAACCTCAACTCGACACAGCAGCAGGATACACTTTTCAAATACCCATAGAAATTTACCAGATGGACCATCTTGAGCCACTAAATAAACAAAATTTAAGTCTGGAATTGAAGTCATGCACACAGCAAAAGCAAAATATGCATAACTTTCAAAAAGTTAAGACAGGCTGGGAAGTGGCTCAGTAGGTAAGAATGCTTTCTGTTCAAACTTGAGGATCAGTTCAAGTCCTCAGCACCCATGTCATAACATGGGATAGGGGACTGCTACCCCAGTGCTGTGTGAAGGAAGAAATGGGCAGATCAAAGGAGTAGTTTTAAGGGAGATTTAAAAGATATATTGAGGAAATGAAATCTTTTCATTCAGGATCTCCCTGCTCTCCATACCCGGTCCTTCTGCAAGAGTAAAGGCCCTTCCTGCATGAAAATCTTTCATCACCTACCCCTGAGGACTGCTCCTATCAGCTCCAGAATACCTTCTGCCTCCCTAAGAGGTCATCCTCTACTATCCCGTTAGGTTCTCTGCTTAGAGTTTCTTCCCCAAAAGGGTGCAGACCTCTACATGGGTAAGGAAAATACACACCACAAGGAAAGTCACTGGTATTCTTCATCTAAGATGTGTGTATTGAACACATCTCCAGATGCTGTCTGCATGGATACGTGAGAACTATGTGAAAATATTCTCTTTCACCAGGCTTTGAACCTCGCCTACTCCAGCATTTACGGCAGCTATCGGAACTTTGTGGGGCCTCCTCACTTCCAAGTCATCTGCAGGCTGCTTGGATACCAGGGCATTGCCGTAGTCATGGAAGAGCTGCTGAAGGTTGTCAAGAGCCTGGTGAGTTTCTCTGGAATGAATGGTCCCTGTAGCATGAGTTGTGTGGGATAGACAAAGCCAGCCATGAGGTCAGGATCTTTCTTTCTGGACTGAGACTCTATCAGACCAATGCTTTAATGTAGCTTCAGACATTTTTCGATTGCTCCCTCATGGCTGTCATCCTCCTGCCTTGACCTCTAGATTTCTGGCATTATAGATTTGTAGCGTCATGTCAGGCTTCAGGAATGTTCAATAGCCAAAATGCTATCTTTATTCTAAGAGAATGTTGCTGCTTTTATAAGAAGCAAGTTCTGTCTCATCAAAGACCACCACTATCACCCCAGACTTGAGGGGATGAGAAACAAAACCAAGGATGCTTGCTGCAGTCTGATCTCCCTCTTTGCTTCTGTTGGTGATTGTCTCTGATCTGATATGTAGACGCTAGGAACCAAATGAGAGTCCTCTTGGAAAAGAGCAAGTATTCTCAGCAAGTGCTGAGCCATCTCTGGAGCCCCCAATTCTGCAAAGAGTCTTGTTTCTGTTTGTGAAGTTTAAGTTTTCACAAAGCAAAGATCTCCAGAAGACATTTGTGTTAAGTTAAATAGAATAGAACAGGGTGACCATAGGAACTTTAAGTTTACAGACCCTCATGCATCTATGATGGGCAGGAACACTATAGGTATACTTAAGCTGTGAGGCCATTTTCCCAAGGTACTACAGTGAGAAAGCTCCTGACAGATGAAAGTGCATAGATAATTAGTGAGGCAAGTGACATGTGTTTTTGTTTTGGTGACTAATATGGGTAAAGGACTTACATTCACTTCTATAACTTCAGAATGAGGTCAGACTTGTATGCATGTCACCATCTGCATAGAAGAATGTCTTAGAGTTACTGTAGCCATGATGAAACACCATGGCCAAAAGCAAGATGTAGGGGAAAGGATTTACTTGGCTTATACATCCATATCACTGGTTATCATCAGAAGACAGGACAGGAGCCAAAGGCAGGAGCTGATGCAGAGGCCATGGAGGGGTGCTGCTTACTGGCTTGCTTCCTATGCCTTATTCACCATGCTTTTCTATAGAACCCAGGACCACCAGCCTAAGGATGGCAGCACCCACAATGGGCTAGTGCCTCCCACATCAATCTCTAAGAAAATGCCCTGACAAGTCTGCCTGTAGCCTGATCTGATAGAGCCATTTTCTTAATTGGAATTCCCCTTAATTGACTCTAGCTTATGTCAAGTTGACATAAAATTAACCAGCCAAAGCCCTCTAGTGTAGGTCTTTGAAAAGGGAAAATGTCATTTGCAGGACACCATGGATTTTTAGTTTACCATAATCAATCAGTCTCTTTCTGTCTCCCAACCCCACCCCCTCATGCATGCATCTTATCTGTCTGTCCATGTCCATCCAGTGGCCATATGAGCTCAGGTATTCATGCTTTCAGAGCTAACAATCTTACACATGCCATCTTCCTGGTTCCCACCTTGTTTTCTAAGGCAGAGCATATCGCACTGATATGGAACTAATCAAGAAGGCTAGACTGCATGGACAATAAACCTCAGGGATTGTCTTTTATTTGTCTCACAGTACTGAGACTACAAATGTGCTATACCATGTCCTGGTTTTTTGTTATTTTTACTTATTTACTTTTTAACTTTTTTTTCCCTGGACTTGAACTTCATTCTTGCATGGAAAATACTTTATGAACTGATTTATCTTCTGACCCCTCATAATTTATTTGTATTATTCACCAAAAGAGAATATTTGAACATCTAGGAAGGTTTCTTCTTATTTTGTTTGTTTTTGGTGCTGGGAGTTGAATTCAAAAAATTCAAGTCTTACACAAAGCTGGGTGGTGATGGTGCATGCCTTATTCCCAGCACTTGGGAGGCAGAGGCAGGCAGATCTCTTGAGTTTGAAGCCAGAATGGTCTACAGAGCGAGTTCCAAGACAGCCAGGGCTACTCTGTCTTTGGGGGTGGGGTGGGGGTTTATACAAGTACTGTTATTTATTCTTTATTGTTAAGTATAGATTTTTCATGATTGCCCATGTTTTAGTCAGGGTTTCTATTGCTATGATTAAACAGTATGACCACAAGCATCTTGGAAAGGAAAGGGTTTATTTCACCTTTTATGTCCCAATCACAAAGGAAATCAGGGCAAGAACTCACAGCAGGAACTGATGCAGAGATCTGGAGAAGTGCTGCTTACTGGCTTGCTGCTCATCAATTACTCAGCCTGCTTTCTTACAGTACCCTGGGTCATCTGGCCAGGACACTGTCCACAGTGAGCTGGGCCCTCCCACATCAATCATCAAGGAAATGCCATATATCTAGACTTGCCTGCAGGCTAGTCTTAATGGAAACATTGTTGTCTCAACTGCTCCCTCATCCTGAGTGGCTCTAGCTCTTTTTAAGTTAACATCAAACTATCTGTACAGCCTGCTGGTGAAAAGAACGTTTGTATCAGATTTTGTGACCACCTGAGTACAGTCTCAGTACATCAAAGACATGACACTGTCTAAAACTTAACACCATAGCAAAGGCTAACAGAACTCTGAGAAGTTGTAGACCTATAGTGTATAGGTTAAATTAAAGATTAATGTCTTAATTACTGTTCTGTTACTGTGAAGAGACACCATAACTAAGACAACTCTTATAAAAGAAAGTACTTAATTGGAGGCTTGCTTACAGTTAAAAGAATCAGTCCATTATTATCATGGTGGATATGGGAAGACAGCATATGAGCAGTCATGGTGCTGGGGAACAAGCCGAGAGTTTTACATCCTCATCTGCAGGCAGCAGGCAAAGGGAGCAACTCTGGGCTTGGAGTGGACTTTTGAAACTCAGCCTACTCCACAACAAATTTCCTCCAAAAGGCCAAACCTCCTAATTCTTCTAATGTTTTTCAGATAACCCAATTCCCTGGTGACTAAACATTCAAATAAATGAGCCTATAGGGGCCATTCTCATCTAAACTACCACACTTAACTATAATGTAGACCAGTTTGATCATTTGTACAGCTATGACCCTAGGAACCATTCTCATTTTATGGGCTGATCTGCCTCCCAAATACTTGAAAGTTGGGTGGCGGGGGGTGGGGTGGGTTAGGGGGGTGGTTGCAGACTTCCTATGACTGAATACAAAGGTGGCATGGTCTAACCTGGAAGCTGTCCTAAGCCTGTCAAAGGACATAGAAACTGTCCTGTGAGGGCTATTGCTCCTGGAGCTGCCGGCACTCTTGGTGTTAACATGGGAGCTACATGCTATAGCTCTTCTGCTATATTTATTTCCTGGCCACTTGTGTCATAGAAAGGAAGTTGTATTTAAGAGTAGGAATATAGTCGTCTCTTTAGATATATGAAGGTTTCTCTCCTTCCATAGGTGGGATTTCATTTCCTAGCTAAACTGAGTCTACAGTCTTGGTCATACTATATATTTTGTTAATGGACTAATTTTCAGAGCACACACTGGCCACAGCCTTCCATGAGAATGAATGTTGGTAATTAACACAGCCTTTGTATCTTGTAGCTACAAGGCACAATTCTGCAGTATGTGAAAACTCTGATGGAAGTGATGCCCAAGATCTGCCGCCTTCCTCGACATGAGTATGGCTCTCCTGGTGAGCAAGGGTGTCTGGAATATCCCTCATAAGTACATCCCTCCAGAGGGGGGAACCAAGTATTGGAAGCTGTTGAGAAGAATCAGATTTGTCTTTCCCGGTAGATAGGAAATTAAAAAGCCCAGACCAGAATTTGCCTATTTAGAGTTGAAGAAGCAAATACACTTTACAAGTAGGCAGTAGACAAGTGTGCAGGATGTTACTTTAGGATTACTGTTGGCAGTTAAGGAAGCTGGGGACCCAGCATGTCAACCAAGAATTTTGATGTTGTGGTATTGAGCACACTGCTACCCTAGATCCCAAATGCTGAAAATAATTGCCCACCAAGAAAGGCTTAACCACCAGATCCTATGCCCTCTTAGCCTTAACGGGAAAAGCAGCCACAGAGCCTGCTCCCTGTTCCTTCCCCTGGCCTCTTATCCATTTGATAGTCTTATTGCTCTATCTGGCTCACAGTCTGCAAGAACCTCACCCAAAATCCTTGATGTGTACATGACTTGCTGCAGACTGGTATGAGGCCATCCAAATAAGTATCCACAATGATGTCAGTGTTGCGTTAGGATTAGGCTAGACTCTAGGAAATGCTGTCACTCAAGATTGCCTTTTATAAACTCTTACCTGATAGCATTCTCTCCAAAGGTGAAATCAATTAGTTACTTTGATATCACTGTGACCAAATACCTCTAAAAAATAACTCAGGGAAAGAGAGATTTATTTTAGCTCCCTGGTTTAGAGGGTTCCTTGGCTCCGTGTTTAGAGGTAGAACATCATGATGGCAAGAACATATTGAAGAAGAAGCTGTTTGCCCTTTGGCTAATAAAGTGGACAAAGGGAATATAGAAGAGTCCAAGGCAAAATATAGCCCCTATGGACATGCTCCCAGTGACCTGCTTCTTCTGACCAGGCCCCATCTGCCTCACCTACTAGTAATGCCATTATCAAGAGATGAATCTGCTCATTAGGTCATGATAATCTAGTTGTCAGAAAACACCAGTGTCGACAAAAGTATGCTTCTTTATTGTTCCCCATGTACTTCTCATTTAGTCTCGTGCATGGACTTTAGCCTACACATGATTCCACCCTGATGAGCAGCCTGCTGAAGTGGCTGAGCTCCCAGATACAGTTTACATTTGAGGGAACTACTCTACCACAATAAAAGAAAATAGCCATCAGGGTGGCCTGGCTTTGAAGAGTCCTATTCAGTTCATTGGTAGAAAGCAGATAAATATATGGTTAAGGTACTAAAACTGCAGGTGGAAATTTAAATGTTGAAGAGAAAGCTATTAGGGTCAGATGAGTCTGGGTAGAACACAGATCGATAGTTAAAATCATTAAATTTACTCATGTTGGTTGAGGGATGGCCTAGGTGAAAGGGTCTCCACTATACTGGGTAGCTATATACAGTACTCACAGGGGGAGATGGCAGCAACAGGAAGCATGGACTATCTCTGAGGTGGGCAGGAGGGTGGATTCTTGAGAAGACATTGAGGGCTGACATGTCAAGTGTTTTGAAAGGTGTCAAATCCAACTTTGTTCTCAGGGTAGTTTAGGCTCTTACTAGGATGTCTTAGTAGCCTGTCCAGTTTGACCATTTGGCTTATGTATTCCTGTGCCATGTTACAGGCATTGGCAAAGATGGTTAAAATACTCTGGAAATTCAGAGAAAAATTGTGCTAGGTTTTTCCACCAATATGAAGTTAGCTGCAGGGTTTTTAGATATTCCCTATCAAATTAGACACACTGCTTTCTGTACCTGCACAGATATATTGAGTTGATCAAATGCCTCATCTGTATCCTCTAGAGATGATGTTCTGGACTCTCCTTAATTCTTCTGATAGGGTGGCAGTCTGTCATCATAGCCTTCTTTGAACATATAGAGTTGACTGAAAAAGGTGTCAGAGGTTAGGCCCTATCTCAAGGATATGCCAAGTTATATAAACCACAGTTGCCAGAGGGATTGTGGTAGTGTCTGAATGACAGGTGCTAATGCCCTTCTTGAAACCCCAACATTCACTTCTGCTGCACAGGCATCCTGGAGTTCTTCCACCACCAGCTGAAGGACATTGTGGAGTACGCAGAACTAAAAACGGTGTGCTTCCAGAACCTGCGGGAGGTGGGCAATGCTGTCCTCTTCTGCCTGCTCATTGAGCAGAGCCTGGTAAGTTCTCAGATCTGCCCACCTCGCAGTGCTCACTGCTAGGGACAAAGGATTTATTTTCATTGGGAGTTCTTTAGTAAGGGTGATCAATGTTGCAAGGTATCTTTTTTTTTTTTCTTTTTAGTTTTTCAAGACAGGGTTTCTCTGTGTTACAGTCCTGGCTGTCCTGGAACTTGCCCTGTAGTCCAGGCTGGCCTCGAACTCACACAGATCTTTCTGCCTCTGCTTCCCCAAGTGCTGGGATTAAAGGTTTGTGCCACCACCCGGCCATATCACTTTTTCATGGCTGTTTATTGATTTTTTTACATTTGGGAAATAAGAACATAATGTGTTTCTGTTTTAAGAGTGTTTTTCAAAGCCTGGCAGTGTTGTCTCGTGCTTTTAATCCCACAATTCAGAGGCAGGCAGATCTCTGAGTTTGAGGTCACCCAAGTCGCCTATCTCAAAAAAAAAGTTTTTCCTGTGGGTCTGAGGGCTAGAGAAGTAGCTCAAATGGACATTACCACTATTGCAGAGAATTCTGTGGACAGACTAATATGTTTATTTTATACTAAATGGAGAAAATGTGACTTTTCTGCACCAGAACTTTGTAATCATTTTTACTATAAGATATTCTTTCTCTACTCTACTCTAGTCTTTAGAAGAAGTCTGTGACCTATTGCATGCAGCCCCTTTCCAGAATATCTTGCCTCGAGTCCATGTGAAAGGTAAATGTGCACGTGAAGCAGAATTCATATTACCGTGCAGCCAGAGTTATGTTGGTACCTATTCAGTCATAGCCAGGGAGTCCCTGTGGGGAATGTCTAACCTGGCTAGTATTGATTCACTGAAGTATTTATGACTCTAATGATGTCTGGGATTTGTTTCAAAATAGCTCAAAAACAGGGAAGTGCAGATAATAAAAAAGAATGAACAGCTACCAAGTTGTTAGTTGTCACAGTGAATGATGATGATGAGTAAGCAGGCTCATTGTACTGATTGGCTTTAGATCACATTTAAAATTGTCAGTGAATTTTGAAAAATGCACATTAAATATAAACCCTTTCATGCTCCCCCATTCTGTTGGCTGATAACTGCATGAAAAAAATTACACTAGTCCAAGCTGAAAGCAGATTCCAAATGGATACGTGGCACAAGTAAATCGCATGGATTAAAGTTGTTGAGCAATTTTAATATGCTGTATATTTTACTATAGTACATTATGCTCTTTCCAAAGAGAAATCTGCATCCAGGGAACTAAATCTTTACATTTCTTTTAAAAAATTAAACTTTTGCAATTATGTAATCTTGTATAAGGACGGAGCATAATAAATTCTTTTCTAATACAGAGGGGGAGAGAGTTGATGCCAAAATGAAAAGACTAGAATCCAAGTATGCCCCGCTGCATCTTGTCCCACTGATGGAAAGGCTGGGAACCCCACAGGTAAGGGGCTCTGTTTGCTAGAGGCTGCAAACCAGTGGAGGGGTTGGACACAGCTAGAAATTACTGTGAGGTCAAAGACTGCTTAGATCTCCATCTCCAGGGTTATCCATCCAGAAGATTGGGAAGATGAGAGGTGGAGGTGGTTATATAGAAAGGGCTTAAATGTCTATCTCAGAAACAAAGATAGATGTATTCAAAAAATATTACCTGTTGTCATAGGTCACCCTTTCATCAACATTTTTCTTTTTTTAGTTTTTTGTTTAGTTTTTTGACACAGGGTCTCTTTTTGTAGCTCTGGCTCTTCTGAAATTCTCTGTGTAGACAAGGTTAGCCTTAACCTGGTCAGAGATCCACCTGTCTCCTCCTCTGCCTCCTAAGTGCTGAGAGCTGGGCATTACCACTGAAATGTATAGTGTTCTGTCTGCACACCAGAAGAGGGCACCAGATCTTATTCTAGATGGTTGCAAGCCACCGTGTGGTTGCTGGGAATTGAACTCAGGACCTCTGGGAGAGCAGCCAATGCTTTTAACCTCTGAGCCCCCTAAACAAAGTTTCTAATAGAGTTTCTTAGAACAAACTGTAAGAAAAGGCAAGGTACCAGAATAAAGTTTACCTAGATCTGGCATACTTAATTGTTGGCACTATTGCCATTTTGAACCATGTTTCTTTGGTATGTGAATGTCTATCTGTATGTGTAACTGTTTCGTGGCATTGCTAACTTCAACCCACTAGGAACCAGTAGTTTTTGTGGTTACTAGAAATAATTTTGGAAATTGCCATATGAACTGAAGCCAGGGTTGCTTGCAATTAAGGATAGCTGTACTTCATTCCTCTTCACTAGCTTATTTTAATCTTTAGAATATACGTAATTGCTAACTTATTGATGCTTGCTTCCACATACCCTCTTCTGTCAGCTTAGCATTTTCTGTCTAGTATGTCATAAGCAGATCTGGGGTTGGTTTGTTTTTAGCCCTCCAATAGGCTATCTTGGCTTGTAATATTCCATATACCTTTTGCAGCAAATTGCAATCGCAAGAGAAGGGGACTTACTGACCAAGGAGCGGCTTTGCTGTGGTCTATCCATGTTTGAAGTCATCCTAACACGGATCCGGACCTTTCTGGATGATCCCATCTGGCGTGGGCCTCTGCCCAGCAATGGGGTCATGCATGTGGATGAGTGTGTGGAGTTTCACAGACTCTGGAGTGCTATGCAGTTTGTGTACTGCATTCCTGTAGGGACACACGAGTTTACAGTGGAGTAAGTGTGTGTTCTGTGACTCTTTGGAAGAGGACAGTTCCAGGGAAGGTGGGAGAATTGGTAGAGATGGTTGATGCAAAAACAAATGTGAAGTCAGCACCGATGACAAATCTCTTAAAAAGTCTACAAACATTGCACTGGTTAAATGTCAGTGAAGTGGGGTTCATTCAGGATAAGTGTATTGGAGTTATCTGAATCCAAAGCAACTAAAGGCAAAATTGGTCATTTCTGTTTCTGGGTAGCAAGTCCATAAAGTCATTCTTAATGAAGACTATTACCTACCAAACTGGCATTTATCAAAAATTGAAAAATTGCTTGTGCTCATCATTCTGAGAATCTGTGTAGACAAAGAACTAATATAGCCTGGTCACTGGTTTTTGGAGACTGACTCATGAGTCTGCCTGCCTTTTCATTCTGTGTGTCATTTGGTGCTCACAGACAGTGTTTTGGAGATGGACTCCACTGGGCTGGCTGCATGATCATTGTACTTCTCGGACAGCAGCGGCGCTTTGCTGTGTTGGACTTCTGCTACCATCTTCTCAAAGTTCAGAAACATGATGGCAAGGATGAGATTATCAAAAATGTGGTATGTAGACAAAAAATTTTTACATATTTGTCTTGGGGACACATTTTTTTTATCCTAACATACAAAATTCAACTGTAAACACAATGCAGTCTTTTTAAACATAATGCAAAACAAAACAAAACGTTTTTATTTTTAAATCGGTTGTTTCCTTTTTTTTAAGGGTAATTTATTTCTACTTTTCATCTTATCATAGAGACTATATTTTCAGATTGTTGGCATACTGTTCTAGTCTCCTGACTTCCAAATTGTAATGTGCTTTTGAAACTGCTTTTATTAATCTTTTATCATCAAGAAGTTCTTTACAATTGAATTACAGAAAATAAGAGGCAGCCATTAAGTTCTCAAATATTTTCTATTTCATCTCCTTTTAGAACATTATTGGTTTTCTCTGCTTTCCATGTGACTTACTTTGTTGTATTAGTTTTTTGTTGCTTCCAGAATTAATCACAATAGCCTTAAGGACAGAAATACCGATTATCTCACTTTTAAGTGATTGCTCTGTCTGCGTAGCCTCACAGAGCCAAAAGGAATGTGTTTTCTTCCCTGGCTTCCCTGAAGGATAAATGTGCCGTCAGTCTCCTTTAGGTCATTGGCTGAATTAAATTTTTAACTGTAGAAATGAGGTCACTTTCCAGTGGTCAGCTCATTTCTTCACATGCTTTCCATGTGGAACCTTCAAGCCACAAGGGATCACCCACTTTTGCCACATCTTTCATGCCTCCAACTTATACAACTTTTCTGCCCAGATGATTGGGCTGGATCTCCCTGGACAAATCCAGGAGCTTTTATGAAGTTCCTAATGTCTGTCACACCTGAAAAGTGCCTTTTATAATACCTACAAGTGCAAAGGAATTCAGTATGGGTATTTCCCATACCTCATTTCTTTGGTTCTCTGGAATATTGTCAGAATATTTTCTTTTCCTGTGTCTTTTCCAAATCTCCTCCAAAGATTTGCTATTGTTCATTGCCAATTTTTACCGCCCTGTGTTATCAGAGCTTCTCATGAAATCTCCAGATACAGACCAGGCTATCTCTTCACCAAGTCTACCTTTCTCATCTTACTATGTGGGCAGAATCAGCAGTGCTTTTAAGTTCTGTAGGTCTATGATCTTTATCCAGATTCGTCCAAAGCATCAAAGCATAGTATTGTTACACTGGAAATCCACAACTTCTATTTTATTAGTTCACAAGTCTTTGCATACTAAACATATTGTGTTCATGTTAATACTCTTTTTGTGTTTGCTTGTGGGCTTTGAAGAAAAGGTCACCCCCAAGCTGGCCTTGAATCACAGTAAACCTTCTCTATCCTGAATAGTAGAGCACTGGCATGAGCCACCGCCACTCCTGGTCAGTAAACACCTGATAACTGAATAAGCATGCCTTTAAGTCTTACAGGTCTATCTACACTGTACCAAAATTACAAAGAGTTTAATTTAAACTGAAAATGTATTCATTAGTTCAGTGATATTTAAAAGATGTTAAGGGTCAATATAATTTTCTGTAATTTTTCTGTAGTAGAATCCTTGCATTTTAAAGCACAGTAAATATAACAGTGTGATCTAATTGTAGCCACTGAAGAAGATGGTAGAGAGGATTCGCAAGTTCCAGATTCTTAATGATGAAATCATCACCATCCTGGACAAGTACTTGAAATCTGGTGATGGGGAGAGCACACCTGTGGAACACGTACGCTGCTTCCAGCCACCCATCCACCAGTCCCTAGCCAGCAGCTGAGAGCTGAGTTCACAGCATCCAATAACTGATGGCATGTTTGTCTTTATGTAAACTATATTGAAATTTTGGGGGGCTATTTTGTCTGAACCTACTTAAGGGGTGCTTTTGATCTGAAAGCTAACTTTATAAAACTTATTTTTCTAGACTAAAATTGTATATGCCTTTGGAATTGGGAAGTATGACAATACTAGTTGCCATTGTTACCATTATTATGGTATTAACAGGTATTTTTATGTTGAATGTTCCAGTAGCTGGCTATAAAATACTGAATTCACTCATTATACAAGAAGCATAATACCAACTAATTGTATTAAAAAAAAAAAAAAAAAAAGTTCCCTACCAATTTCGGTTAAACTTAATGACTAGCTTTGGGGATTTTTCTGATGGTCTTTTAGGGAATCTTTTCTAAGTCATTGTTCTCTTTTTTGCCAAAATAGTGAAATTGTTTTCTCTGCTCCACTAAATTCAATAATGACAGTCTGATTTGTGAGTCTGACTTAAAGATTCAAAAAATAAAAATTAATGTAGTGTTTGTGCTTGTTCATTGGCCTGGCAGGACAGTCCCTGTCTACACCTACATTTCTCAGAGTGGGTTCAGTAGGACAGGATCATGACATTTTAAAAACTAGCACACATTTTTACATTCAGTATTAGGCAGAGATGAAATGAAAGCCAGCCAAATGTAAGACAGCAGCTGTATTGTCCATAACGGATCTGAAAGAGGAATACCAGGACTTGTAAGGTATGTGTTTCCATTTTTCAAAGCTAACAGCTTGGAGAGAAACTGGAGAGCATTGGCATGAGCCATCACTCCCATTCAATAGACACCTGATAATTGGATGAGGACAGTGGATACCACAAAAAAGGGACTGCTGTCCCCAACAGCACCTCAACATTCCTTTTCAATTGCTGGGGGAATTGTCTCACTTGGCTTGAGTTGGTCCATGTGACCTGCCAAGTGAAAAACAAGAAACTAGTTTGGCTCTACTATTGAAAGTATGAAAATGGATAGAAATTGAGAATTGGGTACAGTGATATGGGACTGACATCCCAGCCACTTGGAGGGGCTGAGGAATGAGGATCACTGGAGCCCAGCAGTTCAAGGGCAACTTAAGGAACACAGCAAGATCCCTATCTTAAAAATACTTATACAAAGTCCAAAAGCTTCGAGCTTTATTTTACACAAAAAATAAAACACAAGTACTATTCTGCTGTACTGTAAACCTGAGTTGCATCTTTAACAAGCCTATTATCAAAAAGTTACCTAAAATATTTTTGTTGATATGAAGTCATAGTGGCATCTGTTCTCAACCCTAGGAAGTGTAGATTTTAAAAGTTAATCACTATATTATCAAGTGATAGCCCAAATAAAATGCTTCTGTACAAGATTATATAGGTAGAAAGTGTCTTACGTACAACACACTCATTCTCAATGAGGAAACTTTTCATCCCCAAGGGAATGAAACATTGGCTTTTTTACATGTGCAAAATAAGAGATACAGTACATAAACAGACATACAGCATATCTGTGGAGGGGCATTATTATCTCTCAGTGTTAGAACATTTGTGTAGAATATACTAGGTCCTTATGACTAACACCTAGTTTGGCCAAAAAAAGAAGATTAGCAGAGAAAAGAGGCAAGAGCTCCTCAGAGTTCCAATAGTAAAACAAAGTTATCCCACCTACCCTTCCACTGCTTCCCTCACCCCCAAAAAATATTTCACAAAACCTTCCAAACCATATGTACTCATGGGCAGGTACAGAAAACAAGCATAGGCCCAAACTTCAGTTCTTCCTTTCAGTGTGGTAGGCTGGAGGGGAGGGTGTCTTGTGTGTTTTGGCCAATACATGGCTAAGAAGTGGGCAAGTCTAAAGCTGGAAAATGGTCCTTATATTGGCCTGGGTTTTTTTGTTTTGTTTTGGTTTTTGGTTTTTGGGTTTTTTTTTGTACTTGTTCTCATTTTTCTATGAACATTCTTTAAAGATTCTTTAAAAAAAAATAAAGTATAAGGTTTAAACTCTTAAGCAAAATAAAAGAGATCATATTTTACAAATATTTCAAATCTAAGCTTTTGGAATCAGAATATGAACTTTGTTCCAACTTTTCATTTTATCCAAGCATGCATTCCTAAATTTAAGAAACCACATGCGTCTTGACATCCCAGAGTTGTTAAAAGGGCTGAGTGACAACATGGTCCTCTAGGACCATGGGTCTATGAGCTCACACAAGAGGACACAGACTAGTCACTATGAACACAGAAAGCACTGCTTGACAGCACAGGATCTTCCAAAAGGAGGCCATCAGATTAGCACAGGAAAGGAAATCAGATGTTTGGGTGACAAATCACCACCTGAGAATTATTTTCTTGGAAAGACGCTCTCTTGTTCTCACTCTCTCCAAAAGCCTTAGTATGGTGAGGAATTGATGGGATGGGGATCACAAATATACATTTTAATGTTCATCACCAATGAAAAAAACAAAACATTTTATAGACTTAAAACTGTCATTAGTTGAGTGCATTTAGATTTCTGGAGAATGAATAAAAATGTAAAATACCTTTACAATAATACAATGTTACTAGAAATTAGCCATGTATTGAGGTGTCTGAATATAAGAAAAGTAATTTCCTGATCCAAATTAGTGAAAACTTAAAAAAGATTGTCTTCAGAGGACATTATTTGAGGACAATTTTTTTTTCAGATACATTCTGATACTCAAAAGTCACTATAACAGAATTATAGGTTTTCGATCATATCCTTAAAAAGACGTCAGATTTCCATTTCTACGAGAGATATTTTCACCAGTGTGTTCAATTCCACAGGGCAAGCCTTCTTCGTTATTATTAAGAACTTCATACATATTAGAAAGATTGCCATTCATTGCTTTTTCATCTTTCCGAAAAGATACAGGTAGACTTGCTAGACTAAAACTGACATCTTTAAAGGCATGCAACAAAAATATCCCCACAATGATTGTGAAGAAGCCACTCAAAGTCCCAATGACATCATCAACAGGCATATTTTGCCATTCTTTAAAAAGAATAGCTGAACAAGTCAAAACTGAAGTTGTAAAGAATACATAATATATTGGAGTCACAATGGAAGTGTTGAAAATGTCCAAAGCTCGGTTTAGGTAATTAATTTGTGTGCTCACACAGACCACAAGACTAAGCAGCAGAATCCAGGCCAGGGGATGCTGCAGAACAGGCTTTCCAGCCAATAACTCTTTGATGGTGATGCCCAAACCCTTCACACAGGAGACTGAAAATGCTCCAATCACAGAACAGATTGTTATATATACAAGAATGTTTGTCTGTCCGTGCCGAGGTCCCACCACAAAGATGAATATCAAGGCCACAATGACCACAAATGTTGCAAAGACCACAAAACCTAGAGGAAGCAAAAGAAAAAAAAAAGCTATATTGAATCAGAATGCACAAATACACTCAACAGAAAAAGGTATATATATTCTGGTATTATATCCTCAGATTTATCTTGTTATAAATTCGATTTCTATTTGATGAATTAATTTTAAAATGCACTTCTATGGGACTTGTAGGTTACTAACTGAAGGTAACTCATTCACAACAAAGAAAATAATTCTCAGGTGGTGACTAACTACAAAAATTAGCTTTCTCTTGCTCCTCTAGCAAAATTACACCTATATAAATACAACAAAAGCACATACTGGAGGGCTGGGGGCAGTGTTCACCTAGCATGTGCAAAGCCACAAGTTTAATACCTCAGTACCACTTTAAAATACATGGTGTAAAATTAAAATATGCTTCATAGTTTTAAAAAATGTATACCACTAACATTTCTATAGTCTTGTATGCCTACGTAAGTATTCTAAATTACAAGGAAAGGGGATATAATCAGAACAGGGAAATGCCCTTGAATATTTAACATTTGCATCTGCAAAAATCCGGAGTTATGAGTTGTCTTCCATTAAAAAGACACACCTAAAAACAAGGCAAGTTATTAGAATAAGCAGCAAGTCATTAGAGAACCTAAAAACTGCTGGGGTCATGGTTGGATATAGAGAAGAGGTAAGTAGCATATCTGTCAACAGTACAATCATGTGAACCAGAGTTCACATGAACCAGGCAGAGTTCTCAGTGATTTGTACCCCATTGCAGATAGGGGAGCATGTATCAGTAACCTTAGCAGTCTAAAAGTGGAGGCAGAACCATGAGGAATTCATGATTATCTGGCTATAACAAAAGCTGAAGTTGGCCTGGGCTACATGAGACCTTGTGTCAAAAAGAGAGAAAGAAAAAAAAAGGAAACAAACCAAGGTTTAAAAAAAGCCACTGCTTCAAACTCCATAGGTAAAGGATATATTAAGCAGACAGAAAGAAGGAGAGAAAGGCAGTAACACACCTCAATACAACAAATCTGAGAAAACTGAATCCTGAGCATGACACCACACACCTTTACCCCCAGTACCTGGGAGGCAGAAGCAGGTGGATCTCTCTGAGTTTGAGGTCATCCTAATGTATACAGAGCTGCAGACACCCTCCCCAAACAGTTAATTACATCAGAATGTGACACACTTACACCCACAGTAGAAAGGTGAGAGAAAACAGGACAACTAGTTCAAAGTTTACCCAGGCAGCCCAGTGTGCGTGCGATAACTCAAGAGTAGAGTCTGGCAGTAAGATTTTCACAGGAATAACTAAGCAAGTAAGGTAGCTATAAGTTGAGGCAAATTAAAGGTATACAAGAAAACGGTCTAGTGATAAGACACTGAGACAGGCACCATGAGCACCAGCCTGGGCTATAAAGTGAAACAAACTGTGGAAATAAAAGAGGGAAAGAAGGAAGTAATCACAATGTTTAAAAATAGACGTTTTATTGTGAGGACGATAAGATAATATAGGATGACTGCAGTCAAGGAAACAAGTTAAATGTTAAGTATAGTGACACTAATGAAGCTTTTCTTACCTGGATCACCTAACTTATGTGACATTTCATTTAAGGTCTCAATCTCCTCTTCCTTTGGAGCATGAATGACCATAACTGTAGAGCCTAGAATACTTAGTAAACACCCAATTTTCCCATGAAGATTAAGTCTTTCATTTAGGAAGTATGAAGACAGAATGGCACTAAAAGGAAGAATAAAAAGTTGAACAATTGGATTAGCTTTTTTCCTCACCTTTAAAAATAAACAGACTTGCAATGCAGATTACTGAACTCAACAAAGGTACTTCCTGCTTTTCAACAAAGAAAATGTGCATTCAATCAGAAAAGAACAAGGACCTAAGGATGATTCACTAGGAAGCTCTGGGCTCTTCACCTGGATTCATGAGCATCCAACTAGTAGGATTTTGCAGTTGTCTCCTTTGTTCATTAAGTAGATCCTGCAATCACCTTAGACAGGTTGAAGGAGGAAGTCTCATTAATAACCGTGATAATGTCTCAACTGCCTCCCAAGCAAAAGCAATCCCTTAAAGCCTGAGTAGCAAGGGCCCTCCTAATCTGCAAACTGAATACTCTTGACTCCCTCTACCTTTATCAACTGGGAGCTCATGTCAGTAGCAGAGAACGGTAATGAAGACCTTGCCTTGCCAGCATAGTACTCTGATTACAGTTCCCATCTTGCCGTCTCTAAGGTTTCTCTCTTAGACAGGCATTTTAGTATGAGCCACAAAATAGTCTTAGACCATCAGAACCTTTGTCCTAAAACTGGAACAAAATGCATCACCTGCTTCATTTACACTGAAACTGGATTTAGCATCTTTTAACTATAAGATTTCACATGAAATATGCAATATAAAGAGCTATAATTTGTATATTAGGAAATCTATATTCAAACCAATGATTAAAGTTTATAAAACTTCAATCTAGTGTTTGCCTTCTTTTTAAAATTACATTTATTTATCCCCTCCACCCCAGGCTCTCCTATTTTTCTTTCTTTCTGTAAGGAGCAGAGAAGACAACCTGCCAAAGTGTGCTCTCTTTCCACAACATGGATCCTAGGGATCAAACTCATCATCAGACTTGGCAGCAAATACTTTTAACCTGCTGAGTCATCTTGCCAGTTGTATGTGTTGATTAACTGTATATGATTTGCCTACAACCATCCTAAGTTACCTGGAAATACAGTCAGGAAACTATGGACTGGAAACATTTAATTATTAGTTTGCCTATAGGTTACAAGTTTTTAAACTTATTTTACTCAAACCTAAAAAGAAAGTACAGAATAAACAAGATCATAGTAAATACCAGGGAAGAGTATTATAAAATAATAATAAAACAAAATAATCTTACATATAATTTATTAGGGCAATAAAAGTTCCAACTTTCGAAATAATAAAAATCTAGACTTCAAATAGCCTTAGCTATTTATACTAATCATTACAATAACAAAACAGGACAAGTTTTAGGTTGGTCTTGCAAAACAAGTACCTTAGGCAGTCTTTAGAGGCACACAACTTCCTCTAAGTCTTGATATTCTATAGTAGTTAATGAAGCCTACCTACCACAGTATGTGTATTACTGAATGATAAATGTTAGGCAAGTGCAACTTGGAATTTTCTAAAGTTGAAATCACCAACATGCTAGTTCTAGATGCAAGCCAAAGCATAAAGTTATTTTGTCCCACACATTAATATCTATGCAAAGTAGGTAACTGAAAAAAAAAAAAAAAACCTTACTACAGAACATTAAAATGTCCTCAAGGTGGTTCAAGTGTACTGACATTTAATCAGATATCACTTTAGTATTTTACAGACTAAAATAGCATTTGTGCATGTCAAATGTAGAATCTTACCTTACAAGGACGCTGAGAGCGCCTAGTGGAGTCACCAGTGTGGCCGGAGCAAATGCATATGCAGCAAAGTTGGCCACTTCACCAGCTCCCACTGAAGAGATGAACAACAAAAATATTTCTCAAACAGGAACACAGTCAATTTGAATATGCCTGTATTTTATGCAATACCTACATATTTCAATTCTATTGTTCAATAACTTCCTTATCTTCTCTCATGTATTAGTACCATAAATTGCTAATATCTGGTATCCAACTCAAAGAAATCTATATTTTTAATTATAATAATATGCTTAAAGGTAATAAAAGATATTTATAAACTAAGCAAAAAGCAGCAGATAATTTCAGAAGTTTTTACTGAATTCTATAGTAACAACAGGATTCTTTTTAAAAAACTCAACCTTAGAAACATTAAGGGCTTGAGAATATATTTTCAATAGGAAATTTTTGCTTTCTGCCAGATGCATGGGCACTAGAAATTGAGGACCAGGGCAAAAAATTATCCTGTGATGAACTAGTGCATTGTCCACCCCACTCTAAGACCCAGCCTTTCAGAGTTCAGCCCACAACATGCCAGTTTCCGTATCTGGCAACCAAAGGTTGACCTTTGATAGTCCAATTCAAAGATCCATATCTCTAACCTACTTGCTCTAGGACAGCAGTTCTCAACCTATGGGTCATTATCCCTTTGGGGGTCACGTATTAGATATTTACATAAGATTCATAACTAGCAAATTTACAATTAGGAAGAGGCAACGAAATGGTCGGGGTCACCACATGAGGAACTGTATTGAGGGTTGCAGCAGAGGAAGGGTGAGAAGCTGCTCTAGGGTGTCACCTCTAGATCTTTAATCATTCCTGCTCCTATCTATCACGTTAGCTCTTAAGTTCTTCTGCAGGAGGGTTTTTTTCTCTAGCTCTGTAACTTGTTTTTAGTGAAAATGTTGATCCGTGTATCCAGTAAACTATTACCACATGCTTTAACACTGCTTTCTAGTTGGCTACTTTTTGCTAGTAGTGGTGGGGGAGTAATTCTTTTTCTTTCCCCTTCTATGGGTTGTTTTATTTTCATTGCTTTTTTGCAGCCAGTTCTCATTATGAAACCTGGGCTAGCCTCATACATTTTAATTTTGTTTTATAAGTGCATGAGTGCTTTGTCTGCATGTATGTGTGTACTCAGTGCATAGCTTGTACCTGCAGAGGGCAGAGATGGGAAAAGATCCTGGAACTAGTTAGATATAGTTGTGAGGCACTGTGCTAAGGACTGAACCCAGTCCTCAGAAGAGCAGCCAGTGATCTTACTTGTTGGGCCGTTTCTCCAGCTCCTGGCCTCAAACTCTTGATCCTTGTGCCTTCACCTGCTAAGTACTGGGACTGCAGTTAAGTTTCACCCACTATCCAGGCTGCATATTTTCATTACAATTTTATCAGGCATACAAAGTGTCTTCCTTTACCATTTTCATTCGCAGTCCATCACTGAGGGACGTCAGGGTGAGAGCCGTGGAAGAAGGCTGCTTACTGGCATTCTTTTAAAGTTTGTAAACATATGTGCATGTGTATATTATGGATGAATGTTTTTGTCTGTCTGTATATACGTGCACTACGCGTGTGCCTGGTATCCAAGGAAATCAAAAGGGACTGCAGTTCCTCTAGAACTGAAGTTACATATAGCTGTGAGCCACCCTGGCTCTGGATCTTCCAGAGCAGCAAGTGCTCTTAACCATTGAGCCATCTCTTTCCAGCCTCAATGGCTTTTTTATATGCAGGATAACCTGCCAGGCAGATACTGCCCGATGAGCTGGGCCCTCTCATACAAGCCACTAAGAAAACACTCCACAGATAAGCCCACAGGCCAGGATGATGGAGATAACTCCTCAACTGAGGTTCCCTCTTCCCAGATGACTCTATAGTTTGTGTCAATTTGACAGAAACTAACCAGCACATCCTTTTCCTCCCTGACCAAAGAGTCTATTCTGATTATATGCCACTGTCAAGTGGGAAGGGAGGAGTGTAGTGTTTACATTGTACGTCTTCTTACATTGTCCTCCCTGTCCACCAGTGATCCTTTTCTGCCTCACCTGAAGAGTAACTAGGGCAAAAAGCACACAGCACTATGCCAGGCTCAAGTACTACACCACTACATCCAGCTTCACTTTTTACTGATATTCAAAGAAAGGTTTTGTGTAAAACTAGGCAAGGGCACATGCCTTTATCCCAAACTTGTAAAGTGAAAGCAGGGAAGGCCAGAAGTTCAAGATCATCCTGAGTAGTTTAAGTCCAGCCTGAGCTATTAATTAGTTAATCAGTTAACTAATTAATTAGAAAGGCCCTTGATATGTAGCTCTGGCTGGCCTCAGAGTCCTGTCTGCTTCTGCTGGGATTAAAGATGTGAGTAACCAGCCTTGATACTAAGGGAAGAGACTCAGACCTACCTCAACTAGATATGCCAGACTGAACTGACTCATCCTTGGATTCCTTGCCCTCCTTGGGGAATGGATGGGGAGATGGGGTAGGGGTGGGGGAGGCTGATGAGAACTGGAAAGAGGGGAGGCAATGGCAGGTATGGGGAAAAAAAAACTTTAAAAAAAAAAAAAGGTGTAACCATACTCTGAGAGCCTGTATTGGGGGGGGGGTTGTTTTTTTTTTCAAGACAGGGTTTCTCTGTGTAACAGCGTTGGTTGTCCTAGAGCTCACTCTGTTGATCAGGCTGACCTCAAAATCACAGAGATCCACCGGCCTCTACCTCCTGAGTGCTGGGCTGGGAGGTAGTCTCTTTCCTCCTAAAGTCTAAATGTATCTGAGTCTGTATTTTGAGTATCTACTATTGGACTTTTACACATTCTCATTTCCTAATGACCTCCTGCAGTACTTTGGCTTTACATAGATAGCAACTCCAGTTTTTTGGTCACCAGCCTGGATGACATGGTAAAGTCCAGACGCATCTAACTGTCAATTTCACATATGTCCTTAAATATTTTATATGAATTTTTAACATTAATGCACTCAGAACAGATTCCCGATCTCCTCCTACCTGATCTGCTCAAGTCCTTCCTACATCTTTAGCATCAGAACAGTCATTTCTATTGACTGTGGCCATGTCTTCAATGTCCTTTTATACCATATACTTCGGTCAGTGAAAAAATACATACATCTTGTCAGTTCTACATGGAAAACATATTCAGAATTCTCACTATACTCCTTGGCACTACCCTGGTCCACACTGTCACCTCTTTTAACCCCAGTAACCTAACTATATAGTCTACATAGTCATCAACACAGCAGCCAGAGAAATGATAATCACACCTTTTGCTCCAATGGCTTTCCATCTAACATAAGGTAAAAATCCTCTCTGCGACCCAGAAAGCACAACATGACTTAACAAAGGCCCTGTTTCTCTGAACTTACCTCCTGCTGTCTCACTCCTTACTGCTGACCTTTCTTTAATGCTTCCCCAAGTTTTAATGTTCTAGTGCTAGAGAACAAATCACTAATTTTGCCAGTGTAAAGTAACAGTTTCCTGAAATGGCTTGAGGCCTCAACTTTAGGAATTGGTCAGGATCTTTTAAGAACTTGTGTCAGATGTAAATCCAGGCTTGCAGTCTCTGATGTCTAAAGCCATATTCCAAGGTGCCACACTGATATGACTGGTTGTTGTTCATGGGTCTCTCTAAAGATAGTTTGAATGTCTTCACAAAACTGGCTTTCCCCAAAAACAAGCAATCTAAGAAAAAAGGGAAGCGCTATGATTCCATTATGCTGTAGCCTTAGAAGTCATCCATCATGACTTTCTGGGTCTCTGTGATCATCCTGGGACAGCACTGACTCCTAACTCCACTGAGTACCAGGAGGCAAGCACAGCTGAGAGCATCAAAGAGAAGACTAGCACACTCACAAGCTAGTCACGGTCCTCGGCAGAGTCTGTACTTACTGTTTATCTTCACTGTCAAAGCCCTTTCCTCGTATGGCCAGTCTCTCCCATTCTCAACTGTCTCAGTACTCAGACACTATCTTTTCAGTAAGCATTGTCCTTTAAGGTTATCTAAAAGTCAGTCATCTAAAAACTTTAACCTACTGTTCCCGCTTGCTGTCTGCCTTACCCAATTACAATGTAAGCTTCTTACATTGGGGTGGGTTTGTTTGTTTAGAGGGGGTGCTTTTTTCCCCTCTTCCCAGTATTTCTTCAGCACCAAGAATAATGCCTGGCATACAAGAAATGATGAACAGATAAGTACCTGTTGAACCCTCAAATCTCAGGTATCTGAAGGACAATTTATTTCACATTTGACAAAGAGTAATTTTGTGTGTAAGATGTATGTAGGTGCACCATGAAAGTATACTTAGTGCCCACAGAGATCAAAAAAGTGTAGCGGATACTCAGAAACTGGAGTTATGGATGGTTGTAAACTACCATGTAGGTGCTGGGATTCGAGCTCAGGTCCCCTACAAGAGCAACAAGTGCTCTTAACCACTGAGCCATCTTTCCATCCTCTTTACCGAAATAAACATGACGTGTCCTATTAAACAGATACCTCCTTTCCAAATTAAAATGACAAGTAGTAAAGAAAAAGAAAACCTAAAAATCAGATTTTTTTTCCTACTACATTCCATCCCCCCCCCCCCTTTTGCAGCACTGGGGAATCAAATCTTGGGTGTTTTATATATTAGACAAGTGCTCTATTCCTTCCCCTCCCCAACAAGCACACATACTTTTCAAACTACTTATCCTGTAAATATTTTTAAAGGCAAAGATATCAAAAAATGTTTTAATCAGATTTGTCTTTTAAAGATCTTATTCGAAATAAATAAGCAATTATTTGAGTTATTTTTACAGGCTTAAATCTATTTTGAATTTAACTTATAAACGATATGCTTTAAAATGTACTAATATAAGCTATAACAACATATATATTTTAACATATAGCTATAATGTTTACTTGAAATGTTCTCTATACATACTTGACAGCAGTCCAGCCCACCACAACCATTCTTTAAGATATGCATGGCCACCTTGACCTGTGAATGAAGAAATATTTCATTTCTTTGGAAGACTGTCATTCTCTTGTAAAACCTGTAACAACTATTAAGTAACCACAGATTTTAAAATGTCTGATTATGAAATTTCTTGGATATTTCATGATTACCTTAGAAAAGGTATGAGGGTCATGAGAAATCTTAGAAATGTTTACATTGGTATTCTTGAGTTAAAGGAGTAGTTTAAAACATCAGCTTTAATAAATAGGGAAATGAACCAACAAAAAGTAACAAAGCTGGGGATAGCAGTGCTATCACAGCACTCTGAAGTCTCAAGACAAATCCTACAAGTTTGAAGCCAGCCTGAGCTACAGAGTAAGTTCCAGGAGAGCCTGAACTAGAGTACGGTCCTTTCTAGAGGGAAAGGGTAACAAAAATAAGGAGTGGGTTTGCAAAGAAGTTAGATGTATACAGCCCCACTTGAGGAGCACAGCACTATGGTCATACAAAGAACTGCCCATAATTTAGGCTACTTTTTCCTTGGTTTTCTACTTGACCAACCTATGTCAGGAAGCAGTTGGTACTTCAGCCACTGTCCATAAAAAACAAAGCAAATGTTACAAGCCTATAGTTTAGGAATAATAATAAGAATCACCTTAAGACCAAAGTTGAAGGAATATAGAAAAAATGCTGATATGCTAATATTTTCTCCTTTGTCCAAGTCCTAAGAGACTTCTGTTTTATGTTTCAACACTGCTGAATTATATCTGGCCACAAAGATGGCACAGGCACAGTCCCCCTGTGGCTGACAATGATAGTTTACTTATGAGGTTCAATAAGCACAGCCAAGATGGAATATAAACACTAATATCTCATAATTCTGGGAACTGTAATGGATATCCATGGATTGAACTAAAGTTCACTTACACCAAGTACCCAGGATCTTGTAACATCAGCAATTGGAGAGAAACAACCTATACCATTCAGATCAATTATTGGAGTACTCAAGCCAGGCAATTCTTTCCTTCATCAAGAAAAACATCTAATGTAGAAGTCAAAAATTCTACTATCATGTAAAAAATATCCCAGTCTTCAACAAAAGCCAGGGTCTACTCATAGGTCCTAATTCCTCCTGTGCAAATATAATGAAATTTAAACTCTGGAAACTAACTTGGCACTGGCCTTGTTTCTATTTTGACAGTAACTATAGAAGTGAACAATTAATTATTTCTGACAACTTATTCTTCTCATTACAAAACTGGTATATGATTATCTAATACATATTCAGCAATCTCTTAAACAGTTCAAACATTCCAATATAGTCACAAATCATAAGGACAGTACTTCTGAACACTCAGTGTATATTAAGTATTTATGTACTTCTGATACCTTTAGGAGATTATTTACCTGCTCTCATGGAGCCTTTTCTGGCAAGTCGTAGAAGGCCTTTTTTTTTCAAAATGAAACTCCCTCCAATGAAAATACTGGAGGTCATAGCCAATCCCAGACCAATATAAAAGTCATATTTTCCACGCCCCAGGCTCATTTCGTTTGTTACTTAAGTTCCTATGAATGACATTGATTACAGAACAGAGGAACTGCTTGTACTGAGAGGCAGGATGATGCAGTCTTCAAATCTAAACAATAGGAAATAAAGTAAGATTTTCACAAAATGATCATGACAGCTCACATACAATTCAAATATTTACTTCATGTCTATCCTCATAAAGAAAAAAATATTTATTGCTATTGAGTAAAAAACACATATACTAACCTAAACTTAGCACTAACCTAATTATGTTTCTTCTTATTATGCCAAAAGACTAGATTGTAATACAAAGTCAGGTGTGGGTTACTTTTATAAACTCTAGCTTTGAATTGTTTTAACTATTTCCAACCTTAACTGATATTTCATAATATAATTCTGCTATTAGGAAAAGAACAAAAAATTAAATGTAACAGTAAATAAATCTAGGTTACCAATATACTTACCAACTTCTCAAACATCCTTACTGAAAATCTCATATAGAGAAATTAAAATTTTTCTCATGCATATATTGTTTGTTAAGAAGTATGCCTGGGGCTAGGTGTGGTAATGAACACCTATAATCCAAGTACTGGAGGAACTGGAGTTCAAGACCAGCTTAGGCAACATAGGAAGATCTTAGGGGGCAAGGGAATGGAAGCTATATGGATATATACTAAGTTTATGCTAGTCAATTTAGACTAACTGGAAAGAGGCTGAGAAAAGGCAGGTTTTGTACTATTTTGTTAACAGAGGATGACAACTTTAACAAAAATATCTACTTAGATATGGAGTATAATATTGTTGGTCCTTATAGAACATATAAGAATCATGGCATCACAAGGCTCATTCCACAGCTCTAACAATAAGCACAGGTTTACAATAGATGGTACATTTGTTTTCGAAATGAGCCAACACATGAACTTCACTAATATAAAAAACTAAGTTTACAAAGCAGAGGAGAGAAAAATATACTTTTTTTCCCCAGTTTTCTTTTTTTGCATCCCAGACTAATGTAGCCCAGGTTGGGCTTGAAGTAAAAATACTCTTGGCTCAAAGGACAGGTTACAGATCAATGCCACCATACTTGGCCCCTTAACATCTCTGTACAAACAGTATTTACAGTGTTATGCTGCATAGAGTGGTAACCACTAACGACCAAGCACATGCACCAAGCTTTAGGTTTGACTCCCCAGCAATGGACACACCCATACAAATGAACATACAAAACAAAACTACTAACTTTTAGTCTTCAATGGGGAGGCAAAAATAAGAGCACTATACAATAATAAACATTACTACACCGACTCAGTAGCGTTGCAAACAAAGGGAAAGACCAGTGAAGGTTCACTATGGCTCCTATACACTTCAGTGAAATTCTTCTCATCTCACTGCTTTGGGACTTGGCTATCAAGCCTGCTCTGGGAAGTGGAGAGAAAATTATGGATCAGGTTGCCAGTTTTGCATATGGACCTAAAGTCCCTCATACTCTGCTTGTTCCTCTGTATCTTGCCATTACATTGTGTGATGAGTAATCTTGGTTGTCAACTTTACTGAATTTAGAATCAAGCAAGCTTCCAGGCTCTCCTCTAAGATTTATTTCCTTGATCAGACTATTTGAAGCAGGAAGACCCACTTTAAATGTGGGTGACATCATAAGGTAGCAGGCTAGAGAAAAGAACATGAAAGAAAGAAACTTTTTTTTGGCTGCTTGCCTTCACTCCTGGCTAGTTCATGCATTTGGGAGCTGGCATTCCTTCACTGATATTAGAACCAGCTGGGTGTATGTGTGTGTGTGTGTGTGTGTTTAACTAAAATATAACTGCATCACTTCTCTGAACTTCCCTTTTTTCCCTCCAGTACCTTCCATGCCACTCTCCTTCTCAAATTGAGAGGTCCTCTTGGAGAGGACCTAGGATGGGTTCTAAGCACTCATATGGTAGCTCACAACCATCAATAACTCCAGTTCTAGGAGATCAGACACCCTTTTCTGACTTCCATGGGTACAGGGGCACATACAGTACACATACTTACAGGGAAAACATTTCCACAAAAAAGTAATTAATCTAAAAAATAATTTAATCCTCTTTATAAGTGCGTGTGTGTGTGTATTTATATGTTCTCTCAGTTGTGTTCTTTTAGAGAATCCTAATAAACCTTGTAGAGAGCATATCTCACAGAGCGAGCCCATTGATCACAACACAGGGAAGCATACAGAATTATCACAGCTGGCTCAACTTGATTATGCTCACTCCTATATGCCCCTAATACAATTAAACACTTCAACCAACTTTGTGCAATAAGTATACCATTTCCCGTATTGGAGCTGAAGATAAGTGGTAAAGCCCTAGGTTTGATTCCCCAGTACTGCACAAGCCAAATAAAATCCACCAACATGACTTTTATTTACTTATTCTATTTGAATTTTTAAAAAACTTTAATTTTGTGTTGTTTTTTGAGGCTCTTATTCTGTAGCCCATGTTGTCCTCAAACTTGCACTAAAGCTCTTGCCTTAATATTTCAAATATTGGGAACTGAAAAATATCAAAGTAAACGAGGAAGTTAAAACACTAGATTTGAATAAAATGCAATGACAATGGTCAAAGAGTCTGGGAAAATGGTAAATTAAAACAAAAACAAAAAATTAAAACAAAAACAAAAACAAAAAAAAAAACTAACTATCCAAACACTCCTGTCTCACCACAAGGTGGTAGGTGAAGACTCACTGAGGTTGTTCTCATGTCCACATATACACTAAAGAATACATTCACACACCTCAAATGAACCCCACACACACAATGTACCAGGGACTAATAAATACACACAAAAGGCTTAACATCCTGTGCCATCAGAAAAATGCAAATCAAAACTGAACTGAGAGGGCTGGAGAGATAGCTCAGAGGTTAAGAGCACCTGACTGCTCTTCCAGAGTTCCTGAGCTCAATTCCCAACAACCACAAGGTAGCTCATAAACATCTTTAATAGGATCTCTTGTGTGCATGAAGACAAATCACACAAATAAGTGAGCAAATCTTAAAAAAAAAAAAAAACTGAACTGAGATTCTATCTCAACCAGTCAGAATGGCTATCCAAAAAACATTAAATGTGGGGGGAAGAGTACAGAAAAGAGTATATATATAATCTAACTATACTATTTATGAGCCTTTACCAGAAGAAACTGCCAGAATGCCACAAAATTATTTTCATATACATTTATTAAAGCACTGTTCACAAATCAAAAAAGGTCAGTAGCCAAGGCCTATCAAATGAATGATGAGAGAAAATGTGTCATACACACATTAACTTTTACTCAGACATGGAGAATAAAATTACATCATTTGCAGGGAAATTAATGGAGCTGGAAATCATTGCTAAGCTAAATAAACTAGGCTCATAAAGACAATATTTCATGTTTGTTCTTATGGCAATAAAGAATTCACACTCATGTACACACATTTAAAAAAATGACAATTTTTTAAAGTATTACTTGGAGAAAAAAATGACAAGGGAATAGGGAGAAAAAAGAGTAATAAGAGAAAGAAGACATTATATTTTCTCTTATATGTGGAATCTGTATTTACATGTGTGTGATGAAACTAGAAGAATTATTGAGGGAGGAGGGTGATCAGAAGACAAGCAGAGAAATGAGTAAATAGTAAGAGTAAGAATATGAGTAAAGCATAATACTTATATAAAAATGTGATAATGAAACCCATTATTGCATATACTAACAAAAGTTAGCAATAAAAAAATATGACATTAAAAGGAAAGGGACTTTTGAAAAGACCATTGGGAAAGGCGATAGGAGACAAGAGAGGAAAATGCGGGGGTGGGGCGTATAAAATAACGTATATTACTACATAGTTATAATTAAGTCCATTATTCTATAAAATTAACATGTTACGTAAAAGATCACTATCATTGCAAGTTTGAGGTTGGCTTGGGATAGTGAGACCTTGTCTCAAAAATAGACGACATTCTTTGCCGCTTGCTCACAGGAAAGCTGCCCTCAAGGACTCCTGCAGCTGTTACTCTTAGCTAGTACCTAGGCTCAAAAGAGGAGGCACAAAAAAAAATTTAAGAGCCAGCAGTGGTGGACAACTCCAAGGAAACAGCATGTTTGGACTAACAAGACTGATATTAACATGAACTCACAGAGACACTGACAGCACACACAGACTTCAAGTTCAAACCAGACAAAATGTCAGCACTGAGAAGGGGAAGTAGACAAGTCCTGTTCCTCTCCAAGACCAATTTATAACTGGTACCTATTGGGGAAGGGAAAATCAGCCACATTCCAAAAGTCAGCAACGGAAAAACAGACTCCATGTCTTCTGCATGCTTTTTGTTTTGTTATTTTTTTGTCTTATTAGTTTTCTTCTTATTTTTTGATTTTTGTTTTGAGAGAGAGAACATGAAGTTGGGAGAGTCTAAGAAGAGTGGTAGGAAGGGAAAGAATATTAGGGTTCCTCGTGTTGTGATTGATAAAAAACATTATAGCCAAAAGGATCTTGGGAAAGAAAGGGTTTATTTCACTTACAGTTCTACATCATAGTCCATCATCAAAGTCAGGGCAGAAACTCAAGGCACAGCAAGAACTTAGAGGCAGAAACTGATGCAGGAGACTGGAGGAGTGCTGCGTACTAGCTTACTCAGACTGCTTTCTTACATGACCAGCTCCAAGGGTGCATGGCCTATAATGAGCCAGGTACTCCCACATCAATAGAGCATGTACTAGCAGCTCCCACACTTGACCAATCTAGTGAGGGCATTTAATTTCTCATTTGAGGTCCCCTCTTCCAAAATGACTCTAGCTTGTACCAAGATGACAAAACTGACCAGCATGGTATGAAAAAAAAAAAAAAATTAAAACAAAAACACTAATATTATTTGCTGCTTTGACATCTGAAACCTTGGAAAACCTTGAATTGCTTTGCCACAAATTTCCTTCCCTCCATAATTCTGCTTCTGATAAATGTCCCAAAGCTAAACTATCTTATCACAGTAACCAGGAAGTTCTGTTTATACCATGTGTAGTATTCACTACCCTGCCAGCCTAAGAAATTATCACAGCAAGAAGTCACATTTCCCTCAAGAACTACAAGGTATTCCTTTAATTAAAAAGCTTACTCCCACAGTTCTTTATTATGAATACCATACCCTTGAGGCTCTGCCTGTTGTATGCAATGTGCTTTCTCTGATTTAAGTACAGGAAACTAAGCAACTACTTCATATGCCTAGTGCCAATGCCAACCCTGGTAACCAATAAGGTAAAAAAGTGATTAAAACAATGCATTTTATTTTATGCATTTTGAATTCAAATGACATCATTCATTTTCATAGTTTAGTGGCTGGTGGCTGACTTAGAATTTGAAGATAAGCCTCTCATTCTTCCCCCAACTGGTATATTTCCAGAAGTAAACAAACTAAAAAAAATCAACCTTAATCCTGAAAAGTCATTCATTTTATCCTAAGATAAATTTAACAAAAGTTAATTGCTCCTACTTTTATTATGCCTTATATATGAACTTCCTTCACAATTTCAAGTTTTGTAATATTGTTTAAAATCTATTCCCCTCCACCTTTTTTTTATTTGTACCTATATACTAGCCAAACATTTAAAGTCAAGAGGGTTTTGAGTACAAGTAGACTAAATACACATGGTTAAAAAAAAAAAAAAAAAAAAAAAAAACACAACTCAATTATTGTCTTTGAAGACAAATTTTAGAAAAATGCTTAAAGACTTATTTTATGTTTAAGTGGTTTGCCTATATGTATGTATGCATGTGTGTTGCTGGTGCCCTTACAAAGGGTGTCAGGTCTCCTGGGACAGGAGCTACAGATGACCATTGAATGCTGATCCTCTGCAAGACCAAGTACTCTTAACCACTGAGCTGTACCTTCAACTCCCAGAAGATTAAAATCTTAAAACTCACTTAAAGGCAATTAGTTTGGTTATCTGTGGCAGTTTCCCACAAAAGCACTCATTTGTGGTAGCAAGTTTGATTTGAAAGGCTTTCTAGAATTAAGATTACTTTTTTTGTTTGTTTACTTCTGGAAATATACCAGTTGGGGGAGAAATGGGAAGTTTGTCTTCAAATACTAAGGCAGTAGCATCCACTAAACTATCAAAATGAATGATCTCATTTGGCTTTAGCTTCATAACAGGACACATGTGTGACTGTCACAGAAGAAAATGAGTTGCTTTTGCTAGTCTCTGGACTGGTACTAAGTAGCCTGTTCTTACTCTCTGTAACTGAAGGTCAACCACAGCTGAGAGCGCATGCAATAGATGTATAAGACAGGGTCAACCTTACAGAGCTGAACGAGAAAACATAGGAGGCATGGAAGATGGGTGGATGGTTCAGCAAATATGAGGACCCAAGTTAAACCCTGAGCATCCATGTTCCAAAAAGCTGGGTATGGCCTCATCAGTACCTATAATGCCGGAACTGGGAAGAAGAGGGAGACAGCACAGAAACAGGATTGCTCAGGCTTGCTTGTTGTCAGCATAGCTACATGTTCAGTGAGACAACAATTAACAGAGCACAACACCCAACACCTTCCTCAAGCTTCCACATGCACAGTGCATATTTGGTACATTTCAGGGCTAGGAGTAAGGTTCAAGCTTGTGTGCAGCCTGGGTAGAAAGGAAAAAAGCAAACTTGCTAAATTTAACTTCAACTAGATTTCTAAGCAAAAGATGCTAGGTAACCTACCCTGTCTATTTCTCAGAAGGCCTCAGGCAGAATGGCCCCCACCTGTTACTATCATTTGCAAGTGTCCAGTATATATACTGAGCAGTTATTATATACTATGTACTGGAATTCAAAAGCCCAGGGAACCTTCAATCAAAGATTCCCATGTTCAAAAATCACACAGCAGAAAATGAAAAACAGTAAAACTAATAAATTCCATTTTTTGCTTGTTGACACAGGGCCTCTATGTATGGCCCTGGCTAGCCTGGAACTAGATTTGTAAACCAGGCTGGCATTGGACTCACAGAGATTTATCTGCCTCTACCTCCCAATGCTGAGATTAAAGCATTAAACTATCCACACCTTGCCCAATAAAATTCAAGTCTTGTTTATGTAGCTGTGGCTGTCCTAAAACTTGCTTTGTAGACTAGGCTGACCTCAAACTCTACCTCTGCCTCCCAAGTGTTGGGATTAAAGACATGCACCATCATGCCTGGAAAAATTAAATTCTTAAGCACATTTTTAAACTTGTAATTTCCAACTTGTTATGTAAATTTTAGTAAACTAATTTTCACAACTGATTCTACATACCTAAAATGCAAATTTCCATTAAATACAAGCATGTCCAAAGTAAAAGCTAACAAATTTTATCTGCATTCACTTATAGAGAACATGTACTTTAAGGAATAGGGGGTAGGTAGGTATGGTAATATTCTAATATATGAGAAGACTTTCTTTACAAAATGACAAAGTCCATCACCAAAATTAGCAAACTTAAAATTTACACCAACTCAAGTATATATCCAGCTTTAAACTTGGCAATTTTTCCCCATTTCATTTCTGTAAGGGCTTGGGAAGATATGTGGAACAGTCCAGGAATGAGGAAACAGGACATTAAATAACTTGTCGTTCTGCAGTAGGTAGAACTAGGACTCGATCCAGGTTTCATTCTTAGTTCACTTCTTTTCCCAATGATATCTCCTCGTCACAACAGGTAACTGATAGCTAAGACCAGGCTTCCAGCATAGTCACCTTCTCTACCCCACATATTCCTCCTATGCTCTGACAATGCTGTCACCATCCTTATTTCCCAAAGTGGACAAAATACGTATTCCCCTGTAGTAGTGGGGTTTCTTGATCCCGGGCGGCCAGGGGCCTGGACCCACAGACCTGCCAGCCTAGACTGTTTAGCCGCCCAGCCGCCCGGGCCCCTAGAAATGACTCAGACGCTTATATTAACTTCATGCTGTTTGACCTATGGCTCAGGCACTTTGCTAGCTAGCTCTTACATCTTAACTCAACCCATTTCTATTAATCTGTCTGCCAAGTGGCCCGTGGCTCATCTGTGCTCTTACATGTTGCTCTTTGGGTGGCTTCAGCTCGATCTGGTTGACTCCGCCCTGCTTCTCCTACCTGTGCTCTGATTTCTCCTCCTACTTCTTCTATGGTGCCTGTCATGGACCAAAACAGCTCCTTTGTTTAAAGACTGAGATTCACAGCATACATAAACGCATTCCCACATCATTCCCCTGTAAGACAAGTCTGGCATCTGCTCTGCTTAATCAAATCTGCACCTAGCCCTAATCCAATTTAAATCATACAATGCTGTCAAGTGAGGTAGAAAACATCTTTGCCAATCTTACTCTCCTGCTTAAAAACTTAGGAGTTAGGATGTAGTACATGAATAACATGGGCAATAAAATAAAATAAAATAAAATAAAGTAACACCTTAGAATGGTTACTCACTATTTACCAGTCTTAATTTTGTAACCCAACAACTAAAACCCTTCATTTGTTCCACACTGCCTAATACTATATTTAACATACCTTGTGTTCTTTCTAAGGTCAGGGCACTTCCACTCTAACCTACTCCTACTTCTGTGTTTTTTTACCCTGCTTTCATGGCAAAGGGTCCAATCAAAAAGCACTCTTATAAGCAAGTGCTGCTTGAATTTCAGAAGCCAAATTAATTGCCATGTTTTATGACTGTACCATTCTGGATTTTCTAACCTGTACTGTTACTTTATAGATCATAACCTCCTTCACTGTGGCTCTTATCAAAGAACTGGCTTGCCTAACACATTTACTTAAAAAAAGATGTTCTGAGTAGATAATGTACCTATGAACAGGGAATACAGCCATGAAAGAAAAAAAAAAAAAAAAGACCAAAACTCTTGCTTTCATGACAGTTACCTCCCAGGCGGAAGCAGGATAAAACAATAATAAAAGGAGGTAAATAAAGTGGTAAATGCTGTGGTGAAAAATAAAGCACGTTAAGGGTGCTAAAGAGCAAGGGTCTTGACAATGTAACACTGAGCAGACTTGAAAAGGACAGAAAAGAACAAATCAGCAATACAGATGCAAGCTCTGACAGAAGTGCAGAAATGCTGTTTCCTGGGAAAGGAGAAACTACTACGGCTGATCCTAAGTAAAAAAAGTTAGGTGGGATACCGTAGTAAAATAACGTTATGTGGGAGTCCCTATAAGCAAGACACAAAGGCAAAAAAACATAAAATATAACCTGCAATCCATTTATTTTTGCCAGACCCCAAGTTATTTTTACCTACAGTCATCATAGAACTTTGTAGTCAGAAGTTCCTGTGTCCCACCCAGCCAGTCCCAAATAATCACACAAAGGCTTATATTAATAACAAGCTGTTTAGCCCACAGCTTAGGCTTATTACTTGCTAACTCGTAAACTAACTCCTAATTCTTATCCATGTTGGCCGCGTGGCTCGGCACCTTTTCCTCAGTGCAGCATTCTCATCTTCCTTCCTCTACCTCTTGATGATGTCTGCCCTCTGCTCTTCTGCTTCCCAGAATTCTCCTAGTCTGGTTGCCCCACTTCTACTTTCTGTCTAGCATCTGGCCAATCAAGATTTTCATTAAACCAATATTTACAGTGAGAAATATTTAGTGTACAAAAGCACAGTCCCACAGCAGAACTTTATACAAGTGTTAACTTCAAATATTTATGTGAAATTAATACAATTTGATATATATAAAATGTTATAGCTGGATATGTTTTAATCTGAAATACATGCTTACTTCTGGAATATGTATATGGTACTCTTTTTAGCTAGTTAAGCAGGGACTTTTAAAATCTATTACAACTTATTCTATATGCTTGTTAATTTGTATCCTTTGACCTAATTCTCTCATTTACCCCATCATCATCATCATATCACTCTACAGAGAAGTTCTTGTGTATATCACAACATAGAGCAATAAAATAAGTCAGAATTTAGGTGAAGCTTAATGTGTAAATCATTTTAAATATCTTCAAAAACAAGAGAAACCGTTTTTCTTACACTTCAATAACACTTACTTTACACATTAGAAGATAGCATTTCTTCTACTTTACAGCTACAGAAAATATATCTCACAATGCAGACACTCAAGAGACAGTCACTCAAGAAACTGACTCTACTACTCTTAAGAGGGTTTTTTTGTTTGTTTGTTTTAAATAAGACAGAAGGGTCATCTTGTGTCTGGCCATGTCCCTCCACCCACCATGTAGTCTAGGGTGACTTTGATCCTGAAATAAATCCCCCTGTACCAGCCTCGTGAGTTCTAGAATTAGACATGTGCCACCATATCTGGCTCTAAAAGTTCAGGTCTAAAGTCTTTACTTCTACATGTTGTTGTTTTGTTTTCCTGTTATCTAAAGCTTTTGACAGTCTTAACTTCATATTTATCTAATTTTTCTTGTGTGTGCATGTCAGCACATGGGGTGGGTTTCCGTGTGAGACCACATCTGGGGAAAACATAGCTGTCCTGGGTCAATCTCCATCGTATTTTTCCAGGCAGGGTCTCTCAATGAACCTGGAGCTTACTGATTCAACCGATTAGCTGGACAGATGTGTGCTGCTAGATGCTGGGCTTTTTATGAGGGTGATTAGAGATAAGCACTTTACCAACTGAGCCATCTCCTCAGATTCTTGGTTAATAATTTTAAACCCACACTTACAAATACTACAGAATCTAATCTCCAACCTAACTTAGCAACACTATTAGAAATTAAAGTTTTAACTTACATGAAAGTTTAATATGGTCTTTCTTTCTAAAAGCAGAGATGATGAATTCGTTCTCATTTTCTTGGAAATGCTATCCTTTATTTAAAGTATTTAACCATGTCAGAGTAGTTCCACGCTGTAAAGAAAATATGGAAGTAGGTGAAAGGACACAAAAATACTAAATATTTTTAAAAATATAGATACTGGCCTCCATGTTCTTTTCATTTCGCGAGTACTACAAAAAACCAGAGCTGACTGGAAATGAAAAGACCTCTGCTCTCAGACTTCCTCCTTTAGAGTACCAAATGGGCTCATGACATAGAATCTCAAGAAACAGAACTTAAGACGTACTCCTAAACTAAATGTCTTGAAATAGTAAAGAAATGAGGCATGACCCCAAAACACTTGAGTTTTGTCAAACTGCATGAAAAGGAAGATTTACCGACCCTAGTAAGTACTAGAAAATTAAATAAGCATGATCAAAATGTTATAGCAAGCAGAAACTATCTTCTAAAAACTCATGAAAGCAAATAAAACTGATAATAGAGAACTCATCGAGCACGAGACCGGACAGGGCCAAAGAGCCAGACTTCCGCCGGATTGAATGGCAATCCGACTCACCATGAACTTCCTCACTGAGGATCTCAAAGGAAGCTGCTTCCAGCTCAGAACCAGCGGAAAAGAAAGTCGCCCCAGGGTCTTTCCCGACTTCTGACGGCCGAGACTGCCCACAGCTCGGCGCTAGAGCTTGCTTACAGGAAGTAGCTACCTTAGGGCAGTCGCAGGCCGGCGGGACCCTACCCAGGTGCCCGCTCACACCCCCACGAAGGCAGCTTGTTCCTGCACGAACACGGCCACCGCCTCCGGCGACGTCCCGCGGGAAGTTCGTGCATCCGGGACTGCAATGAGCACCGCCTCCTCCATGGGAGAGCCAAGAGGAGCCTACCTCCGACAGCCGCCGCAGCCAGCACCAGAGAAGCAGCCGAGAACCTGGACGCAGGTTAATGACGTAAAATGTACGCGCGGGGCGGGCACGGTTCAGGCTCCGCCCCTGCTGGCCTCGCTTGCGGAGCCCGGCCGGTACACCTTGAGGACGTTGGTGTTTTTTGAGATGGCTTTTGACCACCTGCTGATCAAAACCCAAGCCCTGTGAGCCTCGTATTTAAAATGCGATTTTCTGGGAGCGTTCACGCTGGACCTTTGAGACTAAGGTTGTCGGTTTGACCGCAAAGGGCGGAAGTGGAAGGGAAAAGGAGACATAGCCAGGGAAAGGGCAAGTGGTTGATTTGGTAATGTTTGTGGTTTGGCAAAGCCTGTGGAAGAGCTTGTGACTTGTTAAGAGCCCGTCTTGCCACACTTAGGAGCTTTTTCATGAGATGCGCAGGAAACCTGGTACTAGGCTTTCCTCAGCTGTTTCTGAATTGGAAACTTCATTGAGGCCTGCTGAAAATCCTTGCTTACAGGTGTGAAGGTCTCTTGAATATGTTACTCCGGGTTGTGAGTAACCACAAAAACAGTTGTGGGGGGGGGGGAGCAGAGGATATCCTTGTAAAGTGAACTATATGTTAATTAAAACAGAAAAACAGCAAATGTAGTTTTCCTGTTTCCTATTCTAATACATTGGGAGTGGGGTACTTAAAAGACTCAGCTGGAGTGGCTGAGCAGCTAACTTTCACTCTGTGAACTTGACAGCCATTCACTATGAGGACTTATTTTACCTAATTCTTTGTTAAGATGATTTCTAGATGAAGTATAAGTTGGACTTGCCAATAAGGAATGGCTCCAACCTTCTCCACCTTTCTTATGCACACACATTTTACAGCGACTGCACCTTCACTCTCCCTGAATCTTCATTGACCAGGGACTAGTTTTAACTAAATAAAAATGCCAGTTATTAGAATGAACCTTGATAAGAAGCCCAGACAGGTGAGCAGAAGGCACATTGTAGAACAAGATCAGGACTGCTTTCCCGACTAACTCATAGTTGCAGACAAAAGTCAGGTTGGCTCGTATCAACAAAACTGCACACTGACCTATAGACATATGAGAAAGTATATATGATTGCCATCTCATTTTGGTTTGAATTGATAGGCAACAATAGCTGGTAAAGATGCCAACAGACACCTCCAAAGGGCAGGTTTTGTTTTTTGTTTGTTTGTTTGATCATGAAAATACTGGCTGATTCATTTGAACAGGAGTGTATAGGACATGCATTGTAATTTAGCCAAAATAAAGAATTGTAGTATGCCATCATGTTTGCCAATATCCTAATCATTCCAGATTCAGCTCTATCTCAGCTGTCTACTATCACCCTTGAACTACTTACATTCATTATCTGACCCTCCAAAACATTGTGGCATCATACAGTGAACTCTGGTGGGGTGGAGGTTGGTACACAAGAGCTCCTTAGTATGATGCAGGCTCCTTAAATACACAAGCCATTTTTCCAGTGCATAATGTTCCATATCTTACATTTTTTGAATGTTCAGGCAGAATCAAGGGCCCTTAAGAAGCAGAGACAGCAAGCAACATTATCACTGTTATGTCCAGATCCAAGGGACCAAATCCTGTACGTAAAAGCAAAGAGCCGTTATTCAAGCTTAAGCCTGGTCTCTCTGGATGATGCAACAGTGAGAGCAGGGAGCACCCAGCCCAGGTCAGGGTAGGTTTTTGTTCTTTTGGTTTTTTGTTTTATCATAGTAGAGGTTGGGATGAGGGGATTTCCAGGGTTCAGGGCCTTGATTGGCTGGCATTTGTCTAGGGTTATCTTAGCAAGATCAGGGGGAATTGGTGTGTGCTGGGCCCAAGGGCTATAATGATCGAAATCTTTGAAGTATCAGGTTACTTCCCTTTAGATGCTGGCCCCTCCCTGGTGGTATCTATTTATGGGCTTTTTCTGGAAGTAACAGGTGCTACCAGTAAGAAATTTGGGCCTACTGCTTCGCTGTTTTTTAATTAAGCCTGTCATGGCAGCTGTATAGCCAAACTGTTCTGGGCCCCACAGCCACAAGTTAAAGACAAGCCTAAGCTATATACACAGTTTCAGAGCAGCCTGAGCTACAGTATGAGACCTTGCCTCCAAAAGAAAAAGAAACAAAACAAAGAATAAAACTGTCTTATTCATATATTGATGCAATTTAAAATCATACAACCTTGGAAAATGGATTGACAGCTTCTATAAAAGTTAAATACAGTAGCTGAGTGGTGGTCGTGTACCCTTTTAATCTCAGAAGGCAGAGGAAGGCCAATTTCTTGAGTTTTAGGACATCCAGGGCCACAGAGTGAGTTCTAGGACAGCCAGGACTGTTACACAGAGAAGCCTTCCCTGGAGGGCTGGGATTAAAGGCATACGGCACCACCACCACCACCACCACCCAGCCTGGGAAATGCCTTTAATTCCAGCACTCAGAAAGCTGAGGCAGAAGGATCTTTGAATTCAACCCAGAATTCAATCCTAGAACTTGATCTACACAAGTTCTAGGATTGCCAGGGCTACATAGAGAGACCCTGTATCAAAAATTTTTTTTTAAATCCAACCGTATGACCCAGCAGTTTGAAGTATTTATCAGAGAGAAATGAAAGCATATAAGCATGAGAAAATGTAAATAAACATTCTACAGCAGTTATACTTGCAATAACAGCATAATATGTATGTATGTATGTACATATTATGGATGTATCTCAAGTGGCCAAATGTGAACAAATCAATAAACAGTGCCATATCTATATGTTAGGAACCTAACAATAATAAAGTGGAATGAGCTATTGGTACATGCTGTAACATGACTGGGTATCCGTTAAATGAAAGTTAGTCTCTTCTTGCACATAAAGTATCTGGCTAAAAGAATAGATTTGGATAAAAATCTAGGGCATGGTAACTAACATAGTGGCAGAAAGTGGTCACTTCAGAGTAGAGGGGCAAGGAAAGCAGAAGGTTTAAAGGTATTAAAAGGACACTGGGATGATTTTTTTTTTTCAGTTTTGCTCATGATACTTTCCATCATATGTACCATATTATACATTTTATGTGATTATAACTTATGTGCCCGTTATACCCCCAGTAAAGCAATTGAATCTTTCATTGCTACAGAAACATTTAAGATATATTAAACCATTTTTATTTTATTGTGTTTGAGATACTTTTGGCTGACTTTGAACTCACAGAGATCCACTGCCTCTGCCTCTAGAACACTAGGATTAAAGGTTTGTACCATCATGATTGGACTCTAAACTAGTATTTTTTTAAGTGTAGTTAATGCATGGTTTTCTCGTGTAAGTTTTGGTTATATTACCACAAAAGCACAGAACTTCAAACAAATCATTTTTCCACCACAAGCAACACCTATTGCTAGAGTTGCCCTTTCTACATGTCTCACTTGGTACAATGGTATGGCCACTCAGCAATGCCCCTATTACAGCTTTCACAATGCATAAATGGAACATTATGTAATATATTATACACATACAGTTAAGCATATTGAAATGGAAATTTGATTCAGGAATTTTCTAGTTATCCAACATCAAAATAGTTTAAGACTGACAAGAAATGCAATAACAATGGAAAACTGGTGACAGACAAAGGAAATAGGCAGAAATAACAGAATGCAGGCACACTCTAAAATCTGGAAAGAGCAAGAAATGCATACTCTCAGAGCCTTTGGATGTAATCATTCCATACCCAGAGTGAAACGTAAATTCAACTTTCAGTTCCAGAGCACAGTAACCAACCTGTGTTACTAGAAACTCCCAAATATGTGGTAGCTAAAAAAGTCATACTACTGAGTGAAAAAGAGGGAAATTAGGGGGAGGAGAAGATGACAAGATCCTCAGATATCTTAACAAAATATAAAAAGGTACAATCTTACACATAAGCAACTTAGATCCTCTACCTCTGGTCCATCATGTCAGTTATTTTGCTTGGATTAGTTGTATTTTGTTACTTGCTTGCCTTGTAACCCATTAACATCATCTAGTTCCACTCTGAACTCTTTCATGTCCTTGGATGAAAACCTCTCTGTTGTGGAATACTGTTCTAACTAGGCAAAGATGTATTACATTTGTTTGTACTGAAGAATATTATTTTAACTGTGTAAAGGTGTGTTACGATTGTTTATGCTGTATTTGTTTAATGATGAAAGGATGTGTGTTTAATTATGAAAAGATATGTTGCATCTGTTTTACCTTGCCTGCCTAAGGCACCTGATTGGTCTAATAAAGACCAAAACAGCCAATAGCTAGGCAGAAAAAGGAGAGGCAGGTCTGTCAGACAGAATAAATAGGAAGAGAAACCTAGGTTTAAACAGATGTTTCCTTGTTTTGACTGCCAGGTCTCAAATAACTGACTCCGAGGCTGAATAGCTCAGGCTTGTTACTAGCTAATGCTTACATTTAAATTAACCCATTTATATTAATCTATGTATTGCCACATGAACTGATGGTTTTACCTATCCTCTAGCACATCTTGCTTCCTGGGCAGCTTGCTGTCATCTCTCCTGACCCCGCCCTCCTCCTTCCCATCATTCTGAGTTTGGCTTTCCCATCTAACTTCCTGTCCAGCTATTGGCCTGTCAGCTTTTTATTACCAATGAGAGTAATACAGATTCATAGTGTAGAAGAGGATTGTTCCACAACATCTAGGTTCAACAATAAGAAAGAAAAGGATGAGAGAGACAAAAGTCGAAGAGGACTAGGACACACAGGACAAGAAGCTGGACAGCCATCAGCCACCCAGAAATGGAGAAGCAGTGAAAGTAAGATATACAGAAGAATGGTAATAAGGCCTGAGGCAAAAGGTAGATAAAGAGGAAGAGATTAAGTTAAAATATCGGGAAAAGAACTCAGGTAAAGCTGAGCATTCAAAACTAATAAGTCTCTGTGTCGTGATTCGGGAGCTGGTTGGTGGCCCAAAAGAAAAAAACCTGGTACACCTCTTTTGTCCAGACTCTCTCTTCTAGGCTGCTCTCAAACTCAGTGTGCAATTGAAAGTAACTTTGAATTTGATCCTGCTCTTTGCACTTTTTGAGTTCAATGATTACAGGAATTTACCCAGTTTCAAATTGATTCTTGACTATTCCCTTCACCTTTCCAACTCGAAAGCCCTTTGTGAAACTAGCAAGCAAGATCCAAAACAGAAGGCTGAGTGTATAGCTCAATGGTAGATTGCTTGCCTGTCGTGTGCAAGGCCCTGTGTTCAATACAAGGCACTAACAATTTTTTTTTAAAAAAAATAATGGTATATAGGTGTGTCCATAGTGGGACTTGTCCAAATTCTGGCCAGGGTAATTTCATATTAAAGCTGTTCTATGTGCCACACTGCATCAAACCAAACAGCTCTTCCTAAAGTTTTAGACAGTGTTTCCAAGGGCAACAGAATCTCTGATCAGGTTAGGGCCAACTCTGGTTTTGTTTATGCTTTAAGTTGAGTGAGTTATCTGTGCTGCTTTTAACACTGGGTAAAGCTCTGAACATAGGTTAGATATATTCAGTTGTCATCTTAATGTGCAGGACTTGTGGGTTATAGAAATGCTTATGTTATTCATAGTCCTGTAAGTAACACTAATCCATTTTTATTTTAACAACAACAAAAAAACCTTGTTGGACTCTTGTTTCAGTCTCTCTGCACTCTTTATTGGAAATGAACTGATGTGTCTTTTCCCCATTAACTAAAATAACAAGTTAGAGGTGAAACACACTAGCAAAAGAAATACTGTACATGTAAAAGATTTGATTTCCATCTGCATCACAAACAAGCCATACCAAAAAACCATATAAGACAGTAAAAAAAAAAAAACAAAAACAAACAAACAAACAAAAAAAAACAAAGAGTTTAATGGTAAAATTCCTGGTGATATTTAGAGTACTAAAATATGCCATGGTTCTATAATTTTCTGAGCTTAAAATATAAAACTCAAAATATGAAAAAAGTATTAGTATAATAGAGCTAGATTTCTGTAAAACTCAGTAACTTCTGTGAACCAGGATATGAATTCAGAGGATAAATTTCTTCACTTATCATAAATATGCCTCCTGGAGTGTTTTGAAAGAGAAATATCCTTTACCAACCCATGTATTTGAGTATTTGGCTGGAGTTGGTGGTAGTGATTGATTGGGTAGGCTATGGAACCTTTTGAAGGTGGAAAAAAGGCACTGTGGTGGCGAGATCAATTCCTGCTTCCACTCTGCTTTGTATGCATATGTTCTGCTCAGAGAACAACCCTCATTGAGATCACCAGAGTCCAAGGAATCCAAAATGCAAAACAGGTTATTGAGTGCACAATACAAGCCAGGCAGAGAACTCTTCCAATGAAGAGTTCAGCACAGCAAGGTCAGGAGGAGTCCCCGAGTTGAAAATATGTGTATCTTTTATAGGCAAAAACCCTGAACTGGGGTAAAATGAGGAAATGAGTTCAGGGTGATAGCTAACTTGGTCTATGGTCAGGGTGGGTCAAGATTGGGTTTCTATTGACTGACCCCAGGGTTGGAACATTCTGCAGTTAGGCTAGGGCCCTGCAGGGATGTAACTGAAGGGGGATTTAGACTGAAATTTCCTTGACCTGTTTTGCTAACATGGCTGCTGACTCTAAGATGGAGGAACTTTTGGTTCCTCATTTTCCCCTTTTTATTGTATTCGGAGCCAATCATGGACCTCTGGTCAATAGTTCATAATGTGAATGTATACCTTGAATTCTCGGTGCCTATTGGTGTGTAGCCTCTTTGTACCATCAGCTGGATAGTGCCTAGTTGCTGCTTCATGAATGGGACTAACCTGTTAAGAATACATGGCCCAAAGGTAAGCAGGAGTAACAAGATAATTAGTGGACCTATAATTCCAGACATCAGGGTGGTGAACCAGGGGGACATCAAATACCATGACTCAAACCAGCTCTGGTTGGCTTCTAGCTCTCGCCTCCTCTTTAATACCCCCCCCCAACTTTGGTCATGGTCTGTTTAACTACTCCTGAATGATTTACATACTCCCTTGTGGGGCAAGTGGAGGGATAGGTTGTCAAGATCAAGACCAGCTCTGTCAATGGGGTTCCCATTTGACCTGGCACAAATCTTCAGGCATTCTCCAAGATCTGGCACCATTCCTCCACCATGAACAGGACCCCTAACAATTGCTGGCAGTTGTCCCAGGTAGGCTGGTGGGTGAAAAGGACAGTTTCTAACAAGTTAATTAAATCCTGGGGGTCCTTAGAAAAGGGGGCATTTTGGGCCTTCCAGTTTTATAACTCACTGGTGGCAAAGGGCCAGTAACGAAAGGGTTGATCCCTGTCATCATCAGGGGTATTGCCAGTCAGAGGGGTAGGGTCAATGTGGCCTGCCTTCCCCTCTGATTCCCTGTGGGAGGTGTACTAGCACCTGAGCAGGTTCCAGCTGTGGAGCAGTGGGTGGCTGTCTGGGGAAGTAGGGAGGGGGAAAGATTTAAACCTCTGGTGTTTCTCCCTGCAGGACTGGTGACAACTTCTGTTTTGGCTCACCTGTTTCCTTGGGCCTGGTCCTTGACTTGACAACCAGAACTGCAGGCATCAGGGGAGGCAAAAAAAAAAAAAAAAGTTTAATCCAAGGGAGGGGAGCTTTCTAGTCTATCTATTAGTCCCCTCCAAGTAACTATGTAGGGAACCCAGTCTGGGTGGCCAGACCGGGGCCAGAAGACAATCTCTTTGACACGATGTATTGTTTCAGAGTCAAATGTGCCCCTGGCTGGCCAGCCGACATTGAAGGTCGGCCATCCTACAGAGCAAAAGGTGATTCACTTGCATTTCTTGACAATGACACTACTATTACTGGTGTAATGGGTGGGCACCCCTAACTTTGGCGCCCCTAGACACCCCAAGACCATGGCTAATGACCACTGTTAACTTTAAAGAAAAAGGGAGTTTAATGTACACACATATGTACAGGCTCGAGGCACTGTGGAAGCCAAGAGCCCTGAATGCTTTCTGAGTAGAATTCTTATACCACACTGTGGGTAGGGGAGGGGTACATCCGGCGTGAGATAGAAGTTGTAAAAGTTCTCATCGTAGGGCTTTCCTGGGTGGCCCCACCCAGGTTGTTATATCAGTAATGTGGTCCCAGGGCCTTATCTTGGATGGTCCCACTCCAATGAAATCCAGAAGGTCAAGCTGCTGACCAGGTGGAAGAACTCAGGAAGTACATCCTGTGAGAGTTGAGCAAGCTGCCATAAATCCTGTGAACAAAGCTTTTCCGAGAATCTGAGCGCTGAACAAACTAATTTAGTGATACAATGGAGCCGAAACTCTGTTCTGAGCAAGCTGCCATTTAACAATGGAACCGAAACTCTGTCAACTTTGACTAGTTTCAGGAAGGCAGTTGAGGGGAAAGAATCAAACAGGATTTTTCTATCTTCACACTGGCAGTATCCTAGACATTCTGCCAATGAGCAAGAGTTTAAGTCTAGGGGTAAGAACGGGGTACTCCCCATAGTGAGAGATGAAATTCCTAAATGAAAATGAATGCCAAGAAGTTGTGACAGCAAACCAGTTAGAACACAAACAAAATACACAAAGACAAAAATACACAAAGACTCTGGTGGGCAGAATCAAACAGTCACCTCAGGGGTGCCCTCAAACAGCTTGGGGTCTATCAGCCCTTTTCCCAAAGGAGGGTTCAAGATGTCTCTCTCCCCATCCAGGATCACTGTACAGGAGTGTCCACCACAGTGAGAGCCTGCAAAAATACAAATGCAGTTGACTGACACAAACTGAAAGTAAGTAACAAATAGAGAAAGAAAGACTGAGTACTCATATTGGTTATGATAGCTGATGGATCTTTGAACCCCTGGGGTCCCAGCGGGAATTCTGGGGATCCTAAACAAGTCCCCAAATGTTTTGCCCAGAGAGCAACCCCATTGATATCACTGGAATCCAAGGAATCTGAAATGCAAAAGCAAGGTTTATTGAGTACACAATACAAGCCAGGCAGGAAACTTGTCCACACACTCAGCACAGCAAGGCCAGAAGTCCCCACATTGAGAATACATGTATCTTTTATAGGCAAAAACTGTGAATTGGGGTTGATAGCTAACTTGGCCTATGGTCAGGGTGGGTCAGGGTGGTATGGATTTGTATTGAGAGATAAGAATTCCTGGCATTTAGTAGCCACATGATAAGCCCAACAGGGTGCCTGTTGGGTTATCAAACTGGCAGACAGAACACCCTTGTATGGAGGGTACAACCCTAGGCATGGCTATGTATATCCAATTCTTGCCCGCCCACAGGGACTCCACATGAAAGTCTGTCTCCTCCTCTGCTTCCCTTTCCTTATACTCACCTAGAAACTCTCCTGAATAAACTCTATTGTGGCAATGGTAGTGTGTGTCTGATCTCAAGCTCAAAACCAACAAAAGTGGGATTATTTCTGTGAAAAACCTGTGCTAACTTCTGGAGTAATATGGGAGACTTTGGAACTTTGGACTAGAAAACAGGTTAACTGCTCATGTGAACTGAACTTAATGGACCGTTGTAGTTAGAAACTGAGATACAACAATGTGAGAGCCAAAGTTTTAATTATTATACCTAAGGGATCATGAAACAAAAATGCCTCTGATCTGCAAGTCCTTGCCTAAGGCCAGATAGTTCTTCAATGCTGGAGGCTATTGTTAATGAGTGATAATAAGCCATCTGTTTTCACTCCCCTAAACAAGTGTGACCCTACACCAGATGTACCTCATCTATGTGGGCAGGAGGTTCCTGGGCAGGAAAAAAGTCAGGATGTTTGCTTGGCCCTGATTGGACTTCACAGAAAATACCTTAAGCCCTTGTTAACCCTGACTCCAGGCCATTTCCTGGGAACCTGGTTATGGACCTGTCCAGAAACCATCCCACCAGGCCAGTATTTAATTAAAGCTTGCTTCAAATTTGACTTTAAACTGCAGTGGTGGCTTTATTTTTGACCAGTGGGATTAATAACAGCTCTGGGAGTAATACAGAAGTGGAGAGAAAATCATGAGGTTTCAGAGGGAAACAGGTCTGAAAGCATTTTTTTGTGAAACATTTGTAAGGAGTCTGACTGCACTGTGCCCTTTTCCTGAGAATTCTTATGATGAAGCTGAATTAAGTGATGGACTACCTTTATTTCAGGACAGTAAATCATCGAGTTTATGGTATGGTTATTGCTAATAATTCTTGAAACAAAAAAAAAAATCTTTCCTATCAAACACTGTAAATTTTGTGTTTAAGAAGATTCAAACTGTTCAAAAGACCCAGGTGACTCCTCCCAAGATCTCTTGGTGGGGAGTGAACAACACACAAACACACACACACACATACACACACACACACACACAATCAACCAGAAACCCATTCTGTGCATTGGGCACTGGCCAGTTAGGCACCATCGTGCCAAGAGCCTCCTGTGGTTTCTAGGACACAGGCAGGAAAATGAAGAAAAGCAATAACTTGTCACTATGCCTTACGGCTGGGGCAGGCACAGGGCAATGAAATGGGGGGGGGGTTCATGGTTGGGGAGAGAGGTTCATGGTTGGGGAGAGAGGCAGATATGAAAAGGTAAGGTTGGTGAGAAACAGGTTGATGTGAAGGACACGCTAGCCACCAAGTCCAGGTTGATGTCTGAATCTAGACTATTGCCAAGGGCCAGGTCTTCATCTGTGGCCTTGTGTTGTCTCCCGAAATAAGTGCCATTCTGGCCTTTTATGGCTCATTCTTCTCCAAAGGACTAAAACCTTATGTTAAGTAGGGGGATTAAGGAAAAAACATGTTTTCCTGCGCTATAAACGCTGCCACCTGCTGAGTGCTAGCCTCTTGGGAGCCTCCAAGACCTTGGGTGTGCCCGGATGAGGGGGCAGGGTGTGAGAGAGTTAGGAAGGTAGTAGAGAGCTGGGACACAAGGAGAGACACTCTAGCAGAAGCGGGAGACAAGCATGGAGTAAGGTAGTAGAGTCAGTGTGAGTGGAAGGGGCAGAAGGAAACCAACATGGCGGGAAGCAGAGGGGAAAAAGCTAGGCGAGATGCAGTGGCAAGACAGGAGCATGGCAAGGGGAGAAACAGGTCTAAGATATAAGATGTACTGAATAAAGCTCCAGTCTCTCGGTTGTTGTGAGCCCCGAATGATGGAACCTAAATGACTCCTGAGTGCAGATTGTTTAATCTCGTCGCCCCTCGCCTGGGAAAGACTCGGCTCCAAAGAAACCAGACTCGATAGCCTTGAAACAGCTGAGGGGGGCCTTGTTGATTACTGTGGCATCTGTTACCAACTGAAGGCCATGCAGAAGCCTGTAGTCTGGGCCAGTGCCTGGGGCCATGTTGGTATCCAAGGCCATGACAATCGGATTGGCCTATACTGCCACCTGGGGCCGTAGTGAGGTCCAAGCCCAGGCTGCTGCTGCCAAGGACCATGTCTGTGTGTATGGTCTTACCCCACACAGCCAGAGTCTGTGTTGATGTCTGTGGTCCACCAGAGGCCACACAGATGCCTAGGGTTTGTACAACAACCTGAGACCATGTTAGTATCCTAGAGTTTTGTGACCACCTGGGCCAAGCTGATTTGGGTGACCAGTGCTGTTACTGGGGATCAGGGCCACTGCTAGAGGCCATGTCTGGGTCCATGGCCCTGCAGAAGCCATGGTCTAAGTAATGTCCATGGCTCCTGTTACCACTGAGGGCTGCGCAAATGCCCAAAGTCTGGTCAGCCAGCTTTTTGTTGTAGAGTATTAAGATGTGTTGCTTTTGTTTATGCTGTATTTGTTTAACTTGGCAAAACTGTGTTACTTGCCTATTTAGAGCACCTGATGGTCTAATAAAGAGCTAAACTGCTAAGAGCTAAGAGTGAGGCAGGAGAGAAAAATAGGTGCGGTAGGCAGAGAGTATAAACAGAACTCTGGGAGGAAAGAAAGAAGTAGCCAGAAAAGGAGGAGGTCTCTTGGGGCCAGTCACTCAGCTACACAGCAAGTCACAGACTAAGAGTAAGATTTACTCAAGGGAGAGAGCAGAAAAAGCCAAGAGGCAAAAGGTAGATGTGATAAAGTTGAGAAGAACTAGTTACAAACAAGCCAAGCTACAGCCAGGCATTCATAATTAAGAATAGGCCTCCGTATATGTGTGTGAGGGGTGGGGTATAGGTAGTTAGGTGGCACATACCCCTAAAAAAAGCAAAAATAACCAAGAATTTCTTGTAGGGGTTGGTTTGGTTTTGGTTTTTAATTCTTTAGTCTTTTGAGGAGCCTGCCACCCAACTCCCAAATAACCAGAGACTTATTCTTACTTATGAATGCTTGACCTTAGCTTGGCTCATCCCACCTACCTGTTGCCTCTGGACTTTTATCCTTCTCTATGTCTGTATATCTTTTCTTTTCTTCTTAATCTCTGTGTGGCTGGGCCCCGGCATCCTCCTCTCCTTTTGTCGCTTTTCTCTTTTTCCCCCTCCTATCTATCCTTTCTCCCTGGTGGCCCTGCCTATCCCTCTTCAGCTCTTTACTAAACCAATCAGGTGTTTTAGACAAGACAAAGCAACACAGCTTCACAATGCATCATAAAAAAATGCAACACATCATTGCATTATTAAACAAATTTCCACAGCATAAAGGAATGTAACATATCTTCAAATAATATATCACATTACCACCTGGGAACATGTTGGTGCCTGAGGGCCATGCTGCTGCCAGGACCATACTGATCTGGGTGGCCTGTGCTGCTAGTAGTCCATGGTACTGTCTAGGCCTGTGCTGCTACCAAGGTCTATGGTCCTGCTACAGCTGGGTTCTGTAAAAATGCCCATGGCCCTGTGATGTGGGAATGCCTTTCTGTATGCTATGAATAGCAATCTTTAAATAAAGGAGCTGTTTTGGCCCATGACAGGCACCATAGAAAAAGTAGGAGGAGGAATCAGAATAGGTAGGAAAGGAAGGGCGGAGTCAGGGACAGATCGAGCCAGATGCCCAAAGAAGAAACATGTAAGGAACACAGGTGAGCCACGGGCCACATGGCAGACAGATGAATGGAAATGGATTAAGATGAAAGAGCTAGCTAGCAATGTGCATAAGCCATAGGCCAAACAGCATGAAGTTAATATAAGCATCTGAATCATTTTGGGGGGCCTAATCAGCATTGAACAGCTAAGGGGTCTGGGACCGCAGGTCTGTGGGTCTGGACCTCTGGCCGCCTGGGGTCAGGAAACCATATTGAGACAGTCTGGAATAGCTGGCCTTGCTCCTTGCTGGATATAGCAGCAGGAGAGCTATTCTCTCCCCTGGAGAATTGCTTCTCCCTCTTGGAAGGGACGGCTCCACCCCTCACCTCAGGCATGCTTCTCCCCTGGACAGTTTATTAGAGCTGACTCAGTGATGGAGGAAGATGTAGGTGAACTGCCCCTAAGGCAGGAGAGCAGAACAGCTGACCCCACCCTCTGCCTGCCATGATTGTTTTTTTGTAATTGTTTTTTACAATAGTAATTTTTTTTCTATTTTATTAGAGTCACAGTTAAGAGATTACCTTGAGTCTCACAAGAGACTTTTAAAGGGTGTTTGAACTATTTAAAAACTATGGGGCCTTCTGAAGTTGGACTACATACATTTTACATCAGGAGATAGACGTGAGCTTATGGAGTTGAGAAGCCAAATATGGTGGTTTGAATGAGAAATGTACCTTGTAAGCTCATGTAGTTGAATGCTTGCTCCCCAGATGATGGTACTGTTTGGAGAAGGTATAAAACTTTTAGGTGGAACTTGGCTGGAGAGGAAGTAAGTCGGGGTTGGAAAGTTTATAGCCTTGCCTACTCCCTGCACGTTCTCCCCGCTTCCTATGTTCAGATATAAAATGTGATCACCCAGCTCCCTGCTTCTACTTACATGCTATCATACAACCTGCCCTCCATGATGGGCACACTCTCCTCTTCTCTGGAACTGTAAGCCAAAATAAATTGTTCTAATAAAACAAAATAAACTAGTTCTTCCTTTAACAAACCCAGCCCACCCCCAAAACGGATATACAAGCAAACTAATAAATGCCAGGTACAAAGGATATTGATTCCTAAATTCTGGCAGTTAGACAAAAGCCAGCATTCCTCAAAAATTTCTGAAGCTGGTTCTCCTCTAGCAAAGGAGACACTTTCCTTTTCTCTAGCAGAAGGGACACATGGCTTCCTGTGGTGTCTACCAGCATTACCAAAGCAGACAGGACTCCAGCCTCCCTCCCTCGGTATCACAAGTGCCCAGCTCTTTCCCCTCCTCCTCTGCCATAAACTTCCTCCAGTTCAGGAGCTCCCCACCCCCAGCTACTCCTCCTTATAAGCCTATTTCAGCTAAGGACTCTTTTTTTGCCCCTTTCTGGGTTTTCACTTAGTCCTCTCTGTCTTTATCTCTTGCTACTTCCCCCACCTCTCTCTCTATGGCCAGGTCCGGTCTGCTGGCCATGTTCAGTCTACTTTCTCTCTCTGCTCTGGACTCTTCCAGATGTCTCTGGCTGTTATCTCCCTCACATCTACAATAGAAACCTGCTAAACCACACGTTGGAGCAGTGACCTCATCAGTTCACACAGTAAAGGTGATACATTGTGAGACAGAATGACAGCTCTAGAGTGACAGCTGGTGCTGAGAGCACTTGCTGCTCTTACAGAGAGCCAGGGTTTGATTTTGAGCACTCACATTGGACAGTTCAGCTGCCTAGAGCTTCAGCTGTAGGAGATTCTTTGCCACCTTCTAGTCACCTTCGGCACTGCATGCATATGGCTTACTTAAGCACACACATATTTTTATCTTTTTGGAGACAGGTTCTCTTTATCTACCCATGGCTGTCCTGGACTTAATGTGGAGACCAGGTTGGCCTTGAACTCAGAGATCTGCCTGTCTCTATCTCCTGAAAGTGGGGATTAAAGGTGTGCACCACTATGCCCAGACTGCACATGAATAAATGAGAAAAATGTGTGGGATGATTTAGAAACTGAAAGTACATAAGAATTCCAAGCAATTAAAAAAGTCAACACATACTCAGCTAGAAATGTTACTTTATTTTAAAACACATACAGAATAATAAATATTATTGGAAAACTTAATAGCCTTTTTATCTACATAAGGCAATTATAACATGCTATGACAACTATGAAGCAAAAGATAAGCAAGTCTTAGACACTGATTATTACGTATGTGTACTAACTGGAAACATTTTCCCCTACATTTATGTGGAGGCAAAAAAAAAAAAAAAAACCCTTTTATACAGCCACATTTGACATTGTTTTTAAATCTATGTTTCTTTCTCTCATTATATTCATTTCATAAGGAAATAACAATTATGCTTCCAAACAGCAAAAAGGGGGATTAAAAAAAAGGGAATTCAACTAAAAAGATGTGGCACATCCTTAAATTCTGTAAAGTGCAAAAACACCAATGGAATGAAATGCAAAGTATTGTAACAAAAAAATCTGAATTTTCCAAGGTGACTCTTTGGCTTTAGTGTTTTGGGAGCTCCTGAAATTTTCCTAGCAGTGGATAATTCAGTATTAGGGCAAAGGTGCTCAGAAGCAGGAAGTTCAGCGTTTCTCATGACAAATTCAGTGCAACAAAATTGATGGGTCACATATGCAGCACAGAACCAAAGTGGAAAATAAAAGGAACTATCACACCATCAGAATTTGATCTTTCAATTTTTTTTTTTAAATCCATGTTTCATTCCTCATTGTATGTGTGGAAACCCTTAAACAAATAAGTTTTATGGAATCATTCAAACTTTATAGCCAATGCTCTCTTTAGTTGTTTGGTGTCCAAGGTTACATGCTCTTCAGTAGTCCCAATCAGGCTCCAAAGTCTGCAACTGAGTTTGATCACACCTCTTCCACAGCAGATCTCAGCATGGTGCTCTACCTACAGTTTCAGTGCTTCTGAACATACCTTCAGGTTAGAATTAATCACTTTGAAGAACCTTCCCACAACTTTCGAGGTAGAAGAACTGAGGCTCAGGAAAGTTAAGAAACTCATGTATTTTCACAAATCAGGAGAAAATTGGGAAAAGAAAAAAATAAATTCTCTAGAGCTGGACAGATGGCTTGGTGCTTAAGACCATTTGCTACTTTTGCAGTGGGCTTAGGTTGAGGTCCTAGGGCCCATGTGGTGGTACAGCAGCTCCAGTTCCAAGGGATCCCATGCCTTTTTCTGGTCTCGGCAGGTACTGCATGCAGGTGGTGCACAAACATACATGCAGGAAAGTGCCCCAAAACCATGAAATAAAAAGAAATCTTTAAAAATGAATAAATAAATAAATCCTTCCTGAATCCATAGACTTGTGACTATACTTTTAAATTACTTTTGGTACATTTGAAATAGATATTTATTTAGACATCTTTTGATGCAATAACTTTTAAAAATATTCTTTTGTTGCATTTAATAACATAAAATGTATATGACAAAAAATTAGTAGTGAAATTGGGCCAAATGTTCATTTCTGTTCCTATAATTCTTAATCTGCTTGAATGTATAATACAGTATACAAATCTTGCCAGATGTGAAAAATCACTTAGGAGCTAAATAACAGATCCTTAAGATTTACCAGTAACAACTGTCGTGTAAATGAGAAATACAAAAACTTTAGGCTTTCTATGTGATAAACTGGCTTGTAATGTGATTGCTGTGCCAAATGGCCTTTTGCCAACTTAACTGAATTTAGCATTGAATTTAAGTAAAAAAATGATAATAAATGAAAAAATAATGGGGTTATGTCCTTAGAAAGTCTGTGCTAAGGAGCTAATAATACAATTTTGGTCCCTGAGAAGACTTAACACCAAGATTCTATCCAGTCCTGCTTAAGAGATTAATAAGCTCCTTGGTATAAGACACACTGAGAATACTTCCTTAGAGCTCATTCATATAGTCACAAGGTCCTCAAAAGGTCACAGGAATACTGACCAAGACCAAGTAGGCATCAGAGACGACCGCTGCTCTGCTAGATCAGGGTGGAATAAAAGCATCACTGCTAACAAAAATGAGAATTTTCAGGAAGCCCAGTGTAATGACATAGCCTATAATCACAGTACTGAGGAGGCCGAGGACATGTTTGGGAGCCCAAGCCCAGCTTGGGATACATGCTATGACCCCTTTTAAGGGGGTAAAGAGAAAACAAATTATGCATCACGGCAGGGTAGTAGTCTGTGCCCATCGATGCTTGTTTCCACAGACCATCTGTTTTCCACATCTAAAGAGCACCGCATCTCAGTAATTTACAGAAGACTAGAGACCAGTTTCCAAAACTTTAGCGTAGCATCCACCAGCAACTGGGCTGAGGGACACAAAGAAAGATGCTCTGTGAATGCAAGTCTGAATACAGGTCTATCAAAAGTAGACATGAACAGGCTTCAGGATAAAACTCTAGCCTAGCACACATAATGCCCATGCTTCAATTTTATAGTATTAAATAAAAAAACAAGAAAACAGATATGAAACTTAATAAATAAAAATCAATATATTATTTCTGTGATGAACTGGAAATAAAATTAAGTAGAACAAAATGTCTGAAGCAGTAGAAATAAAATCTTATTGTTGAACAAACAACAGGAAAATATATTTTACTGACGTTCTAATAAAAACAACTATAATGATAATCTCAGTGATCAGCTATGACACTGGAAAAACTGATCCCCTCCAAAGGTCCCAGTGTGGGGCAGTTATGCCTTCTTTCTTGAGAACCCCTACAAATAGACTTTGTGCAGACCAGAAAAATGGTCTCCTGCATCTGGGTTCTAGTAGAAATGCCTAATTGATCCTACACTTGATCAGTACAAGAAAACAGCAAACAACAACCTTTTCAAATGTAAAGGTATTTATGAGCAAAGGCATTGACCAAGTAGAAATGGCCTAAATGTTTCCTAAAAGTAATTCTACAAATTGTCACCAACATTTTTTATTTTGATAATTTTAAGGACTTGGGAAAAAAGTACATAGTAGGCTTTTTTTTTAAGTTTTATCAGAAATAACCCCCAAATAAAAGTGATTTCTATTGAAGAGACCAATAAATGATACGTTTGCATTTTAGACTTTCCCCCAAAGCTCTAACTTGGGAATTTTTATTTTCACTTGCATTTCCAAGTGAATTATGAAAACTGAATTTGTAAAATAGTATTATACATATATGTGCACTATGTTAAATTTGAAAATTAAATCCTATTCCTGAAGGTTACTGGGACATTACTATCAGATTTTCAGATCAATTAGTTCCTCTAGAACAGAAGCATGAATCCTGAAGCAATTTGCTGAACAGATGGAAACCCAGGCAGTTCCAGAATTTAGGAGCACTATTAATACTATGAAATTTTGCTTCACATACAAAATATTAACCCCTTTGGATATTTATGGTGTAATTGTGGACTAAAACTTCAGGTACATTTACACTAAGCTCCACAGTGAGTAGCAAAATGAACAAGGTAATTTCTACATTATAAATTTCTTCCTTTACTAGTACATATTCTTACCTTAGAAACCTTACTATTAAAATTACATTAATCCTACTACATAATACTTTCCAATTGTGTTCTGTTCAATAAGTTAAGGTTTATATTCCTAATGATACTGATGATTAAAAAAATTTCAAGAGCTAATACAAAATAAGAATGAATTTAAACGTTTACTAACTACTGCTTTACACAATGTTTTCAATTGTTGAAATCATAGTCTTACTGTTCTTCACAAATCACTGACTGATACACCCAGGTCATCATTCCTACTTTCAATTCATTGAATCCGACAAATGAGCCAGATAACCAGATTCCCTTATGTTAAATTAGCATTTTATTGACCATTTTTATTCTACAGTTTAGTGAACTAGTCTTTGAGTCTTTAATTTAGAAATACTCTTCTTATCTGGAAAAGCACGGTTTTGTTTTAGTGAGAAGTTTAATTGGGTACTATTTACTTCACCTAATATACTTTACCCAACCCCATTTTTAAACTTGGCATATTCCATTAGATAAAACCACGTATGTGGATATATGACATCATAATATTACCAATGTAATGTCATAGTGTACCACTTTGTACCTTGCTCTAATTTAACACACAAGGAAGGCTACTATGGATAGAAGAATATTTTCTGATCCAAAACACTGCATGATTAGTAGCTGTTTCCATTTAAGAAATTGTTTTGTTTGTTTTTTTATATTAGGTATCAAACCTAGAGCCTTGCAGTCAGTCAGAAGGTTTAGTAAGATGTTTGGCAAGAACTTTAGAAGGTTCTACCATTTCAAACAACAAGAAGGCTGAATTATTTTCATCTTTGCTAGATACTCTCTTGGAAAATATTCATTACTCTTTGTAGAAACAATCCTAAGCTATGTCCTTGACATGTTCCTATATGAGGTACTTTTACTAACCTCATGTAGCATGTACTTAACAGACACTCTCTAATTTAACAATCTTATTGTCAAGTTCAATAGTTGATTTCTTCTGAATGGATACAATGCCGCCTGAAACAGAAAGCAGATATTTTTCATGATGGATCCAAGTAACATTGGTTAAACGCAAATAAACTATCTCTTTGAACTTAATCAGTTGTCCTTAATCGGACAATAATACAGAAATGGGTCATTTCTCAAATGCTTCTGTATCTCTAGTTTCCACTATCTTCCAGTAGTTTTCTACTGCTTTACATACCTATAATTAGAACATTTAAATAGACACAGTAAAAGTAATGAAATGAGTACTTCAAATGATAAAGGCACTAAAATTGATTTGAGCTATTAGAAAGTCACCCTGTCAATGGAACTTTGCACCACCATCATTAACTCTTCTCTCTCGGCTTACTACTGTTTTGGGGCACATGTAGGAGAGTCAGGTTGTTAAAGGGCTGAAAACAACTCAATTCCTTACCTCTTATTTGAGTAAACTACCTGAATGCTATACATGCTTAACACAAAGACAAAGTTAGTCACATTTACTATATAGAGCCAGATTTCACAATAGTTTCTTCCTTTCCCAAGGTACTTAGGTAAGAATATCTGCTCCCCTACAAAGACTTACTAGAAAGACCTCACCCTTATTATCTGGTTAAATCATGTTAAAATGTTTTAAACAAGTAATTATGAAAGCTTCCAGGTTAATGGAAATGAAAACAGTATTTGTCTCATCAGAGAGTTTACACACTGACAACCATTGGGAGTTCTGTGCCACAGAGGTCTGGACCCCACCCTGGTGCAAAGCAAGGCTCCCTAATGTCCACTAGATCACTAGTTAGTCACAGGCAACTCTCACTGAGAGTCTTTTCTACTTGACATCTAGTCAAAACCATAGACCCCCTCCAAGGCCTGTTCTTCAAGCCCCAACCTTTGGTTGCACCTTAGTCTGTTTTCATATTGGATTTATTCATCTCCCCAAGGTTGAAGTTGAATTCTTTGAACACTTGTATAAGGACAATTCCCACGGAGACAGTTGTAAATCCACAGGCCATGCCCAAGAAGTCCACCAGGCCTACATTGCTCCATTCCCGGAATAGGATAGCTGAAGCTAGTAGGACCAGTGTGGTAAACACAACGTAGTAGATGGCCCCAAACACAGAGGAGTCGAAGCACTCCAGGGCCTTGTTGATGTACCTGAATTGGACGATAATACTGCAGCCCAGGACAGCCAGGAGCACAAGGCACAGGCAGAGGGCTCTCTGACTAGATGGATTGTTGTGCAAGATGTCTTGGGCTGCTAGCCCAATGCCCTTGGTGGAAGGCACTGTGAAACTCCCCAGCAAGGAGCAGATGCTGATGTAGACCATGATGTTGGTGGGCCCGTGGGCTGGTGCAATCCAGAAGATCAACAGCAGCAGCATGAGCAGCACGATGCACAGGTAACCCACAAACACTGCAAGACAAATGGCAAACATGACCAGGGAAGCCGCCCAACCAGACATCACTCAGAAGGCAGAGCTGAGCCACTTTCTCATCCCTTAGCAGCCACCCCTTCTATCAGGGAAGAGAGACCTAAGGGAGGAGAGGCAAGCACCCAACAGCCTTAGCTTGTTTTCTATACCCACTAGGCCCAGTTCAGAAAAGCTATTCCCATCATTTCCAACATCCCTACACTCATATGAAGCTAGAAATGTAGCTCAATGGTATTGCACTTGTACAACATACTCAAGACCCTGAGTTTGAAACTCATCATGGTAGAATGAAAATATAAAGCTCCAAGTCACTGTAGTCATGAGGATGACATTAGGCCAGAAGAACTGTTGCCTTCTTCAGGAATGCCTGTGCTAAGGGTCTCTGCCTTGTGTCCTTTACCATTAAAGACCTCATTATAATTCTGTCTCTGCATAACCCTATCCAACCAGACCACAACTACCCACTGCCCCTCCAAATGAATGGAGGAAAAACTACTTTTCTAATGGGATTCCCAGGGCCAGGCCTGAAGTAACTGAAGAAATTATAATCATCTCAATTGACAGGAAGCCTCCCATGGCTCCCAATAAAATGTGAAATCCTGCTCCAAAGTGTTTTAACTACCAAGACATTTAGTTTACATGTTTATATGACCTACTTTATCAGTATCATTAACAACAACAGGCAGAGTATAAAAACCTGAGGTTAAGAAAACAAAGCTAATCACAGATGGACTTTGTTTTCATACACAGTGGGTCTTGTTTTGTCAATCTGACTGGTCTGGAACACCTAAGTTCCAAGGACCCTCCCAACTCGGCATTCATAGGAGCTGGGACTCTAGTGACTTGGCACTGCTGCACCCAGCCACAGGATGAGTTCCTACTTCAGAGTGAATTACAGAATATCTACCAGATGATACTGAGGGCAAAAGGGAATAAGCTAAAGTGAGAACAGTCTTAAACTGTGGCAGTGTCTAAGCCCATACAGCCTTCAGGGCAGTGGTTCTCAACCCCCCTGAAAGAACTAAGACTATCAGAAAACACAGATATTTACATCAGGAGTCATAACAGTAGCAAAGTCAAAGTTATAAAGTAGCAATGAAAATAATTTTATGACTAGAGGTCACCACAACATGAGGAGCTGAACTCAAAGGTCACAGCATTAGAAAGGGGATACACACAGTGGAAGTGGGTGGGATACAAAGAACACACACAACCATAAATTAACCTATATTCTTCACAACTTCTGAATGTCTCCTTGGACTTGTAAGTAAAAAATCTGGTGATGATTATTAGAACTAGAATTTACATAACCGAATAGTCCTTGTTCAGGTTTCATACACATTAAAACTTTCACAAATCTAACTTTCATGTAGGTTGAAAGTGACCACTCTCTGACTGGGACTTCAAGAATCATCCTCCATTTCAGAGAGTCAACGCTGACAGCATATGTTCAGAGTAAGTCAGTTTACATCTACATCTACCAAATTTTTTCAACATTCATTTTGGGTGGCCTACGAACTTCAACATGCCTTTTCCTATAGTTGTACTTGAGCATTAATATTAGAAGGTAGAATTTTGCTATGGTTCCTTCATACAGGTAGCTATTATACTGATTGCTTTGAAATTCCATGTATAAGATTTATTTCACATGTGTACTTCACAGATCTAGAAACCAATTGGAAATGCAAATCAGTGTAGGCATGCACAGCAGGTGTGGATATGCAAACAAGCAGGCAGTGCAGGCCCCAGGGAGTGAGAAAAGAACTATTCAGCCCTGTACTGGACACAGACTCAGGAAAGAGTCAGTGGAAGGATAGTTAAAAACTTTCTGAGAGCTTCACCTACACATTGGCAAAGTGGCAATGGAGGGCAAAGACTGGTACACTGAAGCACAAAGTACTACCTAAATGTGGGGTAGGTTTGGGGGGTATGGGCAGAAATCAAGAGCAGTTTGTGCAAATAAGGCCTCAGGTGAGCAGCAGCAGAGCATGAATGTGGATCTCTCTGTGCTTGCTCTCACTGGAAAGGTGGATACAAAGAGCCTTGACCTTTAAAGGAAAAAAGTCAGATGATGTTTGGAAGGGTCTCTGGAATCAAGAAGGTTGAGGTAGCAGGAACTGGAGGTCGTGTAGTGGGGGTTAGCAAAGACAGCTGTGAGAAGGTCAGTGGAGGCAGCATGGCAAACGGGATGGAGAAGGGACAGAACACCAGCCAGAGTGGGTATTCAGACAGCAGCCTCTGCAGCTATGTGTTAGAATGGAGAGTCCACATGCATAAAACCTTCTTTATTTTGCTGTGCTCAGATGGAGTCACTCGTTTCTCAGACAACCACAGATTTATGACTTTTCAATCTGTATGTCAAGCATGTTTTTCTTCATTGTCCTCTTCAAAGGAACCAGTTTAAACCTTTGCTCTCAGTAATTCTCAACCTTATGAAACTTACATCACGAATATACTATCTATTCATGTTTTGTCTCTACATCTGCCCTGTGTACATTAAAAAGTGTATGTTTTCTCTCGTGAACATAGGCGAGCACTGCAATGTGCATGTCAACGCTCTCTTTTTTTTTCTGTGGTGCTGTGTCTTATCAAGGGTCTGGCTATTCCAACCTACCCTAGTCCACTATTCCCTCTCTAAATATCTTCATCTCTGAATAGTGGGCATCATATATTAGGGAGTTTGGAAATATAATTAAGAGCTGGTTTAAATTTCCTCCAGCACAAAAATTATGTTGTTTGTACCTTTAGAATAACAATGAGAGGAAGAGAGAGCAAGCAAGATCTGTGTCATGCATATACAGCAGCACTGAGTGAACTCTGTAGGTCAGAAAAAGACACACACAGTTGAGAAGGTGAAGGGATGGGAAGAGCTGGAGGGAAGGGAATGAGGTAGATTTTATGGAAGTCTATTGTTTTGTTTCAGGTTTTGCTTTTATGTGTATGAGTATTTTACTTGCATGTATGTCTGTGTACTACATACACTCTGTATACTATTTACATGCCTTGTACCTGAGTTGAGAAGAGGGCATCCGATCCCCTGGAACTGGAGTTACAGTTGACTGTGAACTACTGTGTAAATTCTGGGAATCAAACTTCACTCTGCTGGAAGAGCAGCAAGTGCTCTTAACCTGGGAGCCATCTCTCCAGCCCATTAAATCACATTGCATATATATGTATGAAACTTTCAATAAATATATATTTTAAAACATCCTGAAATCAAAAACAACAAAACGCTGGACATGGTGCCTTATGCCTGTAATCTGAATGGTTATGGGCGGAAGGCTGCTACGGGTGTGAGACCATCTTGTGCTAAATATAAATAGCAAGCACTTAGTCAGCCAAGGCTCCATATTGTGACTCTGACTAAGAAAAAGAGGAGGAACAGGAAGAGGTGAACAAAGAAGAAAACAGAGGGGAAGAAAGAAAACCTGGTACCTAGATATATAGACAGCTCATACCATTTATATTTTCTCAATATTTTCATGGTATCTAATTCTACATAGGGCCGGAGAGAAGGATCAGCAGTTAAAAGCACATATTGCTTTTGCAGAGGACCCAAGTTTGTCTCAGTACCCAAACGGAGCAGCTTACAACTGACTGCAGCTGCAGTTCTGGGAAAATCTGACACCTTTGGCCTCCAGGGACACCTGTACTCATGTGTACAAGGCCATAAACAAAAACAGAAACAACACATAATTGTGTATATATGTAAATTACAAATGTATAAGTAAGTGGGGATCTGAACATAGCAGAATCATTCACACTCATCAACAGTGTGTGAACTTAGAACAATGCTTATTTAGCTCGCATAGACCTCCAAGGTTCACCTCCCAGCATGGGGACGGGGAGTAGCCTATGAATGTTCTCCTCTGGAAATCATATGAACCCCTCAGGGCACTCTTGCCCAGTCCAGAGAGTGGTCTATGTTTTAAGGCCTTTATACTCTTTATATGCATATTCAGAAGATATTTTGAATTTTACGAGAATAAGTAAAAATTAAAATGTGAAATGTTTGCAGAGGTGATAGCCTGCATAAGAATGATCCTCATAGGCTTGTATGTTTCAATACTTGATCTCCAGTCCTGTTTGGGAAGGAGAAGGAGGTGTGTCCTTTTTGGAAGAGGTGTGTCACTGAGGGCAGGCTTTGAGGTTTCCAAGACTCATACCATTCCCAGCTAGCACTCTCTGCCTCTTGCTTGTGAATCAAGATGTGAGCTCTCAGCTGCTCTGGCCAAATTTCCTTTGCTCTACCATCATGGACCCTGAACTTTCTGAATCCATAAGCACAATTAAATGCTTTGTTTCATAAGTTGCGTTGGTCATGGCGTTTTGTTGCAGCAATACAAAAGTAACAGACATAAAATACCAAAGGGAAGTAAAATCTTATAAGACTAGTGCCACTATGAACTCTCTTATAAAATCCAGCCACATTTAGAGCATCTCTGAAAATTGGGGTAGGCTTGTACTCACAGTTAGCGCGTGCGCACACACACACACACACACGCACACACCACGCACGCACGCATGCACACACTGGACAGACAATCAAGATCTGTGGTGACTACTGGAGAGGTGGCTCAAAGGTTAAGAGCACTGGCTGCTCTACCACAGATCCTGAATTCAATTCCCAGCAACCACGTGGTGGCTCACAACTGTCTGTAATGAGATCTGGCGCCCTCTTCTGACCTGCAGGCACATATGCAGACAGAAGACTGTATACGTAATAAATAAATTAATTAAAAAAAAAAAAAAATCTGTGGTGACAAACCAGAGTAGACCTTGTGGAGGGAGTGGTGTTACGAGATGTCTGGATTCCTCAGGAAACACACTTGGCAACCCTGCTAGGAAGGAGTTACCTGGATTGGTCAGCTTCTCCTCCAACTCAGCCTGGGTTGTGACACTCTCAGACTTTGGGGAATGGATAATCAGCACAACAGAACCCGCACAGCTTAGCAGACACCCCAACTTGCCCAAGATGTTGAGTTTTTCCTTCAGAAGATAAGAAGCTAAAATGGACCTTCAATTAAATAAAAGAAATCATTACAGTTTAAATCAAACTATATGACTTGTTTCTGTTAATTAAAGATAGAGAAAACTCACACTTTGTTTCTAAGTGTATTTTATTTTCATTGAGGTTTATTTTTTAATGTTTTCATTAGTATTTTGGCACTAAGAATCAAAGCCAGGGCCCTGCACATGCTTTAACACTGAGCAACATGTACACCCAGCCCATCATTTATTTTTTATAAATAGAAAAATGAATTTTCCATTAGAAATTTACTGAAGTTGTAGTTCAACACATTGGGTTTTCATATCATTTTCATTCAGAGCTAATATGTAGTTTATAATATCTTAGCTCACATTATTGTATAATATCCTAATTATCTCACAGATATACATGAGTAGAAGTTTTAGATTAACCAAAAGATAAAAACATTACCTTATTTATAAAAGCAAACAGCATACATACACACACTATATATATGTATATAAAACCAAAGATAAATACAAAAATGGTAGCAGTAAATAAAGTATGAAATAAGAAATATGAGTGGTAATTTTTTACTACTACTCAAAACCTTAAAAATATAATACTGTTTTTAGATAAAAATAATGTATAAATTCATAAAACATTAATGTGTTTCACTTATTTCTCTTTGTCAGTACACAACCCAAACTTGAAAAGCTGGGCTTCCATTAGGCAATTCCTATATTGTTGTTATCTATATCGAAGATAGTCAGAAGACAAACATCTAGGAGCAAGGTGCAACAGGTTCATGGATATACCAGATCATTTTCTTTAACATATAAGGTCCCTGACAGGATCACCACTGAAGCTAACCCGAATGAAGAAGCAGGAGAAATGTTCCTTATTCTGGCTGAAATTAAGTGACAATAGACAAATAACAAGATAAAGTGTACCTAAAATTGTTTAGCGTGTATCATCATTTGTATTTTTTAAAGGAAAGGAGACAGGGAGCCCAGGTTGGCCTGGAACTTTAAGCCACTCCGCCTGCCTTAGCCTGCCAAGTACTGAACCACTACACTCAGGTAGTTCATATCACACATATCTGTCAATGGCTAGGCATTACGGCATGTATATTATTATATATATATATATATATAATATAGCCTATATTATTACTAGGAAATTAAATCATCAGAAAGAGAAGGAAAAGGTCTAAAGTGAACAAGAAGGAAGATATGAGGAAGTCATGGGATAATATGACAAAAAGCAGATGTGAGGGCTTTATTGGGGAACAAGAGAACCAGGAGGGGAGGGTAGCCTAGAGAGGGTGGGTAGTAGCAGGTAAAAGGGGGCGTCTAGTCTGTGTGAAGGGGTCATTACTCTGGGTCCTAGCTATAAAATTAATTAAAAACATTTCATTAAGAAAACCCAGAAAAGAATTTTAAAGAAAAATTAAGGTCAGGTGGTTAGAACTTAATTATCTTCACAGGAGAATGTGGCTGGGTATAGAATGGTATAGCCGAATAAGGGGCTGGGACAGGCTCCTCTAGGCTCTGGGAGGAGGTAGGTAACAAATCACAGGAAAGAGAAGGGCAAAAACAATTGTGTTTTTCAGATAATCAGTTCATCTTTTCAGCTGCTTTAGAAAACCAGATGAACAGAGTGTGTGGGCAAGGTAATGCCCTGTGACTTACTAGTCTCTTCTCCAGTGGCTATTCTTCCCTAGTTATTCAAAGAATTACTTAAAGAGGGGGTTAAGAGTACATTTATTTTGCAAAAAAAAAGTCTTCAGACATATAAGTGGACTTCTGAGAAAGTGCTTTGGGAAGTAAGGGGAATGAAAGGTGACTGGATAGACTAGGGAAGGAAGGCATGGTCAGAGATCATAGTTTGAAGGCTCACCATGTCAAAGTACCATACTCAGGACCATTCTTTTCTTAATGCCAATACTGGACATAAATGCCTGTAAGGCTGAAGTTCCTACCTACTACCTTATACTACTTTGTGTATAGATTGCAGGATACATTACACCGTATCTGGAGTTTTGTCCTGAAGGAAGCCCAGCAGTCCAGTTTTGAAAATAAACATTACTGATACAATGTAGTAAGAAAAATATGACTAGATCTTAAATCTAGGCTGGGGTAGTTTGAATGGCCCACAGGTTCAGGCTCATGTTTTTGACTACTTGGTCCCCATTGGTAGAAAAGTTGGGAAAGGTGTGACCTTGCTGGAGGAGGTGTGATACTGGGAAATGGCTCTGAGGTTTCAAAAGGCTCCAGCCATTCCCAGTGTGTCTCTAGCCTCCTGCTTATAGCTCAAGATAAGACCTCTCAGCTGTTCCTTCGCTCTGCCATTGTGGTTGTAACCCTCTGGAACTTTAAGCCAAATTAAACCCTCTGTTCTATAAACTGCCTTGATCAAGCTGCTTTGTCACAGCAATAGAAAAGTAATTAAGATAGGGACAGTGCTGCTGCCCCAAGAATCAGGAACGAAAGAAGAGGGAGAGTCATAGGACAGAAACAAGACTTAGGTTTGCCTATGACAACTGTCAGATGGTTGAAAGTGGTTGCCATGAACTAAAAATGAGCCTGGACCACAAGGCCAGATTACCTCCTATCCCACTGCAAAATACCAGAATGCAACAACCCTTGTGAAATGTGGTTATTAATGAGTTATAGGAGTTTCATGTGCCGAAGTACAAGTTTCTTATCATATACATATTTGAAACATTTTTCTCCTATTCTGAATTTTCTTTCCTAGAGGCAACCTGTGAAACATAGTTTTTAAGCATTTATTGTGTGGGTGGGTGTGTACACGTGTGTGAGCATGCATTCTAAGGTACGCATTTGAAGGTCAGAGGACAGCTTCTAGGAGGCCATCTTCTCCAGCATCATGTGGACCCTAGGACTGAACTCAGGTCATCCATTGGGTTTGGCAGCAAACCTGAGGTGCAAAAACCAGGTTTGTCTTTAGCTGCTGAGCCATCTCAGGGGCTCACATCCCAAACAGGTCTCCTTCTACCTTCATGTCTCTGAAGCACAGAGGTTTGTTTGTTTTTTAATCTAGCTTTTTTCTTCATGTAATTTTGGAATTATATTTAAATAACCTATTGCCTGATTTTTAAAAATACAGTGATTTAAACGGTTTCTTGTAGGAGATGGCCAGTTTTCACTCCCTCCGACGTAGTCTGGGTTACTTTTTGTGTGGTGAGGTAGAGGCAACAACTTTACATTTTGCATGCTCGTATCCTGTTTGTTGGTGTGACCTTGTTTGCTCTCTTCACTCTTGGTAGAGCCGGGATCAAACTTAGGGCCTTGCACGTGCTTAGAACAAGGCTGAGTCACGGTGGTGACACTGGACACATCTGGGCATCATCCTCTGAAAAGCCTACTCCTGCTTATACTGTTAATTCAGTATTTCCGACAAGGAGTTAACTCTGTTTCTCTGAAATCCCAATCCTATTTCACTGATTTGTATGCCTGTCCTTAATGCTCAGGTCTTTCCCTCTAAAAAAGCCAATGATGCAGTCATGGGAACCGCCCTCCTGACCCTGTCTATAATAACATTTTTTTTTTTAAAAAAAAATCACATTCACACCTTCTGCTGTCATCATGGACATTAAGTATTTTTTATCTATTTATATTTTGTGTATGGGTGTTATACCTGCATGTGTGTCTGTGAATCATGTGCATGCCTGGTGGCTGTAGAGGCCAAAAGATGGTGTCAGATCCCTCGGGACTACAATTATAGATAGCTGTAAGCCACCATGTATGTGCTGGGAACCAAACAGTCCTTTGGAAGAGCAGCCAGTGCTTTCAACTGTGAAGCCATCTCTAGAATCTCTCACTTTTTTTTCTGTTAAGTTTGGCTACTCGTATTCTGAAATTGTTTTATGTACATATTTTGTTTAACTGCTGTACCTTCCAGATGAACTGAGCATTTTATTATAAAAGATCCTTCAGTAACATCTGTTTGTTGTTATGGAATTTGCTCTATCTGATAGACAGCTCTCCCAACATTCTCATGGTTACTACCCAGATAATACGCCATGTCTTCCTTTTACAATTGTATTAAACATTTTCTGGAGAGGGAAAGCATGTCACATGTAGGTTCCAGGGTTTCAACTTGGATAATTTGGCTTTGTGGCAAGTGCCTTTGCCAGTCCCAGTGTCCTCTTATATCAACCTGATTGTATTATTGAACATATGAATTGATTTGTTTATGTCTAGAAAAATTTGGGGGAAGTTAATCTATGCTAATGGCATATGGTAGACAGAAGCCACAAATGCTGCTAAGCACCTTACAGTATACAGGACAGCTCCACTAAATGTACTCAACCAAGAAATATCTGTCCTCAAATGACAATAGTGGGGAGATTAAAAATTCCTGATTAAAGAAAGTCAAGGTTAAAGAACAGAGAAAGTAAAATAAAACATCCACAAGAGATATATCTGAGTGAAGGCTTTAGCATTAATTAAGATGATTTTCTGTTATTTGGAAATTATCTTCAAATAAGTTTGTTAAAACCTCCATTGTATATTGTAATGATTACTTTATCATGTATTAAACTGTTGTATATAAAAGTAAACCTGTTCTATTCAGAAATATAAACTGATTTTCTTTCTAATATCATATTCTTTTCTGTCCTTTGTAAATCCAGCAATTCACCCATTATCAACAGAACTTTTTATAAACCATGCTCACATATACTTTGTCATCTTTGATTTTTTCCAATTTAATTTGGTCTATTTAAAAAAAAAGAGCTCAATATTATATTTCTTGAAGCATGCACATGGTTCTATATTTAATCCCTAAAACCACAGAAGGGGAAGCCTTATTCTTCATTGGGTGAATAACACCTCTTGCAGAATTGAAGCAGTGGGTTACCTAACTATAAAAAGCCATGAGGACTGAGGGAAACATTAAATGTGCCATGCTAAAGATCACAGAATCAGGTTTCTTTCATAGAAACAGCCTGGAAAAGCTGAGGATTGAGTCAGGCACAAGCACCATTCCTGGATTCCCAGGCTTTCTAGACACTCAAAGTACAAAGTGGCATTAAACAATATTAATGGCAAGCATATATATGGATAAGAACCATGTGGTAAAAACCTATTTTCAAAGTTACATGTGGAAAAAAATTGTGGTTTTTTAGACCGCAGAATTTTTTTGAGACTTTATTTTTATTTTATGTGTATGAGTGTTTACCTGAATGTTAGCCTATGCACCATGAGAGTGCAGTGCCATCAGATGGCATAACATTGCTAAAGATACCCTGAAACTAGACTTACAGCTGGTTCTGAGCAGCCATGTAGGTGCCCAAAACTGAACTCTGGAAGGACAGCAAATGCTTGTAACTGCTGAGCCATCACTCCAGCCCCAAGACCATAGACTTTTAAAATGAATTTAAGGTAAATAAATACATTTATCATAGAGACTCTTCTCTGTGAGGATTGAAGTCTGTCTGTCTGAAGCCAACATAACGAAACAGTTATTTCTCTTCAATACTGTTATTAATATATTGCCTTTTTTTTGTTTGTTATTCAAAATAAGGTTTCTCTGTGCAGCCCTAACTGTCTTGAAACTAGCTCTGTAGACCAGGCTGCTCCACCTGCCTGTGCCTCCCAGTGCTGGGACTAAAGACGTGGGCCACTACAGCTATTTATCTTATCTCCTATTATCTCCTATTAACATCATCCACAAAGGTACAAGGAGCATCCATATCTTAGTAACAGGTTATATTGATATAGTCAGTAAAGGTCTTATTTTACTAGAGTTGAGAGTTCAAGGGCAAGCTTAGGAGATACACTGAAGGGGAAAGTGGTTCTAGAAAGGGGGAGGAGGTGCAGCCTCTGGGAGCCACAGTGCTGACAAGAAGGCTCACCCTGAAGGTGGTGGCAATGCCATGTGAAAAACATGGCAAAACCATGGAAGCCACGGGAAAGTTAAAGTCTGGAATGAGATCCAGTGAAGTGGCCACACAACACAGTGAAGATAAAGCTAGGCAAGGGGGTGATTGGGGATGGATGACCAGAGGGTCCATGCTAGGACCATTTTAAGAAGCAGCATCTGCCTTGCCTGTAAGTGGGATGGATAAGCCTGGGTTTACAGACCCACCAGTTAAGACAAATTTTGGACATCATATTATTATGGTTGAAGGGAGGGGAAAAAAATCACATTAAAGACTAAAAAAAAAAAAAAAAAAAAAAAAAAAAAAAAAAAAAAAAAAAAAAAAAAAAAAAAAAAAAAAAAAATTCTAGTACTTCAAGTGTTTGGATGTGGTTTCTTCCCACAAATACTAATGCTGAAATTTGATTTTTAAAAGGTGATTACATAACTCACAGGATTGGATTAGTTGCCACTGAATCCATTGTTAGAACATGGAACTACTCTATGGGTGTCCCCATTTGTTTCTGTCAAAGAATGAAGTTTGTAGGCCCTATGAGCTTAGAGCTGAAGAGACACAGCTTAGGGGAAAGGCAATGCTGCTCTTCCAGAGAACAGAAGCAGTATCCAGTACTGACAAGGCAGCTCAGGACTGGGCATCTGCACTCACATGTGTACATACCCACCCACACATAATTAAAAATAAAACCTTTATCCAGATATGGTTCTCTATAACTCTAATCTTAGCACCTGAGAGCTAGAGACAGGCAGATCTCTACCTACAAGGACAGCCTGGTCTACATAACAAGTTTCAGGACAGTAAAGGCTACATACTTAAAAGAAAAAAAGAAAAAAAAAAAGGGCTGCTCAACCTTGTACTTGTGCCCTATAGAACTATAAACCAAAATTCAAACCTTTGATTTTTGTTTCTTTAATTTTTTTAAATCCATTCTCAGCCATTTTGTTACAGGAAGAAAAAAGGACATAGGTCACCAAGTTAGTAAAGAGGGTGACTTTTGGCATCTGGCACAGTAGGTCTTTACTTCTCTTCCATAACTAGGTGACTGGAGGGTAAGCCTGCTTGTATTCCCAGCCCCCGGAGCCCTGATTTCTTGCCACAAGCAGGTATTTCAAATCATGAAACTCCAAGTGGAGTGTGCAAGATCCCACTTAGATTACCACAGTGAACCCCAAAGTTCTCACTCATCACACAGAGTAGCCATGTGCTGGACTATGATGGCAGAGCTTCTTCCACATGCACTGATGCTCACATGTCATGCACCTCACCTACTGTAGCTTACTAGAATGAGGGGGAAGAGGGAGAGAAAGTCTGTCCAGAAAGGGAAGCTAAGCACATAAAGCACAAACTGACACTTTATACCAAGATTTCTCAGAATAACATGCATGGTATTAGGAAGACTCTAGGTTCTAAGAAGTTTTCCAGAGCAAAGTCCAGGAGGGTACACCTCAGCAGATTCATTGATAACCAAGAATAAACTAGAATTCAAAATACAACAGAGTAAGTTCTTTACAGAGAAATACATTTAAAGAATAATGGGCATGGCAGAGTCCATGCCTTTAATCCCAACACTCGGGAAGCAGAAACAGGCAGAGTTCAAGGCCAGCCTGGTCTACAGGGTGAGTTCCAGGACAGCCAGAGCTACACAGAGAAACCTTGTCTCAAAATTACAAAGACAAAATAAAATGAAACAAAAGAGAAATACACTTAAACTATTAAAATGAAAACATGAACAAGTACAAAAGACCTATCTTCATCAACAATTCTATTTTTAAACAGAAACATTTATAACAAAAGGTTTTTTGTTTCCTATGTAATTGAATATTAACTATCAAAACATAATGTCAGTTCTCACCCAAATGGTACTCCAAGGGCACCCAAGGGAGTCACCAGGACTGTAGGGACAGCAGTATAAGCTAGGAAGTTTCCAATCTGGCCAACAGCCACTGTCAAGAGAATCACAAGGATACCATTTGTTATTACCAAGCTTCCTTATCACTGATCAAGTTTTAGCAAGATTTTGTTCTACAAGGATTTTTTGGCACCATTTCTGAGAAAGCAAATCTACATGTTCACAAATCCCAATGGCAAAACTTCACTGGTCTGGGGAGTAGTCTCAACTCTCCATGAAAATGCCCAGCATTACCATACTCACAAGAACAATACTAAATATATTTCCATTCTTTAAATTCTGTCTTAAAATAGTTGTACATTCTTATTTATTTATTTGACAAAATGTAACATAAATGTAGTACATGGGAGTACCATGTAATGCTTGGGCACATGCGTATGTTGTATACTATTTTGATCATGTTAAACATAACTACCCACTCAAACATTCTTCATTGCTTTATGGTGCCAACACTCAAAATGTTTCCTCCTATTTTTATAATAGACATCTACAGACACTATACAGTAGTACTTCAAGGACTCTAATGCTTTTACCTGCAACTTAACACCCAGGGATCATTCTTTTCTCAACAAGCTGGGCAGAACTTCCTAAGTGATTTTAGACCTGCTCCAGTGTGAGAAGCTAGCCAACTGTGGGTTATATAGGACTCCAGATGCTCCACTTAAACAGAGCTTAAAAAGGGGGTTCCCCAATGAGCAGACTCAGCCTCAGATACAAAACATTTTGCTTAAAAGACAATATATGACAAACCACATGACGTTTAATTTTTTTATAGTTTATTATTTTAAATTATAGCACATGGTTTTGATCTGTCCTTTGAGGCAAGAAACTTCTTGGTTAAATCAACTATGCTTACAGAGTGAGACAGCTGAGCATGGTGGTCCATCAAACGCATCAACTCTGCTACAGAAAAAGGAAGGAGAAACTGCTTTAATCTCTCCACAGTCAAGGCTGCTGACCTGGTGGGCAGCCGAACCCCTGCCTCCTTCTCCCAGGTCAGCATTCCACACTTTCTCATTGACTCTCTCCCAATAAAGGAAAGGAGAACAGGAAGAGAGTGAGTCTGAAGTGTGGTGAGTAGGAAGTATTGGATTACCTTCAGAGCCACACTCATCCTGCCCTTTAGCGCTGCCCAGATGAATGCCTGACTTTAGAAATACATGAGAAGACCAGAATCTTTAATATAGAACCCACTTACTTGCAATTGTGCCAGCCCACCACACAATGTCTGTTAGGTAGGAAGTACCTATAAAAAAATGAGAAAGACATCAGAAAAGCAGGTTTATTAATGGTGTGTGTGTGTGTGTGTGTGGTGTTTGTTAAGAGGTCTGTATGGATGTGCACACCTGCACACATTTAGATCAGAGAAGGGAATCCAGTATCCTGCTCTATTGTTTTTATTTGCCTTATTTCCTTGAAAGCAGTTCTCGCCTGACACCTGGAATCCCATTTTTTACTAGGTTGATGGCCAGCAAGCCCCAGCAATTCACCTGTCCCTGCCCTGTGGTTACAGATTCTCGTGGAGCTATTCCCAGATTTTTACATGAGTATTAGGCTATTAACTCAAGAGCTCTAATAATTGCACATCAAACATTTTTACTTATTAAGGCATCTCTCTGGCCCTTGGAAGCAGATTTATAAATTATATATGGGTGCTGGAGAGAGGGCTCAGAAATTAAGGGCACTTACTACTCTTGCAGAGAACCCAAGTTCAATTTCTAGCACCCACACCAGGCAGTTCACAACTGCAGGTAACTCCAGGTTCAGGAGATCTAACACTATTCCAGTCTCTGAATACATCTGTACATGCCATATCTCTCCAACAAACACACACACACACAATTAAAATTTTGTTTAAATCTTTATTTAAGGCTATATATGTCATTAAGTAAGAGATTTACAATGACATTTAAAAGGGAAACCTTCACGTAAAAACAAAATAATAATAATAATAATAATAATAATAATAATAATAATAAAAGAACGAATGTTATCTTGTTTGTTTATCTCATAAGTAATTTTATCAATGGGTGAGAAGCCTCTAAAAGTAGTAAAGTTGTGTTTGGGTGTTTTGTTTTGTTTTGAACATGTTGTCCCCTGGTCGCGAGACCCCCCAAAGAGACCACCAGAGACACAAACTCTCTAAAATGCAAAAGCAAAGTGCTGTATGTGGTTTCTGGCCCGAACTTTCCGGCCTAGCCTGGTGGCCCAGACTTTCAGACCCACAGTTCCATAGTCCCATTGAAACACACAGATGTTTATATTAATTGTACGCTGATTGACCTGGGACCCAGACGAACTCTTTACCTTTAAACTAACCCATGATTGTTATCCTGTTCAGCCATAGGGCTTGGTATCTTTTCTCAGAGCAGCATAGTTGTCCTCTGCTTCCTCTGGCTTCTCTTTGACATTCTGCTGTTTTTCCTGTTCCCAGAATTTTCTTAGTCTGGTAGCCCCACCTATACTTCCTGTCTGCCTTTGGCCAATCAGCGCTTTTTATTAAACTCATAGGCGGGACAATTATTTACAATGTAACACCATAAATCCACTACAGCAAGGTTTATTGAAAAATGCAAGTCTCAGCAAGGACCTCACTGGCATGGCAGTGGCCTAAGGAGGTATCTCTGAGCGTCAGGGTCTGACAGCAGTGTGGCTGTGTTAAGGACCGCAGGCACCTGGAGTGTTATTCCAGTGGGGTTGAGCAATAAGGCTTGAAAATGAGTCATTCTGGCATTGTTCAGCCCAGCAGTCTGGTGGCTGTTTAAGGTCTGCCTCCAGGGCATGTGGGGTCCCAGAGTTAGTCATTGTCCTTGACCAGCATTGCCACTGTAACTATGACCCACAGGCAGGGGTCCATCCTACAGCCACAGGGCTCTTGCAGGGAGGGCCCTATGATCTGGGTGAGTACCCCTTTCATTATCCTTTTATTCTCATCTATACACAGGGAAAAGGGTTTGTTTATATCAGGCAATCCAAGGGCTGGGCCTTTAAGAGTTTCTGCTTCAGGACATTGAACACCCTCCATCCATGTGAAGTCAGATGTGGTTTTGGTGGCCTCACACAGAGGCTTAGTCAGCTCAGTAAACCCTGGGATCCATAGGTGGAAGAACCCCACTGTGCCCAGGAATTTCCTCATCTGCTTGACAGTCCTACGAGTGGTTATTTTTAACACTTGCAGGCATCCGAGAGCCATCTCTGGTCCCCTCCAAGAACATACCCCAGGTACATTACCCGTGATCTGCAGATCTTGACTTTCTTGGCAGAGGCTTAATAACCCAAGTCTTCCAGGGCCCGCCCATAGCAAATTCTCAGTTCCTTTCCTGCAGGTCTCTCTACTGGCAGAAGCAACCAACAGGTCATCCACATGTTGCAACAAACTCATATCAGGGTTTTAGTGTTCTGTACTCCTTCAGATCCTTGTGGAGAGGCATCATCAAATATGGTGGGGAAGTTCTTGAACCCTTGGGGTAATCTAGTGCAAGTCAATTAGCTTCTGATTCCAATTTCTGGACTGTGCCACTCAAAGACAAAATATTGCTGGCTCTTGGGGGCCAGAGGCAGGCTGAAGAAGGCATCTTTACTTCCAACAATTTTTTTCCTTTCTCTCTCTTTATTACTCTAGTCTTCTGCCTTCTCTCTCATTTTCTGAACAACACAGAAACTTCTACCAAAGTCTTTCTTGTGATTTCCTTCAGTCATCTAGAAGATATTGTATGGCTACAATATTTTAAGCAAGAACAGAAACATGCATACACTATAGCAACATACTACCAACATGACGTGCCTAGAACAAACAGTAGAGGTTTTTTTTTTTTCTTATATCTTAACCATTAGTGTAAGGCCCCCTCCCCAAGAAGTAGAGTTAGCAACAGCATGTTGTAAGGACAGTAAGCAACTCGCCTAAGACATATTAACAGGACAGTAAAGATTAGCTTCACTGATAAAAGAAAAACTGCAGTTAAGACTAAGACCAGGTGCCTAGGGTAAAGACAAAAGAATGTGGTTAATAGCCATGGTCAGGAAACAGCCCCCAACCAAGGATTCAGCTGGGCAGAGGGGGAAGGGAAGAGAAAGCAGTTACTTAGCTATGTGATCAGGCCCAGCCTGATCAGGGAAAGAATTCCAAAAAGAAGATAAAGAACAAAAGAACAAACAGCAGGCCTGGGGGCGGGTGATAACCAGGTTGCTTGGTCAGGCCGGATGGCAACCTGGGGGGCCCTCAACCCCTCACCCCTCAACGGGCGATTTCATTCAAACCAGCCAATAGAAACTTTGTAACTTCGCCTTTGCCTCTGTACCCACGATTTTGCTTCCCTAACCCTATAAAAAGGCCCTAAACAGAGGGCTGGGCGCGCCAGCCATCCCAAGTGGCTTGGTAGCCCGCAGGTCCTGCGTTATTCAATAAACCTCGTGCTGTTTGCAGCTGATCTGTGGCTCGGTCCTCCTTGGGTCATGGGGTCTCCTTCCGAGGAAAGGTCCGTTTCGGGGGTCCCTAACCCCCGGGGGTCTTTCATTTGGGGGCTCTTCCGGGATTTGAGACCCCCACTCAGGGACCACCGACTCACTGTCAGGAGGTAAGCTGGCCAGCGTTTTGTTCGTTGTCTATGGCTGTGTCTGAACTTGTCTATGGCTGTGTCTGAACTTGTCTGTGGCTGTGTCTGAATGAACTTGTCTGTGGCGGTGTTGTCTGAACTTGTTTTCTGTGAATCTGCGCACGCGTTTGGTTTGGGGTTCGATCGGGTCCATTTGTATTTGGCGGGGGCCAGAAGGAGCTGACGAGCTCAGAACTTCTCCCTCGCAGCCCTAGAAGACGTTCTAGAGGCATTTGTAGTCCCGCCGGGCGGGACATTTGGGTCCTTCGGGACATAGAGCTCGCTTTGGAGTGGCAGCCCTTTGGAGCTCAGCCCGTATCAGAAGGATACGTGGTTTTGGTAGGAGAAGGGGGAATCCGGACCCCCCAGGTCTCCGTTTGAGGTTTTGCTTTCGGTTTTAGGCCGAAGCCGCGCAGCGCCTTTGTTCTGTGTTTAAATCTAGTCCTTGTTCGTCCTGTGTTTGAGTCTAGTATTTTGTCTCAGTACTGGGCAAACAACCAGTCAGTAGAAGTCAAAAAAATGATGATGAGTCACCTTCTGTTCCCCCGAATGGCCACGCGATGGCACCTTTAACCTTGATATTATTTCTCAGGTAGAAGCCAAAGTCTTCAGCCGTGGACCCCATGGACACCCCGATCAGGTGCCCTACACCGTCACCTGGAGGGCTCTGGCTTCGGACCCCCCACCTTGGGTCCAGCCCTTTGTTCCCCTTCCTAAACCCCGGGGCCTCTCCTGCTCATTCTGCCTGCACGTGGAGCCCTGCTCCCTGGGAACTCGCCTCCCTGCTTGGGGAGGGCCCAGTTAGGGCCACGGGAGGCTCTAGCCTCAGACCTTCCCAGGGGCCGGGAAGTGACAGGCACTCAGCACGTGGCCCCACTGATGAGCTCCCCCCCCTTCGCTCGTTACAGGCACCCCCTGGCGCCACTGAGAGTGAGGCCCGGACCCGGAGAGAGCCGGGCCACCTAAGGGCGTTGCCGGCACTCCTGTTAAACTATGTTCCCTTATCAGCCTACTTGGGAGAATCTCTTTACCCCTGAGGAAAAAGATCGGATCTTATTAGCAGCTTGGAAACTGGCCCCCAGCTCGGACGCCACCCCGATGCAGTTGCCTAACCTAGATGTCCCCATTGGGAAGGTAGGAGACACCTATTAACTCTGTCGCCAGGCTCTGATGCACCAATTAATCTGGCCAAGGTAAGAAAAAGAGATGTAAAAGTCTGATAAATTCCCCTCTGAGTTTTTAGTGAGGCTAATAAAGGTCTATCAGAGATGTGCACTGTTTGCTCTAGAATCGGAAGAACAGAGGGGGGCGTTAAGAAAGTCCTTTATAGAACAGTCAGCAAAAGGTATTCAAAGAAAGTTTCAGAAAATGGGCGGCTTACAGGAGTTGGTCTTGAGACTTAGTTAGAGAAGCTGGAAAGTGTTTTGAGAGAGGGAGAAAAAAAGAAAAACCGATAGATAAATGAAAGAATAAGGAAGAATCTTGGCTACCTTAGTTGACAGGCAAGGGAGACAGTAGAACTTGGGCCCGCGCCAGAAGCTCAGAAGAATACCGAGCTAATAAAGACGGCCCCAAGGAAAAGAAGCCTGCGGCTAGTACAGCCAGCCTTCTGAATCCCCTCCTGAACTTTTAATGTGGAGGGGACCCCAAGTGACTTTGAAACGGACACGGGAGCGGTTAGGTTCCCTCTCAAGAAATCATTAGTCCAGGATGTCAGCGGTGCAGTCATTGGGTGTGGACGACTAAAAAAACAATGGACTTTAGAGAAAAAAATGCAGCACTCTTTCCTAGTGACTCCAGAGTGCCCAGAGAGACTTGCTTACCAAACTGGGGGCAAAGATCACCTTTAACCCCCAGGGGCCCAAGGGCTAGACCAGGGCTGGCGATCCAGTGGCCCCCTGTGGTGAAACCTTCAGCCACACCCCTGCGGGTCAGATTTGAGCAAGGAAGCCAAAAAAAAAAAAAAAAGAGATCAAATCCCACACACAGAGGCTGCTGGAGCAGAGAATCCTGAAACCATGTCAGTAAAAATTGCTGCCCATTAAGAAGCCTGAGACCTGAGGGAAGTCAACAGCCGGGTGATAAAGACATTCACACTGTCTTAGATTAAAAAGGTGCCTTCTTCTTTCTGCATCTCCATGAATCCAGCCATCCTCTGTTTGCCTTTGAGTGGACAGACCTGGAGAACGGATTCTCAGGACAGCGCACCTGGACTAGGCTGCCTCAGGGCTTCAAGAACTCTCCTACCATCTTCGATGAGGCCCTGCATCAAGGTAACTAACTCCGTTGCAGTACTCATTGCTTGCAGCCTCCACAGTGGAACAGTGCTGAGAAAGGACTGAGAAACTGCTCGTTGAACTGGCCAAACTGGGACATCAGGCCTCTGCTAAGAAGGCCCAGATATGCCGACCTGAGGTGACATTCCTGACCCTTCAAGACGGTAAGAGATGGCTAACAGAGGCCAAAGAACTGTCACTCGGATGCCTCCCCCTGAGAGCCAGAAGAGCCCGAGAGAGTTCCTGAGAACTGCTAAATTCTGTAGGCTCTGGATTCCGGGTTTCACAGCCGTGGCGGTCCCTCTATGCCCCCTCTATAGATGGGAAAGAACAGCAAGAGACTTTTGACCAGATCAAGAGGACCTTGCTCTCGGCCTCAGCTCCAGCCTTTCTATGGTGTTTCACTCCTGGTGAAAGACACTGATAAAACCTTGCAAATTTTTCCTTGGTTTGGACTTTTGGTGAAAGATAGGGTCCGCGGCCCAGGTAAGTTAGGGGAGTAGCCAAGAAGTTAGGGGACTAGCCAAGATGTTAGAGATTGATTAAAAACTTTATTGTACCCCAAAGTTCAGGACAGGTAGAAACCTTAAGCAAATTAACCCTGGAGACTGGCCACAGAGTTTGGGTGATGCTCCTGCCCTATACCCTTTTCTGAGCTCAATACTCCTTCTGCTAATACTTTTTGGATCTGGGAACCATCTCTGGTGTAACCCCCTTGTCTGCTAGGTTGCAGGCCCTGGCTAATGTATAACATTCTTTATAAAAGCAGCTCTCAGACCTTTACCAGCCTGAGGGAGAGACGAGACCCCACATCACTACCAAGTGGGAGACCTCGTCTACGTCCAGTGACACCAGCATCGGACTTTTGAACCTTGCTAGAAGGGACCCTACCAAGTCCTTCTGACCACATGGCGTTGCTGCTTAGATCCTGTTGACTGATGGACTGTAAAAAGAACTGGTAATCCCCTCAAGCTCCGTGTGCATCGACAGTCCCCTAGAGAGGAGCCTTCACCAATCAATTAAGCAGACATGGCAGGTGATATCTGGGACTGAGGACACTTGTCCCACCATCTCCAGTGGACCTGGTGGCCTAGCCTGTACCCGGACCTGTGCCTGCTGGGGGCAGGATTAGAACCTTGGGACATACCCACCATTGACCCTGCCCATCTGCCCCCGTGTGCCCACCAGGGGATCCGAGAGCAGAAGCCCTCACAAGCGTAGTAAGGGCCTCCCATCAAGTTAATTTGCTGTCAAGAAAAGTAGACAGACAGGTAATGGGCCCTGCACAGAAGAGAGCCTGTCACTATCACAGTACTGCTAAGTGCTGGGGTTTTGGTCCCGAGGTCGGCAGGGTTTAGACCAGAGACTAGATAAAGAGTCATCTCTAAGATTAGAGATATTCAGAAAAGAAAATGGGGGAATGTAAGGCCCCCTCCCCAAGAAGTAGAGTTAGCAACAGCATGTTGTAAGGACAGTAAGCAACTCGCCTAAGACATATTAACAGGACAGTAAAGATTAGCTTCACTGATAAAAGAAAAACTGCAGTTAAGACTAAGACCAGGTGCCTAGGGTAAAGACAAAAGAATGTGGTTAATAGCCATGGTCAGGAAACAGCCCCCAACCAAGGATTCAGCTGGGCAGAGGGGGAAGGGAAGAGAAAGCAGTTACTTAGCTATGTGATCAGGCCCAGCCTGATCAGGGAAAGAATTCCAAAAAGAAGATAAAGAACAAAAGAACAAACAGCAGGCCTGGGGGCGGGTGATAACCAGGTTGCTTGGTCAGGCCGGATGGCAACCTGGGGGGCCCTCAACCCCTCACCCCTCAACGGGCGATTTCATTCAAACCAGCCAATAGAAACTTTGTAACTTCGCCTTTGCCTCTGTACCCACGATTTTGCTTCCCTAACCCTATAAAAAGGCCCTAAACAGAGGGCTGGGCGCGCCAGCCATCCCAAGTGGCTTGGTAGCCCGCAGGTCCTGCGTTATTCAATAAACCTCGTGCTGTTTGCAGCTGATCTGTGGCTCGGTCCTCCTTGGGTCATGGGGTCTCCTTCCGAGGAAAGGTCCGTTTCGGGGGTCCCTAACCCCCGGGGGTCTTTCATTAGTAATCTGTAACCATTATCTCTAAGGGATAACACATATTTATAAATATTTATAACTTATTGGATCTGAATGATCAAAGCAGCAGTTGCTTTGGCTTGGTAAACACAAGCAGAGACTCCACCTTTGGAATCAAACCTTGGACAGGTTTGGTGGTTAGCCCCCAGGGCAGGCCACAGGAGCCCTACCCTCCAGCATAGAGGTAAGGAAAGTAAGCCTCATGGGGACAAAAGGCTGTTATTAACCCAACTAAGATGTTTGCCAGACATGTGAATGACCAAAGATGGTGACAGCTCAGTCATGAGGCTGATTAAAACTGCAACTAAAATGGAATCACATCGTAGTTTTCAATTTACTCATGCATAGATTTCTAATTATCAATTTACAGTGTTACTAGTTTTAATCTTAACTATATTTAATAATTTCTATCACTCTGTCAGCATTATCTGCATCAAAAAGCGTTTGAATTCCTGCTAAGTTCGAATTCCTAACCAGCATCATAGCAGTTGTGAGTGGTGACCACCTACTATTTGTGGGGATTCAATAAAGTTTCAGAAGTTTTGGAGATATCGAGGGAATCTACCCACAGTCTATGTGGGGAGTTAATAGGAGACCCAGAAGTTCCAGAGCTCTAACCACAGTCAGTCTAGGAGAATAAAGAGAGTGGTGATTCAAACCTTTAATCCCAACACAGGGAGTATCCTGGGAGTGGTGACCTATGCCCTTAATCCAATCTGAGTCGAGGTCACTTTAGATTATAGAAGGAATTCCAGGCTCCCAAGCAGGCAGTGGTGGGTGTTGTCTCCCAATAAGTGCCATTCTGGCCCTTATGGCCCATCCCCAAAGGACTAAAACCTTATGTTAAATAGGGGGATTAAGGAAAAACATGCTTTCCTGCTCCTTATGGCTGCCACCTGCTAAGTGCTAGTCTTTTGGGATCTTCCAAGACCTTGAGTGTACCGGGATGAGGGGGCAGGGTGTGAGAGAGTTAAGAAAGTAGTAGAGAGCTGGGACACAGGAGGAGAAGAGAGACACAGGGAGAGAAGCGGGAGACAAGCTTGGAGCAGAGAGTAGAGTCAGTGTGAGTGAAATGGGCAGAAGGAAACCAACATGGCGGGAAGCTAGAGGGAAAAAAGCTAGGCGAGATGCATGGCAGGAGAGAAGCATGGCAGGGGGAGAAACAGGTCTAAGACATAAGATGTACTGAATAAAGCTCGGGAATCTCATTGTGATCCTGAATGATGGAACCTAAATGACTCCTGAGTGCAGATTATTTAACCTCGACGCCCCTCGCCTGGACAAGACTCGAACCCCAAGAAACCGGACGCGGTAGGTGGGGCCATGCCTTAATTTACAAAAGAGTACTTAAGACAGGATAGAAAAACAGAGAAAGAGGCCATTCCAAGGGAAGCAAGGCTGAGGAAGCTGGAAGACAGCTGGGTAAGATCTGACTGCGGTGTTTATTCTCTCTAATACCTCCAGCTTCTTCAGAGATCTATCCCTGAGTCTCATTTATTCGTGCGACAGCTATTGGCAACAGAGATAGCAAAAAAAAAAAAAAAAAAAAAAAAATTAAACCATTTTTGTTTCAGCTTTATGCTTAACAAAAGTTAGGAACACAACATAAAGCACAAAACTTTCTAACAAAACACGCATATACAACTTTCTTAAGAAACAGACAAAACTTCCCAACAAGACAAAGAAAACTTTCCAACCAGAACCAGAACCAGACGGGCAGATAACATCTTTTCTATTATGAATTAGTTCAGTGTGCTACCCTGTCATTTTTTTCTCTTCAGCACACCAAGTGTAAAAGCAGTCACAGCCCTGCAGGCCATTGCTTACACTCAGGGCCAGAGAGCAAGGGAACAAGGGAGGGGCCTAGGGGGAAGCAGCCCATATTTTCCATCCTTTCTGGCTGTGCTTGCCTCCTTGCAATGAAACATAGAAAACAGATAATGGTGACCTGAAAATCTCTTCTGCTGGCCATGTACAGTTTTTGTCTGGAGTCACAAAACACATACAAGTTCAAACATAAACACATATACCGTGGCCACATTGTTCATGCATTCACGCACTAATATCCAGGAACATTTTTAAGGGAATAAGACAACTATTAGCTTGGCTCATGATTTAAAACATTCGCATAAAGACAAATAGGGCAATGGCTGTGCACAGATTCAGTGTCCTGACAAACAAACAAGGGATGAGCAGAAAGACACTTCAGACAAAACAGAAGAACAAGAGCCCATAACAGAGTAACAGAGTAAGGTGGTTCAGAGGCCTTAGCAATCAGAGATCCAGGTAAGAAGCCTAGATAACTCACTCAATAACGCCCCAAACCGTACAGATGGGACAGAGTTGGCCCAGTAGGGTCTCCATGTCCCGAGTTCTAGGGTCCCAAACTTGAGACCTCCACCAAGGAGTAGCGACGTCTCCCACTCCCCTTGGGTATGCTTTACAGGCATCCACCAAAGCAGAACCTAAAACCTTACAGATTCAGATACAGATGCTGCCAGAAACCTTTCAGATAATGAGAGTGTAAAGGGTGGAGAAGACTCTAAGAGACATCTCTCATGTAAAAAGCAAAGGGTTTTAATATTTACTGAGTATACTCAGGGCTCAGCTCATTGAACACTCAGGAACAGAGAGAAAGAGCGCCAAGTTGAAATCAAACAAAGTTTTTATAGGTCATGGGGGTTGCTATGTGTAGGAATGCATGTGGCAAGTGACATATCTCAGGAATGCAGGAGGCAGTAATAACAGCCAAAAAGAGTTAAACAAACCCCTCCTTAATAAGAGGAATAGAGACAAGAAACAATGACAACAAACAGTCCTGGTAAACTTACCCAGTCGGCCAATGTAAACTTTCGAGGTTTGGAGTTGGGGGGGGTCCCCTCTGGGGATCCTGGACGAGCCCCCAAATGTTGTGCCCTGATCGTGAGACCCCCCCAAAAGAAGGCCCCCCCAAAGAGACCACCAGAGATGCAAACTCTCCGAAATGCAAAAGCAAGGTTTATTGAAAAATTCAAGTTGCAACAAGGACCTCGGTTCAGCTCACCAGCATGGCAGTGGCCAGAGGAAGTACCCCACCGCTGCAAGCTAGGTTTTTAAAGGTAAAAATCACAAGGTTACACATCAATTAGGGATCTTAGTATGGATACAATTCTGATTATCTCATTTTGGGGGGACTTTCCAGATTTCCTCTGTTATCTTAACCAGCTATTTGTCAAACACTCTTTCCTAAACTACCTTCTGGGTTGGGGCATTGGCTATTGAATGTCCCCAGGCTATCTCCAGTACTGGGCAATCCATGGATTAGCTGCTATCACATAGCCCTAGGCCATCTCCTCTTGTACTTTGATCCCAGTAGAACTTGGGCAGGACAGGGCTAAGAAATCTTTGCTCAAAAATGGAGGTGCTTCTCTCTGGTTCTTCAGAACCAACACAGGCTGAGCCCAAAGACAAAAGACTTGCTCATACATTGGCTTTGTCTAAATTTGTCACTACCTAAAACACAAATATTCTTGGGACTTTCCACCCTATTCTCTTGCCACATGTTGACTTTTAATTTTAAAATTCTATTTATTATTGCTGTGCATATGATTATTTTCTCCTCAGACCCTAACCTTAATGTGATTGTCAGGTCCAGAGGAAACTCCATTTCCCCAAATTCTGGCATTAGACAAAAGACAGCATTCCTCAGAAACTTTGAAACTCTGATTCCCCACTAACAAAAAAAAAAAAGCCATTTCCCTTATCATTGGTAAAAGGACCATATGGCTACCTGCTGTGTCTTTTAGCCTACCAAAGAGCATGCTGGCCTCCAGGCACTCTGTTACATTTCAGAGTCCAGGAGCCTAAACCTTTTCACCTCCTCCCCTACTCAGAACTTCTGCAGGTCACAGGCTTCGGTCCCCTCAGGTACTAGTTCTCCTTATAACCCTGCTATTTTGGCTATACTCCATCTTTGTCTTCCTCTCTGTCTCCCTTGCTCCCACACTCAGCCTGCTGGCTATGTTCAGTTTACTGCTTTTTCTCTCTGCTCTGGACTCTTCCAAATGCCTTTGGCTGTTCTCTCCCTCATATCTACAATAAAAAAATCCTATCCTTAAGCAAACTATGGAGTGGTCATGTTGTCAGTTTATACAGTGATGTCTTATTTCCTGGGAAATTATCTCCATAGCCTTGGGTTAATATGTTGCCTACAGTAAATGGTCAGGAAAATATGAGAAAGGTAGCGTAGGATACAGCAAGAGAATCACCAGGTGGTAACAGCAGGCAGATATTGGGAACCTGCAGGGACCTATGCACGAGGAGAGATTGTAAGGCCCCCTTCCTTTTGCTTGTTTTAGCAAATTTCTCTTACCCAAGAAGTAGAGTTAGCAACAGCACGTTGTAAGGACAGTAAGCAAACTCGCCTAAGACATATTAACAGGACAGTAAAGATTAGCTGCACTGATAAAAGAAAAACTGCAGTTAAGACTAAGTCCAGGTGCCTAGGGTAGAGACAAAGAAATGTGGTTAAGAGCTGTAGTCGGGAAACAGCCCCCAACCAAGGATTCAGCTGGGCAGAGGGGGAAGGGAGAGGAAGCAGTTACTTAGCTACATGATCAGGCCCAGCCGGATCAGGGGAGGAATTCCAGAAAGAGATAAAGAACAAAAGAACAAACAGCAGGCCTGGGGGCGGGTGATAACCAGGTCGTTTGGTCAGGCAGGATGGCAACCTGGGGGCCCTCACCCCTCAACTTCACCCCTCAACTTCACCCCTCAACGGATGATTTCATTCAAACCAGCCAATAGAAACTTTGTAACTTCGCCTTTGCCTCTGTACGCACGATTTTGCTTCCCTAACCCTATAAAAAGGCCCTAAACAGAGGGCTGGGCGCGCCAGCCATCCCAAGTGGCTCGGTAGCCCGCAGGTCCTGCGTTATTCAATAAACCTCGTGCTGTTTGCAGCTGATCTGTGGCTCGGTCCTCCTTGGGTCATGGGGTCTCCTCCCGAGGAAAGGTCCGTTTCGGGGGTCCCAAACCCCCGGGGGTCTTTCAAGATCAGCAGACAACTTCTGGAAATAGTTATCTTCTAACACCATTAAACTCAGGCTTGCAATGAATGTGCAGTAACCAACAAGACATTATGAGCTCTCATGGGGATTTCTGAAGTTGGAACAAATGAAACTTGCATTGTGAGATGCCAAGAATGGGATGTTGTAGTGTAAAGATGAAATTTTCCTTGCCTAACTTAAGATTTGACCTCTTGTGCTTAGCACCCCCTCCTGAGAAACAAAGGATGTGCTTCCTGCATTCCTGAGATAAGCTGCTTGGCTGCCTGACTCCCTGTGCCTGCATTCCTGATGTAGCAACCTGGGTGGGGCCACCCAGGAAAGCCCTACCATGAGAACTGTTAACCCATGTGCTGTTTACGGAAGGAGGAACTTTCTGAAGCTTGCACAATGTGCCCATTGTGACCATTGCTCCAGGAAATGAATGTCCTCAGGTGGTCCCCAGCTTGCCCAAGACTTGCTATTGTTTCACAGGAAATACTCCTGCCTGCCTGTCCCATTCCTAAACTCCATCCTAGGCTGTCCTTTGGCCCTGCCCTGTTGTAACTTACCTATCTCACGAGCCGGATGTACCTCTCCCCTACCCAGAGTGCGGTATAAGAATTCTACTCTGAAAGCATTCAGGCTCTTGGCTTCCACAGTGCCTTGAGCCCGCACATGTGTGTACCAGTATATCATTCATTAAACTCTCTTTTTCCTTAAAGTTAACAGTGGTCATTAGCCGTGGTCTTGGGGCGCCTAGGAGCACTAAAGTTAGGGGCACCCACCTGTTATAGTACTTTGAATATAAAATGTCCCCAAAAGATCGTTGTTTGGACACCTGGTCCCCAGCTTCTGGTGCTATTGGGAAAGTTGTGTAACTTCAGGAAGTGGAGCCTTCTGGGAGAAAGTGCATCACTAGCAGTAGGTCTTAAAGTTTAATAGCTTGGCTTTCTGCTTCCTGACTGCAGCCATATGCCGTTCCATGCACCTACAGCCATGTCTTTTGTGACATAATGGACTGGATTCCTTCTTAAACTGTAAGGCTTATGAAATAAACTCTCAATTAAGTTGTTTCTTGAAAGGATTTTGGTGACATCAAGTAGCAAAGTAGCTGATAGCAAGGGTCATCCACAATGCAACTGCTGCCCACAGCACAAATCCTGTGAATTAACAAATGCATGACTGAGGGTGGAGGGACAGATCCAAGAGACACCAGGATAAACATTTAAAAGTGAAAACTTTTCTGAACACTGGGTACATATGTAATAAAACTACATCATCACAAAGAACACACAATAGAGCCTAGTGGTAGTGGGGTACATATCTTTAATCCAGCACTACTCAGGAGGCAGAGGCAGGTGCATATCTGTGAGTTCTAGGACACAGAAAAACCTTGTCTCAAGAAGGAAGAAAGGAGTGAGAGAGAGAGAGGCATGCACACACAATACATAAATGACCCATAATGGTAACAAAGGCCCAAGCTTGATGTCTGCCGGAACCTAGACCTGGGCCTAGTTCTGCCTCATTTCCAAATTCATTTGTTTCTTTGTCTAAATCAGTGTTTGTAGACACCAAGAACCTGGCAATTTCAGCAGATTTACTCTTAACTCAGCTCTGTACCTGTAACTGCTGACAATCAGGCAGCTAGGAGGAAAGCACGAAGTACCTACCATAGCTCTATTCTCTCCTTCCTCATACACTTGGAAATGATGGGAAAGTTCCCACGGAATGCTTAACCAAAGTCTGAGGAGTCCAGACTCAGACACTCTCATCTTTCCCTTACATGGTGCCCACTTTTGGTTCCTATTGCTGTGATAAAGACCATCACCAAGATCAACGTGCAGAGGAAAGCTTATTTGGCTTACATTTCCCAACCATACTTTATCACAGAGACATTTCAGAGAAGAAACAGGCAGGAACTGAAGCAGAAGCCAAGGAGGAACAATGCTTACTAATTTGTTCTTTATGGCTTTTTCAGCCTGCTTTCTCACACAAGTAAGGACCACTGGCCCAGGGATGGCAACCCACAGTGGGCTGGGTCATTCCACATCAACCATTAATCAAAAAAAAAAATGTTATACAGACTAGCTTACAGGCCAATCTGATGAAAGCATTTTCTCAAATTAAACTGGCAAGTGGTTTCCTGGCGGAGTACACCTTTAAACTGATAAATTCATAGGAGTCCACATGGACCTCAGCCAGCCTATAAAACACTCACCCAAAGATTTATGTATATGCAGCTGTCTATCATCCCTAAGCATCTGGTTATATGTCCAAAAAGATGGTGATGGTCACATGACCAGCCAACGTGGCCGCACTTATGAGTGCAGCATAGTACTGAAAAATGGCAGCCACCTGGCTACTTATGGTCCCCCAATGCTACAGGGTCCTCTGAGTAACAACACAGCCCCAAACTTTCTCTTACACCACCAGCATTCACTTGTTCACACCCACTCATTCTTCTTTCCAGCTTCCTGGAGGCCCACTGGGAATGACAAGGACTGGCAGACTCCTACAGGGCTCTGGGCCAGCAGTTCTCACCTGCTCCCTCCACTTGAAATAATTCTCCAGGATCCATTCCTGACCACACACTGGGGAGGGAGGCATCAACCCTGGCATCTACATGTTCCCCACACCTTCCTGATCCAGATGCTGACACTACCTGGTGGCCCCTAAACGACTTTGCCTCCCATTTTGTTACCAGTAGGCTTCATTTACTTCTGCTCTGCCACAGGCTACATTTTTCAAATTCTCTTGTCCATTTACTGTAGGCAACACTAACGTAAAGATATAAAGATAATTTCCCAGGTAATAAGACCTCACCCCTAAGGAAAACACTCTGCTCACTTGCATTAAATGACCATCTAAAAGCAAAAGCCTTAGTCATGCATTCAAGTAAGCATCTTCCCTGAATCTAGCCATCCACTAACTCGAGTGGTTAAGTATACCATCCAGGTGAGAGAGTTTTGGCGCAGAGACATTCCAAGAGAGAGAAACAATTTAGCAAATGCTTCAACCCTTTACCAAGGCAAAAAGTAAACTGGAGATTAAAATTGGTTTTTCTAATTGCCCACATTCACCCAGAGGTGCAATAATGGCCACACTCACCCAGAGATACACAGGGATCAAATTATAGGGAAAAGGTCACTCTAACCCATTAGAGCTCCTTAAAGACTGGAATAATCAAAAGGAACACTGTTGTTCCATTTCAGAAGTATTGGTGGTTGTCTTTCCCTCTTCAGGATCTTTATGAGAAATCTGCCTTCATTACCCTTGGAAATTACAACACATCTTCAATAACTGATATAAGTTTGATCCTGAGACCATAAAAGAGAAACAAGCTCAAGGTAGAATAGTACCTGCTCTCCACTGCAGCTAATATTTTTACTGTAACACCATAGGCCTCAAAACCAGCTCAGTGATGGGGAAATTCAGCCAAAGAACGTAAGTTAAATTACAACAACGTTCTGTGGAAAACCTTTTGTAGAAATCAAGGGAAATGGTCTGAACTATCATATGTTCAGGCCCTCATGGCTCTCTACAGGAAATGGGGCTATGTAATACAAAAGTAAAAGATGATTCCTGTTGTGTCCAAACCCTGTTTTTCAAAAAGAACACCATAGGATACATAGAGACCATGTCTCAAAACCAACAAACAATAGGGCTCAGGAGCAACATCTCCCACTCCACAAAGACCAAACTCTACCTCCCTATTCTCCTATGTATTCCAAATTACCAGCAAAAAGGGGATAAGCCCTATAGGTCAGACTAAGAGGGGAACTTCCTATAGGCCATTCTCTTCTGTGCCTATGGCACTCCTGTTGTGGACTGTAAGGTGAAGATGTGCTGCATTTGTTTATGCTATGGAACATTTGTTTAATGTTGCGTTTGTTTAACTCTGCGAAGCTGTGTTACTTTGCCTGTCTAAAACACCTGATTGGCTTAGTAAAGAACTGAATGTCAAATAGCTAGTCAGGAGAAAGGATGGGGGGGTCGCCAGGCAGAGAGAACGAATAGGAGAAATCTGGAAAGGAGAAGGAGACAGGATATCAGGGCCCACCCACCCAGCTACACAGCAAGCCATGAAATAAGAAGTAAAAAGAAAGGTGTGTGTGTGTGTGTGTGTGTGTGTGTGTGTGTGTGTGTGTGTGTGTGTGTGTGTATGCCCATAGGAAAGGTAGACAGGATAATTTAAGAAACGCTGGCTAGAAACAAGCAAAGCTAAGGCCAGGCATTCATAAGAAAGAATAAAACTTCATGTATTTATATGGGAGCTGCATGTTATGCCCCCAAAAAGCCAAAAGAGGGAAAAAAAAAAACCTACACACTCCCCCTTAGAGAAGTGCATCTCCAATATAAGAAGCTAGGGAACATTTCTGAAGAATGTCCCAATTTTCTACTTATTTTTGGACCTTAACTTGAGCTTATAACCTTACATGGTCACCTACACTTACACCTGCTTAATTCTACATCCCTGGAGGAAAACAGGATCTTGGAGCATGCTTTAAATGCATACAAAATACTTTATTTGGTAAAGTTCTAATGACTACCTCCCAAATCAGGAAATCACCAGCTGGGATTCTAACTCCTCATCAGAGAATCATAGGCATAGGTCGATGATAGGAAAACCGTGTTGAGGGAAGAAAAATTAAATAAATATGCCAATATCGAAGAAGATAATTACAGAAAGGAAAAAATCCTGTTTCCCAACACTAACGGGGGCTCTTAGGGATTCACTAACATGGACACGACAATCTCCAAAGTATAAGCTCTTCTGGGTCAACATTTTATTATCCACAAGCACAAGACATTTAAATAAGGCCTCAAAACCACAAAGCTCTCACACTTAGATGTTGGACATGCCTCTCTTCATGTTTAACAGCAGAGATCTAGAGGAAGGCCAAGAAGAACAGATGATTACACTTGTCTTTGAAGGCATTGGCTAGACCTAGTCAAAAGACCCACATAAGCCTGTAATTCTGTAGGAGAGCTATGATAACCCTAGTTTCCAAAGTACACCCAAGAAAGTGGCCCACAAAAGTGAACCTGACTGGGGTACAAGGATCCCTGGTTGAGCTAAAATTTCTTGGTCAGTCAAAATCCACTAAAAACCTGTGATAAGTTATCCAATCAAAACAGATCCATTAAAGAGGGAAGTTAAATTAGAAATACAGTATATCAGCTGGTGGTGGTGGTATATGGCTTTAATCCCAGCACTTGGGAGGCAGAGGCAGGTGGATCTCAATGAGTTCAAAGCTAGTCTGGTTTACGGAGCAAGTTCCATGACAGCTAGAGCTAAACAAAGACACTCTATCTCCATCTCAAAAAAAAACCTTTAAAAATATTTTTATAACATGTTTTTCTGGTCCTCTGGCAGTTTTCCCGTAAAATCCTAATCCTTTTGGAATATAAGGCAAGTGGAGAAAGCCAAATGGCCCAAGACTTGAGGCTAGTCAATGAGGTGGTAATCCTACTGGGTCCTCTGATGGCTATTAAACTCCCTGAGTCTATCTACTAAGTGGTGTACAGTGGCGATGACCTATATTGACTGTCATCTTGACAGGACCTATAATCTCTTTGGAGACAAAGTGAAGAACTGTCTATATTAAGTTAATTAAGCTGGGACGTCTCACACTAACTGCTACACTGAATGAACAGAAAAAAGGATATTAAGTACTAGCATTCATTGCTCTCTGCTTCCTGTCTGCATATGCAAGGTCACCATTGCCTTACACTTCTGCCACCATGACTCCCAGACATGATGGACTGTATCCTAAAATTCTGAACCCAAACATTTCTTAAGTTACTATATTTTAATAATTTATTTTATGTGCATTGGTGTTTTTGTCTGTGTGTGTGTCTGTGTGAAGTTATTGGAACTCCTGGAGTTACAATTATAGAAAGTGGTAGGTTGCCATAAGGGTGCTGGGAATTGAACTCAGGTCCTCTGGAAGAACAGCCAATGCTTCTTAACCACTGAGCCATCTCTCTTCATCCCTTAAGTTACTTTTGACAAGTCCTTTTTCACAGCAAGAAGACAACTAGTTGAAGAGTGGTAAAGACAAAAGGTACCCCCTTTTCCCTGTATTTCTTTACACCAGCAGTTCTCAACCTTTGAGCCATGACCCCTTCGGGGGAGGGAATCACATATCAGATATTTATATTACATTTACATTACAGTAGCAAAATTACAGTTATAAAGCAGAAACAAAATAATTTTTGGTTGTGGGATCACCACAACACGAAGAATCTTACTAAAGAGTTTCAGTATTAGAAAGGTTGAGAAGCACTACTTAACATCCTGAGCCTTGGTTTGTTTGTTTATTTTGCTTTTGAATAAAAAGACCCAGTCATTGTAGACTACCCTGCCCTCCTTCAAGGGTTCAGAGACAGGCCCCATTTTTGCTGCATCATTAGAAATAAATCTTAAAGCCTAGTTTTGACACAAGGAGCCAATTCAAAATATGTAGATGATGTTTTACTTTGTACTAGAGAAAACTCAGACAAAATTACCATCAAACACCATCAAAATCCTAAACATTGTGACCCTTCAAAGCCACCATACCTAGAAGAAGAGGAGGAGGAGAAAGAGGAAGCTGCCACCACCAACTAATTCAACAGGAAGTACAACATACCCATAATGGGTTAGGGATAACTGAATTGTTGCACGAACAAAGGAAACTTAGGGCCAGATCTCTGGGAAAGTCGGAGATATTAGAGAGAATAAAAACCACAGTCAGGTCTCACCCGGCTGTCTTCCAGCTTCCTCAGCCTGGCTTCTCCTGGCTTCTTCTGCCCCTCTGTCTTCTATGCCTGCCTTAAATACTTTCTTTGCTTAGTTAAGGCATAGCCCCACAACTGCCTGCCTGGGAGCCTGGAACTCCTTCTGTAAACAAAGATGACCTCATACTCAGTTTGGATTAAGGGCATAGGTCACCAATCCCAGGATACTCCCTGTGCTGGGATTAAAGGTCTGAATCACCACTCTCTGATCCTCCTAGACTGACTGTGGTTAGATCCTTCTGGTATCACCGAATGTTTTATTATAACCCCACATATCCCCTTTTGTGTCAAATTTTAAAAAAAGGTTATAGTTAATATAAGAAAAACCATATACAATAGGTACAATAATTATATACAATATATAAAAATAATAAATGAGTAATATCCAGTCCATTAACAATTGATAATTCAAAGAAAATATTTCATTAATTATCCTATTTTGATGAATCCAAAAGATTATACCTAATTCACTTTCTAACTTGTATTGCTAACTAAAAACTATTATTTTGATGTCTCTTAAATTTATACATCTTAACTTCAAAGTTTCTTTTCTAAAACCGTCACTAGAAAACTATAACTATCTCATCTTCAACTACCTCAGAGACCCAAGAAGGAAATAATATTTACCCAAGTAAACAGGAAGTGCAAGCAACTTCCAAAATCTAGAAATGACAGAGATGACACCTATCTGCCTGGACAGTCACCCAAAGTTCTTTTTTTTATAAAGTTGGGGCATTCATCTTCAGCCTACAGGCCCAGAGTCTCTTTTCATTTCAGTGAAGCAGGAAATCTGCTCTGGCCATTCATCAGTTGCTTCTCCTTGTGTGCTGAAGAATATCTGACAGTTTTCTCTGAAAAGCAGGAACCCGAAGGACCATCTCAGCTTGTTCTGTCAAAGTTCAGAGGTCACTTTCCGAGGGGACCTGCATGTCCAGTTTAAACAGCACACTGTCAAGCAGTCAATACAGGGACAGGTTCTTGTCCAATGACTAACTGTTGCCACAAAGAAAGTAGACTCCATATGGAGTTTTTCGATGCCCATTTTTTCTCTTGAAGTAGATTAGTGCTGCCAGGAGCAGACATGTTTCACTGTCCAAAAAAGTCTAAGTTCTTAAAATATTTTAAATACCATATTCTATGGGTCTCTGAAGGGTTTGAGGAAGACCTGTTCATCTAAAATATATCTGTTTGATCTTGAAAACATATCTAATATGAATATGCTTGAATGTAATGTCTAACTACTAACTTGCATTACTTTATATTCTAATTAGTTGGTAATAAAAACTTTCATGGACTAGCAACTTCTATTACATTGTTAGATGAACTGAATAAGTATACTACCTTGAACAAGCATAGAGATATTTGTACAGTCACACAATTAATCTCAATATACACAATTTGTATACTATATACAAAAATCCAATCCAATGTAAAATATTTAAAGCTAGTAAATCCTTTTAAAAGAAGATTCAATAATCTATCCTTATATCCTATATATCTGTATCCCCTTTTTCTTTCTATTTTTTAACACAAATCTTGAATCTAGTGGTTCTTGTTCAACTTTTTTTCTAACCATAACTATTAACAATTTTTAACCAATTAATCTAAACAATGACCATCATCCATAATGCATTGAAGGACCAAAAAACAGCCCACCCCACCACTTGGGAATGTGAGCGCCATGTTCTTAAATTTACTTCCTGCTGTCTGGGGGTGATGGCATCTTTTGAGGATCCTGAAAAGAAAAGCTTTGTTAAATGTCAAGTCCTGAAATAAGTAGCTGTGTCATTTGTTGTACAGTCTCTGCATAACAGGAAAGCACACAGCCTGTCTCAAGTCCTGGCTTTAGGACTCTGTGAAGCTGGTTCATCTCAGTGAGCTGCCTTGAAATTGTCCTGAGCAGTTTGTAGTCCAAATCTGATCTTTGGTTGGTGTTTGTCAGCCTAGTGGGTTTGTCAGAGTTCATGTGAAATCATCGTTGTGGGGCCCCATCTTCCTTTTGGATACTTCAAGTTCGCAATTAGGCATTGTCATGGATCACTGAAGAAAACTGATAAGAGACTAAAACCCAACACAATGTACAGGAAACTATATACGTAACTATTTATTCATCATAGAATTGGTAACAATAGAATAGTCCCTTATTTTTTGTTATTCTTCTGTCCCTTATCTGATGCTCTTCTGATATGATACAGAGATTTTGTATTTTCCTTTAACAAGTATGCTTGAGTTTAGAGAAGGAAAGAGCCACAATCCAACTCTAAAGCCAGCTTTAAATTATAATTAAACTGGGACTTCAACTTACAAAAAAAATTTGTAGAGGTTAAGCAATGAGATTTTACCCTATGAAGTATACTGGTACCAATAGTTATGATATTCTTTTGCTTGTAAATTTTCCTGGATAGCCTCCCTTTTGCTTTAGATGTCTACATGTCCAAGGTCTTTTCACTTCAAGAAGATGGGTATTTCCAAGTTTTCTGCAAAGACAAAAACAGAAACCTGCCTCCACCCTTTTTTTTCCTTACAACTTAAAGAATTGTAATATGGGTAGATGAACTATCAATTATTATTTTCATGTAGTTTCTCTGGTTCAAATCGAGTCTTTATTAATTTTGATGGTATCCATAACTTTTCTTCACCTGTGGAAACAAAAGCAAAACCCCTGAACTCTCTTCGCTCAGTTAAAGCATGGCCCCACCACTGCCTGCCTGGGAGCTTGGAACTCCTTCTGTAAACTAAGATGACCTAACTCAGTTGGGATTAAGGACATAGGTCACCACTCCCAGGATACTCCCTGTGCTGGGATTAAAGGTCTGAATCACCACTCTCTGATCCTCCTAGACTGACTATGGGTAGATCCCTCTGAGATCTCCGAATGTTTTATTATATCCCCACACTGAACTGTTTCCACCAAAAACACTTCTTGAACATGGCTGGATTTTGTCAAGTTTTGATTCCCAACTTTCGACTGGAATGCTCAATTAAAGCAATTCTTTTATCAGATAAAGTGTGTTCTCATGAAAGCCATAGCGCTAGGCATACTCAGTCTTCAAATGCACTCTCTATCATTTGTGTCAGAAAAACAATCTTGTGGCACTGATTAAATATATATATAAGACAGAACGGAGACATGTGGCCTCATTTTCAAAGAAACTACATGTCCAAGTATGAGAACTGCCACCCTATCTAAAAGCTATGGTCACTGCTGCACTATTAGAGAAGCTTCTTCCGTATAAAACCTGCATTGTCTTTGTGTCGAGCATTAGAAGTCCTCATACCCTAAGATATAGGGTAAAGGATAAATAAAAGGGTGCTAATAGTTGAGAAGTAGACTTAAAATACATCAAGCAATTGTCCTTGACAACCTAGAGGTAACTATTAAAATGGTGACAGTCTAAACCCCTTCTAATTTGGCACGCTTATGTATTGAAATGATCTCACCTGTGTCAACTGGATTTATTTGAGTGACCAGCTGATGGACAATCCAGAAGAGATATAGCTTTATGTTTAAATGGAGAGTGAAAGACAGGATATGCAGTGGTCAGCAACAGTAGAGTGATTAATACCTTGCTACTACCACCTTCCACCCAAGCCCCAAAGGCAGAACTAACAGGAAAGGGAGGGGGAAATGGCATCTACACTCATTCAAAGCATCCCTTCATGACTTCACATGCCAATTCTGCATTTGGAGAGTGTAGGCTGCTAACACCTAACAGCTGACCATACTATATGAACAATAAATACGGAATCTACTAGAAATCATTCAACTCCTACGTAAATGGGATTCGTCCACTGCAAGAGCTATCAGAAGAACACGTTTAAGGATGCCCAAGGAAATCGGCTGACAAAAACAGAGGCAAAAAAGGTAGCCCTACAAATGCCCCAAGAATTAACACTGTTCCTTCCAAACACAGATGTGCACCCAGAGTGCATGCCTCAGAAATCTGAATGGGCTGTAGACGAGAACACCTAAAGGGAATCACGAGTCTCTGTGTGGAATAAAACACTCTTACTCCCGACCCTACAGTGGAAAATAATTAAGAGAAGACATGACTCAGGGAGAGATGCCACTTTAGGCACGGTAACTTAACAGTTCCAAAGACAAGGACTCACAGACACAATGTCTGAGGCCATGCTGTCTGCACACAGAACAATTTTATTAGCCCTTGTCCTCTGGACTCCTTGAGCCAATTCACATGTGAAGCACTTATACAGACAGGTAAGGACGAGAAAAGACATGTGCCCTCTAGAGACAGCTTCAAGAATCTGCCGTCTGTAGATGTTATCACTGGCAGGACCCACACGTTTCCCAGTAGAACTGAAAAGCCTGCTAAATGGCAAAAGGTCTTCTAAAAGAAATTACCGTAAGCTTTGCCTTCATACCCAATACAGAGCATAGTGGACTGTCTTTTACATCAGAGAAAACCTGGTCTTCATTGAGTTCCCTGGGAAATAAAAACTATTTATACTCCATGAAGGCCACAGTTCTCTGGCGAGTTTAAAAGACCAAAATATTAAACTGATCCTAACAAAGCTTTGCCAAAAATCCTCTTAAAAAATCTTAAAAAGACTAAAGCTGTTGTCCATTGCCCTCATAAAACAGCTCTAAACTCTCAAAGCCAGCCTCAGTACCTATGAGTAACAGGGAAGGTCCATCAGTCTTATATCCTGAAGCCAATCACAATATGTAACATTTAATAATATATAATTATAATAATATTATATATATAAACCAAGAGCCTACTGGAGAGTAGAAACAAAATTATATCCAGTTCCAAAGATCGGGTCACAAAAAATTGTAGACCCTGAGGACCAGATCCTTCATAGAAACTTCAAAGAAAGACCAATGAAATTATTGAGTTTTCCATAGAAGGGACCTTGCCAATTAGTCCTAAGTATTCTCATGGCTGTCAAAATTCTAGGACTCATAAGTGAGGATAACTGTTTCTAGGATAAATCAGTAACCTAAACCAGGAAATCCCATATGAAGACTTGGAGAAAATCAACTATCTCCAACTTTCTTCAAAGAATAAAGATAAGTCACACTCTGATGACCATTCACTCAGGCATTCTGAAATGCCCCCTAGTCTGTCTATACAAATCATAACCCTGAACCAATACATAAGAGCTTGTGTTCTCTAAGACAGAGTCATTTCTCCTGCTCCCCTTTCTATGGGAATAAGCCACCCTTGTTAGCATTTAAGTAAGGTGGCCAACCTCACAAACTCGTTTCACTCCTGATTTTGTCCTACCAGAAATAACTACCCTTCAGAAGCCTACCAATTGGTACAAAGGAAGTGGCCCTATACACACACACACACACACACACACACACACACACACACACTTTGCAAGCAACTATTATCAGAAGGGTAGAATTAGCCAAAGTATCCAACCATTCCTCAAAGATTCAGGGACAGCTCCCATGTTTCCACTACAACACTAGAAAAAGATCATAGGAACTAAATTTGGTCATAAGGAGCCATTGTACAATATGTAGATCATATTTTAATATGTAGCCCTACCAGAGAAAGGTCAAACAAAAATACTATCGGAATCCTAAGCTTTCTGACCATTTGAGACTCCCAGGTCTCCTAAATGGGTCCAATCAGCCCTGAGAGTAGTCTTGCCCTCTGAGCGCCTTCCCTCATTATCATGGTGCAGAATACTAGGTCTGTTGTCCTTAATGATGCTAAACTCTAACAATTACAGATGCTTTATAATTAGTTTTAAACTCATACCCCCTTCCCAGCCAAACTGTACATGCTTTTCTGCTCCACCTTTTTGCTCACTATAGATAGACCTAGAAAAGAACATTCACCAGTAACCACACAGCCTAAATACTTATATTTTCCTCTGCCAAACAAATCATTCCATTACTTTTGAATTCAGCCATACTCAAATTGGTGGGCAGAACACAGCCAGTTTCTTTGACCAAATGTAACACAAATCATTTCTGACTCAGTTCCCAGGAAGCCTGAATTCCCCTCTGAAATTTCATAAGCTAGGTCTCCACTGTGTATTTTTCTTTTAGCATCCTAGGCTCCTGACACATCACAAAAATAATACCAATAGCATTCTAGAGCTTCACTGGCCTGAAGTCTCAAACTCTTCCACATATCCCATGAAAATCAAGTCTAAAGGCTGAAGAACCACATGGTCATGTTTATCACAGAAACAGACACAAAGAAAGGTTTATTCTGGCTCTTAGGTTAAGAGGGGACACAGTCTATATAAATGGGAAAGCGTGGAACAGTGTGAGCTAGCTGGTCACACTGTATCTGCAGTCAGAAAGCAAGGAGTGGACAGAAGTGAGGCCAGACTGAAAAAACCCCACAAAACCTGTGTGGCAGTTTGAATGTAACTGCCCCCCCCCCCATAAGCTCATATTGGCACTATTAGGAGGTATGGCTTTGTCTAAGTGGGAACGGCCTTGTTGGAGAAAGTGTGCCACTATGGGACAGGCTTTGAGGTCTCCTGTGCTGAAGCTATGCTCCATGTAAACTCAGTTTGTTTCCTGTTCCCTGTGAATCAACTCTCAGCTCCTTCTCCAGCACTGTGTCTGCCCATATGCTACCATGACCTGCCATGATGATAATGGACTAAACCTCTGAAACTTTGAGCACTCCCAACTAAATATTTTCTTTCTATCAGAGTTGCTGTGGTCATGGTGTCTATTCTCAACAATAGAAACCCTAACTAAGACAACCCACTCAAAAGTGGTCTCTGCCCACAAGGGTCCACTTCCTAAGGGTTTCACAATATTCCAAAACATCATCAAAAGCTGGTGACCAGGTGTCCAAACACCTAACATGGGAAATTTCAAATTCAAACCCCAAGACCCTTCTACAATGAGAACTGGCCCAATGTTGTCAGTGGCAAGGGCAATGGTTCCCAGGGCTTTCCACTTTCTCTACCCTGGTATTCTCAACATCAATGACCTTCAGAGAATAAATGCTATTAATTATTCAAAGGGGGAAACTGGGATACTAGGTATCTAGAAATAAGGAAGTGGCACTTTGGGGCAGTCCTTTTAACAAAGGGTTCTACTAAATTCCCAGCACTCCATGCCCTTCTCCTTACTTTTCTCCATAGGAGCTTCTACTGGTATTTAGTCATTCTCACCTTCTAAGCCAATATTATATTTACATGATTGTTCTGCACATGAGCATTAAGACAGTCCTTCCCTGAGCATAAAGCTCCTATTCATCAGATACATGTTCCAAACTTACAGTAGGTAAAGCCCCTGCACATATCCTAAAGACACTCAGCCTAAGAGTGTACATCCACCCATCAGTGCCAGGTCCCCCAGTTCGCTATCTTATTCTAAAATCACCGGATTTCTTCAGTTTCATCCTAAATTTAGCTCCTAGTCACAGGAGTGACATCAGGCATACCTGTTCAAGCTTTACCTACATTTCTCTTCCCAGCTGATTTTTGTCCTCTATCACAGATTCTCTGGCCAGGAGAAGAACAGGAAGCCACAAAAATGAACGTTTAAGATTTTCTGTTTGTCCTAACTTAGATATTGTTATAGGTATTTTTTGTTTGGTTGGTTCTTGGTTTTTTTTAATATTTATTTATTTATGTCATCTGGACACATGATGGAGTCATATGGGAAGAGGCATCTCAATAGAGACAAATACCTCCAGACTGCTTATACCTAAGTCTGTAAAGCACCTTTCTGATTAATGATCGCTACTGGAGGGCCCCGTCTATTATAGGTGGTGCCACCTCTGGGCAGGTGGTCCTGGATTATGTAAGAAAACAAGCTGAGCAAGCCAGTAAGCAGTGTCTGTCAACTGCGTCTGCTTTTGTCCTGTCTCCAGTTTTGCTGTGACAGTCCTATGACCATGTTGGTTGGGGAGGGCTGTGGGTAGTTTGGACTGGTTTGTGTGGCAGTGAGATAGGAATGTGAAAGCCTAGCTTCTGAAGTTTCAGAAGGAAGTGAGGACCTTCAAGGCTAGTCATGTGATATTCTGAACTGAGACTCTTTGGTTTTATTCATTTTGAATAGATGAGTCAGCTGTGGTTAAGAAAGACCACAACACTGAGGTGAAACTTTTGCTTCACTGGGACAATTGATGCTGCTCAGCTGGAACTGTGAAATGAGCGGTGCTTAAGGCAACCACAGCACCAATGAGGATATTTAAGTGTGGGAGTTATTTCCTTAGGGGCAGCACACATAAGCTATGGTTCAGAGGGAGCCAAGACTGCATCTCATACTGACATGTAAGAGTCACCCAGGTGGTACTGGTTATCAAGGCAAGCCTGACATCCCTTGAGAAAGGCAGGAAAGGTCACTGGTGAAGGTGAAGTCTCAGCTGCAGTAGTAGGTCCCAGACTGAAGTGGTCATGAAGAGAAAATGAAGATTGACGCCATATTGCAGGATTAAAGTCCCTGAAGAAAACTGAGGAGAAACTAATTGTGAAAGTTTACTCCAGCTGCAGCAGGAGACTCAAACATGGCAGTACCTGAGCTGGAGAGATGGCTCATAGGTTAAGAGCACTGGTTGTTCTTCCAGAGGATCTGGGTTCAATTCCCAACAACCATGTGGCAGCTCACAGCTGTCTGTAACTCCAGTTCTAGGGGACATGACACCCTCACAGAGGCATATATGCAAGCAAAACACCAGTGTAAATAAATCATTAAGAAATAAGCTTTAAAAAAAAAAAAAAAAAAAAGACAGGACCATTGCATGACCATCAAGGACAGCAGCAGCTGTGAGCAGACCCAGGTGACAAGCTGCCTGTGCGTGGATGAGGATAGAGAGAGACAGGTGGCCCGATGCAGGAGACTAGAAGCCCAGATATTGGATAATGAACTAGTTACACTGTTGGAGTTTAGTTTTGCTTGGTTTGATTGTGACTATGCCCTGGTCAGTCCCTCTTACAGTAGAAGACATTTGTCTGTCTGCCTGTCTTTACAATCTACAGCTAAGGGACTTTGGAATTTAGAGAGACTTTGGATATTCTGGAGTAGCTTTGAATGTTAACAGTGACTTTGAATTTTTTTTTTTAAAGCTAAACTTTAAAGACTGGAGTTTTTAGTTTGAGTATATCTTATATTGTGATACTGACATTAATATATTCTGGAACAAAAAAGGAAAGGTTATGGTTTAACAGTGATTAAACAGCGTATGCATCAGGTCAATAAGGGGTCATCATCCTGGCCAGTTTTATGTCAGCTTGACACAAACTAGAGTAATTGTGAAAGGGAATCTCAATAAAATGCCCCATCATGTTAGTCTGTGGGCAAGCCTATGATACACTTTTTCAATTTCTCACCAAGATAAAATAGATGATAAAATATTTTCTTTAATTTTGACAAATACAAACTAGATATTGTAACCATAATTCTTGCTTGATAACTGTTTTGTTATATATAATTTTGCTATGTTAAAATTAAAACTTTTAGATTAGACAGAAAAGGAGAAGTGATGTGGGATGCCTTTCTGTATGTTGTGAATATCATTAGTTAATAAAGGGACTGTTTGGGCCTATGGTAGAGCAACTTAGAAGCAGGCAGGAAATTCAAGCATAGATACAGGGGAAGGAAGGCAGAGTCAGCAGATACACGATCCAGCCACCCAAGAAACAATATGTAACAGTGTATAAAATAAGACACAGGGTACATTGATGTGGGGATGCGTATTTAAGGTTATCACCCTATTATCCCTTAGAAAGGAACATTCAGGGGTTGAATTTTCACTTTCCCAGATTAACCTTTTGAAGTAATTTATACACTCTACCATCTACCAATATTCTAGAAATATATGATGTACTTTATATAGGTTAGGTTTTGTTTGTAATTTGTACTTTATCCTCTCCTAGATACTACCTCATAATAATTCCTATTGTATATAGTCTTAGTTTAGAACCTTCTTAGTTAGACAAAAGGGGGAGATGTGGTGGGATTCAGGTGTCAGCTGATAAGATCCGAGGATGCTTACCCAGGATCCCGGGCCCCTGAGGGGGGCGTGGCCAACCCCATTGATAAGGGCTGCTGGGACCCCGGAAAGCCTGTTTTGCCTGGTTCCTGGCTGCTGGAGAGACCGGTTTGGAATCCATCGTCCACTGTTCCAGACTCCAGTCCCTGTTCAGGCTCTGCTATAAGCTGTTACCTGTACCGTGAGTGTTGGTTTATATTTTAATAAATATCAATCTTGGACTGGTGCCTTCTAAGTAAAACTTCGCCTACAGTACATGGCAAGACAGACTAATAAAAATAAGTTAAGAGAGCTAGCTAGCAATAAGCCTGAGCCATAGGCCAAGCAGCATGTAGTTAATATAAGAATCTGAGTCATTTTTAGGAGCTAAGTAGCTGAAGGTGGGTACAGGTCAGAAACTTCTTTCTACACCTGGCAAGAAGCAACTTAAAAGAAGGAAACATATATTTTGGCTTACAGTAAGCAACTTAAAGAAGGAAACATATATTTTGGCTTACAGTTACTGTTAAATGCAGTCCATCACAGCAGGGAAGACTCCCAACAGCAGGAGGCCAGCTGCTCACATCTCATCCAAAATAATGAATCAGAAAATGAACAGAAAATAGGCTGTATGAAAAAAAAAATCTCAAGGCAGCTGGGCAGTGGTGGCAAATGCTTTTAATCCCAGCATTAGGGTGGTAGAGGCAGGTGGATCTCTGTGAGTTTGAGGTCAGCCTGGTCCACAGAGTGAGTTCCAGGACAGTCAGGACTGTTACAAAGAAAAACCCTGTCTCAAAAAAACAAAACAAACAAGAAAACACCTCAAGGCTTGCCCTCTAGTAGCTTACTTCTTCCGGAGAGGCTCCACCTTCAAAAGGGTCCACAACCCTCTTTGTGACACCATATGGTGACCAAGTGAACGCCCATGAATACAAGGAACATTTCACATTCAAACTATAAATGGCTGGTACACGTTCTCCACTCTAGCCACACAGCCATGCCCTCCCTGGTACAACAGACTGTATGTATCTCCTTAAGACGCAGCTGTCTTCCTTGATGCTTCCCATCAGGCAGATGGTCACAGTAGCAAGTGACTAATACACCTAGTGTACAGTTCAGTGGGGTAAAGAACAATGGTGCTGCTGGTCAACAATAACTCTTCTTGACGGACAGTCATGGCACATGCCTTTAATCCTAGCACTTGGGAGGCAGAGGCAGCAGACCTCTGAGTTCGATGCCAGCCTGTATTATAGTGTGAGTTCCAGGATAGCCAAGGATACACAGAGATACCCTGTCTCAAAAAACCAAAATAATAATAATAGTAATAACTCATCTCTAAAATGAGCTATTTACCTGGAAATCTTCTGCTCTGATGTTGAGAAATATTCCTTTACACCATGTAAAGATATGTCACTATGAGTGGTTTAATAAAAAGCTAAATGTCAGAATTTTGGGGGCAGAGAAAGCAGAATCACCAGCCAGACACAGAGGAAGCAGGAAAGTAGCATGGGCAGAACAGAGTAAAATTAATAAAGCCATGAGGCAGAAATTAAATGAATAGAAATGGGTTAGTTTAGGTTACAGAGCTAGTCAGAAACAAGCCTAAGCTATCATCTGAGCTTTTATAATTAATAAGAAGTTTCCGTGTAGTTTTCTGGGAGCTAGCTGGCAGGACAAAAAATCCAACTACACTCTGGGCTTGTAAAACACTACTCCCCATTCCTTCCTTACACCACTCTAGGGAGTAACCATTATTTTACTTTGCATCTGTCCATAAATTTCAACTCCTCTGATGACCTCATATAAATGGAATTATATAGTCCTTTTAGGACAGGTCTATTTCACTTAGCAGAATGTCCTCAAGATTCATCTATGTTGTAATGTGTCAAAATTTCCCTTTTTTTTATAGGCTGAATAATATTCAGCCACATTTTGTCATCTGCTCAAGTTTGGATCTAAAGTATCCTTCAAAGGGTCATGTGTTCAAGGCTTAGTCTTCCATTTATAGCATGGATAGAAGGTAGCAGAGCCTATAGCACACTAGTGAATGATCTTAAGCTGTTCAGGTCATGCACTTATAGGAGACTGTGGAAATCTGGGTCCTTTCTTTTTCACATCTTTATCTTCCAGGCTCTTGCTTGAGCTAAGTGAAATAAAACTTCCATAATTATGAGTCAAAGTAAACTTTTTCTTATTAAATCATCACAGCTACTTGTTACAGTAACAGAAAATTCACTAGCACACCACTATCAGTTAATGAACTGAGTCACTCCATAGGTGGGCTCTGGAATTATGCTTTTACAAACAAAAGTGCAAAAATCTCTCAAGTCTCTGCTTCCACTCCCCTGAGGTATGGCCAGATGATATGAGGTATTTGCATAATCCAGGAAGTAGAACTGCTGGATCAAATGGTAATTCTATATTTAACACTTTGAGGAACATGCTATTTTCCAAAGCTGAGGCATCATTTTACATCCTCACTAGCAATACACAGGAGTTTTAAATTCTCTAATTCCCGGCCAATATTTGTTTTACATTTCCTCACTGGCAGGTATTCTTGGGAGTATAAGGTAAAATGTTATTGTGGTCTTGATTTTTAAAAAGGAAAATTTAAAAGATCAATCAGTTGTTGCTGGTCTACAGCATCCTATATAGATTTCGGTAATAAGTATAAAATGCCTCAGCCAGTTCTGAGGAGCCACCTTTTCTGAGCATGGTCTCCAGGCAGTCATGGTCCTTCTTTATCACCATCACTCATGTACAGACTTTCAGTGACAACTAGCCTCTGGTCCTCCTCTTAGCTATCCATAGCTATCACTATGAAAGCTATGGATACCAAGAATTTGTTCTTATCAGACTCAAAAAGAACTGGAGCTGGCTCACACCTACCTGTTTAAAGTAAGTGGTTTCTCAAGGAATTTCTAGCACCTCCTCACATATACAACTTCTCTTCTTTTCCCAGTCACTTAAGAATTTGGTTTTATGAGACAAGTCTTCCTACATAGCTCAGCCCCAGTCTAGCCTAGAACTATGTAGCTGCAAATAATTGCACTGGTTCAACTTCCTGGGTAGTAGGATTACAAGCATATACCACCATAATCAATAGTTTCTTTTCAACATTCTTTAAGACCACCCCAATTCAGAGACAATTTCTCCAGACAGAACACTACCAGCAAGAACCCCTTTGCCAATGAGCTGATATCAGCACTTTCCCAAATTTCCAAGACCAATGAACCCTATATTATGTGTAAATTTCTTTTTCCACTCCCTTAGCAGCATCCCCCTCTCCTCCCCCAACCCCCCAGTGCCTCAAATATCCTTAAACATACTCAGATTTTACTATGGCATGCCTCATTCTATTGCAGTGTTCTTTAACAATCTGAAGTAAGTATTATTTTTGGAGAATGTCTGGTGTTGCTATTTAGATAGTCTTATGGTTTGAACCTTAAATGTCCACCAAAGGACCATATGCTAAAAATTTGGTTACTAGCTCATGGTACAACTTGGAGAAAATAAAACCTTTAGAAGGGACTGAGTGACAGGAAGCTGGATTATCTGGCACATACTTCAGAGAGACTGTGGAACTCTTCTTCCTCTATTTCTCAGCTGCCTACGGTGAAGAGGCTTTAGTCAGCACGTCCCAAGACCCATAAGATGCTGCCGCAGGCCAAAGCAACAAAAAGAATCCTCTAAGACTATGAGTCAAAACAGACCCCTCTTCTTTTTAAGTTGTCTATCTCAGCTATTTCTACAGCAGCAAAAAGCTACCAAAGCTGGTTCCACACCTGCCTTCCTATCTACAGGTTACCTAGTCTTCTGCAGGCAAGCTCTCTTCCATGGGGCTCTAGCTCTGGGCATTTGGGGCAGCTCTCTCTCTGAATACAATAATTCAAACAAGTCTTAAAAAATACACATGCAGAACTAGGGATATAGCTCAGCTGAAAAGAGCTCACCTAGCAAACCTCAAGTCTGATCCCTCAACACTGCATAAACAGGGCGTAGTAATCCAGATTTGTAATCCTAGCATTTGGGAAGTGAAAGCAGCAGGATCAGAAGTTCAAGGTCATCCTGAGCTACCAAGAGATGGTCAGCCTGGGATGCATAACCTGTCTCAAAAACAAACATAAAGGCCACACTGAACATGTATAAACTTATTTCTTGTCATTATTCCCTTAAACAATATAAAGTGTAACAATTTATATAACATTTACTTTGATTTATATTGTGTAAGTCATTAACAGATATAAATTAAGTATAAAACATAAATATAGGATGTCATAGGTTATATGCAAATATTATACCATATAAAGTAAAGGGATTTGAGCGTGTGCAATCTAGATGTTTTCTGGGGTCCTGAACAAATTCCCTGTGAAGAATATTATGAGTGCTCCTGCCCAGGTCCCAGTCACATGTCATTCAAAGGCATATAAAGAAGCTTGGTAGTTGAATCCTGAGCCTATGCCTCAGAGGGCACTCTCCAGCCCTCCCCGAATTACAGTGGGCCCATTCATTGAGAAGGTCCTTTAAAAACCAGTAGGTCCCCAAACCTCTCTGTTGAAGAACGACAATTAGAATTTAGCCTCCCTGAAGCTTGAACTTCCTAGAAATGCTACATGTCAATTATAAAGGTATAATCTTTTAAGGAAACATGGTTAAGTACAGTGTAAAAAGCCGTAAGTCTCCCTTAACCTAAGTACTTGGCCTTCTAGTTCTATGTATCACCTTTTTTTTCTCTCCTCTTCCATTTGGGTTATTTGATGGTTATCAGCTCTGTTGGTCATTAAGTAGATATGGTAAGACATGAGGTTTTTACTTTTTTTATGGAGGATTGGAGGCTCACTATGTTCCTCATGCTGAGATTATAGACACATGCCCTGCGAATACTTTAAAACGGTTGCAACTTCTGTATCTGTAATAGTATATAGCATGAGAGTTTCAAAAAGTGTCTGTTAGAGTAAATTTACTAAAGCAACACTGTCTGCCTTCTACCCCCAACAGCATTTGGCAGAAAGTAAGGAAATATAAAACTAATGAGTATTACATTTCCACTTTATTATTAATTTAAAGGCAGAGAGTATGGACCCACATGTGATAAGCACCCACCTCTTATCCCAGATACTCAAGATGTTGAGGAAGGAAGATTGTGAGTTTGATCTTGATTCACTGTGTAGCTGTGAGCCTGGGCTACACAGTGAGAGATGATTTTCTAAGGTACACACACACACACGAATAGATAGTATGTAGGTATAAATTAAAATACCCATGTTTTTAGTTGTTTTTTTTTAAAATGGTACTTAGGATTAGACCCAAGACCTCAAAAAACAATTTTAGTTTCTGTTTTAATTCAGCACTCCCTGGAACACAAAAACTGAGCTGAAACAACACACTTATCCTTGCTAATAAATTGGTCTATCTTATTAATGTATTTTTTGTAACTAACGTCTGTACTGAGATGTGTTTGGTTGTTTTCCTTTCATGTCTTACATTTGATGATATGTCTTCTGATTCCTTCTGGCTGTGAGAGCTCCTCAGATTTCACGGCCTTGACTAGACCAGTCCCGTATTCTGTATGATGTTCCTCAGCTGAGGTTTGTGTTCTTCAGACCATGTTTCTCTCTCAGGGTTATCCTGGAGTTGTGGGATTTGCAAGAATACCGCACAAGTAAAGTACCCATTCTCACACAATCCTGTCAAAGGCATGTGTGTTTTTTTACTTTTTAGTCACATCAAACACCTATGTCCAATCTTGATGTCTGTATAAATTGACAGACAGTCCCTAAGTGTAGTTGCCTAAGTGTATCAGATGTTTGTACATTAGAGACATGCTTGGGAAATCACACTTGGTTTGATTTAGGTTTTACATTAGGATTACAATGCTTTCATTTTGAAATAACTTCTTTAGATAAAGATTGCTGGCTTTGTACTTTCACTCAAGATTGTCTCTTTGTCTCTTTTCTGAAGGTCTTTGGCTCTCTAGCCAGGTTAGTCAAAGTTTCAGATGTGTTCTGGAATCCAAACTATTAAGTGTATTTACTTCCCATATGCTAGCAGCTAGGTCCTTACCCCTAGCTCTTGATGTTGTGGATCCAACCACAAGCCTTTCTAGGCCTCTGAAAGCAATGTTTACTTTCCCTTTCAATGTATTCTGCCTCTTGCGTTCAGTGCCTGTCACAGGCCTCTCAACACAAATGACATGACAGAGACAAAGAAAGGCTTTGTGCCTCATCCCACTTCTTATCACTAAGGAGCGATACCTGGTGACCTGTCGACCCAGGCCATCCTCAGTGGGCCATTTGCCCTGTTTTACATGCTTCAGATGGTTGAAATGTCAACCAGGAAGAACAGACTTTGCGCTCAAGGTGAGAGTGGGCACCTCAGTGGCGCCGGCACACTACCAAGTGCTCTTCCAAGAGCACCCCAGGCCTAGTCTACAGCAAGGCAGACCCGGCTCTACCCACCTCTGGATCTTATGAATAGGGAGCTTTGCCTGACAGCAGGTGACTGCGGGCCTCTGGGCATCAGGGCTCCAAGTTTAGCACTAGCCTTGATGCTCCACCGCGCGGTGGGGGTGGAGGACTGGACTCGTATAGGAATGGACCAAGAAGTCCTGTGAAGGGCTCCTGAAAAGAGTCAAGAAGGTCCCTCTGGCCACTGAGAGGGGATAGAGACCGCGTGGGATGCAGCGATGATGTCTGCGCCGCAGCCCGTGTGCCACTCACTGGCTCCCGCAGCAGCATAGCGTGGACCCCGGCCCGACCTCGGCCCGCCCTACCTCGCCTTTTAGCGCGCACAATGCCTTTCTTCTGCAGCACGAACGTGGACCCGTTCACTAGGCTCGACACCACAGCCACGCCCAGGCCGAGCGACACGGCGGCGGGACTCGGGCCGCGCGCCCCCTCCCCGGCCGCCGCAGCCGCCGCCGCAGTCCCCATGCCGCCCGCGCCGCCCTCCGCTGCGCGTGCGCGCCGAACCCCACGGGCTGGGAGCAGAGCTGGCGCGGGGCGGGGCGGCAGCCTAAGGGTCGGGTGGCTAAGTAGGGCGGGGTGGTGAGGCTTTGGGGGTGGCTGGGTTGCATGCTTTGGGGACCGAGAGCGGTTAAGGCTTCTGAGGTCTGTGTGAAAGCTGAGAGATAATTCGGTAGAACGGGCTGGGGCCGAAAGAGTCCTGCAGTACTCAGAGCCCAGGGTCTCTGGCAGAAATGCTCAGACTGTCTCCAACCTGCACAGATCCCTCTGAAACTCTGATCCTTGCTACCAAAAAGATGCATTTTTCACAAGGCTCAGATCTCTGGGAGGTCTGCTGCCTTCGCTTTGGATCATTGACCTTGTGATCATATTTTATTCATTTTATTTCTTAATAAGGTATGACAACGTTATAGGAGAAAGTTATTTTTGACTTACTCCTCCATCTCTCACCTAATTAAGTATCATGGGCGTTTCCCACATCTTCAAAGGCAATGCACAATTTTTTTATTTTATTAAATATTACAAAGTAATCTATTTCCATATTCCAATCACATAGCGATTGTTTTAATAGCTGTGTAATGTCCATGAAAGATAATGTAGCAAACCATTTAGCTGTTGTTGATTGTTAGGTTATTCCAAGTGTTGTTTTGCTTCTTTTCTTATTTTAAGTCATGCTATAATGAAAACTTAATTTTAAAAAATCCTTGATAGCAGAGCTGTGGGGGCTCAGGCCTTGAATCTCAGCACTTGAGAGGCAGAGGCAGTGAATCCCTGATTCGAGACCAGCATGGTCAACAGAGTGAGTTCCAGGACAGTCAGGGCCACACAAAGAAATCCTGTCTCGAAAAAAGCAAAGTAATAATGAAACCCCAATATTTCTGAATGAGTCTATCACATAAAAGTCATTATTCTTGTAAGCATGCCACAATGAAACCATTGAACTAGGGTAGAAAAATAATTATTTGGGGACGAAAATGTCAGGCTGACTCAGACTAAATAGAGAACACCACCCAGCAGAATAAATCTTGGCAGTTTTATTGGGATAGACTCACTCAGCAGCACTGCTACACATTGTCACCTGCTTTTTAACCATGTGTAAACCTGCGATTTGGTGTCATTAGCTATGTTCACGGTGTCTGCTGCCATCATCGCCATTCTCTCAGGAAACTTTTCTGTCACTTTCATTTCCTCATCGCTCCAAGCCAAGATGGCCGCCATGAATACCTGTGAATTGCCTAATCTGGGTATATCATGTAATAACTCTTCCCTTTGACTAGTTTATTTCTTGTAGTATATATTCAAGGTTGAAACATACAGTATCACATTTAAGAATGTTGTTCTTTTTATGGCTGAGTAGTATTCAGTCACATTCATATGCAGCATTTTGTTAATTTGTTGCATCTGCTAAAAGACATGGGTTGTTTGTGTCTCTACATTTTTTATGTGTATGTTTGCCTGCATTTGTGTATGTGTTCTCAACATGTATGGAAGCCAAAAGAGGACATTGGTTCCCCTGGAACCAGAGTCACAGGTAGTTGTGAGCTGCCTGCCACATGAGGGCTGAAAATTAAACCCAGGTCCCTACAGAAGCACTGCTGAGCCATCTCAGCTGCTGTTTGTATCTTTTGACCAATGTGAATTACACAACAGTGGACACTAGTGTGAAAATTTATATGAAGTGTCCGCTTTAAAAAAATATATTTTCATATATGCATGTATCTGTGGATCATGTGCACTAGAATTACAGACTATTGTGAGCTACCATAAGTGCTGAGACTGAACTCAGGTCTTTTGCAAGATGAATGCGCATTCTTATTAAATACCGAGGGATGACTCCAGCCCATTATTATTATCGAGATCAGGTTTTTCTGTGCAACAGCCCTAGCTGTCCTGGAACTCACTTTGTAGACCAGACTAGCTTCAAACTCACAGAGATCCACTTGCTTCTACCTCCCAAGTCCTGGGATTAAAGGTGTGCATCAGCATTGTCAGCTTTATTATTATTTTAATACTATTATTAAACTTAATTTTTACCATTCAAATGCACATAATCAATACAGACACATGTGCATATATGTAATTGAAAGTAAAATAAATATTTTTCTTAAAAAGCAGAATTTCCTATAAACTTTCACACCAGTGTTAATTGCAGTTTAAACCACAAAGGTCAAAAGATGCCACTATTTAAGCTTATTATTTTTTAAAGTACATTAAGCCAGGGGTAGTAGTATCATCACAGGACTCAGGAGACAAAGACAAGACTATTGCAAATTTGAGGCTTGTGATGTCAAACTGTCTAAAAATTAAAACAAGATCTGGGGTTGTAGCTCAGCATTGGGTTGCTTGTCTAGGCTCTAAGGTTCTATTCCTAGCACAGAAAAAAAAAAAAAAAAAACAAAAAACCCAAAGACACACAAATAATAGTTCTTTAAATAAGCAGTAACTTCCATGGTTAATTTTAGCCAATGAGGGCAGAGAACAGCAGGAAGTGAAATGTGGCAGTTTGAATGGGAATGGTTTCTATAAGGTCGTGTGTTCAAATATCTGGTCCCAGTTGGTAGAAATGTTTGGGATTAGGAGGTGTGGTCCTTGTTGGATGAGGTGTGTTATTGGAGGTAGGCTTCGAGGTTTCAAAAGGCTCATCTCTCTGTAGAGAGCTGCATGGCCGCACCTTAAAGATGGTGCTGGCTTCCGCCTTTCACCTTCCTGAGGTGAGAGCTCTCTGAGATAAACAACTCCTTATTGGCTAAGACTAAGCTCATGGCTTGCTTCCAGGTGTGGCTTGCTTCCGTGCACCTGGATCTATTGGCATGGCCCACGTGGCGCCCCGAGATTGGCAGTTCAGAGGATATATAGCTGGGAGCGGGTTTTCCCCAGTAGGAGAGGCAGTAGCAGAGGCAGAGCAGAGGCAGAGCAGTGGCAGAAGAAGTTTCAAGGTCCTGAATAAACCACTGAAAGAAGAGCCTGGTGTCATGTCATCCTTGTGGGCGAGGGTGCGCGGGACATCTCTCTGCCTCCTACTTATGGATCAAGATGTGATCTATTAGCTGCCCCTGCCACCATGCCTTTGTTCTGAACTCCAGGCTCGGAGCCTCTGAAACTGTAAGCCCCATTAAACACTTTTATGAGTAGTCTTGCTCATCATCATGTTTTGTCACAGCAGTAAAAAACTAAGACATATTTAAAAGATATGTTGAATCTTTAGTTATTTGTTGCTCTAGCACCTTGTCTGCTTATTGTAACTGTCATCTAAAATTTATACACAACAATTAATCAACATTCTGTATAGTTTCTGTTAATCCTGTCATCTCCTTGGCATTTTCTTATTGTTCAGTGTTTGTTTTCACCTATAAACCAGACCTCTTGGAGGCCTTTTGGAAGCTTTTTCTATATAATACATGAAAGATTTTTCTCAGTCAGAGGGGTTAGTGATACAGTTGTAAAAACAGGAATCCTCCGAGATAACAGATGACCTTTGATCAACTGTTATCCATCAGCACAGAAAGGAATGTCTGTAGAGAGAGTTCATTTCCCAAGGTGGTCTATCTCACCTCGGGCAAACAGTTTCAGGAAGGAGACACTGCAGGAGAGAAACTTGGGCTATGGCTGCAATAATTTACTCATTCACAACCCCTCAGCCTACCCTTATAAATGATCATAATTAGCTTTCTCCTTTAGCAGATCTCTCAATTTCCCACATGAAAGAGATTGCCCTGTAGTGAAAGATTCAACAGATCCATTGTACCTAGCTTGAATTTCAGAGATATTTGAAGGAACCATTACCTAAACAATTCTCAGCCATATATAATGTCTTTCTTACTTGATATTTTCCCAATAAAATTGGACAAATTTAAGACTTTCAAGCTGTATTTCTTTATATCAATAAATCTCACTTGCAATATACTAAATACAGGGTTAATATTTATTGGAGAGTAATTTAACACTCACAGTTACAAGTTACACCTTAGGACGATTCTTGAGCGAAAGGATGATCCAGGCGATGAATGCTGATCCAGTCTCTCAAGAAAGCAGGAACAGAATGGACGCTCAAGATCCCAGCAGCCCCTTTTGAACGGGCTGGCCACACCCCCTTCAGACTCCTAGGACTCTGGATACATGCCTCCAACCTTATCAGCTAACACCTGAATCCCACCACATCTCCCCCTTTTGTCTAACTAAGAAGGTTCTAAACTAAGACTATATACAATAGGAATTATTATGGGGTAATATATGGGAGAGGAAAAGGTTCAAACTACAACTAAAGCCCAACACATATAAGGTGCACCATACATTCCTAGAATATTGGTAGATGGTGGGGTGTATAAATTACTTCAAAACTGTAAAAATATGGAGTGCTATTTCTTTTCTATAACATTTCAGACCTGGTCCCATTGTGTTTTAGCATTAAATCTTACATATTTTCTTAAGTACGTGGGCATAATCATAGATAATTGAACACAGTGTATAAAGAAATGCTAGTTTGTTGACCATGATAATTTTATAAGGGCTGAGAAAAGAACTCAATGGTAGAACACATACTTAGCTTGTGCAAAGCTGTGGTTCAACCCCAGTACCACAAATATGAAAAATAAAAAGATCACAATTATTGTGTGATGTTTTGATTGTGTTCTGACAAAGCTTGCTTGGAGTCAAAGGGCAGAGCTAGCCACTAGCTGACCAAAATTAACCATAGATATTTGGAGGACTGTAGACAGATAGGAGACAGGAAGTAGTAAGACAGGGCTGAGAGAGAATCCCAGCCCCTTTGGGTGAGGGAACAGGTAGAAAGTCATTGGTGGCTGCTCTCTTGCTTCTCTGATTTTTCAGTACCTTATCTCGATAACTGACCCCAATTTTTTATTTATAAAGTAAAAAATTAGTTAAAGCTAATTTATTACTCAATAAAAGGGAAGTTTGTAGGCAAGTATGAAAATTGATCCCCCAATCTGCCTCAAGATCCAGCTACAGAACTCTTGACCATATACCCTAAGGATACTCAATCACAACACAAAACAGTTGCTCAACTATATTCATAGCTATATTATTCATAATAGCCAGGACTTAGTCCCTCAACAACAACAAAAATATGGATGAATAAAATGTGGTACAGTTACACAATAGAGTATTACTCAGCTGTCAAAAAAGGACACCAGGAATTTTGAAGACAAATGGATGAAACTAGAAAAAAATTCATTCGTAGTGAAGTAACTCAGAAAGATATTTATGGTATGTACTCACTTAAAAGTGAATATTAGCTATAAAATAAAGGATAACTATGCTACAATCCGCAGATCCAGAGAGACTAGGTAACAAGAAGTGTTCGAGGTGGGACACCCAGATCTCCCTGGGAAGAGAAAATAGAAGAGATTTTTGTGAGTGGACTGTGGGAGGGTGAGGATGGGAACATGAGCCATCATGTTGAGGGCACAAAGTGGAGAGTACCAAAAGAGACTACTTCAGGAGAGGAGTCATTTCTGGGTCAGGTAAAAAACTGCCACAGTAGAATTTTCCAGGAGCCTACAAGGAAGATTCTGGTAAGACTCCTAGCAATAGTAGATACATAGCCTGAACAGGCTACCTCCTGTGACCAAGCAAGACTTCAGGTGGAGGAAGTGAGAACCCAACCCAGCCACATAACCTTTGACCTACAGTCTATCCTGCCTGTGGGATGTGCTGAAGTAACATGTGGGCAAATTTTTCCTGTCCTGCCTGCCAGCTCCCGAAAAAGTATATCAAGAATTATTATTAATTATAAAAATTGGCTGGTAGCTTAGGCTTAATAGCTCTTACTTAAATTAACCCATTTTTATCAATCTACTTTTATCTTGTGGCTTTATTACTCTCTTGTGGTTTTATTATCTTTATTACCTGTAGCTTGAAGTGTTCATTTTGGCTCAGCCTTGAGGTTAGGACTCGTGGTCTCATAGCTGTATAGTCTTAAATAATTATATAAAGGCTCATATTAATTATAAATTGTTTGGCCTATGGCTCAGGCTCATTATTAACTAGTTTTATAACAACTTATTTTTATTAATTTATATTTTGTTATGTGGCTTTGTGGTTTTATTTGTGTTTTATTATATCTTATTTTGGGGGGCAGCTGCCTGTAGTGTATTTTTGACTTTATTTCTTTTGGAATAAAAATATAAACAATCAGAACAATTATTAGGTAAGAATCACATTTGCAATGGTCAGTCCATTTGTATTTGTCACATTTGGAGAAAATACTCCATTATTTATTTTATCTTGATAAGTCCAAAGTGCTATGCCTAATTTACCTTCTATTATAACTAAGGAAAAACTATAACCATGACTATCTAGTCTTCAGCTCCATCAAAGCCTCCAGAAAGATCTATACTTTAGTAAACAACAAGTGCAGAGCAAGCAGCTTCCAGAGCTAAAAGAAACAACCAAAACAGCTGCTTGCATGGACAGTCACCAGGTTTATTTTGTAACATAGGGGCATCATCTTTGGTCTACATGTCTAGAATATCTGACAGACTTCTGTGAAACAAGAATTTTTGAAAGGCTGCATACTCTTTCTTGGCAAAGTTCAGCAGTAGCTTTTCTTTGTGTCCTTCTGGTCCAGTTTGGACAGCATGCTTTCAGCAGATGAGGCAAGGGAAGTTTCTTGCCCAAATGACGATTTTTGGCATAAAGAAAGTTCCATATGGAATTTTTGCAATGCCCATCATCTTTTCAGATGTAAATTGGTGTTTCTAGTAACAAATGTGTCTCATTGTCTTGAAAAGCTTGATGCTAACAAAACACTTTTTAATATAATTTATTTATTTATATTTTATGTACATTGGTGTTTTGCATGAATGTGTGTCTTGGTGCAGATGCTAAAATCCACTGGGACAGGAGTTACAGACAGTTGTGAGCTGCCATGTGGGTTCTGGGAATTGAACTCAGGTCCTCTGGAAGAATAGTCAATGCTATTAACCACTGAGCCATCTCTCCAGCCTCCTTAAAACATTTTAAATGCTACATTCTGTAGGTCTTTGAAGTGTCTTGAAAACCATCTAAAACATATCTGTTTAACCTTGAAACATACTGAATATGACTATAAGTTTGATTATTGCAAATAACTAACTACTAACCTGTATTTCTTTATTATCCTAATAGTTTTTAATAATAACTTTCAAGGACTGGAAATGTATATTACATTGTCAAATTAGCTACATAAGTGCAATACCTTAAACAAGAATAGAAACATTAGTATAACAAAAATGACTTTACATTTTATCAATATAGTAAAATCCATACCAATGTAAAAAGTTTGAGGTTTATAGTTGTCTTTTTATTATATAATACATTTCTATATACCCCTAAACAATGACAAATATCCATAACCATCAAATAACCAAAACCCTCCCACTCTGTCTCTTGGGAATGTAGGCGATGTGTTCTCCAGAATATTTCCTGTTATCTTGGGGCACTGACATCTTTAAGAGACTCAGAAAAAACAGAATAATGGCTAAGCCCTGGCTATAATAGTCTGTGACAGTATTCAGGTGAGCCAGCAGCCTTGAAACTCTTCTGGATTCAGAATTCTGAGAAAACTGTAACAGTGCTCTGAGAGTCTGAATCACCTGGACCACCCATTTCATTCTCGTTCTCTTGTTCTGAAAACATTAAAACTTTCAAAGGTAACATATATATCTGCATTAAAAGAAGTATGGACTGTGCATTGTTCACAAGCCAGCCAAAAGATAAATTTTTGTTTTACATTTGAGCAGGTAAAATATATGTCACCTGTCTTGTAGTTTTTCTAGGTTTCTTTCTTTATGTCTGTAGTCTGGATTTTCAGAGGGTCATCCTGGATCAAACCAGATCCTCTTTAACCTTGAATGGATCCACAGCCTTTCATTTTCTATGGAAATGAAAGCATAACCTCTTCTCCAATGCACCATACTTTTTACTTTCATTTTGAAGTTAAGACATTTTAAATATATATAAATTTATTTAATTTAGTATTTTCCATAATTCAATGTTTCTCAACAGCTACTTGCTCATCAGCAATTAAAAATTCAAAGACAACACAATAGCTTGCAGAATCCAGACTCCCTGTGTATTTCCCATCTCTGAATGGCTTTTTCTTTTCTTTCTTTTTTTTTAAACTTTACTCTCTCTTTTAAGACTTTATTATTTTTAAACTACTTATTTTTTCCTATGACTGTTTATACACACTTTTAAGCTTATGCACATTGTTAGATACACTGTAACTTGTTTAGATATTTCTGTCTGAACATGCTTTACTGCATATCTATAACTTTTTCTCTACATGAGCAAAACCTTAAAACAACTATGTGGCTTAGCTCATGGAGCACTGGCAGCTCAAGTACGTAGGAAGCTGTGAAGAGATGTGTCTCTGTAAGAAGGCTGCATGAAAGACACAAGAGTAGGAAGCTACATTTGGCTCAGTTTTTGTGTGTTTAGAACATTTTTTAAAGCTTTCTCAGGTCTTAAGTGACCCCAAGTTGGGTGCTATTTGTAGACAGATTTTTCTGTACTGCCTGCCAGCTCCCAACTAACCAAACTGAGACTTTTTATTAATTATAAAAGGTTTGCCAGTAGCTTAGGTTGTACTAACTAAATCTTATAATTTAAATTAACCCATTCTAATCAATCTACTTTTTGTCTTATGGCTTTACTCTACTGCCTGTACTGCTTCCTCTCCATTTGGCTGATGACTCTCCTCTCTGCCTAGGTATGGGCCCACTCATCTTTTTATTAAACCAACCTGAGTGACAAATCTTCACAGAGTACAAAAAGATCATTCCACAACAGTAAGGTTGGCCAAAAGACTAAAGGAGTGGCCAACCAATGATTGATCAAGCCTAAAACCTATGGTAGGAGGGTAAGCCCATCCCTGACACTTCCTAGAGCACCAGAATCTGGCTGGATGACCCAGATACCTAGGTTAAAACTGAATATGACTAGAGGAAAAAATGTCAGTGTAATGATGCCTGATGATATTTTGCTATACTCATAGATTGGTGCCTAGCTAGATAAAGAGAGGCTTTTTCCAGCAACTGATGGAAATAGATACAGAACCAAAGTGAAACATTAGGGAATCCTGCAGAAGATAGGTAGAGAAAATTGTAAAAGCAGAAGGGTCAAGGACACCATAAGAAAACCCACAGAATCAACTAACTGGGCTCACAGGGGCTCAGAGAGACTGAACTGACAACCAGGGAGCCTGCATGGAATTGACCTAGGCACTTTGCATATATGTTACAGTTGTGTAGCTTGGTCCTCTTATATAAGAGACCCATAACTGTTTTCAGTGGCTGTTTCTGACTCTTTTACTGGCTTTTGGAACTCTACTCCTCATACTGAGTCTTCTTGTCCAGCCTTAATACATGGATAAGTGCTTAGTCTAACTGCGACTTGATATGTTTTGTTTTGTTGCTATTCATGGGAGAACTCTTTCCTAAGCAGAAACAGAAGAGGCATTTGAGGGTGGGAACAGAGGGTAGGGACTGGGAGGAGAAAAGGGAGGGGAAACTGTGGATGTCTGGTGGTGGTGCACACCTTAAGTCCCAGGACTTGGGAGGTAGAAGCTGGCAGATGAGTTTAAATCCATTCTGGTCTAAAGTCAGTACCAGAACAGCTAGAGTTACATAGAGAAACCCTGTCTTGAACCCCCCTCAAATAAATATTAAATAAATAAATAAGAAAATTAATTTATGAAGAAAATAATACTTGTTATGGCCGGTGTAGGAGAGCTTCACTGCCTTTTGAAACGTCTATGTAGCTCAGACCTCCTCTGGAGGCTGGAATTAAAGGTCACCACACCAGGCCTTTCTTGGGTGTTGTAAGTTTTCAGTACAGACAGTTTTTTCATACCTTTGGTTAGGTTTATTCCTAGGGAGTTTTATTTGTTTGTTTGTTTTTTTAGGATGCTGAGAATAGGATTGTTTCCCTGACTTATTTTCCAGTTATTTGTCATCAGTATGTAGGAAAGCTAATGAGGTTTTTTACTTTCATTTTGCATCCTGATGTTTTGATGAAAATGTTTATCACTAGTTCTTAAGGATTTTAGTCTACTTATGTGATTTATAACATTTGTCTATTTGCATTTATTGAACTATCCCAGAATATCTGGAATAAACCCAACTTAGTCATGATGAATGATCTTTTTGATATGTTCTTCTTTTAAAATTTTTTTTTATTGTATGAGCAGTGATGGTATTTTGCCTGCACGTATGTCTGTGTCAGGGTGTTATATCCCCTGGAACTGGAGTTATAGGCAGTTGTGAGCTGCCATGTGGGCACTGGGAATTAAGCCTAGATCCTGTGGGAGAGCAGCCAGTGCTGAGCCATTGGTACAGCCCCCTTTGATGTGTTCTTTAACTTGGTTTGCAAGTATTTTATTGAAAATGTTTGCTCTTAAGTTCACTAGAGAAGCTGGTCTGTAATATTGTGTGTGCATGTGTGTGTGTGTGTTTGCTTTTGATATCAGTGTAGTACTACTTTCATAAAAATAAATTGATAGTGTTCTCTCTTTTTCTACCTTATGGAATATTTTGAAAATCATTGGTGTTCATTTTTCTTTGAAAGTTTGGTAAAATTCCTCAGTAACTTCATTAGGGCCTGGATGGTTTTTAGTTGAAAATTTAAAAATACTGTTTCAATTTCACTGCTTGCCATAATCTTTTAAAATTGTTCATCTTGTTTCATTTTTATTTTGGTAAGGAATTTTCATTTAGAAATTCATCTATTTCTTTTAGACTTTTCAATTTAGTAGATTATATATTTTCAAGATAAGATGTAGTTAGAAGTTTCTGGCCTAGCCTTTCCGGCCTAGCCCCAAGCTTTGGAACCCTTGCAACCCTGCTGCTGCTTTGCCCCCAAAAATCACACAAAATATGTTTATATTAATTTCATGTTGATTGTCCTATGGCTCAGGTTTAGCGCTAGCTAACTCTCTCATCTTAACTCAACCCATTTCCATTAATCTGTTTAGCCATGTGGCTTGGTACCTTTTCTGAGAGCAGCATCCTGGCTTCCTTCCTCTGCACCTGCTGGTGTCTCTGTCTCTGTCTCTTCCTCATCCTCTTCTCAGAGTTTTCTTGGTCTGGTAGCCCCATCCATAATTCCTGTCTGCCTTCTGGCTAATCAGCATATTATTAAACCAGTGGGTGAGACAATTATTTACAACGTACCAGAGCATAATCCCACTACAATAAGACATGATGTTTTGAATTTCAAAGATATCTGTTGTGATAGATTACTGTTCTTCAATTTGGGTCTCTCTGTCTCTCTCTCTTTCTTTCTCTCTCTCTCCTGGCTAAGGTTTTGTCAATCTTGTTTATTTTTTCAAAGAACCAGCTCTTTATTTCATTGATTCTTTATATTAGTTTTTTGTTTGTTTTAAATTTTATTAATTTCTTCCAAAATCTTCATTGTGGTTGCTGTTATTTTTTATTAAAATTAATCTATTTGTTTTCTTGTTTTTACATACTAACCGAAGCTTCCTCCCCTTCCCAGCCCCTCCCACCCCATCCACTCCTCCTCCATTGTTTCTTTGCAGATATGGGCAGGCAGTCCATGGATATCAGGCAGTCATGGTTATTACACTGTATTGAGACTAGGCACTCCCTCCTCCATACAGGTTGGATGAGGCCATCTGAATTTCTGCCCTAATCTTAATGATTTCTTTCTGTCTGCTGACTTAAGACTTGGCTTGGTTTTGATTTTCTAGAGCTTTAAGATATGTTTTTAGTTATTTATTTGAGATCTTTCTGATTTCTTAATGTAGGCACCTGGAGCTACAAGCTTCCCTCTTGGGCCTGCTTTTTATTGTATGAGTTTTGGTATGTTGTGTCTTTATTTTTGTTCCATTTTAGAAATGTCTATTTGCTTCTCGATTGTTCAAGCACCCATTCATTGTTCAGCAGTGCATTATCTCATGATTTTTCGTATATTTTAGTGTTTCTTTGCTACCCATTGGAAGGCTTGTTCTATCGTATTCAAATAGAAAAATTTAAAAAATCAATTTGTCTGTATTAGGACTTGTTTTGAGCCGAATGTGATGGCACACCCCTTTAATCCTAGCACTCAGAAGACAGAAACAGGTGGATCTCTATGAGCCAGCCTGGTCTACAGAGTGAGTTCCAGGACAGCCAAAGATACAAAGAGAAACCAGGTCTTGAAAAACAAAAAAGTAAAGAAAAGAGAGAAAGCTTGCTTTGGGTCCTAATATATGGTCTATTTCATAGAAAGTTAGTTCCATTGGCTACTAAAAAAAAGTTTATTCTGTAATACTTGGATGAAATGTTCATTTAATTTATAATATCAATTAGATAGTTCTTTGCTTGTTGTTTTTACCCCAGAAGACCTGTCATTTTGTGAGAGCCTTATATTGAAGTTACTGTACAGGACTGCACTGAAAATGATCTGTGTCTTTGCTGCTAGTAATATTTCTTCTATGAAACTGGATGATTTACATTAGAGAATATATATTTTGCATAGTAGTAGTCTCTTTATCTTTTCTCACCAATTTTTGAAGTCTAAATATTTTGAAGTAAAATATTTGATCAGGATGCCTGCTAATAAGTGATGCCTAGATCCAGTTGCTTGGAATCTTTTTACATCTTTTCACCCTAAATTAATGTCTGTCTTTTGCAGTGAGGAGGCAGAAAATAGATCCTACTTTTCCATTGATCTGTGGGTCTGTGTCTTTTTTTATAGGGAAATCGAGACCATTAGTATTCAGTTGTTGAAAGTTCTATATTGATTCCTATTATTGTGTTGATTTTTGATAACATTTGTTTTTTTCCTTCTCCCCTCTTGCTTAACTATTATTCTAGTATGTTTTATTTGTCCCCGTGGCTTCAGGTACCTTAATGGCCATAAGTTCCTTTAGTTTGGTTTCATCATGAGAAGTCTTTGCTGGGTGTAGTATTCTCTCTGGGCAGTTGCCATCTTTTATAACCTCAACTAAACCATTCTACTTTCTTCTGGCTTTTTAAAGTTTTACTTGAAAACCTGCTGTTATTTTGATAGGCGTGCCTTCACATGTAACCTGATGTCTCTGTTTTGCTGTTTCTTTGCTCTGTATACTTGGTGTTTTCATTGTAATGTGATGGGGGGGTTCATTTGTTCATTTTTGGCCTTTTATGTTAGGGGTCCTACTTTCTCTTGTATCTGGACAGGTGTCTTTTTTCTTAACTTCCAGTATTTTTGTTATTCTTTTGAAAATGTTTTCTACACCTTTCAGATGAGAGTCTTCTGTGCCTACTACTCATAAATATGATCTTTTCAAGGTCTTGCATAGATGTTGACATTCTCACTGGTGTCTTATTCCTTTATTATTTTGGATTATTTTACTTCCCCCGTCTTGTTCTCAATCTCAGATATTCTTTCTGGTCCATCCTGTTCCTGACTCTTTCCCCAAAGTTTTAAAATCTGAGTTACTGCCTGTTTTTACATTTTAATCTCTAATACTTCAGGTTGGTCTTTCTGTAGAATTTTATCTCTGTTCTAAATTCTCTTTCATATCATCCACCACCATTCTTATTTCATTCAGCGGCTTGTCTGTCTGTTCAGACATACTTGAAATCATTAGTTTGCATGCTGTGGGACTTTAGGATTAATAATTTTTGTCTTTGTTTTTTTAGTGATGTAATTTTTATTTTATGTACATTGGTGTTTTGCCTACGTGTATATCTGTGTGAGGATGCCAGATCCCTTGGAACTGGAGATGTGGCAGCTGTGAGCTGCCCTGTGATTGCTGGGAATTGAACCCAGGACTTCTGGAAGAGCAGTTGTTACTCTTAACCACTGAGCCATCTCTTCCCTCCCGGGGGTACTATTTTAAAAGGATATTATTATAGAGAGTACTCATATGATAGTTAATAGAAGTAGGAGTGAGGAAGAAACTGAGTGGATAGGGATACAGGTTAAATATTAGATTGGTTTTGGGCCAGGATGTGGCAGCACAGGTCTTTAATCACAATACCCAGGAGGCAGAGACAGGTGGATCTCTGGGAATTTGAGGCCAGTCTGTTCTACAAAATGAGTTCCAGGACAGCCAAAACTGTATCAGAAACCATGTATCAAAAAAAATAGAGAGAGAAAATATTTTGATATGGCTGAAGCATAGAACATGGAATGCCTCGAGTTACTACTTGAGTGGAGAAAAATAGCAATCCTAAAACCTAACCTAGCATTATATAAATAAAAGCAAAAGAATGTCATGAGATATATACTCAAGAGTTCAGAAGTGGATTTAATAAAACATAGCATGAATTTCTGCAATAGCCCTGCTGAGATAGAAGGTGAAATTCTCAGGTCCTTGGTTCAGTCTTGTGTAGACCTTATGAAGGCAGTCCCAACTACTGTGAGTTCTTGAGTAGCAGAGCCATGTCAAGCATATAAGATAGCCTTCCATATCCATCCTGTCTTTGACAGTGTTTCCCAAGCTTTGTGTGTGTGTAGTATGTGCGTCTTCTTTAAGCCTTAACCCTCCCCACTCTCCTGTTCTTAGCACTTTGACAATCATGAGTCTTTGCCACAGAAGAATGCTGCTCAGAGTTTATATCAGTGTGGTCACGGCGGAAGTGTGAATGTTTCTCAAAAAACTAAAGCTAGAACTACCGTAAGCCCGCAGTGAGCTGAACCCTCCACATCAATCAAGAGAAATCTCTACACATAGATTATCCCTTCTTTCCCGCTGCACCATGTTCCCTTGGAGATCTTGGATGAATTTTGATCAGGCTCAAGGGAAGGGAGAACATGATAAGTGATGAGTCTGACATAATTTATGACATGTGGTCCCTGGGCAGCTGGTTTTCTAATTGGGTAAAAGCACCACATAAGACTGCTAAGGTTTTAAATTAGGACTATTTTTAAGAAGCCAATTTCTTGTTTTAAATTCCAGTCAACACAGAAAGTCACAGATTTGTCTAGTCTTAATCCAATTGGGTGACAAGATGGCAGGCACCAAGGTTACTTTCTCCTCAATTTCTTCATGTACTCCTATAGCAACAGGGCTACCTTCCCCATTACTTCTGCACTCTTCATGGATTCTTGGGAGCTGAGGGAGGTAAAAAGGTGATTCAGATGACATTGATTGTAACCAACAGTTATAATTGGTGTGGTAAGACATCTGGGCTCCCCTTTCTTGGGTTGAGACCATGAATTCCCTTTTCTCTTTCTTTGCTTTGCTAATTTGGGCCTCCACACACCCGAGAGTTAATTTCTCCTCCTATATCCATGCTAACCTAATTCACAGTTAGGCTAGTGATATCATCAAGATGCAACAGCCATATGACTTGATTTCTATCTTGGAGAGTGACATCATTAAGATGCTGACATCCACGTGACTTCACTGCCATCGTGGTTAATGAAGTCAACGTGTCCCAATCCTCTTCTCTCATTCCTTCTCCTTCTTTTGCTTTTTACCTTCCTGGATGCCTAATGAGATTAGGGAAATTGGAACTCCAGGACTCCAATGTGGCCTCTATTGTCAAGTGATAAAGCCAAAGTGTATACCAGACCTCCATGGTGATTACACACACACACACACACACACACACACACACACACACACACACACACACACACACGCACGCACGCATGTGTGTGTGTATATATATGTACACATTTTTAAATTAAAAAAAATTGTCAGTTTTACTTACAGTTTTCTAGAGGAGACTCAAGATTTGTCCTTGCCCTGTGTCTTCAGCACAAGCTATCTACCAAAAGGGACTAACACTTTGAAATGACTGACTTGGAAAGCTGATGTGAATTTGCAGCAGCTCAGGGGAAAATTTGGAAGAGCATTTACTCCAGCTGAAACAGCAGGTAGTTAAAGTGAAAAAGCAAGCTGGTCAGCGGTGGTGCAGCCTGTAATCCTGGCAAAGGCAGACAGATATCTGTGAGTTTGAGGCCAGCCTGGTCTACAAGGCAAGTTCCAATATGGCCAACATAGACAAACACTGCTCCAAAATAAACAAAGGGGAAAAAACCCTAACAGAATGGAAAGCTGTCTTACTCTATGCTGGGTCTTAATGCCTGCACTTTCTGCTCTGTGTCTCCAAGCCTGTTTTTCTTTAAATGAGACAGAATTTTCTTTCCTCCTTGAGACTTCTTTGCTCCATGTTTGTTTATGTCCCACAGAACCTGTTGCTTTTGCTTTTACTTTTCAACTACAGTGACATGAACAGACTCAGAAAAAAAAATGGCTTTTCTTTTCTAGTTCTTTCCTCCAGAATCATAGTTTAGCAGAACATCCTTAGCTGAGCTCTCCTGAATGCTGTGCACATCATCTGGATGGTGTTTTGTTGTGTTTCAGCTTTTCACTATCTTGTTTGTTTGTGTGTGTTTTTTGTTTGTTTGTTTGTTTTACAAAGTTTACTTGAGACCTTACAAAGCCCCACAGTGGAACAGCATGCACATTGGTACTAATGTAATCATAACTTATTACATTATCCTGTTGTGTAGTTTGGATTCAGCTTCTCTTGGTTAAATTGGTATTGGGCAACACTGCCACATATGCCAAATAACTGTCAGGTTCATAAGAACATCTGTGTGTGCTTATAAAAGATTGTCACAGCTGGGCTCATTGACTGTTGATAATGATTAAAATAGATGAATGCTTTTTTTCCCCCAGAACTGACAAAAACAAGTTATATTAAGGTATGTAAAAACAGAATTTATGTGTCATACAAAAATTTATAAGCTCAGAGTTCAATACATTCAAGTCAGACCTTAAATGTAGATCTAATCAAAGTTTACTTAAAATTTTGGGGTTTTCCATATCATTATCTAATATTACACAGTAGTTAAAAATATCAGTTTGGGGGATTGGTGAGAAAGATGGCTCAGCAGTTAAAAGGGCCCATTTCTCTTCCAGAGTACCTGAGTTAGGGGTCAAATGGCCTACTGTGGGGGTATTGTGTTGTCTCATGGTAAATAATTGTTCCACCCACTGGTCTAATAAAAAGATCTGATTGGCCAAAGGCAGGCAGGAAGTGTAGGTGGGGCTACCAGACTAAAAACTCTGAGAACAGACCACCAGAGAGAATTCCAGAGAGAGGCCTGGAAGAAGCAGAGGACAACTATGCTGCCCTAAGAAAAGGTACTGAGCCGCATGGCTGAACAGAACAAGAGACAAGGGTTAGATGAAGGGTAGAGAGCTAGCAAGTGATATGCCTGGGCCTGAGGCCAATCAGCCTAAAACTGTAGTAAGCCTCTGCGTGTCTCTGTGGGACTGCGGGTCTGTGGGTCCGTGGGTCTACAGGTCTGTGGGCCTAAACCTTGAGGTTAGGCCTGAAAGTCAAGGCCAGAAACCTCTTACTACAGCCTACCATTGCTGTAACTCCAGTATCCTCTTCTGGCCTTTGAGGGCACTGCACTCACGCACCCATACATACAGACAGACATATAGTCAAAAATACAAATAGAATTAATTGTTGAATTAAGGTTTTTTTGGAGATATCAGAGGAAATCTACCCACAGTCTATCTGGGGGATTTAATAAAAGCTCCAGAAGTTCCAGAGATCTTACCACAGTCAGTCTAGGAGGATCAGACAGTGGTGATTCACACCTTTAATCCCAGAACAGGGAGTATCCTGGGAGTGGTGACCTACGCCCTAAATCTAAACTGAGTCTTGAGTTCATTTTAGATTACAGAAGGAATTCCAAGCTCCCAAGCAGGCAGTGGTGGGGCCACACCTTAATTTACCTAGAGAGTATTTAAGGCTTAAGGCAGGCATAGAGGAGGAAGAGGCCAAGGAAGCTGGAAGACAGCTGGGTAAGATCTGACTGTGGTGTTTATTCTCTCTAATATCTCTGACTTCCTCAGAGATCTATCCCTGAGTCTTCATTTATTCATGCAATATAGAATCCTTTAATTAAAAACAAAGTACCAGACTGGGGGCTGGAGCGGTGGCTCAGCAGTTATGAATATGTACTACTCGTCCAGAAGATGCAGGTTCAAGTCCCAGCACCTATACCAAGCAATGCACAACTGTTTGTGGCTCTGTCTCTGGAGAGATTTAATGCTCCTTGATGCTTCACAAATCTACACACACACACACACACACACACACACACACACACACACACACACACAGAGAGAGAGAGAGAGAGAAAGAGATAGAGAGGAGAGAGAGAGACTTCTTTCTGGGTGTTCAATACTTGGAGTCTTATACTGATGTCATAAGAGGGATTAAAAGGGAGAATGTTTTCTCCTTGACCTCAAAGTTTCCAGGGAACTGTGGATCACCCCTCAAAATGTCCTATAAGTGTGGGGGAAATCAACTGTTCTCTTGCTCATGGAGGCCATGAGGACTCACCAGTGGATTCTAACCCATTGTTTCATCTAAAACAAAGAGGGACAACACAGAAGGAAACTCCCAAGTGCTTCCAAGTGCAATTACAGCTAGGTGAAGCAAAGCCTTTGACTTTCCTCACAAAGATGGAACAAGCGGTAGAAAAAGGCTAGTGGAGCCAGATACTCATGCAAGCCCAAGTGACTTCAAAGACCAGATTCTCAACGGGACTTAATAGTTAAATAAAATCACTTTGGCAACTTTAATGGTTTTAAACATGAAGTTTAAAAAAAAAACAGGAATAGTTTTAATTACGAAAACAATTAAAGACTGCAATGATTGATGCTTCCTCAGCAGTCCAAGGGGCCTCTCTTAGTTTGCTTTTTATGGTTGTCATGGACTCTATGACCAAAAGCAACTTAGTGTGGAAGCTTACTTTACAGTTAATAGTTTATCATGCAGAAAAGTCAGGGCCACAAATCAAGGCTGGAACCTGGAAGCAGGAACTGCAGCAGAGCTGACAGAGGAGTGCTGCTTATTGGCTTGCTCCCTGTGGTTTGCTCAGCCTGCTTTTTTATGCAACCACCAAGGACAGGACCAGCCCCAGTGAGATAAGCTCTCACACATCAATCAGGAAGGAAGAAATGCACTATAGACAGTCTACCAGGGCATTTTCTTAATTGAGGTGTCCTTTTCCCAGGCAACCCTGTCTTGTGTCAAGTTGACAAATAAACTAGATTGCATAGGATTATCCTCCAAAGATAGTCTTCAATTTATATGAAATGTTGTTTATACAGCTACTTCTCACTAATGCTTTTCTTCTTGATAAGAAAAATGTTGCTCAGATGTAATTCAGACCATAGCTCACTGCTGTACCTATCTACAGCCACTATTCTTTAAACTAAAAATTAAATGATGGCTAAGTTTCTTTCCTCCACCTATTTAGAAGCCATCAGGTGTAGGGATCTCATGCTGATTCTAGCTACTTCAAAATCCATCAAAGGCCTGAAGGCAGATCCCATGTTCACCACTCTGGAGACCAGCCTTATAGACCGAAGTCAAAAACCAAGATGAGGTCCATAGATATTCTTGTGATTCCACCAAAACACTCTAGTGGATATTGACTTGTGCATTTAAAAGTTATCCTCTCTTCTTACTTCTGGTCTCCTGCTTAAGGCTAATGATAACAGCTTCTGTCTTCTCCTTCACATCAATTTCTAGGCATCAGTAAAAGGCGTCCTTGTGGGATATTTGTACACTATGGAGATGTATTGCTGTGATTGGTGTAATAGGAAGCTGAGTGGCCAATAGTTAGGCAGGACTTTCAGGCATGCACCTGGCTGTTATATAGATGAAACTGCCAACATACTTTTGGTTTTTTAGATTGGCCCCTTGGAGGTATATCCAACTGCCATGCCTAATGACTCAATTCTGCTTGAGATAGTCAGACTAGTCATTACCTTAATTTCATTACGACAGGGTCACTTCTTCAGAGGGACAGTGGCTGATTAAAACAGAAATGTCTAGGAAGCCCAGGGGAGAAAAAAATGCCACAAAAAACCAAACAAACCCCCCAAAACCCCAAAACAAATAACAACAAACCAAACAAAACAAAACTTGGCAGTTGTGACACATGCCTTTAATCCCAAGACTCAGGAGGCAGAGGCAGATGGATCTCTGTGAGTTTGAGGCCAGCCTGGTCTACAGAATGAATTCCAAGATACTCAGGGCTACACAAAGAAACTCTGCCCCTCCCCCCAAACCCAAACCAAACAAACCCAAGCAAATAAAACCACCACCACCATCATAAAACAAACAAACAAACAAACAAACAAACAAAAAACCAACCAAGATACAGAACTCCCCAAGCCCCCAAACCAAAACCCCAAACCAAACACCAAACCAGTTTCTCTCTTGGCAGAAAGCACAAACTGTCCTTGTCCTTAACTCTCTTGACAGCTTGATCTAGCCAGAAACTGGAGAAGTCAAAGTGTTTTGAGGACCTGATCTTTGATCTGACTTTTAAATAATTCTACCTCTTTACAGGAAGAATAGTAAGACAGCAGTAAAGTCCAATTAAGATAAATCTCCCAGTCAAGACAATAGAATCTCTGACTATAGTAAAAACATTCCATTCCATTTGGGATAGGTGGGTTTGATAGATTTTTCTTTGGGTTACCAGCTCACATACACATAAAAACCTTACAGAGATTCTATTAGTTATGAAATCTTGGCTTAGGCTTGTTTCTAAGTAGTTCCTACACTTAAATGCACTCCATTTCTATCAATTTAATGCTGTCATGTGGCTCATGGCTTTTTACCTTTCCTATATATACTGCTTTCTCTGCATCCACTGGTGACTCATGGCATCTCTGCCCCTCTTCTTCCTAGCATTCATTCTGCCCTGAAAATTCTGTCTAGCTATTAGCTTTTTGCTAAACCAATCACAGTATAAAGGAATTCTACAACATTTCTCTCTTTTTGTCCAAATTTTAAAAAAAGTTTTAACTCTAACATATTAAAACTATTGACAATAAGAACAATTATTAGGTAATAATTACATTTCCAATGTTCAGTCCATTTGTATTTGACATATTTTGAGAAAAAAAATCTCATTTTTTTTGATAAGCTCTGTACCTAATTTACCTTCTATCATAGCTAAGGAATGCAGAAACTATAGCTACCCAGTCTTCAAATCCATCAAAGACTCCAGAAGGACACTATATTACTTGAGTAAACAGGAAGTGAAGAGTAAACAACTTCCCAAACTAAGAAATGACAGAGACAGCTGGCTGTTTGGACAATCAGTGAAGTTTCCTCTGTAATGTTGAGACATCTGTCTTCAGCCTACAGGCCTAAAATATCTGATAGACTTTTCTGTGAAGCAAGAATTTTGAAGGACTGTTTGACTCTGTCTTGGATATGTGGGGTGCTTTCTGTATGCTGTAAATATCATAGCTTAATAAAGGGACTGTTTTTGGCTTATGATAGGCTATCTTAAAGGCAGGTAGAAACTCTAAGCATAGATACAAAGGAAGGAAGGCAGAGTCAAGAGAGACACAATCCAGCTGCCAAAGGAGCAATATATATATAAATTCAGGTAAGCTACAAGCCATGAGGCAAGACAAATGAATGAAAACGGGTTGAGTTAAGATGAGAGAGCAAGTATCAATAAGCTCTAGCCATAGGTCAAACAGCATATAATAATATAAGTGTCCATATGTTGCTGTGGGACTGTGGGTCTGGAGTCTGGAAAATGAGCTAGATAGGTCAAAAACTCTTACAACAGCAGTTGCTCTTTTGTGTCCTATTTGTCCACTTTAGACAGCATATTGTCATTAATCAAGACAAGGGCAGTTTCTTTGCCAGTGACTAGCTTTTGCCACAAAGAAGCAAATTCCATATGGAGGTTTTTCAGTGCTCATCAGATTTTCTCATGCCAGGAAAAGTCTTTTGTTATAATATTTCAAATGCCATCTTGTTAGGTCTTTGAAGTGTTTGAAGATCACCTCTCTGTCTAATATAGATTTCTGTATAACCTTGAAAGTATATCTAACATGATGATTGTTTGATTGCTATAGATGGCTTTTGATCTATATTTATTATCCTAAATAGTTTGTAATAATAACTTTCAAGGATTAGAAATTTACATTACATTGTTAAATGAATTGTGTAGGTACAATACCTTAAACAAGAGTAGAAATGTATGTACAGTACATTCATATATATATATATGTTTGTTTTTTTTAATGTATACAGTGTTCTGTCTGCATGTATTTCTGCAGGCCAGAATAGGGCATCATATCATTATAGAAGGTTGTGAGCTGCTATGTAGTTGTTGGGAATTGAACCAAGGACCTCTGGAAGAGCAGCGAGTGCTCTTAACTCCTGAGCCATCTCTCCAGTCCTAGTACATTCTAAAATAATAACCTTAAATTTGTATCAATATATAAAATGCCATACTGATGTAAAATGAGAGACAAGTGGTTGTTTAAGAGTAGACTCAACAATCTACCTTTAATCCCATCATTTCTACATTATATCCCTCCTTTTCCTTTATAAAGAGATCCTTGAGTCTAATTTCCTTTGTTCAGCTTTTTCCTGACCATTACCAATAACAACTTGTAACAACCCCCTTAAATGATGACAAACATCCATAAACCACTGAACACCAAAAAAAAAAAAAAAAAAAAAAAAAAAACCAAAAAAAAAAACAAAAAAAAAACCCACCTACTCCATCTCTTGGGAATATGAGCATTGTGTTTTCCAGACTGCTTCCTGTTGTTTGGGGGCACTGACATCTTTAAAAGATCCAGAAAAAATTAGAATAATGGTCAAGTCCTAGCTAGAATAGTCTGTGAGGGTATTCAAGTCAGCCAGCAGCCTTATAGCTCTTCTGGATGCAGAACTCTACATGTTGAGAAAACCGCAACAGAGCACTCTGAGAGTCTGGGTCACCTGGACCACTCATTTTCTTTGGTGTCTCATTCTTTTGTTCTGAAAAAAATAAACTTTCAAAGATACATACATATTCCACATTAAAACAAGTATTGACTGTGTGTTATACACAAACAAGCCAAAGATGATTTTTTGTTTTATGTTTGTGCAGCTAAAATTTATTTTGCCTATTATTATTATTATTATTATTATTATTATTATTTTGGTTTATATCTTTATGTCTGTAGCCAGGATTTTCAAGAGGTCTTCCTGGATCAAACTAGAACCTCTTTTTTAAAGCTGTCATTAGAAAACTATAACTATAACTATTTCATCTTCAACTACCTCAAAGACCCAAGAAGGAAATAATATTAACTAACTAAATAGCATGGGCAAGCAAGCAACTTAAAAAAATATAAAAAAAATGGAAGAGCTGGCTGCCTGGACAGTTACCCAAGGTTCATCTGTATCACTGAAGTATCCATCTTCGGCCTACAGGCCTAATATGTCTGACAGACTTCTCTGTGAAGAAGGATATTCTCAATGACCTTGCTACCTCGTCTTGGCAAGGTTTAGCAATTCTCTTGTGGATGTGTCTCCCGGTTGTTCAGTTTTAACATCATACTGTCAGCAGTCAAGGAAAGAGTACTTTCTTGCCCAGAGGCTAACTTTCATTACAAAGAAGGTCAACTGTGTATGGAGTTTCTCTGATGTCCATAATCTTCACTGAAGTAGATTGGTGCTACCAGGAACAGTTGTCCCATTATTATAAAAATAATAAGAACCTATATTATTAGATGCCATATTCTATGGATCTCTGGAGTGTTTGGAGAAGACCTTTCATCTAAAATATGTTTGATCTTTGAATGTAATGTCTAACTACTAACTTGCATTACTTTATATCCTAATTAGTTAGTAATAAAAACTTTCTTGGACTAGCAATTTGTATTTCATTGTTAGATGAACTGAATATATATAATAACTTGAACAATCATAGACATATATATACAATAACAAAATTAATTTCAATATACACAATTTATATACAATATACAAAAATCCAGTTCAATGTAAAATATTTAAAGCTAGTAAATCCTTTTAAAAGAAGACTCAATAATCTATTCTTATATCCTATATATCTGTATCCACTTTCTTTCTCTCTTTTTTTAAACAAGAGTCTTAAATTTAATTGCTCTTGTTTAACTTCTTTCTAGCCATAACCAATAACAGTTTTTAACCAATTAAACTAAACAATGACAATCATCCATAACCCGGTGAAAGACCAAAAGCTACCCACCCCACCTCTTGGGAATGTGGGTGCCATGTTCTTAAATTTACTTTCTGCTGTCTGGTGGTGATGGCATCAGGGGAAAAGTTTTGTTAATTGGCAAGTCCTGAAATAAGTAGCTGTGTCATTTGTTGTTCAATCTCTGCATAACAGGAAAGTGCACGGCTTGTCTCAATGCCTGGCTATGGTAGTCTGTGAAGCTGGTTCATCTAAGCGAGCTGCCTTGAAATTGTCCTGAGCAGTTTGTAGTCCAAATATGATCTTTGGTTGGTGTTTGTCAGCCTAGTGGGTTTGTCAGAGTTAATTGTTGTGGGGCCCCAACTTCCTTTTGGATACTTCAAGTTCACAATTAGCCTTGTCATGAATCACTGCAGAAAACTGATAAGAGTAAAACCCAACACAATGTACAAGAAGCTAAATATATAACTATTTATTCAGCATAGTATTAGTAACAATAGAATAGCTCCTTATTTTTTTGTTATTCTTCTGTCCCATATCAGGTGACTCTTCTGATATGATACAGAGATTTTTTTAATTTTCCTTTAACAAGTATGCTTGAGTTTAGCGAAGGAGAGAGACACACTCCAACTCTAAAGTCAGCTTTAAATTATAATTAAACTGGGACTTCAACTAACAAAAAATTTTATAGAGGTTAAGCAATGAGATTTTACCCTATGAAGTATACTTGTACCAATAGTTATGATATTCTTTTGCTTATAAATTTTTCTGGATAGCCTCCCTTCTGCTTTAGACATTTAGATGTCCAAGGTCTTTTAACTTCTTGAAGATGGGTATTCTAGTTTTCTGTAAAGACAAAACCAAAAACCTGTCCCAACTATTTTTCTTTCTTACAACTTAAAGAATTGTAATATGGGTGTGGGTGGATGAGCTATCAATTCTTATTTTCATGAAGCTTCTCTGGCTCAAATTGAGTCTTTATTAATTTTGATGGTATCCATAACTTTTCTTCACCTGTGGAAACAAAAGCAAAACCCCCTCCCTACCACAGTACATATCCTGGCTTCCATTTAGACACCAGTACATCTTTGAAGTAAACAGGCTGATTTAGCTCAGATGATTTTTCTATGGTCCAATGCCTTTCAGCAGCTGTTGTTCCTTTCTCATTAGCACTAAGAAAGCATTATGTAGTCTATCTCTAGGGGTCTTTGTTATTCCTTTCTGTTTATTTAGCATATCCTTTAGAGTTTCATGTGATCTCTCTATGACTGCTTGCCCTATAGGATTGTGTGTTATTCCTGTAATATACTTTATATTATAATAAGGAAAAATTGTTTTATTTTACTAGGGACATATGCCAGAGCATTGTCAGTCTTTATTTGTGCAGGTATTCCCACGATGGCCATAACTTCTAGCAAATGTGTGATTACAGAATCAGCCTTTCAGGAACTCAAAGCAGTTGCCTATTGAAATCATGAAAATGTATCTATCCTATGATGTAAATAACTTAATTTTCCAAATTCTTTAAAATGAAATATATCCATCTGCCAGATTTTATTTCTATGTATACCTTTAGGATTATTTCCTGCTGGCAATGGAGTTTCGTTATAGAAGGACCATGTGGGACACCTTTTTACAATTTCTTTGGCTTGTGTGCCATGTGATAGAGAAATCTTTTTTTAATCCTTTGCTATTGACATGATGCTTTTTATGAAATTCTGAGGCCTCTAGTACATTTCCTATTAATAATTTTTCAATTTCATCATTACCTTGTGCTAAAGGACCTGTCAGGCCCGTATGGGATCAAACGTGTGTTATATAGAAGGGATGATTTCTAGTCCTGATTATTTCTTGTAACAGAATAAATAATGAAGTTAATTCTGATTCATCATTAATAAAATCAGCTGTTTCAATGTGTAGAACAACTCTTTCTGTATACTGAGAGTCAGTGACTATGTTAAGTGGTTCTGTAAAGTCCATTAACACCATCACGATGGCATATATTTCTGACTTTTGAACAGAATTATAAGAGCTTTGAGCCACTTTACTTATATGTTCTGATTTGTAACCTGCCTTTACTGATTTATTTGTATCATCTTAAAATGTAGGGGCTCCAGAAATTGGTTTATCTCATACAATATTTTTTTTCTGGGGCAATTTGCAATCCCCAAGTAGGCAATTTTTTTTTCACTTCTTTAAACATTTTTCCTAAGGTATCAATACTTGAATTGGCCAGCAAGATGTTGTCCAAGCAATGATAAATTATAGATTGTGAGAATTTGTTATGTATTAATTCTATTGGTTTTTTGTACAAAATACTGGCACAGAGTAGGACTGTTCAGCATTCCTTGAGGGAGAACCCTCCACTGGTATCTCTTTACCGGCTGAAAATTATTATAAATGGGCACTGTAAAGGCAAATTTTTCTTTGTCTTGTTCTTGTAAAGGTATTGTAAAGAAACAGTCTTTTAAATCAATATCTATAATAGGCCATTCTTTAGGTAACAGGGAAGGCAAAGTAATCCCAGACTGTTGAGAGCCCATTGGCTGGATCACCTTGTTTATTGCCCTTAGGTCTCTTACCATTCTCCACTTTCCAGATTTCTTCTTAATAACAAATACAGGAGAATTCCAAGGGCTGGTTTATTCTTCTATATGCTGAGCATTTAAGGCATCTTGAGGCGTTCCTGCCTCAAGAACGGCTGTAACCATATCTAACCAATCTTTAGGGGTGATCCAGTTACAGTATGACCAGCTGTTCAACATTTGTTTTACAAATGGTGAGTGCATCCCATATGTTACAGTTGCTTTTCTTACTTTCCTTTTACTAGAGCCCAACTATCACTGTGCAATTTTTAAAGGTTACGAGATATATTAATGTTGTCTATTTCTGTGTAATTTTAGACTACCTTCCTGAAATTGTTTCTTTATATTCTTCTGTTTGAATTTTAACATCTTTGTGTTCCCTCTCAATAGGCTTTACTAAGACTTTTTTCTTGGTTCAGTCAGTAGACCATGGGACTCTTAGTATCAGGTTTGAGTCCCATGTTGGGCATCAAGTGTTGCACAAATAGAGGAAACTCAGAGCCAGATCTCAGGGAAAGGCTTGAGATCAAAGAGAGTAAACACCGCAGTCAAATCTCACTTAGCTGTCTTCCAGTTTCCTCAGAACTTGTTTCTCCTGGCTTCTACTGCCTCTCTGTCTTTCTATGTCTGCCTTAAATACCCTCTTCACCCAGTTGTTTCACATCCAGGTTAAAATTAAAGGCGTGGTACCACCACTGCCTCCCTGGGAGCCTGGAACTTCCTCTGTAAACTAAGCTGGCCTCAAACTCAGATTTCCTGGGATAAGGGCATACGTAGGTCATGACTCCCAGATATTTCCTGTGCTGTGATTAAAGGTGTGAGTTACCATTCTCTGATCCTCCCAGACTGACTGTGGGTAGATCCCTCTAATAATTTGAAATGTATCCCCACATATGATGGCCTACATTCTTTTTCTTTTCTTTCCACTGTAACCTGTTTAGAGTTTTTTGTTGTTGTTGTTGTTGGTTTTTTTTTTTTTTTTTTTTTTTTTTACTGCCCATATGTAACCTTTTATGTCTGCTGGAGCAAAACCTTAAATCACAGCACAGCTTTGTCCATGGAGCTCTGGTGGGGCTCCTCACATTGGTTGCATAGGCCCACAGGCAGTGGCCAGAAAGATGCCTCTCTGTACTACAGACCATATCAGTTTTTTTTGGGGGGAGGTGGTTTCTTTGTGTGTGTATGTAGCCATTTTTAAAGCTTTATCAGGTCTTATGTAGAAATATGTGTCTGGATATTGGGTGCCATTTCTAGACAGATTTTTCTTTGAGCTGTCAGCTCACAAAAAAACAACAGAGCAGACTTATTTTTAATTATTAAATCTTGGTCCGTACTTTAGGCTTGTTTCTAACTGGGTCCTATAACTTAAATTAATCTATTTCTATCAATTTGCACGCTGCCATGTTGCTTATGGCTTTCTTCCTCTCCTGCATGTCTTGCTTCCTCTGAGTCCGTTGATGACTCCTGATGTCTTGGACCTTTCTCCCAGCATTCTGTGTGCCCTGAAAATCTTGCCTAGCTATTGGCCATTTAGGCTTTCATTAAGCCAATCACACTGGCATATATTCATACAGGGTAAAGGATTATTCCCCAACAGCTGAATTCACGTTAAGCCATGCTTGAGCATTACTTATCATAACAATAATTCACTGATAATAAAGGCGTCACAAAGTCAACATATACTGGCTAACTTTGAAAACAGTATAAGGGGAGATTTAGAGATATTTTAAGACAAAGATAGTTCCTGTGATGAGGGTTCATATGCTCTGAATCTCCCCTTTTGTACTGATTAGCCAGTCATGTCAGATTGGGAAGTCTTCCACCAATGGGATGTGATAGTCTTCATCTGCATTTAGGGATAAACAAAAAAGAACATCTTAGACATGCATGCTCAGTAGCCTGGTTTGGGTTTTCAAGAACCTATTTTGGAAAAAAAAAAAATCACCTTCCTGAGCTACTATTGTTTTGCTCATGTGTTCCTTTGTGTGACACAAAGATTATTCTTTTCCCAGAAACCAAAACCAGATCCTCTGTCCTGTAGCAAATGTTCTTAATGTCTGAGACTTCTCTTCAGCCATGTATATTAAATTACGACTGAACAATTGCCTCATAATATTCTTGAACACAAAATTCTAAGGGGGATAGGCACCAATTTATGGAGAATTTGGCATGGTCTGTGCTATTGAGGGACTGGAAGATGGACAGCTTTCTGGCATGCAGACATAGCGAAAAGGGCCCCTAGAGATAATGTACTTTTCATTTAAACATTTAAGATAGCTGACTTCTTACTTATTTTCCCTCTTTAAGACAAAGACTGAATGGGTTTTTTTCTACCAGAGGAAACTGTTTAGTCTCATCAAGGAAGGAGTCTTATATGGAGTCTCAATCAGCTTCCCTTTCTTTGTCTGGATTATCCAATCTCTTACAATAGCACAAATCAGCTAGTTTTGAGGGAGAGAACTTCCATTGCTAAACATAATAAATTTGCCTCTGAGAGATGCTATCTTTGGAACCTTGGATCTTCCTCTAATAGGTCACGGTTTCTTTTTGTGTATTTATCCCCGCCCCCTCTGTTTCTGTTTTCAAGTGTCTTGGCTGAGTGTTGAGGCTTTTGCTTTTCCTATTGTCTTAGTCTTTAACTTGGCAGAGAAAGATAATCCACCCTGACCACTCTAGACAACTTCACAATTATGGTATCAGTATGGCTTAAAACTACGGTTTAAATGCTCCATCAAATCTCCTGTTGAAAGGCTTTTGTAACAGTATTAAGAAGTAGACTCTTTAAGAGGTGATCAAGTCAAGAAGGCCATGGCTCATGGATGAATTAAATTAATACTACTATACATAAAGGGTTCCTGATCAAAATGATGTATTTGCTTGGATTATTCTTGCTATGCATGGGTTCTCTTGCCCTCCTAACATGTTATGCTATTTCAGAAATGCAATTGCCTAATGCCAATGTTATGTTCTTGGACTTAGCTTCTCTCAGTGTGGGCTATAAATTTATGTATTGATTATTCAGTCTTGTTATTGTTACAGCAACACAAAATGTACTACAAACATCGTTTTTAGAGCTAAGGGGCACAGAAAGGCGAGGGACAGGCAGCCCGAGAACCAGACAAGACTCCATATGTGATTCCTTTCACTGGTAATGGGGCAGTCTTGCATCCAGTTCATAGCTCTAACTTGCCTCTATTTTGGATGCAGCTGAATTTGAAACCTTGTTCATATACTTCTGAAACAAAGGAGAACTGTAAGTTAGTCGTAGAGTTTTGGGGAATGTGATAAAAGATGGTTGCCCTTTTATACTGCTTTCTGTTGTCTGAAACAGATGACAAATCCTTTTCCCTTGGGGTGACTTTGAAGTTACACACCAAGGATGATAAAAGAGGGCCAATTTTAAGGTTGCAGTTGAGCCACCTCCATACCACTGGTGTTTTATCCTATTACTCAATGCTGTCATCTTACCCACGGGTAAAACGAACGTATTTAAATCGACATAACACCCCTTAGCTCTTGTTAAAAATATTCTACTTTCTTTTTTTCTTCTCTATTCATGGGAAAGTTTAATCTGTAAATGTTTGGAGATTGTCTTGTTTTATTTATTTATATTTTAATTCCACAATGATCAGAGAACATGCTTTGTGTGATTTCAATTGTTTTTTAATACATCTTCTGACACAGGGTTTCCGAACGCGGACATCCACCTCACGAGTGGCAGTATTAAAGGCTTGCACCACCAGGTCCGGATCAATTGTTTCTTCTTAAATTTTGTCTTACATCTAGCGGTCCAAGGGCTAGAGGGGCGCTGTAGTGAGTGCAGGCGCTCAGGGAGCTTCGTGGGTATCCTACCAACTTAAATCTCTGGAAACGGAGCAGTCCGAGAACGTACTGGGCGCAAGCAAGCGTGCGTGCGCAGAAATCCCGCCTCCTGGCATCTGCGGTTGGCTCTCGCCAAGCGGGTGAGTCTCTTGAAGGAAGCTGAGTCGTGTTAAAGGAAGCGGAAGTTGGGAGGGCTGCGCGATGCTGCTCGCCCATTGGCTGAAGCCGTCTTGTAGCCTCGTGCTATTGGGCGGGCGCCGTCATGCGTCAGCCTGCGCTTCAGGTCGCACACTGGGTCGAGGGAGCCGGCCGGCTCCTGCAGGGAGTGTTCCTTGCCGCCGGCTGACCGAGAGGGCGGCGCCAGGTCCGCCCGAGCGGGGCCGTAGGAGGGCGGAGGGGCGGACGGCGGATGGCGCTAGGTCTGAGAGAGCGGGGCCTGGAGAGCGGCGGGCGGAAGGCGGGCGTTGGCGAGGAGAAATTAGGGCCTGTACGCTTTGGAGGCCGCGCAGCCTCGGCTGTCTCTTTAGTATTTAAGCGATAATTGTAGAGCTATCTGCAGACATGACTTTTGTTTATTTCCCACACTTCGGACTGCTGTAGGTAAAGCGGCTGATGCACACTAGTGTCAATCGTCGTTGCGATAGTGTGTTTTCCTGTCGTGTTTGTGTGTGTGTGTGTGTGCCCGCGCGCGCGCGCTCCCGCCCCTTTTGGATTTAAGGGAGTAGGATGACATTATGCTGTGGTCGCCTGTGACTACTCTAGGTCTGGGCAACGTATTGGACTCTGCCCAGCTACTCTACCTCTATTGGAAGTGGTTTCCCTTTTCCATTTCTTGGTTCATCTCTCATCCTCTGTCCCCAACTCCTCTCTTTCCCTGTCTTACCTTTTCTGTCTCTTGTCGCTTTAAACTGCAGAACAGTGTAAATAACAGTTTAAAAACCTTTAGGTTCTCAACGTTTCTGTTTGACTTGCAGGCCTGACCACCGGGAGGAAACATGCCATCTGAGTCTTTCTGTTTGGCTGCCCAGTCTCGTCTTGATTCCAAATGGTTGAAAACAGATATCCAGGTGGGGTTGACATGTCTTTTTATCTTTGTGTGGTCCTGTCTCTATAAGATTTTTGATTAAGTAGAATATGTGAGTGGATAGCAACTAAATCTTGTCTTAGAAGTGTTATTTCTTATAACCTAGAGTGTAATATTTATTATGACTGTTGAGCTAGATGCTTGCCATGTTGTGTTTTAATTAAAGTTATTTATAAGTGCAAGAAACTTGAGATCTAGTTATGCAATTTTTCAATTTTTATTCACGAGTCTCTTTTTAAAGACAAGGTTTCATATTCCCAGGCTGGCCTTGAACTCCTCCATGTAGGTGAGGATGACCTGAAATCTGATCCATTTGCCCCCACCTCTGGAGTGCTAGCATTGAAGGCATGTGCCACCTTACTGGGTGCTTTTCCACCTGAACTCTATCTATTCCAGCTCCTGCCGACACTCTTAATCAGCACCTGACTATTGTTAGTTTCTTTCTTCTCTTATTTTTAGATAGGGTCTCACTGTGCATCTATCGGTGGCTGGCTGGCCTCTGCCTCCTTGCCTGCTGGTGTTTGTTACTGATACTTTTGGAAATGATTGTTAATTATGAGGGAAGCAGTGAAGTGATATAGTAAGTTATCATTTTCTGCAATTTTGTGTGGAGAGATGGAAGTTTAGTTGAGATATTGGTTTTTATATATATTACAGCTGTAATTAAGAAAAATGTTCAGATTTTTGTACCAGAAACATGAGAAACAGAATGCTTGCCTATGACTATAATGTTTAATAATGTTTCAGGAAATTATGAAATAATCACAATAAAATTTGTGTAGATAATTCCTTATAAGTTACTTGCTTATGAATAGTTTAGAAGAGTAAAATTTCCATATCACCAGCATGAAAAAGTGTCTGAAATGTTTCTATTGTCTGTGCATTCTTTTCCTCCTTTTTGGGACTAACCACATTAAATATTTGTTAAATAATCAACTTTTTATAACAGACTTACGTAGACCTCATTATATAGCATTCGTGATTGTAAGACAGTGTAAGCAGCATTTGATCTTGGAGTTTTATAATCAGACGTTATTGCCTCTTCCTGATTTCCTTTTTTCTTTAAACACTGAGTGCCAGTAGGTAAGAGACCAAGTGTTGGGGACTGCTGTAGATGACATAGGTTTGTTATTCATGGCTTAAGTTATTTGTCTAGATCCATTTTCTTTTAAAGATTTATTTACTTATGTATACAGTGAATGTTCTGTATGTGTACAGTGAGTACATGCATGCCTGCAGGCCAACAGAGAACACCAGATTCATTACAGATAAGGTTGTGAGCCACCATGTGGTTGCTGGGAATTGAACTCAGAACTTCTGGAAGAGCAGTCAGTGCTCTTAACCGCTGAGCCATCTCTCCAGCCCTTAAGTGCTTTGTTATTTTTGTCCTTTTGCTTTGTTTGTTGTTTAAATATCTCTTTTTGTTTAATGATTTGTCTGCTTTCTTTTGTCCTTTATAAGCAGATTAGAGAGGTTATAAATAAGTAGTTTTTTATTTTGAAGTACTAAGAGTCAGACAAACTTTAAAAAATATTTAAATTGTACTTATTCTTGTGTCTATATGATATGTGTCAGTGTGCTCAAGTGCAGGAGTATACATGTGCCACCCACATTGGAGGACAACCTCAGTGTTGGTCCTGAACTTTCACATTGTTTACATCGGGGTCTCTCTCATTTGCTGCTCTGTGTAGTCCAGGCTAGCTGGCCTGCGTGCTTCTGGGGAAACTCTAGGAATACCGAGATTACAGACGTGCTCTGCTGAGTTTGGTTTTTATATAAGTTCCAAGGACCTAAGCTCAGGTTATTAGGCTACTTGGCAATGGATTTTACTTACTCAGTCAACTCCCCACCTCAAGACAAATGTTTTAAGATTAGCTCAGTGGTAGAGTGGATTCCTAGTGTGTTCAGAGCCTTGATTTAGATTGTAATTATTGCAGAAGAGCCAAAACCTAAAATCATCCTCCCAAACTCCTACATCAAACAAAAACAGAGAATCAGCTGCCTTTACCTAATGGAGTTGTTTTTCCTCCCTTAGTAATCACAAATATAAGTTTTAATATTTTTATTTAAAACCAGCTTAATAATATACTGATTGTCTCTGAAGAGCTCTGATGAAGCTCCACTCATGTCTTAGGGTACATAATCACTTTATGTATTTATTCAGTGCAGTACTGGTATTTGGGCCTTTTTAGACATTAAAAAAATATTTTACAAGTTTTCCTACTATCTCTTAAGAACAAATGAATAAGTTTTGGTTATATATCAGTGAAAAATGTATTTGGCAATACAGATATGTAAATAGTTTGGAAAAGTGACTGTGCACTTTCTCGAGCATTACTTATTAAGTGAGGAAAGCAGGCTGGGCTATGATGACAAATGCCTTAATCCTAGTGCTTGGGAGGCAGAGGCAGGCAGATCTCTCTGAGTTTGAGGCCAGCCTGGTTTACAGAGTAAGTTCTAGGACAGCCAGAGCTACACAGAGAAACCCTATCTTGAAAAAAAAAATATGAAGAGTTCTTGTTCTTCCCTAAGGCTTAGACACTGTCACTTTCTGGAATCCCAGCAGACTCACATTTCACATGCTCATCTTATGCTGCTAAACTTTTACCTTTATGTGTGGGAGGTGGAGGGTGGTGCTGGTAGTGGAGTATGTGCTGCTCTCCTGGATTGAGAATTTTCCTTATTTCCCACTTAGGCTTTTGCATTGACACATAGTTAATAAATAGTATGTGGGAAAGATATAGTTATGTGTGTATATATGTAAATTTTAGGAAACTTATTTTTATAGGCTTATTTGAAATACCCAAGAAAATTTTAGTAACTTTAGAAAGGAAATATTCTTGAAGTATGAAAAGTTTTAATATGTGTATAATAAACATTGATCCTTGGCCACTTTATTGTAATGTTAACATGTCAGTCCTAGCTCTTCCACGTACCCATCTGGTTTTTTCTCTCTCTCTCTCTGTCTCTCACACACAGAGCATTGTGGGCTAGGGAAGTGTGCAGAAAAGTCAGAGAAGAGCTTGCTATGCAAGTGTGAGGACATGGTTCTGAGTTCCAACACACACATGGCTGTGGTGGTCCTCTTGTCATCTCAGTGCTGAAAGGCAAAGGCAGGGATTCACGAGACAAGCTCAGTAACTAGACTAGCTTAATGATAGGCTCTGGGTTCAAGTGAGTTGTTGTGTCAGGAAATAAGGGATTGATGATCTCAGTTTCTGCCTCTAGATACATTTGTGTGTGCATTTATGTTAATCTGCCCATACACATACATGCGCACATGTACATACCAAAAAACTCCACACTTTAATGTTTAGCACTCCTAATTTTTATGTAAATTTATTGAAGCGTCTAGCTTTCCTTAATTACTCTTGAAAAGACAATGTAATAAATATTAATAAATATAAAAATGTTACTATTTATTTGATGTTATTGTAGATTTTTAGTGAACCAAAGAGAAAGTTATGTAAAGGATATACATAATACTTTCAGCGTTTTTTTCTTTAAACTTTTTTCTTTTCTTTTCTTTTTTTTTTTTTTGGTCACTCTTGATGCAAAGCTAAGGGTATGTCTTTGAGCGTGAGTCCAGAATAGAAATTTGTTGCTTTTTCTTCCATAAGCTGCACTCAGGAATTTTGTAATTAAATATTCTTTGAAAGGGTACATGGAATTAGATATGCATAATGCATTTTTTTAACCTCTTAATTTTGAAAATAGTGATAGATTTTTTAAGTTGCCAAAAAAATTAGTAAGATCAGTATGTTCCATTTAGCCAGATGCTCCCAGTGGTTATATTTTATCTAACTGAGGGTATAGTCACAGAATCGGTAGATTTGCATCAGTACGGTTTATGTGCACAGTTGTGTGCCATTGTGTTATGGAGTCAGTCCATGACACCATCACCCACCAGAGTTACCTACTAATGCTGGCCTTTGTGTCACCCTCCCAATCTCTAATCTTTGGCACTGAGCATTGCTCTCGAGATCATCATACGCTCTATGGTTTTTCTGAGGTCAGCTGTGTTCCCTTAGCATAATGCCTTTACAGATTTTTCATTACACTAGTAGTTAAATTCTGGCTCATTTAATTGTCACTATTTAGCATGTAGTCATTAATTTAAAATGATTGATTAATCTTAAAGGTGTACTTAAAATTAAACATTGAATATAAATATTGTCCTATTATGCTTAGACATACCAGTAGATCAAAAGATGTATAAGAATGGGCATTTAATGATTGCTATTCTTAGGTTTTGACTAATTATCCAGCTAGTTGCTGATATGCTGAAATAAACAAATGTGGTAAATGTAGGTAACTTAATGTTTTTGTGATTCTCTTACTCTATCATTTAAGTATAATTACCTCAATAGAATAATATTGTTAATAAAAGTCCATAATGAAAGTGAAGGTTTGCTATTTTTCTTTATGACTTTTTGTTGGGATGATTCAAAGCATTATGCAGAGTTATTAGCTGGGATATTCCTTTGCTGTTATTAAAAAAAAAACTTCAAATATAAATTTGACTCTGCTGTTCCACTCTAAGGATACCCAAAGATAGTGCCTCACTATATGTTTCCATTAAATGCTAATCTCACTCTTAAACAGACTAAACCTGGTTTTAGTAAGGAAAAAGCATATGGTTAATTATAATACCGTAACTGATTTAAAGTAACATGTTGCCTTCCAGTTTAGAATTTATAACTTTAGTATTTATGCATCCCCTTATAATGATTATGTCTTTAATATGAAGATAATCTCTGTATATTCTACTTTCTGGCTCTCATCTTTGTTCTTTAGTTCATTTAAAATGTTTCTGAGTGATTATGCATTCTTTTTAAAAATTTATTTATTATGTGTACAGTGTTCTGTCTGCATGTATGCCTGCAGGCCAGAATAGGGCCCCAGATCTCACTACAGTTGGTTGTGAGCCACCATGTGGTTGCTGGGAATTTAGCTCAGGACCTGGAAGAATAGCCAGTGCTCTCTTCAGTCCCTGAGTGATTATATACTCTTATGTCCGCCCTCCCTCCCTCCCTCCCTCCCTCCTTCTTTCTTTCTTTTTTTCCTTTTCTTTCCCTTCCCTCCTTTCTTCCTTAGGGGAGCTTAGAAAGCAAACTGATCAAGCAATTTATATGTATGCCAAAGCAAAATTCATTCTCATTTTTAAATTTTCATACACATATATATTATACATTTACCATACCCCCATGCTCCCCAACCTTTGTTTACCCCTAAAAAAAAATAACTAAACTGAAACTAAATCTACAGCCAGGTACTGTAATGCATGCCTACTCTCCCACACATTCAGGATGCTGAAGCAATTGAATCAAAAATTTATAAAGTCAACCTGAGAAGTAGAGTGTTACTTCATCTAAAAAATAATGATGTAAAACAAAAATCTAGTATAAAATAGTATATTTATAATGCTCAACATTTTTAATCACATTTTTGCAAACATATCTATAGTTAGAGTAACTAATCAATGCAAATGGCAGACTCATTCATGAGATTGGTATCAGTGATTAACTCAGCAGAAAGAAGCATTAAAAGCTCTATAAAGGAACCCAAATGGGTGATGCAAAATACTAGTGAGAACTTCAACTGTACAATGCTATCCCAGTCTTTGTTCCTATCCCCTAAACACAAAGGAGTCCAGGCAGACACTTTCATGACCACACCAGGCCACTAGTTCTATGTGATCTACAGTCATATGATATCAAAGAACTTCCTTTCTCTACTCATCCTCAAAAGCCAGGAGAATTCTTCCTGATGTAGTGTCTAAAGTTCAGGCTGATCTCACATATGAGAGGCAAGCACTCTACCACTACCACCGAGCTCTGTATCTCTAGTATTCCCAGCCTTTCGTCCCCCTACTTATCCTGCTTTGACATTTTTGAGGTAGTACCTTACTGATGTGCCCAGGCTGACCTCAAACTCTCTTGCACCAAAGGACTTGGACTTAGAACCCCTGCTGCCCCAGCTTCCCAAGAAGCCAAGGTTATGAGCCTGTCCCACCAATTTGTGTTTTGTTTTTTTTTTTTAACCTGAGTTTGATTCCCTACACCTATGTCAGATAGTGTACTATAAGTTCGAGCCTGGGGATCAAATGCATTCTGACAGAACCCATATACTCCTGGAATACACTCACTAAGACACATACATAAAAATAAAAATAAATGTTTTTATTTGAAAAAGACTAAAAGGAATTACAAATCCCAAATAATCAAAAGCATCAATAAAAAGCGATACTATCTACAAAAACTAACATAGCAAATCACTATCAACTATTTTACACTACATAAAACTGAACAATTTGGAGGTAGTTAACAGGGATTTTTAAATAAAGTCTTAAAATATATCACAAGTGAAGACCAGAAAGAACTCTAGAAAACAACTGCATTTTCCTGTGACATCTCCACACTCTGCTTACACCTTCACAAAGGAATTCATCCTATCTCACTGTATGACCCAGAATCATGCTTTGCTTCATGAATCTCTGCACTCTTAAAAGACAAAATCTGCTCAAAGCTCTATCTTAATGCTTAGTTAGGCTTGTCTGTATAACCTTTACTCTTAGATAATTTGTCTTAACCACTGAGGCAGTGCCCTTCTTAAGTCTGTACCTGATGCTTGGTTGGAGGATGCTCTCTCTCTCACTGTTGCAGTTGGGTTATTTTGCTTGAGCCCATGCCTCATGTCTGTCTGTTGGCTATCAGTTCTTGTAATCCTTTAAAATTTATATTGTGTTCCTCAAGATGTCCAATCTGTACCTTCTAAGAAAAGATTACTTGCTCTTCCTTGCTCTTCTGGGGAGATGCCAAAACACATCTGTTTATCCCACATAGGGAACTGATGAGAGAACAAAGTAACTTTCCTACTCTGGATTTGTCCCATGGATGACTTATCTCTGTTGGAGTGGGGACTCATGAAAACTAACCCTGGAGCTCTGTGGATGGTGTGCAGATGGCCTGACAGATTTGACAATCTCCTCTCTAGGGATCTGTTTACTACTTATATAATCTCAAGGAGGGTCCTTGTAAATCTTGCTAGTTTCAAGGAGTTTCTGAGGCTTTAAGTTGTTTACTTCTCTTAATGAGCTTCCCATCTTACTTTCTGGATGGAAAATTTCAGTTCTGAAAAATTGCTGCAAAAAAGTGGTAGTTTGAATGAGAAATGTCCTTCATGGGCTTACATATTTGAAACCTGGTCCCCAGTTGGTTGGTACAGTTTGAGGAGAATATGGAACCTTTAGGTGAAGCCTTGCTGGGGAAGTACTTCCATAGCCTCCTCTTACTTCAGTTCTTTGTTTCTGTTTATGGTTGAAGAGATTGCTCAGCTTCCTACTGCTCTCATGCCTTGCCTGCATTATAGACTATCTTCCCTGCAAAATAAAGCTCTTCTGTAAGTCACTTTGGGTCACGGTGTTTTGTCACAGCAACAGGAAAGTCACATAACAGCCTACACAACCCAGGTGATTAAAGAACGGACTGATTTCTCCCTCCCTCATAAATGTAGCATCTCTCTTGGCTTAGTCTTTAAATGTTTATTCTTTTTTCTGTTTTGGATTTTTGAAGCTAGCCTCTAACTTGCTGTGTAGCTGAGGATGACCTTGATCTGATTTCCTGCTGGTACCTTCTAAGTGCTCAAATTGCAGGCATGCATCATCATACCTGATTTATGCAGTGTAAGGAATTGAACCCAGGACTTCATAAACACTAATCAAGTGTTCTCTCAATTTAGCTCCACTTCCAGCTCATCACTTTTGAACACCAATGTCTCTCAATCTAGGCTGTATTCTAGAACACTGATATGCAGATATCAGCTAACCAGTGGCAGTTCTAAAGTGCAGTTGGGGCTAAGCATGGTGACCCACCCACCACCTCTCTTGAGGTGTTGGCATTTCCTGTAATCCATCATATATAACTCACTTGCTGCGATTTCCAGATAACCTGGAATACTCTGCTAACTAAGATCTAGGTTTATATTTATGACATATTAGTAGGGAGAGCTGTTAATATCGAATAATTTACTCATTGAGAAAAAGTCTGTTTAGGCTAATAGCTTTGTAAATTCCCACTCATTACTGATTGACCCTTTTTTCTGCACATCACAATGGTAGCATGTAATATAACAAAATTGATTATCATATTAGCCAAGAAGCAGAAGGGAAGACATAGCTTGGGGTTCCACAGTTCCTTCTGAGGGGACTTCGATGACTAAGTAAGGATCGTTGTCCAAATTAAGGATTTTTGTTTTGTTTTGTTTTTTTGTTTTTTGTTTTTTTCTTCCCTCCCTGTAATGAAACACCGTTGCAGGTATTTGTGAAGCCCAGTGCAGCCCAGCTGTAAAGAGATCCTGGCAGTCAGAAGCCCAGGCATATTAAGCACTGCAGCTCGAATGGAAAAGTGTTCAGGCAGTTGGGAGCCAATGAATACTGAGCATTGTAGCTCGATGGATAGTATTAAGGCGTTCAGGAGTCACTGAATACTGAGTGTTTGAACTGGATGGAAAGGTATTGAGGCAGTCGGGAGCCAGGCCACAGTAAGTCTAGGTACCAGCTTACAGCCCTGCTTCAGGGAAAGGCTTCCCCAGTGTTAGCAGCTCTGCTCTGGCAGGAGAGGGGCACCTCAGTGAAATTGCTACAGTGGCCAGTGAGGGCTTCAGGTCCCCTCCCCTGCTCTCTGTTTAGGGAATGTAACAACTCAGCTTGGCCAGGAAAGGGTTCCTTGGACAGCGCCCCTTGGTTATGAGCCATGTTGTTGCTGAGAATTGAACTTAGGACCTCTAGAAGAGCACAGCCAGTGCTCTTAACCACTGAGCTATCTTTCCAGCCCTCCAAGGCTCTTTGTTTTTTTAATTTAAACATTTTTAAAACATACCCACCACTGTCCCCCTTCCTTCCCCTCTTCCCAGTCCTCCTCTAGCTCCCCCTTCCCCCATTCCTCAGTTAGGGTAAGGATTTCCAGGATGAATCAATGAAGTCTGGTGTATCCAGATGAGGTAGGACTAAGCCCCTCCCCCAGTATCAAGGCTGAACAAGGTGTTCCTCTGTAAGGAATGGGCTTTAATAAGCCAGTTCCTGCACTAGGAATAAATTCTGGTCCCATTGCCATAGGCCCCACAAACTGCCTAAGCTACTCAACCGTTCAACTGTCATCCGTACTCACAGCACCTAGTTCAGTCCCATGCAGGTTTTCCAGCTGTCAGTTCAGAGTCAGGGAGCTCCCAATAAATAGCTTGGGCCAGCTGTCTCTGGGATTCCTCATCATGATCTTGACCCTTTTGCTCATGTAATCTCTCTGCTCTCTCTTTGACTGGACTGGGAGTTAACCTAGTGATTAACTGTGGATCTCTGCATCTGCTTCCAGCAGTTGCTGGATAAAAGTTCTATAATGACAATTAGAGTGGTCATCAGTTTGATTATAGGGGAAGGTGAGCTTAGGCACCCTCTCCACTATTACCTGGAGTCTTAGCCAGGGTCATCTTTGTGGGTTCTTGGTATTTTCCTAGCACTAGGTTTCTCTCCAACCCAACAACGGCTCCCTCTATCAAGGTATCTTTCGTTGCTCTCCCTCTCTGTCCCTCCCCCAACTCACCCATCCTATTCCCTATGTTCTCTCCTCACTTCTTACCCCTTCTCCTCTATGGTCTCAATTTGCTCAGATCTCTATTTCCTCTTTGGGGTGGGGTGGGGTGGGGTAGGGTAGGGAGTGGTGGGGGATGTGTAGATGGATGTCTCTCTTAGGTTCCTCCTTGTTACCTAGTTTCTTGGAGGTTGTGGATTATAGCCTGGTTATCCTTTACTTTACGCCTGAAATACACTGATGAGTGAGTACATTTCATGTTTGTGTTTCTGGGTCTATGTTACTTCACTCAGGATTTTATCTCTACTTCCATCCGGGTCTATGTTACTTCACTCAGGATTTTATCTCTACTTCCATCCATTTGCCTGCAAATTTCAGGATGTAATTTTTTTTTTTTCCTCTGAGTACTATTCTACTGTGTAAATGTACCACATTTTTAAAATTTATTTTTCAGTTGAGGGGCATCTAGGTTGTTTCCAGGTTCTGGCTATTACAGATGATGCTGCTATGAACATATTGAGCAAATGAGGTAGGAATGTGTGTCCTTTGGGTGTATTCTCAATAATGATATTGCTCGATCATTGGGTAGATTGATTCTCAGTTTTTTTAGAAACTATTATACTGATTTCCAAAGTGTCTATACAGGTTTACATTCCCACCAGCAACACTGGCTGGTCTTAAGCATGCTTTTTTATAGAGCCATGGCTTTCCATTCTCTCATTAAGCCTCAAGGTAGGGGTACACAGAGTGTATTTTCAGGAGGTTCCTACATCTCCTACCAGTTGCTACTTTACCAAAGGCCCTCTCTTAGGACTTTAAATTATCTCATTAGTAATATGAGTAGTAGTAACATAGTATTGAGAAAAGACAGTTGTCTATGAAACAAAGCAGAATGCCAAATTAGTTTTCTGTTACTGTGCAACAAATCACCAAACACAAATTTAGCAACTTAAAATTATTCACTTACATTCTGACATTTTGGTGGGGTAGGAGTCAGTTTTCTGGGGGTTCTTTCTTGCTTTCCACCTGAGCCTCAGAGTTCTCACTTTAGTTAGTTCCATGTGGTTATGGCTTGATGCCTTGGGTTCAGTGGCTGCTCTTTTTTGTTGGCATTCCATAAACCTCTATTTGCTTCTCCTAGGCCCTGTGGAGGCATCTTCTGAGGTTGAGTCTCACTTGAATTAGCTTGCGTTTGATCAAGTAGGCTCCAAAGATAATGTTTCTTTTGCTTAACTAGGAAGCAATAGATTTGTAACCTTAACACATTCGGTATCAATTCACATTTGGCATAAAACATATAGAACCTAGCAAGTGGTGTGACACACCATCTTAAATTTTTAAAAAAATGTTCATTGGTGTTTTACCTGCATGAATATCTGTACAAGGGTGTCAGAAGCCTTGGAACTGGAGTTCCAGACAGGTGTGAGCTGCCATATGGGTGCTGGAATTGAACCTTGGTCCTCTAGTAGCACAATCAGTAAGTGCTCTTACCTGCTGAGCCATCTCTCCAGTCTTATGACATACTGTTTTATTTATGGGTCTTGTGTCTAGTGTGCTGGAGGAGTTGAATGTATATCCATCCCAGAGGACCAGAATTGTAGGAACCATTTTATTCCCTTTTGTTGCTTATTGTGAATAATTTTTATAAAAGTGAGACTTGAATATTTACTTACATAGATTAGGTGGGAAACAACTGTGAAGAACTGGAAAAAATGTGTGGAAGAATTCAGAGCTGGAGAGATGGTCTAGCAGTTAAAAGTACTCAGTGCTGCTGCAGAAGACCTGGGTTTGGTTCCCAGCATCCACCTAGTGGCTGAAAACTGTCTGGAACTCCAGATCTAGGTGATCCTATGCCTTCTTCTGCCTCTGTGGGTTCCAGCACATACAGGCAAGCTCACGCCTGTATACATAAAAAAGTGTAGAAGAATTCAGTAATGAGGGCTACATGACATTCTTTTGTGCTTAATTTATTTTAAAGAAACTGCTATTGAAGGTAGTGGGTGCTTTATGAGGAAGGTGCCTGTCAAGGAGCAAGATAGTAGAATTGTGTTAAAAAGAAAAAGGTCCTGACGTCTTAGAAGGTGGACAGATGGATTAGAGAGAGAGCTCAGTGGTTAAGAGCAGTGTTTTATTATATAGTTATGGCTGGCATGGACTCACTAAGTGTCACGTGATGACCTCAAACTTGCAGTGATCCTTATGCATCTGCTTCTCAAATTTTAGGATTACAGGATTATGCCTGGAGAGAAATGAGTTTTTTAAAGTGCATCTATAGTAGAGACGATGGCTTCACTCATACTTGCAGTTTTAGAGTGTATAACTTGTCTGGGCGTTTCCAGTGCCTTTTCCTGCTTTATGCTAGCTGCTAACTCTGGAAATCCTTTTCTGAAACAGATGGAGGCAAGCTTGGGTGTTTTTCTTTTCTTAAATATCATTATTTAGTCATGCAATATAATTTACTGTTGCCTGTTACATTTGTTATATATTGGTGATACTCAGAATTGTTCTTGGCTTTGACAGGAATCTTGTCTTCATTAGTTTTTGTGTAAATTCATCTTTCTTTTCTCTTTTTAGTTTCTCTAGTCCTGACTGTCCTGGAATATGATTTATAGACCAGGCTAGGATAGAACTCAGAAATCTGCCTTCCTCTTCCTCCAAGTGCTAGGATATAAGGTGTGCATTTCCACATCTGGTTCTCTCTCTTGCTGAGAAAGTAAAACATGGCATATTTATATTGTATTGCCAACACTGATCTCAGAATTAGTCTTTTTCTCTAAGAGCCCTGTTTCCTTTTAGTGAGAAATGGTGCTTTGAGGCCAATATCTTGGTACTCAGTGCAGAAAGAGCAATGTTTTTCAAGTTAAAGTCTTTCTACACACAGAACAGATGTATTTTAAAGATAAATTTTTGGTGAGATTTCTAATCCAGATTGCTTAAAAATGTCCTTTGACTTTTGTATTTAACACTTTAGTTTCTGGAACATTAATGTACTTTATCATAAACAGATTTTATCATATGAACATTTATCAAATAATGCAAATGAAGTTGCTTTTAAATGATAATATTTGTGTTAGTAACTAAGCTTATAAAAATGATCAGGTCATAAGGTTTAAGAACTTTTTCTCTTCAAGTGTGATTGATGGCTCATGTCTTTAATCCCAGAAGAGGCAGAGGCAGGAGAATTTCTGTGAGCTTGAAGCTAGCCTGCTCTTTAAAGCAAATTCCAGGACAGCCAAGCTGTTACACAGAGAAGCCCTGTCTTGAAAAACAAGAACAAAAAAAAAAAACAAAAAGAGTTTTTTTCTTCTTAGACTATATTCTAATCATATGAAGCTTAAAAAGTCTCTTGCAAAACTTTTTAATTTTTAGGATTATAATAAATTTGCATCATTTCCTCCTTGTTTTTCCTCCCTCCAAACCTTTTCATAGACCCTCTTCTTGCTGTCTTTCCAGTTCACTGCTTCTTTTTCATTAGTAGTTGTTACACACACACACACACACACACACACACACACACACACACACACACACACACTCTCACACACACCACACACACACACACATTCACATACTCACACATACATATACACACATATATATATAAAATATGTGTGTATATGTGTATGTGTGTGTGTTTACACTCACATTCCTAAGTTTAACCTGTTTAGTGTATATAATTTTACTTGTATGTGTGTTTTCAGGGCTGGCCATTTGGTATTGGATAACAAGTTAATACACTCCGCCTTAGGGAAGACAATCTCTGTCCCTCTCAGCATGTGTTACTTGCTTGTAGTTCTTTATGTAGGGTTGAGGCCTCTGGGCTTTCCCATCCAGCTTTGTTACTGTTTTTGTTCAGCTCGAAACCTTGTTTTTTAAAAATGAACGTGGGATATTTCCAGTTATGGATTTTCCTTTTTTATACTATAATTTGAATTGAAAATAAATGTTTATTTTATGTGTATGTGGGTACAGTCTGAAGGTTCTGGCCCAGCCTAGCCCTGAGGCCTGGACTTGAAGTCCCAAATAATCACACAAAGTCTTATATTAATACAACTGTTTAGTCTATGCTTAGTCATATCACTTGCTAACTCTTACTCTTAAACTAACACATGACTCCTGTTTAGCCATGTGGCTTGGTACCTTTTCTCAGAGCAGCATTCTCATTTTCTTTCCTCTGTGTCTTCTGGTGTCTACCTCTCCTCTTCCCCTTCCCAGAGTTTTCTTAGTCTAGTAGCCATGCCCATACTTCCAGCCTTGTGACCCATCTGCCTACTCACTAATCAGTGTTTTATTAAACCAATAGGAGTGACAAATATTACAATGTACAAAGACATGATCCCACAGCATTTCCCCCTTTTTTCTTTTTAAAACAAGAACCCTAAATTTAATCTTCATTGTATAGCTTTTTGCTTCACCATTATCTACAATACCTTGTAACCAACACCGTAAACATCCTTAATCCATTTTTTTGGGGAATGTGAGTGTTTTGTCTGCATGTGTATCTGTGTATTACATGCAAGCCCATGGGCTGCCATATGGTGCTGGGAGTCCAACCTGTGTCCTCAGGAAGAAAAGCCAGTGTTCCTAAGAGCTGAGCCAGTTCTCCAGCCTCAAAGCTTGAATTTTTGAGGATGGAAACAATTTGTGTTATACATATAAGGGATACTCAATATTGTTTTTTTATTCCCTGCTTCCTTCATGTTCTTTCAGTGTCTCCTCATACATACTCACTTATTTTTAGTTTTATCTTTTCAGAGCATATGCATGTATGTCTGGCCCTACCTCTCCTTTGCATGTTACATGAAATTTAGTATAGTGGATATACAAAGCAGTCTTGAGGGAAAAGAGCAATTCTGGAAGTAGCAATCTTTTTTTAAATTTTAGAATAATGTATTTTAAAATTATTAGGAAGACTTTTAAGAGATCAAGTTACTAAAATTACATGACCATTGAAAAAACAGCATGTTTTACATTCAAAGTGGAAAACTCAAAACACTGCACATAGTATAGTACTGATTTGTAAAGTTAAGCCATCAAAATAGAGGGTGTTTGCCATAATTTCCACTTTTCTAATATGAAAGGTGTATGATTTGATTTTTAACATTAATGAATCTTTATTTAAAAATTGTACTGTTTGCAAAGTTTCATATGTTAAAATAAGAGCTATATCTTTAATGTATTTTTAAAAATTTTTTTATTTAAAAGTTTTTTCCCATATCTACCACTGTCCTAAGGAGAACAATAAAGAGGATCAATGAATCAAGGAGTTGGTTCTTTGAGAAGGTTTGCAAGACAGGCAAACCCTTATCCAAACTAACCAAAGGGGGGGGGGGGGGAGAGAGAGAGAGAGAGAGAGAGAGAGAGAGAGAGAGAGAGAGAATATACAAATTAAAAAATTAGAAATGAAAGGAGATTATTATAACAGACACCCAGAAAATCCAGAGAATCTTTACTTTGAAAACCTGTACTCCACTAAAATGGAAAACCTAAAAGAAATAGACAGCTTACTGGACAGGTACCACTTACCAAAATTAAATCAAGACCAGATAAACTACCTAAGTAGACCTACAACTCCTAAGGATATTGAAGCTGTTATTAAAAGTTTCCAAAGCAAGAATAGCCCAGGGCCAGATGGTTTCAGTGCAGATTTTCAAAGAAGAACTAATACCAATACTCCTCAAATTGTTCCACACAATAGAAACTGAAGGAACATTGTCAAACTCTTTTTATGAGGTTACAGTCCTAGCCACTCAAAGATGCAGCAAAGAAAAAGAATTACAGACCAATTTCCTCATGAACATACATTTAAAAAAAAAAAAACAAACAAACCAAAAACCAAAAAAAACCCCAACTCAATAAAATACTGCCAAACCGAATTCAACAACATATCAAAAAAAACAAAACAAAAAAACAACAACAACAAAAAAAAAAACAAAAAAAACCATACACCATGAAGTAGGCTTCATCCCAGAGATGAAGGGATGGTTCAATATATGAAAAACAGTGAATGTCATCCATCATGTAAATGAACTGAAAGAAAACAATACCACATGATCATCTCCTTAGATGCTGAAAAAGCCTTTGACAAAATCCAGCACTCCTTCATGATAAACCTGGAGTGATCAGGAATACAGGGAAAATACCTAAATATGATAAAGGCTATATAAAGCAAGCCAACAGCTGTTGTATTTTGGTTTCTCTGGGTCCCGGTTAGCCAGAGATCCGAGACACACAGACCTGCCGTGCCAGACCCCTCAGCTGCCCAGCCGCCAGGTCCCCAAAAATAACTCAGAGGCTTATATTAAGTTCATGCTGTTTGGCCTATGGCTCAGGCACATTGCTAGCTAGCTCTCATATCTTAAATCAACTCATTTTTATTAATCTACGGGCCACGTGGCGGCGGCCCGTAGCTCACCGGTGTTCCTTACATGTCGTCTCTTGGGCGGCTTCCGCGCGGTCTGCCTCTAACTCCGCCCTGCTTCTCTTACCTGAACTGACTCTCCTCCCACCTTTTTTATGGTGCCTGCCATGACCCAAACCAGCTCCTTTATTTAAAGATACAGTACGCACAAATGTATTCCCACAAACAGCGAACATCAAACTAAATGGAGAAACATTCAAAGCAATCCCACTAAAATCAGGAACAAGACAAGGCTGTTCTTTCTCCCCATGTCTATTCAGTATAGTTCTTGAATTCTTAGCTAAAGCAATAAGAGAACAAAAGAAGATCAAGGGGATACATTTTGGGAAGAAAGACGTCAAACTATCACTATTTGCAGATGATATGATCGTATACATAAGTGACCCCAAAATTCTACCATGGAACTCCTACAGCTAATAAGCACCTTTAGCAATTTAGCAGGGTACAGGACTAACTCAAAAACAAACAAACAAACAAACAAAAAACCAATAGCCCTCCTTTATACAAATGATAAAAGGGCTGAAAAAGAAATCAGGAAAACATCACCCTAACAGTAGCTGCAAATAGCATTAAATATCTTGGCATAACTCTAACCAAAAAAGTCAAAAACCTGTATGACAAGAACTGTAAGTCATTAAAGAAAGAAAATAGGAAAGATAGCAGAAAATGGAAGGATCTCCCATGCTTGTGGATAGGTAGGATCAATATAGTAAAAACGGCAATCTTACCAAAAGCAATCTTCGGATTCAGTGCGATCCCCATCAAAATCCCAACACATTTTTTGCAGCAACACTCAACTTCATATGGAATAACAGGAAAGCCAGGATTTCTAAATGAATACTGTTCAATAAAAGAACTTCAGGTGGAATCCCCATCCCTGACTTCAAGCTATACTATAGAGCTACAGTAATAAAAACAGCCTGGTACTGGCATAAAAACAGACTTGTGGATCAATGGAAGTATCATTCTTTAATTCAGGTTATGCTATATAATGATGTAGTGTGGATGAAGGAATTCTCCAGGTCAAGAGCTATAGCAATCAGTGTCTGCTGAGAGAATTTTCTTCAGTATGAACCCCTGATAGGTTAGCTCCCAAGATCAGCCTTAAACACATGAGCAACACATAAGTTGTGTACATTTTCTATATGTGTGTGTAGATATATGTACTATATGTACTAATGTATGTAACAATAAAACAAGAGCTCATGAATTTGGGAGCTGCACAGGAGTTGAAGGGGCAGAAAGGTAGAGATGATAGAGTACTCGTGAAATTTTCAAAAATAGATTATTTGAATAAAAAAGATTTATATGGATCTCCCTGTAAGTTTCTCTTTTTGTATTTGCCAGCTTGCATTCACAAGAGATGGACTCTGTGGTCTGTGGAATGAAATGGTTAAAGATGGAGAAATTGTGTATACTGGAGCAGAATTAACCCAAAATCGAGAGCTCCCTTCTAGAAAAGGTAAGAACTTTTAATGAATACATTTTATTTCATTATTACTATTATAATTGCATTTTAAAGTAAAAATTAAAAATTATGTGTGTGTGTGTCTGTGTGTATATATAGGTACCATTGTGTGCATATCAGGGAACAATGTGGGATTTGGTTGTCTCTGATGAGTCCTTTGGGTTTAACTCAGGTTGTCTGGTTTGGTGGTAAGTGCCTTTACATGCTGAGCTATCTCCTCCTCCTCCTTTAAAAATTATGTTTATTTATTTGTGTGTGTCAGTTGCATTTTACAGAGACTTTGTAATATGTTAGAAAGCAGAAGCACTGTGGTCTTTGGATCTTTGTTCTCCCTTTGATGATTTTCTGGTCTAAGATGTACTAATGGTAATGGAATATGTTCACCACTGAGCTACATCTATATCCTTCCCAGCATTTCTTACTATGTGTGTTCTGCAATAGTGTACTTTCCATTTCTGCAGTCATGGAAAGTATATAGGTACTGAACTGAGTGTCTTCCCAGTTACTGTAGCGTCATTCTCCTGAGGGCTTCAGTCTTCCTCTTGCTGTAGGACTCTGATTTGTGCTCTTGAAAGTAAAGTCTGACTTATGTTTGGAAATGCTTCATGTCTGCTGCTTGTTAACTGCCAAAATTTTTCCATCCCTGAAGAAGTGAAAGTAAATAATATGATCTTTAATAAAGTAAATGTTAGCATGTGTCGATTCCCATAGCCACACCATAATCTGGATAACTCCACTGTCTAGAGTCCTAGCGTTGTTCCTTTCATCCTCCTAGACCTTTATCCACTCTTCTGTTCTTGAGACATCAGTGCAGTGTCTCTGGTACCTGTGACTTCTATTTTCTGTAAGTAGAATGTGAGGCTCTTTTGTTTATTTAGTTTGTTCCCTTTTGCCATTTGGTGTTTGTTCCTGAAAAAACTCACTGCTAATATCTGAGGATGGACCCCAAGGTACCATGAAAAGGAAGAAGGAGAGGCAGACATCTAAAATTGTAGAGAGCACAGTTTATTGGTACCTACAGAAATATGGTCCTTGGCGGCCGCAAGACCAGTTGGATTCCTCAGTTTGAATCAAGAAGAGCAATGCATTTATGATTGGAGAAAAGTGATGTCATCATAGCTAGAATGTACTTGTTTATCTTAACATCCTATCAAGGAATCAGGTGTGCCCTGGGAGTCAAGGTCTAGTTATAAAACTCCATGTACCACTCTAGTGGTTTGTGGGTAAAAGAAGTGGGAAAAGCAATAGGGTTACTCTGGGATATCCATGGTGGTTATGACTTAGGATAACTGCAGTGTGGCCATATCACCAGGCAGGAGAGGGTCATGGGAACCTACTATTCTGTCAAGCCAGACAGAAGTGGAGCATTACCCAGAGTTACCAGACAGAAATGGAGCATTACCCAGAGTTACCAGACAGACAGAAGTGGAGCATTACCCAGAGTTACCAGACAGACAGAAGTGGAGCATTACCCAGAGTTACCAGACAGACAGAAGTGGAGCATTACCCAGAGTTACCAGACAGAAGTGGAGCATTACCCAGAGTTACCAGACAGAAGTGGAGCATTACCCAGAGTTACCAGACAGACAGAAGTGGAGCGTTACCCAGAGTTACCAGACAGACAGAAGTGGAGCATTACCCAGAGTTAGTTACCAGACAGAAGTGGAGCATTACCCAGAGTTAGTTACCAGACAGAAGTGGAGCATTACCCAGAGTTAGTTACCAGACAGAAGTGGAGCGTTACCCAGAGTTAGCAGACGGAAGTGGAGCATTACCCAGAGTTAGTTACCAGACAGAAGTGGAGCATTACCCAGAGTTACCAGACGGAAGTGGAGCATTACCCAGAGTTAGCAGACAGACAGAAGTGGAGCGTTACCCAGAGTTAGTTACCAGACAGAAGTGGAGCATTACCCAGAGTTAGTTACCAGACAGAAGTGGAGCATTACCCAGAGTTAGTTACCAGACAGAAGTGGAGCATTACCCAGAGTTAGTTACCAGACAGAAGTGGAGCATTACCCAGAGTTACCAGACAGAAGTGGAGCATTACCCAGAGTTAGTTACCAGACAGAAGTGGAGCATTACCCAGAGTTAGCAGACAGAAGTGGAGCATTACCCAGAGTTACCAGACAGAAGTGGAGCATTACCCAGAGTTAGCAGACAGAAGTGGAGCATTACCCAGAGTTAGTCACCCCTGTATTTGGCCCTTAACCTGTTCGTTCTGTTCTCAGTCCAGCTGCTCACTACCAGGATCAGATTTAATTGCTAGAAATGGAGTTGGTATTAACAGAGAATTAGAGAATTGGCTGGTGTGAAACACACACACACACACACACACACACACACACACACACACACACACACACACACACACACACACACACACTCTATGTAGTATAGATATGTAGTTTATGTGATTATTTTTGTTAGAGCCAACAGGACTTGTTGACATTTCAGGGTTAAGATTCTTTCCATCTTCTCATAGCCATGAAGAAGGAGGGGAGAGAGGGGAGACAGAGGACTTCTGAGATTTCAAAGCCCAGCCCAATGACACACCTCCTCCAAGAAGGCCACTTATTACTGTCTGGGACTTGGAGTGGTAGTTTTCAACTTTTCTTTTGTGTCTCAGTGGTCCAAATTATACTTGGATGATAATGGTCCTTAACATAAATTTATTGTGTGTGTGTTTCATGTTTCATCATGTGGACATCAGGGGACAGCTGTCACTTTTATGTGGGTTCTGGGGATTGAACTCTGATTGTCAGGCTTCCCCTGACATCATATCATCTCAGTGATAGTGGTCTTATATAGCAGTGCTTCTTATTGTACAGTTAGAAATACTTTACAGTTTGTCTCCCTGATTCTTCCTTTGGCTGTTCAGCAATTCTGAGTCACTGGATTAAAACAATTGATGTGACATCCAAATAGAAAACTATTAAGGACATTATGAAATCTAGTAGGACATTCAAAAACATTAAAAAAAAACTTCATGCTTTAAAGAATATTTCCCTATTGCATTCATAGTAAACTATGCTGAATCTTTTGCAGTTTTAATTCATGTCATTTTTTTTAAATCCTAAAACATTGAGTTACTGATGTGTGCTGTAATTTTTCCTATGTTTGGGAATAGCATTTGTAGAGACTGATAAGAGGTGCTCTCCCCCTCCTTCCCTCCTTTCTCCTATTCTTATTTGGAGTCAGGGCCTTACTTTATAGCCCAGGCTGGCCTGGAACTTACTATGTGTCTTGAACTCATGTGCTGGGGATTATAGGTATGAGCTACCATGCTCATCTTGATTGTTGCAGTTTGAAAATCAGTTATGGACTTAAGTCTTTTTAATTTTCCAGATGATGGTGTTGATACTCAGAGTGGAACCAAGAAAGAAGATCTTAATGACAAAGAGAAGAAGGAGGAAGAAGAGATGCCTGCACCCGTGTATAGAGCCAAATCAATTCTAGAGAGTTGGGTGTGGGGCAAGCAGCCAGGTAATACACTTTCTGACAGCAGTGGATCAGGTTTTTGTACTAAAGAAATTTCCTAAAATTAAAACCTGTATTACAGTAACATATTTCTGATGTAAAATATAACCATTTTTAAATGTACAGTTCATTAAATATGTTCATACTATGGTACAAAATTACTACCACCCATATCCATTAAAGACTATTACCCCAACCCTCCAGGCAACTATAGTCATTTTTGATGTGTGCACTTCATTCTTTAAAAGCACCACGCATATTAGATTCAGATAGTGTTTATTTTTATTATCTAGCTTATTTTGCTTAGTATATATTTAAGATTATCTATGCACTGTGGCTTTTTTGGTTTTTCAAGACAGGTTTCTCTGTATAGCCCTGACTGTCCTGGAATTCACTCTGTAGATCAGGCAAGCCTTGAGATTAGAGATCTACCTGCCTCTACTTCCTGAGTACATGCTGTGGCTTTTAAAATGTTAAACAATATTTTACTGTTTGTGTTTATTTTGATTATATCTGCTCCAGTTGGTAGACCCTTGGAGTACTTCTCCCTTTTGTTTTATAAAAATAACCTTTATGTAAAATAACTTTAATCTAGGAAGCTCATTTTATGTGAGTTTCTAACTCATTACTGGAGTCAGAAACAGTAAACATATTAACTGTCAAGTGTGTGTGTAGCAGTCTGAAGGTAGCCTCTCCTGGCGAGTGCCACTGTCAGCCTTGGGGTCTGACTCATTGTCGTTGTACCCTGAGAGTGTGAATGCTGCCACAGACATGGTTGTCCAGCGTCTGCTTGAGGTCACCGCTTTTAGTTCTGTTTGTGTTCCCAGGTACACTGGATCATGTGCGGATGCTGTGATAACTTTTCCCAGCACTGCTGTGGTGTTTGCTGAAGCCACGCTAGGTTTTCATTCTCTCAGCAGTCCACAAGGATTCTAGTTTCTCCACGTGCATGCTAACACTTGTTATTTTACTCTTGATAATGTGCACTCAGAGTGTGAAGTGCTGTGTTAACTGTTTGATTTGTATTTATTAATGATTAAGTGATATTGAGCATTTCATATGCTGATGGATATTTATTCAAGTCTTTGTTTTTGAAAATACATATTTTGTTTTAGTTATGGCATGTGTAGATGATGTTGAATTCATCACTTCTTCTTTTCTTCTTTGGTTCTCTTTTATTTAACTTAATTAAAAAAATATGCATTTTTGTTTAAAAAATTTGTTTTTGTGTATATTGGGGCTTGATCCGGGAGTCTTGTATAAGCTAAGCACATGGTAAGCACATTCTTAGTCACCACAAAGGTTTCAGTTCACAAAGAATATATGAAATATTCTGGTGAAAATTTATAAAGACATGACTGTCTACCACGATTATAGTTTTATTTTGAGAATTAATTGTTCTTATCAGTTTGGTGTTGACATTAAGACTTATTTTTTTCCTTCTGCATATACATGTAAGTGTGTAAGTATAATTTAAGTTTTACTTGTAGTAAATACTAGTTCCCAGCTCATAGTGTTTTTGTAAGCAGACTGAATATAATTTAGACATTTGATTTTTTTTTTTGTCTGTTTTGTGATGAGAGAAAGTCTGACTGCTTTTCTTCTCTCTCTCTCTCTCTCTTTTTTTTTACTAAGAGTATTTGAAGCCTTTAGTGTTAATTGTAGGCTTTTCTTTCAGGTCTTCAGGCTTTACTTCATGTATTCTTAAAGCTCAGTAATTAGGTACATGAACTTTTAGGACTTTTTTTTTTTTCAAACTGGCAGAAGAGAAATATATTAAAGCATTGAGATTGCATCTCGCCCTCAGACAGAATGCATATCATTAAGAAAGCAAATGACAAATGCAGGTGAGGCCATGGTAATAAAGGAACCCTTATGCACTGCTGATGGGATGATAAGTTTAACCACTATGAAAGTCAGTATGGAGGTTCCCCACAAAACAAAAACAGAAATACTATGTGACCCAGCTGAACTGCTGCTGGGTATATACAAGGAGAACTCAAAGTTAACACAACACAGATACTTGTATATCAGTGTTCATTACAGCAATATTCACAGTAGCTAGCCTAGGTGTCTAAGGAAAATATGCTGTATGCATGTGTGTGTATATGTGTATGTATGATGTAAGTTTTATTCAGCCATGAAGAAGAAAGAAAGTGATAACATATACCTTTAGTCCCTGTATTTGAGAGGCAGAGACATATAGGTCTCTGAGTTCAAGGCCAGACTGGTCTAAGTAAGTTCCAAGACAGCCAGGACAGGGCTACATAGAGAGACCCTGTCTCAAAAAACAAAAATTATATCATTTGAAGGAAATTTGGTGCATCTGGAGATCATCAAATTAAGATTAAAAAGATAAATGTTACCTGTTTTCTCTCATTTGTAGATCTTAGATTTTGTATAAATCTATAAAATTATATATGTAGGATGTAAAAATAGAATAGGAATAATGAGTAGGGAGGGAGGGAAGGGGAAGATGAATGTAGTTAAAGCATATGAATAATGTATGAAAATGTCCATGAAACTCGTCACCATCCACAGTAGATACGTGCCAATGAAAATTGAAATCAGAAATACAAGATGGAAACTGACTTTCCCGAAGATGTAAAGCATTTTACTAGTCTTTTTTGATATCTAGAAGGAATTTCTTAGGGACATATCTGTGATTGCCTTGTCTTTGAGGATGCTGAGTGTAGTGAGGGCTTAGGTGCTTTTTAGTGTTTCTTATGCCTACTGGCTTGAAAAGGGTGCTCTGAGAAGTCTGGGATGCTACTTCACTGGAAATCGTTTGTTGCTCATCTTATTTTCAATATCTGTCAGCTCTTAGGCATTTCAGTTTTATATTGTTGGTGTGTGGGTCTGGCATCCTACCACAGTGTCTGTTCACCAGGAATGAAGTTGAATTATGGGAAGCGCTGAGATACAATTTCTGATGCTTTCTAAGAACTTCACTTTGCAGGGAAAGCACACTCAAGTGATGGGTAGCCAGAAACTGCTGTCTTTCATTCAAGAGAAGTTAGTTGTGGCTTTGTGATTGTTTGTCAGGGTCCAAGTGTTGAAGGCTGATTACTGTTATAGTACAGACAGAACAAACACAGGAGTAATGTTAGCATGGAGCTCTTGCGTGGTAACTTAATTTACAACTACATGTTTTTGTAGTCTTAGTTAACTTGTTGCTAGGTAGGATTTTTTTTTAAAACTTATTTTATTCATATGATTGTCTTATAGCTACTTAAAAAAACCTTTGTGAAAAATTCATACACTAGAAGGAATAGCTTAATCACGGATCATACAGTCTGACTACTTTATCTTCCAGTAAAATAGTTCCATAAATGCATTCCTTTAATTAGTTATTCATACAGTGTAATTTTATGGTAACACCTCTTTTGGGTTTTGGGAGACCTATCTGTAGCCCACATGTAAAACAAATATGGTATGGTGGCTCTGTTTATAATCTTAGTACTGAGAAGCTAGAGATAGGCAGATCCCTAGGGCTTGCTGGCCAGCCAGCCTAGTGTTCTTGGCATGTTGTAGGCCAGTGAAGAACTCTGCCTCAAAAAGCAGGTAGATGGCAATGAAGAATGGCACCTGAAGTTGTCCTTTGGCCTCCCCACACATGTGCACTCACCTACACAGAAACTTTTGCATATGAACATAAACACACACTCAAAGTAAACTTTGTTTTTATTTTGAATGTAGTTGTATAGAAAAGAGGCTAGCGATTTTTTTTTTTTTTTTTCTAGAAATGGGCTACTGAGAAGTTTGGCTTTATAGTTTTGAAGTTGTTTATTCATTCTCTGGGGCTAAGCCTTGAGTCCAGGGCCTTCTGCATGTCAAGTGAGTGCTTTACAGCCCTTCAGTTTTGAATTAGAAACTTTTACATGGTGATTACAGAGAAGTAGTGTATGGTGGAGGCCAAAAGTCTTCCATGTCTTGTGCTATTCTCCTCTGTGTGATTTTAGTCAAATTACTTAATCCCTCTAAGCCTGAGTTTCCTATGTGGACAAGGAGTACTGCTAGCTAGCATGTGCACAGTGTTTAATGCTTTGGGTAGCATTGTATTCTTAGGTATTTCTATTGTCATTGTCTAGTTTCTCAGTTACTGTCAACCATGCCCAAGGTATTGACAAGTTACAATGTTTTCTTATCTTGTGTTTCAGATGTGAATGAACTGAAGGAGTGTCTTTCTGTGCTCGTTAAGGAGCAGCAAGCCCTGGCTGTCCAGTCAGCTACTACTACACTCTCAGCCCTGAGGTTGAAGCAGAGGCTGGTGATCCTAGAACGCTATTTCCTTGCCTTGAACAGAACTGTTTTTCAGGAGAATGTCAAAGTTAAATGGAAAAGCAGCAGCATTTCTGTGCCTCCCACAGAAAAGAAAAGGTAATAATAAAATGGAAGAACCCTGTTGGCATCTCCTTGTAAGTTCTGGCTCTTTTGTTTAAGACAGTTTATTACTAAAGATATTTCCATACATGTGGTTTTTAATTTGTGGATATTACTACATAAACAGCTTTGCCCATGGTATTAACTGATAACTACTAGAATATTTAAGGCTCATGTAAAGCTATATTTACATGATTTATAGCCCACATGATGGTTACTAGTCTGAGAGCTCTGAATATGTGAGTAGCTGATGCTAAGAGACCTTAAACACACTTGTGTGTTGGTCATATCATCCCAAGATACAGAAAGTGTCTTGAATGCTTTGTGGGCTTAAGCATTGGCCAGTTAATTGGAGTATCTTTCATTAACATATTTTAATTCATTCTAAAATTTAAAAAAAAACTTCAGATTTATAGTAGGTTGTTTTTACGAATTTGTGCCTGGGTACACACACACAAATACACACAGGTAATAATAGGAAAGAAACAGTCTCTCATTTTGAGAGTAGTACTTAATACTGGCATAGAATTATAAATTCTCTCTTGGGGGCCAACGTCCTGACTATCTGAGGAGAGTTGAGCTTCATGTTTACACAGAAACAGTTTTCTTCAAGGGAAAAAGTTCTTCAAACTTTCTTATTTTAACATATATACTCAGATTTGTCAGTTCTGTTGTGCGTAATACTTAAGATTTCTCATTTGGAAATATATTCCTGTGTTCTTGGCATCCAGTGCCTCTCATGGAAGCAGCAAATAGCTCTCTTCTCTCTTCATAGTAGCTTATAGATGTGTACACAGCTTTCCTGTACTATTCAGGCCCTCACAGATAGGTGCACACAGCCTCTCCTGCACCATCCAGGTCCCCACAGAGAAACTTTTCCTTTACAGTGGATATTTTATGCAGTTAAAAAAATTGAAACTAAAATCCTCCAAGGATTCTGATAGCTAAAGAAGATCATAGGTTATACCCTGGCCTACATTTTTACTTTATTATTTTCATTTTTCTCTGACCAGTTATACCTTCTGTGTTTATCAGCAGCTCCCGTCCCACAGGCAGAGGGGTAGAAGGACTCGCCAGAGTGGGGTCCCGAGCAGCGCTTTCCTTTGCCTTTGCCTTCTTACGAAGGGCCTGGCGCTCAGGTATTTGTACAGCATGTTGTTCTGTTTCCTTCATAGATAGGAGTTTTGAGTTCCTTGAGCAATCCTGCTACAGCAGCTTCCCTGTTGGCTACCTACCAGCTAGACCACCATGTCCCTGAGCCCATGTTGGGTGTTGTTCAGAGTAGTTTAATCTTTGTTAATATCTTCGTTCTCTTTACTGTAGTTCTTTTTTATTTTTATTTTGTTTTATTTTAGGATGAGAGGCCACAGGGTCTCTGAGTTCTCAGGTCTGTGTTTTTAAGAAAGTAATCATTTATTACAACCCACCTCACCTTCTTCACCATGGAATGCCTTAGTAAGAAGTTATCAGTTGAGTACCCATGATCTGAAAATATGCAATCTGAAATGATTCAAAATCTGAGGTCTTTTGACTTATGATATCACAAGTAGAAAATTCCATACTCAGCCTCATAGGATAGGTTGCTGCCGGAATGCAGCCATACTAAAGATGCTGCATGACATTACCTCTGGTAACCTGGGTGTTTCTTAGTGTAACATGTATATGAGACAGAAGTAAAATTAGACTTCAGTCCCTTCTCAAGGAGATGGACACACACACACACACACACACACACACACACAGCAACGGAGTCACTTCTGACACTCAACATTTCAGGTGTGACATATTCATTTAATATGTCTCACACACACTGCTTATGTGATTGGATGATACCAAAGGTGGAATGGAATTTCAGCAGTGGTGTTAGAACTTGACCAGTTGGATGAAGAATTTGATGAATGTCTTTTCACTTGAGGGGTTGGAGGCTCGGTGGGAGTGACTGGAACTCTGTCAGCAGTGCCTCACTGTATGTTTCTCAGGTGAAGATGCAGATCTCTGCAGTGAGCTCTTGCAGGAGTCCCTGGATGCCCTTCGAGCTCTTCCTGAGGCCTCTCTCTTTGATGAGAGCACGGTATCTTCTGTGTGGCTGGAGGTGGTAGAGAGAGCAACGAGGTTCCTCAGATCTGTTGTAACTGGGTGAGTTTGTGCTTTCTTGCTTTTCTGTGGAGTAGCTCCAGTGTGCTTGAGCCTCTTTCTTACTTCACTTTACTGTTCTCTTGGGAACTTGCAGACTATGCTTTGCTGCTATGTTCTCAGCATACTTTACAAGTTCTGCTGTTCATGTTAAACTTTGTCTTTTTTTTTTTTTTTTTTGGTTATTTTGAGACAGGTTTTCTCTGTGTAACAGCTCTAGCTGTCATGGAACTAGCTTTGTAGGTCAGATTTGCCTGCTTCTGCCTCTGGAGTACTGTGATTAAAGGCATGAACCACCATGCCCAGCTTTAAAATTGTTTCTGTACATTTTGTTTCGTGTGAAGTATTAGTGTGTGGGTGTGTGGGTGGGTGGGTGGGTGGGTGGGTGGGTAGGTAGGTAGGTATATGTATGGGTGCACGTGTCACAGTGTCCTAGGGATTGAATCCAGGTAAATCAGTCTTGGCAGCAAGTACTTTTACCTGCTGAGCCAGCTCTTTGGCCTATTCTCAGTTTATTAGATGATTTAATTTAAGATTATTGTAACTTAACTGAAGAAGCTGTCACATTGAATGTGATGGGGAATACCAGATTTGTTTTTGTTTTTTATTGTTGTTATTTTCTGTTTTCTGGAGGTATTTGATGTTTTATCTATCATAATGTGATATGTGTGTGCCCCTTGGTGTTAATGAAGAGTTTTGAGGGATTGATGGTGTTGTGGATGCTCTTGTGCCTGGTTTGGTGGTTGTCTCTATGCTCAGGTCCTGCTTTTTCTCCTTGGGGGAGGGGGGAAGATGGCAGAGAAGCAACGACACAGCCTGGGGAGACAAGTTGAAACAAGCAAGTCTAATTTTATTATGGAGAGGAAGACCTTAAATACTTTTTTCCCAGACCCTGCTCCCAGCCAAGGGAAAGGACTTTGATTTGCTGGTATCTGCTCTGCAGCTGCGGCTCCAGACAATGGTTTCTCACTGGTCTAAGAATGTTGTATCCAGACTCTGCCCTCTTCAAGGCCCCTAGGCTCAGATCCCAGGATGGCTTATGCAGAAGTGCTTAGGAGCACATGTTTTAAGGCATCACCAGTTTGCACTGATGAGGGCTGGCTGGTCTCTAGGCCCCTTAGAAGCCCATATGTTCTACAATTGTGCTTGCTTGGAAGTCTTGGTAGATAACATATGAGCCCATTGCTACTCAAACAAAATGTTCTATACTTCAGTAGTAGTAGGGCAGTTGCTGAGCATGTACAACTAGATTTGATCCTTCTCACTGCAGAAAAAAAAATGTATAAATCTGTTTATACTATAGCTAGTTTACTATTGCTATAACAAAAACCTCAGACAACCAAATGAAAGGAGGGAGGATTTTGGCTGATGGCTTCAGAGACTTGTCTATGGTCACTTGGCCCTGTTGCTTTGGACCTGTGTCCCCAGAGTTCACCGTGGAGGAGCCTACTTCATTCATGGCAGCCAGTAAGAAAGAAAGAAAGGGGAAATAGTAGGCTTGGAATATTCCTTTAAATACACACACACACACACACACACACACACACACACACACACACACACACACACACACACACACACACCACACACACACACACACACACACACACACACACACACACACACACACACACACACACACACACACACACACACACACACACACGACTTTGATCAAAATGGGAGTTTTGAATTGCCCTGTTTCTGATTTGGGTTCGACATCTGCACTCCTCCTTTGACAAACTGGTAGTCCTAAAGTACTTGGTGGTCCCCTGCTCTGAGGAGGTTGCTTATATTGAGCTTAGTGTGGACACCCAATTGGCATAACATACTATAGTCCAGAGTTTCTGAACTCAGGTGATTCTTAGTTTTTTGGTAGTTGTGACTATAGGTGTATGTTTCTGCTCTTGCCTTAAATATGAATCTGTAGTGACATTTTTTTTTTAAATTACAGAAAATGATAGAAAATTAAATACAAAGACACAGAGAAGGAAAGCTAGTGTGTTCTTGTCTCTTTAGCAGAAGTTATAGCCATTTATTTCTATAATCAGCAGGGATGCCTTTGTCACTGGCACATGAGTCACGAGTCTGTCTCCTAGGTGTGTTGGTAAAGGTTTTACTGTAGAATTTTAAAGCCAAAGCCCTGAACATTGCCTTGAAATTAATTTTAAAAATCAAATGTCAATTATAACCTTCCCTTTCCAGTTTTAGATTCAGGAAATTAGTTATTTTTTATTGAGTAACAAAGTTCAAATATTTCTTTGATGTGTAATACAAATATGCATAGACATGTGTCTTTAGATTTTTTTGGTGACTTTAAAAATTAATTCTCCAATTTTGCATAGGAAATTTGATACTATATTTTATTCAATTTGAAAAATGCCCCCCCCCCCCAAGCTTCCCTTTCCTTTCACTCTCCCATCCTTCCTCCCTTGAGACAGGCTGTCATGCAGCCCAGGCTGATCCCAAGCTACTATGTAGCCAGGGATGACCTTGAACTTCTGATCCCTTTGTCTCTGCCTCAAGTACTAGGATTTTAAGTGTGTAATTTCGTCTACCTTATACAATGCTGGAGACCATATATACAGGGCATATATGCATAGTGAAAGGACTTGACTGAGCTACAGCCCAACTCCATTAAAATGTTTTTACTCATTTTTGTGTAATGGTACAACTTATTTCATACTTCAGAAACATGGCTTCTGTCTTCTAATGTAATATAATATCTGCATTCATGCTTTTTAAAACTAACATCTTTAGTGGCTGGGAAGTATAGCTCAAATGATAGGGCTTCATGCCCAGTTTGTCCAAGGCTCAAGATTTGATTCCACACTAGAAAAAGTAGCCCTCCCAATAAAGATCTTTTCATCTCTCTCTTCCTCCCCCTCCGCAGTCCCTTTCCTTCTCCCTCCCCTCCTTGTGTATGTGTGTATATGTATATATGCTTGTCGTTTTACATGGGCGATTGAATATAATTAGCTTGCTGGTATGATCTTAAGTTTGCTGCTTTCTCTGATGTTGCCTAGCCTTCCTTACTGTCATTTCAGGGATGTTCATGGCACACCAGGGACTAAGGGGCCAGGAGGAGTTCCTCTGCAGGATCAGCACTTGGCTTTGGCCATCCTGCTGGAGTTGGCTGTCCAGAGAGGTACTCTTAGGTGAGTGATATGAGGCTCATGTCCCCTCAGGAGATGCTTGTATGTCTGTACACATGCTGTGCTGTAGAATTCTACTTGTTTGTGGCTATAGCAAATTGTGCTGTTCTGTAGCTAGATCTTCGTCCCAGGGCCCTGTGTTTATTCTCATGCTCATCTATTTTGTTTTCTTTGTTTCTTTTTAGGCTAATTTGTCTGGTCATCTAGGACTTGTTTTTAAGATGTTTTTCCTTAAACAACTATTCATCTAGTTTTTATGAAATAGTTATTCTTACTTTATTGATTTAAGATCCTAGAAGTTTATGTAGAGAATACTATTTGAATGTTTTAGCTATTTTTATGCTTCATATCAATAGAGGCAAATGTCTTTAGCTAAATTCTTGGCATTGATTTCAGTGATTTAATTGCCAAGAATTTTTTTCCATGACGTTATTTTAGCATCTTTACGTATCATTGTCCTCCTATAATTCTAGTTACTTATTTGTTTGTTTCGTTTTGGTGTGATATGACAAACATTAACCTGTTTTTATTAGAGAGTAAATACCTTCCTTTTCAGCCAAATGTTGTCTGCCATCCTGTTGTTGCTTCAACTGTGGGACAGTGGAGCACAGGAAACTGACAATGAGAGGTCTGCCCAGGGCACCAGTGCTCCTCTTTTGCCTCTGCTGCAGAGGTTCCAGAGCATCATCTGTAGTAAAGACATGCCACATGCAGAAGGGGACATGCATGTGAGTATCACTTGGGGTTTTGTGTTTAGATGACTCTTTATTCTTCTAAGAATATCAAAGCACTAGTTTTATTATATATGAGCCAGAGTGCAGATCTATGGGAGTTATTGGTGATAGCAAAAGATGGGGCAGGTATGGAAGGTCAAATGCACTATATTGACAGGGTAGAGTACTATAAAGTGTATACATGTACTATAAAGATCCTTTCATATGGCAGCTTTTAGATTTGTACTTAAAGAGGAACATGGTTTGGCATGGATCCATTGACCTTTCAGAGATCTGCCTATGCTGTCTGCCATGTTCACTTGCAGACTTCTTTGCTGATTCAGCTGAGGTGATCTATGTGTGTCTGTCTGGTTTGGTGCCTGTGTGTTCTCTGCAGCTGCTAGAATGCTTGCTGTGTTAGGCTGTTTTGTGTTAATGTAAACAAATACTCATGAAATGGCAGGATTGTGGCTCCTTACAAGTACATGTTGAACTTTTTATTTTTTATTTTTTGTAAAGTTAGGTATTTTTGTTATCACTTGGGCCTAATTTATGTGTTTAACACTTTTAAGTGACAATAAAATTCTGTTTTTGCAATAATTAGACACATGATACTGATTGTAAATAAAATAAGGCTTTGAGTGGACAGGTAGGCCAGGTAATACAGACCTGTAATCCTAGCTCGTTTTGAGGCTGAGGCAGGAAGATCCAAGATTTAATGTTAGCATAGGCAACTTAATGTTTCAGTCAGGTGGGATAAGGATTAGTAAAGATTCTTAAAGATGCTTAAAGCTTTAGATTCAGTCCTGGAGACTTTAAAAACCAGAAAATAAAACAAAGTCTCCTTTTAAGTGGGCACTATTCATATCAAAATGAGGGATTTTGTTGTGTTTTCATTTTAGCTTCCATGTTGAAACACTGTGTTATGTTTCAGAGATTTTGCTCTGTGTTCTTATACTTTAAAAAAAAGTGTGTGTGTGTGTGTGTGTGTGTGTGTGTGTGTGTGTGTGTGTGTGTGTGTATGTGTGTATGTATTCGTGCTTGTCTGTCTCCATCTTCACCTTATATGGATGCCAGAGGTCAATTTGGAGTTTTGTTCCTCAGGAGCTGCCCACTTTATTATTTCCGAGACAGGGTTTTAGAATTCCTCAGGTAGTTCAGACTGGCCAGTGAATATATCTCAACATCCTTTGCTCAGGGATTCCGAGTGCATAACACCATGTCTGACATTTACGTGGGTTCTGGGAATTTAACTCAGGTCCTCATGCTAAGCACTGTATGGACTGAGCTAATTTCCCAGTCCTCTTACTAGGAATTGAGGGCAGTGTTTCCTATAGAGTAATTTGGCTATATAAACAGTTCATATGAAGTCAACTGTTGTGTGGCATAAAAAGTACATAGATTGTAAGTCATTATTGTATATTCATAAGCTACATATAGAAGGGTATAAATGTATAAGGCAGTTGTATGACCAGCATTGTTTGATGGCTAAAATATAAGATATACAGGGAATGCATAGCTAAGTACCAAAACAAAGAGTGATTAGAAGTTGATGGTGATATTTTTCTCCCACTGTTTCTGAGTATGTTTATTTCTTTCTCTTAATCTAGCTTTTATCTGGCCCTCTGAGCCCCAATGAGAGTTTTCTGAGGTACCTTACTCTTCCTCAAGACAATGAGCTTGCCATTGATTTGCGACAAACTGCAGTTGTTGTCATGGCCCACTTAGATCGACTGGCTACACCCTGTATGCCTCCTCTATGCAGTTCTCCAACATCTCATAAGGTATCTGCGCAGACTATTTTCTTGTGTAATGATGAAGTGTGCTGGACAAGCCCTTTACCATTGCCTTAGCTTCTTTGCTTGTGTGATTTTACAAAAAATAAAAATATCAGTCAACAGCATTGTAAGAGAGAAAGTGTTGATTATTCTAGCTCACAGTTTGAGTGTACATGACAGCGGGGGCTTGAAGCAGCTGGTCTAATTTCATTCACAGTCAATAAACAAGAGAGTAGTGAGTGCCTATTAATGCTCAGCTTGATTTTTCCACTGCCCGGGAGTTTGTCTCACCCACAGTTAAGATGAGTCTTCCCACATCAATTTGTATATCAAGATAATTCCCTCAGGCATGTCAAGAGGATCACCTCCCAGGCTATTCCAGATTCTGCCAGGTGGATAATTAATGCTAACCATCACAAACACTGAGCAGTAACCAACCAGCTTAGTATGCTTTGTGTGATTAGGAGTACTTTCATTCTTTGTATATGCCAAATTTATTCCCTTCTTCCCTCTCTCCCTCTGTCCTTCCTTCCTTCCTTTTTCCAAAACAGTGTCTCTCTAGTGCCCTGGCTGTCCTGGAACTCACTCTGTAGATCAGCCTGGCCCTGAACTCACAGAACTCCCTTTGCCTCCCAAGGTTGAGATTAAGGTGTGGACGACAGTCATCCATCAGAAATTTAGTATTTCTTATAATGGTGGTTGGGATGTTTAAGTGTGTATTGGTCAGTGACCTGAGGGAGTGATGAGGTACTAGGGCATGCAGGAAGGAATGAAGAAAACAAACATTCAGAAATGCTCAGATCAAGTGGGCTGTGCTTACTTAGACAGAGGGCACCTACAGCCCGGAAACTGAATGAATTTTTTGTGTAGGTTTAAGTACAGTATAAGGAGGTTAATGAGTTTAGTGGGAGCCCTGCAGGGAAGCAGAGAACAGGGGAACAGGGACTGAAAACATCTGGGAGGGAGGGTAAGCTGCAGTGGATGCTTTCTGCTTGCATTGTTGTCCTAGTTAGGGTTTTTATTGCTGTTGAGGAAACACCATGACCAAAAAGGAAATTGGTGGGGAAAGGGTCTATTTAACTTACACTTGAGCATCGCTGTTCCTCACTACAGGAAGTCAGAAACAGGGCAAGATCCCAGAGCCGGGAGCTGATGCCTAAGCCATTGAGGGATGCTACTTTTGGTTTGCTTTTCATGGCTTGCTCAGAACACCTTACAGAACCCAGGACCAGCAGTCCAGTGATGGCCCCACACATGATGGGCTGGGCCCTCCCTCATTGATTGCTAATTGGGAAAATGCCTTACAGCTGGATCCCAGTAAGGCATTTCCTCAGTTGAGGCTCCTTCCTCTGTTGACTCTTAACTTGTGTCAAGTTGACTTAGAAAACCAGATAGTACAACTGTCAACAATGGTACTCTGGTTGGGGGAAGGCTTTTCTGTTTTCCTGAGTCTGACCTGGGAAGGCTTTTCCATTTGCATGAGTCTGAGGCATTTGGGTCCTGGACATGGCTGTTCTCATGTTGATAACATACTTATTTAGGACTTTTTCCACTCCCCAGGCTTAAGTGGCCAAATAAGGAGTCTTAGAGAGCTCATCTTTGTCCACATGACGACAGGCTTCCTGTCATCCATAGGGAAATGCTGGGAATCACACCCATGGTCTTGTTCACTCTAATCACATATCCAGTCACTGAAGTAGTTAGTATATAATGCTAGTAATGTATAATGTTAGCTATAATGTAAGAACAATGCAGTCATTTTATGTGGACTATATAAATAGTAATGGTGGGAGTAGGGATTGGCCTGGATGATAAGAATCTGGAGTGTGCTTGCCTATCAAAGAAATCACAATATGAACACAGCTACTGATTGCAATGTTACGCCTGTTGTGTCCTTGGGAAAATGAATGTTTGAGATGGTATTGTTCTTGTTGAGATTATACATAGTAATCCTGGCTTTTAACCCAAGTTTGTTTGCTTTTTATTTGTAATATGAATAGAAGTTTATTAAAAGAAAATAAAAATCTCTTAAAAAAAACCCTCAACAAGCTGAATAAGTTGGGTGGTTGTGGCACACACCTTTAATTTCCAGCACTTGGGAGGCAGAGGCAGGTGGATCACAGTAAAGTGAGTTCAAGGCCAACCTTGTCTTACAGAATGAGTTCCAGGACAGCCAAGGTGACACAGAAAGACCTTGCCTTGAAACAACAACAAAAAAACCCTCAAAACCCTCCCAAACCAAACCCAATCCCAAACCCACACCCAAACCTCCAAACCCCCAAAATGTGTACATCAAACATGGCCACATGGTTCAAAATCTGCTCTTTTGTTTCCTCTGACTTCCATATGCTGGGCATCCCATTTACTTAATCATTTTGCTAGTGTGGTCTGTAACTTTTCACTGTTTTCTGGAGTGAACGTACTGGTGGTAGCATGTTATAATTATTCTTTATTTTCTTTGTCTTTTTTTGTTTGTTTGTTTAGCTTACTCTTCTCACCAAATACTTTGAATCTATCTGTATCAGTAAATCGAGATGATCTCATAATTTTAAAGGTTGTTTTAATAGACATGTTGGTGTGTTGAGTGCTATCCATTTTCCTTCTCTCTCCTCTTCCTCCACTTCTCCCTATTGCTGCTGTTATTTTGAGACAGTGTCTCACTATGGAACCCTGGCTGGCCCAGAACTGGACATGTCTACCAGGCTGGCTTTGAATTCACAAAGTAAAACATACCCTTGTCTCTTGAGTGCCATGATCTAATGGCATATACTAGACTAGCTACCATGCTTGGCAATACATCTTTTTCTTAAAAAGTCTCTTTTTAATGGACACCTGAGTTATTGACAAAATTTTGCTACCCAAATACTACTGTGGCAGCAGATCTGGTACATGTTCTGTTTATCCCTAAGTATACATGCATATGTGCCTTTGCAATGTGTTAGTGAGGAAACCTAGTGTGGGCTAGTTATCTTCAGGTTGTTCCAGATAGCTTCATCTTATCACCCCTAACAACAAAGACATTGCTCCCAGCCTTATGCTTGGGTTTTTGATTTTCTGCCAGTTTTGACACAAAAATAAACTGAGTGGTTTGAGCACTGAAAAATATATTGAAAGTCCAGCTTTTGAGTGGTACCTTTGAAATGAAATATGGACAAAGTCAAGGAGCTTACCATTTAACTGAGGTAATATGAAATATTATGAGTTATTTTGATCTTTTTCAAGCCATCTCTTAATTTATTTTGTTTTTAGCTTTTGTAGTATTTCATTATTAGCTCTGAACGTTCTCTTACTCTAAAGAAAACATTTATATATGTTCTTTTTTAACAGGGATCATTGCAGGAGGTCATAGGTTGGGGATTAATAGGATGGAAATACTATGCTAATGTTATTGGTCCAATCCAATGTGAAGGCCTTGCCAGTCTGGGGGTCATGCAGGTGGCCTGTGCGGAAAAGCGTTTCTTGATCCTGTCCCGAAATGGCCGTGTGTACACACAGGCCTACAACAGTGACATGCTGGTACGTGCTGAGTATTGTGTGTCTGAATGCCTCATTCAGGGGTGGGGTCTCTGCTGTAGATGACATGGTGTAGTATTCTTGGTCATTGGTTTCTGTTCATCATTGCATATTATTCGTCATGTTAATTGTCTCAGTTATGATGATTAGTAACAGGATTTTGAGTTTTTTTATGTCAAGAACTCCATCAAGTCATTTCCATTGTTAATCACAATTGTTTTGTAAACTTTTCATGTATAAGGCAGTTAACTGAAAAAAGAATGGGTTCTGGTGAGGATGGTGGTACACTGGACATGTGTGTTCTTATTTAAGGACAGCACTTTGAGCTGTGTGTTTCTGTGTTGTTATACTGCCATGAGAAAACTCCATTCTCACACCAGCACTTGACATCCCATGAATTACTTGGAGAATTCTTACTATTTTCTTGGTGCTGGAATGGAGAACAGGTCAGAGCCCTGTTGTATTAGGGTTTTGGCCCAGACTTTCAGACCCACAGTCCCATAGTCCCACTGAAATATACAGACACTTGTATTAATTGTACACTGATTGACCTGGGGCCCAGGCATATAACTTGCTAGCTCTTGGTCTTAAACTAACCCATGACTCTTACCTTTTTTAGCCATGAGGCTTGGTTCTCCCCCCCCCCCCCCAACAGCATTTCAACTTCTTTCCTCTGCATCTGCTGGCATTTCATCGTGGTGTCTCTGTGGCTTCTCTGCCCTGTTCTTCCTGTTCCCAGAGTTTTCTTAGTCTGGTAGCCCCACCCACACTTCCTGTCTGCCTTCAGCCAATCAGTGTTTTTATTAAACTAGTAGGCGGGACAATTATTTACAATGTAACAACAACACATAATCCCACTACATTTCCCCTTTTCTCTTTTTGAAACAAGAACCCCAAGTCTAATTTCCTTTGTATAATTGTTTTCACTATTACCTTTAACAACTCATAACCAACACTGTAAACAAAGACAAACATCCATAATCCAGTTTTTGGGAATGTGGGTGTCGGTCTCTAGGCTACTTCCTGCTGAGTAGGGATGCTGGCAATCCGTGGGAACCCAAAGAAAAACTTTAGGACTATGTACAAGTCTTTAGTGGAGCAGTCTCGAAGGCTGGGTAATCTCAGCCAGTATCCTTAATGATGTTTTGGATGCAGAGCTCAAAGGAAACTGTAACAGAAGTGCTCTGAACTCATGGATCATCTTGGCCATCCTTTTCCATTGGAGATTTTTCAGGGGTCTTTCTTGATCAAACTTTATATTCTTTAACCAGTAATAAATCCATAGCTTCTCATTTTCTGTGGAAATAAAAAGAAAACGTGTTCCTAGTCTGCCATTGTTTTTGCTCAAGGAGAATGTGAATGGGGAAAGGGATTCTGTTCTCATTGTCCATTACTATAACTGACCAGTGTTCTTCCTGATTTTACCTTTCTAGGCTCCACAATTGGTCCAGGGTCTTGCCTCCAGGAACATTGTGAAAATTGCTGCCCATTCTGATGGTCATCACTACCTGGCTTTGACTGCCACAGGGGAGGTGTACTCCTGGGGCTGTGGGGATGGCGGCAGGCTGGGCCATGGAGATACTGTGTACGTACAGCCATTTCAGAAACTAATATGCTCTCTGGGTATCCATATTTACAACAGAATGGAAAAATGTCAGGGGTGATTTCCAGCTGCCTACTGGGGATAAAGAGGGAGACAGAACATGATATGTCCAGTTTCTTTCTTTTCTTTTGAAACAGCTCATTGTGTAGCTCTGGCTGTTCTGGAACTCACTGTGTAGATCAGGCTGGCCTTGAACTCACAGAGATCCTCCTGCCTCTACCTGTCTCCCAAGTGCTGGGATTAAAGGTGTGGGACACTGTGCCTGGCAAATGTCCATTCTTGATGACTGATTCCTTGGGAACTTTGCTACAAATGGAGAGTACTCTTATTGTACACTTTAGCAGTGTCTAGCAATTGCAACTTCCATCTTGTTTTCTAAATAAAACAAACCCCACATATTGTCCTTTGTTCATACTATACCATGTCTCCTGACAGGATTTTTGGAAGCATGATATGTTTTTTTTCCCCTTGGTGTATATGAGTGCCTTATCTGCATGTATCAGAAGAGGGCATCAGAGTCCACTGTAGATGGTTGTGAGCCACCATGTGATGCTGGAAATTGATCTCAGGACCTCTAGAAGAGCAGCCAGTGCTCTTAATGTTGTATTCTTAGAAGCATAAAGTTCAATTTTATCATTCTTGGTGGAAGCTTTTGGATATTTTAAATTCTTAGGGGTAAAAGTTGATAGATCTGCCACTGGTAGTGTTGTAAGTCCAGCCCATTGAAAAGATCTTGACAGTAGGTAGATATGCTGTCCCTGGGACAGGCTTACTTCATGAGGTGATGGAGACATCACTACTTAGAATATTCTCTGGTAAGAGTCTTAGTATGCAAGAAAAGTAGTGATATATGTGCTATTTTAGAGTTCAGAAATAACTACAGACCTACAGTGTAGGAGACTGAGAAAAATGAGGTAAGAGTAGTGAAAAAGAAAGAGTTTGGAATGGCTGTTATCCCTAGGCTGTACAGAGCCATTGGCATGGTACACCAGAGTCATCAAAGTACAGGACAGCTGTGTCCTTGGAGGTGTTTACAGTATTACCACTTTTAAGGTATTTTATAAGGAAATTAGGATTAGCTGAGATTGTTGGAATATGAATAACTAGCTTCCTCTGCTCTAGAAGTTCAGGGGAGGAAAAAGATCTCTGCAAATGGCAGGAGCTGGAGAAAAATTGTTGGAGGAGTTGTAACTTGAGCTGAAGAAGGGAAGGGTTATACCCTGTAGTTCCTTTCCTCAACTATGCCCATTCTTATATGTAGTCATAAAGTGGGCCAAGCATGTCTGAAAATGTTATCGTAGGACTCAAAATGCAGATTATAAGCATAAGAAGTTTTGCTAATTGAATTTTTATTTTCAGTTATGAAGATTTTGCTATCTTTACCGTATTTCCACAAACTTTTTAATCTATAAAATCTATAGTTCTATTTTATCAGTAAGCTTTGCTCATTTCCTTCTGTCCATGTTTATCTCTCTCTCTTACACGTGCACACAGAGACACAACATACATACACACCAGACTGACTGTTGGATAGGTTTTGGCAAATACATGCAGTGTAACAACTACCACAATCAAGAGAGAAGGTGTTACCATTGGCCCCAGGTTTGTCTTTGTACCCTTTGCAGTTATTCCTGACCTCTCTCTCTAGCTCCTACCAACCTTTGTCTTGCTCACTGTTCAGATTATTTTGTTGTTTCTAGAACTGATTTTGGACAATTATATAGGTGTTTGTTTCTGACTTTCACTTAAAATATTTTGCAGTATAGCCATGTTGTTAGGTGTATCAGCACATTGTTGCTTTGTTGATTATGGACTGTGGTTTGGAACATTACGAATAGAGCTTCTATACAGTTCATTGTATAAGTCCTTAACAGATACTCTCACTGGATCCAACTTAGGAAGTGGTGATGTTCTGTGTTTGAGATAGATAGGCAAAATAACCTTGTGCTCTGATCACTTATTTGCTGTTTTAACTCTTAAAAATGCTGAAGATGTTAATTGTTGCCTTCTTTCCCACAGGCCTCTAGAGGAGCCCAAGGTGATCTCAGCTTTCTCAGGAAAGCAGGCTGGGAAGCATGTGGTGCACATAGCATGTGGGAGCACATATAGTGCAGCCATTACTGCTGAGGGAGAGCTGTACACGTGGGGCCGTGGGAACTACGGTCGCTTGGGCCATGGTATGTCTATTGTATGAGCACAGTCATGAGGTCGAAGGAGCTTGCTTCTGAGAAACATTGAGAATGACAGTTGTGTCTCTTTCAAGGCTCCAGTGAAGATGAGGCCATTCCAATGCTGGTAGCTGGACTTAAGGGACTAAAGGTCATCGATGTTGCCTGTGGGAGTGGGGATGCTCAAACTCTGGCTGTGACTGAGAATGGTACGTAGAGCTTGTGCTGCCCCCCTGGGCAGTTGTTTCTTGGGGACGTTTGTGGCTGTCACCTGAGTGAGTGAGTTTTGGAGCTGTTGGACCTCCTGACACTGCCTGCCCTTTGCCATCTTCTTTTAGTTTGTTGAGTGTATTGGCTCCTTTTTTTGTTGCTGTGCTAACACACCATAACCAAGGCAACTTGTAGGAGGAAGAGTTTATCTTCAGGTTTTTGGACAGGACTTCTCTATGTAGCCTTGGCCGTTCTAGAGCAAGCCTTGTAGACCATGCTGGCCTTGAACTCAGAGATCCTCCTGCTTCTGCCTCCTGAGTGCTGAGGTTAAAGGTGTGTGCCACCACTGCTCAGCTTATTCAGCTGTTTTAAAGATCACTTTTGTGATTGTATTGTATCTTTTTATGTCATATTTAATCAAATTACTTGGTATAGACATATGCTTTTGGGAACCAATATAGTGTGGTGGGATAGTAGTATGTAGATAGACTACAGAGTGGTCAGCAAAGTACAGCTTTGCCACATACCTCAGTGCTTGTGTTTTCTAAACAGTGTAATTTTGTTCTGTGTTTAGTATTTAGTAAAAATAATAGCACTGTTCCCAAAGAAGTAAAAATCAGAACTTTGTTTTGCATTTAGTTAAAATAAAAAGAAAACCTAGCTCTTATTTTTAAAATAAAGTTTATTTATTTTTATTTTATAAATATAAATGTGAATTGTGTGCATGTTGGGTGCCTGAAGAGGACAGAAGAGGGTGCCAATTCCTTGGAACTGCAATTAAAGATGGCTCTGTGTCCTTAGTGGGAACCTGCAAGAACATCGAGTATTGCAAACTACTGTGCCATCTCTCTAGCCCCGGTTCTTACTGGCTGATATATTAACCTGAAATTTAAATTAGATTATATTTAGTCAACAACCTGTATATTATTGCTATATATATTTGCAAGGTTGATTTATGTGCTTTATGGATTTTATTATTTTCAGTCATTTGAAACTTACATTGAGATGTACAATGATTTTACTTAAATATATTTGTACTTTTTAGGCCAAGTGTGGTCTTGGGGAGATGGTGACTATGGGAAGTTGGGTAGAGGCGGAAGTGATGGCTGCAAAACCCCAAAGCTGATTGAAAAACTTCAAGACTTAGATGTCATCAAAGTTCGATGTGGAAGTCAGTTTTCTATTGCTTTGACAAAGGATGGCCAAGTTTATTCGTGGGGAAAAGGTGACAATCAGAGACTTGGGCATGGAACAGAAGAACATGTTCGTTATCCCAAACTCTTGGAAGGTTTGCAAGGTGATTGCAGATGTAAAACTAAACTCTTATGAATATTTTCTTTAAAAGTCTTCAGTTATCTTAACTTTATATCTGGTAAATGGAATGTCACTAGAAACTCTTCCTAACATCTTAATAGACATAAATAATGGAAAGTGGCTTATCTGTTCTAATAAGTGGCCTAAAATTTTCATCAAATTCATTTAGTTAGAAACTAATTATGCTTCGTGGTCATGGTGGGAAATAGCCTTGATTCTTCCTGGGTTGGCCTGATTTGAACTTGTCCTTAGTGAGTAAGCTTTGTTACAAAAGCTTGTGCATTGGAGATTGAGGGGGAAAGAGAAGTCTTTGTGTAGATGTGAGTACAAGGTCTTCTGTAGTATAGTGGTCACTGTAGCATAGAAGTGTACCATCTTGAGAGAGATCCCGACATAGTCTCAAGTACTCTTGCTAGGAATGACATGTTTGGAGATGGAGCCATTAAAACTATAACATTTAGATCATAGGAGAGACTTTTTATTATTATTATTAAAGGAGACCTTTTTTTCCCCCATAAAGTTTAGCCTATGGAACTTAGGTCCTCTTTGGGATATACAGATGAGTTGAAAAGAAAGCAAAGAAAGGTGAGGCCAGTGATTCAGGCAAGGTATTTCTGGTAGGCCCTGTAGTTTTTTATTTAGTTGAGGAGGACAGCTTTTTTCTTAAATGGCCAATTTATAAATTTGCTAAGGGAGTGGCCTTCTGTGTTCCCATAAAAGTTTATTCAGAAACACAGGATTTGTCTGGTATTTTGTTTCAGAGGCTACTTTAGTGATCCCTATATTCTTTTTTTTTTTTTTTTCTTTCTCTGTTTCTTTATTGAGAGGGTCTGAAAATGGGGCTTACTAAGTAAGACTTGTTAGTTTTTTGTTTCTCAGTTTTACTGTATAGCATGTTAATACTTTGGTCACTGGGTATCTTCTGTGCTCATCAGGTGTTTTATTTTCTAAGCTTCCAAGATAAGTTGTAGAATAACACAGTCCACCTCATTATGCAACTCTACTGGAATTTGTCTCTTACTTACATTTTCCTTCATTAATTTGGAAAATGTAGTTTGCTGATTATTTACTATAGTAATATTTATGGTTGCTATTAACTTACAGTAGTTCAGAATTTATTAGGTAACAGGTTTTTTTTTTTTTTTTTGAAAGTCTTTAAAGTTTATTTTATGTATATTGTTGTTTTGCCAGTATGTGATATATATCATGTGCAAACAGTGCCCTCTGAGGCCAGAAGAGGGAGTTGAAACTTGTAGAAGTGGAGTTTAGGGTAGTTGTGAACAACCATGTGGGTGCTGGCAGTGGAACCTGGGTCCTTTTAAGAGCAGCAGTGTTTTAACTGTTGAGCCATCTCTCTAGCCCAGGCAACAGTTTTTTTCTAGCTGATTTTTTTTTGATATTATATGGAAGTGTGCTTTGTATTTTTTATGTCACAAGAAAAGCTATAATGCTTTTCTAATAGTACATAGATCAATATTTAAGTCATGTGACTTTGAGAAAAGTTTCTTAGTGACGAGTATGCTCTGCATGGCTACATGTGGAAGACTAGAGAAAAAAAATTACTAACAAAAAATATTATTGTCCCACCAACATAATTACGTGTCAGAATTTGTGGGCTCAGCCAGTAAAGGCATTTGTTGTGCAAGTAGTGTGGTCTCTGGAACCCACACAAAGGAGGAAGAAGAGTCAATTCAGCAGACTTGCTCTCTGACTCCTATATGTGCACTGTGGCATTCACTCTCCTGCCCAGTAATCAATCAGTTAATCACTCAATAAATTAATTATATGAGAATGTTTTGATGGCCAAGCATGTTTGAAAACATGTCCTCCAGAAACCTATCTTTTAAAAGGAGCTGAAAGAGTACTACTTTAAGTATTGTCCCTCATCTATTGGACATTCTTGAACAGTGCAGATGAATCAGGCTTAATCTTGTGATCTTGTAATCTAGTTAATTACAAAAGCAAGTGTTTTTATGGTGTGTGTGTGTGTGTGTTAGTGATATTCTGTATGAGTAAGACTAGGGATATGAACTTAAGAAAATCAGTCTCTTTGAATAAAATTCTGAGTTGGGAACAGAAAAAAAGATTTCATACTGTAACAATCTTATTTGTGAGCTGTGTTTTTAACAAATCAAGTAAATTGAGCTTCATATTAAATGAATGTGCTACCTATAAGAAGTTAATATTAAATCTTTTCTGTCCTATAGCTGTGAGCGGATATTCTTCTTAGAGCCAAAACCATAGACTTGAAGATATAACTGTGCTCATGTTTTCTCTAGGGAAGAAAGTGATTGATGTGGCTGCAGGCTCCACCCACTGCCTTGCTCTGACAGAAGACAGTGAGGTTCATAGCTGGGGGAGCAATGATCAGTGCCAGCACTTTGACACTTTGCGTGTGACCAAGCCAGAACCTACTGCACTACCAGGACTAGACACCAAACACATAGTGGGAATTGCCTGTGGGCCTGCCCAGGTACTCACTACATAGATTTTGTGCTTTGTACAATTTTGTTTTCCAAACGTTCACTGCTAGCTAGTATGTAGAAATCAATTTTTGAATGTTGTCCTTCTGTCTTGCAGTTGTTCCAAACCACGTATTATTTCATTGTAGTTCTTTTAGCATTTTCTCCTGTTATGCTGTTTGCAGAAATAGCATATTTTACCTCCTCGTCTCTTCTCCCATCCCTCTATCTCTTCATTGTTGGCTGTGGGTTCTTCCTTTTTGTGAAAAGTACTCTAAATGGGTGCTAACACTTGTTAATTTTTTCCCCTCAGATTAGTTTCTGGTCTGGCTGGCTTATCTCCAAGGTCTGGACCAGCAGTCCCAAATAATCACATAAAATATTAATTACAAGTGGACTGATCTGTGGCTCAGGTTTATTGCTTGCTAACTCTTAGACTTTAAATCAGCTCGTATTTCTATTGACACTTAGCCACGTGACTTGGTACCTTTTTGCTCAGTGCAGTGTTCTCACCTGCTTCCTCTGTGACTCACTGCCATCTCTTCTCTGCTCTTCCACTTCCCAGAATTCTAGTCTGCTTGCCCCACTTCTGCTTCCTGCCTAGCGAATGGACCAATCAGCGTTTTATTAAAGTTGGAAATAGTATGTGAGCTAGACAAGCCATAAATTTGGGACATAGAGGGATGAATAAGTCATAACTTCAGGCATCTCATCATACCTAGTGGTAAATCTCTGCAGTAGTTACAGATTTCATGTTTGGTTCTTTTTATTCTTTCACAGAGCTTTGCATGGTCATCTTGTTCTGAGTGGTCCATTGGCCTTCGTGTCCCTTTTGTGGTGGACATCTGTTCAATGACTTTTGAGCAGCTGGATCTCCTGCTTCGTCAAGTAAGTGAGGGAATGGATGGCACCGCTGACTGGCCCCCACCACAAGAGAAAGAATGCATGGCGGTGGCAACGCTGAATCTTCTACGACTTCAGGTGTTAACTCTTTGCTGCATTTCTGCCCCTTTATAAGTGTGCCAGGAAATTCCTAAGCATATTTATAGGTATTGAAAGTGTGAGTTTTATCTTATTAGGTGAACTGGTAATGAAACATTTAAAGTCTGTTAAAATACAATTATGATGGAGAAATGTGTATAAGGCTTAAAATACTTGATCTTGTTTTGTCTGTCAGTCATTGCGTGCAGGTAAGTGTACTGCTGCTGATCTCATCGTCCTTACGTTCATGGGTGTGTGTGTGGAGGAATATGGCTTTGTGCGACAGTAGATGAAAGAGAGGTAAATCTTAGCTGAGAGACCAGAGCTACTATGAAAGCCGTATTCAGTAAACTGGGTTGCCTCTATTAACCCTCACAGTGAAGAGTGGCTACAAGTCACCCAACCTCTCTCCTGTCTCCCTTTCTTCCTCCTGTATGATCTCAACCTGGCCTTTTTATTTTATTTTTTTATTTTTTTGATCCAAGGTGTTCTATTATTTTGTTTGCCTTTGAAAGGTCACTATTCCCTCCCTCCCTCCCTCCCTCCCTCCCTCCCTCCCTCCCTCCCTTTTCCTCACCCCCTTTGGTTTTTGGGGACAGGGTTTCTCTGTGTAACAGCCTTAGCGGTCTTGAAATTAGCTCTGTAGACCAGGCTAACCTCAAACTCACAGAGATCTACTTGCCTCTGCCTCTGCCTCCCAGTGCTGGGATTAAAGACATGCATCACCACTACCTAGCTAAAAAGAGGGTATTTTCAAATACAGTTTTAGGATATAGTCTGATTTTGAATTTTTTTTTTTTTTTTTTTTTGTTTCTTGGATTATGTGTCTATATGTGTGTTGTGTGGGTGTGTGCACGCACAGGAGTGAGTTAGGAAATTGTTTGATTTTATGATTGTGAACAGAAAGAAAAAAGTACCTTAGGGTGGGAGAAATAATGTAATTCTTTAATTTTCCTCACAGAACTTTTAAAGAAGTCATACTTGAAATGTAGTCTTTTGTTTCTGCCAGTAGCCAGTTGACTTTCTCATCATTGCTCATATACCCTGTCTTCTGGGTTCTGCTCATTTCCTCAGATTTCTTCATAAAGATTTTTTTTCCCCCTTTCTCAGGCCGTGTGAGATGAAAAAGTGCCCCCAATCTAGGACTGAATATAGGGGATTATACATGCTAGTTCTTTGTCACTGGGTGGCACTCTGGCCCCAGGTCATCTCCTTTTTCATTGGTACTTTGAAGATGTTCTGTTGAAAACAGGTCTTCAGTTATTGTTGGTGAGAAGTCTTTTACTGCTAAGCTTTGTAGCTAACGTCTTTCTCTTTGGAAGGCTTCAGGTGTTCTGTCTAGGTGGAGATTTTCTAGATGTAATTGGAGATTATTATGTTACTTAGCCTGAGATTTTGTGTTTTCATTACATTTTAAAGTGCTCTGTGCTTTTAGCTGATTTCCTCCCTAGAGAGTGCCTTCTAAATTGTTGGTCCTCTGTTGTCTTGCCTACCTTGTCTGTGATAGTTTTAAATGTCTTTGTCTCTTTTACTGTTTGTCTCTCTCTTTTTTTTGTTCTTTTACTCAGTTCTTTCCTTTAATTCAAAATTTCCCCCTTAAGCTCAGTCGACCCTGCTACTGCATGACCCTTCTATTTAACAATTATTTATTTGGAGTATTTTACAAGATGCTGATTCAAGTCCATTTCCCTAGCCCCAGTGCAACTGGAGCTGCTGTGTATACAAACAAAAACTATGGTGGTTACTTAGGGCAGGACTTAGGGTGCAGGGGGTAGGAGGGAGCTTGCCTGGCCCTGCACACTACATATTAAGGCTTTTGTGCTTTTTAAGATTTATTTTTACTACTTGTGTTTATGTGTGTGTGTGTATGAAAAATGTGTATTGATGCTCATGTAAGCAAGAAGAGGGCATCGAATTCCTTGGAGTTGGAATTACAGGTCGTTGTCAGCCTGTGCCATGGATGTTGGTAATGAAACTGTCCTATGAACTAACTACTCTTCACTGCTGAGCAGTGGTTCCAGCCCAACCCTGATTAAAAACCTTTAATTTACATTTATTTATTTGTGTATTTATGTGTGCAGGACAGAGGTAACTTGGGGAAGAAGTCAGTTCTTCTTCTCCAGCTAGGTCCTGGGGATTGAATTCAGGTCTTTAGGTTTGCTGGTAAGCGCCTTTATTTGTTTTAGTCTCACTGGTCCTCTGATCCTTGATTTCTAAGAACATCTTACATATATCTCTTAATCATCATCTTTTTTTAAGTTGCTATCATGTCTTGGGACATATTTTTTTTTTTAAAACAAATTTTTTTTCCTTGTGTTAGTTTCTTGCAGATAAAATGCCTTTGTTCCTTTGGTGTGCAGTCACCTTCAGTGAGTGAGTGACAATGGCTTCTTTTTGGTTTCAGCTATTAAAGTGACCTTAGAAGACAGTTTTCTATTTGCTTCTGTTGTGTTCTAGGGTTTTAGATTCTCTAATGGATTTGGGTGTGCATTTTGGCAAACTTCTAGGAAAGGCTCAGGTTTAGCGGGTGGTTGAGAAGATATTTCTTTGTTCATTGGATGATTGGGCCCTACCTTTGAACCCAGGACCTTTGGCACCTACTGTGTCATTGTTTTGCCTTTAGGACTTCCCTTGGGTACTGTAGTTTGGCTATCTAGTTTTAAACAGAATTTCTCTGGTGGGCGCAGATTTTTTGGGGTTGCATTGTTGGTTACTCCTTCTATATTATTTAATTCTTTGAGCTGACCTTACACTTTGCAGTTTCATATTCAGAGCTGGGTAAGAAACAGTCTTTGATTTTGAGCCCAGCCTTTAACAACTGAGCCATCTTACAATGAGATTTCCCAGGTAATGTGGTTAAATTTTTTTTTTTAATGTAATTAACAAAAAATATATAAGGCTCAACCTTCCTAATCTGAAAATCTAAAATTTGAAATGGTCCCAATTTTAAACTTTCTTAGTGGTAACATGGTAAATTCAGTGTACTCCAACTATTTCATGTACAAACATATTTAAAATAATGTATAAAATTATGTCCAGGTTACATGTATAAGGTGTATATGAACTTAAGTGAATTTTGTGCTATGCATGAGTCCCTTAAGATACCTTGTATATATTCCAAAGTCTGAAACACCTAAGCATTTTCGAAAGGGATATTGAACCTTTACTGAGTTAATTTTGTTTATATAACTAACATTTTAAATTGTTTTATTCAGTCTTTTATTAGCGTTTGGAAAAATACATTTGCTTTTGGGTGTTCTAAATACTTTTTTTTTTCCTTTTTATAGTTGCATGCTGCTATTAGTCACCAGGTTGACCCGGAATTCCTTGGTTTAGGTCTGGGCAGTGTGCTTCTGAACAGCCTGAAACAGACTGTGGTGACCTTGGCCAGCAGTGCAGGGGTGTTGAGCACTGTGCAGTCAGCAGCCCAGGCGGTGCTGCAGAGTGGCTGGTCTGTGTTGCTGCCTACTGCTGAGGAGAGGGCCAGGGCACTCTCTGCACTTTTACCCTGCACAGGTGAGCTGTTTTTAGGTGTAGACTTGGGCACAAAGGGGAATGTAGGGAGCGAATGAAAAAAAGAAATAAAAAGGAAAAGACAGGACATGATTGCTCCTAGGTATGATGAGAAGATTTATTGTAGATATGTGGGAGAACATAGCCAGAGGCAGACTCATCTGGGAGAGTCCAGAGTGGTCATGACCCTGAGCCACATGAGACAGGGGAGGGGAAAGGAGAGGGAGAGAAGGGAACCAAATGTAGGAGCCAAGAGGGCAAAGGTACAAAAAGGGTGGGTTTACCAAAATAGTAGGATCATATAAGGAAGAGCAGCCCAGACTCCTAGGCTGGAGAGTTCAGGGTAGAGGATGGAGTATGTAAGCCAGGAGGACCCTGTAACAGGTAGGGACTTCAGGATGCCAGGAGAACTTAGCGACCAGAATCTCTTTGATATATGAAGTAGTCACCTCAGCTATTTGTTCCAGGGTTTGAGACGTAACAGAGAGGAGATGCTACCTATTCAAATTGGCAAAAACAAACATCAAACTAAACAAAAACAAATCTTCTTTGTTCAGTTTCAGGCAATGAAGTAAACATAAGTCCAGGTCGTCGATTCATGATTGATCTTTTAGTTGGCAGTTTGATGGCTGATGGAGGATTAGAGTCAGCTTTAAATGCAGCCATTACTGCAGAAATCCAGGTATGGATTTGGATCTGATGAGTGATTTTACTGACTCTAGAGTTGAGCTTGAAAACTGTATACTCATACATATATAGAAATTATGACCATAATCATTGGAGAACCCCAATCCAAAACTTTTAGTTACATACAAATTTTTAAATTTTAAACTCTGGTTTTACTAGTTTAAAAGTGATTGAAATATCTTTTTTAATAAAATGATGTCATCTTAGCGGTCTGTTTCAGTGAATTTGGTAGATACTCCATCACATGGGTTACTTCTTTAACCAGGGTCCCTTTGCATTCATGATACTCTGCCTCTAGATGTGAATGTCATGTAAATGGAACTAGATAGTAGGGACTGGTACCTCTTCTGTTATTTTAGTTGATAATTGTGGTATTTATCTACATCATTGTGTTAATACTTTTTTATTACTGAGAATTCTTTCATAGTTTTTATTATTGAATAGTACTCTATTGAATGGTTGTAACACTATTTGTTTAGTTCCCTGTTGAAGGATGATTGTTTCTGGTTTTAAGTCTACTGTGATCATTAGGATCACTAAGGATCAGGTGGGAAAGTAATGTGTTTTTCTAACAACTTAATGCTTTGGGGTGGCTTTTTACTCAGTTCTAGGCTGCATATGTGCTTATGTTTTTCCCAGAGGGCTCTGTTTCTTGCATTTGAACCAGCTGTGTAAGAGCTGCAGCTTTTTTCTGACCTTAAAAATAGACTTAATAAGTCAGCTTACACTCAGTATTTGTTAGAACTGGTAGCAAAGGTTTCAGTGATTTGGGGCTGGACAGATGACTTGGCAGTGAGAGAACTGGCTGCTGCTCCTGCAGAGGATCTCACTTTGATTCTCGGCACTTACAGTCATGCAACTCAAGTTCTAGTGCATCTGATACTATCTTCTGGCCTCTACTGTCGTTAGGCACACATGTAAGCAAGACCCTTACACATTTTAAAAAAAGAAAACAACCCTAAAACAAGACAGAAAGAAATAAATGTTTCACCTAATAGTGACTGAAGAGCCAGACTGATCAACAGGTGAATTCATTGACTGCATAGGAAAGTAATATATTTAAAACTGTAGCAAGTAAAAGGTGGGGTTTCTGACCGGATATTCAGGCAGGTGTCAGCTGTGTGCATCAACATCTGAGCTAGGACTGCTGTGGTGCTAATGATGTCACAGTTCACAAGTATGTGTTTTATAAATTATAGGATATAGAAGCCAAAAAAGAAGCACAGAAGGAAAAAGAAATTGATGAACAAGAAGCCAATGCCTCAACATTCCATAGAAGTAGGACTCCTCTGGATAAAGACCTAATTAATACTGGGATCTATGAATCGTCTGGCAAACAGTGTTTGCCTCTAGTTCAACTTATACAGCAGCTTCTTAGGTAAATAGCATTAGCTGTGTTGTTTTTGTAAGTAGTTTCTGTTTTAAATGCTTATTTAGTGAACTCTAACACTGAAGCATCAAGAGTGTGTTTAGCTGTTGAAGATTTACCCTGAAGATTGCCTTGGATAGACTTTAGAGTGAAGAGATGATTTTTAAGAATGGATAAGAAGAGAGAGTATGAAGAAATGAAGTGCTTTGTAAGATTTGTAGAACAGCTGGAGTATCAGGAAACAGATAATATTCATATTCCCATTAATCAGCAGGGAAATGAAAATTACAAAATTATTACAAGGTGACTTTTTTAAACCTCACTGTCCTATTGCAAGATTCTGTCTATCATCGTTTTATATATATGTAAAATAATATACATGTTACTTATAAGACAACTTTTAACTTAAATCACAAACTTAAAGAATAGTGAGTGGTTCTTTGGAACACCATTTTCAGAAGTAGTAAGAAGAAAGTGAGTTCAAATTGTCATCAGAAGTTAGCTTTGGGAAGGGCCAAAGTCATACATAGTTGGATAACAAAGGTAATTCAAAAGCAAAAAATTCATGTGGGTAGGGATTTATTAGAAAATGAAATAAATGATCACATTTTTAACATTCTACTCTCTGTGAATTTAGGCTTTTTGTTTATTATGCTTTCAATTTTGGGAGAAGAGGCAAAGAGACAGTCCTGTATAACCAGCTTGATCTTGAATTTGCTATGTGGCTAAGTATGGTCCTGAACTTGTGAATCTCTTGATTGTTCTTCCTTCCTAACTTGACTTTATCATACTTTTTTTTTTCCTTCCCGAGGCAGGGTTTCTCTGTAATACAGCTCTGGCTTTTTTGGGACTTGCTTTGTAGACCAGGCTGGTCTTGAACTTACAGAGAACGGCCAGTCTCTGCCCTCTGAGTGCTGGGACTACAGGTGTGCTCCACCACTCCTGCCTGGCTTCCTAGATTGTATTTTATATTCACAAGGAAAGTAGAGCTCTAGTGGACTGGTCCAAGCAGTTGCCCACACAGCAGGGGACTGGTGATGGCAGCAGCTCTGTATCTGTTTGTAGTAGTCAATAGGGTGGGCGTGCCTGCTCTCTTCAGTAGATTAGTGGTATAGTTTTGGTGATTAAGTTTTAAAACTAGTTGTTATTGTCAATTTTAGTAAACACTGCTTCTAAAAACTTCAGAGATTTAAAATCAATAGAAAGGGTGGTAGGGTTGGGGGTGGGTTCAGCTCATCTAGAAATACATGATAGTTTCAGTCTCCAGTACTCAGTAATACTTACACACAGACACACACCAATAGTTCTTTTCTATACTAGGTTCATGTTGAAATGATAAAATTTTGAAAGCATTTGAATGTGTTAGTTTTGTGTTACTGTGAGGAAAGCTTTATTGTGGCTCATTGTATATGTTTTATTCCGTGGTAGGTTGGTTCTCTTGCCTTTGGGCCTGTGGTGCATCATGGTAGGAGTGTGTGGCAGAGCAAAACTGCTCATCTCATGGTGGCTTGGAGGCAGAAAGAAATAGAGGAAGTGCAGGACTAAAAAATTAGAGACAGGTGCTGTTTCTCTTGCTCTATGCCATATTTACAGGGTCTCTTCCTCTTTAGTGAGTGTGTTTTTTTTATCTCTAAAGCAGGTAGGTTCTCAAATGGCACATTTGTGCCACAGAGTTATACCTAGTTTGCCTCACAGAAGCTTTGGAAATCAGTCAGAGAATTCACAGCCTTTCATCAGTAGAACCTAGCCTGTTAAGATAATATATAATGTGTCCCCCCCTTTTTTTGCATGAATAGACACCATATTCAAATAATGATTAGAGCATTTTGACTTGGTTAGTTCAGTTTTTACAAAATAGTCTAAAGATGTAAGAGAATTTAGAAACATTTCCTGTCATTTATTTCTTAGAAAATATGGGTTGATGAAATGGATCCTTGCCAAAATTAATCAGGAACAGGTTTCAGAGTGATTATGCTGGCAAGGTGTTACAGAATATTATATATGTGTGAAAAGGAGAGTTCTCATGTTTTTGTAATTAGTGAACCCTTTTACATACTCTGATTATGCATTTGAACTTTGTAATAAGGAAATGAATTTTCTTTTCAAACTTTAATTTTATGTGTATTGCTGTTTTCCCCTGTATATATGTACAAGGATGCCAGATCCCTGGGAACTGGAATTACTACAATTGGGAGCTACCACATGGGTGCTGGGAATTGAACCTGGGTCCTCTGGAAGAGCAGTTAGTGCTCTTAACTGCTGAGCCATCTCTTCAGCCCTCAGTTTAAAATTTTATACCATTTGTTCCTTAAGATTTTATAAAAGATTCATTTTTATTATTTTAAATTATGTACATATATGTGTGCTGATGTTTGGGTATGTGCACGTGGATGCAGGTGCACATGGAGGCCATAGACAACTATCTGGCCAGCCCCACCCCACCATGATGTATCTAAGTGCTGGATTCTAGACCCATGTCTTGTGTTGCAGTTTTGTCAGGGATAGTTATCAGGTAGTGAGTTTGACAGGGAGGTCAGGTGGGACCGTACTATGTGCTCATTGTACTGTGTGATCAGGGTGAGGGCCTGTGCCCGAGGAAATTGTCAGTGTACGCTAAACTACTGTAGGAGTCCCAGCCACTTGCTTTCTTCCTTCCTGTCCTATCTTCATTCACAGTGCTCAGTTTTGTGGTACTGAGTACAGGATAGACGCTATCAATAATTTTTCTCAACATTTCTGTTACCACTGTAGGAATTAAGAGGCGAAGTCTTCCCAAGACATAATGCATAAAATTCTCAAAGAATAAATAAAAACATTATTATTTAAAAACAGAGGTGAAGCCTAAAGTACGCCTTTGATTTTTGCAGAGGTTCTGAGCCTGCTTTTTTGGGAACCATGGTAGGTGTTGGTTGCTTATGGATATTCCTGGAGCCTGGAGCTGCTGTGATAGATCTGATTTAGTGGCAGCCCTGGAACCAGGCCTGAATTAGACTCTTACCTTTCTGTTTTCCTTCATTAACCTATTCCTTCCTTTCTGTTTTCTGTACCAGAGGTTAGTCCTGGCTCAGTTGGGGCAGGGACTATGGTTACTTGGCAAGTATCCCATCTGGTGTTTCTTGTCCTCCTAAACAGATTTCATACTGATCTCAGTTACTCCTTGCTTATGTAGATAATATCCTCCTCTTTCTTCCCCTCCTAAAACTCCGTGAGTCCTTATTACAGAATCTAGTTCTAGCAGCATGGTTCTGATGCCCTCTTTACTTCTGACCCTTGTTGATTCTACATTTGTTCCTTTTTATTTGGTCGTAGAACAGGCACCTTCTTCATAGACATGGCAGAATCTCATGACTGCCTTCCTTCCCATGCAGAGTTGGGACTGCAGCTGCTGCTTCTTGCATTTGGGCATCTGTTTTTCTAAGCAGTGGCAATTTATACTCATCTTAGTATTCTCTCCTGTGTTCTCTGCTCAGAGGATTCCCATGTGCCATACCTCAGTGCCATCCTTGAGCAGATGCTGAAAGCAGGCTTGCAAAGGCAGTGTAGTGATGTGGTGCATCTTGACTCTTAGAACAAATGACATTTATATTTGAAATACTACTTTGGAGAAAATAATATAATATTTTTCTTTCAAAGTTTTTTTTAATAGGACTTTTTCTTTTTCACCAAGGTCTGTTCTTATTTTGTGTCAGTGTTTGATATTCTTTAGGAGCAAATTGGTAAAGCAAGGGGCTTTATTAGATCTTTGGCATCTGCTCAGTTTGGAATGAGTGCGTGCTTGCTGCAGATCCGTCTCACACATTTGGGGTGGGTAACTGAAGTATGGGTCTGTGCTTCTGATAATCAGTTCATGTCAAGTTCTTTCCTTTGCCTTTTAACAGAAAGTTTTAGTTTTTTACTCTTTCTCCTCTTACTTAGAAACATTGCTTCTCAGACTGTAGCCAGATTGAAAGATGTTGCTCGCCGTATTTCGTCGTGTCTGGACTTTGAGCAGCATAGCTGTGAGAGATCTGCTTCATTGGATCTGTTACTGCGCTTTCAACGCTTGCTCATCAGTAAACTTTATCCAGGAGAAAATACTGGTCAGATCTCAGATATTTCCAGTAAGTTTTTTAAAAACCTGAAAGTGTCTTATACGTTTGGAGCTTTTAAATTTTGTTCTTGTTTTGTTTCAGTCTGCCCATTCTGTATATCCAGATGTAGTTCTCATACAGTATTAAATGCACCAATTTTGGAAACTACATTTTTATTCTACTTTTTGGAGCATATATATTTTTATTACTAACTTTTAAAAAAAGATTTATTTATAAAAATTTATTTTGTGTATATGAATCTTTTGCCTGCAAATATTTGTGTGTGGTACATACATACTTGGTATATATGTCAGAAGAGAGCATCAGATTCCTGAACTGGAATTACGGATGGTTGTGAGTTGCAAGAATAACAACTACTCTTACCCACTGAACCATCTCTCGAGCACTGTTATTTTATTAATTGTCATTTAAACTCTTAAGATGATCAGTCATGTAATCAAATTCATTGTCCATTTAGTTCCATGGTACGAAAAAGAGCCAAAGGCTGAGGGTAAATATGTTCTTATTTGGGAAAACAGGTAAACAATCTCTTCTTGGGAGTGGAATTGTAGAACAGTTCCATCATCAGAGTAAAGTTTTAGTAGTGAAAATTTTCTAAATTTTCCTTTAAGGTCCTGAGCTAATGGGTGTTGGTTCTTTGCTGAAAAAGTATACAGCCCTTCTGTGCACACACATTGGAGATATACTGCCTGTGGCAGCTAGCATTGCTTCTACCAGCTGGCAGCACTTTGCAGAGGTCGCCTGCATAATGGAAGGGGACTTCACAGGTACCTTTCCTGCGTTTGTTTGTTTCTTTATTGACCTTTCTTGTACTTTGACTGGATGTATGTTAACTCACATGCTCTTCTGGAGGCTGGTGAAAACTGGGTTGTATTCTTTGCTGATAAGACTTTCTGTGCTCACTCTTCATTTTCTAGTCTCTTGTCTTTGTCTTCCTCCCTCCTCCTCCCCTTTTGTTAAGTAAGCTGGTGTTGCAATCTTATAATATCAATGGAAATGTAATGAAATTCGTGGTCAATATTTCATTTTGACTGCATAAAAATGAATCCTGCTTTCAGAATTTTGTGTTAATTTTGCGAGATTATTAGAGCATTAGTTTGTAGGGCTTATTTTCAGATGATAAGAAAATTGTGAAGCATATACTTTTTAAGTAAACCATCCATTGATAAAATAGGTCTGTGTTTTGAAAAATATTTTTGTTGACTCAAAAGTTGAGCTGTACTGTTCTCTTTAAGAAACAGTTTTGTACGCAGGCAGTGTGGTGCACACCTTTAATCCACGCACTCAGGAGGCAGAGGCAGGTAGATCTCTGAATCTGAAGCCAGCAAGTCTACAGAGGGAATTTCAGGAGAGCCAGGGTGACACAGAGAAAACCTAAAACAAACAAAATAAAAAGTTTGCTAATAAAGAAGCATCTTTATTTTGTGACTTAGAACTTAAACGTTAAGCAAGGTTATAAATTCTGATTTTTGTAGCATTGGACTTAAGGCCTAGACATGTTAGGCATGCCTGATGCCTGCTGCCCCAGCTCACACTAAAAATCTTACTGATTTTTTTTTTTTTTGTCTAAATATAGGTGTACTCCTTCCAGAGCTAGTAGTCTCTATTGTGCTTCTGCTCAGTAAAAATGCTAGTCTCATGCAAGAGGCTGGAGCTATACCTCTGCTTGGAGGTCTCCTGGAGCACCTGGATCGTTTCAACCACTTGGCTCCAGGAAAGGAGCGGGATGATCATGAAGAGTTAGCCTGGCCTGGAATCATGGGTATGTCATCCATCTTAAAGCACTTTTGCTGAGGAAAGTTTGGTTTCCGTCTACTGTAACCTAGTCTTTTTCTGATTGAAAGACAACTTGAAAAACGAAGTCTAATTAGTGCCATTTTCACTGATGGCCATTTAAGTGGAAAGAGAATATGATCTAAATAAGAGACTTATGTTACATTTAAGAGATATATTTTTTTTAGTAGTTAAATTGAAATTTGAAAGGTGGTTTTTCTAGAAGTTACTGTCAGGTGATTAGGTACAGTGCGGCCCAGGAGACAGTTGGTGATGCTGACTTCCTCGAGTTGCTCGTGCTGTTTGACATCAGCCAACAGGGACTTCTTTGTTTAGTTTAGTTTGTCTTTGTCGTCAGTGTCTGTAGTATGTAGCAAGTAGCAATAAAACTTTTGACTGCTCCAGGTTTTGAGCTATGGAATGTTTGAAGCTGAGGCTAAGTCACTGTGCTGTATGTGATGTGATTCAGAATTACTCAAGAGTTGTGGTTCAGCTCTCATAAAGCTCTTGCTGGCTAGGATTCCCTCTTCTCTTTTACATACTCTCCTTTATACCACAATCTTAAACCAAAGCTGACAGAAGTCTAAAGAAAATCAAGTTTTTATATTTTTAGAAAATTTATTTTTAAATACAATTAATACATATTTCAGTTTCATTTATCTATTTTTATTTCAGAGTGAACGAAGTGTTCACTCATTATGTTTTTTTTTTTGCTAAGTTTCATTAAGGGCATTGAATTTGATCACTATTTTATTTAATTTTTTTCCCCTTGATACTTTTTTTTTTTTTAACAGTGTTTTTACTATTATTTGTGTGTTTATCATTGGTTAAGATGTCGAGAGATGGTGGTACATATGTGTCATAGCATGAGCATGGTAGTCAAAGAACAACTTTGTGTAATAAATTACTTCTTGCTACATTTATGTAGGTTCTGGGGATTGAACTAAGGTGTCTGGCTTATGTGCAATTGCCTTTATCCACTTAGCTATGCCATGTGTAACTTAACACTGAGGGTATTTTAAAAAGCCATATGAATCTATTATTTTATAAGCTTCTTAAATACATGTATAATGCTTCTTCTAGTAAGTGTGGGTTTCCAGATAAAAAGCCCAGCAGTAACCAGCTTGTAGTCCCAGTACTTGGAAGGCAGAGATCTCTGTGCTTTGGAGGCCAGCTTGGTTTGCATATTGAGTTCCATACTAGCCAAGGCTATATAGTGATAGTGAGACCCTGTCTCAAAAATAAAACTAAAAAAACTAAAGAGAGCCTAGTGGGTGTAATCCCAATTTGTTGGAGGTGAATACAGGACCCCCTGGGCAAGGTGGCTAGTTAAAATAGCCAAATCAGCAATCTTCAGACTCAGCAATAAATAATATATTTGGTGATGTGTGATCTAAGAGGACAACATGCATCCACCTCCGGCTTCCTCAAACCTACACATACGTGTGCCCACACACATGTGACCATATGTATTCACAAACATGCACATAATATACCATAAACATGCAGAACAAATACCCTTTCTGTGTTAGTTAGGCTTTTTATTGCTGTGAAGAGACATCATGACCATAGCAAGTCTGATAAAGGAAAACATGTAATTGAAGTAACAGCTTATAGTTTCATTATTTATCATCATGGTGGGGAGCATGGTGGCATACAGGCAGGTGTGGTGCTGGAGTAGTAGCTAACAGGAAATGGTCAGAGACATGGGCGGTATCCTGAGAATAGCAAACCTTAAAGCCTACCTTGTTACAGTGACACACTTCCTCCAAGGCCAGACTCATTCCAACAAAGTCACACCTTCTAATCGTGCTGCTCTCTGTGGGATTATGGGGCTAGGACTACCACACTCAGCTTTTAGACCCATAGTTGTACTGACCCATTGACTGGTGTTTGGTGTCTATCTCTCCAGAGTCGTTTTTCAGTGGTCAGAGCTGTAAGAATAATGAGGAGGTGACCCTGATACGAAAAGCCGACTTGGAGAACCACAATAAGGACGGCGGCTTCTGGACTGTGATTGATGGGAAGGTCTATGACATCAAGGACTTCCAGACACAGTCACTAACGGGAAACAGTATCCTTGGCAAGGCCTCACTTTCTATGTCATAGTCAAAAACTGTCTGCTTCATAGCTTAGGAGTGGATTCTTAGCTCCAGATATGACAAAACTTAACAACATGTATCTGTGCTTTTGGTTTTGTCTTCAGAACAAATTTGGGCTCACGTTGAAGGACTTCTCACCACCATGCTGGTTTTCTGTTCGTTTGTGTTTTTTGAGAGACCAGGTTTCTCATTAATCGTTGTGTTTCTCCCTATAGAACGCTGGGGTGGGATCAAAGGCCGGTGCCACCATGCCTAGTCTCTCTCTTTCTCTCTCTCTCTCTCTCTCTCTCTCTCTCTCTCTCTCTCTCTCTCTCTCTCTCTCTCTCTCTCTCTCTTGCTCTCCCCCCTTTTAAGACAGGGTTTCTCTGTGTAACAGCTCTAACTTTGTAGAGTAGGCTGACATTTTTATTTTCTAGTGCTTTTTAGAACTTGTTTTAATTCTGAGTTGGCTGAGGTAAACCTGTGAGAGTGGCAGATTGTTCCATGCCAGCAACTCACTTTGGACTCACTTTCTGTCTGTTGTGTATCTACCAGAGCTGTCTGAACAAATTTCATTGAACTCATTGTTGGGATCATGTGGCTGATATAGCATGATACCTGTTTAGCAGGCAGGTGTCTATGAATAGAGAGGCCTAACGCCCCGCAGACTAGGGACGGTGGATGAGAGGCAGTGGGTGAGCAGGAGACACTTAGGCTGTTTCTATGTAGAAGGACTTTATTGACATAATAACATGAGAGAGGGGCTAAAGGAGGGAGGGTTAGGGAGGGAAGAGAAGAGAGAAGAGAGAGACAGACAGAGCAATACACGCATGCGTATAAGCGCTCCTGGGAGGAAAGAAGCAAGGAAGGAGTCAGCTGCAGGAATTCTTAAATGGGGCTTGATGTCAGAATTCAGAGTAGGCCGTGGCTTCAGAGGCTAGCACAGAATACTAACACTCATACTGCTGTTTCTCTCTTTTTTAGCTCAGTTTGCAGGGGAAGATCCAGTGGTAGCTTTGGAAGCGGCTTTGCAGTTTGAAGACACACAGGAGTCTATGCATGCCTTCTGTGTTGGCCAATACTTGGAGGTGAGGTTGTGTGCCTGCTTTTAGTGATATGGAGGATTGTGAGGGGAGACTCTGCTATGTGCCTGTTATGGGATGACTTTTTACTTTGTTATCCAATATTTGGACATAAAATGATTATGTCGGTTTACAGGATATTTTTGATAAATGAGTTTGTTTTGTATGTAAATATTTATGATATGCTAAGTCTTGAAAAGTTAACATTATATCAGAAATAGAGAAATGTTCCACAAAAATGACATTAAATTTTGACTTTTACAGTTTTTCAACTTAAGTAAAAATTTAGAATGGCTACTGTCCTAGAGAAAAGTGAAAAAACCGTAATTCTTTAGAAGGAAGTATGTCTTTGTTTCCAGTTTGTGAATATTGTAGTTTATATATTTGGACTGACCTTCTAGACATCAGGGGTAACAAAAGCACATGCCATAAATGAGGCTTACGACATTTTATGAAAGGGAAGATGAACTTCGTGCATTGTCTGAAGTGACTGGAAAGTTTATCTGGATAGTATATTTGATTTTTACTTTCATCCAGAATTATTTCCTGACCACACGTGGTCACCGCTCGCTGTTCTGTAATGATACTGCTCTATACTCATTTTTCTAGTTGATCTCACTGTTTCTGTACATTCACTGAGTCATTGTACTTTCCTAAAACATTATACACAGCCATTTTGAAATACCTCTTGGATTCTTCAAGGGAGTCACCTAGTTAAGTCATTTGATGACTCCCCTCCTCTTAAAATGTCCTACAGCTGTCGTTTGTACTCCCCTGTCTGCCCTAATTGGCTGCTCTAATGTAACTTATTACAGGATTAGTAACAAGCGTCTTTAGCACCTTGTCCTCATCATGGTAGTGGATCTCACACATAGAAGCATGTGGTCTTTTTGTTGTTTTATTTTTGATTAACTTTATTTTCTCAATTTACAATTTTTCAGCCTGACCAAGAAGTTGTTACCATACCAGATCTGGGAAGTCTGTCTTCACCTCTGATTGACACAGAGAGAAACCTGGGCCTGCTTCTTGGATTACATGCTTCCTATTTAGCAATGAGCACACCACTGTCTCCTGTGGAGGTTGAATGTGCCAGTAAGAGCAATTTTACTTTTTGTTGACCAGATTTATGGTGCTGCACTCTGAATAGAAGCACATAATGGGAAGGGCACTGTCAAAGAGGTCAGAGACCTTCAGCTGCTTGTTAAGTGGATATCTGAAAAAGACAAGAAGATCTCCAAACCTGCTGAGCTGCCTATGAAGTGGACTTGTCTTAATAGTGGAGGATGAGGAGCTAAGAGTAAAATGAATAGGTTAAAGAATGGAAGGCATTGTGTACCCTGGCAAGTGGGCCTCACCTGGTGCCAGCTCAGAAGCTTGTCTTACGTTTTTCCTAGAGCAAAGTGATTAGGGTCAGATCAACTCTGTTTTTGAAGAATTGATGGAGCAATTTGTGAAAGTTCCTGAGTACTTCAAATCTCAGTATTCAGTAAGAACACTGAATACATCCCAAAGTCCTCAATGGAAACCTGTAGTGATGTGCATACCAGTAATTTTCTAGTGGGGTTCCCCCAGTGAGGCCTAAGCACCTACAATTAATACTCTTAATTGCCACAATAGAAGATATACATCTGTTAGCCCTGCCTAATCCTGTGTCTAAATATAGTACACAGAGCTCTCCTTTCCAGTCCATTGCTTTCCCATCTCTAAAGTGTTTTCTTTTTTAATGATTGTAGGTTGTTAAAATATTGCCTTGTTTCTTTAGTTTTATGAACAGCTTAGATCGAAGGTGTTCTTATAGAAACCTTACAGGCATACTGTTTTCTTGTCTGCGTGCTCAATATCTTTGTCTTATTGTAGAACTCAGAATTCTCAGCTGTCTCTTCCTCTTTAGTATAGTAGTGATCTTCCTCCTTCATGCCCTTTATCCCTATGCTGTCTTCCCTATTTCAACTGGAGTTGAGTGCTGAGCTGTGTGAAGGAGCTTCGCTGCTTTCCCATGTGAATATATGTATTTGAGTCTTGAGTGGTGTGTTAATTTTTGTTACCATACGAAATAGCATGCCTGTCAGGCCCATTTGGCTCCATTACCCGTGGTGGATTAGATGATGTGATAATACAGAAAGCTAGAGTGTGATTTAAGAGGGAAGTTCAGGCATTTGTAGCAATTGTTCTCTCTAGAATTAATCAGGGTCCTGTAGGCACTATATCTATTTCTTCCATGGCACAGCCACCTCTGAGAACCTCCCACTAGGCCACATATCTTAGAGGTTTCATTATGTCTTAACATTGAAATATTGGGGACCAAACTCCCAATGTAGAATCCTTTGGGTGAGGGCACCTTCAGACTCTCTCCGAACCAGTACTTGTGAAGCCTGCACTGAGTTATTTTCTGTTTCTTTTGCTCTGATGAAAAACCTTAAGACATAGCAGTTTTAAGGGGAGAAAGTGTTTACTGGGCTTATAGTTGCTGGTTATAGTCTATCATTGTGGGAAAGTCAAGACAGGATCTTGAAGTAGCTGAAGTCCAAAGCAGATTAAAAATGAATACATGCATGCTTACCACTCAGCTCACTGTCTCCACTTAAATAGTCCAGGACCAATCCCAAGAAGGGTGTCATTCAGTAAGCTTAGGTATTTCCCACATCAGTAGACGGAGTCAAGGCGACCCTGCCACGTGAGTTCACAGGGTCCATCTATGTACCAGGCTTTGTCTTTTGGGCCACCAACCAGCTTCCAAATCATGACATGGAGATTTCTTATTAGTTTTGAATGTTCAGCCTAGCTTAGGCTAGCTCTTTTAACTTAACCTGTTTCTCTTCATCTACATTTTGCCTCAGGGCTCTTTACTTTTCTTCTGCTGCATATCTTAACTTTCACTGCTTCTCCTGTCTACCAGGCTACCTGGCTTCTTGCCCTGGGCATATGTCATTCTCTCCTCTTTCTCCTTCTCTTGTTTCTCCCAATCTCCTGAGCCTAGATTTCTCCTCCTATTTATTCTTTCTGCCTGGCGGCCTTGCCCATCCTTTCTCCTGCCTAGCTTAGACCAGTCAAGTGCAGGGTGAAATAAATGTAACACATCTTTACACAGTTAAAATAATATTCTCCAACACATCTGATCTAGATAATCCCTCATAAAGAGTCTCTTCTCAAGTGATTGTACAGTGACAAGTTGACAGTTCAGGCTAATCACCATACCATAGTTAAGATATATGGCACATCAGAAGTGTTACTTTTACTCGTATTGCTAGTATAAAGCTTAAGTATGTTAGTGTAGTGAGAATGATGCCAGATTTCCTTTTTAAAACCGAGTATTCAGTTTGTGTGTGTGTATTTATTTCTGAAGACTTTACTTCAATTTCTCGTTAATGAATTCTTTTCTAGAGTGGCTGCAGTCATCAATTTTCTCTGGGGGTCTCCAGACTAGCCAGATTCACTACAGTTACAATGAAGAGAAAGATGAGGACCACTGTAGCTCTCCTGGGGGCACACCCATCAGCAAGTCCCGACTGTGTTCTCACAGATGGGCCTTGGGTGATCATTCTCAGGCATTCCTTCAAGCCATTGCTGACAATAACATTCAGGACCACAATGTGAAGGTGAGTAAGATTCTTCTGACTCAGCATTTTGTAATCTTTAAACAGCATGGCTTTGCTTGTTATTTGGAGATTTGGTTTTGAGGTGATAATTGATTCTGTTTTCATACAAGTGAGATATAAATCACCAATGACAAAAAGTTGGGTAGATGCTATGGCATGTTGGGGTTTGTGAAATTTGTTGGTGACTCTGAGGTTACCTCTGACCCTTCTTCTTGCAGGACTTTTTGTGTCAAATTGAAAGATACTGTAGACAGTGTCACTTGACCACACCGATCACATTTCCTCCTGAACATCCTGTGGAAGAGGTTGGCCGTCTATTATTATGTTGCCTCCTAAAACATGAAGATTTAGGTACAGAGCTATCTATGTGTTTTGACTACATTGTAGACTTAAATTCATACAGTACATATTAATTCCTACCTTGCCCTTTTTAAAAAATGTCTTTTACAGGTCATGTGGCATTATCTTTGGTTCATGTAGGTACACTTGCTATTGAGCAAGTAAAGCACAGAACATTGCCTAAATCTGTGGTGGATGTTTGTAGAGTTGTCTACCAAGCAAAATGCTCACTCATTAAGGTGAATAGATTTTAATTTTCTTCTGTGCTGCGTAGACGTTTGCCAAAGTATTTGTTGTTACGTAAATTTCCCTATTTAACTTTGCAGACTCATCAAGAACAGGGCCGCTCCTACAAGGAGGTGTGTGCTCCGGTCATTGAACGTTTGAGATTTCTCTTCAATGAATTGAGGCCTGCTGTGTGTAGTGACCTCTCTATAATGTCTAAGTTTAAGCTCTTAGGCTCACTACCCCGTTGGAGGAGAATAGCTCAGAAGATCATTCGAGAAAGAAGGAAAAAGAGAGGTAAAAATGTAAAAAGTCAGACTATATTGTTAAGGTGTATACTTCCCTGCCTTTGGCAGAGTTTGTGACTTCAGAGGGAAGATAGTTGATACTGGTCCTTCTTGCCTGTAGCATTTCTATGTATTGCCGTAGTATTTATGTGTATTTGGGATTGAATGCAAAGTCCTGATTATTTTAGTAAGTTGATAAGGAAAGAGCTTTCAAAAATTTACAATGTCTTCCTAGTAATGAGATATATTGAAATATTTTTATCTTACGATTTCATTTTGAGATCTTAGTGAGAAAATGTTTTGTTGTTGTGTTGAAGTCCCGAGTAAAATAGTTTCCCTCTATCTTTGGGTGATATACTCTAAGGCCTTCAGTGGGTGCTCAGAACTACAGGTAGTACCAAGCACAACAAATTGGGCTCAGTATGAGAGGAACCATAATTAAAACAGAGATTATAACATTTGAATTTAGTGAGCTTACCTGGATATAGTTCTTCACCCCTCAAAGACTCAAGGCAGATAAAAATATTTTTGGCCCATGGCTGACCACAGGTACTGACACTATGGAAAGTTAGATTATAGCCAGATCTCAGGCCTGCCTCAAACTCAGTGACTTCATGTCTCTGGGTCCTGAGTTCTCTGTTGTGGATGTCTAGATACACTGTGTGGAGTCTGAAGCTGCTTTTCCTTCTCTGTTCCTTCCTCTCCCTGTTTTATATACTTTCTTTCCCCCTCTTTCCTCTTTCCTCCTCTTTCCATTCTCTTCCTCCTCTTTCCATTCTCTTCCTCCTTCGCTTCTGTCTACATTTCCTCCTCCCAGCCTTTTCCTGTTTCTTCCCTTTCCCTTCTCCTTCCTCTTTCCCCTCTCTCCTTTTCCTTTTTATCCCAACTCCCTTTAAAAGAAATCAACCTGTGGAAATACTAATGATACTGGTATATCCAGCATATCGTTAGACTTGATAATATTCTCTTATGCTCGTAGTTACAGTTTGTCATTGCAAAAGGATACAGAAGAGTATTTTTTAAAAAGGGAGTATATATGGAAGAGGCTGAGAGTCGGTTGGGCGCAGCTTCTAGGGTTTCCTCCCAGTGCACTCCTATGTGGACCTGCTTAGTTCTCCTAATGCTAGTGTCTGCTGGTGAACCTTGGTATCCAAAGTTTCTGTGATAACTGTCAGACCAGTAGGTGGGCAGAGCTTGTGTGATTGATACCACTTACTCAAATTCCAGCTCCCTAGAGCAACATTACACGATCTCCCTAAGCCATAATCCAATATCACCTATGTCCAACTAAACTGTGGTCATGTGGCCCTAAAATCCAGGTACATGAAAATATTTTTTGTAACAGTTCTGGCTGTCCTGAACTTGCTCTATAAATCAAGCTGGCCTCAAACTCAGAAATCCACCCACCTCTGACTCCCAAGTGCTTGGATTAAAGGGGTACACCACCAGCACCTGGCGAAAACACTCTTTTAGAGACAGTGCCTTGCTATGTAGCCTAGACTGGTCTTATGCTTATTGTTTTCTTGATTCTGCCTTTGGGATTCTGAATTACAGGGGTGTTCCCCATACCCAGCTAAAGCACTTTTAATAGGCTATTCTTAGGTCTTAATGCTAGTGCTTGGGAGCTAGCTAAGGGACAAGCTTCTTTTTGTTTTTGATTGTTTTTCACAATTTTTATTTTATGTGTATGAATGTTTTGCCTGCATATATGTCTGTGTACCACATGAATGCTTGGTGCCCCTGAAGCTCAGAGGTGCCAGATTTCCTGGAACTGGGCTTATAGACAATACTGAGCTGCCATGTAGATTGTAGGAATTGGATCTGGGTCTTCTGAAAGAGAATTTAGTGTTCTTCACCAATAGACCATCTTTCCAACCCAATATATTTGATATTTGAGCATTATAGTTGACAGTGTCATTCTATGCTTTTTTGAAGAAAATATCCATTCTTCTTTGTGTTTCAGTTGTTGTGATAAAACACTGACTATAAGAAAGTTGGGGAGGAAAGGGTTGATTTCATCTTAAAAGTCTCAGGTCATATTCTATAACTGAGGGAAGTCAGGGCTGGAACTCCAAGCAGTAATCTGGAGATAGGAACTGAAGGCCATGGAAGAGCCCTGCTTTTTTTTTTACAGACCTGGGAACCACCTGCCCAGGGATGATGTGGGCTGGGATCTCCCACTCAATCACTTATTAAGACAGTGCCCCATAGGTTTATCCACTGACCAGTTTTAGGGAGGCATTTTCTTAGTTCTGGTTCTCAGGTGACTTAAACTTGTGTCAAGCTGACGAAGAAAACAACCTATAGGTGCTTGCACATTAAAGTTTTTCTTAACTAAAAGCTATATAAATGATCTTTATGTCTTAAAATACAGTTCCTAAGAAGCCAGAATCTACTGATGGTGAAGAAAAAATTGGAAATGAAGAGAGTGATTTAGAAGAAGCTTGTGTTTTGCCTCATAGTCCTATAAATGTAGACAAAAGACCCATTGCCATGAAGTCTCCCAAGGTGAAGTATTTTCTGTGATTCTTAGATTGGGTGATAGAAACACTGCACACAGCAGAGAAATCTCTGGGGCCATGCTGTTGACAAGTGTGTATAATGAGTTGATTTTAGGAGCATGGTCCCAGGGTGCTTAATAAACTCAACTGACAGGATTCTGTATAGTCACACTGCTGGAGGACTGTTTCCTTTTGGTTTTGGTCTATATTGCATTTTTTCTAAAAATATGGCATTCATTTATTTTATTACTTGTTCGAGAAACTATTGGTCCCTGAGACTATTAATATTTTTAAAGTAATCTGTTACTCATTTTAAAGTAACAGTTTCAGAGCTTTTTCAGCTTGTGTTGCAAAGTTCTGGGTTGTATTTCGAGAGGTAACAAAATGAGCAAACAATAAAACTATTAGTATTGTTTCTATTCAAAGAACTTTTAGAGTAAACTAATGGTGCACCTTGTTCTTTTTTGTTAGGATAAATGGCAACCTCTGTTGAACACAGTTACAGGAGTTCATAAATACAAATGGTTAAAGCAGAATGTGCAGGGCCTTTACCCACAGTCTGTACTTCTCAGTACAATTGTTGAATTTGCACTTAAGGAAGAGCCAGTAGATGTGGAAAAAATGAGAAAGTGCCTACTGAAACAGGTAAGACTTTCTGTGGCATGATTCTTTGCGTTGAATCTGACTGGACAGTTTACTGACTGTAAATATTGCTGTATTGCAGTTGGAGAGAGCAGAAGTTCGTCTGGAAGGAATAGATACAATTTTGAAACTGGCAGCCAAAAGTTTTTTACTTCCTTCTGTGCAGTATGCTATGTTTTGTGGATGGCAAAGACTTATCCCTGAAGGACTTGACATAGGGTAAAGCTTTATAAAGTTTTTCTCAAGTGTGGGAATCTTGGCAGCACAGTGTTCTTTTGGAGTTAAAAGTCTGGCAATTGCTGTGGATAATGCTCTTGTACACTGTAAAGATTCATCACTCATATTGGTTTAATAAAATGTCTATTGGTCAGTAGCCAGGTAGGAAATATAGGTGGGGCCACCAGACTAGGAGAATAGATAAGAATTATGAGTTAATTTAAGTGCAAGAGCTAGCTAAATATATGCTCAAGCTACTGGCCCAGCATTTACTATAATATTAAGCCTCCGAGTCAATTTTTTGGGAAATGGCTGCTGGGTATTTGAGAGTTGTTGGTGAGATGGAAACAGGCAGGGTTACAAATCAAATTCTGTTTTTTGTTTGTTTGTTTGAAAGGGAACCACTTACAGACTGTTTAAAGGATGTGGATTTGATCCCACCTTTTAATCGGATGTTGCTGGAAGTGACTTTTGGCAAACTGTATGCTTGGGCAGTTCAGAATATTCGATATGTTCTGATGGATGCGAGTGCTAAATTTAAAGAGCTGGGTAAGCTAAAGAGAAAGTGCTAATTAAAAGTCCTTATTTAAAATGGATAGTATGGTAATGGTTGTGATTGTTGCAGTGTCATGTCATTGATCTTAAGAATATCGTCTGGAAATTCACATAAAAGTCACTGTTTACTTTTAGAAGCTTTGTACATTGGAGCAGCAGTCTTTTATTGTTAGCTTTATTTTAGAATCAGAATTTTGAATTTTGGCAAAAGTCATAATCTCAGAATATTTTAATAAAATAATTTAAACTGCATTTTTTTTGAGTGCTATACCATATGCTCTAAGGTACCAGTGTCCTATACTAATTCTGATTTCCTAGATAATTTGGGTGTCTGTAGAAAAATGGCAAGATTAGTTTTGTGGTAGTAAAGCAAAAGACACCCAAAGCTATTTAGAAAATATATTTTATGTATATGCATACACCACTTACAGGCTATATATAGTTTTAGCTACAGACTTTATGGTATAGTAGGCTTAGTGCCACTCTTTGGGGTGTTCATCCTCAAACCTTTTTTTTTTTTTTTTGCCCCCAAACTTTGAAATTGGTATTTCTTTGGATTTTTTTGTTCTGTTTCATTTGGCTTTTAAGACAGGGTCTCACTATATATATTCTTTGCTGGCCTGGAACTCAAAATTTAGACCAAGTTGGCCTCAAACTCACAGAGGTGTAGCTGCATCTGTCTCCAGAACACTGTGATTAAAGGTGTATGTCAGCATTATTAACTAAATTGTTACTACTTTGAGATTGCTGGCAACCCCTCCAGGTTCTTTATTAGAATATTTTAAAACAATATAACAAGGAAAAACTTAGTTTTCTCTGTTAAACACAGATGTCATTATTACAGAGTTCACTTTTACACTAATGGTAAAAATTGTAATAGCGTTCATCACTAAACTAACTTTTTTTTTCTCTTTTGTACTATATCTTGAAGACAAAGATAGCAGTATATGGAATGTAGATGGTGAAAATATTACAAAATAATAAATAACCACACTGTGAAAACCCACTTAAAAAAAAGCTACATAAATGAATAAGCAATTAATAACCAAACTCCACTGTTTAAAATCATGTGCATTGTTTCCATAAATGAGAAATTCAAATTAATATCAATGCTTATTAGGTATCCAGCCTGTCCCCCTACAAACTATTACCAATGAGAACCTGGCAGGACCAAGTCTGGGGACCATACCACAAGCTCGATTTCTTCTGGTGATGCTCAGCATGCTCACCCTGCAGCATGGTGCAAACAACCTTGACCTCTTGCTCAACTCAGGCACGCTGGCTCTTACACAGACAGCACTGAAGCTGATTGGTAGGTTGGTTTTGGCTTTGGATCCTTGAGGAAAAAAATGTGACTTTTACCTTTTGTTCTTAGCAACAACAAATACACAAACACACACACACACACACACACACACACATACACACACACACACACACACACACACACACACAGAGACATGCATGCACACTCGCACACCCCCTACCCCCAATAGGGACAGACATTTCTTTCTCTATATTTTCTCTTTGACTTTGTTTTTTTTAAGACAGTGTATTGCTATATATACACCCTTGCCTAGCCTGGAGCCCTTCATGAAGGCCATTCTGGTTTCAAGCTCACAGAGATCCTCCTACCTCTGCCTCCAGAGTGCTGAGATTAAAATTGTGGGCCACCACTCCCATCGGAATATTCACATTTTGAGCAACTGTTCCTACTGTCTCGCCTTAGAACATTTTCATAACCACAAGCGCAAATCTTATACCTATTTATCAATTTACTCTTGATTACCTCACCCTCCTATCCCTGGGATAACACATTGACTTTCTGCCTCGGTGGTTTTACATTCTTTGAGGTTTCGTGTAAATGCAATCATGTACTTTTTAGGCTCCTGTATTTGGATTTTAGTGTATGTCAGTATTTTATTCCTTTTTATATCTGAAATGTTATTATTTGAATATTTGACATTTATATATTGATGGGCAGTGGGCTATTATTTTACTTTAGTAAATAGTTTTGATAAGAATGTTTGTATATAAACTCTTGACTACTTATTTCTAGTTCATTTGATTGTAAAAGGAGTAGAATACTGAGGTCATGTGGTCATATTACAGGTGGATACTGCATTTTGGAGGATACTCACTGGTATTTCCAGGTTGTTTAATACTGGAATAGAAAATCAGAACAGGAACATACAGATGAGACAGCCCAAACAGTTTATTAAGAAGCAGCTGTAATGAGCACTAGTGAGCCATAATATTGGGGGGAATGTTAGAGTATGAATGACACCCATATTGGGCACACAAGAGAGTCTTAGGGTGTGCAGCTTTTGTGCATATGCTCTATTACATGGTGTCTTAGTAGGAATTTCTTGTTTTTTCTGTTAATTGTCTCTTCTCATAAGCTTTTTAAAAAAGATATTCTCTCTGTAGTTCTGCTTGGACTAGAAGGCTATGCTCACAGAGATTCTCTTCCTACCTCCAGAGTGCAGGCACTAGGCTTGCCATATATAAATATTAATGTCTTACTTCCTGCTGCACTCAAGGGTATGGGTGCCCACTCTGAGTGATTCATGCTCTAGACACGCCCTGAATTGCACACTGGCTCCCCATGTTCAAGTCTCCGCTTCTCTGGATCTTTGACAATTTTATTGTTGTACTTTGGGATTAAGGCCTTCCACTGAGTGTGAAGTGCTCCCTAGTGATTATTGGTTTGCTTTTCAACTAATGGCAAATGTCCTTTGCCAGTTTTTGTTTGTTTGTTTTTTAATGAGTTGGATTCTTTTTTTGTTATTGAGTTTTAGGAGTACCTGTTAAAAGTGTCACATAAACTGGGTGTGTTGGTCCATGCCTTTAATTTGAGCACTGGGGAGGCAGAGGCAGGTGGTTCTCTTGTGAGTTTGAGACCAGCCTATTCCGCAAAGTAAATTCCAGGATAGCAAATGCTATTACACAGAGAAACTCTGTCTCGAAAAACCAAAAAGAAAAAATAAAAGTATCACAAAAATGAACCAAACATTTAAAGAAGACTTAATAATCCCCAAGCTCTTCTAAAAGTACCCTGCATGCTGGACTTTTGCACAGATTTGTAGACCTTTAACAGATATTGTATGATTTGCGGATAGATTCTTTCTGTGGATTTTATTTTCCTTTGATGCACAGTTTTTTTTTTTGATGATCCACCTAGGTTTTTTTTTTTTTTTTTTTTTTTTTTTTGCTATCTGTGCTTCAATACCAAGAAGCTATAGCCAAAACTAAGGCAAATGAAAATTAGCTCTTGTTTCTTCTGTAGATTTTATTATTTATTCTTATATTTAGGTCTTTGTACATTAAAAAAAAATTAAAACCATGTAATTTCCCAAGTTTTGTCTTCAATTTTTTTTTTTTATGTATCCTTCCCTGCTCTTTCTTAGATTCATTGCCTTTTTGTTTAATTGTTACACATGTACCTCCATATGTATATTCCTAAGCATATAAAATACAACCTGTTCAGACTGTGTAATTGTACTTGTATGTGTAGGCTTTCAGGACTGATGATTTGGTATTGGATAAAGAATTGTGGACTCTTGGGGATAAATTGTGGACCATTTCTCCCGCTCTCAGCATTCCTAATTCTTTATGTATAGTTAGGCAGCAGTCTTGTCCAGGCTTCCCTCAGTTTTTTAGGAGGTGCAATTTCACAGCAGACTTTCTGTTCCTCTGGTTCTTACAGTCTTTCTGCTCTCTTGCTCAGCTTTCCCTGAGCCTTAGGTGCATTTGTGTGGCAGATGTAAAATATGGAATGCTTTACAAATTTGTGGGTCATTCCTGCATAGGGGCCCTACTAATTTTGTCTTTATTCTAATTTTAGCATATTTACTTGTTACACTAAGGTTTTCTGGCCCCAGGCACCAGAATTCCAGACCCACAGACCTGTCGCCTCAGACCCCTTAGCCACCTACTGCTGCTTAGACCCCCACAAAATGACTTAGACACTTACATTAAGTTCATGCTGTTTGGCCTATGGCTCAGGCACATTGCTAGCTAGTTCTCTCTTCTTAACTCACCCCATTCTCATTAATCTGTCTGCCATGAGGCCCGTGGCTCACCTGTGTTCCTTACATGCTTCTTCTTAGGCGGCTGGCTCGATCTGACTGACTCCGCCCTTCTCCTACCTATGCTCTGATTTTCCGTCCTACTTCTTCTATGGTGCCTGCCATGGCCAAAACAGTCCTTTGTTTAAAGATTGATATGCATAGCATACAGAAAGATATTCTCACATCATTTACTGCCAAAGCAATTTTTATTATTTATTCCAATACCATTTGTTGTATACTTTTCCCCCAGTGTCTTGGTATCCTTGGAAACCATTTGACTGGACTCCCAGTCCTGTCCTATTGTTTCATGTACTTATTATAACTATGGTGACACTGCACTGTTTTGAACATCGTAGCTTTGTAGTGAGTTTTGAAGTTGAGATTATCAGCTTTTCACCTTTTTTTTTTTTTTTAGAGATTGTTTGGGACTTTTCTGGCTGACTTGAATTTCTATGTGGAATTATAGGGCTGATTTTATATATCTGTAAAAGGTTTTGGAGTTTTAAGGATGCTGTTGAGTCTGTAGATCCCCTTGGAGATTACTTCCATTATAACAATGTTATTTGTATTCTATTAATACAAGAATTGATTAGGGTTTCATTTTCTTCAGCAAAATTTTAGAGTTTTACAGTTTCCAGGATAATAATGACTAAACAGAGCAGATTAGGAAGTGTCCCCTAATGTTCTGCTTTTAGAAGAATTTAAGAGTTGTTAATTCTTCTTTAGATGTTTGATAGAATTCACATGTTAAGCCTCATGGGCCTGCACTTTTCTTTGTGACTTTTCTTACGTCTGGGTGGATTTTCTGTTCCTTCTGAATTACTTGAGGTATAATTTGTGTGTTGCTAGGACTTTTCATTTTTTCTGGCTACTTTTGTTTCTTGGTTTATATAAAATTGTTTATAATATTTTCATTGTTGGGGGAGTATTTTTCCTACAGTCATTCTGGCTTTACTTTTACTTTTTGTAGCTCTGCCTTTATCTATCTATCTATCTATCTATCTATCTATCTATCTATCTATCTATCTAAAGTAATCTGTACTTTTGGTTTTATTGATTCTCTTATTTTTCTGTTCTTTATTTCATTTATTTCTTTTCTGGTTTTTACTTTTTTTTTTCTAGTAACTTTTGTTCTATTGCATTTTTCTGTTATGGTTTTCTAGTTTACTAGAGAGTCAAATCTGAGGTCTTTGCAGTGCACACTGTTGTGATTGTAATTGTTCTCCTTATCAGCTTTGGAGATGTGCTATCATATCACTTAGAATTACTTCTTTGGCCAAATGGCTGTTTAAATGAATGCTGATTTAATTTTCTACACTTGCATATTGTTTAGGTTTTCCTCTGGTACTAATTTCTAATCATTACATTTTATTTTTAGAGGTAACTAATGACTGAGAATGTAACTGTTGGTAGAAAGCTTATCTGGCATGTATGAAGCCTTGAGTTTAAATCCACAGTACCGCATAAACCAGGCATAAACTAGCATACATTTATAGTCTTAGCACTTAGAGGGTAGAGGCAGGAGTATCAAGAGTTCATTCTTGGCTGCAGTAGTGAGTTCAGAGCCATCCTGGAATATCTAAAACCCTATCTGAAAAATAAAAGTAAAGCTCTACAATCATATAGTCTTTCATATTAACTTTATATCCATGTTTATCCAGATTCAGCAAACACTTAAGTATAGATTGTCCTTTTTCTTGCTCTTAGTAAATTCAGCTTTCAAAGAACTAGCAAAACGACTGGTGGATCTGGCCTTATCTGGAGATCCTGGGCAGGTCTTAAGAATTTTATCAGAATTTTAGCATCAGTGTTCATAGGAAAATTGGTTTGTAATTCTGTTTGTTCTTTTGGTCATTATATGGTTTAGGTATCGTGGTAATTGCGGCCTTGGTTAAAAAAAAAAAAGCAATATTCCTTTAGTTTCTATTTTGTGGAATAATTTGAGGAGTATTGGCATTAATTCTCCTTGTCCTCCTCCTCCCTGTCGTCCTCCTCCCTGTCCTTTCCCTCCTCCCTGTCCTTTCCCTCCTCCTTGTCCTCCTCCTCTTTGTCCTCCCTGTCTTTCTCCTTGTCCTCCTCTTTGTCCTCCTCCCTGTCCTCCCCCTCCTCCCTGTCCCCCTCCTCCCTGTCCCTCTCCTCCCTGTCCCTCTCCTCCTTGTCCTCCTCCCTGTCCTCCTCCTCCCTGTCCTCCTCCTCCCTGTTCTCCTCCTCCCTGTCCTCCCCCTCCTCCCTGTCTTCCTCCTCCCTGTCCTCCCCCTCCTCCCTGTCCCCCTCCTCCTTGTCCTCCCCCTCTTTTTTGTCCTCCTTCCCCCTCTTTCCCCTCCTCCTTGTCATCCTTCTTGTTTGCTTGGGAAACTTAATAATAGCTTCTATTTTACTAGGGATTATATGTCTGTTTAAATTGTTTATCTATTCTTGATTTAGCTTTGATATCACCTATGGTATATATCAGAAAATGTATTTATTTATTTTAGATGGAAAGTTCCCATTTGTTGTAGTATAGATTTTTAAACTATATCCTCATGATTCTCTGAATTTCCCGTGTCTGTTGTTAGTCCCGCTTATCTCTAATTTTATTAATTTATATCTTCTCTTTAGATCTTTTAGTTAATTTGAATAAAATTTATCAGTCTTACTTATTTTCGTTAGAATTAAGTCATGCCATTGATGTATTTAGTGCTATAACTTGCCTCCTAGAACCGCCTTTGCTTGTGTCCCATATGCTGTATTTTCGTTTTCATTAAACTCCAGACTTTTTGGATTTGTTTTTTAAATTTCTGCCTTAACCCAATTTTTATCCAATAGTGAGTTGTTCAGTTTCCATGAGTTTGTGTGCTTTATGCTGTTTTTCTTGCTGCTGTAATCTAATTTTAATCTGTGGTTCTCAGATAGGATGCAGGGTATTATTTTAATTTTTTAATATCTTTTGAGACTTTCTCTAAGTCCAAGTATGTAGTCAGTTTTGGAAAAAGTTCCATGAACTGCTGAGAAGGGTGGGTGGGTGTGGGTGTGTGTGTGTGTGTGTGTGTGTGTGTGTGTGTGTGTGTGTGTGTGTATTTGTCTTTGGGTAATATGTTCTGTAAGTGTCTCCTAGGTCCATTTGCTTAATATTTTTCTGTTTATTTTTGTCTATGCATTTTGTCTATGCAGTTGAGTTTTGAAGTTTCCCATCATTGTGTGAAGGTCAGTATGTGATTTTAGCTGTAGTAAGGATTCTTTTCATAACTTGGGTATCCTTGTGTTTTGTCCATACACACTTGTTTGGAATTAAAATATTCTGTTGATTTTCCCTCTTTCTTCCAATTACTTTTGGTTTAAAGTCTAATTTGTCAGATACTAAATACCTACATTGGCCTACTTCCTGGGTCCATTTGCTTGGAGTATCCTTTTCTACCCTTGTATGCTGAAGTGACGTCTATCTTTGATGTAAGATTGTTTTTAAAGCAGTTGAAGTATGGATCCTGTTTTTGTATTAGACCTATTAATATATATTTTTTTTTTAATTCGAGGAATTGAGACTACTGATGTTGAATTATTGATGAACAATGTTAGTCATTTTCTTGTTATGGGGTGGGCTCCCCCCTCTTGATTCGCCGGCCTGAGATAGTTATTCCTTCTCTTTTCTTGGGTGTGACAAACCTCAAATTTTCCTTCTAGCATGTTCTACAGAGCTGGATTTATAGATAGATAGATACTGCTTAAATTTAGTTCTATTATGAATTTTATTTTCTTTATCTAGTGTGATTGAAAGTTTTGCTAGGTGTAGTAGTTTGAGCTGGCACCTGTGGGCTCTTAAGAGTTTGTCGAACATTTATCCAGACCCTTCTGAGTTGTAGTTTCCATTGAGAAGCCAGGTATTGTTTGTTACTTGGGTTTTGTTTTTTTTTCTCTTGGAGCTTTTATATATATATATATATATATATATATATATATATATATATATATATATATATATATATTTATCCATTTAATGTCTTGGTTATAATGTGTCCTGGGGAATTTCTTTTCATTTGGTATTCTGTATGCTTTTTTAGACTTAGACTTGGTAGGAACTCCCTTCTTTAAGTTGGGGAAAGTTTCTTCTGTAATTTTGTTCAAAATATTTCTATGCTTTTGATCTGAGTTTCTTTTCCTTCTTTTAAATTCATAGATTTGATCTTTCCATAGTGTTTAAAATTAGACGTTTTGTGCCTGGATTTTTTTTTAAATTTAACTTTCTCTTTTCTTTTACCAAGGATCCATTTCTTTTATCTTGTCTTTATGCCTGAGATTCTCTTTTCCATATTTTTTACTCTTTTGGTGAGGCTTCTTACCTCCGAGATTTGGGGTTGATACCCTAAATTTTAAAATTTTTATTTTTACTTCTATTTGGGTTTTCTTAGTTCCTGCCAGGCGTTGGGGTCTTGGAACCTGCTCCTTGGTATTGGGGGCTGATAAAAATGAATGGGTGATGAGCTAGAAGGGGGAAGCTGAGTGGGTCCACAGGAAGGAAGGAAGCTGGTCTGTCATGAGGTGACATGGACTAGAGTAGAAGAGATGGCCAGGCCCCTTCCTGTGGCCTGCTCTAGGGCTGGGGATGAGACTAGTGAATTTGCAATGTAGAGAGAAGGAAAGTTAGGATCAACCTACTGGATTCTCGGGCTGTGTTGGCTAGTGGGTTTCTAGGGAAAGAATGTCTTTGGGTAGTGGAGATTAACACAAGGAATAGTGTGGGGGACAAAGGTTTAGTCCTGCCAGAGGAATGGAGGCAGAGAGGGAGGAAAGACCCTTGGAGATACCAGGGTTGGGAGAATGAGACTCCAGTATGAGTTCTTTAAACTTAGTGCTAATCAGTTCTACTTGATCTTTGTTCTCTGTCTATCTGTCTGTCTGTCTGTCTGTCTGTCTGTCTGTCTCTCTCTCTCTCTCTCTCTCTCTCACACACACACACACACACACACACACACACACACACACACACACACACACACGCACAGAGAGAGAGAGAGAGAGAGAGAGAGAGAGAGAGAGAGAGAGTATATGTGTCAGGGTCCTGTGTAGACCAGTCTGCTTTGAACTCATGTTCCTCTTTAGAACTAGGATTATACAATGTATCACCACATCTGCTAAGTGAGTCTATTAAAAATAGTGCATTGGAGGCTGGAACGATGGCTCTACTGTTCAAAGAATACTTACCACTATTGCTGAGGAACCAAGTTTAGTTAGTTTCCAGCACCCATGCTTGGTGGTTTATAACTGCTGTTACTCCAGCTCTTTTAGCCTCTTGCTTCCACTGTACCCACATGTGTAAACCCCCACTCAGCCATGTAATGTACACATAAATCATCTATACACGTTTAAAACATCATAAAATTAGGACATTGCAGCTCATTATAAGCTCAGCTGTTGTTTGATGTTCTGACAGGTCCTACTTGTGATAGTGTTGAGGAAGACATGAATGCTTCTGCCCGGGGAGCCTCTGCTACAGTGTTGGAAGAAACAAGGAAGGAAATTGCTCCTGTTCAGCTCCCTGTTTCAGGGCCAGAACTAGCTGCTATGATGAAGATTGGAACCAGGGTCATGAGAGGAGTGGATTGGAAGTGGGGTGACCAGGTATGCAGAGATTTCATAACATCTTAGCACATCGAACATATCAATCAGTGGAAGTTAGAATAGGTGGCTACCTGAACTCAGGACTTGTAAGATTGATAGATGACTTAGTTGTTGATTTCTGAGCAATAAAATAAAATAGAGGCAAAAGACATTAGGGCAATATTTTCTTTCCTGGAATGTCATGTAGATTTTCTCAGCTACACTGCTAAGCATAGATTTTTAGAAAGTCACAGTATTTTTAGAAATGAAATTTTCTGAGACCAGGTAATAGAATCCTATCAATAGCTTTGTCTCTTTGGAATGGTTGGCAGGAATTTATTGCTCTTGGGCCTACGTTCCCACTCTCAAGAAGTGATTGAGGTCATTGGAAAGGCCACTTTACTGGGACACTCACTAATGTGTTTGTTCAGAGAATCTACTAGTTGCAAGAATTCTCTCCTTTCCTCTTATTTCTTTAATAAAGAACATGAACATGTGATTTCATGGCATTTAAAAATGAGATGATTGCTGGGCAGTGGTGGCACATGCCTTTTATCCCAGCACTCGGGAGGTGGGGCAGGCAAATCTCTGAGTCTGAGGCCAGCCTGGTCTACAGAGCGAGTTCCAGGACAACCAGGGACACACAGAGAAACTTTATCTCATCGCCCCCCGCCCCCTCCCCCACAAAGAATGATATAATCTGTACATTTTTCAGGGTCAGGAAGAGGCTGACAGAAAATTCTGTGTATAGAATTAATGGAACCATGGTAGGTCCAGAACAGGGCACACACTCTCTTATTTGGTCTTTATTTTTGCTGTTTCAGGATGGACCTCCACCAGGCCTAGGCCGTGTAATTGGTGAACTGGGAGAGGATGGCTGGATCAGGGTCCAGTGGGACACAGGTAGCACTAACTCGTATAGGATGGGAAAAGAAGGAAAGTATGACCTCAAGCTGGTGGAGCTGCCAGTGTCATCACAGCCCTCAGCAGAGGACTCTGACACAGAGGATGACTCTGGTGGGTTACTCTCAGAATCTTTCAGTCCATGCTAGCCTGGCACATTGTTGATGTGTTGGATAGCAATCCTTTTCCTCTGGGAAGTTAGACAGTGGTCAAGATTCATCTGAAGACATTGCTCTGGTATAAATGTGTTCTCAATCCAGTAACTCAAACTGATTCATCTTCACCTTTATGCCTAAGTTCCTGATGTTCCTTTCAGACTGGGATGGAAGACATAGTGCTGCATTGCTTTTTAAATTATATCTTAAAAGTACATTTATTTATTTTTGTGTATATGTGTGCACTTAACCTTTATGTGAATAAAAGTTAGAGGACAACTTATTGGGGTCAATTCCACTTTGACACCTATCTTAGGGAATGTAACTTTGTCAGGCCTGTGGCAGGTATCTCTACTTGCTGATCTTTAAAACAGCACCAAACCTACTTATTTATTTAGTTAGTTCAGGTTGAGGCATAGACACTCTGCAGCATCCCCGTGGAGGTTAGAGGATAACTTGTGGGAATTACTTCTCTCCTTTTGTCATGTAGATTCTAGGAAGCAAAGTGAGGTTCTCGGGCTCTGTGCCAACTACTTTCCTAATAGGCAAACTTGCTGGTCCTAGTCTTACTTCTTATTGATCTGTGTAGTTGACCCAAAGCTGAGCCTGACATAGACAGTGGTAGCGTGGTGAATTTCGTGTTGTGTTGTATTGGCTGTTTTTCTTGCAAGGTATGGCCCTCCCTGCTTTCTTTAAGCACGCCCTATTCTTTGATTCAGAATGTTTCACACACTGCCACGTTAGTCAATACTTCATGATAAGAGTTTGGATATGGATCTCTAAAGTTTGTTCTATCCAAGGAAATTCAGTGCTGTAGAAAGGCATTTTTTAGATCTGTACAAAGACCCAAAGACATGTGAACAAAGTATCACATGCAGGCCTTTCGGAGACTTGAAAGCTAGAGCTTCTTCCTAGGGCTTTGCCAGACATTATGTGCAGTGCCATCAGATGTTAAAAACCAGCTGTCACAGCTATCACATGATACTTGGAGGTTGTGCTAAGAAGAGCACTGCTGGTTTAGAAAATGGAAGAGGTTGTCCCATAAAATACAGTGGCCTCAGAGTTTGCACATTTAGATTAAAATGACAAGTGATTGCTGTGGGTGACTGTTAGAAATGATGCATGTGCCAACTCATGGGTGGATGTCGGCTGTACTGTCTGAGCATCTGAGCTATATAGTATGTGACTATGGACCACTTGTTTTTCTCAGCTTTATCTGGGGCATTTTTCATTGTTGAGTTAGCCAGGGGGTAGATATGTGACAGAGTAGTGGCCTCCTTGTCCCACAGTTAGACTGGCTGGCCGTGCAAGTGGCTGATGAGGGATGCTGGTGTTTTGCTTTCACTTAGGTTGTAGCTCCTAAACATTTGATAAGTTTTGTTTGTTTCATTTTGATTTTTTGAGAGAAGCTTTCTCTGTGTATTCTTGGCTGTCCTGGAATTAGCTTTGTAGACTAGACTGGCCTTGAACTCACAAAGATCCCCCTGCTTCTACCTCTGGAGTGGTGGAATTAAAGGCATGAGCCTCCATTACTTGATGATAAGTTACCTTTTAAAAGAAGGGAAACCTTGAGCTCATCCGTGGTTTCTGAGTTATATAATAAAATTGCTTAAACAGCGGAACCCCAAAATCTCATATATATATACATATATATATATATATATATGTATATATATATATATATATATATAACTAAATTTTTAGTTATATAATAAGGTTGCTTAAAAATATCTTACTCTGAATTTTTTTTCTAGTATGAGGTAGATAGCTCAGTTTATAAAGTGATTATTAATGTGCAAACATGAGGACCTGAATTGGATCTCCAGCAAAACGCTGGTGTAGTGATATACATGCTTGTAATCCCAACTCTAATTGGTCTTGAATTCACTGGCCAAACTTGCTAGCCTAATCATTAATTCACAAGTTTCAAGTGAAAGCCTGTCTCATACACTCAAAAAGGTTGTTAACTGAGAAATGAAGACATTGGAGAGTTTCCTCTGGCTTCCACACATGCTATGCATCTGCACCACCTCCTTCCAAATCTTATTTTCTTTGGGGAAGGTGAGAACAGAAGTGATTGGGGCAGTCAAGTGCAGTGGCAGGAGGCGGAGACAGGAGCATTTCTTAAACCCACGTTTGAGTTAAAGCTGGGAAACATACTGAGATCCTGTCTTTCGGAAAAGTATTCGCGTAAGAGAGTAAATTCTAAGTTTCATCTTTTCTTGTGAGTATCTGTTTTCCTTTCCAGTATTAAAAAGATAAAGTTTGTTAGGTCTTTGTATCTTTTTAATTTTACTGTGAACCTGAAATTATTCTAAATAAATTCAAGTCTGAAAAGAAAAAAAATGTGGAATTAAATGTTTTAAATGATATCCACAGTTGATTTTATTTGAGAATATTGTTTTTATTTCCATTCTTCTTTTCAGAAGCTGAGCTAGGTGAAAGGAACATTCACCCCACAGCGATGATGCTGACCAGCATTATTAACTTACTGCAAACTCTGTGTCTCTCTGTTGGAGTTCATGCTGACATCATGCAGAGTGAGGCCACCAAGACTTTGTGTGGGCTGCTTCGAATGTTAGTGGAGAGCGGAACAACAGATAAGCCATGTATGAAATGAGTAATTATGGGCCACAGAGATTCAGCATGGATATATGTGTATAAATCTCTCATATTTGTGTGTTTGTGGGCAAGTCTGGATGTGAGAATGTGAGTCAGAATGTGTTTGAGGATTTATGTAGTAAGGTTCCTGTGACTGCTCTACCAATGCATTCATTATAAATAAGGATGTAGTAAACAACACACAATCTTGTCAGGGCTGGTTCCTTCTGAGGCTACCAGGGAGAATCTGTTCTAGGCTTCTCTAGTATTGGTGGTTTGCTTTGCATTTTTTGGCTTGTAGGCATATCAACCTAGTCTTTATCTTCTTTTTACACTTTCCTCTGCGTATATGTGTTTGTATGTTCATGTTTCAGATTTACGTTTTTCAATGATACCAGTTGACCTCATCCAATCTAATTAGCAATGACTTAATTTTTTAAAAAGATCACCTTTTGAGATGCTGGAATTAACACTTTAAAATGTGAATGAGGGGATAGGGATAAGGTTGAGGGAGGTGTGTATGTGACAATTAGTCAATCTCTAAGGTTGCTACCCTAGAGTTCTGGAGACTAGAAATTCTTAAGGCAGGCAGGCTGTCAGCAGAGCCGTGCTCCTTTCCGGATCCCTAAAGGAAGATATCCCTTTTCCTTTTCTTGTCCATCTGCAGACTTCACTAGGACTCTCCTAGTCTTTCATATACTCTCATCACTTTTATGTCCTTGTCTCTCTTGTAGAAATCTTTTATTTGCTTTGGGTTCAACCTATTCCAGCATGTTATCTCAGCCTTTATTATTACTATGCAGAGACCTTTTTTCCAACTGGGATCAAATGCTGGTGTTCTGATTTGAGTATTAGTGTAAGTACAGTAAATATATCTTGAAGTGGGTAGATATTTCCATGTACCTAAAGGTGTATATGACTGTCAAAGAACTTGTGAGCATATGTGTAACTGTTAGCATGTTTGGAGTGTAAGTGAGAGTGTGTGTTTGTTAGCTCTGTGTGAATGCTTTAATTTCAGTATGTTGATATGAGACAGAATGTTTGTCATTGCTAAGTGTTTTTAGTCAGAGTTTCTCTGGAGAAACAGAACTGATAGAATGAATCTATCAGTGTAAAAACAGGGTTTATAAGAGTGGCTTCTAGGCTGTGGTCAGAACTATTTCAACATTGGCTGTCTCCTAACATAACGTCTTAAGAATCCAGTAGTTGTTTGGTCCCCCAGGCTGAATGTCTGTACTGGCTTTCAGTATATTTCAGAATCCCAAAGAAGTAGGCTGCCAGTGAGAGTGAGTGCAAGCAGGCAAAGAATAGACACTTCCTTCTTCTCTTCCATGTCCTTTGTTTAGGCAGCCATACCTTCTGGTTTAAGATGTGTCTTCCTGCCTCAGGAAAAACTTCCCAGGTGTACCTAGAGTCTTGGCTTTTAGGTCATTCCAGGTCATCAATTTGATAACCAATAATAGAATCACACTGGTTGAGTGATTTTTTATTGAAATCATGAAACTATGTATGTTTGAGTGTTTCAGTGTAGTTGTGCGAGTATGTCTGTCTGTAAGTGAATGTTAGTGTATACAGTTGTGGGCAAGTAACTTCATCAGATAGTATGAATGGGCTTGTGTGTGTGCTAGTTGTGTGGTTGCAAATGTGTGAAAGCAGTTAGAGAGTGTATATGAAGACTGCTTGAGTGTACAGAAGTGACTTAGGGTATGTAGGAGTGTTACTGAATGTGAGTACAAAACCAAGTATGGGTAATGAGCATTCATAAGTGTCTTTACCAATGAGAATGAGGGAATATGTATGTGGGTGAGGGGGATAAACATGAGGATATATGGTTGTGATAATATGTGATAGTATACGAGCGGGTATTTGAATGTGTACTTATGTAAACTGAACACATGCATGGTGTCAGTGTCCAATGGTGATTTGTATGTCTGCACTATTGTGAATGTACACAGAATTTTGAGTGTGTCATTGGGAGGAGGCTTGGTTGGTGATAGAGGGAGAAAGGTGTGTGAGTAGATGTAAGTACAAATGGATGTGTATGAGTGTCTTAGTCTGAGTAATTGTCAAAACGTATGTCTTATTTTATGTATAAATAGGAGAGGGGTGCATGTAAGGGTGCATGCAAAGTGGGCTTACATTTCAGACTTTGTGTATGTGTGAAGGATGGTGATTGTATGATTATGATTCTACTAGTGATTGCAGTAGTGGTAAAGGTGAGAGCATGTGTGAGTGTGTATGAGCGACTATGGCAGAGAACGTTTGAGTATATTTTGGTGATTTTATGAGTTAGTGTCTTAAGTACATATATGAATGTTAGTATGTGAGCCTGTGTTATATCTAAGAAGTGGGTTCTAGTGAGCTTGGAGGGCATGAAGGCAACATGGGCTAGTGGGAAGGAAAGCTGCTGCTGTTCCTGTAGTAGGATCTGGGAAAGTCCCTGCAGAGTCCCATGGGAATTGAGACCTCAGGCTTAACATCCTAGCTTGAAAGAGAGTAGAAAGAGGGTCATGTCTTTGGACACTGGGAAGTCAGAAGGAAGAGAATACTTCATTCTTACTGGGCATTTTAGCGTGTCCCTCTAATTCCATTGGAGAGATAGAGGTAAGATCATGTGTTCTGGTTACATAAGAAAAAGCAGTATGAATAGATTAAATTAACTGATTTGAGTTACATGCACTTTAAAGGGTTTTTAAAAAATACTATGAAATGTTTATTGAACTGACTTAAAAGCCTTCCTCCACTCCTCTCATCTCACACCGTTCCCTTGTAAAGTAGCTTATTGCTCAAAATGAATTAGTAGGTTATTTAATGTGAAGGTTTTACTCTGCTTTGATTTTAGAGTCTTGGTTCAAGCATGTTTTGTCTCCTCTGGCAGCTCCTCCAGACAGACTGGTGTGCAGGGAGCAGCACCGGAGCTGGTGCACACTGGGCTTCGTTAGGAGCATTGCACTCACCCCGCAGGCCTGTGGTGCCCTCAGCTCCCCAAGGTGGATTACACTGCTCATGAAGGTTGTGGAGGGACATGCACCCTTCACTGCTGCCTCCCTGCAAAGACAGGTAATATGCTGCTAGCAAAACCCAGTTCACTGATAGATAGGACAGGACTGACGCTCCCTGACCTTGTAACCATGTTTCTTCATTGAGCAGTGAATGTAGACAATAGCAACAACAAAGAAAGAACATCTTCTGGTTTTGCTGCTGGCGTTCTTGATTATTGCACTTACTTAGGTTGCTAAGTCAGTTTATTTGCCTTTTCACAACTGCTCTCATCTGCCCCATTGGAATAGTAGTATAGTTGTCAAGAATACACACATTTTGAATTCCTGATAATCTTTCCTGTTAACCAGCTTGATTAATCATGAATGTCAAAATTGTACATCATTAATTTTATTAAGGGACAAATGTAAATAGAAAGTAAAACTGTCTAATGTCTTCTTTTGAAATTGTCATTTTCTGTTTTCTTTGATCAGATCTTAGCTGTTCATTTACTTCAAGCAGTTCTTCCATCATGGGACAAGACAGAAAGGGCACGGGACATGAAGTGTCTTGTGGAAAAGCTGTTTGGCTTCTTGGGCAGCTTGCTCTCTACTTGTTCTTCTGATGTCCCATTACTTAGAGGTGAGTGGCTGTGCCTTTCCTTGGTACCCCTGTTTAATGAGCACTGTGAACCATGGTTTTTCCTCTGTTTCAGAATCCACACTGAGGAAGCGGAGGGCCCGGCCACAGGCCTCCTTGACTGCCAGCCACAGCAGCACTCTGGCTGAAGAGGTGGTGGGACTGCTTCGCACTCTGCATTCGCTGAGCCAGTGGAATGGCCTCATCAACAAATACATTAACTCCCAGCTTTGCTCGGTCACACATAGCTGCTCTGGAAAGACTTCAGAACGGGTGTGTTTCATGTTTTCAAATTATCTTTTAAAATGTGATATATTTTTGTTTCACTATTATTTAAGGGCATTTTAATGGAAATAATTATTGAAGAAATTAACAATTCAGAAAGTCATGGTATATTCCAGCTGCTTGAAAGGGTAAGGCAGGTTTGCTTAAGTAGTAAGCTTTCAAGTAGTAAGATACTCTGTTTCCTAAAATAAATTTATACATAGTAAATGAGATAAAGTGACTTTAGTTTCGCTAACCTCATAAGGACAGGAAGCTCTGAGAGATTACCACTTGATACTCACTGTCTCTATTCTGCACTAGGCCCTGTTAGAAGACTACTTCCCAGACTCTGAGAACCTTGAAGTGGGGGGCCTTATGGCAGTCCTGGCTGTAATTGGAGGAATTGACGGCCGACTACGCCTGGGAGGCCAGGTCATGCATGATGAATTTGGAGAGGGCACAGTGACTCGCATCACCCCAAAGGGCAGAATCACTGTGCAGTTCTGTGACATGCGGATGTGCCGAGTTTGCCCTTTAAATCAGCTCAAACCGGTATGTAGTTTTGCTGAGCTCTTCAGTATTATGGGTGGCACTAACATTGGCTTGTAATGTTATGTTGCCTTCCAGGAAGCTATGTGAATCAGGAGTTAGCTCTCTTCCTGTGCTAGTTTGTACTCCTGAGAAAGGCTTGTTTTATAGGGAACACACAGCCAGGGGAATTTTAGCCTCATAGATTAACAATCTATAAGCAATTTTAAATATTTAGGAAAAGAGTTTTTAAAATGTATTTTTGTTGAATAATTTGACTTCTAAAAATAATTTCTTAAAAAATAATCTTTGTTGTTGCTAGAAAAGTGCTTGTTAGTCATGTTGAATGCCATAACTTAACTAGCTACTGTCACATAAGCCCATGGCTTAGGGACAGTCAAGAAGGCTTATATAATTTTGATGTAACCCAAGTGCAATGTAACTATAATTTTGTTATAAATCACATTGATTATAATAGGAATAAATACATGTTGAAAACTTGGAATGTACAGAAAATGTCTTAGATTATAATTACCATCATGATGTATTATTGCTGACAAGCTGGTAATGAGAGCGTTAATAGGTTATATCTGTTGTTAATTCACATTTATCTTCCTGTAGTATGTATATTTTAGATTTATTTTCAGGTAAGACATGACGTGGAGTATGCGTATTTAAATTCAGGGTTCATGCTCTAATAAGTTTTAGATTTGTTATCTCATAGATGGTTTTGTGCTCTTCAGCTCCCTGCTGTGGCCTTTAATGTAAACAATCTGCCTTTCACTGAGCCCATGCTTTCTGTCTGGGCTGAGTTGGTGAACCTTGCTGGAAGCAAGTTGGAAAAGCACAATACTAAGAAATCAGCAAAACAGGCCTTTGCAGGTCAGTACATAAAATGTTCCTTGATAAAATAATCTGAACAGACATTGTTTACCCTTTCCATGACTTGAAGCCTTGGAGTTTATATGGACTTAGCATTTACCGACTACAGTTAGGGATATAAGATACGTTTTAGATTTGCCTTTGACCTCATGTTAGGAACCTCTTCACTTCTAACTGCCAACATTTATTCTTAGCAGTCTTTTAGGATATTGGGTTCATTTCCTCTCTTCTGTCAGCCCTAAGGAACTTAGTCTTTGGATTCTCTTTGCATCTGAGTTAACACTCTTAGGAATTTCCTCTTCCTCCCCTTGGTTATTCTCAGAGTTTGTTTCTCTGCTCTTTGTACCATTGAAATCCTTGTGGTTTTACTCATAATCCTCAGCTCATTCTGTCTACTCTTTGAGCAGACTCCCCAATTTACTCTCTGTAGTTACTGTTGCTGCCTCACCGTTTATGATGGTCTGCAGTACATAACTCTAAATGGAGGCCTGCGGATATAAACAGCTGTTTGCTTTCTCTCAGTCACCTCCATTTCTCATCATGGTGAACATGGTCTGCCTATTAGTCCAGGTTTAGTGTGCAATTTCTTTTTCTCAGCCTACACTTGCTGTGCTATCTCCAAGGCCTTCTGCGTCTCCTGCTTAGTAAAGTTGTTCCTCCTCTGCACACACCATCTTGTGGCCCTTGGTCTACTGTCAGACACATGTAGCATGGCTTCATCTCATTGGATCAAAGAGCTCATTCTAGGGAAATGGCTTCAGCTAAACTAGATGCACCAGACAAAAGTTCTCCTAGGAATATAGCAAGAAAATATGAAAATGTTTTATTTGTGTCTGGTTGAAATTTCAGTAATTTGGGGGAACATTCAGTGAGTGCTTATGTGGTCTAATTTTCAGTTCAGCCTGTTAGGATAGATAGCTAGAACTCTGAAGGAAAAAGACTGAGCGGTTAGAAGATTTCACTTTAGCTCTTCCTCAGTAACAATAATTGTGTGTGATAGCTTATTCCAGAAAGGCATGTCATTGCCTTCCTGTTGCAGAGATTGTTGGTTGGTGAAGAGGAGAGATAGAGCTGGATATGTGGCTCTTACTGGGTTCCTTTGTTCCACAGGACAAGTAGACTTGGACCTGCTGCGGAGCCAGCAGTTGAAGCTGTACATCCTGAAAGCAGGGCGGGCACTGCTTTCCCATCAAGACAAACTAAGGCAGATACTATCTCAGCCAGCTGTTCAGGAGTCTGGAACTCTTCATACAGGTATCTTTTTAACAGGGAGGTTTTAAGTAGACTTGAAAGAAAGGAAGATAGTCTAGTAGAAAAATACACAAAGTATGTGAATTGGTAATTCATAAAGGAGAATATACATTTTTTTGTTTGTTTGTTTGTTTGTTTTTTGTTTTTTCAATGTGTCCTGACTGCTAGTTGCCAACTGTAAATGCAGTTGTTAGAAGATTTGTTTATCTGAGGGACAGTGTTGTCTTGTGCCTGGCTGTGTATAGGTGGGCCAGCGCGTTGCCTTAAATAGAGATGTTCCTTCCCTTTGAATAGAAGAGTGTACAAACTATGTTTTCACATTCAGATGATGGAGCAGCTGTGTCCCCTGACCTTGGAGACATGTCACCGGAAGGGCCACAGCCTCCCATGATCCTCCTGCAGCAGTTATTGTCCTCAGCCACCCAGCCATCTCCTGTGAAAGCTATATTTGACAAACAGGAACTTGAGGTATACTTGTCTAACCTTGACAATTTTAATTCACCATACTAAATTATGAACAAATAATTTACTAGCTCTATGCTGAAGCAGTCAACAAGAGCATTTGACTACCAGTTCTTTTCCTTTTCCTATTTTGCTTTTCCCTTCTTTAACATGTTTTATTAATTTATTTTGGGATGCACTTCTTAATCTGTGCTTTCTGCAATGCAGCCCATAGAAAATGTTGGTCCTTCATGGTAGTAATTAGATGAGGACACTTCCACCAACCTTCTTTACTTGTCCAGGCTGCTGCTTTGGCCCTCTGTCAGTGTTTGGCTGTGGAATCCACACATCCTTCAAGTCCAGGCTGCGAAGATTGCAGTTCCAGTGAGGCCACAACCCCAGTCTCTGTACAGCACATCCATCTTGCCAGGGCAAAGAAGCACAGGCAGTCACCAGCTCCTGCTCTGCCTATTGTGGTGCAACTCATGGAAATGGGATTTCCTAGGAAGAATATAGAGTTTGCTCTGAAGTCGCTCACTGGTACCTCTGGGAATGCATCTGGTTTGCCTGGTATGACTTTTTCTTGTTCATGCTTATTTGTTTGTAGATTTGAAGTTCAGTGCTATTGGTCTTAATGGCAGCTGAGTGTTTTTGCTCTTAGGTGTGGAAGCCTTGGTTGGGTGGCTGCTAGACCACTCTGATGTCCAGGTTACAGAGTTTTCGGATGCAGAAACAGTATCTGATGAGTATTCAGATGAGGAGGTGGTGGAGGATGTGGACGATACCCCTTACCCTGTGGTCAGTTGTTTCCATGTATCCTGCTTGTTTTACACGATGATTATCTTATTTACTACGTTTCTTCATCCCTTTAAAGAACCAATCCTTTATGAACAATTCTACAAGATTTACCCACAGTTCTGCTATGCACAGAACAAAGTTGACTATTTTGTAGCTGAGGTAATGATTGGAGTTTTTCCATTAAAATTTCTCTTAGCTTTAAAACAAACCATCGATAACAATTTAGTGATGTTGGGTAGGTTTTAGAAGACTCTGAAAACACTGAAAGGTTAAGTCTCTTGTAGTCACAATTACTCTGGATGCTGAAAGCAGAAGAATTGATTGAGCCTGGAGAGTTCAAAGCTGTTCTTGGCAACATACTCAGATATTGTCTGGCTAAGATACAAATAAATATGCTGGGCCTTCTATAGTAAGAGGATCATGAGTCCAAGGATGGTTGGTGTTATATAGCAAGTTTTAGACTAGCCTTAGAAGCATAGCAATACCCTCTGTCTTTAAAAAACAAAATAACTGGCATGGTGTTGTATGCCTATAATACCATTTTGGAGACTGAAACAGAAGAATTAGAAATCGGAGATATACCTGGTTGCATAGTGACAGCCATTCTAAAGACCACTGTCTAAGCAAACAATAAATCATATTTTGTGTAACATACATATTGATTTTTGACCTAAGTAAGTTGTTTTATAGAATTTATTTTTAAAAGCATTGGAAACTTTTGTATATTGAGAACTATTAAGGTTCATGTTGCCTAGAAAGATGGCTAAGAGGTTAAGAGCACTTGTTCCTTTGCAGATGACCTGTGTTCAATTCTTAGTACCCACATAGTAGCCTACAATCATATGTAACTTCGTCTGTCCTCTGTGGCACCAGGCATGGGTGTGGTATGCTTACGTACATGTAGGCGAAACACTCATATAATATAATATAACAAAATATACAATATTTTAATTTTTATAAAGATTTGTTTTTCATACAATGCTATTGCTATTAAGCTAGGAAGATTTTATAAGGAAAGCACAGTATTTCCTACTGCATTTATTTATATTATGGATTCCAGTGGGTTTTCTTGTTTGTTTGTTTTGTTTTCAATAGGATTTCACTGTGTCGCTCTGGCTGACCTGGAACTTACTTTGTATACCAGAATGGTTCCAAACTACCAGAGATCCATCTGTCTCTGCCTCCTTGGACAGAAGTTGTATGCCACCATGCCCAGTCGACAGTAATTCCTAAGTGTATTTCTCAACTCCTTTTCTTTTTTTCAAATGTATCTATGTTGTTTAGGCTGCTGGTGCTGTTGTGACTGAGAGCCAGACTTACAAGAAGCGTGCTGATTTCCTGAGTAATGATGATTATGCTGTGTATGTGAGAGAGAACGTTCAGGTGGGCATTGATTAGAATGAGCCTTGTTTATCTTTTATCTGACAAATACTTGAGCATTTCTCATATGCTAAGCAGCAGTTGAGTTGACAGAGGTCCCTGCCCTCTGGGAGCTTGCTATCCTATGGGTGGAAGACTGGCCCATGTGCATACCATGGGAATGAGAAAGAAGAAAGCAGAGAGGTAGCATGCTTTAGGGTGGTAGTTAGATATGTGTTGGGAAGGTTCAAATAGAACATGAAGTAGGACTGGGGAGTGTCTAGACTCCTACTGAGTCTTTAATAGGAAGGCTTATTTATTAGGTTCATATGTTGACAGATGTCTGTTACTGGGCAGATACTCATCTTGCTTGTTCTGTTAATAAGTTTCCCAAACCAAGACCCATTATGGCTCGTGTGATAATGATTTTCTAACTTACTTAGTGCTTTTGGATTTATTGGCTCAGGTTTTCTTTGATAGGTTTTTTCTTTTTAATGAACTCTAGTTATATTATAGTTCTTGTAGGAAAGGGAGAATAAGCATCATATTTATTTTCAGTGATATCAGAGCTTTATCTATTCTGATTTCTCAGTGATGCATTGGTGGTCTGCCGCAGGTGACCACGAAGTTTTGGATCACTTATTATTGCCATGATGAATTCATTAGTTGTTGGATCTGTTTGAGCTGTTACTCCTGATGATCAGAGTGTTTGTGTGAACACAATAATCTGTAGCTACAGTGTCTTCTGGCTGAAGATAATACAGGCTCATGCCTATATTTTCCAGAGAGATCTTATGCTAAATGTTACTTCTCTTAGTTTGCTTTCTGCTGCTGTGATAAAGCATCTAATCAAAACCTGAGAAGGAAAAGATTGATGTGGCTTACATGCCCCAATCACAGACTGTCAAGTTAGGGAAGCCAGAGTAGGGATTCAAGGTAAGACTCTAAAGACAGAAGTTGAAGTAGAGGTCATGCAGAAATGCAGCTTACTGTCTTTGCTTAGCTTGCTTAGGCTGCTTGTCTAGGAATGGCAGTACCAACAGTGGGCTGGAAACCAATAATTAATCAAGGAAATGACTCAAAGACATACCCAGTCCAGTCTGATGGAGGCAGTTCCTCAATGTTTCTTCCTCTTAGGTGATTTGTGTCAAGTTGACAAACTAACCAGCACAATACTTACTTCTGGGTCTAAAATAAAAAATAAAAACTTTTTCTGAAGAATTGAGGATACTACCTCCCCCCCACTTCTCTTTTGACTGGACTTTCCATTTCAATTTTAGGTGGGAATGATGGTTAGATGCTGTCGAACATATGAAGAAGTATGTGAAGGTGATGTGGGCAAAGTCATCAAACTGGACAGAGATGGATTACATGACCTTAATGTGCAGTGTGATTGGCAGCAGAAAGGGGGTACCTATTGGGTTAGATATATTCATGTTGAACTTATAGGTGAGCACACTCCTTGTTAATATATTACATTTCCTAGAGACACAGTTCCCAGAAACTGAACACTAATCATAGTGCATTTGTCCATGAAATCCTTAGGGTATCCTCCACCCAGTTCTTCTTCTCACATCAAGATTGGTGATAAAGTACGGGTCAAAGCCTCCGTTACCACCCCAAAATACAAGTGGGGGTCTGTAACTCATCAAAGTGTGGGGCTTGTGAAAGGTAATGGCCGAGCAAAAAGTGCTTGGTTAAAGACTATAATTTTCTTTTATTGATGTATACGTTTAGCATTTATTTCTTTTTACTAAGCTGTTAAAGCTAGATGAATATGCCCAAAAATACAGTAAAAGACAGAAATAACAGACATAAAAAAAGAGCCAGGTTAAACAAAACAGATTCTGGTATAAAGAGAAAACAGACATGTCACCTTTCCTGATTATTTTTTCTTTAAACACTTGGATGCCAGAATACTGGTATTTTCCTAGTGGTTTGGGCCAGGTTACACAAGAACAAATCTTTCATGTCTTACTTTTATTTATTTATTTATTTTGCCTAAAAGATTCTTAAATATCAAAAGAAAGATAACTTTAAAAAAACAATTGTGGCTGCTAAGGTAATGTTTTGACAGAAGATTGTTCTTAAAAGGTAGAAAGTTTTAGCATTAATTGTTTCCTAATATACAAAGTTACTTACTAAGTGCAATTACTGATTTTCTATAATTAAAACTTATTATTGTGGATATTATATGCATAAATAGAAGAGACTACAGTATACTGAGCATGTGTACCTTCTTATCAATGCAACCACAGATAACTCACTTTCTTCTGGTGTTAGCTGATGATTTTTATGTGCCATTTCATTGCTAATATCTTAGCTTGTACCTCCAAGACAGCATTCTTTATAAAATATTATGACTATAGCACAGTATCACAGAGCTACAGTATTTGAGCTGTAGGTTTATGTTAATTTTAAAGGTGTCTAAGTTTCTGTCCTGTGCTAGCCTTCAGTGCCAATGGGAAAGACATCATTGTGGACTTCCCCCAGCAGTCTCACTGGACTGGGTTGCTGTCTGAAATGGAGTTGGTACCCAGTATTCATCCAGGGGTCACGTGAGTTTCTGGTTTTAGAATTACTAGATTTGTTTAGGGAGGAAGAGTTTCTTTTAAAATTATTTTAAAATGACCATATCATTTCTTTATCATCTATTTTAAAAACAGATGTGATGGCTGTCAGACTTTCCCTATCAATGGATCCAGATTCAAATGCAGAAATTGTGATGACTTTGATTTTTGTGAAACATGTTTCAAGACAAAAAAACACAACACCAGGCATACCTTTGGCAGGATAAATGAGCCAGGTAGGGCTGAATGCTTAACGTTTTATCTTCCATCAAATACCACTAGTGAAATAATTACTGAAGTTTGCTGTTAGGTTCATGTGTTGTAGAACGAGTGTTGTAGAAGGAGCTCAGTCAGAAAGAAGCAGCAGTTTGATCCACTTCTTTCACCCTTTTCCTACTTCTTTCTTGTAGAGTAGTGAGGTTTTCTTGCCTGAATTTCCAGAAGAAATGTTAGTATTAGTTTCAGAAACTAAGAGCTTGTTTAGTTGGATGCAGTAGAAATTGGTAAAGTATAAGTTTTCATTTGTATTATATATTTTTATTAACATGAAATATACAGAGCAGAGCACTGGCCATTATTAATTTACAGTGAATGTGTTAACTATGATGTCTCTTCTCTGTATTTCTCAAACATTTGGGTTCATCCAAATATTAACAATGAACTTTCTCATCTTCTCTTTCTTTTCCTGCTGTCTTAGTTAGGCTTCCTATTACTTTGATAAACACCATGACCAAAAGCAACTTAGGGAAGAAAGGGTTTATTTCATTTTACAGTTTACAGATTTGTAATCCAGGGAAGTCAGAGTAGGAAGCTGAAGAAGGCAGGAACTGAGTCAGAGGCCATAGACGAGTGCTGCTTATTAGCTCTGGCTCCTACCCCGGCCGGCTCCCTTCCCCAGCTTACTCCTATTCCTGGCTTGCTCAGCCTGCTCTCTTTTTACCCCTAGGACCACCTGACTGTGGGTGGTACCCATTAGATACTAGCTTCTCCATATCAATCAGTAAGTAAGAAAATTACTTGTGAGATTGCACACAGACAAATCTTATGAAGGTATTGTTTTAAATTGTTCCCAAATGACTCTAACTTGTGTCAGCTTGGTCTTTCTGTCTGTGAATTTGTGTATTTGAGGAAGATCATATAGGCAAATCTGTGAAGTATTTACTCTGTTAATTAAAGTACTAGTTTACCTCACTGTCTTCAGGGTTCATCTATGTTGTAATGTTGTAATCAGAACATGTTTTACACAGTTGGTAGTTACAGCTTTCCCGTGTGTGTATACTAAGGATTTTTTCCCTTTTGTTTATTCATGGCCATTTAAGATTTGTTTTTCATGTTGGCTATTGTGAATGATGTACAAATATCTGTTTTTGTGCCTTGGTTTTTACCTGTTGGGTGTGTACCTTGGAGCTGCTGTGATATTTTCCATAGTCAGTAGCAGTGCAGTCACATCTGGCTATCTCAGCCCTTTCTTAGCAGTTGTATGTCTTTACATTTTCAGGCTATCCTTCATAGTAGGTAGGATGTGTTTTCTTTACGTTTTTAGGCTATCCTTTTTAGTAGGTAAGATGTGTTTTCTTGTGATTTTTAATTTTTTTTTATTTTTACTTTGAATTTCTCTAATGACAAAATAATCAGGTCTGTGCTAATATATTTTGTTTTGGCTGTTTATATATATAATTAAATTTTTCATTCTTTGGGGAAATTTATTTTACACTATTTTAAAAGCAATTTTTATTTATTTGTTTGTTTGTTTACTTACTTATTCATTCATTCATTCATTCATTCATTTATTTATTTTTAAATGATTACCCAGCAAAGTTGTCCAGTTACTACAGGCTCTAGCTGGACAAAGCTTGTGAGCTGAGTTTGATCTCCCTATATCATTGATTCTCAACTTGTGGGTTGGAAACCTTGGGGGGGTTGTCTAACAATTCTTTCACAGACCATTAGAAAACACAGATATTTATATTATGATTCACAACAGTAGCAAAGTTACTACTTGAAGTACGACGTTGAAGTAGTAATGAAAATAATTTTATGATTGAGAATCACCACAACTTGAGGAACTGTATTAATGGTCTTAGCATTAGGAACATTGAGAACCAGTGCCCTACATGAATTTTGGGGTGCATCTCTCTATTCCTGATTTTAAAAAAGCCAGTGGAATATTTATAAGGCTTATATTAAATCTGCATGTTTAGACGTGACCATCATTTTCTTTTAAATTTTTTTAAATTTATTTGAAAAGTATTTTTCCATATCTGCCACTGCTCCCCCTCCTTTCCCTCTTCCCAGTCCTCCCTCAGCTTCCCTTCATCCCATCCCCGTTCCTTCCCCAAGGAAGGCAAGGAATCCCATGGTGAGTCAGTTTAGTCTGGCATATCCAGTTGATGTAAGTCCGAGTCCCTCCCCCAGTATCAAGGCTGGGTTAGGTGTTCCTCTGTAGGGAATGGACTTCAAGGTGTCAGTTCATGCACCAGGAATATCCTCTGATCCTGCTGTAAGAGGCTTCATAAACTGTGCCCACACCACTTGACTATTGTCTACTTTTGAAGGGTTTAGTTCCTTTCCATGAAGGTTTCTCCGCAATTGTTTCAGAGTCAGTGAGCTCCCAATAGCTCCAGTCAGCTGACTCTTTGGGTCTCCTCCTGATGATCCTGTTCCCTTTGCTCATATAGTCTCTCCTTTCTCTCTCTCTTCAGCTGGACCAGGAGCTCGACCTGGTGCTTAGCTATGGATCTCTGCTTTCGCTTCTGTTCATTGGTGGATTAAAGTTCTAAAATGACAGAGTAGCCAGTCATTTGATATAGGGGAAGTCCTCTTGAGGCACCCTCTTCACTCACTATATGATTGGAGTCCCAGCCAGGGACATCTTTTGGGTTCCTGAAGGTTTCCTTAGCACCACATTTCTTTCTAACCCCACAGTGGCTCCCTCTATCAAGATATCTATCTCTTTGTTCTCCATCTCTGTTGTTCCTCCCACTCAACCATCTTCTCTCATGATTTGTTCCCAGCTCCCCTTGCTAGCTCCCCATTATGATCCCAATTCACTTCTCTATTTTATCTTCCCAGGGGGATCTATGGATATCTTTCTTAATTTCCTCCTGTTACCTAGTTGTTCATGGATTGTGGTTTTCAGCTGGTTATACTTTGATTTTTTGTCTAAACTCCACTAATGAGTGAGTACATCCCATCCCTATTTTTCTTGGCTTGTGATACTTCACTCAGGAGGTTATTCTCCAAATCCATCTGTTTGCCTTCAGCTTTTGGGATGTCATATTTTTTTTTCTTTCTTCTCAGTAGTACTCTATTGTGTAGATGTACCACAGGTTGTTAATCCATTCTTCAGATGAGGAGCATCTTGGTTGTTTCCAGGTTCTTGGTATTACAAATAATGCTGCTGTGAACATAGTTGAGCTAATGCCTTTGGGGTACAAATGTGCATCCTTTGAGTATATGTTCAATTGTGGTATTGCTGGATCCTTGGGGAGATTGATTCCCAGTTTTCTGAGGAACCACCATACTGTATTCCAGAGTAGCTGCACAAATTTACACTCCCTCTAACAATGGAGGAGTGTTTCCCTTGCTCCGCATCCTCTTCATCATAGGTCATCATTTGTGTTATTGATCTTAGACATTCTGACAGGTGTAAGGTGGTATCTCAAAGTTGTTTGGATTTGCATTTCTCCAGTGGCTTAAGATGTTAAGCAGTTCTTTAAGTGTCTTTCAGCCATTTAAAATTCTTCTGTTAAGAATCCCCTTTTTAGCTCTGAACCCCGTTTTTTAATTGGGTTATTTAGGTTTTCAGGCTCTAGTTTCTTGAGTTCTCTAATTTCCGAGATCAGTCCTCTGTCAGATGTAGAGTTGGTGAAGATCTTTCTCCATTGTGTAGGCTGTCGTTTGTCTTATTGACTGTGTCCTTTGCCTTACAGAAGCTTTTCAGTTTCAGGAGGTCCCACTTACTGATTGTTGCTCTTAGTGTCTGTGCTATGATGTTATATTTAGGAAGTGATGACCATCATTTTCAACATTCCATTTTCTGGCCCATGTTGGGAGAAATCTTTACATTTGCTTAACTGTTTGGTTTATTTTAGCATTTTGTTTGTTTGTTTTTTAAAACTTTCATTATAGGAGCAGTAAACATTAACAAAAATTTTCCTAAGCATTTGCTTTTCATGCTGTCTTATATGGAGTTGTTTTCTTAATTTTCTTTCTGAAATTTTTGTTGCTGTTGTGAGGAAATAAACTGATGCCTATCAGTACTGTCATTTTGCTTACTGTATTCACTCGTGTGTGTGTGTGTGTGTGTGTGTGTGTGTGTGTGTGTGTGTGTGTGTGTGTGAGACAGAGACAGAGATGCACACACACTCAGAGTGATATGTAGTCAGGCTAGCCTCACACTGACTATGTTGTGGAGCCTGATGTTGTTTTCTTGCCTTTATCTCCTTAGTGTTCAGTTATAGACGTGTACTCCTCTGCTCATAGTTTTAAGTATTATTTTCCTGGGCATTTTCTCTTAGCACTTAAAAATTCTGTGCCATTGGAATTTGGTTTCATGTCTTTCTACTAAAGTCAGCTTAATGTCTAATTGTGGGGTCATTAATCCCCATGTGTTTATTTCCCCTTAGTCTGATTTTGAAATGATGAAATTAATATGTATACATTTTACATGTGCATAGAGGCATGTTTTTATAGTTAGCAGTATTGCTTTGGTAGTATTTCTCACATGTTGACCTGCTGTGCTTCCTTCTATTTGGGGCACACTCTTTGATCTTATTTGGTTTTGTCTCAATCCTTTGCCTCAGTTCCTGCTAGGTGCTTTAGTCCCTCTTCATTGGATACTTACTTACCTGTTGGAGATTTGCTCATGAAATACTTTATTGTACTTATTCTTTTGTAAATTTTATTCATTTAATTTTTTGAGACACAGTTTCTCTGTGTAGCCATGACTGTCTTGGAACTAGTGCTGTAGACTGGCCTTGAACTCAGAGATATGCTTGCCTCTGCTTTCCAAGTGCTGGGATTATGGCAAACTCCATTACCACCTTGTTGTTGGACTTTTTTTTTTTTTTTTTTTAATGCATTGCCAACTCACGATGATAGACTTATTATTTATTATGAAAGATGAAAGCTTGGCATGTCTTAGGCTTGTTCCTAACAAGCACTTGTAACTTAAATTAACCCATTTATAATAGTATTCTATCATGTGGCACTACCTCTCTTCCATCTTGGACTTCCCGTTTCTTATCTGAGTCTCCTGGCATTCCTCCTCCTCCTCCTTTCTCTCCTAGGAAATTCACCTATATATCCTGCCTAGCTATTGACCATTTAGCTTTTATTACACCAATTGCCTTTATATAGTATACAAATATCTTACAATTACCTGGTTACAGTCATTTTTTTTAAGTCTTTGTGAGTCTTTTTATTTTTTATTTTTTGGTGTTTTAAACCATATTTTCTTTTGTCCTTGAAATAATTTTATGTGTATGATTACTTTGGGGTATAAGTGTATCTGTGTATCATGTGCATATCTGCTTCTTTTCAGCGGTCAGAAAGGATCATGAGATCCCCGGGACTGGGATTACAGATTACTATGAACTATCATATAGGTACTAGGAATTTCACCTGGGTCCTTTGGAAGAGCAACCAGTGCTCTTAACTACTATCCCCTGGCTCTTGTATTTTAAAAATTGTTGCTGGAATCAGTTTGGGCCTAGTACTAATTTTGTTCAAAGAATGGGGAAAGAGGGGTTATTTTGTCAGATATTAGTGATAAATACCTATTTGAGCTCACTTTTATCAACTGTCATTGATTGACATAGTTTGAATCTATTAAACAAAAGAAAGCACCTCCCACACCTAACACCACTTCATAGTTCACTTTTCCTTTGTACTTCCTGTTGGGATCTCAAATGCAGCTTGATTTCTGTGGCTGCTCACAACCCTCTTGGTCTTTTCTGATAAGCAATAAAGGAATCTGTCAGATCCAGGCCGTGTCTCCTCTGTCCACGTTTATTTACGTCTAGCCTTCCTTAGATGCTGGCCTTCATTCTTTCCCATCTCATTATTTCTCATACTTTCAAACAAAGGTTTATTTACTTTGTTTTGTCTAATTCTTCTAGTTGGGAAAGGCTAGCTGAATTTCGCAGTTTACCATTAATGGATGTGTAAATACTATACAACGTTGATCTTTAGCTCTGCATTTATAAAAGTATTTTTATTTTTGTGGTGCTAGAAATTGATTTTAGGGAATCTACCGTATGCGAGGCAAGCACTATTTCATTGAACCTCTTCCCCAGATCCTAAAAACAGTTCTCGTAAGAATATAGATACACACACACACATGTATTATATATATATATTGTGAACCGACACAGGGTGTTTGGACATACGTTGCCCTATTATTACCTGAAAAGATTTAAGTGAAATGAACTACAACATTATATAGACTTCACTTCTCAAATGGCTTTTTAAAAGCCATTGTTGATATTAGCTAACTTTTTAGCTTTAAAGATACTTAAAAGATAGTATAGACACTTTGCTGTGTAGTCCTCTTGGTTTCTCAAATATGGAGGCTCTGTCCAGTCTAATAAGTATTCCCTTTCTGTTTGACCACATACAATAGGGCAGTCTGCAATATTCTGTGGCCGTTCTGGAAAGCAGCTGAAACGATGTCATAGCAGTCAGCCTGGAATGCTACTAGACAGCTGGTCCCGAATGGTGAAGAGCCTGAATGTGTCATCCTCTGTAAATCAGGCTTCTCGTCTCATTGATGGCAGTGAGCCCTGTTGGCAGTCATCTGGATCTCAAGGGAAGGTAATGTTAGTGTGATGTGTCAGGAAACTGTCTAATTTGAAAGGTGGATTTTAGACCTTTGCAATGAACTGAGGAACCTTTACTTTTGCTAATATCCCTGCAGTGCTCATTTTATATTTTAGCTCATAAATAATTTTAAACATAGAGTGTAGTATAGTGTGTATTTTTTGATTTTTAAGCACTATGAATAATATAGTTTAAGTGACCAATTGAGTGACCAATTTTATTAAGTGACCAGTTTTTTATGGTTTCATATATAAAACAATAATTCCTGTTATACTTCTGGTGAGAAGTTTTTCTAACATAAAAATAAGTTTTGGGATTGCACTAATATACTGTGTATAGCTTGTTTCCAGCAGGGCAGATATGATGGGAAGGGGCATTTTTTTTTTTTTTTTTTTTAATCTCACCTGTAATGTTTTATGTGGCCAAGTCATGGTATAAAATTACTAACCCTGGTCAGAAGTCTATAAATGTATCATTTATGTGACTTAGCGTGAAACTTACCAGGTGGTAGGGAGGGATATTCTTTCTTGCAGAGTAAGGATCCATTTTCACACTATATTTGTATTCAGGTTTCATTGATTTTATTTTACTTTAATGCCTTGATATGTGTGAGAGTGTGTGTGTGTGTGTGTGTGTGTGTGTGTGTGTGTGTGTGTGTGTGAGAGAGAGAGAGAGAGAGAGAGAGAGAGAGAGAGAGAGAGAGAGAGAGAGAGAGAACTTGTTGCTTGTTGGTTTCCTACCATGTGCATTTTTGGGATTAAACTCAAGTGCCTTTATCCACAGAGCCCTCATGCTAGCTCTTAGTAATAACTTTTAGCAGCTAAATGTAACTTAAATTTTGGTAACTGAGAGTGTATTTTTTCTTCCCTTTTAAAAAAAGCATTGGATTCGTTTGGAGATTTTCCCAGATGTTCTTGTTCATAGATTAAAAATGATAGTAGACCCAGCAGACAGTAGCTACATGCCATCCCTAGTTGTGGTATCAGGTAATTGAATTTGTTTACTTTTAAAGAAGCCTCTTCTTATCCTTAGTAATGTAGATGGTTTGATTTTTTTTTTTTACTTTTTTTTGTCCTAGGTGGAAATTCTTTAAATAACCTAATTGAACTAAAGACCATTAATATCAACCAAACTGACACCACTGTGCCCCTGCTAAATGACTGTGCAGAGGTGAGTTGTAGTGGTCTTGTTTTTCTTCTTATTTTATGGAGTTTGGAATCTCAAAATTCAGAGTATTAGATACAGTAGTCATGTCCTCTTGATGAATTGTTCCCCTTATTAACGTATATAGTGGCCCTCTGTACTTTTTATATTTTTGTAATTTTTATTAGTTCATTCATTAGTCTGCCCACCCACCCACCCATCCATCTATCTATCTATTTATCTAGAGAGTGTGTATTTGGGTTGGTAGTTTTTTCCCTTTTCTTTATTTCATGTGAATTCAACCATGTGGATTGTCTTTACGTGGATTTATGTTCCGGGAAAAACTGACTGCATTAACATTTCTGGTATTTTGACAGTAGTGCTAGTGTTAGCCCCAGGAGCGAGTTCTATGTTCCTCACTTCACTTGTGCCGCTCTATGTCTTGGATACAAGGACACCAGTGTACTGGTTGGGGAAAATGTTACAAACACATAGCAGTTAAGAGTATCAGTATTTTAAGTTAATGAAAGAACTGTGGGGAAAGAGAGTAAGAAGGAAAGTATATGGGTTAGAGATTCAAAAAAAAGCAGTAGGAAACATTGTCTATTAGATTTAGAGGAAAGAGGCATAGACTTAGCCTTTTCCAGCAAAATGTAAAATACAGCATATCAGTTGACTACTTACTGTATAAATGTAAATATTGAAGAAGAATTAAATTTTTAAAATGAAAAAAAGTTGCATATGTGTAAAATAGGAAGCTAAAATCAAAAGTTAATGATACAAAGCCATATCAAATAAAAGAGAAGGTACTATGTTCTCAGTGAGTGCTTCTTGAATCTGTCAGGGGACAGCCTGTCTCTGTGTGTGTTCTGTGCATCAAGACACTGCATCAGGTTCTGTCACCAAAAGCATGGGATTCCGCATCTCCTCCTTCCTTATGGCCTGGGTGGGGCTGTTGCAAATCTTAGTGTTATATTCTTGTATGTGCTTCTGCTCCTCTATACTGTGTAGCTTGGGATCTGTTGCTTCCAGTCGGATGCTGCACCAAGATCTCAGGTTTTGAAGCCCCTTTCCTGGGTCAAATTCACTTGTGTGAGATTTCTCAGCCCCAGAATCTCTACCCTTCTTTTGCAAGTCAGGCAGGCAGTCCTTCTACATTTCCACCGCCTAGGAAGGAGGAATTTCCACCTCTTTCTAGTGTATGGTTGAGGTCTAGTTTACTTGAAATTCTGCCTCCCCTTTGAATTTTCAACAGCCACTGTCTCCTGGCAGCTCCCCTGCTTTCGCTGGGAGCTAGGAGTTCCATCAGAGCACTTCCTGGCAGGGTTCCACTATGACTGTGCTCCTTGGTGTAGTCAGAAGAGCTAACTGGCTTCTTTTGGGGGCAGGAAATAAATCACACCTTGCCTTTTTCTAGTTTCTGTAGTTCTTTGTGATATTTCTTCATTGGTGGCCTTTTATCAGAGCTGCCTTCTACCTAGACTAATGAAGTCACAGATGCAGTTTGTAATCTGCCATCTTCCCAGAATCTCAGTGTCTGTCTCTTGAGTCCAACAAGTCTGTAAGCTCATCATTTTCTCATTCAGTATCACAGGTACATTGAGATTGCAATAAAACAGTGCAGGAGCTCAGGAATTGACTGTAAGATCCATGGTCTCATCCTGCTGGGACGCATCCGTGCTGAGGAGGAGGACCTGGCAGCGGTTCCTTTTCTGGCTTCAGATAATGAGGAGGAGGAGGATGACAAAGGCAGCACCGGGAGGTGAGTCTGACTGCTGGGCTTGCTACGGTTTGCCACATTCACAGATGGACAGGTTTACTCTAAAGGATAGCATCGTGCCTACTAGGATGTATGAAAATGTAGTTGAGATTTCAAAAGGTAATTAATTTACAAGAGAATAAAACATTAAAAAATACACATTTCAAAAAAAAAAAACCATTAGAAAGAGTATTGGAAACAAAAGTTTACTGTTGCTTTAACCTGAAATGTCTCTGTTAGTAATTTGCTGTAAATTTTTGTAGTTTCTTTCTTTTCTGTGCTAGAATAGGATTTTCTACAGAAATGTTATAGCATATTTTATTGCCAGTTATTTTACAGATAATTTAATTGTTTTAGTTTTCTTCATTATGTTAAGCATATCTTCATATATATTAAGCATAAATTTCCATTTCAGTAATTTTAAGTTTATAATTCAGCAGCATTAAGTAAACAAACATTGTTATACAGCTGTTTCTGGATTGTCTTGAAGCTCCTGTGTATGATTTTTATGAAATCTTATGCCCTGTTATTCTTGACTTTATGTGTGAGGTATGACTGATAGTGTAGTTACCATTCAATATATGGAGCATCTTCTGTGGGTCAGCCCTGTGGTGGACATACAAAATGAAATTAGGCACTCATCTGCATCAGTTTGATGTTAGGGCTGGGAAGAGAAGGGTCTGTTTGCTGACATGAGGGGCTAAAGTGGAACATTGCCCCCAACAGGCAGAGTCAGTGTTATGAAGCAGGGTGGGCAGACAAAAGTAATTGAGTAGCGTATGTCAGGGGTGACAGATTCTTCCATTTGTATATTTATTCTATGACATGTGTAATAATGACTACTTTCGGCTTCATTTGCAGTCCTAACAGCAACATTGCAGATAATAACTTTCCTCACAAGTTGTGCTTTTGTAGATGAATTGGTGCATGTGGAGTTTCAGACAAACTCAAAATAAATTTCTGTGTCTCCAACATTGCTAAGGCCATGTTAGGTTTCTAGTAGGCCAGAGCCTTCCATAGGCATGGGAGGCAACTCAGCTTACCAAACATATTTTGCTGTACCTTACTTTCAGTGATATAAGGAGACAGAGTAACTCTATCTGCAGTATTGCTCAACACATGCTTTTGTCATGAGTGGGCCAGCAGCTGTTGGGTGAGCCAGGTTATTACAGGGCCTGTGGTATTGGTTTTATATGCTGTTCTGCCTTATTTTGAAATCTCTGTAGAGACGTTGAAAAGAAAACATTATGTTTTCTAGCTTACTTACAATATATGTGAGAATTGTAGGTTAGTATTTTCTCATTTAGTGGCCAATAAAGTGAATTGGGGCAGGTATAATTAATACATCTATTATATATGTGAAGTAAGCATAACCTAGTGATGAGGGATATTTGTTTTGTTTTTTAGTAATTGAACATACTAACAAAATCAAGACCCAAATAATTCTATTAATTATCTAATAAAGTCTGGCTTAACTAGCAGTCTGTCTCAGAGCCAGCATCCAAATTGCATGTGTCTACAGTGACTTTGTTTAGCTCACCATTCAGTATTTAACATCATATCACTTATTAAATATTTTGAATACCAGTACCTTTTACCAGCCGTATTTTTGATCAAAAATCTGTTACATGATAACTCGGATAAGTCAGCTTTTCTACATTTTTCCCCCATGCCATGGGGTTTTCATCTCCTAACGTAAATATTTATTGCTATATAACATTTCTTAAAGGCCTGTTTGCATAAAGGTAGTTTTTAAAACAAATGGATCACAAAAACAAGTAAAAGAAGTAGGGTTTTAGCACTTGGCATCAAAGTACCAAGTGAGACAGTCTTAAGCCTGCCCTATGCACTACGAGCCTTTCTCAGGTTGAGAACTGGAGTACTGTGGTTGATGTTGATTCAGTGTCCTGCCATCAAGGACAGGTAAGGAGATGGGTTCAGAGGTAGGTAGCAACTCAGGAATGACAGGATGGCATGATGTCCAGCTTGGTGGGACAGTGGCCAGGCTTTCTAGGTTGTGTTATAGACAGAAGAGATAAAGGAAGAAAGTAGCATATTACTTTAATGTGTTTCTATACCCTGTAGTCAAATTTATTAAACTCTTAATTTGAGAAGTTAAATGACCACACACATGTAGGCCCAGGACCGTACTCCCCCAACTCCCTTCCCCAAATACAAAATGCTACAAGGCCATTTCTATTGGAACCTGTTAGAACATTTCACAAGTGGCTCTACGGGGCCATTTGTGTTCACTGTGCACCTTGTTGACAAGTAGGATTTGTTTTCAGCCAGTGAAGCAGTGTTACATTTAACTTGTGTTTAGGAAGAAAGCTGATATGCACTGAATATAGAGACTTTGCCTCACGGAGTCTTATGGTGTGGAATGACTGATTTATCTGATACCAGGATGTTCTCCACCAAAAATAAAATGTTAAAATATAAATTCTGCTATTTAAAGATAACATGTTACTGGATGTAGTGGCACACACCTATAATCCTAACACTCAGGAAGCCGAAGCAGGCAGATCTCTTGTGAGTTTAATGAACAGCCTAGTCTAGCCAGTGAGTTCCATGCCAGATGAAGTTACATAGTAAGGCCCTGTCTCAGAAACAAACAAACAAGTGGACAAAAGCCAGACAGGGTAACACATAAAATTTTATTGGACTGAAAGTAAGATACAGTTATAATGTATAACTTTTATCATATCTATAGAAATGCTGGTCCCCTGGGGCACTTTCTCATACAGACTGGTGGTTTTATGTGTTAAAGTACATCTTGTAAGAATTTCTAAGAATAACTAGAACATGCTCATTACTTGGAGATACTCTGTGATGTGCTCTTTTGTGTGTTAAATGTTTTGTTCTGAATAAGCTTTCTATCTACCTTTGTTTTTCTGTCTAGTCTTATTAGAAAGAAGACTGCAGGATTGGAGTCAGCAGCTACAATAAGAACCAAAGTGTTTGTGTGGGGACTGAATGACAAGGACCAGCTGGGTGGGCTCAAAGGCTCTAAGGTACCTGCCCCATCCCTGTGACTGATGTGAGTGCTGGCTGCTGCTTCTGTCTTAGCCTCAGCAGTTCGGGCTCTCTAAAGTTCCACTTTCTAGATGTGAGTTTTGAATTCAGTTTTCGACACCTTGTCATACTGAGCTTGTGAACAGCTTCTCTTCTTTAGATATAGTTGTATTCTGGCTACCTCATAGCTACAAAACATATGTGAAATGATTTGACCATGCATAGGTCAAAACTATAGATTGTAACTGTATCTTGCTTTTGGTACAATAAAACACTTAAGCTCAAAGAATGATGTGTAAAAAAAATGTTGTAGTGGTATAAAGATGAGTAAATTATGACTTTTGCTTTCTGGATATTTGAGGTGAAGACAATTTTTTGTGAAACAGGAAAAATAGACTTGAGTGTCCACTCTTGTCATCATAGAGTTGGTCATGGGTAGAGACTTATTTACCATCCATCCATCCATCCATCCATCCATCCATCCATCCATCCATCCATCCATCCATCCATCCGCCTGCCCGCCCGTTCATCCCGCTTGTCCACCCATCCATCCACGCATCCACCCATCCATCCACCCGTCCGTCCACCCACCCATTTTTATATCCTGACTGCAGTTACCCTTTCCTCGCTTCCCTTTCCCTCCCTTCATTGTTAATAAGTCCTGAGACCAAGGGAACACCATAGGTAGCTTGCTTCTATATTTGTACTTGATTATATAAATAGTTGGGTTAAAGGCTAATTTGTGAAGTGCTTACTCACAAAAAAAGGGTTTTCAAAAAAAGAGAATAGATATAACAAATAATGCATTTGAATTAGGATCAAATTCATTGTGCATTATATCTTTAGATAAACAACTTTATCTAAATTTTAGTGTTGGGAGACAACTTCATTTGATGAAATCTGCTCTTTATAGTTTTCTGTGTTGATATCAGTCATGTGCCTCTGTCACCTGTATTGTCAAGAAGCAGAGATTATTAGAACTCACTTATTTGAACCTCCTCCATGTTCATACTTGAACTAATTTTTATTGTTATTTGGGTTGTCTTAAATTATGTTTATGTCCTAAGGTCCCTGATCCCCATTTTGCAGGGGTCATTGGCAATTAGATAGAGGTCTTACCTGGGCCTGTTTTACCTCACATTTCCAGGTTATAGTCTTCATAATGATAAAACAGAGACCACTACATAATAATAAAGGGTTTCTTGGACAGAGAATTTTTAATTTATACCACATCTATCTACAGTGGAAAACAGAAACATATAATTTCTCTGTGTGTCTCCCTCCCTCCCTCCTTCCCTCCCTCCTTCCCTCCCTCCTTCCCTCCCTCCTTCCCTCCTTCCCTCCCTCCCTCCCTTTCCTTTTTGGGACAGAGCCTCACTATGTATCTCTGGCTGGCCTGGATTAATTCTGTAAGCAAGGCTGGCCTTAAATCACAGAGATCCCCATCTGTCTCTGTTTATCAAGCTTTGAGATTAAAGATGTACTTCACCACACCCAATTAACATACAATTTCTTAGAGGTGTGAGTCAGAATAAGAGAGTGAACCAGGTTATGACTTGAAGAGCAGTTTACCCTTTTATTTTTATTTTATATTATGTATTGTGTGATCTTTCTTGTTGCTGTGACAAAATACCTCAAAGAAGCAACTCAAGGAAAGAATGATGTGCTTGGGCCCTCACCTTGAGAGGACCACAGCCTATCATGGTAGGGAAGGCATGGTTGCAGGTAGCTTGCTTATTACATCTGATCAGACCAGGAAGCAGAGAGAAACCACAAGCAGTGATGTGTTTTAACCCTCAAGGCCAACCCCCAACTATCTCATATCCTCCTGCTAGCTCCCACCTGCTACAGTATCATCAGTTCTCCAGAATAGCACCATGAGCTGGAGACTAAATGTTTAAACTCATGAACCTGTAGGGACATACATATTTCATTTTATATCTTTTAGTACAGAAATGTTTATAGGTACCAAGGTAGAAAGGTTGGGAGTTGTGACCTCTCATGTCCTTGTTTCAGACTCCAATGTTGCCAACAATTGGCTGCTTTTTGGTATCTGTTCTTGGTTATGGCAGTTCCTTAGACACTGTTTACTTTGTTTTTCGAGACAGGGTCTTTCATTAGTCCCAAACTCATTGATGAGGCTAGGTTGGCTGACCAGCAAACTCCAAGGAATCCAGCTGCCTTTCTTCCCCAGCATTGAGATTATAAGCACAGGACATCACACTTGGCTCTTTTATTGGATTCTGGGGATTGGACTCGAATCCTCATGCTTGCATGAGGACTCTTGACTGAGTCCTCTCTCCAGCCCCTGATCTAATTGTTTATCTTCTCTGTAAACCAATTTAAGTAAATCTAACTGTATTCTTTCATCTCTAAAATACTTTAGTTTGTATTTCTAAAAGCTAAGGACTCCTGTGATTAAGGTCACCCCGAATTAACAGCAATTCTGTATGTCATCTGTTAAGATCATGTAGGATTTAAAACATTTAATCATTGTCTTTTTTGCTTTGCTTTGCTTTAAAAAATCCTCTTCCAGATCAAGGTCCCTTCATTCTCTGAGACTCTGTCTGCTCTGAATGTGGTTCAAGTGGCTGGTGGTTCTAAGAGTTTGTTTGCAGGTATGATTATTCTAATACTGGGAAAAATATGTTTAATACACATTTTAAAAAATAGATTTTATGTTGTGAGAAGTGAGACTTCTGATTGTGTCTTGCAGTGACTGTGGAAGGGAAGGTGTATTCTTGTGGAGAAGCCACAAATGGCCGGTTGGGGCTGGGTATGTCTAGTGGGACGGTTCCAATTCCTCGGCAGATCACAGCCCTCAGCAGCTATGTGGTCAAGAAGGTAGCTGTTCACTCAGGTACGTGAATCCGCATCAGTGCTCAAGTGCGTAATGTGCCTTTTGCTCCTGCAATTGTGGCCCTTAAGGAACTTCCTGAGGTGTCCTTGTTTTCTTCAAGTTAACCGCTCTGAAGAAAAGGTAGATGGTGTGTGGTTTAAGATTTAGCTACTGATACTTACTAAAGCTTTTGGAAGTCAACACAGTTGGCATTTGAGGCCTGTGAGTGTGCCTCTCAAAGGATAGTATGTTTAGTCTTAGAGTCATTGTGTCAGACCCAGCATTTTTTTACTGTGAAAAGTCAGTAGCTTTGATCAAGTTCCCCCAAAGTACATATGAATTTTCAATGACAAGAAAAATCAAAAAGATAATTTTCAAACAAGTCAACGCACCATGCTAGGTTCCTGAGGAGTGCAACAGAACTCTAGATGCTGAGCTAGAGTCACACTTGTACTGGCTAGGGTCTGATTCAACTAACATACTAAGCAAGAATTTCCTTTCTCCCAATAAGCTCCGAGGGTAGGGTCTGAGCTCATAAGAGCACTGTTTCTGTGGAGAGATGGCTATACCACTCTACCTCATACAGCCCCTCTCTAGAGTTGAGCTTGTTGATGCCCTGTGTAACATGGAGTTTTCTGGTGGTGATAAAAAGTAGAAAATGAGTTCTAGGTAGCAGGAGCCCCATCTGTTCCCCTGCCTTGGAGCTCAGTGGTTTGTAGAACCCTGACTATACAGCCAGTGACATGCCTATAACCAGAGGCAAAGCATTGAACTGGGAAAGTGTCAGGGAAAAGCATAGCTGATATGCTTCTAGAATAGTGGGTACAATGTCGTAACTGCCAGTAATGGGCCTTATTTAAATGTGCACCACTGGGGCACATTGTGGGATATCATGGCATTTGACAGTTTGCCTAATTATAGTGTTCTTATTTTCACTCTTTATCTTAGTTTGGACTTTTTATATATTTAAAATAATGGAAGCAATGAACAGTCATTATTGTTTTGCTTCTTTTTAGGTAAAATCTTTTTAACTGTAAATTTTTAAAGGTCTATTTATTTTACATATATGCCAGCCAGAGAACTTTTATGATAACTGTGATGATAGTTCTGTTTATTCATTTAGTTAATACATACGTATTGAGTACGTGCTATATGCCAGGCGGAATGCGAAGCAAAATGGTAAACTTTTTATACACTGCATGTTGACAACCTTTCCCTGTATGAATGTTACAGGTGGCCGGCATGCTACAGCCTTAACTGTGGATGGGAAAGTATTTTCATGGGGAGAAGGTGATGATGGAAAACTTGGACACTTCAGTAGAATGTAAGAATGGTTCCTTCAATCTTGCTTATTAGTAAGAAACTGTTAACGGGTAATACTAGTGTATTTTTCAGAGTTGTTTTGCAGAAAATTATTGGTATAAATTACTTATTGAAAATGTTAATAAAAAAGACACCTATAGTTTCACACATTCTCTTTTAAGGTTTGATAGTTAAGGTAATGTATATTTTTTGTTGACCAAAGATGGGCCATCTCTATGAAAGGCGATTGGTAAGGAGTGTAATTTATTTTTGCCTTAGGAACTGTGACAAGCCAAGGCTGATAGAGGCCCTGAAAACTAAGCGCATCCGGGACATTGCCTGTGGGAGTTCTCATAGTGCAGCCCTGACATCCAGTGGGGAACTGTACACCTGGGGCCTTGGCGAGTATGGCCGATTGGGACATGGAGATAATACAACACAGCTGAAGCCCAAAATGGTGATTATACACATTTTTATTGCTTATAAAAAGCTTTGTCACTTTGATTTTTTTTTTTTTTTTTAAGTGAAGATAAACCTCAAGTCTAAGTTTTTAAAGACATGAATGTTACTGACTTTCAGTCTGTGGAAAAATTTCCATTGCTTTCTCTGTTCCCATGTTTCATTCTGTTTTTAAATTTGTTATTGAGTAGGTAAAAGTCCTTCTTGGTCACAGAGTAATCCAGGTTGCATGTGGAAGCAGAGACGCACAGACATTGGCTCTGACTGATGAAGGTAGGAGCAGGTTGTGATGCTAAGTTTCTGGCTGGGTAGAAATGTTACTAAGTATTTTCCTGAGGTTTTTGTTTGTTTTTGGACTTTTTTGTTTTGTTTTTAAACCTAGGTTTGGTGTTTTCCTGGGGTGATGGTGATTTTGGAAAACTGGGCCGAGGAGGAAGTGAAGGCTGTAACATTCCCCAGAACATTGAGAGATTAAATGGCCAGGGTGTATGCCAGATTGAGTGTGGAGCTCAGTTTTCCTTGGCACTCACCAAGTCGGGAGTGGTGTGGACATGGTATGTAAACTTCCTCAGTGTCATTGCTGAAGGTGGAATGTGTGGAGAGCTCTGGCTTTGCCCTATGTCCAGCCTAGACTGCTTGTAAAACTGTTACTTTCTTACTCATTTAGCATCTTTTTATGGTGGAAAAATTATATTGAATTGTTGAGTTGAGATTATTGGTAAAATTATGAAAAAGAAAGATCTTATGGTTTGTTTTGTCTTTACAAATCTGGAGAAATTTTAAATGAGTTTACATGAGGTTTATGTAGCTTTAAAAAAATTCTGTGTTTATTCTACTGGAAGCTATATGAAATAAGTAGAACAAAACAGACTTCTAATTTTCTTTGATCCTGGAAAAAAATGTCTACTTGTGTCTTGTAAAAGCTGGTCTTATTTAAAAAATATGAAGGAATGAGTGCCTAGACCATTCCTGGATGACATGTCAGGCAATTAGCAACTTTAAAATACATTGCAAATAACACTTGGAGAGTTTGTGGTGTCATCTGTTCAGTCTCTTTACAATGAAATCTACAGTAACTGAGCTATTGTGTGACTTCACAGCACAAAAGGTCTTAACTGCCAAGTTACTATGAGTTAATTTGGGTATTTTCTATAGTTTTAGAGTTCATAGATCTTGAGTAGCATGTGTGACATGATCACTCCACTCTAGAAGGTGTGTGGCAGTGACTACTTTCTTACAGCATTGTCAAACTAGAATTGGTGCTTTCTTCTCAGGGGGAAAGGGGACTACTTCAGACTGGGCCACGGCTCTGATGTGCATGTGCGGAAGCCACAGGTGGTGGAAGGACTAAGAGGGAAGAAGATAGTACATGTGGCGGTTGGAGCCCTGCACTGCCTAGCAGTCACAGATTCAGGACAGGTAAGGCTCTGGCCGGGCTAAGGTGCCCTCTTGGAGTGCTCATCAGGTAACAATCCTTGTCTGGTCAAAATGAGAATACTCAGGTTGAGTATGCTGGTGTATACCTAAAATCCCAGCATCTGGAAGTTGGAAGCCAGAAGGCCAGCCTAGGTTACGTAGTGAGTTGTTGCAGACCAGCCTGGGCCACATTTTCAGAGTTCCACACCAAGAAAATAAAAATAAAAATATCTCCTAAACAACGGGAGTACTTAGATGAGTTTTAATATTAGATTAGTGCAAAAGTAATCCATTTGTATGTTGTTGGAATTTGCTATTTGATTCTGAAGCACATACTTAAATAAATGGCTTATTATACATAATTTTTATTTTTTATTTATTATATTTTTTATGTCTCTTTCTTTGTGTGTATATATGCACACATGTTTAAGTTAGAGGACAACTTTCTGGAGTTGGTTCTCTCCCTTCACCATGTGAGTCAGTGACCCTACCTATTACACATCACTTTAATTCAAATTACTCTTTGATCACTGATCCATTATGATTTCTGAATCTTGCTCAAATCATTATATTTGGGAAGAATATGCTCAGAAAATCAGTGAGATTTATTGTTTGTTGGCCATTGACTCAAAGGTTAAACTAGCTGGGTTCTGATCTTTTGCCTCATCCACCAGGCCTCTCACTGCCCATCTGTCACAGCTTCAAACACTTCCACAACCAACAGGGCTCAGAAAATACTTTCTAAGAAGTTTTGATTCCTACAGCCTGGAATACCAGGTAACAGATCCACCACGGTCAAGCCAGGAGGATCAGAGAGTGGTAACTCACGCCTTTAATCCTAGCAATGGAATGACTAGGTGGTGTCCTACGTCTTTAATCTCATCACTCCAGAGACAGTGAGTTCAAGGCCTAACAAACAGAGAGTAGTAGATCGGACCTTTAATCCTAACTCTAGAATATGATGCAGAGTTGAACCCAGAAATGAAAACTGGGTGAAGAAGGTATTTAAAGCAGTTGTAGGAAGACAGAGATTGATTCTGTAGAAGTGACGAGGTGCAAGGCTGAGGAAGCTGGAAGATAGCTTTTACCCTGAGAAGTTGGCTGGGTGAGATTTGACTGTGGCCTGTTTCCTCTCTGTGATATTACAGGCTGGTTTTATTAAATATATAACATATCAGTACGATAATCTGTTTTGATCAACCTAATAATGGGAGCACTGTTAAGATAGAACAGTGTCCATCTTTTTACTGGTTTATTACTTAATTGTCAGCACAGGTTGGGTTTCAGGTCTTGGCAAACTATCCTTTTTCCATTCTGAAGTTCATGCTGGAATATAAAAATTATTGAAAATATTTCTGCTCCTAAGCTATTAGCAGTGTTTAATTTAGGAAAAAAACTTGTGCGTGACAGAAGCTATACCTTCATGATAGAGGCTATACTTATATCATAGAGGCTATAGATACTACATTATAGAGGCTGCACCTTAATTTTGGAAATACACAGGGTTTGATAGATAATACTAATTTTGTTGCTTTGAGAAGACTATGTGGAGCGATATTTTAAATTTGTTTTATGAAAATGAAGTTAACATTATTGTAGTGATACATTTTATATTTAATAAAATCAGCCTGGAATATTGAGAGAGAGGAAACAGACCATAGTCAGTTCTCACCTAGTCAACTTCTCAGGCTGAAGAGGGCAGATGCTATGTTCAAGAGTCCTCCGCCTGGCTGTTGACTCTTACAGAATACCTGAATCTCTGCTTTTCCTGACTTAAATATCTTCTCCACAGTTGTTTCACTTCTGAGTTCAACTCTGCATCATAATCCTAGAGTTAGGATTAAAGGTCTGAGCTCCTATTGTTTGGTTATTAGGCCTTGAACTCATAGAAATACAGAAAGATTTCTGTCTCCTGAGTGATAGGATTCAAGGCCACCACTCAGTCATTCCCAGTGATGGAATTAAAGGCATGAGTCACTACTCTTTCTGACCCTCATGGCTTGACTGTGGGTGATTCTTTCTCTGATATTCCAGGCTGATTTTATTAAATAAAAATTAAATCACCACGCATATTGTTTAGTTCAAAGTGAATTATACTTTATAATAGTAAACCTAAAAGCAAATTACTTGAAAAATGAGTATAGTATTTTAATTTTTCTTTGCAATTTATATTGTGGTAGATTTATTGCACTTACCCAAATCAATAATGTACCTTGCATCTCCTGTCTCCCACTCAAAGAAGGATAAATTAATTAGAATAATAATAAGTAACATTTATAGTTATTGACAAGCATTTTCATGGTTGATTTTTTTTTCCTCTCAGAACTGTATCTACTCATACAATTATAGTATGAAATAATTTTTTTCTTTAAAAGTGTAGTTCTTTGAAGTACCATGATGTATGTTTTATGCATTTTCAAGTAAATGTTTTTAGAAATGATGTACAATTGAAAAATGTAAATTATTTTCCCTTTTAACAGGTGTATGCTTGGGGGGACAATGACCATGGCCAGCAGGGCAATGGTACAACCACAGTTAACAGAAAGCCCACACTGGTGCAAGGCCTGGAAGGCCAGAAGATCACTCGTGTGGCTTGTGGGTCATCGCACAGCATAGCGTGGACAACAGTGGATGTAGCCACGCCGTCTGTCCACGAACCTGTCCTCTTCCAGACGGCAAGAGACCCGTTAGGTGCTTCCTATTTAGGTAACACAGAATTTATTAAACCTTCTCAAACATCCTGTGGGTTATAGTAACAGCCTCAATGGGTGTAGTACTGCTGAGAAACGCTGTGCTTCTGTTAGCCTCCAGGCTAGCTGTTTCCATCTCTAACGTGTAGTTTCTGTCTCATTCAGTTTGTCTAGATGATCGTTTTGTGATTTTTTTTTGTTCACTCGATATGATACTCTGCAGAAACATCTTATATCTGTTTATGTCAGAATTGGTTCCCTATTGTTACTGTTTTATTCATTCATTGAGGGATATTTAAATTATTTGTGTTTTTTGGTTGTTACAAATTAATGCTTTTTATCATATCAAGGTTTTTTGGTGAGTGAAAACAAGATTTTGATTCTTTGGTATAAATGCCCAAGAATGTCTTTATAAGTGCATGCCATTAGAAACTGTCAAAATATTTCCTATAGTAACTGTACTCCTTTACATTCTTATTAGCAATGGATGAATAATCTGTTTTTCCCTATATCCTCTCTGTTTTTGAAAAAAAAATTTAATCATTTTAGAATTTCATACAATGTGTTCTGGTCATATTAACCCTCAGTTCATTCCCTTAACTCCCTCCAAATTTGCCCCCCTTCCCTGCCTCCTCCCATTTTTACCTTCTTTTAAAAAAACTTTAATAATCCATGGACTCCAATTTGTGCTACCTATACATAATTTCTGGGTGTGGGGCTGTTTCTTGGGGTGGGGTTCACTTAACTGGAAAATTGACTCAGTGTCTCAGAAACTACCAGCTGTCAGTATCTCCTCACTTAGGAATGGGGGCTTTTGAACCCCTTTCTACTCTGTGGTAGAATATTAGCCCACTTGATGGTCTTGGACCAGTCTTAGGCAGACAGCCACAGCTACTGAGTGCATGAGAGTACTGTTATGTTACGCCATGTCAAAAAAGCACTGTTTATAAATGTATATTTTTTGAGAATTTCATACATGACTATTGTATTTACATCAGTTCACCCCCTCCCTCTTCGTGGCTCTCACTCCCTCATTCATTATCCTCTCTCTTTAGTTGTCATTACTGTACACGCACGCACGCACGCAAACCTCAACTGAATCCATTTAGTACTGTTCATATGTACATGTGTTTAGGTCTGACCACTTGAGATTGGATAATCTGTCAAGGGACTGGTGCCTGGAGAAGACTGAATCTCACTCTGAGCAACCAGTACTTGACTCCAGTTTGCTTTGTTGAGTGGTGGGGTCTTATGAGATTTCTCCCGTTTATGCTGGCATGTCAGCTAGTGTTGTTGCTATGTTGGTATTGTTTAGAAGACCATATTTAAGATATCCTGGGCCTAGCTTCCCTGTCACAGATAGAAGATAGTATCTTGTATCACATGCCCCGTTTATGACACGGCAGTCTTTCTGTACCCTTTCACAGTATTCATTGAGCTGTGCATACACCACTCTTAGTGTTGCTATTGTGATGGGTGTGTGATGGTCTTACTAATGTTAAGTACCTTTTTTGGATGTGCTTGCTTACTCTGGTGGTTTGAATGAAAATGTCTTTCATAGGCTTGGATATTTGAATACTTGGTTTCCAGTTGGTTGCACTGTTTAGGGAGACTATGAGAAGTTGTAGCCTTGCTGGAGGAAGTAAACCATTCAGAGTGCATTTTGAGAGCTTATAGCCTCACCTCATTTCCAGTTCTCTGTGCTTTATGTTGAAGATGTGTTCTTTCAGCTTCCTGCCACCTGCTGCATTGCTTCCCCTGATAGTTTACACTCTCTCTATGCAACTGTGCAAAGATTAATTCTCTTCGCAGTCAAAGAAAAGTAATGTTCAAGATACCATTATTGGTAAGATACTGCACAATCTCCCCCCCCCCCCCATTGATTTTATTTCTCTCTGGCTTTTATTTTGTTTTTACATATACCAAATGCTTCACATTCTTTTTTAGATATATCATCTGCATATGCTTTCTTCTGGTTTATGGGCATCTTTTGGTTTTTTTTTTTTCATAACACAAATGTTTCTGATTCTGATAAAGCTTAATTCATTAGCTTTTTCTTATATGGATTTTTTTTTTTTTTGTCAAATCTGTTGTATGATTTTGTCAGTCTTAGATACTAAGGATTCTTTCCTCCATTCTTTTTTTTTATTCTGAAAGATTTATAATTAAGTGGTGGGTTGTGTGTAACATCTGAGACTTTGACTGAGGTTTTCTTTTCCCTCACTTAGGCAAAACTGATTACCCACTGTAGGAAGCTGTTCTTCTGATTTGTTCTTACAAATTTGCTAGAAATAATTGGGGCACATTTGTACATGCTTGTTTTTGTTTACTCCATTGGTCCTTAATGTCACTTCCACAGTTTTGTGTTCCCTCCATAATTTTAAACTTGTTTAGGTTGTAGTTCTTCAGCCTTTTCACATACATATTAGTGTGCTCTTACCTGTCTCTAGAAAAACTCGTGCTAGTGTTCTGACAGATACTGCATCAAGTCTATATTCTCACGCAGAAAACTGTAGTCTGCACTATGTAGGGTTTCTAGTCAGAGAGAGAGTGTGTGTGTGTTTAGATATTCTTTGGCTTCTTTATTGTTGTATCATCATTATTATTATTATGAGGTCTCAGCAAAATTCTGGTTGTCGGTCCCACAGCCTCGCCCTAATAGGAAATGAAAGGGAACATGTGGGTGCATATACTTTGACAGCATGATTCTTTGAACTGTGATTTTGGGAGACTAATATCTTGTTTTCCAACTTGTAACCAGAGGGTCTTTCTATAGGAAATAGTTTGTTTTTACATTCTGTGTTTAGTGTATGTTTGCCCAGTCATCACTTGGGATGCTGTGAGCTCAGCTTACATTTACCTCTAGCTCTAAGTATCCTCTGCTCATCTGAATGTAGGAAAGGGCCAGGTATGAATTTCAGTGGTAGAGCACCTGCCTAGCAAGCACGAGGCCCTGCGCTTGATGCCCAGAACAAGAACACTGAAGGGTGGAGGACAAATTCAGTATACCAGGACATAGGAAACAAAGGCTTTTACTTTGAGATCTTAGGCAAGAAGAATGTAGTGATTTAGAGAGCTGCCTCTGTTCTAGGGTCACAGGTAGGAAGGACACAGAGTAGAATTTTACTAGACTAAGCCACAGTTTGTAGTTCTCTGTTTTCAGCTTTGCTGGCTTCTGTTTTCACCTTCAGTACTTCCTCCTTTGTGCTGACTTTAGGGTTATTTTTCTCTTTTGTAATTTGTGAAGATGAATGCTATAGATAATTTAAAGTTCCTTTAAAATTTTATTTATGTGTGTATACAGTGTAAGAAGAAGGCACCAGATCTCATTATAGATGGCTATGAGCCACCAAGTGATTGATGGAAATTGAACTCAGGAATTTTAGAAGAGAAGTCTGTGTTCTTGATCCCTGAGCATCTTTCCAGCCTGCCTTCTCTCTCCTCTCCCCTCCCCTGCCTCCCTCCCTCTTTTCCTCCCTCATTCCTTCCCTCCCTCTCTTCCCTTATTTAGAAGTTTTTTTTTTGTTTGTTTGTTTGTTTTTTAAACATACCAACCACAATTCCCCTTCCCCCTGGTTTTTCTTTTTAAATGTATTCTTCTGTGAATTTACCACTTAGAATTGCATTAGCCACACCCACATTATGCAAATTTTGATGTAATTTTTTTCAATGCCATACATAATATTACATACATAAATGTTAAAATGTTAATAATACCATTAGTGCTATCATGATATTAATAAGTTGATACTGTTATATATATGATCATGGTTTTATTGATGATTGATTAACAAGTAAGAACTCATACATCTGTTTGTAGGTGATGACTGGTATGTGCTTTTCTTGGGATGTCTCTGTCCATCCTTTGTTGCCAGTGTATGTCTGGCCTGATGACATGATATACTTACTGGTTTTTTTTTTTTTCCATTTTAATTTATCCTTTCAATTTGTATAGGATTATTATTTCAGTAGAATTAAAGACAGCTGAGCTTAGAGTTTTCTGTATGTATTTAACTACATTTAGTGTCCTAACAGATAAGTAGTTTTCTGGTAGGTTTTATATAAGTCTCTGATGGAAGTTGTTACATCTGCTAGTGTAAAGTTGGTCACAAATTTTTCTTATTTTCTGTATAATATTTGTAGAGTCCATAAGGATTTCATCATCATGTGCATTTTTTATTGTTAATTCTGTCTTTGGAGTTTGGCTTGAGGTTTGTCACATTTCTCAAAGAATAACTTTGTACTATTCATCTTGGGGTCTCCCCCTACCCCTACCGGTTTTTTCACTGAGTCTGTACTAACTTTTAATTTGATTTTTTGCTAGTTTCTTTTTTTACAAGTATAGATCTGTGATTTTTAGGATCATTTTCCTTTCTAGTGTAGACAGTTATCTCCTTGGTTACTTGCTCCTACTTTATTGTGGAATAATCTTTTTCATTTAGTTTTTTGCTTAAAATGTCTAGCAATAATATAGTACCGATAACCTACATTTGTATTACTGTGTGTAATATGTGTGGTGGCTAGTTTTAATTGTCAACCTGATGTAACTTATACCTGGGAGAGTAGGAAATTATTAGTAATATTTTGATTAAAAACAATAAATTAAAAGTAAAATTATAGTCACAATGAGGAATTGTTTATGTTAGGCTAGCCCGTAGTCAGGGGGTGGGGCATTTTAATTAAGCTAATTGATATGGGAAGACTCAAGTCACTGTGGGCATCAGAAGGTCCTGAACTATATGCAAAATGGAACTGAACACAAGCAGGCAACCAAGCAAGCAGTCTTGCATAGACACTTTTCTGTTCTTGACTGTGGATATGATGATACTGGCTGCTTTGAGCACTTATCACTGTGGCTTCTCTGCCAAAACAGACCATACCTCATAACTGTAAAACCAGGTAAGCCTCCTTTCTCCCCTAAGTTCCTTTCTAACAGATATTTTACTGCAGCAAGGACTGTATACCTAGAACCATGGAGCACCACGGTATTGTCTGTAACATGGCATGCTGTGCTTCAGCCTTTCTATACTTTAAATTGTTTGTGTTTTGTAGTAAATTCAGCTTCCTTATGGGTTATAAGTCATAGGAATGGGTTTTCTTAAATCCACTTCTCTTTGTCTTTTAACTGGGGCTACTTTGTTAAGTCTGGTTATTGGTATTCTTGTTTTAAGTCCATTTCTTGTTATTCTTTGTGTTCATTGTTCTGTTGATGTGTGGTGTGCCCCCCCCCTCCTGTGCATTAGCTATTTTTAATGGTTTTCCTTTTATCTGTGAGCTAAACCTATTGGTTTTGTGATTGCTTTAAATTATTGAGAATATCAGACACCTTCACTTGTTATAATAACCTTTATGATAATACTATATTTCATGAATTAAGTAAGATGACAGTCATATAGTCTGTTTTTACCATCTAGTCTTTTTTTTTGTAAACATTTTACTTGTTAATTTTTATTTATTTTTTGTTTGTTTGAGATAGGATTTCTTTATGTAGCCCTGGCCTTCCTGGAACTCAGCACTATAGATGGAGGCTGGCCTTGAACTCAGACATTCATCTGCCTCTGCCTCCCAAGTGCTGGGATTAAAGGTACTTGTTTATTTTTAAACTTAGTTTATTTACACACACACTTGTGCAGGGTTTTCCTGCAGAGGACAGAAGACAACTTGTGAATCATTTCTTGTCTTCTACCATATGAGTCCTGGGGATTGAACACCTCAGGCTTGGCAGCAAGTGTCTTCACCTGCTGAGCCATCTCCCAGACCCTTAGGAGTCTTATTATGCAGCCTACTACTGAGGGCTCAGTCTCTAAGGTTGTTCAGAAAAGAGAAAAACAAACTTGTTTTAGTAACTCAAAAAGAGGTAACCCATATTTGACACCAGGGTTTATAATTAATAGAATATGGTATCTAGAAAAAGCATTGTCTCCCAGCTAAAGTAACTTTATTTAAATACCTTTTATATATGGTTATGTATATGTATGTATTTTAGGAAGCTGCTACAGTAGTAGGTAGGTTCCCCATTTCATTTAGCCCTTCTGTTCTGTTTTTCCACTTCAGTCTTCATTCCACCTACATTCAGTCCTCCCTCCCTTGCAATCTATCCTCCCCATTGTCCTTACAAGTTTCCCCTTTTTCCTGTGGGTACTCCAACTAAAACACATTATCTAAAGATTGAAGGCTGAGATCCACAAAAAAAGAGAATATGCATTATTTCTGGACTGAGTTGTCTCAGAAGGATTATTCCTAGAATCACCCATATCTGTGAATTTTACTCTAAAAAATTGTATTTTAAACAAAAATATAATTACATTGTTTCCCACCCTCCTCCTTCCAATTCCTCCCATACCTTCTCTCTCAAATTCAAGGGCTCCCTTTCTTTAATTATTATTCTTACACACACACACACACACACACACACACACACACACACACACACACACACACACACACACACGTTTTTTAGGGCTGACCTTTTGTTGAAGACTAGTGTTCCCTTTCTCGGCAGTCATTAGTTACCTGAGATTCTTTGTATGTTAAGAGATTTTCCCCATCTGTGTTGGCATGTTAGTTGGTATTGTTATTTTTCAGTCCTTGATTAGGTAGTCCTATTGTTCAGATCCTATCAAGAAAATGCAATCTTGAAGCAGACTTCCTGGTCCTCTAGTTCTTATACTTTCCACCCTGTTCTTGTATTATGATTCCCCTTCAGCCTTAGGAATAGGTTTTGTGTTATAGATGTTTCACTTGGGGTTAGAACTCCATGATCAGTTCTCTGGGTTTTGATTGCTTGTGGCTTCCTGCACCCTGTCTGCTTCACAAAAATGCTTATTTAATTGGGGGTGAGAGCCAGACCTATATGTGTGGATATAAGAATAAGTTATTAGAATGCTGACCCATGATCTCACTAGTCCTGGAGAGTTAGCTAGGTTTACAATACCAGGCATGATTGTCTTCTTGATGAGCAGGTCTTAAAGTCCAGGCTTAAGGTCTTAAAGACAGCTGTGCTTACCACCAAAATACAACTGCCATTATTGCACCTTTAGGAATATCTTGCTTGCAGGTCATTCTTGTGGTTCATAGGTATCTCACCTGGGTAGGACCATTGATTTCTTTCTTCCCTTGGTAGCACCATAACAGCTTCTTATGCTAGGAAAGCTAGTTCACTGGGACTTCTATGTCCAAAGTCCATTGTGTCTTCAGCAATGTGGACTTAATTTTCAACTTCTGAGAAGCAGCCAAAGGCAATACTAAAGAATACTATGTTGTTTTAGGAGTTTCTTGAACTCCGCTGACTAATGGCTTGAAAGGAAGTTTCTCATGCCTAAAACTAGGGTTCTGTGGCTTGTTAGGGAACGTTATCATTTTAAATGTCTCAACTTTATTTAAACCACACATACGCACATGTGTGAATGAATGTGTACACATACACTTACGTATAATTTTAGATAAATATAAGAGGATGTAATATCCTATAGTTTCTCCAAGCATCCTTAGTGTTACCTAGCCCACCCTCCCTCCCTCCCACTTCTATATTGTCACCTCTCATCCAGTTAACCCCCCTTCTATTTTCCTAACTCCTCTCTTTAAGTCTCTTGGACCCTGATAGTCCCTCTCTTGAGTGCCCCATCCCTACTACTACTGTCTGTTTACTTTCCCATTTCACAAGTTACTCCAGGTATGTACTCACACCTGAGGATTTAGAACCAGACACTTCACGTGAGAAAGAACATGCAGCATTTGTCTTTCTGAGTCTGCACTGCCCCATTCATTTTCACATGCTCTAGTTCTGTCAGTTTACCTGCAAATTTCATGATTTCATTTTTCTTACAGCTGAATAAATAGTTTTTCCATTGTGTACGTGTACGTGTGCGTGTGTGTGTGTGTGTGTGTGTGTGTGTGTGTGTGTGTGTTTACAGCACATTTTCTTATTCGTTCTTCAGTTAAAGGACATTTAGGAGGTTCACTTCCTAGCTATTGTAACCAGAGAGGCTGTGAACTCAGATGAATGTTGCCATCTTTGAGCATATGCCACGATTGTTGTTGTTCTTGTTTAATGAAATACAGGTTTTAAAGTCCCCCTTACAGTAGGATGGATTTCTTTGGTGTCTGCTGTAATGTTTACCTGTAAGCTCATGTGTGACTTTGTTTATTTGTATCATCTGTATTTTGTTTAGCAGGGCCAAGGGTCTGTCAGCTTTGCTTGTCTTCTCAAGCTCTTAGATTTGTTAATTGTTTTGTCTTATCTCTCCCTCCCTGTTGCACGAATTCTGGTTGTGTTATTAAAGGAAACTCAGAGCCAGATCTCAGGCAAAGGCTGAGATATCAAAGAAAGGAAACACCACAGTCAAGCCCACCCAGCTGTCTTCCAGCTTCCTCAGCCTCACTCCTCCTGGCTTTTACTGCATGATCTGTCTTCCTAAGCCTGCCTTAAATACCTTCTTTGCTCAGTAGTTTCACATCCAGGTTAAGATTAAAGGCCTGGCACCACCACTGCCTGCCTGGGAGCCTGGAACTCCCTCTGTAAACCAAGCTGGCCTCAAACTCAGATCTGCTGGGATTAAAGGCATAGATCTGCACTACCTGTCTTTTCCCGTCCTGGCATTAAAAGTGTAAGTTACCACTCTCTGATCCTCTTGGATTGACTGTGGGTAGATCTCTTCTCTGATATTTCACACTGGTTTTTATTAAATATGAAACATATTACCACACCTCCCTCCTTCTCTCCCTCCCTCCTTTTTCATTAATTGCTATACTGATATTGTTCATTACTACAGTTTCTTGCTTCAATCTGGAAGTTAGGCAAGACTCTACTATATTATTCTGTTCCCTGGCCTGGTTTGATACCTAGGGTAGGTAGGTCTGGGAATTGGGGAGCATGCTGGCAGGGTAGGGTCAAGTGAATTTACCAAGCTATGCTAGATCATGGGGGTTAGATGTGACAGGGGAGGAGGGATAAGGTCAGGTGGATACAGGAATCTGGGCTGGCACTAGGTTGTATGTCTTGGCCCAAGCCTGCAGGTTACAACTGGTATAAGTAGGGCCTTTCAGACAGTCCTCTTTTCTTAGCCATCTGTCTAGCTTCTCTTTCATCGTTTTTACTAGTAAACATTTGAAATCTTCATTTGATGTATTTGTATCTTTCAGTATCTTGAGTTTCATACTTTAGAGTGAATGAGCTTTTGGAGGAGGCCTGTTCATTCTTATCTTTCTGCATCTCTGAGATGTGATTTGTCCATGTATTAGTTTGAATATCACTTCAAGTTTTATTTGGGGATCTTAATGAGCAGCCCACTTTTGAAAGCTCAGTCGCTAGTAATACTCAGAAAACAGACAGCTGAAGCAGTGACAACATCAGATCGTTCAAGATAAATACACTTAAACTCAGTTAAGGTCTACTAATGTATTATTAGTGATAATAGAACAGGAGATAGCAAAGGGATGTCCAGAGAAGTGAAAAAATATGTAGAGTAATGTGGAAGGAATATATTCATAAGGTGAAAGGGGCATAGGAAAGTGGGAGATCAGAGAGAAGCAGGTCACATAAAAGGCAAAAGAAGAAGGTGAATGAAGTAAAGAGAATGAACAAAGGATTAAAAAACAAAGACTAAAAGGATTCTTAATGATAAGAAAGTTTGCAAACTAAGCTAGATTAATAAAAATAAAAAAGGAAATAAAAAATTAAAACATGACTTGTTTAAAAAGAGTTAGAAAGTCGGAGTACTACTAGTAGCATGGAAGAGTGAACAAAGAGAAACTTGAGATAAGAAAAGGGAGGAAAGAAAAAAGATTGCCTGAGGAGAATCAGAATGTCATAAACTCTGATGAAGAGTAAAAAACAGAATAAAGTAAGATCACTGCTCAAACTACTAGGGACAAGCAGGTGCAAGCAACAAAGACATGGAGGGAGGGCAGCCTAGAGTCTTGTGCTCAGCGATCTGCTGTCTGTCTTCACTTCTGTAGCTTCTGCTAGTGCACCTTTAGCTCTGCAGTCTCTGGGCTGCACTCCTTGGCTTCCACATTGTAATGGCTAATGCTTTCACTGGGGTGTCTTCTGTTTCTGCAGGAAGTGCGAGAGGCAACCACAGTACCAAGATCTGTATAGTCAGAGGGTCTGTTTTCAAGCTCCTTCTAACTTTTAACCACCTTGATATTAAAAGCTCCTGGGCTGTCAGCACTGAACAGTAGATAAACCACTCTAGAGACTGGTCAGCCTCAGAGCTGTGAAACTCAGTGTTTTGTTTTCAGTTAGCAGGATCTAGTCCTGAGCACAGAGTACAAGAGCATACCTTTCACTGCTTAAACCAAGCTTCTTGCAGCCTTGATTTGTGCCAGAGCCTAGTTCTCTTGCTCTTGACAGCTGCTTCCCTAGGCAGGGCTGTCTCTCATCCTGGGACTGTAAAATGTCAGACTTCCTAACTTGGATTTTTCTGTTTTAGGCTCTCAAGTAGCTCAGTGTTAAGCAGTAGATTTCTTCTCAAAATGGCACTAGTTAACAACCTCCCAAGACATATGGAGGGACAGAATGGGATTCCTGTCCACTGCTGACTCATGTCAGAGGAATCTGTTGTACCAGAACCCAGTTTAGTTTTTATGAGGCTGTGGGCCTGCCCTCTGGTCAGGACTCCCAGCTCATTGTGTCCAAGGCTGCACGACATACCTCTCCCTCGACCAGGGAGTGCTACAAACTTAGTCATGTGGCCTTGTCTACTTCTTAGGTGTCACATCAGTTTTTTCCCTCTGTACTTTGATGTGCTATCACACTGCTTTTTTTGAATTTGCAAAGCTTAGGCATGTTCTTTCTTCTACTCCTTCCTTCTCTCTTCATCTTTGTGCTAACTTTTTTCCTCAGCCTAGTCATACACGTAGTTTGTAGTCACCATCTTACCTGAAGGTCTCCCCCAGATGTTGGTTTGGATATTTTCATATCTTCATGACTCCGCTTAATTTTTGGAATAGATGAAGTGTTTTCTTTGCTGGTTATAATATCTCTGTCAACTTTGGGTTGTTTTCATTACTGATATTTCTTCTTGTAATTTATGTACTGTGTTATATTGCCTGCCTTGTGATTTTTGGCTAGGTCCCATACATCACTGCATTTTACCCTGGGTGTGTGTCTATAAGTCCTTTGGGGTATAATGTAGTTAAGTTATTCTACAAGAACAGACTGTTTCTAATTCATAAGAAACTTAAGGGACGTTTACTACTGCCTTTAGATACTATAATAAAAGTCAGCCTCATATGACTATGTTGGCCAATTTGTCAGTGAGACACAAACTAGTATCACTTGGGAAGAGGGAATCTGAGGAAATTGCATCCATCAGATTGCCTGTAGATAAGTGTATAGATTTTTTTTGATTGATGATTGAAAAGGAGGACCCAGCTCACTGAGGGTGATGTCAACTGTGGGAAGTGATCCTGGAGTGTATAAGAAAGCAGCCTGAATAAGCCATGAAGAACAAGCCAGCAAGCAATGTTCCTCCATTGGCTCTGCATTCAGCTGCTTTCAGGTTTCTGCCTTGAATTCCTACCTGTCTCACTTCAATGATGATTTGTGATATGGAAGTGTAAGCAAAATGAACTCTTTCCTCCCCAAGTTGGTTTTCATTGTAGTATTTTATCACAGCAATAAAAAACCCTAAGACAATGATGAAATTCAGAATATATGATTAAAATTACAATAAGTAGGGCAATCATAAAAGAAATTAGCAAGCCTCTTAAGTGGATACAGATCTTAAAAAATATTTATGCATGTTTGCTAGGCATGATGGCTCAAACTTTTAATCCTAGCATCCTGGAAGCAGAAGCAGGTGGATTTCTTTGAGTTATAGGCCAGCCTGGTTTATATAGTGAGTTTCAGGACAGCCAGAGCTATATAGTGAAACCCTATCTTGCAAAAACAAAATAATTGTTTTTTGCATAACTATAATGTTTAGATCAAATCCAAGCTCCTGTTCTTTTCTCTCGTATCCCTTTAACATCTTCCTCCCTCTCATAATCACTGTTGCCTGTATGTACATGGTATAGGACCATCTACTGAAGCATGGGTAACCTCTCAGAGCTAGCTTCTCTGAAGAAAACTGACTTTCCCAGCAGCCATCATTTGCTAATAGTTTCTCAAAGGTGGGTGGAACTTTCTGAGCCCCTCCCCAATCTGTGCTGAGATTTTGACTGCCAAGGAAATGCCTTTTGATTACATTGTTAACCATAGGGTCTTCTAGTCTGGCTGATGTGCACAGGAGCTGCTTCATAAATAGCAAAATGCAGGTTGTGGTTTGTTTTCAAAATAGCTTAAGTGGTCAAACCATATAGAAAAAGAGCAGCCTGTGATCTTAAAAACAACTTTGGTTTTTGTTTACCCTTTTTAGGTGTGCCTTCAGATGCTGATTCTTCTTCTGCCAGCAATAAGATAAGTGGTGCAAATAACTGTAAGCCTAATCGCCCTTCTCTCGCCAAGATCCTCCTGTCACTGGAAGGAAACCTAGCTAAGCAGCAAGCCTTATCACACATCCTTACAGCACTGCAGATCATGTATGCCAGGTAGGCTTGTGTGTTGGTTTGTAAGTCCTGCCTTGATGTGCACTTTTGGCCTTGTAATATTTTAATTGAAAAGATGTTTATGAGAATACCATGTTAATTGTCTTAAGTGTTGACAATTGTAAGTCACATATCCCTGTTAATGATTAATGGGATCTTGGTGCCTTACAAAGAAAACCTAAGTGATTATTGAAATATGAATCAGAAAACTGAGCTTAAAGATGTTTTTGTTGTTGCTAATTCTCTCAGTATGTAGCTATGAGGAAGAATGAGTTGATAATAATTTAGGGTCATGCTTAAAGGGATTGATTATTCTTGTGGGGCCATGGTAGCTCATGCCCTTAATCTCAGCATTCAGGAGGCAGAGACAGGTGAGTCTTTGAGTTTGAGGCCAACCTGGTCTGCAGAGTGAGTTTCAGGACAGCTGGGGACACACAGAGAAACCCTGCTTCAAAAAACAAACAAGGATTATTCTTTTCATTCACTTGATAAGGTAGTTCTCACTGTCTTAGATGTATTCATTTACTGCTGTTGTCTTGGGGCCTGTTGTAGACAGCTGCCTGATACTGTAAGAAAATAGTCAGCTTAGAAAGAGGAAGATTTTCTTTGGTCTGTAGTGAATGACTCCAGCTTTGGGCCTCTGGTAGCACAGCATGGTGGAGCCAGAGGCAGAAAAAAGCCTGCTCATCTCATGGTCAGTAGTTGAAAAGAGAAGGAAACAGTCAAGGTTCCAGTTTTCTCAGTATACCTGGGCAATAGTACTCCACCACAGAGTAGTTAGCAAAACTTAGGTGACAACCCTATCAGTTCACGTGTCCTAGTTGTGCTTACATGACTTAAGAGCAAAGCCTAAAGCAGTCATTGATGGAACAGCTCATCTGCTGCTTATTATATCAAGTTTTCATTAAACGTCAACCATCTATTTCACAAGCCTAAACAACAACCTAATTGGTTTTCCTAGAGGCTTATTGTGCTCTGTTTCTACCAGTGGTTCTCAGTCTCTGAAAGGGTCACAAACCACAGGTTGAGAATCACTGCATTAGACAGCCTTTTACTTGTTACTGTGTTTGCTAAATACAATCATGTGTGGTTTAATGTAACAATGACGCTACATTCTGAGAAATGCATTATATTAACATTATAAGGACTTTGTTATATGCACGTAAATTAAACTCACTGGGACCTTTCCAGTTGATACAGTCTTATAAAAATCATTTAGTGTCTAGTTCATTGTAGACTGAAATGTTACTGTGTGTCTTATACCTATAAATAAGATTAGGATATACATTTTAGTTTAGAGCTGTTGGCTACCTGGCTAAAAATGCACAATAGTCTTCTATAATTCATTTATCCATAGCTTATAAAAATGAAGACATACTTTTAGTGAGCATCTGCCTCATCCGGCTGCATCTTATGGTGCCCAGATGAAAGAAAGGGTGCTTTAGCACAGTCCTGGCCTTCTGTTCTGACAGAGATGCAGTGGTTGGAGCCCTGATGCCGGCCGGCATGCTCGCCCCCGTGGAATGTCCCTCATTCTCCTCCTCAGCACCTGCTTCTGATGCATCAGCACTGGCCAGCCCCATGAATGTAGAGGAAGGCATGCTGGCTGCTGATCTCGAGGACAGACTGAGTCCAAATCTGTGGCAAGAAAAGAGAGAGGTAAAGGCAGCTTAAGGCAGGATTACATTTGAAAGGGCCGGTAGCTTCTCTGTGTCTAGGAAATTCTACTTCTGTCACTTAATTTATGTGTCTGCTATCTGATTTGGGTTTGACTTGGTAAATGTATTATATTTAAAGGCATTTGTTGCCTTGAAATGAAAATAGATTTATTCTATTAAAATTTATTAAATAAAATTCTGAAATGTTACAAAACCAGAAAGTTGAAAAGTGTGTTAAAGTTGTTTGGGAGAAGACTCCTTAGAGACATGTAAGCTGGGTGTAGTGTGGTTTGTTGTGTTGGCTCACTAGGGGTGCTAGGTGAGAATGCGATATAAGCGCTACCGGAGTTTTCAGTGTTTCGTACTGTTGAGTTTCTTTAACATTTCCTCTGGTGTATTCTCCAATTAGATTGTCTCCTCTGATGATGCTGTGACCCCCTCTGCAGTGACACCATCTGCTCCCTCAGCCTCTTCTCGGCCATTTATTCCAGTGACTGATGACCCAGGAGCTGCTAGCATCATTGCAGAAACCATGACTAAAACCAAAGAGGTCAGGAGACATTCTTTGACTTGAAATGTAAAGTTACCTTAATTGCACTCAGAAATTCAGGAGTCATATTTAAAAATGACTTTAAAGCTAGAACATGCTGCATTTTGTATATATTGGTCACGGAGCTCTCACATAAAGTTCAGAGACAGTGGTATTAGTATATACTACTTGGAAATACATTTATTTTTAGTTAAGTGTCTTAGTTTGGGCTTTTATTGCTGTGGAGAGACACTATGTGTAGTAATACGTTTCTGGCCTGTCCAGCCTGTGGTCCAGACCCGCAGTCCCACAGAAGCACACAGACGCTTTGGCATATATCTAGCTAGCTCTTGCTCCTAAACTAACCCATTACTCTTATCTTGTTTAGCCATGAGGCTTGGTACCTTTTCTCAGAGCAGCATTTCAACTTCTTTCCTCTGTGTCTGCTGGCGTCTCATTGTGATATCTCTGTGGTGTCTCTGGCTTCTCTGCTCTGCTCTTCCTGTTTCTAGAGTTTTCTTAGACTGGTAGCCTTGCCCATACTTCCTGTCTGCCTTCAGCCAATCAGTGTTTTTATTAAACCAGTAGGTAGGACAATTATTTACAATGCAACAACATAATCCCACTACAACTCTGACCACTACAACTCTTATAAAGAAAACATTTAATTAGAATAGCTTGCTTACAGTTTCCATGGTTCAGTCCATTATCATCATGATGGGGGACATGATGGCATGCAGGCCGATGTGGTGCTGGAGCTGAGAGTCCTACATCTTGCAGGCAATAGGAAGTCAACTCAACAGTCACACCGAGAAAAGCTTGAACAAAAGAGACCTCAGAGCCTTCCCTCATGGTGACAAACTTCTTCCAGCAAGACCACACCTCCTAATTGTGCCCTTTGGAGGCCATTCTCCTCCGACCCACCACATTAAGTATATTTAAGTAGGGAAATAAAGGTGTAGGAAAAGTGACAAAGGAGTAAACTAGAAATGAGAAGGGAAATGCTGGAGATTCAGATAGCTGAGAACGTTGCAGAGAAAGAAAGGGTAGTCATAAAAGCCTTTTACAGTGAGATACAAGTTTAAACATAGCATCCAAATGAGGTATAAATAACAAAACGTAAAGATTAAAGAATCAGTAAGATGAAGCAAGGCGTTCTAACCTCGGTCAGTGTCCTCTCATCAAGGTGTGGATGTTTTTGTGTTATTGTGCATGGTTGCCAGGGAGGTTGCTAATCCATGAACCCAATAGTAAGTATGTGTGTCCTCCCTGATGAGAAGACCTCCCATGACTGAAATCTGCTTTCTGCCACAAGTCCCTAGTCTAAGGCTTCCTGCCTGTAGATGACAGACAGCTTTGCCGTGGGTGTTTCGGGGGATTGTTCCTTCCACATGCTGGACGTTTTGTGACTGATGCTCTGATGAGGTGGGGTACATCCATGATGACTTTTATTTCATATTTTCACAATAATATGGTATAATTTACCCAGATAATGACAGGGCCTTCTCTGGAGAATTTTTTTTGGTCTCAGCTTCAAGTTTTCTTCTTACTAACAATATAAACAGAGGCAGATAAATGTAGACAGACAGACAAAACATTATGGGAAAATGATAAATTAGAAACCATATCAGTATGAATGCATCAAAAAAAATTTCCTGGAGGTGGTAGTGCAAGCCTTTAATCTCAGCCATGGGAGGTGAGTTCCAGGACAGCCAGAGTTACACAGAGAAGTCCTGTCTTGAAAAACAAAATCAAAACAAACAAACAAAAAAAACAAGAAAAAAAAATTCTGTGACAGAGCTAAAGGAAATAGAAAGAAACACTGACAGGGTCTCCCTGTGAACAAAGCAGTCAAGCCACCAATGGCCCTTTCTGTCCTCTCTGTCTACATGCTGTGTGTCATGTACAAAGAGAGGTTGCAGCTTGGACAGCCTCTATGACTGCAGTGCTATTGGTAAAGGCAGTCCCTACCCTGTGTGAGTGGCCTGGTGAGGTTGAACATTGCTGGATTGGCTGCTTTGTCCACAGAGAAATCCCATCAATGCTTGTTTCCTTTAGTTTTGTCTTAATGGTATTTTAAACATTTTTTTTTTTTTCTTGAGACCAGGTTTCTCTGTGTAACAGCTCTGGCTGTCCTGGAACTTTTTAGGCCAGAGTAGCCTCAAACTCACAGAGATCCACTTGCTTCTGCCTCCCAAGTGCTGGGATTAAAACTGTGAACCACCAAAGCCCAGCTTTTTTTTTTTTTTTTTTTTTTTTTTTTTTTTTTTTTTTTTTTTTAAATCTGTTTACACAGGATTTCTAATCTACCTTTACCAGGATGTCTTGTCTGTCTGTCTATATCTGTCTGCCTCTGCTATATTATTATAGAGTATACTAGTATGCTTCTGGCCTGTCTGGCCTGTGGTCCAGACCCGCAGTCCAACAGAAACATGCAGACACATTAATTTTATGCTGATTGCAAGGCTTGAAGGGTGGACCAGAGGGGACAGTGAGAGAATGGAGAAAAGACAAAGCCATAGAGACACAGAAATTTGGTGTTGAGTGGACTGGGCTCTCCATGGAGAATGCACAGCACTCAAAACTCAGAGTTGAACAGGGAGGAGGGGTTATTACAAATAGACAAAGAAGTGGAGTTAGCCAGCCTTATCAGGAGCAGTCTCTATAGGGGAACACTCTGCAGGGCCTAAACATTCTAGGAGGCAAAAGCTATTTTCTTAGTCAGAGCTTCTGTTGCTGTGAAGAGACACCATCACCATGGTAGTGCTTATAAAGGAAAACATTTAGTTGGGTGGTGTACAGTTTCAGACCTTTAGTCTGTTATCATCAAGGTGGATATGGCAGCATGCAGGCAGACATGGTGCTGGAGCTAAGGGTCCTACACTTTGGTTGTCAGGAAACAGGAAGTAGTCTATTTCACTGGGAGTGACGAGCATATATGAAACCTCAAAGCTCTACTCCACAGTGACACATTTCCTCCATCATGACAGCACCTGTTCCAACAAGGCTACATCTCCTAATAGTGCCACTCCCTTTGGGAACTATTGTCTTTGAAACCACCACAGCTATGGTGAACATTTTCTGTATAGCATCTACACCTGGGCCAGAAAGGCAGGTTTTGCCATTGGTCCCTGAGCTTCATTTCCATATCCTCTCCCACCCTCCAACCTAGAGTATTTTGGCATTTTCCATTATATCTGAGGCTAAGGTCTTTGAAATAGCTTTGCCCATGTCAACAGCACACTTCTTCCACTTCTTTTACTACAAGGAGTGGGCTTCTTCTAGTCCTTGTAGTAAAAGAGTAAAAACAGTTTTTAAAATTTAAAAAACAAAAATGTCTTTTCTAAGGAACCCAAGGAAAGTTGATAGTATGAATGATGTGTTAGACATACAGGATTAATTTTGTAAAAGATCCTGTGAAAGACTTATGGATATACAGGTGAATGTTGTAATATAAAATTTGATAAGTAGAGGTTGGTTTTACGTTGCCTGGCTTCCTTCTAACCTTACATGCTATATCACCTACCTATGCTGCCTCAATGGTCACAGTAGCAAACTGTCTAGTTTATTTATAGTTCCAGGCATTATCTTTGATAGATACTATTATTGCTCTGTAAAATAGTTCCTTGCTTTTTGAAAAACTGATACATAGCTTAGTGGAGGGAGATGTTGTGGTCAATCATGTCTGAATCTGACTTTTAATGTCTGTTGCCCATTTCTAATATTTTCCTCTGGTTCCTGGATAAACTGGTAGCTTTTATTTCTGGATATTTCATTCTTTCTTTTAACTGTTGGTTTTCAATTAATTTAGGATGTTGAAAGCCAAAATAAAACATCAGGTCCAGAACCCCAGTCTTTGGATGAATTCACCAGTCTACTGATTGCTGATGACACCCGGGTAGTGGTGGACCTGCTCAAGCTGTCAGTCTGCAGCAGGGCTGGAGACAAGGGCAGAGATGTGCTTTCGGCTGTGTTGTCTGGCATGGGCACTGCCTACCCACAGGTGAGTGATAGGATAGATGCTATGTGTGGTACCAGCTTTCTCTGTAAAAACCTCTGATCTTCATACATGATCTCATCCTGGAGTGCTCCATGGACAGAGGTTTAGAAACAATTCGTTAAGACAATTGTATCACAGTTCTCCCAGTGTTATCCAGCCTACAACTGCTTTGTATATCTGTTTTTAAATATTTATTTGTTTGTTTATTTATTTGATTATTTTATGTGTATGTGTATTTGACTGAGTGTATATATGCATACCACGTTCACACATGGTGCCTGAGAAGGCCACAAGAGGGTGAATTGGAATTGTATTTGAATTGGAATTGTAGGTGGTTGTAAGCCACCTGTAGGTGTTAGCAACCATACTTAGGTTGTCAGGAAGAGTAGCAAATACTCTTAAATACTGAGCCATCTATCTATCTCTTGTTTTTTTAAAAAGAAAGTCATTATCGTCTGGTGATGGTGGTGCATGTCTTTAATCTTGAGAGGCAGAGGTAGGTAGGTCTCTGTGAGTTCAAGACTTGCCTAGTCTACAGAGTGAGTTCCAGGACAGCCAGGGCTACACAGAGAAACCCTGTCTCAAAAACAACAACAAAAACCCCCACATTGTTATTATTTTTATTCCATTTTTCTTAGCTTGTGTTAGTTTTGTGTGTGTGTATGGACACTTTTAGGAATTGGTTTCTTTCTCCTTCCATAATGTATGTTCCAGGGATTGAACTTAGGTCATCAGACTTGGCAGCAAGAACCTTGAACAGTTCTTGCCAGCCATTTTTACTAAGTAAGTTCTTATGTATGCTTTGCAGTTTATCTTCAGATATCAGACCAATATTATTTGCCCTGCAGGAATTCTCATTTTTATGTAGACAAATCTATCAATGTTTTTCAAGTATAACTTCTGAAAAGTATGCTGAAAACCTTTATATATCTGACACTGTTTTAAAGAAATTTTCACAACTTTTTTCCTGATCATCTTTACAATTTCATTTGTTTACACTTTTAGCTTTTTGCATTTTATCCTCATATAAAGAGTAAAGTAGTAAATCATTCAGCTTTACTTTTTTCAGATATGGCAAACCAGTTGCCCTAACCATATTTGTGTAATAATCCATTCCTAGTGACTTAAAAACTTTTTTTTATGTGTGGGAGGTTTGAGACAGGGTTTCTCTGTGTAACTGCCCTGGATGTTTTGGAACTCGTTTTGTAGACCAGCTTGGCCTCAAACTGACAGAGATCCTCCTGCCTCTGTCTCCTCAGTGCTGGGATTAAAGAGGTATGCCACCACCACCTGGTAAAAACTACTTTTATTCTGTTCTAAATTCTCTTTTTTATTTGGGTATGTTTACAGACTCTTGTTTTATGGAAATTATCGTTTAATATTTTTTTATTTTAATATATATGTACATATGTTTGTATTCATGCGTGTGCCGTGATGCATATGTGGAGATCAGAGGGCAATCTGCAGGAATTTATTCTCTCCTTTCATTATATGGGTTCTAGGGATTAAACTCACGGTGGTCAGGCTTGCAAGCACCTTTACCTGCTGAGCCATCTCATCAGCCCAGAAATGACATCTTATGCTCTAAATGCCACACTATCTTAATATTAAATATTATAGTATTTGCTAGCACTGAGTCTGGTAGGACTTTCTATCACTGTTGGAAGTTCTGTAAATGAACCGTATAGAACTGTAGCCACCAGACACGTGGCTCTGGGTCACTTTTGAAATGTGGGTACCTTAAAAATTGAGGATTTATTTTACTTAGCTATAATTAGTTTTAGCTATAATTTAATTAAGCTCAGTCGGTAGAGCATGAGACTCTTAATCTCAGGGTCGTGGGTTCGAGCCCCACGTTGGGCGCCATTTGTAGTATGAGGTTTCTGGCCCTGACTTTCAGGCCTAACCTCAAGGTTTAGGCCCACGGACCCGCAGACCCCCAGACCCGCAGAGACACACAGACAATTTCAGTAGTTTTTGGCTGATCAGCCTCAGGCCCAGGCATATAGTTTGCTAGCTCTCTACCCTTCACCTAACCCAGATTCTTCCTGTTTAGCCATGAGTACCTTTCTTTAGAGCAACATGGTTGTCCTCGGCTTCCTCTGGCTTCTCTCTGGCATTCTGCTTGGCATTCTGCTCTGGTGGTCTGGTCTCAGAGTTTTTAGTCTGGTAGCCCCACCCACACTTCCTGCCTGCCTTTGGCCAATCAGCTCTTTTTATTAAACCAGTGGGTGGGACAGTTATTTACCATGAAACAACACAATACCCCTACAGACCAGACATGGTGGGGGCCTATGTGTAATTCCAACATTCAGGGGTCAGAAGCAATAAATTCTCTCAATCCCAAGAAATTGGCTGGCCTTTCATTGATAGGGATGAAGGTCTGCTGAACAGAGGAAAGCCCTAAAATCCCAAGGTCCCTTGTGTATTCTGCATATAGACAGTGATGTTGATGATCTGGTGACTCAGTCAGGTCAGGTTCCAGGAGAGAAAGAAATAAGGATGCAATCATCTTTTGTCTGTTTTGTTTTTTAAGACAGGGTCTCATAAAGCAGCCATGGCTGGCCTGGTAATTGTTGTGTAGACCAGGCTGGCCTCAAACTCATAAAGATCTACCTGCCTCTACCTCTGCCTCCCAAGTGCTAGAGTTAAAGGAATATATGATCACATTTTACAGGAGAAATAATCTTTAAATTGTCCTTGCAGTGGTGAGATGGATATTCTAGTCTTGTCCTGATCTAATATTTGGGACTCTTAAATTAATTTTTATATAATTGTGCCTGTGTGGCAATTATATCACTTTACCATTAATATAACTTCACTAAACTAAATTGTTATCTAAATATTAGGGAGATAGACTAGAAGAATAATCCTGGAAAATACTAGAGTGGGCTCTTTTTAATGTTAAATTTGGGCACTGACAATATTGCTCTTATGTCTCCTTAATTTTTTGTTTTATCTATTATTAGTGTGGGAAGGGTAGCATGCTAACTACATGTGTGAAGGTTAGAGAACAATTTGTGGAGTCATGTATTTTCTTTTACCTTGCATGGACTTCAGGAATTAAACTCAGTTTATCAGGCTTACATGGCAAGCACTTTCATAAACGGAGCTATCTCTCTGGATCAGTCATGTTTGGGACCAATGCTGAGATGCTCCATCTGCCACAGTTGGGCCTAAGTGGTTTGCTTGTTTCTGGTTCCTGCTCCTTGGCCCAACTTGATTTCCACTGCCTTCTAGAATCTTGCTCATGTTTATCAGTTTTCTGCTCCTCCCCATATTTTTGTCTCTTAGGCAGACTCTTCTACAGCAAGAAGGAATCTTGGTGTAGAAAAGACTCTTGTTATCAGTGGTGCTTCATTTCATAAGTCAGCATCCATTGAGTGTTTTAAGGTGCCCTCTAACTGCTTTTATATGGATAGTCTTTTATTTCCATAGTGCCTTGAGTGTATAGGAAAGGAAGCCAGATCTAAAATAAACCTTTGTTTCTTAACTCATTTTTCTTCTCCCCTTTCCCCTCCCTCCCCGCTCCTTCCTATCTGTGCATGTGTTGAAGCCAGAAGTCAATGCCAGGTGTCTTCCTCCATTACTCAACCACTTTGTCATTTAAGATACGGTCTCTCAATGAACTGGAGCTCACTGATTAGCTAAAATACAAGACCCACCTGTCTTTGCTTACTAGGCACAATGAATACAGGTGTGCATTGCCATACCTGGCTTTTTATATGGATTCTAGAGATGATCTGTCTCAGGCCTGCAAGCTTGCATACTACTGAGCCATTTCCCCAGCCCCTTAACTTTAAAAAAAAAAATAAATAAATAAAACAAAAACCAAAACTCTAAATCTTCGACTCTGCCATCCTGTTTCTATAGAAAAGTAGAGAGCATGGGTAGGGTCTGGATGACCCAGGGGTGGCACCAACTCATTTTTTGGTTCTTTCCTAGGTGGCAGACATGCTGTTGGAGCTCTGTGTCACTGAGTTAGAAGATGTGGCCACAGATTCACAAAGTGGCCGTCTTTCCTCCCAACCTGTGGTGGTAGAGAGTAGCCATCCCTATACAGATGACACTTCCACCAATGGCACGGTGAAGATACCAGGTATGTGGACCTGTCCTGGGAAGGGCTGTAAGGTTCACTGTCTGTAGAATGGCTTGCTTTGCAGCTGCTTTCAGAAGAGCAGTCATTTCCTTTCTCTAAGAAATAAATAATAAGATTCTTTCAGATCTTTCTTCAAAAACTTCGTCAGATAAAATGCAACACAGAAGCTACACTATATTAATTTCTTTCTTCTTCTATGATAAACACTGTAACCAAAAGCAGCTTGGGAGTAAAGAGGTTGGGGGGGGGGGGCTTATATACCACCAGGTCACATCCATATTGGGGATACTTAGAGCAAAACTCCAGGCAGGAACTGAAGCAGAAACCAGGGAGTGATGCTGTTCACCAGCTCATTCTTGGCCAGCTTCCTTATAAAGCCCCGACCTGGCTACTGTGTTGTCATTGTTTGTAGGCATTTTCAGTGGGCAGAGATAAGCTGGGAAGTGGATGGGAACAGGACCTGGTTTTTGTGTGTACACTGACACTTGACGACACTGGTGAAGTGCAAGGCTTCTACTGACAGGTCTGTCATAACTGCATCTTAGCTGGTGCCATGTACAGTGAGCAGGGCCTCTCACATCAGTTGTCAGTCAGGCCAGTCTGACCCAGCAGTTCCTCAATTGAAATTTGCTCTGGTGACTCTTGCCTGTGCCAGGTTGATAGCTGTAGCTGACTAGAACATACACCAAGTACAATTTTAACTTGTCTACTGTTAGGTGAATGCCCTTTCCCTAAGACCTAGGTCTAAGGTCAGCTGACCAACTCTAGAAGCAGTGAAGTGAAGTCATCCTGGTGTTGCTCTCCTTTGATGTACAGATCTGACAGGCTCTGTGTCTTATTAGTACATTTTTAGTTTCTCCCTTCCTCCTTCACTCCTCCATTTCACTTGTTACATGGCTTTTCTGATAAGGTGTTAGGTGGCTGAACTTAGCCTCCTTGGACCCTCTCTGTTTATCCACACTCCCACACTTGAGCATGTTCCTCAGCCAGGTCTTTCTGATTCAAGGTGCCATTGGTTCATCCACCTAGCAAGCTTTTTTGATGGTTCCTACCAGCCTCAGTAATGCAGCCTAGTGTCTGCATATCACAAGTGTCAGTTGCTGTTGCTCCTCAGCACCAAGATTATTATTATCTATTGAGGGTGCAAAGTAGTGCTATTTATTGAATTCTTCCTTGCTTAGCTGCAGTGTTCTAGAGAGGTATTTCCCTTAACCATGAGAAAGGCAGGATACAGTCTTGATTTTTTTTTTTCTTGTGTTTACTGTGTTATAGGAGAATGAATCATCCCTTTAACAGAGCTCCTCATGCTGTGGTGACCCCCAGCCAGAAAATTATTTTTGTTGCTACTTCACAACAAGTGCCCATGTAGTAATTGTGTATTTATGTCATCAAAAACTCATCTCTAGACAGCGTGTTTTCCAGAGTGGTTTTGTTGCTAGCTCCCTTGCAGTCTTCAGTGGCAAATAATCCTAGGGAGGTCTTGTTATGTTCTACCTTTTAGTTAGGATTGCCTGTGCTTTCCAAATCACAACTTGGTGCTAAGAGGCTTACTGCTACTGTGCTGTCATTATTTGTAGACTCTGTTTTCAGTGACAGGAATGAGTTGCATGGGTAGGTGGAAAGAGTGACTAAATTTGATGTGGACTGCAGTTGTAAAATGCAAGGCTTATACTAACCTTGTTTCATCATATCTGTATCTCTTTCTTCATGTCAGATCCTGACCAGAACAAACTTGGGCTATTAATTCTGTTATGACCAAAACCAGTCCCTAGAAACAAAATTTGACAAGATCTCTTCCTTCCTCAGAATTTGCTAGCGTTGGTCTGAACTCCAATCTCTGCTGTAGCTCCTAGCTGTAATGCATTCCTGTTTTAGTTGTTCTGTAGCCTTAGTTTCACTGCTCAAGTATTCCTCCTCAGCCTCTTGTCGGAGCACGCACTAAACTCCTCTGAGGTTCCCTGGGTCAGTCTGGTCAACCATCAGTTGTACTACTTGAACTTGAGAGGTCGCCTTTCTGGTTGTAAGTCCTTGGATCACTTGCCCATCTGTGAAAGTGTGAGCACGCTGTTTCCACTTTTTTAAATTATTGTACTTTTCTGCGGTAAATCTTGTATTAGAGTATATGCTGACTTTAGTCATTCTAGACAGTATTCTCAGGTAAAGGGTGTGCCTTTTAGTTCATTCAGAGCATCTTCCTGAATCAGTTAGGATGCTGTGTTCCTGACTTAGGTCTCTTTTCATGTTGAGTGTTTTGGATTTAATGCTGGTTATTTCCTTTCTTGAGTGATTTTGCCTCTGACTCCTTCTGTCTCAGCGACTCAGTGTTTGGCTCCATTTTCTTTTTTAGTTTAAGTCTTCAGTTTTGAATTTTTTATTTTAAGTTATTGTTAATGGAAGCACTTAAATTTTTTGGTTTTCCTGATTTTTACCTGTTGCTCCTTGCCATCTTGTGTCTTTCTGTTTATTGTTTTGAGGTGATGGTGTCAATTCTTGGTATGTGGAACCTTTCCAGTCTGCATTCATTATCTGGGTATGACTCCAGACTTGGCTTTTCTAATAAGTTTTAATGCTTTTATTTTGTTCACTTTATATGTACAGTTCATTGTCTTTAACTTTCAGAATGAGGTAGAGTTTAGGAAAGTATATTCTCTGTCCAGTTTTATTTTAATTTCAATCTTTTATATTTTCATGGCAAATTTTAAAAACAGCTGTTCATGGTAGCACAAGCCTTTAATCTCAGCACCACGGAAGTAGAGACAAGTCTATGAATGCTTTGAGTTCCAGGCCAGCCTGAACTACAAAGTCAGACCTTGTCTCAAAACCACAGAAAATGGCTGGGCAGAGTGGTGCATGCCTTTAATCCTGGCACTTGGGGGAGGAGAGACAGGTGGATCTCTGAATTCTAGGCCAGCCTGGTCTGCATGGTAGTTTAGGACATCTAGAGCTATAGTGAGACTCTATCTCAAACAAAAGCAAAAAATAAAAACCCCATAAAAAAGAAAATTTAAAAACTGAAACAACAGCTGGATCTGGGGCTCAGTGCAGTGCTTGCTGTGTTGTCATGAGAACTTAGTTCAATTCCAACCCATGTGGAAGAAGTGGGGTAACGGGACTCCAGCCAGCAGACTCTGCTACTCGGTGGCTAGCAGCCCAGCCAGGCACAGACTCTATAAAAGACAAGGTAGATGGTGCCTGAAAAACAGCATCTGAATTGTACCCTGTCTTGTACTGATGTGTGTACAGACATGTAACCACACATAAACATATGCTACCCACGTACATGCAATAAAAATTATGCAAAATGTACTTTTAGCGTGATTATCTTTCTCTTGTTTTTTTCACTTCATACCTATCTACCAACCAAAAATATGTTTTAAATTTAGTAGTTTCTTAGTAACTCCCTGAAACCTGGGCCATTCCAGTATAATATGATTTCTTCCCTTGTGTCCCTTCATACAACATTCAAATCCAGTTTCTGAAAACTAGTCAAAGCTGTCAGTCATCCATGAAGAACTGCACGGTATATCTCTATGACTGACTAGCTCTAAAGTCCTGCATAAGGCCAGTGCTTTTCCCCTTTGCCTTCTTCTATGTCTTCTATAGAGTCCCCCCTAATTATTCTCACCAGACTTTGGGTACCAAATATGTCAGATTTTGTACTAAGCAATTCTCAGTGAACACCAGCTGGGTGTCTCACGATTCAGTTCAGTTCTGCCATCACTAGAACACCCAAAGGTTAAGGGTGCAATCCCACAAGTCTGTCCCTACTTTAGATGCCAATCCACAGTTTATATCAGATTTGCCTGTAAGTCAGTATTCTCAGCTTTTCATGATCATAACATAAATCATAAAATGCTTGAGATTACTGGCTTATAAAAGTAAAGGTTTTTTCTGTATTGCAGTTATGGAGGTTGTACCCCATAGTCAGTTAGCCAAGGCAGCATGTCACAGCAGTATGTGAAAGGGTGGGACACAAATCACTCACCTCCAAGAAACAAAGAGACAGACAGGCAGAAGCCAGAGTCCCATAATCCTTTTCATGAGCATACCCCTAATGACTAAGGATCTCCCACAAGGCTCTTCCTTAATTCACAGACTTGGGAATTCAGGATCACCCTAATCACCTTCGTCATAGCTTTATAATATGCTATAAGCTTGATCAAGTGATAGAATTGCAACATGGAAGTTTGCTTGGCAGTGAGTGAACAGAGCAGTTTGGCCATGTGGTGGTTTTCTGGTCCATGTGCAGAGCATCTGTCAGGGGCTAATGATGGAGAAGGTGGCCAGGCTTAGGCTGTGATTTTTTGTATTGGTCTTTTGCCAGCTCCTAACTGTGAATTTGGTCTCACTTTTCCTGCTGGTTGAACTGTGACTTTTACTTACTTTCTGGAGTTTCCATTATGTTTTCTGCTTGCTTATACTACAGGTGCAGAAGGACTCAGGGTGGAGTTTGACCGGCAGTGCTCCACAGAGAGGCGCCACGATCCTCTCACTGTCATGGATGGTGTCAACAGGATTGTGTCCGTGCGGTCAGGTGAAGAGGGGAGGGAGGGCAAGTAGGGACAATCCTCCTCACTCAGGCTCCATAAATGGAGTTGTTAGCATAAGGCAGGACACTGATGCTGCATGCTGTGGGAACGTTAAGGAAGGTACAGTAAGGTAATGAGTTGTAAAAGAGTAGGTTTTTTTTTCCCCAGTACTTTGAAATAACATATGATCTGTGTAATATGTGCTTCATACCAATATCAGAGGGTTATTGAGTGGTGGGAGAGCTATTCAGCAGTTGCAGAACATGGATGTGTGAGAGTACTGGGACTTGCGTAGCATTGTTGCCATACCACAGAACTTCATAAAGGAATTCTGTTCTGACTGATGGCAATGAGGGTATGGCTCATGGAGTGTTGTGCCTGGATGGTGAGCAGAATGTGCAGTGGATGGGAAGTGTGCTGTATGGTCTTACCTGCTTCTGAGCTCCATGAGGTCAGAAAGAGGTGTCTAATAAACTCATTTGTCTAAAAACTGAGCATTTTAGAGTGGTTACTGCAAAGATATGTATCTGATTTCAGGCCTTTTTTATGGTGGTAGTGGTGGTGGTGACGTTTATTGACCCCAAGGTCTGGTGTATGCTAGCAAGCACTCTACCACTAAGTAACATCCTCTTTTATAAAGCGTGAGAAATTTTCCTTGTGAAAGGCTAAGTGTGTAAATGTTTGAGGTTTTATGAGCTGTATGTGGCCTCTGTCTTAGAGTATATTTAGTAAGCAACATGAATGTTGCAGCACGCTGTCTTATAAGTCCATGGGCATGGTTTTTCTGGTGTTTGGTAAATGTCTGTCAAAATAGTTCTCAGTATTATTAGTTGTTCTGGGTCTCTTTGCTTTGAGAAGGAAGTCCAGCTTGCTGTGTCCATGCATTGCCTCATGCTCCTACAGCATTAAGTTGCCCAATCTCTGCTGCTTTTATAAGAGGTCATGACATAGGTCCATAGATGGTTGGATCTGACCAGGTTCCACTCACTTCTTGAGTACTGCTTGTCTTGGCCATGCTGAGTTATTTACAAATGCCTTTTGTGGGAATTTTAGCTCTTTTTGCCATTTCCTAACTACCTGCCATACTCAGAAGTATCTCAGTGTCTCCAGAACCTACCTTTCCCTATTTGGTGGTAGCTTCCTTGGGGCTAGTGCATTTATATGTGCCTTCAGAGCCTGAATAGAAGTCTGTAGAAAGGTAGAATATTCTTGACCTGCCATAAATGTAAGCTTGAGAGGTTTTGGGCTGGAAGGAGCCCGTTGATGATGTGAACAACTTTGCTTTGCTTCTAAGTAATTTTGTTGGCTAGATAATGGCATCATCCTAACTCCAGGGGGTACTTTACTCTGCTAGGTCGAGAATGGTCTGACTGGTCCAGTGAGCTTCGCATCCCTGGTGATGAGCTGAAGTGGAAATTCATCAGTGATGGGTCTGTGAATGGGTGGGGCTGGCGTTTCACAGTTTATCCCATCATGCCAGCTGCAGGTAAGAAGGACTGTGATCACTAACCTCTTGATGTGATTATTACCCAAGCAAGTGGAACTATGTGCACTTCATTCCATGACTTAAAGACTCAAGGAGAAAGCAATATCTAAGCTACCTGGCGGGTATCAGAGAGCCATCTAAGCCATCCAGGGTTCTTAGCCCCATCCTCACCTCTCTTAGAAAGGAGTTGGTGCTGGTTGTAGCCCCGAATTTTTATGGTTCATAGTTAAATGAGTTAAATGCCACTTTGAAGAGCATGGCTCAGGGATGGAGGTGGTTACTCAGTGGTAGAATGCTTGCAAAGCATGTACAATTCCTGCATTCAATCCCCAATACAGGGGAGAAAACAGGCAACAAACGAACAGGAAGGTTGGCTTATGTGACTTAGACAGTGCTGTGGGCTTATTTTCCACTGTGTTCCAGTTGGGAGTTGAGTTTGTGAGTTTATCCATAGAAGGTGATGCGTGGATATCACATAGGAACATGTGCAGGACTTATTTACAGGCCCTAAGGACCTCCTCTCCGATCGCTGTGTCCTCTCCTGTCCATCCATGGACCTAGTGACCTGTCTCTTGGATTTCCGACTCAATCTCACATCCAACAGAAGCATTGTCCCTCGCCTTGCTGCCTCTCTGGCTGCGTGTGCTCAGCTGAGTGCCCTGGGTGAGTGGTACTTCCATGATCATACGTATCTGTTTACCTGGGTAGAAGAAAGTATTTCAGCCTTTCCCTGTGTGTTGTTTCAGCTGCCAGTCACAGGATGTGGGCTCTTCAGAGACTGAGAAGACTGCTCACCACAGAATTTGGCCAGTCAATTAACATAAACAGGCTGCTGGGAGAAAATGATGGGGAAGCAAGAGCTTTGGTATGTAGCATTATAGTGTCTGGACCTTTGACCCCTTAGGGATAAATGTGCTGCTTAATCATTAAAATCTCTAAACCATCAAGAAGAATGGGGAATTTTCTTCAAGAGTCAGGCAACTTCCATTACATTCAGGCTTCTTCTCATGCTACTGAATATACTAAGTTCAAGCTGGGCTAACTTTTGAAATCTGTGTGTATTGACCCGGGAAATATACGTCTGTGTTAGACTTCACAAGCTTTACTGCCCATATCCCTTTTATACTATATGACATGGTTCCATTCTGGTTGTTTGTAACTATAAGAGAAGATGGGCAGGATCAGAAAAGGGAATGGCCTCCTAAAACCAAAATCAAACACTCTCAATGTTGACACACCCTTTTCATTTTAGACATAACTTTTTTTTTCTAATTGAGAATTAAAATACTCATTTTTAAGGGCATATAAAGCCCTTTATTTATAGAAACAAAACAAACTCAGGACTCTCCTGCATCCTGTATTTCTATAATAAAATATTGTTTTGATGCTTTTAAGAGCTTTACAGGTAGTGCTCTTGCTGCTCTGGTGAAAGGCCTTCCAGAAGCTTTACAAAGGCAGTTTGAATATGAAGATCCTATTGTGAGAGGTGGCAAACAGCTGCTCCATAGCCCATTCTTTAAGGTAAGGTTTGACCTATTTTTAAAGTGGTAGTTTATAGCTCTTTGGCTGGGAGAGCCACTGGGAGCTGTTATGGTAGTATGCTGTGTCATAGAACATAGTACTCTTTGGGTACAGTCTTTACTATTACAGAAGGGCTGTATGAAATATATCCCCAGAAGTGGTTATGTGATCAAAGCCATTATTTCATAAGCCGTTTTCTTATATTAGCATGCTTTGAGACATACAGATGTTCACAGGTATTGTGTGGTGTAGGTGTTGTAGCAGTTGTTGGTTTGGGGATCTGTGTCTCCAGAAGCTGTTGTGTTCCTGCAAACTCGCTCAAGAAATTGTTCTTAAATCCCAGAAGGCAGCCAGTGGCCTTTGCTCAGCCATTAGCTAGCCGTGCTTCTGAGTATCCCTCTGTTTCCAAATTTTTGTTAACTACAGGTGCTAGTAGCTCTTGCCTGTGACCTGGAATTAGACACACTCCCTTGCTGTGCTGAGACCCATAAGTGGGCTTGGTTCCGAAGATACTGCATGGCCTCCCGTGTTGCTGTGGCCCTGGACAAGCGAACCCCATTGCCTCGTCTGTTTCTTGATGAGGTAAAGAAACAAAATGAAAGAAAACATTTATTTTGCTTTTTGAATTGCTTTTGAGATGTGAATAATGAAGAAGATAACAATATAGTAAGACACGGTTTGTTTTGCTAAGAAATACCATAAAGAAACTCATAGATAAGAAGGGTACTATAACATGTAAATTTCAATTAATTTTTAACAAACTAAAATATAATGATATGATATGGACTTTTTGACCATCTCAATTGACATGATAATGCTGATTTTTCATACTAAATATGTGTTGTTGATGTTGCTATATTGTCATACTCCCATTTAGAGATTCATCCTGTTTTCTTACCTTAATTGCTTTTCATTCTTTTGCAAGAAAGAAAGGGTAAGTCACGATCTCACACTATATCCTAGAGTGGACTGGAAGGCACTCGCTAACCCAGTGTCCTTAAACTCCTGCCTCTGCCTCAGAAGTGCTAGGGTTGCAAGTGTGAATCACGACACTCAACTTACTTGTTTGATTCATAATCTAACCATTTTTTATAGGTTGCTAAAAAAATTCGGGAGTTAATGGCAGACAGTGAAAATATGGATGTTCTCCATGAAAGCCACAGCATCTTTAAAAGAGAGCAAGATGAACAACTTGTGCAGTGGATGAACAGGTATTATTTCAGAACCAATAGACACTGTTGAATGTGCTTGTACACAAGCTCACATCCAACATTCTTTTAATGTTTCTTGTAGGCGACCAGACGATTGGACTCTCTCTGCTGGTGGTAGTGGAACCATTTATGGGTGGGGGCATAATCATAGGGGGCAGCTTGGAGGAATTGAAGGTGCCAAAGTAAAAGTTCCCACTCCATGTGAAGCACTTGCAGCTCTCAGACCAGTGCAGTTAATCGGAGGAGAGCAGACACTTTTTGCTGTGACAGCAGATGGCAAGGTAAGGGTGCAATTTATGTCTTTAAGTTTGAGAACATTGTGATTAGATGTTTTGTTTGGTTCTTGTACATGTAGGGACTTGTATTTAAATACTTTCTGAGGAATGCTTATGACATCACCAGGAGCAGGGAGCATTCTTGCATATTTCTGTATAAGCTGTTAGATATATTTTAACTACTTTATCATGTTTTTATTTTGAACTACACTACATTTGTTAGCTCTGTCAGTCTCCTCTCAGCAGTGCAGCTCGCATGAGTCTCTGTAGATAGCCATGACCTGTAAGTGACTCGGTTCCTTTTCAGTTTGCCTGCTCAAAGTTTACTCTTTCAGATGAGAGGAAGGGAACTCTGTCTATAGTTGGGAATTGGGGTATAGCATTGGAAGGGGGAAGGGGGCATGGTCCTGCAGTTACAACTTTGTGGTCATACCACCAGTAACCTATAGAGTTTTCTTCCAACAAGTCTCAATTCAAAATCCTCACATCTCTTAGTAGTACTACCCTAGGGACCAAGGCTTTTACACATAGTCATTTGGAGAATACTTCTCCAAACCATAACAATCTTAAAGTTACTTGTGATTTTTAACTTAAAGTTAAAATCTTCTCTGTATAAAAATGTACAGAAAGCTAATTCTTTGGCATAATTATTGAATACAGGAATATCTGTTTTCTCATCTCAGCTCTATGCTACTGGCTATGGTGCTGGTGGAAGACTAGGGATCGGAGGGACAGAGTCAGTGTCTACGCCAACATTACTGGAGTCCATTCAGCATGTGTTCATTAAGAAAGTTGCTGTGAATTCAGGAGGAAAGCATTGCCTTGCTCTCTCCTCAGAAGGAGAAGTTTACTCCTGGGGTGAGGCAGAAGATGGGAAGTTGGGGCATGGAAACAGAAGGTATTATAGGAAAATATCATTTTCAGTGTTTTCTCTGGTTTGTTTTAGTACTGCTACAGTATGTTGATCTTTGCTTTTTAAAACATTTGCAATAACATGGCCAAATTAAACGGTATTAATGGCTTACTTATCAGAAATAAGTCCACAGGTCACAGTATGTGAGCTTGCCTGTATGACTCCTATATTAGAAAGGAAGCAGTAAGTTTTTATTCACAAGTCTTAAAATACTGAACATCTTTCTGTCCTTCACCTTGCTACTCTTCACTGAATCACATTGTACATTTTGCATATTATAATGATACCAGAATTCCAAGTATAAAAGAGATACCACAAGTGATGGATAAGGAACCTGACTCCAACAAAGAAACCAGACTCAGTTATTTTCAAAAACTTTATTTCATCTACTACCCAAAGTGGAAGTGGAGATGTAGTGTAGAAATAACTAAAATCACCAGGCAAAATATACAGCATGCCAAGGACACTGAATATGAGACAGCCATATAAATTTCCTTGAGAAATAGGGAACAAACAAGACTAGTTCAAAAAGTTATCCTACTAGATCATCTGTAGACAGTTTCCATGCTAAAGTAGGAAGGAGAGACTCTGGCAGATGGTGACAGAGCTCTTTAGTTTGGAGATGACAGAACTAGAGATCTAAGGAGGCCAAAGGAGGTAGAATATGCAGACAGTACCACAGAATAGGTGATAGTTGTACAAAGAGACCCCAGAGACCCATGTGAAACCTAAGAACAGATTACTGCAAATGATTGAAAGAAACATTCTTTGGTGCTTACAGAGAGGAGATAGAGCTTCTTCAAGCCTTATAATTCATGTGCAATTAGGGTACAAAAAGTAATAACCAAGGGCTGGAGAGATGGCTTGAGAAAACTTTGGACCTGGGTTTAGTTCCCAGCACCCTTGTTGGGAGGCTCACAACCGTCTGTAACTCCAGTTCCAGGGGATGTTCTGACTTCTGTGGGTACTGCATACATAGACTACACTTAACTCCAGTAAAACACTCTTATATGTCAATAAGTGTATTAAATTAGCAGGGGAAGATGAATCATATACTAATACAGATTAAAGCTTGATTATTTTTATGAATATAAATAAATCCTAATCAAGGTAAACTTTACAATGTCATTTATCCACTCAAAAATGGCAGGTACGCAGAGAACAAAACAATACAACCCATATGAGAACAAAAACTAGTCAGTCAAAACTGATTCAGAAATGCCACTGTAATAGTTTCTTTATTTTAATCATATATCATACTGTGAATAGGCACATAGACTATTGAGCCTATTAAGTAGAGCCTAAAAATTTAAATGTACAAATGAAAAATCCTAAAGATGAAAAATGAATTCACAGAAAGGAAAAGTAAATTATAGAACAAAAGACAAGTGAACAGGAAGATACAACAGTAGAAGCTCTCTAGAGTGAAAACAGGGGAAAGGATGAGCTGCTGAACAATGTATTGATAAAGAACACTCAAGAGAGGGGATGGCAGAGTTTTAAGAAATCATTGAAGTTCATAATTGACTAGCAGCTGTGCAATAATCTTAAGAATCCGAGCAAAAGAAACAGGAGGAAAATGAGAGATAGAGCACACCAAGTAAACTGACAGTAGAACCTTGAAAAGCAGGATATGCTTTTGATTCAGCTGTGGTAAGTTAGAGAAATATGTGAAGGGATAAGTAGTAAAATAGGCATAAAATCATACAATGTAGTCAATAAAAAACAGACGCCAAGATAGGATCTTAAAGCCAAGTGTGTTTATATCAGATGGAATGATCTGAACACTCAGAAGGCAGATGGGGGTCTGGGGAGATGATTTAGTTGAGGACCTGAGTTTGACCCCCCAGAACTCGTGTTCAAAGAACAAAACAACAACAATAACAACCAAAAAAAACCCAGAGGGAGAACCGTCATATACTTGTAACTCCAGATCCCTCAGCATCAGTGACGAGTCAGCTCAGCAAGCTTGATAGGTTTCAAGTCAGTGAGAGATGCTGTCTAAAAAATAAAATAAAAAAAAAAGGTGGACGTTATCAGAGGAATGACACCCAAGATTGTTCTTTGGTCTCCACACCCTCACTTGTGCATGCATACTACATACACTAAAAGTAAAATAAAGTTAAAATGAGATATATACCATGCTAATGAAAAACAAACCCTCAATATTTACATTCATATCATGCAAAATACATTTTCACAGCAAAGAATATTGACATAGATTAAAGTGTTTCTTCATGATAAAGTAGTCAGGTCATCAAGAAAACAGTAAATGTTAATCTTAGGTTCCTAATAGACACTGCCAATTAATGAAAATAAAAATATACTAGAACTGGGACTCGAGCAATGACTCAGCAGCTAAAAGCTAAAAGAGTTCTGGGAACTCTTTCAGAAGACACAAGTTTGCTCCTCAGTACCCAGATAGCAACTCTGTAATTCCATTTCCAGGGTCCAACGCCCACTTCTGGCCTCTGAGGGCATTGCTTTTCTGTTGTGCACAGGCAAACATGCATATAGACAATAAATAATAAAAGATTTGCTAGACCTGCAAGAATTAGACATCCCCTCCATGGTCATGGTTTTAAATACCTGTCCCTTCATAATTAGTAAAAAATAAGAAGATTAAAGTTATGAAATGATTAAAAAATTTGGGTAACTGCCAACCAACTTGACCTAATTAACATTTTTAGAAAATGGTGCCAAACAAAATTCTAATCTTTTCATATGTGCATAGAACACCAGGCAGTATAGAATATATATTGGACCCCAAAATAGCAGATTTTGTATGGCAAAGGGATTTACATTTATACAAAGTTTATTCTCTTTTCTGCAAGCAAATTAAATTGGATATCAATCTTCGGTCTTTGGAAATTGTCCCCTAATGCTTGGAAAGCAAGTAAAACACTTCTGTATTCAATCTTAGCCAAGAGGCAGGAAAGCAGTTAAAACATCAAATAACTGATGGATCAGAGAGTGAATGAAAAACAAAAACACTTTAAACGGATAGAAACTGAAATTGGCTTATCCAGATGTGCGAGGTCCAGTGAAAGCAGTACTTAGAAGGAAACCTAAAGTGTCAGACATCACTTAAGGCAGAGCCACGGTGTGCTGCACTAGACACTAGAGGATCCTATAGGAAGGACAAATGCAGCTCAGAGTGAGCAGAGTCCTTAACTGACAGTAAGACTTTTGGGTCATTGGAATTTAAGAGATGAAGGGGTTTTAGGGATTTTCTTTCTTTCTTTCTTTCTTTCTTTCTTTCTTTCTTTCTTTCTTTCTTTCTTTCTTTCTTTCTTTCTTTCTTTCTTTCTTTCTTTCTTTCTTTCTCTCTCTCTCTCTCTCTCTCTCTCTCTCTCTCTCTCTCTCTCTCTCTTTCTTTCTTTCTTTTTTTTTTAAGGAGGGGTGGTTCAAGACAGGTTTCTCTGTATAACTCTGGGTGTCCTGGAAATAGCTCATACTCACAGAAATCCACCTGCCTCTGCCTTCTGAGTGCTGGGACTAAAGGCATGTGCCACTGCTGTCTAGCTGCGGCTGAAGGGGCTTCATGCATAGTTTGCAGGCATTAAAAGATCACAAAGCCTGGGGATGTATCTTGGGCATGTGCCTGTTCTGCCGAGTGTCAGGAACCCCCAGAAAGATCCTCAGAATCACACCAACTCCCTTAATGCAAATGCAAAGTAAGGTTTATTACAGCTACAGCTGAGCTCAGCTCCTGACTGTCACACAGCAGTGCCAGTGGAGAAGAGCTCCCCACTACTAAAAGCAAGGCTTTTTAAAGCAAAGATCAAAGGCCACAGAAGAGCTATTATCAGGCTGGGAGGTGAGAAGCTACTTTCTAGTGCCCAGAGGAAGTTACTTTACTATTGCTATCTCATCCATCCAGTGGGCAGCTGCTGGCTGATTGGTTGTCTTAGGATGGAGAAAAGATACTTAGCAGCTGGGCCAGAGTGTCCTCTGATGACTCAGGACCTTGGGTGCTTGGCCTTCAGTGTTTAGAAACTTCTCAGGATGGGGAACTAGAAACTTCTCAGCACTAAAAATAGCTCCAGGCCTCAAGATGGAGGTACTTTGGTTCTCACATTCCCCCTGAACTTATGTGACTGGTTCAATCATGGACCAGTGCTCAGAAACTCATTCATTGTAGCCACTGGGGTGTGGTGGGCTCTTTGTATCATGAGTTGTATTATTCTTTATTGTTCTATTTTCTTTTTGGCTAGGCCTTTTCTAACTTTGGCCATGGTGTCTTTAACTACCCCCGAATGGTTTATGTAGAAACAACATTCCTCTCCTAAGGATGCACATAGCCCCTTGTCTCTTATGCCCTGTTATGGGCAGGGAACAGGGGGCAACTTGTTCTCTTCTGTTACTGCTTCAAGCTGACATTAGGGCATTGTCAAGGCCCAAAGGGGCTGAAGGGCTGATAAAGGGAATGGTGGAGGGATCTTTCAGAGGCACGTAGTCATGTAGTTATCTGACCCAGTTGTGGAGACAGGAAACAACCCATGTTGGTTGGAGTGGTCCACACAAGCTTTGAGCAAGCCCAGAGCTCGTATTCCCTTGGAGCAAGTTGTGTATGCCAGCCAAGTGGAAATCTGGAATCCTTTTGATCTTTTTGAAGTGGATTCAAATTTTATGATTCTCTGAAGCTCATACAAATTTTAAAAAGACAGGAGTTTTAGTTATATTAGTTATTATTACCATTCAGGCTTTATAAAATGAGTTTTCAAACTATTACCATGCAGAAGGATCTGATTGTCTGATTCTGCCAAGCTGACAAAGTTATAACTAGCCTATCTGTCAATACTTGAAGAGATTTGAGAAGGATAAATTCTACCCAAGAGCAAACAAGCAGCTTCTGAATCTAGTAAAAACAACAGAGACCAGTCCACACACAGTTAACTATACCCAGGATTTCACATAGATGGAGGGAGAAGTATCTGAACAGCATCAGTCTTCAGCTGCTAGGCCTATAAGGTGGGAGTTTTTCCCACAGTAGAGGAGAAGACTAACCTTACTTTGTCTAGGCAAAAGGGTGCAATCAATTCTCAGATGCCCCTGCAGCTTGTCCAGAGCCTAGGTCAGGTCCTGGTGGCAAGCAGACATTGTACTACGGCATCTTACCTAGATCAACACTGCCACAATCCAGATGTAGATATCCTGGTGCCTCATAATCTTCTTCGGAGACCTTGGGTCACTGTTAGGATCTGGGAATCTCTGTATGTGAGCTGCTCAGGTATATCTGAAATAGAAAAACTTTGTTTCTAGCTACATATTGTAATCGCAACCTGGAATGTCCTCTGATTACCCAGGACCTTGGGCACTTGGCCTTGGTAGTTTAGAAAGTTCACAGTCCCCAGGAGATCTCCAGGCCTCAAGATGGAGGGACTCTGGTTCTCACAGTGCCCACCTTCTCAGCCTATCCCAGGCCTGAGCTCAATCTCTGGACCACCAAAATACAATAGATCTTTAAATTAAAGCAAACAAAACAACTACCACAGCAAAAAGCAAATAGAAAGCCTAGAAGCAGCAACCAAGGGTGATTATGCTTTCTCATAGTCAAGGTACTTGGGTGTAGGCAGAGTAGTTAGTCATCACAGATTAAGTCTCTGCAGAAACCACAGTTTAATGAACAGCTCAGTGGCAACAAACCTGACTTTTTAAAAGTCGTACAAACTTAGGACAAACAAACAAACAAAAAACTAACAACCCACAGACTCAGAATATTAATTTCCTGAAAATATATCTCCCAAACCAAGTGTCCAGTGATTTCTGATATAATGTAGCCTATTTTTTGAGAACATTGAAGAGGAAGGAAAATTCTCTTATTTTTTTTTTCTTTTTTCTTTTCTTTTTGGAGACAGGATTTTGCAATTTAAAATAACCCAGGCTGGTCTCAAACCTGTGATATTTCTGCCTAGCCTCCTGACATTACAGATGTGTATCACTAAACCTGTTTTGTTTCTGTTGTTGTTTGTTTGGGGCCTTTAGGGTGCTGTGCAAATTCTCAGCCACCAAGCTACAGTCTTAATATATTAACTATTTTTTTTTTTTTAAAGAAAGTTTATTTTTATTAAACCCCGACTCAGGCAGTATTAGGAAAATACAAATCAATAGCTTACATCCACATACATAATAGAAATTCTTAATAGCTTAAGAAATCAAGTCCAACAGTATACTGAAGAGTAATCAATGATCAAATGGCATGTATGCCAGAATTCTTAGATTGGGTCAACACAAGAAAGTGAGTCAATATGAAAAAAAAAAACAAAACAAAACAAAAAAAAAAAAAACAAAAAAAACCAGCGTTTTATAGCACATTGAGCAGACTGAGTAAGAGCCAGGTCACTCCCCCTTCATGCTCATCACCTACCTGCAACAAACAAAGCGTTCTTTGGCTCATAGGCTTTGCAAAAACACATCATGAGCCTGGTTTAAAGCTGTGAGAGCTCTGCTTTCTGACATTCAGCTACTCTGTGTAAAGGAAGATAAAAAATCATGAAATTTTGATTTTGGGTCTAAATGGTTCTTTATTGATGTAATAATCACTTGACTGAGAAGGACTATTTAGAGACATACATTGAATAAGTAAGTAGTAACCAGTATTGTTGAAATTTTTTGTTTAAATTTTAAAATGTGTAAGAATAAAAATATATTTTAGTCTTATTTATTTTCTTGCAGCCCATGTGACCGCCCTCGTGTCATTGAGTCCTTGAGAGGAATTGAGGTGGTTGATGTTGCTGCTGGTGGAGCCCACAGTGCCTGTGTCACAGCAGCTGGGGACCTCTACACATGGGGCAAAGGCCGATATGGCCGCCTAGGGCACAGTGACAGTGAGGACCAGTTAAAGCCAAAACTGGTGAGAAGGTACTGGGTTTAAAGGCCCAGGTACAGGCTCAAATACCTGCTCATGCCATGGTGTTGAAGTAGGTTGGGGGATAGCTTGTCTTTGGTGCATGTTCTTTTTATTTTAGGGTCAGTGGTTATAGGCCCACCATTTATGTTTTCTTGTTTATGGAAATAAACTGTCTTGGTACATATATATTCTTTATAAAGTAGTGAATGAGCAGTCTTCATGGTGGTACATGGTTGGCTCACTGGGACTGGATGCCTGATTCTCACAGTTCAGATTTATATTGTTCAAGTATAGGAACACATTTCTATCTTAATTATTAAATTTTTCATTGTGAAGTCTTAAACATTCATAGAGTGGTATATATAAGCTACCCCCGCCCCCCATGATCTCCATTGTGTACTGTCAGCTAAACTTTGTATTCTTTTTTTCCTAAAGGTGGAAGCACTACAGGGCCACCGTGTCATAGACATTGCCTGTGGCAGTGGTGATGCCCAGACACTGTGTCTGACTGATGATGATACTGTCTGGTCCTGGGGAGACGGAGACTATGGCAAGCTTGGAAGAGGAGGCAGTGATGGTTGCAAAGTGCCCATGAAGGTATTTCCTATCTGTCCAACCCATATCTCAATTGCTTTCCCTTCAGTGTGCTTTTCAGAAGCATTCTATTCATTTGAAGAGGTATACTGGACTAAAAAGTGAGTGAAGGGGCCAGGGCATTTGGATACCTTAAGTGCTATTTATGTCTACTTAAGAAAGGCATGCAATAGAGCAGGATTCCAAAGAGTCTGTGATTTATCTAGTTTGTAGATCGGTTTGAAATACAGAGATAACACGGTTTCCACTCTAGGTTTACAGTATTAAATAGGGGCCATGTCATCTAATGTAGGATATAGATTAGAACTTGCTTCTAGTGGATCTGATGGATCTCAAGAAGCAATGAGAAGCCACTAATTACATAGGCCTAAGTTAGGGGTCCATTGTGTTGTTTTTTAAGGAAGTGCATGGCTAGGCAATTTCTTGATGCTATCAGACTGATATGGTGTCTTCAGCAGCTGTAGAGGTTGAGGGGAACAATGTCTTTAGATGATATTAGACAGTATGTAAATGTGGTGGTGTATAATTGGGGCTTGCTTGTGCTTAGTGTCTTGCTGAGCACAGATTGGAACCGAGAGGCTTAGGGACACAGGCATCCTGAGGTGGAATCTGACCAGGCAGTTCTATACCAAAGACCCTGTATGAGGGAGGTCCCAGGTCCAGACACATAGCTTTTGTTGTAGAGTTGTGCTTCCCAGTAAAAATGCTATTGATTTCAGAATTACTTTTTCAGTCAGTTTAACTTTTTAAAAATGAAAATTTGCAGTGAGGAATAGCAGCATATGCTATAATCACTGCAGCAATGGGGTTTCTTGGTCCCGGGCGGTCAGAGGCCCAGACCCACAGACATGCCGCCCGAGACTCCTTAGCAGCCCGCTGCCCGCCGCTCAGGCCCCCAGAAATAACTCAGACGTTTACATTAACTTCATACTGTTTGGCCTATGGCTCAAGCACATTGCTAGCTTGCTCTTAACATCTTAAATCAACCCATTTCTATTAATCTGTCTGCCATGTGGCCCGTGGCTCACCTGTGTTCCTTACGTGTTACTCCTTTGGGCTTCTGGCTCTGTCTACCTGACTCTGCCCTGCTCCTCCTACTTATGTTCTGATTTCTCCTCCTACTTCTTCTGTGGTGCCTGTCGTGGCCCAAAACAGCTCCTTTATTTAAAGATTGATACTCACAGCATACAGAAAGGCATTCCCACATCAAATCACAGGACTCTAGTTTTGTAAATTCAAGCCTTAATGGGTTATATAATGAGACTGTCTAGAAGAAAAACATTAAATCCTCTCCCTCCCTCACACTCAAGTGTTCAATGTATATCTCAGGGTGGCCTCTGTAGCCTTTTTTTTTCCAGTACAGATATATACTGTAACCTCATTATAAGTTGCTTAGGCTTTCTACTTTTATGAAAGAAAATGGTTTGCCTTGTTTTACTTCCCCTACTAAGAAAGGCTTTACATTTGAGCATAGGATATTGGATATGGGGAAATCTAGTGGAGTATATTACTGGTGGCACTGTGATAGGGCAGGAGAGTCGGAGATACTAATTAAGAGAATGAACTTTTAGTTAATTTTAAAATGAAATATCGGAAACTAGGTAGAAAGACATGCATCAAGATTCCTAGGAGCAAAGTTTGTGAGCTAAGGAGAAGTAATGACCAGATAAGTGAGGCCTGACAGGATTTCTAGACACAGGATATAGAAGGTATACTCTGGGTGTATAGTGGGGTCAAAACAGGTCACAGGATTGCTAAATGAGGCGTGTTAATTATGCTGACCTGGACAGCTAGACAGGACCCCCATATTCCTGGCTATCTCTTCCCCTGCTGTCTGTGGTTGCTTCTTTGTGGGTCTTCAAGTCTGACAGTGCTGGCAGCACAGAGCATACTGCAGACTGGTACCTTCATGTCATTCTTGGAGAGAGAAGACTGGACTTCTTCTGGTGACATGTCTGGGACCTTGCTATGTTGTGTCACATGTTTCTGTTTCCTTCCTGAAATTACTTTGGTTGTGTTAGATGTTAATGTTACATTAAATATTGTACATGACTGCTGGTTGGTGGTGTTCACTTTTAAAACCAGTACTTAAGAGGCAGATCTCTGTGAGTTCATAGCCAGCCTGGTCTATACAAAGAAACCCTGTCTCAAAAAACCATTTCTGTTTCTTTCTTTGTCTCTCTGTCTCTGTCTCTCTTTCTTGGTACAGAGGAAACCCTATACACAGAGAAACTCTGTCTGAAAGAAACCATACACACACATACACACTCTACATGAGTCCAAATGTTCAGAGTTCTTAATGGATTTAAATGAGTTTCACTGTTACTGCAGCAGACAGCACTGATTTTGATGGAGCCTCTCTGAAACTTTTTCCCTTTCTAGATTGATTCTCTTACTGGCCTTGGAGTAGTTAAGGTGGAGTGTGGATCTCAGTTTTCTGTGGCTCTTACCAAATCTGGAGCTGTTTATACATGGTATGTCAAATTCTGTTTGTGTAATCTTGCTAAAACCATAATTTAAAGAAATTTTCGTTCGGTATTTTTGCCCGAATGTATGTTTGTGTACTGTTTGTGTGCTTGTTGCCCACAGAAGCCAGAACAGGGCATCACATTTTTTCGGAACTGGAGTTAGAGATAACAGTGAGCTACCATATTGGGGCTAAGAATTAAACCTGGGTCTTCTGGAAGAACAGCAAGTTGTCTTGCTAGCTGAGCCAACTCTCCAGTCTCTAAAACCATTTAAACTATTTTAAATGCCTTTTTGTTGATTTCTGTGCCAGGCTATGATTTAGATGCTGAAATGTAGAGCTTACACCATGATGGTGGCAGGGTGGAATGCACATGACCATAGTCCAATAAGTTCCATGCTTTTTTATACAGGGGCAAAGGTGATTACCACCGGCTGGGCCATGGATCTGATGACCATGTTCGGAGACCTCGGCAGGTCCAGGGGCTTCAGGGAAAGAAAGTCATCGCCATCGCCACTGGCTCCCTGCACTGTGTATGCTGCACAGAGGATGGTAGGTGTAAGCCTGACATTCAGAACTGAGGCTGTAACTCTTAAGACTGTCTAAAGCTGTGGTTCTCAATCTGTGGCTTGTGACCTTTTTAAGGGTAGAATAACCTTTTCACAGGAGCTGCATATCAGCTATCCACATTATAATTCTGAACAGCAAAATTACAGTTAAGAAGTAGCAATGAAATAATTTTATACTTGAGGGGTTACCACAACATGAACTGTACTAAAGGGTCTCAATGGTAGAAAGGTTGAGAACCACTGGTCTAAACTAATTTGTACTGTAGTTCCAGAGACCCCAGTCCCCAGTGTTACACTCATGAATATGTTGTGTCATGTGGCTGACACATGAAAGGTCTGAGATACTGTCCACAGGCACGTATGATGTAGGTCAGCCCTTGGCATCTGGGAACTCTATCCTGACAGGGTTCCTTCCTTCTCCAGATCATGAATGGGACATATGGAGCCTGAATTGTTTATATAATATGGTCTGGGTGAAACATTCTTTCCTCTGGAGTCTGGAGCTTAGGATGTGCCAGGTGACTCTTGTCCACCCCAGTAAAAATTCTGACTAGTCTGTGGTTGTCATCCCTGGAAAACAGTATTTCACACTTGTCATCACACCTTAGTAGTGGAGCAGTAGTATACTGTGCACCTCTACTTAGGATTGTAGGAGCTTGTCCCTGAGAGCTCTCTTGCCTGGTATTGCCCTTTGTCTTTTCCCTATAGCAAATCATGGCTATGAGTGTAAGTTTATGTTGAGGCTTATGAGTAAGTCCTAGAAGTGGCTGTGGGAAGTTTTGAGGACTTTGACACACAATAGTCAGAGAGACCATCCAGATGGAGTCAGGGCTGTTGATAGCCTACTTTGATATTTGGAAATTACTGTTGGTTAGTGAGATGTCTCAGAGTGGCCACTAAAAGGAGAGGAGAAAATGAGTCAGGGAGATGGCTAGAAAGGTACAGAGAGCTCTTCAAAGTTAGGTACTCTGGGCCTGCTGCTGCTGACTTTTAAGTTGGAGGCAAGAATTGGCAAATGTTGTGGTGTCCAGAGACTGGAGCCAGCAGACAGCTGACAATCAGCAAGAAACAGTTTCTCTCCTATGAAGATCTGAATTGTTCCAACATCTTGAGCAAGAAAACACTCCTCTAGGCCTTCTGCAAAGTATGACTCCATGGAACTACAAAATGTGCCTTAAGCCAAGAAAGCCATCAGGGTCTACTATGGCAGTGGAGGGCTGGCCTACCAGCTTGCACAGTCTTTCCAAGGTGTGCATCTTTTGAAGCCATTCATAATTTGCATAAACATATAGCTTAACCAAGTGAGCAAATTATATGACATGTGACAAAATGACATTGTAGTTCTGATGAACTTAGGACATACTTTTTTTTTAATTTAGTTTTTTATTTTACATCCCAACTGCAGTTTCTCTTCCTTCCTCTCCTCCCATCCTCTGCCCATCCCCCTCCCAATTCTCTCCTCTTGTTTCTGTTCAGAAAGAGGCAGGCCTCCTGTGGTGTCAACACAGCATGGCATATTAGGTTGAGGTAGATTAAACTCCTCCTCTTGTAGTAAGGCTGAACAAAGCAACCTAGTATGAGAAATAGGTTCCTAAAGCCAGCACTAGGGACAGCACTAGGGACAGGCTCTGCTCCCACTGCTCAGAGTAGAACATAAGTTTTAAAATGTCAGGTTCTTAAATTTAAATTGTAAACACTTCTATAGACCTCAGATCTCTATTCAGTATTTCCACATGAAAGTGCAGTGAACCTAAGAAAACCAAGAAGGGCTGAGGAATAGTCAGCGTTTTTAAGTAGTGTGCACTTAGGACACCTTCTGTTTTACTGATTCTGGTTCTTTGAGATTTTGAAGCAAATCAGAGCTGAAAGTCACGCGAACATGACAGAGAAGTATGTCCTTCCTATAGCAGGCTCTGGCTGCTCACCGTGACTTGTTCTTACTCCACCTGATACCTTTTCCGTCCAGAGTGCGCTGACGTGCATTTCTACTCTGCTGCTTCCGTGGTCTTCCTCATGTTTGCTCTGAAGATTGTCTTGTAGACTTGTTTTGGGTTTTGATTTTATAGGGGTCATGTTAGCCAGGCTAGCCTCTTAATCCACTAGGTAGCTGATGATGACATTCATTCAGCTTGTGATTCTCCTGCCTTCACCTCCCCGTGATGGGAGTATAGGTGTGTAGGTGTGCACTACCACTCCTTACTCCAACATATGCTTGCTTATCTTTGCATTTGACACAATTTTATTGTTAAAACAAAAAAATCGCCTCTGAGGTGAGTCGTGGGAGTATTGTTTTCATGGATGAACTATGCCAACACTGGTGCACACATGCATTCACCCATATACCCCTTAGCTATGGCCAGTCAGATACCATCTCATCCTTTTCTCATCACTTGTCCCTTCAAAGATGGAGAGCTCTCCATAGTGCCCCATGCCCCAAGATGGATAGGCTGGATGGAGAATGTCATCTTTTTGAGTTGAGTGAGTGTTACAGTAAGGTTTCTTGGTCCTGGGCGACCAGAGGCCCAGCCCCACAGACCTGCAGCCCCACACTCCTTAGCCACCTGCCACTGCCTAGTCCCCCAAAATGACTCAGACACTTTATATTAAGTTCATGCTGTTTGGCTTATGGCTCAGGCAAATTGCTAGCTTGCTCTTAACATCTTAACTCAACCCATTTCTATTAATCTGCCAGCCACGTGGCCCGTGGCCCACCTGTGTTCCTTACGTGATTCTTCTTTGGGCTTCGGGCTCGATCTGTCCCTGACTCTACCCTTCCTTTCATACCTATTCTGACTCCTCTGCCTACTTTTTCTATGGTGCCTGTCATGGGCCAAAACAGCTCCTTTATTTAAAGGTTGATATTCACAGCATACAGAAAGGCATTCCCACATCAAGTGAGAGAACAGAACTGAAGGTGGGGGAGATTTGTGAACACATTCACATAGAAGCACAACCCCAGAAATGAGGCTCCTAATTGATAGCCTGTCCAGAGAAGAAGCAAGGATCCCCTGACTTTTTAGCAATCCATCCCAGGGCCCATGATGGCCCCTTTTTCCAAGCCGCCTGAAGTCCCACTTCCAGTGTGATACCAGCAGGGTGTAGAAGGTCTCTTTTGATAGTCACCTTACAGATTTCTTCTCTCGTGTCAACGTCCTTGGCACGTACCCCGGTACTATTTGAGGAGGGAGTTCCGTCCTTGGTGGCTAGGTGTAGTGGATTAAGAGCCACCTCATTTTTTACTTGTATCAGCTCAGGCTCCGGGCTTTGCAGCTGGCATGAGCTGTATAACTTCAAAGCAGTCCTGCTCCATCAAATCTCCTTCTAAGGTGGAGATGGTAGAGGACCTGTCCACAAGCCTGTCTGATCGAGGAGGTATTCTTGACAGGGAGCCTGATTGCCTCCAAGATGATGACAAGTGTGAAGATCCCCTGTCCAGAGTCCATACCCCATTGAACTGCACATTGTCTACAGCTCCCACATCCATGTTGTTTGTGATGCTGATGGAAGGATGAAGTAGCTATTGTGTTTGGTCACAGCATTCTCCACACTTCATCATTAGGGGTAGTGTGCCTAAGCTACAAGAGGTCCCTCCCACAGGCTGTGGCCAGGATTGTTATAATGCTCCTTGAGAATTGATAGGGATTTTTGTAGGTGAAGAAAAAGTAGATGAGGGAGGGATTCATCCAAGAGCCCGTAGATGGTGTGAAATATTTCTCATGGGATCTAGGAAGGAATCCAGCACTTCCTGGTGTTTCCAACTGAGCCTTTGATGGTGGTAAAGATAGCACACAGCAGCAGCACCAAAGATGAGCCTGTGCTGAGTGTATACATAAAAAGAGCAGCACCCATGTGGCCAAGGGATATAAGATTCAGGCTGGCAGAACCTCCTATCAGGCTGCATAGTAGGATGATCAGCTGGCACAATAGCAGCTGGGGAGGGGGGTTATCCCCAGTAATTCAGCACCACCTACTGCCAAGATTCCCAACCCCAGCACCATGGCAGCCACCATCTTGAGCAGCATAAGCAGGTAGGCATGAAGGCAGGTGGTGGTCCTGGTCCCAGGAACTGCCAAAACTAACTGCTCTTGTACTGTGGTCCTGTTGAGCCTGTGTGGGGCTAGCATTCATGGTAGGAGCCACAGCTGTCATCCCTTGAGGTCAGCCTTCAGATCATCATCTGTTAAGCTGAGCTGCACCCAGGGAGTTTGTTAAGAGCCTAGAGGTTCTTTGGGTGGAGAATTGAGGCTGGAATTTTAGAGGCGGTATCCACAGGCTCTTGGAGGCTGGAGTGGTCTGTATATGGAAATCCTTTTCTTTTTCCCTGTGGTGTTGGATCCCCAAAAGATGGTAATTGAGAACCCTGGTTAGATCTTGGGATCAGGGGAGGCTGGACATTGTGGATCCAGGAGTTCTTCAGGTTAGAACATAGGCGTCTTTGGCTCAGGGGAGGCTTGAGAGCACCCAGGTGGCCTAAGTCTGCAAGAAGCTCATCTCGAGTGCTGTAGATTCCAGATGCCTGGCTCCTGAAGACTAGGATCCCAGGACCTGAAATATCAGGGCTAGAGTGCCTGGATCTTGAATACTGGGTACCAGAGCCCAGGGTGGAGTGGATTAAGGGCCTTGGGGTCTGGAGATGCAATTCAGATTCCTAGATGCAAAAAGATGGGGGCTGGGAATGTGGAAAGTAGTGACAACCAGCCAAACAGATAGCTTTTTGGCCAAGCTGCATGGCTCTGATTTGTTCATAAGTCATCCTTAAAAGTGACTTAAAGGTTTTTTTGAGCCCATCAATCATATTCACACCAACTAATTGCTTAGAAGTTCATGTCTGCCAGGCTTTTCCTCTGTGTAAATGCTTTGTAATTACTGAGTATTTATAAGGAAAATCATCTAGTATTTTGTTAGCTTACTTCCTTGTTATCATTCACTTGTCATTTAGTTGTTTGTGGCTGTGGCTTCCTGGCATAGTTGAGTACCACAGAACTCATTCTGGCCTTTTCTGTCCTCATTGATACCTCCTTTCTCTTTTAGCGATAAACTTGGATCCCATTAAATGCTGCTAGTTCCATTGGTGTTCAGATTATGTTCTGTTTGGTTACATGCCTTATTACTGAATATGTGCTTGGACATAACATGGTCCTGCTTCATCTCTCGTGTTTCTGTGCATAACAGCTGCATTTGGCTGTTTCTTTAAGGAGCCCTTGTTCTTCTCTTTCTTTTTTTTTTTAATTTTTCTTTTATTTTATTCTGTGTGGTTTTTACATTATGTATCTTGATCCTATTCATTTCCCTGTCCCTTTGCATCCACCTTCTGCCTCTGCTTACTCCCCCTCCCCAATAAAACAAAAAATAAAATAAAATTTAAAACGGGAAAAAAATTAAAAATCTTGTCATGGAAGCTGCAGTGTGACACAGTGAGACACACTGTGAACCCTTTTGTCCATTTATCTTTACTTGAAAGTATTCATTGCAAATAGTCATTGGTCTGGTCAGGCCTCTGGTTTCTGCTACACTATTCTGGGCCCTGCTTGGGCTCCCCCTGCTGCCTTGTGTTTTGGAAATCCTGCAGCTTTGGGTCTTCAGGTCAGATCCCTTCATCTGCTCTAGCAGATAGATCATAGATGGGGTGGATGATGAGACAGGCCATCATAGCCTTGGGTCTGGGCCTGAGGAGCCCTTGTTTCTTTAGAGAATGACATGTAGAAGATAGACTTAGGTGATAAGTAAGATCATTGAAATAGGGATGCATGCTCTCCAGGCCACCTTATTGACTGGAGCCAGGAAACACATATGTTAAAAGCACACATTCTTGCTCTTTGTGTCTCTGGTTGAAGATTGCATTCATATATGTACCCCCAGTTCCATTCAGCACCACAAGGCTCATTCTGGTTTTGTTTTTAATGCTTTCCTTTCTTTTTTGGAGATAAATCTGGATCATTGTACCTCCCATATAACAGTTAATCACTCTTCACTATGTGACAAGCATCCTATAATTTTTTTTCTCTTCCCATCTGTGAACTCTTACTCTGTCATAGGCGACCACACAGCCACATAGGTAGGTGCACCAAGCCACCCCAGTATGGAAATCTCATTTTCTCAAACTGAGTGCCTTCCTTACCTATGTGCACCTTTGCAGAGACATCTTCTGAGCTCAGGCACTCACCCTGTGGCTTTAGAACTGAATTCTTAGAGTGGAGGAAGGAGCAAGGCATATTGCTGTTCATCACACAGCAATCCTATTTGAGAAAGTAATGCTTAGTAGCTGCATGACCCACCCTGAAGAGACTGCATTTGATGTTTCCAGAGAACATAAGCCTTATCTGCTCTACTCAACACATGATCTTACTCTTAGACTGTTTTTTTGATAGTACTTCACTGTTAGGGTCCAGCATGGACCCAAAAGTATGATCGATGTTATGAATGAATGATGAAGCTTGGTCCTAGGTTATAGATATCTAGGAAAGGGTTTGTGTCTTTGAACAATGGATTTTGTTCATCTTAAAATCCGACTTTTCTTCCTTTGTTTAGCATTCGGGAGCTGTTCTAGTTTTTAGGAATATTTTCTTGAGTTTCATGTTACTTTTTCTGATAAAGAAATGCTGCTGTTGCATACCTGTTCCAATGAACTAATGAGCCCAACCAGACTAGAGAAAGTGTATTAATCAACAGGTGCTATAGAAAGTCCTGGAAAGTGTGCTTGACTCTGGATATGTGATTAGTGTGTGATGACATATAGAAGATGATGCTTAGAGAGGTGAACACTAAGACACAACAGAAGAGCAGAAAGTACTAGCAATGAGATGGAAGATGCTGGAGTTGTGCATTCACTGCTCCTCTGATATAAGCTCTTTACATTTACTTCCTGTAGGTGAGGTTTATACATGGGGTGACAATGATGAGGGGCAGCTAGGAGATGGAACAACAAATGCTATTCAGAGACCTCGATTGGTAGCTGCCCTTCAGGGTAAGAAGGTCAACCGTGTGGCCTGTGGTTCTGCACACACCCTCGCCTGGTCCACCAGCAAGCCAGCCAGTGCTGGCAAGCTCCCTGCACAGGTCAGTGCTATCTGGGTATGTGTGCCAGAATGGGAGCACACTGTTACAGTTAGCCATCATGCAGTAAAGTAACATATGGCCCATTCTGGATATATGTTTATAAAGCTCTTTCACTGATAATAGTTCAGTTCATAATACCACAAAATGGTGGTATTAATAGCTAATACTGGGCATGCCCAAGTCCCTGGATTCAATCCCTAGCAGAAAAAAAAAAAGTAGATAAAGGCACCTTAATACTGATAACAGCCAATAAACTACATAGAATAACTGATAGTATATGTGGCCCACATGTTCCTTGCTAAATACATTTATGTAAACTAATGTTTTTAACATTATTCAAATTTTATAGTATTTGTCTCAAATAATCAAACTAGCAGAAAGAACATGAGTTTTATAAATTAATTTCAGAAATCATAAGGCTGTATTTTGGCTTTCTGTGCTTTTGACACTTAGTGGACTCGGTGAAACTTGATATTTCAGGTACCCATGGAGTACAACCATTTGCAGGAGATCCCCATCATTGCCCTAAGGAACCGACTGCTGCTGCTACATCATATCTCAGAGCTCTTTTGTCCCTGTATCCCCATGTTTGACCTAGAGGGCTCTCTTGATGAAACTGGACTCGGGCCTTCAGTTGGATTTGACACTCTTCGAGGGATCTTAATATCTCAGGGAAAGGTACTTTACTGCAATCTGTGGGATAAGAGCTAAACTTACTCAACAAAAATCCTTATTCTGGGACTGTCAATACAGACTTTATTTTATTCAGCAAATGGTCTTTGAGTGACTCCTACATGCCAGCCAGCTCTAAGTAGTTAGAACATGTTTATTTAACTAACAAGCAACAACAAAAACCAACTATGAGGATAAACCTTGTGCATGTGGTTTTCTCTGCTTGCCTGACCTTGAGGGTTTGTGGTCAATTCCACTGACACAGGAAGGGAAAATCCTTAGGAAATTTCTTCTCCTATGTATGTCAAGCAGAGGGTTGGGAGCTTAGAGAGAAGCTCTGTGCCAGGCTGTTTAAGTGGAGATTCCTTGCCAACTGATTTAACAGGACGAAATAGCAACGCTGGCATCTAGAGGTCATGGGATGGATTTTGGCCCATTGACATTTTTATTAATCAGAGCTTCCTACAAGGAATGTCAGGCTGAGAAATAAAAGATTTCACTATTGAATTTCTGGTGGGATTCTTAATGTGATCTTAGGGGGACTCACTGCATAGCAGGCATGGGAACTTTGTGTAAGGAAAAGACCTTGCCACCCTGAGGGGCTGAGATTTTTTTTGATATATGTTATTATCAAGGAGTACAGTCTGTTCTTATGGATTAAGTAAAATTTAGAAGTTTTAGAGTGCATTCCCTATTGGGATGGGCTTTGTTGAACTTACTGAACAGGAGGGCTGTGTGCACTTTATGTCCATTGTGCCTGAGGGTGCTAAGCAATATAGATGGTGTTTAAAGGAAGATATTCTCTCTACTGATAGATGCAGGAAGAAACCGAATTTCCAGTATTTTTCCAGTATTTAAAAACAGCAAGTTGATCTATAATTTTTACTTTATCTTTCAAAGAAAAAAAGACAGTAGGCAGCAATGGGGAAGAAGGTCGTTCCTTGTAGAGCAACAGAACATAAGAATATAACCCTGCATGAGGTAGTTTGAGTACACCTCTTACAGGCTTCAAGAATCTCTGAGGTGGGCTCCCACTAAGTTGAACATGGGAAAACATAGACAGTAGTGTTGTGGTTCTTACAGTGAGCCAGTTAATAGTAGAGGGCAGCATTCAAGGTGTCTGAAGGGCCCCCAGCAGCTGGGCAGCCTCTGCTAGATGGATTCTAGGATATTAAAGGAGATATTATAGGAGACATTGCAAAGGTAGAAAGTCTTATTGCCTCTGACTCAGAGTACCAGTGAGGAATTGGGTCTGGTGATAAATACATATAATCCCAGAACTTGGGGGTGGAGGCAGGAGAATTGTCAGTTTGAGACCATCCTAGTTTACATAATGAGTTCAGGGCTAATGTAAGCTGCATAGCAGGAGTTGTAAGACCTTTTCTTAAAAAACAAACAAAACAATTCCAATAGTATCGAGAGAGGAGAACTGGCAACTAAGGATTCAGAGCAGGAAAATGTTCTTGGGGGAGGAACTTAGTCACAGGTGTGCAGGAAGGCAGACTAGGTGTGCATGAGGCATGGTGGTACCTCAGGCATGGTTTTCTACCACTAAAACCAAGTCTCTTATTACCTTTAGTGTTTCCTGGGGTTGCTTAATGTCCCTGCTTCTGCTGACTTGGGTTAGAATTCTTATAAGTTTGATCTGAAAGATAGGCTCAGTATATGCAGGAGCCCCCCCTCCCCGTGTTTCTATAGATTTTCCCCTCCCCAGCTCTGAGAAGGGGTACTGTTGTCCCCTTAGCCAAGAGGCCTGAGACCCTGAATACCCTTCAAGTACCCCTTCCTGGGTGATGCCCAAATCCTTACTGTGATACCTACGCTGTCTTGAATATCTTCACTTTCTTTCAGTGCATGCTTAAAGTTTGTTTCCCACCCCAGGTCTGGCTGGACGCATGAGTTCTTGACTCACATCAGACCCTGCTGCTATTGCACTTGTAGTTTGGCAGGGAAGCCTCAGTCTTTTACACCTGTGTTGAAGACGCTGTTTGCAAGGCTCCAGCCCTCTGGTCTGCTCTTCCTGATAGAGTTGATTCTTTGCTCAATGGTCAATCATGCTTACAAGCTCTACAATTCTCTATGCTGTTCTCTACGCTATGGCTCTATCTCACACCCAGAAACAGACAGCTGTTTTAACTTTTTAAGGAAGTCTGACTTTCAGAAATAGAGGATATAAAATAGTGGTGTGGTTTCTTTTGCCGTACTGATTTCTATTTCAGTCTCTTAACTGTCTGTTTCTCATGTTTTAGGAAGCAGCTTTCCGAAAAGTTGTGCAAGCAACTATGGTGCGAGATCGCCAGCATGGGCCTGTGGTGGAGCTGAACCGCATCCAGGTAGCTCCATCCCCCAGTCTGACAGTTGTACAAGTGATGCTTCCATGGTCCAAGAAGTATCCCTGCTGTCTTGGGGGAAGACAGCACTCCTAGGCTTAAGAACATGCTTCCTGTATGTAGTACTCTGTGACACAAGAGGCTTTTAGAAGTGGGAGGGGTATTTATTCATGTGAGAAAAGAAAAGATTTACTTGTCATAACCATAAAGCACAGGCAAAGAGAAGTAAAAAGATAAAGTGAGGAACAGCATGTTTTCCCCACGAGGTGATAATGCCCCTCTTCCGTGTGGTCTCTGTATGTTTGTTACAGGTAACAAGTGCTAGGTCACTCTTGTAACTTGTGACTTTTTTGCATCCGGACTTTCAGTTTTCCAGTTTAATAAACTGGTATTGCTAATGTCTCATGAAAAAGAAGGGAAAAGTAGTCCAGTTCTGAATTAACACTGCTTTTAAGTACACATAAACTTATATTTTGAAAATTGTAGTGAAAAGTACAGAAGAATCCAAGTTAGTGATTATGATAGCGCATGGCATTTGACATTTAATACGCAAATGAAATTAGCCTCGCCTCTTAGATCAGAAACAGAGAGCCATGAAGAACAAATTCTTTGTTACTCAACCTTTGTATTAACACATGATTTTTATCCTGATGTTGATTACATGACAAGAATTTTTTTGAATTGTACTTGGGGGCATTTTGAATTAATAGATCAAACTCTTGTCCTTTGTTGGACAGCACATGTGACCACATTGGTGGAACTGGTGTTTCTAGTGATGGACGTCACAGTATCTAGTGTTAGCTGTAAGTTGGTCATCTAGTTCCACAAATAAATGGGCTGTTTAATTAGGTCCATAAAAAGCTTTTATTTCCCCACCTTGGATGACGTGCATTCTAAAGTTTTCAGGACAAGGAAAGCTGTACATTGCTGGGTTAGGTTCCTGTCTCAGACAGACCTTATAGGCTCCTTGGAGCCAGGAGTCTCACTGGGGTGTCCAGGGCTGGAGGCATCAAGGAGGCCTCGATGGCTTGGAGCCTAGAGTCTGCAGTGAACATGCTGCGGCTTTCTATCTTTTTTCCTTGCAGATTTCCACTACTGTCTGTTTCCTACTCATCTTTATGTCCTTAATTTTGTCTTTAAAATGTTCAGTATGTTTAAAAGAAAAACTGATGGATTGTAAAAGGGGGAGAAAAAAGTACACAAACACCCACAATCCAGTGTGCAGGATAGACTGACATCTGGGGAGCTTCCATCATCCATAGTCTTTGGGCACCAGAGCTTGCAGTTAGTACAGTGTGATTGCTGAGGTTAGCAAGTTCCCCAAATGGTAGAATAGAATTCTTCTGCCAAAACTAGACTCTTGAGGTAAAGAGTTAATTAGTCTAAGGTGAATTCAGGATGCCAGCCCTTAGTCAGACTGGCTGTGTGGTACCTCTGCCCTGGGGTAGTGCTGCACAGTTCTAGCTTCATGAAGACCCAGGAGGGATTAACAGAAATGTGAGCACATGGGTCATCTTCTTGTCAAAGTTTTTCTTTTTTTTTTATATAATAATTTTAGTCATCCTCTCCATTATACTCAATGCCCTCTCCTGCTGAAACCTGCTTCTTTTCTGCAAATCCCTCTGTACTTTCAAGTCTTTGATACTTGTGTGACCCGCTAAATTTAATTAGGGTTATTTACTGATCATAGGGCAGTTTACCAGGTCTTACTGGCTCTCCTACCCTTTGCTTCTAGTAACTATTAACTGTCAGTAGACTCTCAGGGAGGTTGAGACTTTGAGCCCCCTGCCTGATAAGTTTTTTTTATTGTTATGAAAATGATGCTGTTTGATACCGGGAAATTCTGTGGGAAAAAAATCAGTATCCATAAAAAGTATTTAACATGATGTTTTTAGTTGAGGGGGTGAGAGTTTTTTGGGAGGGGAGTGTTGAGACAGGGTCTTTCTGTATAGCCCAAACTGGCCTCAGACTCCTACTTCAGCTTCCTAAGTGCTGGGATTTTAGTACCACAACTCCTAGTTTAAATTGCTTTTACATTTATGCAGAATCAAAGATGCTCATTTCAGAAAATTGGGAAAATTCAAATTAAAGTTAGCTAATGTCAACTGTGCTTCTGTTGACCAGAAAAAGTACCACCTGTGTGGAGGTTTATCTATCATCAGTTTTGTAAGTGGTCCACATGATGCTCCTTTCTTTTTGTAGAAAACCCAGGCATCTGTGCTTTTTCATAGATGTTCTGTGGCAGCTGTGTTGCTGTGGACATATTTGTTTTTCTAAAGCTAGTCTCCTCTGGAGATTAGGAATCCCTTTAAGGCTTGCTGTGCCATTTAAAGGACAAGGACATAGCCGTTGTAGCCATGTGGCTGAGTGTATGAACTGAGAAAAATTATGTAGGACGCTATGGTTTTTATTGTCATTTGTCTTAGGTTTAGAGTCTTAATTGTAGTTCTTTGTGCTGTTGAAGAAAGCTGTCAGTTTAAGCTTGACCTGGAATTCACTGAAAGTTGGCTAAACATGGTGAGGTTTTGTGTTTGCATGGCCGGTTTTTCTTAAACTTAGCATGTTGTCACTATCTCACACTAAATGGCTGAGGCTAGAAACTGTAGGAGGGGTGAAGTGCACCAAAGTCCATCAGTTTAGGATGAGAGTGGTGACAGGGATAGTAGCCAAGAGCTGCACAGAGGTCAGTCAGCACAGTGAACAAACGGGAGGAAGTTACCATCGCTCAGGTCATATTCCTGGCCTTGATTTTTAAGAAATGTGGTGTAAGTCTCAGTCTGAATATCTGTCTCAGTCCAGAAGGACCGTGTAGTGAAGTTGGTAGTTAACAATTGTAGTCATCAATGGTGCCAAATATGAAAACCAACAGGAAGGCAGTGTTGCTGAGCTATGCATAGTTATTAGCAACACCTTGCCTTCAGCCCTGTGTAAGCAGTGATGATGGCATGCCATTGTTTGAAGTATTTTCAGATTCCACAGCTGTGCTGTGTCAGTAATGACCTGAGATGATGAGGTGACCGTAAATGTTTAGAACGGAATAGCTTACACAGCAGAGATTGGTGTGCTTCAGCTCCTTGCACTCTGGCGCTGTGGCAAGGAAGCTGCAAAGTCTGGATCTGTTTCAGAACTGTAGCTGTGAGAAGCCCAGGAGTGGGGTGCAGAGTCATAGTGAGAGCTCTTCTGTTCCTGTGGGAGTTGTCCAGGATTTTGTTTGTTTGTTTGCTAGAGGTAGTAAGGTAATTGCTTCTCCTTTTGGGACCTGGTATGGCAGAAGTAATCCAGGTGTTACATAGTGGGAGCCAAAGTGTTGTGAGGTGGTATGGTGGGCCAGTGTCCAGGCACAGAGAAGGTCTCAGAGTATGGAGTGAAGGGGAGGAGTTTTGAGGAGTTTACAGACAGATTGCTCTACAGATGCTTCCCAGCTGTGTGTTTCCTGCTGCCCTGGTGTCTCACGTGGTCATTCTTTTCTCTCTAGGTTAAACGCTCCAGGAGTAAAGGTGGATTAGCCGGTCCTGATGGCACCAAGTCTGTCTTTGGGCAGATGTGTGCTAAGATGAGTTCCTTCAGTCCTGACAGCCTGCTCCTTCCTCACCGAGTCTGGAAAGTCAAGTTTGTTGGTGAGATTTGGCTGTGCATGCTCTGGAGAACTTACTTGCTTGCAGGAGGGTGTCTGGGGGATGACAAGCAGAATGGTACATCAGGAGCAGGAGCAGAGGAGCAGAGCAGTCACTCCTGCAGGTGGGGTTACTGATTCTCTTTTTCTTCCAGGTGAATCTGTGGATGACTGTGGTGGTGGCTACAGCGAGTCCATAGCTGAGATTTGTGAGGAACTACAAAATGGACTCACTCCCCTCCTGATTGTGACTCCCAATGGCAGAGACGAGTCTGGTGCCAACAGAGACTGTTACCTGTTAAACCCTGCCACTCGGGCACCTGTGCACTGCAGCATGTTCCGTTTCCTGGGTGAGCCTCTCAGTTGTCTATCATACTGCTCTGGAGGGCCTATAACAACCTTTAAGTTAATGTAGCATCGCTTTTCTATCTCAGTTAACAATGGACAGAAGTGATGTGCACTGATTTTTGTGCATTTTACCAACATTGTGGAGGAGAAAACGTACTGTTTCTTATTTTACACTTAGTGTTAGGACTTGATAGTGTGAGCATTCAGAAGTTATGGCTACTCCAAGTATAGCTGCAGTGATTTACAGTGTTAGGGTGTGTGTGACTGTGTACTTGAGGCTAAGGGCTTTCTTTGGTATGCAGAGGATCTGAAAGTTAGGAATGCATGGAAGGGGTGGCCTTGGCAGTATGCTTGTCCCTCCTTGTCTGGGTCTGTGCAGAGTGCTCCCAGAGTATTTCTTCACCTACCACTACCCCTTAGCTAAATACTCACCTTCTTGGAGGAGTCCATCTTTGCTTTGCCCTCCAAGAGACAAGAGTTGGCTTGCTGTGTTTTAATCCTATGTATGAAAAGAATAAGAAGAGTTAGAAACTTGTAGGAAGAAAAGGAAATACGTTTTTAGTATTAGACATGTGGTTTCAAAGTGGGCCTAGCTCTCAGTTTGGGTGGGTACTGGTTTAGAAGGCTCCATGACTTCAGTGCAGAACTGATACTCCCAAGGTATGTTTGAATAAGCAAGGAGCAACTTCTCATCCATTCCAAGTATTCTGACCTTCTGTTTTGAATAATCAGGAGTGTTATTAGGCATTGCCATCCGAACTGGGAGTCCTCTGAGTCTGAATCTCGCTGAGCCTGTGTGGAAGCAGCTGGCTGGGATGAGCCTCACCATTGCAGACCTCAGTGAGGTGATTCATCTGGGCTGTGGGTCGGGTCTTGTTCAGGGGCTTGGGCTTTTTTGGGTATCTGACCTAACACACATGGGCTATAAAGGCAGCTGGTCTCTGACCTCTTTCTAGTGCAGAGAAAAGTGTGGATGTGAGAGAATTGGTGTGTTTTGTACTTTGTGGTGCTCTGCAACTGATGTGGCCTGATAAACAAGAGAGATCACTGTCACAGGCTATACCCCAGGCTCCCAGGGAACAGAGACGGGTGTTCCTTAGCTACCTTACCTTGTTGGTTGTGCTCTTCAGGGTTTAGGGGAGTGTCTGTCATCTACCAGTTACAGTTACTGTCTCAACAGTTAATTTAAGAACTCTTTGGATCTTTCTCTTGGGTGAAGTACTTCCTTATAGAAATCTTTTTGTGGGTGATGGGGAGGACCTGCTATGCCCCTTATATTCTAGAAACACTCCTAGACAGATGAAATTAGGTGTGGCTGGGTGTTCTTGTGGTGGACTCTGTAGTAGGAAGCAAGCCAGATTTAGCATGTATACTCTATTTCTCTTTTGACAGGTTGATAAAGATTTTATTCCTGGGCTCATGTACATTCGTGACAATGAAGCCACTTCAGAGGAGTTTGAGGCCATGAGCCTGCCCTTCACAGTGCCAAGCGCCAGTGGCCAGGACATCCAGTTGAGCTCCAAGCACACACACATCACCCTGGACAACCGGGCAGAGTATGTCCGGTTGGCAATAAACTACAGGTTTGTTGTAGTAATCATTCTTCTTCACATTGCTTTGACTTACTATCTTGCAAAAGTAGCAGATTATAATTACTTGGAATCTACATTTTCCCAGACATATCATATATAAAAGATGCTAATTTTTCTTCAGCTATTGCTGATTTTTGTTATGAATTTTATTTGATGAGCATTCAGAGTACTTATTAATCCTGCTCGAAATTTCTAGTTTCAGTAGAATAGTGAGGTAAATACAGTGTCCTTATTTAGAGGACAGTCTCCACAGGGATATCAGGCCTCTCTGTGCTTCTCTGTACTGTGTTTGTCAGTTCTTTGGGGACAGCCTCCACCAGACCCAAACCTGCCAGTACCTTGACGTTACAGCTGTGGTCAGGTATAGCACCAGAACTTCCCACCACTGCCATCAGACAGTGCTTAGAGTGTGTGTGACTGTAGTCAGTCATGAAGGTTCTATTCCTTTGTACCAGTTTGGGTGAACTCAGTAGTGTTGTGTATAAAGAACCTAGAGCCCTCTCTCAGTCCTCCCCTGTGGTGTGTGTGGTAGTAGTACTGTGTGCAAAGTTTGGTATCAGCAGAACTATAGCCTAGAAAATGTAGGGACAAGTGTAAGAAAGATTTGTTTTTGTTTTGTTTTTTTAAGACTCCATGAATTTGATGAGCAAGTGGCTGCTGTCCGGGAAGGGATGGCCCGAGTTGTCCCTGTACCCCTTCTCTCTCTCTTCACTGGATACGAGCTAGAGACAATGGTACGTGGCTACTTTGAGCTGCCTAGAACTGTCTTGGCATACTAGCCCACTCATTATTTGATCTTTTACTTAAAATCTTGCATGTGGAAAGCTAAGATTTGACTATGATAGTAAATGAAATGAAAACACATAGGGTGCCCCGCTCTCACTGCCTGCCCACTAGATGTTGAGGTTTAGGGTGGTACTCTTGTTCATCTGGGTCTCTAGGAAACATATTAGAGGAATAAAAGGGGTATCCTGTTGAAATGAAAAAAGATGGAATGTGTGCATGCTCTCATGGATGTCTTTCCTAGGTATGTGGGAGCCCAGACATCCCACTGCATCTTTTAAAGTCAGTGGCAACGTATAAAGGGATTGAACCTTCTGCATCCTTGGTCCAGTGGTTCTGGGAGGTGATGGAGTCTTTCTCTAACACAGAACGTTCCCTTTTTCTTCGCTTTGTATGGGGCCGGACGAGGCTGCCCAGGACCATTGCTGACTTCCGGGGTAGAGACTTTGTCATCCAGGTAGGCTCCTCACCAGGAATGCAAAGCACTGTATTGACATTAGTAGAAGTGACCTGTCTCTTGTGTGTATTCTGATGCAGAGCAGTTGAGAAAAGATTTTGTAAAATGAAAATGGAAATGCCTAACTTGTATAATTTGAAATCTTAAAAATTTATAATTACAGATCTTGAATACCATCACCTATTTGTGCAAAGTGTATCAAAGCCATAATTAGAGCATGCTAGTGTTGTACCAGCATATAGATTTTGAACACATACATTTAAAAATTCTGTTGTCTGATTTTCTAGTTGCATCAGGTAGATGACTAAATATTATGCTCACTATTAGCTGAGAAAGATGAAACTGCTCATACATTTGAGAAGACGTTTGCTTTGTCTTAGAACTCAGCAGTCTGATGATTACCTTTTGTTGTCACCAAGGTGGGCAAACCACACCCGACTTCTCTCCTCTGTCCTAGTAGAAATAGCACGGAGACACTTCTGTAGCAGGGTTATCAAAATTCCACCTTTAAGGAACATCTTTGACAGCAAACATTTTTTTCCCCCTAAAACAGCAATAAAGAATTGTTTTTGCTGTTTAGTATCCTGATCCAAAAGTGGACTGGTACTCTTAGAAAGCGTGTCCTCTGGTGGTCATGTACTATACCCCAGTCTCGTGGCCTGTTCCCTGGCTGCTTTTACCACTGGGTCAGGCTGTCAGGCTGTTCCACTGGCCTCCTGCACATGACTGCTGATGAGCAGGAGTCACAGTAGCATTCGTTTGCTTTTTTATTACAGGTGACAAATTACTTTTTTTTTTAATTTCTAAAATTGTTTAGATTCTACATTTTTTTTTGTTTTTATTTAAGCCAAATACATAGTTTCTGTAAGAATGAAGCACAATAAAACAAATTCAGTGTTTTACTAATCCTTTCTACAATCTCTTATTATTTAATATTTTCTACCAACAGGTCCTGGATAAATACAATCCTCCTGACCACTTCCTTCCTGAATCCTACACGTGCTTCTTTCTGCTAAAGTTGCCCAGGTATTCCTGTAAGCAGGTGCTTGAGGAAAAGCTGAAATATGCCATTCACTTTTGCAAGTCCATAGACACAGATGACTATGCTCGAATAGCTCTCACGGGAGAGCCAGCTGCTGATGACAGCAGTGAGGACTCAGACAATGAGGACGCAGATTCTTTTGCTTCAGATTCTACCCAAGATTACTTGACAGGACACTAAGATGGAATGCCACCAGGAAGAAACATGGATGAACAAATAGAAAGAGTACTGCTTTGTAATGTCAAGTGCATTTGATGAGAAATATCACTCCTTGAAATGTGTGGAAGAGAGAGAGCCTGGCTGTCTGAGATGAGAGTACTGTGTGGTAGGACAACTGGAGGATCGACCTGTGCATGAGGAACACTATGGGGACACTTCTTCCTCCTAATGCTGCATTACCTTTAGGACCCAGTGTTTACTACAGTGTAAATGTTTATATGGACACAGAACAGCATCACAAAACGTTTTTACTTGTGGGTGCAATAGATTTCCCCCCTTTTCCTTTACAGTGTCATCTTGATTGTATATTGAAAATACTATGTAATAACAAAATCATATTATAAATATTTCAACTAATTTTACCCAGAATTTGTTTATTAAAAGCTTTTTGAACATTAAATTATTAGTTCTTGAATGCATTTAGAAGTTACTTAAATCAGAACAGAAAACAAAAGTACCATTCATTTCTCCTCTCCCCAGGTGTACCATTTTAGCATATGCATTATGTAATTGGAACTGAGGCATTTTGGTGGACAGTATGATAATTTCTATCATGGAAAGTGTACTATATTTAATGCTTGTGTCATGTATATGCCAAAATTTTAATTCCCTATAAATAAAACGTGTCACAAAATTGTAGGCTGAGCTTTCTTAACCAATTAGACTAGCCCATATCATCTGCTACAACCAACCATACTCAGTGACAGAACACTGAGTCGGGTGCCAGGATGGAGCAGCTCTGTCAGGGCTCCTAAGAGCTCTTTGCCTACTCCCTCTTCAGACCTGCCCTACTCAGGCCCAGTGCCTGTTCCCACCTGACAGGGTCTGTGGGAGATTGTGTTGTTTCTTTGTAAATAATTATCCCACCCACTGGTTTAATAAAAAGCGCTGATTGGCCAAAGGCAGGCAGGAAGTGTGGGCAGGACTACCAGACTAAGAAAACTCTGAGAACAGGAAGCACAGAGCAGAACGCCAGAGAGAAGCAGAGGATAACTATGCTGCTCTGAGAAAAGGTACCGAGCCCCATGGCTGAACAGGATGAGTCATGGGTTAGATGAAGGGTAGAGAGCTAGCCTGGGCCTTAGACCGATCAGCCTAAAACTATTGAAAGCGTCTGTGTATCTCTGTGGGTCTGTGGGTTTGTGGACCTAAATCTTGAGGCTAGGCCCAAAAGTCTGGGCCAGAAACCGCATTCTACAAGGGTCAATCTTGCTTTCCCTGGGTAGGAGTTGCTGTGTGTGGTCAGCAAGCTCTCTGCCAAGGGAAGAATAGAGAACAGCATAGAAGACCTGGAAGATAGTCCTACGCACTAGAGCTTGAGATCTGGTACCTGACCGAGGTAAAATTTTGTAATTCATGTTGGAAGGCAATTTTTGCAAAAATAAATTATAAACGAAGACTAAGATGTCTTTGATTTCAGTCTCAGGTTCTTCATTTTGGCCCAAGACAACTATAGCTTAACTTTTAATTTTATACCTCATCCAACTTAAAATGAAGTCAAAATTCATTTTGGTAAATCAAAATATGTGCAGAAGAATCTACAGTAGCGGGCCATCAGAGAGGAGTTAGTCACACTTGACAATGTGTGTTGTGAGGTTTCACCAATATTTATTTTTTTATAACTTTATTTTAAATTGTGGATTAGTTGGTTGGATATATTATGTTTTGAACTAATAAAATAATAGATTACATATTTAAAATATACACAAATTGGCAATCTGCTTGAATTCATAATAAGTATGGTACTTGTAATCTATTTTCATAAAAACAATAAATTTAGCCTTTAATTCCAGCACTCTGGAACTCCTAGTAGGAAAATCATAGATGCAAGTTCAGTTTGGGCTACTGATTGAGACCTGTTACGACTTTTCCTGAGGAGATGTAAAAAGCATTTCTGTTCACCTCAGGTAGACAGCAACCAACTAAAGAAATGGGGAACAGGAGTGTGCATGTGTGACTCAAAGGGCAGCTACACCCCTGGGAAGTCCCCCAGGCCCTGAAACAAAGCAGCAGAGTAGCTGCACAGGCTGCTCTGTGTGACTCACCTGGTACCCTAGTTATCATTCTGTCATATAAGTCACTCTTGACAAAAAGCAAGTTGGAGAGGAAACATCTTATTTCATCTTCCAGATTCTTCATCTGGGGAAGCTGAGGTTTGCTTTCAGGCTCATCTTCACGTATAGTCCAGGTCCACCTACTTAGGGATTTGAACTCACTCAAAGTGGGCTTGGATGCTCTTGCATCAATTAAAAAAATGCCTTACAGTCATGCCAATGCACCAGTCTGATGAAGGCAATTTCTTAATTAAGGGTCTCACTTTGCAGATGTGTCAAAATCAAAATGACAGCCAAGAATAGCCATCACCTAGGTAACTTAAAGGAAGCTACATTATTGAAGAGCCCCTACCAGGTGACGATTTAGCTTTTGTATAACCTCACAGGAATGGAGAAGCTTCATTAGGATCTTGCTTGTAAACCCTGTCAGTACTATGAGCTTCATGAACCCTCTCCAGCCATCCATGAGTGAATATTAGTCCTGATCTCATGAGGATAATTACAGCTGCTCCAATTTCAACAGCAGTGGATATGTTCAATCTGGAGCAAATAAACATAACACTCAGTCTTCCTCCAGCTCATATTTTTTTCCTACCCCTTCTCTTGTAGGTGAGTCTTGATAGATACAGCGTGATGGATTGTCTTCTTTCATTTGTGGTTACAGGAACCATACAGACCACAGCAACAGACATTCCTAATATTTTGACTACAAAAGAATGTCTGCAGTAACTGCCACCAGTTACTGTAAGGTATTGCCTTCCACTACAACTGACAGCAGATCTGTGGACATAAATGTTTAGAAAATAATTTGATAAACACATTATAAACACTAGTTAACAGAACAATAGCCACCTCACAGGGTACTAGGATTTCCCTACCTCAAGTAGGAGCTGGCTTCAAATACAGTTGCAGTGTAAGAGTTTTTCTACTATTGTAGCAACAGGAGCATCTTGCAAGACATGCTAGCAGCGTAACATGCAAGGGCCCATAGCCAAGGAGGACATTGGTGATGATCCTTGTGCAGCCTTGCATGCCACCTTTTGGTACTAAGAATGCCAGCCAATAGGGAGCTTCTAGCTCAAACCCAGCCTGATTTTCTGTCTTTAAAGGTCCATTCCAAGCAAGTGAGGATTGGTTTGGGGACTAAAACACCCCCTGGATAACTTACAGGCCACTATACTTCTGGAGTCCCCTGTAGATAATTGTTCTTCCCATATATTGAAGTGACTAGGGTAACACCATCTTGTCCTGAATCCATTTTGTGTTTGCTTAGAGGCTCTTAGCTTTCTACCCACAACAATCTACCTTGGCAACATTTGAGATTTCCATGACCTTGACTTTGGCCCAGAGGTAGTAGCCAAAGTAAGTAATGTATATATACAAACTTAACATAAACTAAAATAACTAAAGATGCTAAAAATAAATGTCAGGTGGTGTTTGAAGTAATTACTTACTGTTTTGCCAGAAATGAATGTTTCAAGGTTTACTCTGATCCTCATCTAACTTTGATATAAATTGTGTTCTTCGTAGTTTTTGCATGAAAAAAGGCTGGATCCCTGAGATCCAGCACCAAGGAACTTGGAGGCATGAGCCAGCTCTTGGTCAATGGCCAATAAAGGACTAATAGAATAATACAACCAACGTGGTTGTCTGTATCTTTCTTGCACGAATTATTACAATAAAACCCTAGGAGGGTGAGTGATTTCTGTTGTGAAGGCTCATGAACTCCATTAGCCTATCAGGACTTGTGAGTCCTGTGAGTTGTGTGAGTCTCTCAAGTCCTCAGAGCCATATCCATGTTCCGTCTTCCCCCAAGAAGGAATACTTAGAGGCTGGATCTCTTGAGGGGCTTATGCACATAAACAAAGCCTCCCTGAATCAAGACAGTAATAGTTATGACTATGACCAGCCCAGAGGGAACACACAGTGGACCCTATCTCAAAAGAGAGAGGGATAATTTAATACAACTCAGCTCTGGTGGTGATGTCATGGCACTTAGCATCACAATGGCATGCACATGTATCTATGAGCCAAGGAAAGATTGATTGGCTCTTTCATAAAAAGCCTCTTGAAAGAACGAAGTCAGGACCTAGCTACTATAATCTATTCAGAAACTGCAGTGACCTTAGGTCTAGCCTTACCTCTTCTCAGTTCCTTTCACTTCTGACATTGCCCATTGAAGACTCAGCTTCTAACACATGAACCCTTAGGGACAACCCCAATTCAAAGCATGGCACTGTCTCATACATTTGACCCTTATGATCCCTGTCAACATCTGCTTTCCCTGCATGGATGGGCTCCACTCTTGTCCTCAGCAGGCAAGTTGCCTCTCTTCCAAGACATGGCCAAGAACTAGTAGGTATAGGAAGTTTCTTACCAGGTTCTTAAGTAGAGAAGTTGGGGAGGGATCTTTTTCCTGCCAGAGGCTTGATACAAGCAAGACCTCAAAAGTAGACCTAGATGGCTCTGAAAGTCACCTACTGGTCAGCCTGCCTGGCAGGCTCACTTATGGAAGCTACCTCAAAGTCCAGGCGTGGGGGCAAGCAAATTGGCTCAGCAGGTAGAAGCCTTGCTGCCAAAGCCAATGACCTGACTTTGGGCACTGGAAGCTCTGCCTCCTGCAAGTTGTCCTCTAGCTACACATCCTGTGGCGTGCGAGAGCACACACATACATGCACGCAAAATAGCTTAATGTTTTAAAAAATCTATAAATGGTGGAAAAATGGGATAGGGCACTTGGGTGGTATATGGTAAAAATATGTTGAATTCATGTATGATGTTACCAAAGAATAGTGGGGTTTTGTTTTTGTTTCTAAATTGACCAAAGGCTATACCTAACTCAGAGAGTGTCTGAACAGGAGGGTTTGCAGTAGCAATGCTTGGCTTCAGTGGATGCAATTTTGCCTGGAAGGGTTTGTTTTTATCAGTGAGGTCTGTGACCAGTGTGTGGTTGGTTACTACTGACTGTCTACCTCGAGTAGGTACTACACACAGGTTTAGTTATAAGTTTAGAACTTCCAGAGAGAGCCTCCTAAGTCCATGTGCTGCATGCTATTTGATTTGCAAACCCATTCCTTTCAAGGAGAGAGGGCTGTGGAATGGTGTCCCTTCTGTGCCAGGGCGCTTTGTGAAATCCTCTTTGAATAGTTCTGGATGCAGTTAGTGGAACTGACAGGCTCCCTGAGACTCCAAAGGCACCGAACGAAGCCTGAACAATGTACATGGAAACTCACAACATCCACACAGATTAATCCACCTGAGCAGCCTGGGGAACACGTGACTCTGAGATTCCTGGGAGCATAAATTGGCCCTGTGGTCTGGGGTCTTGTGATCCTTTGCCAGTCTCCTTTGTAAAGCTCATTATTTGGCATTAGCATAAGCTGATTAATCTTTTTTTTTTTTTTTTTTTTTTTTGTAGAAAATTGGAACCAACTTCATAGCAGTGATCTCTGCCTAAGCATTTCTCTTCTCACTAAGATTTTCAGGTAGAATCCTTTTCCATTGAGAACAAGGCAGTAAGAAAGCTGTGATTCCCAAGATTAGAAGGTACAGTGAAGGAGTACAGGACCTGACTGATCCATTGCTCATTGCTGGGTCACTACCTCTGGCAAAAACCAGCCCTAGGGGCTTCTGACCTTGGGTCAGCAGTTCCTGTGAAGTCCCTTTTCCTGTGGACTTACACAGGATGAAACCTACACCAGCTACCCTGGGGTTGGGTGAAGTTGTGAGATTAAAGGTTAGGTGCCTCGGCCAAGGGCATGAGGCTGAAAGTCAGGAGGGATGGTGGGCCAATGAGTAGAACTGCTTCCCAGGAAGTCTCAGGAACTCTTCCTGGATGTTTTAGTGACCCCAGTTATTTCTGTCTGCAGAAGTGTGCTTTGGGCAGTGCAGGGTGAAAAGGGAGCCTAGACTCCCTGGATGTTCCTCAGGATAGCTCCTACTCTTCCTAGAGGATAGGGAGGCAGTTATGCTACCTGAGCTCTGCTGTGGGTGACATAAGCCACATGCTCTACACTTTGCCACCAATATGGGTGTCATCTTTGGCCTCCTGTGCCTATTCTTGCCAACATATCCTGGCAGGGTTCCCCATATAGATAGGTGTAGGCCCTGGTGCTGAGGTCCCAGTTTGGGTCCTATGACAGTTAAGAGCAAGAAAGGAAGACTGCCTTTATTGGATCACCTACACACACCTACTCACATTGATACATGCACACACATACTCACAACCTATCGCGTAAGAAAAGGAATTCTATAAACATGCTGGGATTTATATTCAGGTACTTGAAAATATACACCTTTGGATACAGGCTTGATTTTAAGGATGCAGCATCTGCCAAGATCATAGAGAAACTCTTGCTTAGAATTTCTTTCTGCAATGTTTTGAGCCATTTAAAGATATGATCATATTTTGTTTTGTACCTGAACCCTTTTTCACAGTTCAGGAGAAAATGGAGGTTGCTGTGATTGGCCCTAATTACTTCTGACTGAGGAAGCCTGTTCTCTCTTTAAGGCTCTTAGGATACCCTTTAGCAGGATTCAGGATTCAGATGCCTCCATTTTCATCTCGTGCTCACTCCTCACTGCCAGAAGAGGAGTGCCTCATCTAGACACTGCTCTATCAGCCAAGAGAACTGACTGGTCCCAAGAATGCTGGAGATAGATGATGCTTATGTGGCTGGCTGTGGATCACAGGGCTCTGTCTTGCTCTGATCATATCTCTCCCCAGCCTGTTGGTTTAGAGCATAAAAATCTGGTTGTCTAAATGAATCCATGGCAGAGTTAAGGCTATATAGTCCATTCCTAGAGTTGGGGGAATGGATTCCACTACAAACAGTTGTCAGCTACACAAACAATATCTGTGAGGCACAGGGAACCTGAAGATTGGCAATGTTGCACCATTAATGTTTAATCTTTTTTTGACAGGCCCCAGTGCTTTCTGTCCTACAACCAGATGGCCATGCACATGATCATGAGCCATGCCCACACCCGATACCTAGGAAGTCTGAACTGGGACATCTTCTACAAACTTTATGGTAGGGGTGATTACAACAAGCTTGGGCTCTTCTTTGTATGGAAATGGGGTGTCAGTGTCCATGCGCTGTGGACACAACTGATCCCTGCTGATTGGAAAGTCTGTCATATATCCATCACCGTGCGATGTGCATTAGTACAAAGCCCCTGTCTTACAAACATCTAGCAGGACTCTCAACTTTGGCTGCAGAAGCTTCTTTTGCAGTGGGCTGAGACTGAGTGACTGAGTTCCCAGTCTTAAATGGGACATCTCTATTAACCCCCCACACCCTAAGGCTCAAGAATATGGTAGAAGGGACAGAAAGAATGTAGAAGGCAGGTGAGGAGAGCTGTGAAAGGCTGCTATATCTGGATGTGACTGGCCTGGTACATTCATGATCTCATTGTAACTGTGGTTCCATGCCAAAGACCTGTACAAGATCAGCAGACAATACCAATTGAACTCAGTGAGTTATAAAATAACCAAGAGGGGAGGACATAGAAGGGGAAAGGATATTTTGGGGGATGCCTGGGAGGATGTTGGGATGGATAGAATCAAGATATATTGTGTACAGTTATGAATTGTCAAAGAATAAATAAATAATATTTAAAAAATAAAAGTTTAGAGGATGAAGAGATGGTGGTTAAGAGTACTTGCTGTTCTTATAGAGGACCCATGTTTGGTTCCCAGCACCCAAGTTAGGCAGCTCACAGTCACATATATTTCCAGCTTTAGGGCATCTAATGCTCTCTTCTGGCCTCTGTAGATACCCACACACATGTACATACACGTGTACATACACACACAATTTTAAAATAAATATTTAAATGTTTTTTTAAAAATTAAATATTCCTAGCCTTTGCTAGGCTCCAAGGATAAATGATTCTTCCCAGGAGATTACTAAGATCCTCCTAAAAGGTGCCTTTTTGTGCTATTATCTTGTGGACAGAGTCAAGAGCCTTTGAACTCCAGTCAATTCCTGTATAGTGCCTGGTGCCTACTGGTAATGTTTCTGTAGTGGGACTCTGGACCATTCCTATGTACAGAGAAGATATCCACATAGAATTGGCAGCACAGTGGCTTAGAGACCCCTTTTGGTGGATTGACTCCTTTTTACAAATTCTTTATCAGGTTCTGACATAGAAAAGTTGGGGATGGGGCTTTCCCTGCCAGAGGCTTGGTCCAGGCAAGACCTCAAAAATAGATCTTGTGGGCTTAGCAAGGCACCTGGTAAGGCTTGGCTGAGCGTGTCTGGCAGGCTCACTTCTAGAAGCTATCCTAAAATCTCGAAATGGGGGTAAGCAAATTGGTTCAGCAGGTAAAGGCACTTGCTGCCAAACCCAATGACCTGACTTTGGTCACTGGAAGCCACATGATGGAAGAAGAATACTGATTACTGTAAGTTGTCTCCTAGCTACATATGTCCTGTGGCATGGATAAACACACATACATACACACACATGTATATTTGTAAAAATCTGTGAGTGATGGAGAAGGGGAAGCCGCTCCTTGGGCCACCACAGAGACTGTTCTACCCTTTGCTGATCTGTAGGGAGATCTGCAGGCATTTGTGGCATCTTGTAGTTTATGTCTGCATGTATGATGTGTGTCATGTGTCTGCTTCTGTGCCTGTTTCTGTCTCTGTGCATGTATACTTTATGTGTATATTATGTGCATTGGGTTTTTGTAGGTTATATTTCTGCATGTCTCAGCCTTCTATATGGCTTCTGGGTATGTTTCCATGTAGCTTATAAGTGAGCAGACTTTGTGTATTTACTCATGCTTGTGTGTGTGTGTGTGTGTGTGTGTGTGTGTGTGTGAGTGAGCTTTCCTCAGCTGTCACCCGAGGCATCCCAGGCTACCTTGATAGTCCTGAGTTGGAGGTGAACAAGACGATGAGAAAGTTTGTCATCTCCAGTAGAGGGTTTTAAAATGCAGAACAATCTACATCCCTTCATTTCTTGTTTTAAGGGAAAATCTGCCATGTCCTTGGCCACCTGTGAAGCAGGTCTTGAGCTTGATACACGTGGCTGGGATTTTATAAAAGCCTGGCTTCTGCAGCAAGGCTCTCTATTTCCCAGAGTTCACTGAGGCTCTCTCATGCTTCTGGACATTCTCAGGTCGGCATTGGAGGCACTGAGCCTTCCCTCTCTGTGAAGGTCGGTGGGCGTGGCCAGAAGAGGGTCTGGTGAGGAGCACAAGCTATCCAACAACCTCCCAGGGCTGAAGTGCCTGCTAAGAGATCTTAACCCTGGGTTGTGTTCCAGCCACCACTCAGAGCCTTTGGATTTGGATACTAGTCTTCACTGCTGGAAAGAGATCAGCAAAGTCTTCAGGTAAAATGTTGGCTGGGAGTCGGGAGGTGACAGCTTCCTATTCCAGGATGCTAGCAGGTTAACAGGTCTATAATGAAAATGTGCAGATAATGCAGAGATTGAGCAGTTTGCATGAGCATTCGGATTTTAATGGGGAGTCCAGCAGCAGCAGCAGCATTTCAGACTATAGCTCCCTGGAAGTCTGTGGCCCAGGACAAAGGAGAATGGGGAAAGGAATGTGGAAATCAGAGCCTGGCCATTAGGCATTTCTTTGGAATGGAAGTCACTGAAGTGAGAACATTAAACCCCACAAAGCTGCTGCTTTTCATCTAGCCACACACTGTGAAATAAATGAGATTCATACAGGCAGCTCTTTTCCATGACACGGTTATTATTAAGCACAAAAGTCTGAGCAAGTGGATATCCTTGGGAAATCAGAGCCCTGGGGTCCAGCTACATCCCTCTGGCATGTAAGGCATGCTCAGTGTCTTTAACTTGCAGTGATATTTGAGAAACACTGACATAAACCGATGTAACAATTCTACAAGACCTAGGTTTGGGTGAAAAATTGTGAACTGCAGCCACCCGCTGAAGCCGCTGAGAAAATTCCATTCCCTGAGGTTTGCTTGTCGGTTGTTGCTGAGCTAGGCTGCTGAGCCCACCAAGGCTGGACGCCTATGAGCTCCAGTGTAGCTGGTGATACCAACTCCCTTGTGGAAACTGCTGAAGAGCCAATCTGAAAAGAGAGGACTGCCCTGGGTTTCAGACTGTGTTTACAAAACCTTGCATATAGTTGCTCACACTGGGTGTAAAATGGGGGTGACTTAGGAGAGTAAATTTTTTTGATACCCCCAACCTCATGGTTCAGTTAGCTGAATTCTAAGGACCTGAGCAGCTATTGTGAGCAGCAATGTCCTCACCTGGAATCTTGGCCAGTGTATGGCCAAATGTGTATTTTGAAAAGATGGTTTGGGCTAGGTGGCAGGAGGTGAGAAGTGAGGGCTCACAAGAGCCCTGTTTGCTGAGAGAGATCAGCTTATCTCACAGCACAGACATGAAACCCCGTGTGGCTGCTGGGTCAGGACAGGAAGCATTTTGCTAGTGATGGCATCTTCAGGGAAAACGTGAGACTTGGAAATAGTGGATCTGGATATGTGGTAGGATTAAGTATGAGGGTACCATGGTGTCTGGAGGTATCTGAGTACCTTTGCTTCTACGGAGACAAGAAGGACACAGTGGTCTGGGTGGCAGAGGAGCTGCGGGGTTGGGTGGGGTGTCATAGGTGAGGAGTGGGAAGAAAAAAGCTGCGCTGGCTTTTTTTTTTTTTTTTTTTTTTTTTTGGTCACATCCTACAGATCCACTTGGAAAGCGTGATCCTTGCCTAAAGTAGGAGAGACCCAAGCATCTCCCAAGTATGATTCCCTCTGCATTGCAGAATACATCCTGACCCTCACTCTGGGTCTCCAACTCTGGTTGGAGGTAGAAGGAGGTAGGCCTGCAATGAGATCCCAGAAATGAGATCCCAGGGTAGATGCCTCTCTAGAGGTTTGGGAAACAGCTGGGGGAGGAGGGAGCCTGTTCTGCTATATGGGAAAAGGAGCACTCCCTCTCCCAATGCCTTGATTTTCCAGTCTTCCGTGCTTGTAGAATGTTGGCTTTCCAGGTGGTTTGATGAGAAGTTTTGACATTTTCTGACTGTCCTTTCTAGGGATGGGGAGAGGCACTCTTGGGTATCTTGAAAGGTCCCCGTCACCTTCAACTGGATGACTTGTTGACTGGGCACAAATGAAGTAAACGGGCTTCCAGTGATACAGGGAACTTACTTGGCTGAGGTCTGCCAGAGAGATCCTACTCTTAGCCCTGCCTGCTGTAGCTGGGGGTGGGTGGAGGGGGGGTGGTGGAGGTGGGGAGTGAGGGTCAGGATGTATTCTGCAATGCAGAGGGAATCATACTCGGGTGATGCTTGGGTCTCTCCTACTTTAGGCAAGGATCAAGCTTTCCAAGTGGATCTGTAGGATGTGCCAAAAAAAGCCAGCGCAGCAGTGGGCAATACACTGGAGCCCGTGGGGGTGGGGGTGGGGCAGATAGCCTTTTCTGCAGGTGGGGAAGGGCTCAGGTCCTAATTGTGCATTTCACATGCCTTTCTCTTCCTTACCTGGAGCTATGATCCCTGTCCGGGGAGCTGTCTCTGACCTAGAGACCCTGTGGGTACTTCTAAAACAAAGCCCTTTTTTACCCTAAGACTTCTTTTTGCATAGGAAGGGTCCTCTCTGTGTACTGCAGGCTCTCTTTCTGGTTGCAAGGGGACTTTTAAGACAAGAAGTGATTAATAGCCTTGCCACTTGGTTGAATGAGCCAGAAGCTTCAATCAAGTTCATGTGCTGAAAAAAAAAAATCAAGCTGAAGGAATAAACAGCAGCAGTCTGTGCCCTTGGTATGACATGCATTTGGCCCTGCGCATCCTGGGTTTTCTGAGCTAGAAAGGCTGTACCAAACTCGGCAGCTTTGTCTGGGGGCATGCCTACCCCACACAGTAGACTTGAAATGCCTGTAGTGTTGTGGCCAGACCTGGCAGGCTAATCCCTATAACAGCTCTGCATTAACAGGATGGTCTAGGGTTGTGATGGTCCGCATAGAGAATAGGCAATAATGAGAATTCTCAGGACTGGGAATGGATTGGTTGGAGTGAGACATCAAGTGCTCCGGCTTCAGTGTCATGTTTGGCAGCAGCCTCCCCAGCTCAGAGTAGCAGAGGCTGGTAGTTTATCAAGGATGCTTGCTGAGGTGTGGCTTTGCTGAACTGGCAGCACTGAGCAGACAGGTGGACTGGACCTCCCCATCTTCCTACTTCCTGTCCAGTTTATTTGCACCAAAACTCTGCCCTACTAATGACAACCAGCTCACTGTGCTCAGAACTCTTAGCCATGAGAATGAGCTGAGACAGTCTAGGTCCTTGTCAGAACTCGGGGTACACAGGCCTGGTCTGATTCATTCTCTTTAAGCACGCCAGCTGATAGTCCATTATGACCAAGTGTGAAGCCAATGACAGATGGCACCAGGTGGAGAAGACCCAGAAGCAGAAATCCCTCCTTCTCACTTTGCTCTGGATAGTGCCTTAGTCTGAGGCCCAGCTGGCCTAGTATCCAGTGATATCTTCTGATTCACCCTCTGCTATGTGCTTGGCATGTTTCTGTAAGGATGACTAGGGCTCAACAGGGATTTAGAACAAGGGTGGTGAGCATCTCCTAGGCAGGTATAAAGTGCTTAGAAGAAATAGGAGTGAAGGGCATCTGCAGGAGGGGCCCATGGCTACAGGGAGCTTTTCTGGACTTGTAGGGGGTGGAGGTACAGCTGCAAGGCTTGTGGGGGAGGAAACAGAACTTGGGGAGGTGTGTAGCCACCACAACAAGTGACTTAGGTCAAGTATGAAGACTGCAAAATTCCACTGAGTCTGAATTGTTTGTTAGTTTCTTTACAAAAACCATGGAATCTATTTGTTTTTCTTAAAATGCAAGCATGATTAAGTTATTTGTGGTGTAAGCTTTGCTGAGAAAGAGCTGTCTGTGGCCAGCCTGAGGTACAAGGCCATGTCCTCACATATGAAGTCTTCAGGGCAAATATTAGATGCTTCTGGCAGGGCAGGTACATGGTATCCAGTAGGGATAGCCAAGCTGAGCCTGTGAGCATAGGGCATTGCTTACACTATGAACTGAGGGAGTTGAAGCCCTCCCCTCCCCCAAGGATGGACTGGTGCTAGGGTGGCAGAGTGACACCAGAGGTGGGTATGGAAGTTCTCAAGAAGACAGTTCATGGGTTGGATTGTCAGAGGATAGGCTAGGACTGGGGTGTTCTAGTGTAACAGGTGACACCCACATGTGAACATCTGGATTCAGAATGTGTTTGGAAGAACTAGATAAAACATGTGTCAGGTGAGCAATGCCAGCATTGTTCTCCAAAGAGAAGGCCACAGGAAGTGGGCAAGTAACAGCAGGATCATGTACTATTGGGTCAGGATGTTGGGTGTGTCCATTGAAGACTGACCTCAGGGAAGACTGGGCTTTAAGATCATCTCCATCAGGTGACAGATATTGGAAGGTGCATTGGGGTCTCTTGGGAAGGTAGTTGGGCTTTGAGTGAAGGCAAGAGTGCAGGAGGAGTCAGTACCTAAAGGAGAACAGCTATAAACCCCAGAGAAGCACGTTTGGGGCCAAACCTCAGCAGAGTCTGATAATGGGGTGGACCCAGGAAGTTAGTAGTAATTCTCACAGGAATATCAGTCATCAAGGTGGGAGGGCAGAAGACTGGAGGAAGTAAGAGTGAGGGGAGGGAGGAGAAAAGAACCTGGCTGCCTGGAGAAGATCTGAGGCTGTAGGCTGAAGAGTACCATCCACTCATAAGAAATAATCCAGTGAGAACCCATGGGGCCTGAACTTGGTGTCTTTCGGTGCTAAAAGCTTGCAAGAGCTATAGTGGGACATCACAACCAGGACATAGATGGACACAACCTATAGTCTGCATGGTCCTCTTGTGCACATGCCTGCACTTTTATCTCTGCTCAGCTGTATGTGCACTGATCTGTCTTTCCTGTCTATCTTGTTATTATCTCAGGAATACTGACATATAGGATCACAGAGTATGTAGTAGACTTTTGAGATTTTTTTTTTTTTACTCTGAGTTTTCACTTTGTAAATTCATACATCTTGCTGTGTCCATGGGCTTTCTGTGATATGAATGCATCCCTTCACTTAAGCATGAACACACTGAGGAACCTTAATCCTTTCCCATTTTGGCTGAAATGTCTATAAATTCGAGATAGGCATCCAAGAGGACAATGGCTGGGTGACATGGGCAGGACCTGATGCTCTCAGAAAAGAAGATACACATATTCTATGTGATTGATTGACTAGAACTTCTTGATCATCAAGGGTTGAAATGGTGCCAATACAGAGTTAGATTATATTGACCTATTTAGTCCCCTTTAGGGTCTGCCTTCTGTATTGGAAGCGGCATCCTTTTAACTACTACATTTTAAAGTGAAAACCTTTAGAATACATTAACATATCACTAGCTTCTCCCATCTCCAAAGCTAAAAAAGTGATCAGTATCTGAAGCCTCTTGTATCAGTGAGGGTGCCAGAAACCCCAAGTTACAGCCTCTAACAGAGATTCCATGATCTTCTGTGACCCACTAACCTGATGTCCCTGTAGATCTGTGTACTTAGAATGTTTTGCATTCACATGAAGCCAGGCAATATATGGCCTTTTGTTGACTGACTTCCTTCACTGAACATAGGTCTAGAGTTTCTTCCATAGTGTGGCAGATGCCCATATAGCATTGTCTCTTGCTGTTGAATTATATTTTGTCAATATACATAGTATATATATATATTAGTTATCATTATTCTCTTGCATAGCTAGACCATATTCTGTTTACTCAAGGGAGACTGAAAAACAAGCATGATACCTACAGTTTAGGAAGCTAGGCAGTCTAAGATCAAGGTATACACAGATTCAATTCTTGGTTCTTATACTGGGTCTTCCGTCAGTGCTCTTACATGTCAAGAAGAGAAGCAAGCTCCACAGACTCTTAGAGCGATACTGGCCCCATTCGTGATGGTTACACTCTCATGGCTTCCTTCCTCCTTAGACCCCAAACCCCTCAAAAAAAAAAAAAATACACTAAACCTCACGTCCTCTCCAAAGATCATCTCCTAACACCATCACACACAGGAGGATAACAATCTGAGAATTTGAGATTGGAGATTCAAGTATTTATCTATCTTAATGGAGTTTTCTTAAAAGACTGGAGTATTTAGTTCATGAAAAAGACAGTCCTCTTGGATCAGGGCTAGTTACATGATATATGAAGCCTTTTGATAAGAGGTCAGGGATAGCACTGTCAATAAGACTGAAGTGAAGCTTTTCTTTATCCCTGGTCTTTCCCTCTTAACCTGCCGTGGCACATTTTCTCTTATCTTAGGTTTTTATTTTTATTTATCTTTAAAAAATAGGACCATACTCTGTAGTCTAGGCTGGCCTGACTACAAATTCATTGCAATCCTTCTGCCTCTGCCTCCCAATCACAAGAATTATACATGTGAACCACCATGCCTAGCTATTTGTTTCAAAATTGTTGTTTAATGCCATTATCCTTAATAATATAAAATTAAGTTTCATTAGTTATCTTTGCGTAGGGCAATATCAGCTTTAAGTTTAAATATTGGGGCCTATTTTTTGAATCAGATAAACTATGAAACTAGTGCTTTGCAACATGCATGTACACATGTGAGCTTTGTGATGTGCATGTACACATGTAGGTGTTGTAAGATGCATGTACACATGTGGTTTGTTCTTGCCAGAATGAAAGCCCTAGACGAATCAAGCCGAACTGATTGCTTATTTAATGTTTTGGTACAAGTGTATTCTATCAGTGCTCTCTGTCATATTCATCTACAATCCATTCTTCATCAAATGTGGCCAAAGCAGGATACAAAATGTGTCGGCTGCTTTCAGTGCCAATATATTTTCATATTTAACATGAATTCTAGTTCCACTGAGTGTCAGTCTAGTCAGCTTATCATAGCTATAGCAAAATGCCTAATTAAGCATATTACAGAGAGAAAAGATTTGTTTTGGTTTGAAGTGTCATAGGTGTAAGTCTATGACGGGCTGACATCATTGCTTTGGGGTTGTGGTAACATTCGCACATGGTAGAAAAATCCCCTCATTTAATGGTCAGGAAAGGAGAAAAGAGAAATTGGGACCCCCCCCCACACACACACACACATGTGCCCCTTCTAACTAAGCCTTACCTTTAAAAGGTTCTACCTTGTTCCAGTAGCACATACATTAAAGACCAAGCCTTTCACATGTGGTGGTTTTGGGGCATTCTAAACTTAAAGTGTAACACCAGCCTACTTAGTTGTAGATATACTTGTCCTGTACTTGTTTTGAATTTTGTTGAATCCACAGGAATCCTGTCTCAAAGTGTATTTTTAGTGCTACAGATGACTCTGGCAGCTAGAAGTAGTGGGCACACATGCTATGTTAATTACACCAGAAGTACAAGCTTTTGTTTCTCAGCATTATAAAACTCACTCAACCAAGGTACACAGGAATCCTTGGGTTCACAGAAACTGTTGACAGGAAACAAGGTTGCTATAAAGCCAAGTTATTGGATGCTATATATAAAATGTGAAAAATAAAAGTAGCAAATAGTTTGAAATACAGACCCAGTGGTAGTTACAGTATATTTTCTCATCTTTATGACAATTATTACTTTCTCAATGCAATTAGGAGCAAAAATTGTGAACACCATAGCACAAAGAAAGAAAGACATTAAAGCCCTAGTTGGAGGTAGCCATGCTTTGAAGGATGTGTCTGTTTGCTTCGCTGCTCTGCACAAATAATCTATACATATTTGTTTCAATAGAAATATCATATAGCATAGGTTGCCTTTCATATGCTTTCTTTAAATATTCTTAAAAATCCTGTTTTTTAAAAAATAATCTGTTTATTTTTATTTTATGTGCATTGGTATTTTGCCTGCATATATGTCTGTATGGGGGTGTCAGACCCATTGCAACTGGACTTACAGACAGTTGTGAGCTGCCATGTGGGTGTTGAGAATTGAATCCTGATCCTCTGGAAGAGCAGCCAGTGCTTTAACCACTGAACAATCTCTCTGATTCCCTATATATTCTTAATATTTACCATTATCATTAAAAATCTGTCTCCATATTTTTTATGGCTCCACAATATTTCATACTATGCACATCTTAAAATTCGTTGTATTCTAAATCCAAGCACAGAGAACGGGGTGTGGACACAAAGCCCCACTCCTGACCTGAAAGCCGTTTGCAACTGATGGCTGCTAAAGAAAGAAAATCAGTTTTCTCTACTGGAGTAGCCTGGTGTGTCATCAACACTCCAGAGCAGGTCACTGCCCAGGAGTATCTGGCCAACACAAAATGGACTTCATGGCATGGGGTGTGTGTGTGTGTGTGTGTGTGATATTTGTTTTGATTTTAATTTTCTAAATTTTTGTTTGTTTTATGAGGGAGAAAGAACATGAAATTGGGTGGGTAGGAAGATGGGAAGGATCTGGGAGAAATTGGAGAAGAAAGGAATATGATCAAAATATATTTTATTAAAATTTTTTTAAAAATTAAAATAAAAATTTCATACTTGGAAAATTTATTGTGTTCTATTATAGAGTGTGTATGTCATTGCTAGTATTAAATGTGCTGAAATCAGACAACCACACACTGTCTCCTGTGTGAGGCTTGGGTGTTGGGCCACTGGAAGGGCCATGTTTTAAGTATCCTCTAGTTGTATGGAGTTTGCTTTTCAGCAACAGTGAGTGGCTTCTTTCTGTTTGATCTAGAAAGATCAGCGTTGGGAGATGCACCTAGGGAACAATGACATCAGGCTGCCCTCAGCCACGCTGGAAGTGGAGCTTCGCCAGAAATCTGCTGTGTCTGTTCCAATGCACTCAGATCCTAGTCGGCTGCTGACAGTCAGACCTACCACCAGAAACAAGCATGACCAGACAGACGTCTGCATCCCCTATGCTGGCCCGGCTGCTGGGAAGAGCCTCTGTGTTCCTGAACACACGGAGTTTGGCTCATTCCTCATGGATGGAAGGTGAGTGGAAAACAGTCTGTGTAATAGGCACGGAGCTGGTCAACACCAAGTTTCTACATATCTACTCTCCCTCTATATTGTGGGAAAGAATTCCAAAATTTTTGTAGAGACATTTTCAGCATTGATCTTTTTCCTGGTTTAGTTTGGACAAGTGCTACTTTTAAAATATAATAAGCTTAGCTTCAAATGGTAAAGGTGTCATCTAATGATGTGGCATTTTATATGGTTTTTAAAGTATTTCAAATATTATATAATTTTGGAAGTATCTGTCATTCATCTATATCTTAGAAAATACTTTGTTTTTGTAAACATAGCATTTGAATTAATTTAATAATTTTAATGTCATAAACCCTGGATTAGAGGGGACTGGGGCAGGCAGGAGGGATGTAGAGAGAGAAATTTCTGAGTTAACATAAAGAAGAATCACTTTTGATAAAGCTTAAAATACTTGCTCATATAAAGATAATGGATTTTATGTCGATGCTCACATCCTAAATTCATACTTTTATCTTCATATATACATCCTTGTAATGCTGAAAGCATCACCCTCTGGGTGTCTGGAAGATTTGAGGAATATTGAGTTCCTTGTTGGCACAGTTGATAGAGCCCACTCTAAAACCTTGTATCACCACTGAATGAGACAGTATTAGAAAGTAGCTAGACCCTGAGGCTGGAGTCCTCATGAGGAGGGCTGGGGAATACTCTATAGTGTAGATGGATCTTGGTTTTTTACTCATTCCTTGGAAGAGGGACATCTAGGTTGTTTCCAGATTTTGGCTATTACAAATGAAGGTGCTAAGAACACAGTTGGGAAAGTGTTCTTGGGTATGCCTGAGCATACTTTGGGTATATGCTCGATTGGTATAACTGGGTCTTGTGGTTGGTTGGTTCTCAGTTTCCTGAGAAACTGCTGCACTGATTTCCAAAGTGGCTGTACAAGTTTATGACCTAGGCACTCTGCATAGTTGTTACAGTTGTGTAGCTTTGTCCTTTTGTGGAACTCTTAATAGTGGGAACAGGGGCTGTTTCTAACACTTACTGACTTTTGGGATCCTACTTCTCATACTGAGTCACCTTGCCTAGCTTAATACACGGGGACATGCTTAGTCTTACTGCAACTTGATGTTCCATGTTTGTTGATACTCATGGGAGACCTGCCCTTTCCTGGATGCAAACAGGGAATTGGAGGGTGGGCGTAGGGAAATGGGGGGGGGGGACTGGAAGGGAAGGACGTGGTGAGAGTGAATGCTGCAGCAGGGATAAAAAATAAATAGATGAATTTTAAAAACCAAAAAAAAAAAAGGGGGGGCTGGAAGAGCTGGTGAGGCCTCTCTCTACCTTCTGTCTTCATGTGAAGATGTAGCAAGAGGGGCTTGGGCTCCTGAGCTCTGAGACTGGAGAAGTCCAATTAGCCCATTACAAATTAGTCCAGTATGAAAGAAGGTATGTTGTTATGGAAGCAGAAGTGGATAGAGACGCAGCACATTTCGAAAAGATTCACTTACTATATGTGTTTGAGGGTTTGCCTGCATATATGTGGGGTCACTAGACACATAGGATTCTCTGGTGTCGGAGTTACAAATAGCTTTGAGCCACTATGAGTGTGTTCTGGGAAATGAACTCAGGTCTTTTGTGAAAGGAGGAAATACTTTTAACTGCTGAGTCCTCTTTCTAGCCCTAGATACAGCATACCATAGAAATTGTCACAAATTTGTGTTCACAATAGCATCAAGCACATGCATGCATGTGTAAGTAAAATGGGACATATACATAGAATCCATTCAGCCGCTACAAGGAAGGGAATTGGGGTGCCTTTAGAAATATGGGCTAGCCTTGAGGACATTGCCTAAGTGGAATAAACCAGTTACAAGATGACAGGGTCTTTGGGATTCCATTTACTTGGGATACCTTGGAGAACACATTTAGAATGAGAGAGAGACAGAAAAGATCATGCTAGTTTCCAAGCTGTGTGGTAGTGTGATGTGGAATTTCTTAGCGGGATAGAATTTCATCTTGGTAAAATGAGTTCTGGACCTGGATTGTGCTGATAATGGTACAGTATTATAAATGTACTCAGCATCTCTAAAAGACGTACTTAATATGGCTAAGGGGATAAATTTTGTGATGTGTATTTCCCCATAATGAAAATAAGCATGTGGAGTAGAGTGGGTTCTAGTTGACCCCTCCATGTCCTCACCACTACTTATTCTCATTTGCTGTCTTGGTGGTGACCCTTTTGATAGGGGTGAGCCAGATTCTCATTTTAACTTGAACCTGTCTGATAGCTAAACATGCTGAGTTCTTCTTCAGGTATTCATTTGCCACTTAAATTCCTTCTCTTCAGAACATCCATTCAGCTCATTGGCCTACTTATTGGTTCCATGGTTTGTAGAGTTTTGGGCATTTAATTTTTGCAGTTCTCTGTGTATTTTGGGTATTTATCCCCTGTGTGATGGGCAGTTGATAAAACTGATTTTCCTGTTGTCTCTTTAGTGATTATTCTCTTTGCTGTAGAGAAGCTTCTTAACTTCATGCACTCTTTGTCTTTTTTAAATTTATTTATCTTTTACTGATGTTTAGCCTCTTTGTATGTCTGCATGAGATTGTTCTGTCCTGGAATCACAGGCAGTTGTGAGCTATCATGTAGCCCCTGGCTGTCTTGGAACTCACTCTATAGACCAGACTGGCCTTGAACTCACAGAGATCATCCTGCCTTTCCCTCTGGAGTGTTGGGATTAAAGGCTTGAGCTACTGCTGCCTTTTTGATTTTTATTTTTGCTTTAAAAATTTTTTTTCTTTTGCCAGTTCTTGGGGTTATTTCCTATGCTACTGAAGTTCTGATTAGCAGAACTGCCTATACAACTATGGTAATTTAAATAATAATAGCCCCCATAGGCTCATATTTGAATGCTTAGTCATCATGGAGTGGCACCATTTGAGAAGGATTAGGAGGTGTGGTCTTGTTGGAGAGAATGTGTCAATGAGAGGCAGGGTCTCTCTCTCTCTCTCTCTCTTTCTCTTTCTTTCTGTCTCTCCATCTCTTTGTCCCTCTCTCTTTCTATCAGATTTGAAGATCTCAGCTACTGCTCCATTGCCTGCCTATATGTCACCATGCTCCCTGCCATGCTGACAATAATCTAAACTTCTGAAACTGTAATCAAGTCTCCAGTTAAATGTTTTCTACCTTGGTCATTGCGTCTTCACAGCAACCAAAAATGACCAAGACACTGACATACTTAAGTGTCTAATGTTGTATGTGGTTTCTGGCCTGGACTTTCTGGCCTAGCCAGACCCACATCCCATAGTCCCACTGAAACACACACAGACACTTATATTAACTGTACGCTGATTGACCTGGGGCCCAGGCATATAACTTGCTAACTCTTGCTCTTAATCTAACCCATGGTTCTTATCCTGTTCAGCCATGTGGCTCAGTACCTTTTTTCAGAGCAGCATAGGTGTCTTCTGCATCTTCTGGCTTCTCTGAGGTATTTCTGCAGTCTCTGCTCTGTTCTTCCTGTTCCCAGAGTTTTCTTAGTCTGGTAGCCCCACCCATACTTCCTGTCTGCCTTTGGCCAATCAGCATTTTTTATTAAACTAGTAGGCAGAGCAACTATTTATAATGTAACATAAATCTGCTACAGTCAAATTTATGTATTGTAGAATTTTCAGAGTTTCAGGTCATGCACTAAGGTCTTTGATTTATTCTAAATTTTTTTAACTCTGTTAAAAAGGCTATATTTTCTGCAATGTATGTTTCTGAAAGAATAATGGGCTTTGTCAAGGGTCTTTCTGCATTGACTGAGAAGATCATGTAGTCTCTATTCTTAAGTCTCTTTACATGCTGAATTGCACTTTTTGATTTGCACATGTTGAGTCAACCTTGTATCCAGTAGAAAATAAAACTTGGTTGTGGTGTGTGGTCTAAATGTGTCTTTAAATTAAAATTTTTTAAAAATTTCTGTATTTAGTTGTTACAGTAGACAGAGGCCCAGACTCACAGACCTGTAGTCCCAGACCGCTTAGCCACCTGTAGTTGCTTAGGCCCCCCAAAATGATTCAGACACTTATATTAAGTTCATGCTGTTTGGCCTATGGCTCAGGCACATTGCTAGCTTGCTCTTTCATTTTAAATCAACCCATTTTCATCAATCTGCTAAATATTAATATTTACAGCATATAGAAAGACATTCCCACATCATCTAGTTCATCAGAGAAACTGATCCATAGTTTTCTTTCTTGAATCCTTGTCTGGTTTTGGTATCAGGGTTATGCTTATTGTTTGGGATGAGTTTGGCATTTCTCCTTTCTAGTTTATGGAACACCGAGGAGCTTTAGAATAAAAGTGAAAAGACTAGGCACCCTGTCTCTTTCCAGATTTTAGAGGAAATATGGTTTTAGTTCTTCTTTGAAGATTTGGTAGAATTCAGTAATAAACTGCCAGGCTCTGGACTTTCTTTTATTGGAGGGTGTTTATTAGGGTTTCATAACACTTGCTTGTTATTATATTTTCCTTCTTTGCATATTCAGATCTCTGGTGGTCACTCTTAGGTTTGGCTTTGGAGTACTGGGCAGAGTCTCTCACCCTCATAATACTCTCCTCACTATACTTCTGGGTGGCTAATATTTTAAATAAGGGTGTCTCTCAAGTACATTGAGAGGATGAAAAGTGTTTGAGATGAGTACATTCAGATGACTTCTCTCTGTACTTTCAAGGCCTCCTGATTATTAATTATCCTGCTGGAGAAATGCAGCTGTGGTTATCATGCTCATCCTTAGAACTCTGAGATTTTTCAGGCTCAACAGCCAGCTAAATGGCTTCAGAATTTGATCTATGTACTGAATTGGTTAGTTTTATATCAACTTGATACAAGCTAGATTTATTTGGGAAGATGAACCCTCAACTGAGAAAATGCCTCTACCAGACCAACCTGTGGTAGCTGATTGTGGATGGAGGAGGAAATAGCTCACTGTGGGTGGTATCATGCCTGGGATGGTGGTCATGAGTGCTGTAAGAAGGCAATCTAAGCAAACCACCGGAATAAGCCAATAAGCAGCCCTCTTCCATTGTTTTAGGGAGATTATGTTGTTCCATTGTAAATAATTGTCCCCGCCTATGAGTTTAATAAAAAGTTCTGATGGCCAAAGGCAGACAGGAAGTGTGGATGGGGCTACCAGATTAAGAAGACTCTGGGAACAGGAAGAACAGAGCAGAATGCCAGAGAGAAGCCAGAAGAAGCAGAGGACAACTATTCTGCTCTGAGAAAAGGTACTGAGCCACATGGCTGAATAGGATAAGAGTCATGGATTAGATTAAGGGTAAAGAGTTAGCAAGTTACATGCCTGGGCCTTAGGCCGATCAGTCTAAAACTATTGTAAGCATCTGTGAGTCTCTGCAGGTCTGTGGGTCTGCAGGTCTAAACCTTGAGGCTAGGCCTGAAAATCTGGGTCAGAAACTTCTCTTTCTCTAGGTTCTTGTCCCAAATTTCCTCAACTATGGACTTATGACCAAGGCAATTTACTGAGTTTATTGGGCTTATGATTTCACAGGTTAATTCTTGATCAGTATGGCTGGGAGCATGATGGTAGGCAGTCAGGTATGATGTAACTAAGAGCTCACATCTTGAGACACAAACCCAAAGGAGAAGAGGACACTGGGAATGGCGTGAACCCTTTGATGTCCAAGCCTCCAGTGACACACCTCCTCCAATAAAGCCACACCTCCTAACCCTTCTCAAACAGCTTCACTAACTGGGAATAATTATTAAAACATATGAGTGTATGGGGGCCATTTTCATTCAAATCACCACAGGACTTATAAGCTACAGAGTGAAATAAACCTTTACCTCCCCAAGTTGCTTTTGGGCATGTTTTTTCACAACACAAACCCTAATTCAGACCCCTACTGGCTTCAGATTTAGGACTGTCAAACTCTATGGTAATTCTCAGTTGATAAGATTTGATTCTGGCTACTGAAGGTGGGGTTACTTATCTTTATTCACTTCTAGTTGAAGGTAGGCTCCTGCCTCCTGCACCCTTTACTAGCCTTCTAGTTCTACAAAACTGCCTTTCTATGCCTTTTATTCCCCAGCGTCTATGGCAGGCCAAATTGAAACTCCTCAACCCGTGGATATTTCCTAACCTTAGGCCTCCAAGTAGTTTAGTTATTAACAGAAGATTCTGTTGAGATTGCCCATCAGATGTCCTCTGAATTATCCAGCATGGCACAGGGGGATTTCTCCCCACTTCTGATCTCTCTTCCAGAGGAACCACATCTTACTGTATACAGTAGTTGGATTTGAGGCGTAAGAGGGCTGTGCTCTTGTCCTGAGGGAGGAATATTCAGTTTTCATCTCACTCACCTAAGTCTGCTCCCCAGAGAAGCCCTTGGCTGTGTTTGGCTGGCTTCTCAGTATGGAATATTCCTGCTTTTTTCCATTTCACTGTTTAGAATAAAGTTCAGTTTCTTATTCAAACACACTCCTTCACTGGCTCTCACAGAAGCATCCACCAACCTGTCTCACTCAGAAGATCCTCAGTATTAATGGAGTCTTACTGTTCATTCCCGTCTATAAGGTGCTGCTCCCTGGACTGCCAGTTAATTGTCCACATTTTCCCTTGTTCTTTGTTTATGTTCTCCATAGCTTTTGGAGTTCCTTTAAGACTTTGGTTTTCTTTTTATCTAGTTCATAGATAGCATCTCTATCCCAGCCTAGCCTAGAACTCATGATGCAGCCCAGGCTGTCTTCAAATTAGCATGGACTTACATGCCTCAGTTCCAAGTCTTACTTCCCTGTTGTACTTCTAACCAAAATTTTCAGTGAAGATCTTAGGACTGTCCAGTGTCCAGACTTGAGGGACACTTGGCCTAGGATTCTTCTTGGCACACACTGAGGCTTCCAGGAAGAGGCCTCAGTGTTGTATGTATGTACACATGTATGCGTTGCCAAAAGCTCACTTCCTTTTCCATTATGTTTCTGAAAGTGAGCAGTTGTACCACCTCTCTGCTAGGAGGGCAATGGGAATAGATTGACTTTGAAGCCTTTTTTGGGAGCAGCCATAAAACTAGGCCTGAAATTAAGGAAAGTCCTTGTGACTTCTCTCAAGGAGATGCTCTCATGTTTTCTTAATGTCATTTTCAGAAATCTAAATGAGTGTTTGATACTTGCAGCTGCTTCTTGAGGACTGCCTCCAAATGGAGCCCAGGCTCCTTATGGCCTGCACACCTTCTGCACCCAGCTCTTGAAGGACAACTGTACCACCCAGTGTCAGCGACCTGACCCCAGAAAGATCCCCAGAATCACACCAACTTTCTGAATGCAAATGCAAAGTAAGGTTTATTATAGCTACAACTGAGCTCAGCTCCTGACTGTCACACAGCAGTTCCAGTGGAGAAGAGCTCCCCACTACTCAAAGCAGGGCTTTTAAAAGCAAAGATCAAAGGTCACAGAAAAGCTATTATCAGGCTGGGAGGTGAGAGGCTACTTTCTAGTGCCCAGAGGAAGTTACTTTACTATTGCTATCTTGTCCATCCAGTGGGCAGCTGCTGGCTGATTGGTTGTCTTAGGATGGGGAAAAGATACTTAGCAGCTGGGCTAGAATGTCCTCTGATTACTCAGGACCTTGGGTGTTTGGCCTTCAGAGTTTAGAAACTTCTCAGGATGGGAACTAGAAACTTCTCAGCTCTAAAAATAGCTCCAGGCCTCAAGGTGGAGGGACTTTTGTTTCTACACAACCACTATACTGTAGGCCAAGTGAGATTGCAGGCCTTCCCCAGGCCTGAGGGGTGGGGAGGCAGATCTAACACTTAGCTTTTGTCAACTTCTGTTTCAAGGACAAACCTTGGGCCTCATTGAAAAAGGAGAGCCACTCAATAGCCTTGAAGACTCTTCCTGGTTCCTTGTGTGATGCCTTTATCACCTTGTGTGATGGCAGCTTTATCCAGCAGGAGCTAGCCATCTCTTCAATCCTTAAGATAGTCACTTGGTGTCATATCTGTTGGCAGCTGAGTGTCACTTGTCCGCTTAAAGGAATTGGTCAGTGGATTTTTCCCATCCCCAATTACTTCATTCTACAACCCTGCCTTTAGGTCAGTTTCCATGAAGAAAAGGTAGACCACATGTTCTTAGAAAGAATAGACTTGCAAAATTTAACATTTCTTAGTTTTGAATTTTGTATAAGCGATGAGCTTTCTTGCTAGCCATATTAGAGCTTTTTTAAAAAATGTAGACATAGATGGAAATATAACAACTGTGCAGTACTTACCTAGCATTCTCTCGGCTCCATCCCTACCACTGAAAACAAAGTCAGGAATGGTCCCTATCAATTCTTACTTGTTTCCCATTTGAACTGTACTGTCCTTTGCTTTGTACTGAGGCCACCAATGCTCACAGTTAGAACTATAAAGGGTGGAGAAACTCACCGTGTGAGACTCTAAGAGACATCTCTCATGTAAAAAGAAAAGGGTTTTAATATTTACTGAGAATACTCAGGGCTCAGCTCATTGAACACTCAGGAACAGAGAGAGAGTGCCAAGCTGAAATCGAACAAAGCTTTTATAGGTCATGGAGGGTTGCTACATGCAGGAATGCACATGGCAAGTGACATATCTCAGGAATGCAGGAGGCAGATCTTGGAACTTTAAGCACATTCTTTGTTTATCAGGAGGGAGTGGTGAACAGCCAAAAAGAGTTAACTGGATTCGCCCCTCAACATTTCTCACTTTTTTTTCTTATGTAAATCTCTGATCTTAGAGATTGTCTAGGTCATTTAGGACTGAATATTGTTGTCTAACAATATTGACATTTTTGATTTGCTCTTGCAGAAGGCTTATTATTTTAGAACACATGGTCTTATAGTTGTTATTAAAAGTAGCAGAATCAATTGCCCAGCTAAAGCAGTGTAATGAGCCAAGGAGACTTAGCAAACTAGGATTTAAACTACCCCTGTTGCCCCTCCTGTTCTTTTTATTAATCTGTTTGCCATGTGGCCCATGACTTACCTGCATTTTTTACATGTTTTTTTCTTAGGCGGCTGGGTCAGTCTGTTCTCACTCTGTCTTTTCCTTTTTTTTTCATACTGCCTGTCATGGGCTGAAACAGCTCCTTTATTTAAAGATTTACATTCACAGTAAATTAGGAGGAGGAATCAGAGCATAGGTAGGAGGAGCAGGGCAGAGTCAGGAGATTGAGCCAGAAGCCCAAAGGAGCAACATGTAAGGAACACAGGTGAGCCATGGGCCATGTGGCAGGAAAGATTAATAGAAATGGGTTGATTTAAGATGTAAGAGCTAACTAGCAATGTGCCTGAGCCATAGGCCAAACAACATGAAGTTAATATAAGTGTCTGAGTCATTTCTGGGGGCCTGAGCAGCTGTGGGCAGTTAAGGGGTCTGGGGCTTCAGGTCTGTATGGGTCTGGATCTCTGGCTGCCCTGGTCCAAGAAATCACACTACTACACCTCCCCCTTTCTGCCTAATCAAAAAGGAAGGTTTTCATTTTAACATAGCAAAATTACATATAACAAAATAGCTATCAAGTAAGAATTACAGTTACAATATCTAGTCTATTTGTATTTTAGCAAAATTAAAGAAAATACTCTATCATCTACCTTATCCTTATGAATCTAAAGTTTTATATCTAATATATCTTAAAATAACCAAGAAAAACTATGTAACTATCTAATCTTCAACTACATCAAAGACCACAGAAGGATATATTTACCTAAGTAAACCAGAAGCGCAAGCAACTTCCAAAATCTAGAAATGACAGAGATGATACCTATCTGCCTGGACAGTCACCCAAAGTTCCTTGATAAAGTTGGGGCATCCATCTTCAGCCTACAGGCCCAGAGTCTCTTTTCATCTCAGTGAAGCAGGAAATCTGCTCTGCCCATTTATCAGTCACTTCTCCTCAAGTCCTGAAGAATGACAGTTTTCTCTGCAAAGCAGGAGCCTGAATGACCATCTCGGCTTGTTCTGCCAAAGTTCAGAGGTCACCTTCCTATGGAACCTGCATGTCCAGTTTTAACAGAATACTGTCAAGCAGTCAATATAAGAACAGGTTCATGTCCAGTGGCTAACCGATGCCACAAAAAAACTAATCTCCATATGGAATTTCTTCAATGCCCATTTTTCTCCTGAAGTAAATTGGTGCTACCAGGAGCAGACCTGTCTCACTGTCCAGAAAAGTCTAAGTTCTTATGATGTTTTACATGCCATATTCTGTAGGTCTTAGAAGTGTTTGAAGATTAACTATCTAATTGAAATATATCTTTGTATACCTAAAAATCTAACTAACATGCATTTCTTAATTATACATTACAATTTTAAATCAGTTACATAAACATTATATCTTAAACAAGAGTAGAAAAATGCATACAGCATAAGAGAATTGACCTTAAATTTATATCAATAAACCAAAATCCATACCAATGTAAAACATTTTGAGATTAACAGCTGATTTCCTGATCTAAGTAAATTCAATAATCTAATTAAAAAAATCATTCATATACCATATCCCCTTTTTCTTCTTAGAAAGAGATTAACTATGACCATTAACCATATATAATGAAAACAAACATTTATAAACAATATTTGGGGAATTTGGTCATTGTTTTCCATTATTACTTCTTGCTGACTAAAGGGCATTGAAAATCTCATGGATTGTTGAGACTGGATCAGTCTGTAGCCCTGAAGCTGATATGGCCATCTCTTCCCATCAGAGTTTTTTTTCAGGGGGGTCTTGGTTGATGAAACCATATTTGCCTGGAAGTAATTCATAGGTTCTCATCTTCTGTGGAAACAAAAGCAGAACTCTTCCAAAGCAATAAATCCTTAGACACAAATTTCAAAATCAAAATACCTATAAAATATATATTCTTGTTTAACTTAGTAGCCTTTGCATTTGCAATCCATTGTCTTTCTGCAGTTAGCTCATTAACAGTTAAAAAAATTAAAAGAAAACACAATAATAACCAAAATCTAGATATTGTGTCTATTTTCCATCTTTACATGGGCTTATTATATTTTTATTACTCTATTTCTCTTTTTAAAGACTTTCTCTATCCTCCTTCTTTTCTCTCTGAAGGCTATGTACCTTTTACACACACTGTAACCCATTTACCATTTTTTTTTCCATCTGAATCTGTTTTATTGTGAATCCTTAATCATTTTTCAACCAGAAGAGCTTTTACAATATTCACACTCTCTTAAAGAGCCACACAGTGTTTGCAGATAAAGCTGAATCAGTAAGTTCTCTTAAAGGGATTGCGTCTCTGTTCGTGGCCAGCAAACAGAGCAGACCTAAGAAAATGCGCTATTAAGAAACCGTCTTTGTTTCCTTTTTGTTCAAAATAAACTAAACCTTAAATCAATCACATGCTACTAAGTCTTCTGTGAGATTTCAGGAATTTGCCTGGTTACAGTTTATACTGCCTGCTGCCAGTCCGCCGGTGCCATTTTGAATGTAGCCCAGATGCTGCACTTTCTCTGTAAAATGACCCGCTTCAGATACACAATTTGGAAGCTGCTTTGACTCAGTTTCTGGGCTAAAACCCTTTCAAAACTTTCTCAGGCTTTAAGTGGATATTCGGCCCACATTGGAAGCCATCTGTTGTAATGAGGCTTCTTGGTCCGGGGCAGCCAGGGATCCAGACCCACAGACCTGCCACCCCAGACCCCTTAGCCACCCACTGCTGCTCAGGCCCTCAAAATGACTCAGATGCTTATATTACGTTTATGCTGTTTGGTCTATGGCTTTAGGCACATTGCTAGCTTGCTCTTACATCTTAAATCAACTCATTTCTATTAATCTTTCCTGGCTCGTGGCCCATGGCTCACCTGCGTTCCTTACATGTTGCTCCTTTGGGCTTCTGGCTTGGTCTTCTGACTCTGCCCTGCTTCTCCTACCTATGCTCCTGATTTCTCCTCCTACTTTTTCTATGGTGCCTGTCATGGCCCAAAACAGCTCCTTTATTTAAAGATTGCTATTCACAGCGTACAGAAAGACATTCCCATATCAGTGCTCTCTGTAGTAGTTTGAATAAAAATGACCTCCATAGGCCCATAGGGAATGGCACTATTGAAGATGTGGTCTTGTTGGAGAAAGTGTGTCACTGTGGAGGTGGGCTTTGAAGTTTCATATATGCTCAAGACACACCCAGTGAGACAGTTTTCTTCCTGCTGCCTGCAGATCAGGATGTAGGACTCTCAGCTCCTTTCCAACACCTTGTCTGCCTGGGTGCTGCCATCTTTCTTCCCACAAAGATGATAATAGCCTAAACCTCTGAAACTAAGCTAGCCCCAATTATTTTCCTTTATAAGGGTTGTGACCTTGGTATCTCTTCACAGCAACAGAAACTCTATCTAAGACACATACACTCTTTCTTTTTTAAATCCTAGCTTTGAGTCATTAGATGTGAGTATATAACTTGGAGTAACCAGAGATACCAGGAAAAGTAAAAATGGACTATGGGGTGTTAACCAGGCCAGAGCTTCTACTGAGGGACAAATCTGGGTCCATGGCCCATAGCAGCCAGAGTCTGAGCAATGTCTGTGGCTCCTATTGCAACTTAGGCCCATGTGGTTGCCCAGGGTCTGATCAACCACCTGAGATCATGTTGGTGCCCAAGGGCCATGCTGCTTCTGGAGTCATACAGACCTAATGGTACTTTCTATTATCATGTATCATGGTGAAGTCTGGGCTAGGGCTGCAGCTAGGGGCCATGTCTAGGTCTGTGGCCCTACTGCAGCCAGAGTCTGAGTTGATGTCCTTGGCTCTTATGGCCATTGGGGTCATGGTGGTCTGGGTGGCCTGTGCTGCCACTTGGAGCAATGGTAACATTCCAAGCTGCTGCAAAGGACCATGCTTGAGTCTGTAGTTCTATAATACCCAGGTTCTGTGTTGAAGTCAGTGGTCCAAGTTGCCACCAAGGACCGCGCATGTCAGGACTGAATCTATATTGATGGTAGAGGGCCAAACTGCAGCTGGTGCCATGCAGATCTGACTGATCTGTGCTGCTACCTTATGCCATGGTGACATCTGGGGCAGAGCTGTACCTGAGGGCCATGTCTGGGTCTGTGGTCCTACCATATTCAGGGGTTGTGTTGATGTCTGAGGTTCCTGTTACCATTGAAGGCCATCTAAATGCCCGACCAAGATCTGGGGCCTGTGGTGTCTGAGGGCCACCCTGCCACTGGAGCCATGCTGATCTGAATGGCCTACACTGACACCTGGGCAATAGTGACATCCAAACCTGGCTATTGCCAAGGACCATGTCTGGGTCTGTGATCCTACTACAGCCAGGAACTGTGTTGAAGTCTGAGGCTTGTGTTGCCACTAAAGATTACATGGAATCCCAGGACCAAGTAACCTGTGACCTTGTTGGTGTCCAGGGGCCAAGCAACCAAAGCCACCCTGATCTGGGTGACCTGTGCTACTACCCAGAGTCAGGATGTCATCCAACCTTTTGCCCAGGGCCAGGTATGGGTCCTTGGTCCAGCTGCAGCTGGAGTCTGGGTTAATATCTGTGACCTGTGTCACCTCAGGGGCCATAGGAACTATGTGTGATAAAATCAGAGGGCCATGATGACCAGCTCTGCCATTTGCTGGCCCTGGGATAGCTGGCCCCACCCCTCACTGGATGCTGTAGCAAGAGAACTGGCTCAACCCTCATGGGAGAGCTGGAGAAGGATGCCCTCAGTGGTCTGAACTGACCAGCTCAACTACTGCCCTGGCCCACATCTGGACCTGGGGTTGGCTCACCCTAACATCTACTCCATCTAGAACCTGCTGGATCTCATGAAGGGACTGGTCCTGTGAAATGATACCCTCAGGAACTCCATGATTTGGGTAGCTGTGTGATATAAGAGAAGAGTTTCATAGAGGATCTAGTGATGATGATGTACCAGAAATCAGAGGTTTGCAGTACAGCAATGACTCATTGTGATGACGAATCTGCAAATAGAGCTGATTGGCCAAAAGGGTACAGTGTGTGATACACTGCAGCTCCGAATGCCACCAGGACAAGTGCAGAGGTGTTGGAGAGGTGGAAACATGGAGGAACAAAGTTTTTTGTGTTTTGTTTGCTTGTTTTGTTTTGCACTGGTTTGATTTTTTTGGAAAATTTTCTTTTGTAGGAGGTACTGCAGGGTGAGCGAAGGATATGGAGGGATGGGATAAGAGCAGAATTGGGGTGCATATTATGAGATTCCCAAAGAATAAAGAAAGACATTGTGTTAAATTAAAAAAGAAAGGATCATGCGAGTGAAAGTGAGGCAGAGAGAAGGAGCTCCAAAGAAGGTAGAACAGAGGTTCTGCTTCTAAAGAGTAGGACACAGTGCTGAGTGGGAAATGGGGAAATGGCAGCAGATTTAACAGAGAAGGGCAAGGGAGGGCAATACAGGAGAGAGAGGAAGCGGGGTAAACAACACTAAGGATGTTTGAAAAAGGCATAGGGGAATGTATTCTTTTATATTTACTTAAAATATATACACAACACTGTAACTGTATGCGTAGGCATGCACATGTACAAGCAGGCACACATATTTTCAGTGATGTCATCATAAAGATGATGCTTTCTGAAAAGCTATAGACTATCAAAAACGTCAGTGTCAGCTATGGGAACCCTCCCTTCCAGTTGTGATCAAGGGAGTCCAAGAGACTCCTAAAGTGATATAGGCAATTGCTATCACCTTGGATTGTTTCCCAGAACTGGGAAGTAAGACCCTATTGCTGAGGACATTACCACACACATTGGGCACAGGACCTGAAGGCATCCTTTATGAGGGCTACCTCTCATAACACCAGAAGTTTCTATGTAAGCTGCCAAGGAAGAAAACCAATCAGGAGCCTTACCCAGCTGTAAAGCCTGTGAACCACAACAATGACCTGCACAGCAGGACACCCCCAAGGGTGCAATAGTGGTATTCACATATTTGGGATAATCCACAGCCATTTAAATGGATTTAAGGTTTACTCACCAGGAGGGAATTCCTGTTTGGTCAAATAAACCCAACCAACTACCTATGGCTAATGATTTGTGGATTCTAAACACCTAGTCTTTATATTTTAAATGTTAATATAGTATGTATCACACCTTGAGCATGTTGCCCCAAGTGTTCTCCACCTTCTCCATCTCCTTCTAGATAATTCCTTTGTTCCCTCTGGTACATTCTGCTTTCATGTTACACATACATAGATATTTCTTTGTGTCTGTATAGAATCCAGGAAGCATACATGAGAGAACAGAAGAGACATTTGCCTTTCTGAAACTGGCATAATTCACTTAATATAGTTATCTCTAGTTGTATTCATCTTTCTGCAAACAATGTAACCTTGTTTCATCCTTATGGTTGAGAAAATTCAATTGTTAAAAAAAATGAATATCACATTAAAAAAAAAAACCAACCATTAATCTGTTGTTGGACACATAGGTTGGTTCCATGACAGAGCTGTTCTGAACAAAGCTGCAATAAACGTTGATGTGCCAGTGTCTCTGTGGTGTGTGGACTTGGAGTCCTTTGGATAAATACCCAGGTGTGGTAGATCTAGATCACTTTCAACCTTTGAGAGGCTTCCATACTGATTCTCACAGTTGCTATATGAATTGACTGCCCCAGCCAGGTGGGTTATCATCAATGGAGACTCTAGAAGGGGGAAAGGCAAATGACAAGGAGAAGAGATGTAAAGAATTGGCAGCAAGACAATATTCTGATCAAGCCGTGATATTTTATTTTTCTCATGCAGGTTTTATAGCAAGCCAAGCAGGAAGTAAATGCAGGTTGGAGAGTTCTCAGAGCCAGGTTGCCTAGTAATCTAACCACAACTTGTTCTCAGTAATGGTCAGCTGCACAGGTACTGGAACTTGGGCTTTTTCCAAGGGCTTTGTATGATTTCTATGAAATAGCCAAGGCAGAGAGGGAGAATAGAAACTTGGTTTCTGGAAGGGGACCACAATACCAGCCTAGCCAACATCCAGAGTCTGTGTTCTCTCTGGGAAGTCCTGCAGCACATTGGTAAAAATAGAATCCAAGTAGAGACCTCTTTACAAATCATAAGCAAATGCCTGCAGATTTTCTAACTGACTTGCTGGTTTCCAGAAAGTCTAGCATATGCCACAGAAGAGCCAGAAGCCAAAATTCCTTCTCAGGTCAGTGCTAACCACAGATTCTGGAGTGGGGAGGAGACCTTCCCCTTCGTCTCAAGGCTTCTGCAAGAAAATGTCCGGTGTGAGCCTACAGAACTGACTTGTCCTGAACTGGAACCATGGAACCTGTAAGTCATGACATGAGACATCAACCATCCACTCCCATGTAGTCTTAATGAACCCAGATTTTGAAGGGATAAATAAGGAATTAAGAGTTGTTTCTATGGGATGGCCAGAAAAGTAAAAGCTATTTGAAGGTTTGCCCTAATAGTGAGGCAACATGGAGCAGGCCCTAGCTGGGGTCAGACCTCTGAGATCTAGAGAAGAGGAATGCTTTCTATCCAGGTCCTACTGATGAGCAAGCACTGAAGCCATGTATGTTACCTCCTTTTTCCTATCTGTGTATGTGTCTTAGCCAGGGTTCTATTGCTGTGAAAATACACCATGACCACAGCAACTCCTATAAAGGAGAAACATTTAATGGAGTGGCTTATATTTTCAGAGGTTCAATCCATCATTATAATGATGCAACATGGTGGCATGCAGGCCAACATGGTGCTGGAGAAGTAACTGAGAGTCCTACATCTTGACCCAGAGGCAACAGGAAGTGGTCTGTCCCACTGGGTGAGGCTTGAGCATATATGAGACCTCAAAGTCTACCTCCACAGTAACACACTTCCTCCAACAAGGCCACACCTCTTAATAGTGCCACTCACTTGGGGGGACTTTCAAACCATATTAGTAGAAAGCATGATTGTTTTAGCTTATATCTTCACTTTCACTTTTCTAGCTTTGTTCCTTTATGAAGTGGGTATTAACATTCCTGTGTGTGTGTGTGTGTGTGTGTGTGTGTGTGTGTGTATGTGTGTGTGTGGTTACCCTACAGAGGGGATAATGCTCTTCCCAGAAGCCACAGCTTGTCAAAATAAAAATCCCAGTACCAGAGATAGTTCCTGGCTTCTTGAGGAGGAAAAGTCAATTTTCTTTAAAGATGTAGCTCCCACACATGTGAGTATATAGGCAGCACAGACTGGACTCGGTGGCCTATAGAAAGAGTGAGGTTGCAAAATTGGGTGAGGCTTGGATCTCGGAGACATTGGGGGAAAGAATGTAGAGTGAATATCATCAAATATACTGTATGCATGTATGAAATGCTCAAAAGGACAATAAAATATATAAAAATAAAATGCCAGTTTATATGTTGTAAACTTTAAAATACTTTTTCAATTGCTGTAAATGCAGTAAAATTGTATTATATTGATATTTAAGTATTGTTTTATAACTATATAATAAAGATCTGTAGTTATATATTTAAACATATATAATCTTTGACATTTTAATCTTTTTTAAAAAACAAATTGTATTTTTGACAATTTCATGTATATGTTGTATTTTAATCATATTGACTCCATTATCTTCTCTTGTCTCCCACCAAAAACACTTTTTCTTCACAATTAATCATCCTATTTTTCTATTTTGACTCATTGAGTTCAATTAAGATTGCTTGCATGAGCACAGGTAGGAGGGATATTTACTAGCACGTTGGCAATTAAACTATGTTTATACTACCGCAATATATATATATATATATATATATATATATATATATATATATATATATATATATATATATATATATATATATATGTCTCCTTCTCCGCTAGGAATCATCAGCTGCCATTAACTTCTCAAGGCGGGTTAGAGCCTCAGGAGCTCTTCCCCATTTGTGCTAGGATGCTGTCAGGCAAAATCTTTTTTCACGTCGTGTGCAGCTGCTGTTGAGTACCTGAGTGTAACAACCCCACATGTCTGGAAAACAGCTCTCCACAGCACTGCTCACCATCCTCTGGCTCTTATAGTCCTTCTGCTCCGTCTTTGACAATGTTCTCTGAGCCTGAGGATGATAAGCATAGAACAGTCCCTTATTTTCAGCACTTTGACTAGTCATGAATTTCTTCAGCAACCACTATTCATTGCAAAATCAAGCTTTCTTACCTAACTAGGGAACAGTGCTAATGTGTGGCCATAAATATAAATATTCAGGGGATGGCTTGAATGGTACTCAGCAAAACAACAGTAGCTACTTCCCTCTGAGGGTTGTGATACCCCCAGCCATGGGCTTTTGACCAAATTCATAGTACCAGGCACGGATCCTCTCCTGTGGAGTGGGCCTTAAATCCACTTAGAAAGCAGCTGGTTATCCTCACAATAGTTATACCACAGTTGCATCAGTGGACATATTTCATTTGGCAGTTCAGTTGTATAGCATGTAAAGTTTACGGATTGGCAACACTATTGCTTAATTTTCTCCCCTAGAAGACTCTATAGAATAGCATAGTCTTCTAGCACTATGAAAACTAGATAGCAATGGGGAGTGGATGGAAGGATGGGCTTACAGCCCATTTCCAGCTTGATGTCTCTGTGTCATATAATCAAAGCATGAAGTATCTTCAGCACTATTTCTGATATATAAGTGCAGTGTCAATAACTTGTATTATTTTGGGGACCTCAGGGCTTCTCTAATAATTTCTAGAGAAGTATCCTGCCCCAGCACTGAGATTTTTGTTTAATAATTTGTGCTTTCTGAAATTATCATCTTGTTTAAACTATGTTTTGTTGTCATCATTACCTTCATTATTATAGTTGTTTTTAAACTAGCTTTCAGAGTAGTAGTTTTCTGTGTGGCTCTCCCCCATACTCTCTGGTTAACTCAGCCATATATCTCTTCTTTTCCTAAATTCTTGCATCCTTATCCCCACGTAAGCCTTTTCATTGCTAGCTCCTGCTCACAAGCCATATATGTTCTGCTGTTCACCTCATAACACCTCCTTCATTGGCTGTCTTGCTCCCTTTCCATCTTTCTGGGCTCTATACACACTCATTCCAACTCAGCACGAACAATTAAAATTTAAAACTATGATCATGTACGAGTGAGAGCCACCAGCATTTGTCTCATTGAACTTGGCTTACCTCACTTAGTATAATATTTTTCAGTTTCACCCATTTTTCCTGAAGATTTTATTTTTCTATATAGCTGAATAAGATTCCATCGCCTATGTACCATATTTTTATTTTTGATGAACCTTTAGGCTCATCCTTTAGGTTCCATGTTCTAGCTGTTGTGAGTAGAGAAGCAGTAAATGTGGCTGAGCAGGTAAGTATCTGCACGTATAAAGCTCTTTGGGCACATGCACAAGAGTGGTATAGCTAGGGCATATGATACTTCTAGTTTAACCTTGTAGGAAACCTCACTGCTCATTTCCATGATGGCAGCTTCAGTTTACACTCACACCCTCTTTTCCTGCAGCCTCAACACAGCTGTCACTAGTTTTCTTGATGGTGAACATTTTGGTTGGGGTGAGACAGATTGTAGTTTTAATTAGTATCTCACTGGCTGCTAGTGATGTAGAGTACTTAAAAGTCATCTGGCTGGGCGGTGGTGGCACGCACCTCTCATACCAGCACTTGGGATGTAAAAACCAAAATAAAAGAGAGAAACTTACTAATCTCTCTCTCTCTCTCTCTCTCTCTCTCTCTATATATATATATATATATATATATATATAGAGAGAGATTAGTAAGTTATTTCTTTTTGAGAGTTCTCTGTTCAGTTTAACAGTCCACTTTTTGTTTTGTTTTACTTTTTAAATTTTATTTTTTTAACAGTCCATTTTTTGATAGACTTGTTTGTTTGTATAGTCTAGATATCAATCCTCTATCTGATAAGATTTTTTCTGACTCTGTGGGCTGCCTTTTCACTCAGCTGCCTGTTCTCTTTGCTGTACAAAAGTTTCTGAATCTCATGGGTGCCCTTGTTGCTGACATAAGGTCACTGAGGGCTGGACTGTTATAGTTCTCACCTCTGCCTGTTCTTTAAAGTGTCTTCCTGCTTTGTCCATCAGTGCATCCTTTGTTTTCAGTCCTAGCTCACTTGGCCCATGTGGAATGTTTTTGTTCATTGTGAGAGATAAAGGCTGTGTTTTGTTCTTCTGTAGACATGCAGTTATCACAGCACTATTTGGTGAAGAAGTTTTATTTTTCCCGAATAAGTATTTCTGGAATTATAGTTTAAAAGTGTACAATTCAGTGGCAGTTAGATTGATGATATATAGTCATCATAACTATGTAATTTAAAAGTGTTCTTACTACCCTAGACAGGCATTTGGCATTCATTAAAGCAGCAATTCCTTAACCTCTCTCCTGTACTGGTACCAAAACCCAACTTCAGTCTCTATTTGCTGATAATAGCTGTTTTATGAAAGTGGAGCTACACAAAAAATATTCCTTTACTGAAATTCTTGTTCATTTATTCAGTAGATGCACAAGCTTCATTATGTAGTATGTACCATTTTTTTTAATTTTAAAGATATTTTTAACTTTATCATAAAAGACTTGGAAATAAAAATCCCCACTAAATTATAGTATGTACCTTTCCTTTTTTATGGGGAAACAATATTCCATTATATAGATTTGTCACATTTTGCTTACTCATTTATTTATTGATATGCACAGTTTTGTGTGTGTGTGTGTGTGTGTGTATAACCAGGGGCCTATACTGGATATTTGCCTCAATAATGCTTCTACCTTACTTCTTTCTGATTGAGGATATTTCACTGAACTTGGAACTCATTTGTCTGCAAAGACTAGCTAGCTGGCCAGCAGCTCCTGTGTTTTCTGTATATTAAGTTATGGGATTACAGGTACATGCCTCCACCTCTACCTTTTTAAATGGGTTCTGGGGATTTGAACTCAGGTCCTTATTCTAGCAGTAATCATTTTACAAACTGAGCCATCTTCCCAGCCTTTAATTAGTATATTTAAGACTAATTATATTAATAATCACATTATCCATAAAAACATATAATTAAATAAAAATTATCAAGATTGAACTATGTGCTACCATCAAAAGACCACAGGTATCATAAAAGCAGCTAGGCTAAAAGTAAACAGGAAAAAGGATCAATGGTGCTGGAATGGCTAAAAAGAAAGTGGAGGGGTTGACTAAGAGCAAATACCAAAAACTACAGTAGAAGAACATGTTTTTGGAGTTAAGAATTTTTAAGAAGAAAGAGTCAACTATAGAGAAAGAATGTTACCTGGGAAAAAGAAGCCACATCGTACTGGTGAGGCAGTCAGTTTATCAAGACTGTAATTGTTAATGCTGGTGCACTTAGCTGCAGAGCTCTAGAATATTCAAGCAGAAACTGACATACCACAGGAGGGAACCAGGAGAAATCTTAATGCCTTCTCTTTCTAACTATTTTAAAAAATCCTTGAAACTTCATCTAGATCCAAGGCTTGAATCACATGCAGAGAGAATCGTGGCTGCAAATTCTGATTCTGTCTTCATTTCCCACCCTGAGCCATCAGTTGAAGCTAGGGTTAGGCCCCACCAGGACAAAAGCCTACTCTATCCTGATAGGCTAGGCTGTTCTCAAGAAGAGCCTAGGAAATACAGTCATCCCTTAGTGTCTGTATGGAATGGTTTCTGCATTCCCTGAGGATGTTCAAGTCCCTCATATAAAATGGTATGGTATTTGCAACAAATCTACATTCTCCTATATGTAATAGTAAGTTTCTGGCCCGGATTTTCCAACCTAGCCTTAAAGTTTGGACCCTCTCACAACCTTTCTGCCCTTTAGCCCCAAATAATTACACAAAGGCTTATATTAATTTCATGATGATTGACCTATGGTTCAGACATATTGCTAGGTAGCTCTTCCATCTTAACTTAATCTATTTCCATTAATCTGTTTAGCCATGTGGCTTGGTACCTTTTCTCAGAACAGCATTTAAACTTCTTTCCTCTTTGTCTGCTGGTGTCTCTCCTTGGCATTTTTTCCCAGAGTTTTCTTAGTCTGGTAGCCCTGCCCACACTTCCTGTCTGCCTTTTGGCCAATCAGAGTTTTTCTTAAGCCAGTAGGAGGGACAAATATTTACAATGTACCAGAACATAATCCCACTACACCTATAGACTTTACTTCATCTGTAGATGATTTCTAGTATCTATGAAATGTGAAAACTACACAAAGAGTTGTTATATTACCTTGGTTAGAGAACAATGACAAGAAACTCATCTGTACATGTTTGGTATTGATACAAACACTGTAGGTAATTTCCAACGCATTGAGACAGAACCAGTGATAGGGAGATCTTACTGTATACCAAAGTATGACACTGGCAGGATCATCCTGCAAACTTGAGGGATGGATGGAATCTGCTGTCCACTTAAGAAATACTTTGATATCTGTTTTCGTTCTTTTACATAGTTGCCCTGAAATGTTTTTTTTTTTTTTAGTGATTTTTAACTTAGTAATGATTAAGATAATATTTTTAAAAATATGTTCCTCTTTCTAAGTGAGACATCATTGCTAAGCAAATGCTCCACATATTCCTGATATAAAATGTGGTATTTCAGAAGGTTATTTTCTCTGGCAAGACAAAGCAACCTCTAGTTAGACTGAGCAGGGGGCGGGGCTCTCAGTCTCCACTTCAGCGCTGTTGGCAATGCCAATGATTCTGAGCTGGTGCTTCGGCATTCCGTCATGTCTCTGTGAATTGAGGGAGCCTTGTGACCAAGGCTGGAATGAATTTCATAAACAGAATCTCTCATTAATCTTCCTTGAAAGCAGATTGAATATCAGTGTGTAGGGAGGCATGCTTTTATTTTATGTACAATAAAAATACTAATCTCTTAATTAATTACTGTGGTCCCAACCCCACACACTATTAATGACCACTTTTCTGGGCTTTATAGCTAATTGAACCAAATGGGTTTTTTTTTTTTTCTCTGAATTAAACAGTTGTTTGAATGTGTTCATTGCTCACTGGGTTGAGATGTGGAAACTCACTTCTTACACTGCAGCAATCCTTCCAGCATCCCGATTTTCATTTCACTCATTAGCTTTGAAAAGAAAGGCTCATACCTTTTATGTCTGGGAAATTAAGCCTGAGCTTGAAAGACTCTCTCTGATAGCCTATGTGAGCTTAGGGAGAATAGGTGTGGTGTGTATATGTGTGTGTGTGTGTGTGTGTGTGTGTGTGTGTATGTGTATGTGCACATGTGGGGTATATGTGTGCACGTGTGTGTGGTGTGTGAGGTGTGCATGTGTATGGTATATATACTCATAAGTGTGTATATGCATGCATGTGTGGGGTGTGTATGCATGTGTGTGGTGTGTGTGCATGTGTGGTGTGTGTATTTATGTAGTGTGTGTATATGTGTGTGTGTGCTGCTTATGTGTGTATATTAGCATTAATTGGACAATCACACAGTTCAACAGCAAGCTGGTAGAAATAGCAAATGATGTTTAGTGTAGTTACAAATACATCTAATTCTTGTCCAATTGAGCAATGCCTGTTCACTCTAAACTGACTCTACCCTTCTCAATGAATCATAAACTTAAACAATCATCTTGATGATTCAAGGGAGTTTAGTTGGTAAAGCATCAAAGTTATAATAATGCTAGTTGTTGTGTTTACTTTTATGTGGGGATTTAATAAAGTTTCAGAAGTTTTGGAGATATCAGAGGGAATCTACCCACAGTCTATGTGGGGGGTCCCACAGTCTATGTGGGGGGTTAGTAAAAGCTCCAGAAGTCCCAGAGCTCTAACCACAGTCAGTCTAGGAAAATCAGAGTGGTGATTCAAACCTTTAATCCCAGCACAGGAATATCCTGGGAGTGGTGACCTACACCCTTAATCCTAACTGAGTCAAGGTCACTTCAGATTATAGAAGGAATTCTAGGCTCCCAAGCAGGTGTGGTGGGGCCATGCCTTAATTACTGAAAGAATACTTAAAATAGGATTCAAACACAGAGAAGCCATTCCAAGGGAATTGAGGCTGAGGAAGCTATAAGACAGCTGGGTAAGATTTGACTGTGGTGTTTATTCCCTCTAGTATCTCCAACTTCTTCAGAGATCTATCCCTGAGTCTCATTCTTTCGTGCAAAACTTTTATGCACACCTGAGCAGTGGTCTTCTATGGTAATGCCTTTTAGAAACACCTTTGTCTCTGAAGATATGGAACTTTTGCCAGATCTTCCAGTCCGGTTAATAATATGCCTGTGATCATTTAAGACTATATGCTCAATCTGTTATCATATTATGTACTCAGTTTAACCTTGAGGAAGGCAGTGAACCTATCTTACAAGGCTTCAGATTTCCCATATCTATATATTTACCACTTAGGCTAACTGCATAGCTTCAGTTTTAAACTATGTACTCATCAGTTCCCCCCATCAGAAGAACAATGTATTTACGTTATAATCATTTTCTGAAAACAGCCAACAAGTTGAAAGCTACCTTAAATGACAGATATTCCATGGATATTGGAAGTAAGATGCAGATATAGCTTTGTAATATCTGTTTGCAGTTTTGAATGCTATTCTGTGTCAATTGGGGTCCGGAAAGAACATTCTTCCCTTGTTAATTTTGTTAAACATTTCTGTAGGAAAATAGTCTCATTCCCTACCTGCACCATGCTTTCTGTAGGGACAGGCAACCCAGACAGGTCACAGACCACAAACTACAGACACACAGAAGATACCGGGAGAGAAGTGAAGGATTCAAATTTAGGTTCACTTTTGATCTTAATTATCCCAAGAGGAAAATCTCTTTTTATTTCTGAATGAGATAATGATGAATTTTTGTATCCTGTGTGAGGATTCCTTAGTGCATTATTGAAATATTCTTCAAATCTTTGACCTACTACCTTTGTCATTTCAACCTGAAAAGCTCTTTTAACCATGTATTATCAGCTAAATGTTCTGGCCATACTCTGCTTTAAAACATCAGGGCTGGGCATGGTAACACATGTTTAATTCCAACACCACAGAGGCAGAGGCAAGTGGATCTCTGAGTTCAAGGACAGACTGGTCTATAGAGGAATAGTGAGAATCTGTCTCAAACAAAACAAATTGGCAATGTCTTAATGCCTTTCTCACTTCTGAAGGTTGTATTTCCTGGACATTGAGTTCTAGTTTACAGTGTTTTCCACCAGCTCTTTAAATACATATGTGTGCTGCCTCTTCCCTAGGACTTCTGCTATGAGTCTTATGATGATCTCTGAGGTGTGATGGGTCACTTTCTTTTCCTGATTTCAAGATACCAATTTTGCCTTTCACCAGCTTAAAATCATATGTTACATCATTCTGGATTTCTTGTGTTTACCCTATTTGAAGTTTGTTGAGATTCTTGTATTTCCACATTTATTTTTTTCTATAAAACTTGGGATTATTTTCTTTTTAGCCAGCATTTCTTCAAATACTTTAAAAATTATTTATTTGTTTTTTGAAAAAGGTCTTTTTTTCCATGTAGCCCCATGCTCCCCCTGCTTTCCCTTCTCCTAGTCTCTCCCAATCAGCCTTTAGCCTCCCCATCCCCTAAACCCTCCACCAAACGCAGAAGAAGTCCCAAAGTGGATCATCTCAGCATGGTGCATCCACTCCAGGCAGGTGACATGTCTTCATCCCAGTATCAAGACTGGGTTAGGTGTTCCTCTGTAGGGAATGGGCTCCAAGGTGCCATCCCATGCATAGAAACACAACTGATCCCACCCTCTGAAGCTACATATACTGCCCATGCCAATGGACAGTTACCTACCCATGGCGGGCCTAACTCCTTTTCCTAATGGATCTACAGTGGCTATTCTTGATTCAGTGAGCTCTCCAGAGCTCCGGCTAGCCATCACTGTGGGAATTTTCCTTGTAATCCCGAACCCCTTGCTCAAACAGATTCTCCTTCATATTCTCAACTGGACCAGGAGCTCAGTCCAATGCTCAGCCATGGATCTCTGCCTCCACCTCTATTCATTGTAGGATGTAGGTTCTTTGATGACACTTATGGTGGTTACTCATTTGATTATAGGGGAAGTCCTATTTAGGCACCCCTCCACTATTGGTTGGAGACCTAGCCAGAGACATCTGTGAGTTCCTGGAGGTTTCCCTAGCACTCAATCTCTTTCCAACCCCACACTGACTTCCTCTATCACGATATCCATCTCTTTTTTTCTCCCTCTTTGTTGCTCCTCTCACTCAACCATCTCCTTCTCTCACGATTTCTTCCCGCCTCTTCTTGGTTGCAATCCATTACGATCCCAATTTGTTAAGGATATCTTCTCCATTTTTTACTCCTAGGGGAATCTCTGGATGTCTCTCTTAAGTTCCTTCTGATCCCAAGGTGTTCAAGGTTGTGGTTTGCAGCTTGGGTATCTTTTGCTTTTTGTCTAAAATTCACTTAAAAGTGAGTACATCCTATGCCTATCTTTCTGGGCTTGTGATACCTTGCTCAGGAGGATCCCAAATCCATCCATTTGCCTTCAACTTTTAGGATGTCTTTTTTTTTTTTTTTTTTTTTTTTTTTTTTTACTGCTGAGTAGTACTCCATTGTGTAGATGTACCACAGTTTGTTAATCCATTTTTAAGTTGAGGGCCATCTAGGTTGTTTTCAGGTTCTTGCTATTACGAATAATGCTGCTATGAACATAGTTGAGCTAATGCCTCTGGGGTATAAATGTGAATCCTTTGGGTATATGCCCAGTAGTGATATTGCTGGATCATTGAGGAGATAGATTCCTAGTTTTCTGACGAATAGCCATACTGCATTCCAGAGTGGCTGTACAAGTTTACACTCCCACAAACAATGGAGGAGTGTTCCCCTTGTTCTGCATTCTCTCCAACATAGGCTGTCATTTGTGTTTTTGATCTTAGCCATTCTGAGAGGTGTAAGATGGTATCTCAAAGATGTCTAAAGATGTTGAGCAATTTTTAAATGTCTTTCAGCATTTGTAATTCTTCTGTTGAGAATTCCTTTTTTTGCCCTGAACCCCATTTTTTAATTGGGTTATTTAGGTTTTTGGGCTCTAGTTTCTTGAGTTCTCTATATAGTTTAGAGATCAGTCCTCTGTCAGGTGTAGGGTTGGTGAAGATCTTTTTTCATTCTGTAGGCTGTCATTTTGTCTTATTGACTGTGTCCTTTGCCTTACAGAAGCTTCTTAGTTTCAGGAGGTCCCACTTATTGATTGTTGTTCTTAGTGTCTGTGCTACTGGTGTTATATTTAGGAAGTGGTCACCTGTGCCTATGCGTTAGAGGAATTTCCCACTTTCTTTTCTATCAAGTTCAGTGTAGCTGGGTTTATGTTGAGGTCTTTGATCCACAGGGTGATAGGTTTGGATCTATTTGCATTCTTCTACATACTACCATACAGTTATGCCAACATCATTTGTTGAAGATACTATCTATTTTCCATCGAATATTTTTGGCCTCTTTGTCAAAAATCAGGTGTTCATAGGTGTGTGGGTTAAGGTCAGGATCTTTGATTTGATTCCACTGATACACAAGTCTGTTTTAATGCCAGTCCTAGGCTGTTTTTTAATACTGTAGCTCTACAGTATAGCTTGAAGTCAGGAATGGTGATGCCTCCTGAAGTTATTGAGCAGGATTTTTTATTGGCAAATCCTGGGTTTCCTGTTATTCCATGTGAAGTTGAGTATTATTATTTCAAGATCTGTAAAAGATTGTGTTGGGATTTTGATGGGGATTACACTGAATCTGTAGATTGCTTTTTGATAAAATTGCTATTTTTACTGTGTTGATCCTACCTATCCAGGAGTATGGAAGACCTTTCCATTTTCTGGTATTCTCTTCAATTTTTTTCTTCAGTGATTTAAAGTTTTTGTCAAACACATCTGCTACTTCTTTGGTTAGAGTTAAGCCAAGATATTTAATGCTGTTTGCAATTTTTGTAAAGGATGTTTCTTTTATTTCTTTTTTAGCCCTTTTATCTTTAGTGTATAGGAAGGCTATTGATTTTTTTGAGTTAATTTTGTACCCTGCTACATTGCTGAAGGTGTTGATCAGCTGTAGGAGTTCCCTGGTAGAATTTTTAGAGTCGCTTATGTATATGATTATATCATTTGCAAATTGAGATAGTTTGACTTCTTCCTTTGCAGTTAGTTTTCCCTTAATCTCCTTTTGTCCTCTTAATGCTTTAGCTAAAACTCAGAGAGCTATATTGAATAGATATGGAGAGAGAGGACAGCCTTGTCTTGTTCCTGATTTTAGTGGGATTGCTTTGAGCTTTCCTCCATTTAGTTTGATGTTGGCTGTCCGCTTGCTGTATATCTCCTTTATTATATTTAGGTATTTTTCCTATATTCCTGATCTCTCCAGGGCTTTTATCATGAAAGAATGTTGGATTTTGTCAAAGGCTTGTTGAGCATCTAATGAGATAATTATGTGTTTTTTTTAATTTCAGTTTCTTTATACGATGGATGACATTCACAGTTTTTCATATGTTGAACCATCCCTGCATCTCTGGGATGAAGCCTATTTGATTGTGGTGGATGAGGTTTTTTGTTGTTGTTGTTGTTTTTTTTTTTTTTGTTTTTTTGTTTTTTTTTTTTTTTGATATGTTGTTGAATTCGGTTTTCCAGAATTTTATTGAGTATTTTCGCATCAATGTTCATGAGGGAGATTGGTCTGTAATTCTCTTTCTTTGTTGCATCTTTGAATGACTTGAGAATCAGGGTGATTGTGGCCTCTTAAAAAGTTCAGCAATGTTCCTTTAGTTTCTACTGTATGGAACAGTTTGAGGAGTATTGGTATTAATTTTTCTTTGCATGCCTGGTAAATTCTGCATTGAAAGTTTCTGGTCCTGGGCTTTTTTTCACTTGGTTTATACAGGACTAGTACTTGAAGCCAGACCTTCATGTGTGCAAGGCTTAAACTTTACCAACTGAGCCACATCTCCAGGCCTGTTTTTTAGACTTACTTACTGTGTACTCCTTTACTGGTTAGTTGGGTATGCTTGAGTTTGAAGCTCAGCTGGAGATAGGGGGCTTTAATCATTCCATGTACTTACTAAGTGTGAGTTTGACTGATCATATATGTGTGGCATTTTCCATTTCCTGGTATGCATGGCTGCTTTTGAATATCTTACTTTCCTAAGGGGAGAATACTCCTTGTAAAGGTTTAAGTGGGGATTGGGGAAGAGTGATAGGGTAGAGAAGAGGGTAGAATGGGGGCAATAACTTGAGTAAGGATGTATGAAGAATCCCTATGTAAATTTACTAGTTTATAAATGAATAAAGATTCAATATATATATAATAATATGTAAACTTTTAGTTTAAATAGAAGTATACTGTATAGCAGGTTTTCTTTGGGCAGCCTACCAGCTCCCAAATACAGACAGGGAGACTTCTTATTAGTTATGAGTGCTCGGCCTTATCTTAGGCTTGTCCCACCAGCTCTTATAATTGAACCTGTTTCTCTTCATCTACATTTGCCTTGGGGTTTTCTACCTTCTCTTTCACTCTATGTCCCACTTCACTGCTTCCTCCATGTCTGGCTGTCCGTTTGGCGCTGTCTGTCTAGCCAGCCATGGGTGCTCCCTCTCTTACTCTTCTCTCATTCTCTTGAGCCTAGATTCCTCCTCCTACTTATTCTCCCTGCCTGTCAGCCTAGCCTGTCGCTCTACTGCCTAGCTATTGACAAGTTAACTTTTTATTAGACCAATCAGGTGCCTTAGGAAGGCAAGGTAGCACATCTTTACATAGTTAAACAAATGCAGCATAAAGAAATTAACACAGTTGCAAATCTTTACACAGTTAAAGTAATATTCCACAATGATCCAGTAGGTGAGAAAGCTACTCTCAGATGACATGGATTGTGAAATGAAGATCTCAGTGCCAGTCATAGGGTATTTCCCTTTGAGTTATTGCTTAGTGAGGTTCTAGGAGGGACATAAAATAACACAGGCTATTGATATTGTTCTGTGTTGTCCACCAAAACTAGTTGATAAGATCCTATTGCTGAAGACGCCACATACTTGAATGCAGGTCATAGAGAAATCAACCTTGGCTGAACAGGAAACTATTTCTCTGCTTGCTTGCTTACATAGTGACAGAAGGTGCTATGCAGAATTGCTGGGGAAGAAAAGACATCCACAGCATCAACTGTCACTAGATCTTACATGCTATAATATTGACCTTCCCTGAAAACTGTGCCCCCTGTTACAATCTTACATGGTTATCATGGGGATCATAAACTTCTTTCCAGATGGATCTGAGGCCTACGTTACAGGAGCAGTTGCATGCTGTGTACTCTAAACCTGCTCAAAAGCCCATGACTGGGGAGGTCATAGGCCCTGGAAGGTGGTGGTGGTAGTGGTGGTAATCCATTGTTGTTAATGCTAACTGGATCTGTTGAAACCTGTCTTTTAAATTTGTGTTCACATCTTTAGATCTTTGTTGCTCTCAACTTTTGTTAGAGAAGCTTCTTTTGATAGTGGGTAGAAGTTTATTCAGAGAATCATAACTGATTGAAGTACCAGGTATAAGTGAGTGTTTATCGGTAGAGGAACTATTTGTATTAATTCCTCCCACCCATGGCTCAAGAAACATTTGTGGAAGCCTGGGTGGTATGGATGTAAGAGCTGGATGGATAGGGAGGAGAGCTGTGAAAAGTTGACTTCTGGATTGTTGCACAAATCAACTCAGTGGCTGTGGCTACCTGTGCAACGCCTGTACAATATCAAGCCATAAAAGTTCCAGCATGGATGGTGGAGAGTCCCCCGAGGACCCACTTTTGGCATAGAAGCTAATTGGTAGTTGGTGGTTGCTGAGAGAGTGGATGGCATGAACAAAGGCAGAAGTCACTGGATGCAGGAGGTTAGTAATAACAAAACCAAAAAAGGTCATGGAGCTAAGAAGAAGAGGGGGGTGAAGGCTCTAGAGGAAGCTAGAGGAGGCAGTGGTGGGTGGATACATTGCATAAATATAATTTTAAAGATTAAATAAAATATTATTAAAAATACTTGGTAAATGCAATAATATTGTAACCTTACACATTCTAGGCCACCCTATCTTTTTTTTTAAAGGAAAATTTTAAAATATTAACAGTAAGGACCTCTGAACCCTAAGATGATGTACAGTGTTTAATTTGTTATCATTTTTTACAGCCTCCAAATTCTCAAAATAAGTATAGGTACATTCACTTCTCACTTATATCTCCTTATAACTGTGACAAAACAAAAGCATTTGTGTATGTATGTATGTATGTGTATGTGTGTGTGCATGTGTGTATATGTGTATGTATGTATATGTCTATGTGTACATGTGTGTGAGTGTATATGTATGTACATGTATATGTGTGTTTTCTTTTCACATGATTGAGAAATTAGAGACACAGAGTAGTTAAATTGTTTGAATGAGGTCCTTGCAACAATAGGCTTTCCCACAAGTACTATGTAAACACTTAGGTTTTACAAAGAGCAGCTTGATACAAACTTATTAAGTTGGGATACTCCTATAAATGTACCAGAAGACCTTCTCAATCAGTTATAGGAGATGGGGTAGCTGGCTCATCAAACTGTTTAAGCCAGTTTGAACCACAATATCATGCCAATTATTAAATGTCTCAGGCAGACTTCTTGTACTGTTCCTTTCTATAGAAAACTTATTTATATCTATGGGTATAGGTATTTTGCCTAATTATATCTGTGTACCATGCCTATGCCTGATACCTTCAAATCTCACAAGAGGGCATTGAGTTTCCTAAGACTGGAGTTATAAGATGGTTATAAGCTGCCATGTAGGTGTTGGGAATGGAATCTGCATCGTTTTGGTGTCTAAGCCAAGAAATCTACTTAATATTTCTATCCTAATGTTCTCTTGTCTTTAACAGCACTCTTGAGCATAGTTCTTGGGCACCTCTGCTCTCCACAGGAAATGGTGCTGGGCAAGCTTAGAAGACACACACTTGTTCTAGGCAGACTGCTTTCTTGCGATGGTAGGTGCTGTTAGACACAGGTGTAGACATGATTTTCAGTTCTTCACAAGACAAGAGTAAATGCTTACTTGGAATAAGGCAAATGGAATTATTTGTCTTAAATTTCTTCATTGGTGTCATTTGTTCATTTATAACCTGAAAGAATTACTGTTATTTGTCTGGGTGAATGTTTCATGGTGACCACAGCACCTCTGTATGACATGGGCTCCATAATAGAAGAAATGCACCAGTGTCTAAGGTAATCAGGTAGGAAAATGGCTATTTTAACCTTTCATGAAAACTTCTTTTACTTCATGAGTGCATGTTGTTACGCATTGTAGTATCTGGTTTGAGGGATGCCTTTATGGTGGCCCTTAATCCACTCATAGCAAAGGAACATCTTATCCAGGGCAAACTTTCGCTTTGTTTCAAGTGTGGCTAATATACCATGTCCTCTGAGAGTCGTTGTGACTGTCATTTGCCCTGACTTCTGACGGTAGCCACTAGGACAAGAGAATATATCCTGATCTCAGGAGACAGACCTTTCTACCTAAAAAGGAGACCCAGTGGATACTAATGTTTTTATTGGTGGAAAGTTCTGGGTCATCTGGTAAAGTGAGTTCCAAAGCATCAGTCCCCTAGCAGATGGCCTTTCATATGAGAGCTGCTTTGTACTTTTGATCTGCATCAAGCTGGAAAGGAGAGTCCTCTGTAGCTGTTCAGCTTTCAGTGCTCAGAGAGAACTTGGACCATGTCTGAACTGAGCACTGCACTCTGCTACCTTCATTCTAGCTTGATGATTCTGGTTCCTTCCTGTCTTTCCCAGGACTCAGTCACCTTTGTCTCAGTTTAGCTCCAGCTCAAAAGACCTTTGTTTTAAGGAAGACACTCCTCTGCTCTGGAATTCCTCACAAAAGAAAAGGTGAGTCTCCCCTCCCTCCTTTAAAATTAAATTTAAAACTTTCTAGAAAGTATCTGTGGTCCTGAGTTTTGTTTGTTCCACAGATGGATAGAGAATTCTTCCTGATATACGAATTTTTACTTGTTTGGTCTCTGCCAGATCTTTGAGAGTTCATTATAGCAGCTATTTGTGATTTGTGATTGTATTCTGAGGCTTGTGAATTTTCAAGTGGATTTGAGCATAACCCCAGAGTGATGACTTGCCAGGTGTACACCCATGCATGTATGCAATTTTGACAGACTCTCTCATTGACCCACAGACTGAACCCTTCTCCACAGAAATATAACAGTTCTCTTACTCCTTTCGTAAGGAATGAGCCAAAATTCCACACATTTCTTTAGTTATTTCTCTTGAATTACTTGCTCAAGTATTAAGAGATGACACATTGCAAATGTGCAGTTCACTACAGAACCAATGTACAAGCATTTGTTCCGTGCATGTGGTGCAGAGACAGGGCTTGGATATCAGCTGAGCTTATGCTGGAGGCAAGCTGGAAACCATACTCAAGGCAACTTTGCTTGCAGGACATTTCATTTTGCACGAAGTGAATTAAGATATAGGTGGTAGGCTTACCTGCCAGTCAACTCTGTGAGCTCCAATAATGACCATCCAGGCAAGATATGCCCATTGGTACAATTATGACACTTTTTTTTTTATGGTAACAGTAGCTTTCTGTTTAAATTTAAGCCTATTCCACAGGAGAAAATTATACCTGGTACTATAAGTCTAGCCAAGACACTGTGGCTGGGGTGGTCATACATACCCTACTCCTTTTATTTTGCTAAAACAATCCAATTGCCTTCAAAATGCTTATCTTTAGACCCATATATTAATGCAGCTTTTTTCCTTACATCAGAAGCATCTTTTTCAAGCTTACTTTACATGTTAATTCTTTGAGGATTTCTTACAATATATTTTGATCACATTCACCTCCTTTCTTCCAACATTCCCCATATCCACTCTCCCTTACCTACTTAAATTTGTGTTCAAATTTAAACATTAAAAACATCAATGACCCATTGAGTTCAATTTGTGTCACCCACATGCCCTTGAGTGTGTGGCCATCATCTACAGAACACAGAGAAATAAGTCTGGTAATGACTGAAGCCTTGTCCTACTGGCTAGCTTGCAGAGAGGTGCAAACACACTGCCAGAGGAGAAAAGACATCATCACTCTTACTCAGAGAGAACCCCAAGAACTACTAGAATGACTGCTCTGGCAGGAAGGACTAGTTAAAGCCCAGAAAAGTTACTGTGGAGTGCTCAGTCACCAATGGGACATTTCTATGCCTCTCTCCTCCCATCATTCAGGGAACAATCTAGAAAAAGGGGTGGGAGGTATCAGAGGCTGGGGAGAACTTTATCTTCTGGTTGTCACAGGACTAGTGAATGAACTAACAACAGCTGTGCCAAGATCAAGCCATTGTGCGCCCCCCCACCACCCCCCACCCCCCGGCCAGATAAAGGAAGGTGATAGAGTTACACCTCTAGCTGAGAACTATTAGCAGTTGGTGGCCTCTCAGGCTGCCATGCTCCAGTGAATAGTTCTATACACTAATTGCAATCAGTGGGTCTTAAGTAAAAAGGATGATATGAAGTTGGAAGGTGGAATGTGGAGAGTTCTGGGAGAAATTGGAGGGGTAAGCAGGGAGTAGAGATGGTCAAAAATACATTGTATACATGTGTGAAGAATCAAAGAATATATAAATATAAAAATTTAAGACAGCTATTGGTGGTAGGGAAATCTTTTGTCTGTTTTCCTTTTTTTAAAAAACACATTTCCTCTTCTACAATTTCAATATAAACTGTAGTTTATCATGAAAACACCAATTGCTTTGTAATTTTACAGAAGGACCCATGTCATTTCAGAGCACCAAGGACAATGGCACAGGGCTGGAGAGTGCCTCACACCTGCATGAACTTGGTAGTCAGTCACCACATGTGAGGTTCAGTGTCGGCTCTCCAGCTGTGCTGGGACAAGTTAAGTCTCTGGAGCAGATGGGGAGATTTCATTTTTACTCCCGGGAATGTGCCAATGTACAATGCTGCTGCACACAGTTTAGGTGGCAATGTGCTGCTTTTCCTTAAAGAACACAGTTTTTTAAATTAGGAAGCTGCAGTTGTGATTTTCCCCCCAACAATTAAGAGGAAGATAATAGTATTTTTCAAATAAGGACATTTCCAGTCACAAAATTAATTGAAAAGATAACTATTTCCAAACTCACTTATTTTGGCCACTATGTTACGGGTAAGTCAACCTGATGTCTATCTCTAGGTTTTTCCTTAAGAATAAGGTTACTATTATTTTTTACGTGAAAAAGTCTTAAAAACAAGATGTGTTGAGAATCATAATGTCCAACTAAATGAACACGTGACACCAGCTCTCAGCTATGGTTAATGTTAAGGTTGTCATCACATGGGCACCCGTGGAAAAGTATCAAGACTCTCTCTTTTGGTACAACCTTTCAAGAGTCAAGTGCATCTGCATTGAAGGATCCCAAGCATTCAACTATAAGGCAAATGAAAAATGTGTAAAGGTTTATGATTTCTTTTTATGTGCCCTTGGAAATATAGACTCCAGCCTTGAAGCTTTGTTAGCTCATGTTGACATTGTTCATTCTCTGTCACACTGTATGGAAGCAGGTAGACCACTTTCCTATGGTCCTTCATGGGAAAGGAAAACTTAGCACAAACCACTCTGTTGCAGGATATGCGGACCAACGCTAGCTAGTGAGTGCTTGTGCACATTCAGAGAGAAACACATAATGGAAGGAAAATGGACTGGTCCGAGCCAGAAGCAGCTGTCCTAGATGCTAACTAACCCAACTAAATTTTCTGTAGGGATACCATTCATTCCAAAGACTGAATGAGTCCACAGGATTTGAGTCAAATGTCTGTGATTCCAAGAAAGACACATTGTTGGGAATAGGAGACAATGTCATGATGTCTATGGTTCCATCTCATTGCTCTGACAGAATACTTGATAAGAGCAAGTTAAGGAGGAAAGGGTTCATTTTCCTCACAGTACAACCCTCCATGGCAGTAAAATCATGACAGGAATGTGAGGAGGCTGCTCACATTCACCTGCAGTCCAAAAACAGAGAGAGATCAATGTTGAAGCTCGGTCAGCTTTCTCTTTTTTATTTTGTGGAGGATTCCAGTCCATTGAGTGGTGCTGCCCACATTTGGGTGGATCTTCCCAGCTTAATTCTCTCAGTTGAGAACCTCTCTCATAGACGTGCTCAGAGAATTGTCTCCTAGGTAATACCAACAATCTGTAGTAAGTACCACAACTTCTTTTAAAGATTAGCCTAGTTCCATCGTATTTTATACCTCACAGCTGAGAAGAAATCTTGCTTTTGAGGGAGATACTGTTTCAGAAAATGTAACCATAGGTTTTTTTTTTTTTTTTTTTTTCCTTTCCAGGTCACAGTTCATGACTGTTCATCACCCAGAGTTTATACCCACTAAAGATTCTTGGGAAAATGGCCTGGCTGCCTGGGAGCAAGGATGCATGTTGGGCAAAAAGGTTGCTGATATGTCTACATTGGCCTCCTCAGAGAAGGGGGATCTTTCAGGCACTGTCCACTTCAGAGTTCAGATCTCCAAACTGGGGTAGGTAGATGTGGAAAGATAGCTCTGGCAGTGGATAAGTGGCTACACATGGCTTTCTGTTTGCCCTAAGGCCTTGCCCATACTTTAGCCTTCTGAAAAGTCTAGAGTTTAAAGAGGATGAAGTTTACCTATTTAGCCAGGCTATGTTTTTGCTTCAACATTATCTGCTCTTTCCTTAGGTCATAGGAGACTCATAGGTCAGCCCTGCAAAATCAGCAGGGTACTGACCAGGTCACAAGGACGCCTGATGGAAACCTCAAAAACCCACATTTCCTATTCATTCATTCATTCCTGCTTATGAGCCTGACATCTTCTTGACAAATAGAACCACTGGCTTAGGATCCCTGTGGTGTTTTAGAATTACTGTCTTGAGCTTAGTGGGCCTGGAAGGAGGAATGCGTTGGAGGGCCTCTGGAGCTGCCCACAGAGGGCTCTTACTTATCTGCTGGGCTTCTTCACTTACATTCATTGGAAAAAGTTCTTCTTAGGTCAAATCATTTGAAAGCCCATCTCCAAGGATAGACTGAGGCTTGAGAGTTAAAGCCAGTAGTAGCTGAATGACTATGACAGGCTGTGTGTGGCTATGCAATCATCTCCTGTAAAATGATATCCCTCCACGCCATTGCCCTCTATGGACTTATGCAAAGATGATGGTGTGTGTGCTCAAGATGAGTGACGAAGTGTCAGCAAACTATGCAGTATTGATCTTCTGTTACTATGCTTGTGGATTCGTCTTTTCTGAAGATGCAGGAAAGGCTGTTGTACTCAGTTTTAGGATTCAGTGTTTTAATCTACGCTCATAGACACCCCTTTGCCAAGCCATTACCAGGTCACCCTATTGATTCTTCCCACACTCGTGACAGTTATGCAAAGGGCTAGTGGCTGTGACCCTTTCATTGTCACCATGAACTGTCTCTCTAACCTGCTGCCCGATCTCTGGCAGCTTCTTCACTGTGATCTCTCTTAGTTCTCCACTTACACATAATAAATGTTTGGCTCATGGTTCTGTTCTGAAATTATATGTATATACTGTGATTGTCTTTCCCCATTTGGCTGTTCAGTAGTTTTAAGAGGCTGGCATGGCATCAACTGTCTCATGGTGAGGTCACTTTACATTCAGTGGCTTGATCTTCTGTGATTCATGGGACAGTTGCTTCAGGTTGCTCTTTATAACACAGCATCAACTCAATGCAATAGGTTCACCTTTTGGTGAGAACACAGTCAGGAGATAAACGAGTGAAGAATAATTTATTACTTGGCAACAGGTGAGGAAGACACCAGGCAGCTTTCAAAGCTGTGTCCCAAGTAAACCAAGCAAGGAGATTCATTTTGGTGATGGGCAGCCCACCCGAGATGACCACTCAGACACAATTTACAGCCAACTAAGAGTCTTTATTCTAGCCAGCCGGGACCAAAGCAAGTACTGGGGGACCCAGGTGTGGCCTTGAGTGTCCAGAACATGAGAGTTTTTGAAGGCAGAGACCAAGCAAGTCCTGGCATCTTGCTCAGCAGCTTCATTGTGGCAGAGGGGCTTTGTGTAAGCAAACAGTTTGGCAGAAGCTAGGAGAAATTGTTAGCTTCAGGGGTTCTATCCAAATGGGCTAGGGTAAGTTAGCTAGGATATCCTGACCTGGCTTTCTAGAACAGAGATGGGTGATTTCCCTGGGATTCTACATCAAAGAGGTCAGATTCCAGTTACATTTGAAATGACCTCAGAAAGTCTTGTCCTGTCAGAAATTCGGTGTCATGTTCCCTTGGCATCACTTGCTCAGCACATCAGTGAAGGAAGAACTCCTCTGGGTAGAGATGATAATAGAATGGTTTTTATGTTTGTTTCTGCTCACCTAACAGGCCTTTTTGAGAATGTCTGCTTCCTTATAAGCTTCTCAGAAAGGCATTATCTGCAACCAAAAGCAATTTTAGAGGCATGTTTGGTCATCTGAATGGGCAGCAGTTTTCTGCAAGTGTATATTATCCTGAAAGTACCTGTGGAGTGGCTAATTACAAATCTAGATAGTACCAGGCAAAGACATTTGCAAAAAAATCTTTTACTCTGAATTGTCAGCCCTGCTATATGTCAGTTACACCTAGAATACACCTAGAATGACTCAGTTATACTCTATACTTTTAAAAACAAAAGCCATTTAGATTTCCACCTAAGTAGGTGCTATTGAAATGTGATCTGGAAATGTGAAATTATTACTTGTCAAGTTCATTAATTTTAAGAGAACGCAAAATAAAATTTTACCATTTTCAAATTTTCTGAATGATTTTTAACACATTGGGGACTTAGTTAGTGAACAAAATACTAACAATTCTTGCTTCCTTCATATAGCAAACAGAAGCTGCTACTGTGTGTGCCTCAGGAACCCCCCCCCTTTTTTTTTTTATCTTGCAGGTGCTGGGTGCGGCGGATGAAAGTCGCAGGCTTGTTTGTTTTTGTGGTGGTGTGCTCTGTGAGTACCAACATCATCCAGAACTTTTGCTAGACAAGTGTGGGTACTGGGAGACTTCCTGGGTGGACACAGTCTTTACGTGTTTTGGGAGGTCTGGCAGAAAAACCTGAGGCCCAGACCTGTTAGCACTGACTGCCTGAGTTTATGAGTTCTTTGAAGAAAATGTCTTATGTGGATGGACACGGAAGACTGAGAGGTGGTGTGGAAAGCCTGCTGTTAGCTACACTGGTTGGACCTTTTTGTGTAGTCAGTAAAAAAATGGTACATCTAATTACTTCTGCTTGAACTGAGTACAGTCAACTCCTAAAATCTGTGAGGAAGGGGCTCAGTGGTTCAGAATCAAGCACCCCATCCATGAAATGGAAACACCTGTTTTTGAACTCTGGAAACCTCACAGTTTAATTATGTTTCAGCTACTAATATTCTCCTGTATTTCTACTCACACAACTCTATGATGCTGAAGCCTACGCTGAACAGAGGTTGAGGGGTTACTACAATGTCAAAGGAATGGGTTGGGGTTGCCCAAAGACAACTTGAACTTAATCTTTAGGCTTCAGGGTTTTTTATTTTGGGAAATGGATTTTTTCTCACTTGTAGACACATCTGAAAGAATTTGAAAAATTGCTTTGAACTTCTGTAGTATAGCATCCTATCATTATTTCTTTAATTGCTTTAATTTAATTAATAATGTTCTTTGCAATTTCCACAAACATGTTAACAAATGGTCACTGAAATATATTCCTGTTATCCTAAGTGAGAAATGACTCATATTCATATTTGACAGTTCAATTTGTGTCTGGGTATTTAGGAGATGTCAAACCCATAACCGGAAGTGTGATTACTTAACTGCAAAACAGCAATAATCAAGGCTCATTGTAGCTAACATAGAATGAATACATTATATTCTAATGTTATCAGGGCAAACTGGTAAAATTGTATGCATAAATCACACCACAGTAGTCAAAATAATATAAATCCTATGGTTTTCATATTATAAATATATAATTAAGTATTTTTAATGGTTACAGATTCTATTCAGCCTGTATCCAGATCAAGGAAAGCTCTGGCAGCTGTTGGCTGTGTCACCATTGGAAAACTACTGTATCCTAAGTACGCATGGGGTAGCAGTTGCTGAAACTTGCAAAGTCATTCAGAAACTATGATACCTGTCATCAAGAGTCAAGCACAGGTGGTCAGAGTCAGCATACCTACCACATGTACTGTTTCTTAACCACTGTGCCTGGTGGGAAGGGGGATCCAGGCTTCTCCAAGGTCTAGGCTTATTTGTCCTGTGCCCTGTCTCACAATTCCTCCAGCATTTCAGTGCAGGCGATGCCTATTGACTTGTCTTCACATTCTGGGTCTTATCTCTGACTGGATCTTCTGTTTAACTGCTGTTATTGTTTTAATATAATATTTTGGTTGGTTATTTGAGAATTTCATATCATGAACCCTGATAACAATCACTTCCCAGTCCTCCCAGGTCTGCCCTGTGATCCATTTCCCATACAAAAGGAAGAAAAACAAAACAAAAAAAATCAAATCCAATTTGTGTTGCCATATACGCACTGGAGCATGGTCAAATGCCCAGTGGCCAGCCCCTTAAAGAAAATGAAGACCTTCTCTACCCTCACCCTACCAGAAGTCATCAGCTGTGGACAGCTACACTTCAGCATTCTTGTCACAATTTTTAAGAATTCTCTTTGATGGCTTTCTGGCTAAGCCGTTACATTTTTGGAGTGGGGTGGGAAGGGGTGTGGGTGAGGGGTTGTCACAGGGACCTTCTTTCTCAGCTGTGATTCTACAGTTATCCACACCACTGCAACAGTAGCTTCCTTGCCCTTTACAGTCTCAGCTACTCTTTCTGTCTCTTCATTTTCTCTTGCCTTGGAATCTTTTATTGAAAACCATCAATAAGACAACTGGAGACTGAGTTCCATAGTTTTTAAGGGCAGAGACAGACAACATCTTAACTTTTGTAGTGTGTGGACAGTTGATGTAAACCTAGTCAGAAGTCAGCTTGTGTAGGAAGCCTGGAGTGAATGCGTAGTATTGTCTGACTTGAACATGACCATGTCAAGGACTACTGTGCCTCAACCCATGGGAATTGTGTGAAGATTTGAGTGTGTGCAAAAACTAGTCACTGTAGGTACCTCCTCTCATATTATTGCAACCCAAGACTCCTCCCCCACTGAGACTACCTAAGTCCTCCTGCTTGTGAGGTACATACTGAAGTTGGTGCCCTCTTTCCGAGCCAGCACAGCCCACCTGATCCCAGCTTTTCTATACGTCTATTCTTTCTTCATTTCTGGTTTGCTCCAGTCAGGTTTCCAGGACCACGCCACAAGGATGTGGTGAATGGTGCCTTGGATTAGGGGCACCTAACTATGGGGAACTTGCGTAATCAGACATGGGAACACTTCTGAGAGAAGCTTGCAAAGAAGGGTGAAGAGAAAGAGAGATAAGAGTGGGCCACAATTCCAAGTGCTGGAAGCAAAACATGGGACAAGTAGAATCGAGGCATGTTGGTGCTTTGGGGGAGATTCTGAGACACTGTGAAAGTAAAAGTGCTGCTTCTCCACCAGTTTTTAGGTCATGTTCAGGAGCTGTGCTCTTAGTTTCCTGAGGAAGGGACAGTAGGTTTTCTGCTTGGGAGGAAGTAGAATGATGGGGGGGGGGATACATGGCTGAGGGACCCCAGGGTATTTCCATTTTCGTTTTCAGTTTATGGAATCTTATAGATGATTCCATAGATCTATAACTATTTCCTCACAGGAAGGGAGGTTCTGTAGAGCTGGATCCTGGGGAATCCAGCCCCATACTCCTTGCTCCTCTTGTTATGAAGGGGCCAGCAAGCAGTACATTATCCTTAGTAAACTTACCAATGCGTTACAAAGACATTTTTCACATTCCAAAGGTAAAGGTGCAGAGAGCACTGCCCAATGAATGGGGAAAAAGTTTGTTGCTAACTAAGATTCACCAGAGCCTAGAAAAATGATACCCAAGCTCACTGCAAGAGTAGGGTCGTTACATGTCTCTTTAATTTTGTTATTTACTTTTTTTTGGTACCAACATCACACACTTTTGTTACTATTGAGTTGAGTTTTTGCAATACCTCAAAGATTGCTATTTCTGCTCAGTGTGATTTTAAGGACTCAGGATCTTCTGTATTTCATATGAAATTTGAGGCTTTTTTTTTCTAATCCTATGAAGAATATTAGTTTTGATAGGGATTGCATGGATCTGAGGATTGCTTTTAGTAATATAGTCGTTTTCCACACTAATTTTGCCACTCCACAAGCACAGATCTTCTTTAATTTTTTTTTTCACCTTAAAGTTTTCACATCAATAGTTTTTCACCTCCTTGGTTAGGTTTATTCCCAGGTGTTTTAAAATGCTACTCAAAATGAGGTTTTCAAAAACAGGTTTGTTTCTCTGAAAATTTTCATTTAAAAGATGAAAGGAACTAAGACATATAAAAAGCTAAGTTCCAATATTTGTTATATTTACACTCTTAAAAATTGGGTCATTTTTCTACTTGTCATTTGTATAGATTATTTTTTCAAGTCTTTGTGAAAGAGTCTCTGTTTTCTGAGTTTCACGACAGGGTTGCTCTGACATCTGACTGAGCCTTTGTGCTTTCTTATGGGAAAGAGGTACCTGAATTCAGGGTGCACTTCCCTGAGAGATTACTGAAATTTTAGGATTTTAGCTCTCTCTCTCTCTCTCTCTCTCTCTCTCTCTCTCTCTCTCTCTCCCTAACTTGGCTGAAAAATCGAGCCTTTTTGCTGCTCTTTCCTGACTTCTCCACACACCCTCCAAAAGCCCTGGCTTTATTTGGTTCCCAGGATTTGGAAGCTTCTTTCCCTACCACTGGGTGTCTTTGTAGCTTAAAACCCCCTAAGGACTTGCAGAGCTGCTGGATCATGTCTTCAGTGAGACTCACAGAGGGCAGAGAGGTGTCAGAAAGCAGTTGATGGGACTTGGTGCTGTGCTGGGACATCCAGTGAGGACAGTAAAATCCTCACCACATAGGCATCCTCTATAATCATAGCAGTTTAGGTTACTGGGTACCAGTAGCCCCTCATCCTCTGACCATGATGTGCCACTTTTATTCTAAACAGCTCTAAAGAGCTCTACCAAGGGCTCATGTAATCTGGGCAACACAAGTAACAAGGAGCTTGTTTCCTTTTTTCTGGGTGGCCTTGCACATTTGGATGAAGGAAAAGATATAAAGAGTTGGGAGAGATGGGGGCAGCTAGGCAAGAGGGGGAGTGCTGGGGAATTTAGGACAATTAGTACTTCATGGGAGGCTGATTCCAGTTTCATATGGATTCCTCAGGACAAGTCACTTACTACAGATTTCCTGTGGCTCCTCCCCCAAGACACTAGTCTTTGAATGCACAGTGAGGGTTTGTGAAGGCTTCCAGCCTGTGGCCCTCTTGGGCTTTATCCCAGTGGGGAGGTAGGAGCCCACTTGGGATTTTTGTACAGCAGATGGTATACTAAGATGTCTGCACAGTGAAGTTCTGCTAGAATTGAAGGAGCCGAAACAGATTAATTTCTTGCAGAAAAATCTCTTCAATGAGAGCCTGACTATAGCCCCTTCAGGGTTCAAGGAGCCTTCATCTGGATACAAGTCTTCCCTAGAAGGCTGGAGAGATAGCTCAGGGGTTAAGAGCACTGGCTGTCTTTCCAGAGGTTCTGAGTTCAATTCCCAGCAACTACATGGGGGTTACAGCTGATGCCCTCTTCTGACCTGCAGGCATCATGCAGACAGAAAACTGTATACATAAAAAACAGATAAGTCATAACAAACAAACCAACAAAACCCAAGTCTTCTATAGCTTATATAGGTGTGAGCTATCATATTACATTTTTACATATGCTTTCACATGTAATTTGCTTTTAGGCTCCTGTCCCAAACCAAGTTACACCTAAATCAATTAAACATTTTTTTTACAGAGACAAGTTCTAGTCATTTTGGACAAATGGGGAATTTACAGAGCAGAGATATTGAAAGGGTAGCTGTTAGGCAGGGCCATCGGCTTGCCTGACAGAATGATGTTCTTCATGGTAAGGGCCCAGGGCTAATAAGTAGCTCATGGCCAGGTCCATATTCTCTGAACTGACAGACAGAAGTATGTTCAGTGACACTAATTTATTATTTTTAATTTTTTTCCCTTCAGGTCTAGGATGTTGGCGAGGTTTGTCCGTGATCTCAATGCTTGAGAAACTGAGGCAGGAGATGAAAATCCGCTGCCTAATGAGACCTTGTCTTAGAACACCCAAAAGAAAGGAGCAGGCACAGAGTGCTGGGGCAGACGCAGCAGACAGGGCAGACTGGGGTTCTGCCCTTTGAGTGTAGTTCTTAGAAGGAGAATTAAGCACAGCCTGTGTGTTCTCCTTCCTCGACCTTTGCTAGCTCTCCTGGTTGGAGCTGAGGCCAGAGGCATGGGCTATGTGCTGTGATGGGAAAGGCTCCTGGGTGAAGAGCCACTCGCCCCCGGTTGGGAAATAACAAGGCTGTCTCTTCCTTGTGATACATCTGCGTCTCCTTGTCGCAGCCAAGCTGTGTCAGCTCAGTAATTGCAGAGTTTATTTTAGAAACTGTAATTGCAGGCACCTGAAGTTCTTTGTTCCTGAATTGTACTCAGTGCTTGTTATGAAGTGGCTAGGCTCCCAGACATTTCCCAAAGGAGCAGAGGCCAGTGACCTTTACCTACAGATTGGTCCTCTCTCCCTCTCTGCTCCCTCCCCTCCCATTCCCTTCAACACTTCATTCTTTAATTTTCTCCTTCTTTTTCCATGCTCTCTTCTGCCCCTTGTGATGCCTTGAGCTGCGGCCAGAGCTACTCGTGAATGAAGAGAAAACAATGTAGGGAATCCAAACAATTTCCATTGTCCTTTAGGGTCTCCAAATAGGACCCCATAAAGTAGACTAACAAAACACAGAACATATATATGTGTGTGTGTGTATGTATGTATGTGTATGTGTGTGTGTGTAATTATCTTAAGGCATGGCTCACATGACTGAAAGCTGGGATGTTTATCTGTAAGACCAAGTGGAATTCAAAGGTCTGGATATTTGGGGGTGGTGTCCAGTTTAAGACTGAAAGCCTGAGCCTAGAGCAGGAGGTGAAGATCTGGTTCACTCGTGAGCAAGCTGACCAAATCCTCCCTCAGTGACCTTTTTCACCTGGATTCAGTGGGTTGGATAATATCTGGTATATTGGGGACTGTACTCAGATACATTAAGTCCATCCATTCAAATGTTAATTTATTTCAAAAACCCCTTCACAGGCATACACAGTTTAACTATAGTTAACAAAATACCTGGAAACCTTGTATTCTAGGTAAATTGACCCTCAAGTAGCTATGGCAAAGGAAGAAGGAATCCTCAGGTGGGCTTCAGAAAGACAGCTTGCAGGCCAAGAAAAAGACTAAAGGCAAGGTCCTGTCTAAAAGACAGTCAAAGCTTGGGCAAGCAGGGAGCCTGGGCCTTGTAATAGCAAGCCTAGTGTTTAATGGCTCCATAGCAAAGTGGAAGGTAAGCAAGCCTTTGAGGATTCAACAGCATAGGTGTCAGCATAGGTCTCTCTTTAAGACTATGCCATGCCCTCCAGCAGCACATTGCCTGACCTTCTAAAGCTTCTTCTAACGTCTTCCTCCTGCTACAAGTCCAGATCTGAGCACTGGGACAGCCAGCAGCAGAGGAGGAGGTCCTTGTCATCAGAGGAACAATGGGAGATGAGGAGGTACAGGCCACTTAGACCCCCGAGGATGAATTTTGGAACTCTGAGGGGATGCTGAGTTAGGTCTTGAATAACAGGTAAAGCGTAAATTTGGGCAAATGGGCCAGGCAGGTAGAATAGGGCGGATGCATCAGAAAATGGAGACAGACATTTTTCTTTCTTTTTTTGTTTTCTCTGTGCTTTTGTGTGTCTGGGAGTGTGGTCGAGATTCAGAGGACTTCAAGGATAATTGCATAAGCAAACTTTTATTTGGTTACTATGTACTTTTAGGGACATCTAATGCTTTGAGAACCCGTTGTTCTCCAGAAGACTTAAAAGGGGAAAAGAAGAGTAAGAAGTAGCTCTTTCCTTGAAGAGCTATACCTGGGAGGGAGAAAAATCTCGTTTCCGACCACCAGCCACTATGTACAGAATGTACAGAATGCAGCTGAACGCAGTGGGAGTGGTGGAAGGTAGGGGTGGAGCCGGGGCCCTTGGACATGTTTCTCAGAGGTGGGGGGATCGCTGAGGTTGGGTTCCCCTGTGCGGGGAGACCTGGACTGTGTTAGGATCACAGTATAGCTGCGAGGTGGGTTAAAGAGAGCTGCAGGGCAAGGCTCAACCCCACACTTGTGCTTGCCAAGTGCGATTGTTTTCCCCACAGAGGGTTGTCTGTGTAACTTTCCTGGCTGTCCTGGAACTTGCTCTGTAGACCATACTGGCCTTCAACCCACAAGATGCACCTACCTCTGCTTTCGAGTGCTGGGATTAAAGGCGTTCCTCACTATGCCCAGCTGGCCCTTAAGTTTTTGTGTTCTCTGTTTGAATAGCTAACCGTGGGGTGTTTCATGTTACCTAGTCACCTCTCCACTAGCGCCGTAAGGCCCCACTTTGGGAGGTCATGGAATCTTTGAGAGATGTGGTCAACTGTAGGAAGTGGATCAGTAGAGTGGACCTTGAGGGTTATAGCCCAGCAGTTTTGGTTACAGCCTCTTTTCTAGAATCTCACTGCAATGGAGCCACCTGCTGTCCTGCCTTGTCCACCATGAAAGACTAGATCTTATCAAACTGATAGCCAGAATAAGTTCATTTGCTCTCCAGTTTCTTCTTGTCAGATATTTGTTCACATACAGAATAATAACTAGGGCACCCGAGGACAAAGGCTGTCTTTTACTACACAGTAGATAAATGCTCAAACACTGGAGAGAGCCGCTGCTCTTCTGAGGTTTGCCACTAGGTGGCACTATTCTACTTTCTGGCACTATTCTATATTCTATTTCTACTTTCTGGCACTATTTCTACTAGGTGGCACTATTCTACTTTCTGCAAGGCTTTTACAGCTTCTTTGCTACTAAACTATTCTGAGTGGGCTTCGGGGGAAAGACCAGGACAGGAACAGTTTTAGGCTGGCAGAGCAACAGGGTCTGTTGGACCTTTCCTTTGTAAATTTTGCTCCATGTGTGACTTCCGTTTTCCATGTGTCACTTCTAAATCCAAGTATCCAACAGTGTGGAGCTGCCCATCACACAGATCATAGGGCTCATCAAACATTTTTTTTTAAGCCAGGGTGTTTTTGTACAATTTTAAAAAGCAGTATGTTTTAAAAGTTTTTCTTTCTTTCTTTTTTTAAAAACAAGTAAGAAAACGAGTCGTTTACTGACCAACTTTCCCAAACAATCAAGGGAAACCTTGTAGATACATACTGTGCCTCCAATATATCAACTGTATTTCTAGGGGCTGAAGGGACTGGCCACTGGTAAATCCTGAGCCCAGCAAGTTCTTTTTGAAGTCTTTGGTGACCTGGTTCAAAATGCCAGGACTAGTTAGTTGTCCTGTAGGCCACTGTCGTTCTTCCATACTCCATGCTATTAGGACCCCGCCCGAAGCAGGGGTGGGAGGTTTTGAGAGACACAGTTGAGGAACGTGGACTCTTCTGTACAGCATACAGGCAGGGATGTAGGAACTAAGGAGGAGGGCACTGTGTCTTGGGGAGGGGAAAAGTAGGTGTTTCTTCCTTGCTCTCTGGTTCACCTTGATACACCCTCAGCTGTGAGCCTCAATGGCCACGTGGACTCCATAATGCTTCAACTGGACCTGGCAGGACCCCTGATGGCTGGTGGACCAAGTGGTTCAGGGAAAGAAGAACATGTTGTGGTGGTGGTGACCCAGGCAGACTCAATGGGCAACAGGCGGTGGCGACCGCAGCAGGTTATTCTTCTACATTATTTGAAGGGAATTATAACATCTCATCACACCTCATTATAAATTAGGTTTCTTGTCGAATGAGTTGATGGAAGCCAAGAGGCAGTAACTCCATTATTAGTGAAGCCATTGATGCTTTTCTTTTGCTTTGTCACTATTATTTTTCCCCCCTATGGTATTACAGGTTTTTCAGGCAATAATTTTTTTCTAGTTTATTCAGAGAAACCTTATGGATGTTAGCAGTTATTGTTGTAAAGTGCAAGTCAATTAGAGAGTCACCTGACAGAGGATAGGTAGATGCCACAGCTGCCTTGTATTTGTGGTATTGCTAAGCATGTAGGGTCCTGAGCCATGTGTCTGTAGGCCCTGTGCAGAGCTTTGCCTTCAGCTCCCATTGGGAAAATGTACTCATGTGCAGAAAAGCCAGCAGCAGTCAGAGCTGAGGCATCAAAGGCATGATGCCTCTCCATGGAGCCTCACCTGTCCCCAAGTCCTGGTGTCAGTGACTCCATTGTATACCCACAGGAACCCTTGCATGGACAAGATGTCCTGTGCTCGGGAATTTCCCTTGATATAGCCAACCATTAGAAGAAAGCCCTGTTTATGTGGAAGGCTGTAGCTCTTACATTTTCCTGTTCTGCAGATCATAGCCCACAAGACAAAAGTCTAATTATAACCAAGGATGGTAACTGTCAATGGATGGCACAATGTTAACATTCTAAGTCATAGAAAAACATGACAGAAATTAACTTCCTATGTGAGGTGCACAGCCCACTGCAATGAACGAGATATGTCTATTCTGTGCCTGCTGACTCATGCTGAAGACTGTGGGTATAAACTGATGCCTTTAGACATTATTTTACAATCAAAAATTTCAATTGGCATAATATGTATATATATTTATTAGAGTGTAATAGTTTAACATTTGCCCACATACAATGTGTAATAATCAAATCAGATTAATTGACATCACTGTCTTCCCCGACATTCATCATCTCTGGTGGAAAGTTGCACATTCTTCAACTTATTTTAACATCACATGTCATTATTATAGTTTTTCTGCTAAGCTAAGCTAACTAGAAGTAAGGTCTACTGCTTAGAAATCTTCTCAGCTATGCATGTGATTGTCCAAATTAAATGAATAGTCTCACTTCTCCTTGCCCTTGCTAGAAGACTCTCTGTAGCATGCTAGCACTTTTCAAATGCCTTCATACAAATCTGCCTGCAGAACCAGGGGGAACATTTCCTCCACATACTCTCTTTGCCAATGCACGAGTCTCTTAAGACAGTTTCTGTCTTCTCATACATGAGGCTCTCTGCAAAGACTGACTTCAGAGCTCCTGCATGTTCAGCCCCTCTCTGTCTGTGAGGGAGACCACTGTCCTCTCACTAGAAGTTTTCTTTCTGGTCCTCAAGGCCTCCATCTACCTGTTCACTCGGGACAGGTTTGTCTACAGCAGCTGTTCTTCTAGTCCGTCTCTGTGGCAGAAGGTTGTTGTGACATATTTCTTGAGGCAGTTTTGTGTCTTCTGGCTGTAAGTAGGAATCAATTCTGGGGCATTAAAAAATTGCCTCAAAGGACTGAAAGCCTGCCCAAGACTCAAATAGTTCCAATAACACGTGGTGATTTATTTTACTCATAAATCAGCATTGCTGGCCTCCTTACCCACCACAGCTTCTTCTAGATTCAAGAATTAGATCAACTGTAATTTGAGAATATGTGTAATTTGAGAAATTGTGTCTGTACAAATTATATGATCTCATGTTTCATGGTGGCTATTCCCAGAGACTTACTGTAACTGTACATTTTGACTTCTATAGGTAACTCACAATTGGACTGTCCTTTTAAATCCAAGAAATGAGCACGTGGTGGTGAGCAGAACCTTTGAGCTAGTGAGCAGGTGGGTTTGTGGTTTGGGGATGAATTTTCTGGGTAAGGCTTACCAACTCCACTCTGTCTTCTGCTGGTGTACCACAGTATCCAAGACTAAGTGATTTATAAAGAATAGCAGTTTAATTATCTACTGTTCTGGAGGCCAAGATGTCTGAGTGCACAGGGCCAGCATCTTGGTATTCAGTGAGGCCTTTTGGCTGCATCTGATGGCAAGACAGAGCAAGGTTCCCAGTCTGAGGCACTCTTCATCCATAGCCACAGGTGTCATTATGGGGACTCACTCTTGGAGCTCATCCAAACCTATGTACCTCCCCAAATACTACCGACATATAAATTTGCAGATTAAGTTTCCAACACTTGACTTTTTGAATGGCACATTCAAACCATATTACTTGCATAAAGAAGTTTAACCTACAGGACATCAAACTGGGGCACACATAGTGGCAGATGAGTTACGTTATTTGTACAAGGTCTCATACATTTAGTATAGACAGCAATTGCAAATCTCTGCAGAAGACATTGTAACTATCCTGATCAGTACCCACTTTGAAGTGAAGGCATGTTTTAGTCAATGTTCAAATTTTACTAATAGTATGCAAGACTATGGAAGCTTACATAATATGTTTGTGTATCCTGGTTTGGGTATCTTTGCTGATCCTAGATGCAATCTCTTGTCCCCTCTGGGGATATTTGGCCTTCTTTGGTCTTTTATCTAACTAAAAGCACACTACCTCAAACATGACCATGACCATCCAGGTTCTGAACTGTTAGGCTGCATACCCTGGAGGGCTACAGCATCACACATATTCAGAACTTGAGACTTGGAATCTGACATCAAGGTGTTGACAGGCTTAGCTTACCATGAGGGCTTTCTTCCTCGATCACAAGTGTCATCTTGTCTCCCCTCTATATCTGTGTCCTTGTTTCTGCTGAAGGACAGAAGTCCCACTGAATTAAGGACTACCCTCATGACTTCACTCCCCCGTTCTGTCTTCCTTAAGATTCATCTCTAAATAGTCCTGTTCTAAGGTATGGGGAGTTAGTAGTTCAGCATACAAATTTGGGGTAGGAGTGAACACTAGCAGGCTCCCCAAAGTTATAGTCAAGAGACGTTAAGGAAAGGGTTTCTGTTTCAGCACGTTCACCTGATTGTCCTCAGACTCCTATTGTAGGTATTGTTTAACACTCGTAGGGACCAAAGCTTAAATAGCTGGTGATTCTCTGTATTAGCAGTGAAGCATAAATGGCTAAACCTGCTGTCCTTTGCAGGCTAACTGTTAGAGTGGCATCTTCAAAAGGTTGAAGAGCCCTTGCTGAATGTCCCAGAAAGACTATACCGTGTGTTTCAGGCCTGTATTTAGGGTTCTTCTGTCTGTGAGGTTATGTATTGGGCTGAGTCACTGTGGAACGATACCTTGGGCTCTAGCTCTACCCATGTGGACTTGCTAGAAAGAATATTGAGGGAGTACACTTTGTGTCTCTGATCAACGTCAAGGTCTTTGATTTATTTTGCAGAGAGGCTGTTTCCATCAGCATTCAGGCCTCCCTCCAGCAGACTCGTCTTGTTCCTCTCCTGCTGGCCCATCAGTTCCTTGGGGCAAGTGTTGAAGCACAAGTGACCATCGCAGTGGCCATCCTGACTGGGGTCTATACACTGATAATATTTGAGGTAACTGTCATGCCTGCTTCCTATGATCTACCCATCATGTTTAGGACAGTCTGTTATCCGCTTCGACAGACTCAATTTTAGTCAGGTTGGAAAGGTGCAATTTCTCAGGATTAGATTGTCCCTCATTCTAGGTAGAAAAGGCAATGCCGATAAACCGTTGCTGAGTCATGAGCACAGACCAGAACAAGAGCAGGTGTGAGGACTAGAACAGTTTACTGAGATATCTGTAAGTTGTCACCTGTCTTTTGTAATTGAATTTTTAATGTTGAGTTTTGAGTACTTATACATTGGAGATACAAATATACAAAGTTTTGCAAATATTTTCTTTTAGTGTGTCTTATAAAGTTTGTGTATCTTATAGATTATAACTTAGTCTAAGGACTTACTACTCAGATACAAGTTCCCTAAAAATATTTAAAAGTTTTAGCTTTGAGCTGGTATCTGTGCGCGTCTTAGATGGAAGTTTATTTTCAGATCCATGGATGTTAAATTCCTCCAGCACCATTGGTCAAGAAAGCTCTCTCTCCTCTGTGGAATTGCTTTTGTTCCTGTTTACAGTTAAAAAAGAGAAGGGAATTACAGGGTCTGAAGAGATGGTTCAATGGTTAGAGCATTTGTTGTTGGAGCAGAGGACCTGGGTTTAATCCCCAAAATTCACATGGAGGTTTACAACTGTCCATAACTCCCATTCCAAGGAGTGTGATCTCTCTTTGCTTCTGTGGGTACCAGCCATACAGATAATGTACAGACATTTGTATGAGTGAAACACCCATATACATAAAATAAATTAATCTAAAAAAATTTTAAAAAAACATTTAGAGTCTTAGTGGGGCCTATTTCTTAGTTCCTTGTCTTGGCAAATTGGTTAAGTGCCTATCCACCCCCCACCATATATTTTGATCACACTGGAGGGAATACCTCTCACTTGATATATTTCCCTAAAGTTGTTAGTGTGGTTGTCATCCCTGTTCCATATTTACTTTATGTGTTTTTATAGTCCGTGAACATGGTGTATCTTTTGAGTTATTTGGCTTTTATTACAAAAAAAATCCCATTGTACAAGCCCTATTTGGTTTTTGCTAAACCTTTACATTTCCTTCATGTCCAGATGTTTGCTGTAAGCACATGTGGATGACCTTTAGGTTGGCTCTGTGCTCTGTCATTTTCCTGATCTAGGGAAAGCCCTTTCTTCCCCAGTGTACTCAGAATTCCTTCCTTAACAGGGTGTTGGGTTTGGTGTGTCTGTTTTAGTTCCTGTGGTCATTTGTGTGTATCAGTTAGCCCGAGCACTAGATTGACTTATGTTAGGACATACATTGGAGCATATTTGTAACATACAAATGTTTTTCTAAGTGACTGTGACTCCAATAGCATTTCTTTGGCTCCACTCTGCAGATTTTGATCTTTGCATTTCAGTTTCATTTAGTCTTCTCTTTCAAAAAATTCAGCATATTTATTTTGTTATTATATTATTGTTATTTTTGGGGGGCAGAGTATTGATATATTGGCCTCAAACGCGTGGACTCGTGATCTTTGGTCTCAGCCTCTTTGAGTAGCTGGCCTATTGGTACAGGCCTATTGGTACAGGCCTATTGGTACAAGCCTATTGGTACAGGCCTATTGGTACAGGCCTATTGGTACAGGCCTATTGGTACAGGCCTATTGGTACAGGCTACCATGCCTGGCTTAGGTATGTGCCATTTCATTTGTAAACGTCAGTATTTTTCTGTAGTCTTTACATTATATGGTTAGAGTTTGACTTCTGTTTTTCTGTAGTCTTTACATTATATGGTTAGAGTTTGACTTCTGTATGGTCAGAGAATTTAATATGCACTCAGTGTAAGTTTATTAATTTTTTATGCTTCAAGGTCTTTTTAAAAAATCTGATTTGTCTATATCTTGTTGACAGAAACATAAAATTTCCTATTTTATGACATTAGTGCAACTCGCAAATAAAAATTATATATGCAACAACTTGTGAAATTCAAACTCTGCCCTTGGTTGATTTGCCTCTAGGTAAAAAAAAAAAAAAGTCATAAAAGTGTTAGAACAGTTACATTTTATTTATGCTTCCCTAACTTCTGTGCTTCCAGAATTCTGTTGCGTTCCTTCATTGGTGAGGGTTCCGGTGGGCAGGGGAGTATCTCCGGAAGTGACATCAGCATGGTAGTTTTCTGAGCTTGCTCAAGGACATAATGCATAGAGACTCAGCAGATTCGCGAGTCTGAGTCCAAGCTCTTTCTTCAGAACTAGAGGCTCTTCAGACAGGCACCCTCATTGCTGCTGTCTGGTCCCACTGCCCCAAGAAAGCAAGTCCTGGAGTGAACCACTAATCTACCGACTCACTATCTCTACATATGGTTACCACTTCATCCTGGACTAATGTCATTGCTATTTGTAGCTGTGACCCATTTCCTCTTCTTGCCTTACCTTATCATGCCTGTTTGTCTATGTTGAGGTCAATGCCTTGAACAGGACCTAGCTTAGAGCTAGCTCAGTAAATAAGCAAATGTCCCAAGAGTGCCTGCAGATGTTTGAGATAGATGCTGAGTTCTGAACCTGATTAGCCTGACCCCTGAGTACTCCCCATATCATTTTTTTGTGACCCCTGATCCTCATGTAGTTGGGCAGGAGACAGAGGCTCAGCCAGGCTTCCCATATGTCTCTAATAGCAGGATAGGATGGAGCCACTTCAGGCTCTGGTCCTGTAGTGGAGGTAGAACTTATTGCTACTTCCTCCGTGTTATATTTCTCATCCTTGTAAAGTTGTCCTTGCTGAAAGTATAAAAGAACAAAGTTAGAGCAATCTTCCTAACTCTCATCCTTTGATCTATAGCTGGGCCTCAGCCTTAGAGAATTTCCCAGCATAGCATACTAAAATATTCTACCACAGCTAAGGTCTGCAGACTGAATAAAATTGTATTTAAAAAGTCTTAGACAGTCTTAATGAAAAAGAGTTCACAGCATAAAGGAGATAATAAGTTTCACAGACATCTACCTTGGGTTCCTTTTTGCTGGAAACACAAAGGCTCTTTATTCCCTTATCAAACAGAGGCAGAACCGTGCAGCCTCCATGTGAGGCCAGGCTTCACTGCTCAGGGCTTTTTGTATTTGGCTTATGCATTTATGTATAATTTGGTTTAAAGGCTAGTTATGATCTTATGTACCAGCCCACTGCCCTGTGTCTTGCTAACCTCATTCTGCCTGTTCCGTAACCAATCTCCAGGCACAGCCTGGCCTGCGTATTTGTACTTCAACCTGGCTTGCTAGATCTTTTTTACCTGACCTACCCCACTGGCACCCTCAGACTTGAGCCAGGTCCCACATCAAGTGCCCTGGCCTAGTCTCTGGAGCCTTGTCTGTGCTGTCTTCAATCTGAGGTTTGGGCCAAGGCTGATAGCCTACATATCGCCCCAATCTATGTGTCCTCTTCACCTTATCCAAGCCTACCTTACCCAACCTCCAGGCCTATCCCAGTCAAAAAATCCTGTACATTAACCCAGCATGGTGAGTCTACCTAACCCTTCTCTGCCTTCATTTTCCTCAATTCCCATAACTACTCCAGACCCATATCCAGGGCTCTGGCTCAGACTGCAATCCTTACCTGTGCCCTGCTCAGCTCCAGGTTTGGGCTGAGTGGCACATCCTGAGTGCCACTAGGAAAAGAGGTCCAGAATGCTCAGGTCTCATTGAAAAAAACACAAACCACATGGAGAGCTAAGATAATAAGCATGTCCCCTGAAAAATCTATCAGTCTTGTGTAAATGCTCTCCTGTGAGAATTATCTAGATGAACCCCCAAGACCACAAACGTAAAGGAACATTCACAAACATAATCGAAGAATTAAGATGTTTAAAGATACACAAAGAAATAGCTCAATAGACTTAAAGAGAATAAATGCCAAGTGATGCCCCAAAACACAAATAAATATAGGCTGAAGGAGATGACAGAAACAATCCAGGATTTAAAAACTGAATTTACTAAAGATAGAAAACTAGGAAAATCAAGAGGAAATGAAGATGGGATTGAAGAGCTCAAGAACCCAATTAGAAAATTCAGGGAAGCCTTGAAAGTAGAAGACAGAATATCCAGACTCGATGGTACAGTGCAGAATTAGACCACTCAAGCAAAGAATATGAAAAAATCAGAAGAGATACAAGAAAGGAATATGAACCGTAAGATACCATGAAAAGACCAAATCTTCAAACTATGGGTGTGAATGAAGAAGAAACCCAGGTCAATAATCAGAAAGAAGTTCCCCCCAACTAAGGAAAGCAGTATACGTACAGAAACAAGACGCACACAGGACAAGATCAAAAAGAAACCCTCCATGACATATCATGGTTAAAACACGGAATAGAGGAAATAAAGCAAGTGCTTTGAAAGCTGTCATAGAAGAAGCACAAGACACAAACAATGCAAACCCATCAAAACAACTTTTTTATTTTCTCAATAAATGTTAAAGCCAGGAGAGCCGGGAGCAATACACGGCAAGTTCTAAAAGACCATGGATGCCAACCTAGACTACGCAGCCAGCAAAACTGTGTGCCATAGTTGAAGTAGAAATAAATCTTTCCATGATACAAAGTGGCTAAAAGAATTCATGTCCACCAAACTAGTGCTACACAGAATACTGGGGAGAAAAAGGGTCATCCATTATGATCAAGTTGATTTTAACATGGAGATACATGGATGTTTCATCCTACCTAAGTCAACAATTGTAATAAATCATACAAATGGACTTAATGACAAAAATCACACAGTCATCTCAAGAGAAACAGAAAAGGCCTTTGACAAAATCCATCATGGCTTCATGATAAAGGTCCTCAACACAGTAGGACTAGAGGGGATAGACTTCAACATTATAAAAGCTACATATGACAAGCACACACCCAAGAGTATCTTAAATGGAGAAAGTCCTGAAGCAACACATTAAAATCAGGAAGGAGAAAGGGGCTGTCTGCCACCTCCACTTCCTTTCAATATGCTACTCGAAACACTATCTGGAATAATATGGCAAGAAGAGAAGGGAACTAAGGAATACAATAGTAAAAATGCCAAATTATTCCTGATTGTATATGGTATGATATCATACAGAAGAAATTCCAAAAATGCCACCAGAAAACTTGTAGAAGTGAACAATTTTATCAAAGTTGGATACAAAATCAACAATATTTCCATACACTACACCAGACAATGCTGAGAGACGTCATCATAGACACACACATTCACAGTAGCCTCAAAGACAATAAAATATCTATGAATAAACCTGAATAACTAAGGAAGGGAAAGGCCTCTACAAGAAAAATTTAAAGTTCTGAAAGATAGAGCTTGAGGAAGTGACTAGAACTTGGAAAGACCTCTTATATACAGTGACTGGTAAAACTAATATTATAAAAAAATGGCCATTTTACCAGAAGCAATTAGTGGATTCAATGTAATCTCAATAAAGCAGCCTCATGACATTATTCACAGAAAAAGAAAAATAAAGATCCTAAGATTCATATAGAACAGCAAAAGACCACAGATAGCCAAAGCAGTCCTGAGCGAAAAGAATGTTGGAGTGATTTCTCTACTAGATTTTAAGATATAAAACAGTACAGTACTGGCGTGGAAACAGACATGCCGACCAATAGAACAATATAGAACAACAAAGTGTAAGTACACACAACTGTAATCACCTAGTATTTAACAAAGATGCTGAAAACATATACGAGAAATACAGCTTCATCAATTAGAAGTTCTGGAGAAGCTGGAAGTCCGCACCCTGCCCCCAGATCAACTCCCAAAGGGCCAAAAACCATACTGTGAATCTCCAAATTCCAAAAGCGACTCCGAGAAAACAGACAGATTCCTCCAAGACATGGGTGTAGGAAAGGACTGTCTAGGACTCAGTTTGCTCAGAAATGAAGACTGACAATGGACAAGCAGGACCTCATAAACTAAAAAGGTTTTATACAAGCAAGGAAATCATTAGTCAGGTGAGGGAGAAGCTTGAAGAAAATCTTTGCCACAGCCATATTTTTGTTAGTGGATTGATATCTAGAATATATAAAGAACAAAACAACGATAATGGAAAAAACCAGAATCAACAATACAAACAACCCACTTTAAAAATGGGCTGCATCTTTGAACAGAGATTTCCCAGAAAAAGGAACAAAAATGGCCAAGAAGTGTCATTATCTTTAGCAATATGGAAAAGAAAATTGAAACCATTTTGAAGTTTCATTTTGTCTTACTCACAATGGCTAGCACCAAGTAAAACAACAAGCAGACACCAGACAAGTGTCAGCAAGGAGGTGGAGAAAGGAGCCCTCATTTGCTCTCAGCAGATTGCAAACTGGTGTAGCCATTATGGAAGTCAGCATAGAAAAAGCTCAAAAAGCTAAAAGTGAATTCTTTATTTGACTAAGTTATAACTACTCCATAACATACTCCCGAAGGACTCACATCCTACCCCATAGATGTTTACTTAGCTACATTCATTGTCATCCTATTTTTTTAAAAAAAGATTTATCATGCATACAGTGCCAGAAGAGGGCGCCAGATTGCATTACAGATGGTTGTGAGCCACCATGTGGTTGCTGGGAATTGAGGTCCTCTGGAAGAACAGCCTGTGCTCCCAACTGCTGAGCAATTCTTTCCAGCCCTTGTTGTCACCCTATTAACAATAGCCAGAAGCTGGGGGGCATGGCACATACCTTTAATCCTACCACTTGGGAGGCAGAGGCAGGCAAATTTCTGTGTTGTTTGGAAAATTCAAAGGAATCTTACTATTTATATTACACATACTCTATGTAATACACACATATAATATATGTTTATTACAGAGGTTTCTGGCCTGTCCTCCCAGTGGTCCAGACCTGCAGACACGCAGACCCGCAGTCCCACAGAAACACATACAGGCTTATATTAATTACATGCTGCTTGGCCTATGGCTCAGACACATTTCTACCTAGCTCTTGTATCTTAACTCAACCCATTCCCATTAATCTGTCCTGCCATGTGGCTCATGGCTTACCTGTTTCTCCACATCTTGCTTCTTGGGTGGCTTGATCATGTCTCTTGTGACTCTGCATTCCTTGTCCTTTATCTATGTTCAGATTTCCCGCACTTCTAAGATGCTTTGCCACAGATTCAAACAGTCCCTTTATTAACGAACGATATTCACAGCATGCAGAAAGACATCCTGCAGCATATGTTAAATAAAAATATATACAAATATATGTTAAATAAAGTTAGGCTTACTTGGGGGTGATAATGCTTTTCCAAAGAGTCAGAGACTATCTTATAAAATTCCCAATATCAGGTATGAGAACCCTCCTTTGGTCAGGAGAAACAATTAGATTATTGTATTTGCTCTTGTTTGGATCCTCAAAGTTGAAGTTCAGAACTCAGAGGGATCAAGCTGGATACACCCCAAAGCCTTTTCCTTGAGAACTAGTTTTCACAGTACTGGAAGGTGCTATGCAAGTAGCCAAGGAGAAATCAATAGTTCTACCCAGCTGTGATGCCTGGGAACCAGAGCCATAGCCAAACCACAATGGATCCTTAAAGGTGTAAGAGTGGCATTAACAGTATTGGCGGTAACCAGTCTGTCTAATTGGACCCACAGCCTGATCAGTAGGAGGGAGATCATGCCTTAGGCTTTAAATGTAGCCATCTACAAAAGGAAGCACCTTTGGAGAGAGAGGGAGAAGGGTGCATTTTAAAATGCAGTTTGCACACACAATGCCGGTCTGAGCAGCAAATCTGAGGCAGGCTTTCTAAGTTCTCTTGTGTAACCATTTTCAGGGCTGACCATAAAGCACCTGTGGTCAATTGCTGTTCCCCTCATGCCCAGTTTATTTCTGTTTGTCCTCAAGATTCTTTTTACTATTGTTTTACCCAAGATCTTTCCTTTTCTTCTTTGAAAAAGATTTTAGAATTTCAGGAAAGCTGATTAACTGGCCTACACAGGCTGTATTAGTGAAGTCAACTTTCATGTGCTAGTCTCTATGGCATGGAAGGTCTTCATGGCAATGAGAACCTCCCTGAAGCCAGCAGCTTTGTTTGTTCATGAATAGGAAGACAGTGAACTGGCTTGAATGCATAGAGGACCAAAGAAACCAGTGCAGGAAAGGCCCCAGTGAGGCTCCGGGAAAAGATACTGATGCAGATAGCTGAGGGAGCAGTGCCAAAGGGCAAGTACTATATTTACTCTGTGAGAAGCTGGACCTTGCCGCCATGACTTCCATAGGTGAGGAATTATAGCACACAGATCTCACATTATTTGTGCAAAGTCCTTGCACTAACAATAGCAGAGTGAGGGTTCTGCCTTTAATGGTTGCCTGTGGAGTCTATGCTTCTCCCCAGATGTAATGCTTCTCAAAGTACACAAAAGCATATAACAGAACCCAGTGTCTAGCTAGAGCCTTTATCATGGGTCTTCTTTACACCCATCCTTAAGGTCCTGTGAACATATAGGATGTGTACAAATGACCTGAATTTGTTCAGCCATTCTTTGAAGATATGAGTATGGAACAATGGTTTGTAGGGGTGGTATGAGGACTCCACTCACCAGTGATGGCCTTGTAATTAGAAAAGCCGCCCGAGTATGAGACCAATGGGCAAGAACCTGGAAACATATGAGGCTCTGTGTATGTGAGTTGGTATGGATATGTGGGGATTGGTGTGAGTGTGTGCCAATTAAGACATGAGTAAATTTATGATATTGTGTTTGAGGTGGTCTGGGTACCCCCTCTTTGCTCCTGTTACTGATTCATTCTTCATGATTGGCCTAACCTCTAATCTGTATCCTCAGGTTCATGAGTTTGTTCCTCTGAGGACTTAATATTCTCAGAAGTGAGCACAGGCTGCCAGCTATGACAAACTCTGATGATGAGTGTGCCACACCTCATTCCTTACTATGATCCAGACTTTGTATGTCATCCAACCTCCTAGGAGACAGTTCTCAGGGTCACCTTCTGGAGTGAGTACAGCACCTATGAATGTCAGGCAATCTTACAACAGGTGGCACAATCTTACAACATAGGATATGCAGACTGCCATAGCTCCTGTCTCCCAAATGTGGCCACCAGCACACTGCATCCAGACACATAGCGAGCAATGAAGTTACCCACCTTCCCTCTCACTGAAGTGCCTCTATCCCTCCCACTCTCTGCTTTGCAGATGGACTTTTTTGATGGAAAATCCTAATTCTCTGTACATTGTCTGGAGCCCAGGCTGGCCTTCTGGGGTAAGAGGTAGCTAGAAGGTAGTTACAGTGCCTTGCTGGTCCATGTGAGGCTTGTGCTGTCTTCTGCCAATGTGATTTACTTCTGCACTGCTTGCTAGCTGGGTCCCTTCCACCGTTTCCCAGGAAGAAAGAATTTCTGGAGCTTTGCAAGTGGTAAGTCAGCTCAATGGGAAGGTGCTATAGCCCTTTGGGATGCACAGTGAGCTATCTCACTTCCCTTCAAACTTGTTCATGGTAATGTAGTAGGATGTGAGTACAAATGTAGGAAAGATATAAAAATGATCATGGACAGGAAGAAAGGACTCACTGTCTCATGTAGCTCCAGTGCTACTTACTCCCTGCCTTCAGGTGTTCCTGTCTGTAGCCCTGTGACACTTTTTCACTAGGGAAAGGCCACAGAGGCAAAGCCACTCTTTGGGCTTGACGATGCCCTCTTGGGTCTTGCCTTCAGTGCTGCCTACTTTGGGTTAGTTTTATGCTGTGAAACTTAGTGTTTTTAAAGGATACAGTCACATGACGAGCCAGGTTTTGGTAGTAGCTACACCTTCTAAAGGGATCTGTGAAGGAGCTGATGGCTGTTGTGACTCTCTGTAGCCAGAGCCATAGTTATGCATTCTTTAACTCAGCTCTGTAGCAAGGCTTTTGTCAAGACCTTTCTGATATATAATAGGACTTTGTGCCTCATGAACTTAGTACTGAGAGATCCCAGGACACCAGTCCCCCGAGTTCTTCCTTTTGATGACCTATTCAATCTCTCCTCTCAGATGACACAGGGTTACCTCGTGAAGTCTGGAGCCTGTAGTGTGACTGACAGTTTATAGTTGGGTGACCCTGTCTTAGCGATTTCATTGCTTACTTCTGAAACCACAGTCAGGAAGTTCTGTATGTTCAACAACTGCACCAAATCATTTCTTACAATCCATAAAAACCCCAGGGTCTATGATTCTACAAAATAATAGTCAAGCAAGAGAATAACCTATAATTTAGAGGGAAGAACCCATAAAAATATTTGAATTTTAGAATATGTCTTTCCTGTTGTTCATACAGTGTGTGAGGAGTTTTATTATGGGTCTTATTAGATACAACATAGAGAGAAAATCGAGCACAAAGACCAAAACATACAACACACACAGGGCAGAAAAGAGGTCCACATAAAAAATGCCAGACACAGTGGACTAGGGATTCCATGTGGCTGCAACTCAACACAAGTGCTTTGGAGAGACAAAACCAGGAGAAAGCCATTAGGGGCATATACTAGGTCCACTCATGACAATCTTCTCACATCAGCAATATTCCATAATAGCTTTTCCCCTTTAAAGCCTCTTACTTCAGGGATGGGAGATGATTACAATGGACATCTCTACCATTTCCACACATCTCAATTGAGGTTACTCATTACAACACATCACCACCCAGGGAAGGAGAAAGGGAGGTGATAGACTTTGCAGGGAGGTCTAATAGGGTAACCTCACACATCAGAGGCAACTGTTAATGAAAGAGTTCATTCATTAACTGTTTCTGGAGCCTCCCTCCCAGCTTTTAAAGCTCCATGGTCTAGAACCCGCCAGTATCTCTTACAGCTCCATGGTCTAGAACCCACAGGTATTGCTCACAGGTAGGTTCTCCAGTTTAGTTTATATCCTCAAATATTTATAGCTCAATGTTCCAGGACAGTTCCATCTTCAACATCCTTCTGTCCGTTTCTCAATCATAATCCCAACATATCAGTGTTTTAGCATCTACCCAGTCCTTCAGAGCCCCACAAACCAGAGCCAACACTAACCCCACCCAGGCCCATGATTCAGAACCTGTATGCATACCATATGTCTCTGTGTTCCAGAAAATGCCCAGATTCCTTACAGTACACATGCCACAGCTGGTTATCAACCCCTCCACAGTCCCTGCAGTCACTTATTCCTCCATGTTCCAGCTCTCTTCTCAATCCCTTACAGCACAGGATCTTTCCCAACCCTTTAGATCTACATGACATTCTCTGCCTCAACTCCTTCTCAATTCCACATTCCAGCAGTCAAATTCCATAATCTCTTAGAGTCCCCTATTCCAAAACTGTGTACCACAGTCCCTCATAGTTCCATGTTCCAGCACCTGATTTCCATCCATCAGAATCCCATGTTACAGACACTAATCTCCTATTATCCCCTTTCAAAGCCTCTACACCCAATACTCCACAATCCAGTTTCCAGAATTCTCTCCCAGTCCCTCAGAGCTCTATGTTCCAAAAACGAACTCATGCCTATAGTCCAGTTATCCATATTACTTTAGCACATGTGCCCTTTTTAGTGTATCAGGCAACTTCCTGCCAATGTCTTAATAATGCAGAAGCCATATTATTGTCTTATTTCTTCCATTAGTTACTTGAGGTCTTCTGTTCTGTTCTGTATTAAGGCCTTCATCACGCATCTTATTGATTCTTTTTAACCTCTGTAGCACTTGGCTTTGGAACACTTTGTTTTAGTATATTAGCCAGTGTCTCTCAGTGTCTCACCATTCATTTAGTAACTTTCCAGGCTCTGCTTGATCTGCATTGTGCATGATGCAGGCTTTAAGTCTGCAGATCTGTTTTTAAATAAAGACAAATGCTATGGGAACATGAAGGTGGATTTATGGCATCTCCAACTCTATCCACCCTCAGCATTTGTTGAAGCTGTACTTTTTTGGCTTCAGCATGGCTGATGATATCCCTTTGGGTAGTGAGGCTGGCAGCTCTCAGAAAAATATGGTTATTACCAATCAATTAGGGTCCTTCTTCAATAAGGTACACACTCTAGTAGGTGATGGAATGCTCTTTCAGTGCTAATGGTTATAGGTTTTTGGGTTCCCAAGCCTAGGCACCATACTAACAGATTAGCTCTAATCTCTAAGGTTAAATGACCTGGGACCAGTGGGTTGTTCTTTAGTGACAGGGTCCTAAGGGTGGTGAAGACCAAAAGATAAGAATATAAAATATTTAGGCCTGGGAGGTCTTGTATAAGCTATGACTTATGTCAAGTAAGTTTATTAAGAAGTGCAGCTTCTCATATACAGTTTTAAGGCAGGAAATGGAATGAAGTCAGTAGAATGTGAATGTTGTACAAGGAAATACAGAATATCTTCAGGACATCAGAGACTGACCACATGGCCTTGAGACAGATAACTCAAGCCTCTTCGGGAAGAAAGACTAAATTGACAGGAACCTTGATATCTTTGAAGCCCTCTCCCCAGTTCCAGACTGCACCTAGCCAGGTCTGCCTCTGGTGCCTTGACAAATCCTTGTTTGTTTTTTTTAATTAAAAAATGCCATTTTTATTTATGTTTCTTCCTGATCCCCTTCCCTCCCTTCCTCCTAATCCCTCCCAATCAGCCTTCAGCCTCCCCCTCCCCATCCACCCATCCCTTCCCTCAAAAGGACAAGAAGTCCTAAGGTGGGTCAGCTCAGCATGGCACATCCATTCGAGGCAAATCTGATTTCCTTATCCCAATGTCAAGTCTGGGTTAGGTGTTCCTCTGAGGGGAGTGGGCTCCAAGGTGCCAGCCCATGCACAGGAACACAGTCTGATCTCACCATTTGAGGCTACACATACTGCTCATGCCAGTTGACATTTGCCTACCTTTGGAGGGCTACCTCCTTTTCCTGATGGATCTCCAGTGACTATTGATTCAGTGAGCCCCCTAGAGCTTCAGCCAGCCATCACTGTGGGAATTTTCCTCACATTCTTTATCCCCTTGTTCATACAGACTCTCTTCCCCTGCTCTCAGGTGGACCGGAACTCTGTCCAGTGCTCAGTCATGGATCTCTGCCTCTACCTCATTTCTTTGTTGGATGTAGGTTCTCTGATGACACTTACAGTGGTTACTCATTTGATTATAGGGGAAGTCCTGTTTAGGCACCCCCTCCACTATTGTTTGGAGACTTGGCCAGGGACATCTTGTGAGTTCTCAGAGGTTTCCCTAGCACCTGGTCTCTTTCTGACCCCACATTGGCTTCCTCTATCGAGATATTCATCTCTTTCTAGCTCCCTCTTTGCTCCTCTCACTCAACCATCTCCTTCTTTCAAGATTTGTTCCTAACTCTTCTTGGTTGCAACCTGTTAATACCCCATTTTGCTAAGGTGATCTTCTCTATTTTCTCTTCTTAGGGGAATCTCTGGATGTCTCTCTTAAGTTCCTTCTGATCTCAAGATGTTCAGGGATTGTGGTTTGCATCTTGGGCATTCTTTGCTTTTTGTCTAAAATCCACTAATGAGTGAGTACATCCTATGCCTATCTTTCTGGGCTTGTCATACCTTGCTCAGGAGGATACTCTCCAAATCCATGCATTTGCCTGAAAATTTTAGGATGTCTTTTTTTTTTAACTGCTGAGTAGTACTCCATTGCGTAGATTTACCAGTTTGTTAATCCATTATTCAGTTGAAGGACATCTAGGTTGTTTCCAGGTTCTTACTATTATGAATAATGCTGCATGAACATAGTTGAGATAATGTTTTTGAGGTACAAATGTGCATCCTTTGGGTATATACCCAATAGTGGTATTGCTGGATTCTTGGGGAGATTGATTCCCATTGTTTTTAGGAATCACCATACTGGATTTCAGAGTGGTTGTACAAGTTTAAACTCCCACCAAGAATAGAGGAGTGTTTCCCTTGCTCCGCATTCTCTCCAACATAGGCTGTCATCTGTGTTTTTGATCTTGGCCATTCTGACAGGTATAAGGTGGTATCTCAAAGTTGTTTTGACTTGCATTTCTCTGATGGCTAAAGATGTTGAACATTTTTTTTAAGTGTCTTTCAGCCATTTGTAATTCTTCTGTTGAGAATTTCCTTTTTAGCTTTGAACCCCATTTTTTAATGGGGTTATTTAGATTTTTTTGTCTCTAGTTTCTTGAGTTCTCTATATATTTTAGAGATCAATCCTCTGTCAGGTGTAGGGTTGGTGAAGATCTTTCTTCATTCTGTAGGCTGTTGTTTTGTCTTATTGACTGTGTCCTTTGCCTTACAGAGCTTCTTAGTTTCAGGAGGTCCCACTTATTTATTGTTGTTCTTAGTACCTGTGCTACTGATGTTATATTTAGGAAGTGGTCACCTGTGCCAATGTGTTGGAAGGTATTTCCCACTTTCTTTTCTATCAAGTTTAGTGTAGCTGAGTTTATGTTGAGGTCTTTGATACACTTGGATTTGAGTTTTGTGCAGGGTGATAGGTTTGGATCTATTTGTATTCTATATACTACCATCTAGTTATGCCAATACCATTTGTTGAAGATACTATCTTTTTTCCATTGAATATTTTTGGCCTCTTTGTTAAAAATTAGGTGTTCATAGGTGTATGGGTTAATGTTGGGGTCTTTGATTATATTCCATTGATCCACAAGTCTGTTTTTGTGCCAGTACCAGGCTGTTTTTATTATTATGGCTCTATACTATAGCTTGAAGTCAGGGATAGTGTTTTTTTCCTTAAGTTCTTTTATTGAGCAGGATTATTTTGGCAATCCTGGGTTTCCTGTTATTCCATATGAAGCTGATTATTGTTTTTTCAAGGTCTGTAAAAAATGTGTTGGGATTTTTGATGGAGATTGCATTAAATCTGTAGATTGCTATTGCTTTTGGTAAGATTTACATTTTTACTCTGTTGATCCTACCTATCCAGGAGCATGGGAGATCTTTCTATTTTCTAATATCTTCTTCAATTTCTTAGGTTATAGTTTTCCCTTTAGTGCTTTCTGTAGGGCTGGATTTGTGAATTAGGTATTGTTTAAATCTGGTTTTGTCATGAAGTATCTTGCTTACTCCACTTATGGTGATTGATAGTTTTGGAGGGTATAGTAGCCTGGGTTGGGAGCCATGCTCTTTTAGTGTCTGTATAACATTTGACCAGGACCTTCTTGCTTTCATTGAATAGTCTGGTGTTATTCTGATGGATCTGCCTTTATAGGTGATTTGGCCTTTTTCCTTTGCAGCTTAGTATTTTTCCTTTGTTCTGTAGGGTTAGTGGCTTGATTATTATGTTGCAAGCACATTTTTTTTGAGGAGGAGGGTCTAATCAATTAGGTGTTCTGTAAGCTTCTGGTATCTTTATAGGCATTTCCTTCTTTAGGTTGGAAAAGTTTTCTTTTATAATTTTGTTGGCTATATTTTCTGTGCCTTCTTCTTCTTTGATTCCTATTATTTTCAGGTTTGGTCTTTACACGGTGTCTCAGATTTCCTGGACATTTTGTGTTATGACTTTTTTGGTTTTAGTATTTATTTATTTATTTATTTATTTATTTATTTATTTATTTATTTATTTATTTTTTACTGACATATCTATTTCCACTATTGAGTCTTTCACTCCAGAGATTTTTCTCATCCATCATCTCTTGCATTCTGTTGGTTATGCTTGCATCTGTGGTTCTGGTTCGTTTCTTTAGGGTTTCTGTTTCCAGCTTTGTCTCATTTTATGCTTTCTTTATTGCTTCTATTTCATTTTTTTAATTCTTGAAATGTTTTGTTCACTTGTTTATTTTCTTTTTCTTGGTTTTCTTTATTTTCTTTCAGGGATTTGTTTATCTTTTCCAGCTTTTTATTTGTATTTTCTTCTATTTCTTTAAGGGAATTTTTATATCCTCTTTTAGGGAGTCTATTACTTACAAAGTCATTTTCAATGCCATTTCCTTCTGTTTCCTCTTCATTGTTCTGCTCAGATCTTGATGTTATAGAGCCATCAGCTTCTCTGGCGGTGTCTTCTTTATATTGTTATATTTATTCTTTCACTGGTGTCTACCCATTGCTTTCTTGGTTCACTCTCTGCTGGCTCTTAGTCAGTTGTGAGCTATGGGGATATTTTTCAAATTTAATAAAAACCAGTCTGGAATATCAGAAGACAGAGCCATCTGTGAGCCTAGGGGCTGAGTGTTTCCAGTAATTGCAGGGGCTGTTCTTATTCGGTTTTTAGTTGGCTGTAGGCCACGGAGCTGTGTGTCTACAGTTGTCACAGGGGTTGTTCTTGGTAGGGTGTTAGTTGGCTCTTCGTGGGCTCTTAGTCAGCTCTTAGTCAGCTGTGGACATGGAGGGAGGCTTCTGGGTATCCAGTTGTCAGTGGGTGATGATGTAGGTTGCGGTTTGGGAGTGGTTTGGCCTGTGGGATGTCCCTAGAGCTGTGTTTTGCTGAGGATTGGGCTTGGGGGGGCACTCTCCTGGCTTTTTTTGGTTTAGGGCAGAGCTGGGTATATTTGGGATGTCAGGGGCAGTGTCCTCGGGTTGAGATTCAGAAACCACGGTCTCTGCTTGGCCCGGGGTTGGGGTGCCACTCACCTCTTAGTTAGCTGTGGACCAGGATGGAGGCTCTAAGCAACTAAAGGCATCTACAGCAACTAAAGGCTTTGGAAGAGCCGCGTGGCTCTGTGTGAGCTAGATGGAGACTCACTATGAAGGCTGTAAGCCTTGCACCCTGGGAACTTCATAGCTATTGCAGTCTTCAGCCTTCAATGGTAGCCAGTGCCAGCAGCAGACAGTTGCAGCACCCAGTATTGTTCTCAAGTGAGTCTTGGATTCTGGGACCCTCAGCTGGACAGCAACTGAGTCCTGGATAGCTAGAGTTGCAGCTTTCAGGCCTTGCGTAGTTGGAACACTCAACCACTAACAATGGCTCATTACAGTTCCCAAGCCTTCAGCCCTTAGTGCTCGGCCACTCCTGAGAACTTAGTAATCAGGTCACCTTCTCTGTCCCTTCAGACCTTCATTCCTTCTTTACTCTGGTGCTCTTTCCCCTTTTACCATTGCTCCAACTCCATCAGCCCTGTTATTCCTGCTGCCTCTGCATGTTTTCATCATGGCTTCTCTCTGGACTTCAGCTACCATCAAGTCATCATCACTGCTCTTGTCACTTACTGCTTTTCAGGCTGTGGCTACATCAGCCTCTTTGTGCCCCAAGTTTAGCCTGTTCTTCTAATGAGAAAGATCAGAAAAAGTCATTTGGGAGAAATCTCTCATTTGGTCTAACTCGCAACACTAGGATCCACCTAGCACTAACGTATCTTTTGGCTGCCTTGGAGAGTGAGTGAAGCAGCCAGAGAAGGGATGCGAGAAGAGGCAGTCACAGAAACATTTATGTAAGAGAGTGTCTGTGTGCACTTATCTCAGCGCAGGGTAACAGGATCATTCACAGTTGACCAAGGCTGCACTTCTCTTACTTAGATCCCTCCCTCCCTCCCTTCCCTTTTTTCTTTCTTCTTTTTGAGACAAGAGCTCATGCAGTCCAGGCTCCTCTTGGCCTCACTTTGTAGCTGAGAACTGCCTTGAACTCCTGCTCCTCTGTCTCCCACATCCCAAATTCTAGTAGAAGCAGGTTGTCTGGAATGCTTACAATAGAAGTGTATCTCTAGCTGTGGCAGTAGTGCTTCCTTTTGCAACTGCTGACATGTTCTCGGAGTGCTTAGGAAGTGTATAAAGAGGCTGGGCTGCCGTGCTGAAGTTCCAAGTAATCTCCCCACTGAAGACTGCCAGGCACAAGGGAAAGGTTGGCTAAATGCCTACTCTCGACAGTTCTAGTTATTTGTGAAAAACATTAAAAATATGTTTACAGACTTAAGTAAAGCTCAACAAAACTAAGAATCTTAACAGCATTAGCACCTAATAGTATTTATCAGTCTTGAGTAGCACTTATATCTTGTCCAAGTATTCCAGAGAAAGGAGTCCTCTGATTTATTTCATCATAAGGACACATGGTTCTCCATTCTTTCACTCATTCATCTCATCTTCTGGAAAAGAATTAATGAGACAGTGTTTCACTGTGTAGCCAGGATGTCTGGAACACACTGTGTAGACTAGGATGTCTGTGACTCACTGTGTAGCCTAAGATACCAGGAACTCAGTGAGAATCTCCAGCCTTAGCCATCCAAGGGCACTGATATTAAAAGTGTGAGCACCACACACAGCTTTCTAATGAGCCTTGAAAGGTGATTTTAGCCAGAAGCTGGGATTTCAGGAACACTGAAGATCAAATGCCCGTAGCAGGGGGAATACACACGTGATACGAGAGGGGAACACTTCCTCTGTGATTCTGCACTACCACTGGTGGCTGCTGTACCATGGAGCCCTGAGATACTTTAAAACTGCTAAGAAATGAAAATTTCTCTATCTGTTTGCCACAGATTTGACATTTCAACAGCTGAAGGTTACTGTAGCTCTATAAAACAGTTCTAAGGCCAGGGTGTTGTGTTAGGATGGCACATACACCCAAGTGACTGACAAATGGCAATGGATGGTGGCCCCTTGCCCCATGAGGAGCAGTTGAAGGGCAGTGTGGAGAGAGACACTTCGACTGGGCCCATATGGAGAGCTTTTATTATTATGGAGAGAGGGAGAAGAGATAGTGGGGGATGAGAGGGAGGAGGTTCAGGGGTTGAAGAGTGAGCCCTCTGGCAGGGTGGGAAGAAGGAAAGACAAAAAGGGAGGGGTTGAAGGTGGGAGCCCTTTCTAAATGGAGCTTGATGTCAGAAGTCAGGGCAGACCCAGGCTGATTGTCATTGGTGAGGTGTATCTCCAAGGGCTAAGAATCCTAACTCAGAGGCCGAAGAAAGTCCCTCAGCCCCAATGACTATTCACATCTGAAGATGGGGTGAGGCGGAGACCAGAAAAACCAAGTATGAGTGAGGGTTAGTGTCTGAACACTGATGTGATTTGAAGTAAGCAACTTGACCTATATTTGATAATATTACTTCCTCTTCTCTTCCCTGTGTCCCTGCTTGTGCTGCTGTAAGCACATGTTGTCACAGAGGCCAGTATGTTGTGTCTATTTCTGTACCAGATCATGCTATATAAACATGGACCTTTAAGTTGCTATCTAGATCTGAGCTTCTTAAACTCTTTCCTATTTACAATTCATTTTTACCAAAGGAATTTTTACACAACTCTATGAAGACAGGTCCATAAAATAGGCATGTAAATCAAACATGTATGGGCAGTGACTCATAAACACATTTATTTCAAGACAATTCTTTTGTATAATTTTAAAGACATTAGAAAATTTCTATACTAACAAGATAGATATAATTATATATAAGCACAATATTGCTCATTTTTACATAAGGATTGAATCTGGAGCATCATCAGTGCTTTTCAGAATCTGTCCGTGCTTTGATTTTGTAATGATCAATTCTGAGAACAATGATTCACAGAAATATCGGGCACAAGATGGCAGAAGTAAGTTTAGCAACAGCACTTGGAAATTTGTCGTAATCTCAAGTCTAAATTTATTTAATCTAAACTTAAAACAGTGTCAGCAACTTGAACAATTTTTAAAATCAAACATTCCAATACTTGAAAGATTTTCTAGTTGGTTCTTACTGAAGAATTCTTACTGTTGCTGAAGAGCAACAGTAGTAAACTGAAGGGTTGTATTCTGTAGGAAAGTGACTGTTTCTGTAAGCACTGCAGTCCGTAGCCTGCAGCAGGAGCTGTTTCCAGCAGGCAATGTGTGACAACACTTTACACTGACTAGCGCGGACAGAAACGCCTCTGTTCAGAAACCTTTTCCTGTTACCGACTGTCACATTCTCTTTCACAACTCCATCATGGTTTGTGATTCATATTTTAAGGAACTGGGACCTGCATTACAGGTTGTGCAATTAAATAATTTACTTACCACCTTTGAAGTCTGTTCTGGTACAAGTCAGTGGAGGAAGGGACGGCTCAAGCAATCAGGGTCCCGATGGTTAGCACTTCTATTCAAAGTTGTGAAATAGCTCCCAGGATAACTAAAAACAACTGAAACAATTTCCCTTGCATTATCTTGCATCCTATACAGAGCAAATCTGTAAGCTCATTGAGAATACTGATGTTTAATTATGGTATTTGGGGGTCATTTTGTGTTTCTTACTCTATAACACACACAGGAAAAGTACAGGGGGAAGTTGTAGCTCTCAAAAGCTGTCTCTAAAGTGGTCTGAAACTTCTGAGTTAAGTGCACTAATGTGAAGACTCCAAAAAATTACATCAAACATTTAAATTCCTATCTTTTGTGAAGCTTCCACTGACTTTTAATGTCAAGTATATTTAGAAGCACTTTTGATCCACAGGAACAATTCTGTGCAACCAACACAAATTTGTGAACACAAAATTGTAGTCATCTGCTTTCTCATGCCCTCTCAAGTGGAACAATTTAAATGTCCACTAGTTGATAAGTGGGAAAAACCTGGGAAACGCAGACACACTGGAATACTATTCAGCCATAAAACGCATGAAATTCTGTTCTTTGCAACAACATGGGTAGAACTGGAGATCATGATATAAAGTAAAAAAGTAAGATCTCTCCTTCACATGAGGACCATAAAAAGTTGACATAACAGATATTCAGTGTTGTATGGTTAATAGTCACCACAACCTGGGAGGGATAAAAGAAGTAGGGAGATGGGAAGATATTGATTGAAAAAAAAATTCTGGTGATGGTAGGTTATGAAAACATTCACAGGGTGATGGTGGACTGATGTGGAATGTCTTTCTGTATGCCGTGAATATGCTTTATTAACATTTGTTAATAAAGAAGCTGTTTTGGCCTATGGGAAGGCAGATTTAGAGGCAGGTAGGAAAATCTAAGCATAGATAAAAGATAAAGAAGGGCAGAGTCAAGGAGAAGCTAGAGCTGCCTCCCAGAAAGCAGGATGTAATGGGACCCAAGTAAAGCCACAGAGCCATATGGCAATATATAAATTAGTAAAAGAAAATGGGTTAAGTTGTAAGAGCTAGTTGGGAATGAGCTTGAGCCATAGGCCAAACAATTTGTAATTAATATTAGCCTCTGAATAATTATTTTATAAGAAGTTGCAGGACTGCATGTGAGAGAGATTTGTTCAGACTGTGGGCCTCGATGGGTCAGAAACTTCTACTTATAGTGGACTGTGAAAACATACACAGGATGATGGTGGGCCATAAAACAATTCATGAGGTGATAGCAGGCCGTGAAAATATTTCAAAGAGCATGAGGAAGAATGTGGGGTACCTTCTTTCTCTTTCTTTTTTGAAACAGGGTCTCACTATGTAGCCACAGTTGTCCTAGAACTTGTTATGTAGGCTGGCTTGGAACTCATAGAGATCTGCCTGCTTCTGCTTCCCAAGAAGTGGTATTAAAGTCATGCATCACCACTCTTAGCTTTGAGGCATTTTGAAAATTAAGAAATCTTAAGTGCTTGAGGAACAGATACATATATCTAGGAGACAGATATGATGGATAGGGAGACATGAACCTCACAGTGTACACATGGATGAAAACATCACAAAACAGTCAATAAGTCTATATATTACTTGTAAGTAAGATCACATAGCATTTGTTTCTTATTTTATCTGTCATATACATTTTTTATTTCTACTTTAAAAAATTAAGAAATGGTCTACAGGTAATTATGGGAAAATTAAAAATTAAAAACTAGAGGAATGCAGATTGCTTTAGAACCATAATAAAAAGCAGCATGCAGGCTATTCATCCTGAAAACAGGCTTTACCAGGTTGAACAAAGCAGGAGATGCCAATACAAAAACAAAAAGGCTTTTGAACATTCATAAGCTTCATATCCTCACACTGCTTTGAAATTTAGTCTCTTTTCACTTTCCTGTCTTTTAAAAAATCTCTTCTTCCTCATACACACAGAAGAAAAACTTGATTTGAGAAATAGTTGATTATTTTTAAAATGAGAAATAGTTGATTATTTTAAAAATGAGAAATGATAAAATCAAGACTCCTGCAATACACTGCCCCACCCCAACCACATGTGGCTTAGTGCTCGGCCCTGGCTGCTGACTTCTGGACCCTTACTTATATAAACTGAGGACATGACTGCCCCAAGGTATGGTTAGAGGGATGATTTTTATTGTAGATACGAGGGGGAGAACAGCCAGAGGCATCTGAGAGAGTCCAGAACAGAGAGAGAAAGTTGAACTTGTCCAGCAGACTGGATCCGGCAATGGGGTGAGGCGTGTGTGTGTGTGTGTGTGTGTGTGTGTGTGTGTGTGTGTGTGTTAGAAAGACAAAGGAGATCAAGAGAAGGGCCAAGAAGGAAGACAAAAAGATCTGTAGGGAGATTATGTTGTTTCACTGTAAATAATTGTCCCCGCCTATGAGTTTAATAAAAAGGGCTGATTGGCCAAAGGCAGACAGGAAGTGTGGGCGGGGCTACCAGACTAAGAAGACTTTAGGAACAGGCAGAACAGAGCAGAATGCCAGAGAGAAGCCAGAAGAAACAGAGGACAACTATGCTGCTCTGAGAAAAGGTACCAAGCCGCATGGCTGAACATGGTAAGAGTCATGGTTACATTAAGGGTAAAGAGTTAGCAAGTTATATGCCTGGGCCTTAGGCTGATCAGCCTGATACTATTGTAGGCATCTGTGTGTCTCTGCAGGTCTGTGGGTCTGTGGGCCTAAACCTTGAGGCTAGGCCGGAAAGTCTGGGCCAGAAACCTCCTACTACAAAGATCAAGTGAGCATATCTGAATTAGTAGGATTATAAGGGAATGTGAAGCTGGAGAGGCTTCACAGGAATTTGTGATTTTGAGGGAGTCTGGAGACCTGGGCTTTGGTATGCTAATAGTCACCACAGGTGGCCATTTGCACTTTCTGACAGTGATGACCAAATGTAGAGGTGAAGGGGTTCCATAATTTAGGGAGTGGAGAGTCCTTTGGACCTGACATTAGCCTCCCATGGTACTGTGCTTTCCAGATCCATTCATTTCCCTAAAGTTGATAATATATCTTTTGATTACAGGGGATTGAAATTATATTGTGTATATGTATTTTCATATCATCTTAGATACTCCCTTCTAACTTAATACTCTCCCCTCTCTCTTCCCCCCTTCTTCTCTCTCTCTCTCTCTCTCTCTCTCTCTCTCTCTCTCTCTCTCTCTCTCTCTCAAATAAATAAGATACCAGTATAATTAGTGTAGCCATTCCTTGGCAGCACATCTATGTGAGCATGGCCATCCTACCAGACATATATTCTTAAAGAAAACTGACTCTTTCCCCCCAGAGGCCACCAATTGTCAGTTGTGCCTCATTTACTGATGAGAGATACTGTGTCCCTCTCCCACCCATGATGGAGTATTGGCTGGCTTGATTTTGTGCAGGCAACCACACAGCTGTAAGTTTCTAAATCTGATGGTCCTGTCATGACCAAAAGAAACTGTTTTGTTCAAAACTAATCTCTAGCTTCTTTGATCTTGAGTTCGGTTTCCTATAGGACAACTCAATTTAAAATTTATTACACATATCAGCAGCTGGTCATATATGTTTTGGGGTCTTATCTTGTGAATGTTAATCATATGCTCTACTACCTGACTAACTGTATACCTAGTTTTCATTTTATTTTAATGGGAAGATCTAGTTTCTCCATTGACATATATAGGTAGGGCTCTTCAGGCTTTCTGAGAAACAGCTGTGTCCACATGCCCTAAGCATGTACTGAGGACCACAGAGATGATCTGTATGGCCTGCCTTGTAAGCCACCATGCATACAAGACAGGCTCCCCTAGAGAGGAGAAGAGTTGAGAGATCTTTGACCCAAGTAAGCTTGGTGATGTTATTTGGTTTGACCGTGGGATGATGACTAGACTCTTGGTTTTTGACAAGCTCCAGTAGATAAGAGATAAGTGGCTTCTTTCTTTGACATTTGGCACTGAGTAAGTTACATTAAAAATCCCAGAATTGCCAGGGTATGGTGGCAGACACTCGATCTCAGCACTCAGGAGGCAGAGGCAGGCGAATCTCTGTGACTTTGAGGCCAGCCTGGTCTATAGAACTAGTTCCAAGACAGTCAGGGCTCCATTAAAAAAACCTGTCTTGAAAAGATTAAACCAAAGCCCAAACTTCATAATCACACATATATAGATTTTTTATATATACACATATATATTTATACATAGGTTATATTTTTATAAGCCAAAATTTTAAATGTTATTGTTTGTTGAGTTTATATTGTCTATAATCCTTATTGTAAAAAGAAAACAACATATTTTTACAATTTCTCATTAGTAAACACACACACATACACACACACATTTACATATAGTTAGCCTTAATAAAAAAATCTTACATTTAAGTTGTGTATACTAAGACTATTTGAAAATTTATGTTACTCATGTCTATTATATAAATGATTGTGTGTATGCTGTGCTATAATCTGATTTTGGAAAGACATTTATCAAAATCTATGTATACAACTATATTTCATAGTCTAATAGAGTTTTGTCTTGTGATTCTAATGATTATTGTTTTATATAAATAATTAGTATTTTCAGAGTTTATAGAATATTTACCAGACCTAAAGATATACTTTTAGTAGGGTCTAATGTATTTATAGTACTCAAATTTATAAGGTGATATGTATTTATCAAGCCTTTTAATGCATTACCACAATTCTCGAATTTGTAGATTTGCACATTAATTTTAATTTGACATACAATAATAATAATTATCATTATTTTTGCACAAAATAAAATAAAAAACTGAGTCACAGGTTGTTTAAAAAATTTTGATACAAACAACATGACAACAACCCAAAACACAAGAACATTTATCAGAGACACACATGACACAATTGCATAAAATCTAAGTAGACCTAGTTTTGGAGGAAAGAGTAGAATGTTGCACAAACAAAAGAAACTCAGAGCCAGATCTCAGGGAAAGGCTGAGCTAGCAAAGAGAGGAAACACCACAGTCAGATCTCATCCAGCTGTCTTCCAGCTTCCTCAGCCTACCCCTCTTGGCTTCTACTGCCTGCTCTGTCTTTCTATGTCTGCCTTAAATGCCCTCTTCACCCATTTGTTTCACATTCAGGTTAAGATTAAAGGTGTGGCACCACCACTGCCTGCCTGGGAGCCTGGAACTCCCTCTGTAAACTAAGATGGCCTCAAACTCAGATTTGCTGGGATTAAGGGTGTAGGTCATCACTCCCAGATATTCCCTGTACTGGGATTAAAGGTGTGAGTCACCACTCTCTGATCCTCCTAGACTGACTGTGGGTAGATCTCTGTGATATCTTACACTGGTTTTTTCTTATTAAATTTGAAACATATCCCCACATATCCTCTTTTGTGTCAAAATTAAAAAAGAAGGTTATAGCTAACATAAGAAAAACCATATACAACAGGTACAATAATTATATACAAAATATACAAACAATAAATGAGTAATGTCCAGTCCATTAACAATTGACAATTCAAAGAAAATATTCCATTAATTATCCCATTTTGGTGAGTCCAAAGGATTATACCTAATTCACTTTCTTTCTAACTTGTATTACTAACTAAAACTATTATTTTGGTGTCTCTTAAACTTACACACTTTAACTTCAAAGTTTCTTTTCTAAAACTGTCACTAGAAAACTATAACTATTTCAACTACCTCAGAGACCTAAGAAGAAAATAATATTAACTAAATAAATAGCATGGGCAAGCAAGCAACTTCCAAAAAAAATGTAAAAAATGAAACATTTGGCTGCTTGGACAGTTACCCAAGGTTCTTTTGTATCATTGAAGCATCCACCTTCGGCCTACAGGCCTAACATGTCTGACAGACTTCTCTGTGAAGCAGGATATTCTCAAAGGCCTTGCTACTTTGTCTTGGCAAGGTTCGACAATTCTCTTGTGGTTGTGTCTCCTGCTTGTCCAATTTGAACATCATACTGTCAGCAGTCAAGGCAAGAGTACATTTTGCCCAGAGGCTAACTTTCATTACAAAGAAGGTTAACTGTGTATGGAGTTTCTCTGACGTCCATAATCTTCTCTGATGTAGATTGGTGCTGCCAGGAGCAGTTGTCTCATTGTTATAAAAATAAAATGGCATATTCTATGGATCTCTGAAGTGTTTGAAGAAGACCTGTTCACCTAAAATATATCTGTTTGATCTTGAAAACATATTTAATATGACTATGTTTGAATGTAATGTCTAACTACTAACTTGCATTACTTTATATCCAAATTGTTGATAATAAAATCTTTCATGGACTAGCAATTTGTATTACATTGTTAGATGAGCTGAATAAGCATAATAGCTTGAACAAGCATATATATATATATATATATATATATATAGTAACAAAATTAATCTCAATATACACAATTTGTATACAATATGCAAAATTCCAATCCAATGTAAAATATTTGAAGCTAGTAAATCCTTTTAAAAGAAGGTTCAGTAATCTATCCTTATATCCTGTATATCTGTATCCCCTTTTTCTTTCTTTTTTTTTTAAACAAGAATCTTGAATCTAATCATTCTTGTTTAACTTTTTTCTAATCATAACCAATAACAATTTTTAACCAATTAACCTAAACAATGACAGTCATCCATAACCCATTGAAAGACCAAAAACCACCCACCCCACCTCTTGAGAATGTGGGCGCCATGTTCTTAAATTACTTCCTGCTGTCTGGGGCTACAACATCTTTAGAAGATCCTGAAAAGAAAAGTTTTGTTAAATGTCGTGTCCTAAAATAAGTAGCTGTGTCATTTGTTGTCCAGTCTCTGCATAACAGGAAAGTGCACAGCTTGTCTCAAGTCCTGGCTATAGTAGTCTGTGACACTGGTTCATCTCAGTGAGTTGCCTCAAAATTGTCCTGAGCAGTTTGTAGTCCAAATCTGATCTTTGCTTGGTGTTTGTCAGCCAAGTGGCTTTGTCAGAGTCTATGTGAAATCATCATTGTGGGGCCCCATCTTCCTTTTGGATACTTCAAGTTCGAAATTAGGCATTGTCATGGATCATATATAGAGTATACTTGTACCTAAGGTTTGATATTCTTTTGCTTCTAAATTTCTCTGGATAGCCTTACTCATGCTTTAGATATATAGATTCCAAGGTCTTTTAACTTCTTGAAGAGGGGTATTTCTAGTTTTCTGTAAAGACAAAACCAAAACAAAACAAAAACAAAACAAAAACCAACCCTCCTCCCCCCCAAAAAACCCTGTCCCAACCCTTTGTTTTTTCTTACAACTTAAAGAATTATAATATGGGTAGATGAGCCATCAATTCTTGTTTTCATGAAGTTTCTCTGGTTCAATCGAGTCTTTATTAATTTTGATGGTATCAATAACTTTTCTTCACCTGTGGAAACAAAAACAAAACCCCTTCCCCAACATAGCACATACCCTGGCTTCCATCTGAATGAAACCTCTGAAGGTCAGTACATCTTTGAAGCAAACAGACTGATCTAGTTGAGCTGTTTTTTCTATAGTCCAATGCCTTTCAGCAGCTGCTGTTCCTTTCTCAGTAGCATTGAGAAAATTCAAAGTTAATAAAGCATTATGTAGTCTATCTCTAGGGATCTTTGTTATTCCTTTCTGTTTATTTAGCATATCCTTTAGAGTTTCATGTGATCTTTCTATGACTGCTTTCCCTGTAGGATTGTGTGGTATTCCTGTAATATGCTTTATATTATAATAAGCAAAAAACTGTTTCATTTTACTAGAGACAAACGCTGGAGCATTGTCAGTCTTTATTTGTACAGGTATTCCCATGATGGCCACAACTTCTATCAAATGTGTGATTACAGAAATCAGCCTTTTCTGAACTCAAAGCAGCTGCCCATTGAAATTCTGAAAACATATCTATTATATTATGGACATATCTTAATTTCCCAAATTCTGTAAAATGAAATACATACATCTGCCAGATTTCATTTCTATGTATACCTTTAGGATTACTTCTTGCTGGCAATGGAATTTGGTTATGGAAGGGCCAGGTGGGATACCTTTTTACAATTTCTATGGCTTGTTGCCAAGTGATAGAGAAATCTTTTTTTAATCCTTTGCTATTGATGTGATGCTTTTTATGAAACTCTGAGGCCTCTAGTACATTTCCTATTAATAATTTATCAATTTCATCATTACCTTGTGCTAAAGGACCTGGCAGACCCGTATGGGATTGAATGTGTGTTATATAGAAGGGATGATTTCTAGTCCTGATTATATCTTGTATCAGAATAAATAATGAAGTTAATTCTGACTCATCATTAATAAAGTCAGCTGTACCTATGTGTAGAACAACTCTTTCTGTATACTGAGAGTTAGTGACTATGTTAAGATGTTTAGTAAAATCCATTAATACCATCACGGTAGCATATAATTCTGACTTTTGAACAGAACTATAAGGGCTTTGAGCTACTTTACTTATATGTTCTGATTTGTAACCTGCCTTTCCTATTTTGTTTGCATCAGTATAAAATGTAGGTGCTCCAGAAATTGCTTTATCTCGTACAATATGAGGAAGAATCTAATTAGTTTTCTTTAGAAATTCAATTCTTTTGCTTTGAAGATATGTGCTGTTAGTATCTCCCCAAAATTACTGCAGGCTATTTGCCAAGGCTCACTTTCTACCCACAATTGGTCAATTTCTTCATTAGTTAAAGGTACAACAATTTCTGCTGGGCCCGTTCCTGTCAATTAACAAAGTCTTAATTTTCCTTTAAAAATCAGTTCAGAAATTTTTTCCACATATGTCTTTAATATCTTACTCAGTTTATGTGGAAGAAATATCCATTCCAACATAACCAGAATGCAATTAAGGTCTGGATCCACATGATCCACATGTGCATCCTGTAATTTCTTTTCCAACAAAGCTAATTGTTTCTCAGCTTCAGGTGACAATTCTCTCAGACTATTTAAGTCCTTGTCACCATTTAAGGTTTTGAAAAAATTTTCTAGTTCATCATTTTAAATTCCAAAAGTAGGTTGTAAATTGGTAATATCTCCTAGTAATCTTTGAAAATCATTAAGTGTCTTCAATCTATCTCTCCTGATTTGGTCTGTCTTTTTGTTGGCCTATTTTGTAGCACAAATAATTAATGGAATCCCCCCTTTGTATTTTTTCTGGGGCAATTTATAATTCCCAAGCAGGCAAAATTCTTTCCACTTCTTCAAAAAATTTTTCAAAGGTATCGATATTTGAATAGGCCAGCAAGATATCATCCATGTGATGATAGATTATAGATTGTAGGAGTTTGTTACATATTTGCTCTATTGGCTTTTGTATAAAATACTGGCACAGAGTAGGGTTATTCAGCATTCCTTGAGGGAGGACCCTCCATTGCTATCTCTTTACAGGCTGAGAATTATTATAATTGGGCACTGTAAAGGTGAATTTTTCTTTGTCTTGTTCTTGTAAAGGTATTGTAAAGAAACAGTCTTTTAAATCAGTAAGTAAAACAGGCCATTCTTTAGGTAACAGAGAATGCAAAGGAATCCCAGATTGTAGAGAGCCCATTGTCTGCATCACCTTTTATATCACCCTTAGTTCTGTTACCATTCTCCACTTTCCAGATTTCTTTTTAATAACAAATACAGGAGAATTCCAAGGGCTGGTTGATTCTTCTATATGCTAAGCATTTAACTGCTCATGTACCAGCTGCTCTAAGGCCTGCAATTTCTCTTTTGTTAGGGGCCATTGATGAATCTATGTTAGAAGTAATGCTGTGGGTGTCTTTAAAAGATCAGCAGCTGCTGTACCTTGTTTCTCTACAACCTGAATGGCCTGTGACTGTTTCTCATAATACCTTCTTATGTTTATTTCCTGAAACATGTGCTAGTTTATGGTTTATTTCTGTGTTTGGAGGAATATTAATGTGTGTGTTCCATTGTTGTAGTAAATCTTGTCCCTATAAATTTATAGCAATGTCAGCCACATATGACTTTAATATTCCTCTCTGTCCTTCTGGTCCTATACACTCAAGACATCTTTCACTCTGTTTTACCTGGGATATTGATCCAATACCCCAAAACTGAACATTTACCTCCTGAAGGGGCCAACTTGGACTCAGGGGAGTAGAGTATGGATGGGTGTAGGAAATGTGTATTTTTGGCATCAGAGGCTCTTAAACACGAGCAAAGGAACTTCAGGCAACATGTAAACCATGTTTAACGGGATAGATCAGATAGATAGGGACAGTCAACAACAGTGCTTGAAGATGGGTCTCAGCATAAGTCCCCAGGAATGTTGTGAGGGGTTCATAGAGGAAGCATCATATCATTTGGTTCTCATTTACAGTCCCAGGAGTTCCCCTAAGGTTTAGAGATTTCCACTTAGGCCAAACTGAGATTTCTGTCTTTAAAGCTGAAAGCAATTTTAGGACTAGTTTAGTATAATAAAGAAAATTTTAGTTAATATTTGTGAGTTAAAACAAAAAAACATATTAAATGACAAATTAAGGACAGGTAGGTGACCAGGAATGACAAGGCAGAATCAGAGAAAGAGATGAATGTAGGTGTGTACTGCTCTAGAGGAGGTGAGCTGAGATACTGGGGCCTAAAATGAGGCAGGCTGAAGTCTCATGCAGTAGCCGGCTTTATTCAGAGCATCAGACAATTTATACTCTGTGGGTTAAGAAGCATCACATGAGTAAAGCGTATATCGCAAAGACAAGCTACACTTGGCAAAAACGGTTTTTTTCCCCGTAGAGGTGTAAAAGCAGTTAACAATAGACAGTTGTAATTAATAATCTAAATTAAACTCACCCCTCTCTGTTATACTTGGGAGGAACAAGGAAACAATCCAAGAAGAAAGTGAGGTCACAAGACTCTTGTTTTATTTCTCTGGTGTGTCCTCACAAGCACTTAGTATTCTCCTTACACAACTCAACTCTTGGGCTAGGTTTCAACAAATAGGGTGTTATTTTTAGAATTTGTCTTTAGCTTTGGTATAAGCTCTACATTAAACTGAATTCCTTATTTTTAGCATGTCATTTTAATCCATTTGTGTTTTTTGCAGAGCTCTTGTTACAAATTACCATTTTAATCAGTTTTTGGAGAAAATCATTTTTTATTTTAATCAAGAGGGTTGCCCATGTGTAATCTTTAAAAATTTAAGTGTCTAGGACTTGGCTAAACATGAAAGACAAACCAGTTTGGAGGTAGTAAATGCTCCTGCTGATGGTAACTTAAAGCCAGGTTATCTTTTGTTAGATCTCCTGTTCTGAATACAAGATCAAACACTCACACCTGAAGTTCTAGATATTGCTTATCTCCAAACAATCTCCTTTTTGGAACCCTTGTCCCTTATTTTCTCTCTTTCTGCTGAGAAAATTGTTATCTATGCTAGTTAGGGGAAGTACATTTTAGATTAGAAGTATGTGCTTGATTTTGGGGGCAAGGACTTTCTCTGCCCGCTCATCTCCCAATAATCTTCTCTTATTGGGTCTCAGAGTGCTCATCCATGTTTACACAAACACAAGGGTGTTCATGACACCTGGTGATCAATCCCTCCATGCTCGTCTTCCAGGAGACCCCATAGAATTCCTTCTCACCCAGGAGTTTCCTTCTAAGGTCCTTGCACATTGTGGAGAGTGCACCACCCCCTTTGGGTAGGGGGAACAAGTGCCTCTTATCTTTGAAGACTATCATCATTGTGTTCAAGGGATCAGAGTAAAGAAACTGCCAACATGACTGCTCCATGGTATAGTTAGGGGAATAAGAGAAAATTCAGAAACATCTGGCAGAATCCAGAGCAGAGAAATCAAAGCAGATGCTACATGGTTAGGGCTATCTGCAAAGAGGAGAGTAACCTATGCAAGAGAGCAAAAGACTAGCAAGGGATAGGAGAGAGAGAGAGGGAGAGGGAGAGGGAGAGAGAGAGGTAGACTGACTAGCAAAGCTGAATATAGTGAGAATGGCCAAGTATCTCATTCTTAAGCTAAAGGCTTGGTAAGATCACAAAAACCACAGAAAACCACAGAATTGGGCATTTGAGGAGTGCCAGATGACCAGGGTCAAATGCTAATAAATGAGCATATTCCAAAGGCAAAAGATCCCATTGAAAGGTGAATGACCTAAAAGCCGGAGGTGAAAGTTAAATTCCTGACAGGAAAGCTGACCCTCCAGTCAGTAAGTGCTGTAGGCAGCTGGGAGCTGGGAAGCTCCTGGTAAGGTGACAGGATTTGCCACTTAGAGACTTGCAGGGGAACAGATTTGCAGGAGCGCTCCATCCCATAGTTCTTTTCTGCCCTGTAAAGCTGCAAGGCTCCTGCACCTCAGTGCAGCCTCCATTCCCACATACAGACCTCAGCCCTTCGCTGTCCGGCGTGCTTCTCCTTCTCATTTTCCAGTTGCCTCCATTAGTCCTGATACAACACCAAAGACACAGCCATCAACCAAAGCACTGCCAAGCTCCCAGAAGAGACAGAAGCCAATGAACCCAAAGCAAACAAACTGAACCAAATGTATAGACCAAAAATTTTCAAAGCAACCAGACAAACTGGTTACCTAAACCAAACACTTGGGAAGCAGACCCAAAAGGGAGCTGTCAAATTAGGAACCCTTAGTTAGTCAGATCAGAATTAACAAATGGACAATTGAGCAAACGAAGGGAAGTCTTCCTGGCAACCCAGCTCCCCTCCTCAGAGCGGCAGGAACTGACCCATAAACAATCCTCTCTAAGTCAATAGGTCCCTGCGGGTACTTGGCCTTCATCCAAATGATTCCTCCCGAGGAAAGTGGATCATTCTTGGAGCCCTCTGCAATGGCTCCATAACTGTGGATGCAAAAACAACAAACCAAGCAAATAAATACCACAGTTCTCACTTTTGTGAGTAGTAGAACTTTTCTTCTCCCTATTTTGAAGGCTGAGAAGGAATTTGTCCAGCTCACTGCCTATTGCTTGAGCATCAAATAAAGGAAGAGGAGTTAATGTGAATCATCAGCAGAAACTGAAAAATGAAAGAAATTATTACAATTTAATAGTATTGCTTTACAGTTTAGGTACTTATATTTAAAACAAATATACTGTCGGGTGTGGTGGAGTACTCAGGAGGCAGAGGTAGGAGGATCTTTGAGTTCCGGTCAGCCTGATCCACAAAGTGAGTTCCAGGACAGCCAAGGCTATCTAAAGAAACCCTGTCTCAGGGAAAAAAACCCACAAAAATATGATGATAATAATAAATTAAATAAAAAGCAGTAAAACAAATGTATTAACTTAAAAATATGAACACTGAATTTTTTGAGTTTTTAAATTTAAAAGTATTTTTTAACATGGCCACTATTGCTCCCCCTCCCTTGCCTCTTCCCAGTCATCCCCCAGCCTCCCCCACCCCATCCCTCATCTGTTCCTCAGGGAGAAGGTAAAGACTCCCAGGGTGAATGCAGTCTGCCATATCCAGTTGAGGTAGGACTAAGCCCCTCCCCCAAGCCTTGTATCAAGGCTGAGCAAGGTGTTCCTCTGTAAGGAATGGGCTTTAATAAGCCAGTTCCTGCACTAGGAATAAATTCTGGTCCCATTGCCAGAGGCCCCACAAACTGCCCAAGCTATGCAACTGTTCAAAGGTCGTCAGTATTCACAGCACCTAGTTCAGTCCCATGCAGGTTTTCCAGCTGTCAGTTCAGAGTCAGGGAGCTCCCATTAAATAGCTTGGGCCAGCTGTCTCTGGGTTTCCTCATCATGATCTTGACTCTTTTGCTCATGTAATCTCTCTGCTCTCTCTTTGACTGGACTGGGAGCTCAACCTAGTGATTAGCTGTGGATCTCTGCATCTGCTTCCAGCAGTTGCTGGATAAAAGTTCTATAATGACAATTAGAGTGGTCATCAGTTTGATCATAGGGGGAGGTCAGTTCAGGCACCCTCTCCACTATTGCTTGGAGTCTCAGCTGGGCTCATCTTTGCAGGTTCTTGTGTGTTTTCCTAGCACCAGGTTTCTCTCTAGCCCCACAATGACCCCCTCTATCAAGGTATTTGTTTCATTGCTCTCTCTCTCTCTCTCTGTTCCTCCTCCAACTTATTCTCCCAGGTTCTCCCCCCCCCCCTTGCTCCCTCCTGCTATGATCCCAATTTACTCAGGAGATCTTCCCCGTTTCCCCTTCTCTGGGGATCCATGGATGTCTCTCTTAGGATCCTCCTTGTCATCTAGCTGTTCAGGGGTTGTAGACTGTGGCCTGGTTATCCTTTGCTTTACATCTAAAATCCACTTATGAGTGAGTACATACCATGTTTGTTTTTCTGGGTCTGTATTACCTCACTCAGGATAGTTTTTTATAGATCCATCTATTTTTTTTTAAAGCAAGTATTATAAAATTACTTGAAAATGAACTTGGAATCTATTAGTACAAACAGACCCATGGATACTTTGGTCTATTTTGAATAATGTATGTTTAGTAGTTTCCTAGTAGAATTGTTAAATTATATGGTGAACTTATAGTTAAGGACTATTGCTTTACCTTTTGCACTCCCAGTGGTAATGTACCTGGGCTCAAATTTCCCAGCAATTAGCATTAGAAATTCCATGTCCACTAGATTATAACTAAATAAAAAAGATCCTTTTGTGATTTTGTTATATGCTGGCATCTCAGTTAGATTAGGTATTTGGCTGTGTGGTGATGGGTTAAAGGTGGTCTTAGTAATTGAAAAGGGCCGACTGATGTTCTTAAAGGTTCAGTTGCCTAAAGAGAACATGGTAAATAATTAATGCCCCTTCCCAAAAGACTTCCTTTTATACTTTCATGGCTGTTCTGGAAATGAAAGCTATTTTCCTAGAATGTAAGCTGTTGGTGGTTGTGGGTCTTCATCTTGCCAAGATAGTAAGCCTCTTAAAATGTTCTTCATTTGGAGGCTGTGGTGTACAATGGCATATGGGATATTCATATCAATACAGTCTTTTTGTGTTTCTTTCCAGATTGTTCATAGAACCCTGGCAGCCATGCTGGGAGCTCTTGCAGCATTAACAGCATTGGCTGTGGTTGGAGATGTAAGTTGGGATGTTTGATTTACTACTTTTCTACTAAATACAATGCCAGTACCATGGGAACTCCAGGGCATTTTAATTGTTTTAAACTTTTTTATATGATGTCTCCACGTGTTTACCCATGATCCACTGAGGCATGAACTGACTAACCTGGTTTAAGGAAGTTGTCACTGGATATAAACACATACTCAACTCTGTAGTATTAGTTTCTATTTGGGCCGGGGAAGGGTCTTAGAAATGGATGTAGTGTTGTCACCCAGGAGACATGGAGGTGGATGTTTGGGGCAGGGGTTCTGCTTGTGGTTTTTCAGGACCTGCTTATAATAAATAATGGCATCCACTTGAAAGGGACATAAGGAATACATGAAGGGCAATGAGGGAGCCTGCACATTCTTAGGAAATGGAAAGAGTGTTGTTGGAGGGTTGATGCTGTCGTTCTATCCAGAGTCCTCCCAAAACCGGATTTGAAAGCAGCATTTACAATTTGGTGGATTTTCCCCCCTAAAGACTAATTACCCCCTCCCATATGACTCATTTAAATATCTATATAGGAAAGTGCATTGAAGTGTTGTGTTTTCTTAACTTAAAATGCCACTGTAGAACTAGTCTGGAAGCAGCTGTAAGAATGTGAATGTTTTCTTGGCTGGGCTTGCCCTAAATAGACGCTAGACTGAAGGGTAAACTATTCTCACATTCTAAAATTGAGAGGAGAAACCTTGTTTTCTTAGAGTAGAATACAGGGCATGATACCTGTTAGACAAGTATTCCTGTATCCTAGCCCTCAATCGTTTCTTAATGATATAGCTGAGTTGTGTAAGGAGGAAAATGAGGAGGTCTGTGGCAGGGACAGGGTTAATAAACATGGCCAGGGTTTTAATCAGTAAGGAGATTTTCTCACAGGCTTAGTTTTTTATCCTGCTGAGGAGGGCTGAATCCCAGTTCTAGGGCTAGTCCAGGCAGTGCTAATGCTAAACTAGGACATGCATGTCTGGTATTGGTTGTACTGACTTCAGGGAATTGGCTTTGGGAAATTGAAACTGCTAGCATGGGAAATAAGAAGCTGTTCAAGATGGATGCAGCCCATGGGTTTGGGGTGCTGCCTGGGCTGGAGTGGGATTGTCTTTAAGTCTTTGAGTCATACTCTTGTTCTCATAAGTATGGTTCAAATAATCTTTCATTAAGAAAATTGCCCTTATAACACGTAGCAACCACATGCTCGGGGAAGACCCTGGGTCACTTAGTGAGTTGCCCTTTCCTAGCGAGCTAGGCTCTGCCAGTTTCTCACTTTACACTTTGTGCTTGTGGTACTTGGAAAGTAGAATAGACAGCTGTCAATCCTGCCACTCCACTGAGGAAGGCGTGTGCAGATCAAACCTATAATCCAGGTAGTAATTTTCCTAGAGCTTTTAGGAGCAGGGTTACACCCCTTTTTTCATGAATACTTTTGATGTGACTGATACACTAGGTCATGAGTGTTATTAAGCAGTGAAATAATCCAATTTCAAAGGGAAGTAGATGGAGTGTTTCCAACTTTGGCCCCAAGTGTGGGTTTACACTAAGGGCAGCCCATTTTCTGAGCTTTTGTCAGTAGGTTGATGCACAGAATTAATTGGCAAATTTGTGGTTTGATTACAGAGACCCAGCTTGACCCACGTGGTGGAATGGATTGATTTTGAGACTCTGGCCCTGCTGTTTGGCATGGTAATTACAATTCTCCTGCAGAATATGGCTCTAAGTCTGGGTCCTTTACTATTGCATGGTTGCTGATCCTGTTATTATAGTCAAGATGGCATATCTCTTGATGATTAGAACTTTATTGAAAAGTGTTAATGCGGGTCTTATCTCATTTCTCTCAAGGAGGAGGGAGTAACTGTTCTCTGGTTCATTAACTGGAGAATTCAGTTCTAAGGCTTGTTGAACAATGAAGTAGTGTCATTATTTACAAAAGTTAGCAATTTTTTGAGTTATTATCCTTAAGATTAAAAAAAATGGACATACTTCAAGTAAGTGAACCACAGGATAATTCCAGTAATTGGGAAAGTGATTTTAATTATATAAAGAAAAATGTCTCTGTGTAATGGTTCTAGTTAGTGTTCATCAGTTTATCATCCTGTTAAGCCATGGGGAGCAGGACTAGGTTAGCTTGTAGGAAGGAAAGATAAACTCATAGAGAATCATCACAGGACATAAGTTGTAAGTCAGTTAGAACAGTGAGATTTGGAAAGGCCCTGGACAAAAGAGAGAATGATCATGTGTTCTTGGGTCCTTTTCTAGACAAGATCTGTGAGACTTTATCTGCACTCTGCCAGGATGCTCATTTTGAAGAAGTCATCAGACAGCCTCATCTTTTTGCTGGCATCTGCTTGAGGCTTCAAAGGGTCTCAGAGCTGCCATCCTCTCTGGATGGGAAGGAGGGGCAGGGCTCTGAACTCAGATTTCATGGCAGAGCCTATAGCTGTGTTAGATGCTGAGAAATGATAGGGCTTGGTTATCTGGATAGAAGGGAGTTGCATCAGATGTCTATAATATACTATTTTTTACAAAAGTTAAGTAAATGGTGTAGTAGTTTCCTAGAATTGCAATAACAAAGCATGGCATATATGGTGGCCCAATGAATAAAATTTTATTTCTCACAGCTCAAAAGGCTGAAGCCTGAGATCATGCTATCAGCAAGGCTGGTCTCTACTGAGGCCCCTCCTTGACTGTCTTCTCTCTATATGCCCACATTCTAATCCCACCCTCTTATAAAGCCAGCTGTCATAGTCAATCAGGGACCACACTAATGATCCCACTGTAACTCTCAAAAGTTCCATCTCAAGTGCGCAACATTTTGAGGTACAGGGAATTAGTAGTTCAACATCCAAATTTTGAGTAGGAGGGACAGAATTCAGCCTATAAAAATGGCCTGATACTTCTTTTTCTCAATTAAAATTTCTCCAGCAGACACTTAGATAGTCTATGCTTTGGGTACTATAGAGTTGGTGCACAAAGTAGGTCTGGAATTACCTGGCTTACTTTCTGTGCTTCTTGCCCCAGCCCCCACTTCTATCAGACAATGAGGGAATGGCCTCCCATGACAAAAATAAGGCCACACAGGTGCTACCCACATCTGTCTCCTTATGTTCACATAAAGTGCTGCATGCTGCACCAGCCACCTGGTGCCTGCTGTGTTAGGAAGCTGCTCGAAACTGATTTGGGAGCATTTTTGTCTCATATAGTTTATTTGAAAGGTGTATTGGGTCCATGGTCTTCCAACTTCTTCATACAATTTGATCAAAGTCTTGTAGCAACCTCACGAGGAAGAGACATCCAAAGGTGAAGTGAGAAACTGAAGTGCAGAATGGTAAATCAAGCATACTTTACTGAGGGCTTGAACCTGCATTCTCATTCCAGATTCAACATGTAGTAATATGTAGGACAGGGAGGCGAGATTGGGCACTGATGCTGAATTTCATGGAGGAACCAACCTCTGTGTTGACTCTGGGAAGAAGATAGTGTTTAAAATATGAATAAGAAAGGGAGCCATATCAAATATCTGCAAGTCATAAAAAAAAACTGAAGAAATGGAATGTAAAAATTGTAAAATAGGAACCTTCTAGCAAGTTCTGGAAGTGCTGGAATTTCTAATTGACTAAATACAGAATGAACAGGGCATTGTTTCTGTTAGCCTATGTTAGGCTGTTACATCACTTGTCATCAGGAGAAACATAGGTAAGTATTCTGAGTGTACTTAGGGCTGGAGGTCAGTGATTTCAGTACCAATGGTCTAACTTGTTCATGTCATCAAATTTGTAAGAAAAAAATTGGTTTGATTATATTAGAACCCCAAATTTGATACAGTTTTAAAGCTATTAAGTGTCTGAGACCTGTTTATGGGGACACTTAGGTACAAAGGCTGCCCGCTGGCCCATGGCCGACCCTCCTTCTAGCTTCAAGACTGAACAAGCCATCTATCTCTTTGGTCTATAAAATGAGTAAAGGTGGCACTTGGTGTTGCCAGGGTTAGATGGGTTGAGAACACGTTTTAGGACAACAACCAGGATAGGAATAAACATGCAGAACCATCTGTAAGAGGCTCTGTCCAGAGTTCATATGTGGATAACTGAAATAACAAACATATGGATAACCGAAGTGATGGACACATGGTAACTTTCTTTGTAGAGCAGGCTGAACTCATAGAGATCTGCTGCCTCTGACTCCTGAATGCTGGGATTAAAGGGATGTGCAACTGAAGTGACAGAGATCCAATGACCCAAAGCTCCTCTTGATGATGCAGTTGTCAGGAGCCAGAGCTCAAACTCATGTTGGGGTCATAATGACATTGTTCCAATGTGGTATTTTGCTAAAAAAAAAAAATAATAAAAAATAAAAAAAATTCTTGCTACCTACTTTTTCCTCTTTCCCTTATAGATGATTTTAGTAGCCATATTTTCCGAAACGGGATTTTTTGATTACTGTGCTGTAAAGGTAGGTGTAATGCTGCACTTGATGGTCATATACTAAATAAATAATAAGCATAAAGGTACTTATATATTAAAATCAATATAAGTATAAATGTAATCAATAATAAATACCATTAACCAACTGATACTATTTATTATTTGAATATTATGCATTTAATAAATTAAAATATTTAAAATTTCATCCCTCTTTCAAAATGGCCTCCGGAATCCTGGGTGTATTTGCCCTGCTAAGCATGACTCACAACACTTCTAGCTTCTCCATAAGTAAATGAGGAAGGAGCTCAAGGCAGAGAGTTCTCTCCCTGAACATTTGTGCAACAGCATTTGAACTGGCTGGTGAGGGCCACATATCAATATGTACTTTACATTTACAAATCTCAATATTTCAATCCATCAGCTTCTGATCACATTTAGGGCCATAATTTCAATACTCACTTTATAGATATATACAGTCTTGGTTTTTAAATTTGGGAAATCAGTTTTGGTTGTTGTTTTAATCTTGTATAGACTGTATTTATTTACTTATGCTAGGAGCTGAGCAAAGAGCCTGGCTCAGCACATGTTCCATCACTGGGCTAACTCCTTAGAGGTCTTATTTTCAAAAATTTATAATTGCTATTATTTAATTGGCAAATGATAATCATATATGTTTGAGGAGCATAATATGGTTTTTAAATGTACATGCATACAGTGTGTCATGATTAAATCAAGTCAACTAGCCTATCCTTACATATCATTTTTTTTTATGGTGACATATTTGAAATTTACTTTTTCTTTTTGTTTTGAAAGAGATTCTCTCAACATAGCCCTGGCTGTCCCAGAATTCTCTATGTAGATCAGGCTGGCTTCAACTTACAAAGATCTATCTGCACCAGCCTCCAAGTGCTGGGATTAAATGTGTGAGCCACTACACCTGGCTTGAATTCACTTTTTAAGTTATTTTGAAAGACACACTACATTAAATATAGTTACCCTGCTTGTGTAGTAGTTGACATGAATCTCTGAATCTCTCCATTCTTTCCCTCCCAACCTTGTGGCCTCTATCTTTACTCTCTACTTCTATGAGTTCATTTTTTTGGGGGGTATTCCACATAGAAATAGATTTATATGACATTTGTATATGTATGCCTGGCTTATTACACTTAAAACAGTGCCCTCCAGCTATTATTATGTTATGTTCTGTTAAACCATTGTTGAAAATGTGAGGGTTGCATGGGTGAATAGTATTTCCTGATGTTTATGACCATGTTGCCTTCATCTGCTGACAGAAACTTGGGTTGGTTCCATATCTTAGAAAAGTTCTCTAATAAATACGGTGTGCAGGTATCTGTTCCTTCAGCATGTACATTTGCTTCCCATGGTTCTCTTTTAGTTCTTTGAGAAACTCTGTACTATTTTCTATAACGATTTTACATCAGTCTGGGAGGATTCCTTTTCTATCAATCTTTTCCCATGCCTGTTCTCTTTCACCTCTACCTCCTTTCTGTCTTTAAACAGGGCCTCATTTAACAGAGTCTGGCCTCAAACTCACAGTGTTGCTCAGGATGGCCTATGTCTATTCCCCACTGATGTCATGACAGACCCGAGCTATCACACCCAGTTTATGTGGTGCTAAGGATCCAACCCTGGACCTCACACATGCTAACCAAACAATCTATCAGGGACACATAACATCATCCCTGTTATCTTTTATCTTTAAAAGTAAAAATTCTGACAGGTGTGAAATGGTGACTCATTATGTTTGAATTTTGCCTTTTAACTGGAACCCTGGACATTCAGCCAGCAGGTCTGAAGATCTGAACTGACCTTTCCATGCATAGTGGATGAGGGGAGATGGTGCCATGCACTAGTGGATGAAGAGACCTTGTCATTCTGTACTGATCCAAAGGCTGGTGCTGACCTTTACTTTAGTTTTGGGATTGAATTTTCTTTTTAAAAATAATTTCTAGAACAAATCTGCAAATTCTGAATGTGAATTTATTTTTGTCTCTTTATTTTAGAGTCATTAGCGAAAACATAGCTTCTAATATATGAATGTACTGATTTTGGCTTGTTCCTTCCTGTATGTATATCCTAGGCATACCAGCTTTCTCGAGGAAGAGTGTGGGCCATGATCATCATGCTCTGTCTTATTGCTGCCATCCTTTCTGCCTTCTTAGATAACGTCACCACAATGCTTCTTTTTACCCCTGTCACCATAAGGTGTGTAGGATTCTTCTGCCATGGAAATTGAGATAGATTTGGGACATGTTTGTGCTCTGCTTGTACCAGTGACTCAAGGTTCCTTCCTCACATTTACAGAAAGGCAAAGGAAGGTATCCATCCTTTTGTGAGGGTACAGGTCATTGACTTCCAGCCCATCTGGTTCTGGCTTGTGTGACTGCATAAATCTAGACAGGTATCAGCGTAACTCAGAAATACCATGAGAAGTTTGAAGGCATGAGTATTGCTTTCTAGGAGATAGGCTGTCATGGGGGACACAGGTAAGCCATTCATATAGATCATCAGATATCAGAAGTTTTTGCTCATGATTTCCCACATTTTCATCTTCCATCTACTCCTAGGGCTTAGTCTTCAGCTGATCAGGGTTGTTGGGTTTCCAAAGATTCCAGGGCAAATATCATATAGCCAAGGTAGAGGTCCACAGCCAAGGAAGAAGTAATTAAGACAGCAATTCAAAGAAAGGAGGGGGGTCTTTTCAGAAAGGAGGGGGGGTCTTTTCAGGAAGGAGGGGGGTCTTTTCAGAAAGGAGGGGGGGTCTTTTCAGGAAGGAGGGGGGTCTTTTCAGAAAGGAGGGGGGTCTTTTCAGGAAGGAGGGGGTCTTTTCAGAAAGGAGGGGGCTCTTTTCAGAAAGGAGGAAGATAGATAAGGACTAAGTAAGCAGGCTTAGTGTTATTGCTGGTAAGTTTTGATGACCCACCACTTTCCTGACTTAGGGCATCCGATGGCCCATTTACCTGCTCCAGGTCCTTTTCTCTACTGGGTCCCACATGCAGAGCACAGTACTCCCTCCAGTCTGGGAGCAAGCAGAAAGTACATCATCACTTATCGCTTGCATAGCTCAGACTGTGGTGTGTTAACTTAGGAGAATCCTTGTAATTAGTGGTGCCTGAGGATGTTGTTACTGTTGTTCACTCCTGCATTGCTCTTCTCACAGACTGCGTGTGTGTGTGTGTGTGTGTGTGTGTGTGTGTGTGTGTGTGTGTGTGTGTGTGTGTGTGTGTGTACATGCAAGTCCTTTAAATGTCTGAGTTGCACACTGGCCCTATAACTTTCTTATATTCACGACAGGTTATGTGAAGTGCTTAATCTTGATCCAAGACAAGTCCTGATTGCAGAAGTGATCTTCACAAACATTGGAGGAGCTGCCACTGCCATTGGGGACCCACCAAATGTTATCATTGTTTCCAACCAGGAGCTGAGAAAAATGGTAACAGCTCACTAGGGTTGCTTTTAGGAAACACATACCTCAACTGAACACTCTGTGCAATGTCCTTTGCTTAACTGCTGAGAGCCGAGATCCCTGCTGCCACCTGTTTACAATGCACAGCTTCGATCATAAATAACAGATTAGAAGTGAGAGGGGAAAGGAAAGAAAGGTGTCCTGCAAGACAGAAGGGCTGCAGTTAGGAGCTGTGTGGATATCAGTGTGGGTTACTTAGAACATCACGGCAAAATGTCTAGGAAGCTGTAAGCGGTGTAACAATGGAGGAAGTTCCAGACACGTGTGTCTAATAGGCCCCATGAAAGCAGCAGCATCCCACAGCACACTGTGTCTGCTCCTGCTGCTTCTGAAGATTATCAGGGTTTCCCACCCCCCCTTTTTGTTCTGTCTTTCTGTTGCTTGATGAGTTCACCTGCAAACTCTTCTAGCGACTTGCACCCAGCACTGTTGCTTTGTTGTGCTTGTCTCTTGGGCCTCATTAACTTTTCTTTCTCTTCATTTTTCTGCTCGTCTCTCCTTCTCTAGTTGTCCCTCCCCTTCTAAGGGGTGGACACTTCGATGCACACTCTGAACAGATCCAGAGTTACGAGGAGACAGAACTCTTGTCTCCTCAGGCTATGTTTGCTAAAACTAACAGTTAGATTTTATAACCTGGCTGGTTTAAAGGTATTTAATTATATTGTACGTCATTTTTTTAGGCTTTCTTGAAATTTGAGTGTTTATTTATTTTTTACTTTATATACATGAGTGTTTTTGTCTGAGTGTATGTCTACACTATGTGCATGCTTGGTACTTGCAGAGGTTAGAAGAGGGTTTTTAATCCCGGGGATACCTGTAACTGAACAGTTGTGAGCCACCATGTAGGTGCTGGGAAAAAAGTCTGGGTCTTCATTATTGCTGTTCAGTACTGATCCATCTCTTTAGTACCCCAGGATTATTTTTCTTCTTCCCCAGACTCATTTTTGTTCTTCTGGTTTTAAAGGAAATTAAAAGATTTTCATGAACACATAAGATATAACTATCTTTCAATGAGACATCTGGGGTATGAATTCTATAGATAAATATAAAGTTTACATTCTAGGTCGTGTCCTGACTGAAGAACTTCCAGAAGTGAGGTTTGGTGACACATACCTATAACTCCTTTACTTGGGAGGCTGGGGGCAATTATCCTGAGCTATGCAGTGAGAGTTTTAGAAGGTGTCTTTCTGACAATCTGAGAGGCTTTCTATCTTTGCCTGTGTGAAAATGTCTCATGGCACAGCTGTGTCCTTACTGCCAAGATCCTTCAGTCTCTGAGATCCCAATGCCCTACCATTGATCCCCCTTTATGGCAGTAGTTATTTACGGAAACTACTTGAATTCTCATAGATGATAATCTTCAGGGCCTCATCTTTCCTACTGGGACTCAACAGTTATTGTGCATATTTGCTTAGAGATATTCAGAAAAGAGGAAAGTAAAGAGCAAAATTAACCAAAAATGTTATTGACTTATTCTCCAACAAATCAACCTAAGGGTGATTTTTTTTAACCAAAATGAAGCATATTCAACAGATGCCTCCTACAACACAGAGCTATTTCGCAAATTCTATTTTGTATTATCATCAAACCTGGAGCCAGATATTGGGGAAAAGCTGAAATATCAGAGGCAGGGACATAACAATAGGCAATTGTCACCCAGCCACCTCCTCAGGCCGAATGAGTAGGTCCTATCTCCAGAGTCCTCAGACTGACTCAGGTGCAGGCAAAGGGAAGGAACGTCTACCTTCTTCTTCTCCTTCTTTCCCCATCCAGCTATCTTAGTTCCTGGTTCAACTTTCCCAGTACTAGGATTCAAGGTGGGTGCCACCACTACCTGGCTCTGTTTGGCCTCACAGAGATCCAAAGGATTTTTCTCTGCCTCATGAGTGATGGGATTAAAGGCATGGGTCACCTCTCTCCCTGACCTTCAGGGCTCGGCTCAGTGGGTAGCTCTGTCTTCTGATATTCCAGACTATTTTTATTTAATATACATTATATCACCATAGATAGCTTCACAGGCATCAGAGAAAGCAGGAAGGAAGGGAGAGGCCACCGCCTAGGGCTTTTGTAGCTGGTTTTATCCTGGGGCAACATATTAGCCCAGTGATGAAGGTAGACTAGGCTAGTTAGGAGCTGGCTGTGGCTGTGATTGTCTATTTTTGTTTCTTTTTAAGGTGGTTTGTAATTTATGTAAGCACTGTTTAAAAAAAAAAAAACAACACAAGACATACTAAAAATGGGCTTTAATCAACCAGGTGATGGTGGCATATGCCATTAACCCCAGCACTTGGAAGGCAGAGGCAGGTGCATCTCTGTGAGTATGAGGTATGAGGCCAGCCTGGTCTACAAAGCAGATTCTGGGACAGCCAGAGATATACAGAGTATGGCCTTGTAAAAGAACAAAGCAAAGTACAACAATACAACAAAAATGTTTTGACCATTTTAGACTTACTAGGCATCAGTGTTCAGCTACAGGACTCTTGTCCAAATATCACCAGAGCCCCTGTGGTTTCCCAGCTCACCCCCTGCCTCAGCCCTCCCTAAGGCTACATATCATGAGAGCTCCTTTGCTCTTCCAGGGCTTGGACTTTGCTGGTTTCACAGTGCACATGTTCCTTGGGATTTGCTTTGTTCTCCTGGTTTCCTTTCCTCTTCTCAGACTCCTGTACTGGAACAAAAAGCTTTATAACAAAGAACCCAGTGAGATTGTTGGTGAGTATGAGCATCTTCCCATGTTCCAGATTCTTTATTTTAGTATTCCCCCCAGCCCCAGGGGATGGTCTTGTCTGCAGGGTGAGGGGCACTTTCCCATAGGATCACTAGAAAAGTCTTTATTTGTTCATGGCATGTTGCAGGCTTAGAACAATGGCTGTCCACAGCTATCACCCACTTGTCCAGAAAACTACTCGCTGTCTTGAGCAGCTGTAAAGGTTGGCTTGCTTTTAATCTGCCATCTTGGCCATTTTCAAGTATAAAATAGAGGTTAAATGTAAGTCTCATGAAATATCTTACTATCTTAGGAAGCAATGGATGGCAAACCATCTTTCTACTGTTCAATATCAGAAGGCGTCTAAATTCAGTGATGGGTGAAAGTACTGTTTGCTCTTTTCTGGTCAGCATATCACCAGCTGATTGCTGGTATCTTCTGTGTGACACAGGAGCTCATAGGGACTAGGAGAGGGAGTGCTTTCCTGTCCCCAGATGCCCTCCAGAGAGTCACACCCATACTGCTGCTATTCAAGAACTCTGTTTCTGAAACCATTCAGAGACTGGACAGTTGACTAAGGTCATTTGTGTTGCTATAACTACCACAGCTTGGCAAACTAAAAGTTAGAGGCTTATTTGGAGTATCTCACTGTCCAGGAGACTGGAAGTCTAAGTGCATGGTTTCAACAACTGGTGAGACCTCTTTGTTGTATCATAGCATGGCGTGTAGTTTGAGGAGAACAAGCCAGATTTACTTGTTTTTAGTCAAACAGCTGAGAAAGTATGACAAATGATATTAAAACCACAGCAGTAATGTTCAGATTCTGGCTGAAAGCAGGGCCAGCAAGAATGGGCTAGGGTTGTTGACTCCTAGAGTTAATATGTTGCTCAGGCAAAAGCACAATGATAAACGAATAACATATGAATTACAAAAGATACTGTTTGGGAAAGGACTTTATTGTTCAGGCAAGGTGAAATGGCTTTTCTTGCTTTCATGATGACTTTAAGAGTTCAGCCCTCTCACCTGGTTCCATCATCACAGCTCATGCTGGGAAGAGCCTGTGCTGGATGGGACGTGAGTGCACATTGTTGGAGCATGGTGAGCAGAGGGGGTGGGCATTTGCCGGTGTATGAGGGTGGGAGAGACTCAGTGCCTTACCCCAATTTCTCTACAGAACTGAAGCATGAGATTCATGTCTGGCGTTTGACTGCGCAGCGCATCAGTCCAGCCAGCCGTGAGGAGACAGCTGTGCGTGGCCTACTGCTGGAGAAAGTGCTGGCCCTGGAGCACCTGCTTGCCCAAAGGTTGCATTCTTTCCACAGGTACCACAGGAAGCTGCTTGGATTTAAAGCAGGGACTCCTTATGGATTGTGCTTAATGGTGGCATTGCATGAAGAACATATTCCATTGCAATCAAATGTCATCTGAGTTAAAAGGATTTTTGATCAGAGCATTCGTTAGTTTCCTGTTGCTATAGTTAAGTATCGTGGTAACTTATAGTAGGAAGGGTTTATTTGGACTCAGCATTGGTCCTAGTTTTCTTGATAGTGCTGTAATAAACACCATGACCCAAAGTAATTTGTGGAGGGAGAAAGGGTTATTTCATCTTACAGCTTACACCACTGAAAGAAGTCAGGGCAGGAGCTTAAGGCAGGAAATGAAAGTGAGTCCATGGAGGGATGCTTACTGGCCTGCTTTCCATTGCTCACTCAGCTTCTTTCTCTCTCTCTCTCTCTCTCTAACCTCCCTCTCTTCCCCTCCTTCTCTCCCTCCCCTCTTTCTTCTTTCTTATAATCCAGAACTGACTGCCCAGGGTGATGCTACCCCCAATGAGACAGGCATTCCCATATCAATCATTAATCAAGAAAACACCCTGCAGTCTTCTTGCCTGCAGGCAATCTGAAGGAGGCATGCTTTCTGTTAAGGATCCTTCACCTTAAATGACTTCTGTTTGTGCCAAGCTGACAAAAACTAACAGCACAATTGTTCCCCTTGTCAATTTGACACACAAACACACCATTGTTAAGCCCTAACCTTTCCTTGCTTATTTCCAATATCTCATGTTACTATTACAACATACAACAGAGTATAACTTTAAAAATTTTACCATCTTTAAGGTATATATGTATAGTTAATTTTTGAGATTACATTATTGATTGTGAGTCCAGCCTTTAAGGGCTGAACCATCTCTTCAGCCCTTGAAATTATAACACAAATGTATCTGGGGGCTGGAGACAAGGCTTAAACTATTAAGAGCATTGGCTGCTTTTCTAGAGGATCTGGTCTGGGTTCAATACCCAGCACTTGCATGGCAGCTCATTATGGTCTGTGACTCTAGTTCCAGGGAGCCAGGACCCGTACACCCTCACACAGACATATATGTTGACAAACCATCAATGCCAAAAGATACAAATAAATTTTATAATTTAAGTATATCATTTTCTCTTTCCCTTTTCTTCCTCTAAACCCTCCCTCCCATGTACCCTTCCTCACTCTCATTAAAAATTCTTGGCTTCTTTTTTTCGTTATTTTTTTGCTATATGCACATATGTATTTGTATATACATACATATTCCTAAGTATAACCTGCCCAGTCTGCATGATGGTAATTGCATGCATGTTTCTGGGATGACTGCTTGCTATTGGGGAATCCCTTTGTGCCTTCCTGGCGAGCGAGGCCTGTTTTTGTCTATTCTCAAGATTCCTTAGTTGCCTGTGTTTCTTTATGTAGGGTTTAGGCCTTGCAGTCATGTGCTTGTCCACCCGGCAAGCTTCTTATGTCATTCTTGCTCAGCTCATGTTCAGGTGGACTCAATGGGTGTTTCTTCTGACATTACTAGCAGGCACAGTCTCATAGCAAACTCCATGATCTCCTGGCTCTTACAACATTTCCACCCCTCCTCTGCAATTTTCCATGTCTCTTGAGTGCAAGAGTTGTTTTGTACAAGTATCCACTGGGACTGGATTCCACAACTTCATGAATTTTGATTGGTTATCATTTGATGTTGTAGTCACTGTTTATTGCAAAGAGGCATTTCCTTGATGAGGGATGAGTACTGTATTTGTCTGTGGATAGAAAGACAAAGATTTTGACTGTAGTTAGGGATTATGTTAATTTAGTGAAGTGAATACTTTGTAGATTCTCTTCCAATCCATTGACATCACTAGCCCTTGGTAACTGGTGATATTTCTAGTACCAGGCATGATTTCCCTCCTGTAGAAAGATTTTAAGTTTAACTAGAAAGCTTTCCATTATTGTCAAGGTATGTATGCCTCTACTTAAACCATTAGGGTTATCATGCCTGCTGATCATCGGCATCATTCATAGGCAGCATCATAGCTGGGCAGAACTGTTGGTTGTCTCCCTCCTTGGGAGTATTCATGGTGCTTTCTGTGACCATTAAATCGAGTCCTCAAGGAGGAGACATTTGGGTCAGTTCTGAGACCTCTGACCATTATTCTGAAATATATAGTGTCTTCAGCAATAGGGCCTTACTTTCCTCTTCGGGGGGCAACCAAAGGCAATAGTAATAACCTATAGTGTTTGGGGCATTTCTTGGACAACTCTGACCAACAGCTCCAAAGAGGGTTTCTTGTGGCAAGTGTGGAGGTTTTGTTCAGTGGTCCTTGGCTCTTGAGAGAACAACTGTCAGCCAAGATGAGGAAATTTTATTTAAACTCTCTATATTTATATACAGACTTACAAGTTTTTTTAAGGGTAGGCAGTTTATAGTAGGATTGTTTATGACTTTTGTAGATGTGTTTGCTGTATATTATCCCCATCCCCATTTTTCTGTATTTACCTTGTCCTGCTATCTTGTTAGGGCTCCCCTTTCCCCTTTCCCCAATTCAGTCACTTGCACTCTGACATGTCCCTCTATATTGCTCCCCCAACCACTTACCCAGGCAATGTGTATACACACACACACACACACACACACACACACACACACACACACACACACACACACACACTCAACATTGGAAGAATTATAGTTAGGGGTCCCAGATGAATGAGAATGTGTTTGTCTTTCTTGCTCAATATGATCCTTTCTAGTTCCACTTATTTACCTCCAAATTTCATCATTTTTAGCAGCTGAATAGAATTTTATATTGAATATATACCATGCTTTTGCTACTCATTTGTCAGTTGAAGGACATTGAGGCTGTTTCCATTTCCTAGCCATTGTGAATAGAGCAGCAATGAATACAGATGAACAAGAACCTGTGGACTGGGATATTGAGTTCTTTGGGCATATGCCAAGGAAGAGGAGAAATGGATCAAATGGTCGATTCATTTTTAGCTTTTTGATAATTCTCCACTCTGATTTCCACAGTGGCACACTGTTTGCAGTCCCACTGACAGTCAATGAAGGTTTTATTTCCCCACATCCCCTCCAGCCTTTGATGGTGGCTGTTTTGCTGTTCTTTGCCCTGACTGGAATGAGATGGAATCTCTGTTTTGATTTTCATTTCAATAATTGCTAGACACTATGACCCCCCCCTTTCCTTGGGTATTTTTTAGCCATTTTACCTTTTATTGAGAAGTTTTTTGAAAGTTCTTTGTTTTTTGAATTTATTCTATATCCTGGATATCGATCCTCTGTCTTATGTATGTGTATGGCTGACAAATACTCTCTCCCATTCTGTGGACTTCCTCTTCACCAGGTTGTTTCTTAAGCTGTGCAGAACATTCTTAGTTTATGAAGTCCTGCTTATCCATTGTGGCCTTAATCACTGGGGAAATGTTGTCTAATTTAGGAAGTCTGTTCCTACACCTGTATCATGCCTATGCTTTGTTCTAGCAGTTTCAGTCTTCCAAATTTTATGTTTAGGACTTTGATCCATTTTGAGTTAGTTTTTGTACAGGGTGATGGATAGAGATCTAATTTCATTCTTTGAATGTGGACATCCCATTTTTCCAGCAACATTTTAAAGATACTGTCTTCAGCATGTTTTTGCCATAATTGTCTATAGTAGGAGGTTTCTGGCCCAGAATTTTGGGCCTGCCCTCAAGGTTTAGACCTGCAGACCCACAGACCTGCAGAGACACACAGATGCTTACAACGGTTTTAGGCTGATCAACCTAAGGCCCAGGCATATAACTTGCTAACTCTTTACCCTCAATCTAACCCACGACTCTTATCCTGATCAGCCATGTGGCTCGGTACCTTTTCTCAGAGCAGCATAGTTGTCCTCTGCTTCTTCTGGCTTCTCTCTGTTCTTCCTGTTCTCAGAGTTTTCTTAGTCTGGTAGCCCTACCCACACTTCCTGTCTGTCTTTGGCCAATCAGTGCTTTTTATTAAACTCATAGGTGGGACAATTATTTACAACATAACATAAACCCACTACATATCCTCTTTTCTCTTTTTAAAACAAGAACCCCAAATCTAATTTCCTTTGTATACATTTTTTCACTGTTATCTGTAATAACTTGTAACCAACACTGTAAACAAACACAAACATCCATAATCCATGTTTTGGGAATGTGGGCATCATTCTCTAGGCTACTTCCTGCTGAATAAGGGTGCTGGCAATCCCATGGGAATCCGAAGAAAAATTTAGGATTATGCACAAGTCTTTAGTGGAGTAATCTGTAAGGCTGGGTCATCTCAGCCAGTCTCCTTGAAATTATTCTGGATATAGAGCTCAGACAACTTCAACAGAGGTGCTCTGCAATGTTGAATCATCTAGGCCATCCATTTCCATTGGAGATATTTCAGGGGGTCTTCCTCTATCAAACTTTATGTTCTTTATCCAGGAATAAATCCACAGCCTCTCATTTTCTGGGGAAATAAAAAGAAAATCTCTTCTCCAAAGTAGCATATACTTATATTTCAATTTTAAAGTCAACTCATTTACAAAATATATAGGTTGAATTATTCCAACAGCATTTATAATCAACTGTCTTTTAGCAGCTTTTACTACTTCATTTTCAGTCAAGAAACTTAATGACAATAATATATAGTATCCAGACATTCTTTGTATTTTCCATCTTTACGTGGCCTATTTATCTATCTATCTATCTATCTATCTATCTATCTATCTATCTATCTATCTATTTACTCTTTCTTTTTAAGGGCTTTCTCTTCCTTTTCTTTTCTTTCTCTAAGCCTGTGTGTGTGTATGTGTGTGTGTATACATACATACATACACACACACACACATATATATATATATATATATATATATATATATATATATATATATTTTCAACACACTCTAAACCATTTAGACTTTTAAAAAAACTGTCTTTACTGTATATTTATTTCTTAACTTTTCTGTCTCTGACCACACCTTTGCTTGGCTAGGGTGATTGACTCCACTCAGATTCCTCTATTTCTTTTTGTTTCTGAATACACCTTTAGTCTGCCAAGGTCCTTGGCTAAGGATTAAAGGTTGGTAGGATAGATGGCTCCACCCAGCTCCTAGTCTAGCTTCATAGAATTTATCTTTTTAGCCCAGGTACTCTGGGGAATTTTAAGGTCCATATAATCACTAAGTAAAGCTTTGCCATCTGCTGCTCTTTAACTCCATTTAAGTATTTGGCAGCAGGGCCTCTTAAAAGATTCACAAGTGTTTTGCCTCTAAGGCTGAATCAGGAAGCTTCTCTTAAAAAAGCCAAGCCTAATTTTGCCTTTGGCAAACAGAGCTGATCCAAGAAAACACTGCCACTAGGAAACTGTCTTTGATTCTGTTCCCTTTTTTGTCCTTATGAATAGAAACCTTAAATACATCATTTACAACTTTTTGATTATACTGAGGGTCTTGTGAGACTTTAAGAACAAGCCATTTTACTCCTTAAGCTGCACTCCAAAAGCCCGCCATTGTAGCTCAAGCCCACATGCCTCACCAGGGCACCTCTGTACCATAGCTCATGTGAGAGACACAACTCGGAAGCTGTTTTGGTTTCAGTTTTATGCTCTGTTTTTAAGCTTTCTCCAGCTTTATGTGGGTGTATATCATGTATATCACCCATATTGGGCTGCCATTTGTAGTATGAGGTTTCTGGTTCAGACTTTTGGGCCTGCCCTCAAGGTTTAGACCCGCAGACCCACAGACTTGCAAAGACACACAGATGCTTACCTTAATTTTAGACTGATTGACCTGGGCCCAGGCATATAACCTGCTAACTCTTTACCCTTAAACTAGCCCATGACTCTTATTCTGTTCAGCCATGCGGCTCGGTACCTTTTCTCAGAACAGCATAGTTGTCCTCTGCTTTTTCTGGCTTCTCTCTGGCATTCCTGTTCCCAGAGTTTTCTTAGTCTGGTAGCCCCGCCCATACTTCCCATCTGCCTTTGGCCAATCAGCACTTTTTATTAAACTCAGGGGCAGGACATTTATTTACAATGTAGCATCATAAATCCACTACAATTGTTAAGTATTTGATCGCTGTAGTTATGTGTATTCATGTTTGCCTCTCTGATTTTGCTCCACTGGTCTCATGTCTGGTTTTGTCCCAGTGCTATATTGTTTTTCTTACTAAGGTCCAGTGATATATCTTAAGATTTGTAACAGTAATTACTCCAGTATTGTTCTTTTTGGTTCAGGATTGTTTGGCTCTTTGGGGGTCTTTTGTGGTTCCATGTGAATTTTAGGATAGCCTTTTCTATTTCTGTGATGAATAAGATAGGAATTTTGATTGGATTTCATTTAATCTGTAAATGGCTTTTGATAAAGTGATCATTTTTACAGTGTTAATTCTCTCTATTCATGGGCACGGAGTGTCTTGTTCTTATATGGTTTTCTATCTCTTTCTTCAGAGGTTTAAAGTTTTCTCTGAAGGGTTCTTCACTTCCTTGGTTAGATTTATTCTTACATATTTTATTTTGGGGAGGGCTTTTGTGAATGGGAGTATGCCCATGATCTCTTTCTTTGTATGTTTGTTGCTACTATATAGAAAACTATCATTAATTTGTGCAAATCACTTCTGACATTGCTGAATTTGTTTATTATTATTTCTAGAAGCTTTGTGGTAGAAATTTTGAATTCTCTAATGTATACTATAATTTAATGTGTACTTCTTATTTCTCTAATTTTTTCTCTTGTCTTATTGCTTGGGTGAGTACTTCAAGTGTAACGTTGAGAGGAGTGGTGATAGTGTACACCCCTGACTCATTCCTGCTCTCAGTGGGGCTGCTTCAAGCTTTTCTTCATTTGTAATAGGTACACTTGGCTATGGGTTTCTTACAGATATACATTATTATGTTGAAATTTATACTCTATAGTTCTCCAGGACTTTTATTATGAAGGTATTTTGAATTTTCCCAAGGTGCATATATATATATATATATATATATATATATATATATATATATATATATATATATATATATATATATATATATACACACACACACACACACACACATACATATATATTGTTAATCATGTAATTTTTATATATAAATCCACTTATGAGGTTTTTTTTACATTTATTGACTTGTGTGTGTTGAACCATTTCTGCATTTCAGGGATAAATATAATTTAATCATGCTGTATAATCTTTTTGAAGCATATCTGTATTTCATTTCTGAGTAACTTATTGAGCATTAAAAAGTGCACGTTCATTAGGGATATTAATCTGAGGCTTTCTTGTTAGGTTGTGTTTGTACTTGGTTTTAGTTTTAGAGTAATATTGGCTTAGAAGAAAGGCTTTTGTTGTGCTCATTGTTTATATTTTAAACATAGTTTAAGAAGGATTGGCTGTAGATCTTTGAAAGTCTTATAGAATTCTGTGGTGAATCTATCAATCTTCTTATTTGTTATGGACTATTTAGGTTGTTGATTTCTTGGTTTAATTTTTATGGGTAGTATGAAATTCATCTATTTCTTTTAAGTTTTCCAGCTTTATTAAGTACAGGTTTTATATTCTGAATTTCTTTGATGTCTGTTACAGTGTTTCTTTCTTTACTTCTGACTCTGTTAACTTGTGCCCCACCCCTTTTGACTAGTGGGACCAAGGATTTATCAAACTTGTTTGCCTTCTCAAAGAGCTAACTCTTAGACTCATTGATTGTGACGATCATTTTCTCTGCTCTTCACTGATTACTGCTCTGATTTTGTTTTTTAATTTCTTGCTGTTGACTGGGCTTGAATTTGGTTTGTTCTTGTTTTTCAAAATTTTTGATTTGCATCACTAAAGCTCTAATTTTTGCTCATTCAGTACTTTTGTGGAGCTACTTATAAGTGACTCAGAGTTCTGTTGTATAGTATTTTCATTTTCATCTACTCCTAGGACATTTTTCTCTCTGAATTTCTTCTTTGGCCCATTCAGTAAAGATTCATTTAATATTCATGAGTTTATGTATTTACTAGAGATTTTGTTTGTTATCAGTTTAAAGTTTCATTGCCTTGTGGTCAGATAGGATAGATTCAATCATTCTGAATTTATAAAAACATGTGTCCCATTATGTGGTATATTTTATAGAACATTCCATGTCCTGTTTAGTAGAATGCTTATTCTTTGGTGGTTAGGTAAAATATTCTGTATGAATCTATTAAGCCCATTTTATATATGATGTTAATTAATTTTGATGTTTCTGTTTATTTTTGGTCTATTGGGCAAAGTGAGGTGTTAAAATCACCTACTACTAGTGAATTTTTTAAATTTGTGCCTTTAAATCTGATAAAATATTATTATTATTACAATTTTTAATGAAAATTTAAAATAATTTTTATGAGGTAATATGCAAGTACAATATTGTTGTACAATAGAAATATCTTCTTGGTTAACTATTTTCTTGATTAGAATGAAATGTACCTCATTGTCTCTTTTGATTAGCTTTAGTCTGAAGTCTATTTGTCAGGTATTAGGATAGCTACCTGCTTGCTGCCTGGTTCCATTTGATTAGCATATGTTTTCCATACTTTAACTCTAAGGGGTGCCTCAATAAAGCTCACTTGTTTCTTGTAGAGAAAAGATAGATGGATTTTGTTTCTTCCTTTTTTAAAAAATATTATTGATTCTTTGGGAATTTCACATCATGAATTCTGATCACACTTTCTCCCAGTCCTTCTATGTCTGCCCCCCACCTTTGTAACCCTCCAAAGGGTCACATTGAAAATGAAAATGACAATGGAAATTAAATAAACCTCTAATTTGTGTTATTTACATACTCACTGGAGCTGGAAAAGCTTCCAGTTTTCAGCCCCATAAATAGAACTGAGTCATTCCCCTCCAGCACCTCTGACAGAAGTCATCAATCATGGAGAGCCAACTTATAGTCTTGATCACCCTTTTAAAGAGTTCTCTTCAATGGCTTCCTGTCTAGGCTATTACATTTGGGGGAGGGTGGGAAGAAGGATCAGGTGGGTTGGGGTTGTCACAAAAATCTTCCATGTCCCTTTTTGCATTTGTGTGTCTAAAATCATCAATGTCACAAAAGTAGCTTTCTTGGACTTTACAGTCAGCAGGAGGAATCATGGACTTCCACATGTTTTCTGGCAACAGCACAGAACATGCATGAACACATCCCTGGCTGCCGTAGGACCACAGGGCCAGACAAAGTCTTCAGAGGCAGGCCAGACCATCAACTAATCTGGTCTCAGATGGCAGTGCAGGATTCTCACATCAAGATGGCCCTTGAGGGGTCCACAAAAACCATTATGGCCCTTGATGGGCCCATGAAAACTACCATGGTTTCATGTGGCAGCCCAGACCATGGACATCTGCATGGCCTTTGGTGGTAACACTGACCGCAGACATTAGCACAGACCCTGGCTGGAGCAGGACCTCTGTCTCAGACATAGCCCTTAGCAGCAGCATGGATTTGCATATCACCATGGGCTGAGATGGCAGTGTAGACCACTCACATCTGCCAGGTTCTCACTGCATCTTCAGTCCCTCCTCTCTCCACAGAGCCCACACTGCTCCAGTCTTTATCACCCTCTTCTCACCACCACATACTTATGCATCATAGTGCACCTACCTGCCCATCCACCTGCCCAGTCTGTGAGGTAGAAGGTGGGCCATGGTGTCTTCTGCCTGGCCTGAGCATCTTCCACCGGCACACACTGTAGATGGGAGGCTCAGATTTTGTTTCTTGATCTGCTCAGTCATTCTATAGCTTTTGATTGGAGAATTGAGACCATTGAGATTTAAAATATTATTGAAATTGGTACATAAATTCTGGTCATTGTGTTGTAGATTTTTTTGTGGTGGTGGTTGTGTTTCAGTGGTATTTCATGTTTTAGAAAACATAAAGAAAAATTTCTTTCTTTAGCTCAGAGCATTGCTTTCTGTATTTTCTTCTTTTTTAAATTAAAAATAACTTCTATTCTCATACATTATATCCTGATTACAGTTTTTCTTCTCTTTACTCACCCCAGTCATTCTCTACCTCCCCTCCAGGTCCACTCCCTTTCTGTCTCATATTAGAAAAGAACAGGCCTCTAAAAGGTAGCAGCCAAATGTGATAAAATAATAAATAGTAAACTAAAACAAACAAATGAAATCCCATGAAGATTGGATCAGGGAACCCAACAGAAGGAAACGATCCCCAAGAGCAAGCACAAGAATCAGAGACCCACTTGTTCACACACACAGGAGAACCATAAAAATACTAGGTTGGAAGCTGTAATATACACACAGAGGACCCAGGGTAGACCTGTATCGGCCCTGTGTTTGCTGCTTCAGTCTCTATGACTTTAATATCCATGAGCCTTGCTCAGTTGAATCAGAGGACATTATTCTCCTGATGTCCTATGTTCCCTCTGGCTTTTACACTTTTTCTCCCATTTTCATGGTTCCCTGAATTCTGAGAAGAGGGCTTATATGGAGATATTCAGTTCAGAGCTGTGTGTTTCAAAGACTTTCTCTTTTGATATAATATCTGGCTGTGGATCATCTGTCCTGTCTGCCATAGGTGGAACTGTCTCTGATGATGACTGAATAAGGCACTAATCTTGAGTCTCCGGGTTCTCTCTGGTTCTTGATCGCTATAGCAGTGTCAGGTATGGGTTACATCTCATGGGATGGGCCTTGAGTCAGGTTGGATGTTGGTTGGCTATTCCCAAAAGTTCTGTGCCATCATAACCTTAGCATATCTTGCAGACAGGACACATGTTACACCAAAGGTTGTGCGGATTGGTGTTTGCATTTCTCTTTTGGTAAACTACAGAATACCTTTCTATACTAAGGGAATAGAAACAGGGTGAAGGTTCTATGTAGGCACCAGATCAACTTCTTTATATTTAATGAGTTGTGTGGGTATTGTCCTCAGCAATTTGACCCCACTGTAGGTTTGTGGAAAGCAACAGCCTCGGTTGTTTGGAAGTTTTCATGGGAACCCCTTGGCCAAAAAGTCAATGAGTACAACCCAGTGCTGATATTGGAAGCCTTGTTTGGTGACAATCGATGGTCCCATTTATTGGGAGACCTTATTATAATCACCTTCGTATATTTTTTAAAGTTCTGAATGCAGTAGGTTTTCATACCATCCCTTAAATGCCCCTCAATTCCAGCTGTTTCTCCCTAATTCTCTCCTTAAACTTATCTCCCCTCCCCTTACCTACCTTAATCTCCCATTCTTGTTCCCCCTGACCTGTACCCGATTCATCTATAGAATCTATTCCATTTCCCCTTTTCAGGGAAACCATGTGTCCCTCTAGTCCCTTCTTATATTCCTAACCTCTCTGGGTCTATGGATTATAGGTTAGTTGTCATTTATTTAATGGCTAACATACCAGATCTATTTTTCTGGGTCTGGGCTACCTCTCTCAGGATGATTTTTCTAGTCCCATCTGTTTGCCTGCAAATTTCATGATGTAATTTTTTTATTCTTATTTTTTTCAATTTTACTTTCATTTAAAAAATGTCATCTACTTAAATATATCACCCTCTTCTCCCTCCCCTCCCCTTCCAATCCCTCCCAGACAGCCTTCAGCCTTGCCCCTTCCCATCCACCCATTCTGTTCCCTAAAAGGGCGAGAAGTCCCAAGGTGGGCCAGCCCAGAGCGGCACATCCACTCCAGGCATATATGATTCACTCATCCCAAAGTCAATGCTGGGTTATGTGTTCCTCTATAGGGAATGGGCTCCACTGTGCCAGTCCATAAACAGGAACACGGTCTGATTCTACTCTTTGTGGCTCCACACACTGCTCATGCCAGTCAAAAAGCCACCTAGACTGGGAGGGCCCAGCTCCTCCCAATGAATCTCCAGTGGCAATTCCCAATTCAGTGAGCTCTCCAAAGCTCCAGCCAGCCATCACTGTGGGAACCTTTCTCATAATCCCTATCCCCCTGCTCATACAGACTCTCCTTCCCTGCTCTCAGCTGGACCAGGAGCTCTGCCCAGTGCTCAGCCATGGATTTCTACCCCCACCTCCATTCCCTGTTGGGTGTAGGTTTAGGGTAGAAATGTGCATCCTTAGGGTATATGCTCAATAGTAGTACTGGTGGATCCTTAGGGAGATTGATTCTCAGTTTTCTGAGGAATGGTCATACTGTATTCCAGAGTAGCTGTGCAAGTTTACCCTCTCACCAACAATGGAGGCATGTTCCCATTGTTCCACATCCTCTCCAGCACAGGCTGTCATCTATGTTTTTGAACTTAGCCATTCTGACAGGTGTAAGGTGGTATCTCAAAGTTGTTTTGATTTGCATTTCTCTGATGGCTAAAGATGTTGGGCAAATTTTTAAGTGCTTTTCAGCCACTTGTAATTTTTTTTGTTGATAATTAACTTTTTGGTTCTGAACCCCATTTTTAAAATTGGGTTATTTAGGGTTTTGGTCACTAGTTTCTTGAGTTCTCTATATATTTTAGAGATCAGTCCTCTGTCAGATGTAGGGTTGGTGAAGATCTTTTCCCATTCTGTAGGCTGTTGTTTTGACTGTGTCCTTTGCCTTACAGAAACTTCTCAGTTTCAGGAGGTCCCACTTATTGATTGTTGTTCTTAGTGTCTGTGTTACTGGTGTTCTATTTAGGAAGTGGTCACCTGTGCCAATGTGTTGGAGGGTATTTCCCACTTTCTTTTCTATCAAGTTTAGTGTAGCTGGGTTTATGTTGAGGTCTTTGATCCACTTGGATTTGAGTTTTATGCAGGGTGGCAGGTTTGGATCTATCTGTATTCTTCTGAATACTACCATCTTGTTATGCCAACACCATTTGTTGAAGACACTATCTTTTTTCCATTGTTTTTCAGCCTCTTTGTCAAAAATCAGGTGTTTATATGTGTGTGGGTTAATTTTGGCATCTTCCATCCAATTCCATTGATCCGCAAGTCTGTTTTTGAACCAGTACCAGGCTGTTTTTATTACTGTAGCTCTATAGTATAGCTTGAAGTCAGGGGTAGTGATTCCTTCTGAAGTTCTTTTATTGAGCAGAATTGTTTTGGCAATCCTGAGTTTCCCATTATTCCATGTGAAGTTGAGTATTGTTCTTTTAAGTTATGTAAAAAATTGTGTAGGGATTTTTATGGGGATTGCATCGAATCTGTAGTTGCCTTGGTAAAATTGCCATTTTTACTATGTTGATCCTCCCTATAGAGGAGCATGGGATATCTTCCTTAATTTCTTTCTTCAGCGACTTAAAGTTCTTGTCATACAGATCTGCTACTTCTTTGGTTAGAGTTACACTAAGATATTTAATGCTATTTGCAACTATTGTAAAGGGTGATGTTTCCCTTATTTTCTTTTTCAGCCCTTTTATCTTTAGCGTATAGGAGGGCTATTGATTTTTTTAAAATTAATCTTGTACCCTTCTACCTTGTTGAAGGTGTTTATTTGCTGTAGGAGTTCCCTGGTAGAATTTTGGGGGTCACTTATGCATGCAATCATACTATCTGCAAATAGAGATAATTTTATTTCTTCCTTTCCAATTTGTATCCCCTTAATCTCCTTTTGTTTTTTATTGCTTTAGCTAAAATGTCAAGAACTATATTGAATAGAAAAGGAGAGAGAAGACAGCCTTGTCTTGTTTCTGATTTTAGTTGAACTGTTTTGAGTGTTTCTCCATTTACTTTGATGTTAGCTATTGGCTTATTATACATCACCTTCTTAATATTTAGGTATTTTTCCTGTATTCCTGATCTCTCCAGGACTTTTCTCGTGAAGGAGTGTTGGATTTTGTCAGAGGCTTTTTCAGCATGTAAGGAGATGATCACGTGGTTTTTTTTTCTTTCAGTTTGTTTATATGATGGATGACGTTCACAGTTTTTTGTATGTTAAACCATCCCTGCATCTCTGGGATGAATGTTAGATGATTTTTAAAAAATAAGTTGTTGGATTCAGTTTGCCAGAATTTTATTGGGTATTTTTGAATCAATGTTCATGAGGGAGACTGGTCTGTAAATCTCTTTCTTTGTTGCATCTTTGAGTGGATTGGAAATCAAGATGATTGTGGTCTCATCTTGTTTGGCAATGTTCTTTCAGTTTCTACTTTATGTAACATTTTAAGGAGTATTGGTATTAGTTCTTCTTTGAATGTCTGGTAGAATTCTGCACTGAAACTATCTGGTCCTTGGATTTGTTTTTACTTGGGAGACTTTTAATAACAGCTTCAATTTCCTTTGGGCTTATAAATCTGTTTAGGTCTTTAATCTGATCTTGATTTAATTTTGGTAAGTGGTACCCACCCTGAAAGCTGTCCATTTCTTTTAGGCTTTCCATTTTAGTGGGGTATAGATTTTCAAAATATGGTCTGATAATCCTCTGGATTTCCTGGATGTCTGTTGTTATGTCCCCCTTTTTATTTCTGATTCTGTTAATTTGGATATTCTCTCTCTGCTTCTTGGTTAGTTTGGATAAGGGTTTATCTATCTTGTTGACTTTCTTAAAGAACCAACTCTTTGATTCATTGATTCTTTGTATTGTTTTCTTTGTTTCTATTATATTGATTTCAGCCCTAAATTTATTTCCTGCCATCTTCTCCTTCCAGGTGAATTTGCTTCTAATTGTTCTAAAGCCTTCAGCTGTGCTGTTAGGCTCTTGTGTGAGATTTCTCTAGGTTTTTCATATAGGCATCTAGTGCTATGAGTTTTCCTCTTTGCAGTGCTTTCATTGTGTCCCATAAGTGTGGGCATGTTGTAGATTCATTTCTATTAAATTCTAGGAAGTCTTTGATTTCTTTCTTAATTTCTTCCTTGACCCAGAGGTGGTTCAATTGAGAGATGTTCAGTTTCCATGATTTTGTAGGCTTTTTGTGATTTTTGTTGTTGTTGACCTTTAACTTTAGACCATGGTGGTCTGATATGATACAAGAAATTATTCACATTTTTTTGTATCTATTGATATTTGCTTTATGTCTGAGTATGTGGTCAATTTTAGGGAAAGTTCCATGGGGTACTGGGAAATATGTATTTTCCTTGTTTTGGGGTGGAAGGTTCTGTATATATTTATTAAGTCAATTTGGGTCATAGTATCTGTTAACTGTTAGATCCCTTATTTCTCTGTTGAGTTTCTGTCTGGTTGACCTATCCAATGATTAAAATGGGATACTGAAATCTTTCACTATTAGAGTGTGGGGTTTGATGTAAGGTTTAAGCTTTAGTAGTATTTCATATATATAAATATAGTACTATATGAATATATATATGTGAATACTCCATTGTGTATATATATATATGTGCCCTTGTTTTGGGGGCATAAATATTCAGGATTGAGACTCAATTTTTCCTGAGATGATTAAATAATGTCTGTCCTGGTCTCTTTTGATTGATTTTAGTTTGAAGTCTATTTTGCTAGATATATGGCTACACCAGCTTGCTTCTTAGGACCATTTAATTAGAAAAGTCCTTCTTTGATTCCAATTCTCCTTCTTTGATTCCAATTATTCTCAGGTTTGGTCTTTTCACAGTATCCCAGATTTCCTGACATTTTGTGTTATGACTTTTTTGGTTTTAGTGTTTTCTTTAACTGACGCATCTATTTCCACTATTCAATCTTCCCCTCCAGAGATTTTCTCTTCCATCTCTTACATTCTGTTGGTTATGCTTGCACCTGTGGTTCTGGTTCATTTCTTCAGAGTTTCTATTTCCAGCTTTGCCTTGATTTGTGCCTTATTTTTTATTGCTTCTAGTTCAATTTTTAATTCCCGGAATGTTTCTTTCACCTGCATGTTTTCTTTTTCTTGGTTTTCTTTATTTTCTTTCAGGGATTTGTTTATCTCTTCCAATTTTTTATTTGTATTTTCTTCTGTTTCTTTAAGGGATTTTTAAAAAATACACTCCTTTAAAGCTTCTGCTATCTTTATAAAGTTTTTAATGCTGTTTCCTTCTGTTTCTTCTTCATTGGTCTGCTCAGATCTTGATTTCTTAGAGCCATCAGGTTCTCTGCGGGTGCATGTTCTTTATATTTTTATATGTATTCTTCCACTGTGGTCTGCCCATTGCTTGCTTCCTCGGTTTGTCAGCTTTTGGTCAGTTGTGAGCCTGGGGACTCTTAGTTAGCTGTGGACCAGGATGGAGCTTCTCTTTATCCTGTTGTCAGTGGGTGATGATGTAGGTTGCATTTCGGGCATGGTTTGGCCTGTGGGATGTCCCTAGAGCTGTGTTTTCCTGGGGATTGGCGTGGGGGCTTTCCCAGGTTTCTTTGGTTTATGGCTGGGTTGCATGTGGATGGAGTGCTGGGGGCAGTGTCCCCACTCTTGGGTTCAGAGACCCTGGTCTCTGCTTGGCCTGAGTGTCCTGGTGCCACTTACCTCTTAGTTAGCTGTGGCGATGTAATTTTTTAAAATGCTGAATAATACTCTATTGTGTAAACATAGTACATTTTCTTCATCTGTTCTGTTGAGGGACATATAGGTAGTTTCCAATTCTAGACTATTTTTAATAGAGTAGCAAAAATCATGGTTTTGCAAGTGTCCTTGTAGTAGGACAAAGCATCTTTTGGATATATCCCCAAGAATTGTATAGTTGGATCTTGAGATAGACTGATTCCCAACTTTCTGAGGGACCACTATATTGATTTCCATAGTGATTATACAAGATTGGACTCTCACCAGTAATGGAATAGTGTTCCCCTTACTCCATATATTTGCCAGCATGAGCTGTTACTTATGTTATTGATCTTAGCCATTCTAACAGGTATAAGATGAATCTCAAAGTAGTTTTGTTTTGCAATTCTTTGATAGCTGAGGATGTTGAACATTTCCTTAAGTGTTTCTCAGCCACTTAAGATTCCTTTCTAAGAATTCTCTGTTTAGATCTGCTCAGACAGGGTTTTTATTCCTGTGAAAAGACACCATGACCACAACATCTCTTATAAAGAAAAACATTTAATTGAGACTGAGTCACAGTTTTAGAGGTTTAGTTCATTATTGTTATGATGAGGGACATGGTAGCATACAGGCAGATATGGTGCTAGAGAAGGAGCTGAGAGTTCTACATCTTAATCTGCAGGCATCAGAAGGAGACTGTGTGCTACACTGGGCATAGCTTGAGTATATAAGACTTCAAAGTCCACCTCCACAGTGACAAACTTCCTCTAACAACACCACATCTATTCCAATAAGGCCATCCATACTAGTTGTGCTACTCCCTATAGCCAAGCATTCAAACACATGAGATTATGGGAACCATGTCTACTCAAAGCAGAGAATGGAAATTCTATGGCCCCATAGGCTGGTAGTCATAATGCAATGTAAAAAAATGCATCCAGTCTAACTTCAAAAGTTCTCATAGTCTATTACAGTCTTAAACTTGTTCAAAAGTCCAAAGTGTCTTCTGAGATTCATGCAATCTCTAAACTATAATTCCCTGTAAAACCAAAATAAAAAAATCAGAACACATACTTTCAACATATAATGGTACAGGATATACATAACCATTTCAAAACAAAGGGAAAAGAGCATAGTGAGAAAATACTGGACTAAAGTAAGACCAAAAATCAGCTGAGCAAACTCCAAACTCTATATCTCCATGACTGATGTCAAAGCACTCTTCAGATCTCCAACTCCTTTCATTTTTGTTGACAGCAATGCACTTACTTCTTCCTCTAGGGCTGGTTCCACTTCCTGCTGGCAGCTCTCCTCAGAAGATAACCCAACACTCTCACATCTCTCATATCTTGGCTTCCCCAAGACAATCAGCTTCAATGTCACAACTTCACTCAGTGACATTTAGGCCTCCATTCAGGACACCACTGACACATGACTGGTCTCAGTGCTTTTTAGATGCAGGGAAAACTCTATAGCCCATTTCTTCTCTCCTTGATTCTAAAGTCAGAACCTCGTGGCCAATACTGACAAGTTCTGATGCTTGCTGAAGCTGAATCATGGCCTCCATGTTCAATTACATCTTCATCAACTTTCTGTTTTAAATGGCTTCCTTAACTGCCTAGCTTGGCTGTCCTGAAATTGGATTTGTAGTGCAGGCTGACCTCAAGCTCAGATGTCTTCTAACCTCTGCTTTCTGAGAGTTCTGCACCATCACACCTAGCTCTAAACTTTTCTTTAATTTCTTTTCACAAATTGGAAACTAAGTTAGGTGTGGTCTTGCTCTAGGGTCTTTAATTCCTTTATTCCATTTCTTAATCTGTTTATCTCCTTGAACACAGAATTTTGTTTCATTCCACTTCCTAGTGCCCTCTTTTAAAATCTGTACATTTAGTATTTTTACTTTCTCTACTTGTTTCATTTCCTTATAATTTTTCATAAGAGTGAACATTACTAACCACATTACAGAATCAAAATTCGGCCTTTTTGGGACTTTTGTTTACCAATGGAATAAATCTAAATACCTTCACTTAAGGCACTCAGGCAGACTCTTTGAAAAAGAGCAAAATCCAGCCTCATTCTTCACCAAAATATCACAAGAATGTTATGTAGGCAACATACCAAAATTCTCTCCTGACCTCTTGAGCCAGGTCCCCACGGTTCAAATAACCCTTAATACCACTACTGTCCAGGTTTCTACTAGACCATTAAACAGTACTTAATGCATTCCACTGGCTTTCCAATCCAAACTCCCTAAGTCCATATTTCTCCAAACCAAAAAATCTTGGTTAAGCCTGTCACAGGCATCAGTTTCTGTCTTAGCTAGGGTTGCTATTGCTGTGAAGAGATACATGACCAAGATAACTCTTAAACAGGAAAGTATTTAACTAGGGCTGACTCACAGTCTCAAATATTTAGTTCATGATTATCACAGCAGGCCGTGGTGGCATGCAGACAGACGTGGTATTGGAGAAGGAGCTGAGAGTTTTACATTTTTTTTTTTAAATATTATTTTTTTTAATTTAAAAGTTTTTTGTTTTAAATAACAAAACAAAATAAAACATGTAGAGATTCAATAAAAGTTTCAGAAATTTCGGAGATATCAGAGGGAATCTACCCACAGTCTATGTGGGGAGTTAATAGAAGCTCCAGAAGTTCCAGAGGTCTAACCACAGTCAATCTAGGAGAATCAGAGAGTGGTGATTCAAACCTTTAATCCCAGCACAGGGAGTATCCTGGGAGTGGTGACCTACGCCCTTAATCCCAACTGAGTCAGGTGGTGGGGCCACGCCTTAATTACCGAAAGGGTACTTAAGACAGGATAGAAACACAGAAAGGAAGCCATTCCAAGGGAAGCAAGGCTGAGGAAGCTATAAGACAGTTGGGTAAGATTTGACTGTGGTGTTTATTCCCTCTAGTATTTATCCCTGAGTCTCATTTATTCCTGCGACAAAAACATACTCACCACTATTTCCAGAGTTCTACATCTTGATCTGCAGGCAGCAGGAGACTGTGTGCCATATTGGGTATAGCCTGAGCACATAAGACCTCACAGTCCATTTCCACAGTGACACACATCCTCCACCAAGGCTACATCTCCTAATAGTGCCACTTCCCATGGCCAAGCATTCAAGCACATGAGTCTATCGGGGTCATTACTATTCAAACCACCACAAGATCTGTATCCAATTTTTAAATTGATTACTTGAATTTTGCTATCTAGTTTCTTGACTTCTTTATATAGTTTAGATATTAGTCCTTTATTGGATGTGGAGGTGGCAAAATCTATTCTCATTACGTAGGCTGCTGCTTTCTGAACGACAGTTGCCTTTGCCTTGCAGAAGCATTTCAGCTTTATAAGGTCCCATTTATTAGTCATTGAACTTAGTGCCTGAGCTATCAGTACTATGTTCAGAAAGTCTTCTGTGCCAGTGCATTCAAGGTTATTCCCCACTTTCTCTTGTATCAGGTTCCATATATCAGGTCTTTCACAGTCATCTAGACTTTTTGATGTTTTGATCCAGGCTCTCTGGGCTTCATATTTTCTATGGAGAAATCAATTTTAATTCTTTTATATTTTACATGTGTTTTTTCTTTATGTGTGACTTGTGTTTTATTTCTTAAGCTTTCAATACACTTCTGTTGCATGTGTGCTTAGTGTTTTAACTGTGATATGCCATGGATATTTTTCCTTATGGTCTTGTCTGATTGTCTGTGCACTTCTTGCACCTGTATGTGTACGGCTTTCCTTAGTGTGGGAAAGTTGTCATATTCCTCTCATAGTCCTTGTCTTTTTGGTTCTAGATTCAAACAAAAGCCTTAGTACAGAATCTAGAACAAATACGCAAAAAAAAAAAAAAGTTCTAAAACCACAAGAAAGGAACATAAGGTAAATGTGGAACACTATGGAAAAAAAAAAACACCTTTGAAAAAGAGGCACAAACAAGGGAGAAGCCCAGGCTAGACCAGATATTTAACAAGATCACACACACACACACACAAAAATCTTACCCAAACTTAGGAAAGCCATACATACACAGATGCACGATGCATACAGAGCATCAAACAGACAAGACTAGGAATGATAATCCCCATGGCACATCATAGTTAAAGTACAGAACAACAAGTGTCTTGAAAGCTTAAGAAATAAAACTCAAGTCGCACATAAAGAAGCCACCTTTATGGTGAAGCCAAAATAGGTTAGTGGGTTTCCAGACCCATCTTCCTTTGACTTCAGTCCTCTTTAGTGAATTTATCTCCATGTTGAATTCCATTTCCAACTTCCATACTGTCTTTGTTAGTCTCAGCAGCCTTATATTTATGTTTTCTTGGGTGTCACTTATGTGTTTATTCTCCTTACATTCTTCCTTTTTAATTTCACTGAGCTATTTCTTTGTGAACTCTTCAAATTCTTAAATTTTCAAATGAAGTTATGACTGTTCTTTTAAATTCTTTGTCCTTTTGTACCTTATCCATTGGAATGCATTTCAATAGCATCAATGAGTTTTGGAGAGAAGATACAAGCTTTGAGCTTTCAAAAGACGTATGTGGTATTTAGTTCACTTTCTCTGCTTCTTGAATTTGTTTTGAGGTGTGAGTTCTTTGCTGTTCTTGCAACCATGTCTGTAACTTGCTACCACAATCTATGGCATGCCACGATGGACTTTTAACCCTCTAGAACCACAAGCCTGAATAAACTTTCATAAATGTCTTGGTCATGGTGTTTTATAGAAAAGTATCAGAGTAACAGGGCTCCACATCAAGCTCAGAACTCACCTCATCCTGCTGGTGGTGGAGAATATGATTTATTTTCTCAAGCCCCGGGAAGCTTCCAACCTGCCTTCTAGGGATGTGGCGGCAAATTTCAATAAGCATTAGACCCTGCTCATGAGTTAAAGATACAAGACCAAATCTTGTCATGAAGAATAAAGAATGTAAAGTTTTCTTATTCAGTTGAATCAGTACTTTAGATGTGGACTTAAAGTTTGCCAAGTTTTCCTGAGCTCATCTTGTGCTGTTTACGAATAAGGAAACTGAGGCTAGAAGAAGGTGGTAGACACTCAGGGTGCACATTTTGTGAGAAGCACATTTTGCTTTAACATTTTTGAAAAGTTGTTCTCAGAAGTATTTCTCTTTCTGCTGTGATTTCCTTTAGAGTTGTGTTGGATGTGTGCCCAGTCACTTTCAATGCTCCTTATGAAACTTGAGTGTACACCAAAATGACCTTCTTTACTCTGTAGCATCTTTCCCATGGTTAGTGTAAACCAGAAAAAGGAGCTGACTGTATAGATCAAAAGGAAGTTTGGGAGCTAAGGAGATAACTCAAACCATAAAAGTATATGCCATACAAGCATGAAGAAAATGTCAGATGTGATGGGGTACACTTGTAATCCCAGATCTCAGAAAGGTAGAGACTTAAGGATCCCTGGGACTCCCTGGACAGACATCCTAAACCACAGATATACACACACACACATACACACATATATACTCACACATACACACACATACACACAATACACACATATATACACACACATGTACACACATACACACACTCACATACATGCACATACACACATACATACACACATACCCCACAAGAAAAGCAAGTATAAAAATGGATAGGATCTGGAAAAGAGAAAGTGTGAACAACTGCTTCTCCTTGGACATGGGTTTTCTCTGGTGCCTCAGCCACCGTGAAGAAGAACTCTGACTTTGAAGGGGTGGGCCTTTCCATTCCCAAGAGTGACATTGCAGAGGAAGGAAGAGGCTGAGATGATGCATCTATTGGATAGTGGGTGATGCCTGGAAATCCTCTCAATCTGCACATGGGAAACAGGACTATGGCCCCAAAGTCAGTCTTTAGAAGCAGAAGCAGAAGATTGGGGGGAGGCTTCCAGGGTCTCCCCATCTTCTGACTCTACCTGGGGTTTGAGGACTTCCAGCCAGCAGAACGGTGTAGTCTATACTATAGCCCAGAGCAGGCTTGGCCATTGATCCATACCAGACCATTCCTGGATGTGGGGTGAGCTTTGTGAGTCTCAGTTCTTTATGAACTACATATCACAGTGCACATCCTGTGAGGGTGCTGGCTTCTACAGATAGCATTAACCTTCCCTGGAAGACCAAGATGACCCCCCTCCTCAGGGACAAGAGATGGCAATGGCCTGGCTGGAAACATGGCTTCACTGAGCATTTTGCTGAGGTGGGAGCTAACATTGGGGTGTCTCCATAACTTATTAGATTCATGTTTTTGTTTGAGACAGGGTTTCCTATAGCCCAGGCTGTCCTTAGAATGACTATATAACGGGATGACCTTAAAATCTTGATCTTTCTGCTTCTACTTTCCAAATGCTAGAAATATAGGCATTCACCACTATACTAGGCTTCATCAAGATATTTTTTGTTATTATTTTTTTTTTGAGACAAGATTTCTAGCCTGAAGTGATCTTGAACTCCTTAGATAGCTAAGAGTGGCCTTGAACTCCTGATCATCCTAAACTCTTGGGTGCTGGGATTATGGGCATGCATTAGCCTGCCTGGCTTATTAAGTGCTTGGGATTGAACCCAGGGCTTTCTGCTTGCTAAGCAAGTACCCTACCAACCAAGCCACACCCAACTCAGTTGTATTATTTTTGGGACTCTGGTGTGGCCTAAGCTGGTCTGGAACTCACTGTGTAGCCTGACTTTGAACAGGTGAGAGCCTTTCTCCAGCCTCCCAAAGCCTTCCAAGCTGTGGTGTTTGAATGAGAATGCTTGCATAGACCCATATGTTTGAACACTTGGTTCCCAGTTGGTGGTGCTGTTTGGCGAGGTTGTGGAAGCTTTGAGAGGTGGATTCTTGCTTGAGGAAATATATCACTAATGTAAGCCTTCGAGTACTTACAGTCTCGGCTTGTGGGTCAAGATGTGAGTGAGCTCTCAGCATTCTGTTCCCACTAAAATGGCTGCGCTTCTTCATCATGATGGGCTCTTATCCACCCAGAACCATAAGCTAAAATAATTCTTTCTTCTATAAGTTACCTTGGTCACTGTATTTTATCACAGTAACAGAAAAGGAAGCTAACACAACAGCCCACTCACTATGTTTTATGAGGAGCTCTTACTACACCCCTGGAGTCACAAACATCTTTGCCTCAAGTGCCTACATGGTGGTCTGTATTTAGATTATTTTATTTGCAGGGTTTGACCTTTGAAAGCTCTGGTACTTGGGGCTGTCAGGATGACTTAGCAGGTAAAGGTACTTGGCATCAAAGCTGAGGACCCAAGTTCAGCTCCAGGAACAGACACCGTAGAAAGAGTAGATTCTTGCAAGTTGTTTTCTGACCTCACACACATGTTGTGGTGCATATAGTGGATTCTTAAGTAAACTTAAATATTTTTAGAAAATAAAAAAAATTATTATGGTGAGTACATATAGCCATTTTTCTTGTGATTATTCTGTAAGCAAGCAGAACAATAACTATCTAACATTTTATTGAAATAGGTGTTATAACTAATATAGAGATTACTAGAAGTGTATGGGAGGATATCAGTGCAATACTTAAGACACCACACCTTCTGACCCAGTCATTCTCACACATTGCCATCTATTTTTTATGACTTTTTTTTAAATTTACAATTGTTCTTACAATTTTTCTGAACTTTCAGATGATGTTTTATGTTCTGTTTCTTTGGGGATATAGAGTAAATAGCTTTTCTAATTTTCCCAGACATATTCAAGGATGTTCCAGGCCCTTACATGACTGTGCCATGTTACAGTGTGATTTCTTGGTTCTGGGCGGCCAGAGGTCCAGACCCATTGATAGACCTGTCATGCCAGATCCCTTAGCCACCCGCAGCTGCTCAGGCCCCCAGAAATGACTCAGAAACTTATATTAAGTTCATGATGTTTGGCCTATGGCTCAGGCACATTGCTAGCTTGCTCCTTCATCTTAACTCAACCCATTTCCATTAATCTGTCTGCTACGTGGCTCGTGGCTCACCTGTGTTCTTTACATGTTTCTTCTTTGGGTGGCTGGTTCGATTTGTCTGACTCTGCCCTGCTTCTCTTATCTATGTTGTGATTTCCCCTCCTACTTTTTCTATGGTGCCTGTCATGGGCCAAAACAGCTCCTTTACTTAAAGATTGATATTCACAGCATACAGAAAGACATTCCCACATCAGTGCCAGGACCCACAAATACATGTAGGCTTCCACAGCTGTCAACGCCACCTTGCTAATCTCATGAAGCAGAAGTGAGCTTTCTTCAATACAGAAATAATGAGAGTCCTTTTTTTCTTACAGACAAATTTCACAGGAAGATAAAAATTGGGAGACCAATATCCAAGAGCTACAAAGAAAGGTATTTTGTCTTCTTTTCTCAAGGGCTTCTGAAGCATGGCTTGTAGAAAAGGTGATTATTTTCCCTCTTAGATTTTTATTATCATTTTTAGTTGGTACAGATCATTGTAGAACATTGTATGGCATGGTGCCATTTCTGGAAGCAGGTGTACCCTGGGCTCTGCTCACACGATTCCACCTATATCCTTTGTCATTTCTGTGTGTTGGCTCCTTCATAATTTTTTCTTCTGATCACTTCAGATTCAGTTAGTGATTGAAAAACTTTGTTCTTTTTATTCCTGGGTCAGGAGAACTTTACGGTGTAATGTAGGAGATGGAGTTTTAGGGACAGATATGAGCTGTGTGTAACCTGCCATTATGGGTTTGACTTCTGGGCAGACCTTTGCCTCTACTTTCTGCCCATTTTCCTATGGTGATGACCTGTCCATGGAGCACAGCACTTCTCAGGGACTCAGAAGCAACAGTATTTTCATTGCCTTGTGACTCTGAAAGTCATGAAGAATCTGCAGGGACACAGCACTCTCTGTTCTCAGAAGTGACTGGGTAAATATACCCAACAGTGAGAGACAAGAACTGTGTTTCTAGGCCTCTGGATTCCTTTTGCTGGAATAACGGTGTTTAAAGTATGCTTTAAGTGTGTTAAAGACATATAGAGCTGGTGCTATCTGAATTTTATTTGTTGTTTTCCCAAAGTTTTTGCTAACATCTTAATATGTTACAGTGTATACGATCTCAGAATAGTGAAAAAGATTTTGATGTTCTATTTTTTAAGGAAATAAAAGTGACACAAATGGTGTAGGACTGTGGATACACTTCAAGAATCTGAAGACTGTATTGAGGAAATGAGTTATGTTTCTCTCTCTCATAGCACAGGATATCAGACAGGAGTCTGCTTGTCAAGTGCCTTATAGTGCTGGGATTTGTCATCTCCATGTTCTTTCTCAATTCCTTTGTCCCCGGCATTCATCTTGATCTTGGTGAGTCTAGTATTCTGTTAATTTTTGTTGCTAGCTTTTGCTTCCAAGCCTTTTCCTAGATGATGAATGAACCCCAGGCTGCTATGCTGAGATGGATGTGAGCAGCCCTCATATGAAGGAAGAGTTTCTGTGTGACTTCCCTCTTTGTTGGGAGGAAGGGAGAGTATCACTGATCCACAGTCCATCTGCAGCCCCGTCAGGCGTCCATGTCAGCAGGGATGGAGAATTGGTACTGCCACGTTCGTCTACCATGCTTGACAGCCATGTCATGAAATGGTTCCTAGAGGAGCCTAAAAGTCACATCAGCAAAAATAGCTTTGCCTTCTACACAGCGTTGTTACAATGTGTTTTCTCGGTCCTGGGCAGCCAGAGGCCCAGACCCACAGACCTGCAGCCCCAGACCTCTTAGCCGCCTGCCACTGTTCAGGCCCTAGAAATGACTCAGACCCTTATATTAAGTTCATGCTGTTTGGCCTATGGTTTAAGCACCTTGCTAGCTAGCTTTTACATCTTAACTCAACCCATTTTCATTAATCTGTCTGCCATGTGGCCCATGGCTCACCTGTGTTCCTTACATGTTGCTCCTTTGGGCTTCTAGCTCCTTCTCTGTCTCTGACTCCGCCCTGCTCCTCCTACCTATTCTGATTCCTCCTCCTACTTTTTCTATGGTGCCTGTCATGGGCCAAAACAGCTCCTTTATTTAAAGATTGCTATTCATAGTATACAGAAAGACATTTCCACATCACAAGCAATCTGGTGACTATGAAGGGGCAGGAATGGGGGGAGACCTCTCCTAACCTCAGCATCCTGTCTGGCTACAGATAGTTTCCCCAAGGAGCAAGCTGCTTCTCCCATGGCATTCTCTAGTGGTTAGCTCTGCTCTTCTCCAGTTCTGTGTCAAGGTCCCACCTGTGCCCAGGAAAGAAATGGCTCTTTCAGGTTGAAATCCCCAGTTCTCAGGCTCTCCACAAACACCCTACACTTGGCCATAGACTTCACTTCACTTTATTTCACAGTGATCTTTGTGTCAGTACTTGAAATATAACAACAACAATAACAAGAAACTACTCGTAAAACATACCTCATATGAAAGTATAGATCAATAAATGTTTGATATGGTGTCCAGTTTGGTAGGTAGCCTAGGCTTACCTCTGAACTGACAGATATTCTACACCAGAACTGATCTTCCTGGAGCCCTCAGAAGTCTGGAGAAAGTGCTTAGTGGGGGTACATCTAGAAACTGTTAAAGTGTGTTTATAGTGTGTTTATTTTAATTCTATGAAGGCAGGCCATAATTTTAATGTTTATAAACTTTAAATCACTGAGAAGATTAAGTCACCATGGGAAATTAAACAAATGGAGTAAACTTGGTGCACACAAATAGAAGCCTTTCATTAGAGAATTCTTTGGGGATCACAGAAAACATACTTTTATTTCTGCTTTAAAAGAGTATTTAGGCAGTTGAAAAACTAACACATGGGAGCACTGTAGTGGGATTATGTTTTGGTACATTGCAAATGTTTGTCCCTCCTACTGGCTTAATAAAACGCTGATTGGCCAGAAGGCAGACAGAAAGTGTGGGTGGGGCTACCAGACTAAGAAAACTCTGGGAACAAGAAGGACAGAGCAGAGATGGCAGCTGAGATACTAGCAGATACAGAGGAAAGAAGACAACCATGCTGCCCTGAGAAAAGGTACCAAGCCACACGGCTAAACAAATTAATGGAAACAGATTGAGTTAAGATGAAAGCGCTATCAATATGCCTGAGCCATAGGTCAATCATCATAAAATTAGTATAAGCCTTTGTGTGATTATTTGGGATCAAGCAGCTGTGAGTGATCTATTTGGGACAGCTGGTCTGGATCTTGAGACTAGTCAGGGCCAGAAACATAATATTACATAGCACATTTTTTTGTTAACATTTGCCATATCCTTTTTTTTTTTTTAAGGGTTTCTTTGTGTAGTCCTGGCTGCCCTGGAACTTGCTCTATAGACCAGGCTAACTCAAACTCAGAGATGTGCCTGCCTCTGCCTCCTGAGTGCTGGGACTAAAGGTGTGCACCACCATGGCAGTTAAAGATACATCTTTATACAAACTTTAAAAGGTCTTCGTTACTGTTAGGGGAAACCCAGGACCACCCCCCCCTTTTGAGATTATATTTTGTTGTAAAGGATAAATACTTTTGTTATTTGTGAAAACACATATTAATTGATTTAAAAATAATGTGGTTCTATGAACTAGCCACGTGTATTTATATTTAAATGAGATGATTACATACAAATTTTTGTTTAAAGGTGGAAGGTTTTTTTGTTGTTATTTGTTTGTTGTTTTCAATACATCCAAACCCCTCCCTCAACTCCCCCCTCTCCCAGATCCTCACACCTCAGAAAGCCTATTTATTGATAGATTTATTAACAGATTTGTACTTTATTTTTGGAGCTTTGTGTCTTCTACAAGTTATCACTCTGTTATATCAAAGATGTTATTCTATTCTACAATGTAGGACCAGAAAATCTGAAACTGTTAGAGGGGCAAACATGTAAAAATTAGCACCTTTATTTTTTTAAAAAAAATTTGTTATTTTTATTATGTGCATGCGTGAGTATTTTCATGTGAGTACAGTTATCCATAGGGGCAAGAGGCATTAAACTTGTAATTAAAGGATTGTAAGCATTCTGATGTGGCTGCCAGGAATCAAATTTAGGTCCTCTTCAAAAGCTAGTATGCCATTTACTATGGGATGGGCCAACCCACATCAATCATCAATCAAGAAAATGTACAACCCTTTTCTCAATTGATATTCCCTCTTCCAAAATGACTCTCTCTTGTGCTAAATTGATATAAAAACTAGTCAACACACTATGTATTGTGTAAACTAAAAGTCAAATAATATAAAATAGCATTGTATAATCTCATGGTATCATATAGTGTAATGTCATGTAATATAAAGTAATGTCATAGCCCATAATAACAAAACACGAACACATCAAAGATAGAGCATCCATTCTGCAATATGATGTAATGTGATTTGAAACACATGATTTTACACACTCAAATTCATGTTATGAAATGTTTATCATGTAACAAATATGTCGTGTAATTCTGACACATTCTTTCTTTGAAAAACCAGAGCATAAGGACAAGCCCTCTGTGGCTGTTTCCCCTCCCATCAACAACTGGACAGTTTCCATCATTAATACTAATTTTTTTTGAGAATGTCATTTATATGTAATTAGGTTGTATGCAACCTTCTGAGATGAGCTTCTCCTGAATTGACACTGCATGGCAGGCACTGCCTTCCCTGCTCCACACTATGTCAAAAGTTGGCTCTGTGGTATAGAGGTACTCAGTCTATGTGTTCATTCATTTACTGAGGCTCAGCCCACTTTTGGCAACTATGAATAGAGCCAGTTCAAATGGCATCAAAGGAGGATTTATGTGAATTTAAATTTTTGTGATTGGTAGTTATGTAGTGGTGAGACCGTTAGTCAAATGTGTATATACATTTGACTGTAAAAGCAATTGCCTAAGTTTCCAGAGGCTGTTACTTTTGCACTCCCACGGCATGAACACAGTCTCACCAACTCCAGACAGAATGCACCTGCCTCCCATAGGGCTGGTCTGATGCACACAAAGTGTCTTTAGTGTCTTTCTGTCATGGAACAGTTTATTTGTTGTCTTTGAGGGAGCATTTATAGTGACAAGCAATCTATTTGATTTGTCCTAAGTCTCAGAGAGGTGTCCCACGAAATGAATGAAACTCAGGGATAGATCTCTGAAGAAATTGGAGATACTAGAGGGAATAAACACCACAGTCAAATCTTACCCAGCTGTCTTATAGCTTCCTCAGCCTCGATTCCCTTGGAATGGCTTCTCTGTGTTTGAATCCCATCTTAAGTACTCTTTTGGTAATTAAGGCGTGGCCCCACCACACCTGCTTGGGAGCCTGGAATTCCTTCTATAATCTGAAGTGACCTTGACTCAGTTAGGATTAAGGGTGTAAGTCACCACTCCCAGGATACTCCCTGTGCTGGGATTAAAGGTTTGAATCACCACTCTGATTTTCCTAGACTGACTGTTGTTAGAGCTCTGGGACTTCTGGAGCTTTTAGTAACCCACCACATAGACTGTGGGTAGATTCCCTCTGATATCTCCAAAACTTCTGAAACTTTATTAAAGCTCCACATATCCCCTTTTGTGTCAAATTAAAAAAAAAAGAAGGTGATAGCTAACATAAGAAAAATAATATACAATAGGTACAATAATTATATACAATATATACAAACAATAAATGAGTAATGTCCAGTCCATTAACAATTGACAATTCCAATAAAATATTTCATTAATTATCCTATTTTGATGAGTCCAAAGGATTATACCTAATTCATTTCCTTTCTAACTAAAAGCTATTATTTTGATATCTCTAAAACTTATAAGCTTTACCTTCAAAGTTTCTTTTCTAGAACTGTCATTAGAAAATTGTAACTATAACTATCTCATCTTCAACTATCTCAGAGACCCAAGAAGGGAATAATATTTACCTAAATAACTAGGAAGTACAAGCAACTTCCAAAAACTAGAAATGACAGAGATGATACCTATCTGCCTGGACAGTCACCCAAAGTCCCTTTATAAAGTTGGGGTATCCATCTTCAGCCTACAGGCCCAGAGTCTCTTTTCATCTCAGTGAAGCAGGAAATCTGCTCTGTCCATTTTGGTGTAGTTCAGTCATTTCTCCTTGTGTCCTGTAGATTGAAGACTCTTCAAAGTTCTTTTCAACTTTCCCTTGTGGTACTTGTTAGTTATTGGTCTCATGCCGGTATTTTAGCTTTAGATGAAGTTTACCATCAATTTTGACTGCATTCCCAAGCAACCCAACTCTAGGAAGATCCAGGCCCAGCATGCCAGGGGCCACTACCGCCTCACACCATCCATGGGCCATCTCTGACGGTTTTCTCTGAAAAACAGGAACCTGAAGGACCATCTCAGCTTGTTCTGTCAAAGTTCAAAGGTTACTTTCTGAGGGAGCTTGCATGTCCAGTTCAAATAGCACACTGTCAAGCAGTCAATACAGGGACAGGTTCTTGTCCAATGACTAACCATTGCCACAAGGACAGTAGATTCCATATGGAGTTTCTTCAATGCCCTTTTTTTCTCTTGAAGTATATTGGGGCTGCCAGGAGCAGACCTGTCTCACTGTCCAGAAAAGTCTTTAAGTTCTAAAAATATTTTAAATGCCATATTCTATGGATCTCTGAAATTTTTGAAGAAGACCTGTTTATCTAAAATATATTTGTTTAACATGACTATGTCTGAATGTAATGTCTAACTACTGGCTTGCATTGCTTTATATTCTAATTAATCGGAAATAAAAACTTTCATGGACTAGCAATTTGGATTACAATGTTAGATAAACTGATTAAGTATACTACCTGAAACAAGCATAGAAATATTTGTACAATGACACAATTAATCTCAAGATACACAATTTGTATACAGAAAACCAATGCAATGTAAAATATTTAAAGCTAGCAAATCCTTTTAAAAGAAGATTCCATAATCTATCCTTATATCCTATATATCTGTATCCCCTTTTTCTTTATATTTTTTTAAACACAAATCGTGAATCTAATCATTCTTGTTTAACTTTTTCCTAACCATAACCATGAACAATTTTTAATCAATTAACCTAAACAATGACAATCATCCATAACCCATTGAACAACCAACACTAAGCCACCCCACCACTTGGGAACCAAAACCAACCCACCCCACCACTTGGAAATGTGGGTGCTGTGTTCTTAAGTTTACTTCCTGCTGACTGGGGGCGATGGCATCTTTGGGGGATCCTGAAAAGAAAAGTTTTGTTAGATGTCAAGTCCTGAAATAAGTAGCTGTGTCATTTGTTGTCCAGTCTTGCATAACAGGAAAGCACACAGCTTGTCTCAAGTCCTGGTCATAGTAGTCTGTGAAGCTGGTTCATCTCATCGAGCTGCTACAAAATTGTTGTGAGCAGTTTGAATTGTTGTGAGCAGTTTGTAGTCCAAATCTGATCTTTGATTGGTGTTTGTCAGCCTAGTGGCTTTGTCAGAGTTCATGTGAAACCATCGTTGTGGGGCCCCATTTTCCTTTTGGATATTTCAAGTTAGCAATTAGGCCTTGTCCTGGATCACTGCAGAAAACTGATAAGAGACTAAAAACCAACACAATGTGCAGGAAACCAAACATATAACAATTGATTGAGCATAGGATTAGTAACAATAGAATAGTCCCTTATTTTTTGTTATTCTTCTGTCCCATATCAGGTGCTCTTCTGATATATACAGAGATGTTTTTATTTTCCTTTAACAAGTATGCTTGAGTTTAGAGAAGGAGAGAGCCACAATCTAACTCTAAAATCAGCTTTAAATTATAATTAAACTGGGACTTTAATTAATAAAAAATTTTGTAAAGGTTAAGTAATGAGATTTTACCCTATCAAGTATACTGGTACCAATAATAGTTACCATATTTTTTTGTTTGAAAATTTTCCTGGATAGCCTCTTTTTTGCTTTAGATGTCTAGATGTCCAAGGCCTTTTAACTTCTTGAATATGGGTATTTCCAGTTTCCTGTAAAGGCAAGAACAGAAACCTGCCCGACCCTTTGTTTTTTCTTACAACTGAAAGAATTGTAATATAGGTTGATGAGCTATCAATTCTTAGTTTGACGAAGTGTCTCTGGTTTGGTTCGAGTCTTTATTAATTTTGATGGTATCCATATCTTTTCCTCACCTGTGGAAATAAATGCAAAACCCCTTCCCCAATGGAGCACATACCCTGGCTTCCATTCAGAGGTTAGTACATCTTTGAAGTAAATAGGCTGATTTAGTTCAGCTGTCTTTTCTATGGTCCAATGCCTTTCAGCAGCTGTTGTTCCTTTGTCATTAGCATTGAGAAAATTCAAAGTTAACAAAGCACTATGTACTCTATCTCTGGGGATCTTTGTTATTCCTTTCTGTTTATTTAACATATCCTTTAAGTTCGATTTGATCTCTCTATGACTGCCTGCCCTGTAGGATTGTGTGGTATTCCTGTAATATGCTTTATATTATAATAAGCAAAAAATTGTTTCATTTTAGTAGAGCCATATGCTGGAGCATTGTCAGTCTTTATTTGTGCAGGTATTCCCATGATGGACATAGCTTCTATCAAATGTGTGATTATAGAATCAGCCTTTTCTGAACTCAAAGCAGTTGCCCATTGAAATCCTGAGAATGTATCTATTGTATGATGGACATATCTTAATTTCCCAAATTCTGTAAAATGAAATACATCCATCTGCCAGATTTCATTTCTATGTATACCTTTAGGATTAGTTCCTGCTGGCAATGGAGTTTGGTTATAGAAAGAACAGGTGGGATACCTTTTTGCAATTTCTTTGGCTTGTTCCCAAGTGATAGAGAAATCTTTTTTTAATCCTTTGTAATTAACATGATTCTTTTTATGAAATTCTGAGGCCTTTAGTACATTTCCTATTAATAATTTATCAATTTCATCATTACCTTGTGCTAAAGGACCTGGCAGACCTGTATGGGATCAAATATGTGTTATATGGAAGGGATGATTTCTAGTCCTGACTATTCCTTGTAACTGAATAAATAATAAAGTTAATTCTGATTCATCATTAATAAAATCAGCTGTTTCAATATGTAGAACAACTCTTTCTGCATACTGAGAGATAGTGACTATGTTAAGTGGTTCTGTAAAGTCCATTAACACCATTACAATGGCATATAATTCTGACTTTTGAACAGAATTATAAGGGCTTTGAATCACTTTACTTAGATGTTCTGATTTGTAACCAGCTTTTCCTGATTTGTTTGCATAGGTATAAAATGTAGGAGCTCCAGAAATTGGTTTATCTCATACAATACAAGGGAGAATCCAATCAGTTTTCTTTATAAATTCAATTCTTTTGCTTTTAGGATATTTGTTGTTAATATCTCCCAAAAATTACTGCAGGCTCTTTGCCAAGGTTCACTTTCTACCCATAATTGGTCAATTTCTTCATTAATTAAAGGCACAACAATTTCTTCTGGGTCCATTCCTGTCAATTGACGAAGTCTTAATTTTCCTTTAAAAATAAGTTCAGAAATTTTTTCCACATATGTCTTTAACTTTTTGCTTGGTTTATGTGGAAGAAATATCCATTCCAATATAACATTTTCCCTTTGCATTAAAATTCCTGTAGGAGAATGCTTAGAGGGCAAGATAACTAGAATACAATTGAGGTCTGTCTGGATCCACACGATCCACATGTGCCTCTTGTAATTTTTTTTTCCCACCAAAGCCAGTTCTTTCTCAGCTTCAGGTGACAACTCTCTCGGACTATTTAAATCCTTGTCACCATTTAACATTTTGAACAGATTATCTAGTTCATCATTTTTAAGTCCAATAGTCGGTCGTAAGTTGGCAATGTCTCCTAGTAGTCTTTGGAAATCATTAAGTGTCTTTAATCTATCTCTCCTGATCTGTACCTTTTGGGGTCTAATTTTTTGTTGACCTATTTTATATCCTAAATAATTAATGGAATCCCCTCTTTGTGTTTTTTCTGGGGCAATCTGTAATCCCCAAGCAGGCAAAATTCTTTTCACTTCTTCCAAAAGTTTTTCCAACGTATCAATATTTGAATCGGCCAACAAGATGTCATCCATATAATGATAAATTATAGATTGTGGGAATTTCTTGTGTATTTGTTCTATTGGCTTTTGAACAAAATACTGGCAGAGAGTAGGACTATTCAGCATTCCTTGAGGGAGGACCCGCCACTGGAATCTCTTTACAGGCTGAGAATTATTATAAGTGGGCACTGTAAAGGCCAATTTTTCTTTGTCTTGTTCTTGTAAAGGTATTGTAAGAAACAGTCTTTTAAATCAATAACTATAATAGGCCATTCTTTAGGTAATAGAGAAGGCAAAGGAATCCCAGATTGTAGAGAGCCCATTGGCTGGATCACATTGTTTATTGCCCTTAGGTCTGTTACCATTCTCCACTTTCCAGATTTCTTCTTAATAACAAATACAGGAGAATTCCAAGGGCTGGTTGATTCTTCTATATACTGAGCATTTAACTGTTCCTGTACCAGCTGCTCTAAGGCCTACAATTTCTCTTTTGTTAGAGGTCATTGATGAACCCATATAGGCTTCTCTGTTAGCCATTTTAGAGGTAGTGCTGTGGGTGTTTTTGAAATATCAACAACTGCTTTGCCTTGTTTCTCTATAACCTGAATGGTCTGTGACTGTTTCTCATAATATCTTCTGATATTTCTTCTGGAACCATGTGCTAGATCACAGCTTATTTTTGTATTTGTAGGAATATTAATCTGCATGTTCCACTGTTGCAGTAAATCTCTTCCCCATAAATTTATGGCTATATCAGCCACATATGGCTTTAATATTCCTCTCTGTCCTTCTGGTTCTATACATTCAAGACATCTTGCACTCTGTTTTACCTGGGATATTGATCCAATACCCAAAAACTGAACATTTACCTCTTGTAGGAGCCAATTTGAATGCCAGGACTCAGGTGAAATTATGGATACATCCGTGCCTGTGTCCAATAAGCCTTCAGTAATAACATCATTTATCTGTACTTTTAATTTTGGCCTTTGCTCATTGATAGAAGTTTGCCAAAATATTTGCTGTACATTTTTTCCTGAATTTTTTTCTTTTTCTGTAAATTTTCTATTCTTCCAGTTAGTGTGTCTTTTTAAAATAGGTTTTAACCTTTTTAATTGTTCTGGGAAGGTATTTCCTCCACAATGGCAGGGTAAGACTGGATTGGACTTGATATGGGGGCTTTTGAAAGCCCCCTTGGGGCATTTCCTGAGGGCAGAGAGTTACCTGACCTAGGGGTTTTTGAAAGCCCCCCCCCCCCTGGAGCATTTCTCAAGGGCAGAAAGTTCCCTTTTCTGTCTCTTGTTGACCTGCATTCATTAGTCCAATGTCTTCCATTTTCACACCTTATGCATATTCCAGAAGGGAGGGGTGTTCCTACCAAAAGCGTTGTTTCTGGGACGGCCTTGTTACAATCTCTTTTTATGTGACCTTCCCTTCCACAATTATAACATTTGACATTTTGATTTTTCTTATACCTCTTGATATAAGCTCTCCTACCCAGTTATCATCACTCTCATAAGACTCCATATTAATTGTCTCATGAATCTAATCCTCCAAAGGTGCTGACCTTGCTTTTAAAGGTCTAAGTATTTTTCTACATTGTGCATTGGCATTCTCAAAAGCCAGTGATTCAATGATTATTCACCTGGCTTCTGAGTCCGGTACCATTCTGTTTACTGCTGTGGTTAATCTGTGCAAAAAAATCTGTAAAAGTTTCTTTGGGACTTTGAATTATTTTTGTAAATGTTTCACTTTTTTCCCCCTATTTCTTCAATAGGATCCCAAGCATTTAAAGCTGCCATGTGACATAAATCCAGAAGATGGTCACTGTATAATGACTGCCTTTCAATATCGGCATAATCTCCTTCCCCAAGGAGTTGGTCTTGAGAGATTTCTATGCCTCTGGCCCTGTTTCTTTGTTCTATTGTTTTAGCCTCCCCCCTCCACCATGACTTGAATTGTATGAGAGTCCCTGCCTCAAGAATGGCTGTAATCATATCCAACCAATCTTTAGATGTGACCTGGTTACAGCATGACCAGGAGTTCAGCATTTGCTTAACAAATGGTGAATGCATCCCATATGATACAATTGCTTCCTTTATTCTCCATAATTCTAATATTTTTACTGGAGCCCAGCTAGCTTCTCTTTCATCTTTTTCATCCTTCATTTTTTTTAAAGGTTACTGGGTATAATAAAGTTGCCTGTTTTTGTCTAATTTTAGATGACCTTGCTGAATTTGGTTCTTCATATTCCTCTGTTTGAATTTGAGCATCTTTGTGTTCTCTCTCAACAAGCTTTTTAAAGACCTTTTTCTTTGGATTTACATTAGTCAACTTTTTCTGTGATATCAAACAATAAATATTCATAGTAAATAGTATGATAAACATTATGATATTTCCATCTATCTTATCTATGTTTTCCTTTACTGGTTTTAATATCAAATCATCTAACGAGAGGTTACAGTATGACCAATCACCCTCCATTGCTTTAAACAAATTTCCCTTTTTTTAAAAAAAAGTTGAGTTACTTACTGTTATTGTCCGTTCATGATTGTGAAGTGGGGCAGCTACCTAGTGTGATAGCAACCCAAGGAGAGGTCCAAAAAGGAAAAAGAAACAACCCACCAGGAGAAAGAGGCCACTGTCTGAAAGACTTACCCAGATGAGGGTGAAACAGAAATATGTGTGGCCGTCTGCCTAAGACTGGAGGCTGACCCGGAATGCAAAGCCTAGCCTGTGGTGAAATTCAGGTGTCAGCTGATAAGGTCCAAAGACGCTTATCCAGGGTCCAGGCCCCCTGAAGGGGGCGTGGAAACCCCATTGATAAGGGGCTTCTGGGACACGAGGCTGCCCTGCCTGGTTCCTGGCTGTTGGAGAGATAGGATTGGAATCCATCGTCCGTCCGTTGCTCGTCCACCATTCCAGACTCCAGTCCCTGTTCAGGTGCTACTATAAACTTTTACCTGTACTGTGAGTGTTGGTTTATATTTTAATAAATATCTATCTTGCACTGGTGCCTTCTAAGTAAACTTCGCCTACACTAGCTGCTAGTAATTACTCCTCTGGCCAAGTGTTGTTCTGGCTGGCAAGTGGGTTTTTTTTTTTTTTTTTTTTTTTTGGTAGGGAGGAGATAAATTCGTGCCCCAAAGTTGGACACCAATTGTTGTACGAAATGAATGAGACTCAGGGATAGATCTCTGAAGAAGTTGGAGATACTAGAGGGAATAAACACCACAGTCAAATCTTACCCAGCTGTCTTCTAGCTTCCTCAGACTCGATTCCCTTGGAATACTTTCTCTGTGTTTGAATCCCATCTTAAGTACTCTTTTGGTAATTAAGGGGTGGCCCCACCACTGCCTGCTTGGGAACCTGGAAGTCCTTCTATAATCTGAAGTGACCTTGACTCAGTTGGGATTAAGGGTGTAGGTTACCACTCCCAGGATACTCCCTGTGCTGGGATTAAAGGTTTGAATCACCACTCTGATTTTCTAGACTGACTGTGGTTAAAGCTTTGAGACTTCTGGAGCTTTTACTAAACCCCCCAACATAGACTGTGGGTAGATTCCCTCTGATATCTCCAAAACTTCTGAAACGTTATTAAATCCCCACAGAGAGTAGTGTGGGGATGACTAGGAGCTGCCAGCAGAGGTCATATGGGGACAGGCTTTGAGGGGTGCACCAGCTAGAAGATGCTCCACATGAGCAAACCTGTTCCTCAGTCACCTTGCATTTTCTTTTATTCCTATTGACTCCTCAATCAGCTTATAGAGTCTTCTTTAGTCATACAGAGGAAGGGATGTTTTGAGCTTCAGATTTCCACATGAAGAGTCCGGCTTCCCTAACACTGGTGATACCATCCAGGAAGGAAGGGCCACATGATAGCACATGGCTGTAATGGCTGAGGGTAACTTTTAGAGGAAGAAGGAGAACAAACATTCTGCAAACTCCCTAATATGTTCGTTAGTCTCTCTAGTGTCTGCTTAGTACAGTCCCAAAAACCTTTGGATGCTCAAATCCCTTAATTAAAACACCATGTGCTTGCGTATAGCATAAGTAAGTACATCGTCCTCTAGGCTTTACCTCACTCTAGATGACTTTTGTGTCTCTTTCTGCTGCTATGATATTTGGGACTGAATTTAGGACCTCACAGATGCTAGGGAAGTTTTCTAATATATTCCCAGCCACTTCATTTGAAATTATTATTTCAAAACATGTCTTCACCAAGTTACTCGGATTGGCCACACTAGCTCCCCAGTTTCTTTCTCCTCCCTTAGCCTCCAAGTGTCTGGTTCATAGTTGTGCCACCAGACTTTGAGGAAATGTTTTCAGTCTTGAGAAGGTCCACTTTACTTCTTTGAATCTATAATTTGGTGTTATATCTAGCTGACTATTGCCAACTCACAGTCTATGTTTAGTTTTAAACTTCCAGTTCTTCAGTTATGGTCATTAACCCATGGCCTTTGTTAATGCAAGAAGAGAACCATTTTCTTCACGAGAAGCACTGTAATTATGAACATGGTCCTTATGGGTCAGAACTTTATTCACATTTGTATTTCTTCTTGGATCAGTATCAGTGGTTTGTGTGTTTTAGGAGTTTAGTCATTTCATGTGGGTTAACAGAACTGAAATTTATTATCTGAGTATGTTAATAAACATTACATGTGGGTTAACATGAAATTCATAGTTGTCTGGGCAGGTTTTGTGTATTTCATGTCTGTTAACATGAAATTCATAGTTATGTGAGCAGGTTAATCTGCATTTCATGTGGGTTAACATGAAATTCATAGATATCTGAGCAGGTTAATGTGCATTTCATGTGGATTAACATGAAATCCATAATTATCTGAGCAGGTTAATCTGCATTTTGTGGCCAGTTGATACATTACTTTATCACTGTGACAGAATATTTGACAAAAGCCTTTTAATGGATGAATGATTCATTATAAGTCACACTAGAAAGTTACAGTCTCCATGTGTGGGAGGGACATGGCACATGTTGCCACTTTCCATGGTAGTGGGGAACCTTATAACATGGCTTGCTCATATCTCAACAGACAAGGAAAAAGACAGTTTGTCCTAGAAATAGAGTTTCGCTACAACCTAAAAGGCCCATGCTAGATAGGCTCCATACCCACATGACTCTACAATCTTCCCAAACAGCGCCACCAACTGGGGACCAGTTGTACAACATGTAAACCTGTGGAGGATGCATTCAAGTCATGATAATTTGGCTGAATATTTGTCAATTTTATTGACCGTTTTGAAGAGCCAACTTTGGTTTCATTGGTGGTCTCCTCTGTTTTGTGTGTTTTCTGTTTCGTTTATTTCCAATATAACCTTTGGCATTTTCTTTCATATGCTTATTTTGGGTTTTCAGGACTCTGTTTTTAGTTTCTTGGCACCAAAGTTTAGGTGACTGCACTGAGGTATTTCAGAGAAGGCTGTCTCATGTGATGATTATGGCCTTATTTGTTCTCATCAGTACTGCTCTACTGCATTTCCATTTATATTATTTCAAGGAATTTAAAATTTTACTTCTGAGGTTTTTTTTTTTTTTTTTTTTTTTTTTTAAACTCATTAAAGAATTTATGGAGCATGGGGCTTCGTTTGCACATATTTGTATATTTCCCAAGTTTTCTTTTATTATTGATTTCTGAATTTCATTTCAGTGTAGATATCTAATTTATCATGATTTCAATACTCATAAGTTTATTGGTATTTATTTATAGGTTAATATGTATTAGAGAATTTTCTTCATGAACATGAGATATTTCAAATTTGACTTGTGTGAAGAAGAGTACAGACACCCATTAGGTCTAGTTTTCTCCTTTTCTGATTCAAGGTATCTCTGTCCTTATTGATCTATTGGCATGTCATCCGCTACTGAAATGAGGGTATTGAAGTTTCCAAATATTATTGAGTTGACTATTCAGTTACTTTACTTATGCTTTATATACTTGAAACTTTGTTATTAGAGCCATTTGCAGACATGTACTGTTTTCTTGGTGGATTTTCTCCTTTGCCAGCATATAATACACTCTTTGGAAACATTTTCTTTCATCTTGAAATCTTTGTTACCTGACACAACACAGTCAGTTTAATATTTACTTACTTACTCCTACTAATCTACACTTGCTTTTATATCTCTGAGAACTGAGTTTATGCATAATGCATGCTCAACAAGTGCTCTGTCACTGAACTGCCTCTTTAGCTCTTGGGTTTTAGAGACAGGCACTAAGGGACTCAGCCTGGCCTCAAACACACTCTGAAGCCCAGGCTGGTTTTGTACTTACGATCCTCCTGCCTCAGCTTTCTAACTGCTAGGATTACAGGTATGTACTATTACATATGGCTTATAGCTTTGTTTTGTATGTCTTTTTCCTTCATTGTATTTCCCATATATATTTGAATCATTCATATGCTAGTATCTGCATTTTGTTTAGAGTGGTTAATATTTTATATTAAATGGAATTACTGAGATGACAGAAATTAATCTATACTTCACTATTAACTTTTGTGTGTGCATGTGTGGGTGTCTGCAAACACCATGGGCAGCAGCCGAGTGTCACCCCTCATGAGAAATGTAGGAAATTTGATTCAACACAACTCAGTAGTTGGGGTCGGTTTAAACTTTGGGAGTCTGATGCCAGGTAGTTTATTTCAGCATATTTAAGCACAACACAATGTGAAAACAAGTTTCCTGGCAATCATGAACTCAATCCGGTGTGTACAGCAAAAGTTCCCATGCCCAACTGTCCAACCAGGAGATCTCTTCTATCTCCCCTAAACTCTCTAGTCTGTTTATCATTTACTTTATGGCTAATATCCATTTAGGAGTGAATACATACCACGTTTGTCTTTCTGGGTCTGGGTTACCTCATTCAGGGTGGTTTCTTCCAGTTCTACATTTGTAGTAAGCAATTTCTGACCCATCCAGCCCAAGGCCAGGACGTGCCTGCAGCTCTGCTGCTGCTTAGCCCCAAATATTTCAGCTGCTCTTTGGCCCATGGCTCAGGCTTTTTACTAGCTAGCTCTCACATCTTAACTCAGCCCATTTCTATTAATCTGTCTGCCATGTGGCCTTACCTGTACACCATTACATATTGCTTCTTGGGTGGCTGGACTTGACTCCACCCTCCTTCCCCTTTATCTATGCTTGGATTTCCTGCCTGCTTTGAAGTTGATCTGCCAGAGTTCAAAACAATTCCTTTATTATCCATTGGTATTCACAGCATACACAAAGACATCCCACATCACACATTTTTGTCTTTTGAAGAGACAACTCTGCATGCTTAATGTTTCCACATCACACATTTTTGTCTTTTGAAGAGACAACTCTGCATGTTTAATGTTTCTGGTTTTCGTGGTACTTTCCCAGGACCGTAGGAACCTCGTGTCTCCTTCAAATTGTCTGTGTATCTTGCACTGTTTTTCTTTTTACTCTTCCATTTTTATTTTTGTGTTAGATGCTTCTGAAGCTCAGTTTTAGTTCCATGTTATCTATTTTATGAGTTATTTTCTTAATAACTGTTGTGGTTCTTGCAAGAAACATAATGACTTACAACAGTAGTTGAGATCAACACAAATTTAACTTTGATTGTATACAAATCTTTTACGTATTTCATTTCTACTTGTGTTTTGTGCTATTATGGTTGCAAAAATTTTTAATCTTTAGATATTTAATGTTCAGCTTTGTAATTATTGCTTTATTGTGTCATATTTTAAATAATTTAAAATGTATAGATATTTATTTACGCAAATGTCTCCGTAAGTGCTATTTCTTCATATAGTTGGAGTAATTTTCCAAAGTCTTTAGTATTCCCTAGATGAAATTCCTTAGATGAAAGTATCCCTAAGTTTTCACAATTCCATATTGTCTTTCACTTTAAATGACAGTTAAGTTGTGTATAGAATTCTTGGTTTTCTTCTTCAGCACTGACTGTGTGACCCCAGGGCCTATGAGCATCACTGACTGTGTGACCCCAGGACCTCTCAGCATCACTGACTGTGTGACCCCAGGGCCTCTGAGCATCAGCACAGTGTGACCCCAGGGCCTCTGAGCATCAGCACAGTGTGACCCCAGGGCCTCTCAGCATCACTGACTGTGTGACCCCAGGGCCTCCCAACAGTTGCTCCTCTCCCTGACTGAAAACGTTCTTTTTGTGCTTGTCTTGTTGTTCAGCAGTTTTCCCACGATGTATCCAACTGTGGTTCTCTTGAAATACATCCTTTTTAGGCTTAACTGGATTTTTTTGAATGTTGAGATTAATTTTTTAATCATATTTGGAAAGTTTTGCCCATTATTCTTTCTGTTCTTCTAATGTCTTTCCTTTAAAAATTCTTTCATTTTTCAATTTAAATGTCTTTTTTTTCTAATATACTTGCCACTGTTCCCCTAGCTTCCCCTCCCGCTATCTTCCCATCCACTCCTCAGAGAATATGAGAACTCCCAGGGGAGTCAATGCAGTCTGGCAAATCCAGTTGAGTTAAGGTCAAATCCCTCCCCCCACTATCAAGGCTGAGCAAGGTGTTCCTCTGTAGGGGATGGGCTCCAAGAAGCCAGTTCAAGTACTAGGAATAAATTCTGGTCCCATTGCCAAAGGCCCCACAATTTGACAATGCCATTTGACTGTCATCAATTTTCAGTCAGTCCAGAGTCAGGGAGCTCCCAATAGCTCAGATCAACTGTCTCTGTGGATTTCCTCATCATGATCTTGACCCCTTTTGCTCATATAATTTCTCTTCTCTCTCCAGCTGGACTAGGAGCTTGACCAAATGCTTAGCTGTGGATCTCTGCCTCTGCTTTCATCAGTTGCTGGATAAATGTTCTATAATGACAGGGTGTCATCAATTTGATTATAGGGAAGGCCAGCTCAGGCTCCCTCTTCACTATTGCTTGGAGTCTTAGCTGTGGGTTCTTTGGTATTTCCCTAGCATCAGATTTCTCATTAACCTAACAACGGCTCCCTCTATGAAGACACCTATTTTGTTGTTCTCTCTTTCTGTCCCTCCCCCAATCCAACTATCCCATCCCCTCATGTTATCTTCCTACCTCCCCTTACCCCCACCTCCCATAAGGTCCCAATGTACTCAGGAGATCTTATCTATTTCCTATTTCTGGGAGATCCACGAATGTATCTCTTAGGTTACTCCTTGTTACCAAACTATTTAGCAGTTATGGATTGTAGCCTGGTTATCCCATATTTACCACCCTACACAAAACTCAAGCCCGAGTGAATCAAAGACCTCAACATAAACTCAGTTACTCTGAACTTGATAGAAGAGAAACTGGGAAATACCCTCCAACACATTGGCACAGGTGACCACTTCCTAATATAACACCAGTAGTACAGACATTGAAAGCAACAATTAATAAATGGGACCTTCTGAAATTGAGAAGCTTCTATAAGGTAAAATACATAGTCAATAAGACATTCAACAGCCTATAGAATAGGAAAATATCTTCACCAACCCTACATCTGACAGAGAACTGATCTCTAAAATATATAGAGAACTCAAGAAACTAGAGATCAAAAACCCAAATAATACTTTTAGAATTCTTATGATTCATATGTTGGTCTGCTTTATAATATTCCACAAGCTTATGATCTTAGTGATTTCTACTTACTAATTTCCTTGTTAAGGTCAGAAATTGTTGTTTTTATCAATGCCCAACTTATCCTTTGCATTATTGAAAGCTTTAAAAAACCAATTTCTAGATTTCCAAAACCCTTATCGTAATTTTATTTCTTTTAAGGGAGAATTGATTTTTGAAATTTTTTGATATTCACATTGACATATTTCCCTATCTGAATTTTGATGCATTTATAATTATAGAAATTTGGTCTGCCATTGTCAATAAAGACTTTTTTGGTTAATTTTTCTTACAATATATTTTGATCACATTCTCCCCTCCTAACTCCTCCTAAATTCTCCCAACCTCTCTACTCTCCAACTTCATGTTTTCTTTTTCTTTTTCTAAAGGTAAAACCAAAGAAATGAAAATAAATACAAACAAAATAGACAAAAACCCAACAAGACAAAATAAATACAAAACCATAACAAACAACATATGCATAAAATTACAGGGGATTAATTACATTTTGTGTTGGCCAACTACTAGGCATGAGGCCTGGTACATGGTCAATATCCCAGTGATAGTCCGTTGGAGAAAACTGATTTTTCCTATTCCAACAAATATCAATTGCAAATTTCTTCTTGGTTAGAGATGAGACTTTTTGTTCAATTAACCAATGCTTTCTTTTGTGGGAAGCTGTTTCTGTCTATTGCTTATGGGTGATTTGTACATTTCTCCTTGGAGACTGTTGAGATCTCTGAACCTGTGGAGGTTTGGTTGTCAAGTAACTTCAGTGATCTCCCTGGGCTGCATTTGTTGGCAATGAAGTTAAGAAGGCTAGCTCCTCTCCTCTGGCTTATTCAAACTTTTGGCAGGAACCCAAAGGTGCATTTTGCAAGGTTGGCCATGTTTCAGCTACAACTCTCCAAACACTACTACTTTCTGGTATTCTTTTCTTATTGGCTCTACTATGACTTGAATAATGCAGCCAACTTCCCATGTCGATCACACATAGGTCAATGATTTGGGAGTGGAGCAAAGAATTTAATGGCCCATTCACCTTTTATTTTTCATTTCCAACAGCTTGTATAAACACTAAGTTTGTACAAACACTAAGATAGCTGAATTTTTTAAAGTGATTTTGATAGGTACCCCTGCCATAGACTTTTAAAAGAAAATTCTATTTAAACAAAGATGTTTGTGAGTTATCAGTAGAATAGTAAGTCGTGTTTTAAGGCAATTATTAAAAGTCAAATAAAGTGGTTAATATTTACTAATATTATTTTCTGTGTGGCAATTAATCTTGACAGTCAAAGTTATGTCAAATATATTAATATTGTCCTGTATAAAACTAAATAAAGACAGTTCATATATACAGGCCTGTTAGAAATTTTGGGACTAGGGAATTTTCTTAGACTGAATTTCTCTGCTTTGGAGTCATCATGTTAGAAATAGTAAGGTCTGTATTGTGGCATATTTGTACACTGTCTGAAGGTGTATTGTTGTGATTGATGTAGTAAAAATCTGAATGGTTAGAAGCTAGACAGGAGGTATAGGCATGATTTCCAAGTAGAGAAAAGAAGAGTAGGAGGAATAAAGACTACAGGAGAATCCAGGGGACACAGAAAGGAAACAGGGGGTACAAGACAGAAGAGAGGTAATGCCATTTGATAGAACATATATTAATATGAATGGGTTAATTTAAGTTATAAGAGCTAGTTAGGAACAAGCCTAAGCTATAGGCCAAATTTTTATATTTAATAAGACGTTCCCATGTCGTTATGTGGGAGCTGGCAGTAGGACAGAAAATAATCATCTTAGCTGCTATGTCAACTATTTCGCTTGTTTTGGTCATGTTTCAAGTTCTTGATATTTATAACTTAAGCAAGAATTTTGAAAATTTGTGAGATTTGCTTATTTCAGATGCTTTCCAAATGCTTGCAGAAACTGTGCCCTGTTGTCAGTAAACGACACAGCTCACTGTAACAAAACTCTACAATTTTTTCTTGACTATCTGTACAATATTACTTAAGTTTGTGCATTGTCTTTTTGTCTTGGAGCTGGATGCTTTGGGATAGAATAGATTATGTTGCATAAAACCCTAGTCCTACCTCATCAACAAATCCAACACAATAAAGAGCTTTGCTTACGTGTCCTCTGCTTAGTGCTGTTAAAAGGGTCCTTTTGGACATGGAACCAACATTTTTTGATTCCATCATGTCATACAGTTTCTAAGTCACCTTGTAGAAAGAAATGGTGGATAGAGATGAAAGGTACCTCAAATTTCTAGTTAGGAATGTTTGGTCACAGCTCAGTGAACTAAGTTGATCTTGTGGCTTCATCTAATTCCACCCGACAAAGCAAGCTCCAATGGCGAGAACAATGGTGGTGAGGAGCTATCATGACTTGAATAGCACAGCTAATTTCCTACGCTGAGCACACGAAGGCCAGTGACGTGGCAGTGGAGCAAAGAATGTAATGGTCTATCCACCTTTCACTCTTCATTTCTAATAACTTGTATCACAAAGGTTTGCACAAACATGTAAGTCTTTCTCTGTTCAGGTATCAAATAATAAGAGACTTATTAATTATAAAAGCTCAATCCATATCTTAGACTTACCTATAACTAGTTATTATGACTTAAATTTTTTGCTTGTGGCTTTTTACTTTTCTTTCATTCTGTATGTCCAAGTGCCTAGATTTATCCTGAGATTCTTTCCTTTTACTGGAAATCCTGCCTATCTCCACCACCTAGCTATTGGCCATTCCACTTTTTATTACACTAATCACAGCAATATTTTTTCACACAATGCACAGATTACCCACAATACAAACACTAAGACAGCTGACCTTTTGAAAGGGATTTTGATAGGCAGCATACAGCTTTTCAGCCATAAATTTTAAAGAAATGTCCATCTAAACAAAGATCTCTATGAGCTATCAGTGAAATAGGTATGTTTTAAGGAAATTACTGAATCTCTCAAATCAAGTAGTTGCTATTTATTAATACTATTTTCTCATTGTAAAATGAGTGATTACACAAAACATGCTGTGAAATATTTTCAGTGGCCTTATGTGATATGACTTGTGAGCTGCTATACCACAGTTCTCAACCACCAGAAACAACTAGACCTGCATGGATGCTGGTCAACATGAAAACGTCAATGAAAAATGTGTCTTCCTTGGTATTCAGGGAATTTAAGGAGTAAGGGTATAGACCTAATGACCCTGTGACCTTCAAAGTCAGCTGGGTGCATTTCTCAGGTCTACCCTAATTTATTGCCCTATTTCAATGCTCTATTCACATTTAGGGAAGTCACTGTAGTCATTCTGTGAATATTTATATCATATTCATTTGTAATGCCCAAACACTAGAAACCGTTGGGATATCTGTAATGGGTAAATGTATCTGACATAGCCAGATAATAAGATACCATTATCTGGTGAAAAAATTTGAACTTTGACTCATATAACAAAAAGGAGGAAATGTAAAGTAATTGTGCTAAGTGCTCCTTTTCTGTTAAGATTATCTTAACACCAAGAAATAATTAGGAAAAAATATGTGCCATTAGATTAACAGGGAATATGAGAGCCAGAGTGTAATTCAGAAGTAGGACATTTGTAACACATTTGAGGTTTAAGTTTTATTTGTAGCATTAAGAGGAGCAAAGAAGAGAAAGGGGAGAATACAAATCTACATTTATAAAGAATACAGAGAATGTAAACTGATCTGTAGAGATAAAGAGAGGGGCTGTTTTGTTGGGAGTGTATGTGCTCAGTGACAGAAGAATCTGGAGGGGAACAGAGCATGGATAGGCATGAGTTCTGGGGTGATGAATTTACCCATTATCTTGATCATGGTATTGCTTCATGAATTTATACATAAACTAAAATAGAAATTATAATTTTAAATGTACACAGTTTGCAGTTCAGCGGCTGTTTTCATTGCAAAATGAATCATTTGGAAGATAAAGCATCTACTGGTGTGATAGCAGTGGATGTTCTACAGGATGGCTTTTGCTTGTTTTACAGGATGGATTGCAATCCTGGGTGCAATTTGGTTGCTGATCTTGGCTGACACTCAGGACTTGGAGATCATTGCACACAGGGTCGAGTGGGTGACTCTCCTGTTCTTTGCAGCACTCTTTGTACTGATGGAGGTGAGACTTCGGAATGGTGGCTGTGTCAACCTCTGCTTGACCTTAGCCTTATATTCTGTTTACAGAGTGAAGCCTAAGGCTTCAGTCTTCTACATAGTCACTAAATGGAAAATGATGGAGGTTAGTATTGAGGTCAATTGAGGTCAGTGGTTTTGTTTGTTTGTTTTTGTTTTTAATCTCAGTCACTTAAATGCTGATCATGAAAAAAATATTGATTTGGTTGCTATTTTTTTCTTTTTCTTGGACCGTTTTTGAATCATGTGAATTTGTTTTAATTAATAAATGTAGTTTGCTCGAAATTAAGACTGGAAATAAATGGCTTGCAAGAGCAAGTTCATCGTACAAAAGGAGGCTTCAAGATATTGAGTGAATACTGGTTTTGTTTGTGTCTGTTACTAAAAATTATTCACAATATATATTTTAATCTTGAGACATTGTTTATAAATGCGTGCCTTCCTCAAACAGAGCAGAAGAAAGCTAACTAACAGAAATACTACTCACCAAAGGATCCTCACCTAAGCACTGGTTCACTGCATCCCTCAGGTTTAACCTGTATTGTGCTTTCACTTTTTAATGCAGAATTGTTTTCCAAATTTCTAAGTAATGGCTTTTTTGACTCCTGGAAATAAGTTTTTGTTTTTTAAAAGTTAACGTTAAGGTTAGCACACAAAGTAATGGGTTTTATTGCGGTGGTTTCATGCACGACATTGTCTTACTATGTCCTTTCTGCCACAGTCTCCCATTTTCTCTGCTTCATTCTCTCAGCCCATTTCCATCTCCCAAATTCTCTTCTCTTCTGCTTTCATATCGATGTGTGATGTGTTCCATTACCCTCTCCCTTCCTACCCTTACTCACTTCCTGAAGATCCTTTTCTACTCTCACTCATGGTCCCTTATCTACATGCATGACTCTCCACGCACACATACATATACAATGAAATCTAGATTCCACATACAAAACAAGCTTGTCTTCCCACACCTGCCTTCTGTTGGTTATGCATGGTCTCCAAATCCACTCATTTTCTGCTAAATGTGATCTCATATTGTTTTACAGCTAAAAAAATTCATTTTGTGTTTGTGATCATATGTCCATTGTGTGAGTCTGTATGTGTGCATGTGTAAACACACACACACACACACACACACACACACACACACACACACACACACACACACACACACACACACACACACCACACATCTCTTATGGTCATCTAGGCTGATTCAATGTCTTAGGTGGAGTCCCTGGGAATGGTGTAGGAGTAAACACCCATGTACATAAATCTCTGTGGTATGTTAGCTTAGAACTCTTCAGGTACATATCCAGAGTGATATACCTGGGTCATACATGTTCTATTTTGAATTTTTTGAAGAATATTTCCTCTGAGTCCCACAGAAGCTGCATAAGTATATGATCTCACCAACATTATAGAAGAGTTTCTCTTTCCCTCCCTACTGTTATTTGGTTTATTAGATGTTGAAGACTTTTATGTGTTTTAATCATATTTACTCTCCCTTCCCCAACCCTTCTCAGATACTCCTACTTCCCTTTGTGTCTCTTTTCTTTCCTTATCAGAGAAAATTTATGCTAACCAAATATTCTTTGGTGTGTAGTCTTTCATTGGAGCATGGTTGACTTAGCAGGGGCTACATTCTTAGCAAAAAATGACATATTCCATTCCAGCAGCTAACAATCGCCAATAGTGCCTATAGCCTATGACTTATTTAGACATATGTTCTTAGCCTGAAAATGGTGCCAGCTATGAATTTCATCTTGTGGAGCCAAACTTAAATTTAAACAGAAAGTGTTTGGTTACTCCCATAATGTTCATGCCACTATTACACCAGTGAGCATGTCTTGCCAGGGTGGTTATTATTGTAGTTCATAGGGTTCAAACTTTGTTAAGATGAATACTTTTATCCTCTGTATCATGCTTAGCATCTTCCAGCTCTATGAAAGCTAGTCAATAGTGATGAAGCTTCTAGGTCAATTCCAGTTTGATTCCTTTATGTACTCAAGTATGTGGTATCTTTTGCAATAAGAACTTCCAGATCTTGATGGTAACCAGGAGCATCAGCAATAACCTATAATGTTAAGAGGTCTTTTATATCACTGGCCAACAGCTTCTAAAGAAGTAACCCATCCCCAGTACTTGGCCTTTTATTTGTTAGCTTCTGATATTGTTGCTCCATTATGGAAAACTCCATTTTGATTCTTGTTATGTATTTGTATAGATGTATTTTAAAAAGCTTTTAAGTAGTACATTTCCAGATGAGTTTTCTGAAAAGCCTCTTGGTAGTTTTTTATCTCGCCCAGTTTCCCTCTCCTATTCTGTTCTCCCTCACTCACCACAATCTATCCTTCCTACTTCTTGTCTTTTTTAACCCAGATCAGTGCATTCTATCTCCCCTGCCTTGATAGTCCTTCTAACACACACTTCTCAAAATTCAAAGCTGCCATCCATAATTGAGCAAAAATATTTAAATTTTGTCTGTCTGGGTCTCAGTTACCTCATTCAGAATGACTATTTCTAGCTCCATCTACCTTCTAATTTCATATTTTATTTTAGCATAATAGCTGAGTAATAGCTCATTGTGCAAATATGACATAGTTTCATTATTCATCCATCAGTTTCTGGGTATCTAGACTATTTCTATTTCCTGGATTTTATGAGCACAGCATCAGTGAACATAGATAAGCAAGTATCTTTGTAGCAGGATATTGAGTTCTTTGGGTACATGCCCATTATTGGTAGAGCTAAATCAAAGGGTAGATCTAGTTTTAGCTTTTTGACAAACTTCCAGCTTGTCCGCAGTGGTTATACAGCTCACATTCCCACCAGTGGTGAACAAGTCGTCCTTGTCCCTCACATTCCTGCATTTGTTGTCATTGTTTTCCTCTTGATGATGGCAATTCTGACCGTGACCACATAGAATCTCAAAGAAATTTTATTTTCATTGTTCCGATGCTAAGGAAGCTGACTATTTTTAAAAGGTATTTATTTGCTATTTGTAATTCCTTTGAGAATTGCCTTTTCAGTTTATTGCTTATTTATTGATTGGGTAATTTATACTTTTGATGTTTAATATTTCAAGCTATTTATATATTGCAGATATTAACTGTCTTCTGATATGTAGTTAGCAAAGTTTTTTTTTTCTCATTATGGATGCTGTCTCTTCGCATTGGTGATGATGATTTTTCTGTGCAGAAGCCTTTTAATTGTGTACAATTCTTTTTTTTTTCAAATCTTGGGTTTATTTTTTATGCTCTCAGAATCTTTTTGAAAAATCTTTGCTTGTGTCTTTACCAATTTTTATCTCTGCTACCCTCAGTAGTTTTGGATTCTCGGGTCTTTCATCAAGGGCTTGGAGTCATTCTGAATTGATTTTGTACAGGATGAGAAAGACAGCTTCAATTGCCATCCTCAACATGTGGACATTCAATTTTCACTCAAGTATTTGCTGAAGAGGCTGTCTTTTCTCTGTTAATGCTTTTGAAACCTTTGTTAGGAGGCTTTAGCTGTGTGAGTTTATTTCTGGGCACACTTTTACTCTATTGGTCTACACATCTGTTTTTGTGCCAGTATAATACAATTTTTACTATTATGGTTCTGTAGTATAATTTGAAATGAAGTATTAGGATTGTCTCCAGCCCTGTTCTTCCTGCTTCACTATGCTTTGGTTATTGGAGTCTTTTGTGCTTTCATGTGAAATTATTCTGTTGCTAATATTTTCATAGGGATTATATTGAACCTGTAGATTACTTTTAATGATATGCCCATTTTTACAATAAAAAACCTGCCAATCTATAAACATAAAAGTTCTTTGCATTTTCTAGCAGGTGTGTTTAACCTTGTGACATTGGAACATGAACCCATTTACAAAATATATACTCAAAAACTGAACAATAGTTGTAAACCAACAAACCAATCAACCACCTCATAATGTTTTAAGTCATTTATGGTTTTGTGTTAGGCTGCATTCATTATTTTTCTAGCCATATACATTTCTAAGTCATGGCTGAACACATGATTCTGTCTTAAAATTTTCATTGACAATGTCTTCACAGGTTATTAATATTATTATTTTTACTTTCATTGATTTTTTTAGTAGATTTCACATTATGCATTCTGCCTCTCATTTTTCTTTGCAACCCCCACCAAAACAAAACAAAATTTAAAAGAAAAAGCAAAAACCAAACCAACCAAACAAGAAGGGGAGGGAGGGAGGGAGGGAGAGGGACGGAGAAGAATCTTGTGGAAGCTGCTGTGTGGCTGCTTGAATCACACAATTTTCCCATTAGTCCATTCATCTTTACTTGTAAGTGCTCATTGCCTGGAGTCACTGGTCTGGCTCAGGGACTCTGGCTTCTGTTATGATACTGGGCTCTTAAAGGGCTCTTCTTGGCTATCTTGTGTTCTATGTCATGGAGATCTTGCTGTTTGGGATCTGTAGGTTCATCCCCTTCACCAACAATTCATAGATGAGGTGGGCCAACTCCTAGCCCTGGTTCTGGGCTTGGGTGATAGCTGGGTTGGTCATCCCACTAGCTTTCCCTCATGGTTACTGCCTGGGTGAGCTCTCCATCACTTCCTTGTCTAGCCCACTCAGTACAGCCTGCAGCAAGGAGCAGGGACAGTTTTCTGCTCTCAGGTCCTCAGATCCTCACCCACACTCATACCACCAGGGGACAGCCAGCTCTACTCTTTTGCTCAAACAAGGTTCAGGGCCATCTCTTCAAACTGCTACAGAGGCCTGGGGGTGGGGTAGGGGAGTGGGGGGTGTCAACTCTCCTTTTCTTATTCACCTGCATGCCCGCTCCCCCCCCCCCAACAGGGTCAGTTTTTATTGTGTTTCCCAGCTCGGGTCCAGGGCCCACTCTCCTGTGCTGAAGTTGGTGAGGGGTAGTACCGCGTCTGGTTTCTTTGGGGCCGAGTCTTGTCCAGGCGAGGGGCGTCGAGGTTAAATAATCTGCACTCAGGAGTCATTTAGGTTCCATCATTCAGGATCACAATGAGAGACCCGAGCTTTATTCAGTACATCTTATATCTTAGACCTATTTCTCCCCCTGCCATGCTTCTCTCCTGCCATGCATCTCGCCTAGCTTTTTCCCCTCTAGCTTCCCGCCATGTTGGATTCCTTCCCCTCCTTCCACTCACACTGACTCTACTAACTCCACTCCATGCTTGTCTCCCGCTTCTGCTTTTGTGTCCCAGCTCTCTACTACCTTCTTAACTCTCTCACACCCTGCCCCCTCATCCGGGCACACCCAAGGTCTTGGAGGCTCCCAAGAGGCTAGCACTCAGCAGGTGGCAGCGTCTATAGCGCAGGAAAACATGTTTTTTCCTTTTTCCCCCTATTAACATAAGGTTTTAGTCCTTTGGAGAAGATGAGCCATAAAAGGCCAGAATGGCACTTATTTTGGGAGACAACAGGGTAGGGCTAAGTCTTCTACTTTAATGACCCCAGGGCCAGCTTTCTTGCTGCCACAGGTAGCAAGGGGGGCATTATTCCCTCAACCATGCCTCTGCATGGCAGATGAAGCTGGGGGCAGGGTCAACTCTCTTGCTCTTACAAGATCAAGGCTGGCTCACCTGCACTCAGACAACAGGGTCAGCTTTAGTGTGCTCCCTAGATGGTATGCAATGCCCACTCTCTTGCATGTTGCAGCCAACATTATTATTATTTTTTAAGATACACTGAACATGATTTATTTATGATTATTCTTTGTAGAAGTTTATTTTGCTATATAGGAAAAATATTAATTTTGCATGTTTATTTTATATCCAACTACTTTATGAAAAGTGTTGACCATATCTAATTTTTTTTAAAGTGGAGGTACCAGGATAATATTAATTAAAGCTTTATTTCTGTGAAAATATGATTAATTTTAATTCTTCATTTTCTATTTATATTATTTTTATTTCTCTCACTTTACTTGTAGCTAAGACTTCAAACAGCATATTGGTAGGAGTGGAGACATAGATAATCTTTAATTTGAGAGTTTAGAAGACAATTTCTAAGTTTAGAACATTGTTAGTTTATAAGCCTGTCATATAGCCTTATTATATTAAATCTATTATGTTTTATTTATGTTTTTAGTTTCATAAGATTTTCTTTTCCTCACAAAGAGATGTTGAACTTTATCAAAGGCCTTTTCTTGGGCTGGAATGACGACACTTGTTGCATAATCATGAGAATCAGAGTTCAAGTCCCAGAACCCACATGGCAAACTGAATTCATGTAAACTCCTGTAACTGAAACTCATTCAAAGGGATCCGATTCCTTCTCCTCTGTCTGCATTGCCTGCCCACACATACACATATACTCACAAACACAAATAACAACAACAATATTATTACAGGCCTATTCTTTAGCTACTGAGATTATTGTTTAAGGTATTTGTCTGCTGAATTGCACTTGCTGATTTGCATGTTGAAATAAACTTGCATCTCTGGAATGAAATTAACTCAGTCATAGTGTACAATCTTCATAATGTGTTTTTCAACTCCATGCGTAAAAAATTTATTGAGAATTACTATGTCTTTGTTCACAGGAAAATTGTTATATACTTTTTTTTTCTGTGTTGTGCTTTATCCAGTTTTGGTGGCAATGACTTGAACACTGTTAGCAGGGGTTTGGCAGTGCTTCCCTTTCTGTATTTTATAGAATAGTGTGAGGAGCATCACTTCTGGCTCTTCTTTTTAATCCTTATTTTTTTCTGTGCGTCTTCTTTATAGCTTTATGGTATTTCATAACTTACGGTTGATTTTCTAGCATTTTTCCCTTTATCTGTGCCAAACTGAGCATAATCACTTAGTTGCCTTGACATGAGGGGAAGGCTGTTATGGCTCAATTTCTTATTTATATCCATTACTGTACCCCAGTATCCTAATCACATAAAGATCTTTATGTTCCTGCAATAAAGTATCTTTAATATCTATCTAATAGTGTAGATACACATAGAATAGATTATCTTCATATTAATAAGTCAGGATATAATTTTGTAAAAATTTAATTACATAGATATTTTAGACTTTTCTATCTATAATAAGAACATAAAATATTTTCTCTAAGGGGGGAAATATAAGTGATTTAATTTGTGGCTGAAATTAATCTAAAAAAACTAGTTCAACAAAGATTCTGTTTTCTAATTATAGAGAATTCTGAATATCTATTTTTCAGTTATTAATCAAGAGGCTATTCTGGTATTATGGCTTTTTGACTGTAGAGGAGGAAGGCACTTTTACCTCAGTTTCCATATTGTGACTCAAGTCTCATGAGAATATTTTACTCTATTTGCTGATATTCAATCTTCTGAATTATTTTACTACCAGCAGGAACTGAGTTTATTATTATAGCATTTAAAAATATGACTAAACATTGTATGAAACAATCATTTTCCAGAAAGTTCAATGATTCTTCTGTTTGAGTAGGTAAACATATGGGAGCTGAGGATCAAATAAGCCTGTCCCCAGTGTCACCTTGAGGATGGTAACCTTAATGCTTCCAGCCCAGCTCAGGGTGGGATAGGGAGTCAGCACTCACTCTTGATGGCATCTTAACCCCAGGCAGTGTTCACTGGGCCAAGGATTTTTATTGCTAACTGAAAATGGCCTACAGTGTTTTTCCTGTACTGTGAAGGATGGATGACCAGAGTTCCTTGTCCAGAGCTCTGGCTCTATATCCTTATTCAAACTCACTCTTCAGTCCCTTTCTATATTTGGGGGTTCTTTACACTTTCCTGCTTTTTAGACTTGAGTTCTCTAGAGTATATATTTTGGAGCTAATCACTATATGTCCTGTTCTTGCAGCTTGGAAACATACCCTGCACCACAGAGGGTTGGAAGGGCTCTAAGCCATTTGAATATGTTCGCATCCACAAAACCATGTGCAGGCCTTGATGCTTACCAGAATGGTTATCTTCTGTTTTGCTTGTGTTTTTTTTTTTTTTTTAACAATTATTTTCTGAATTCATCAGAAATGAGGAGGTGTCCTTCTCCTGAACTTGTTTGTGGCATTTGTTTTTTTACTGTGTTCTGAGTTAACACCATCACCCATTTTGTTGCTCGTTTGTTCTATATTTGACTGTGTGGCAGTTTCAGGGTTCTCTAGATGTGATAATCAATTTTCAAGTTTTTCCTTTATTTTCTGGCCATAACGCAACATTCCTGATGATGAGTTTTGAGCATTACCTTCATGTTTCCTGGAGTCGGCAGCTCTCATTCCTGTACCTGGAGAGAGGTACTCCAGAGGTGTGGGTGGGTGGGTGGGTGGTGGTGCTGGGTATGCAAGCTGCAACCTGGCGGCTGCTGATTTCAGGCTCTCTCATAAATATGTTCAGATGTTCTCAAACTATCCTACTGCACAGCCTTTTGTCCATGTGTAGTTCTGTGTCAGTATCTTTCTCTGAGAATGTTGAGCTGGATGGGACCCATGACCTCTCAGACTTCAGCCTATAACCACAAGGTCTGTCTCCTGCTATCATCATTACAGCATGTGTTCACCTTCTCACTTAATCCTAGCATATCCCTCAAGTGACTAAGGATGCCACTTTATGCTTCTACTGTATAAAACAGAACCATTACCTCAATCAAAATTCTGTTGTATAGGACTTGTTTACCAACATTTTTTAGGATAATTACTTTGTGTTTTTCAATATGGTCTTGTTATGTGTTTATAATGCTGGTTGAAGGTTTGTGAAGTAAAGCCATGTAAAATAGCCACAGAGAAAAATCACTTCTTCCCAATGAATACTAGCCTGTTCACTTTCTTTCATCCTTCTTTTTCCATACATTTTTGTAAATGGTTCATACAACTAGTTTCTAGCTTACCCCTCCTGTATATCTTGTACAAATAAGTAGACATTGATATGCTTTATAAAATTCCCTTTTGATTACATGGAAGGTAATATGGAATATACAACTTTTCATATTCTACCTTTTAAAAAAATAACAACAGTTTTGGAAATCATTTCTAGTAGGTTGACAGAATTCTTAACTATCTCACATCTGTGTGCATGCAACATAGTGAGTATGTTCTTGAACCTTCCTCTGATATAGAGGCATGCCCAGTGTCTTGTAAGAACAAAACCATTGCCATAAGTGTTTTTGTTTTTGGAGGTACTTGTGTTCAGTATGGTTTCTTAGAAGTTACACTGTTGAGTTACAAGCAAGAGCATGCTTTATTAGATATCACTAGGCTTCCCTCCACCAGGGTTGAACTGGCTTATACCACACTGGCACTGTATGAAGAGAATAGCATTTCCTCACTGTTCCACACTGCATGTTACTTCATGCTTTTTCATTTGGCTGCTAGTGACAAGCATTATATCAGCACTGCTTCTGTTCACATTTCCTTTTAAGTTTGTTTGTTTTTTTTTTTTTCAAATTTTTAAGATAATTGTGTGTATGTGTCTGTAGATAGTTATGGACATGTGAATGTAGATGTCAATGTTGAACAGAGGAATTGGATCCTCTGGAGCTGGAGTTACAGGAAGTTGTTGAGATTCTGTAGAAGGTGCTGGACATGGAACTCAGGTTCTCTGCAAGAGCAGAAAGTCCTCTTAATCACTGAGTTATCTCCAGTCCCTCAGCTTCTATTTCTTTAATAAATAAATTGGCATATTTTTCATGATTGAGAACCATTTCACACCTTTTTGGTGATGTAAATTACAAATCAAATTTTTCATTTTTTCTTTCCTTTATCTAGGCTGGCTTAGAACCAGAGATCTTTCACATCAGTCTTCACATATTGCAGGAGTGACCTGTCTAATTTTCCATCAGAAGTTGTTTTTTTTTTTTCTTTTTTTTTGTTCTTTTGAGTTTTGTTGCACACTTTGGTTTATCATTATTAAGGAGCAGAGCCTCTTAGCTGTGATGTGTACTGCAACTCTCTCCCAGTTTGACAGCTGTGACTTTGGGTAGTGCTTGTTACTTGTTCTTTGTCATGCAAATTTCAGATCCTTTATTTATCAATTATGAATTATGCATGTGGATTTTGTTTGTATTTAGAAATACTTTATGTATGCCCAGGCTAAAAAGAAAATTGTTTGTTGTTTAGATGTCACTATTTTTACTCATAATTCTCTGGCTCATTTAGAATTCTTGTTAGGATCCAATTTTATTTTATGTTTAAATGAGTTCCTCACTGTCTCAGTAACACTCAATAAATAGGACATTTTTTTTTTTGGTATGTTCTTTTTATTTTTTATTTTTATACAAAAAGTATCTTTTTTATCCATGTATCCCTCTTCTCCCCCTCCCTTCCCTCCTCCCAATCCCTCTCAGTCAGCCTTCAGCCTCCCCCCTTCACACCCTCAATTCCCTCCCCCAAAAGGGCAAGAATTCCCAAGGTGGGTCAGCTCAGTGTGGCACATCCACTCCAGGCAGGTCCAATTTCCTCATCCCAAAATCAAAACTAGGTTAGGCACTCCTCTGCAGGGAATGGGCTCCAAGGTGTCAACCCATGAACAGGAACACAGTCTGATCCCACCTCTCGAGAGGCTCCACTTACTGTCCATACCAATGGACAGTTGCCCACCCTTGGAGGGCCTAGCTCCTTTTCCTGATGGTTCTCCAGTGGCTTTTCTTGATTCAATGAGCTCCCCAGAGCTCCAGCTAGCCATCACTGTGGGAATTTTCCTCATAATCCCTATTCCCTTGCTCATACAAACGCTCCTCCCCTGCTCTCAGCTGAACCAAGAGCTCCACCCAGGGTTCAGCTATGGATCTTTGCCTCCACCTGTATGTACTGTTGGATGTAGGTTCTGTGAGGGTGGTTATTCATTTGATTATAGGGGAAGTCCTATTTAGGGACCTTTTCCACTATTGGTTGGAGACCTAGGCAGGGCCATCCTGTGAGTTCCTGGAGGTTTCCCTAGCACCCGGTCTCTTTCCGACTCCACAATGTGTTCCTCTATCGAGATATCCATCTCTTTTTTTCTCCCTCTTTGCTCCTCTCACTCAACCATCTCCTTGTCTCATGATTTGTTTCTATCTCTTCTTGGTTGCAACCTGTTATGATCCCAATTTGCTAAGGAGATCTTCTCTACTTTCTTTTCCTAAGGTAATCTCTGGATGTCTCTCTTAAGTTCCTTCTGATCCCAGGCTATTCAGGGGTTGTGATTTGTAGCTTAGGTATTCTTTGCTTTTTGTCTAAAATCCATTTATGGGTGAGTACATCCCCTGCTGATCTTTCTGGGCTTGTGATTTGAAGCAATTTAAAGGATTATGTTTCCATTATTTCTTTTTCAGCCCTTTTATTTTTAGTATATAAAGAGGGCTATTGATTTTTTTGAGTTATTATTGTACCCTGATACATTGCTGAAGGTGATTATCAACTGTAGGACTTCCCCGGTAGAATTTTGGCGGTCACTTATATATACAACCATATCATCTTCAAATAGAGATAGTCTGACTTCTTCCTTTCCAATTTGCATCCCCTTAATCTCCTTTTGTTCTTTTATTGCTTTAGCTAAAATGTCAAGAGCTGTATTGAATAGATAAGGAGAGAGAGGACAGCCTTGTCTTGTCCTTGATTTTAGTGGGATTGCTTTGAGTGTTTCTCCATTTCACTTAATGTTGGCTTTGGTTTGCTGTATATGCCTTTGTTATATTTAGGCATTTTCCCTCTATTCCTGATCTCTCCAGGACTTTTAGCCTGAAGGAGTGTTGGATTTTGTCAAAGGCTTTTTCACCTAAAGAGATGATCATGTGGTTTCTTTTCTTACAGATTGCTTAAATGATGAATGACATTCACAGTTTTCCACATGTCGAACCATCCCTGCATCTCTGGGATGAAGCCTACTTGATTGTGGTAGAAGATTTTTTTTTTTTTTTGTAAGTTGTTTGATTTGGTTTGCCAGAATTTTGTTGAGTATTTTTGCATCAATGTTCATGAGGGAGATTGGTCTGTAATTCTCTTCCTTTGTTGCATCTTTGAGTGGATTAGGAGCCAGGGTGATTGTGGCCTCATAAAGAGTTCAACAATGTTCCTTCAGTAATATTGTATGGAACAATTTGAGGAGTATTGATGTTAGTTTTTCTTTGAATGTCTGGTAGAATTCTGCACTGAAACCATCTGGTCCTGGGCTTCCCCTTGGGAAACTTTTAATAACAGATTCAATTTCCTTTGGGCTTATAAGTCTGTTTAGGTTTTTAATCTGATCTTGATTTAATTTTGGTAAGTGGTACCTGTCCAGAAAGCTTCCCATTTCTTTTAGGTTTTCCATTTTAGTGGAGTATAGATTTTCAAGGTATGACCTGATAAGGATTTCCTGAGTGTCTGTTGTTATGTCCCTCTTTTCATTTCTGATTCTGTTAATTTGGATACTTTCTAGAAGTATTCTAGGAAACTTCCACTAAATTACCTTCACTAAATTCTAGGAAGTCTTTGATTTCTTTCTTAATTTCTTCCTTGACCCAGAGGTGGTTCAATTGACAGATGTTCATTTTTCTTGTTGTTGAATTGTAACTTTAGACCATGGTGATCTGATATGATACAAAGAGTTACTCTAATTTTTTTGTATCTATTGATATTTGCTTTATAACTGAGTATGCAGTCAATTTTAGAAAATGTTCCATGAGGTGCTGAGAAGTATGTATATTCCTTTGTGTTTGGGTGGAAGGTTCTGTATATATCTATTAAGTCCATTTGGATCATAACATCTGTTATATCTCTTATTTCTCTGTTGAGTGTCTGTCTGGTTGACCTATCCAAGGGTGAAAGTGGGGTATTGAAGTCTCCCACTATTAGTGTGTGGGGTTTGATGTGAGGTTTAAGCCTTAGTAATGTTTCTTTTATATGTATAGGTGCCCTTGTGTTGGGGGCATAAATATTCAGGATTGAGACTTCATCTTGGTGGATTTTTCCTGAGATGAATAAGTAATGTCTGTCCTGGTCTCTTCGAATTGATTTTCGTTTGATTTAGGTTTTATTTTGTTAGATATATGGCTACACCTGCTTGTTTCTTAGGACCATTTGATTGAAAGGTCTTTTCCCAACCCTTTACTCTGAGCCTGTGTCTGTCTTTGACATTGAGGTGTATTTCTTGTATGCAGCTGAAGGATGGCTTCTGTTTTTGTATCCATTTTGTTAGGATATGTCTTTTTATAGATTAATTGACTCCATTGATATTAAGGGATATTAATGACCAATGATTGTTATTTCCTCTTAATTTGGTGGTTGCTTGTGTGTATTTCTCTTCTTTGGGTTTTTCTTCTGGGGGGGAGTTATTGTTTGTGGCTTCATGGGTGTATATGATTTCCTTAGGTTGGAGTTTTCCCTGTAATGTTTTCTGTAGGGCTGGATTTGTGGATAGGTATTGTTTAAATCTGGTTTTGTCACAAAATATCTTGTTTATTCCACCTATGGTCATTGTTAGTTTTGCTTGGTATAGTAGTCTGGGTTGGCAGCCATGCTCTTTTAGTGGCTGTATAACATCTGACCAGCACCTTCTTGCTTTCATTGTTTCCAGTGAATAGTCGGGTGTTATTCTGATGGGTCTGCCTTCATAGGATATTTGGCCTTCTTCCTTTGCAGCTCTTAGTATTTTTTCTTTGTTCTGTAGGTTTAGTGGCTTGATTCTTATGTGGTGAGCAGACTTTTTTTTTGGGGGGGGTCTAGTTTATTTGGTCTTCTGTAACCCTCTTGTATCTTTATAGGCATTTCCTTCTTTAGGTTAGGAAAGTTTTCTTCTATGGTTTTGTTTACTATATTTTTCTGTGCCTTTGAACTGGTATTCTTCAATTCCAATTATTCTTAGGTTTGGTCTTTTTATGACATCCCAGGCTTTTTTGGTTTTAGTGTTTTTTGTTTTTTTTTTTTTTAACTGCTGTATCTATTTCTACTACTGAATCTTCCACTCTAGAGATCTCTCTTCCATCTCCTGCATTTATTGTTTATGCTTGCATCTGTAGTTCCAGTTTGTTTCTTCAGGTTTTCTATTTTCAGCCTTGCCTCATTTGTGCCTTCTTTATTGCTTCTATTACAAATTTTCATTCCTGGAACATTGATTTTTGAAGGTAGATTGTATATTAGGTCACAGATGGTCAGAGAAGTCTAGCTCCTAGGTGATTGTAAATCCAGATCTGCTGAGCATGAAGAATAACCATCCACAGTGTGTGTGATGCTCTGATGTCTCATCTTGAATACTGAACCATAGCAGAGACTCATGGACAACATGGGAGATTGCTGCCTTTGGGAACTGTCTGCTTGCTGAGTGGCTCTTGGATAGACCTAGAACTCAAGTTTAAGGAGTGTTCTTTTCATTCTGTGACTGGTATGAGTGGTTTACTGCACGAGGACTGTCCATGCAATTTTATGTATGCTAAAACCTCAAATTTCTTCCAGAAGTTTGGAAGTTTGTTACATATTTAGAAAAAAATGTCCCCAATAAAAATGTAAGTCTACAAGTATGTCTCTGAAACATCGTACACACGCTGTTGTAGTCCCATCACCTTTCTTCTGTGATCTGGAGGGTCTTTTTTCTACACCAGTGTAATACATGTTAGTCAAGTGCACATCCATACATTGAAGCCCATGAATTCTAGCAAATCTCTGATTGTAACGTCATTAAGAAAGTACCTTTAACATTGACCTATTAAATGAGACACTGACATTGGAGATGGTTTATTTCTTTAATCACATGAGAAAATTTATTTCAGTTCATAATTTCTTGAGTATTTTAATCATTAATGGATACTAAGTTTTCTAAGGATTGATTTTTTCTTTCATAATTTATGATGGTAATTTCCTTCTTAAATCAATTAATATAGTTAAGCTATTAATTAATTTACTATTATTGAAATAACTTCCAATTCTAGAACAAATCATCTTTGTCTTGAAACATTTTTATTTTAAAAAAGGTTTTAGCAGCATATGTTAATTATACATAATAATAGGTTCCATCGTGATATTTTATCATGCACATATAAGATATTCTGACCATATTCACCCATTGCCCTCTCTGCCCTCCACCCACTCTTGCACATCATCTCTCCTTTCCCAGCTTGTCACACTTCCCACTTCTACTTTCCTGTCTTTATTTTTCAATGATCTATTGATATTATTGTGATTGCTCACAGGAACATGCAAAATCTTTGTCCCTCCACTAGAAACCATCAGCTGTGTATGAATACTCAGGGAAGGCCTCTGAACCCCTCCCTGATACGAACTATCTTTCCTTTGCCTTGTTGTGTTGATATAAATGTCTGTGAATGAATGAGCAATCAACCATCACTACAGTCAGCACTTGGACCAGTTGTGAGCCTCTGCTATAATTATCCTTTACAAAATGATGCTTCTTTGATCAAAGATGTTAATAATGCTAATCTATGAGCATAAGTGTAAGTATTTAGAAGGTGGTAAGACAAACACATCACATCCATTTCTCAGGACAGTTGCTGCAGCCTTCCCGGCGGGGTGGGGTGGGGTGGGCAGACTTCTCCCAGCACAGGCTTCGTGACTAGGTTTACAGTAATGGATGTTAATTCCTCCTGTGAAGAAGTGTGCTGGGATGCCAGTGGGGATCACATTGATTCTGTAGATTGCTTTGGTAACATTGCCATTTTTACTATGTTGATCCTAACTATCCAGGAGCATGGGAGATCTTTCCATTTTCTGATATTTTCTTTAATTCCTTTTTCAATGACTTAAACTTCTTTTCATACTTCTTTGTCTGTCACTTCTTTGGTTAGAGTCACCCCAAGATATTTGATGTTATTTGCAGTTATTGTAAAGGGTGATGTTTCCCTTATTTCTTTTTCAGTTCTTTAATCATCTGTGTACAGGAGGGATACTGATTTTGTTGAGTTAATCTTGCATTCTCCTGACACATTACTGAAGGTGTTTATGAACTTTAGCAGTTCCCTGGTAGAATTTTAGGGGTCGCTTACGTATATTATCATATCATCTGCAAATAGAGATATTTTTGACTTCTTCCTTTTTAAATTTGTATCCCCTTGATTTCCTTTTGATGTCTTATTGCTCTTGTTAGAACTTTAAGTACTACATTGAATAGATATGGGGAGAGTGGACAGTCTTGTCTTGTTCCTAGTTTAGTGGGATGGCTTTGAGTTTCTCTTTCTGTAGTTTGATGTTGGCTGTTGGCTTTCTGTATACTGCCTTTATTATATTTATGCATGATTCTTGTATCCCTGATCTCTCAAGACCTTTATCATGAAGGGGTGTTGGATTTTGTCAAAGGCTTTTCAGCATCTAATGGGATGATCATGTGGCTATTTTCTTTTATGTTGTTTATATGATGGATAACATTGACAGTTTTTCTTATGTTGAACCATTTCTGCATCTCTAGGATGAAGCCTACTTGATCATGGTGGATGATTTATTGATATGTTCTTGGATTCGGTTTGCCAGGATTTTATTGAATATTTTACATCAATGTTTATGAGGGAGATTGGTCTGTAATTCTTTCTTTCTTGAATCTTTTGTGGTTTGGATAGCAGGGTGACAGTAGTCTCATAAAAATGTTTGGCAGGGTTTCTTCTGTTTCTATTGTATGGAACAATTTGAAGAGTATTGGTATTAGTTCTTTAAGTTTTTGGTAGAATTCGGTGCTGAAAACATCTGGCCCTGGGTTCTTTTTGGTTGGGAGACTTAATAACTGCTTCTATCTCCTTAGAGGTTATAGGTCTATTTAAGTTGCTTATTTGGTCTTGATTTAATTTTGGTAAATGATACCTGTCCAGAAAGCTGTCCATTTCTTTTAGTTTTTCAATTGTAAAGTACAGATTTTTGAAGTATGACCTAGTGATTCTCTGGATTTCCTCAGGGTCTGTTATTATGTTCCCCTTTTCATTTCTGATTCTGTTAATTTGAATATTCTCTCTGCCTTTTTTTTTTTTTTTTTTTTAGTTTAGATAAGGGTTTGTCCATCTTGTTGATTTTCTCAAAAGAATCAACTCTTTGATTTACTGATTCTTTGTATTCTCTCTGTTTCAATTTTATTGATTTTGGCTGAGTTTGATTATTTCTTGCCTTCTACTTCTGTATGACTTTACTTCTTTTTGTTCTAGAGCTTCCAGCTGTGCTGTTAAGTCACTAGTGTGAGATTTCTCCAAATTCCTTATGTATGCACTTAATATTATGAACTTTCCTCTTAGTTTTGCTTTCATTGTGTCCCATAAGTTCAACTATATTGTGGATTTATTTTCATTGAAATCTAGGAAGTCTTTAATTTCTTTTTTTATTTATTCTTTGACTCAGATGTGGTCAGTTGAAAGTTGTTCAGTTTCCATGAGTTTGTAGGCTTTCTATAGTTTGTGTTGTTGTGGAACTTTATCATTAGTCCATGGTGATTTGATAGGATACAATGGGTTATTCCATTTTTTTTTGTCAATTTATATTTGATTTATGACCAAGTATGTGGTCAGTTTTAGAGAAGGCTTCATAAGGTGCTGAGAAAAAAGTATATTCCTTTGTGTTTTGGTGGAAAGTTCTATGTGTACCTTTTATGTACATTTGAGTCGTAGCATCTGTCTGAACCTTCATTTCTAGTTATGTTTCTGTCTGGTAGATCTATCCATTGGGGAGAGAGGGGAGTTGAGGTATCCCACTATTAATTAGTGTGTGAGGTTTGATGTGCAATTTAAGTTTTAATAATGTTTCATTTACATATGTGGGTGTCCTTGTATTTGGGGCATAAATGTTCAGGATTGAGATTTCATCTTGATGGAGTTTTCCTGAGATGAATATGTAATGACATTCAAGACCTCTTTGAATTGACTTTTGTTTGAAGTCTTTTTTGTTAGATATTAGGATAGCTACATGAGTTTGCTTCTTATGTCCATTTGATTGACAAGTCTTTTCCCAACCCTTTACTCTGAGGTAGTGTCTGTCTTTGTAGTTGAGGTGTGTTTCTTGTATGTAGCAGAAGGATGGATCTTGTTTTCGTATTCCTTCTGTTAGCCTGTGTTTTTTTTTTTATAGGGGAATTGAGAACATTGATATTAAAGGATATTAATAACAAGTGATTGTTAATTCCTATTATTTTTTGATGGTTGCGTGTGTGTGTGTGTGTGTGTGTGTGTGTGTGTGTGTGTGTGTGTACGCGTGTGTTTCCTTTTGGGATTTCCTGCTGTGAGTTTATCTAATGCCTGTGATTTTGTGGGCTCAACTAACTTTCTTAGGTTGGAGTTATTCTTCTAGTTCTGGATTTGTGGATAGGTATCATTTAACTCTAGTTTTGCCATGGAGTATCTTGTTTATTCAGTCTATGGTGACCTAGAGTTTTTCTGGGCACAGTAATTTGGGCTGACATATCTTTGTGTTCTTATAACATCTGTCCTGGACTTTCTAGTGTTCACAGTCTCCATTGAGAAGTTGGGTTATTCTGATGGGTCTACCTTTATAAGTTACTTGCTCTTGTTCTTTGGCAGCTTTTAATATTCTTTATTCTGTATGTTTAGTATTTTAATTATTATGTGGGGAGCAGACAGTTTTTGGGGAATGTAGTCTATTTGGTGTTCTGTAAGCTTCTTGTATCTTCAAGGCACTTCCTTTTTTAGGTTGGGAAAGTTTTTTGTGATTTTGTTGAATATGTAGTTTGTTCCTTAGAGCTGACTCTTTTTCTTCTATTCCTACTATTCTTACATTTGGTCTTTTCATGGTGTCCCAAATTTCCAGGATGTTTAATGTTATGATTTTTTTTAACATTAGTGTTTTTCTTTGACTGACGAATCTGTTTCCTCTATTGTGTTTTGCACTCCACAGATTCTCTCGTCCATCTCTTCCATTCTGTTAGTCATAGTTCCTGTTCATTTACTCAGATTTTCCGTTTCCAGCATTTCCTCTGTTTCTTCTATATTGCTTATATTTTAGTTTTTAAGTCTTCAAGTATTTTCCTCACCTGTTTTATTGATTTTTCTTGGCTTTCTCTAAGGAATTTATTGTTTTCTTCCAATATTTTGCTTGTCTTTCCTCTATTTCCTTAATGGAGTTTTTCATTTCTTCTTTAATTTCCTATTTAAAAGCATCTATCATCTTAATAAAGTTATTTTTAAGGCTGTTTCCTCTGCTTCTTCTATAGGGAAATGTTCAGGTCTTGCTGTTCTACTGGTGCCATATTGTTCTTAATGTTGTTGAATGTGTTTTTGTACTGGTGTCTGCCCATCTCTTCCTTTGATAGGTGTAATGGCTGCCTATGTTTCAGGGAGCTGTTTTTAGTCCCATAGGTGCTCTTGGTTTCAACTAGAGCTCTTGGAAAAATTGAAGCCAGTAGAGGCTGAGTCTCAGGGAGCAGTTGAGATATGCAGCTGGAGCTCTTGTGAAGGAGCTCTCCAGAGGTTGTGTCTTAGGAAGCAGCTGAGCTTGGGGAGATGTGTAGATTTTGGTAATGAAATGAGATTTATAGGCTAGAGGGTTCAATGAATGGTGATGATAGTCAGGCTTGCATGCAGTGGTCCAGCTTGCTTACCTGCAGCTGGAACTGTGAAGGATTTGGGGAGCATGGTTTGTGTCCTGTTATCCAGACCCAGGGGCTATCCTATCTGGCCTCTCTGGCAAGCTGGGAGGAGGGTAACTCACCTCTTGTGATAATGTTTTATATATATACTCTATAAATTTTCTTCTTGGAAACACTTTTTAATGCGCTATAAAGGTTTTTTTGTACTGCACTTTCATTTTCATTTAATTTCAGGAACATTTTTGTTTTATTTCTAAAAACGGACTCATTATTTAGTAATGACTTGTTTGATTTCCATGAGTTTGTGTATTTACTTATATTTGTTTGCTGTTAGTTTTAAGTTTTTTTGCATAGACATCAGATGGGATACATGTAATTATTTCAAATTTGCTTTATTTTTAAGGCGTGTATGTATCCCAGCATGTTATCTACTTTAGAGAAGTTTCCATATGCTACTGAGTAGATTGTATATTCTTTAGTATATTGGTGGAAAATCCTGTAGATATCTGTTAAGTGTGGGGAGTCTCTGAAAATAGCATGGCTAACCGTGTAACCATCTGCATGAGGCTATAAGAAAATCTGCCTTAACAAAACACAGTAGCCAGTGTTGTTGGTTCAGACTTCCAGAGTCTGACATGGGGCAGCTTATTTTAGGCATATTTAAGTACAACATAATTTTAGAAAAAGTTTCAACTCTGTGTACAACAAAGTTTAAAGCCTGTTTACATTACAACTCTTTACAAAGTATATATGGCCTTTCTAGTAAGATGGGTTCTGTTGAGTCAGGAGAAATGCTCAAGATAAGGGGACTAAGGAGAATGTCTGTAGGAATCAGGAGTGGCAAGGCCCTACAGACAGCACAGAGGTCACCTAGGCTATTGTAGAGTCCAAGTGACATCTTCCATAAGGATGGATTTTATTGACTGAGAAGCAATGCTCAAGATAAAGGTCCAGGGAGGAAGAGCCTTGGATAAACATAATAGTCTGGGGGATTCAGGGGTGGCCTAGTTCTATAAATAGCACATATCACCAGGCTATTAACCATATTCATTCTCAGCTTTCCAGGTGGAAAACAGGTGTACATCTCCTGCATTGAGGAGACAACCCTGTATCTTTAACATTCTTTTTTTCCCCCTAAAGCTTATCTCTAAGAAGGGGGACCTTGTGCCCTGTACAGTTATATCCATTTGATATAAGATATCATTGAGTTCTTAGGTTTCTCTGTTTATTTTGTTCAGATGACTTGTCTATTGGAGAAAATGGGGCTTTGAAACTGCTAGAAAATATTGGATTTGTGTTCGTCTGTGTCTTTAATTCCATTGTTATAACTTAGGGTGAATTGTTGCAGGCTCCATGGGCTCTATGTAGAGAAAGAGCCACATGGAAGATAAGTGCTCAGATACTTGCATTCATTTTCCTGGGGGATGCTGTGCTGATATTCTCACTTTCTGGCTGACTATTGGCTGCTTCACTGTTGTCCTGTTTTATGTTCTTAATTTTGAAAGTTGAATATCAGTGTTAATATGTCTTTGCAGAGGGCCATGACTTTATTTACTTCTTTGAAGTCTTAATTATTTTACAAAAACATATATCCAATATTCTAGCTTGGCAATATCTTTATTCCTCTATTTCACTTCCTTCCACTTCTCCTTCATATAGCTGCTCCCATTTCTACTGTGTGTTGAGCTCTTACAATTATTTTAACAATTTTAGTTTTTTATTTGTTTAAAAACCTTTCTTCAGTGACCAAAATTATGTTTTCACTTATTTCTGTTTTCTCTGGAGCGTCTCATAAGTTTTATCCTGTAAGTCATTTCTGTTTTGGGTTTCTGACTTCCAGTATGCTCAGCTTATTCTAAAGTGTGAGCTTTCCTCTGCTTTGTGGGTGAAGATGAGAGGAGCCCTTTCCCCGCGTTTCCATGACATTTCACTTGGTGATGACTTCAGGTGCTCTGTGTGACTGGCTTCACTCTTCCTCTAATGCTGTTGGACCTGCAGGATTCACAGTGGGCAACCTCTTCTCAGCATAGCAGGGTCTTTTTACTTTTCACCTGCAGGAACCACTTTAATTATCCTCCATGGTTTTTTGCTTTGTTTTTCTGAGACAGGATTTTTCTGTGTAGCTCTGGTTGTCCTGGAACTCACTCTGTAGACCAGGCTGGCTTTGAACTCACAGAGATCTGCCTGCCTCTGCCTCCCTGAGTGCTGGGACTCAAGGCCTGCACCATCACTGCCTGGCTCTCCATGTTTCCTTAACCACAAGTGATGAAGGCAGAAGCAAGATCCAAGCACCAGATCGAGTCTGGATCCAGCTGAAGAGAGAGACAGGAGAGTTTATATAAACAAAGGGATCAGGATCATTAGGAGGAAACCCACAGAGAAAGCTGACTGGAGCTATTGGGAGCTCACTGACTCTGAAATAACTTCTGAGGTGCCTTTATGGAAAGGAACTAAACCCTCCAAATGTAGATGACACTCAAACAGCATGGGCAGTTTGTGGAGCCTCTTACAGTAGGACCAGAGTTTATTTCTGGTGCATGAACTGGCTTCTTGGAGCTCATTTCATACAGAGGAACACCTTGATACTGGGGGGAGGGACTGGGTCCTACCTCAATTCAATATGCCAGATGGAACTGACTCATCTTGAGAGACCTTTTCCTCTCTTGGGAATGGATGGGGAGATGAGGTGAGGGGAGACTAGGGAAGGACTGGAAGGAGGGGAGGGAGGGGAGGGAGGGGAGGGACGGGAGGGAGGGGAGGGAGGGGAGCAGTGGTGGCTATGGAAATTTTTTTAAAATAAAAAATTCTCATATGTATATTTTGATCATGCCCCCCCAACTCCCCCTGATCCTTCCCATCTTCCACCCAACCAACTCCATCCATGTCATTCTGTTTCTAAAATTAAGATCTAAAATCTATAGAGCACTGAAAAAGTTAAACTCCATTCTCAAACAAATAAGCCAATCAATAAGTGGACAAACAAAATGAATAGGTGCATGACAAAAAATTTTCCTATACCAATCATTATGAAAACCTAAACCAAATACCACATTAACATTCTGTCTCACTCTGGTCAGAATAGCTATCGTGAAAGCCAAAACTGCAGGCTGAGCTCTAGAACGGTTGGTAAAGAACTTGTTTGTAAGCACAGGGACTTAAGTTCAATTCTCAGAACCCATTTTTTTTTTTTTAAGCTGAATATGGAAACATACTTAGAACCCTCACACTGGGGAGGCAGAGAAAAGCAGCTCTGGCCTACTTGGTGCCTTTCAGGCCAATGAGAGTCAAAAACAGGTAGGCAGTGTCTGTCCTCTAACCCCCACACAACTGCACATGTGCCCTCCATACACAATCATACATGCACAATAGCAACAACAAATGCTGGTAAAATGTACAGAAAATGAACATTTACATACTGCTGCAATAGATATAGTCCAGTAAAGGCAATGTGAAATCAATAAGGAGATTTCTCAGCAAACCAGTAAGAAGAGAACAGGATCTCATTAAAGGACTAATTTTCTGCTTGGCACTTTAGCCCTGCTCAAGGTGAGCTGCCTTCCTAGGGCTGGCCCAAATGGAGTGATGTGCCACTTCTCTCAATTAGCAGATTTTCCTGCTTTAACATTTCTCCATTTGAAGAGGTAGGTGACCCTAAAACCATCTAGGAACCAGATGAGAGGTCAGAGCCCCAAACACTTGGCTTTGTTGAAGTTGAAGAGGCTCAAGGACACTTTTGAGTTTATCCAAGAAAGAAATTTGGTGTAGGGGTCTTTTTACTTTAAATTACCCAGCCAATTCAATTTATACCCCATTCCCAATAGGATCCCTCTCATTTGGTGCTTATCTTTGTCAAGACTTCATGGGACTTAGGAGCTGAGCCCTGGCTCGGAGTCAGTCACATTGCCCTGCGGTTAGAGGGAAAGGTGGGTTTTAACACGTCTGAATGTATCACGTTAAATTTTAATGATTCTCCTGCTAATGGAACCCAAAGCACACTCATCATTTTAAAGACTATTCTTGTTAAAGGTTGAGACCAAATTATAGCACATGGAAGAATTTCTGTTGTTGTAATGAGGAAAAGTTTTACAAGGGCTAGCACATGAAATATTTATGTAGACTCCTTCTTGAAAGAGAAGATATGTTCTTATGTGTAAGAAGCACTCTGCTAACATTAAAGATTAATTCTGAATAACAAGAGAGCAGAACAGAATGGTGAGATGCAAACCCTTTTCCCAAGTTAGAGTCGTGACCTGGACTTCCAAGCAGTGCTCGCCTCCACCATCACACAGGCTCTAGGGACTTCTCTATCCGTGTACCCTTTTTGGTTCCTAGAATGCTGGGATGGTAGTGTTAGGACAAAAGGGCCAAAGTCTTGGAGGAATTTCTGGGGTTTTGTTTATTTTATTTTTAGATTTTTCTTCTCTGTAATGGAAAGTTCTTCTTACAGAGTGTACAGTACTATAGATTATCTGAATCCATGCCTCAAGTCCCCCAGTGGAGCTCTCTGAGCCAGGTTTCTTTTGTAGCTGTGACAGAACCTGTGGTCACTATTCAAGGAGTAAGAGAGGGCAGCTAAGGAGAAAGAAGCGACAGACCCCTAAATGACTGCAGGACTTACATAGGGCTTTGGGTGGAGCATTCCTCTGTGTGGTCCCTTACCAGTGGGAAGAAGCATGGTGTTTTTAAAAAGTGAGGATTGATGGAGAAGTCTGCCTTGCAGTTACAATAGAGCTCATTGTGACTCAGTTTACCAGTCAAACTTCACAGTGCAGGAAGAGGGAGGGTAGGAAAGCAGCCATGGCCATGGGCTCCTCCTCGGTGTGTCACTGGGGATAGAGATGCTCTCTATTTTTCTCTTTTGAGTTCTTGCTTAGAAGTCACCAAAGATGTCCCTGCCTATTGGGCTTCTCTGCTAGAGTAACACCAGAGTGCTCCCAACTGTAAAGAACTATAGTGGGATAATTATCACAGAGAATGGACTGATATGTTAATATTTATTTAAAGCAACTTACAACAATAATAGAGGGAATGTTCCACTCGTCCAGATGGAACAGATCTTCTTTCCTGGAGGTGGGAAAGCAGAGTACTCAATCTTTAGGCTGTTTATGGCCAGGCTGTAAGACTATAGCTTCAAAGGCCATAAGTGAATTCCCATATCTAAGGTGGCCAAGAGGCCATGCTCTCAGGTCAAGGAGGCTTGCTTGAATCCAATTGAGTCCCACTACAAAGAACCATTACAGCTACGAGTCTCTGCAGGTGGCTCCACACACACACACACACACACACACACACACACACACACACACACACACACACACACACACAGACACACACACACACTCACGCACGCACGCATGCACACACAAGTGTGCGTACATACACATACATACACACATACACACGCAAACACACATGCACACACACATACACACACACCTGTTGCCCTTTCAGAAGAAGCAAACAGAATGAGCATAATTTACAAAGTTGTCTGGGAAGTAGTGGTTATGTCTACAGTTATTTATTTAAATTAAGCATTCATATGGAGAAGCATTAATGTCTCAGAGGAGTTAGAGACTCAGGTGCTAATCACTGGAGGAAACTTGGGTGCCCCAGGGATGGGGGATAGTTTCAGATGCACCTTTATTGAGGGCTCAGAGGATGACTGGAAGAGGTTTGACCACCCTGTCTTGCTTTGTCACTTTTAGCTTCTAATACCTAGTCTTTGTTGGCTTTATTTCCTTAGAGGCTCTTTTTAAGACAGTGTGGAGTGAGAACATAGGCCCCACATTTCTTAAAATTCAGTCATTTATATTTAAATTTGGGAAAAAGAAAAGCACTCAGAAATAAAATTATTCAAGTGATAATTATGGTCTGAATAAGTTCTATTTAATGAGATTCTCCAAGCGTGGTATGTTGAGTAAATCAAATCAGTGATACACTTTAACATTCTACAGTTACAAAATCATCTAGACCACATAAAAGGAAGTATTTCATGTGCCTTAATTTTCTTCAGAATCTGCTTTTTGCTAAAACATAGAATAAACAGTTTTTTCTTTCCTGACTTCAAAATTTGCCAACATTTTATGCTTGGATGGAGGCAGTGGGACTTTTCCCAATATGCAATCCTTCCTAAAAATAGGCCACCTAACCATGGCTCAGGAAGCAGGGGAGACTCCACCCATTTCCAGGACTGAAGGATTTCTGATGGACAGAAACCAACAGGAATGTTTAATGCAATCTCATTTTAAGACTCAACCTCTGAGGACAAACAGTTGAAGTTGACAAACGCTGGGACCCCACCAGTCTCCTTGGCTCTGGGTGTGCACTTTGTATTACTGGTTTTGCATTGGGAGCCTGGCTCACTGAGTGCTGACCACCCAGCATCCCAGAGGGCTTAGCTTCCCTTATCTTGCAGGAGAGCAGAGCTCAGCTGCTGCATTCTGCTATTCCTTGAGGTCTGCAGTCTGGGATTCGGATGGCTACTCACTTAGGATATCATCTGCCACTTCACTTCTGGCCTGTTTACCCAGAGTGGCTGTATTGGTTCTGAGCATAGGTCAGTCCCAATCCCTGTGGTGATGGTGGAGGAGGCAATTCTGATTATAAAAAGGCTTTCCTTCACTGTTACAACACTTAGGAGCTTGAAAAGTTGATTTTCAGCATTTTAATTTGAACAAATTAGAAAATTCAGATAAACAAACCAAAAAGTCAATACTTAAATACCGATAATAGCCATTTTTAACATTTTTATGTACAGATTTCCTATTTTGTACATATGTAGTAATTTAAAGACAAGTTAGAATCATATATGCATATAGATTTATAATAAAATTATTCCCATGTAATACCTATCCTCCAGCATTATTCTTATGATTACTTCTCCTTATGACCATATGTCATTCTAAAGCATCCTAAAAGTGTTTACAGTGTTGGTTGTTTGGGTATACCATTGCCACCTTTTTCCTTTCCCTTGTTATCTAGATTATTTTCTATTTTTCCTCACCTGGAAGAGCTCTTCAAAGTGTGTGTGTATGTGTGTGTAGTGTGTATATGTGTGTGTGATGTGTGTGATGTGTGTGTAGTGTGTATATGTATGTGTGTGTGGTGTGTGTGATGTGTGTATAGTGTGAATATGTATTTGTGTGTGTGGTGTGTGTGTGTGTGGTATGTGGATGTGTATGTGTGCACATGTGTATGATGTGTGTGTAGTGATGGGAACTGACCCTAAAACCCAGGGCCTTGTGTATACTTGGCAAATGTTCTACCACTGAGCAAATCCCCAGTCATCCTGGGGGACTCCTATTGGTAGACAGGGTTTCGGCAGATAAAAACCTATATGACTCAAGTCAGAGTTTGGGGTGGGAAGAATGGGTATGTTGAGCTGTCCAAAGAAAAACACAGCGATCATAGCTGCAGAGGCTATAGCTTCACAGACTTGTGGGGGGGCTGTACTTGTGGGGGCTATCTGGCCTTGTGCCATGGAGGAGGCTGTCTGAAGAAACAGCAGCCTGCTTGGTAGGGGCTGTGATAACCACCCTGCTCTCACCTGTTTGGTCCTGTCCATGTGTCCCAAACTCACCTGGCTCCTGGAAGACAAGCCAATTTGACTGACCTAGGTCAAAAGGGGAGTTGGGAGTAGTATGAGGTTTCTGGCCCAGACTTTCGGGCCTAACCACAAGGTGTAGGCCCACAAACCCACAGTCCCACAGAGACACACAGAGGCTTACTATAGTTTTAGGCTGATCAGCCTCAGGCCCACGCATATAACTTGCTAGCTCTCTACCCCTCATCTAACCCATGATTCTTCCTGTTCAGTCATGGGGCTCGGTACCTTTTCTCACAGCAGCATAGGTGTCCTCTGTTTCTTCTGGCTTCTCTCTGGCGTTCTCTCTGGCATTCTGCTTGTGCTTCCTGCTCTCAAGAGTTTTCTTAGTCTGGTAGCCCCGCCCACACTTCCTGCCTGCCTTTGGCCAATCAGGGCTTTTTATTAAACCAGTTGGTGGGACAATTATGAAGCAACACAATCCCCTACATATCCCTTTTTCTCTTTTTAAAACAAAAAGAACTCCAAATCTAATATTCTTTCCCCACATAGCTATAAAACTTATAAACAACACTGTAAATAAACACAAACATCCATAATCCATGTTGTGGGAATTTGGGCGTGGTTCTCTAGGCTTTTTTCCTCATTCCTTCTGAATGGGGAAGCTGACAATCTCATGGGAATCCAAAGAAAAATTTAGGATTATGTACAAGTCTTTAGTGGAGTAATCTGTAAGGCTGGGTCATCTCAGCCAGTCTCCTTGAAATTGTTCTGGATACAGAGTTCTGGAAACTTCAACAGAGGTGCTCGGAAATGCGGAATCATCCAGTCCATCCATTTCCATTGGAGATCTTTCAGAGGTCTTCCTCTATCAAACTTTATGTTTTTTATCTAAGAATAAATCCATAGCTTCTCATTTTCTGTAAAAATAAAACGAAAATCTCTTCTCCAAAGTAACATATCTTTGGATTTCAGTTTTAAAGTCAACTCATTTACAAAATATATAGTTTGAATTAATCCAAAAGCATTTATAATCAATTGTCTTTTAGCAGCTTTTACTAAGTCATTTTCAGTCAAGAAGCTTAAAGATAAGATAATAATATACAGTATCCAGCCATTGTTTGTATTTCCATCTTTATGTGGCTTGTTTATTTATTTATTTATTTTACTCTATTTTTTAAGGACTTTCTCTACTATTCTTTTCTTTCTCTAAGCTTATTTATATATATTTTCAATACACTCTAAACCACTTAGACTTTTTTTTTTTTTAAAAAAAAAAAAAACTGTCTTTACTGTATATTTATTTCTTAACTTTTTCTGTCTCTGACCACACCTTTGCTTGGATAGGATGATTTACTCCACTCAGATTCTTCTATTTCTTTCTGTTTCTGAACATACATTTAATCTGCCAAGATTCAAGGTTGGTAGGATGGGTGAATGGCTCCACCCAGCTCCTAGTCTAATTTCATAGAATTTATCTTTTTAACCCAGCTACTCTGGGAATTTTAGGGTCCATATAATTACCAAGTAAAGCTTTGCCATCTGCTGCTCATTAAATCCATTTAAGTATTTGGCAGCAGGGCCTCTTAAAAAACTCGCAAGTATTTTGCTTCTAAGGCTGAATCAGGAAGCTTGTCTTAAAAAAGCCAAGTCTCAGTTTGCCTCTGGCAAACAGAGTTGATCCAAGGAAACATTGACACTAAGAAGCCATCTTTGACTCTATTCTCTTTTTGTCCTTATTAATAGAAACCTTAAATTCACCATACAGAGCTCTTTGCTTACATCTAGACTCAAGAACTGGCCTTGTTCACCTTAAGTTGCATGTAGCAAACACAGCATTTTATAATTTAATCTCATATACCACTCAGTCTCTTTACCGTGGGCCAGTTTAGAGACACAACTCGGAAGCTGCTTTAGGCTTCAGTTTCTGTGCTGAAACCATTTTTTAAGCTTTCTCTAGCTTTATGTGGGTATATATCGTGTATATCACCCATGTTGGGCTGCCATTTGTAGTATGAAGTTTCTGGCCGGGACCTTCGGGCATAACCACAAGGTTTAGGTCCACAAACCCGCAGTCCCACAGTCCCGCAGTCCCACAGAGACACGCAGAGGCTTACTATAGTTTTAGGCTGATCAGCCTCAGGCCCACGCATATAATTTGCTAGCTCTCTACCCTTCATCTAACCCATGATTCTTCCTGTTCAGTCATGGGGCTCGGTACCTTTTCTCACAACAGCATAGGTGTCCTCTGTTCTGGCTTCTCTCTGGCGTTCTCTCTGGCATTCTGCTTGTGCTTCCTGTTCTCAAGAGTTTTCTTAGTCTGGTAGCCCCGCCCACACTTCCTGCCTGCCTTTGGCCAATCAGGGCTTTTTATTAAACCAGTGGGTGGGACAATTATGATGCAGTACAATCCCCTACAGTTGGGGGCATGGCATGGCAGAAGCTGTGAAATAAAAATAAGCTGGGGACAGGGCTGAGGGACACATAGGAGATCCCCCAGACTGCTTGTTGAAATTTAGGCCTTTCTTTCCTTCTTCCTTCCTTCCTTCCTCCTTCCTTCCTTCCTTCCTTCCTTCCTTCCTTCCTTCCTTCCTTCCTTTCTTTCTTTCCTGTCATCTGTGAGGGACTTCATGATACGTTGTGACATAGCCAAGGGCATCACATAACAAGACAGAGTATATGTGCTTGCTTAAGTCTCTCCTGTGCTTCATGATGCCGATGTCCTCAGGAGGGCCCTTCTTTCATGACCTTATCTTGTTCTAAGTATTTCCTACTCAGTCAACATACTGATTTGGTTTCCCATACATGGACTATGGGGAAATGTTCCAAGGTGTACTGCAACAGAAAATAAAGGAGGCAAGGGGAGAGGCACCAAGGCTGTCCAGACTTGGGAGCTGGGCTCAGCTTTGACAGGTGACTGTCAAGTCTGCATTGCCAATAGACTTTCTTCCCTAATGCTGTGCACCCCTTATCTCAGCCACCAGTTCATCTTCATAGCTTTTACTCATGTCCAGGCTAAGCCACATCTCCACTGTCCTGGACCCCAAACCTTACTGAAGTGCTGAGGTACCTGTGACCCGGGCTGTTATGATTGTTCAGACAATTTTCCTTCCTTCTGTGAGGGAGCAGTGACACCATTTTGATAATATAGACTGTCTACTCTTGTCTGTGTGATGATTCTAAGGCCACAGATGGCCAAGCAGTACCTCAGATTTTAATAGAGCACACTTTCTTTAAGTTTTCCTTGTGTGACTGTGTCTTTACGTCTTCTTTCCTAAAGGAACAACCTCATTTCGTCCAGCACTGGAGAAACACTTTTGTCTTTCGTGCTCACAGTTTCCAAGGAGAGATTTACTGTTGCTAGAGTCCGTGTTTCCCCATAGGTAATATATAAGCATCTCTGGCTCTTTTAAAGAGTCTTGAGTTCAGTTTTTACACGTTTAGGATGTGTCTTGGTGAATCTCTTTGTATTGTTTTGTTACCATTTCCTGCAGTTCACTCAGATGCTTAAAAGTTTGTCTTTTTTGTCAAAGTTGGTGAATTTCAACAATTTTTAAACCATTCTTTCAGCTCTGTTCTAATTCTGTTACCCTTTCAGGACCGAGCCAGTGACAGAAATACTAGGTTAGAAGACGTAGTCTCATACACCCTCAAGCCTCTTCCTCTGATGTTCTGTGTGTTATCATTTGTTCTTCCCATGGTTGTCTCAGTTACACACTGAGAAAAAAATGTGAAGTTCCAGGAGTGTGTGTGTGTGTGTGTGTATTCTATAATTTCTATCCTCAGGCCTTATATTAAAAAGGACAGACACCAGGTATGTCCTGTCAGGGGATTCCTTCTCTTGTCATAACTAATTGAGAAGTGCTGGTTTGGAGATATGGCAGATATATTTCACTTGTGTTCCTCATCTATCTGGGTATCCTAAACCAGTTTGCATTTCTTTCCCCTTTCCGAGTTCTTCCCAAGCTGCCTCTTGCTATCTCTCAGAGTTGATGCTGCACATAGTAGTGAAGTAGCAGAAAGAGGTTTTTGGGCTTTGATCTGGACCACAACTTCTCTGAAGTTACCATTATTTTTATTTGGACATTTTTGTCTTCTTATACTCTGATCTAAGTAAGATATCAACAAAAATTTTGCATCTATTTTCCTAGTCTCTTGAGACTATAAATTCTATTTGTATTCTCTTAGTGATTATCTTAAAATTTTTCAGGAAAAGGGCCAGAGAGCAAGTGGGCTCAGTGGGCAAAGCAACTGTTACCAAGTGGGAGGGCCTTAGTTTTATCCTTGGGGTTCCTGGCAAGAAGGGGAGAATGGGCTCCTGTTGATTGTCACCTGACCTCCACTCCGGCTCAGAGCCTCATGCGTACACATTCATATTAACCAATACATATTTTAAAAAATCCTTAAAATTTTATAAAAACATTTAAATTTATCTTTATCTGGAAATTCTAAGATAACATGAGAGTCATCAGCCATTTCAAACTTGCTGGAGAGTATGTAAATAATATTGTGATTGGTTTCTTGGCAGGCTTGTGGTTTGAGAGTTTACTTTTTTATCTGTGATATTGAAAAGTTAGCTCTCTTTTTGTTTGGTTTTATTTATTTATTTATTTATTTGAAAAGACATCTGAGCAGCACAAGTCCCTCTTTACTGCCATGAGTACCATCTACTTTTTTTTTTTTTATTTTGGGGGATGGGCAAGAATTTTGTACCTAGCATTTTATATCTCTGACAGTAGCACATTGTTCTAGCTGTATTTGAAGTAAAACCTGAGTCTTGGCCAGGACTGCTATAGCCGCACATGAACTTGCTGTTGCTTCTGCTCACTTATATTGACACCATGCCCAATGCACACAGTGGCTCCATGCTGGGTGAGTGTGCATTTATACTGTCACCTCTAGATAACAGATCTTCTCAAGCATGCTAGTGCCGAGGTTGCCCTCTAGTATCTGTCATGCCCATCCTCAGGGAGGTCCTTCCTTATCACTCCAGTGGAAAGAGCTCTGTGGATTCTTACTAGCTCTTTCTGTGTTCCATTATCTCCCAGAAGCTTACTTTGTGTTCTGCATGACGATGATGCTCTAATATACACTTGTGTGCATATTCTGGTGTTGGCTTTCACCTGAATTTAAGCTCCAGAAAACTAGTAAGATGGATCCCAGAACTCCTCACAGAGCAAGCCATATACTAAGCATTCCGTAGATAATCACCAAGAGAGACACGAAGAGGACTGAGCAATATGATGATCATGCATTTAGAAGATACATATTTTTTATTAATTCAGCAGTGTGCCCAATGATGTAATAGTCATTTGTTTCATGGCAAGTGGCTCTCAGAGAGAAAGCTTCTTGTCAGATGATTTTTAATTTTTTTATTTTTATCACAATTTCAAACTGAGAAGAAAGCCAAAAATAATGTTATCTCCTGCCACTGTTAGGAAGCTTTTGTGATCCCTGTTTCCTAGGTGATGAGTTCTTTGTGCAGTTCTGTATTCTTTGGCTTTGAAAACAGCAATCATATAAACAATAGGCTACATAAAGGCTCTAATTTATATGTTCAATGTATTTTTATTAATAGTTGATAAGTCATGTCAAGTTCCAAAGTAGCCTCTGCCTTGATTCTCTAGGCTTCCTGTGCTGTCTAGTGTTTGTGCATGTGTATTTATATGTGTGTGTGTGTGTGTGTGTGTGTGTGTATACACACACATATGTATGTGTCTGAGTGTGTATGTATAAACTTATTTTTTAACAAAGTACTTTTTTCATAAACCATAGGGCTTATAACATAAACGTTTTATAATTTGTACACTAAATTGTAATGAGAAACTGTAATGTCACTTAAGAAATCACATAGTGATTATACAGAGTAACCATTCTCATTCACTGAAGAGTAATTGCCAATGAGGTGTTGGTGAAAGCACATGGCCCTTTGTGTGCAGAGAGTGCTCTTTTACATCGAGTTTGCAAATCCAGAAATATCTGTTGCTGGGGAACCTGAAGTTGCCTCTTTTGGCTTTTTAGTTCAGTTAACAGAATAAATTAAAAATGGACTAGAAAGGACAGTTTTTTAAGATTTCAATTAGCCACTTTAGTGGCTGCTGGAGAAAGGAAGAAGGGAGAAAGGTATACTATGTTTAAGCAGCCATACAGCAGGCAAGCATCAGCCTGACAGAAGAGGGGAGTGTGGATGGCTTCTGAGAAATTGAGGGAGAAGACCCAGAGTGCCTGGAAAAGTGTACCAAGACTTTGGACATTATCTAAAGAAAAAAAGTAGAGGAAAAAGTTGCACTTTTATGAGTTACTCGGGAAACTGGCAGCCTGCAGTGCTACATGGTAGGAGCTCTGTGAATGACAGCCTATAGAAGGGCTTCTGGGTGCTTCATGAAGGGGATAACCATTCAACCCTTCTCCTTAGCATGGCTTCAAGACAACCAGCCTATGTGTGGTGGCTGGAACTCCAACCCAGCCGGATTAATTCTTAAAAGGTGAGAATAATAGTTTGGAAGGTTTTATGTAGCTTAAAGTACCATCTCTACCCAGAGCCAGAGGTAACACTTAATTTCTGATATTTTACCTGGAGGAAGTCACTGTCTTACTGGATTCAACCAAACCTAGATAAGTCTACCCTTGCATATAGTAATCTAAATCCTAGTGAGCAGCAAAACTGATGTGAAATAAGAGGTGAGGTCCAAAGCCTCAGTGCCATCCAAGCTTACTCTCATAGCAACCACTGGTTTCCCCTACCTTTTGAAGAAATAAGAAATAATAAGAGAAACAAACAAACAAACAAAAACCTACTACCATTAAAAAAAAAAAGAAACGCCAAAGAGAAACAAAATTAAAACTAAAGTAATAACAAAAAAGGGACTATTATTACCAAAGTAAAAAAAGACCTTAAACTCCACTTCTCACTGCTCTCCATCCATGGCACTCCGTGTTTTTCTCTTAGAGGATAGCAAATAAGCAGGATTGGCTATTAACTTGCAGATGACTCTGAAGGCTTGTTAACTCTGGTGTGAAGGAAGCTCCCTTTAGTGCCCTCCTAGCTTTCTTGCAGACCCAGGAACAGGGGCATGCCTGGGTGTTGTTCTCTCTTGAGCTTCTGTCTCAACAGAAGTGCTGTCTTGCAAGAAAGATGACAAGTGATCTTCAGGAGAAGATCTGCACAATTCTGGCGAAAATCAATACACGGACAGTTTTATTTTTAAATTTTGTGGCAAAGATGATTTACAATGAGCTCTCTTATCAGTTTCTCTTTTTATAAGCTTGCTGTGACATTACCCCCCAAAATAGCAGTATAATTCAAGTTTATTTAAAACGATTGTAATTATAATGTATTCAGAATGTTTATAAAAATAAATGTGTCAGCTGTTAAGCATGTAAGAATATTTTATGTTTGAGTGATTAAAATTTGGATTATTTTTCTTAGGTCAGATTTTAAAATAAGACAAGAACTGTGAAAAAAAAATCAGCAAAGTCAAAAAAATAGAGAACGAAATGCAAAAGCAAACTACTTTTTGCTAGGCTTTCTGGTTGTGTTTTTTACCTCATCCCAGCCTCCAAGAACAGCCGGCCTGACTGCCCTTTCTCTTCATTCTAGAGTTGCTGTGGGACTCATGCTGATCTCCCTAACTTTGTAGAGAGTTCCAAGTAGCATGAGACCCTGCCTCTGTTCTCACCCTCTCCTTGGCTGCTGATTAAATGTGTATCAATCAGTCAATAAAGGGAAGATAGCACAGGAAATGCATATTCAATCTATTTCTTAGTGTAGACCTGCTACATGTATTTCACAAAAGAAAACAATGTCCTACTCTGTTGGATAACATTGTAAATATTCTTCACTTGTGTTTATGTAATAAAATACTGATTGGCCAGAAGGCAGGCAGGAAGTAGAGTAGAAGTGAGACAATATACACAAAAAAAGAAAACTCTAAAAAAAATCATCTGATGATCTACTTTAAGAAGAATCTGAAGAAAGTCAAAACAATTAAATAGAAAAAACTAATAAAGAGAAGATAACATCAATAAAACAGGAAGAAGAATACATAAGACATCAGATGGAAAGCTAATCCTTTGCAAAGAAATCAGAGGACCCACATTGATAATATCAACAAGAAAATGGGGTTATAATCCAGACACTAGACTTTAAAGTACCAAGAATATATTAATAAATTTACAACAATCAATTCATCAATTTCCATGAAATGAAATACTGTCTTGAAATAGAACACCCTTACTAACTTGAGTTGCAATAGAAATTCTAATACTATTCTATCAATCAGAGAGATAAATTAATAATGTAAATGTTTCCATCTGGTAAAGTTCAGACAAAGCTGACTTCTATGTAGAATTATCTCAGACTTAAGGGAGAACTGATTCTAACCCCTTGAATTCATTTCAAGAGGAGACAGCTCATTTTGTAACATAGGCATTATGGGAGAAAGAAACCCAGAGTAACAGACCCCATAAAACAAAGATCTAAAAATCTTTAACTGTTATGCCCAGAGTCCAGACCCCAAGGATGACTGAGAGACTGAACTGTTGCAGAAGCAAAGATTTTTTTTTTTAAATTAACAGTTAACTCAGGACTCTTAGTCCTTCTGTTACAGCAGTGGAGCAGGAGAGACCCAGAGCAGCAGAAGGTGAAGGTATTTATTGTGGTTGAGGGGGAGGAGGGACGTAGTTAACAGAATCAGGATTGGTTCATGTAAGTGGCAATCAAATTAGTACATTCTAATTGGGCTAGGTCTAGTTAGGGACTGGTCAGGATACAATTTTCCATTTTGGGACAGTCCTGGACAAGTCCCTGGCTTTGTCCTCAAGCTTCTGTGAAGGCTGGCTGGCCTAGCACTTACTGCCTGTGGGGGCTGGCTCAGTGGCCCAGGCTTTGTTTACCCTATCTCCCTTGTCCTTGTTGTCAGAGACACCAGTGATTAATTGTCCTTTGTTTGTGGATCCCTCAGTTTTAAGAGCAGGAACCAAAGCATAAGTTTCTAACTGAGTTATTAGGGCAGGGTGTCATGATATTTGCCCGGCCCTTTCATTAACAAGATAATAACATGATGCCACAGTGTAAGAAAGGGGTAACACAACCAAGACACTTTTATTTCAGTAATACAGTGTTGATTTAATAGCCTAAAAATTATTTTTTTGTCCTAACATTATAAGGAGAAAGTTCACATGATCATTTCAATAGATGATTTAAAAAAAAAAAAGTATTTGACAATATTCGAAGTTAGGCTAAAAACTTTCAGCATACCACAAACTCTAACATCAACAACAAAAATTTTGAAAAAAAAGAAATCCATTCCTTTCACTGGGTTTTTTATTTGTTAGTATATGGTGTCTAGGAGCATTGCTGCTCTCTTATGTAGTAATTAAAATTGTGTGTGTGTGTGTGTGTGTGTGTGTGTGTGTGTGTGTGTGTGTGTGTGTGTTTAAAGGGGCTCCAACAGTAATAAGTAGATTTTCATATGATGTTTTGGAAGGTTGTTCAGTATTTACCCCTACCCATGTCTCATTTGTCTTTACAGACCCTCCTTTACTTGCTGATGCCACACAGTTTTTCCTGCCACTCCATTTCTGTTTCTAGTTTCCCTGTGGTTTAGCCTTAACAAAACTACCAACTATAAGTTTGCTACATTAATATTTTCTACTCATTACTATTATTACTGTTCCTTACTTTTTAAAGGTCTAAGTTGTTCTTTTTAAACTTCTTGATGCTTGCCTTTCCATTTTTATGCTTTATGCTGTTCAGTATTTATGTTTAAGACTGTAAAACTTTTCAGCTCATCTTGGAAACGAATTTCAGGCTTTCCCGTGCACATTAATCATGTTTGTGTTCTTTATAAGTTATGTTTATATCCAGTGCCATACTGAGCATGTGGAGGTCAGAGGACAACTTGGGGAGTTTTATCACATGGCTTCAGGTTGTCAGTGTTGGTACCAAGTGCCTTTACCAGCCACTGAGCTATTTTTGCCAGCCCTATGTTCTTATTTATTCAAATTAGTTTTTGTTACATTGTGTTTCTTGACTTACATTACTTAGTTTTGTAAAATTACTGTGGAATTGTCCACTTGGACCTTTCATTCCATTTCTTCATACCTCATTTACTTTTGAGTCTATGTTATCAGTTATGTATAATTTAGAGTTGCTTGTTTTTTATAAGTAATGAAAAGAAGCATGAAGCTTTCATTTGTTAAAATAGTCATAGTACATATTTTTCTTCTGCTTGTTTAGTTTTTAGCAAATTTTATATATCTGGGTTTTAATTCAGTGTGACAACTTTCAATATTTAAGTGAGGCTTTCATTTTATTTCCTTTTACCTTACCATTTTGTTTTATTGCTTTACCTATTTTATTATTATTTTAAGATGAGATTACTCTATGGAGCCAAGGCTGGCATTAGACTTGTTATGTAGCCTAGGTTGCTCTTGAGGTGATGATCTTTGTGTCTTAGCCTCTCGAGTGCTGACATTATCACAATTCATGTGCTACCACACCTGGCTGAAAACACTCTGTTTATATGTAATGAAGAACTTGGCTTTAAATCTATTAATTTATTAGCCCTATCTTTTTATTTTTAAAAAAATATTTTTATTTAAAAAAAATTTTTCAATTTTTACTTACTTGATTTGGGAAAAGCCACAAGCAGGGAGCTGTATGTCTTGGCGTTCTAGGATTGGGTGCGGGAAAGTGAGGTAATCTTTTGAAATTATTGATCAGGCTATAGGCACCAAATTGCTAACAGTTATAGAAAGTTGACAGGAATTTCGGCAAGATATGGGACATTTGCAGAGCCATCTGGCTCTTGTTAAATTTTGCTTGCCTCCTATTTGACTGTGTCTGGGATGTTTGCTTTGAATTCTGCTGTCACAGCACATTTTGGGGGCTTGAGTTTAGCTCATGATCACCATGGAGGCCTGTTCTCAAGATGGTGTTGGTTCTGCTCCATCAGTAGTTCTCTCATAATTCCACACACTCAATGCTATCATGTGATTTAGAGACAGCCTTCATCTCTAACTCATAAAAGGCCAATTTTAATTGACATTTTAATATTCTTCAACCCATAGTTTCTTTAAACAATTTTTTTTTTGTATATTCTCTCTATAAATTCTCATTTGTAAAATGTTAGTTCTTCCTAGACTGTAATCTTGTTACTGATCTTACTCTTGGGATTCAGAAGATGACTTGTTCCAATCTCTGGTTTCACTGCTGCTCACACTTCCTGACTTTGGATGCTCTGCCTCAAGCTTCAAGGCAGGTTTATATCTTTGCCACTCATGTTTTCAACCTCTATTTAACAATGGGTAGTGTTGACGTAGAAAATTTGCATTGCTTACTGATCTAGAAGAGCCTGCACTCTGCGGTCCATTGTCCTCAAGGTGGCAGCAAGGAGCTACTGTTGCTCTGTGTGGTGGTGTGACTAAGTGCTCTCTTTTCTCTGCTGTGTATCATTGATGGAGTATAGGAGCCCATGAAGAGTCTAGCTTGTAGCTCAATTCCATTCTTGACTCAAGGTCAGAGAGCCTAAGCTTGTTTTACTTTTTAAGGCTATATGGCAGGAAGTTTGGCCAAAGGTGTGGTCATTAGATGTCTTACTCCCCATGGCTGTATAACAGGATGTTTTGCCAGAAGGGATGGCTACTAGATATTTTGTGAACTGACAAAGTTGTTTGCACTTATTTGTACCTTGTACCTTGAACCATGGTCTCCTAGAGAAGGGGAGGTCTTTGGCCTCCTTGCTTCTTTATAAAAAGCTCCTGAGAAATAAACTTGGAGCTACTGTGGGATTTACTGAGAGCCCTCTGCACTCTTATTTTTCAGTCTTAATCCACACTCCCCTGTAATAGGGTCAGTTTGAAAGTTCGGGCAGGGCCCCACAATGGAGATGAGTGATGTCTTCAAGTACACACAAACTTTTAGTTTTGAAGTGCAAAATATGTTTGTCAACTTTATTCATGATAGAATCACTGTATTTAATTTACCACTTTATATCATAATACCCATTTGTATTTTCCTTATAATTTGATTTTTCTTTAATTATGAGATTTTGAAATGAGCTATTTTGTGGAATGTTAAAGTCTGTTGAAGATATTTTATCTTTTCATACTGCACACATAGGTTTTGAGATTTTATGTAAGATTAGGCATCTACATATACACATAAGATGTACACAGTGTATTGTGGATGAATATACACATATGAACATCTTTATATATTTTCTGGCAGCAAATGTTAACTTAAATTGGACAAAAGGTTTAGTTGATATAGGTTTTAAATTTTTCATTATTATTAAACTTGAGTTATGTTAGATTACTGTCTGGGATTTATTTTACTCTCCTGTGAGACTCAGCCTGTATTCTGAGACATTTTTGGTTTTACATAGCAATAGTAGAAGTAATACTTTCACCCACTGTGCCAAGGCTAAGAACACAGCACAACACCTTACTGTGGGCTGACCTGGCTCTGTATTAGCTGCATTTCCCATAGTGAAAGAGTACTTCAGAAACTTAACCTACAGAAAGAATGGTCTATGTGGGTCACAGTTCTGACAGGGTAATTGTGGCCACAGGTGACTGCAGCTGTGATGACAGAAGTGTAAGGCTGGTCACATGGTATTCAGGGAAGAAGCAGAGGGAGATGGGTGTTGATTCTCAGGTCACTTCCTCCATTTTATTCAGTGAGGAACCTCATCAACAGAAGGGCAGCTCTCATATTTAGGTTTGGTCTTCCTTCTGTAGTTAAATCTCTCTGAGAACACCTTCATAAGTCTACCCAGAGGTTTGGTGTCTACATTCAAATCCAGCCAAGCTGACAATGAAGATTAGCTGTATAAGCCTATTCTTTGTGAACTTCACACCCAAATACAATACTTCAAGTTTTAATATTCCACCCTTATCTCTTATTTACATGCTCATCTCATAATACACAATCTATTTAGTTCATCTTTAAGAATCTATGGTATCTTAACAACTCTAACATTGTTTAAAAGTGTAAGCACAGAATTGCTAGTCAGATGTAGATTCTGCAACTTATCTAGAAGTTCTTACAAAGTCAAAACCAATGTAGAACAACAATAAAAGGAACCATCCATACACATTCAGTGTTAAAGATACAGAATAAACAATGCCACTCTAAAAGGAGGGAGACCCACACCCTGCAGCTCCATGTCTGGCACTTGTGATGGGTTCGTGCATTTCCTCCACATTTTACTCTTGTAGCACACCTTACTTCTCCCTGGGCCAGCTCTTCTCCATGCCTGAAGCTTTCCTTGGCAGACATCCATGGTTCTGGCAACTCAAGGATCTTTGGGTCTCCTTTTAAGCATTGTTTTTGTAGCTTCACTAGAGGCTCCTGCAGGAATTTTACCCAGGACACAATGCCTGGCCTTAGCATTTTTCTGCACCTTGCTGGAAGCCTCCACAACTCTCTAACTCTTGAATCTCACATTCTTGTAAAACAAGCACGGTGTGGGTCACACTGTCAATTTTTGCTGCTGACTTCAAGTATGCTTCAGCAACCTGACAGTATTATAAGTAGCTTCTCTGTCTTTTGATGTTTAAACTTGGGAAAGTCATCCCCTTAGATGCTTGTTTTTGAAAAAGGAACCAATTTAGTGGCATTTTAAAGTCGGGCTCTCTTTCTTCAAATGCATTTGCATTTTTGTGAGTTGGAGCCACCCCATTATCCCTATGTGGTGGGAAAGATTTCTCTTTAATGCTACCTACTCATCTTTTCACAATTATAGCCACTTTTTCTGCACCCATATCTTCTGCAACTATAAACCCCCCTAGACTAACTTCCTCATCAAACTGCACATTTCTCATGGATTTATGTTCTCACACTGCAGATCTGACTAAGAGCAGTAAGTGTTAATCACATCAAGGCCTGGATGTGTTTTTCCTTTGAACTTCTCCAACAATTGAATATTGTACCTTCAAATTAAATTTCACTGAAGTTTTATGATATAAGCTTAAAACAGCCAGAATTTCTGCCATAATGTAACATAAATGGCTTCTATCCCTTTTCATGGTGGAATCTTATTTGCTTTGGAACATTATGGACACAGCCTCCAATTCCAATTGCCTTTGACATCCTGATCTTTCACACTTACATTAGAGTGGCCCATCAATGCCTATAGCATTCTAGAGCTTCTGTGGTCTCAGCTATAAAGTCTTCCAATTTTTTCCACAAACTAGTTCAAATGCTTAAGTACCACATGGTCAGGTTTATTGTCAACTTGATTAGATTTAGAAACATTATGACTGAGATAGTATTTTCACAACAATTTAAGCAAAGAGGAAAGAACTGCCCTGAATGTGGGTGGTACCACTCCATGCACTAAGGTTCTAAATTATAATTAAAAGGTGAGCAGAGTGAAGCTTTGGCATTCATCTCTTTCTGCTTCCTGAGAGGGATGCAGTGTGACCAGCTTCTTCATGCTTCCATTGCCATCCTTTCCCTGCCATGATGGACTAGACCCTCAAAATCAGGGCCCAAAACTCTCTCCTTCACTTTACTTTTGCCATTTGTTGTTACAGAAAGAATAAATGTAACAATACCACAAAAGCTCTACCAATCTTCTGTATAATTTTTTTCATTGTTATAACAAAATAGTTGGCAAAGCAAGTTCAGGGAGGGAGAGTTTGTTTTGCTCACAATTTTAGGATATCATCATGGAGAAGTGATAGTGATGACTTTAGAGGTGGTGGCAGGATTGTGCAAGAGATGGTCACATCGTGTCCACAGTCAGGGAGGTGAATGCTGCTACCCAACTGGCTTTCTCTTTTTCACTTTGCGTCCAGCCTGAGACCCCAGCCATGCACCAGTGGGTGTGTTTTCCTTTCTAGATCGTATCTGTTGGAAATACCTGTACAGACATTCCTAGAGGCGTGTCTCTGAGGCGACTAAATCCCATCAGGATGAAGCTGACAGGCTCCGAATGTTGGTAACATAGCACCTGGGCAGCCTCACTATGGGCAGATTATTCTGATCTGGTTAATGTGAAAAACTAAGTTGCTTGAGAGCTGTGTTTGAAGTTTCAGCTCTACCATCTCCCAATGGAATCTAACCAGAAACATGTGGATCAGGATTCTGTAACTTAAATGACCACATGTTCAAGTTGAGATTTCAATATTAATCTTCCTTCAGTGAAATTCCAGTGAAAATGTCACGCACTGAAGAGGAAATGGGCAGATGGGTTGCTGTTCTAACCCAGTGGTGCCTTTTGCCTGAGATGAGGTGAGGTCTTAGTACAGTCTCTTGAGCTCCTATCATCTTATTCTCTATATTCCACTGGAAACAGACTCTCCTGAAGACAAATGCCTCAGCTGTGGAATGGCTGTGTACCTCATCAGATGTACTCCCCCCTCTTGCTTTAAAGGTTGAAAGATCTGCATTTTTAAACTCTAATTATAAAATGCATTGGAAATGCTTACTTAAAAAGACCTTTTTATGGATTGATATTCCTTTGTATTCAATCAAATGGTATCTCCCATATTGGCTTTAAAATAAAAGGATTGTCTTCTGTCCAGATTTAAATTTAACATAGACATTGATACAAAACAATGAAGAATCCATCTCTGCTAGTGCACATTTTTCTTTGGGCATCTTCATGAGTATATGTGATAGCAAATTTATTTATAGATTGTGTTAAGGGGTCTTATTATTAATGAGAAATGATAATCTGGGCCTACCTTATATTCCTCTCTAATTTGAAAGTCAAAACAAATCTACATATATTCTCATTTTTAAACACATCTTTCTTCTAGGCATTGGCACAACTTCATCTTGTAGAGTATGTTGGAGAACAGACCACTATACTGATAAAGGTACATTTAATGTTCTAATAGAATGTGTTCTAGCCACTAGTCTGTGGTGATATGTTATATATTTAATAAAACGAGTCTGGGATATTGGAGAAGAGATCCACCTACAGTCAATCCAGGAGGATCGAAGAGGGGTAACTCGTGCCTTTAATTCCAGCACAGGAATAGACCAGGAGTGGTGACCTATGCCTTTAATTCAATAAATCCAGAGACAGAGATCTTTCTGTGTTTCTGTGAATTCAAGTCCTAACTACCAAATAGTAGTAGCTCATATCTTAAATCTTAACCTGGATGTGAAACAACTGGGTGAATCTAAGGTAGGTGTAGGAAGACAGATGATTCTGTAGAAGTGACGAGTTAGGCTAAAGAAGCTGGAAGATAGCTGGGTGAGATTTGAATGTGGTCTGTTTCCTCTCTTTGATATTCTAGCATTTCCCTGATATCTGACTCTGAGTTTCATTTAACACAACCAGAATTTGTCCAACACTAGTCTTTGATTTTTATTAGAAGAAAAAAGAAAAGAAAATCTGGAAAGAATGTTACATTATGTCAATTATATCCAAAGCACTTTATCTTGGGTAGCCAAGAGATGAAGGGAGACTTATAGATGCTTGCTATTTTGCTTTGGCCTTTAGTTAAAATATGTCTAAGGGGCAGTGCATAGTATGTAAATGCTGCAGAGATTCCCATCTTAGGACTCTTCTGGGTCCTCAAGCAGAAGGGATTAGTCTCTGTGACCACCAGATGTGGCAAGAAATACTCATCTGCCTACAGAGCTATTTGGCTGAGAATACCTCTCCCCCCATTACTTGTAGCCAAGTATAGGTGCGGCCCTGGTTTGCACATCTACACTTACCTTGGTGTTATCATGTGTCAGAGGAAGGACTAATAATCTTTTGACTCTTCCCATGTATGTGATTTAGTGGTGCAAAGGTTAATGCATAGCATGGCCATATCTGCTCCTTTTAGATGGTCCCAGAAGATCAGCGCTTGACAGCTGCCATCGTGTTAATTGTGTGGGTCTCAGCCTTGGCATCATCCTTGATTGACAACATCCCATTTACTGCCACAATGGTAAGTTGTGTGATCTGTGTTTATGGCCCAACCTCAGTCTGTACCCATTTGAGCTCACCTTTCTTTCCTAAGAAGCAGAGGATGAAACCAGCTCCTCTATTGCACTTCCATGGAAGGAAGAAATATGAGTTGAGCCTGAACCAGGTGGACGTGAAACAGATGTCATTGGCATGCAGATGACTAGGGACTGTAGAAAGGACAGCACATCATGGGTGACTGCCTGGTCAATGGCATGCAGATGACTAGAGACTGTAGAAAGGACAGCACATCATAGGTGACTGCCTGTTTTGGGAGCTTAACTGAGGCTTGCCATCCTCCCAGAAAAAAAAAAATGTTTTATTTTTTCAAAAGGACTTCAAGACACCAAAAAACTGAATGTTGCCTTTATTATCTTCAAATTCATAAGTTATTTATTCTGAGTAGTCTTCATGGCTCCTGGTACTTGGCTTATGTAGAGATTTTAACTCTCAATTTGGTTCTAACTTCCAGCCAACACCATGACCCCCATTCCTAGACATCTTCTGTATCATTGATCCTTTGGCTTAGGGCAGGAACTGTGAACCATGGTATGAAAAATATAGATAAGCTCTGGGAATTGTAAAAATCTTTTGAAACCTTAAAGCCTGATTCCATTGACTTACTTGCAAACAAGGCCATGCCTCCTAGTCCTTTCCAAACAGATCCACCAGCTGGCAGCAAAATATTCAAATAGATGAGCCTATGGCTTCCGTTCTCATTCTAACCACAGCACATTCACATTTTTGAAGGTGGCTCTCTACAGAGGCAAAAAGATAAAAGCAATACTGTAAGGAATTAGGACCATTTATCTGTAATATTTTATTTCTTCAAAGTAAAACAATTAGGAAGTTCTGAGATAAAGGCAGTAAAATATCCAAACTTCCTCAAGCAATGTTCTGTTCATATCTATATGTACAGGAATGCCATGGTGTAGCTAGATCTTCACTGAACCCATCCTTGTTTTTCTAACCACCCATGTCTTAATAGAGCAATCTTTTTATAGCTTGATCTCTCTCACACAGTTCAGCACAGCTTTTCATTGTTTGCCTTAGAATTGTGTTAGGCATTAAAGGTTCTTTGTTTATGTGACGGATTTCTTTTATACTGAGTAAGATTTCCATCTTCTATACAAGTCTCTGTCTGCTGTATCTTGATCCAATCTTTTACTTTTGACCTTTTAAAATATTGTTTCTTGGGCTGGAGAAGTGGATCAGCAGTTAAGAGTACTGTCACCAACATGGTGGCTCATAATCACCTATAACTCCAATCCCAGGGGGATCTAATACCCTCTTCAGATCTTCAGTATGCTAGGAGTGCTCATGGTGCACAGACATAATGAAGACAGAACATTCATATGCATAAAAATAAAAAAATTAAAATTCTTTTTAGTTTCTTTAAAAAAAAAAAAAAGCCCAGCATGCACATAGGTTAAAATTTTCATGTAGATAACTGAACAGTTTCTGCACCCCAATAAGTCTTTCTGCTGATACAGCAATCCAAGTCAGACCAAATCAAACCAAATTAGAAAAAGCCCTAGTTTAATGGGTAATGGACTCCTGAGTGATTCTTTAGCCCCTGCCTCATCCCCCAGGAGACAGGAAGAGAGACTGAAAAACAAGTCTGTTTTCTGGGGTGCAGTTTAAATACCCCGTGGGGGTGGTCTTGAGCATCTATGTGGGAGGAGCTGTGTTTGGCAGGGCTTTCTGGGGAGAGACAGAGTAGGGCTTTCTCCTAATCAACCTGTAGCAGAGCATAGTGGGTTAACTTGGATAAATGCAAAGCCAATATGCACACAAGGCAATACAAGAGTGAAGAAAGGTTTATACTTGTACAAGTAAAAAGAGTGCTGGGAAAACTTCCAAAGCACTGTTTCTTTAAACAAAGGAGACAAAGGGATTTATTAGGGAAACTCATGCATATTCATGTAGATAAAAAAGTCATGTCTGGCATAAATGGATAAAAATATAAATTAATCACAGTAGGTTACTTTTTCCAAAGTAACTGTTTATATCCTCTCCAATCTATCATCTTTCAGGCAATGTTAGTGCTTTACTATGTCCCTCAGAGTCACAGACTCCATTTCTGTCTGTCCCTCCTGCTGGGCCTCCCCTATCCTGAGACTTGCCTTGTCTCAGTGGAGGTAGGGCTATTCTCTTTACCATGGTGCTAGAATCTCCTTTGCCTTTGCTTGGTTGATTTGCTTCTGGTCACAGCTCTCTGGCACTTAGCTCTTCCGTTCTCTGTCCTGGCCCCTGCACATGCATGATTGTTGATGGAGACTGAGAATCCTAGGCCAGAGTATGATGGATGGCAAGTGTCATGCAGAAGCTGTTGCTCCTGTGGTTTTAAAACCAAATATGGAAGATGGTACAGTGGTCCTTTGCTTTTGATGGATATAGGTGTGGCATGGTGGTAATGTAGTAAAGAGGTAGGCGTGATTGCTCCATTAGTAGGGTAAGGTTTTATTTTTGTTTGTTTGTTTTGAGACTAAGAGAGAGAAAATATCCAGAGGCATCTGGAGGAGTTCAGAGGAGAGAGAGAGAGAGAGAGAGAGAGAGAGAGAGAGAGAGAGAGAGAGAACGTGGACTAGACATGATCAGCTCTAGAGAAGCTCAAGAGTGGGAGAAAACAATGAAGATACTGAGAAAGTAAGATACAGAGAGAAAAGCAGACAGACAAACAGACAGACACACAGACAGACAGAGACTCACACACATATCTACACAGAGAGACAGACAGACAGACAGACAGACACAGAGACACACACATACATACACAGACAGACAGACAGAGACAGAGTATAACAAGAGAGCAAAAGGATAGAGATACAGCTAGAAAGAAAGAGTGATCAAGAGAGGGAATAGAGATAGAGTGATGGAGAAATTCAGTAGATGGCTGGGAAGGGAAGGGCAGAGTGCTATGTAGTACTTGGAGGCCAGCCTTGGCTTTCATATGCTGATAGCCACCAAGGCTGGCCATCTGCTTCCTTCTGCCAGAGATCAGGGGAATGACTTTTGGCAGCTGGGAAACGGTTCTACATGTTTCCAAGGAATTCTGGCTTTTATCTAGCCACCAGAAATCCTTCTATAGTCCAGCTTGAGCTCATTTCTAGACATGGACAGCCTGATACCTAACAATGGGGTTGCAGAATGCATGTGTGGCCCGGGGCCAGTTAGGTGGAAACAGCCAGCTGCTGTTACTGCTTTTGGTTTTATTTTTACCTTTGTAATCAGTGATAAACTGTCTGGGAATTTTCCATTGCTTAACAAAAGATCAGGGCTTGAGAATTTGTCCCCCCTCCTTCCACTCTAACTGGCTGCCTCCAACAGAACAGTCCCCTGGACCAGCTGCCTAAGCCAGAGCCAATGCTCTGGGTTTCAGGGCTGCTTCCTGGACCTCCTTTCTCTCTAGCCTCTTCTGCTTAAGCCCAGGTGTGTAACATGAACCCCATGAACACACATTTGGCAGTTTTCCTCACTGATTTGGTTCTGACCCACTGACTGATCAATGATGTGAGAGGCATGCTTTCCTGTTTGCAGAGGGTCTCTTCTAACTAGAAGCACCTTCACTCTGCACAGCTGTGGAGCCTTCTGCACTCAGGGGAACACATATGTAAATACACAAAGGACCAAATCGCTGGCAGATACTGTTGGGACCATGTTTGATCTAGTATGATCTGATAATGTGTTTACCCTTTAAGCTGGTGGATGTCTGTGAATAGAGAGGCCTCATGCATCATGGACTTGGGACAGTGGACGGGAGGCATGGTGAGAAGTGGCAGAGGGTAGGAGACACTTAGATTGCTTCTATGTAGAAGGACTTTATTATTATTATAAATAATAATATAGAAAGAAAGAGAGAGAGAGAGGGAGAGAGGGAGAGAGGGATAGAGTTCCCCTGGGAGGGAAGAAACAAGAGCTGGCAGTGGGAATTCTTAAATGGGGCTTGACGTCAGAACTCAGGGCAGGATGTGGCTTCAGAGCCTAGAACAGAATCCTGACAGATACAGCCGCTGTTTCTAAAGACAGTTTTTAAAAGTTAGTACAAACGCAGTCACAAAGCTAAAGGCTACTTGCTCCCTTAGAGCAAGTTCTCATCCTACCAAATGGTGTAACTCTTTAATACAGTTCTTCATGTTGCAGTGACCCCCAACAATAACGTTATTTCATTGCTACTTCAGAACTGCGTTTTTGCTACTTTTAGAAATTACAATGTAGATATCTGACATGAAGACAATCTTTGAAGAACCATGTGACCAGAAGGAGGTCATGACCCACAGGTTGAGAACCCTTGCCTTAGACCAATGGCCAGTCAATTCTGTTATCCTGAGGCCATATGAGACAAAAGAGACAGGTACATCTTGTGTCTTGTCTGTGTCAGGTCTCTGAACTGCTCCTACAGTTATGATGTCACCGTGTTCAAAAGCAGCTCATTCTTGTCAGTGCATATCTCTTCTTTCTGTGGCCAGAAAAGGATGCTACGGCATTGGGAAGGAGGCCATTCAGAAAATTAACTCATAACTGGTAGGATGTCACCATGGAAATTTTATTCATGCACAAAGGAAAAACAGTCAGTAGATGAGTTTAGGCTTCCATGTTGGCTAGATAAGGCTTTAGGAATGTTCTCCTCAGAGCAGTGCAGATGAAGGTACTCAGATCTCAAGTCTTGAGATGAACTAAGTTTGTTATTAGCTACTTTTTAATTTTTTTTGAGACAAGGCTTCACTCAGTTGTCCTGGTGGGTCTTGAACTCACTATGTAGACCAGGCTACCCTTGAGCTCTTCAGTCTATCTATTGAATGCTGGAATTAAGGGTGTTTACCACCATGCCTGGCTATTTTAGCGCTTTTTTTTTTTTTTTTTTTTTTTTAAGTGAAAGATTTCTGACTTCTGTCACTTCCTAGGACACTGATGCTATAAACAGCAGCTGTGGACCTCTGTCTTGAGCCCTTCCCTTCATTACTTATTATTAACTATAAAATATTAAACAACATTTACCACAACTAATATTTAATGCAATGAGAATAGCTGTAGAGTACCTGAAGCGCTCAGTGAGGCTGTGGGTCCTCACCTATGCCTCCTGTGCTTGGGGTGGAGGGAAAGCTGAATGCGTTCGGGCTTGTAAGACACTGCGATTTTGGTGTCAAGGTATTTCAGTATTTGAACACACATTTCCACGCATGGGAATCCCTTACACACTCACCTGCCTTCTCTTCCTTCTCTTCCGGTCTGCAGGAGAACCTGTGGGAATCTGAGTGTAGCCTTTGCAGCAGGATTCCTGGGCCTCTGCTCCAGTTCCCTCACAGCTACACTGGGAACCTGAGATATAGTGCTAAGGACTGGGAATTCTCTGACAGTCTTCCTTTTTTGAAGACTCTTTTGTTTAAACTCCTTGGCTTGAACAGGAAAGATTCTGTGACAACTTTCAGGTTTAAAATGTGACTGTTTTTATCTTGGGCTGAATTTAAGTGATGGCAATTTATGCACATAATTTTATAGTTTTAAAAGACTGATTTCTTGGATATACATAGTTGTGTGTATTGCCATTTAGGTCCAGCGTGAAAGTCACATTTTGAAAGCTACCATGTTCTTCAGCGTCTTCTTATCTTGGGTATTTTTTCTGGGCCCAACAAGAAGGTATTCAAGCAGCTGAAGCTGTTGGCTGTAATAGCTGGAACAGGAAAAAACACTCAGAGGTGACAAAAGTCAAAAATACTTCACACAAGCTTTTACTTTTTGTTTTGCACGTGATGTCATTTTTGTTTTTAGCATTTTCTTCTCTAAAGTTTTCAGAAACAAAATAATATAGAGAGAGGAGCCAGGTCTAGTGGACTGCAATTAGACTAAATAACACAGCAGTTATAAGGATTCATGGCTATGTTTCTGCAGAGGGAGAATCTGGGATTGAATCCCAACATACCATTTATGTGAGCTAAATAAGGCTATCCCTGGAGGAAGAGCAATGTGAGCAGCAAAGACACACTGTCTCTTCCATTAGCTTGGCAATGTGGGCTGCTGTCTTTCACAGTGGGAAGTGACTGAATCCTCTGGCTAAGGAAGGTGGCCTTGAAGTGACATTGTAGGGCATCTTTTATGTTTATTTATTTATTTTTGACTCATAGACCGGCAGTCATGCAGCCATATATAGGACCACACACTCTGAAAACCACTATATTTAGTGGATCAAGATTCTGGGAAAGGATAATCAGAATGTATCTCAAACATACAGGACAGCAAACTGTCAGTTATAAAAGCCCTCCAGGAGAGGATCCTTCAAAAACACAGCCTACATTTCTTACAGAAAAGTCACAGCCCTGCATGTTTTATCGGTTACAATAATGCAATATTTTTTTATTAGAAGAGGGCCACCAGATATTGGCAGGACTCTCTGGCCTGATATTCCCAGTTGTATACTCCGTTACGTGTTCTAGCACACGTGCTGCAGGTCCAGGATGGCTGGGGAGAGCAGTGATGAGAGGCAGCTTTCCCAGGGTGCAGCTTCTGAACAGAGACTATGTTAGGATTTGGTTGTAAAACCTACTGTTACTGTGTCTTCTTGCTGCTCACTTTCATCATGTGTCTGGTTTTTACATTTCTCTTGTATATGTGTGTGGGGCATGGCAGTGGTGTGTGTGTGTGTGTGTGAGACAGTGGTGTGTGTGCATGGGTGTGACAGTGGTGTGTGTGTGTGAGACAGTGGTGGGTGTGTGTGTGTGTGAGACAGTGGTGTGTGTGCATGGGTATGACAGTGATATGTGTGTGCGCAGGTGTGAAAGTGGTATGTGTGTGTGGGGCATGACAGTGGTGTGTGTGTGTGAGAGAGAGACAGTTATGTATGTATGTGTGTGTGCATGACAATGGTGTGTGTGTTGTGTGTGGTTGTGACAGTGGCATGTGTGTGTATGTGTGACAGCAGAGTGTGTGTGTGTGAATGACAGTGGTACTTGTGTATGTGTGTGTGTGAATGACAGTGGTACTTGTGTATGTGTGTGTGGGTATGACAGTGGTATGTATGTGTGTGTGTGACAGTGGTGTGTGTGCATGACAATGGTGTGTGTGTTGTGTGGTTGCAACAGTGGCATGTGTGTATGTGTGTGACTGCAGTGTGTGTGTGGCATGACAGTGGTGCATGTGTGAGGGGCGTGACAGTGGTGTTTGTGTGTGTTTGTATGTGGTGATTGTGGTGGTGGTAACAGTGGTGGTGGTGTGTGTGGTGGTGATGATGGTGGTTATGGTGGTGGTGATGGTGGTTATGGCAGTGGTGGTGGTGGTGATGGTGGTGGTGCTGGTGGTAGCGTGTGTGTGTGTGTGTGTGTGTGTGTGTGTTTGTGGTATTGGTGATGGTGGTGGTGATGGTAGTGGTGGTAACGGTGGTGGTCTGTGTGTTGGTGATGGTGGTGGTGGTAGTTGTGGTGGTGGTATTGGTGATAGTGTGGTAATGATGGCTGTGGTGGTAGTGGTGGTGTGTGTGTGGTGGTCAGAGGTCAGAGGTCAACTTGTAGGAGTCATTTCTCTCCTAACGTGTTTCTGGGAATCAAACTTGAATCATGACAAGTGCCATTATCCTCTGAGGCGTCTTGTCCTCTCCATCTGTCAATTAAAGTGAGAGCTGAGAGATTTGAGGAGCAATTTCATGTGGACTCAGATGATGCCTCATGAACAGCAGAGTCTCATAAACTCCCGATCCATGGTTCTTAGGCATCACAGAAGACAGCACATGACTCCATCCACCATGACCCACACCAACAGCCTGGGCAGCTTCAAATGAGAAAACCTGGCTGTTCATGTAGACAGATGGGTACACACTCAAGGTTTTGTGCTTGCCAAAATTTGCTTTGACTTCCTTCAATGCATAAATAAATAAAAATTATTTATTTTTAATAGTTTGGTTATTTAAAACAAACAAACAAACAAAAACCTCTCTGAGGGCCAGCAAGATAGCTTAGTGGGTAAAGGCACTTACCGAGCAAGAATATAAGCCTGAAAACCTGATTTTATCTCCAGAAGCCATGTGAAGTGGGAGGAAAGAACTGATTCCATTCTACAGGGTTGGTCTTCCACACTTGTGCTGAGACACTACCATCCCAACACACACACACACACACACACACACACACACACACACACACACACTAATGATAACATAAGAATAATAACAACAACAATAATAAAATAAGACTCCTTATGTTCTGTAAGTCTGTCACAGTGGGTAATTCTTGTAAGTTTCTATGACAAGTGACTACAGTGTCCCTTTCTTTCTTCCACAGATTCCTGTACTTCTGAACCTGAGCCAAGACCCTGAAATTAGTCTGCCTGCCTTGCCACTCATGTATGCACTGGCCCTCGGTGCCTGCCTAGGAGGTAAAGGGTGTTGACTTGATTGTGGGAAACCACATTGACACTGTGCAACAAAAAATGAGCTGGCTGTTAACAAATCAAAAGTAAATCCAGGAGAATCCTGATGATTTCCCAATTTCAATTTTTGAACAACCGGAATTCCTCAGTTCCTCTGTGAAGCCTGTCAGTTTGTGCCATGTCCTTGCAAGGCTTGGGTCCTGAAACCCTAGTTAGGAGCTGCAAGGGAATAAAGAAAATACAAAAACAGGACATACAGAAAAAACAGGATCAGGTGGTCTGGAGCCACAGGTGAAGTCTCAGTATCCCATGAGCTCCGAGTTTATTATATACAGCTGGACAAGGAGGCCAGGTTATTTAATACATCTGACTGAGGAGTAGGCAAGGTTAGCTAGTATACACAGGAACAGTCTCTGTAGGGGAGCAGTCTTCAGGTTGTAAACATCCAATGGGGAGAAGCGATCGTGGACATTTTCTTTACACACTGTTATCATTCACATTCTGAACAGAGTAAGGCTTTGCCATCTCTCTGAGTCCCACACTGGGGAACACTTTACCACAGCATGTGTCTGAGGCATCAGTGCTCATGTCAACAATATATTCACTCATGATTTCACTTGTTGCCTACAACTTCTCACCCTGCAAAGCCCGTGGTCTGATGACAATCACTACCGATAGTTCAAAGCTAACATGTTCCCACTCAGCACCTATATGCACCACACTATCCAAATCAGGAGACTCTGCAGTGACCATTCTCCCACCTTCCTCTCTGGACTCCACTGTTCAGAAGCAATGCCTCGGTGAGCAGGGACTCTATTTAAAACGGTAGCTGAAAGGCCAAACACAGGTGCTGGGGCAGAAGCCTATAGAACATACAATTAGTTAAAGATTGTCAGATGAAATTGAACCCTGGCTAATATATGAGGGCTTCTGATGTAGCTGTCTAGAGTGGAGGCGACCTAGAGTTCTTATACTTGGGCAGTTTAATCGCCTATGGGAATACAGGTGGATTATGGAGTATCTTAGATAAACACAGCAGATACATTTAACATTTTTTGTTGCCTCCAGGCATGTTCAGATAATCTAGCTTTCTGTGTTCCTTGTTTTATCTGACTATCAAATCAATAACTTGCTGGTTCATTTATCTGCTCATTTGTGAAGCAGGATTAGCATCAGCTAGTGACACATCTGTGACTTCTGGAGACAGCTAATTTATCTAATGCAGTGACTGAGGTTGACATCTTATAAAAGTGCAGAATAATTAAAGTTTTTCCATCTGAGAAACAGCTCCAGACAACAACAGAGTTTCTTTCATAGATACATTTAACACCAGCAATGGAAACAAGATTCAAGGACACTTGCAAATTCACCTCTTAAATGGGATTTAAAAAAAAATTCAATAAAATTCAAACACATGAACTTACCTGGCCCTGTATGATTAGGCCAGTTCCTCAACCTAAGACTGTATCAGTGAGCATGTTCATAATGGGTGTGTTCTCCTTTGGTGGGAGGGTCTGAGTACATGGAGAATGCCACAGAGAGACTGCAGTTGGGGGGGGGGGGAAGATGATCTGAGGGAAGGGGGTGTAGGGCAGACTCTTAAAAGGCAAGAGACCTCCTGGGCTAATTCCTGCGGGTAAACTTGGTGGGGGCTCTCCAGGAGAGACACTAACATGAACTGTTAAGCTAATGTAGGCTAGACACAGGGAAGCAGGCATTCAGCATTTCTGAATAGTAAGGTTTTAAGTACGGAGAACTTTTAAACAGTCCTTGGAAGGTGCTCATTCCTGGCACACTTACTGTGCTAGGTGTTAACTTTATCCCAACTCTGCTGGGATCCCATATCTCACTGACTCAGAATCTGGGATACAAAATACCTAACATAAAGTTTACCCTTTGAACCCTATTGATGGGTACCATTCAGTGTCACTAGACAGACTTACAGCACACCTTATTCATGACATAATTCACACCCTGTTCCATAGCTGTTTTCATTACTTTAAACTGAAACTCCAAAGGGTCTAACAATTTTGACTAGCACTTTAAGTGGAGCCTCTTGATCGGCTTTGGAAATGTGATTTTCTGTGTGAACTGAGAAGCATTGACCAGGTAGTTGAAAACTACAACATCTGACTACCTTGGCTTTATTTATTTATTTTTTTTCTGTTGCTGTGATAAAGAACTCTGACAAAAGTAGCTTAATAGAAGAAATGTTTATTCTTGCTCACAGTTCAAGATTCAATCATCAGCCGTGGTGGGGAATCAAGGTAACAGGAGCTTGCAGTATGTGATGGCCAGACACAAGATAAGTCATCAACAATGAGGGAGCCTCACTTGAGATAAGATAGGGCTGTAGGCAAGCCTATAGGGCATTTTCTTAATTATTATCTAATGGGAAAGGGCCCAGCCCATGGTGGTTCTATAAGAAAGCAGGCTGAGCAAGCCATGATAAACAAACCAGTAAGCAACATGCTTCAGTGGCCTCTGCATCAGCTCCTGTCTCCAGGTTCCTGTGCTGTTAGATTTTCTGCTTCAACTTTCTTTGATATGGAAGTGTAAGTCATGTAAACCCTTTCCTGCCCAGCTTGCCTTTGGTCATGGTGTTACTCACAGCAATAGGAACCCTAGGACACAGTGTCTGGTCAGGTTCCATTGACAGTCAGGAAGCAGAGAGGAGTGAGTGTTGCTGCTCAGCTCTCCTCTCCTTTCCACTTACAAAGCCCAGGATCCAAGCCAGGAGATACCCATAATGGGCGGGACTTCCTTCTTTAACTTATGATCATCACCTCCCCCCCAAGTTTGACAGTTAAGACTGATTATCATATTTGGCAAGGATACAGAGTCTTATTTGTCAGGTCTCTAGGCCTAGAATGGGACTCGACAGGCAGACAGGTAATAAATAACGAATAACGTGGATACATCTGAGAATAATACCTAGAGGAGGCAGGTGGTTTGGGCAGCAAAACCGTGACTTGTATGTTACTACCGGTCTGAGACCCTTCAGATGCTCTGTGTCTATGAGAACTGTAGACACCCCTAAGCTCCTCTCCTTTCATGTTGTTCTAGAGTCAGAAGCCTTGATTCAAGTTCAGGGCTTAGTACCCCTGATACCACGACAAGCCTTTTAGTCCCTTTGCCATTGTTTTCCTAATGAGGACACTGGAACTCTTCCGTCTCACTGTTTTTATGGTTCCAGTTTCAGAAGCATCATTCTCTCCTGCTCACACACTGGAACTGCTCCAGAGCAGGGTTATCTGCTCGCTCACTAACACTTAGGGGAAAAAGGCTTTTTCTCTACTGTTCATGCACTGATATCAGCTAAGTTGGTAGAGCCTGGGTTTTGCACTTGATTGCCGATGGCTCCAATTAGGGAGAGAGAAGAGGCTCTTGGGCCTGTCTGTGTAAGTCTTTCTTGAATGGATGGCCATATGTGGGAGAGAAGAAGGGGTGCGAAGAGTAACCTGATGGGCTAGCCTTGGCTATATTCTTCACTCAGACTGTAGGGCTGGCATAGGTGCCTCTGTGCACACACAGCATGTCCTTTCACACTATTTGCACAAAGAAAGCTTATTCAAGAACATGTTTATGTTAATGAATGGAATCAGGCTATGCTATGCCATTGTCATCCTCCCCTCCATGTTTCCAACCCTTTTCATCTGCTAAAAGAATTGCCTAGCAGATGTCTGAGCCTGGAGTCCAGACGTTCATGTCCTAGATCTTGTTACACTGTTTAAAGGACACACAATGCCACCCATGCTTGTTTGCTTTGCTTGTATTTTCCTCTAAAAATTGCATATCACAGGGACTTTTGCAGTTCTCCTTAGCATCATGTAGAGCAGTGATAGTTCTCTTTGTAAGGGAATCCTTCCTTTTACAAACAGACAACTCATTTTCTTGATGGCAATGAGTTTGTGTTTCCAGACATTTCAAAGCTTTGACTTAGATGGTGATTGTAATCACCACATTACAGCCTTTGAATAGAAGAAAGGAGCAGAGATTAGCTTCCAAGATGAGCTTGGCTGTTACTTTGTTTTTTAATTTCTGATTCCAGGTAACGGGACACTGATTGGAGCATCCGCAAATGTTGTTTGTGCAGGAATTGCAGAGCAGCATGGGTATGGATTCTCTTTCATGGATTTTTTCAGGTACTTTAAATATTAAAAGCAATCATTTAAAATACTTTCTTAAGTATATGAATTTTAAACTAATTTAATTAAAAAATGCACCAAGGCATGCAGCTGAACACTTGGATTCATGACTTGGTGATTAGAGATTTTGGTATAGGTGATAGCAACACAGACCAAGGCACATTTGTTACTAAAATTAGCTTCATCATATTCTGAACAATTTGGGTTGAACCAGTTGTTAAGAAATGGTTGTAAGCTTGCTAGACACCATGATTTTACATTTTGAAATCTTAATGAGAACAGATTATTAAGGTTGTGAGCGCATAGAAAAAAGTTGCTAGCAAGCACTCAGGAATAATACTGAAAACCAGGGCTAAGCTAATCATGCTGAAGGCAGGCTAGAAGTGGGTGTTTCATGGGTGAGCACTTTTCAGGAGGACTGCACAGAGATGGACCCAGTGTTGTAAGGAACACAGCTGATATCTACACAAGAAAATCTGTTACGAAGAGGCTAGGTTTATTTCCTTCTCTTGGTTGCCTGTGTGCTTGTTTCCATGGCCCAAGTGCACTCACTTTTCAAGAAAAGAAGAGAGAGGAATGGGAATAAGGAGCGCGTACGTGTGAAATGGTCTTGCCAAAATGATCTTTATTTGGTGTTGAGTTATGAAACTGCAATTTGATATATGCATAATATATCTGTCAACCCTTGTGTGATGAATTCTAATGTGTTTGGCTAAGTGGCAGCAAAACTATGGCTCTTGGAGACAGTCATCCCTACCCTAGAAATTTGTTCCTCTGCAAGGTGATTCTTGCCCAGGTCTGAGCTTGGACAAGAGCCCTGGCTTCACACCTCCTTGAGGATTGAGAGTGGTGTCTTTGTATAATGCACTATAATGTGCAAGACTCTTCTGGAGGACCAGAAAGCTTACTGAGCAATAGGTACTGAGCAATCAGATAGTGGTTATCAGCACAGTGGAGAATCTCTGATCCTAGTAACTGCTTTGCCCATGACATGGATGTCCCTGAAGGTCCAGTATGACACTGAAGGCATAGAAGATTCCAGGAGATCACTGGTATCCAGCTTATACTGGAAGGCAGAAGAATTTGTAGTGTGATGTCTGCAGTGACTAGTAGCAGTTATACTTGCATGGAAGGTGTGAAGGCAGGCTAGCTGGGCGACTTTTCCCCCCTCAGTCCCCTTTTATGTATGAGATAGAGTCAAGCCAGGCCAAGAGTAGATTTCACTTAAGGTAATTCTCTTTGGAAATGCCCTCACAGACATATCCTGAACTGTTACTCTTATGCAATTCTAAATCCAGGCAATGGTCACCCCTGAAACACCCACTTCTATCCTGCCTTCAGCGTGATTAGCTTAGCCCTGGTTTTCAGTATTATTCCTGAGTGCTTGCTAGCAACTTTTTTCTATGTGCTCACAACCTTAATAATCTGTTCTCATTAAGATTTCAAAATGTAAAATCATGAAGTGTCCAGCAAGCTTACAAAACCATTTCTTAACAATTGGTTCAACCCAAATTGCATGAAATTTGACCACATTTTCTTAGGTCCTCTAAATTATGAGTCATAACTACTCCTAAAATGATATGGATATCCCCTTTATGACTGAGAATTCACCAATTCTTTCTACAGATATGTGACAAAGCTTTAGAGGAATAGTTACTCTTTGTATATCCTATAACTTAAATATGATAACATAGATTTAACACTACTGAAATAATGATAGTTGGTGTTATGCTGCATGGCAAAAGATTAGAAGGGAAAGAAAACATGAATATTTACTTTATATGTTAATAAATATGCACAAACATACTCTTCTTTAAATTTTATTTAAAGTGTTATGCTTGCATATATGTATGTGTAGCACATGTGTGCCTAATACTTAAGGGGGTCAGCATAGAGCATTGGCTCTCCTGGAACTGGCATTATAGATAGCTGTGAGTGCTGGGAATTGGACCTGGGTCCTCTGTAAGAACAAGGACTGAGCCATCTCTCCATCCCTACAAACACACTCTTAACAAAACAGAAAAGAAACACTCATAGAGTTTATGTTCCTTATCAAACTGTTTGGATTGGGTGGTATTTCCCATTGAACATAACCACAAGGTGCAGTAATACTAAGTGATACCCTATAAACTGTGCACTCCCTGTGTAATTTTACTTCTGTTGTGTGATAGAAGTTCAGTTCTCCACAGGTCAACTGAGTCAGTCACACCTGCCATTACCATAACTCCCACTTTAGCCTCTTGACTCAAGGACACAGAATCCAAAAGAACCATGGGAGTCTTAGTGTTCAATTTAGTGGAGATAATATCATGCTGCCTTTTAGGAACTGTGTCTCCTAGGCCAGCAGAGAAAAAGGTTGTTGGAGTAAGATATAAATATAAGGTAAGAGATAGCCCCAGGCCTGGCATCTAGACTTCTAGATGGCATGTCTTGTGTTCTGCCTGCTTGGCTTAGCTTGACACATTCAGCCCTGTTCCTGTGGCTTGTCTCTTGGACCAGGAAATTCATTGCCTTCAGCTTTCCTTTGTGAATGCCACACATTTCTGGAATCTCTGATCACTTGGAGTCATGTTTGAAATTTAGGCTTCAAGCTTTTAGCATCTCCTTTTAGGGAACCCAACCCTGTCATACATTCCATTACCTCACAGCCTTCTGAAGCTTTGGGTGAGAGCATTCATAACCTGTTATTCTTCTCTCTTGTCTGCCTACAAAGTCAGTGTAGTGTGGGTGAGGATTTCAAGTTCTGTTGCCTCTAGTGATGTCATTGGCCTCTTCCTGTCAGAGCTGCTGTTGTCAGTGGAACCTGGGCAGTCGGCTGAATTCTTCTGGGCAGTTGTATATGAGCAGGAACCGCATTCAGTGGCATTCTCATTAACATTGCTGCTCTTTTGTCAGAACCCATCTTGTTTGAAACTTCAAACTTATTTAAGCTCTTTTTAATTAACAAACTGTGTTTCTCCTGTTTTTTTTCTCTACTTTTGTATTAATTGTAAAACTGGGTAAGATCAGTGAGGAGCATATTCTGTCTTGAAATTTCCTTTAGCAAAAAAGCAGCTCATCGCTTTGAAATTTGGGCATCATTAGAAATTTTAATAAGTGAGAAAAATATAGTCAGATGCTCTGCTACAGCATCACACAAGGGGCCTTCAGAGTGGTTTCCAGTAGACTCCTCCTTCCCCCATAAGTCTCACAAGTACTGTTATTATTGTCTGTATTTCTATTAGCATTCTACATTCCCATCAGAATTATCCATTAAAGTCTGCTGATAGCATTCTGGAGCATCTCTAGGCCACAACTCCAAACTCATGCACATTCTCTCACATATAAGTACCCCCAGACAACAAACCACATATATAATTTATTAGATTAGTTTACACATTAGGCCTTGGTTATCCAATATTGCCCACCTGCACACTGGAGAGGCACAGTGCACATAGTTATTTAGCTGAATACTTCATCTATTCCAATCCAGTGCTGAAAGTCTGCACTGTCCTGGGGAGCTATTAGTTCACATTAGAAGACTGATGATCACAGTGATGGATACACCTTCTCAGAAGGACGTGAAGGCAGGTGTGTGTACACAGCTTCTTCTATTGACCTCCTTACATATTGGCCAGGGTTTGGAAGGTTTTGTCCACTTTGAGGTCAATTTTCTTTTCTTAGTTTATCCTGTCTGGAAATGTGCTTATAGACACACCTAAAGTTGTATTTCCTAGGTCATTCTAGTAATCAAGACCAACTCCCAAGGTCCATTTTCTATCACAATGTAATCAATACTTAAGACTGGGTAATTTGCAAAGAATAAAGGGTTTTTTTTTTGTTGTTGTTGTTTTTGTTTTTGTTTTTTCTCAGAATTCTGGGGGCTGAGCATCTAAAGTATTGGCTGTTGTCTCAGTTTGGCATCTGGTGCAAGGCCTGCTTGCTACATAATAATGTAGAAAAGGGCATCATAAGAGGAGAGAGCAAGCATGCCAGAGAGCATTTTTTAAAATACAAAAGCCATTTCCTCAATAGTCTATCATATTATTAATGCATGAGATTATTCCATTTATGAGAGTGGACTCCAGATGACTCAGCACCTCCCAGTGACGTCACTTCCAAACATTTAACATATTAATTAGGAGATTTAAATTGCCATCAAGGAAAATTTGAGGGGCATAGGCCAAAATAGTAAGTTGTCCCCATATAAAGAAGAATGATAACTTGGGCGAGATTTATTATATCAGACATTTATCCATTTCTCCAGTAAATGTTGCTGAGACATTAATTTAATGACACTCATGGGAGTCTGAGACATAGGACAGAGACAGCAAGCTGGTGTTTAAGCTCAAATAGGTGTTAACTGTACATCTTCCAGTGGACTCTTGCTGCATTGCTGGACCTAAGGCTAGAGAACAAATTTAATGCTTTACCAGTTTATTCCTGTTCAGACTCGCATCTGCCTCTGCTGATAATGAAGAGAATAATCCTAAACATGAAGAATTGTTTTAACACTAACCATGACAGTGATCTCAGCAGAATGGCTCCCTTCATGCTCCTAGCTTCTTATTGCCATCATCATGATGAAGGAGGATTCAGGCCCAGAGCACAGACAAGACAGGGATACCAAGATGAGCACTGTCATGGACAGCAGTGGTAGACAGAGACTGAAATTTCATAAACCCACTCTCCTTCATTTCTGGGCTTGTCATTTCTGAAGAGCTAGAGGCTGTCATCTAAATGTTCCTCTTTTGTCATCCAAGTACAGGACTCAGCAGCCTCTCAACCTCCTTTCTACCTTTAGAGTAGGAAGTCCCTACGGAGATTTTGAGGCACTGGCTTGGTCTTCCAGGGAAGGACAGACCTATGCCCCATGGGACATGTGGAATGCTGATAATTTAGCATCAGTGAGTGTGAGTGGTGTGTGTGTGTGTGTGTGTGTGTGTGTGTGTGTGTGTGTGTGTGTGTGTCTCATCACGGTTCAAAGCTGGGAGGAGCTTGTTGACCTTAGAGATTGAGATAGCCTGGTGGTCTAGCCTCGAAAGCTCATTAGCTCTAAGAATCACATTTGATCTCTTAAACTGAGATAGAATGCCTCCATGGTCCATAGCCACTGCTGCTTAGCAACCTGGTGAGAGCCTCTTATCTAGCATGCATAAAACCCTAGGTTCAAAACCCAGCATCACAAGGAGGGAAAACAACAGAAAAACCAACCAAATAAACTAAAGACCTAAGGTGCTAAGATCAAATAAAAGGCCTTCAAGTTTTCATTTCATTGCTTAAAAATCTTTAACATCATGTTTGTTTATACAAAGGAAGAACTTCCCATATACATGCTTTGACTACATTTGTTTATTTTATGTATATGAGTGCTTTGCTGTGTGTGTGTGTGTGTGTGTGTGTGTGTGTGTGTGTGTGTGTGTGTGTGTAGCATGTGTATGCTTGTCAGGAGAAAGTATTATACTTTCTAGAACTAGAGTTATGGATGGTTGTAAATCCCTATGTGAGTGCCAGAAAACAGATTCATGTCCTTTTCCAGAGAAACTGGTGCTCTTAAACACTGAGCCCTCTCTTACCCTTGACTTCCTTTTAATTTACTTTCTTACCTTAAATTTTACAATGGGATCTCAGATGTCCTTTAGTTTGAGTTATTACCTATGTGACCACTGGTAAGTAGATTTTCTCTTTAGGTCTTTCTCCATCTATTTGCTACTTAATTAATTTCTGCTTTCTCAGCAGTGAACATGTATGAATTAATCTTCAATTGTTCATGTCTGCTTGTGCTCTACTATTAACCCTACTATATGTTAATCACTGTATCATTTGTTCCTAAAGTTGCTTAGCTCCTTGATGGGTGAGGTTAATGCATCATCTTTCAAGTAAAAACAAATTATTTTCTATATATGGGCTTTTGCCCGTATATGTTTATGTATCACATGAGTGCCTGATGCCCAAGAAGCCCAAAGAGGGCACTGGGTCTGCTGGAGCTGGAGCCACAGATGGTTATGAGCCCTTGTATGTGTGCTAGGAGTTGAACCCAGGTCCTCTGGAAGAGCAATCAGGGCTCTTGGCTGGCAAGCCATCTTTCTAACCTAATGGATTAGGTTAATATTGAACAGCTTCTGTAAAGAATGTTCTTTGGGTTCCTGTAGATTTAAAGCAGGCCTTAGACATTCTTATTACATGACAGAATTGGTTTCTGTCCTAGGTCTCTGAAGATACTACTTTATAATCTCCCCACTCCTGCTTTACTTTTTCTTTTTTTTAATCACAAAAATCATATTCACCACTGTTCCTCCTCCCTCCCTCCCCTCTCCCCACTCATCCCCCAGCTTCCCTCACCCCATCCCCCATCCATTTCCCAGAGAGGGTAAGGACTCTCAGGGTCAATGCAGTCTGGAACATCTAGTTGAGGTAGGACCAAGCCCCTCCACTCAGGATCAAGGTTGAGAAAGGTGTCCTTCTGTAGGGAAGGGGCTCCAAGAAGCCAGTTCATGCACTAGAAATAAATTCTGGTCCCATTGCCAGAGGCCCTACAAACTGACCATGACATTTGACTGTCATCCACATTCAGAGGGCTTCCATATAGCTTCCATATAGCTTCCATGTAGCTGTCATTTCAGAGCCAGTGAGCTTTCAATAGCTTTTGTCAACTGTCTATCTGGATTTCCTCATTAGGAACTTGACCCCTTTACTCATATAATTTCCTTCCTCTCTTCAGGTGGACTGGAAGCTTGCTCCAGTGCTTAGCTGTAGATCTCTGCCTCTCTTTCCCAAAGTTGCATGATGAAGGTTCTATAATGACAATTAGGATTGTCATCCATTTGATTATAGAGGAAGGTCAGTTTAGGCACCCTCTCCACTGTTGCTTGGAGTCTTGACTGGTATCATCTTTGTGGGTTCTTGAGTATTTCTCTAGCACCAGGTTTCTCTCTAACCCCACAATGGCTTTCTCTACCAAGATACCTATTTAGTTGTTCTCCCTCTCTGTCCCTCTCCCAATTCAACTGTCCATCTCCTCATGTTCTCTTCCCACCTCCCCTGCTCCTTCCCCATGTATGATCCCAATCTTCTCTCTTTCCCCTTCCCAGGGGATCCAGGGATGTCTCTCTTGACTGCATCACCAGCCTTTTCAAGTGCGCCTTAGTTTCTCTCCCTGCTGCTGTGATTAAATTCCCTGGTGGAAAGCATCTTCAGGGAGAAAGGATTTATTTAGGCTCACTGTTCTAGGACATAGTCTTTCATGGGAGAAATTCCCATCAATAGGGATTGAGGCAGCTGGATGCAGCGTGCAGTGGTTAGGGAGCAGGGAAGGATGGAAGATGGACACCACTCAGCTTCTTTTATCTTTTCCTTTTTTTTTTTGTATATCTTGTGATCCATACATTTCTATAATAAATTTTCATTGTTTCCACCTTCCTTCCCTTCTCCTATTAAAACCCTTCTTCCCAACATGTCCATGGACAACTTTCATGTTTTGGTTTTGTGTGTGACTCACTGAGTTTGAGTATCTTGCCTGAGCTAGGGTCTTTGTGCCAGAGTTTAATTTATCAGTAGTAATATCACTTTGTTGCATGAATGAAGGAAACTCAGAACCAGATCTCAGGGCAAGGCTGAGATATCAAAGAGAGGAAACACCACAGTTAAATCTCACTCAGCTGTCTTCCAGCTTCCTCAACCTTGCTCCTCCTGGCTTCTACTGCCTGCTCTGTCTTTCTATACCCGCCTTAAATGCCCTCTTCACTCAGTTGTTTCACATCCAGATTAAGATTAAAGGCATGGCATCACTACTACCTGCCTTGGATCCTGGAACTTCCTCTGTAAACTAAAATGACCTCAAACTCAGATTAGCTGGGTTTAAGGGCATAGGATATTGCCTGTGCTGGGATTAAAGGTGTGAATCACTATTCTCTGATCCTCCTAGACTGACTGTAGATAGATCCCTCTGATATCTCTGACTGTTTTTATTAAACTTGAAACATATCCCCACATTACTTAAGAAAATGACACCCCTTCCCAACCTTTAACTGCCAATAGCCCCTCAAGGAGGATGGAGCCTTATGGGTCCCTACCCATCGATGAAGAACTTTTGATGGGCCTCATTATATGCAGTTCTTATGCAGAAAACTCAGCTGCCATGCCTTCATGAAGTGTGACAGCCATGCCATATCTTTCTGTCCTACAGTCCTCACTTGACTATATTGTTTCTGAAGCATCTTAGAATTTAATCTTCATTTCTAGCCTAATTAGGTCTTTGGATTTTCATTTCATATTTGTCTGCTTCTTTCTTAGTGTTTAAAGCTTGATTCAAGTTTTTTCCTTACTCCCTTTGCGTTTGAGGGTGTACCATTCCTACAGAGTGTTACAATACAGTATTTCTCCTCCTTTACATTTGCTTTTGGAAAACATCTGTATGAGGCTTTGTGTTTGGAGTTTTACAGTGTCTTCGAGTTTGGATTCTTGTATTTCACAGACAAGCTGCCAGCTGTGGTCAGGCCCACTATCCATGGTTAATCAACAACCTTTGGCCTTCACAGTAGACTGCACTTTGTAACTTTTGAGTTTTCTTTATTTCCTTATAGCCTTGAGAGTCAACTAATCCACTAATGTTTTATTTATCTTACAGTGTTCTCCACTTTCTTCCCTCATTGCTTCCCCCCTTGCTCTCTCAGTCCTGAATGGGTGCATGAGTCTGTCTTACTGTTTTCTGTCTTTTCCTGCAGAAGCCAGGGTGCTGCCAAGGCTGTGGTGTGGAGCCCCGTGAATGGCTTATCTGCATCCTGTGATCTCTGTGGCAGTTCTCCACCTGGGATGGCCTCCTCAGTTCCAGCTGTTGTTTCCTCAACTTTAGAATTTTTTTTTTCCTCTTTTGATTAAGTTTTTTCTGGGCTCTGTTGGTTGTTTTCACAGGCTTGGAGCAAATGTTTAAGAGAAAAGATAGTTTTATCTCTCTATCAAAATGAGAACTTGCATTCATAAATTTCTCTGTCCTGCCTGGCTGGTCCCACAGCCATTTAGTTCCAAATAATCACACAAGAGGTTATATGAATGATAAACTGCTTGACCTATGACTCAGGCTTATTACTTGCTAACTCTTACTCTTAAACTAGCCCATGATTCTATTTATGTTTGGCCACATGACTTTGTACCTTTTTTTGTTCAGTTCAGCGTTTTCTTCCTGCTTCCTCTGCATCTGGCTGGCACCTGCCACTCTGCTCTTCTGCTTCCCAGAATTCTCACAGTCTGTTTAGCTTCTAGCCAATCAGCATTTTACTAAGCCAATATTTACACTGACAAATATTTACAGTGTACAAGAACTTAGTCCCACATTAATAACTGATATTTGTTCATGGCCCCATCTGTTCTCATCTGGACTGAGAGATATGAGGTCTATGTGATTTAATATGCCTTTTATGTTGGTGCACGGATTTATTGTGGCTGCTTTCATAGTGCCTTCCAGAGATCCACCCTCCTTGTGAAGACAGGGATATGATTAACCCCATTTTGTACATCCGTTCTTCTGCTGTGCCCATGTACCTTACCCCTCTTCCCAAGAGCATCTTTGCTATACTTCTGAAAAGGATACCCCCTTGTTTTTATTGAAGATAATTATTTATGAGCATAGATTATTCTGATGCTATATTCTTTCACTGAGTAGAAATGTAATCTCCTGTGCATCCTCCTTCTGGGAAATAGAACACCTCTTCTCACTTCTACTCACAGTATACACATATCTATAAAAGGCCGCTTTATCAATTGATAATGTAGACTTTTTGCTATCTCTTTAAAGGTGGAAATATGTTAAATTTTTTTTTATGGAATTGAATTTCTGTAAAATCTGTCACTATATTTTGTTTTCTTTAGAAAGTTTTGAGCATAACTAATTTCTATGAGGCTTTAGAAAAATGAACACGCTGATAAATGAAGCAAAAAGTGAAAATTTATCCAGAAAATAAACCATTTGGAAAGCACTGTTCTTGAAGCAGATTTCATGATGATGTGGCTTTCCTTATTGTGGCCACTGGCAAATACTGTCAGATTAAGATTCTTTGTAGATTCATAAAGCTTGCCTCGTCACTGCTTTAGGGACCTCTGGCTAGACATTTCTATTTCCTCAAAGGTCACAGTAGATGCTAATGCAATACAGGGTCATTTCTAAAGGTTAAACATTGTACAGAGTGTACAGCCTTATGGCACCAGAGTCCGATGCTCTCCTTTCTCCTAAGGCCTGAAATATGAGAGCCATGGTTTTAGTGGTGAATTTCAAACTTGGCCTCATATATGCATTTTTTTTCCAGAGAGAGAGAGAGAGAGAGAGAGAAAGAGAGAGAGAGAGAGAGAGAGAGAGAGAGAGAGAGAGAGAGATCCTTTCCCCGTGTAGTTCTTACTCTGCTGAAAGAGTAGCAACAGATACTTTTTGTCTCTAAATTTCACTTATCATCACTACTACCACCACCATCCCCATACTGTATGTGTGTGTATCCATATGCTCCACAAAGCATGTGGAAGACTCAGTTCATTAGGCTTATAAGACACTTTTTTTTAACCTGCTGGGTCACCTTGCTGACCCTGAGCAACAGGATTTTTTATCTTTCACTTGGACTAAGTCATCCACCAGTCATATTCCTGCTCTTGAGAGCAACATGAGAAACTTTCCCTGTTGTTTTATGCTAAGACGTCAGTTTAGGGATGACCTGACCTTGAGCATAGCATACTATTGACCAGCCATTCTGAGAATGATTCTAGTTAATGGGGCAGGTGGTGAGCTCTGGAGAGATACTTGAGACAAAGGCAAAAGCATCATTGACAGATAAAGCAAGCTTCAAAGCCTCAGATAACCATGGGAGGGTACAGGAGAGGTGACACAGAAAAGTCCTGGTAACCATTCGTTCATTTTGGTCTATATTTTTTTTTATTCTTCTCTCAGATATTACATCCCTACCACAGTTTGCCTCCACTTCTCCTTGTCCTACACCCACCCACTTCCCCTTTCCTCAGATCCATTCCTCCTCCATTTCCCTTTAGAAAACAGCAGGCCTCCCAGTGGTATCCATTGAACACGGCCTAACAAATTACAGTATTCTAGGCACAAGCCCTCATGTGAAGGCTGGACAAAGCAATGGAGTAGGAGGGGAAGGGTCCCAAGTCTAGGCAAAAGAGTCAGAGAACTCCCCCACTCCCACTGTTGGGGGTCCCATAAGAACACCATGCTATACAACTATCAGATTTCTACAGAAGTCCTAGCTCAGACTCATACAGGATCAATATTTATCAATTCAGTATCTGTGAGTCCCTATGAGCCCTACTTAGTTGATTTTGTGGGCCTTTCTTTTGGTGTCCTTACCCTTTTGGCTCCTACAATCCCTCCTCCCCTTCTTCTTTAGGGTTCCCCTGGCTCTGCCTAGTATTTAGCTATGGATTTCTTCATCTGCTCCTATCAATTGCTGGATGACACCCTTCTGATGACACTTAGGATAGGCACAGATCTATGAGTACAGCAGAATACAGGATTCATTTCACTGACTTTTTATTTTATTATTATTATTTTATTTTTTTACAAATCATGTTTGGTTCTATCCTGGGTCTTTGGGCTACACTGCCTCTGGTTCCTGGTCATCCAGGCAGTGATTGCCTTGGGCTCCATGTCATGGCATATGCCTCAAGTTGGACTCATTGGTTGAATACACCCATAGTTCTATGCCACCATTACCCCAGCACATCTTGCAGGCAGGGCAGATTGTAGGTTTTGTGGCTCATTAGTGGTCCTAGTCCCACCACTATCATCTGTTTATCTGTTATGTATTGTGCTGATAGTTTTATGTCAACGTGATACAGCTAGGGTCATCTGAAAGAAGAGGACCTCAATTGAGAAAATGCTTCCATAAGATCTGGACGCAGGGCATTTCTTACTTACTGATTCATGGGAGAAGGCCCTGATCATTGCAGATGCCGCCATCCATGGGCTAGTCATCCTGGGGTCTATAAGAAAGCAGACCTTATCAGACTATGAGGAACAAAGCAGTAAGCAGCAGGCCTCCAAGCCCTCTGCATCAGCTCCTGCCTCCAGGTTCCTTCCCTGTTTGAATTCCTGTCTTGACTTCCTTAAATGATATAGAAGTGTAAGCCAAATAAACTTTTTCCTCCCCAACTTTTGGCTATGGTGTTTCATCACAGAAATAGAAACTCAAACTAAGACATATATGTACTATTTATTTTATCTCACTATATATCTATCTATCTACTATTTCTGTAAGTATCATATATTTCTATCATCTGTATGCTATCCATAAACTACTGTTATCTGTCTACCTTTTACTATATATCTATTATATTATTTGCCTATATATATGTATGTATATATGTATGTATGTATGTATGTATGTATGTATGTATGTATGTATATTCCTTTCCTTCTATCTCTCTCTTTTTCCCTCATCACTATCTACCTAACATGTACTCACTCTAATGCCATCACCTTTGTTAGAAGCCTGTTTTGTTCTTTCTTTACTTTTATGACAGTAGGGGCTTCTTGTCCATGGGAACTTGGCTTTCTCTTTAGGCCACCAACCAGCTCCCAAATCATTATACAGAGACTTAATATTTGTTACAAATGCTTGGCTTTATGCTCCTTTCTTGTTAGCTCTTACAACTTATCCAATTTCTCTTCATATACATTTTGCCCTGGGGCTTTAAATCTTTCTTTCCTTCAGTATGTTCTACTCCATCTAGAAGGCTGTTGGCTGTCTGTCTGGCCCCACGCTTCTTCCTCTCTTTCTCCCCTGTTCTCTCCATCCTTCTTTTTTCTCATCTATATTTCTTATACCTATTCTGCTTGCCAGCCTCACCTATCCCTCTCCTGCCCAGCTATCGGCTATTTGACTTGTTATTAGACCTATTAGGTGTCTTAGGTAGGCAAGGTGAAACAATTGCAATACATCTTTACATAATCAGACAGATGCAGCACAAACAAATGTAACTCATCTTTACATCATTAACAAAGGCAGCAGAAACAAATATAACACACCTTTACATAGTTAAAGTAATATTCCAAATCATAAACAAATGTAACACATCTTTGCCTAGTTAAAATAATATTCCACAACATTGTTCTCTGGGGCTGCTTTTTCAAGATGAGCTGTTCTTTCCCTAGGCAGCTTCATGTATTCTATCCTGGAAGCAGCATGGCTCAGCTTCAGGATAACTTAGCCAGGGTAGCCATTTATGACTTCTCAGAGAACCCCTAACATTCTCAGGGTTTGGTCTTTTACTTGATGCCAGAGAAAACTAGCTCTTCTTTCTAAGGTGTGCCGCCCCAGCCAGCTGCAATCAGCTTCTCCTGGGTACTGGAAGCTCATTCCAACATTTCTCAAACTCAGAAGACAAGTCTGACCCTGAGGAGACATTCTCAGCCCTTACATCCACACTTACGTGGATAGTTTTCATCACGGTCTTTTTGTGATGTTACATTTGGTTTGAATGACAGTGATGTTTTCCAGCATGAGTTTTCCTGGGTCACCTGATCATCCAAATGTCCTCATCAGCACTTCGATATCTACTGTAAATAGCTGAGTGTTTGGGAAATGTTTTTCTGTGTGAATTCTTTCTGCTGCTTCCACAAATATTCTGTGAGGTTCTGGGCATAAAAGTGACAGGCTCCTGCAATGTGGGTGTTACCCTCGGGTGTCCTCCATTGAGAGTGGCTGAGTGTGTGGTCCAGGCCAGGACTGCTGAGAAGGCACTGGTATCTGACAGAGCCTGGTCCAGTGGAGTGGAGAAGGCCACCAGTGAGGAGTCACATCTGTGAGTATTCTTTCACATCAGAATCAGCCATCGGGCCTGAGAATGAAGCTAGAGTGCCACCCAGGGCAGGAGGCCATGCACGCGCTGTCTTTCTAGATTCAAGTCCATTTTCTGTTCTGTCATTCACAAGAGCAGGTGAAAATGTAACAATCCTTAAGCCCAGCAAAATCTCCAAGAAGGCCTTGTGCCATTTTATCCAATTTCCTTATTGAAGATTTGTCAGTTTAAATAAGTCAAAAACATGAACAGAAACTCATTTTAGAAATTCAAATCTGTATTTGAAAAGGTGATTTACTTTCCCTTTGATCAAAATAGTGATGCTATTGTGTCTGTTAATATATCTCTATTTATCTTTCTAGCCTTTTAATAACATGCCAGTTTCCCACTAAGTTTAAAATCAAACACCCTTACTTTCTAAAACTTAAATAGCTCAGTCTTTACTCTCTTGTGAGCTGGACATTGCAATTAAATTTATAGCATCTTCATGGTTTCCTTTGTATTTCCCTCCCTAAATAACTCACAGAAATTACAAAGAATAAAGGATCAAACAGTTCAATTTCTGCATGTGAGATTTCTCCATCATGATAATATTTTATCCATTGTTCTCTCAGCTTCCAAAGGACAATATTATACCCTTGAATTTTTTTATACTAAATTTAGGCTCTCCAAACACTGGGGTATTTTACTTCAAAACTTACCTTAAAAGTCACCTGTAAGATATTATTTTTTTTGAAATAAATATTTTGTTATTAATTGTTGAGAATCTCATATAATGTATTTTGATCACATTGATCCGTTTACCCCTACCAGACACACTACTGATTCCCTGTACCCAGCTTCCTTTTTTAAATTTTAATTTAATAATCCATTGACTCTGGTTTGTGCTGTCCATATATGCATTGAGTGGAGCTGGTGCTGAGGGAAGCTTCTCATCACATAATTCTTTGTACAAAGAGGATTGTTTTGTTTCTTTGGGGGTGAATGTTTTTGAAAATTTTTAAAGAAGAAAAATATGTTCTGGACTTGGGATGAATAGTATGTTCACTAAAATAGCAGTTCTGTAAGACAAAATAGAACTATTTACTTAAAATGTGGCTTATCTTATAATCAACATTAAAACAATGACACAGGATCAGTCTGAAGGCTTCTGTAGAAGGTCTTTCCAGAGAACATATATTGACAGCACTTGTACACTGTGGTTTGGCGGTTAGAAATAACTCCCCAAATAGCATTTAAACTAAATACTGTGCACGGAGATACCATTTTGTCACCAAATTAGAAATGTTTAAAAATTGCTTATGTGTTTTTTATATATTCTGTGTTAACTATATCTGTGCTGTCCGTGTATAGCATGGAGACACCTGCTGAAGTGTAGTAGATTTACCAGGAGCCCCACTTAACTCTCCCTCCCTAAGAAGCCATAAACTGTCAAAAGGTCCTCAGTTAGTGGTAGGGGCTTAGGAGCCCCTCCCCTTCAATGCTAGAATGTTGACTGGCTTGATTTTGTACTGGTCTTGCACAGGCAACCACAGCTGCTGTGAGTTTATGAGCACAGTGGTCCTGTCATATCCAGAAAACACTGTGTTTGCTCTGATGGTATGGAGGAAGCATGCATATAGGGTTGGAGGGTCTGGGGATTTCTACTCTTTCCAGGTTTGGTACTCATGAGGTAGGGGAAGTGTGCCAGAATATGGGAGCTGTGGGTCTCTTATCTGACTTAACTGGCCATTTACAGTATGGTGAAAATGAGGAGGCAGACTTGGGAATCCCTTACCTGTTCAAACCAGGTGCTAGAGAGTAGGGGAGATATCTTGAATTGTTTTTCAGTTTGCTTTTCCTCTCTATCTTTCTTTTGAAATAAAATTCCTTCTGAGAAATAGTCAATATTGATTGTTGATAGTGAATATATATGAATGTCTCTGAGTATATATCATTTTAAAGTATTGAAATGGAAACTGCTCTATATGCTGTTTATTTAACCTAAAGCAGCTCAAAGGCAGTCTCTCTGTGTCATTCACCCACTCTGTAGGGGTTCACTGTAGGGGTTGACCTGTTGGCTGATTGTGTTTCCTGGACTTCCTGGTACATGACATTGGGATACTCATACATCTCTAGAACACAGATGCACAGGCAGAATTGTTAGTGTAATGGTTCTTGGTTACTCATTCACTTGGTTATTTCTAGATTACCCAGCATGAGATAGCAGCCTACTTTCACTAAAACTATGGTGAAGGTATTTTAACATTTAAACAATTTTTTTTAAAAGATGGTTTTTTATATATAAATTTTAAAACTTTTCTAATTTGGTGAAAAATGATATCTCAGTGCATAGTATTTAATTTAAATACTATTTTGGGAGTTATTTCTAACCACCCAGCCACAGTGTACAGTGCTGTCAATATATGTTCTCTGGAAAGACCTTCTACAGAAGCCTTCAGACTGATCCTGTGTCATTGTTTTAATATTGATTATAAGATAAGTTGCATTTTAAAGTAAATAGTTCTATTTTGTCCTACAGAAGTGCTATTTTAGTGAATGTACTATTCATTCCAAATCCAGAATATTCTTTTCTTCTTCTAAAATTTTCAAAAACATTCACCCTCAAAAAATCGAAACAATGCTCTTTGTATGAAGAATTATGTGATGAGAAGCTTCCCTCAGCACCAGCACCACTCAATGCACCCTCTTTCTCCTCCCACTACAGAATCCACTAGCAGGAAGATATACACTGCAGCTTCCCCAAGGCTGTCTCTCCAAAGCCTCCTTTTCAGTCAGGGCAGTCCAGCCAGTCTGCAGCTGCTTCCCCCTAAGACGCCCCACCACAGCCATGCTCTTTTCCCCCTCCAGAACACAGAAACTGGAGAAAATATTCTTAGATATTCGTATCTCACCATCTTTTAAAAAGGAGGAAAGGAAGATAAAAACCATGAGGTATAAAGGTCATTAAAGCTCATTAAAGGAAAGTACTTCATCTTCATTCAAAGCTTTCCAACCAGGAGAAAATATCCATCACATCGCTGTAATTACAGTGAGGTCTAATGGGACATTGAAATTCATGATGTGCTCCAAGGAAACTTTAGTTACATATTTCATACTCTCTAGATTAGGGCTAATCTTTGCAAAGTGTTGAGCAGGGGTTAGGAAGAAGCTCACAAACTACAGGTAAAAAGGAACAAATAATAGTGTGCTGTATTACAAGATCCACAGTAAAACATGAAGATTAGAAAAAAACTTAAAGAAAGTTAAAAAGCAGAAAAGAAGATAGATTTTGTAAGTACAGGCTGAAAATCATGATATGAAAGACCATAAAAGTACTAGACTGTAAAATACAAAAAGCATCAAATATATGGCAGCAAATAAAAGACAATGGTGATGGACAGGTGGACAGTGTTACCTCTGTCATGACAAAAACTGCTGGACACACTTACCATGTTCTCTCTCTCCCCTTTGAGAATTTTGTACAATTTATGTTGAACATTGTCACCCCTAGACCTTCCAGATGTGCCCTTCTTCAATATTCACCCAATTTTATGCTTCTTAATTTTTTTTAAGGGAGTCTAATTTGTGCTGTGGATACTGACTGCTTGGGCGCACAACCATGCACACTGGAGCATACATATCTGCCCAGAGATATAGGCCTTGTGGGTCTGGAACTTACTCACAGAGATTCTTCTACCTCTGCCTGGGATTAAAGAGTCCTTTTCAATAATTATATATATGTAAAAGGTGTGTTTTGCTTTGTGACAGATGCCAGAAGCCAGGGTCACACTGGTGCTAGTTTCATAAAGATAAGTCTTTGTCACAGCTCTTCTAAAACTCAAACAACACTAAATTGCCTTCATTTTGTGATTGATTTATGCACTGGACAAAAAAATATGGGGCTCCAGGTTTCCTAGCTTCAAAAGTTGGTGGCTTCTTGAATTAGGCTAAGTGGATCCGGGGTTCATCTGATGGGATGGGGTGCATTTGAGAAGAAAGCCAAAAAGATAAGGAGTCCTGAGTGGGCTGATGTGAGCTGATGTGAGTAGATTGATTGAGGATGTCAGGATGGAACAGGGAAGGTTAGGGTGTGTGTGCGATGCCTATTCAGTAGGGAAGCTAGGGTGAGAGCAGACATCTTCTCCCCAGGAAGCTGTTCACAGGGTGAGAGCAGACATCTTCTCCCCAGGAAGCTGTTCACAGGGTGAGAGCAGACATCTTCTCCCCAGGAAGCTGTTCACAGGGTGAGAGCAGACATCTTCTCCCCAGAAAGCCTATGCACAGGGTGAGAGCAGACATCTTCTTCCCAGGAAGCTGTGCACAGGGTGAGAGCAGACATCTTCTCCCCAGGAAGCTGTTCACAGGGTGAGAGCAGACATCTTCTTCCCAGGAAGCTGTGCACAGGGTAAGAGCAGACATTTTCTCCCCAGTGTGCACAGGGTGAGAGCAGACACCTTCTTCCCAGGAAGCTGTGTACAGACTTGGATTACTACAATCCTCTGAGCATCTTCACTGCTCTTCACTGGGTCATTTCCAGTTCTACTTTATGCTTGGACCCAACTGTCTCCATTATGTCAAATGCATAGCTTTCCCCGACTTCAGGGGACAGGAATGTCAGCATCAGAGAACATCAGCTGGAATAGGACATGGGAGTCATTCCATGGCCTTCCAGACAGCCGACATTTTATGTGTCTTCCAGTACCTGGACAGCAAGTCTGGAACAGACAGATTGGTGGTGGGATGGCTCCTTTAAACAGGGGAGGAAACCCTGCCTCCCAGTGGTCCTTCCTTTCAGTGCTGCTTGTCTTTATGGATCCTGACTCAACAGTGTCCACTCAGGCTGAATGCTACCACTCATTCTTGTTCTTTTCTGTCTTCACTTAGAACTTCTCAGCTCTTGTCTTCCATCCATACTCTTCCTCATTTATCCTGAGCAGGAGTGAGTGCCTCTACCTCCTCAGTCACATGTGGGCTTGTCGGAACAGAAGGGAGTGCACCTGCCTTTCTTTCGTGCTCCACACACGGAGCCTCACTTGGATTGTTTTGTTTTGTTTTTACATGGAGAATGGTGAGGGTAAATATCTATTATCCTAGCTAGGGTTACCATTGCTGTGATGAAACGTCATAACCAAAGAGACTTGGACAAGAAAGAGTTTATTTGGCTTACACTTCCACATCATCAAAGGCAGTGAGAACAGGAACTCAAACTGGGCACAACCTGGAGGAAGGAGCTGATGCAGAGGACGTAGAAGGATATTGCTCTTTGACTTGCTCTTCATGGCTTTCTCTTCATGGCTTTCTTAGCCTGGTTGCTTATAGAACCCAGAACTACCAGCCCGGTAGTGGGCCCTCCTACATTAATTATGAAAGTGCTCCCCAGACAAACTTACAGCCTGATCTTATGAAAAAATGGTGATTTTAGTTTCTCTCAAGTTGACATAAAACCAGCCCATACAACTGTGTTCTCTTTGCTTAAAGTGTCTCCTGTGTCTCCTTCTGAGGCTTGGTGAAGCCAAACATGAAACAAGTATCTGTAATTTAAAATAGACAATGGCATTTGTTGCCTCAGTGTCTGTGTGTCATGGAGGATTTCTTCCCCATCCCAAGACTGTGGTGAGTGTCACATGATCTTTTGATCATCAAATTATAAGGTGAACATTTAGGTAGTAGGATCAGGGATTTATTTATTGCTTGCTTGTTTTTCAATCATCTCGGAGAAAGGAACTTTAAAAATAACTCTGTTTCTCATAAAAAATAAGAACTTTTCTGGAAAGACAATCATGTGTGTCATCCAACTTACTGAAGGGCTCTCAAAAGTTTTTTCAAAGGTTATTTTTGTTTTGTTTTGTTTTTAATTTGGCCACATAATGTGAATATGAAGACTTAAGCAACATTCTTCTTGTCCCTGGAAATGCTTCCTGCCTGAGGGAGGCTAAAGGGGCAGAGCTGACTGTTCCTTCTTATTCCCCACCCCTTGGGTGTTAGTACTTACTACTCCATGACTTTGTATGTGTGTGTGAGTGTACGTGTGTATGTGTGAGTGTATAGATGTGTGTATATGTATGTGTGTATATGTGTTTGTGTGTATATATTTGTGTTTATGTGAGTATATGCATGTGTGTGTGTATATGAATGTGTGTTTCCACAGAGTGCGTAATTCCTGAGCTTTGCTAGGGTTCCTGTTGAAGTGTGGTCCACAAAAATCTCTCTGAGAAAGTCTTTGGTCTGAGCCATGTGAGGGTAAGTCAGCAGGTGTGGACATAAGGTCAGGTTGGAGAGCCCATGTGGAAAGGCCACATGGAGGGAATGAAAAGCCCAGACTGGGCCTGAGAGACCATGTCAGGATTTTTTATTTTTTTTTATTTTTTATTTTTTTTTGGTGTTCAAGAAACCAATCAGTAGGGCATTTATGTATGTATGTATGTATGTATGTATGTATGTATGTATGTATGTATGTGTATATGCATGTATGTATATATCCATCCATCCACCCACCCACTCATCCATCCATCCATCCATCCATCTATCTATTTATGTCAACATCATTCTCTTACTCTTTATGGCCATCATGGTAGCCAGTATTCAGTCAGGGGGCATCCATAATGTATACATGTAAGACCTGTAAGATTATAGACATGTCCTGATGCAGCATTATGTGACAAAGAACCTCCAAAATGCTGTTGGTGTTCTTTTGTTTTAGTCATTTACTGCACAGGGCCTGCCCCTAAGAATGGTTTGTTTGTCCAGCAGTGTCTGTTGGAGAAAATTAAGCTTTCCTTTGTGAAAGATTATTTATTGGAGATTCCTTCTGGGTTAGGGATGAGGCTTGTGTTTGCTTTTCTTAGTGCTGAAACTCCACTTGGCTTAAATCTTTGCAGGCTCTGTGCACACTGTCACAGTCTCTGTGAGTCCAATTGTTCATCAGTCCTGCAGAAGGCCTCATTTCCTTGATGTCCCCACCCCCAACAGCTCTTACAATCTTTCTGCCTCCTCTTTTGCAGGGTTCCCTGAACCCTGAGGTGGGAGGTTTAATGTACACGTCATGTTTAGAACTGATCGCTCTAAGGTCTCCTACTCTCTGTCTAGTTGTGGGTCTCTGTATTTGTTCCCATCTGATGACGGCTGAGCAAACACTGGTCTGAGCATACCAGAATGTTGCTAGCAGTCCGTAGTTGCTACATTCCTTTCACAGAGCAGTAGTGTTTGGTTTTCTCCTGGACCTCTGGCCTATCTAGTTTCTGGTTCTTGGCCATCAGAGCAGTGTTGAGGATGGGTTCCATCTCTTGGAGGAGGGCTTAACTCCATCAGATATCAGTTAATGGTTCCCACGAGCTCTGTGCCATTATAGCACCAATGTATCTTGCATGCAGGCCACCACTGTAGATGGATGGGCTTATAGCTGGATTGGTGTCTATTTTCTCCTTTGGTAGTTTGTATAAATAGCAGCCAAAGGGAGTGAGGGCTCAAGGTAGATATCAGCTCATCTTTTCTGTGTTTGGTGAGTTATATAGGTGTTGTCTTCAACAATAGGTTCTTACCATCAGTTTGTGGAGAGCAGCAGTCATCTGGGTTGTTTGGGGTTTCCACGAGGCCCCTTTGGCCAACATTCCTGGTATTAAAGGTTTTGTTTGGTGGTGAGAGATGTCTAGCTAGGACTTTCTCTCCCCTATTATTTGGTAATACCATATATATTTCTCAGGTGGCCCTTAGTTTTGGTGTCTCTCCCTGTATTCTCTTCACTTCCCCCCTGTTCCCATCCATGCCCTGGCCAGTGAGGGTCTTCAACAGAGACTCTAGAAGAGGAAAGGTGAATGACCAGGACAAGAGACACAAAGAATTGGCAACAAGTCAAATTTCTGATCAAGTTGCTATATTTTATTTTTCTCAGGCAGGTTTTATAGCAAGATAAGCAGGAAGTAGGTGCAGGTTGGAGAGTTCTCAGAGCCAGGTTGCCTAGCAACCTAACTACAACTTGTTCTCAGTAAGGGTCAGTTGCACAGGTACTGGAACTTGGGCTTTTTCCAGGGGCTTTGTGTGGTTTCTATGAAATAGCCCAGGCAGAGAGGGAGAATAGAAACTTGGTTTCTGGGAGGGGAAATAAGAACTTACTCTCTGGGATAGAAAATAGAAGCTTAGTCTGACAGCAATATGGCATGGCTCTTGTTCATCCCCAGCACAACCATACCATTTTATCTTGCAGTTCCAGCCACCCCTGTCCATCTATAACTATTTATTCTATTTCTCATTCTTCGGAAAGCCCTTCCCTCTCCCTAGTTGTCACTCTGTACCTAACTGCTGTTGTATGGATTGGGGCCTGCTTATTGAAGTTTAGCAGCTAACATTTACTTTAAGCAAATACATCTTTTGGGGTCTGAGTTACTTAATTGAAGATGACTTTTTTTTTAGCTTTATCCATTTACTTGCATTTTTTTAAATATATAAGTAATATTCTATTGTGTAAATGTACCACACTTTTATACATTCATTTGTTGACTGTTTTTAATTTATGGCTGTTATGGATAGAGCAGCAATGAACATCATGAACCCGAACATGAACATATGTCCAAATTAGTATAGTTGAATTTTGAGGTTTCTTATTTACAGCTTCCTGAGGAACCATGACACTAATTTCCGTGGTAGCTGAACTAGTTAATCCCACTGTCAGTGGATGAGGATTCTGCTTACTCCACATCCATGCCAGTGTGGGCTGTCATTTGTTCTATCGGTCTTGGGATTCTGACTGGTATAAGATGAAATCTCAAAAGTTTTGATTTGCATTTTTCTGCTGACTATAGATGCTGTTAAGTGATTCTCAGATGGTGATGGCTATTCTTGGTAGTCAACTTGATTACATCTGAAATTAACTAAAACTTAATTGGCTGGGCACATCTGTGAGAGCGTTTTTCTTAATTTAATTATTTGAAGACTCACTTCTAAGCTGGATCTTTGAGCTTAGAAGATCTACCTTCAATCTGGGCCACACCTTCTTCTCTTTAAGAAAGGAAGGACACTTCTCTTTCTTTGCCTGCTTGCTCTGTCACTCATTAGCAACCCCCCGCTCCCAGCATTAGAGCCTACCTCTTTAGGATTCTACTGTATGCTGAACAACAGCTGGGTTGTTGGACTCTTGGGCCTTCCATTAGTAGATAGCCATTGTTTTACTAACTGATAAATTTCATTTTCCTCTAAATAGATTAATTCAATAAGTTCCGTACCTTAGAGAGCCCTAACCAATAAAGATTTTGGTAACAAGAGTGGGATATATTTAGTGTTCTTTGTTTAGATTTCTAACCAATTTTTAAATCAGGTTGTTTGCTTTCTTGGTGTTTATTTAAAAATTTTTTTAATGTATTTTAGATATTGGCCCTCTATTGGGCGTGTAGTTGGTAAAAACCTTTTGTAGTCTCCTATTTGTCTGAATGGCAGTGTCCTTTGCCACAAAGAAACTTTTCAGTTTTATGAGGTTTAATTTATTGTTTCTCTTAGTGCCTATGCTATCAGGGTTCTGTTCAGAAAGCTTTCTCTGTGCCATGGGTTCAAGGCTATCCCCCACATTCTCTTATTCTCTTCTATCAAGTTTAATGTGTCTGGTTTTATGTTGAGTTTTTTTTTTTTTTTTTTTGTGTGTGTGTGTGTGTGTGTGTGTGTGTGTTCAGGGTGATACATTGTGGATCTGTTTGCATTCTTCTCTGTGTAGCTGTCCAGTATGACCAGCACCATCTGTTGAAGATGGTCTCTCTTTTTCCAGCAGGGTCTCCCTCCCTCCCTCCCTCCCTCCCTCCCTCCCTCCCTCCCTCCCTCCCTCCCTCCCTCCCTCCCGTCTTTCTTTGTGGCTTCTTTATAAAAAAGCAGGTGTCCAGAGGTATGTGGACTTATGTCTATGTCTTCAATTTGATTCTGTTGGTCAAAATGTCGGTTTTTATGTCAATACCATACTGTTTTTATTATTTTGCAGTTTTATTACTATATACATCATGAAATTGGGGATAATACTGTGGCAATTATTTCATTATTCATGATTGGTTTAGCTATCTCAGTTTTCTTGTGTTTCAATATGAAGATGAAAAATGTCCTTTTACTTCTGTGAAGATTGTGTTGGAATTTTTATGGGGATTGCATTGAATCTTTATACGCTGTTGGCATGATTGCCATTTTTTAAAATGATATTAATCCTATTGGTCCACAAGCAATGAAGGTCTTTCCATCTTCTGATAGCTTCTTCAGTTTTTTCTTTAACATTTTAATGCTTTTATTATATAAGCCCGTTACTTGCTTGCTTATCTCAAGTTATTCCAAAATATTTTGCTATTTAAGGCTATTATGAAAGGTATTTCTTATCTCATTTCTCTCTCAGTCTACTAGTCTTTGAATATAGGAGGCCTACTAATTTTTGTTTGTTAATTTTGTATCCAGCTACATTTTTTTTTTTTAAAAAAATCAATAGTAGGATTTTCCTGGTGGATTTTTAAAGGTCATTTATGTACGAAATCCTATCACCTGCAAATAAAAATCCTTTTATTTTTTCCTTTATTATTTATATCCTTTTGATTTCCTTAAGTTGTCTTATTGCTCTAGCTAAGAGTTTAAGTGCAATATTAAATAGGTTTGGAAAGAGTCTATGACCTCGCCTTGTAACGGATTTTAGTGGAAATGTTTTGAGTTTCTCCCCATTTATGTTGATACTAGCTATGGCCTTACTGTTTTATGTTGAGGTAATGTTTCTTTTATCCATAATCTCTCCAGGATTTTTTTTTTTTTTTTTTACCATAAATGGATGTCAGATTTTGTTAAAGGCTTCTTCTGTGTTTAATGAGATAATCATGCACTTTTATATTTCAGTTTATGTGGTGAATTATATTTATTTATTTACATAAGTTGAGCCATCTCTGGGCATGAAGCCTACTTGAAGATGATGGATGCTTTTTTGACATGTTTTTGTATTCCGTTTGCAACTATTTTGTAGAGAATTTTTGCATCTATGTTCATAAGGGAAATTGACCTATAATTCTTTTTCTTTGATACATTTTTATGTCATTTAGGTATAGGGGTAATTGTAACCTCATAAAAAGGATTAGGTGATATTCCTTGTGTTTCTGTTTTGTGGAATAATTTGAAGAGTGTTGGTGCTAATTCTTCTTTGAAAGTCTGATTGAATGCTTCACTGAATCCTTGTTCTCTATTGGGAGACATTTAATTACTTCTTTTATTTGACTGAGTGTTATAAGTCTGTTTAAATTGCTTATCTGATCTAAGTGTAACTTTGGTAGGTAGTATTATATATCAAGAAAAGTATCTCATTAGCTATTTTTAACAAGGCAAATGTCTCCAAAGTCTGGGCCACCACTGGATTGAAAAAATAAGGTGTTTTTTTTTTTTTTTTTTTTCCCTTCAGAAAATGTCTCTTTTCTACTAGGCATCTTCTACTGTGTAAGGAATCATGTTGACAGCATTGATTTACCCCATTGGTTTGATCAAATGTGGGCACTGGTAGGTAGGAGTGTGGACACAGAAACTGGGTGCTCATACCATTATGGAAGGTGGATAGACCCTCCACACAGGCATGAGACCCTCTATACACTAGAGGTAGATCCTCTACACATGGATGTGGATATTCCACACATGCAGGGTCAATCCTCCAACCAACCACACATGCTAGATAGACCTTTTACCTCTGAGGCATTAGGGAAGTTCTGTCCCACTTTTCAGCTAGATATGCAGCCTTGAGAAATTGGGTGGTAGGGTTGTCAGGACACACATCCTATATATATATATTTATATTTATATATATTACTCTCCTCAATTTAGCTCCAAAGTGGCCACTTTTCTCATAAAGTGTTTTCTTTTAGGTGGAAAAGTTTTAATATCATAAGCATTCTTTGTGCACTTATGAGTCCTGATGAGACTTTGTACTTCTTTCAGATCCCTTGGATGTTTAAGGTTTAAAGACACCATAGTGAAAAATAAAACTTTATACTCTTAAAAACTCTAAGTCTTTTAAGTGTAGATCAATATATATCAGAGACAAAGTTAGAAAGCAGTGCTTATACACCCAAGCCTTCCTTTCCTATCCAGAGTCCAGGCACATGGCGTCTTTGTCCTGCTGAACTGGGAGGGTATCCCCATGCCAGCGTAGCCAGGCAGTAGAAATGGAACTTTTCTGAAGTGCACCATTGTTTGAAAGCATCTATGTTTCAGTGTATGGGGAAATGTCTACTGTAATTACCCTTAAAGGCCTGGCTGAATCATATGATCTTAGAAGTAGGATGGAAAGCCAAGGATTCAGACTCAAATTCAGCGCTGTCTTCTGAACTCAAACTCTGCCTTGTTTACTTGTGAGGATTACTGCTGCTGCTGTCTCTTTGCCAGGGTCCCTTGTGCACTTCTGTCTGGTTTGGTCCCCATTTACATTATCTCCCAGGACCCAGCACTCACAGCCCATGAGTACCTCTGTGTGGAAGTCTTGGGTTCTTCAGCAGCTATTTCTGCTGTCACATGACCAAAGCATCTCCAGATTCTAGGCATCCCAGCTTAATCATTCTTTGGCAGACCCCTTTCCCCACTCCACGCCTAGCTAATTGCTAAATCTTGACAGGTGTATGGGTCTGGCCCTCCAGGGGCTCCTCACTGTCAAACTTTGCTCTTGTATCTTGAAATTCTGAAGAGGTTTTGAATAGGGCCTCAAGTTCCTCTGCTCTGTTAGCGCTTCCTGGGGCTTTGTCTTCTGCTTTAGCTGTGCCTTGAGAAGTAGTTGTTACTGTACCTCTCATCACTCACCTTACACATAGCGCCTGCAGGGTGTTAAACAAGGAAGAACTACTTTGCCCTGGACTAGATGGAAGGGTAACTGTGTTACCCTAACATGATGTCAGCCCCTCATGATCCTGATGCTCTAGCACTCAGTGTCCTCCAGGGTCTCTGGTACAGCCTATTCAGCCCCAGCAGTCCTTACATAGCTTATACAAATGCACATGCTACACCTTCCAGAGTAGGGATTCCCTTCCAGGTGTTTTATGTAGGCCTCAATGATAAGCATCATCAAGTAGCCCGGTGAAGTTCTGCATGGTAATAGAGTAAGGAGAAGCAGCACAGAGCTTTGTGCCATACAGAGAAAGAAATATGCCAGGACTGAGAGTGTGAGATTCTGAATGCCTGAATACTCTGTTAAAGAATGGACCCAACTGCAGCACTGTTACTGCCCCACATAGACCACGCCACACTGACTTGTTGTATAGTGAGCCTCGTCCCCATGACTAGTCTCCTGCCTGACCTCTTCTCCAGATACCCTCCATTATCTTACTTCAGTTGACTTGATCACCTCATAAAGAGGAACCAGATGGTTCTCCAGTCTTCTGTGATGGGCACATTTTATGACTCTATTTTTGTCACATGCCTTTAGGAAGTAGAACTGCAATGTAAATAATGAAAATACAAAAGAATGTTCTAGGTGAAAGTGCCTGGGGGCAGTTTCTGTTTTTTATATACCAGAACTGTTCTATTTCTGTGTCATGAAATTGGGCTTTTCTGATTTCACACACCAGAAACCTGGAAAGCCTTTCCCTTGAACTTTCAAGAAGAGAATTTAGAGAATTTAGCTTGAAGTTTGAAATTTGTATCATTTTGTCTTCCTTTATAAGAAGTGCCTAGATGCAACATACCTTAAAGTTCTCAGTGAACAAAATACAGTGCCCAGCTTGCAGAATGCACCAAAGGGGATAGAGGTAAGATTCTAACAATTTCTTAGTCTAGTTATACTCATGGATTTGTTAGGGAATTCTTTTTTCCTCCATACTAAACCAGGAAACATTTTGTTGCTGTTTTTTTTTTTTTTTAATATTTTGCTATGTTCTGCGATGGATGGTCTTTAGTTTTTTAAAAAATGTTTGTTTGTTTGTTTGTGTTTGTTTGTATCAATGGCTCATTCTTTTGTACTGTGGAATAGTATCCCATTCTGTGAGTTTATTGAATTACATTTACCTATCTCTTTTTAAAATATAATTTAAATGTTTTAATTTTGATGAATTCCATGCAAGAGTAATAATGTATTTGTATCATTTCCACCCCTCTAGCTCACTCCCTTTCAGTTTTATGACCTGTTTTTTAAATTATCAAACACACACACACACACACACACACACACACACACACACACACACCCTCTTTGGGTCATTTTCTGTGCTTGTCTACTCAAGCAAAGTCTTCAAGTGTTTAGTCTTTGTAAGTATCTGCCTTTTTTGAGCAAATATCTGATCATATAATGACTGGTCAAATGCTAAATGTGTGAATAGATTTTTAATTGTCTGTCAGTTTGTATATGACAATTTTAAGGTATTTTCCAAATGATGTCTTCTATTCCTACCAGTAGTGGATAAGAATTTCCATTTCCATGCATTTTTTAATATTTCCAACTGTAGTAATGAATTACATTTCACCATGTTTTTTTTTCTATTGTGGCAAACCATTTATTTGCATTACAAAAGTTCAATGTTTTAAATTGCACATCTCAGCAACATTTCAGACATTCACACTGCTGTGTAATCACAGCCCTGCCCATCTACTGAACACTTTGTATCTTGCAGATGTGTCAATATCATTAACCACCTGTGCTGTTACTACTTCATCTCAATTGGAAACCTACCTTTGTATTTGCTTTGTGTTTGTGTGTGTTTGTGTGTGCTGAGAAGAAAGCTGCAAAGATAGGGAGTCCTGGGAGTGCTGCTGTGAGCATATTAATAGAGGACCTCAGGACGGGACAGGGAAGGTGAAGGAGGGGGTGATGCTTACTTAGTAGAGAAGGTAGAGGGAGATATCTTCTCCCCAGGAAGCCTGTGCACAGGGTGAGAGCAGACATCTTCTCCCCAGGAAGCTGTGCACAGGGTGAGAGCAGACATCTTTTCCTCAGGAAGCTGTGCACAGACTTGGGTTACTAGTCCTTTGGGCACCTTCTCTGATCTTCACTGGGCCGTGTCCAATTCTACTTTATGCTTCAAAGACTTAAAGTTTTTGTTGTACAAGTCTTTCACTTGCTTGGTTGTAGTTACCCCAAGACAGTTTATATCATTTGTGCCTATTGTAAAGGTTGTTATTTCCCTAATGTCTTTCTCAGCCATTTGTCCTTTGGATATAAGAAGGCTACTGATTCTTTTAGTTAGTTTTATATCCAGCTATTTCCCTGAAGATGCTGTGAGCTGTCATAGTTTCCTGGTTCTCCTTTTTGGCATTTCTCATGTATGTCTCCTATCATCTGCAAATAATGGTACTTTAACTTCTTTCTTTCCCATTTGTATCCCAGTCTCCTTCAAGTACTATGTTGAATAAACACAGGGAGAGAGGACATCCTTGTTTTGTTTGTGACTTTAGTGATTTTGCCTGAGTTTTTCTTTATTCAATGTGATTTTGGCTTGCTGTGAATTGCCTTTGCTCTGTTGAACTATGTCACTTGTGTCCTTTTCTCTCCAATACTTTTACTATGAAAAAGTATTTTTTTTTCTTTCAGTTTGTTTGTATGGTAGATTATTTGAGTGATTTTCTTATGTTGAACCATCCCTGCACTTCGGGTTTAAGCCCATTTGATGATGGTGGATGATCTTTTTGATGTGCTTTTGGGTTCTGTTTTCCAGTATTTGAGTATTTTTGCATCTGTGTTCATGAGGGAAAGTGGTCTATAATTTTCTTTGTTGAATCTTCATGTGATTTGGGTGTTGGGGTGACTGTGGCCTCATAAAATGAATTTAGTATGGTTCCTTTTGTTGCTATTTTGTGGAATAATTTGAGGAGTGATGGTGTTAGCTCCACTTTGAAATTTTTGCACTGAAGCAGTCTGGCCTTGGGATTTTTTTGGGGGGGGGTGGACTGGGATACTTTTAATGACTGCTTCTCTTTCTTAAGGTTTATCAGTCTATTTAAATTGTTTATCTGTTCTAATTTAACTTTGGTAAGTGGCATCTATTGAAAAAATTTATCCACTTCTTATAGATTTTCCAATTTTGTGGAATATAGGTTTTTAAAGTATGACCAAATGATTTCCTCAGTGTCTGTTATTATGGCCTCCTTTTCATTTCTGATTCTTTAAAAATTTAGATGTTCTCTCTTTGTTTATTTTCTTTAGTTTGGATAAAGGTTTGTCTTTCTTTTTGATTTTCTCAAAGAACCACCACTTTGTTTTCTTTTTACTTTGTACTGTTCCCTTTGTTGCTATTGTATTTTATTGTAGCCCTGAGTTTATTTCCTGCCGTCTACTCCTAAGTCAATTTGCTTCTTTGGGTTCTAGAGCTTTCAGCTGTGTTGTTGAGTTGCTAGTAAGATATTTCTCAGATGTTTCCATATAGGCACTTTAGTGCTTTGAAGTTTCCTCTTGGCATGACTTGCAGTTTTGTCCTGTAAGTTTGGGTATGTTGTGCATTCATTTTCATTAATTCTATGATATCTTTAATTTTGTTCTTTTTTTATGCCTTGACTCAGAGTCATTCAGTCGAGAGTTGTTCAGTTTCCATGAGTTTGTAAACTTTCTCCTGTTTTCTGTTGTTGAACCTCAGCTTTAATCGTTGGTGGTTTGATAGGATGCAGTTTTTAATATCCTCCTTTGCTCTGTATGTTTAAAGTTTGGAGTATTATGTGGTGAGGGGACATGCTTTTCTGGTTCATATATTTGGTGTTCTGTAAGCTTCTTGTACCTTTATAGCCATGTCTTTTTTAAGGTTAAGAAACTTTTCTTCTATGATTTTGTTGAAAATGATTTCTTTTTCTTTGAGTTTGGCTTCTTTGCCTTCTCCTAGTGCTATTACGCTTAGGCTTGGGTTTCTCGTGTTGTCCTAGATTTTCAGGGTGTTTTCTAGATTTATCACTTTCTTTGACTGATGTGTCTATTTCTATTTTAGCTTCAATGCCTGAGGCTCTCTTCCATCTCTTGCAGTGTTTGTGATGCTTGCATATGTAGTTCGTTCACTTACCTAGATTTTCCATTTCCAGGATTTCCTCAGTTTGTATTTTCTTTACTGTTTCTGTTTCCAGTTTCAGATCTTGAATGGTTATAGTCATTTCTTTCAACTATTTGTTTTTTCTTGGCTTTCTTTGAGGAATGTGTTCATTTCTTCCAATTTTTTGTTCCTTTTCTTTAAGGGATTTATTAACATTCTCTTTAAGGACCTATATCTTCTTCACAAAGTTGGTTTGTGTGTGTGTGTGTATGTGTGTGTGTGTGTGTGTGCTTCAACTTCAGCCTTTTTGGATATTCAGATTTTGCTATAGTAGGATTATTAGGGTAACCAGGTTTTGGTGGTATCATATTGCCTTTTCTGTGGTTGGTTTTGTTCTTACACTGGAGTCTAGTCATCTGGGTTTTGGAATTTTAGGTCTAGGTAGGAATTTGAGTTTGTCTGTTGGATTGGTATGGGAGTATGTTTCAAATTTAATAAAAACTGGTCTGAGATATCAGAGGGATCTACCCATAGTCAGTCTAGGAGGATCAGACAGTGGTAACTCACACCTTTAATCCCAGCACAGAGAATATCCCAGAGTGGTGACCTATGCCCTTAATCCCAGTAAATCCAAGTTTGAGGCCAGCTTAGTTTGCAGAGGGAGTTCCAGACTCCCTGGCAGGCAGTGGTGGTGCCATGCTTTTAATCTTAACCTAGATGTGAAACAACTTGGTGAAGATGGAATTTAAGGCAGGCATAGAAAGACAAAGGAAGCAGAAGAAGCCAGGAGGAGCTAGGCTGAGGAAGCTGGAAGACAGCTGGGTGAGATCTGACTGTGGTGTTTCCTCTTTGCTAGCTCAGCCTTTCCCTGAGATCTGGCTTGGAGTTTCCTTTATTCATGTAGCAGATTGGTGTTTTCCTCTTCTGGTCCAGAGGGCCCTCTGCTACAGCAGGGTGCTGGTGGTCGGCTTGCCCTCTAATGGAGCAAAGGCCCTCAGCTGGAGTTTGAAGGGCTGGGTGGGAATTGAGGAAGTGGAGGCCCTTCATGAGCTCTGGCCTTTGGTGGGACAGGGAGCTTCCCCCTGTGGTGTGGGGAGATCAGGGGTTCTGGTGGTAGGTGTGACCTCTGGTGGAGAGTGGCCTCAGAAAGACTCTATTTCTATTTAAGAGATTAAAGTAATAATTGAAGAAGAGACTTTTGACAAAAAAGAGCCATATATCCAAATGGATTTACTGGTGAATTATCCCAAATAGTAATTCTGTACAAATGCTTCCAAAAGAATATTATAAAAAAATGATACATCCAACCCATTTAAGGAGGCCATTATAGTATATATGAAAAACAGGAAAGTAAATTAACAGAAAAGGAAATGAGAAGATAATATCTATATATATTATTATAATATTCTAATAAAATATTTAATAGAATGCTACATTATGACAAAGTGTAGCTTATAAGGAATATAATATACTTTACTATGTCTGTAATTCTGAGAAAAATTCTTAGTAGTTTCAAGAACAATACTTCAGAAACTAGAAAATTATTTCTCCACAAACTAATTTCTCTAATTCACAGTTAACAGGTTGGGGTTGGGATGGAAAGAGGGGAAGAGAAACACATTAACATCAGACGCAATGAAAATCCTTCCCAAGATCAGGTAAAAGAAAGTATATATCATAACCATTTCTATTAAAAACTGTAGTGGGAATAAATAACCAGTGTATCCATGCTAAAACTTGTAGACAGTACACTTAGGCAAGAAAATAAAAGGTGCACGGCACACTGAAAGAGATAAAGGGAAACTGTATTTGTGTAATAAATTTAGAATAATTTATAAAATACTGCTAAAACTAATAAATACATTTAGTAAATCTTTAGTAGGGTCAAGTCAGTATATACAAATTTTTACTTAGTGGGAGTTTTGGCTCTATTATGTGAGACATCTGCTTTTTGAGAATTTTACCACATGAATGCATTGTGGGCTTGCTTTATTGTATTAAAAATAAAAATAAAGTGCATGTGCATAAAAATCACAAAATAAATCAGAACAACAAAAACAAAAGACTTTGACACAACATTGAAATTATGAAATACCAAGAAATCTTACAAATGTATAAACTCAAAGCAATATAATGCTGTGAGAAAAGATATACTGAAGGGAGGGAGGTCCTTCACGTGATCACCATGTGATGGCAGCTCTCTCCAGTTATAGAATCAATGTCTTTAAAATATGATAGATAAAAGATCACAACCTTTAAAATATGGCAAATAAAGGGCCACAGAAGATGCTGTTTTATTTGTCATTTCTTTTCTCTTGAAAGCTCTATTTCAAACTTCATATGGAATGCCAAGATGACACCGAGAAAAGCAAAATAAAATGAATTGCCAGGTCCTTTCAATAATACGTATAAAGGTTCAGCAACAACATGCTAGTGCAGAATTGGTACAGATGTAAGACAGATCAGAGATGAAATTTTGGAGTGTTGCTGAGATACCGTTCTGTTATCAGTTGGTCAGGCACCCATGAAGTCTCTTGTACTCTGGACCCTTTTACCTGACCACATCTTCCACAGCCCTCCATCTTTGTCTTTTGAGTATTCTAAACCCCTTGATGCCACAGAATCGTTGTGGGTTGATTCTTCTCTCAACTATTCAAGTACATGATACACTGTGAACTACAACTTCCAAATCATGAGCCCAAATAAATATTTTTCCTTATAAATTGCTTATATCTGCTACTTATTAAAAAAACTTGAAAGAAAACTTGAACAGATGTTAACAACAGTCACCAATAAACAGGGCCATTCTATTGTAGATTGCCATCCAGGGTACATGAGTAACCTTTCTGTCTTTCCCAGCATTTTATTGCACAATGGTTGACTTTAGTGAGAGTGTGAGGTGACAGCTTACCTGCTGTGTTGATGTGATGTCATGTGATCTGACAGTTGGCCTACCTGCTGTGCTGACCTGAGATCAATGATGTGTGCATCTGATGTGGCAGTAAGCAACTTTGGCTTATGATAGAAAGGCTGAAGAAAGACCTTCTGCTTTGGGTGACCAGAAATCATTGAGCCTGCAAGTGTCAGATCATCTCAACATCCCAAACAGCATTAATTACAGGATTTTGTGACCTTTGTAGATTTACAAGTTTCTACATTTACAAAGCATTTGTTAAAGGTTGGCTAGAAAAACAGCATCTAAAGTGGCTGAGCAACCACTTACAAAGGCTACAGCTTTGAGTATTCTCTTAGAATATGATTTACCTAATGATAATCTAGTCAGTCTCTTAAATAAAGAGAAAATTTTTATATGTTGTTGGATCAGCATCGCAGTTGGATTTATGGAGAACAAACAATGCCTTTTATTAAGTGGGTGAGCTTTCAACAAACACCCGAAAATATGGTTATTTCTTATACTATAAAATAGAAGCTATTTTCATTATCTGACTCTTGGAAAGAGGAGTATAGTAGTGGGTTCTCAGGTCCCGGGCAGCCAGAGATCCGGAGACCCACAGACCTGCCGCCCGAGACCGCTTAGCCGCCCAGCCGCCCGGGTCCCCAGAAACGACTCAGACACTTCTATTAACTTTATGCTGTTTGGCCTATGGCTCAGGCACATCGCTAGCTAGCTCTTACATCTTAAATCAACCCATTTCTATTAATCTGCCTGCCACGTGGCCCGTGGCTCACCTGTGTTCCTTACATGTTGCTCCTTGGGCGGCTGCCTCGATCTGTCTCTGACTCCGCCCTGCTTCTCCTACCTAAACTCTGAATTCTCCTCCCACTTCTTCTATGGTGCCTGTCATGACCCAAAACAGCTCCTTTATTTAAAGATTGAGATTCACAGCATACATAAACGCATTCCCACATCAGAGGAGAGGGCTGAATTTGCTTGCTGAGAGCTCAGTTACAGGCAGCCTGCTGTAGAGCAGCCTGAAAACCCAGTGGTCCTGACTCATGCATTCATTGAACATACATCAGACACCTACTACAAGCACCATTTCAGCCCTAGGCATGTAACAGGAAAGACCCAAAGGGCCCTGTCCTTAGGAGCTCATTGCTATAGCGGAGAAGGAAACAACAGATGTGTATGTCACAGACTGACTGTCTATAGCCAATGAACAGGTCTTGGTAATGTGATCACTGTTTATGTGTTTCTAATGACACATCAATTTTACTGTTTAGAGGGACTTCTAGAACATTAAAATATGCCTTATGCATGGTGAGAGTGAGAAGTAGAAAGATTATTTCCAGCCCTGTCTTACCTCAGAGGATATGTCAATCTTCCCAAATTCCTAGTCCATTTAAGTCATCATACAGGAATTATTTTGAAGAAACATTTATGAAAAGAAGGAGACTTGAGAATAATGTTACATAGAATGAGCATGTAACACGATCTTGAATCTTCATAGATGAAAGGACCCCAATGCTTCTGCTAATTTCTCAGAAGACCTTGGATCAAGATAGAGAATTTCTAAAATATACATCAATTGGTCTTGGGCTAATAAGAGAAAATGGCTTCCTAAAGCTTAACCCTTTATATTTTCCCACATCTCTGCTATGACCTTATGTCCTTCTTTAAAATATTTTATATTTTCTTCAACCACAGTGACAATTCATTGAAATATAAATACTAAAGGTTTATAATGCTTATTATGATGGTGATGTCATGGTTATAGCTCTTATATACCCCGGTGCCTGTTTATCTCTTTGCCTTCGTCTTCCCGCCTTGTCCTGGTGCAGTCTGCTGTCTCATTCCTGGCAAAAGAGCATAAGAAAACATGAATATATACATGGAATAGCATTTGGCAGTGAATAAAAAGATTTTTTTTTCAGGATCACTGATAGAACTGCAAATTAGTATATGAAATGAAGTGAGCTGGGCACAGAAGGATAAATATACATTTTCACTTAAACATAAAAACTAAGAGGAAAGGTTTCTAGAAGCAGAGAGTGGAACAGCAGCTCCCAAAGCCTGGAGTATGTTTATTAAGGGAGGTGGGTTTAGAAAAGATGAGTAATAGGTTACAAAGAATAGAAAAATTATCTATTAATGCTCCATAACACAAGAAGATATCTAGGATTAACATAAGTTAATTTATGCTTGAAAATATCTGCCAGAGAGGATTTAAAATGCCCCTATGTAGTTCAGTTACAAGGGAAAATGCTCCCTGAGAGCTCCTGTGATTGTAGAATAGTCCCCCAAGTGGATACTGGGAACTTGAAGGTACAGGGAGGTTAGGTCATTGAGGGCACTGTCTTTGGAAGGGATCAATACGATTGTGGTGAGACTCCAGTTCCATTAATAGAGTCATTACGGAAGGGGAAGACTGCTCCTGCATCTTCCGTGGTTCCAGACATAGTCTGCTTTTACATCATGTTTCTCCTTTGTAGTTCCACATGACAGAACTCAACCAAGGGATACCGGTTGATTTCAAAGCTGTGAGTGAACTAAATCACCCTTCATAAATATGTCTGGGATTTTGATATAGAAATGAAAATATCTGAAGAAATGATGTGGTGATTATGCTAATGTGATTCCAACATCATGTGCGTGCATTGATGTGTCCACTGGTCTCTATAAAGATGTACAGTATCACACATCAGAAAGTGTTTTCCTGGTTGACTAGACATTGGAGCACCATTTCAGTGAGCATGTACCAGCAGGCCAGGAAGGATACTAGGGTAGTTAGCATGGGACCTTCTCCTTCTCAGTGTCTGTTATGAAATATTTAGGCTACTTGTATAATTTTTTTTCTCAGCTTATGTACAGGAAATGAAAGAAAGGAAGAAGGAAGAAGAAAGGAGTGAGTCCCATAATTCTATCAAAGGCCCTACCCCCATGGCCTGAAACCTGTTAGTTTTAACTATATAATTAATGCAATCAAGAATCATCTTGGAAAAGAGCCCTTTTCTGGTATTTGTTTGAGAACTTCCTACATGTGTACTGTATGTATATCTCTTCTACCTATCCTCTCCTTCAACTTCAGTCTCCACAGCTCTCAAGTTCAGGGCCTCTTCTTTAGCTATCATTGTGACATTTATATGCCTCTATGTGTACACACATATACAACCTGCTGAGCCTATTTAGTGTTGCACATATGTACATATGTTTAGAACTGACTACTTGGGAGTGGATAATCTTGAAGAGCTTGCCCTTCGTCTTTGGGGAGATTGATTGATCCTCTCAAAGTGTCCATTGATTGACTCTAGTTCTTCATATAGGAGTAGAATCTTGTGAGATTTTTCTGCCATTTGCATTAGTATGTTGACTAGGTTGTCATTGGTTAGGCCAACCATATTGTTGTGATTTCCTGGGGCAGCTTCTCTGTGATATATAAGAGACAGAGTCACATGACAGATATCCTGGTTCTTATAACATTTGTGCCCCATATTTCTTGAAGCTCCCCAACCTCAAGTTTAGGGCTTCTATTGTACTTATATCAACAAATGGGTATATTCATCCTACAGTCAGTTGTTCTTTGCATTTTGACCAGTTGTAGCTTTCTGTAATGGTCTCTCCTGAATGAGGTATGAGAACTACACATATCAGAGGTTGTACAATAAATATTTTGAATGCAGTTAAAAATTATATCTGTTTAGGAAGTAGCATTAGTAAGGTCCTCTAGGGTCAATGACTTTATGAGCTGTGGTGTATAGTTGGCTAGCTTTACAGAACTAGGTGTGACTTCCCTCCTGTTGAGCAAACCTTAGGTCCAATTATATAGTTGTTGGTTACCCCCAAGGTAAAAGTGCCACTGTTGCACATTGGGGATTTTCTTATTAGGGTGATCATTGTTGTGATTTATAAATTACAACTGAGTGGGACTATTGATTTCTTTTTTTCTCTAAGCAACTTGCACAACACCTTTTAATACTGACTAGTCCTCATGGAAGAGGCTTCCAGGTCAATTCCAGATCAAGTTCTCCAAGCCTGTTTCCAAAGTCTGTAGTGTCTTCAGAGATACTGTCTCACCTTAGAGTTCTGGGAGGCAACTAAAGGCAACAGCAATATCCTATGGTATTTGAGGATTTCTTGGAATTCTCTGACAAATAACATGAAAAGAGGTTTCTTGTGCCTGGTGCTGAATTTTTATTAGACAGTATATGGTTCTTAGGGGAATCTAAGGTTCTTATCACCCCAAGTGAGTGATGTAGCTTCATGTAAACTTTATATGTATGTATGTATGTATGTATGTATGTATGTATGTATGTATGTATGTATCCATCCATCCATCTATTTATCTATCTCTGTAACTTTTGGGATCTTTTATGTACAATATCCTATCACCTGCACATAAGGATAATGTGGCCTCTTATTTCCCACTTGTATCTCCTTGGTTTCCTTCTCTTGTCTTACTGCTCTATCGCATGGTTCATGTGCTATGTTGAAAAGGAGAGGGATTGCTTCTAGTCTCTCTCAATTTATAATGATGCTGGTATTGATTTATCTATATCAGCCTTTATTCTCTTGAGTTATGTTATATATAATGACTCTTTCGTAAAGTCTCTTCTCGTGAAGGAAGGCATACTAAAGATTGTCAAAGGCCTTTACTGCGACTATTGAGATGATCATGTGATTTTTTTATCTCTAGATCTAATTGTATCTATTGACTGATATGTTGAATCCTCTTGCATGTCCAGATTAAGCCAATTTGATTGTATGGATGACATTCTTGATATATTTCATGATGTATATCAATTTGGTTTGGAAGTATTTTCTTGATGATTTTTATACCTGCGTTTATTAGAATATTGGCCTGTAGTTTTCGTCACTGTTTTTGGGTTTTTATCTGTTTTAGTATTAGAGCACTATCAGCTACATAGAAAAAAGTTTGCAAATGGTCCTTCTGTTTCTTTTCTTTCTTTTTTTTTGAGTAATTTAAAAAGCATTGGTTGTAGATGTTCTTTAAAATTCTGGTATGAATTCATCAGAATCTGAGATTTTTTGTCAGAAGGCTTTTTATTACTATTTTATCTCATTTTTTTATGGGTCTTTTTTAAGTGGTTGTTTTCTTTTTGGCTAAAATTTGGTGGTTTGGATCAGTCTGGAACGCCTTTCTAGTTCCTTTAAAGTTTCTAACTTAAGAATAGGTGTTTAAATTATTAGCTTATAATATTCTATTTTTTTTGGTGTGTGGTGTAATATTACCTATTCACCACTTATGTGATTAATCTCAGGCATCTCTTTGTTTTGAGTAACTGGATAAATAATCTGTAGGTTTATTTATCTTATTAAAGAACTAGCTGTTGGGTTTGTTTGTTCTGTATACTGTTTTCTTTGCTGATTTTCATTTATTTCTATGCTGGTTTTTATTATCCCTTCCCATTTCCTAGGCTTGGGTTTGGCTTGTTCTTTTTCCTTATTCTTGAACTGCACCATTAAGGCATTTATTTTTGATCTTTCTGATTATTTTTAGTGTAGGCACTAAAAGTGCCTCTTCAGACTTCTTTTTAATGTGTCTCAAAAATTTTGTCCTGTTGTGTTTTCATTTTTATTTAATTCCTAGAATTATTTTTTTAACTTTTTTATTTATTTCTCTTTTGACCCATTTATCATTCAGCAGTTTATTGTTTAATTTCCATAAATTTGTGTAATAGCTTGAGATTTGTTTGCTATTAACTTTAAGTTTTATTGCATTATGGTCAATTAAGGTACAGAGAATTATTTAGATTTCTCGGAATTTATTGAGATTTGTTTTGTGTCTTAGGATAGGATGCAGTTTAGGTGAGAGATGGTTCCATGGACTGCTGAATAGAATGCCTATTCTTTGGTGTTTCAGTGTAATATCTGTAGATCTGTGTCATATTCCTTTGCTGTATGGGGTCATTTAATTATAATTCTCTGTGTATATTATGCCCAGATAGCCTATCTATTGTATCATCTTCTTGATTAATTGTTTCCTTGATCAGAATCAAGTATCATTAATTTTAGTCTGAAGCCTGTCTGTCACATGTTAGGTAAGTGACATTTGCTTGTTTCCTGGTTACATGTACCTAGAATACTTTTCTGTGCTGTCTATCAGTGAAAGGAAGATAATTTTCTTATTTGTAACAGAAGATAGATTTTTTTAAATCCCTTCAACTGTTCTATATCTTTTACCTTGGGAAGTGAGGTAATTAGTGTTTAAAGTTATTATTGAAAAGTATGTGTTTATTGGTGTTGGGTTATTTTTTTTTTTTTGTTTGTTTGTGTTCTTAGCTCTGTTTCTAGTTTTGGTAATGACAGCTTCTGTTGTATTAAGTTTCTGGCCTTTCTGGCCCATGGTCCAGACCTGTAGATTCATGGACCCATAGACCCGCAGACCCACAGACCCAAAGGCACTTATTAATTTTATGCTGATTGAACTAGGGCCCAAGCATATAACTTTCTAACTCTTTAAGGCATGGTTCTTATCCTGTTCAGCCATGTACCTCAGTACCTTTTCTCGGAGAAGCATAGTTGTCCTCTGCATCTGCTAGCTTCTCTGACATCTCTGCCCTATTCTTCCTGTTCCCAGAATTTTCTTAGTCTGGTAGCCCCGCACACACTTCCTGTCTGCCTTTGACCAATCAGCATTTTTATTAAACCAGCAGGCAGAACAATTATTTACAATGTAACATAATCCTACTAAAAGCTTAATTTTTTATAGCTTTTTGGCTATGCTTTTTCTTCTCTTTAATCTGAATTCTTGCTTCCAGTATTATCTGTAGGAGTTTGTGTGTGTGTGTGTGTGTGTGTGTGTGTGTGTGTGTGTGTGTGTATGGGTTTTGTTCAACCATTTTATATCACAGAAGGTTTTTCTTTGTCCTTTAAGTATGGCAGACAATTTTACTGGCTACAGTCATCTCTACTGGCCTTTGCGGTCTTTTAGAAGCTATAATTTAGTGTTCCAGGCTTTTCTGGTTTTTAAAGTTGTCATTTAAAAATGGCAGTTATTCTGATGACTTTTTCTTTATATATGACTTGCGCTTTTTTCTTGCAGTACTCAGTACTCACTGTTCTGTGTATTTAGTGTTTTAAGTATAATATGCCAAGGGGGGGTTCATTTTTGGTTCTGACTATTTGATATTTATATGATTCTTGTACTTAAATATCTTTCCTAATTTGAAAATTTTTTTCTTCTATGATATCATTGAAAAGCTAGCCTACGGCATTGACCAAGCATTCTTCTTCTTCATATATGCTTACAACTTGAATAGTTAATCTTTCCACAGTATCCCAAACTTCTTGCATTTTTGTGTGTGTGTGTGTTAAAAAACTCCCAAAAACAATAAACAAAAAACAGAACCTTTTTTGTATTCTTTGCTTGAGTGGTCCAGTTTCTCTACTTTATCTTAAAAAGCTATTAAGACTTTCTCCTGGATTTTCTAATAGGTTTACCACATTTTAAAATTCATTAACACACCTTTGCTGTATTTTTTAATGACTTGTGTTCTAGAATCTTGACGAGCGGTGGTGAATGCATGAAAAAAATGGCACATACAGGAACATGGAAAATTTGGGATCGGGTGACCTGTGCTTTCTGATGGAGAAGCTACAATACCCTCAAAGCTTTCACAGTGAAACATGGGATGGGAGTATTTCATATAGATAAACAAGGGGCATGGATATTATATACAGGTGAATAAGGGAGGAGGCTTAGCCAGTCTTAATAGGTACAGTCTCTGGGATATATCAGCCTTCAGGCTATACTTTGGGGAGAAAGCTATAGTGGACATTTTCTGCATGCAGTGTAAAATTTGCACTTGGATCAGAGGAAGGCTTTATCATCCCTCTAAGCTAGCCTCACTCAGGGCAGGCCTTGCTATTTCTATGGGATTGAAGCATTGGTATCCTTGACATGAGTGTATCCATGTCAAACAATGCACACTCACTAAGGACTTCACTTGATCTCTATACAACTTCATTTCTATATTTGTTACTAATTCAGCGTTTATATCCAGAGCTATGTTTGCCGTTTCATTTAGTTGTTTGTGTTCTGACATTAGTCAGGCACTTATTGCTATTGTTTTAAAGTTCATTGAGCTGTTTGTTTGTATCATCGTTAAACTCCTTGACTTCTAAACAATTCTTCTTTTAAATTTCATGTCCTGGTGTTTATCAAGGTAATTTTCATTGGAAAATGGCTTGCTGCTACGGTCTTCTGAATTATTTGTTTTTGGGAAATGATACTCAGGTGTGTGAACTTCTCTCATTGGTTGGGTGTCTGATGTAAGAGTGCAGTCTACTTCAGACTGGACCAAGTACATAAGGCGTACTATTGGAGCTATGGGGAAGGTGCTGGCTGGTGAGGTCTTGGGAACTTAAGCCAGGAGTAGTACATGAGCGGTGTAGGCTTGAGTGTGCAGAGATAGTGTGGCCAGGCTTATTCTTAGAGAACTCACCAGTGAAAACAGGTACAGGAGCTGTGTGACCTGGGTGTCTGGGGGTGGTGTTGGTGTGTGAGTTTTTTTGGGGGTGAGGACCATCAGACAAAGCTGGCATGTGAGCTATATGGCTGGAGTTAGGTCTAGGAGTAGAAAGACATGTTGTTTCTGGGGGAGCTCTCCAAGAAAAATGAGTGCAGGAGGTAGGCCTGGGAGTATGAACTATGTGATGACGACTCTGGAAGTTTGGGGACAGGGCTTGTATGTAAGGCTGTGGAGGAGCTCCACAGGATAAATGGGTACAGAAGCCATTTGACTGCAGTTCTGCCTAAGGACATGGAGGCAGCATTAGCTGATTTGGTTCTGGAGAAACTTGTGAAGAAAAGCAGGTACAGGAGTTGGGCGACGGGATTTAGGCCTGAGAGCATGGTGATGCACTGGTGGACTTGTACTCTTACTGAGGAATTATCTAGGTTTGATTGGCCTGTGGGCATGTCTGTGTGGGATTATGTTTAGTGTTAATTGATAAAAGAGGAGTCAGCTCACTGTGGATGGCACCATTTCCTTGACTGGGTCCTGAAATGAATGCAAGTAGAGAAAACTAGATGAGTAATGGCCCAAGCAGGAAAGCAAGAACAAGGCTGTGTGTGTTCTCTTGTGTTTTGGCCATTGATTTGATGTGACTAGCTGCTTGAGTTCTGTCTTGATTTCCCTGAAATGATGGGATTATAAGACAAATGAGTGTTTTCCTCCCAATAAAGCTTTTTTTCAGGGTGTCTTGTTCCAGTAAAAGAAATGAGACTAGAATAGGACCACTACCTTTTCTACTGCCTTCTGATATATCCAAATGTGGGCCTTTGGGGAATGTTCTGGATCTGGACTATAGCAGCATGAGCCTCAGTGATTGAAAAACTCAATTCAGATGTTGTAGAAGGCACAAAATAAATGTGCTTTAAAGCAACTATTGTTTTTTCCCCCAGGAAAATTCAAGTGATTTTGGTGGCATTTTATCCCTTTAAGCCACAGTTAAGTTTATAACTAAAATTACCATTTGCTCTATCAATGGCTCACCAGCATAGTTTTGCTGAGTGTCAGTCATGTGACCTCATTGTCCTAAGGCCAATTAGAGTGGAAACTTCTTATCACTTCCTAGAATTGCTAGTCTAGGGCAAAGGAAAAGCTTAGATTTCAAAGTATGGTGTTTTTGAATGATCGTAACTTCTTCATGACAAGCCAAGTCCTTGTCTGTGTACTCTCCTGTTACTATCTCCTAAGTGAAACATGGCCTTGTGGTATAGTCTTTTAATTTTTGAAGATGCCCCCTGTCCCAAAGAGATGTGGTTGGAGAACATCACACTAAGTATGGCTGGAAGAGCTGTTATTTGGGGGCCTATGTGGAGAGCAGGGCAGCAGCGAGTGGCTGGGGATACAGCCAGGGACTTCTCCACAGAGTCCTACTTCATAGGTCTTGATTATCAGCTTGAAAAACTTGATATAGTTTATGTCGGGGGGGGGGGGCAGAGACAGTCATTGAGATAGTGCTGAAGAGGAGCCCAAGATACAGGGTTAGATTGTATTTCTACACATAGCTGGCTAGGAAGCTGAGGAACTGATGATCTGGGAGAGGAAGGGAGCATGCTAGGAGATCCTAAGTAATATGGCTAAGGAAACAAGGTCAACACCAGAGCGTTCACACTGGCTGAGAGAGCCTGTTGGGAAGGTCCCAGAGCTTGAAAGGTCAGCAAAAAGGTAACACATGGAAATTGTACAAAGTAGGTATTGTGAAAAACTCATTCCACACTGAGCAAGGCCAAGATCCATGTAACATGTGCACAGTGCTATATGAAACACACGCCTAGTCCTGCTTTCTGTAGAGTATGGAATTTGTTTAGAACAATCCATGGGATCTCCATGACTAGGAGCGGCCATGGATGTTTGGGGGAGTTCTGGTGAGGATCCAGTGATGATGGTGTACCAGAAACCAGAGACCTTGGGCCAGACTGGTGACTCATTGCAATGAGCATTTGCTAGTAAAACTGACTGGATAGAAGAGTGTACTGAGTGATACATTGCTCTGATGCCATGGGACAAGTGAAGAGGGCTTGGAGAGGTGAGAAAAGTGGAGGAGTGAAGAGGGGTTTTGTTTTGTTTGTTGGTTTGTTGGTTTGCTTAATTTGGTGTGGTTTGATTTTTAAAATTTTTCTTGGAGGAGGGTTGTCTGCAGGGGTGAGGAGAAGATGTGAGGACCGGAAGGAAGGTGAGCAGACTTGGGATGATGTGAAATTTGTGAAATTCCCAAAGAATCAATAAAGAAACTCTGTTTAAAAAAGTTTGTTCAGACACCAGTAGTCCAGTGGGAGGTAGGAGATGTTGTGTTGATGGAATCTTTTTTGTGGGTTTATTTTATTTTATTTTATTTTATTGTAAAAACTGTTTTTGTGACCAACACTTAGCATAAACATGTTGTAAAAGGAAGGGTTCATTTTGGGTCACAGTTCCAGAGTTAGTCCATGGTTATCTGGCCTCTTCCACCTGGAAGAACATAAACTGGTAGGAGTGTGCAACAGAGCAGGCTGTTTACCTCCTGAAAGAAAGGGAGAAGGATGAAGATCACACCTCACCAGCAATGGTGCACTCCACTGACCTACTTCTTCCAACTGAGCTCTAACTCCTAGAGTTGCCAGACTCTCCAAAGACAGCTCCATCTCCTGGGGATGAGCATCTAGCATTTGAATTCAAACCACAGAACTTGTAGGCTAAAGTGAGGTCACCCCCACATTGCAACTGGTGTAATCAGCTTGAAGATCATGATCTGAGAACCAGCTCCTGCGTGTCATTCCCAACTGCTTTACAATTCAGACATGTCTACTCTGCTTTATCTCTCCCCACCCCCTGTTAAATCTAAAGAGTTTCAAACTATTTAGCCTGAAAGGAATCAGGAAATGAAAAGACAAAAAGCTGCAAAGTACACTTTATTTATTTATGCTTTTATAGATATTCTATAATCTGACTTGTTATATAGAATGTCTGCATAAAAACTGATGTTTAAGAAGGGTGATGAGTGATGATTCTTTAGAAGCACATTATATGATGTGTACTTTAAGGAAGCTATTTTATTGTACATATATATGCATTTTATTTTTGTTACAATTGGTAGTGCTGGAATCAGAACCCAGAACTTCATACAGGGCAAATCCTTGCATCAATTTAACAATGAGCCACACCCCGTCTTTATATTTTCCTATTAAATTGGTGCAAAAAGCATCCTATCTTATAAGATTCGTGGTGATGCAGGTAGCTATTACTTTGTCATCTGTGCACATTTCTTTACTGGATAGGTCTAAAATCACAGCTGCCTTAACTACAACTGAGCAATAGTAGTTGCTATTGAAGCTATGCATTGCTATAACCTTCCTTTTAGGTAATACAGGCACAACTCATTTAAAATTATCTGAATAGTCTGAGAAAGGCCATGTTTAGAAACTTGATTCTGAATTTGCAGTTCTGCATCTATATTTTCTTGGAATGTATCCATCTAGCCATCAGAGCTACCTCCTGCATAAATGTCATCCTTTATACAGCACTCCTTTTGTGTGCTGCTGTCTCTTGGCTTGTTGGACGGCCCTCAGGCTGAGGTTATCTGCTCTAAGCCAGGGATACCTAACACCCAAGGCCCATTTTCACCTGCTACCATTACTTTTTCACTTCTCTGGAAGGTGAGGAGACAATGGGTTTGCCTTGGTTTAAAAGGGTTTCCAGTGCCAAGCTGATTGATATAACCAACCTGGCACAAATCCTCAGGGTTTTGACATGTATATTTTCTTCTTCTTCTCCCTGTATGAAAGATCTGATTGAAATAGATCTTCTTTGAGGAAGACTGTTTATCTAAGAAATCTGCAGAATCCCATGCTCCTGTGCTGGTCTCCCTTACCCTAGCACATGAATTTCTTTACCTAGCTTCTGGTCCATCTGTATTTGTCTAACCTCTAATCAGGGCCACCTCTGAGAACTGTAGCCAGAAACTTCCCAGATATGGTGAATAACTGAAAACAATCCAGCTTTTTAAAAACATCTTTCTATTGATTCTTTGGGAACCTCACAATAGATACCCCAATCCTCATTGCCCAGTCTTCTCTATCTGCCGCTCACCTGTACCATTCTTCCCCAGGCAAACAAAAACCCACTTTACTCCTTAATCTTTCCCATGCTTCTGCACCTCTTCATCTTAGTGCCGTTGAGAGCTGCAGTATGTCACGCAGTGGACCCTTTTATCCAACCAGCTTTACTTGCAAATGTTCATTGTAATGAGTTGTTTGTGTGGTTCAAGGCATCATTAGTATTGAACCCTCACTGAAACTCCTCTTGGATATCCTGCTGTTGCTTTGAGTCATGGGGATCCTGTAGCTATGGTTCCATAGGACTGGTCCTTTCATGTGCACCAGCAGGTCCTAGATGGGATAAATGTTGGAATGGGCCAGGTCACAGCCCTGAATGGAGGTCTGGGTGGTAGCTGATTTGGTCAGTCAAGGCCACTGGGACTTCCTCCCTCAGGTAAGGGTCAAGCCAGTTCTTCTATGCCTATAACATTGAGGCCATTTTCCCTTAGGGTTGGGGCTAGCTCTTCTACTGTAATGGCCAATGAGCAGCACGGCCAGCTCAGCACAGGCCTCAAATTTCAATACACAGGGTTCCTATGACCCCTTGTGGTAACATGCCCATGGGGATCAACACAGATCCAGACATGGCCCTTAACATCAACTCATGCCTGGACATCACCATGGCCCTGGTGGCAACTAAGGTCACCCAGATCAGTATGGCCCCAGTGGCAGCATGGCTGTCAGGCACCAGCATTGATTGTCTTATGTGGCTGATCAGACCCCAGGTTACAGCACAGTTCTCAGTGGTAACAGAAGTCACAGACCTCAACTCAGACCCTGGCTGGTGTAAGGCAATGGACCCAGACATGGCCCTCAGCAGCAGCCCAGGCCCAGATGTTGTCATGACCCCAGTGGCAGTACAGGCTACAACTATGGTCAGCATAGTTCCAGCAGCAGCATTGCCCTCAGAAACCAGCATGGCTCTAGATTCTGGCCATACCCCAGGTGTTCACATGGCTCTCAATAGCAACAGGAGCTGTGGGCATCAATACAGACCATGGCTGCGGTAGGACCACAGACCCAGACATGGTTCTCAGCATCATCCAGGGCCTGGATGAGCAAAATGGATTTTTAAAGGCATGGTGTTGAGAGCTTCTGTCCCTACTATAAAGCCTTATTCCTCGAACATCATCAGTGTGCCCCATGCCTCAGGTGAAACTCTTACCTCTTTATCTGTTTGAAGGACTTTGGGACAGGTGTGATTTACACAAATATTTCTGGGAGCTTGACCTAAGGCTTTCTGCACCTTTTCTTTCCTTCTTTAAGTGGACCATCTGTGTAAGCCAGTAAGCCAGAGGCAGAACTCTGCCAGGTACAGCATTTCATTCCATCCTGACACTTGTATGCAGAGCAAATGCTATTTTATAAGGTTTTGAAAAGATCCATAAAGATCACATTGACACAGTTTGCATCCATGAAAGAAATGTATATTTAATTGAGCCAAAAATTGGAAAAGTAAAAGCTAACTAAACTGCAAAAGCTCAAACAGAAGTAAAAACCCTGTTGAGATTATTTTATTCTGACTGCTTAGCCTTAGTATACTCCATTGGGAAAGCTCTGCTTGGGAAGGTGGCACAAGGAAGGTTTATAGACTCTTACTTTATATTGGGCACAGTCATGGCCTGTGCTGCATATGGAGTATCAGTGCCCAAGAGAATTCCTGGGACTTGTAGTCATGTCATATGGTGCTGCAGAATGTTTGTGTATGTGCCAAGCATCTTTACTATGCACACATGGACTGATGTCTTACTACCCTTCACAACCAAGCATCTTTACTATGCACACATGGACTGATGTCTTACTACCCTTCACAACCAAGCATCTTTACTATGCACACATATTGTTGATGATAAAACGCCGAGAACTCAGAGTCCTTTTGCCATTGTGGCTACAGAAAGCAGTCAGGCCCTTCTGTCTTCTTGAGGCAAGGGTTGTGAGCCCAGGGAGGACACCACTTCTCTCCTCTGCTTTATTCTTTGGCTTTTTTGGTAGATAGTCCACACTGGGATTGATACATCAAATTAGCAGGACTCAACAATGTATTACTTTTCCTGGGCTCAGAGACAAATCAAATCGTGCCTTTCCTTGACACTGACACCTCAGTAGAGGGAGATGTTTAATGCAGATCTTATAATCACAGCCCACTGTACTAGGTCCTGCAGCTCAGATAAAACTGCACAGTACACTTTGCTATTTTTAGTATTTTAGTATGTCCTTCAATTGCTTTGGGAACATGTGTGGTGATGAAATAACCAGCCCAAGAGGAACATAGAGCATTTTTTTATTATTATTATTCATAAAGTTTCCTGAGGCCCCATTATATTCCTTCTCTTCTTCCTCTCCTGATCCTGGCAAAAGAGTTATTTTTGTTTTTGTTTCTTTGCCTTCTCCAGTATCCCAGGAAAATGTGAACTAGCTTCCTTCACTTATTATGGTTGGGTTCTGCATGTGTGGGTATTCCACTTTGTGAGTAGCACCGTCTTTCTGGAGGTATGGGCCTGGTCTTATACCTTGATTTCTTTGCAAAAAGTGCTTAGCACTGATATTGTTTGTCAGCATCACAGATGGTATGAGATGCTTAACTTTGGAGTCAATACAGTATTTGAATTCCACCAGTAACTTATGAGAGGTGGAACATTTCTACACGATAGCCAGTCGTTGGCTCTGTCAAATTTTATTATTATCTGTTTGAGTGTGTGAGAGGGTATTTTTTAGTTTGATTTATACATGACTAACAGCTCATGATGCTGAACATGTTTATATGTGTTTGTGTTCTTGGGTAAGGCACCTAAGGTCTACATTGCTTCTTAAACTGAATTGTCTCTTGCTATTGAGTTTAAGAAAACATTTATATGATTAGAATACATACTTTTTGTCATATAAGTGATTTAATTTTTCATTTTATCTCTGTAATTTTTCTCAGACAACAGTTTTTTATTATGATAAAATCCAATTATTGGGTTGTCCCTTATAGATCATGCTTATATTATTATGTCTAAACTCTGTAGCAAACACAATGTCATAAATTTTATATTATATTCTACTATAAGATTTGCATTTTCCCTTCTATGCCTTGTGAGTGTTTAGATGATCCTACAAGGTTTACATTTTACCTCTATTAAATCTGTTCTTTAGGCCAGGGAAGTAGCTCAATGATAAAATGCTTGCTTAATATGCATAGGACCCTGAATTTGTTCCCAGTACTCAAAAATAATGTCTTCTGAATTTATTTTTGCTTATGTTATGAGATATGGTTAAATATAGATTGTGTGTGTGTGGGGGGGGGGTATTTCATCTTTATAACACCACTCATTGAAAAGGCCATATGTTTTCATTGACTTTTTTTTTTTTTTTAAAGTGATGCAAATGCTAGCCAGACATTCAAAAAGACTCCAGCTAACAAAATGGTCAGAGCAGGCTTTGATAAGCTCTTGTGTATGAGAGCCTGGAGGCTGAGCATGTACTGAGACCAGAGAGGACCTCGTTGGTTTTTACTGGCTTATGTGGAAAGCCCTGCTCATGCAGAGAATTAAAGATCTATGAATGATTCAGAACAACCTCTGACCAATCCCTAACAGACCAGTGAACTATACTAACCTTTAAAGGCCAGGCTTAAAAATAATATTAGGAGAGCTCAGAGGAAGTGAGCAGATTCATTGGTGGAGGACTACAGGGGAGGTGGAGGACTACAGGGGCCATGGAGAACTACAGGGGAGGTGGAGGACTACAAGGGGACGTGGAGGACTACAGGGGACGTGGAGGACTACAAGGGCGGTGGAGGGCTACAGGGGAGGTAGAGGACTACAGGGGAGGTGGAGGACTACAGGGGAGGTGGAGGACTATAGAGAAGGTGGGAGACTATAGAGGAGGTGGAGGACTATAGAGGAGGTGGGGGACTACAGGGGAGGTGGAGGACTACAGGGGAGGTGGAGGACTACAGGGGAGGTGGAGGACTACAGGGGAGGTGGAGGACTATAGAGGAGGTGGGGGACTACAGGGGAGGTGGAGGACTACAGGGGAGGTGGAGGACTACAGGGGAGGTGCAGGACTACAGGGGAGGTGGAGGACTATAGAAGAGGTGGGGGACTATAGGGGAAATGGAGGACTACAGGGGAAGTGGAGGACTATAGGGGAGTTGGGGGACTACAGAGGAGGTGGAGGACTATAGAGGAGGTGGGGGACTACAGGGGAGGTGGAGGACTACAGGGGAGGTGGAGGAATAGTAGAGTGTATATTCCTTTGTCTCCTGAGACTATTTCATTCTTCCTTCCAACCTTCTCCCAAGCTCATTCATATGTCTCCAACTTTGTGCTGAAATCCGAATAGCAGACAGTAAAGCAAGCATTTATTTCTTCTTGGAAATGAAAATCCAGTTCTCTCTCTCAGGCCTTCATTGCAGGGATTGACTCAATCTTGGCTTGAGACTGGTGGTTGCTATGGTTACTCACAGTGCTCTGAAATCTCGAGATTCCTGTAGTATTACTTAGTGTTGAAGTTAATGTTATGGTTTGAATGTGAAATGTTCTCAGAGGCCCGTGTTTATAGTTGATGGCACTACTTTCTTTTGTTTTTCATTTCCATTAGCTCTTTGAGAATTTTGTTCAATGTGGTTTAGTTACATTAAGCCCACAAACTCCTCCTAGACATATCCACATCTCCCTCCCCCTACCTAGACAGCTTTCTATCATCCTTTTTTAATTTTAATTTTTATTCACTCATCAAGTCCAATTCAGGCTGACTATGTACTCATGAAAATCTGGTCTTCCACCAAAGTATGGTCAACTTGCCAGAGGCTACTGACTCTTATTAAAGAAAATTGACTCCTTCTCCAAGAAGATGCCATTGGCCAATAGCTCCTCATCTAGGGGTACGACTTCATGTCCACCTATCCTCTCCTGCTGGGGTTTGGTCTGGTTTGTGGTTGCACAGGAATCATTTCATATTTTACTTTAATATAACACATTAAGAATTTCATACAATGTGCTGTCAATACTAACTCTCAGTCATTGCCCCAATACCCACCAATCCACCTTCTACTGCCTCCTGTTTCTCACCAGAGTCCCCTCTCTGTGTCCTCTCCGTAAGTCTTTGCACTTGCCTTCTTGAGTTCAGTGGGTCTTCCTCAGAGGTCTAAGAGCACAGTAATTGTTTCCTAGATCTCAGTAACTCTGTACTTTGGTCCATCTAATTATCCTGGGGATGGACCCACGCCTGCTGTCATACCCACTGGATCAGATGCTAGTCCCTCTGTTGGACTTGCATCAGACACTAGCCTTCTTAGGATGGTCTTCTGTGGGTACTTGGTGAGGCCCATGGGATGAGGGTACGAGCACATATTATCCCTGCATCTGAATCCTTAGGATTAGCATGTTCTCTCACTAGCTTGCATTCTGCTCTTGCAGTTGGTTAAACATTTGGGACTAAACTGTTCATAATAGTGTCTGGTAGGTGTCTGACAGGTAAGTGGATTGTAATGTCACACATCTCTTTGCAGCAGCCTACCTTTGTTTAAGGTTTGAGCAGGTAGTGCTTTGGATTTTACACTGTATGATGGGTTCAGGAACAGTTTTGATTTGTGATTTGTCTGTGCTTTTTAGAACATTGCTTGTAGTTATCTTTTAGTGCTAAGCTCTATGTTGGATTTGAATCAATAAGATAAGAGTCAGTCAGCTATATTCATTAATCAAAGCACATGGCATGAAGAAATAGATTCCCCAAACTAAGCTGTTCTCTCCTTCTCCATGATGTCCTGGTGATACAGCACCATATCTGCTATCCTTAGTGACTTTGACTGCTTTACTGCAGGTCTGCTGTTTACCTACAGCACCTCCCATCTCACCCCTGAATGCCAGGAACCTAATCATCATGCTAGGTGTATCTGAAATTGCCGTAGATGGTTACAGTAGAGCCTTACTAATGTCACTTAGGCACATGACTACATTGCTGCACCCAGCACAGGCCTTACCGATCCCACTTGGGCCCACACCTAAGCATCCTGCAGAGAAGCTGTACGCTTTCTCTTAGAATTCCTTAGACATAGCTCAGAGTCACATGTGTGACCAATGATTTAATAAGCTAAGAGCACTGAAGATCACACACATCTCACAGCACCATTGCATATTCATAACCTACTGAAGGCAGGAAAGGCCTTGCTTGTTTTAAAGCACTCCTGGGAATAGCAGGTTTCATTGTATACAGAAAAAAGGGTAAGGAGAGCTAAAGATGAGGTGCGCAGGCAGTGTCCCCTTCAGGGGGAGCATGGCAGGAAATTAAAAGAAGAAAAGTTACAGCAGGGCAAGGGTTGAATTCCCCTGTCCCCACACAGTCCAGGCGTGGCTTCCAGGTCCACTGTGGTGGGTTTCATCATGAATCAATGCAAAGAGCAGACGGTACTAAAACAGGCACCGGGTGTTTTCAAACTTTTCTTAAAATATCGTGTTGTGTGAGGACCTTTTGCTTTTGCAGATTTTTTTTTTTCAATTTTATCAACACAGTTTAAAAGTTGTAGCATGTGCTCAACATACCTGCCTCTTGGCTTGCATTAGAAAACATTCTCAGGAATATCCTCTTGGGAAATTTTCTATAGCATATCTTCTCTTTGGACAACAGAGGCATGGAATCTGCCATCCTAGACTCTCTTATTTTCTTCCATTTCATTTCCCTAAGGTGGTTCCCTCAGGGCTTTGGTTTTCCTAAGAAACAGGCTGATCAAATGTAGCATTACTTTACATATAAACAGCATTTTATTAATCTTGGGCATCATGTATATGTAAGGAAATTTAAAGTGGCTATTATGTTATAAAAGAGAATGGATGAGAGAATGTCAAGAGAGCAATAAAAGGAATTGATTTTAATCTAAATTTTAAACAATGGAATATTCAGACAGATGATTTAGCATGCCCTTCCCATTGCAGTGTAAAATACAATGTATCGGCACATGGTTCTTGCTCATAAAACTGGTCTTCAAAGGAAAGGCTGAAGCAGGCCTCAGCCTCTTATGTGCATAGGGTTAGACAGGATCACTGTAGAGGTTCATTTGCACTTAAAATTCTCTAACTTCATTATAGTTTACTTGTAGACTATAAGTTTACTTTTAAGGTTTCTAGAACATCTTTCATCTGGTGTAGAAGAAAGGGTGAAGATGTTAAGGGTGTTGAATTACACAAAATGCATGGATGTGTGGATCTCATTTAGAGATCTCAATAAATCCATATCCTTCAATGGGAAAATGGCAATTAAAAATAGTGTGGAAGTCACTAAACAGAGCATATCCTCTATTCAAGTACCATTGTGAAAGTTTGCCTTGGAAACACCAGTGGGGCAGACACTGAGGCACTAGCTACATTTCATAGAGTAAGACTGACTGAACATTTACAAGTCTTCCTCTGAGGAGTTGAAAGAATAAGAAAGAGGGAATATGAAGGAGGTGGAGATTGACTTCAAACATCTTCCAAATGTGGTATTTCCACATGACTATAGTGAGTACTGAATATGCACAGAATTTCTGACCCTCCAAAGGTGCAGGTCTGCCCCCACAGTGGAATGCCTTGGGAGTTAGATGACTCTTCAATTCTGGAAATGTCTGTTTTGAGAATAGAGCTTTTCTGAAGTGATATTATATGCTGAATCTCCAGAGCTGGTGTTTGGGTAGTGAGTTTTATAAAAGGAAACATTTGGTACAGAATGAGATTATCAAGAACCTTTGCATAATGTCAATGTGGATTCTGAATCATGCAAGAACACAGAAGTTTCATCCTTCAAACTTTTATAGAGACACATTTGTGAACCACTGATTTTCAGTTTGTGTGCATGTGTGTAAAGTGGATCATGGCTTCTAATTCGACTCCTATAGCCAGCCTTCTTTCCCTCTTTTTCTATAAAAGGTTTCCCAGGGCATTGATGCTTAAGGTAATTCCAAAAGAGGGTGGCCAGGTCAGAGACACATGTCTGAGCCTCTGAAAGCTGAAGTCAGTCTTTGGAGGAACATTGTGTTCATGAGATTACACTCATATGTTAAACTACCCAAATGACCTATGGAATTCTTAATTTAGTATTTCTAAGTTTAATTTACTTTGGAATTAGATTTTAGCCACACTGGGAAACACTCAAAGGTGTTCAAGTTGGAAGTCATAATAGGCAGGCATATGCTTCTGCAGAGAGACTTTTGCTGGCATGGCTGTGTGCCTGGATTTTGGCTCAGGAAGACTCACAGCCTTCATGAGTGGCAGCAAGTTGAGCATACATGCTTGGCGGACTCTGGAGGCCAGCAACAGAGAAGAATCACTAGAGAACAGCACTGATCTATCTTGGCTGCCTTAACCTCTAGTGTCCAGACATCTCCCAATATTAAGAATTAGATTTCAACAAGAGTTTTGCATAAGCCCTATCTCATCCACGGCATGGTACTGGATGCAGAAATAATGCCTATTGCCCAGTCATAACTGCTGAATTATTGAAAAAATTGGATCAGAAATGGACAGCACAACTTGGTGGTTCAGCAAAAGTTCTGATACCAAAACTAGAGTTATCTGATAAACTGTCTACAATGCTGCTTTGGTCATAAATCTTGTGCCTGGGTTTTTATATAAAAATTCAAATTTATAAAATAGGTTTATCTTAATTATTATTTATGCATAGAGTTTTCTGACTGAAATATGATTTTCTCACCAATTCCACTGCTTAATAGGCTTAAAATGCCTCTAGACTGCCACCTACCAGTGGCTCATTAAAAGGAGTTTAGTTCTTTTCATTATCCTCTACTCTTTGCTTTCAAAAAGGGTGGCCACAACCTCTTTATACTCTTGTAAGTCTGGCTGACCTCTCCTCTGCACAGACAATTCAGAAGAGCTAAAAGTCCCCTGACCATGCTGACAGGGTGGGGACTGTGTCCACTGATAGCAGTGACCAAGAGTCCTTATTGAAGAAGGCCCTCCCATGATCTACTGCAAAGCTGAGGCTCTGCCCTAAAATACCCTTGAGTCCTAAAATACACTCAAATACCCTCTGCCCTAAAACACCTCTGGGATTCCAGAAGCCAATAAGCCATTCATGCATGACTCACGGACTCTGACCTTGGCCACATTGTGATGAGATCTTAGTGTCAAAAACTTGTGTGCATGCTGTGAGTTTCTTGAAAACACACTTAAAAATGTTAAGGTAGCTATTAACATGCCTTACTATGGGCCAAAATTACTGTAGAAGCAGAAAAATTCATTTAAAGAAGGAAAGAATAAGAAATAATGATAGCAACAGAAGGTCATGTTTTCATGACTAATAAACTAAAGGGCCAAGGAGAAAACTATTACTTTAAGAATTATTGAATGCCCAAATATAGTCTGGCCCTGAGGAGAATAGTGGGAAATGGTTCTCACATAGGACCAGGACTTTTTATTTGATGTTGTTATGAACATGTTTGGGTCTTATTCATAACTTGTCTGTTGTGGTTCAAGCTACAACACCTCAGAATTTGTCTGTATTTGAGGATAAGGTACTTAAAAAGCTATTTAATTAAAATGAGGTCATATGGCTGGGTCTTTATGCAATATGGATAGCTTCTTTCTATTTGGAGGAGAATAGGACACAGACACATCCAGAAGGCACACACTCTGGAAAGAAACAGAGAAATGCCTACCAGAAGAGAGACCACAAACCTGTGGATGCCTTGGCCTCAGACTTGTAGCCTGAAACATGGTGCACTTCTGATGAATAGGACCCTCATCTTTAGTGCTCAGTGGTTAAGAGTGTAGACTGCTCTTTCAGAGGGCTTGAGTTTGGCTCTTAGAATGCATCTTCCTCCTCTCCAGGCAACCAGAGAGCTGAGCCATTGCACACAGTGTACTCAAATACTCCAAGAGCTCCTATCCTTTAGACTCCCGGCCAAGAAGTAGCACCAGAGTCAATCATATGAATAGACCCACACACAGACAGACAGGCATATACACAATTAAAAATAATTTTTAACAAAAGGCTTCCAATATGTGGCATGTCACTGTGGCATACTGAGTCACAGATTGGAAGCCTTTTGTTAAAAACATTTCTGTGTTGCCTGGAAGTCTGCTTCAAAGGCCTATTAGATCCGGATTGAATATGGAAATAAGAGTAGTGGAGACTGATCTCTTGAAGAAGGAGAATTACTGTTTAACCAGAACAATTGAGGAGTATTAGTCTTGTTGTGGAAGTGAACACTGGATGCCTAGGTGCATGGGGTTTGGGGCTTTATAGGGCTGAAGAGGGAACTTCAGAGATGGTACAAGTTGTTTATGGCAGATCTTTTCATTGCTAGGGTGGCTTTCTTGTTGGGCAGATGTTCTTATAGTCATGTCAAGTAGGGAGTTTCTTTGCTCATCTGAGGTTCCTAGTTTTCAGAGGTTAACCCTTTAGGGTCCATAAGGGATGATGCCCGGGAAGGCTTGGAGGACTGTGGACCACAGAGAGACTAAGCTGCAGAAGTGGAGTAACTGAAGTCATCAGTAGGGTATCATTCAGTACTAAATATTCTGCTTAGCGTGCACAGGCCCTGGATTCAATTCCAAGAACCACAAAAAAGAATGCAAAACAATGTAGGTCATGGATGCCAAGGATAAGACAACCGAAGAGGCAAGAAGACTTCAGAAGGAACAGCAGAGACTTCATTTAGTATATATTAATAGTGTTCCAACAGATTATGTGATCTGAGTAGAGAGGTTAACACGATGGAGAAGCATCCAGGGCATTGTGTCCTACATATAGTAATAGAGGAGACAGTGTGTGGTTGAAGAGACCCAGCTTGGAAAGGGCAGAAGAAGCTGCTGTGAAAATGAGAGGTCATTCTTGAGTGTATTTTCCTACCATGGGAGCTGGTCCAGTATTTAGTGAAGCAAAGGGCAAAGGGAGATCTTCCTCCAGCTACTACAGGGCCAGGCATCAGTCTGAGCCTAGCTTCTTACTAGACACAAAGAGAACAAAGCCAGGCATAGGAAGGAAAATACTACATGGTTCTCTCATTTGTAGAAGTGAAAAGGGCAATTTTGTGGAAGTAGAAGGTAGCACAGTGATTATTAAGGACCTGGGTGAGGGGGTGGGGGATAAAGTGAGGTTGCAATAGCTGCTGGAGGGCAGTTAGGTGAGGGGACCAGCTCTTAAATCCTGCAGAGTGGAGCAAATTCAGTCAGCGTTATTAGAAGAGGATTGAAGGCTCCTAAGCTCTAGACCCCGATTTGATCCTTATGCTCTATGTGGGTGTATCTGACTATAATAATTCTACAGTCCATAAATACAAAATTACACCCAAATTTTAAATAAAAAGTTTAAAAATACACAAAGAAAGGTCATGTAACATACACACAAGTTCTAAAAAACCAATATATCAAGTTTCTGAAAGGAAGTTTTGTAACTTATTAGGAAAAAATGGCTGGATTTCTGTATCAGGTTGACAAGGATTTGGTAAGCTAACACAACAGGCTGGCAACTTACATAAGAATTTACTTTTTCACAGTTTGACAGCTGGATGTCTCAGGGTCTCAGGTCTGGTTTCTGCTGAGGGTCCTATTGGCTCATAGCTGCTATCTTTTGCCTGTGTGTTCACATTGCTTGGGCTTTGTGTGTGCATGTCCAAATCTCCCCTGTGTGTAAGAAGAGCTCCTATATAATTGTCATAAAAGTCATAAAAGCCCAGGTAGGTTCAACACATATTTATAGAAATTTAGTAATTAGTATGTGTAAATATACTATTAAATTATATTGAATTGAATAACAAAAATATATCTGAGTAGAATATCTGTTTTACATGATGATTTTAACAAATACAATCTTGTATCTAATTAATGAAGGCCACAAAACATGTTGAGATGTGACTGAGATGATTAAGTGTAGTATGAGGTTTCTGGCCTGGACTTTTGGGCCTAGCCTCAAGGTTTAGGCCCACAGACCCACAGTCCCGCAGTCCCACAGTCCCACAGTCCCACAGAGACACACAGATGCTTTCAATAGTTTTAGGCTGATCGGCCTCAGGCCCAGGCATATCACTTGCTAGCTCTCTACCCTTCATCTAACCCATGACTCATCCTGTTCAGCCATGCGGCTCGGTACCTTTTCTAAGAGCAGCATAGTTATCTTCTGCTTCTTCTGGCTTCTCTCTGGCATTCTGCTCTGTGCTTCCTGTTCTCAGAGTTTTCTTATTCTGGTAGCCCCGCCCACACTTCCTGCCTGCCTTTGGCCAATCAGCGCTTTTTATTAAGCCAGTGGGTGGAACAATTATTTACAACGGAGCAACATAATTCCTCTATAATTAAGTATCATTTTCTTTTTCTTACAGAAGAGGTGCTAAGACCCTGGTTCATCATTTTATCATTTATGATTGAGATACAACAATAATCCTTATTACAAAGCATTTAAATGTAGTTATTACTAGAATTAAAAGTTTTAAACAATAACTGTACAATAAACAGTAATGTAAACAGCCTTCGCCGGCACTGAGAGCATGCGCAGCTCTCACTGACACTTTGGCTTTGTGTTCCTTTTCACTGTGACTGTCTTGAGGGGCCATGAAAAGGAAGGGGGAGGGGTCTGGAAGGATGGGAACAGAGAGAAGGACAATTGGTTTGGAGATCAGGGAAAAGATCATGAGGCCATGCCGGTGGAAGGAGCAACAGCGCAGATAGAAGGTAGAATCCAGTGAAGTTCTAGGAGGAGGACTAAGGAGGTGCAGTCCGAAAGAAGGTTAGCACGTAAAAGAAGGAAGAAAAGAAGGCATAACAGCTTGCGTGTGTGTCTTTTTCTTTCCAGTCCTGACATTTTCACTTTGATGCATTACTCCTTACATGATGTCTGAGATGTTGGTACTGGTTCTTAGCTCGTGACAGCTGCTGGACACTGGCAACAGTGCTCTGTAAAGCTACTTCCTGGCTCTGATGTACCTTCTCTCCTCTGAGGTCCTCTGGGCTCTCTCCCATTGTCTACGCTTACATTTCCATGTCTCTGGTGAAAACACATTGATGGGGCTTTACCTGTAGGAGATGGGAGGCCCTCCCAGCCATCTCTCATGAAGCAGATTAGAGAATGGCCTCTCTAGGAGGTCCAGAAAATAAGAACCAGAAGGACCTGAGGATAGGCTATAATGCCAAAGGACTGATCTCAAGGGGCCCTTTGGATACAGAAAGGTTACCTTTCTGTACCTGTAATCAGCCATCACAGGCCTATAGAAGGAAAATGATTCTTGGTATTGGTTGAAAACAGCACTATCCCTGACTTCAAGTTATCCAATAGAGCTACAGCAGTATAAACAGCCTGGTACTGGCCCCAAAACAGACTGTGGATCAGTGGAATCGAATGGAAGACCCCAACATTAACCTACACACCTATAAACACCTGATTTTTGACAAAGAGGTCAAAAATATTCAGTGGAAAAAAGATAGTATCTTCAACAAATAGTGTTGGCATAACTGGATGGTAATATGCAGAAGAAACACGAATAGATCCAAACCTATCACCTTGGACAAAGCTGAAATCCAAATGGATCAAAGACCTCAACATAAACCCAGATACACTGAGCTTGATAAAAAAGAAAGTGGGAAATACCCTCCAACTCATTGGCACAGGTGACCACTTCCTAAATATAGCACCAGTAGCACAGACACTAAGAACAACAATCAATAAGTGGGATCTCCTGAAACTGAGAAGCTTCTGTAAGGCAAAGGACACAGTCAATAAGACAAAACAACAGCCTACAGAATGGGGAAAGATCTTAACCAACCCACATCTGACAGAGGACTGATCTCTAAAGTATATGGAAAACTCAAGAAACTAGAGCCCCCAAAACCTAAATAACACAATTAAAAAATTGGATTCAGAGCTAAAAAGGGAATTCTCAACAGAAAAATTACAAATGACTGAAAGGCACTTAAAAATTGCTCAACATCTTTAGCCATCAGAGAAATGAAAATCAAAATAACTTTAAGATACCACCTTACCCTGTCAGAATGTCTAAGATCAAAACCACAGATGACACCCTATGCTGGAGAGGATGCAGAATAAGGGGAACACTCCTCCATTGTTGGTGGGAGTGTAAACTTGTACAGCCACTATGAAATACAGTATGGCTATTTCTCAGAAAACTGAGAATCAATCTCCCTAAGGATCCAGCAATATATATATATTGTTTATATTGTTTTATATTGTTTATATGTATATATATATATAAACAAACACACACACACACTCTTGGGAATATACCCAAAGGATCCACATTCATACCGCAAAGGCAGTATCTCAGCTATGTTCATAGCAGCATTATACATAATAGCAAGAACCTGGAAACAACCTAGATGCCCCTCAACTGAAGAATGGATTAACAAACTGTTGTACATCTACACAATGGAGTACTACTCAGCAGTTAAAAAAAATAACATCTTAAAATCTTCAGGCAAATGGATGGACTTGGAGAATGTCCTCCTGAGCAAGATATCACAAATCCCAGAAAGACAGACATGGGATGTAGTCACTCATAAGTGGATTTTAGACAAAAAGCAAAGAATACCCAAGCTGCAAACCGCAAACCCTAAACAGCTTGGGATTAGAAGGAATTTAAGAGAGACATCCAGAGAGTCACCTAAGAAGAGAAAACAGAGATCACCTTAGCAAATTGGGTACATAAATGGGTTGCAGCCAAGAGTTTTGAACAAATCTTGGAAGGAGATGGTTGAGTGAGAGGAGCAAAGAGGGAGATGGTAGGAGATGGATATCTTGATAAAGGAAGCCAATGTGGGGTTGGAAAGAGACTGAGTGATAGGGAAATGTCCAAGAACTCACAGGATATCCCTGGCCAAGTCTTCAAACAATGGTGGTGGTGGTGCCTAAATGGGACTTCCCCTATAATCAAATGAGTAAACACCCTAGGTGTCACCGCAGAACCTACATCCAACAGGGAATGGAGGTGGAGGTGGACCTCCATGGCTGAGCACTGGTCAGAGCTCCTGATCCAGCTAAGAGCGGGGGAGGAGAGTCTGTATGAGCAGGGTATATGGATTATGAGGAAGGTTCACATGGTGATGGCTGGCTGGAGGTCTGGGGATCTCACTGAATCAGGAATTGCCATTGGAAATACATTGGGGGGGGGGGGAGCTGGGCCCTCTGGTGGTGGACAGCTTTCTACTGCCATGATTGTGTGGAGTTAGAGGGTAGGAGCAGAATGTGTTCTTGTTCATGGGCTGGCACCTTGGAGCCCATTCTTTATAGAGGAACACCCAGCCCAATATTGACTTTGGGATGAGTGAACTGGATGTGTCTAGAGTGGCTGTGCAGCGCTGGGCTGACCACCATGGGACTTCTTGCCCTTTTACAGGAGGGGATGGGTGGATGGGGAGGGGCAAGGCTGAAGGCTGTCTGGGAGGGCCTGGGAGGGGGGAGGGGACAGGAGCAAGGGTATACATTTATGGAGATGACACATTTTAATGAAAATTATATATGTGCATATAGATAAAGAGATATAAAAAAAGAAAAGAAACCAGCTTGCAGTTCCTCCTGCTACATGGGAAAGCCTGGGTTCATTTCTATCACTGGCTAGAAGAGAAAGAAAGAGGATCAACTTTGCTGAAAGGCAACACCAAGTGCCCCCCTCCCACCCCTCTTTAGAACTGTAGATTTGCTGCCTGTTGGAAAAAAAACGAAAGAGAGTTTCAGTCTAAGCTTCGAGCAGAAAGTTTAATTAGCAAAGATTTCCTGTTGAGTACAGGCCCATGTAAAGCCTGGTAAATCACCTCCTCCCTGCCCTTTGCTTTCCACCTTCCTGGAAGCTGCTACCTGTTTAGTCATTTGTTTTTAACTTAGAACTAAATGCACGCCTGTCTTCAGCCTTCATCTGACAGTTTGCAATTTGATTTGCACTTTGACATTCAAGTGTCTTTTGTCTTGTGTAAGGCAATTTGGTGAGAAAGAAAAACATAATGTCATGTTGACAGCTAAGCAAGTGTTCTTTCCCTAAACCCTTTGGCAGAGAGGTATTGTCTTTCACAAAGCCTTGGAGAGCAAGATAAATGAGTCTGTGTGGACTTAGAAACTCCTAGTGGACCTGGAGCATCATGAGCTGTTAAATTGGTATATTCTCAGCAGGGATAGGAAGTCATTACAATTGTCTCCTGGCTGGGGAAAGGTGTGGATCTCAGAAACACCAATGGAGCTCCCTCACTTGGAAGGACAGGAGAAAACACCAGGCAGACTCCTGCACTGCAGCATCTCAGGAGGAGTTGCCTGCATGCTAGAGAAAACTTTATAACATGCAACTGGACTACCACTTCCATCACGTTGCCCAAGGAGCATCACAAATATTAGCACAGGGCATTTTTTTTTCTTGGCCTGGCCGAAATGAGCCAGTTGGATTTCTATGCCCCATGCTTTCTGCAGAAATGGTACTCTCCAGAGTCTGAAAGTTGCTTCTGGTCCAGGCCTTCCTGAGAGTACCTATAGCTATGTGTTTACCTGAACAAATGATTCTGCTAGAGAGGACCCTCCTGGAGTCCTGAAATTCACCTAGTCCAGACAGGTATGTGGTATGAAGGACTCCACACAGATACCAAGGATTTAGAGCAACAAAGATGGAAGCTACCCCACTGGAATTTCATGTTAATTATATGGTGAAATTTCCCATGAAATTTTATGAACCAAGTAGTGGGCCAAACTCAGTGTGGGGTGTAGAGAGTTTTGATTTCTAATCTGAAAAAAAAAAAAATATTTCACAGCATAGAAACCTACCAGTGAACATCTCTGTGAGTTAAAGCCTCTAGGAACTCTCTTGATATGCAATTATCCTTGAGTGTGTTATTCTTTCTTGTGGTTATCATAATCCGATTAGCAGGTCTGGAAGCTAGTATCTAAGACACTAAAGCTGAATGGAGACAAAGTAGAGAGACGTCTGTGTAAATGATGCATTGGAATTCATTACTTTGTAAGCTAACACACACACACACACACTCACTCACACACACATACACACACACACACACACACACACACACACACACACACACACACACACACACACATATTCTTTATATATTCTAACCAGTAGAGAACACTGCAGCTGATATTCTTCCTTCTCACACTAATAGCCCTTTCTTACTCTCTTCACCTGTCTCGAGCTCTCTCTTCCCCTTAGATGGGTTTCTTACTTGGGACACTTTGGTCATACTGGCACTGGCCTGGATTTATTGTTTATCCTGAAGCTCAATGAATATTTAGTGTCTCCAGGAATACCCTGTTTCAGATTCTCTGTTTTGTTAAATAGACACAGGCTGTCTTGACAGCCTCCAGTTCAGTGAGCCTCTCTTCAGCCAGGCCCTTCAGTTTCTCCGGATATGGTGCTAAGCAACTTCATTTCTTCTCAAAGAAATAGCTCATTCAGCCAAGCAGCACAACTTCCCCAGAGGCTTCTGTCCCATCCAAGAGCTGTTCAGGGGCTCTCTGCTGTGTCCTTTGTCAATTCAAGGTCCTCCAAAACCTTAGGGGACAGCTGCTCCACCTACACCCCAGGCCTGTTCATAGCAGACATATATCAAAACTCATTCACTCATTCTCCTTAGTTAGATGCCTCAGCATGTCTCCAGCTCATTTCTTAATTGGATTGTTTAGGTTTTATGCTGTTTAGTGCTGAGAGTGCTTATATGTTCTGGGCAGTACTCCTTTGTCAGCTCTCTGTCATGGTTTGTGAATATTGTCATCTTCTCATGGGGAATTCGTTGAACAAAGCTTTAAAAGATGTTCTTATTATAGTTTCATTTTTTATTTTATTTTATATTTTTATGGAATAGTGCTTTTAGGGCTGTCAATAAGAGCTCTTTACTAAATTATATGCCCCTGGGATCTGATCCTAGTTTTCTTCTGTTTTATAGTTTTCTTTGACATTTATACTCATGATCCATCAAATTTAGTGTTGAGTGTAAGATTGAGGTTCAAACTCCCTTTCTGACTTTTGAATAGCTGGCTGCTCCAGAAACATCTGCCTACATGGCATTCTTCTCCCAGCTGTACTTTCGTCAGAATTTAGCTGGCCATGTGCCAGACCTTGACCCCTTGATCCATGCATATGCTTCTGTTTCACCACGTGACCAAGACCTTCATGTTGTAAATGCTATCATTTTTGCTATTTATGACTTGTGCCTTCCCATATAAATATTAAGAAATATATCCTATGCTTGGGCTCTGCCTGGTGAGCCTGACCTCTTAACCCCAAGCCTCCTGTACTGACCCCAACCCTCAGACAGAGAACAAGTCTCATATTCACTGCCTAGGCCCAGTTTGAGGAACCCCACTCAGGCCTTTCACAACCTCCAGATTTGGGCCACAATGTACATCCGGTGTATCAACCCAATATACTGTGCCCACATCAGACACACAACCAAGAGAAATTTCAATGTGCTCAGGTTTTATTGCAAAAACACAAATAGTGTCAAAAGTAGAGACAGTATTCCTCCTCCCTAAATCCAGTAGTCCTATAAATCTCCAACAAGAATTACCTATATGAACCACAGAATAAAAATTACAAAAAATCATCAACTTCATCAAAGAATTCAAGGAGTTTAAAGAAGACATAAACAAATAATTTAATGAACCTAAAAAGAATAAACATAAGCCTGAAGTTAGGGTTTCTATTGCTGAAATAAAACACCAAGTTTGAGAGAAAAGGCTTTATTTGGCTTACACTTCAACATTGTTGTTCATCATTGAAAGAAGTTAGGACAGAAACTCAGACAGGGCAGGATCCTGGAGGCAGGGGCTGATGCAGAGGCCATGGAGGGGTGCTGTTTACTGTTTTGCTTCCCATAGCTTGCTCAGCCTGCTTTCTTATAGAACCCAGGACCACTAGCTCAGGAATGGCACCACTCACCATAGGCTGGGCCCTCCCTCATTGATCACTAATTGAGTAAATGCCTTACAACTGGATCCCATGGATCCATTATATGAATTCACTTTACACAATGCCATGGGACATAAGGGTATCTTCAATGACTATATAGTGTGTACTGAGAAGCGCCCCATGTCCTTCCCTCTCTCTTTCCCTCACCACTCATGTTGACTCTCTTTGTTTCTTTAATCAGTATCACTTACATTTTCATGTCATATGTACTCACATGATTCTATGCTCTTATAAAATCTTGATCAAGATATGAGAGAAAAGGTGATTTATCTTTCTGAGAATGACAGTTTGCTCAATATAATCATTTGTACTTACATATATTTAGTTCAGTTTTTATGGTTGAAAAATTTCATCCAGTGTATATACTTTACTTTCTTTACCAATTCCTCTGAAGTTGGACACCTGGATAGTTCCATGGCTTAGCATTATGAACAGTGCTTCAGTAATCATTGATGGGCAAGCATTTTTTTTTTTAATCTCTTGTTTTGGACTCTTTTGAGTAAATATCAAGGAGTGTGCTGTAGATAGGTAGTGTGGTAGTGTTTAGTGAGATCTCCATACTGATTTCTATAGTAGCTGGACTACTTTACATCCCCACTGGAAGTATTTAACAGGTCTTCCTTTTGTTCACATTCACAACATCATTTATTGTTTCCTTATTGACTGTCTTTCTAACTGGGTGAGGTTGAATTTCAATGTAGTTTTTATATACAGTTCTGTTATAGCTAGTGATTTTAAGCATTTTCTGTATTTATTGCCTATTTGTATTTCACCTTTGTAGAACTGTCTGTTCATTTTATTAGCCCATGTATTGACTGGGTTGTTGATTTCTTGTTTAATTTTTTTGAGGTTTTTATACACCATAGATATTAATACTCCTTCAGACTTAGAGCTAACAAAGATTTTTCTCACATTCTGTAAGCCACCCCTTCATTCAATTAACATTTTAATTTATTGTGAAGAAGTTTTTCATTTCGTCAGGTGTCATTTTTATTCACCTTTCCTGTTGTTGTGACTATATACTTGACAAGAAGCAACTTAAGTCTGGAAGTACTGGCTTCACCAGGGATGCAGCCCTTCATGGCAGAAGGGAGTCAGGGCACAAAACCTCAAGGCCTGCTCTTTGTGACCACACTCTACCTTCTAAAGATTCCACACTTTTCCAAAGCAGTTTTATAGGCCTAGGAGGGACATTACCACTTGGATCACCACAGTCCCGATTGTGAGCTGTTGGCCTGTTTTCTGATTGGAGTTCTATCCATAAAGGTCTTGCCTATGCTTAATCTTAAAGTTCTTTTCCTCCAACAGTTTCAAAGTTTTAGGTCTCACACTAAGGTTTTTGATTCAGTTGGAATTGATTTAGTGCAAGGTGAAAGGAGGGATTCTGGTTTTGGCATTTGGATATTCAGTTTCCCCAGGGTTTTATGTTAAATAGATAGTCTTTCTACAATGTACATTGTCAAAAATTAGGTGGTTTACCTGTGTGCATTTTTATTTCATTTCACTATTCTACTGCAACTTCAAGAACACAGAAAAAAAATGCCATGACCAATTTGTCTTCATTACAGGTACAAAGGATGGCTCAACAAGCATGAATCAATAAATATAATCCTTGTTTTGTATAGAAATCACAGGATCATCTCAGTAGATACATAAATGGTCTTTGACAAAATTCAACAGCTCTTCATGATCAAAGTAATGCAATGGAGGTGCTAAGGATGAAGGAAGCATATCTCAAAATAATAAATGCTATGTATGACAGACCTGTAGCAATTGCCATACTAACTGGGAATGAAAGCATTCCCACAAAGATCAGGCATTGGGCATGGGATCCACTCTTCCCACTCTTGTTTAATATAGTACTTCATATTTTAGCTAGAGAAGTGTGACAAGCAAAAGTTGTAATGGGATAGAGATAGGAAAGAAAAATGTCTGTAGTCTCCCATTGCAGATGACATAGCTACATACATTAGAAACCTTAAGGAAAGACTCTGTGAGAAAATTCTTAGATCTTAACAGTTTTATGATTGCCTACAAGAAAAATTACCTTGCTATAAATTCAAACAAAGAGGTTAGAGGAGAATTACAATGAAAAATTTTAAATATGAAGAAGATGTAAAGCTCTTATAAGCTTGTGCTGGCTCGTCTTATGTCCACTTGACACAAGCTATAGTTATCAGAATGGAGGGAATTGCAACTGAGAAAATTCTTTCATAAGATCCAACTGTAAGGCATTTTCTTAGTTAGTGATTTATGTGAGAGGGAAAAGCCTATTTGTGGGTGGTGGTATCCCTGAACTGGTGGTCTTGGATCCTATAAGAAAGCAGGATGAGCAAGCCATGGCAAGCAAGCCAGTAAGTAGCATCAGCTCCTGTCTTCAGGTTCTTGTCCTGACTTCCTTCAGTGAGAAACAATGATATGGAAGTGTAAGCTGAATAAAACCTTTCCTCCCCAAGTTTCTTTGCTCATGGTGTTTCATCTGAGAGAGAGAAAGAGAGAGAGAGAGAGAGAGAGAGAGAGAGAGAGAGAGAGAGAGAGAGAGAGAGAGAGAGAGAGAGAGATATTATAAGACCACCCTATCTTCTATAGCGTGGTTTTTTTTTTTTTTTTTGGTATGATACTACAGCATGGTAACATTTTTTTAGGCAAATAAACTGTTAAGATCTAAGAATTTTCTCATGGAGTCTTTTTCTAGAGACTCAATAATAACCCTAATTAAGACAATGATCATGGATTGGGGAAATGAATGTTTTGAAAATTACCTTACTGCCAAAAGGAATATACATATCCAATACAATCCCCATTAAAATTTCAATGTTATTTACAGAAATAGTATAAATATTAAAATTCATGTGCATACGCAAAAGAACCCAGATAGCCAAAAAAATTCATAGTAGAATAATGTTGAAGGAATCACTGTGTGTGATTGCAAATTATACCATAGAATCACAGTAACAAAACTTTCCTGCTAGTACACAATTTTCTTTGGAGGGATATTAACTGGTATTGAACTCTTAACTTCAATTTTCATGTGCTCATTTGTCATACACAGAAAAATTATATTTGGTTTGTGTAGTAGTTCTATTGAATTCATTGTTTCCTGATTATTTTTATGAGTTGTTTTGTGTTTGCTTGTTCTTTGGTTTTCTGTAGGTTTTATGAGATTTTCTGAATAAATTATCACATTAACTGTTAATAAGGGGAGTCTTAGTCCTCTCATTTCCATCGATATGCCTTTTAGAAAATACTTTATTTTAAATCCCTTTTAGTGCAATATACTTTGAGGATGCTTCTTCCCTCCCTCCCTCCTCTCAGACCCTCACCCACCTTCTTTTATATCCAAGTTCTCCTTCTCTCTGTGTTTCTATCTTTCCTTCTATTTCTCACCATCTTAGAAAAACCAAAGAAAAGTCAAAACAAATCGAAAAACTCAACAAGACATTAAAAAAAAAAAAAAAAGGAAGCAAAAGCCATGGAGTCCGTTTGTGTTGTGAGGTTCATCTATGGATTTTTCTGTGGTGAGTTGGCTGGGTTTTTATACCATGTGACCACTGAGTGTGAGCTGAAAACTTACACTCCCTCGTATGCTTTCCAGAAATATATTTGTAAATCTGTAGTTTTAAATGTTGTATGGAATTTACTGATTAAACAATTTGGTCCCAGCACCCCTAGACTTTTGGGTCTGGGAGGAGGGTCACAGTCAACCAGGATCAGATACCATCATACCAAGTACTGTGGGAGGTCTCCAGACCAGGGCACTAGAGAGACGAAAGGCAACGACTCTGTGCCATCCCTTGTGGCTGGGACAAGCACCATCTGCAGACCAATCAAGAGCCCTGGTGCTGGGCAGTTAGGCACCATTGTGCTGGGGAAGAGGAGGGCGTTTGGAGCAGTGAGGGTGGTGAGAAAGGGGCTGAAGTGAATGGCTAGCTGGCCATCTGGGAATCCTGGGAGATGTCTGGGTGTGGGCTATGACCAAGTGCTGGGTCTTGGTCCAGGGCCCTGGAGCAGCCTTGGGAGGGGGGTCCTGTATTCATGTCTGTGGCTCCTGTTGCCACTGGGGGCTGTGCAGGGACCTGTCGGCTAGGCCAACAGTTGGGGGCATGTTTATGTTCAAGAGCCGTGCTACTGCAGGGGCCATGTCAATCTGGGTGGCCTGAATAAATACTTAAAGCCATCGCGACAACCTGGCCTGGGCTGCTTCTGAGGACCATGTTTGGATCTGTGATCCTGCCATGACCGGTGTCTGTGTTGATGTCCCTGGCTCATCTTGTTTCCAGAGGCCACACAGATGCCCGTGGTCTGGACCACAACCTGTGACTATGTTAGTGTCCAAGGGCTCTGCTGCCACTGGATCCAGGCCTATTTCAGTATCCAGGGCTGTCCAGTTGGGCCATGGTATGGTCCTGACCAAGGCTGAGGCTAAAGGCCAGTTTGGGTCTGTGGCCCTGCCACAGTCAGAGTCTGTGTTGATGTTTGTGACTCTTGAGAAGATCAAAGACTGTGCTCATGTTGGGGGGTCTAAGGTACCACCTGGGGTCATGCTGATTTCCAAGGGCCACACTGCTGTGGGGGCTATCCATGGTGGTTCTGGTGGCCTGGGCAGCCACCTGGTACCATGGTCACATCCAGGCCTTGAGCTGCTGCTACCCTGTCTCCATGATACTACCACAGCCAGGTTCTGTATTGATGTCTGTGGCCCATGTTTCTACCAAAGGCCAAATAGATGTCCAGGATCTGAGCAGCAATCTGTGGCCATGACGGCATCTGAGGACCATGCTGTCACTAGGGACACCCTAATCTGAGTGGTATGCACTGTCATCTGAGGCCCCATCCTCCTCACCCATTACTACTTGTGGCAGGTGAGAGAGCTGGCCCTGGGGTTACAAGAGAGGGAGAGCTAGCCATGAATGACCCTCATGGGCTGAAGTACAGAGAAAGGAGGCTCTGCTTTCTGTCTCAGCAGCACACTAAAACTGACCACTGTGGGTGCAGGTGAGCCAGCCCTGAGGGATGAGAATAGCAGAGCCGACTCCATCTCCTCTCATCTACTTGTCCCCCTACCCATTATAACCTGCTGCTAGCAAGAGAACTGGCCTCTTGGGCTCTCAAGAGTGGGAGAACTAACCCTGCCCCTCACCAGCTACAGCACACAGCAGATTGGGCCTTGCATCTTGCCTTGGAAGCACTGTAGAGCTGACCCTGGGTGCAGGTGAGCCAGCTCTGAGAGCATGAAAGTAGGAAAACTGACCTCCCCCTCTTCTATAGCAATCAGGAAAGATGTCCTGGACCTTTCCCCTTACCTGGGCAAAACATGGTTCCAGCTATGTCGGGGAGGGACAGAGCTCCTCAGCCCAGGAGCTGGAGATCTGGCCCTTGCTGTAGGCTGCATTGGGTGAGTTAGCTGTGGCAGTGCTAGAGAGCTTGCTTGGTGGTGACCATGAGGGAAAGCTGTCATGCTGACCAACCCAGCTACCACCCAGGCCCAGAGTCTGGGCTAGGAGTTGGCCTACTGAATCTATGAGAAGGGGAATAAATCTACAGATTCAAAACAGCAGGATCTCCAGGACACAGGACAACAGCAGGCTATCCAAGAGGAGGTTCAGTGAGAGCCCATTAGAGAAAGTAGCAGAAACTTGAGGCCTTGAGCCAGACCTATAACTCCAGGCAATGAACATATGCACGTAAAGATGAATAGACTTTATAAGTGGTAAATTGTATGACTCAATGGGCTGTAATACAACTTTCATGAGGAGGACGAGATTCTTCTTTTTGCTTGTTTGTGTTTTGTTCTGTTTTCTGTTTTTCTTTTAAATTTGTTTTTGGTTTGGTGGGTGGAGGTGGTCGCAGGGGTACAGGGAAGGTGTGAGGAGGCTGCGAAAGCTGGCTGTGAAGTCCAGAGAGAATCAAATCAATAAACGTAAAAACAAACCAACAGAACAACACAATCTAGGCCATGGAAGTTTTGTTTTGCTTTTTTGAAGGTCTTGTAATACAAACTTAATTTTAAAAGAAGTAAAGTGTGATCCCACCATCACCTTCCGTTAGTATGTATGTGGTTTGCAGCCTCACCCTTGAAGAGGTCAGCTGGCCGATCTGCTCTGGTTTGGCTTTGTAGGCTTTTAGTAGCTCAGAGTTACTGATGTATTTTGAAGGTATACTCTTGATTGTGCTGAGTTTTATATTTTTCTGTTTTGAATTTTGTGTATTTATGTTCTCATCTTTATTATTATTATTTTTTCTGCTTGGTTTGGGTTTGCTTTTCATTGTTTTCTATTTCCTTAAAAAATAATTTTATCTTAAAGATCTGAGGTTTTAAAAATTGTAAACATTCTGTCCTATAAGCTCCCTCTCAGTCTTTGATATGTATTATTTTTCATTTTCATTCAGTTCTGCATATTTAAAATTTTTCTCTGCACAGTATCTATGCACAGGGACTATTCTGAAGCATGTTCTTTGATGTCAAGCTCCATGAGGTTTTTTTTTTTTTTAACTTCTATTGATTTCTAATTTATTTGATATAGTCAAAATTATGTATAACAGTGGTTATTTCAAATCTTGAGAGGTTTATTTTATGACTAACAATACCATCTATCTTGGTAAATTCTTTGTGGATGCTGAAAAAAAAATGTGCAACCTGCTGTTCCTTGGTAGGATGTGCTATGATACCAGTGAGGTCCCGCTGTTGGATGATACTTACTGCATACCATAGTAATGTCTGTTGTCTGTCGAGTTGTACTATTAATGTAAAGGAAGAGTATCAAGTTCAAGGGTTTGACATCCTGTAATCCATGGGAATATTTCCTGTTCTTACCTGTTGGTTTTACCAATATTTGTCTGATGTAATTCCAGGTTCTGTTTGGAAAATGCTTATTTAGAACTGTTCTTGTTAGATTGGATACCCCACCAATAGGCACCATTCTCCTTTGCCTTGTGAAGTATAACTAAGGCAGCACTGTGGGCTGCTGTCTAAGTACTGACATGAAGGATTTCCTTATCATTGGAGTGAGTTAACTGATATTGAGTTTTTAGTCACAATTTCTGTGTATTCATTGATAATTTTTCTCTGCTCTAATTATGTTTGTGTGATATGAATATAGCTACTCTTTGTTGAATATATCTACTTCTTGTTGGTGTTTGCATGGTTTCCCTTCTGTGTCCTCTTCTCTCAGCCTATCCATGCCATTATAGTTGAAATGAATTTCCTCTAGATTTTAAAATGCCCCTTTACAATCATGTTTTTAATAAGCATATTTAGGCTTTTCACACTTAATGCAGTTAGTGATTGGTAATGCTGCAATGTGTGGTTTTAATTTTGTTTTCTGTTGGTTATCTCTTTTTAGTTCCTTTATCATTTTTACTGTCTTCTGGCGAGTTATATACCATTTCTTAGAGTTCTCTGATGCTTCCTGGTGCATCCTCTGTGTATACTGCCAGCAGCAGACACTCACAAACACTTGCTGCTGCTGCTTCACTGTCCTTGGGAATGTGAAAACCTAACTTCCCTTATGTTTCTGTGCTCACATCGATGTCACAGTTTTTCTAAATATCCTTGTATATTCTTTGAGAATTTCCTCAGACAAAGTCATTTCTGCTTTGTTTTAGTGTTGAAGATTGGATCCAGGTCCTTGTGCATGCTGAACAAGTGTTCTACATCTGATATATATCCCTAGACTAATTGTTTTTCTTCAATTTTTAATTGACATATAAAATTGAGCACATTTATGTGTTTGTGGGCATATGCATCATGTAATGATGAAATGGAGGTAATTAGTATAATCCATCGTCTTAAACATAAACAATTTCTTTGTGGTTAAACTTTTAAACTACTTCTTCCATGTTTTTATTAACCCACACAGCATCATTTGAAAACTGAAGCTTCTGGGCTATGGCACTTCTTCTCATGTCCCTTCCTGGTCTCCAAGTTCTTCTTTCATAGCCTCATGATGTTGGAAGATCTCCTTAAAGGAGGATATTGTCATATTCTGACCCCTTTGCTCTCCTTCATCTGCAAATAGGATGTTAATGGATCCAGGAGTCTGTTCTGCTTCTGCTGGCTTCTGTGAGAAAAACCTGCATTTTGCCTGTAGCTACACTGTCATTTCTCTCTCAGAGCTTTAAAAATTCTTATCCTTCTCAGGAGGTCAATTTGTTGCCATATATTTTAGCAGAGGATCTCAGAGCTTAGAAAAGGATCTAGCACTCAGGTCTTTAGAGCAGCGGTTCTCACCCTTCCTAATGCTGTGACCCCTTAATACATTGGTCACAAAATTATTTCATTGCTACTTCATAACTGTAATTTTGTTACTGTTATGAATCATAATGCAAATATCTGTGTTTTATGATAGTCTTAGGTAACTAACCTAAAAGGATCTAGACCCACAGGTTGAGAACCACTACTTTAGAGTGACATTCTCTCTCTCTCTGTGTATGTGGGTGTGTGTGCAAATTTTAGCTGTTATTTCTTTGAATACTTAAAAAAAAAAAAAAAGCCCTCTTCCCTCATTCTTTTTCTGGTGACACAAGTTAGAGCTTTGTCATGTGGGGCCTCAAGGCTCAAGGATTTGTACTTTAGTTTTTCAGTCTGTTTTTTCTCTGGTGAGCGGCTTTCTGTTCTCTTGTCTGGATATCTTCTAGTGTGTAGATCTTTCCCTTTATGCTTCCTCTGGAGGTACTGTGCCCATCTGCTGGCTCTGACTGTAAGGATTTCCGTTTAAGATCTGAACTCACCAGTCCACCTTTTATATGCTGCTCCTCCCCATTTGTTTCAAGTGTGTTTGTAATTGCTTGCTGAGGACTTACTTAAGCTGAGGCCTTGCTTCTTGCAGGTCCCCTCTCAGGCCACCCAGCTGGGAAGCCTCAGAGAGACCTCTTTGCACCTGATCTGGGGTAAAAGTCCAGGCTCCCTATGCTTTTCCTGCGACCCCACAGGAAGAGAATTTGGCACAGCCCAGAGAGGTGAAAGTCCTGGCCCTCTGTGGCCTTTGCCAAAGAGGAAGAATTAAGATTTTATTAATAAAACTTTCCTATAGTGTTTGTTTATACCTTAGCAGTTACCACTTACAGTCACCACTGTCTACCTCTACTTCCTTTTATTCTTCTGGCTAAAACAGGCTGTTCTTGGGGTCCCCTTTTCTTCTGAGGATCTACTTACTGTCTATTGAGTTTCCCATGTGTCATCTTTCTAGAGGGATACATGGGAGATGGGGGAAAGTATCTCACTGCCATGCCATTTTTGTTTTGTTTTGTTTTGTTTTGTTTTGTTTTTCAGAATTCTCAGCTGTCTGCTTCTCTAACCCTTTTCACTATTAGGCTCCTCCTTTTTCTTATATAATGCCCAAGAGTCTTGGCTGTGCTTCGAATAGAGAAGGGAATAGGAAGAAGTACATCTTCTTCATCTTGCTTCAGAAATCTGCTCTATAGTTTTTTGAGAATAACATAATTACATTCTATTTCCCACCAGACACCTGTGTGTTGTGTAGATAAGTTTTCTCTTGTCAAAAACATTTCGTGTTCCTATCTATACTGGTTAGTTTCTATTGTCAGTTTGACATGAACTAGAGCTCCCTGGGAAAGGAGAACTTTAAATGAAGGATTGTCTCCACTAGATTGGATTGGCCTGTGAGCATGTCTTGGAAGAAGGGGAGATTTTCTTAATTTATAATTGATGTAAGAGGACCTGGCTCAATGTGAGTGCGCTTTTCCAAAACCAACAGTCCTAAGCTGTATTTTAAAAGACAGTTGAGCAGGCCCTGAGCAAACAAACCAACAATCAACTTTCCTCCCTGGCTTCTGCTTCAGTCACCTGCCTTGAGTTCCTCATGCATCTCTCCATGATGGCTTATAACCTGTGAGATCACATAAACCTTTTTCTCCTCCAGGTTTTTAGGACATGGTGAGTGTCACAGCATAAAGAAGTACAGAAAGAGAACAGACATAGAAATTGAGTGCAGCATTGTGCTGATACCCCAAACTGTTGTTTGGGAAAGATTGTGAAAACATTGGAATGTTGGGCTGGAAAATCCATTAACACTCAGAGCTCAGTGGGCTGTCCTGTGGCAGCTTAGATGAGAAGAATGTGGAGAGCAATGCAGACAATGGATGGAGGCCTGGCTGGTGAAGATTTATGGGAAGGTGCATCGATCAGGGCTGTTTATGTGGCATATATTCTAATTAAGAATCTGTGAAAGGAGCTAGAGAGATGGCTCAGTGGTTAGGAGCACTTGTTGCTCTTTGGTTTACAGGACCTGCATGACAACTCACAACAATCTGTGTAACTCTAATTATAGAAGCTCCTATGTTTTTTTCTGGTCTCCATGGACACTATTTGCACAGACATAAGTGCAAGCAAAACATCCGTACACATAAAAAAAAATCAAAGTAAATAAATAATTAAAAATTGAATTTGGAAGTGAAATGTTCTTTCCTGGGACAAAGGTTAGCTGGGCCTGAAATCAGCTGTGGTTCATAAGAAATCAGCATCATTTTGGTGAAATCATATAGGAAGTGCTACTTCAGGGTCATTCATGGCCCGAAGGGACCAAAAAAAGCAACAGGTGAAGCTGGCTGCAGAGCTTGGTAAGTAATGTATAAGAGATCCCAGACTGTACTGGTTTTGAAGCCATGATGGGGTCATGGAACCCAGTTGAGGCTTGGCACCACATGGCATGGTTGAAGTCCCTTAAGTGAGCACAGGGGAGGCCGTTACTGAAGATGCAGCTCACTTACAGTGGAGTCCTTGAGATAGTGGAGATTCCAAGGCATGGGACAACTAGCAAGGACAGTAATTGATGTGGAATCAGTCGAACACTCCAACCCACTTGGCAAACTGTGTGTGGCTATAGATGGCACAGCTGGGGAGGGGCTGCTTAAGTCCTTTGAAGCTCTGAAGATCACAAGTAGGTTCCAGATGTCAGACACTAAGCTACAGAGTTTACACTACTGAGTTTGGGTTTTGTTTAAATGTTTTTTTCCTCGTGTTCTTCCATTTTGGAGGAAACTTATATTTTTATTTTTACAGGAACCCACAATTAAGAGACTTGGATTTTAAAAGAGATTTTGGCAGTTTTATAGATTCTGGGACTTTTGAAAGCTGAACTGTGTTTTGTATTGTGATATTAATGTTAATCTGAGATCTTGAGACAAAATAGAAAAGGTGATGGTGTAACAGTAATGTGTGTGTCGGGTTGACAAGATGTGGATTTTACTAGTCAATTTGCCACAGACTAAAGACATCTGGAGAAAAGGAACCTCAATTAAAGAATTACCTTTATCAGATGGTCTTGTGAGCATGTCTATGGGATGTTTTCTTGATTCCTAATTGATGTAGGCAGCCTCCGACTGTTACAATGAGATTTTCCAGCCCAGAGGTCCAGACCCACAGACCTGTAGTCTGAGAGCACTTAAGTCCCGCTGCTGCTTAAGCGCCCCAAAATGACTTAGATGCTTACATTAATTTCATGCTGTTTGGCCAATGGCGTAGGCACATTGCTAACTGGGCCCACCTCCTTGTATGCAATAAACCTGTGTCCACGTTCAGCTGCATACAATAAACCTGTCACCAATATCCATATGTATGAAACAGTACCCTGAGTCTCTCTGCTGGTGGAGCAGAGTCAGTGGCTCATACAGTTATAGCTTTTATATATGTTTGTCTTTTTTCATTCTCTCACCACTGAATCAGGGTTTTCAGGACCTAGCCACATGGGTTATGGAAAAAAATTACAACCTGAATGAAAGATCAATTTTTTTTTTTTTTTACATAAAGATTCTGGGGCCATTTTTTTTTTCTGTAATAACCTAACATGTAAAGAGTCTATATCTTTTAGTTCTCTCTAGATACCAGAGGCCACAACTGTCTCTCTGTCTTTCAGGTTGGGTTTCCCGATGATGCTCGTGTCCTGCACCATAGGGATGTGCTACCTTTTGATTGCCCATGTTGTGGTGGGATGGAATTAATAGCCTGCCATCATTTGAAGACCAAGGGAAACCCAGTCATCACCAATACCAGCCAGAAGACTTTCCCACAATGCCTCTGGAGAAGAAAAAAGGCTCATGATACTACACATGGGAACAGAGCTTTTTCTATAACAGTATTGCTCAGGGGGATGATGAGAAATCAGTGTTTTCTCCCTGCAGACAAAACATAAGAAATACAAGTTAATTGACAAAGATTGTCTACAGAAAATATGTATATTTCAAAAAATGCCTTGCAATTCTATATAAGAGATGGCACTTACCCCATATGAGGATGGGTAGGGTGGGATGGGAGAAGGTGTGTGAGTGGGAGAAGGGGAGGGAGGGGGAACAGTGGTTGGTATGTAAAATGAGTAAGGTTTTTAAATAAAAAAAAAGAGATGCCACCAACCCACCCAAATAGCTGTGCCTTTTATTGTGAGTTCTCCTAAGAATAGTTTTTCTTAATACAAACCCCCCCCCCATTTTAAAATAGTCCACATTCAGTTTGTAGACTCCTTAACTATGACTCTTTCTGGGAAGAGACACACCACTGTTAAGAAAACAATTTGTGCATTTAAAAAAATAAAGAATTCCTTGCGGAAGCTCTTGTAATTTATTTGCCATAGTAGTTTAGATGACACCAAACTGCATTCTATCCACATTAATTTTTTCTCAGGAATTTTAAAATTAGTGTTTAAAAATATAGACTTTTGATTTTCAGAGGACTAGAAGTGTCTTTTAATTAGAATTTTTATACTAACAGCCTTATTGCATTAGGTTTCTGGCTTCCACTAGCTCTACAGTTCGGACCTGCCTGCCGCTGCTTATCTGGACGAGCAATCCCAAAGTCCCAAAGAATCACACAGACACTTATATTAAGTTTATGCTGTTTGGCCTATGGCTCAGGCACATTGCTAGCTAGCTCCTTCATCTTATCTCAACCCATTTTCATTAATCTGTCCTGCCACGTGGCCCTTGGCTCACCTGTGTTCTTTACATGTTTCTTCTTTGGGCATCTGAAGCGATCTGTCTCAGACTCCACTCTCCTTCTTGTTCCTATGCTTAGATTCCTCCAGCTACCTCTATGGTGTCTGCCATGGATAAAACAGTCCTTTATTCACTACGTATAGAAAGACATCCCCACATCACAGCCTAGAATAATAATTTTCCATTTTGAAAACGACATGCTACTTCCACCAATTACATCAAAACTTGATCAACATTTTTGCTCTCGGGGAGGCTCCAGCTGTTCAGTAACATTTTTAGGTGTGGTTCTTTTGTGTAACATGCCATGTCAGGCAGAAGTAATGATAACAAGGAACCAAAGGGAACCTGTGTCTTAACTGATATCTCCCTGCTTTGTTTTCCAGTGCCCTGGCTGAGCCCCAGAGACACTCCCTCAATTCTCAACTGTCTATGTTTAACCATGAGACATGAAAGCATCCACCAAGGACTCTACACAGAAAAGCATCTAATTTAAAAAGGCTTAACGAGTTTAGAGAGCTAAGAAAGGCAACATAGGAGTTATTTCTAGTTCTATTTTCTGTTGCTAATACTCGGGGTGTGTGTGTGTGTGTATGTGTGTGTGTGTGTGTGTGTGTGTGTGTGTGTGTGTGTGTATGTGGCTTTCCTAGAAGTCAGAGCATGTATTCATGAAGTGGCAACCTACCCCTCTCCTGAAATAATGCCACTATTTGTGAGAACGTCTCTCTATTTGCACACGATTCCTCTGGAGTCATGAATTATCTCTGAATGTTTTTGGAAGCAGTGGTAGGTCACATGCATCACATTTTTGTTTTCAGAACTGATCTCCACATTCCACGGTTGCCTGTTTGCACCTGACTCGGGTACCTGATTAACCGACGAGGAAACGGACCTCCTGGTTGGTCTGTCTCATGCCCTATTGTCTTCATGGACACCTGAGCTCTCCCACGCTTTCACTGGAGGGGTTGCCTTTGTTCACCCCATGAGTCTTCATGTCACGAGGTGGCTTTGATGTCTTGATGTCTTTACTCTTGTGCTTGCTCCTTCCTGCTCACTTCTGCCCCTCTGCCTGCATCTCTTCTCCATTAAAGCTTGAGCCATTCCCTCATCAGCTCCTTAGTTTTCCAGTTTGCTCTTCTAGGCTTCGTGATTAATTTTTCTCCATCCTCTCCTAGACTCCCCCAGGCTTCCTCAACATTCACCTTTTATTGACTCCCACAGCCTTCCCTCTACTTCTCTTTAGCTTCCAACTCTAACTTGACCGTAGGCAGCTGCACTATTTCTTCATCTCAGGCAGCTATTCCGTGTCTCCTGCATTTTTAGCCATTCAATCCAGGTTATCTTCTGCTATGGATTGTTTACGATGTGATGGTTTTTCATCTCAGGGTTCATGTGTTGGAAGCTTGGCCCCCAGTGTGGTAATTGCAGTAGATGCTAGAACCTTTAAGAAGCAAAGCCTGGTGATGGAGGGAATGTTTTCACAAAGGATTCACTTATATCTTGTGGTTATAAAAGAGCAAGGCTGTCCCCTCCCAGCTATTGAGCTTCCTGTATCACTATGTGATATTTCCTTTTTTCATAGGCTCCTAATATGATACTTTCCACTTAACCAATCTACTCAGAGGAGACAAAATTGGGCCTTTAATGAAGGAAGAAGGGTCATTGCCAGCACCTGGAGTCACAGGAAGCTGCATGATGAGACTGTAGTTCTTACCAGGATCAAGGTTTTCCTAGCCTCACTCACCTTGGGGGTCTCACTATGTTCACATAGAAAGTGAACTTAGGCCCATTACTGCACTTCTACTGCATCAGTATTTCCCCAGACACAAGTATGCTTAAGATTTGGTGAATGATAGTTTCCTTTCTGAACAGTGCCTATATTACTATCTAGCTACGGAAAGTTTTGAGATCTTTCTGAGAGGTTTGTACACAGTCAGAATTTTCAAAGCTTTCTTCATGTGTCAAGAATTAGCCAACAATTTCTATTCTGTGTTAGAGTTTTCTTGTGAGTACTCAGATCAACACACTAGGTCTTTAATACCAGTTGTATGTAGTCACATATGCATTTAGACCATTCAAAGCCTACATATCCTCTTCTATGGCATAGCATCATTTGTTTTCACCTGACCAACCCCCAAGCAGGGTGGTGAGATCATGTAGTATGTAGCCAGACATGTGGGTCCTAGGCAAAAGCTCTGTCATTTTGTATAGTGGGCTGACAGGGCTGGGTGTCCTGGAACCAATATCCTCAGCATGCTGAGGGGTGACTTACTTTAAATGTTGACGCTTTCTTTTGTACCCTAAATGGATTCATCAAGTTATTAAAAGATGTTCCATTTATGCTGCATAGGTAGAGGGTTGAACACCCAAACCTTTATCACTGATTTTAATTTTTTTTTTAAACCTTGGCCACTGTTGCTAAAATTTCTTCCCTGGGGGAAAAGTAAAGCAATGATAACTTCTCTCCTAAGTTCCCAATGGCAAAGCATGGCACGATTCTGCCAAAGTTCACTCTGGGTTCCTGATGAATTTTGGTTTCTTTACAGATGCTAGGGTTTCAGAAAAGCCCCTAAGAAAGACCATCAGTCATGTATGCAATAAGCAAGAGAAGTTTATTGTTTTCAACATGCTAGGGTGGCAAGTGGTGACCATGAAGGGAGGTTGCACAAGTTCCTTTAAGTGGAGTTAGGGTAGTTATTAGGAGCTTTCCAAAGGCAGGATAGAGAAAGCCATATCTTTTGCTAGCAGAAGGCTGTGGTCGCCTGCTAATTGCTTGCCCCCAAGTTGTTGGCCTTCCTCAGAACTGCTTGCTTGGCTCCAGCCAGTTCTAGTGAGCTGAACCTAAGGCCTGGTCTCTGTCAGGGATTCTAGAAGAGCCTGTCATGGCTCTGGTCTAGCTGTCTGGCTCTTTCAACAGAGACTAGGTGAGGGGTTCCTCATAGGAGTGTGATCACTCACTCCACAATTTATCACACGGAAAAGCCTTTCCTAACAGGGATGAGGGATTTTCTGAAGCTGTTGCTCTAGTTTTTCCCCAACTCTATATATTCTAGGCTCTGCCCCAGGCCACATGGAGCCCTCCAGGTGATAGGGAGCCAGTAGACACTCAGGTCAGATGCTGAATCTTGTGCCCTGTTCCCAGCCTGTTTGCTGGGTTGAAAACTGTCCACCAGGCCATCTGGGATGCAAGAGGAAACACTGAAACCCCCAAGATGGTGATTTCTTGGCCCAGAGGCCTGTCTCATGATACTCACCAGCATGTTCTATGCACCATGAGCCTAACATAACGTCTAAGTGTGTGTGAGGGGATCCAGTAGGTTTTGCTAGCCTTCAGCCTCATACATTTTTGCCTCCCGTGGTAGAAAATCAATGAGGAATTGAGGTAGGAAACAGATTTAGTTGTTAGGAGGGATCAGTTGTTAAGGATAGTGATGCATTCTACTTGGAGGGACAGAGGCTGCAAGGTGTCTGAATTGAGCAACTGTGTTGGCTAGAAGCTGCCAAGAACATGAGTGGGCCTCCCTCCTATCTAATGAATTCATTAGTTTGTACACTATCTTAGCAAAAACCTAAGATTGAAATGCAGCTACCCTGCAAGGAAGATGCCTGGTCAGTGGCACTCAAACCTCAAGCATACTGCATAATTCAAACCTTGGTATTCCTTGTAAACTAGAAGGCTCAGGTCAGGTTGTCTGAGACACCACTGTAGCTCTAGAAAGTTAAGTTAAAACCTTGACTGCAGGCTTTAGGAGATGTACTATCTTAGCTTCGGAAAGTGATTATTGTTGAGCTTCCACCCAGCATTCATGGGTGAGAGCCACTAGAAGCCACTTGTCTTCATAAGGTTTCTGTTGTGATGCCCCCTTTTCAGGAGAATTTTTCCCAGCAAAAGTCAAAGAGAAATGATAAAGCACATTTGCTCTAAGTTGTTTTATATGATGACTAATATTCGTCATGTAACTTTAATGAGAAGCATGCTATCCAAAACAATTTAGATGATCATTTGAATAGGGGTCATTTGAGATAATTCATAGTAACCCAGTCATATTTGCCTTGATCTTTCTCTCTCCAGGAAATGATTTACCACAAATAAATCCTTTATCCTGCTATCTGATCAGATCTCTCCTCTTCTCAACATTTTGTTCTTTTCAACCATATCTACAAAAGTAAACACTGGCACCGAGGATGCAGCTTGGTGGAAGTATGATGATGTGTGAAGGGGGTTGTCAAAATCTGGGCTCCAGGAACCCAAGTAAGCTGTGCTTGTTCCTAGTATGCCTAGTATGCTAGTTATAGAGACAGGTAATGAGGAGCAGAGAAAGAAAGTTGAGCCCTGGATGACAAGCCTAAGAATTTCTCTCATACCTGTTTCAGGAACAGAAGGGATAGCCTTGGGTGACTTACATCTTCATCCTCCACACCTAGTCCTGGCCTATTTACAGCTAAGCTAGCATTAGTGTAAGATAGGTCATTGATTCTGTAGTCTTCTGTTCTCACTTATCATGACTTGTATGTGGTAAGTGTTCTTCTACCTGTTTGTTCTCTCTCTATGAGCTAGGGATGTGGAAAGAAGAGGCTGTATGCCTCAGCTTTGCAGAAGCAAAATAGCTAACATACATCAGTACTGCTTTTTCCCTTCACTAATATGATGAGTCAAATTGTTTCCCCTTTCACCTCTCATCTCTTAGAGAATATGGCCTTGTGCAGTCCTAGGGGCCAGCTGAACAAGTGGACATAGTACCATGGTTTTGTAAGCAACAGCAATGTGAAATCACTGAACTAGATCACTCCATGGGTAGAAAGGAAAAAGTTCTGTCAAACCACTAGGGCTATCTCTCAAGGGTAGGGTGTGGAGAGAAGAGAGAAGTTAAATGGTGGTGGTGGGGGGTCCCTTGCTAGTTATAAGTGTTATATTACTGTGGGAAGTAGGCAAGTTAGCTGCAACAGCCTGAGAATTAGCATGGGGTCAAAGCCTTTTGGAGGTGCTTGCTTGTTTGAGTTAGTAGGAAACTAGATGCCCTTTCTGAGGGAAATTGACTGTGGATGGGGGCCAGATAATGGAAGTAATGACTTTTCTTGACACCAGAAGCATATTTTACAAGGTTTGAGGAATGCTGGCTTTAAGTAGCAATCTTTCTGTTTACCTGTCAGCCCAGCCTGAGCTGAGCCCAGACTGTCATTTAGAACATTCAGTGGCAATGCCATTTTGAGAGTATGCCCCCCCCCCTTTGGACCAAACATTCCAGTTTTGTTGTTGTTGATGACCATAGTTTTTTAAAGCTGGGTAGGGTTATCTTGGGGGTCCTAAGAAGAGTGGGATACAGATAAAAGGTGGGGGGAGTCAGGCAGGCAGGTGATGGTAAGAGGCCCGGGAAAATTTCATTAGAAACATCTGGTTTCTTGACCATTGGATAATTTTGCCTGAAAGAGCCTGAAGACAAAGCATGCTGAACAGTTTTATGTCAAATTGACAGAATCTCAAGTAATCTGAGAGGAGGGAACCATAATGAAGAAAATGCCTCTGTAGTATCTGGCTGGAGGAAACTTGTCGGCCATTTTCTCAGTTAGCGATTGATGGGGGAAGACTGAGCCCACAGTGATTGGGGTCAGTCTTTGGTATCCCAGATGTTTCTGTGGAGCAGGAACGATGGAGAACTCATATACTTTGGCAGTATGACACAGGGGACAGTCAACTCTCCAGTGTTCAGCCTGCCCGCGATCTCACTAGGGCTCTGGCCACAGGAGAAGTATGTGGCAGAACCAGTGGCCTGTGCTGCCATGCTTGAAGCAGTCCCAGGTAGAGTCCATTGGTACCTATCTCCCTCAGGTTTGTCAGCAGCTGATATTTCTGTCCACAGGAAACATTTTTCACTCTTGTCTGATTTTCCCTTTAAATAAATACCTCGAGTGCCACCTTCAGCAGATTTCATGGGGGTCTAAGGACCATCATCTAGTACCTGACTTTTACTATTGTTTTACATTAAACAAACTTTATTTTACTTATTCTCTCCAGGCTTAATTTTGACAACATATACATAAAAGGCTAAAGCTTGTCCCTATAAAAGAATATTTGCATTTCAATTGACTACAGACAGTTTTGAAAATATTTGTTAATTTATAAGGTGACTAACCATTGATTTGTATGTCTTGATTATCTCTAACAATTTCCACTAAGTTGGCTGTAGAGGAATCATGTTGTTCCATTGTAAATAATTATCCCACCCACTGGTTTAATAAAATGTGCTGATTGGCCAAAGGCAGACAGGATGTGTAGGTGGGGCTACCAGACTAAGAAAAATATGAGAACAGGAAGAATAGAGCAGAATGCCAGAGAGTAGCCAGAAGAAGCAGAGGACAACTATGCAGCTCTGAGAAAAGGTACTGAGCCACATGGCTGAACAGGATAAGAGTCGTGGGTTAGATTAAGGGTAAAGAGTTAGCAAGTTATGATGTGAGAATGCCTTTCTGTATGCTGTGAATCTCAATCTTTAAATAAAGGAGCTGTTTTGGCCCTTGACAGACACCGTAGAAAAATTAGGCAGAGGAATCAGAATAGGTAGGAAAGGAAGGGTGGAGTCAGGAGTAGATTGACCCAGCAGCCCAAGGAGCAACATGTAAGGAACACAGGTAAGCCACGGGCCATGTTGCAGACAGATTAATGGAAATGGGTTGAGTTAAGTTATAAGAGCAAGCTAGCAATGTGCCTGAGCCATAGGCCAAACTGCATGAACTTAATATAAGCATCTGAGTCATTTCTGGGGGCCTGAACAGCAGCGGCGGGCGGCTAAGGGGGTTGAGGGTCTGGCACAGCAGGGTCTGGGCCTCTGGCTGCCTGGGACCAAGAAACCCCATCACAACAAAGTTATATGCCTGGGCCTTAGGCCGGTCAGCCTATAATTAATGTAAGCATCTGTGTGTCTCTGTGTCTCTGTGGGTCTGTGGGTCTAAACCTTGAGGCTAGGCCCGAAAGTTCAGACCAGAAAGTTCCTACTATAGTTGGTAGCTGTTTAAAAAAAAGGGGGCTTCATAGTTTTATCCTTATTAAGGTTGAGTCTCAAAATTTATACTTTTGAATTAAAAATTCTTTAATAACTGAATAAACTTAAAAACATACAGTCCAGAGAGAAAGTGAAAACCACGCTTTCCTGATCTTTTATAGTGTAATTTTACAGAGTAGCACATTTTCTTACACGACTCAGTTTCTCCAAATAGCTAAAGCTTAACAAAGAGAGCAAAGACTGAAGTGTTTAAACACAATCTTTAAATAAGTTTCTGTTAGCCAAAGTAGACCTTAGGAATTCATAAAACTTAATGATCAGACATGTGCTGTCAGTAAATTCAATTTTCCATAAACTAGAGTTAAATTCAAGCTACAAATATAGTATGCTATAACAAATATATTTTTCTTAAATAAGAATGAAATCCACGTTTCATATAATATGCTATAGCAAAGTAAGATTACCTAAGTGTTAACCCTTTTGTTACCAGTGTTTAGCTAATTTTTTTGTTACAAATTTTTCAGAGTTTTAAAAACCACACCCAAGGAATTTACAAATCCTGATATACAGAAAGTTTATACAAAGCATTACAAATCTCATGATAAAGTTTACAATTCAGCAAAAGTTTAAAGATTTAAGGGGGTAGTACTCAGAGAGTTAGACACCTGTGATCACACTTTGACACTTATAACCTTTATTGGAAATAATTTGACTCTTAGCACTTCTCAGGCACATAGTGTCTTTTCTTGGGCAATTATGCTTTCTTCATCTTCTACCTGTCACAGTGTCAGGTGGATATCCCGACTCAGGATAGAGACTTTTGAATAAAACTTTTAAACAGACATTCAGACAGAGTTTTTCATTTTTCTGGACCACCAGTCAGTTCTGTTCCCAGTAGGCTCCCCAAATAACCACATAGAGACTTAATATTAATTATAAATGTCTGGCTGATAGCTTAGGCTCTTATAACTTCAATTAGCTCAATGAGTGAGTGATAGAAAGAACAGGTAGGAAAGGGGACACTTCAAACCAGCAAGCTGAGCAAGCAAGAGACAGAGCAAGCAGAAAGGGGAGTATTCTTAAAAAATGATAAGAAAGAATTTCCAAAATCAGAGCAGAAAGAGGTAGCAGAGACTTAGAAAGGTAGTCACAAATATAAATCCTCTCAGAAGGAGGACTCCAAAACATAGACTCAGGGAGAATGACATAATAAGGGAAAGTGCCAAACAATGGAGCCTGAATTTGAGGGCATCCAACAATTAACTGAGACTTGTCAGAGAGATTTCCAGGATCTTGTGGAGAGGTGGTCCCTTGTCCATGGGGTGAGATACCCAAAAGGGCATACTGAGGCTTCTCAGCATACCAGTATGACATTTTTTAGAAGGTTCCAGCAACCCTGAGAGAAAAAGAAGACACTTACCCAAGTAAGGAAGGAGAGACTAGTGAGTAGAGTAGATATGAAAAGAAACAGCTAGAGAGGAGATTCAAAAATTTGGAGTAGAACACAGTCGGTAGCTGGAGACAGAGTAGGCACATGGTTAGTAATGAGTAGGACCAATTGGCAGTTTGGTTCAATTAGAAGTGGTGGTAGGGGCCGTGTTTGCCTCCTGGGTTTCAGTACCAGATTTAATTGAAGGTGTGATGAAACCACCAAATTAGACCACACTGTGAGAGGAAAAAGAAAAGCTTACTCAAATAGCCAATGCTACCTCTAAGTATAGAAAGAAACAAAATGGAGGGGAAATCTTGCCAGTGAGTAGTGGTAGGAGGTAGGTTGATGTGGGATGTCTTTCTGTACATGAATATTCTTTAATAAAGGAACTGTCTTGGCCTGTGGCAGGCATCTTAGAAGTAGGCAGAGAAATCGAAGCATAGATAGGAGAAGGAAGGCAGAGTCAAGAGAGACACCACACAGCTGCCCAAGAATCAACATGTAAAGTAAATAGGTAAGCCATGGGCCACATGGCAAGACAGATTAATGGAAATTGGTTGAATTAAGATGCAGGAGTTAGCTAGAAATACACCTAAGCCATAGGCCAATCATCATGAAATCAATATAAGTGTCTGAGTCATTTTGGGTATCAGCAGGCAGATCAGAACTCTGGAACTAGACATGCCAGAAACCTCTTACTACAGCAGGTGAGTTGGGTGGAACAACCTGGGAGCTAGTGTGAGCTTTGAACTCTTGGAGGCTTTTAGAGTTTGTGAGAGTCAATTTGAACCTAACATTTTTTGATGATCACTTTCTTTCCCGTATGATAAGTAGAAACATAGCCTGTGTGTCAGTTTGCTTCTAATCTGGGAGGATGGGCACAGGCAGGGGCCTGATTTGGTAAAGGTGAAAAGGGACTTCTTGGATTTTTACTAATGCTGTGTGGCCAGGGACACTCACAGCTGACTTTACTGTCAACAAGAATTCATAGCCACATATACAGATGGAAAGAATTCAGAAAATGCTAGTCCTACTGAACTAAAACAGCATTTCTGAAAGAAACTGTGGGTGTAGTAAACTGGGTAGTCTAAGTCACATGTATAAAAGCAGATTATAAATATTAAGGGCATTTATCTACACAATTGCTTTTCAGGACAGGGAAATTAAAGATAATTTTCAGTTAATTTTCTTGTTATTTAGACTCAAAAGAGGAACATATAACTAAACAATAAACCTAATTTGCTATGTAACCCATCTGAAATGAAAACCTAAATGTACCACTCTATGTTGTGGCCTTCAAGGATTATGGTATCCAGGGCATGTGTTGACTCTCAGGCTTCAGATAAAACAGCTCTCCCTCTGTAAACATAGGGATGTGAGAAAGATATAGGATTCATGATTCAAGCTTAAACAGAGATGAGAACTGAGAATCTTTTAAAAGATGAATAACGTTATTGCTGAGAAGTTTGATGACTATTGTGAGATCATATCATCACTGCTTCTATAGAATGTTTAAAATCTATGCATAACAATCATGACTCCTGGGGTTCCTGCAGAGTGCTGAATGGATTATGAACCTGCTTTTTCTTTTCTTCTCTTTTTTTCTCCCTTAATAGCAGCAAGGCTGGCAAATTTCTTTAAGAAATCACCTTTTAATGTCTATTTCTAGCATTTACTGCCTCTCATTACTTATAGAGATGGTGTCTAAAGTCAGAAAGAACAACTTTAGGTTGAAATGGCAAGGCAGAAGGAATCCTTCCAACGCAGGATAGAAATACAAAAGAGAGAATGGCAGCATGTAAGGGGGAACATGAGGTGTGGAGGAGAAAAATTATCACGATCCCAGGGGCTTTCACCTGTTCTGATAAAATCAGGACAGTTTGGATTCTACTGACAAAACCAAAATCACCCACTTAAAAAATCTGTTTTAAAAAGATGTCAAAGGCATTCAGATGGTGCTTATGTAGGGATGAAATCATACGTGCATTTCTAAAGACCCTCCAATCAGAGATGTCAAAAAGTGAAGTGTGTTTACTCAGACACAAAGTAATGCAAAAATTTAAGGTTTCCTTCATCTTACCTAAATTTGAAAAATAGCCCTCATAAATCTCTTTTACAACTCTAATTACTAAGAAAAATTTCTAGTCTTTAAACTTGTGAGTAAATCAATCACATTCATTAGATAATGTAGCCTAGAAAGTCATAAATTCTACTTATGAAACCATTGTGAAGACAGCTCTGATTCTCCTTTAGGAACCCACCACATCCTTGGTGTTGAGTATGTCTTAGTATCTTGGAAAACCTTGCTTTCTGTTTTTAATAAATTCAGTTCTGCTTCACATTGATTTACTTTGAAATTATTTTCCATCAAAGCCACAATTGTTTTTGCCTGGGTAGAGGTCACTGCAAAGAACTCTTGTGGCTTTGGTAATAACATGGTAAGGAGCTGTGTCAAAGCTGCATTATAAGGGAATTTATGAGGGGTATCTTTCAGATTTAGGTAAGATGGGGATGGGGCCTTAAGTGTCTACTGTGTCTGAGTGAACACACTTCACTCTTTGACATCTCTGATGGGAGTGTATTTAGTCAGTTTGTGACTGACCCATATTTTCAAGACCACTGGGAACATGATTCTTTTTCACTAGAATTCTTTCTTCCAGTAAGAGCACTTGCTATTCAGAGTCTGCACGTACTCAGCTAGCAGTTCATGGACAATGGAGTACAGACTACTCAACTGCTTCTAGAGTGGATTTAAACCTACTGATTTAAGTTAATGGATATTGTCTAGATGACTGTGTGCATGTAGAAAACTAGAGATACATTGCCTCCAACCCATGACCATGTTCCTCAAACCTCAGGGAGACCCTGCTTTCTAACACAGTGGGTTGCTTTTTCAGCAAGCATTGGACGCATACCTCATGTTTCTTTTCTATTTTCCAGTCTCAGCTAACCGAGGACCATGTCTTCTGAGGGTTATACAACAGAAGTTGTTCATTGTGTATTTTCACAATATTTTGTTGTGAATCAGCCAGTTACTTTATTTACCCTCCTGTTTGTGGTGTTTGGTCTGCTTTTGCTTTCTGTCTGGCCCTGGATTCTGTTTGTTGAGCCTCTGCACCTGTACATACTCAGACTCTCTGCGTGTGTATGGTTTTTCTCAGAGGTGTTAATTTTCTGGTGACTGAGGCCCTTGTAAAGTGCCTTGTTGCTATTTACTCCCTTAGCTTATCTTTCCATGCCAATTTTCAAGAATTCTCCAAGTTCTCTCCATGTTGAAGGCAATTCACCCTGAAGTATAGCCTTGAATAGCAACATAATTGAACAAAACACATCATTTAATTTGAATGAACTACAGCTTATGAGTCTTTAAAAAATGATATGACTGGTGCTGTTCGTGTCATCCTCCTCAAAAAGTTCTCTCTCACAATATCTTCTTAAAATTGTATTTTTATCTCTTCTGAGTACAATGCACTCAAAATTATGTTTTTATTTTATTATTTTATATATTATATTTTTCATTATGCATACATGACAAAAGTGAGAATCATTTTTCCTAAGTATTTGATTAGTCTTATTGAAAACACAGTCTTTCTATTTCTAATATTCTGGTTCATTCATAATTTACCTCCAAACCAAATCCTTGTAAACATTGGCTTTATAATGAGTCCCAAAATGTTGGACTGCCAACTTACCCTCATTTCTCGAGACTATCTTGACAATTTGCCTTTTCATTTGCATAAGTAAATAGCACAAATAAATTTTAGATACAGCTTTTTAATTCCCACAAAAATGCCTGCTGTGATTCTGACTGGAATATTACTGAATCTATAGATAAATCTGGGAAGGCAAACTCATGAGTGTCATACACCTTCCCCCTTCATTCAGGTTTTCTTTCATTTCTGTGAATACTGGTTTGTAGGATTATTTTTGCAGAGAAGTCTCAGATACACTTTATAGTATTTGTTTATAATATTTTAATGTTTTTGATGCCAGAATAAATATTATCCTTTTGCAGTCTTCTAAAGAATTATGGCTAATAATAGAATTAATTGACTATCTTGCCTTCCATGTAGCAACTTGGCTAAATTTAAATTATAATTCCAATGATATCTGAACAGATTGGTTTGCATTTTACATAAGCAGGTCATTCACAAATCGTGGTATTTACATTTCTTCCCAGTTCTGGTCACCCCTTTCATTATTGTACTTTCCAAGATTATCTTTTTCATTTCCTTCCTGAGCTATGGGAAAGCCAGCTAGACTTCATCCTAAACTATATACAGGATGTCTTCTCTTGTTATTGTCCACTAAACATCACAGTGTAGAAAATACTTAGTATTCACATTTTAGCAAGTGTTTGAGGTGAACCAGAGATATTAGGGCATATCTTACATGATTATTGACAACTATCTTATTTTCTTTCTTTGTAAAAGAGGATTTATTTCACTTTTCATTTGTGTGTGTATGTGTGTGTGTGTATGTGTGTGTGTGTGTGTGTATGTGTGTGTATGTGTGCATATGCTTGTGGTACCAGTGGAGCCCTGCAAAGGGTGCTTGATTCTGGAGAGTCTGAGACATATGTCACTGTGAGCAACTTGAACTGGGTGCTGATATCCAAACTTAGGGCCTCTATAAGGGCAGTATGCATTCTTAACCACTGAGCTATGTTTTTGGCCTGAGCATCCAAGGATTGTGGTGTATGGGGGAAAGTCCTAGAATACACCTTGTAAGGCTATCAGGGGAAAGGTACACTTAGAGATTCTGAAGTGTCTGATGTAGTACAAAAACCTAACAGTAAATGTCGGCTTAAGGAACTGAGAGGGACTTGTGGTGGGCAGGAATGAATGGTGGGAGTACAGGGAAGCTGGCTCTAGCCCAAGGCTCAGGGAACACTAGAGTGGAAGCTGCACTGAGGTAACAGCAGAGGTGGATGGGCTGTGTGATGCGAAGTCACTTCATTTCCACTGAAGGAGAATGTGACTTAATTGACATTTTCAAAGGAAAAAAATCCATGAAAAAGAACATGGGAAAAATTTTAAATCTTAACCTCTGATTTTAACTGTATTTTCTGTTTTTTGGAAGTTTGAGTGAGACCAAATTAGATCTATGGAGAAGAATGTAGGGTTTGGAATGTCTTTTAGGACACAGGGCATGATAATGGGTTCTTGGGTCACCAGGTCTCTGCTGCAGAGTGCTTCTTCACTCGCCTTTTGCTTTTTGATGCACAATTGTAATTATCCTTTGCTCAGTTTTCTGTGGTAGGCAGACAAAACAGGCTGTTAGTGGCCTTCTGAGGATACAAATGACAATCAAATTGAGTTCCTTCTGTGCAGCCAAATCTCCTGTCAGGCAAAATGCAATGTGACTACTTTTCTTACCTATTCCTTTAAGTTAATGTGTCTGAAAGTTATTACTAACGTTCAGGTTTACTAACACATCTGAATGGGTGTGGGAAGTACTTGTTTGCACAGTGAATATTGGAGTGCACAGAGAGGGAATGCTCGTTTGTACATGGTATATCAGGAGTGGCCCAGAACCAGTCCTTGTTCCAAGTAAGCTGTGGGCTGTTATGTCATAGATCAGCCTCAGTATTCAAAGGGCACCAGCCTGGATGGAGAGAACAAGGGCCACACAAATTGAGCAGAAGAGACAGACAGTCTGGCTCCCCCCCCCCCCCCCAGAAGATTACACCTGTATGTGCCCACTTGTCCCTCATTGAGTCTCCTGTTGGGAGGGCCTTACTAGAAGCCTCACACTCCAGATTAACTCTGCAGCTTCCATCTCTAGTTCTTGAGTACTCTATGTGTTCTGATGGGATGCCCCACCCCAGACCCCTGAGCTTTAGGTCCCGGCTCTCTCACTGGTCCCAACACCTGGTAGACAATACATGTTGTTGGTAGTGGTTTTGTTTCTTCTTCCTCTAAGTGGGTAGTGATAGATCCTGCCACTATTGATCAATGGCAGTATTTGACTAGGCAATTATGGTGTTGCTCCTTCCCTCCCCTCCTTCCTTCCCCTCCTCCCCTCCCCTCCTTCCCTCCCCTCCTTCCCTCCTCTCCTTCCCTCCCCACTCCTCCTCATCCCCTCCCCTTGTCCTCTGCTCCTCTCCTCCCCTCCTTCCCTCCCCTCCTTCCCTCCCCTCTCCTCCTCATCCCCTCCCCTTGTCCTCTCCTCCTCCCCTCCCCTCCTTCCCTCCCCTCCTTCCCTCCCCTCTCCTCCTCATCCCCTCCCCTTGTCCTCTGCTCCTCCCCTCCCCTCCTCCTCCGCTCCCCTCTTCCTCCTCTTCTCCCCTCCCTACTACTTTTTTCTCATTATCTTATTTATTTATTTATTTGTTTGTTTGTTTTACATATATAATTACTCCTCCTTCTTCTTCTCTTGCTCACCTCCCTTGTTGGTACTGGCATAAAACCAACATGTAGATCAATGAACTCTAATAGAAGACTCTGACATTAATCCACACACCTATGAATACCTAATTTTTGACAAAGGAGCCAAAAAATATAGATAAAAAGAACACATCTTCAACAAGTAGTGCTGGCATAACTGGATATCAGCATGTAGATAAAGGTAAATAGACTCTTATCTATGGCCCTGCACAAAACTTAAGTCCAAGTGGCTCAAAAAATTCAACATAAATCCATTTATACAGAACATGATAGAAGATAAAGTGGGGAATATTGTTGAACACACTGGCACAGGAGTTCACTTCCTAAAATATAACACCAGTAGCACAGACACTGAAAGCAACAATTAATAAATGGGACCTTCTGAAAATGAGAAGCTTCTGTAAGGCAAAGGACACAGTCAATAAGACAAAATAGCAGCCTATAGAATGGAAAAAGATCTTCACCAACCCCACATCTGACAGAGAGAGGGCTGACTTCCAAAATATGTAAATAACTCAAGAAAATAGGTATCAAAATACCAAATAACCAACCCAATTAAAACATAAGGTACAGATCTAAACCGAGAATTCTCAACAGAAGACCCTCAAATGGTGGAAAGACACTTAAGGAATTGCTCAACATCCTTAACCATCACAGAAATGCACATCAAAACAACTTCAAGATACCATCTTGTACCTGTCAGAATGACTAAGTTCAAAAACTCTGATGAAAGCGTATGCTGGAGAGAATGTGAAGCAAGGGGAACACTCCTCTATTGCTGGTAGTAGTGTAAAGTTGTATAACTACTTTGGAAATCAGTATGATGGTTTCTCAGAAAACTGGGACTCAATATACCTTATAATCCAACAATACAACTCTTGAATATATACCTGAAGGATTCCCATTTATACCCTAGATTTAACTCTATATCTAACCCTTGATTTTTAAAAATCAAGTTTCATACAATATATTCTAACCATGCTTTTCCCTCCTCGATCTTTTCCCATATTCCTCATATTCCCATCCTCTAGGTCCACACTCTTTTCTCTCTTTTAGAAACCCAGACAACTTAAAAAAAAGAAAGAAAAAACACACAAAAAGAAACACCATGAAAACACAAAAATTGAAACTAAAATATATAATCAAAAGAGCATGAGGCAAAAATTCCCAAACAAAGCAAACTGAGGCAAATAATCTAAAAATTACCATTGAGTTTGTTCATTGGCCAGCTACTCCTGAGCATGGGCCTGCTCTGGAGTGTTGTGAACATTCCAGTGTAAGTCCAGTGGAGAAAACTAACTTCTCCTTTGCAAGTGGGTGTCATTTGCAGATAACTGTCTGTTTAGGGGTAGGAGCCTATGTCATCTTATTCCTCTCAGCACTGGGACCCATCAAGCTTGAACTTGTGTGGTCCCTGTGTATCCTGCCATGTTCTCTGTGAGTTCATGGTTGCACAGCTCTGCTGTATCTGAAAGACAGTGGCTTTTTTGTTTGTCTGGGTTTTTGTTTGCTTGTTTTTGACTCACCCATCCTCTCTAGCTCTTAAATCTTTTTGTCCTTTTTCTTCCACATAGATCCCTGAGTCCTGAGGGGAAGAGGGTAATTTGTGCTTTTATTTCATTCAATTATGTGAAATTCTTAGGTTCATTCTTGATTTCCTCTTTGAGCAAATTATCGTTCAGTAGTGTGTTGTGTAGCTCCTCTGCATTTGTATACGTCCTATAATTCCTGTTGCTCTTGTATCTGGCTTCATTCCATCCTCGTCATACAGAAAATAGGATGAGACTCCAATTTTCCTCCATGTGTTGAGACTTGCTTTGTGTCTGATTTAGCCAAGGAATTCTAGGAAAACAAAATGGATGGAATGTTATATCCAGCATTTATTAGAGTGGCTTATATACTGTTGGATTATGTTCTGATATATTGTAAATATTTGTCCTGCCTACTGGCTTAATAAAAACTCTGATTGGCTAGAAGGAAAACAGCAAGTGTGAGTATGGCTACCAGACTAAGAAAACTCTGGGAATAGGAAGAACAAAGCAGAGATGCCAAACAAACGCCAGCAGACTCAGGAAAACCATGCTGCCCTGAAATGCTAAATCATCTGGGCCATCCTTTCCATTGAAACTTTTCAGGGGGGCTCTTCTTTGATCAAACCTTACTTTTTCATCAGGAACAAATCCACAGCCTCTCATTTCCTGTGGAAATAAAAAGAAAACCTCTTCTCCAAAGTAACATATCTTTTAATTTTATTTTAATGTTAACCGATTTACCAAATATATAAATTGGATTGATCCAGGAGCATTTATAGTCAGATGTCTTTTAGAAGCTATAACTACTTCATTTTCAGTCAAAAACTTAAAGACAAGACAATAACATACAGTATCCAGACATTCTTTGTAATTTCCATCGTATCATGGCTTATTATTATTTTTTTACTTTATTTCTTTTAAAAGATGTTCTCTATCCTTTTTTCTCTCTCAAGCCTACATATATTTTTAAACACAGTCTCTTAGAGGTGATTTTTCCATCTTTGTTTACTGTATATCTCATTTCTTATCTTACTCAGTTTCCGACCACACCTTTGCTTGGCTAATGTGGCTGACTCCACCTAACTCCCTCTATTTCTTTCTGTTTCTGACCACACCTTTAATCTTTCAATGTGTGGCTAAGGATTGAAGGCTTGGCTAGGATGGCTCGCTGGCTCCACCCAGATCCTAGTCTTGCTTCTTAGAGTTTAGCTTTTTAGCAGAGGTATTGATAAGACCCACAGTTACCACTCTGGGGAATTTTAGGGTCCATATAATCACCAAGTAAAGCACTGTTGTCTGCTGCTTATTAACTCCATTTAAGTATTTGGTAGCAGGGCCTCTTAAGAGACTCACGAGTGTTTTGCCAATAACACTGAGTCAGGAAGCCTCTCTTAAAAAAGCCAAGCCTATGCTTGCCCCCAGCAAACAGAACTCCCCCAAGAAAATGCTGCTACTACTAAGAAGCAGTCTTTGACTCTGTTTCCTTATTGTCTATATAAACAGGAAGCTTAAATACATCATTTACAGCATGTTGCTTATATCTAGGCTCCTGTGAGACTTCAGGATCCGGCCATGTTGCAGCTTAAGCTGTACTCCAAAAGCCCTCCATTTTGTTGCCCAAGCCCACAAGCCTCACTAGGGCTTATGTGAGATACACAACTTGGAAGCCGTTTTTGGCTCTGTTTCTGTGCTCTAGAACCCTTTTAAATCTTTCTCTGGCTTTATGTGGGTGTATATGCCCCATGTTGGGTGCCGCTTTAAAATTTAGTTTCTGTCCCAGACTAGCCCCAAGATCTGGAAAGTCCAAAGTCTCAAAGAAACACACAGAAACCTATATTCATTTTATGCAGATTGACCTATGTCTCAAACATTTTGCTAACTTGCTCTTTCATCTTAACTCAGTCTGTTTCTATTAATATATTTAGCCATGTGGCTTGGTACTTTTTCTCAGAGCAGCAATTCAACTTCTTTCCTCTGTATCTGCTGGCATCTCATCTTGGTGTCTTTCGAGCATCTCTGCTCTGTTCTTCCTGTTCCCAGAGTTTTCTTAGTCTGTTAGCCTCACCCTCTCTTCCTGTCTGTTTGGCCAATCAGCATTTTTATTATAAAACCAGTAGGTGGTACTGGGGACGAACCATATTGCTGCCAAAGACTAAGTTTCTATTTTCTCTCCCAGAGAGTAAGTTCTTATTTCCCCTCCCAGATACTAAGTCTCTATTCTCCCTCTCTGCCTGGGCTATTTCATAGAAATCACACAAAGCCCCTGGAAAAAGCCCAAGTTCCAGTACCTGTGCAACTGACCATTAATTACTGAGAACAAGTTGTGGTTAGGTTGCTAGGCAACCTGGCTCTGAGAACTCTCCAACCTGCACCTACTTCCTGCTTATCTTACTATAAAACCTGCCTGAGAAAAATAAATTATTGCAGCTTGATCAGAAATTTGACTTGTTGCCAATTCTTTGTGTCTCTTGTCCTGGTCATTCACCTTTCCCCTTCTAGAGTCTCCATTGAAGACACCCGCCCCCACACATACACTGGCCAGGGCAACTGGTGCCCAAAGTGGGGCTTTAAGGAGAAACTCCCATCCACCATCAGTTTGCCAGTAATTTTGCTATGCTAAAAGAGAGCTCTGATACAAAATTGCCCGATTCTTCAGAATTTTCCCAAGGAAAGAAGACACAGGCAACTTCCCCCTCTGGATGATTGTATCCTTCCCTTGAAAATTTTGATGATAAATGAGGATGAGGCCTCCTTGGAGGAAGAGGCTACCAGGTACCAAAATCCTGATTGGCCACCCCATAAACTCAAAAGCTTCATGGCTTGCACCACCATGGCTCCCCTCCCCCACTATGTCTGGCAGCCTCTCTCTCCTGCACGGAGCTCAGCAGAGTCACCACAGGTGTAGCTCTAAAGTGGAGCAGCTCGAGCCACTGCTGATCCCCTCTTCCTCTGCTTCTCAGCCACACAGCCAAAGGTACAGGTCAAAAGCCCTGTGGATCGAGACTCTCTCCATTTACACTCTCCCCTCCACCTCCCTTTGTGCCCTAGTTGTTGAGGATGAGACTGATTCAGAATTGCTACAGAAAGAAAAAAAAAATCTCTTTTTTGATGAGGCTTCCTCACTTAAAAAGCTGCTTCAACAGAGGCGTAAAACCGGTCAGTTTATGAAGGAATTACAGGCACTTAATAAGGAATTGGCCACTCTCTCCCTAAATGTTCAACAGGCCTCTGATAATGCAACAACAGCTTCCCCAAAGACTAAATCATCTCCTGGGTTTTATGCCTTTCCAGTTATTCGCAGCCAAGCTGCTAGGATCCTGGAGCCCACAAAGGATTCCGAGGAAGCTGAGGTGAGCCCTTAGGGTTAGAAGCACCTGCCTCAGACAAGGATAGTGGCGGCTCTGACGAGACTGCTTCTGAAAGCGACGTCCCTGAACAAAAATACAAACGCCTTAGTCTAAAACACTTAGAAAAACTTAAGGTTGCTATTGCCAGTTATGGCCCCACTGCCCTTTCACCCTAGCCTTGCTGTAAGGATTGAGCGACAGGTGGCTCTCACCGAATGACTGGGTGTACTTGGCTGGAGCTGTCTTGAAGGGGGGAGACTTTGTGCTTTGGAAAACTATGAAGAAAATTGCAGAGATATAGCCAAATGAAATTCCCGATAATAGTCCTCAAAAGGATGGATACTTAAAAAGTTTTGGGGAGATAGCCCCTATAATCAGAATGACACTCAAACCCATTTTCCTCCAGGACTCCTCACTCAAATTAAAACTGCTGGTTTAAAAGCCTGGAAGCGATTTCCGCAAAAGAGATCAGCAACCACCTCCCTTGCAAAAATTAGATAAGGGCCAGATGAATCATATAGTGATTTGTTAGTCGCCTTAATTATGCCACAGAACGACTCTTTGGCAGCGGCAAAAATGAAAGTGTTTTTGTTAAGCATTTGGCAATTTAAAATGCCGATCCTGCTTGTTAGGATGCAATCCGTCCTCACCGCAAGAGTACGCTCTCTGATTATGTTAGATTGTGCTCCAGAATTGGTTCAGTACATGCCATGGGGCTGGTCATTGGCGCTGCCATTCGGAGATTAAATCAAGACTCTCTGATAAAGACCTGCTTTAATTGCAAATAACCAGGGCATTTATCTCAGGAGTGCATGGCGCCATACACTAATACTGGTGAGCACCCCTCCCCCACCACTCTTTGCCCCCCACTCCTGCAGAGGCCACATTGAGCCTCTGAGTGTAGATCCAAGACAGACATTGAAGGCCACCCTTTACTGACTAAGCTGCCCAAAGGGGGCAGCCCCAGGCCCCTACTCACAGGATAATCCCAGGGGCTATCAGGTTTGTCTCTCCTGCCCACACCCAGTCACCCTGCAACCTGGCCAGTCCATCTCAGACCTCTGGAGGGCCATCGCAGAAAGCGCAGGATTAGACCTCTGTTTCACAACTCAATCAGTACTAACCCTAGAAATGGGCCCTCAACATCTAAGTAGAGGAGTATACGGCCCCCTTCTACCCGGTACCTTTGGGTTGATTCTAGGAAGAGCAAGTGCCACCTTAAAAGGAATTCAAATCTCCCCAGGTGTGATTGATAATGATTTTACAGGTGAAATAAGGCTTCTTGTCTCCACAAATATGGGTGTGGCTACCATTTCTACAGGAACTCCTGTAGCAAAGCTCTGGTTACTTCCGCTTCCACAAATAAATTTTAATTTTAAAAGGACTGGCTTAATGCCGATAGCTTTGGCTCTTCAAATGTGCATTGGGTGCATCAGCTCAGAGAACAGCAACTTGCACTGACACTTTGGCTTGATGGCAGGATGTTCCAGGGGGTACTGGACACAGGCGCTGATGCCACTGTAATATCACAAAAGATTGGCCCAGTTCCTGGCCCCTCACCCCCTCTCTTACCCATCTTAAATTCTTCGACAGACCAACAATCTATTACAAAGCTCTTGGGTACTGAGAAGGACAGATGAAGAAGGCAACACTGGTCATGTAACACCCTATGTTGTTCCAGGGTTCCCTGCTAACCTTTGGGGCTGGGACATACTTTCCCAAATGAAGGTTATGATGATCACTCAAATGAGGTGATTGCTACTCAAATGCTAAAGTAGGGCATCCTTCCTGGTAAGGGTCTAGGTAAGAATTCTCAGGGCATTAAGGATCCCATTTCAGTTCCTGTAAAAAAATAATAGATTTGGACCGGGATCTTCTCAAAATTTACCCTAACTGCCATTGACATTCCTGTATCACATGCAGACAAAATTAGCTGGAAAACACATGAACCTGTCTGGGTTAATCAATGGGCTTTGTCACAAGAGAAGCCTGTGGCTGCTGTAGAGTTAGTTAGTACAGCCGCAGGCCATATTGAGCCAACAAACTCTCCATGGAATATGCCCATTTTCTTGATAAAGAAAAGGTCTGGAAAATATTGCCGGCTCCAAGATCTTAGGCCCATAAACAAGGTTGTAACCCTATGGGTGCCCTTCAACCTGGCCTGCCTTCTCTGGTGGCTATCCCCTTTGGATATTTTAAAATTGTTATTGATCTTAAAGACTGTTTTTTTTTTTTTTTTTTCACTATTCCCCTGCATCCTGAGGATAAAATACAATTTGCCTTTAATGTTCCTCAAATTAATTTTCCAGGGCCCATGTGTGGGAGATTATGTTGTTCCACTGTAAATAATTGTCCCACCTATTGGTTTAATAAAAAGCGCTGATTGGCCAAAGGCGGACACGAAATGTGGGTGGGGCTACCAGAGTAGGAGAATTCTGGGAACAGGAAGAAACAGAGCAGAATGCCAGAGAGAGAAGCCAGAAGAAAAAGAGGACAACTGTGCAGCTCTGAGAAAAGGTACCGAGCCGAATGGCTGAACAGGATCAGAGTCATGGGTTAGATTAAGGGTAGAGAGTTAACAAGTTATATGCCTGGGCCTTAGGCTGATCAGCCTAAAACTACTGTAAGCATCTGTGTGTCTCTGCAGGTCTGCCGGCCTAAACCTTGAGGTTAGGCCCAAAAGTCTGCGCCAGAAACCTCTTACTACACCCATGCCACAATTTCAATGGAAAATCTTGCCTAAGGGGATGGCTAATAGCCCCACATTATGCCAAAAGTTTGTGGTGCAAGCTATAGATCCTGTTAGGCAGAATTGGCCTGCCATTTATATACTCCACTACATGGATGATATCCTCCTGGCAGGACCTTGTAGGGATCAACTTTTCCAATGCTACCAGGAGCTACATCTCCATGAGAGGGCTTCAGATTAGTTCAGATGGCTGACCCCTTCTCCTATTTGGGTTTTGAACTCTGGCAACAACAGGTGCTAACTCCAAGGATTCAATTATGCACTTCTCACCTTGTCATACTCAATGACTTTCAGAAATTATTGGGTGATATTCAATGGCTTTGGCCCTATTTGAAACTTACCACTGATGCCTTAGCTCTTCTTAATGATATTTTGAAAGGAAATTCTGACCCTTCATCTTCCTGAAAGCTCACTCCCGAGGTACAGGCCTCATTATCACTGATTAATCAGGTCATTCAGAATCAGACAGTATACCAAATTTTCTATACGGATCCCCTGTTTTTTTGTTATATTTGCTACTCCCCCCCATACACATACTGGGGATTTTTGGCAACATATTAAAGTCCAAGGTAAAAATCAAGGAAATCCCCTACTTTGGGTTCACTTATCTGCCTCCCCCCATAAAGTATTGGCCACTTTTCCATTACTAGTAACAAGGCTGATTATCAAGAGTAGAGGAATGGCCTGTCAATATTTTGGAAGAGATCCTGATATTATAGTTTCACCCTATACACGAGAGCAATTGGATTGGCTGTTGCATGTTCCTCCTTTCAAGGAGGGAGCTTTACAATCACCACCCTAGTGACCTCCCACTACAATTTGCAAAAATCCACCCTTTGTGTTCCCTCGAGTCACCACCTCACAACCCATCAAAAAGGCTCCATTGGTGTTTACTAATGGATCAGCAAATGGGGTTGCTGCCTGTAGTGGATGGAAAGCCTACCTCCTGCTATTCTCCATATTCCTCAGCACAGCTTGTTGAACTTTATGCTGTGATTCGTGTTTTACAACTTTTTTCCTCTCGACCTTTTAATTTGTATACTGTTAGTGCTTGTGTTGCTCATTCTGTACCCCTGTTCCCTTCATAAAACCCTCCACCAACGCTGCACCACTTTTTCTTCAGTTACCTCTTCAGTGCCCCTTCCTTATTGGCCACTTACAGGCCCATTTAAATTTGCTTGGTCCCCTTTCAGAGGGAAATGCCTTGGCTGATATGGTATACAGGCAGTTTTAAATGTGTGTGTGTGATCTCTTTCCCAGGCTTCACAAGTGCATTTTCTTCACCATTTGAATGCTCATACCGTATGATTAATGTTTAAATTAACCAGAGAACGAGCCTTTGAAATTGTAAAAACTTGTCGTGAGTACATGGTTTCAGTTCTGGTTCCACATTTGGGAGGTAATCCCTGGGGATTGATGCCTAATGAGATTCGGCAGATGGATGTGATCCACCTCTCTGAGTCTGGCAAACTTAAATATATACATGTCACAGTTGACATCTTTAGTGGCTTTATATTTGCCTCACTTCAGGTTGGAGAAACCTCCAAAAATGTTATTTCCCATATTTTGGAATGCCTGTCAGTTTGGGAAAACCAAAAATTATAAAAGCAGATAATGGTCCAGGATATACAGGTAAGAATTTTCAATCCTTTTGCCGACAGCTTCAGATAAAAGACATAACTGACATTCCTTACAACCCTCAGGGCCAGAATATTGTTGAGCGTGCTCATCACACCCTCAAATCAATGCTACAGAAACTAAAACGAACAAGCCTCTATGATACGTGAGGCAGCCCCTGTAATCTTCTTCATCACGCCCTTTTTGTGCTGAATTTCCTTACTCTGGATAGATATGAGAGAACAGCAGCTGATCGGCTTTGGCTTCCCAGACTCAAAGCCAACATGCTTTAGTTGTGTGGCAAGACCCCTCAACTGCTCAATGGAATGGGCCTGATCCAGTTTTAATATGGGGTCATGGATTGGCATGCGTTTATGATCATCAAAGGAGGGAGGCCCACGCTGGCTCCCTGAAAGTTAATTATGCACATTAACCCTGAGCCTGTACCCAGGAGCATACCAACTCCTGAAATATCCTCTTTTTTCCCCCACAGATGCTGGCCCAGAGGATCCACTCCTGGAGACAATTGCTCTGCTGACTTTTATTTTTGCAGTTTCTGGTCACTGGGAATTTCAGGTCCTGGTCATCAGGTTTGACCTGCCCAAACTCCTCAATTCCACCAAGTGCCCTCCCCCCCACTGGATGGAGGCCATGTACTCCATTTTGGGAATCCTATTATACCACGAGCCATAAGTATATTTGCTTTGAACATAAACAAAAGGGAAACTGTGCCAAAGTAGCAGAAGGGTACTGCCCCCACTGGAGCTGCCCTCATGCACATACTAGCTCCCTGAGTTCTCCCCTAGAATTGCTTCACCCCCAAGGAAGAAGCTGCAACAGTAGAGCATGTAACCCAGTCAAGTACAACATTCATGACCCTTTAAATAACCAGTTGTTACATGAATATGAGGCGGGTATCTAAGTGGATGGCATAGGCAGAGACCCTTATGGATTACTTAAAATCTGGAAGGTATGGGTTCCTGTGCCCACCCCTTCCCTGGCAGAGGATGCCCTTATCCAAGTCAAGAATGCCTCAAAAGTTTTTTCTACACTATTGCCCAGGCTGCACTCACAACTAAAGGAGCCAGCAGTCTACTTCTTGAATGTATTTACTCTTCCTTTAAGCTCCTTAATGCAACACACATTCGACATTCTCTGATGGATGTTGGCTTTGCCTTAGACAGACCTATGAGCTACCTCTAATGGTGGTGCCCTTAATTAATTCCTCCCCTACACTAACACCCTGACCAAGAGATGTTTCTTTTAATTCCTTTATTGACTCCCTCTCCTTTATCCCCAATTTACTTGCTATGACTCTTTTTCATAAGACACTAGAGGACAGGCTCTCTATTCCTTGGATTGCAAAAAAAAAAAAAAACCAATTTCCTATCCCACCATAAATAGTTCCCATAGATACTGCAGCCCTCACAATTCTTCCCTTTGATGTTCTTCAGGAGGTTATTATTCCATTCCTGGTTATAGGACTGAGCCATGTGCTCTGGAGGTTTTGTTTTCTACCCTAGATATTCTTCCCAATGAAGAATTGCTCCCTATCCCTGTAGTGGGGCACCCACGTGCCTACTGCTCTCTTGTTTTTCTCCCACTCATGGTAGACTTAGGGATTACTGCTGGTATTGCCGCTCGAATGGCTGGCATTACTACAGCAGCCACTTAAACTAACCAGATCCATCGGGAACTTTTAAGTGATATATAAGAATTATCCCAACTAATTTTAACTATACAAAGCCAACTAAATTTCCTGGCCTCAGTAGTGTTACAAAATAGAAAAGGCCTGGACTTACTTACAACAGAAAAGAGAGGACTTTGTGGTTTTCCACAGGAAGGATGCTGTTTTTATGTGAATAAGAGTGTAATCGCTCATGACCATATCAAGCGTCTACAAGAATCTATTGAAAAATGAGAAAGAGTGCTGGATGAACAGGACTCCCATAATTGGGGGGGGGGGTGGCTAAAAGAAGTGCTCCCCTACCTCCTTCCCATGCTGGGTCCCCTGGAGGCTATTTTGCTTCTGCTTTCCCTTGTCCCCTGGGTCCTCAAGAGGCTTTCAATTTTTATTAAAGATCAGGTCAATCAGTGTTCTACTTGGCAGAGAAATCCAAATTCACTATCACCAGCTTGATATGATTGACAGAGGCATTAATCCTGAAAACATGCTTCAGCCCCCTCCTTTAGGAGCAGCATAATACCAGAGCTGGTGCTTACTGACAAAGCCATGAGTATAGACACCAGAGGGTATGAGGTTAAGCACCGCACCGGGAGGCTAAATGATGTCCAGCAGGCTTGGGTCCCCGGAGAGACAAACCTGGCTTGCATAGAGGTTGACATCCAGAGGCCCCTCTGTTTGCTCGGATGCGCCTAGGCCCTGTCCTACACAAAAGATGCCATTAATGAGGTATCCTCATGGACCTTTTGGAGGAACCAGGTCAATATCTCACCCAGATGGTTAAGGTACACCACCTCCTGTAGGTGGCCATCCCCCTTTCAAAAATAAAATTGAAGGAGGAGATGCTGGAGACAAATAAGAGCCATGCCATATTGCTGCCAAAGACTAAGTTTCTATTTTCACTCCCAGAGACTAAGTTCCTATTTCCCCTCCCAGAGACTAAGTCTCTATTCTCCCTCTACCTGGGCTATTTCATAGAAATCATACAAAGCCCTTGGAAAAAGCCCAAGTTCCAGTACCTGTGCAACTGACCACCACTGAGAACAAGTTGTGGTTAGGTTGCTAGGCAACCTGGCTCTGAGAACTCTCCAACCTGCACCTACTTCCTGCTTATCTTGATCAGAAATTTGACTTGTTGCCAATTCTTTGTGTCTCTTGTCCTGGTCATTCACCTTTCCCCTTCTATAGTCTCTGTTTAAGACCCCCACTGGCTGGGACTAGGTTTTACAATTATTTACAATGTAATAGAACATAGTCTCACTACATATCCCCCTTTTTTTCTTTTTAAAAACAAGAACCACAAATCTAATTTCCTTTATATAGTTTTTTTTTTAACCCCACAATTATTTTTAACAACTTGTAACCAACACTGTAAACAAAGCAAACATCCATAATACCTTTTTTGGGGGGGGGATATAGGGGTTGTTCTCTAGGCTACTTCCTGCTGAATGGGGGTGTTGGCAATGGGGATGTGTGGGAGATTATGTTTATTAAACCACCCACTGGTTTAATAAAATGCACTGATTGACCAAAGGCAGACAGGAAGTATGGGCGGGGCTACCAGACTGAGGAGACTCTAGGAACAGGAAGAAATAGAGCAGAATGCCAGAGAGAAGCCAGAAGAAGCAGAGGACAACTATGCTGCTCTGAGAAAAGGTACCGAACCACATGGCTGATCAGGGTAAGAGTCATGGGTTAGATTAATGGTAAAGAGTTAGCAAGTTATATACCTGGGCCTTAGTTGATCAGCCTAAACTATTGTAAGCATCAGTGTATCAGTGTGGGTCTGTGGGTTTGTGGGCCTAAACCTTGAGGCTAGGCCTGAAAGTTCTGGCCAGAAACCTCATACTACAGGGATGCAAAGAAAAATTTAGAATTATAGACACATCTTTAGTGGAGTAGTCTGTAAAGGTGGGCCATCTCAGCTAGTTTCCTTGAAGCTGCTTTGAATACAGAGCTCAAAGGGAACTTCAGCAGAGGTGCTCTGAAATATTGAATCATCTGGGCAATCTGTTCCCATTGGAGACTTTTAAGGGGTCTTCCTCTATCAAACTTTATTTTCTTTAACCAGGAGTAAATCTATACCCTCTCATTTCTATAGAAATAAAAAGAAAACCTCTTCTACAAACTAACATATCTTTTGATTTCACTTTAAAATCAACTACATTTACAAAATGTATAAGTTGGATTAACCTAGCAGAATTTATAATCAAATCTTTAGACGCTTTAACTACTTCACCTTTAATCAAAATGTAAAGACAACACAATAACATACAATATCCAGACACTCTTTTTTTTTTTTAAAGATTTATTTATTTATCATGTATGCAGTATTCTGTCTGCATGCGTCCCGTCCCAGAAGAGGGCACAGATCTCATTATAGATGGCTGTGAGCCACCATATGGTTGCTGGGAGTTGAACTCAGGACATCTAGGAAGAGCAGTCAGTGCTCTTGACCACTGAGCCATCTCTCCAGTCCCAGGCACTCTTTTTAATTTCTATCTTTACGTGGCTTATTATTTTTTACTCTATTCCTTTTATAAGAAATTTATCCTTTTTTCTTTCCTTTCTCAAGCCTATTTATATATTTTAAACAAACTCTAAACCATTTAGAGGTTTATTTTATATCTGTTTCTACTGTATATCTCTTACCTTTTTCTCTTTCTGACCACAACTTTGCTTGACTAAGATGGTTACTCCACCCAGTTCCCTCTATTTCTTTCAGTTTCTGATCCCACCTTTAATCTGCCAAGGAGTAGCTAGGGATTAAAGTCTTCAATAGGGTAGCTGACTGGCTCCACCCAGCTCCTGTCTAGCTTCATAGAGTTTAGCCTTTTAGTCTAAGTAATGGTAGGACCCACAATTACCACTCTGGGGAATTTTAGGGTCCACATAACCACCAAGTAAAGCACTGGCATCTAATTATCCCACCTACTGGTTTAATAAAAATGCTGATTGGCAGAAGGCAGACAGGAAATGAGGGTGGGGCTACTAGACTAAGAAAAGTCTGGGAACAGTAAGAGCAGAGCAGAGGTGCCAGAGAGATACCAAGTTGAGATGCCAGCAGATACAGAGAAAAAAAGTTGAATTTCTGCTCTGAGACAAAGTACCAAGCCACATAGCTAAATATATTAATAAAAATACATTTATTTAAGATTAAAGAGCTAGCTAGAAAAATGTCTAACTATAGGTCAATCAGCATAAAATTAATATAAGCTTCTGTGTTTCTTTGGGACTTTGGGACTGCTGGTCCAGACCTTGGGGCTAGTCTGGGACAGAAACGAAATATTACAGAAAGGAAAGGAATTTCAGGAAGAGTGAGGCCAAGAGGCAAAGACCATACACATAAAGTTATGGATTTATGGTGGGTCTTCAAATTTCAAAGAATTACTTCAAGAACAATTCCTCACAAATACACCCAGTTGCCTGAACTTGAGTTAATTACAGAGTTTGGTTAACAACCAAGAAAAGCCATCCCATTATGCTAATATGTAGTTGATTTTGGGGGAAGTTCCATGAGCTTCTGAGAAGAAAGTGTATTCTTTATTGTTTGGGTGTAATGTTGTGTAAGTATGGTGCATATTATATCTGCTTGATTTGTGATGTCATGGAGCTCCAGAGTTTCTCTGTTTAGTTATTATCCACATGATCTGTCCTTCACTGACATGACAGTAGAGTATTGAAATCACCTATACTAATTATGCTGGTGTCAGTACATGGTTTTAAGGCTAATAGCATTTATTTTATGAAATTAGGCATTCCTGTGTCTGGTGCATATATCTTTATGATTGTAATATTTTTTAAAGACTATGAAGTCTCCCTTCTTTTCAAATTTCTATTTATTTAAAATGTTTTTTTTAGATATTAGAATAGCTGTTTAGATATTAAAACTGCTGTTTCTTCCATTTGCTTGAAATACCTTCTGTACCCTTTTTACCCCAAGATGGTTCATTATTGATGGTTAGTTGTCTGAAGGCAGCAAAAAGAAGAACTCTGCTTTCTCCCCACACCCCCTTCAAGTTTAATTAATTAATTTTATATACAAACCTCAGCTTCCTCTCCCTTGTCTTTTCCCACTCCCCCCACCCTTCACCCTCAATTTACCCTTCCTTTGTATCCACTCAGAAAGGGGCAGGCATCCCCTGGGCATCAGCAAAGCATGTCACATCAAGCTGTCATAAGACCAAATACCTTCCCCTGCATTCAGAGAGGGGACAAGGCAATCCAGAAGGAGGATTCAGGTTCCTAAGAGCCAGCCAAAGTCCCTGCTCCCGTTGCCAGGAGTCTCTCAAATAGACTAAGCTATGCAAGTGTCTCATATATGCAGAGGGCCTAGGCTGGTCCCATGCAGGCTCCCTGGTTGTTGGTTCAGACTCTTTGAGTTTCTATGAGCCATGCTAGTGGTTTCTGTGGGTTTTCCTAGTATGTTCCTGATACCCTGGCTCTTAAAATCTTTCCTCCCTCTCATCTTCAGGACTTCCTGAGCTCTGCCTGATGTTTGGCTGTCGGTCTCTGAATCTACCTTCATCAGTCACTGGATGAGGGCTCCCTAATGACAGCTGGGGTAGTCACCAAGCCAATCATAGGGGATGGCCAGTTCAGGCAATGCACCCACTATGCCAGGAATCTTAGCTGGGGTTGTTTTTATAAATTTATGGGAGTTTCATTTTCATCAGGCTTCTACCTGACCCCATAAATGTTCCTTTCCAGTCATCTCTCTAAGCATTCTCCTACCTCCAACCTCATCTCTCAAGTTTCCATGTCTACTGGCCCCCATTCTCCTTCCCAGGGTCCCCTATTGGGCCCTCCTTGATACCTAGTTTCTTTGGGTCTGTGGATTGTAGATGGTTATCATTTACTTTAGAATTAATATCCACATAAGAGTTGGTAAATACTATGTTTGTCTTTGTGGATATGACATACCTCACTCAACTCAGGATGATTTTTTTCTAGTTCCATTCATTTGCTTTCAAATTTCCCGATGTCATTGTTTTCAACAGCTGAGTAACACGCCATTGTGTAAATGTACCACATTTTTAAAAACTTCATTCTTCACTTGAGGCACATTTTGGTTGTTTCCAGGTTATGGCTATTACAAATAAAGCTGATACAAGCATAGTTGAGCAAGTGTCCTTATGTATGATTGGGTATATGCCTGAGTGGTATATCTGGATCATGAGGTAGGTTGATTCTCTATTTTCTAAAAATAAAGTCACCACATTGATTTCCAAAGTGGCTGTACAAATTTTCATCCCCACCAGCAATGGATGGGGTGTTCCCCTTGCTCTACAGCCCCTCCATCGTGAGTTGTCACTTGTGGTTTTGATCTTAGCCATTCTGACAGGTGTAGGATAGAATCTCAGAGTCCATTTGATTTGCATTTCTCTAATGGGTAAGGATAATGAACATTTAAATGTTTCTCTACCATTTGAGATTCTTCTCTTGAGAATTCTCTGTTTAGGTCAGTAACCCATTTTTAAAATTTGATTATTTGTTTTTTTTTTTTGATGTCTAGTTTCTTGAATTATTTATATATTTTAGAGATTAGCTTTCTGTAAGATGTGGAGTTGGTGAAGATCTTTTCCCATTCTGTAGGCTGTCATTTTGTCCTACTGACAGTGTTCTTTTCCTTATAGAAGCTTTTCAGTTTCACGAAGTACCACTTATTGTCAATCTTCGTGTTCATGCTGCTGGTATTCTGTTCAGGAAGCTTACTCCTGTGCCAATGCATTGAAGGGTTGAAGTTCCCTTTTTCTTTTTATCACATTCAGTGTAATTGGATTTATGTTGGGGTTTTTGATTCGCTTGAACTTGAGTTTTGTGAAAGGACATAGATATATATCTACTTGCATTCTTCTACATGCCTAAATCCAGTTATGCCAGCATTATTTGTTGATGATATTTCCCCCCTCTGCTGTATAGTTTTTGGCTTCTTTGTAAAAAATCAAGTTTGGATAAGTGAATGGATTTACGTCTAGGTCTTTGATTTGATTTTGTTGATCCATTTGTCTGTTTTTTATGTCAATACCATGCTGCCATGCTGTTTTTACTACTATAGGTAAGCAGTAGAGCTTGATATCAGGTATGGTGATACATCCAGCAGTTATTTTATTGTACAGGATTGTTTTAGCTATCCTGTGGTGTTTGGGTTTTGAGGTTTTTGTTTGTTTGTTTAGGTTGGTTTCTTTTTCTTGTTTTTCCATATGAAGTTGAGTATTGTTCTTTCAAGGTCTGTAAAGACTGTGTTAGAATTTGATGGGGATTGCATTGAATCTGTCAATTGCTTTTGGTAAGGTAGTCATTTTTATATGTTAATTCTACTGATCTATGAACATGGGAGATCTTGCCACCTTTTGATATATTCTCTAATTTTTTTTCTTCAAAGACTTGAATTTTTTGTCATACAGGTCTTTTGCTTGCTTGGTTAGAGTTATAACAAGATATTTTATATTGTTTGTCACTATTGTGAAGAGTATTGTTTCTCTATTTTCTTTCTCAGCCATTTTATCATTCACACATAAAAGGGCTACTGATTATTTTTAAGCTACTTTGCTAAAGATATTTATCAACTGTGGGAGCTTCCTGACAAAAATTTTAGGGTCATTTATGCATACTGTTATGCAATCTGCAAATAATGATACTTTGACTTCTTTTCCAATTTGTATCCCTTATATCATCTCCCTTTGAGGTCTTATTGCTCTAGCTAGAAGTCTGAGAACTTTATTAAATAGATATGGAGAGAGTGGATAGCCTTGTCTTGTTCCTGACTTCAGTGGAATTGCTTGGAGCTTGCTGTACATTGCTTTTATCATATTTATGTTTATTCCTTATGTCCCTGATCTCCCCAAGACTTTTGTCATGAAGGGGCTCTGATTTCGAATGTCATCTGTTAGTCTATGTCTCTTTATTGGGTAGTTCATAAATATTAGGAATTATTATTAACCAATGTTTATTAATTTTTATTTTGTTATTTTTGGCTGGTGGTTGATTATATCTTTTGATTAAATATTATAGAATTGTTTATTCATCCCTGTGTCTTCTTTAACCATGTTTACCCTCTCTAGACAGAAGTATTGCTGCCAGTATTCATGGTAGAGTTGGTTTAGTGATCATGAGTTTCTTAAATCTGATTTTATCACGGAAATTTGCCCTTCTCATTGGTTTTGTGTAGTGTTTCTGGGTGTAGTCGTCTGGGTCTATGGCCTTGGTATCTCATAACTTGTAAAACACTAGTCCCAAACCTTCTGGCTCTCATAGTCTTCACTGAAAAATTGAACTGTTGCTCTAGTTGACTAGACCTTCTTCTCCTGAAGGTTTTTAACATCATTTCTTTGTTTTGTACATATTATGTTTTGACTATTACATGAGAAGGATATTTTCTGTTCCTGTTTCCGTGGCTTTCTGCATGCCTCTTATGCATTGATAGGCATTTCTTTCTTGGGTCTTTTCTCCTTATCTACCAATTACTTGTATATTTTGTCGTTTAAAAAAATAGTACCCTAGATTTTCTAAATGTGCTTTTCCTATCTTCCTTCTTTCTTTTCTTCTTTCCTTCCTTCCTTGATTTAATATTTTATTTAGCTGAGACCCAATTTTTCTACCTTGTCTTCAAGATTTGAATCAATTTATTGGTGAGGCTTTCCTCTGAGATATTTTGTTTTAATTTTATTTTGGCTTTTCATCAGAGATTCTATCTTTTTATTAAATTCTATTGTGATACCTTTAAATGATTCTTATTAATAACAATTACTTAAAATTACTTCATTGTTCCTCATCTATGTTGATTTTTTTTTTCAGAAAAACTAGTATTGGTGCATAGAATTGGCAGAGACCTATAGTCTTGGTTATGCTGTGTCTTTGTGATAGGACTAGCATTTGAGGTCAGGTTACTGTCATATTTCTTGATATCAACAGCTTATCTCTCTCTTGTTGAATAGGTGTTTGAATTTCTGTTTCATGTTAGCTTCTTAGGATGTAGGCTAGTTGACTGTGGTTTAGTGTTCAGTTTGAATGGTTGTAAATAGTAGTTTTATCTCAGTTTGAACTAAGGGAGTTTTTCAGACCAGGATCAACCCCTAGTAGAGTTAGAATGATTCTAACATTTAATACTCAAGAGTCTGGAGTAGGTGCCTAGGAGTTCTTAAGAGTCAGGGAAGAACAGAGTCTCCACAGGAACCTCTTACACCAACTTGGGATCTGAGGGATGGCAAGCAAGGGACTATGATCAAGGGCACACAGTCCTCTGGCATGCTACAGGCACAGGTGGAGTTGACAGCGAGTCTCTACATGTAGAAGGTCAGGCAAGTAGGTGAGGTGCATGTGTTTCTCACACAGGATGATGGAATGGGTGAAGTTGTTGGTAAAAGTCTAGGGTCCTTCTATGGAAAAGAGGGGCTAGAGTTCAGGGATGAGACTCTTGGACCTCAGTTTGCATAAGCAGGTGGAGTTGGCAGCATCAGTCTGAGATCACTTAATGAACTTAGGTAACCGGAGGGCAAGCTGCAGGAATGGGTGGATTTAGAGAAATAAATACATAACCCCTAACTAGAAGGGTCCAAGATAGGCCTGTGGGTTTGGTAGAGTTGGTATCATATGTCTAGAAGCAATTAATATTTTTCACATGTAATTTCTTCACCATTACAAACACACAGTAGTTGTAAATTGAGATCCACTATAATTTCATAAAAAATTTATGTTGTGTGAGACTATTCTCTAAACAATTGCATATTGCTGCCTTTTGAATTTTAAGGTGATATTATGATCAAGTACAAATTTAACTCAAGCTAATTGGAACCACTCTGCAGCCAGCTCTGTGATAGTTATATGATTCAGGCAAGTTTTAGGAGCTGTGAAGTCTTTTTGTGTAGGAGGTAGAACCATGACTTTAGAAAGATGATATAGAAACTTGAATCACAATTTTTAAAATGAGAAAAATCATTAACTTCAACTAGGAGTCATGTTGAAAAAATAGGGGCTTGATTGCCGGTCAGTTGTGCTTGGAAAGTCTTCTAATTTTACTCTTCTTAGCCTCTTGCACTTGCCTATTTTCTGTGGCACGTGTTCTGGAGTTGGATTGTTACTGAGCTATTGTTGTGGCCACATAAGTTGAGTTTCCACAGTCTCCACGGCAAAACAAAAATAAGTATTTGTCCCTGGTTTCTGTCACATAGCTCTTAAATCTTTGCAAATGTCCAGAGAAACAGCTGTATCTTTTGTGTGCTATGAGGTAAATGGTAGCTGGGACCTCTAGATGGTTTTGTGATAGAGCTGGCTGTTCAAAAGAGCAAAACCTGTTTTGATGGTTGGAACTTTTAGCCCATATACCCTCAGAAATGAAAAGAGGTCTGGAGAACCCATCAATGGCTATGACTGAAGACCATGCCTGCCCAACAAAGCCTTGATAGTATTTTCAAGCATCAGTGTCTGGAGAGCTTGCAGTTTCTGCCAGATCCACAGAGGATATGATCACTCTGGAAACTCACCATCCATACCTTGCTTTATATAATTCTTCCATCAAGCTGCACTTAAGTTACAAGCTTTAAAATAAATTGATGACAGTGACTAATGTTTTTCTGAGTATTGTGAGACACTCCAGTTGTATCATCAGTCTTAAGAGAAAGGTAGGAGGACTCTTGGGAAGCTGCAGCCCACAGTATCTTGACCTGACCTGTAGGAAGCCTGGGCTTGGGACTGGGATCTGAAGTTGGTGCTCACTTAAGGAAAACCTTCATCAGCCAACTGCAGGAACATGCTGTGAGAAATTCCTTAAGTGTTTTGACTTTAATTGAACACTCAGTTGGTGTCAAAGTATTAGATAATTTGGTATTGAATGGCCCTTCCCCTACATTTGTTGTCAAACTGTTGTGAGTAGAATCTCTATCAGAACTAAAGCCATTTGTGTGTGTGAAAAAGTCCTCTGATTGAAGTATAAATTTAAGACACAAAAACACAACAGTCATATTTGTAGCACATTAGAGTTTTAAGAACACCTTCATGCTAGGTAAAATCCTCCTCCCACCCCCACCCCAACATGTTCATATCCCAATGTTAATCACGTAAATCTTTCAAAGCAGAGAACTAGAAAACCCTGATTATGAGTAAAGAGAAGGTATTGTAAGCAGAAGGTGTTCCCAGAAACTGTGTATAAGTGTATGTATGTATGTATGTATGTATGTATGTATGTATGTGTGCAGATGAGCATATCTCTGTGTTATGTATGTATGTGCATCTTCATGTGTGTGTATCTGTGTTATATTTATATGTGTATATGCGTGTGTTCTTGTATGTGTGCATATCTGTGTGTATGTGTATGTGAAGATGTATCTGTATCTTGTGTATATTTGTCTATGCACATGTTCATGTGTGTATGCTGTGGGTATGCGTGTATGTGCATGTGTGAGTGAGTATGTGTGTATTTGTATATATGCGCGTGAGTGTGTGTGTGTGTGTGTGTGTGTGTGTGTGTGTGTGTGTGTGTAACCTGACTTCTGCCAACATTCTCTTAGAGAGGTGGTTCTCAATCTTCCTAATTCTGTGACAACTCCTCAGGTGTGGTAATCCCTAACCATGAAGTTTTTGTTGATACTTCATTACTGTCATCTTGCTTTTGTTATAAATTGTAATATAAATGTCTAATATGCAGGATATCTGATAAGTGACCCCTCTGAAATGGCCTTTTGATCCCTAAAGGGTAATGATCCTGGTTGTGAACCACTCACTACCTTGGAGTCTCCAGAAAAAAGCACAGGCCTCAACACCTCGTGCTAGCCCAATTCCTCACTGGATGGTACTAATTGCCATAATGAATTACATTAGTGATGAAGATTGAATTGTCTGGAAAGCATTGTGGGGCAAGTCTCCTATCAACTCAAGTGAGACCTCTGATATACGTGCTGCCCATAAGCCTGTTGCGACTCTTATAGCAGTAGAAACAGAGACAACTTGAATTGAAAAGGAAAGGGCACAATGAAGTAGCAATAATTAAACATTGGTCTCTAGCATTTTTTTTTTCCTGGACAAATAGAAAACCCATGCATATACATGGAACCAGTAGCTTCCTGAGAATCTGGAAATGCTTCTAAATAGGGAGGAAGGAGGAGGCTAGAAAGGAGGTTAAGAGATTTTTAAAAATCCTGGCTGTTTTGAATAGACTAGCAGTAGGGAATCTGAGCAATCAAAAGAACATGAGGCACAGTAGAGAACATTATATCAAGCATAGAGGCCTCCGAATTGTCCGAGGTGCATTGGTAGCTATGTGGATACCCCTGGGGAGGGGTTGCTTAGGATTCTGGAGGCCAGCTGGAGGAGAGCTGGGGTGTCCTGCTGCTGTGTGGAAAGAGAAGTCCTAGTAAAACTTTGCATGTAGGTCCTAGCTTCTTCTTGCTTATAGGAGAATGTCACGATGTAGAAATTCAAGAAAAGAACGAGCAAAGAGCAAGACATGATAGGGAAATTCACATTCTTTCCAGGTTACAGAAGACACCAAAATGAAGAGAGTTACTCTCAGAAGCACGTCTTAGAGAAGGAGTGGAAGGATGAGAATCCTCTGTAAATATTGTAGGAAGATGCACAGGTTAGTATTAAGTCACAGAAAAAGTGTTCTGAGTAATCTCCAGGTGCCCTCAAAGCAAGTTGCATTCAGGAAGTCTAAGGGCATTTTTTTTCCAGCCACTCTAGCAAAACACGACAATGAGATTATCTAGTGAATATTTGTGCCTTTTGCCCATTTGAGTGAAGCCTCATATTATATATGTGCTATGGTATAAGTTATTTATAACCTTGTACCAACAGAAACATTTCCAGCCAAGCCTAAGAGAAGGAAAAGAGTCATTAACTTTTCAAAGTTCTATTCACATAAGCTATAGTGGAAGAATTACTCAGCTGCATGAAGGGTCCGTATTTGTATTAGTTTGTATCTATAATATTTCCAAAGACCCTACACCATACATTGTGGTATTATTGGGTGGTAGGTCCTGGGAAGAAGTTAGGTCATTGCAGGGTATGACTTGATGGGGACATTGAGACACTGGCCCCTACCTGTGCTTCTCTGTTTGCTTGCCACCATGACGTCCTCTATCGTATATTAACCATGATGTCCTATGACACATAGGACCAGAGCAACAGGAATAAATGGCTATGGACTGAAATCTCTGAAATGTTAAGCCTAAATCAACATTATTTTCCTTATAAAACTGATTGCCACAAATACTGTTACAATGTTGGAAAGCTGACTATATTTCATTTTAAAATGCAAGAAAATCCAGAAGGCAGAGTTTAAGACTACAGAGAAATACTTTTAGGTTTTTGAGGTAATGGAGTTTACATATATTTATCTCACAGCTGTTTAGGTTTGATGATTCCTCTTGTCTTCAAATGGGAGTATCTGTAACTGATATTGTATGCCTGGACCACTCATGTATACAGAGGACAAGCTTTAACTTCATACCTGGCTTACGAATTATCTTGGGTTTTTAAATTGGTGGGATTTAGATTAATTATGAATTGATTATGAGATGAGAATGTTGGGGTCCCTGAGAATGGTTGAACACATTTTGCACATGTGGATATATGTCTTCAGAGGACAGAAACATCTTGCCACAGTTCCTCCAATATCCCAAAGCATACTTGCATAATCATAACTAGCTTAGTAAGCTGCTGGTTTTATTTTATTTTTTAATGTTTGCACAACTATCCATTTCCACAGACAGAGATGTGTGTGCATGTATGTGTACCTATATGTATGTGTGCATATGTGTGGCACGAGTGAGAATGTGTGTTTTATGAGTATATTTTGTGCTCTGTATTGGATTGTATATCCCTGTAAGATACAAGGTAAAGGCATATGAACACAATAGTGTCTGGTAAAAATAAGATGGTGGTGTGCGTGGCAAAAAAAAAAAATTAGAAAATTCTCTTGTTTTGATTAATGAAAATATGGCACACCAAGTGGTCAGTTTCCTTGGTGGCATCCCAAGTTTATAAACGTAAGGAGAAAGCTTTTATTCAGGCATGTCCACCATGCCAACTATAATAAGTAAGTACACAATTTCTTTGGTGTGATTGTTTTGATTAGAACATTAAGTCAGAGTATAGCTCCACCTAGAGTGTTCAGAGGTACTGAACCACCCTCTTTGCTCCAGACATGCTGAATGAGAAGGTCTGTGACTGGGGCCAGATGATCTCTATGTTCTAAGTGATTATAGTTTATAGTAAATATGACATCCATCAGAACAGAATCACAAAAGGAAGTATTGGGTAGAGGAAATTCTGGGATTATGAGAGGGACTCTTAAATGAAAGAACTTCAAATGTAAACTCTCCATATTGTTGAAAAATAATAGATCAGTGACTAGAAAAAAATGCTTATCACTTTAATGTGTTATCTTTCCCTTCACAAATCCATGACATCTAAACTAGCAAAGGCATAGACATACTACGTACTCTAGCTGCTGTTCATTTCCCACACAACTGGAAGCAGAAGGTAGTCAGTAAATCCTAATTGTGTGGTTATAGGATAAAAAAAAATAAACATTGGGCCTTTTGCAGAAACATTAAGTAATGCTTGTACAGGTATTTGAGAGTCTAATAATGGAAAATCACTTCCTTTGGAACTTCCTGGACAGCAGTCCTGTTTGCTCCCAGGTATGCTACTTGGACAAGGGTTCAGAATGCAGGCAATATCTGATGGCTGGCTTAGGTATGGCGAGCTGGAGTGGATGAGGAAGACAGAGAGAACACAAGTCCAATCTGGCCAGATCCCTACCTGTATCCTTTCCATTTCCCAGATCTAGCCCATGTTGCACGTCCTATGACCTGGCCCAGTCTGATCAGATCTGCCTGAGCTATTTCCAGCCCCAGGTCTGGCCCCAGTCACACATCCTATGTGCTGGTCCACACCCTAACCAATCTGCACCATATCCTATCTCCATTCTTAGCCTGTTAAAGGACTTGTAAAAGGATCCAGCCTGGTGAATTTCTGAACTTCAATAACTCATTCCATACCCAATTTGTCTCAGCTATAATGCTGTAATCTGTCCTACCCTGAGGCAGCCTAGAATTTCATGTTATACACAGAGCCAATGAAAGAATACCTCTTTTTCTGAGTGTATCATAAAAATACAAATATGAAAGGCCAAGATAGTGTGTCACCCCTGAAATCCACCAGTCCAGAAGAAATGCACTGAAATTAGAATGACCTAGATGAATTCCAGGACACAGAACTCAAAAGAAAAGCCTTATATTTCATCAAAGAATTCAAGGAAGAGCCAACTGCAGACCTGCCCAGTGCCCTGTGGCTCAGGTGGGTGGAAGACAGCCACAGGTCCATGTGGGATCCTGTAGGCCAGGCAAGTGGGTGTCACTATGATAAAGTGAAGGTGTGGTGAAGAAATGAGAAGGGAGAAGCAAAGTGGTTTGTGTGCTATGGAGAGAAGTGGATCTGAATCTGTGTCAGCAGTGAGGAACAGGCTGACATGGTTGAACTATGCTGCTATGTGGGGCCATGCGCTATCCGGGGCCTATTTGGTCTATTTGGTGTTCTGTGCCCTTCTTATATCCGTATGATAATGTCTTTCTTTAGTTTGGTCAAGTTTTCTTCTAGGATCTTGCTCCATATCATAGATTTAGATTATTTGCCTCCATCTATGTCTATACTTTTTTCTTTTCATACAGTCCCACGGTTCCCAATGTTTCCTTTTGTGTGTTTTCATTCTTTATTTTAAAGTCTTCAACTCTAAGTCTTCATGTTCTTTTTTCTACTTGAGTCATTCCTCCTTGCAAGGCTTTCTTTCTCCTGGGTTTTCTAATCGGATGACTGAGTTTTTAATTCCATCTTATTCACCTGGAGTTTTCACAAGTATTTTTATCCACTAACTGAATTCAGTTTTCACATCCTGAATTATATTTGACATTTTATTCAGTCATATGTGTGTGTGTTTTGGGTGATACCATGGCCCTGGGTAGCAACACAGGTCACTTAGATTAGTATGTCCCTCAGATATCAACACGACCTCAGGTGGCAATGCAGACTCCATTGAAGGTACCCCATGACCTTCAGTGGTAACATGGGCCACAGACATCAATACAGACCCCAGCTGTCATGGGGCTATAGACCCAGACATGGCTCTTAGTGGCAGCACAGGCTCCAGATATCACACGGCTCCACTGTCTTCTAGGATCCAAAGACTCTGGCATCTCCACATCTGTGACTCTGCCATCTGCAGTACACAAAGCTTATCTCCTATGCTAATGCAAGCTCCACAGAACACCTTCCACTGCTTTTGCTGTTTGTCCCAGGGTACTGGTACCCACAATATACTGGTGTTTCCACAGGCTGCACCTTTACCTCCTAGGTCTCTCTTCAAAGACTCTGATCCTGGTGTATGTTACCAAATCTCAGCTGCTTTCCATGAACCCTTCATGGTTTTCAAAGCCAATACCATGTGGAATGCATTTATACATTACAGTTGCTGGCAGATTAAGATGCAGTCCTGGCTTCCACTGGGCCACAGTTTCTGTGTGCTGATCCTGAGGAAATGCTTCCTAGAAGATTTCACCTAAATGACATTGGTCTCTTATTAATCACAGCTGAATTTCCAGCCCTAGATCAGAATCACCAATGTTTAATTCAAAATATTACACAATGACTATAATAGTCTTTGCTTTCTTATATAACTTTACAAGCCAGGTTTCCATGGTCCTCATCTCTTTCAGCTTTCCTATCTTTCTATAAAGAAAAATAAAAAAAAATCAGTTGAGGGAAGAAGAAGACCATAGTTGAGGGAGAGAATCTTTACCAACCATACATCATAAAGAGGATTATTATCCAAAACACACAAAGAATTTAGAAACAAAGAGTTGGGAAAACAAATGAACCAGTTAAAAATGGGCTATGGATCTTGTTTTAGTCATAATTCTCTGGACTAGAATGTCTGCTGTACTATATATGCCTGGGAAGCTACACGTATGAAGTCCTAACACTATGGATGTTTAGAGAAGCCAGTACCAGGTAACATTCCAACATGGGTGAGAGAAATTACATATGGATCACCCTTAGAGGAGGAGCTACATGGAGGATCAGTCTTCCTCAGGAATAAGCCTTCTAACTTCTTAAAGACACACACACACACACACACACACACACACACACACACACACACACACACACACACACACACACACAGTAGCAACACTAAATGGACATATCAGGCTGTATTTCTATATATTTACTTATATGTGTATTATAACAATAATAATTAAAGAAAAAGTTATAAACTTATAAAGGAGTGGGTATGGTGGTGCAGTAGTTGGAGGGAGAAATGGGGATAGGGAAATGATGTAAATATGTTCATATAAAATTTAAAAATCATTCAGGTTTTGGATAGCTCTTGTAGCCCCTTCCCTCAAAGTGCTTGTTTCCTCATTGGGCTTGCCCTTGGAAAACAAAACTAGACAGATTTTCCAAAGTGTCAGCAAAGTTTGGGATTTGCATATACCAGGGACTGGAGCTAGCTCTAATCAGGAGTGCAGGGATAATTTATACAAGAAAAGCTTGGATTGAAGGACATTGAATAGATAGCCTGATCTGACCCACTCAGAAATCGTCAGTTAACTACATTCATTAGTAACAAAGGATTTCCCAACACTTCTAAGTATCCATTTTCTTGCTTTGTTTACCATTTCAATTTATAATTCTTGTTGTACCCTTAAATTACTGGGAAAATTGTAATCAGACATTTCTCTCCTGCCTACTGTTCTCAAATAACCATGCAGAGGCTTAATAAATGCTCAGCTATTTCTTACACTTAAATTAACCCATATTTCTATTTATGCTATGTCATGTGGCTCACGGCTTGTTGCCTTATTTTTACATGTCCTGCTTACTCAGAGGCTGGCTGGCATCTTCTTGACTCCACCCTTCTTCCTCAGTTTGATTCTATTGCACAATCTTGTCCTACCTTGTCATCAGCCAAAACAGCTCGTTATCAGCCAATGAGAGCAGCACATTCACAGCATACAGAAGGATCACCCCACAGTAGGTAACGCAACAGGAAGGAAAAGAGTACAGTACCTTATCAGTTCCTGAGTTTTTGCTTACTTTCTTACAGGAGGAGGGCAAAGCGTATCCAGAGTGTGGTCCCTGGCCCCTCAGAACTGGAAATACTGTTCCTAAGATCATCAGGGACTACCGAGCCGGAGAAGGCAGTGTCTTGGAGGATCTCAGGGATGTAACCTGGAGGCCATGGCTGCATCTTTAGTTAAAATGGGAAGACAAGCAAGGAGAGAAGGAAGAAAAGGAGAAGAAAGAGGAAGAAGGATTCAGAACCTACTGGTCCTTCACACCGTCTTTTCCTCTAAACCATCTGCTCTGTGAGAAAGCTAGTAGCTCCCACATGGTGCCCTATTCCTCAGATTCATATCTGGTCACTACCATGATAGGCAAGTTCACTGCCACAGATATGGCATTCACTACCAAGATTCTCAGCAACAAGCTGCTTGGGAGCAAGAGACGATAGAAGACCTTCTGCAAGCATGCAGGGGTTGTTGGTCATATTCGATATATGACTAGCTCTCAGAAAAGCTCTACAAGGGGTTAGTTAACCATTGCATTTGGGTCAACTATGAAAGGAAACCTCTGATTGTATAGACAACCTGGTAGATGGGCCTGAGCTGTCCAAATTTGTTCAGTCATTTGGAAGTTAATTCACATTCTGGATTAACCCTGGTGAGGTGTTGGTGTCAGACAATTAAGAGAGGATGGCATCGTCAATGTGCCCTGTGAATCCTTACCAGGAGGAGGCACCAAATCAAACTTCAGCAATGTAGGGAGGCAGAATAAGCCTTTCCCCAAACTACAGTATAAAGACAGCTAGTCTATGGATACAGATGGTTAAGTCTGGCCTTAGCTTTCTGAGGATTCCTTTTGGGGATGGATGGATAAGTTGTGCTACAGCTGTGATCATCTGACACACACTGAGCGATAACTTTCTTTGAGTTATAGCACTAGAGTTTGGATAGTACCTATGGTGGTTAGAAAGATAACAGCCCCATAAGCTCTCAGAGAATGACTCTATTAGGAGGAGTGGTCTTGCTCAAGGAATTGTGCCACTGGGGCCAGACTTTGAGATCTCAGATGCTGAAGTTAGGCTCACCGTGTCATTCTCTTCCTTCTGCCTGATGACTCAGATGTAAACTCTCAGCTTCTTCTAAAAGTACCTGCCTGCATGCCATCATGATTCCTGCCATGATGATAATGGACTAAACCTTAGAAAATGTACCTTGGCTCCAATCAAATACCAATTAAATATAAATAAAGTGGTAAAATTGTATAGATTTCTGTATTTTGGAGGGTAGAGTTTTCTTGATATAAAATGAATTGTTGCTTATCTTTTTATTTTAAATACTGTGACACTTATTCCTTATGTGGAAAATAGATATTGTGTTTAGATGGTTTTTTTCTACAAAAAGTTTTCATAAAATTTGATAAAATAAGTAATAAAAATATATTAAAATAACTTACATAGATATTTTCACTTTATTAGTTATAATTACACACAATTAAACTAGAACTGCCTTTTAAACAATCTGTTTCATTAAACTTATGGACATTTATATTACAAACAATGCACTAGCAGTAACTTTTTTTTCCTCTCTGCCCTGGAATGCCACCACATTAGACCTCATGCTCACTTAAGCCTACTTTCAGCCACAGGTATGACAAGGGGAAGCAAAAATGCCTTTTAAAAAAGTAAAACATGATATTTTTACTCATACCTTAAAATTTAAGAATATAATCAATTTGTGTATTCTTTCTTTCTTAAAAATTACATATACTACATAGTTTTATATAATTTGTTAGAAGTGTACAAATCATATGAAAAGTATAATTCTAACAAAACTAAATATTTATTGAAATAAAATTGAATATCAACCAAAAAAAAAGATAAATTTTAAAAATGAAAAGAATAGAGAAACATTCAGCAAACAATGGTCACCACCAAGGGAAAAAAACCAAAATGGAACAGTGTTGACTAGCATAGGCTTGGGGCAGGTTTGATGGAGTCAGAAGGCCACACTTTGACATGTCTTCTGCTAAACAGGCCTGAAGATGTGTCTCCCATGAGATAGCTTTGGTACTGGACTGATGCACCATTTTCTGACCCCTGCTGACAGTCTGTACCATTGTCCTCCCACCCCCAATGCTGAGATTGAGACCAACATTCAGTGCCTTCCTTACAGTGCTGCTTGATCTTTGTCCCAACCAATCATTGTAGCTAAGAAGTGATGTGATTTACAGCCCCCTTGAAGTTTCAAGCTACAAATATCACTGCCATTTTTAAGACCTTAGAGAACATTTTCAAATTGCTTGAATCTGTGCTTTTCCAGATTGCAACCCTAATTAGCCCCAAATAAATGTAATTTTTCTTGGTTCTCTATCAAGTTGATTTTATGCTCAGTTGACACCATGTAAATCATCTCCACTAACTCATGCACTTCATCAGGTGGCCAGGGCATGTTCAGTGGGTGGGCTGCCATCATAGATGAGCAGCAATTAAGCTTAGCCTGCTCTTTCAGAAGTACGAGTGCTGGCTGACACGTTCCTCAATTCTCATATGAAGTGAACGCTAGCCTTGAAGGTGACTGCACACTGGGTTGCCATGGAGGCAGCATCCATGGCCACCTGCTCCTCAGTGGAGCCCCTCCTTGTGCCTGCCTAATAAAGCAGAAAGCATTTTACTTTGCTACTGGCATAGACAGCCTTTTCATCCCTGAGCTGCAGGAACCCTTGTATCTTACTTAGGATTTAGTATGAAAAAAAAAAGCAATGAACAGAGTTGTCTGTGGCCGTGACAACTCTAAGGGCTGTGTGGGTTTCATGTCAGGTGTGATGAAAATTAGATACATCTGTGGAAGGTTACTAACCAAACATTGGTAATGGCTGGGCTGTGGGATGCCAAAGGTTGATGTCATAATTTCCTTTGTCTTTACAGAAGGCTGCTTAGCTCTTCAGAGGTCTGTCCCATTCAGGCCTGTCTTGCAGGAAGCAAAGGATAGTGGAGACCACAGAGTTGCCTCCGCCCTTCTGAAGATGAGACACCTGGTTCTGGAAGCATCTGCAGAAAGTTTGCTTTTGAGATTTCATAATTTCATGTGGTTGATCTGTTGCAAAAATCACCCTGTCTGCACTGCATATTCTATATGCCTCTACTCTCTGTGGTTCCCCACACATTGAGATGCACACCATGGTTAGAGCCTGCAAAGGGAGAAACTAAGGCACAGGAAGTAGGCATGAGAGCAGAGTTCTAGGCCCTTTCTTGACTGGGATTGACCCCGCCCTTCCTCTTTCTAGTCTCAGGATCTGGTAAAATACAAACCATACCTTTTCCTCACTTGCTCCCTGCTAAGCTTAGTGCTCTATGCCTTCCTTCCCCGTACCTTGACTATAACCAGGAGGAAGAGCTATCAAAAGCTGTTCTTTCTCACTGTGCCATGTCCCCTCTATGAAACTCTCATGTGGGCTGAGAAGCCCATTCACCTACTGTCTTCAAATCTTCCTTGGCTCACTATGCACACTTGTATCTATGTTCTTACAGAGATATGTTCTGTCCTGCAAGGCTTGGATAGAACAAAATCTTGTTTGAAAAGCAAGACTAAGGCCCATAAGAAAAAAGAGTTTATTTTATTCTTCATTCCCAGTCCTCAGTGGGTTTCATCAATTGGAAAGAACTTGAGTAGAACTGTTATTACTGTTCTTAAGGTCAATGCTTAGACCCAGGCAGCCTTAACAAGCAAGGCTCTTCCATCTCTTCCCAATAGGCCAATTAAAAAGACAAATGAAGAGGGAGAGGCAGAGAAGGGCAACTTACTGTGACCACATTTGGAAGAGAAATAAGGAAACAGTGATTCCTATCTCCATCTTCAGGGTCTTGGCATGAGAGTCAGGATTAAATAGAGAGCAATAGCTGCGCATAGCTAAGTAGACCTGGTCAAGGTGAAGTCCTACTCACCTCCAATCCATCACTGTCATGGTTATGTATTTCCTGAAAGATTATCAGACAAGTCATCGGATTTGTGTGAAATCTGCAGCAAGTTTTCCTCTGGCTGGCATCAGGCTCAACCTAGTCTTTCTAGAAGATTCTTTCAGAAGTGCTAATTAATTGAAGATTATTATTTAAATACTCTGATAGCTAAAAAGGGCATGAGTCTCTCTTTTTTATGCCAAGATGATAAAGAAAATCTATAATTTTCAGTTAGTCTCCAATTATAGCTTAAAATTCCTGTGGTGGCAGTGACCAGGGGTTTCTAGAGTTCCTCCATCAGTCCCAACCCTGTGGAACTAGAGGGCTGGAGTTGAGGTCCCACCTTGGAGGGCCACACTTAGTTCTCAGCAGAGTGAGGACATCATCTTCTCAAGAGATTAAAAGAGCAAAGAGTAGAAATAGGAATACGTAATAATTAGTGAAAGCCCAAAGATTCACTCTAAATAGTAGGGGCAGTTTGTGTTATGAGTGTAACGAAGTCCTGAGACAACATAGTAATAAATAATAATGAATGATTGTTATGATAATAAGTATATGCCAGTGTCTCTTGATTGCTGTGTGCTGTAGTGATGGGAGTGAGGGGAGCACAGGAGAAAGGGCAGAAACAATAACAGCAAAAGTAACGATGGCAACAAGAAGGACTGAAACATTCTTGTCTCTCAGGGATAGTTTGGGAGCACTGTCAGTGTTAAACAAGACAGAATCCAAATGTGAAAAGGCTGTTTTAGGATTGCTCCAAGCTTAAGGCACAGAGTCAAGGAAGAAGCATGGGTGGGGTTAGACTCTTGAGCTCTGTGGTGCTCGGTAACCTTCTAGACACAACAGGACATACGAACCCACAGCCTGTCACAGCATGCACAGGAGCTGCACATAAGACAGATGGGGTGCCATCACTGAGAGGGGAAGTAGACACAAGCCCAAATCCCTAACTCAGATTGATAACTACTCCCAAAGGAAAAATTAGTTCTCTTTAATGGAGTCTTGCTGAGTATACAACCCACATTTAAAGGCAGGCTCCATGCCCAGCAGTAGATGGCTAACACAAAATGAACTTAGTGCTACTTATGAAGGGTTTTGTTGCTGTTGTCTGGGAATTTTTAAAAAGCCTTAGATCTTTTGCTCATATATCATGGCTTCTGATTTTTTTTCTGTGTGTGCATGCATATGTCTTAGCATGCATGTGCGTTTCTTTTTTCTTTCCTTTGGCTTTCCCCCCTATTTGTTTGTTTTGTCCTATCCTGGTTTATTTCTTTTTATGTTATTTTATTAATAATAATATTCTTATTATCTTAGGCACCTGTTTGTGCTCTAATAAGAGAGAAAAGAAAAGGTGTGAATTTGGGTGAGGAGAAAGTGTGGAGGATCTTAGAGGAACTAGGAGAAAGGAGACCATAATCGGAACGTATCATATAGAAAAAAAAATATTTTCAATTAAAAAGGAAAATATTAACTTCTACCCTATGTGTCTTATAGAGGAACAGTTATGTTGTTAGAAGACAAATTCCATTGTTTCCTGGAGACAATTTGGCAGAATATGAGTGTCATTCATTGACTCTATCCCAGCTGAACACTTCTGAACATTCCCAGGCTCCCAGGGCTATAGTGTTATGAATAAAGATTCTTGGCACTTGAGCTTAGAGTGGGAAAAAGCTGGAAACAGTATTTTGTAGCTATTGTAGCTCAAGATGGTGAGTGGCTATTGAAAATAAAATATGCTGAAAATGGAAGAGTGGACTCAGGAGTCACTTTATGGTAAAACAGTCCCTTTTTGTATAGGCATGGGGACCAGAGTTTGAATACTCACCACCCAAATAAGAGCCAGGTCAGACAGTATGCATCTATAACGCCAGCACTGGGGGTACCAGGGACTGTTTCAGCCCCCAGCTGCATGTGGAGTAGGAGATGCCAGTCTATTTAGGAAGTAGGTGGTTCCATGATGCAGCTTCCATGAGGTCCCCAACCATGGTAGATTGGTTTTAGGTCTAAGGTAGCACCCCAAATGGCAGTGCCAGTGACATTGTCCTGTTGTATTAGGTTTCTGGTCCAGACTTTTTGGTCTTGCCTCATGGCCCAGACTTTCTGGCCTACAGTTCCATAGTCCCACTGAAACACACAGACACTTATATTAATTGTATAAGTGATTGACCTGGGGTCAAGGCATATAAATTGCTAACCCTTGTTCTTAATCTAACCATGATTCTTATCCTGTTCAGCCATGCAGCTGGGTACCTTTTCTCAGAGCAGTATAGTTGTCCTCTGCACCTTCTGCCTTCTCTGAGGCATTTCTGCTCTGTTCTTCCTGTTCCCAGACTTTTCTTACTTAGCCACGCCCATACTTCCTGTCTGCCTTTGGCCAATCAGCATTTTTATTAAACCAGTAGATGGACAATTGTTTACAATGTTACATAATTCCACTATATTCTCCTATCCTAAACACAAAAACTTCGGCCAGGTTAACAAAAAGATGGGCATTAGGTAAACCAACCTGAAAAGGTAAGTTGCAGGTTTCTGTTTATCAGAAAAGCAGATCTCCTAAGGCAGGTTTCTATTTGCAAGAAACCTCTCATAATCTTCCCCCAAAGGTCAAGGACCTGGGACAAGGGCACCTAGTTCTGCAGCAACCTAACATACTGCATGACACTATCCTGATGACATAAAAAATCTGCTTCCTTTTCTATCTACTGACAAATTGGTCTACTTTGTGCCTTCCTTAGAGGTAGAGCTTCATGGTGATGCAGCTGTCTGAAGGTCACTACAATCCTTTAAGAAAACCCAACAAATTCATTGGTCCCACCAAGTCAGACTTTCATGAAATTATTCTTCGATCTTTCACTGGTGCCCATCTGGGATGACAGGCATTTGTGTATCCCCAGGAAAAGCTGATGCTAATAACAAAGTGGCCCTAGCTTTTAAAGCATGAATGCCACCTTACTTATGTGGCTGACCTTCAAAAGCAGCTCAAGATGAGCTTTGACTGCATTTACTCTGTTCATGGCTCCAGATGCTATACACACCTGCACTAAGCAGCCTTTTTCTTGTCTGCAGAGGGCAAAATTCTTCATCTTCCTGTAGGCACAGCTCATAGTTCTGCTCAGCAGGAGCTTGAGTAGGATCCTTCCCTCTTTACAGAGAAAGCGGTCTGGTGCTGTTGTTTGGGGCAATGATCCAAGCTGCTACCTGATTCTGACCACTAAGTATGACACAGGTAGAGTGGCTAACCCATTCTTGGGGAATTAGGAATATGCAGAAACCACTTTTAAATAGCTTGACTAAGAGTCAGTGGAGGAGAAGATGGTGAACCTATGAGAAGGTTCCCCAAGAAACTCCCTCCCCACGGTGCTCCATGTTGTGGAGAGGAAGTGTGCACACATACATCCTTTAACCACACCCCACTGTGCATTAGTCAGGGTTCTCTAGAGCCACAGAACTTATGCAACGAATCCCCCTCTTTCCCCCTCCCTCCCCCCTTTCCCTTCTTGCCCTCCTCCCTCTGAATATTTAGGAATAATTTACTGGTTGCAGTCCAATAGTGGCTAGCTGTGAATGAAAAGTCCAAGAATCTAGTAGTTGCTCAGTCCCACAAGGCTGGGTGTCTCAGCTTGTCTTATGTTTATGCTGAAATCCTGAAGAAATAGGCTCCAATGCCATTGAAGGAATGCATGTGAATCCTTTCTTCTTTGTTGTCCTTATATGGACACCCAGCAGAAGGTGTGGCCCAGACTAAAAGTGTGCCTTTCCACCTCAAGATCTGGATCACAAGTGTGCTCTCCATTTCTGTATTATAGTTCATTCTAGATATAGTCAAGATGACAACCAAGAATAACCATCACATCCCATGACTAATATGCTTGTTCTTGCAGAAAAAAACCTATATTCCAAGAATGGCATCAAATGTGGTGTGCTCAGAGCATGGTGCAGTATACCACAGGATAGACCCATTGGGATCCTTTTGTTGTACATCAATAGAAACAGGAAAAGCAGGCAAGTGTGCTGGCTAAGTTTATGTCAACTTGGCATAAGATAGAATCATTTAGGAAGAGAGATTCTCAGTTGAGACAACACCTCCATAAGATTTGCCTTGGTTAATGACTGATGTGGGCAGGCTCAGCTTACTTGGGGTGGTACCACCCTGAGCAAGTGGTCCTGGATGATATAAGAAATCAGGCTGGGCAAACCAGTAAACACTATTTTTCCATCCTGACTCCAAGTTCCTGCCTTGTCTTTTCTGTCCTGATTTTCCCCAGCGATGGACTGTGACCTGAAGATTGTAAGAAGAAATAAACTTTTTCCCTGCTTGCTTTTGGTCACGGTGTTTGGTAGTAACAATAATCAAGACAGAAATTTGTACCAGCTTGTGGAGTGTGCCAGATTTGGCCATGTGATTTTGGGAGGACTGTGGAATTTTGGGTTGGAAAAGCAAAAGAATGCTCAAAGCTCAGTGAACTGTTCTGTGGGAACTTGGATGATGAATGCTAAGAGCAGAACAGATTGAGGAGGTCTGTTGCATGAAGTTCCAGGGGAACTTTGACGGTCCCCTAAGGACTCAATTGCAACTATTAGATATTTTGAATTATCAACCTGTGGTTCTGGTCAGACAGAGCTAAAACATCAATTGTGATTAACCAGAGTTCAGAATCATTTGAGGGAGACATTTGTTTTTATTAGGACAATTGATGCTAGTTAGCTGGAGCTGGAGTCAACTGCGATTAAGAAGAGGTCAGCATCATTAAGGAACATCCATTTTCGAGTATTTCCTCAGGGTCAGCTCACAGACAGTGTGGTCCAGAGTGGGCTGAGGCTACAGATCATGCTAATAGCAGGTAGTGATGTCCTTAAAGGCATGAAGGGGTATGGAGAACAGCTGAGATTTGGAACTGTGTGGTAGGGTCCTGGGCTCCCTGAAGAGAAATTGGGTGGAGGTTAAGGTGAAGGTGAAACCTCAGTTGTAGTAGAAGTCCAGGATTGAAGGGGTCATGAAGAGAAGTAGAGGCTTGGCACCATGTGGCAGGGCCAGAGTCCCTGAAGAGAATCCAATAGAGGTTATTGGTTAGTATATAGTCCAGATACAGTAAAGACAAAATTTTGGAGATGCCAGTACTATGCAATGGCCAAGGACAGCTGCTGCTTTGGAGTAGGTCTAACCTTACAAGACAAGATACACGTGCTATGTATGGCAGATAGTAGAATAGCCTAAGACATCTGGATCCCAGAAGATGTTAGTGAGGGGCATCTCTTAGCTTACCACGAGTCTGCGAATGTGGGTTAGGGATCACAGAGTACCTTCCATGTCAATGAAGGTTTGTGTCTATACCAATCACAGCTTTGTCTCTTGTGCCCATTCACAGCAACCCCTCTACCAGGCCAGCAGAGGAAGGACTCCTTTGAAGACCTGGCCTGAAGTGGTTACAGGGTCATATTAGAGTTCACCGGGACTTACGATAGTCGAAAGTCTGCTTTGAAAGAGCCCTTATTAAGCCTGTGCCTTTAGCATTCAGAATGATTGATTGTGATACTTTTGTGTACTTTTCTCAATATTTATATGGAGTATTGAAAAAGAGGTGGTCTGTCTGGCTGTTTCACTGATGTCCTTTTCTTCAAAGCAACTGGTGTAGCACAGTCAGAAGGTCAAAGTGTTCTGTCCTCCAGCCTTTGTTTAATTACTAGAAAATAGATATAAAGGATGCTTACAATGAAAAGTTTAAAAACTTTTCATAAGCACTAAATTTTAATAGCCATTAGCAATGCTTTAACACCCACCCTGTGCCCTAGGAGAGATCCCTCTCTCCAATCTTAAGTGTGTGCGAGAGGTGGGAGGCAGTCCACTATGTCACACTTTCTAGGATAATAGAAGTTCAGAATGTGTGGCTTTCTGCTTTGCACAGCCATAGAACCTGTGGGAGTGTGGTCTGATGTTTAAAGGGTGGAGGTGCTATGTAAGTGGCTTACTCAGAAGCATTTCAACAGACTAGTGAATGTAGTTATCCTCTTTATCAATAGATATTTAAAGCAACAGGAAAATCATGCAGACAAAAGCCCTTCGAAGGGGAAAATAATATCATCGGTTCTCAGCATTTCTTTTACAAATATTCAAGAAGATTTCTTGCAGTCTTATTGAAAGTGCTTGGACTGTTCTATTTCCAGAAAACTTCAGTTGCCCAAAGTGTCCAGAGGCCTGTGATATCACCTCAACTTTCAGTATTCTCAAGTTTCCAGGGCCTAAGGAGCAACAGGAGTTTGTCCTTGGAATGAGGACAGAGGAGAGAAACTCAGTTCCCTAGAGCCTGGATTTTTCCTCCTGACAATATTTTTTTCTGATCATAATACCTTTTAGTCTTTCATGCAATGAATCTGTTTTAAATGTCTTTTGCTCACTGAGTGCTGTTCTGAGTGCTGGACACACCGCTGCAAGCAAGATGAAACACCATCCTCACAGGCTTGTACTCTGCTGGGGAACAGAAAACATAATAAATAAATGGTTAGTCCTGAGACAAAGACACAGCAAGAAAGGGGTGAAGATGGTGGGGATGATGAACTCCCAGGGGGGCTATAATCCCTAGATGGCTCCCTGACCTTCAGTGTCACTCTGGAGCACTGGTTTCTTTTTCTTCTTCTTTAATTGGAAATAGATTCTTTTCTTATACACTAAATCCCTCTCTCTACTCCTCCCAGCTTCCCCTCACACCTCCCCCAAGTTCACTCTCCCTCCTCATTTCTATTTCTTTTTCCTATATTGTAGAAATATTTATATACTTTTTGCTTATTTATTGATTTGATTTTGTTGCTTTTACATCCCAGCTGAAGTTTAGCCTCCCTCCTCATAGCCCCACTCCCATCTTAGCCCATTCCTGCTTTTCGGTTACTCTTCAGAAAAGGGTGTGCCTCCCATACATATCAACCACCCATGGCATATCAGGCTGCAGTGAGACTAGGCACTTCTCCTAGAGGCCAGACAAGGCAATCTAGTAGCAAGAAAGCATCCCAAAAGCAGGCAACAGAGTCAGAGACAGTCCCTGCTTTCACTGTTAGCAGTCCCACAGGAAGGTTATGTAATTGTAATATATACAGAGAGAGCCTATGTCAGTCCCATACAGGTTCCTTGTTCTTGGTTCAATCTCTGTGAGCCTTTGTGAGCTGAAGTTAGTTTGTTCTGTGGGGTTTCTTGTGGTATTCTTGACCCCTCTGTCTCCTATAATCCTTCCTCCCTGTCAACAGGATTCCATGAGCTCTGCTTAATGTTTGACTCTAGGTCTCTGCATCTGTTTCTATCTGTTTCCATTAGTTGCTAGGTAAGTCCTCTTGGATGACAGTTGGGCTAGGTATCAGTCTATGAGTATAGCAGAATACCATTAGGCATGAGTTATCCTGCTTCTGGGTCCTGGCCCTCAGGGGTGAGCTCCCTTTCCTTTTGGCTAAGATCAAATGTAGTATCTGTCCTTATCAGTATAATATCTGATACACCCCCTCTCAGTTTCTAGTTCTAGAGACAGATAGTGTCCTTCTGAGAGCAGGCTTGTGCTCAGCCCTAAAACTCCTGCTGTCCCAAGACAGAACCCTTGTTAGGTGCTCCAGGGCCATCACGATGTTCTAGAAATAATATGCTTTCCTAGTGAGAAATCACTCTACACACTTAGAGGTTAACAAAGGAAGAGCTCTTTAGTATAGCAAATGTCTGGCTCTGGTTAATGTTATTAACATTCTATTCTGGAGCCATGCCTGAATATAATGTCTTAGTGACTTATACACACTTTAGGCTTATGCATTTCACAAACCTTGTCATGCTTAAATCTCTTTTGGACAATGACCCAGGTTACAATTTGAACAATTTAAACATAGATAGGAAACTGAAAGTCTGGCTACCCAGGAAGATTGGTGATTTCATTGGCAAAATATATTCAGAATTATTTCATAAGTACCTCAATGAAGGCAGGAGTTCTTTTAAAATACCAATCCAAGATTAATATTTATTAATATATAAGCCAACACTCATGATACAGGTAACTGCTTATATAGGCACCTGATAGACTGGAGTATCCACATGATGGACAATGGATGCCGAACCAGTCTCTCCAGCAGTCAGGAACCAGAAATGGGGCTTCTCAAGATCACAGCAGCCCCTAATGAATGGGGTTGGCCACTCCCCCTTCAGGAGCCTGGGACCCTAGATAAGCATCTTCAGACCTTATCAGCTGATGCCTGAATCCCATCACACCTCAATGTTGTTCTTTTAGATTAATTACTACCCAGGGTCATCTACTAACTTGGCAGTATTATGCTTTAAGTGATGTGATAAGAGCTCAGGAAACTCAAAGGCAAACCAGGACTTCAAGGTAGTTGTGACTCTGCATAGCCTTCTTGAATTACCACTTGGAGGCATGGTCTCTTACATGGGGATGGGCTGAGGGTTGGTTTTAGTCAGGGTTGTTATGTGAATGGAGCCTCACTGGAGGACAATATTCGTGAATAAACATTAGCAGAAATTCTCTCTACATCCCTAAACTTCAGCACTGGTACAAAATTTCTTGCTCACAGTTTCTACCAAGTGTGGTCAGTACACAACTTATCCTCCAGTCATATTGGAGGCTGTGCTCCTTTAGCTAAATTCTATTTGGTGTAACTCAAGCAAACTTATTAGTAAATCCTTTGTATCATCAATTTTACTACTTCAAGTTTCTCCTTCATCAACACAAAGGGGGCTTTGATCTTCTCACTGGATGTCTTAGTTACTGTTCTACTGTTATGAAGAGACACTGTGACCAAGGCAACTCTTTAAAAGGAAATACTGAATTGGGGGCTTCCTTATAGTTTTAGAAGGTTAGTTCATGATCATCATGGCAGGAGGCAGACATTCCTAGTGTTAGAGCAGAGACTGAGTGCATTATATCCTGATACAGCAGGAAACAGAAAGAAAGACTGAGCCTATCATGTCTCAAAACCCACCCCCTAGTGACATAACTTCTCTAACAAGGCTATGCCTCTTCTGTAGTAAGTGGTTTCTGGCCCGGACTTTTGGGCCTAACCTCAAGGTTTAGGCCCGCAGACCCACAGACCCACAGAGACACACAGATGCTTACAATAGTTTTAGGCTGATCAGCCTAAGGTCCAGGCATATAACTTGCCAACTCTTTATGCTTAATCTAACCCATGACACTTATCCTGTTCAGCCATGCGGCTCGGTACCTTTTCTCAGAGCAGCATAGTTGTCCTCTGCTTCTTCTGGCTTCTCTCTGGCATTCTGCTGTTCTTCCTGTTCCCAGAGTTTTCTTTGTCTGGTAGTCCCACCCACACTTCCTGTCTTCCTTTGGCCAATCAGCGCTTTTTATTAAACCAGTGGGTGGGACAATTATTTACAATGGAACAACACTCTTCCAATAAGGCTGTCCCCTAATTCTTTTCACATGTTTCCATAACTAGGGACCAAGCATTTAAATATCCGAGCAAATGCAGGCCATTCTTATCCAAGCCACCACACTAGGACATAAGATTTATAGAAGTTACATTATTACCAATATGTCTGAGGCATATGGCATGGATTTTCTTCAGGAGTCGGGGTATGAATATTTATGAATGACAAATCAGTATTACAAAAATTAGAAACCGAGGCTTCCACCTCTCAAATATTAGAGACCAAGGTGGCTGGTCTATGGAGACCTCCTACTGAGCCAAACCTCCCTTGCTGTGCACAAGAAACACACTGAAGTTCTACACTGCAGCAGTTAAAAGACCCTCCCTGATCCCAGTTTCACTGCATTTATGTTTGTCCTTTATTCATGACCTTGTTGCCTCTATCTGGGGTTCTGAGACCCATGTTGTACAGGTCATGGCACACAGGGACAAAGACAAGGTGGCCTTCAATTGTCTCCTGTTCTTGGATCCTATTGTTGCCAGACATGTCTACAGTTGACTATTTTCATTTGCGTTTAGCCTGACACCATCCTTCTCTGATTACATTGTTATTAAATATATTTCTCAACAGCCTACAGAAAAGGATGAAATGCTGTGAGAAGACAAGACAGATCTTTAGAAAGGGATTTAGACCAGTTTTCCCAGTACCACCAAATGACAAGCTCTAAATCTCAGTCATTGTGAGTTCCCTTCTGTCAGTGTAGGTTAATACTGTGTCTTTATGTCCATATGGGGAATATTATCAAGATGACTTTTATTTTATGTAAACTAAAACAGTACATGTATGTTACGCTATGGTGTATAACCTAATGGTATGTGAATGGTATGTCTGTATGGGGTGTTTAAATATGATATTTGTTTACGTGAATTTGTGGTATATGATAGTGGGTGCAATGTGTATTTTGTGGAATGTGTGGATGAGTAAATGTGTGTGTAGAGTATGAATTATATCTATAAGTAATATCATGGTGTTTATGGATGTTTTTTATTTGAGAAACATAAATGTAGTTTTGCATGGTATAAATTTATACCAGTGATATGATGTATATATATTTTATGTGTTTGTGTTTATGTGTATATGGAATATGTATGTATGGTATATAGTATATGATGTGGTATGAGTGCATAGTTTATAGCCTGTATGGTATATGTATTATACATATATGATATACAATTTTGTATAAAATATGCATTTGTGGGCATGTTTGTTATGTGGTATATATGTTTGAAGTATGAATATATGTCATGTGGAAATATGTATATGTGAGTTTGAAGTTTGAGTGTATGTGAGTATGTGAGGTTTGTGTATAAAAAGACATTTTGCTGTGTCTTATTTAGCCTTCTATTGCTGTAAGAAAACAATGTGAATCAAAAGCAACGCAAAGAGAAAAAGATAGTTCATCTTGCAGCTCTCAGGTCACAGTCTATTACTGAGCAAAGTTAGGTCAAGGACTCAAGACAGAAACCTGGAGGCAGGATCTGAAGCAGAGGTCATGGAGGAGTGGTTCTCATGGGCTTGTTCCTCACGGCTTGATCATCTGCTTTTCTATATCATCTAGAACCACCTATTCCACAGTGACACTGCCTAACATGGGTTGGGCCCTCCCACACCAATCACTAACCAAGGAAATACACTGAAGACTTATCTACAGGCAAACATAGAGACATTTTCCCAATTGAGAGTACCTCAACCCAAATAATCTAGTTTGCATCAAGTTTACGCTATCTAACAGAAAGGATCTCTTGTCATCTTGACCCACAAACACACCATTATCAAGCCATAAACCTTTATTTCTTATTTGTCCCCAAGACCTCATATTAATATTATGATGTAGACATAGAAATTTCCTCAATCTTTAAATTTTTAATACTTATTAAAATAATAGTCCAGTCTCATTAAAATACCCAAAGTCTCTTTCAAAATTCAAAACCTACAAAATATTCAAATCTCAACTGCAGGCTCCCGTAAAATGAAGAATGAGCAAGATTTTCTTACTATAAGAGGAAAGGGCAAAAATATAGTTATAATAAAATTAAAACAAATCAAAGTTCAACAGGACCAAAGTTTGGTGCTTGACATCTGGGGCCCACTCATCATTTCCTTTGGATTCCAATGGTCTGGGTTACTTCTCTGGCTCTGTTCTCTGTAGCACACACATTTATCTCCCAGGCTCAGGCTGGCTCAATGCCACAACTGTTGCTGTCCTTGGTAGTGGTCCTATGATACTGTTATCTCCACAGTATTGGGGTTTTGTTGTAATGAGGTTTCTTGGTCCCGGGTGGCAAGAAGTCCAGACTCACAAACCTGCTGTGCCAGACCTCTTAGCTGCCCGCCACTGCTCAGGCCCCCAGAAATGATTTAGACACTTATATTAAGTTCACGCTGTTTGGCCTATAGCTCAGGCACATTGCTAGCTAGCTCTTACATCTTAACTCAACCCATTTTCATTAATCTGTCTGCCACATGGCCCATGGCTCACCTGTGTTCTTTACATGTTGCTCTTTTGAACATCTGACTCAGTTTGTCTGACTCCGCCCTGCTTCTCCTACCTATGCTCCTGATTCCTCCTCCCACTTCTCCTATGGTGCCTGTCATGGGCCAAAACAGCTCCTTTATTTAAAGATTGATATTCACAGCATACAGAAAGACATTCCCATATCACCTCCCCCTTTCTGTCTAATCAAAAATGAAGGTTTTAATTTTAACATAGCAAAATTACATATAACAAAATAGCTATTAAGCAAGAATTACAGTTACAATGTCTAGCCTATTTGTATTTAGCAAACTTAAAGAAAATATTCTATCATTTACCTTATCTTTATGAATCTAAGGTTTCATATCCAATATACCTTTTAAGATAACTAAGAAAACTATACCTATAACTATCTAATCTTCAACTACATCAAAGACCACAGAAGGATATATTTACCCCAGTAAACCAGAATTTCAAGTAACTTCCAAAATCTAGAAATGACAGAGATGACACCTATCTGCCTGGACAGTCACCCAAAGTTTCTTTACAAAGTTGGGGCATCTGTCTTTAGCCTACAGGCTCATAGTCTCTTTTCATTTTAGTGAAGCAGGAAATCTGCTCTGCCCATTCATCAGTCACCCTCCTTGAGTCCTGAAGAATGCCTGACAGTTTTCTCTGCAAAGCAGGAAACTGAAGGATCATCTTGGCTTGTTCTGCCAAAGTTCAGAGGTTACTTTCCTATGGAACTTACATGGCCAGTTTTAACAGCATACTGTCAAGCAGTCAATATAATAACAGGTTCATGTCCAGTGGCTAACTGTTGTCACAAAGAAACTAATCTCCATATGGAGTTTCTTCAATGCCCATTTTTCTTTTGAAGTAAATTGGTGCTGCCAGGAGCAGACCTGTCTCATTGTCTAGAAAAGTCTAAGTTGTTAAGATGTTTTAAATGCCATGTTTTGTAGATCTTAGAAGTGTTTGAAGATTACCTATCTAATTGAATTATATCTTTGTATACCTAAGAATCTAACTAACATGCATTTCTTAATTATACATTATAATTTTAAATCATTTACATAAACATCATACCTTAAGCAAGAGTAGAAAAATACAAACAGCATAAGAAAATTGACCTTAAATTTGTACCAGTAAACCAAAGTCTATACCAATGCAAAACATTTTGAAATTAGCAGCTGATTTCCTAATCTAAGTAAATTTAATAATCTAATTTTTTAAAAAATCATTCATATACCATATTCCCTTTTTCTTCTTAGAAAGAGATTAACTATGACAATTAATCATTTATAATGAAAAAAAACATTGATAAGTAATATTTTGGGAATTTGGGTATAGTTTTTCATTACTACTTCTTGCTGATTATGGGGTATTGAAAATCTCATGGGTTCTTGAGACTGTATCATAGTCTGCAGCTCTGAAGCTGATATGGCCATCTCTTTCCATCAGAGATTTTTTTTTTCAGGGGGCCTTGGTTGATGAAACCATATTTGCCTGGAAGCAACCCGTAGGTTCTCATCTTCTATGGAAACAAAAGCAGAAGTCTTCCAAAGCAATAAATCCTTAGACACAAATTTTAAAGTCATGATATCTTTAAAATATATATTCTTGTTTAACTTATCAGCCTTTGCAATCTATTGTCTTTCTGTAGTTAGCCAATTAACAGTTAAAAATAAAAAAAACAATAAAAACCAAAATCTAGATTTTGTGTCTATTTTTTTATCTTTACATGTCTTATTATATTTTTATTACTCTATTTCTTTTTAAAGACTTTTTCTACCTTCTTTCTTTTTTTCTGAAGCCTATGTACCTTTTACACATATTGTAACCCATTTACAGGTTTTTAAAAATCTAAATCTGTTTCATTGTGAATCCTTAATCATTTTCTGACCAGAAGAGCGTTTACACTCTCATAAAGAGCTACATAGGTTTTTCAGAGAAAGCTGAATCAGTAAGTTTTTTAAAGGGACCACATCTTTGTTCACTGCCAGCAAACAGAGCAGACTGAGCAGACCCAAGAAAATGCTGTTACTAAGAATCTGTTTTTGTTTCTTTTTTATTAAAAATAAACAGAAACCTTAAATCAATCACAGACTACCGAGTCTTCTGTGAGACTTCAGGAACCAGCCAGTTGCAGCTTACAGTGCCTGCCGCCAGTCTGCTGGCACCATTTTGAATGTAGCCCAGATGCTGTGCTTTCTCTGTACAAAGACTTGCTTCAGATACACAATTTGGAAGCTGCTTTAGCTCAGTTTCTGTGATCTAGAACCCTTTTTAAACTTTCTCAGGCTTTAAGTGGATATTTGCCCCACATTGGGTGTCATCTGTTGTAATGAGGTTTCTTGGTCCTCGGAGGCCAGAGGTGCAGACTCACAGACTTGCTGCGCCAGACCCCTTAGCTGCTGCCCGAAGCTACTCAGGCCCCCAGAAATGATTTAGACACTTATATTAAGTTCATGCTGTTTGGCCTATGGCTCAGGCACATTGCTAGCTAGCTCTTTCATATTAACTCAATCCATATTCATTAACCTGTCTGCCATGTGGCCCATGGCTCACCTGTGTTCTTTACATGTTGCTCTTTTGGGCATCTGGCTCAGTCTGTCTGACTCTGCCCTGCTTCTCTTACCTATGTTGTGACTTCCCCTCTTGCTTTTTTCTATGGTGCCTGTCATGGGCCAAAACAGCTCCTTTATTTAAAGATTGATATTCACAGCATACAGAAAGACATTCCCACATCAGAGTTTCCACTTCAACTGAGTTATGCTTTCACTAATAGCCTCTTCTGTGCTCTCTTCAGGGACTCTAACCCTGCCACATGATTCTAGGTCTTGACTTCTCTATAGGATCCCTTCAATCATGGGCTTCTATTTCAGCTGAGGTTACACATTCAATACTCATGGTCTTTCCTAGCCTCCTAGTCTACCAAGTGTCAACTTGCACCCCATGACCTCTTTATGTCTCCTAAGTTAGTATCAACTTTGAGATTCTTATGTATTACCAAGTTTAGCTTATCCTTGGTCTCCGGGAACCATGGTGCATGTATAATCTTCCCGAAGTTGTCTTTTCTTAATCTCAGCTGATTCTTCAGCCTAATGGGTTCATTTTAGTAGTTCTGGCTCCTTATTACTTACAGTCCAGCTTATTACTTCAACCCCAGCTGACCAGAATCACAGATCTATACTTTAAAATGTAAACTGGCCCAGATAGGGTCTTTAAGAGTGTTTAAGGGACTCTAAAACTTCTCTCTAAGCTGCACAAGCCAGGCTTCTACCATCCTCATTGCTTTCAACAGTATTATCTTCAAAGTTACCTTATAACAGCCTACCTGAGAACTGATTAACCAATGGCTTTTCTATCTCAAGTTCAAATACCACCATAATCCTTTCAAAATCACATGGACAAGTTTATCACAGCACCAGTTCGATTTCTGGCTTTCTTGGGGTTCTATTGTGGTGATAAACCACCATGACCAAAAAGAACTTGGGGAGGAGAGAGCTTATATCTTCCAACAATACTGAGGTAACACTCCATCTGAAGTCAGAGCAGCAACCTAAGCAGAAGCTACAGGGGAGTGCTTATTACCGGTTTGCCCTCCGGGTTTGCTCATCCTGCTTCCTCCTTATATAACACAGGACCACAAGTCCATTGGTCCATTCCAGTGTGCTTGACCCTCCTACATCAAGCATCAATCAAGAAAATGTCTACAGATTTGCCTACAGGTTGATTTATGGAGTCATTTTCTCAATTAGGAGTCCTTCTTCCCAAATAGCTTGTGCTAAGTTGAGATAAAACTAGCCAATACATGCTGTATGTATGCTTGTGGTATAAGGTAACATATATACACACACATACACACACAATATATTTGTGTGTATAAGTGGGTATTTGTTTGTGCTTGCAGTGTGTGTATGTCTGTGTTTTGTATGTGTGCTTTGAAAATGTATACTATATATGAATACATAATATGTTTGTATGATGCGTGTATTTGAAGGACTGTATGTGCCCATGGTACATGGTATGTGAGCTTGTAGCTTGTGTCTATATTTGTGTATATAGTGTGCATGTAGTTTGTGTACCGAGTTCCTTAACTGCCACCCTAATTTCCTGTATCCAATAAGAAATTAGGACTAAGAAATTGATAAAGGAAAATGGATGTGCTTAGACTAAACTGGAAGTTGTAGGTAAGGATATGGGGTGTTTGGTGTGGAAGAGAATGCTGAATTTTCTCAACCTTGCAAGTTTTGTCTCCTCATTTTAATATAGCTGTTCCCTTTTTTTTGTATTATAAGACAAGACTATTCTTTCAAATAGCCTCTTTAAGCTGACCAAACACACAGTAAACTTCAGTGTAGGTAAAAGTAAAAAAGGTTATAAGTATAATATAAGTGGATGTGGAAGATTGGAATTCATTAAAAACACCTGAAATCTTAAATCAAAATGCAATTTTCAGCTCCATTTAGAGTAAAGGCCACCTCCGCCCCTAATGCTACCACAAACATTCCTGTCCTAGGCTACTTACTATTCCTTTTAACTTCAACAGCCTCATACTTCCCATGCTCTTCATCCCCAATTAATAAGCCTTATAATGGAGCATTACATGGCTTTGACCCCACACACAAAGCTTTTCTGTCTATTATAATAATGCTTTTTCTCTGTTTTTAGGGATGCTTTCTATTGGGTTACAAGGATGCTTTCTATGTCATAGTTTTACCATGTATTTGTGTAGCTTGCCCTTTCTGTTTCCCTTTGCTTATTTGAATCACACAAGAATTAAAAGTACCTCAAGCAAATGCATCTTAGGAAAGGCTCCTTGAATGGATGCTGGGTACAGGATCACTTCTTCTTTAGAGCTGAAAATCCACTGATTATAATACATGTGATGCTAACAGATAACATTTTGGGGGCCTCTGTGGGGCCTGTTGTCATCCATGAGAGACATGTGGATTTGTGGCTATACCTATAAATTTAGCAACTCAGTTTTCCTCTCTAGAACCCAAAGAGCTATGGCTTGTCTGTGTACAGCTACCCGAGAATCTTCCTTAATTGGCCTAGCCATTAGCTGCAAGTTGAAAACTTAGAAGACTTTTGCAAAGGCCTGTCACCTCAGTGAATCAAACTTTAGTTCCTCTGTTTGGTCTGTTGAACTTGTAATTTAATTAAAGCTTTTTCCTAGGATGATGGGCACAGTGAACAGCAGCTATTGGGTATTCAATGATCCCACACAACAGTCTAGAAGCCCATGGATAATTATAGACCATTTTGTTTATGTTCCAAGACACAGCTGCCAACTCTTCAGGAAAGTATTGGGGGAAGTTTGGCAAAAGAACAGGTAGTTCATGTCTATGTCCTGAGCCCTTGGAGCATTAATAACTAAAGACATGCAGATTGTTCTTGTTTGGTGTTGAACTCTGTCCTAATACAAACAAACAAAAATAGCTGTGAGGGTCCTTTATTCAATTCAAGGCTTCCTGTGATAGGTCAGAGTGACTATACTAATGAGATAAGCAGTATTTTTCATGAGTTTTTGCAAACAATATGATTTTACCAAAGAAAACAATATATTTTATTATTTATATAATCATTCACTCACAAAACCATGATGCTTATATCTGTCCACAGACTGGAAATGTGTCTGTAGCATAACCTGTTCAGATATAATCAGTCTTTTGCTTTTTAGTTGAGAATTAGATAAAGTAAAAACGATAATTCTTTGAGGCAAGGTTGGTCACAGTCAATTTTCAGTCATTAGTTTTTTTGTGCAGCTGCGCACTTATCTTCCAGCTCTGCAATTTGTATTGCACAGATCTGGGTGTTGCACAAATTCTGGTTGTAATGAAAGAAACTCAGAGCCAGATATTGGGGAAAGCTGAAATATCAAAGAGAGGAAATATCATAGTCAAATCTCACCCAGCTGTCTTCCAGTTTCCTCAGCCTCACTCCTCACATCTTCTACTGCATGATCTGTCTTCCTATGCTGACTTAAATACTTTTTTCCCCAGATGTTTCACATCCAGGTTAAGATTAAAGGTGTGGGATACTACTATTTGGTAGTTAGCCTTGAACTTACAGAAACACAGAAAGATCTTCTCTGTCTCTAGAGTTATGGATTAAAGATCTGGCACCACAGCTGCCTGCCTGAGAGCCTGGAACTCCTTCTCTAAACCAAGCTGACCTTTAACTCTGATCTTCTGGGATTAAAGGTGTAGGTCACCAGTAGATGTTGGATCTGCATTGATGTTAGGATTCCAGCTTCCAGATCTGTGAGAGATTAAACTGTTGTATATAGACCATTAAGCTATGCTGTTGTAACAGGAGCACAGATTATAGTGTGATCTAACTTAATGAACTATATTTTTTCATAAGTCACATCTACTGGTATACCCACAAATAATTTTGGAATATGAACTATCCATGCTTGTACATAAATATATTTATGAGTTATGAATGTACTACATACTTTACAGGTGTAATGTATATACATTTTCTTCAGATTTTCTATTGGTGAGTAGTCTGTTTCCTGGGCATACTCACTTTGGAGAAATTGTGATGATAGTTTCTTGCCTAGTTTGTGTTATCTAGGGGGTGGGGGAAGAAATGCCCGTGTCTTATCTAGGACATTAGGGAAAGAAAAGTTGGACCACTCGGGCTATCTAAGAATGTAAGAATAAACATCCTTAAATTATCAGTAAAGACCATGGATTCTGATGTAAGGTGAGGCCCAAGACCACATTACAGTGAGGTCTTGGGGAGGCAGCCACATGTTGAGCAGGAGGATGTCCAGAAAGTAGACCTGAAGGTACTCCTGTATTTGATTTCATTTGAACAATAAACTCTACTCTGTGTGTGTGTGTGTGTGTGTGTGTGTGTGTGTGTGTGTGTGTGAGAGAGAGAGAGAGAGAGAGAGAGAGAGAGAGAGAGAGAGAGAGAGAGAGAGAGAGAGAGAGAGAGAGAGAGAGAGAGAGAGGCTTTGGGGTGTTTATTTTCTTCTGATGTACATGATGCCTAGAGGAGAGCTAAAGGAGAGCTAAGCTTCAACAAATCAGTTTTTCCCCCTATGTGACAGGCTCTCTTCTGTTTTCTGCTAAAAAACTGTCTGAGTGAGCCCAGGACCATTTTAAGATGAACTCTTGTGAGAAAAAGCCTTTTAAAAAACAAACCCACAGCCCTTGTGCTGCAGCCTTTTTGACTCTTTGGGTCTCTGACAATCAAAGGACCTGGTAGGCTGTGGGACTCTGCAGCCTACTGTGACATCACTCTGCTATTAAAGTGAGGCTTCTCACTGAAGAAGCATGGAGAAGTTGATCTCTGCGAAGCTGCTTTTATGATCATCTCACTTTATTATTATTGTTGTTGTTGTTGTTTATTTGAAATACAATTAAGGTATAAGAGTAGAAAGGCTGTTTCTTAACTGAAAGCTTAGTGGGGAAGTAATATAAAGCCTTGCTTTGGGGTTCCTTCATTTCACACTCTTTCCTTCTCTCTCTTGTGGTAGTATATCTTCTTGGGACACGATTTCTCCCCCAGTTAAAGCAGAATTTGGGTTAGAAAGCCCCAGCCACTCTACAGAGGCTATCGACAGGATCATTTGTCATGTTCCTCCTTAGAAGTGGAAGATTCCTTTATGAGGTACCATCTACAAGGGAAGGAAATCAAAGTACATCTTCCCACAATTAAGGGCTATTGAGCTAATGACAAGCCTTCTTGTATACTTAAAAGACAGACTGACAAGACAAAAGCTCTACTTCCTTCTGTTGTATAGCCAAGATGTTCAACATCCTTTTGAAGCACCTGCTGCACCTCAGCTGAGTTTTACCATAATGTCTGCAGGCAGATGTTCTTCCTGTCAAAGTCTCCCAGGACCAGAGTCAGAGCCTTCCCCAGAGTAAAGGCTGATGTTTCCTACCATTTTATACAAGGCCAGGGATGCACTGAACAATATTTAAACATTCCCAGGAGTACTGGGGAGCACAGAGTAGAATCATTGTTCTTTACCACTGAATCACCAAAAATAATATTCCTGCACCATGTTTATACTAAGTAAATGTTCAGTAAACAGCTATGGGAAATGTAGCTTCCAAATAATAGCCTATTTTTATTTATTGTGGTATTTCCAAAGTAATTAAAGTTTTACTTCAAAAATAAAGATAATTTTGCCTGTATTATAAATGTTCTAATACGAGATGAGTATGGATTTATATTATTGCATATTTATATGAATGATGATTTGTATCATTCCACATATGCAAATCTATATTGAATATATATGTATATATATATAGCACATGTTCATACAGCTATAAAGAAGTATGTTTATATACATACACATATATGTATACATGTTGTCAGAAGTTTCTTGGGCCCCCCTAGCCCCAAGGTCCAGACCCACAGCCGTTTAGTCCCAAATAATCACACAAAAGCTTATATTAATTATAAACTGTTTTACTTATGGCTCAGGATTATTACTTGCCAGCTCTTACACTTAAATTCACTAATTGTTCTTATTTATATCCACCATGTAGCTTGGTACCTTTTCTCACAATATCATTCTTGTCTTGCTTCCTATGCATCTATCTGGTATCTACTTCTCTGCCTTTCCTCTCCCAGAATTCTCCTAGTCTGGTTGCCCCACTTTTACTTCAGACCTTCCTTCTGACCAATAAGCATTTTATTAAGCTGATAGTCACAGTGACAAATGTTTATAGTGTACAAGAGTATAGTGCCACTGTATGTACATATACGTGTGAATGTCAGTTTAATCAAGTAAATGTTAGAATATAAAATGTGAAGTCCATTTTTTTATTTTACCTGCCAACACATTCTTAATTGCTTCAGTGTAGTCTCTGTCTCAGGCCTCATCAATTGCCTCAGCTCTTTGGTACAATAATAATTTTTATATTTCAATCAGAGTCTTGGCTGATACATTGTACCTTTTAAGAGAATACTTGAGAACTGGCCCACGATAGTGATGATTCCTGCCTTTCACCTTATCAGAATACTTAGAGACTAAATTGCATGTTGCCTGTGAAGCTCCTGGAATCTAGAAAGAGACATATCTCACAAGTCATTGTTTCTACTTCACAGCTTCTATAGGTGTTAACTCTTCCTAGGCAATAGAGTATTATTGTTATGAAATGTATAAGCCAGAACATCCATCCATTTTTGTTTGCCTTCTGTATTTTTACATTTGCAAAACTTGATGAGAAGTAAAATATTTGGCTTCATAGGAAGTCCAGCCAATACTCTTAACGACTGAGCCACCTCTAGAGCCTCCATGGTCTTTTATACAACCATTTGTTTATTTGTTTGTTGTTCTAGAGCAAGGGGCTGGGAGAAATCTGATCATATCTGATTTAGTTCCACTTGGGGATGGTTCTACACCTTGACCCTGATCTTACTCTTGTGTGACTCTTAGAATAAGAAGAGAGTTTTACAACTAGGCAACTCCTATGCAGCCATACCTGAGAAGTCTTTTTTTATAGTTTCAAATTACTTTACAGAAAATGAGAGACCTTACTTGTGGTTTACTTGTACTTCTGCAAGACTGAGCATTTTACAAAGATAATAATAACAGTGAGCATAGTTCTTTCTAAGAAATCCTATGAAGACAATAAATTCTGATATGTTTCTGGCATAGTTCACTTATGATAGTTTATACATATGGCCCTGGGGAAGAGAGGGAGACGGGGGACAGAGGGAGGGAGGAAGAGAGAAAGAGACACAAAGAGAGACTATAGAAAGATTAATTGTTCTTTCAAGTCAGTCTGCATACAAATTGCCTAGCATATATTCTTTTCTTCATTTAGAGGTATAACTCCCTATTTTTATTCTCTGTTTCAGATAGAGACAACCCTAATGCCCTCAGAGGGAACCCAATCTGGTTTTGTGAGCTTATTGACTTTCATGTGCTTAGCTATATCTTGTTTATAGCTCATGCTTTCAGAGTTACTTGTCCAATTCTAGTTTTAAGGAAACTATTTCACAACTCAGTAAGTTGTAGAAAAACAATATCAAGGCAAAATTATCTACCTGTAGCTCTTGAGTGCTACATCATGTGGAGGCTCAACTGATTTCCTCCTCATGGGTCTTGATTCCATTTTCACATTCCTGTCAGTATTCCTGATATAGGCCTATGTCCACTGCTGGATTTGATGCAACTAGCTATCAGAGATTAGCAACTGACTCAATAATTATTTAAGTAAATTCTTTGACATGCTCTTTTATTAATTATGAGAATTTTGATTTTGGAGCCGTTAGCTTTCAACTATATTCTGGATAGCCAATTTACTTCCAAGTCTGAATAACAACAGAGCACTTCAATTTTTATTATTCAAGTACAAATATAACAGATCCCTGTTACTTGCCAATAGCCCTGGTTCTGAGCTGTCCTCAGGGGCTGGAAGTTTGGCTTTTGTTAGACACTGTGCTGTGCAGAAAGGAGGAAGGAGAGCCCAACATTTACCAATAGTCCTGTCAGAGTACACCCAGCTTCACAAATGTGCTTTCAATACCAAACACATGATATTTAAAAAATTTATGGGAGAAATTTCATAGTTTTGATTCAGGGTTTCATAGTATCTTTTTTTGTACTTTTTTTGTTTTAAAAGACTATTGAAAGCTATTTTTGGCTCTGAGGTGTTTTCAACCAGGTTAGGCAGGGTGGTGCTAATATCTTCAAAGCTAGACTTATTCATGAAGAAGATATACAGTAGGGCTTTCATAGCCAGGACAATGCTGAGTTTATGGTGATTGCTATACTTTCTCTGAGAAGTGGCTTAAAAGACAGGCATGATTTTTGTTAGAGAAACTAGAACTTTCACTGGAACTTCACCTTGAGCTCTGTGCTTCTTCCATAACAAGGTGCTGCCTTTCTGTCACTTGATTCCACAACATATGCCACTAGCATGACCATGAATATGGTCTGAGCTGAGGAAAGCAAGTGCGGCCTGCCTACCAGGTCCTCAGGTCTTACGGGGAGGTGATGAGGCTGTAACCTTCAGAAACCTGAAGTCATCAGGGGTATGAACTTGAATGAAATGTTTAACTTGGGCCTATTCCTTTTTTTCTATGCTCCCAGAGTCCAGATGTGATTATTCTCTCTGAACAGGTTTCTGCTACCTCCATTGGTCACCCTCATTAACTCTGATCTGGTGTCATTGACAAGCCTATGAGTTGGCTGCCTCAGGTATGTGATATAATGTGAAGCTGACTGTCATATAAATAAATGATGATCGTAACCTCAGGAGGTGAACCTATAGGAGGTGATACAGCCAATATCAAAGAGGTGAAGGAGTGACTGCCTTCAGTACACATTTTCAAAGATGCTGGAACTAAAGAGCTCTTAGAACTATGGTGATTGGATTTTTGGCCCCCTTGTGAGCTGTGCACTTGGTCATGTTAGCACTTGTTCAAAGAACACATCTGAAAAGATTTCCTCAACAAGTAGACATCTAAGAAACAGGTAGTAAAGATAGGAAGAACTCATGGAAGTGATGTTGTGCCTTTTGCTCTGCATGCTGTAGCAGAGATGCCCTGGTGCTAACCTCGTGCCCTTCTTAGTCACAGCAATCAGAAATGAAGCTAAAGAGCAGCTCAACTGGTGAATGGCAGGACATTGAAGAGCAGCACAAACCCAAATGAGCATCCATGTCTAGGTTCTAAGGTAGATGCCTCAAGAGTAGAGGAGAGGCTTAGGGAACACAGTGGTGAGAAGAGGCAAATTTGGACATTTGGAAGCACATGGGAGGTCCAGGGCTTTTCACACAGTCAACAGAGGTCCAGGAGAACACACAGCACTTTTCAATGATGTGGTATATCAGGAGACAGGATTTCCTTCAGCAATTACTCCATGGAAGGTAAAACATGTCCAAAATTAGCAACCTTTGATGACCCTGGGTACCATTAAAAGACCAACCTCAACTTTTGCTCTACTACTCTGAAGCCATCAAAATTTCTTAGTATTAAGGAGGGTGGCTGTGAGTGCTATGATAAGTTATGGTGCCTCCCTGTAACATGTCCAATGTGCCAATGGGCAACACAGAGACCTGGAGGAAGCGTAATGGTAGACAGATATTTGAGACTCTGGGTTTACTGAATAGTTCAGGAATGAACAAGCTTTATTTTTTCTGCTGCTGCTTACATATTGTTTAGCTAGCAACTAAAGAGAAAATCATAAGCAGAGCTTGGGCAGGCTCTATACTTTTGCCCTTCACTGCCCCCTGTGGCCTTCTTTGGCCCTGGAGAACACTCCTTCCAGGCCTTATTTAATTCCTATGGTCTTTCACATGTAGCCATATCTGTGTCAGGGCTTGTGCCAGAAAAAAGAACTTCAGACCCTCTGAAGCCTAGCATCTCTGTATCCTGACTACTAAACATTTAGGGGACTATGACTGTTCAGTTGGTCCGGAGGCATAATGGCTGTCATTCTAGCTTTTCAACATGACATCACTTCATTTCTCAGTTAATGGTTGATTAGGTTCTTCAACATCATTAATGAAAGCTATGAAGCAGATATAATCCAAGCATACTCCCTTTGCATGGGCTGGAGGTAAATTTGTTATTTTCATCATCTACTACAGGACAATTCTGGGCATGTGCTACAAGGTTGCTGATTCAAAACCACATAGCCTTTACAATTTTGAAATACAATTTCATTTGTGTGTGTGTGTGTGTGTGTGTGTGTGTGCACATGTGTGTGTGTGTGTGTATGTGTGTGTGTGTGTGTTGCACAAATAAAGGAAACTCAGGGACAGATCTTTGGGAAAGTCAGAGATATTAGAGAGAGAGAACAACACAGTCAGATCTCACCCAGCTGTCTTCCAGCTTCTTCAGCCTCACTCTTCCTGGCTTCTTCTGCCTGCTCTGTCTTTCTGTGCCTGCCTTAAATACTTTCTTTGCTCAGTTTAGGCATGGCACCACCATCACTGCCTGCCTGGGAGACTGGAACTCCTGTAAACTAAAATTACCTCAAACTCAGATTGGATTAGGGCATAGGTCAGTACTCCCAGGATATTCCCTGTTCTGGGATTAAAGGTATGAGTTCCACTGTCTGATCCTCCTACATTATGAATTAGCATTTTCAAAATCTAGTGATTTAATTATTATTTGCCCGGCTTCTGAGTCCAGTACCATTCAGTTTAGTGCTGTAGTTAATCTGTACAAAAAGTCTGTAAAAGCTTCTTTACTTTGAATTACTTTTGTGAGTGATTCACTTTTCTTCCCTATTTCCTCAATCTGGTCCCCGGCATTTAAAGCTACCATGTGACGTAAATCCAGTGTATGTTCATTGTATAAAGACTGCCTTTCAATATCAGCATAATCTCCCTCCCCAAGAAGTGGTCTTCAGGGACTTCTATGCCTCTAGTCCTGCTTCCATGTTTTATTGTTTTAGCCTCCTCTCCCCACCATGATTTCCACTGTATAAGCAGTTCTGCCTCTAACACAGCTGTAACCATATCTAACCAATCTTTAGGGATGACCCGGTTACAGCATGACCAAGAGTTTAACATTTGTTTTTACAAATGGTGAGTGCATCCCATATGTTACAATTGCTTCTTTTACTCTCCGTAATTACAGCATTTGTATTGGAGCCCAACTAGCTTCTGTATTATCTTTATCATTCTTCATTTTTTTAAAGGTTACTGGGTATATTAATGTTGTCTGTTTTTGTCTAATTTTAGATGACCTTCCTGAAATTGGTTCTTCATATTCCTCTGTTTGAATTTGAACATCCTTGTGTTCTCTCTTGACTAGCTTTGAAAGAATGAAATGATAGAAAAATCCTGTTTGACTCTTTCCCCCTTAACTCTCTAGTGTCATGATAGCTGTTTGCCCACCAAGCCAAAACCCTCCCTCACCCCTCCCTGAGGCCCCTGAAGCTGACCAAGTTTCAGAGTTTCACTGACTGTCTGCTCAAGGACTCAGAGTTTTGTTTATAGGATTTCTCAGCTGCCTGTAGGATGTCCAATCTAAACAAAGCTTGCTTCTTGCACTCTTGAGACACATTGCCCGGTCAGCCTGATCTGCACATAGTAACTCAGGGGAGACCACCCTGAGTAACCATGAGAACTCCCCCTCCCCTTACCAGAGTGTTGTATCCCCCTCCCCTACCTAAAGTGCTGTATAAAAATTCTACCCTGAGAACATTCAGGGCTCTTGGCTATCTTCTTGCCTTGAGCCCATTTGCGAATGTAATAAATTTTTATTTTAATTTTGCAAGAAATCTGGGTCTGGGTTCTTCTTTGTTTTGGCTGATAACAGCTTTTTTTTTTTTTAAAGACCTGTTTCTTTGCATTTATACTAATTGACTTTTTAAGTGATAAAATAGAAATCAAACAAAAATATTCACAAAACAGTATCATATTCATTATGATAGTCCCATCTACCTTATTTATGTTTTCCTTCACTGGTTTTCACACAAAATCATCTAGCAAAAGATTACAGAAGGACCAAGCACCCTCCATGACTTTAAACAAATTCCCTCTTTTTAAAAAAATTGATTTACTCACCAATTGTTGTCTGTTGATGATTCAATTGATTGTGAAGTGGGGCAGCTACCTAGTGATAGCAGCCCAAGGAGGGGTCCAAAAAAAAAAAAAAAAAAAAAAGAAACAACCCATCAGGAGAAAGAGGCCACTGTCTGAAAGACTTACCCAGGTGAAAATGAAATGGAAACATGTGTGGCTGGTCTGCCTAAGATTAGAGGCTACATCAGAACAGAAATTGTTCTGTTGGTAATTGTTCTGTTGGTAGCCTGCCAGTAATTACTCCTCTGGCCACACATTGTTCTGGTTGGTAAGTTCGGTGTTTTAGGTAGGGAGGTTGGTTGCCAAGTGTTGTATGAATAAAGGAAACTCAGGGCCAGATCTCTGGGGAAAGTGGAGATATTAGAGAGAATAAACACCACAGTCAGATCTCACCAAGCTGTCTTCCAGCTTCCTAAACCTCACTTCTCCTGGATTCTTCTGCCTGCTCTGTCTTTCTATATCTGCCTTAAATACTTTCTTTGATCAGTCATGGTGTGGCAACACCACTTCCTGCCTGGGAGCCTGGAACTCCTTGTGTAAACTAAGATGACCTCAAACTCAGATTGGATTAAGGGCATAGGTCACCACTTGCAGGACATTCCCTGTGCTGGGATTAAAAGTGTGAGTTACCACTGTCTGATCTTCCTAGACTGACTGTGGGTAGATCCCTCTGATGTCTCTGAATGTTTTTTATTATATTCAGTGGAAACAATGAAAGCAAGAAGGTCCTGGTCAGATGTTATACAGACATTAAAAGAGCATGGCTGCCAACCCAGATTACTATTCCAAGCAAAACTGTCAATCACTATAAATGGAGTAAACAAGATATTCATGACAAAACTAGATTTAAACAATACTTATCCATAAATCTGGCCCTACAGAAAGCACTAGAGGGAAAAACTCCAACCTAAGGAAATAAAATACATCATTGAATCCATAAACAATCTATAATACTACAGAAGAAAAACCCCAAGAATGGAAATACACATAAGCTACCACCAAAAATAACAGGATATAACAATCATTGGTCATTAATATCCCTTAATATCAATGGACTTAATTCACCCATAAAAAGACACACTCTCTTACGATGGATACAATAACAGAAGCCATCCTTCTACTTCATAGAAGAAACATACCTCAACTTCAAAGACAGACACAGGCTCAGAGTGAAGGGCTGGGAAAAGATTTTCCAATAAAATGGTCCTAAGAAACAAGCTGGTGTAGCCACCCTAATATCTAACAAAATAGACTTCAAACTAAAATCAATCAAATTAGACCAGGGCTGACATTACTTATTCATCTCAGGTAAAATCTACCTAGATGAAGTCTTAATCCTGAATATTTATGCCCCAAACAGAAGGGCACCTACATTTGTAAAAGAAACACTAATAAAGTTTAAACCTCACATCAAACCCCACACACTAATAGTGGGAGACTTCAATACCCCACTTTCACCATTGGATAGGTCAACCAGACAGAAACTCAGCAGAAAATAAGGGATCTAACAGATACTATGACCCAAATGGACTTAATACAGAACCTTCCACCACCCCCAGACAGAATAATATACGTATTTCTCAGCACCCCATGACACTGTCTCTAAAACTGACCACATATTCATTCATAAAGCAAATATCAATTGATACAAAAAATTGGGAATAACTCCCTGTATCATATCAGACCATGGTCTAAAGCTAAAGTTCAACAACAACAAAAATCACAAAAAGCCTACAAACTCATGGAAACTGAATATCTCTCAATGGAACCATCTCAGGGTCAAGGGAGAAATTAAAAAAGAAATAAACTAATTCCTAGAATTTAATGAAAATGAATCCACAACATACCCAAACTTATGGGACATAATAAAAGCAGTGTTGAGAGGAAAACTCATAGCACTAGATACAGATATGAAAAACCTAGAGAAATATCACACAAGAGACTTAACAGCACAGCTGAAGGCTTTAGAACAATTAGAAGCAAACTCACCTAGAAGGAGTAGGTGGCAGGAAATAGTCAAACTGAGGGCTGAAATCAACACAATAGAAACAAAGAGAATAATACATAAAAAAAATCAATGAATCAAAGAGTTGGTTCTTTGAGAAAATCAACAAGATAGATAAACTTTTATCCAAACTAACTAACAAGCAGAGAGAGATATCCAAATTTTCAGAATAAGAAATGAAAAGGGGGACATAACAACAGACATCCATGAAATCCAGAGAATTATCAGGTGATACTTTGAAACTCTATACTCCACTAAAATGGAAAACCTAAAAGAAATGGACAGCTTTTGGGCAGATATCACTTACCAAAATTAAATCAAATCAGATTAAAGACCTAAACAGACCTATAATCCCAAAAGAAATTGAAGCTGTTATTAAAAGTATCCTAAATAAAAAATCCTGGGACCAGATGGATTCAGTACAGAATTCTACCAGACAATCAAAGAAGAACTAATACCAATACTCCTCAAACTGTTACATACAGTAGAAACTGAAGGAACATTGCCAAACTCTTTTTTTGAGGCCACAATCACCTTGATTCCTAAGACACTCAAAGATGCAACAAAGAAAGAGAATTATAGACCAATCTCCCTCATGAACCTTGATGCAAAACTACTCAATAAAATTTTGGCAATCCAAATCCAAAAAAAATAAATATAAAAAATCACCCAGCATGATCAAGTAGGTTTCATCCCAGCAATGCAGTGATGGTTTAACATACAAAAAACTGTGAATGTCATCCATCATACAACCAAACTGAAAGGAAAAAAACCACATGATCATCTCATTAGATGCTGAAAAAGTCTTTGACAAAATCCAACACTCCTTCATTCTAAAAGTTATGGAGAGATCAGGAATACAGAAATACTACCTAAATATAATAAAGGAAAATGCTCAGCAAGCAGACAGCCAAGATCAAACTAAATGGAAAAGCACTCAAAACAATTCCACTAAAATCAGGAACAAAATCAGAAGAGACTGTCCTCTCTCTCCTTATCTATTCAATATAGTTCTTGAAGTTTTAGCTAAAGCAATAAGAGAACAAAAGGAGATTAAGGGGATACAAATTGGAAAGGAAGAAATCAAATTATTTCTATTTGCAGATAGTATGATTGCATATATAGGTGAACCCCCCCCCCAAATTCTATGAGGGAACTCCTACAGCTAATAAACACCTTCAACAAGGTAGCAGGGTACAGGATTAATTTAAAAAAAAAAATCAATAGCCCTCCTATACGCTAAGGATAAAAAAGGCTGAAAAAGAAATAAGGGAAACCAGTCTTTATAATAGCTGCAAATAGCATTAAATATTTTGGTGTAGCTTTAATCAAAGAGGAAGCAGACCTGTTTAAGAAAAACCTTAAGTCGTTGAAGAAAGAAATTGAAGAAGATATCAGAAAATGGAAAAATCTCCCATGCTCCTGGATAGGTAGGATCAACATAGTAAAAATGGAAATTTTACCAAAAGCAACCTACAGATTCAATCAATCCTCATCAAAATCCCAACACAATTTTTTTTGCAGACCTTGAAGTAACAATACTCAACTTCATATGGAATAACTGGAAATCCAGGATTGTCAGAACAATTCTACTCAATAAAAGAACTTCAGGAGGAATCACCATCCCTGACTTCAAGCTATACTACAGAGCTACAGTAATAAAAAACAGCCTGGTACTGATACAAAAACAGACTTGTGGATCAATGGAATCAAATTGAAGGCTCTGACATTAATCCACACACCTATGGACACCCGATTTTTGACAAAGAGGTCAAAAATATGCAGTGGAAAAAAGATAGTATCTTCAACAAATGGTGTTGGCATAAATGGATGGTAGCAAGCAGAAGAATGCAAATAGATCTATACCTATCATCCTGGACAAAACTGAAATCCAAGTGGATCAAAGACCTCAACACAAACCTAGCTACACTGAACTTGATAGAGAAAAAATGGTAAATACTCACCAACACGTTGGCACAGATGACCACTTCCTAAATATAACACCAATAGCACAGACACTAAGAACAACAATGAGTGGAACCTCCTGAAGCTAAGAAGGTTCTGTAAGGCAAAGGACACAGTCAAAAAGATAAAACAACAGCCTACAGAATGGGAAAAGATCTTCATCAACTCTTCATCTGACAGAGGACTGATCTATAAAATATATCTAGAACTCAAGAAACTAGGGATCAAAAATCAAATAACTCAATTAAAAATTGGGTTCAGACCTAAAAAGGGAATTATTGACAGAAGAATTACAAATGGCCGAAAGGCACTTAAAAAATTGCTTAACATCTTTAGCCATCAGAGAAATGTAAATAAAAACAACTTTGAGATACCACCTAGCACACATCAGAATGGCTAAGTTCAAAAACACAAATGACAGCCTATGCTGGAGAGAATGCAGAGCAAGGGGAACACTCCCTCATTTTTGGTGGGAGTGTAAACCTGTACAGCCACTCTGAAATACAGTATGGCTATTCCTCAGAAATCTGGGAATCAATCTCACTAAGGATCTAGCAATACCACTATTGGGCATATATCCAAAGGATGCACCCCAAAGGCATTATCTCAACTATGTTCATAGCAACATTATTTGTAATACCAAGAACCTGGAAACAATCTAGATGGCCCTCAACTGAAGAATGGATTAACAAACTGTGGTACATCTACACAATGGAGTACTACTCAGCAGTAAAAAAAAAATGACATCCTAAAATCTTCAGGCAAATGGATGGACTTGAAGAATATCCTCCTGAGCGAGGTATTAAAATCCCAGAAAGATAGACATGGGATGTACTCACTCATAAGTGGATTTTAAACAAAAAGCAAAGAATACCCAAGCTGCAAACCACAACCCATAAACATCTTGGGATTAGAAGGAACTTGAGAGAGACATCCAGGGATTCTGCTAAGAAGAGAAAATAGAGAAGATCACTTTAGCAAGTTGGGGTCATAATGGGTTGCAACCAAGACGTGGGAACAAATATTGAAAGAAGGAGATGGTTGAGTCAGAAGAGCAAAGAGGGAGATGTAGGGAGATGGATATCTCAATAGAGGATGTGGGGTTGGAAAGAGACTGGGTGCTAGGGAAATATCTAGGAACTCACAGGATGTCCCTGGCCAAGTCTCCAAACAATGGTGGAGGGGATGCATAAATAGGACTTCCCCTATAATCAAATGAGTGAACACCCTAGGTGTCATCACAGAACCTACACCCAACAGGGAATGGAAGTGGGGGGTGGAGATCCATGGCTGAGCACTGGGAAGAGCTCCTGGTCCAGCTGAGAGCAGAGGAGGAGAGTCTGTATGAGCAGGGGGATAAGGATTATGAGGAAGATTCCCATGGTGATGTCTGGCTGGAGCTTTGGGGAGCTCACTGAATTGAGAATTGCCAGTGGAGACTCATCAGAAGGGCTGGGCCTACAGGGGTAGGTGGCTTTTGACTGCAATGAGTGTGTGGAGCCAAGGAGGGTGGGATCAGACTATGTTCCTGTTCATGGGCTGACACCTTAGAGCCCATTCTGTTTAGAGGAACACCCAACCCAGCATTGACTTTGGGATGAGTGAGTCGGATTTGCCTGGAGTGGATGTGCCTCACTGGGCTGACCCACTTTGGGACTTCTTGCCCTTTTCGGGGAGGGGATGTGTGGATGGGGAGGGCCAAGGCTGAGGGCTGGCTGGGAGGGGTTGGGAGGAGGAGGGAAAAGGGAGCAGGGGGATATATTTATGGAGATGACATTTTTAGTGAAAAAAGACAAAATGTTAATGTTTATAAATGATTAAATGTTCTTAGTGTTCCCAGAATTGTGTTTTTAGTCATGCTGAGTATAAATGTAATTCATTTACAAAAACAAGATTGGAGGAAGAGAACAATTTATACCTGCCATTATATGGTCCTCTGTGTATGTTGTCAAAGTAAGCTAAAGGTAACTCCAAACAAGTTCAAAAGTAAAGTTAAACTTTGTCTAATGTAAAATAATATTTTAAATCAGTTGCATTAAAACAAACTAGTTATGAAGAATGAAATGCTTGAGTAAAATGGGTGAAATTACAATATACTTACATGGCAGGAGGTCTCGAGGCTCAAGTCATGTCTTTTGTCTTGGATGGGACACAGATCCCATCAGAGGAAATCACATGCTAGGCTCAATCCAAGTTAAGGATGCACAAGGAGCTCATACTCGCCAGAGTTCACTGCTCCTGTCTCAGATCTGTAGGCCTGAGTATGAATGTCTCCTTTCTGTCTGTAGAGGCTAAATTACTCTCCATAGCTCACATGATAGTGTTGTACCCAAGGCACGGCCCCCAGAGAGACCACCATAGAGCAAGGCTGACCAGATGCAAAAGCAAGGTTTATTGCAGGAGCTCAATACAAGTCACAGGAACTCATTGCACACACACTCAGCAGTGAGAGGGTGGAGGAGTTGTAAGGGTTGGGGGGGGGACTTCTGGTTTTTATTGGCAAAACCCACAAGCCAGGTGACTGGGTCCAGGTCACTTTTGGATTGGTGGGCTGCAGGTGTTTCTGAGAGGAGTGGGGAACTTGGCAAGGGAAGCAGGATGGGGTGGTTTTGCTGTTCTTATCATTGATTGGCTTATTCTCAGGGACTTTTCACACTTGCCACAAGGACATTGGCCTATTCTCAAGGATTTTTCAGACCACCAAGACTTTCTGCCCTTTGCCCTTAGGGACTTTCCATGGCCAGTCACAAGGTCAAGATATCTTGTTTATGTGACCAAGGGTGAATGGTGGAATTTTACACTGATATTCTAAAGTTAGGAGCTTCACTGAAATCTGCTCCTTTACTTCATTTATTCTTCCTTTTTCTTTGGAACTGGGAGAACCAATCCTGGACTAGTTTGTTGAGTGTGCAAGGGACAAAGGTAAGTAATAAAAGTAAAATGATGAGAAGTCCTATTAGGCTGGACATTAAGGTAGTGAACCAGGGCAACCTTGAGAGCCAGGATTTAAATCATCCCTTGGTGATTTTGCATCACTACTTTAGCTAGCGAACTCAAGGATTCTTGCAGACGGCATATGGAAAGCTCTAATCTGTATCTTCATCAAGGGAGAATCTTAAGGAAGTATAATGTCATTGGTGAGAAATTAGGGAGGCAGTTCCAGTTCCCAATCCTGTTAACCTTGCCCCTAAAATTACACTGTTAGGGTGGTAAGGGGCTCTCTTTTACGGCAGGATGAGATTGAAGAAGTATCAAGATCTAAGAGTTCTATTTCTGTGTGGTAGAGGAGCTTAGGCACCAGGCGTACTAGAATGCAGAACCCCCTAGTTTGATTGAGGACCTGAGTATGTATGCAAGGTGTCAATCCACTTTAGCAGGCCCACCAAATGCCATTATGGGGGGATTAATTAGCCCAGAGAGGAAAGGTTAAGCTGATGTGTTTGATTACAGAAAGCTTGATAGCTGACAGGATTATACCTACACAAAGCCCAGCCCCTTCTACCTGCTGCAAGGTTAAGGTCACCTTGGACTTCCATCTGCATTGTTGTGGGTCCTGTGGTTTGAGAATAATTTCCTAGGACTGCTATTCCTTCATAGAAAGGGGGCTGGGTGTCAGCGCATAGCCAACAGGAGGACGTCAAATTCGGTTGGGTAGCATTTAGAAGTAGAAAGGACTTTTGTATTAAATCATAAAATGAGTCCTCCAACCAGTGGGAAGGTATAGGTGTGGGTCTGTGTTCATTGAAGGCCACGTGAGAGCTGATCTCTATGGGAATTTGTGCATGGGCATGGGTGGAGGCTTGGATAGATGCTAGCACAGGGTTGGGGTTCATGACTTTGTTGGGGCCCGTCTTTAGCAGGGTCAGGGTATGCTGAATGGTGAAGGTGATCACTGGGTCATGCCCTGTACGGTGTAGGTGGAGACCCCAAGTCTTACCCATAGTCCACTCAGCCTGTTTTCCCACAATGGTGAACCTAATCACCATGGAGTTGCAAAGGCCCCCAACAGTCACCAATGGGTGATTAGGACAGTGCTCTTGTCATAGTGTGGACCGCAGTCTACCCAGGCCCCATTTGCTTGGCATATGCTGGTTCTAATCATACTCCTATTTCTTGTCCCATTGTAATTAGATTGGTCTTAACTGGGGTTTCCCACTAAATATGCCCTGTACTTTCACATTCTCAGGCAGCACAGTAAGCATCCCCCACCTCACCCCTTTTTCTTGATTTGGGCTTTGTTGTGAAAATGACATGGACAGACATAAAAACATACATCTCTGGTTCTTGCTCTGACCTGGTGAGGCACAGCCATAGCTCAGGAAGGGTTCCTGGTCAGAGGGATTCTAGGCTTCCCCCAACAAGTCACAAAGGTCTACAGGTAAATCTGGAAACCCTGTGTCCTTGGGTTCCTTTGTGGAGAAGCTGGAGTTGTTGATAATACCTGTTTTAGTGTTGATTATCATCCAAGTCTGGTTCCACAGTGTGTGAGGGTTGGTTTCGCTGGTAGCCATTAGCCACAGCACAGAATCAGTAATGTCTTGAATATGTTGGCGGTGAATCCTGAGCCTCATGGGCTTGGCAGAGTCAGGTTCAGCTGTCCAGGGGAAATCTTGAGGTTCAGCATTCTCAGGGTCTCTGGGCAAGAATGGGAGGTAGTGGATCCAGGGAGCTCTCCCATCAACCTTGAGTGCAGCAGGAGTAGTGAGGATGACTAGAAATGGTCCCTTCCATCTAGGTTCCAAACTCCTTCCCTGGTGTCTGCACACTAGGACCCAGTCCCCAGGCTGAAAACTGTGTGGCTTGGGGGGAGAGACTGATGAGTATATAGTTTGTAACTGGGGCCACATGTCTTTCTGAATGTTAGACAAATACTTCAGACTCTTAATGAGGTCTACATCATCCATTAGGAACATCAAATCTGTCTGTAGACTAGTATGAGAGGAGGAGGATGCCTATACATAATCTCAAAAGGAGTGAGACCCAGTTGGTACAGGGAGTTCTGTACTCAGAACAAGGCATAGAAGAAAAGTCACCCAGTCCCTGCCTGTCTCCAAGGCCAATTTTGTAAGAGTCTCTTTTATGGTCTGATTCATTCTTTCAACCTGACCTGAATTCTGAGGCTGATAGGCACAATGTAATTTCCATGAGGTCCCCAGTGTGGTGGCTATGCCCTTACTTACCTGTGACACAAAGCCTGGGACATTATCTGACCCAATCATGTGTGGAAAGCCATACCTAGGGAGGATCTCTTCTAGGTTCTTCTTGGCCACCACATAAGCAGTTTCATGCTTGGTAGGGTAGGCTTCTGTCCATCATGAGAAGGTATCTATAAAAGCTAATAAACACCTGTATCCAAATCTTCCTATTTTTATCTTAGTAAAATATACTTCCAATATGTACCCAGATGGTTACTTCTCAGCCGGGTTCCCCTTTCTCCTTGCAGTTCTGAGAGTTCACTAACTGGCAAGCACCACACCTGGCCACCATTTGTTCTATCATACTGGTGATGTATATGATCTTCAGAGGTGACTCTGAAATAATTTTTTTCAATGTCCTCACCCCCATATGGGAGGTCTGTGGAGTCTCTGGATTAGGTGTTTCCCTGACAGTCTTGGAAGGAGTATTTTTCCAGTGGGTTAGTGCCACCATCCATCTGTCTTGTGTGCCCCTTCAATTAGTGCCACCCATTTCTCCTCATCATGGTCGTACTGGGGAGAGGGTGGCAGCCCCCATGGTCCAATCATGCAGACAAGATTTTAGTCACCTTGGAATCTTCCACTTTCTTAGCAGTTTTGTCCTCTAGATTATTGCCTAAGGACACAAAATCTGCCCCCTTTTGATGCCCTGGACACAGCCAGCTTCCTGGGGCCATAGTGTTTGCACAGGTCTAGTATCTCATCATTGTTCATGATTGTCTTTCCCTCGGCTGTGAGTAAACCTCTTTCCATATGTATTGTCCCATGTATATGGAGGGTAGCGAAGGCATACATACCTGCTATCTGTACAAATGTTCACCTTTCTACCTTGACTTATTTGTAGGGCTTTGGTTAGGGCAATCAGTGCAGCCTTCTGTGCTGAGGTACCAGTCGGTAAGGGTGATGCCTAAACAACTTCAGAGGTTGTCACTGCAGCCCCAGTATACCTGTGCCCATCTCTGATGAAGCTACTCCCATTTGTGAACCAGGTGACCTCAGCATCGGACAGTAGAACATCTTGTACGTCTGGTCTTATGCAGTGAACTTGAGCCAGTATCTCAGAGCAGTCATGCTGGGGGCTTCCAGGTCTGGGTCTGGCAGCAGTGTGGCTGGATTGAGGGTCGAAGGTGCCTGAAAGATCATTCTGGCAGGGTTGAGAAGTAGTGTCTGGTAATGGGTTTCTCATGCATTGCTGATGCATGATGGTTGACCATCGGTCAGGGGGCTGCTTGAGCTCTGATTCTAATGTGTGTGGGGTAGTTATTTAAGACTCTGCCCCAAAGTCAGTTTGTCTGCATCTCTAACCAGCAGTGCTAATGCAATAATAATATGTAGGCAAGGTGGCCACCCAGCTGCCACTGGATCCAATTTTTTTGATGGGTATGCCACAGGTCTTTTCCAGGGATAGGACTCCCTTTGCCACCCCTTGGTGCTCATCAACATACAAATAGAAGGGTTTGGGGATGTTTGGTAATCCTAAAGTGGGGAGGGGGACTCTAATAGGTATGCTATACTCTAAGGGTGTGGAATGCAGTCTGCCTTTCTTCACCCCTAGGTCATATAGGGGCCCTCTTTTATGGCCTCATGTAGAGGCTTTGCCAGTTTGGTGAAACAGTCTACACCATCCTGCTGTTCCCAGGAATTCTCTGACCTGTTTCACTGTTCTGGGACCAGTATTTTTAACACAGTCTCTTTGCAGGCTTCTGAGAGCCACCTCTGCCCCTCTTCGAGTATGTACCCCAAATACATGACTTGGGGCTTGCACAATTGAGAGATTTTTCAGACTACAGACCACCAGGATTTTCTCCCCTCTGCCTTTAGAGACTTTCCATGGTCAGCCACAAGGTCAAAATATCTTGTTTATGTGACTAAGGGTGAATGGTGGAATTTCCCACTGAACCCATTTCCTAAGTGTCAGAAGCAATGGAGAGGTCCCTAGCAATTACTCTAGTTGTCAGTGTCCCCTGAACTGGCAAAGGAGGATGCTGTGGACAGGGCAATCTTGCATCCACTTACACTGACTGGTATGGTACTTGCATGCTAGCTGCACTGGCCATGGCATTTACTCTGGCTTTTCAATTTTCAGGGCCAGAGTGATAGGTCAATACCTGAGTCTGTAAGGATTTCCCTGGAAAGCTTTAAATATCCTAAGACAGAGGCTCTGTCACAGGGCCTGTCAGCACAGCAGACTGAACTATGGGGCCTCATTCAAACCCAGGCATGATAAATAAAGCTGCATTGTCTGAGGAGAAGATCTGGACTATTCAAGTTCTTCCAGATAAGCCTCAGTTAGTCCCTTCCAGAACAATAGGACCCACTCTTAAGTCCTTCTCACATTGTAAAGCTGGAAGTCAATGGGTCTATGCATGACAAGGTGGAGGAATTCAACAGGAGGCATTTGGAAATAGAGATGGCAATCTCTTACTCTGAGCTTATGGACAATATTAGCCATGATGCTTCCTATAGGGCTAGCCATAATTCCTCAGGACTGGATTCTGAAGCATAGAATTTAATTAGTTTTGCTATATCTGGGAATAATAGGTTTGTTTAAAAATATCTGATTTCATTAATGAGTTGTGCCTGGCTATGCATCCAAGTGATAGTTGATCCTTGTAGATGATATATATATAATTTGCAGATGAATAGTGCCTTACAACTCTGTAAAAGGCCTAAATATACTAACTGCTATAAAAGAAGGGCCAGGAGCCTTTCTGATAAAGAGTTCTGTTATTGTGCTAGCAAATCAGGAGTACTCAGAATTTGGTAAAGCATTTATACATATGGAGGGTCTAGGAAGTTCATCATATTCTCAGTGAAGCTACTGAAATTGTAAAGCTTGGGTGTTTTCTGACATGCCCCCCCCTTTTTCTCTCCAGGCTGATTATTAAGACCATGCATCATGAAATGTTAGACCCAGTTTGTTACTTTTCAGATTGAAGCTATAAGATACAAAGGGTTCTGACCTTGGAGTCAACTTACCAAAGGCAAAAACAAGAGGACCCTCAATGTCCAGGTCATTATGACACACAATTTTAAATTGGAGCTTCATAAAAGATTTTTAATAGCTCCAACAGAGAGAACAATGCAAGACAAAACTGAAGTACTTAAACTTATGATATGCTAATAAACTTGTTTAGGAAATATTGTCATAGCAAGTTGAATTTAGTCATGGAGCACCGCCTCCAATATGATTAGAGATAAGTAGTATACTGAGCAGGCTTCTTAGAAACTGTAGAAAAATTCTACTAATGCGTGGCCACAAAAAACTACTTCCAATTAGTTTCCATTATCATAAGAGAAAGAGACAGCCTGGATTTCCAATAGCTATTAGGCCCATCAGGCCTCTCAGGGGTTCAGTACAAGTTGACAACTGTCACTAAGTCCTGGTCTACAATCAAGTCTGTATTCTCTTTATCAGGAAAAGCATAATTTTTCTAGGTGTGCAGGATGACTCTGGGTAAGAACTACTCAAAAGAAACAAGGCTAGTCTATGTAAAAAATTAATTCTGACAATATATTTGCTTCACAATCCTTCCATTTTTCCAAATGGCCAGACTTGCAGTCTCCTGTCTCCCTTTGAATTATCCAAAATGTGATTTGGAGCCAGACATGAAAAGAATTTAAGGAATTCTGTGTGTGGAATGTATAAACCTAAGACCTATAAAAAGCTGGTAAAGTTTTCTGTTTGGAGCTGGTTCCCTTTCATGCATTAGCCAGAACCAGTTTTGTGCTGGCTTTCATTTATTATTAAACAGTTTTTCCTTTACTAATCTCTAGATTCTTGAAGTGGTTTCTCTCTGGAAAGGCATTCTACAACAATGCAGTAGATTAATTTTGAAGTTTAGCAAATGAAGGAGTAATAACAATTATTTCTATTTACTAAGTGAATATGTGGTTCCAAGAAGAATCATATGACACTGCATTGACAGTTCTCATCTGTATACTGAACTAGAATGAGAAACCATCTCTTCTGGCTTTCACTGCACTGCATTGTAAATATCCCCAAAGATTTCATGCTTCTGCAGTATCACTATGGCAGTCAATTTTTAGTGTGCTGTGAGTGAAATACATGAGAGGCATAAAAAGGGTCACCACATGTGCCAAGGTATGTGACTTACTGGTGATGGAGTTCTGTATGAGGCTAAGTTCTGATGTCACTTTTGCAAGGAGTCTGTAACTCACCAGGTTGCTGACAAGATCCCTGATCTCAAGAGAATAGCAAGATCTGTTCTTTCTATGTGGTATTGCATGACTTAGAGAAAGCTTCCCAAGTTTGCAGCATTGGAGACTTGGGACAAGAGGTTCATCTCCATCTTGTCCTCATGGGAAGCAGGATAGGCAGATCCAACGTAAGAGTCTGGGCTCAATTTCTTGACACACTATCTACAGCCCTGGACTAGTTAGTGTTTACAAAACTGCACTTGAAAAGGTGCATAGAAAGTTGACCTCATTGGAGGACTGGAGGCCTGTGCTTGACTGATCATCTTTTATGTATGATTTACAAGTTCTTTTGAGTTTCAGGACAATTTGTTTTTAGGGAAAAGCACTGACAAGTTGAAAGTTACAAAGGCAATAGAGTAATCTGATGGAGCTGGCAGGTCATTTCAGCAAATAAGCAGATCTCACTGAGATCTGACAAACACAAAGTGAGTTTTGCTTGATTAGAAAAGTAAAATGGGTATGTATAAGAGAGAGAAGGCAGGAAAAAAAGTTGTTAAGTTATATCTGGCCAAATAAACTGGCAAGCAAGCAATCTGCTCAAAAGACAGTATAACAATGTTAATATTAGACATGGTATATCCCAACACATGAGACTTCAATGGGGTCCTTGACACCTGTAGGGAGAGAGTGATAGGGGGCAGGAGGTGCAGAAGAAGGACCACAGGGCAAGCTGTTCGAGTGATCTGTCTTTATTATTTCCAGGCTGCTTATATATGCTTATACAGGGCTGTAGGTGCAGGGGGAAGGGAGGGCTAGTGAGGGGGCTAGTGAGGGGCCAAAACTGTGAGCCAAGGTCAGTGTATTAGGCCATTATGAGTCAATGATCAGTGAGTTTCCTGTGGTTTTTCCAAGGACTGTCTATGGCTGTATGCTGTCCTATCTGAAGAATGATGAAGAAGGGAATTCTTTAGTTGAATCTTGGCTAATGAACTGGCTCCTGACATTTTCCTCCCTTTATTTATACTAAAATATGGGCAAAACTCAAGGGAACTTGAGGACATTAACCCTAGAGGGGAAGCAGAGGTCTTAAGCCCTTATCATATAAGACTGCTACAGAAGATGATTTGTGCTGCTCAGGCTGAGGCTTATCACAGCCTATAACATCGGGGCCAGCTGGCATGTTTGCAAGGGAGAGGATTGATGCATAATGAACCTCTATGCTCTTGGGCATGCTTCTCAAGAGACCCAAACACAGAATACTTGGTCCTCTCTCTGCAGTTCCAACTGCACCTCTTTGAAAGGGTGTCTACACCTGCCAGAGACAGGTATGTACCAGTTTGGGTTGTGATACAGTCCCTGTAGGGAGCCCATCATTTCCAGGCCCTTCAGAGTCTTGGTCTGCCACTTCAAGGTGACGGTAGTGAACCTGAATATATTTAGATGCCAGAGAATCAATCTGCTGTTTGATGAAGCCAGTCAGTTTGTTAATAATCCAAGGGCCAAATGAAATCAAAAGTAATAGTCCTCAAAGAGGTCCTAGGTTTAAGGGGAGCAAGGTGGTCAGCCAAGGGGAAGTGGAGAACCAGGTTTTAAGTCATCCAATTTCCTTTTCTCTTTTCCTTTTCCTTTCTCTAGGCTTTATCTAACCTTGGTCAGGCTATTTCTTGTAATTCCTGTATTGTCTGTATAAAAACAACACTTTTCCTTAAGGGTAGCACAAAGTCACATAAGTAAAGAAAAAGGTCTGGCCATCATCCTTAATGGGTGACTTTAGATGTAGACCAAATTATGTCCCCTCTCCCTGTGATGATCTTCCAGGTATGATTGAGTGGCTGATGGGGGTTAAGAGGGTGTTGAATCCTTGCTGTCTCGAGGGGTGACATCAGGAGGAGCAGCCTCAGGAATCTCAGCATCCTCTTTGGCAGGAGTAGCAGAATCTGTTGAAAGAGAGAGATCATCCTCAGGGGGAAGTGAACCCCTGGGTGCAGGTAAGCAGTTTATTTGCCTGACCAATCACTGGCAGCCATCTTGGGGCTGATTGGGTTTGATATTCTGTACTGTGTGCTGTACATCCCTCTTCCTCTTGGCTTCCAGCATTGATCTCTTCTTCCAGTTCTCTATTCTTTTCCTGCTCATCTCCTTAGCAGTTGGCTGTCATTTTTACAAGTTCTTAAAAATGGGATTCACTTTGTAAGCCTTTTTCACAGAGATCTTCAGATTTTGTCTTCTTTGTTCTTTTTTGTTTCTGCCTGCCCTATTTGATGAAGCTGTAATCACTGATAGTGAAGTTGTGCTCTTCCCCTGGAGGGGTTCCCTCTGACCTCCTCTCTCATCTCCCAAAGTCTATTTTTTCTCTAGCTTCACTGGTGCATTACCACCACTGGCTTTTAATGTAGCTCTTGGCACATTCCCTGCAAGACCTCAGTGTATCAACCAAAACATTTAGTTAAAAAATGTGCCACAAAGGTTTTATTTATACATTTATTTCTTTTTAATCTCTTTCTATATGTCACATCCTCAGGACTTTGAAATGCTTCTCTTATCTTCTACATAAAATATAAACAATCTGCCACACTCTGAGGTCTAATCTAACATTTATTTGTATCTTTTTAATTTATCCCTAGACTCATAATCCTGCAACTTCATGTAGCAGTCTATTAAATTCATATAAATGATTTATGGCATTGTAGTGTCATGAATAGAGTAATAGATTTTACACACACACACACACACACACACACACACACACACACACACGCACGCACACACACGCACACACACGCACACGCGCGCGCACACACACACACGCACAGAGAGAGAGAGAGAGAGAGAGAGAGAGAGAGAGAGAGAGAGAGAGAGAGAGAGAGAGACTGTTTAACTCCTAGACAGTCAGCACTTTGGAAGGCAGAGGTCATGTCTAACTCATTTTTGTATCTGCCACTTTCTCTTATTCTTTTACAACAAGTGTTAAGGTTGGCCTATTTCTTGTAATAGGTTGAACCCAATAAGCATCAGAGAAGCCAAGAGAGACTGTTCCTCTCAAACTTGAGGAAGTCAAAAGCAAGGTGCTTAAGAAAGTTACTTTCAGTTTTGCCTGGGCCCAGAAGCCTCTCTGAAGCAAGACTAAGCCGCGAGATAAAGTCATTGTAAGCCTCATCAGGTTCTTGCCTGATTTTTGTCAAGGATGTTGTTACTGAGCCTTTCTGAGGTAGGCATGACCAAGCATGGACTCCAACAATCTGGATCTGTGCCAGGAGTCCAGGAGCAAACGGCACCTGTGTTTCGTTCTTATCAATGGTGGGCTGCCCAGGAGTTTTTTCAAAGACTATGTCCTTCAAGAGGGTTTCTCTGCATTCCTCTGAGCAATTTCCTTGCAATTCTCCATAGTTTGCTTTCCACAGCACATCAGATTTAAGCTTCTCAAGAAATCTAAGATTTACTCTCCTGTAAGATTGTCCTCCTGTTCCAGGATCATCCCCCACCATATGGCATCTCTAAAGCAGGACTGCAGAAAGGAGTATAAAGTGGTGGCTGGTGAAAGGGGAGAAATTGTTTTTTTTTTTTATATATACACCGAGGAGGGCTGCTCTATAATAGACCTCTAGGGTCCTGAGGCATGGGCAGTTAGGGTTAAGATAGTGGGCTGCCTCCTCCCCCAGATCCACCTCCTCAGCCAGAGTTAAATGTTCATTATCATCAAAGTGAAGGGAGGGTAGATCTGTGACTGCCTAGAGTCCTTCTGCTTGTCATGTTTGCCAAACAGAGTTTTTGCAGAAGGCTGACCGTCTGCATATTGATAACCACAGAGGGCCATGTTTGTGGACTCTCAAAATGTCATAAATTAAATTCCAGTAAATCCTATAATAATCGAGACAGTCTCAATCTTTTCCAGTGATTCTCATTCCTTCTTGACATGTATCTTCTATATAAGCAAATCTTTTTTCTTAACCCTTAATCCTTGTGCCTTGGATGCTGGGGAGTGAACCCAGGGCCTCTTTGAGACCTGAACTGTACAAATCCTGTGACAATATTACCTGCTCCCTGATTCGTCACTTCTTACCTTACCTTCTTGTCATCTCCTCTCCTATACTCCCATCTAACTCTCAGGCAGGTGGTCCCAAGGCAATCATGAACTCCATTTGGTTGCCAATATTTCCTGGAAGATGACTTCTCTACCCTTATCAGGTGGTGAGGTCCATAATATTGGGCATCAATGTGTCCCAACCTATGGGACTTAAATGGGATCCCTGTTACCTGTAGGGAGAGAATGATAGGGGAGCAGGAGGTACAGAAGAAGGACCACAGGACGTGCTGTTGAGTGATCTGTCTTTGTTATTTCCAGGCTGCTTATATATGCTTATACAGGGCTGTAGGTGTAGGGGGAAGGGAGGGCTAGTGAGGGGCCAAAACTGTGAGCCAAGGTCAGTGTGTTAGGCCATTATGAGTCAATGATCAGTGGGTTGCCTTGTGGCTTTTCCAAGGACTGTCTTAATCTAAAGAATGCTGTCCTATCTGAAGAATGACAAGAAAGGGAATTCTTTAGTTGACTCTTGGCTAATAAACTGGCTCCTGACATATTCCTTCCTTTATTTAAACCAAAATTTTCTCACTCAAACAGAGATGACCATTCCTGGAAGGACAGACAATAGCTGACAACCAGGCAGATTCATATGTACCACATAAGTCTTCTCTCCTTCCATTGATTTTGGCTTATGTAGCCATAAGTCTATATAAGGAATGTGGCAGAGACTTGCTGCAGTCTGTAGAGTCAGGTCTGAGCTCAGTGTGGGACAGGGTAATGCTCAGAAATAGGTTCTGCAAACAAGTCATTTATGTCAGTATAGCCCCAATCCTACTGGGTAAGCTCAACATCTGATGTGAGGACTATGACTTCCAGGAAATAGAAATAGTTACTTCTGTAATAAAAGATGGCATGCCTGAGTTTCTGGGATGTCACCAAAGCTCAGATCTGAGTCATGGGCCAGGGTAGAGTTGCAAGCTAAATATAAACATTTGTGAGGCAATTTAAAAACCAAGTAGGCCAACAGGGAGTGTGAGTGCATGTGTGTAGCATGCATCTGTGTGGTATGTGTGTGTGTGCTATTTGTGTGCACATTCATGGGATTCACTGTTACTATTCAGGTCTTAGGAAAGTCCTGGGGCAGCTATGTTAACCTCACTCAGAGACTGATGTAGAAATATGGTCTGGTGAAGAGCATTCCTGGAGGTATCACTGCAGGGATCCTGATAGCAATGCAATCAGTTGACCTTTGCAAGTGATATTTACTGAAAAACTCTGGTTATTCTCTGTAAGGTAGAAATTTAGAAATGGAAAATTAAGCCCCCTCAGCTGGTAGTTGAAATACAATGATGGAAGTCATGCTGGGCTCTGGTGAGAGTGCTGCTCCTGGTCACTCTTGAATCTAGTAAGAGTGCTGTTCCTGGTCATGCAGAGCTCTGGTGAGAATTATTCCTGGTCATTCTGGTCTCTGATGAGGATGCTCTTCCTGGGTTTTAGTGACTCTCACCTTATTATGAGTGAAGAAGGGTCAGAAAGGTTTCCAAGGTCTCTTTGATAAGGACACTGTCTTAACATATAGCAGAACAGCATAGATAGAACGGCTTGCACACAACAGAAATTTGTTTCCCATTTACCTAGAGACTGAGCATTTTAAGGTCAAGATACCAGCATATCCATGCCAGATAAGGGCTGATGCTTGATTCATGGGTGGTTGGCAGTCTTCTCCACATATTCTCACATGGTAAGATACAGGTGCTCTACTCAGGTATTCTAGTCACTGCTCAAAAGTGTCATGCACTCTAATATTATTATAATAGTAATACTGGCCCCTTTAGTGTTGAGAACAGGCAAAGCAGACCACAGTCTTCCCTGATTGCAAGCTAACTTGAAAGCAGAGGGATGTAGGAACTGAAATGAGCCACCTAGTTATTATCAGAGAAGAGAGAGGGAGGCTGGCTCTCCCTGACAGCTTGATATTAGTTTCTTTTAACTGTAACAAATGCCTGAGATTATCAGCTTATACAAAACAAAGCTTGTTTTGGCTTATGGTTTCTGACTCTTTAGTCCATGGTTCTTGGGTCTGTTGCTTTTGTATCTGGTTGAAATAGTGCATTATTATAGGAGCACATGGAGGAAGAAACTACTTGCCTTGTGACAGCAAAGGTAAGAGAGTGAGGTGGGAAGCAAGTAGGGCCCAAATACCTCTAAAGAAACACTCATTCTACAGCCTAGCTTCTCCCATTGGTGCCATTTCTTAGCAAGACCACTGGCTGGAAACACACTTTTAACACAGAGACCTCTTGGAGGCAATTTATATCCAAATTATAATGGTGTGCCTTACTCAAACTGAATAAAGTTTCACCACCCAGGCTCTGAAGGCAACCCTGGGTAGTACAAGGCTGTCTCTGAGCTTCTGATTTGTTACTGAAAAGGTTCATGATAACTTTTCAGTTCAAAACCACAAATTGTAAGCCTATATTATATGAGTTCTTACAGTGTCAGATACCAGAATTTAGGTGTCTGCTACCAATACATACTGTGTTTTAACCTCAAAAAGCAGCTGGAGATGAGCCATTAATTCATGTGTTTGGAGCCCAGAGACCACATTTGCAAAGCCAGTGCTAGCATACCAGCTGTGCTATTTGCATTAAAAGATTTGAAGCTGCACATCTGAGAAGCAGATGGGTAGTAGCACAGCCAAGTAAAATGTTCTCAATAGGGAAAAAGGAAAATGGGTCCAGTGGCAAGAGAGAACTCCTCACAGCTTCAGAAGGTAGGGTACAGGAGACCACTTTTTATATCTAAATAGGGTCTATAAGTAATTTAAACCTTTGAGGGTGGTGTTTCAGTAGAGAATCCTTCTTAGAAGTGAACACCGGTGATTACAATCATATATTTCTAAGAAAGGGGAGGTTCCAGTCACAGATGACATGCATTTCTTTCTGAGGCTCAGACTTCAAAAGCTCCAGAAGAAAAGCCATGAAAAGACATGGAATCTGACAGAATAGAAGACTGAAAATTTATATGCATTTGCCTAATCATGGAGGTGACTGATTTCATCACCATCTTCATTGCCATTATCCACTGTTAGATGATGGAACACTAAGATGAACTCCAGCTTAAATTATATGAATAAGCTGTTTTTTTTTTTTCCAAATAGGTGAGCCCAAAGTGTGACTATTAATTGGCAAAGAGAAATGATAGGGAGTGGATATAGTGGGCAAAGCTGAGATATGTATAGTACTTTTTGCATTGGGCAAAAGAAAACTTACCCCTGAGACACACCAAGGGGGCTTCTGCTAGTAAATAAGAAGATGGTTTGTCCACAAGCTTTAGGAATGACCATGTGTAAATGCATGTTAGTTTATCTATGTATGCTCAAGTGCATGTGGGTGGTATACATGCATGTAGGAGCATGTGGAAGAGGGCACATGCACGCACAGTTTTTATTCCAATGTTTGAGTCTCAACCTCTGACTTTTAGGGTGGTTTTTCACCCCCTATTTGCACCCCACATGCTTTACAATCAGGTCATCTGGGTGAGAAACACATACAAATGTGCAGTGGCAGATCATGTTTCATGATAGGATTCTGGAACTCCTGCTGCTTCTGCAAGAATCAGCTAAGACTAAGCAAGTCCTTGCCAATGACTACCAGCTTCTTTGATTTTTGTTCTTCACACCACAATTCAGGATCAACAGGAGCAAACTGAGCCCATTGTATAGGGAGGCCTGCTTCTTGATATCTGCCTCCAGAGTCCTCATGCCAGCAGCCTCCAAATGGGTACCATGGACAAGAACTTACTCTGCTCCACTCTGAGGCATCCTGCTTCTTCCTTCACCCACTTGCTTTTATGTCCTCCAAGCAAGAGTGCTGGTGGCTGATCGAAGTTCTAGCACTTCCTGATGCTCTTGTTCCATTGGTCTTTGTTTCTCTCTCAGTGAACTCCAGCCAACATAGGGCACAGGGCAGAGGGCGTGTTCTTCCTCTCAATTCTTTTCCACTTGTTCATTTTATTCAGGGGAAATCAAGATCCCATCTTGGGGTTCCTAGTCTCCTTAATAAAAGATTTTTTTTTTAAAGTAGGCTCAAATAGAAGCTCAGAAACAATTTTAGTAGAATTGAAAAAAATAATACTCCAGAGCTGGTAAGCTGCAAATTTTAGCAGCTTCCCAGAAGAAAATGATATAAAGAAGGAGAAAATTGTGTCCCATTGAGTTAAGTCAACATGGAAGTCAGCCATGTGGTGAGGAGGGGGTGCTTTAGAGGAAAACTTCAGACATTCAAAGTACCAGAAAAGGCAAGTAGGTTCTTGTCAGCATAGAAAAAAGAAATAAACAAAAAAAGAGAGAGGGAGAGGGAGGGGGATGAAAAAGAGGAGGAGGAGAATTATGAGGAGGAGGAAGAGGAGGAAGAAGCCATGCCCAGTGAGACTCTACTTCCTGTAGCCTTCTGATTAAGATGTAGCCAGCACCATGTCTATCTGCGCACATCTGTGTTTCATTATGATGATAATAGACTGAAACCTCTGAAACTGCAAGCCACCCCAATTAAATGTTTTTCCTTTATGAAAGTTGCCACAGTCATGGTGTCTCTTAACTGCAATAAAAACCCTAACTAAGAAAATATGCTTTACTGTACATATAGGGGTCAGAGAACAACTTTTGGGAATTGATTGATCTTGTCAGTTCTGGAAACAAACTCCCATCACAAAGCATGTGTACCAATCACTTTAGCTTACTGAGCCATCCTCCCCCTTTCCATCTTCACCTGTCTTTTGCTTAATTATTTGTTTCTGTTTATTTGATATTTTGTTGAAAATATTTGAGATTCTCTGTAACCTCTGTCTTACTTCATTTTCCATGGCCATAAAAATATTCATGTCTGGAAACTTTACAAGATTAAAGGGAAGGTTCTGGAGTTCAAAGGCATGCTGCTTGGCTCTGGTGAGTGTTCTCATGAAGATGGCATTACAGTGGTGGAATGTGTACAAATGAGCAAAGAAGATGGAAGATAGGATAGGCTGTGAGGGCCAGTCCTTAGCAGTGGTAGAGTGTGCACTAGAAACAGAGCAGTGTTGCTGTAGGTCAATGTTAAGTCCTGTAATAGTCCTATTGCCCCTACTGAGTCCAACAGCCAAATTCACTGTGATGGTCAAGGTCATATAGGTTTAGAGAGAAGATACCAGTAGAAGAGAGGGAAAGAGATGTCACTTTAATAGTGTTTTCCTTCTGAACTACATTGATACACAGTCTGGTGGCTACAGGATGAGTCATGGTGAGCACCAGGTGTCAAGACTCAAGTGACTGGGATATGTACTGAAAGAGGCACTACTTCACCAAAGGGAAGTTGGGAGAGCATTACTGAAATTGAATCCTGCAAAAAAAACCAAAAAAACAAAAAACAAAAAACAAAAAACAAGGGAACATCTTCAGTGTGCATCTGAGAGAGACAAGAACAGAATAAGTCAGTCTTGAAAGAGTGAGAGGTCAAGGAGACTCCAGCCTGGAGCTTTGTCCCACCACTCTAGGAACATTGGTCACTATGCTAATTTAATTCCTTTCTTCTTTATCTCTTCCCCTCTTTCCTCACATCCTTTTATGAGACAAGGTTCTAATATATAACTCCATCTACTCTGGACTTGATACTAAGATGAGAGGTCTGTCTCATGGCAGTCCTCATGCCTCTGCCTCCCAATTGTTAAGATTATTGTCATGCTCCACTGTGACTAGCTATATGTCAAATTTTGTTTGGTGGTCGTGTGCTGTCTCAGTACATACTCTCACATGTTTAGTTTCTAACCCTGGCCAATCTGGAAACACTGCCCCTCATGTACCTTTGCTTCTGAAGAGTAATTCTAGCAAACATAATACGAACTAACTTGCTTAGGTGATTATCAACTTAAGGTTTAGAAATGATTGCTAACTTGGTATGTCAGATGTGGGCATAGTTCCCTTGAATAGCAAAGTTGGAACCATATTTGTTTGGGGAAAAATAATACAGCTGTAATTTTGACTTTGTCTAATTGTATGTTCCTTAATTAAGCAAAATCTGTTGAGAGAAGATGGGGCTTAAGTAAAGGCTTTGAATCCCTCATGGAAAAAAATACTCTAGTGCCTGCTTCTGTATTTGCTGTGTTATGAACCTCTCAAGATTCTGCCAATCCATGAGAATACCTTCATTTAGAGAGTATTAAGGAACTCAAATATCTATAGAGCAGACTGCTAATGAGTGATGCTACCTGTTTTCTAGACCTAAGAAGATTATTCCTAGCTTGTAATGTGAGAAGAAACACAAAGGCGACCAGGCTCACTGAAAACACCATTGATCAGAGTTCTTTTCAAACAGGGGCAATACAGAGTCTGTGGAGTGCTCTCATAGATAAAGAGAGTAGATGTAGGCTGTTCTGCTATTTTTGTATCTACTAAAGTATCATCTATCTGTCTGTCTGTCTGCCTGCCTACCTACCTAACTACCTGTCTGTCTGTATGTATATCTGTCTACCTACCTACCTGTCCTTGAGCATCTAGATACAAGACTTAAAAAAATGGTTCAGTATAGCAATTATTTGACTTCCCAGTGGTCCAAACACAAGGCAAATTCAGCTGAAGCTGTACTTTGAGTTGAATTGTAGTATTTCTTCAGGATAGAACAGTGTGGTATGATATCATTATGGTGATGCTGGGTAGCCACAGTGGGCACAGATTCCAATCATTACTTCACTGTGTAGTGTGCTTCTGTGTCATGAGCTGGGTCTGCATTATTTTCATCTTTCTAGGGCTTTCTATTGCAATCCCATCATCAGTTGAAGAATGTCTTATGTGATGTGTTGAGAAACCACACAATCATATCTATACCCACATAACCACACACCAACACTACTACACAGCTGAAAACTACAGAAGATGATCTTGATGGTGGGGCAGATGCCTGGATATGGGACCTATTGTGTACTTGTGAAATAATAAGAGAAATACATTCTAGCTAAATGTGGCCTCAGTAAATATGGATAAAATTACATAATGTATGTGAAGCCAACATTTAGAGTAATAAAATATTAAATCCAAAATAGACAGATAAAGAAACAAAACTAAATATATGAACACAAATGAGATGAGCATTCTAATAAATTATTCTATAAAACATGAGTTTAAGAGTTAGTCATTAAAATAAAAACGTTTAGAAATTGATACCTAGTGATTTTGCTCACTGTTGACTTACAGTCCTTTCCATTTGTTTTATTTTATTTCTTTAAAACTATTTTTAAATTTATTTTTATTTTTAATTATATATACATATATACATATAATTAGGTAGGTAATTATATATAAATGTATATATGCATTATTATTTTGCTAAGTGTGCATGGAAACCTAGTGACATATCACTATAACCATAGATCACAGTATTGCTCAACCCTCATCAGCAAAACTTACTCTGGCAGTAAACAGTATTTAACATGGTGTTCCATAATAAAACAGCATGCAGAGTGGGAGACTCCAGAGCACTGAGCTCTAAATGGAACATCTTTATAAAACCTTTCCAGCTAAGGCTCAGGGGTCTATGCAGAAGAGGAGGTGGAAAGGCTATAAGAGCCAGGGTGGTGGATAACCCCAGGGAAACCACCTCATCCAGACACAACAAGGCTCATGTAGAGACTGTGAAAACACACAGAATACCTGCACAGTTCCAAACCGGACAAATTCATAGCATGGAGAAGGGGAAGTAGACACCAAAACTGATCCCTAATCAAGAATATGTTTGTGATTGATATCTGCTGATAAAGGGGAAATTAGTTTTCTTCAATGGAGTGCCACAGGGTATAGCAACCATAATCTAAGGGAAGCCCCATATACAGAAGTAGTTGTCCAACATAAAATGGACTTAATATTTTTTGTTCACTTTTCATTTTTTTGGTGTCTTTTAGTGTTTTTTTGAGGGAATGAAAGAAAGAAAGGACATAGAGTTGGACAGGTAAGATGGGGAGATCTATGAGGAGTTGCAAGGTGATATAAATGACTAATATATGTTGTATAAAATTATTTAATTGAAAAAGATCATAATAACTGACATAATTGATAAACTTTACCGAATTTTGTAAACTATAGGATTCATGGATGAAAAATCTATGTACATAGGTCATCATTTAGTGTAAGTTTATGAAAAGTCTTATATTGGTTCAAGTATCAGCAATACATATTACTAATAATTGGTAACATTTTCTCAAATTTTTAATATATCATATTTTCTATTAAAATTATTATTATTCTACTTATAAAATATACTATTTTATGTTTTGAAGAAAAGTTGGAGTTTGTAAAGCAAATATATTTATATAGAATCAAATACAATTCAGGAATTCAAACACAGAATTTTAAGTGTTGTAGCACAAACATGAAACCTATTATTTTTCACCACCAATTTTATCTTTCCATATTAATACATTTTCCAGTCCCCATCCTTTATATGGAGACAAGGTCTTACTATGTCCAGGTTGGCCTCCAACTTGCTATGTAGCTTGAACTACCCTAATCTCTCAAATGTCATAAATAAGGCCAACGAACCCCACTTTTCCATTTGTTGTCATGATCTATGACCTAAGCAACTGCTATCTTGGGGGAACTCATATGTACTCCCCTTGAAAAATATCATCCTGAGTGGGTTTATTGACAGTTTATATCCTCCCCTCCCCTTCCAGGTTTCAAATTCCTCCCTACCTACTTGCAATATTGAATGTAGCATGGGGGGGGGCTAGAGTATTTGTCTATTGTCTGTTTACCTATCATCTATCTATCTATCATCTATCTATCTATCTATCTATCTATCTATCTATCTATCTATCTATCTATCTATCTATCTATCTATCTATCTATTTATCTATCCATCTCTCTATATATATCTAATTATCTAGCTATCACCTAACTATCATTTATCTCTACACACACACACACACACACACACACACACACACACACACACACACACACACACTTACATGCATATATACAGAGAAAAAGAGATAAGGGGAAATTACAAGAAAGGGATATATATACACATATACATTCACACAGAAGACTAGAGGTTGAGCTCCAATAGGCATCTATGGAGAAGCCATTATCCCTCTTGGATAAAGGCTTTCTAGGTGGGGCCTATTGTGGGGGAAGGGCCCACACTCCTGTAAGTAACCTGTCCCCTTGCTTTGTAGTCATTGGGACCTTACAATAAAACACAAATTTTGCTTATATTTCTTCTTGGAAAGGAATTTTAGCAACATTTTCACAGTCAGAAGGATAAAACAAAACTGAAGAATTGGACAGAGGACGTGAAGTTATAGGTGGAGGGTATTTGCATAGAAGATTTTGACATGATAGTTTGTCCCTGCAGGGTTTGTGGAGATAGTAGCCATGAGTCTGACCTTTGATACAGAGAAAAGAATAATTCATGATTCAGGATGACATAGAAATCTGGGCAAGAGGCCATGGTAATCAGGGAATATTCACTACTGAAATTACTGGACTTGGGACAAAGCTTTAAACAAGCAATTGAAGAATCTCTTAAAGCTTGGCTTGTGAAATGGAATGCATAGGAATATGTGAGCAGTCTGAGTGCTGTGTAAACTGTAATATATTCACAATCCATCCATGAGATACAGCTCTATAGCCTGAGGTAGTACATAGGGAATCGGTTCCTAATGGGGTGGCTCATATAATTCAGTGGGGATACTAGATAATCACAAGTGGAAATCCCTTGGATATCAGGGATGGAGGAACAACCAAGGAGAACAAAGTCTATTGAGGGAACTAGCTCTGAGGGAAGTATTGCATGATGACCTGCTCACAGAGCTTGATGGAAAAGTGTTCCACGGGGGACTTAAGGAAGAACTGAATCCAGCTAGAACCTCAAGGCAGGCATGAACTTTCTGACCCCTTTCTTGAGGCAGTATCTGTAAGAAGTAGGAGACTTTGGGGGATTTAAGTGACTTATATTATTATGGAAAGAGTGTCTGTTAAGTGAGAGAGCAACAAAAGGTAATTGAAAAGCAAAGCAGAAGAAGAGGTCCATCTGGGTTACTTGAGGGTAAATGTGACAGGATTTATATTGAGCTTGAGTACCTAAGGAAAAGAATGACAGCTCAGTTCTGTGATCATTAACTTCTGGGAGGCTTTAAAACTCAGCAGCAGTCCACAGAAGGCCTCTGCAATAATGCAATATGGGTGCAGAAGATCAAGTCTGTCTAAGGGGTGCACAATTATTCATCTAGACTAAGCAGGGCATCTTTCTCTTCTGCAAACTTATGCTAATGTTGGTAAAAGGTAGTCTATCCAGGGCCTCACCCAGAAGCAAGATGTGTGGTGGAGAGAAAGACTGTGACTGCACCTAGAGCCACAGTGCTCTCCCAAAGACTCTCCAACCCAGTGAGCCAGCCTAGGCACCAGGTACAGGTCACCTAGGAGAGCAGGACCTCATTTACCATTAACTCTGAGCATGGTTGTGCAGCAGTGCCCATCTCACCATGATCACTGAGGGTAGGAAAATGCAGGCTCCATGAAATTGACCCAGGGCATTGAGTGGAATGGCTCAGAGAGAAAACTGAGGGTTGTGAAAATCTAAGTTAGTGCCTCCTGTCCATGCTACTGCATCCAGCATTGATCTGTGGAGGAAACAACAGATAATAGTGGATACAATCTTCTGCTCTGTTAGCCCTTGCCTATGCTTAACTTCAGTATCTCCTCAGTTGCAGGCAAAGTTTTATGTCCTGTCTGCAGGCTCCCAAATAACCATGCAGAGACTTATTATTAATTAAAAATGCTTGGCTGATAGCTTAGGTTTGTTACTAAATAGCCTCTGTAATTTAAATTAACCCATATTTCTTATCTACCCTCTATCACATGGCAGTACCTTTTTCAGCATGGCATGTTCACCTGCTTCTTCTGTGTCTGTCTGGTTACTCTACTCTCTTCTTCCCAGAGTTCTCTCAGTCTGTCTTTCCTACATAACCTCTTTCTGCCTAGCTATTGGTCACTTGGCTCTTCATGAGAGCAGAACATCTTTACAGTATACAAAGGAATTATTTCACAGAACTCAGTTGTGACTTTTTGTGATCATCTGACACTTGCTTGGATTAAATTACCCAGACTTTTAAAGTACATTACTATGATTATTTCCAAAATCCCACTACTCATTATAAGATGGTAATTTGGGATTTCACATCACTGTTCTGCCCAGCCACTGTATAGAGGTTTTATTACATATGGACAACATAACATTAGCTCTTGACTTTTTTTAGATTTTGTGATTCACCTGAAGACTTTATGGTGGGATTCAGGCATTAGATGATAAGGTTGGAAGGAATGTAGCCAGAGTCCCAGCCACTTGGAGGGGGTGTGGCCAGCCCTGTTCAAAAGGGGCTGCTGGGATCTTGAGCAGCCCATGCTGTTCCTGCTTTCTTGAGGGAGTGGATCAACATCCATCACCCGGACCATCCAATAGCTCAAATATCTTCCCAGGGTGTAACCTGTGGTTGTGAGTGTTAAATTATTTTCCAATAAATTAATATTTAATCCTGTATTTGGTATACTGAAAGTGAGATTTATTACAATAGCTGGCATACCTGGGTGGGCTTGACATCTAACCTGCCAACATATTGGGCTGGGGAGCCCATCCATGCCTTAAGCACTGCCAGAAAGCAGAGGACAGGCAGAGTATTCAGTCTTAGAGCCTGCACTCCTGTGTGTGGGCTGGATGCTTTACCCCTCACTCCTAACTCATAGCCTTTGGCCACTCTCTGTTGCCCAGCAGAGCAGTGAGTGACCGCAGTGGTGAGAGTGTCGAATCTGCACCTAGCTTTTGTGCACTGAGTGTGCAGATTTTGTTATATTGTCCTTTCTTAATCTTGTGAGACTGCCTTTCCTAAGGTTCGCAATAGGCCTGTGTACCTGCTGGGGTTTCTTAAGACTACATAGGGCCTGTAGGTAGCCTCATGCTGCTGAGTCTCTGCATCTGCCATATTGCTGGTGAAGAGAACAATGAACGCTACTGTGACACCTGCTGACCAAACATTGTCTTTGCATCTGAATTGAGGTAATGGCTGACTATTACTCTATTCATGACTTCAGGTCATACTTTTCCATGGTGATTGAGAAATTCTTGAATGAATATTTTGAGGGCTTCAATGTCCCAGTCCTACTATTTTTTGGCTTGTTTCTATATCTTATGTTTCAAATTGTGAGCATAATGAAAGAGGTGGAATCTGGAAATCAACCATTGATGTCTAGGAAATGTGATATGGAAATTTCAAACACTAAAATGGCAGATAAAGTTAATTTTCTGGAAATTGGTTATAACAAGCTTTTGGATAAGGCCTCCTCTTTGGATATGGATAAAAATGTACAAGAAAAATACAGGCTATACATAAATGATGAGAACAAGAAACTCATTAATTACATTAATGATGATGAGAAAAAAATCATTAATTATGTTAATGAGGAGAAGAACAAGAAACTTGTTAATCACAAGACATTCATTACTTATGTTAAGGATGTGGATTGAAAAATTACTGATTCTATGAGATCATTGGAAGACTGCTTCATCAGAAAAATCAAGCTCTAGAAAAATCAGTATTATCCAAAATAAAGGAATGGGAGGAGTACATTGGAGTACTGGAAAAGGGTGGTAATGCATTTTCTGTTCAGAACAGTTCAGGTCAACCCCTGATGAGATATTATGGTAATGAAGACACTCTACCTAAGATAGTAAATGTGACAGGACTACCCCCTTCCCCATCAGTATTGTTTCCAGTTATTGTTCAGTCAAAAAAGCATATAGGGAATCCCCAGAATTTGTAGAGTATAAATATGAGCCGATACATATGAAAGAAATCACGGATTTTAAGAATACCATATTGCTTCATAGGGTACACTCTTCTTATGTAAAACAGATGCTAAATGTATGGTCAACAAAAAACTGGATAATTCCTAGTGATTGGATGCAGCTCACTGCCGCTGTATTGGACTATAGCCAACATTTGCAATGGAGACATTGGTTTAGGGAGGAGGCTAGGGCCTTAGAGCAGCAAGGAAAAGTTAGGGGGCTTTTCATTTCTTAGGACCAAATCCTTGGTGAAAGTACATAGTAGGAGGTTTCTGGCCTTGACTTTTGGGCCTAGCCTCAAGGTTTAGACCTGCAGACCCCCCAGACCTGCAGAGACACATAGATGTTTACAATAGTTTTAGGCTGATTGGTCTAAGGCCCAGGCATATAACTTGCTAGTTCTCTACCCTTCATCTAACCCATGACTTATCCTATTCAGCCATGGGGCTTGATACCTTTTCTCACAGCAGCATGGTTGTCCTCTGCTTCTTCTGGCTTCTCTCTGGAGTTCTGCTCTGTGCTTCCTGTTCTCTGAGTTTTCCCAGTCTGGTAGCCCCACCTATACTTCCTGCCTGCCTTTGGCCAATCAGCGCTTTTTAGTAAGCCAGTGGGTAGGACAATTATTTACAATGTAACAACATAATCTCCCACAAAGGTATGTTTGCTGATATGAAGGCTCAGACTACTTGTAGTGAACATACATTGTTGCTGTGCCATACTGCTGCATTGAACACTTGGGAAAAGATTTTGGACCCTGGTCAGAAAATTGATACCTATACCAAGGTCAAACAAGGCTTAAAAGAACCATATTCTGACTTTCTACAGAGGTTTACCAAGGCTGTACATAGAGCAGTATCAGATATAGAACTTAGGAAGCAGTTAATACTTTCTATGGCCTTAGATCATGTTAATCTGAAATGTAAAAGAATGCTTATACCTTTAAAGATCAGATCTTCCCCAACAGAAAAATGGATTCAGTACACAATCAATGCTGAATCTTGTAGTAGTGGGGGTTCTCGGTCCCAGGTGGCCAGAGGTCCAAGACTCATAGACCTGCCGCCCAAGACCCCTTAGCAGCCCAACACTGCTCAGACCTTCAAAAATGACTTAGACGCTTATATTTACTTTATGCTGTTTGGCCTATGGCTCAGGCACTTTGTTAGATAGCCCTTACATCTTAAATCAACCCATTTCTATTAATTTGTCTGCCACGTGGCCCGTACCTGTGCTCCTACATGTTGCTCCTTTGGGCTTCAGCTCGATCTGCCTCTGACTCCGCCCTGCTTATCCTACCTAAGCTTTGATTTCTCCTCCTACTTCTTCTATGGTGCCTGCCATTGCCCAAAACAGCTCCTTTATTTAAAGATTGAGATTCACAGCATACATAAATGCAATCCCACACCAGAATCTCTCCACTGTGATGAAGAGAATTGGGTAGGCCAATGTTAGGGTGAGGAACCAAGGCATCACTTGCTTTAACTGTGGTAAACCAGGCCATATAAGACAGAATTGTATACAAGGTACTTCTAGAAATAATATCCATTTTAGGTAGGATTCAAACAAAAGGCCATTGCCTTCTGAGTTATGCAGAGGTGTGGTAAAGGATGACATTGGACCAACGAATGCTGATCTACCAGGGACAAAGAAGGCAACTCTCTACCATCCAGAAATATCTCTCAGGGATTTCTCTGGGAAGGCCAAAAAAATCAGATTTCAAAGCCAAGGAAGGTCCGGTCATATCCAGTCACAGTGGAGGAGCAGCATTCCCCTACCTTCCCTGTTACCTAAGGGATAGCCTATTACAGTTATTGATTTGAAGGGCTGTTTTGTTTTAAACCATACCTTTACAGGAACAGCACAAAGAAAAATTTGCTTTTACAGTGCCTACTCTTAATAATTCATGTCCAATTAAGAGGTACCAATGGAGGGTTCTTCCCCAAGGAATGTTGAATAGTCCTACCTTATGCAAAAACTTTGTACAACAGTCACTAGAAGTTCTGTGCAAGCGCTTCCCACAATCTATCATTTACCATTATATGGATGATATTTTGTTGGCAGACCTAGACCTAGATTCATTGGAAACACTGAGGAATTGAAGAAAATATTGCCTGCTTGGGGGACTACAATTTGTTCCAGAGAAAGAACAGAGGGGATATTCTATCAATTATTTGGGATATAAAATAAGTTTACAGAAAATGAGGCCCTAAAAGGTAAAATTGAACAGTGATAAATTGAGGACTCTTAACGATTTTCAAAAACTGCTAGGGGATATTGCTCATTTATGGCCCATTATTGTTATAAAAACAATTATGAACTAGTTAATTTGTTCAAAACTTTAGATGGTGAAAAGGACTTAAATAGTCCCAGATGGTGAAACTGAGAAAGAATTAGTGTTGGTGGAAAAGAAATTACAAGAAGCACATGTGGATCGTGTGGATCCAGACTTAGATTGAATACTGGTTATTTTGCTCTCTAGACAATCTCTGACAGGGATCTTGATGCAAAGAGAAAATATTATATTACAATGTATATTTCTGCTGCATAGGCCAAGCAAGGAACTAAAAACACACACATATATATTTTATATATGTATATAAAATTTCTGATTTGATTTTTAAAGAAAAATTCAGACTTCACCAATTGACTGGAAAGAATCCTGCAGAAATTGCTGTGCCTTTGACTAATAAAGAAATTGATCAATTATAGGTAGACAGTGAGCCTTGGCAAAAGGCTTGTTGTAATTTCTTAGGAGAGATTAATAACAAATATCCTCAAAGTAAGATAATTAAGTTTAAAAAGGAAACTAATTAGAGAAGTCAGAAATAGAGAAATTAAGAACCTGGTATACACCATTCAATGATTCAGTGATTGCTTTTAGAAAACAGATTATTCAAAACGGTTGCATGATAGCTCTCTATGATTATCCTTCATGTCACATTTCTGATAAGAATTCCAGATGGATTTACCCGGTACTCTGAGAATGGTTATAGATGTGTATAGTCAGTCCATTAGGATCTAACCATTGTTTTAGCTTTTACAGGATTCCAAAGAGATGCCATTGCCCTTAAGTTGATAAGAAGCAACCCTATGAAAAACTATGCCCCTTTCCCGATAAGTTTTGTCCTCTGAGGGTTATGGATAATTATTATTCTGATAAAATAGTTATAAGTTAAAATTGGGTTGAGGACAGAACAATAATATAGACTCAGGGATCTCTTTTAAAGAAGAGAAAGGGGAATACAGAGGATAGATAATGATAGATTATTCTACCTACATATAAATAATTATTAGCTAAATATATGGGATAAGCCAAAGACAATTTGCACTGGCATAGATATTTGTATATTGACACAAATTTGAAATCATTTTATATGTTTGATTGAGATAACTTGCATTTTGGTACAAAATACAAATCTGAAATTGTTTTATATGTCCAAAGCAACTTGTACATTGATATAAAATTGAATCTGTAACTGTTACATAAAATTTAATCTCTAACTGCTATATTTTACATATGCTTCACCTCTGTTTAAAATATTTGCACATTATTGTCATTTCCACTATACAATTGCTACCTCAATTTAACTATACTAGACATAATATATGATTGCACTAATTATTATATGTACACAATATGTTTTACATACCTCTGTTTGGACGATATATATATATATATATATATATATACATATATATATACATATATATATATGTATATACATGTCTAGAATACTGTTACCATTTTGCATAGTATATATACCTCTGGCTAATGTTTGATAGTCATACTAAAAGTCATTGTTCAGGGATTGTACAACCCTTTATAGGTAACCTAATTTTATAATAAGGGCTTCAATCCTTAGGATGATAAGAACTGCAGTCAACATTACTTAAGTTGCCATGACACAGTCATCCCAGATACAGGCTAGAATACCATAGATAGACAGGAGTCTTCAACCATTTCATAGACCCAGAGAATATGGCATTTAACATTTTGTTATTCAGAATTCAGCCATGAGAGGCGCAACGACTCCTGGTGTCACTGCTCCTTTCCTGAGATGGTGTTGAGCATCAAGGACATTCCTTTGGAGTTTGTCCTTTTGGCAAAGAATGGCAAGTTGGGTAAAGAACTACCCTTGCCACACTTCTGACGGTACACACATGATGTCCAATCTGGATGAACAGGATGATAGACGGAGACTGACGAAACCTGCATGGACAGGATAAGACAGTCCCTTCAAAAGTGCCCTGCTTCTGAAAAGATCTGTCAGATATCATAGGCCTGTAGCCAAAATGATGGATGCTCCAATGGTACAGAAAACCATAGGTGATTATCCAAGTAGCTGTGTTGCTGTCCTCCCCAAATTTTGGAAGCCACTATTTCCATGTGCTTCCGACTTTCAGGTAATACATTTTCCTTCTCAGGTCTTGAGAGGGTTGAAGAATAGGTATTTAAGGTTACTACCCTATTATCTCTTAGCAAGGAACATTCAGGTGTTGGATTTTACTATCCCAGATAAACAGTTTTGAAGTAATTTATACACCCCACTATCTACCAATATTCTAGAAATATATGATGTACTTTATTTGTATTAGGTTTTAGTTGTAATTTGTGCCTTTTCCTCTCCCAGATATTACCTCATGCTAATTATATTACATATAGTCTTAGTTTAGAACCTTCTTAGTTAAACAAAAGGGGGAGATGTGGTAGGATTCAGGTGTTAGTTAATAAGGTTGGAAGGCACGTATCCAGAGTCCCAGGTGCCTGAAGGGGGTGTGGCCAGCCCCATTCAAAAGGGGCTGCTTGGATCTTGAGTGTTTTGTTTTGTTCCTGCCTTCTTGAGAGATTGGATCAGCATCCATTGCCTAGACCATCCAATCACTCAAGAACCTTTATAAAGTGTAACCTATGATCATCAGTGTTAAATTACTTTCCAATAAATATTAATCCTTTATTTGGTATATTGCAAGTGAGATTTATTGCAATAGAACCTGCATGTGGGAATGCCTTTCTGTATGCTGTGAATATCAATCTTTAAATAAAGGTGCTGTTTTGGCCCATGACAGGCACCATAGAAAAAGTAGGAGAGGAAATCACAACACAGGTAGGAGAAGCGGGGTAGAGTCAGACAGATGGAGTCAGATGTCAAAGAAGAAACATGTGAGGAACACAGGTGAGCCACAGGCCATGTGGCAGACAAATTAATGAGAATGGGTTGAGTTAAGATGTAAGAACAAGCTAACAATGTGCCTAAGCCAAACAGTATACCAAACAGTATAAAGTTAATATAAGTGTCTGAATCATTTTGGGGGCCTGCTTAGTGGCAAGCAGCTAAGGAGTCTAGGGCTGCAGGTCTGTGGGTCTGGGCCTCTAGGCACCTGGGACCAAAGAAACCTTATTGATACAGATGGCGCCCCATGCTGGGTGCCAGATGAAGGCAGAGGTTCTCGTAAAATATGCCAATCCAAGATTAATATTTATTAAAATATAAACCAACACTCATGATACAGGTAACAGCTTATATAGCTGCCTGATAGACTGCATTATCCAAGTGGTGGACGATGGATGCCAAACCGGTCTCTCCAGCAGTCAGGAACCAGGAGATGGGGCCTCCCAGGATCTCAGCAGCCCCTTATGAATGGGACAGCTGGCTTGGTCTAGTGGTTAAGGTTCTCTCACCGTTGCAGCATGGATTCGATTCCTAGTCAGGGAACAAAAAAAAAATTAAAAAAAGAGAGAGAGAACAGGGTCCCAAGATCCCAGCAGCCTTTTATGAATGAGATTGGCCACTCTCCCTTCAGGAGCCAGGGACCCTAGATAAGCGTCTTTGTACCTTATCAGCTGACACTTGAATCTCACCACATTGCTAGGCCCTCTGAAAGTGGATGACAGTTGGGTGACTTAGGCAGTTTGGGGGGCCTCTAGCAGTGGGATCAGGATTTATCCCTAGTGAATAAACTGGCTTTTGGGAGCCCATTCCCTATATTAGGATGCCTTGCTCAGCCTTGACACGGGGGGGGGGGGGGTCCTTAGCAACTTGGTATGCCAGATTTTTGTTGACTCTCTTATCCTCTCTGAGGAGTGGGTGGGGGTAGTGGCATGGGAGAAAGTTGGGGGTGAGTGGAAGAAGGAGAGAAAAAGGGAACTCTCATTGGTATGTAAAATAATAAAGTAAAAATGTGAAAAAAACAATAAAGATACATGAAGTATGCCTGAAGAAGCAAGTATTAGTGGAATTGGTTTAGAAAAGATATAAAATAATTCATGAGATCTTTATGGCTGAGTAAGAAAAATGATACCCACCAAGATTTTTGGAAAAAGTTTCCAATAACCTGTGCCTGTAAATGTTCAAGAGTATCAAAAGGTAAAAACTGATACTCCTAGAAGCCATGAGGTAGCTAATTAGGAATCGTAGTGTTTGGAGTAGATTACCTCTGTAGGAATTCTTGGCCACAGAGGCTATTGTCATAGTTGCTAGTTTTTTTCTGAAACCGAATTGTATGACTTTATTACTGAAGAGGTTGCTGTGGTTTCCTGAACTTGGGGAAGCAAAAGTAGGGCTGAGTCAGAAGCCCCTCCGTTCAAGCCAGTTCCTATGGCCAGAAGACTACTAGGGCTTCCTGGGATAATTAAGTCTCTAGGTTCTGTGCAGCTGTGGCTCTTGCATGTGTCCTTGTGAATATGCCAAGCAAAATATATAGTGGCTGTGGTGTATGTGGATAGAACCAACTTTCTGGTGGGCCTTAAGGGCTACTTCACAGAAAGAAATTCACATCTAGTACTGGAAACCTAATCAAGAACCTACAATCAGGAAAGCTGTGGGCTCCAATGGAGAAGCAAGTGCTGGGTAAGGCTTTCCAGATATGACCAATTGAGAGATGTGTGCTCCCTACTCCTGTAAAGAACCTTCACCTATGTTCTCTTTTAAAAAACTTAAAAAACTCATTGGTTATCTATAGTAAACTTTGGTCGTATCATCTGTTGGTTAGTCACTGGGACTTCAGGAGAAGAAGTAAATGCTGATTACATCTTCACTGGGAAGGAATTTTAGCCATGCCATTTGATTTACTTATTTGCTAACTTTATTTTTTCATACTTTGAACTGAACCTAGAGATCTCTTTGCATCTATACTAGGCACGTATACTACCACTGAAACACAGATCTGTCCTTCTTTTGAGACATAATCTGACTAAATTACTAAGGCTGGCTTTGAACTCACAATCCTCTTACCTTGGCTGGGATTCTAGGCAAGCGTCTCCAGACTCTGTGGTATTTCATTTGTTCTGTTTTTTTTTTTTCTTTTTTAAAATAGCTGCAATGCAGGAGCATTAGTGCATACATTTTTTTTATGGCATTTATCTGTCTTCATCTCTAGAACCCCTACAATGGCAAACTGAAATTCTGGTTCACTAGACTCTTCATCCCCCTCCCAAGTCTTAGCTGTTTCTATACATCAGACCACTCTGGCAGCTACCCCATATCAGTGGCCTAAGTCTTATTTGTTCACAGAAAAGCACTTTTCTTCACTCATGGTAATGTTCTCAATGATAACATATTGCAGTACAGTACATATCAGCATTTTTCTCTTTTTTATATTGAGCAATTGTTGGAGGAGGTATGTCATTGTGGCAGGCTTTGTATGTCTAAGGACTCATTGCCATTCTGTTCTTTTCTGTCTCAGCTTTGTGGTTGTATCTCAAGCTGTGAGTTCTTAGCTACATGGTCTAGTACCATGCCTGTCTGCCAGCTACTATGTTCTCCAACACAATGGTCATCAATTCTAGCTATCTGAAACTCTAAGTACAAAATAAAGCCATTCTTTTATAAGTTGCCTTGGTCATTATTTATTATCAAAGCAATATAAAAGTAACAAGACACTGTCATAGTGTGTATTTTTGCAACAACAGTAGCATATTACAGCAATAGTAGCTACCAAGAGAATGAAAGTTTCCAGTTCTTTCTTAGCCCCACCCACACTATTCTATTTTTTTAAAATAATGTTTTTTACTATTTAAGAATTTCATACATTTATATAATATACTGATCATATTCATGTACCATTGCCTCCTTCTAACTTCCCCCACTTCCTTCCATTTTCCTCCAAGATTCATGTTCTCTTATTAATTTATTTTCTGGTTATTAATAACCTTGGGTCCAAATTAGTTTAGCCTATATGCATATGTATGTGTGGCCATCCACTGTGACATAAATAGCCTCCTAGCATTCCAAAGGATGACAACTTTGCCACAGAAGCAATCAACTACCAGTTGATTGTCTGCTATGGGTGGGGCTTCATGTGTCTTTTCCTTGAGGATCCATCTTAGAATTTAGACTGAATTGATATTGTGTGAGTAACCATACCTGCTGTGAGCTTCTATGTGCAATAACCATGCCATGTCTAGAAAACAGCACAGCTTTCCTTTCCATGCACAAGTTATTTACATGATTTTAATCCCCTTCCCTCAATGCTTCTAGAATCTTAGATGGGGAGGTTGATATAGATGACCCATATACAATCGAGCACTCAAGTTACTTATATTTATCACTTTGACCAGTGTTGAGTCTCTGCATTAACTACTACCTGCTGTAAAATGAGGCTCCTGTAACCAAAATTGTTAGCAGCACAAATCTGTAAGAATAAGGACAAATGTTTAGCAAGCAGTTTGATAATATAACAACTTGCAAAACAACAGTAATATCTTCATTGAGGCCTATGATTTCCCCAGTCATTGACTTTTGGCCAGGTTTGTGATGCCAGGCATGAAATCCTTCTTGTAGAGCAGGCCTTAAACCTAACAAGTAGGTACTTGGTTTCCCCCATAACCAACATACTGCCATTACACTACTGAATATATCTTGCCTACCTAGCATATCAGTATTGTAGTGTGTTGAGTCCAACATTAGGTAAGACCACTGGTCTTTCTTGTATAGAAGCTTGCATTGTATCTTCCAGCATTCCGTAAGTTAGCCAATAGGGAGTTTCTTGGTCAGGTCAAGGTTGATAGCTTTATATCCTGTATCCAAAGAGAGTAATATCTTCAGCAATAGGATTCTACCATCTAGTTATGGGGGCAACCAAAGCCAATGACAACAGCTGCCTTATTTTGGGGTCCTTGACCAGTAACTCATAGGGAAGTATCCCCCTCTTGGCACCATGATTTTAATTTAGTAACTGTCTTACTTTTTTTATTGCTGTGAAGAGACACCATAACCATTGAATAGAATAAGCTTGTAGAATAAAAAGCTTATCAGGGTTTACAGTTTCAGAGGGTAAGTCCATGACCCGATGGTAATGGGAAGCGTGGCAGCAGGCACACAGGGCTAGTACTAGAGCAGTAGCTGGAAGCTCACATCTTCATATATTTGCATGAAGCAGAAAGAGCTGAGAAGAGAATGAGATTTTTAAAACATCAAGGTCCACCCCTAGTATCATATTTCTTCTAATCTGGTTTTCCCTGCTAATTTTTCTCAAACAGCTCCATCTACTGGGAGTAAAGTACTCATGTGTACATGAGCCTATAGGGCTATCCTCATTCAAGTCACCATAGTAACTCACCCATGTCTTCTGGGACAGCATTAGCCACTCATGCATGGTACTTCTGTGAAAATTCCTATAAAATGATGTTACATATTTTATTTATCCTGAAAAATAACCTATTTGGATGAAATATCTTAACCATAAATCCTTGATTTTGACTGTTGTCCCCATTGTCTCCTCTTCTAGTCCCCACATCTCCACTTAAACTTTAACCCAGTTTCTCCACTTTTTTCATGTAACCAGAATCCTAACAGTCCATCTAAAGTAAGTGTCTTTTTCATGTTGAAATGTTGTAGATGTCCATATAGCTTTTGCATGCCTAACCTCTTCTCTCGATAATTTTATTTATTTCAGGCATTTGCTAATGAGACAGAAAATGACTGCCATAGCTGGCTAATGCAGAGTCTACCTCACAAAGCACTGATATGGAAAGTGGCTGCTCCAGCTACTTCAGTCTATGTGCCTGTCTTTATATTTTTAAATGCTAAAAGCCAATTTTATACAAGCCTTCAGTTGCATTCTTAGCAAGAAACTTACTGTAAGTACTTTACATGCAACTATAAATGGATTTGTTTAGTCATGTTTTAAGATAGCATGAGTCCTGAGCATGGATGCAGCTCTATTAACTGGACTCGGTGCCTGGGACTTGCCAGCTAAATCACTAAAAAGACAACTGCTTAATCTGCAGCATAGGCATTCTAAAAATCACTACATTCCACACCTGTTAAAAATTTCTTAATTTTTAAACAAGATGTTTTAAGGGACAGTCACAGAGTACTGTGGAGTTTTCAAAATGTTTGGCTGTAATTACTCAGGCTTTACGGAATTTTGTGTTCATATTCAGTACACTATAAAAAAAAAACCCATAATGTTGTAAAGGAAGAACAAACTATGGGTGTTTCTGTCTTATTCTATGTGCCATTTCCTGGCTGATGATGTCAAAAATAGAAGTACCAAATTAGAGATGCTGTGACTGACATGCTTTTGAAATGGCAATTTGAAATGACTAGGGACTGACAGGGAGACACAGCAGCTGCTTTGGATGTTTAGGGTTTTAGTTGCCCAACAGCTGTTCCTGTCCTTGGGGAATGAATGAGTCCAAAATCACACACCCCTCAGGGCAACATTGCTGCATGCTAGGGTGGAGAGCCTGGCTTAGACTAATCAGTATTCCAAATTCTACTTTGTGGAAGGAAATACATCTAGTTTTAATATAATATAAAAATCCAGTTTTATATTCAACACACACTTAGGAAGTGTGGGGGGGAAATAATTAATGGTCTCCAAGGCCATTTTCCCTATGGAAAGAAAAATTTTATTGATCTGCATTGATTTTCCAGAGCCCTGGAGCCTTGGGTACTATGGTAAGTGCCAAGTGCATGATGATATTAAATGCTATTGCTTGGGTGTGAAAAGTTTCCTAAGGTTAGAAGTTAAGTCTTCAGTCTGGTTCTAGAGGTCAGAAATGAAAATTTGACTTTTGTATCTGGTTTACACACACCACAAGCTGTTTCCTCATCAAAGAAATAGGAACCACAACAGTGTGAAAGGAACTCCAAAGGGGCGAGGGTAGTTCAAAACCCAAGGCCTGAGTTTTTAGAAAACATGTTTTCTCTAAGTAGCTACGACCTAAATGTGCCCCTTCAGTCCAGCACCTGGCTCTCGACTCTCTTCCCAGCTTGTAGTTTTCCTTCTGCCTGGTCCTATTGCCTCTCCTCTTGAGATGCCACTCTGGATATGTGACTGAGACCTGCTCCTCCACTGAACCCTTTCTCTGCAATGAGTAGGAGCATAATATTCCTAGTGACCACTTTCCTTCTCTCCAGAGCTGTTATCTGTTCACACTGAGTGCTTAGCATGTATTTTTATTTAATTAATAGGTACATGACAGATGAAAGGCAAGGATGGTAATTAGTGTCAAATCATTTATTTATTTATTTATTTTGACAAAGGTGTAATCCATTTGGCTGAGTTACTATTAGGTTCACATTTTTAAGAGCAGATTTCCAACCCCCCCCCCCAAAAAAAGACTGGAATGAACTGATACTGAACAGCACTGAGCCTTTAGTGTCTGGGGTTATGGTTATGTTCTACATACAGCTGTTACTATTAACCTTAAAGTCTTATTTCCATGTGGACAACTACAATATAATATGCTCATCTGTCTAATTATCTCTCATCTATCTGTCTATCTAATCTATCCTCTATCTCTTATCTGTCTATATAATCTGCTTGTCTATCTGTAGAATATATATAAAGACATTACATTCATATAATCTTACATGTGATACATTGTGGGGATTTAATAAAGTTTCAGAAGTTTTGGAGATAATAGAGGGAATAAACACCACAGTCAAATCTTACCCAGCTGTCTTATAGCTTCCTCAGCCTCGATTCCCTTGGAATGGATTTCTCTGTGTTTGAATCCTGACTTAAGTATTCTTTAGGTAATTAAGGCGTGGCCCCACCAGGACTGCTTGGGAGCCTGGAATTCCTTCTATAATCTGAAGTGACTTTGACTCAGTTAGGATTAAGGGTGTAGGTCACCACTCCCAGGATACTCCCTGTGCTGGGATTAAAGGTTTGAATCACCACTCTGATTTTCCTAGATTGACTGTGGTTAGAGCTCTGGGACTTCTGGAGCTTTTACTAACCCCCCACATAGACTGTGGGTAGATTCCCTCTGATATCTCCAAAACTTCTGAAACTTTATTAAATCCCTACAATACATATTTATAATTGATTTATTTTATTATAATTATTTATATTGCTCTCATACTGTGCCTGGTGTATAAATTAAACACTATATTACATGTGTTTTAGATGTGCATTTTCTTTCCCTCCAAATTCCATGTTAAAATTCAGTGTCCAGCTTTGTAGTGGGATTTGTTCCACCTACTGGTTAATAAAAAGCTGACTGGCCAGAGGCAGAGAGGAAGTGTGGATGAGGATACCAGACTAACAAAACTCTGGGAACAGGAAGAACAGAGCAGAGGCTCCAGGAGAGACTCCAGCAGGTGCAGAGGAAATGAGACTAAGAAGCTGCACTGAGAGAAGGTGCCAGGCCGCATGGCTGAACAAGAAAAGAATCATGGGTTAGTTTAAGGGTAAAGAGTTAGCAAGTTATATGCTTTGGCCCCAGGTCAATCAGCATAAAATTAATACAAGCATCTGTTTGTTTCTGGGGGATTACAGGTCTGAGGATTTGGATCAGAGGCCGGACAGGCCAGAAACTTCATACTACACAGTTTGGCTTTATTAAGGTGTAAGAACCTTAGGAAGTGGGGCATGCTAGGGGGTTTTAGACCACTGTGGGTATGCTTTTGGGCTGTTAAGGGAACAAATACACCCTTTAACTCTCTTTCATTTCCTGGCAGTCTTGTTGCCAACAGTCCTCATCAGTTATGTTCTATCTCAGTGACATACCACAGCCCAAAGTAGCAGGGCTAGATAGATTAAACCCTCCAAAATATTGAGCCCAAATTATTTTTTCTTCTGTAAGTAGACTTCTCTCAGGATTTTTTGTTCAGTAAAAATTTAACATTAAATATATATCTGGAAGAACACAGTAGACATGAAGTTTGGTACTACTCGTGGCTCAGGCAGGTTCCATTCCTAGATGGTAAGTAATCATTGCAGTACCTCATCATCATAAATAAGTCACACCACCTTTATAATTTGTATCTGTAAACTCAAAAATAATTACATGACCTGTGAAATGATTTTTCTGCTTCAAAACAATAATACAGAGTAAAACTCCTGAAACTCAGTGATTCATAGGTTGTTACAGTTAAATGAAAGGTGAACCTGCCTTCTGAAGGAAATGTGTGAAGGGAGGGGTCATCTGTTTCATCATTAATCCTTATATGCAACTGACAGTTCATTGCACCTTGGCAGGAAATGTGTGCTTGGCCCATATGGTTGGGGTAGGATGGTGTGGGTGCCAACTACAAAGAACAGGCTGTTTTTTTGTTTGTTTGTTTGCTTGTTTTTAGAAGCCTCTTTATTTTGAGTGAATGGTGGGAGGAACCTCCAGACACAGCATGGTAGCATCTGTGATTTGCTGCACAGTATAATTCTAAGCTAGTTGTTTTTTGCTCTGTTATTAATTTTAAAGGACTATGTTCTAAATTGGACAACAAAGTTCTCTGGGTGGGATTGCTTAAGGAAACTCATTACCATGCGATGAAATATTGCTATTTTTAATTTACACATTTTCTTTACCCTGTATTTATCCAAGTAATAGTCTGTTATACATAAAAACTACTGCTTATTGATACTTTCTATATTTTAAGCGTGGAGTGGGGCCCATGTGGATGTCAAAGGACAATCTTATGAAGTCACTTCTCTTCTTCATCTTATACTTGGGATTAGTGAACTAAAGGCAGACGGCTTAGCTTGTGTCGCAAGTCATCTCACTGACTCCACTGTTGGAGTTTAGAGCTAAAGTTACTGGAGCTAAAGAGAGAAAACAATAGGAAGCTAGCCATCTATGTGGCTTCTTTAGAAGGGAATGGGAAAGAGAGAGAAAAATTACTCTCTCTGAGATAAGGTCAAGTTCTTTACTTTTTAGTTTAATTTTTAATTAAAAACTCATATGTGAACACTGTACTTACATAATCTCTACCCTGCCCACTCACCTTCTAAATCCTCCTATGTTCTTCCACTCCCTTTCAGATTCATGAGTTCTTCTTTAGTTCTATGTATATGTTACTATATGTACATATTTGTAGATGTGTATGTAAATAGAAACCATTGAGTTCATTTAGTATTGCACAAGTGTATATGTGTGTAGGTCTGCCTGCTTGGGATTGTATCTCTTGTTATGGGGTATAACCCTGGATATGATTAATTCCCACTTTCTCACCAACCATTGACTCTCTGTGGATCTTCATCTTAGTTTTTTTGTCTAAAAGTTCATCACAAAAGCCAAGTTCATTTAGATATCTCTTCTTCCTTTTCTATACTAGTTTTCTAAGTTTCTATCTTGATATTTAGTTGATGATCAACTTTAGTAAGTGTGTTCATAGCTATCAAGTCACTGTCTAGTTTTATCCTTGGAAATGGCATCTAATTTTGAAGTCATCTGTTATGAAATGGCCTTCTTTTCATCAGTCAGTTACCTTCCCAGTTTGGTAAGAACACATCAAGATAACTATATTTTGTAATTCTGTTTCTGAGTTCTCTGTTATCTATTCTGTTCCACAAATGTGCTTGTATTCCCTATTTCTGCTTTGATTTGTGTAGTTTTGTGCTATTTCTATCAGGTGATGGTAACTCTCCTACTCTGTTGGTTTTAGTATCATGTTGACTATTCTCTACTTTTGGCTTTCTTTTAATTTTAGATTCAGTATGTTGATATCTATAAGGCATGAACATGCTATATTGAATAGGTAAATAAAAATGTAGCATAGAAATCTTAAATCACTTGATCATTATTTGTATCTTTGTTTATGTTTGCTTGGGTATTAACTTTTTTGAATATGGATTCCTACATATTTAATTACACAAATACTTAAAATTTCTTTCTGTATTACAGTAATTTTATGAAATTATTTTATTGTCTGGAAAGTTGATGAAACTGAAGATCATAACATCTAGCAAACTAAACCAGACTTAGAAAAACAAAAATGATGTGTTTTTATCATGTGGCACATGACACATATGGCAGGAAAAGAGAAGTGGCTTTGATAGGAGAGAAAGGATTCAGAGAGGGATGAGTAACAAAAATGGCAATCAAACTGAGACAAGAAGAGCAAATGAATTAAAAAAATCAAAAGAAAACAAATACACCCCCCCCCCAGTGAGGGAGGGAAGAGGAGGATATCTGCCTAGCCAACCAGATAAGCTGAACCAACCCTGGTGATCAATGTGGTGATGGTTGCAGCCAGATTGCCTTACATCCTAATGCACTGAAAACTCCCTGGAATCCACAAGGGTGACACTAGTAATAGGGAGTATGGAGCCTGAATCAGTTATCTTCTGTAATCAGAAAAGGATTCTAGTGGAGGGACTTGACCTCCAACCAGCCATAAAGCCTTTGACCTATAATTTGTCCTGCTTGCAAGATGTGCTCAGGTAAAGGTGGAACAAAACTTGTGGGAATAGTCAGCTAATGACCGATCTAATTTGAGACCCATGTCATGAGAAGGAGCCCAGGCCCAATACTGCCTGCAGCTAGGAACCAGAGGATGAAGAGCAGAGACCTAGGACAGAAACAAACACGACTAGAAAAAATAATCAATGAAATAATTCCTAATAATAGCCTGCTATACTCATAGACCTGAGCCTATTATCATTATCATCACAGAGGCTTCATCCAGTAACTCATAGGAGCAGATGCAGAGACCCACAGCCCAACCATTAGGTAGAGCTTAGTGAATTCCATGGAAGAGGAGAAGGAAGGGTTATAGGAGTCAGAGGAGTCAAGGACACCTTAAGAACACAGTTCACAGAATCAACTAACCAGGAATAATAGGGGCCTATGGAGACTGAAGCAACAATCAAGAAGTCTGTATAGATCTAACCTAGGTCTTCTGCGTATTATGGTTGCATATCTGGGTGTTCTTGCGAGACTCCTAGCAGTGGGGAGCTGTGACTATCTCTGACTCATTTGCCTGCTTTGGGGACCCTTTTCCACCTCCTACGTTGCCTTGTGCAGACTTGATATAAGAGTCTTATTGTAACTTATTATGCCATGTTTGTCTGATATCCATGGGAGGCCTGCTCTTTTCTGAAGGGAAACAGAGGAGGAATGCACTAGGGGAGAGGGAAGGTGAAGAAGGGACTGGGAGGAAAGAAGGGAGAGGAAACTGAGTCTGGGATGTGATATATGAGATAAGAGTAAATGAATTAGTTTCAAAAAGAGTGAGAATGATGGAGAAAGAGTCCATGAGAGGGATGGGGTTGGCTATTCAGAGAAATCCCCAAAACAAAAAATAAAAGGTCAGAGATGAGACAGATTCCATAAATTCTGAGCGAATCCCAGCACTTGTATGCCCTTCCTCACTTTTCTTCAAATTCATGGCCTCTTTTTTCATCATTTTTAATGTATGTGAATATGTATTTGTATATACATATATTCCCAAATATACCCCGTTGAGTCCATATACAGTTACTTGTGTATATGTTTTTCAGGGCTAACTGTGATGAACCTGTCTATCTCCATCCTGGCGTTGAAAGCCATCTTGTAGTAAAGACAAATTAGGTTCATTACTGTTTATAATTAAAAATCTGTTTTTCAAGAATTGGGCTATTCCCCACCTGTAAGCCTAACTACAAGTGGTTCTGGAAACTGTAACCATGTCTTTGTTTCAAAAAGTTGCTTTGACCATCTTGCAACCCTACCTTTATTTCAAAAGGTTTTTATGATTACCTTTAATCATGACCTTTAGCATGAGGTTTTTGGCGTATTTGGCCTGTTCCTGGGGGCCTGACTCACAGCCCCACAGCCCACAGTCCCACAGTCCTGCAGACAAGCAGTCCCGCAGTCCCACAGAGACACACAGATGCTTACACTAATTTTATATTGATCTACCTCGGGCCCTGTTATATAACTTGCTAACTCTTTACTCTTAAACTAATCCATGATTCTTATTTTGTTTAACCATATAGCTTGGTACCTTTTCTTAGAGAAACATTTCAACTTCTTTTCTCTGTGTCTGCTGGCATCTCATTTTGGTGTCTCTGTGGTGTCTCACTGGCTTCTCTGTGGCATCTCTGCTCTGTTCTTCCTGTCCCCAGAGTTTTCTTAGTCTGGTAGCCCTTCTCACACTTCATGTCTGCCTTTGGCCAATCAGCATTTTAATTAAACCAGTAGACAGAAAATTATTTACAATGCAGCAACATCATCCCACTACATCTCCCCCCCCTTTCCCTTTTAAAACAAAAAGAAGCCCAAATCTAATATACTTCCCCTCATTATCTATAACAACTTATAACTAACACTATAAACAAACACAAACATCCATAATCCATTTTTGGGGAATGTGGGTATAATTCTCTAGGCTGCCTCCTGCTAAATGGGGGTGCTGGTAATCCCATGGGGATCCAAAGAAAACTTTAGGACTATGGACAAGTCTTTAGTAGAGTAGTCTCTAAGGCCAGGTAATCTCAGCCAGTCTCCTTGAAGTTGTTTTGGATGCAGAACTCCAGAGGAAACTTCAACAGAGGTGTTCGGAAATGCTGAATCATCTGAGCCATCCTTTTCATAGGAGACTTTTCAGGGGGTCTTCCTTGATCAAACTTTATTTTCTTTAACCAGAAATAAATCCATAACTTCTCATTTTCTTTAGAAATAAAAGGAAAACCTCTTCTCCAAAGTATCATACATTTTGATTTCAATTTTATCATCAACTCATTTACAAAATATATGGTTGAATTAATCCAGCAGCAATTATAATCAAATGGTTTTTAGCAGATTTTACTGTTTCATTTTCAGTCAAAAAATTTAAAGACAAGACAATAACATACAGTATCTAGACACTCTTTGTATTTTCTATCTTTACATGGCTTTTTTTTTTTACTTTATTTCTGTTTTAAGGACTTTCTCTATCCTTTTTCTTTTTTCTTTCTCTCTCAAGTCTGCATATATTTTTTAAACACACTCTAAACCATTCAGTGTTTTTTTTTTTTAAAATCAATCTTTACTATATATCTATTTCTTATCTTAATCTGTTTCTGACCATACCTTTGATTTGTTAAGGTGGCTGACTCCACCCAGCTCCTTCTGTTTCTTTCTGTTTCTGTCCACACCTTTAATCTATCAAAATGTGGCTAAGGATTAAAGGCTTGACTAGATTTGCTGGCTGGCTCCACCCAGATCTTAGTCTACCTTCATAGAATTTAGCTTTTTAGCCAAGGTACTGGTAGGACTCACAATTACCACTTTGGGGAATTTTAGGGTCCATATAATCATCAAATAAAGCATTGCCATCTGCTACTCATGGACTTCATTTATGTATTTGGCAGCAGGGCCTCTTAAAAGACTCACAAGTGTTTTGTCCCTAAGGGTGAATCAGAAAGCCTCTCTTTAAAAAGCCATGCCTCTGCTTGTCTTCAGCAAATAGAGCTGACCCAAGAAAACTGTTGCTCCTAAGACTGTTTCCTTTTTGTCCAATATAAATAGAAACTTTAAATCTGCCATATGCAACTTGTTGTTTATACTGAGTCTTCTGTGAGACTTTGGGAGCCAGTTTTGGTACAGCTTAAACAGCCATTTTATAGTTCAAGCCATGACATCTCTGTACCAATACTCCATCAAAGACACAACTTAGAAGCTACTTTTGGCTCCAATTCTGTGCTCTAGAATCCTTTTTAATCTTTCTCAAGCTTTATGTGGGTGTATATCACCTACGTTAAACACCAAGTGTTGCACAAATTCTGCTTGTAATAAAGGAAACTCAGAGACAGATATAAGGGAAAGGCTGAGATATCAAAGAAAGGAAACACCACAGTCAGATCTCACCCAGCTGTCTTCCAGCTTCCTCAGCCTCACTTCCCCTGGCTTCTACTACATTAATCAGTCTTTCTATGTCTGTCTTAAATACCTTCTTGGCCCCATTGTTTCACATCCAGGTTAAGATTAAAGGCATGGCCTTGAACTCACAGAAACACATAAAGATCTCTGTCTTTTGAGTTATGATATTAAAGGCATGGTACCTTCACTGCCTGCCTGGGAACCTGGAACTCCCTCTATAAATCAAATTGGCTTCAAACTCAGATCTGTTGAGATTAAAGGCATAGGTCACCACTCTGCCCCTACCCACTGCTGAGATTAAAGGTGTGAGTTACCACTCTCTGATCCTCCTGGATTGACTGGGGGTAGATCTCTTTGTTCATATTCCAGACAGGTTTTATTAAATATATAACATATCACCACAATGACCACCTTGATATGTTCTGCTTCTGTACCCTGCCTATGTGCCAGCCTATTTTACCATTTGGAAACTACCTACCCCTGAGCTACAAAAACCTTATCTTCCCATGTCCAGTGCTGACCACTTAAAGCTCACCTTAGGGGGAGGCAGCCTATGCACTAAAAGAGCTTCCTTTAATTAATTTGGCCATGATAATTTGGGTCAGCGGTCTTTCCCTTTGCATCTTGCAGATTGACAACTGTTTGTCACTGGATAACCAACTGGTGTGCTCTTCCTTAGCTAGGGCTACCTCCCCCACTCCCAGCTTTACTCAGTTTCCTATAGTTCTTTGTGTAGTGTTGTTGCCTCCTGAATTTTCCCCCATAATATTTACTGGTGCCCTTTTGTTCATCTTACCTTTGGGTGGTTATGTTGGTGAGACTTTACTGGTGTAGCTTTGGATGAGACTGGGAGACACAATCTCAAAAAGCCTCTGATCGTCTGGCTCTTAGAATTTTTTCTGTGTTCCCTTTTGCAATGTCCCTTGAGCCTTAGGTAGGGGACTCTTTTGTATATGTATCCAATGGGACTAGACTACACAGCTCTTCATTTTGATTGGTTGTCATTTTCTGCACTGGTTTCTGTCTGTTGCACAGGATAGTTCCTTGACAAGGAGTGAAGAGTACACGTATCTGTGGGTATAAGGATACATGTTAATAGACTGTTGTTAAGGAATTTGCTGGTTTAACTAATCAGTGGTTGTATTATCTTCTCAAATAGCCAGGATTTCACTAGCAGATCTGGTACCATTAAGAGTGTCCACAGGTTTAAAGTTCTAACAAAAGGTTTTGTGTCATTTTTGTGAGTTACTTTAAAGTAGACCTGTGTTTGGTATAACATTTCCTTGCCATAGTGATTCAGAACTTGAAAAACAATGACAGCATATTTTAAAAGTATGACTATATAAATATATAATATTATCATAATTATACTTAATTTTATTGTGTATATTTTTAAAGTTTATATTTCAGAAAGTTGACATTTAGCTTTGGATAAGTAAATTTAATCTTTAATATCACTCAAAAATAGGCCCCACATCAGGATTTAGTACTTGACAGGCTCCACAGCTTATAATTTCAAAGAGCCCAGTGGCGTGACTTTAAACTAGGCTTATCTTTGGAGGTAAAAAGAAATTTCCTGTCTAGACATGAAACTCCTTCTTTGAGGGCAGCTGCTGAACAATGAAGCCAGTTCTGGCTGTGCAGCTAACTAGCCTGGCAAATCTCTGGGCTTGTCTGAGCCTATCTTCTTTCATTTCCTGCAAATTTGGGACCAAAGTAACCTACAATTTCATGTCATCTAATAGCCTGTTCTTCTCTGACTATTTTAAATAAACTGAACAAATAGCCTTTGCAAAATCCTCATTATTATGCTTTTCTCAATGACAAAATTAGAATGAGTTATTGGATGGTAAGAACTGAGTGTGTATTCATTGTTGTCTCTTATAGTCTACTTCATGTATCAGCAGAGACTTTCTACAAGTATTCTATTGAAAAATATGCCCTAATGCATCAGCAGACAAAGACAAGTAAAACAATTGGACCCTAAGAACCATCTGAGTCACAAAGGTTGCAATTGCTGGCACAGTCCAGTATTGACTAAGATGTGAAGAAATTAAAACTTTAGTAGGCATTATTAGTTTCTAAATTTATCAAATATTTATGTAAGCTATGTACCCAAAATTGAAAAATGGTTTTTTTTTTTTGTGAGTCCTAACTAAGCAATTGGCATATAGAGAAAGCTGCTGAAATAATGAAAGTTAACTAAACAATACAGAAACTGAAGCTTTGCAAGAATGAATGGCATGGACCAGTAGTGTTCAACACTAAATGTTAACCACAGTCAACAATACACTGGAATGCTATGTTAGCATAGAAACTCTGACTAGAGATTTATGCTGATTAGTTAACTTGAAAAGCTATAAAGAGCAATTGTTTTGCTTTAAAAAGAGGCAGACTTAGAATAGCAGACAACTGCATGTTGATGTAAAACTGTATTACATATGAGTTGACACAAAATATCCTGTGAAAAATAGAGCTAACTCTTTGGATTCCATAGTAGTTCGTCTTTCCAGTTTTGTTCAGTTTTTTGGTTTACACCAAGCCATAATTGCATTAAAATAAAAGTTAGAAGTAGATTTTGTTTGGAGATTTCAGTGCTATTGGCTTGTTGGAAACATATTGATAATGGTGGCTCTCTATATAGGCATAAATAATTAATCACTTTTTTGCGCAGAATTATGGGTTTCATGAAAATTTAACAGTGGAAAATAGCATTATAGAGGTGGTTCCTTTTATTTTTTTTCAACCATAGTATTTTAATAAGAAACTGGAATTAAGTCTTTCCATATTAGATGATGTCATCTTCTATTTTAACACTTCCTCTTGGTTCCAAAGCTGTCAAAAGTTCCCTAAAATAATGATAATGACCACTCCTTTTAGAAGCCCTCCCCCAGGCATTTCCTGGAGGTAATTTGAATGCTTATTTGTCTTACATATAACAAAGGGCAGTGAGATAAACAAATTCAATGCGCACCTTAATTAAAAATTTCCAATTTTTTTTTTAGCAATTATATCAGTCTGTTGAGTGGCTAGAAGCACTGCTAATCCCCAGATAAAACATTTTTTTCCAATAGTTGTCTCAAACTTCCATATTTAAAAGTCATTGAGAACCACTCTAAGTGAAAAATCCATTGGAAAATGCTGCTGAATGCACTGGGAATCCTGGAGCAAGCCTTACCAATAAAGCATGAAGATGTATTTGTATCAGAGTGTCATGGTCTCCATAAGGCTGCATTTCACTGTAGCAGGACCTATGTGTCAATGTGGTCTCTCGCAGCCTCCCTGGCTTCTCCCCAGATACCATAGGTATGCTCCAACCTCAACAATGAAAAATGTTCCCAGCATTGTCTAATGTCCTGGGGCTAGGAATTATTGATGCATACAGACACTTGAGAAGAAAATTGATTCAGTTTAGATCCAGATATAAAGTAGGTAGAGCTAGCTCCAGTTGAACAATCTTTGAAATGTATGGGAGGTTCATGGTCACATCCAGGTCTTCCAGCATGCACTATACCATTGCAGGACTCATATGACAGAAGGGGAAATTGGGGTCCTTTGGTGGGTTCTTAGTCTTAATAATAAATGAACTTACAAACAAACTAAAAAGTCAATGACAATTTCATTAGCATTCAAAAGAAAACCCTCAAGATCAGGCAGGCTGCAAACCTTAGGAGCTGCCTGTAGAAGAGTGAAACAGAAAAAGGAAAAAGTCCTTTCCATTTGAGCAGAGATAGAGGTCAGGCACATGGAAGCCATATGGCATGGGGAGAACGTAGATAAAGAGGACCTGAAATGCTGAGGAAACCAATGTTAAGAAACGTTAGAAAATAGATGGAGGGAAAGGAGTTACACTTTACAAATCAGAAATGTGGGTAGACTCACGGAGGCCTCGTGGTTGCAGCCTGGTGAGGACTTGCTAGTAGGGATTCTGGGAAAGAAAGCATTAGGGACTCTGCTTGTCTTATTTTGGCTTAAAGTAAGCCTGTCTTTCTACTGGGTCCTGGTCACGTGATTGAATTTGTCCAACCAGATTATTAGGCCTCCACCCAGGACAAAGATTTTACTCTCTTGAACATTTTTTTTCTACTTTAACATCATCCAGAATTGAACATTCTCTATCCCATGGGTAGGTAACAATATATTTGCTGATTTACACATGAGCCTAGACAAAATCACAGTGCTACTGAAACCTGAAACCAAGAAGTCAGACTTAAGAGACAAGACAAGTCATCCTAAAATGATGCAGTTAAAAATAATCAGAGACGTTAATATTGTACAGCATTTTCTCTTAGTTGTCTTTTATAATCCCAAAATAATCCACCCTTGAACTGGAATTTCCTTAGTGCTAACAGATGAGGATGATTGAACCTATTCCAATACATGCAGCCTTGGAAATTGAAGATAATGAGAATCCTTAAAGATGGTCACTTCACAGAGTAGGAAACAAACCTTCTTCCAGCATCTCTAAATATATGCATTTTCCAGACTAGGGTCATAATTTGAATCCATCATCATTGTTAGATGAGTATTAATTTTTTGTTATGAATTTACTAAAATAATCTGCTGTTTTTTCTAGCATAAAGTGAACTAGAGAGTTCCCAGTGGCACAGAAAGACCTCAGGAGGAAGTGGAGAGGATTCTCAATTTTCAAAATTGTTTTATACTTAGGAAAATGGAACAGGCTAAATTGTTTCCCTGCTAAACCCAACAAATAGGAGAGGATTCTAAGCTAAAGAAGCAACATGTCCTCTTGAGAAAAATCAAAAAACATGTACTGAATTCCTTGATTTCCATTTTTCCTCTAATATTCAAAACTGAATACAGCAGGAAAAAAATCATAAATGACAGTAAATACAAGAGTAAAAGGGGCCATAACACACATGCATGCATGCATGGTCCAGCTAGAGGACCAGAAGGGCAGCTAAGCAAGATAGAGCATAGGTGCTCTACTCCAGCTAAGTACAAAAGGCAAAATCTGGCCCTCCTTTCCTCCAGCGTATATCAGTACAAGGCTCTGTGAAGCTGAAAGCAGTCCATAAATACACCCTCACATCATACATACCAGCATTGGTGTAAGGGTGAGGAAGCCAGAGCTAATACCTGACCCAGTAGTAAGGGGAGGCCCTATTCTCTGTTGTTCTGTCTTCTTCCTTGCATATAATGGGATTTGTGCCATTTGTTTTCAGCTCTGACTTCCTGTCTAGTCCATTCTTCTGTCAGGCTTTTGCGTTAAGCTTTGATCTTGGATACTTTCACCTTCAAATTTCCCATTTGATATCCTTACATCTTGATTCTTTGCCCAAGCTATCTGCATAGTCAAGTTCATCTCTTACTGTTACAGAAACACCTATGTGATCCTGTATTTTCCCTTTATTATTTATCCTAGTAGCTTTCCTATCAATGGGGCATTAATTTGTGGTTTCTTAACAGTTTGTCAAGAGATATATTTGGAGATTTTAGTGAGAATTATATTTTACTTATAGAATTTTTAGAAAAAATAATATTCCTATAATATTAAGTAAAGGATTAGTTTAAAAAGTGGCTGGCAGAACTTACTGTGGGACATTTTATTGTACGTGTAATTCATCAAAGCAGTGACGATGTGCAAATCACATTGAATATGTTTACAATTTTCATTTTATAATTCACTGCCTGAAAAAGAGGACTTAATAAATAAAGTCCACGTGCACAAACTTACAGTCATATTGTAGTAAGAGGTTTCTGGCCCAGACTTTTGGGCCTAACCTCAAGGTTTTAGGACCCACAGACTCACAGTCCTGCAGTCCCACAGTCCCACAGAGACACACAAATGCTTTCAATAGTTTTAGGCTGATCGGTCTAAGGCCCAGGCATATAACTTGCTGGCTCTCTACCTTTATTCTAACCCATGACTCTTAACCTGTTCAGCCACACGCTCGGTACCTTTTCTCAGTGCAACATAGTTGTCCTCTGCATCTTCCTGCTTCTCTCTGGCATTCTGCTCTGTGCTTCCTGTTCTCAGAGTTTTCTTAGTCTGGTAGCCCTGCCCACACTTCCTGCCTGCCTTTGGCCAATCAGTGCTTTTTATTAAACCAGTGGGTGGGACAATTATTTACAATGAAACAACACAATCTCCCACATATCCCCTTTTCTCTTTTTAAAACAAAAAGAACTCCCCCCCTTATCTATAATAACTCATAAACAACACTGTAAATAAACACAAACATCCATAATCCATGTTTTGGGAATGTGGGCATCATTCTCTAGGCTACTTCCTGCTGAATGGGGATGATGGCAATCTCATGGGAATCCAAAGAAAAATGTAGGATTATGCACAAGTCTTTAGCAGAGTAGTCTGTAAGGCTGGGTCATCTCAGCCAGTCTCCTTGAAATTGTTCTTGATACAGAGCTCTGGAAACTTCAACAGAGGTGCTTTGAAATGTTGAATCATCTGGTTCATCCATTTCCACTGGAGATTTTTCAGGGGGTCTTCCTCTATCAAACTTTATGTTCTTTATCCACGAATAAATCCACAGCCTCTCATTTTCTGTGAAAATGATAAAAAAATACATCTTCTCCAAAGTAGCATATCTTTGCATTTCAGTTTTAAAGTAAACTCATTTACAAAATATATAGGTTGAATTAAATCAGCAGCATTTATAATCAATTGTATTTTAGTAGATTTTACTATTTCATTTTCAGTCAAGAAGCTTAAAGATAAGACAATAACATACAGTATCCAGAGGTTCTTTGTATTTTCCATCTTTACGTGGCTTATTTTAATTAATTAATTAATTAATTAATTAATTAATTAATTAATTTTACTCTGTTTCTTTTTTTGAGGGCTTTCTCTACCTTTTCTTTTCTTTCTCTAAGCCTATGCATATATATTTTCAACACACTTTAAACCGCTTAGACTTTTTACAAAAAAACTGTCTTTACTGTATATTTATTTCTTAACTTTTTCTGTCTCTGACCCCACCTTTGCTTGGCTAGGGTGATTGACTCCACCCAGATTCTTCAATTTCTTTCTGTTTCTGAACACACCTTTAATCTGCCAAGGACTCCTCTATTTCTTTCAATTTCTGAACACACCTTTAATCTGCCAAAGTTCAAGGTTGGTAGGATGGGTGGATAGTTCCACCTAGCTCCTAGTCTAACTTCATAGAATTTATCTTTTTAGCCTTGGTAGTCTGGGGAATTTTAGGGTCCATATAATTACCAAGTAAAGCTTTGCCATCTGCTGCTCATTAACTCCATTTAAGTATTTGGCAACAGGGCCTCTTAAAAGATTCACAAGTGTTTTGCCTCAAAACAGAGCTGATTCAAGAAAACATTGACACTAAGAAGCCATCTTTGATTCTGTTCCCTTTTTCTCCTTATGGACATAAACCTTAAATAAATCATTTATAACCTTTTCCTTATATTGAGGGTCCTGTGAGACTTCAGGAACCAGCCATTTTACACCTTAAGGTGTACTTCAAAAGCCTGCCATTGTAGCTCAAGCCCATGTGCCTCACCATGGTGTCTCTGTATCAAGGCTCATGTGAGAGACATAACTCAGAAGCTGCTTTGGGCTCTAGACCATTTTTTAAGCTTTCTATGGCTTTATGTGTGTATATTTTTTACCCACATTGGGCTGCCATTTGTAGTGAGAGGTTTCTGGCCCAGACTTTGGGCCTAAACTCAAGGTTTAGGACCCACAGTCCCACAGTCCCACAGAGACACACAGATGCTTTCAATAGTTTTAGGCTGATCGGTCTGAGGCCCAGGCATATAACTTGCTAGCTCTCTACCCTTCATCTAACCCATGATTCATCCTGTTCAGCCATGCAGCTTGGTACGTTTTCTCACAGCAGCATGGTTGTTCTCTGCTTCTTCGAGCTTCTCTCTGGCATTCTGCGCTGTGCTTCCTGTTCTCAGAGTATTTTTAGTCTGGTAGCCCCGCCTACACTTCCTGCCTGCCTTTGGCCAATTAGCACTTCTTATTAAACCAGTGGGTGTGACAATTATTTACAATGTAACAACATAACCTCCCACATCATATATACAAATTCCACCCTTTGAAGCCCTCCACATAGCTGCATTTCTTTGGCTTCAGTTGTTCATACATATCCCTCCTCTCTCTCCAGAAAATTAAGGCTCCAGAAAACCTGACTGGGATGACATGAGAATGAAGTAAGGGCAGACACACATACAGAAAAGCCAGTTTCAGATGCACTGTGCTCCCTCTGTTGAACCAGAACCAACAATCTGAACTATCAGCATGTGTAGTAAGAGGTTTCTGGCCTGGAATTTCCAGACTAGTCTCAAGGTTTAGGCCTGCAGACCCAGAGACTTATAGAGACACACTCAGATGATTACCATAGTTTTAGGCTGATCGGCCTCAGACCCAGGCATATAACTTGCTAACTCTTTACCCTTAATCTGACCTATGACTCTTATCCTGTTCAGCCATGTGGCTCAGTACTTTTTCTCAGAGTAGCATAGTTGTCCTCTGCTTCTTCGGGCTTCTCTCTGGCATTTCTGCTCTGTTCTGCCTGTTCCTAGAGTCTTCTTAGTCTGGTAGCCCCACCCACACTTCTTGTCTGCCTTTGACCAATCAGCGCTTTTTATTAAACTCATAGGCAGGGACAGTTATTTACAATGGAACATCATAATCTCTCTACAAGCATGATTATTATGTACAGTACAAGAAGGAGGCCTAGATAGTCTTAGTGAGACATCTCTATAGTGGAGCAGTCTCAAGTTATAGTCATCCAGAAGGAGGAAGCTTCAGTTGCTGGTTTTTGCACATGCTAGTCAATCATTTAGAAATTCTCCTACTTAGACCAGAGAAAGGTTTTGCCATGCCTCAAACCCCACCACAAAGAAAGTCTAAGATTTTTGCCAATAATACACACACTCATCCAGGACTTCTTCCACACCTTACACACGCATTTGAGGCTTCTTCCATATTTCACAGTACCAGATGTGTACTTCTCTTTTTCCCACTTGGAACCTCCTGATGCCTAGCTTCCTGTTCTCAGAAGACTTTCTTCTGTTTTAGTAGCTTTACCAACAACCCCATCCTTGCTCACAAAGCCTATAGACATGCCACTTGGACCTGTACTCAATCCCTTCCAGAGGAAATGCACAGTTATTGTCCACAGTTAGTTTTATTAACTGACCACTGATCTATATTAAACAGGCCTGCTTTTTTTTGTTCCTTCCTTTATTCTCATGATTTTTTCCTATCTTCCCTTGTTATAGTTTGCAAAAAATCCTCGGTGGCAATGCATTATGTTAAAGATATCTCTTATATTCTAAAAGACTGGCACTTTCTGAACCTTAAGACAGACTCAATAATACACCTTGAGGTCACTTAAAACTTAAGTCTGCTATTCTACTGGGTACTCAGCTTGCTTGTTTAGCTTTCTGTTAAGAGAACACTGTAACAACCTTACATTATTTGGATTTCCTATGTAATCAGATTTTTATATACTAAGCCAATGCTTAGCAGGAAATCTTAAATCATGTACTCTTCCATGCTCCTGACTGAAGAGAAATCATTGTGTGTTTGGGGGGTCAAAATAGGCTAAAACCAGCATTATAAATAAACATCTACCATAAACATTGAAAGAAATGTATGGATATTATTTGATAAATAATGATGATTGTAATACTCTTTGGTATCAGGGTCAGTTGGAATAAGAAACTTCTGTAACACATCCCTCTTTCCTTCCCCATGTGATGCTCTCTGTACTGTTTAATAAAAAAGATCAAAGCTCTAGGTGACACACACAAAAGCACAGAGACAGGGTCAGGCAGACTGACAAGATATCACTTGGTTATGAACAGACTCAAGATGACACATGAGACTCACAGGGAACAATGGAAGACATGAAGAGAGAAGATCTTGACTAGCACCTGCTGTGCCAAAGCTGAGAGCTGCCCTGTCACCTGCAGCTGCCTGACATCACTGTAGGTGAGCAGCACATTCAGTGCCTCTCACACACATGGATCTTTGCTTCTGGGACCTTCCTTTTCTATTCCTTGGCTCCATATTTTTCTCTTCCACCTTCTGCTTCCCACATCTGCAGCTCTCAACCTGTTAGCATCACCCCAACCCTGGGGGTAATTTCTCAATCATCTAGCTTACTGCTCCTCAACCTTCTTAATGCTTAAACCCTTTAATACAGTTCCTCATGTTGTGGTGACTCTCAACCATGATATTATTTCATTGCTACTCTATAATTTTCATTTTTCTAATGTTAGGGACCATAATGTAAATATCTTATATCTGTCCCCCCCAAAGGGATAGGTTGAAGACCGCAGATCCAGCTGCTGCTCCAGTCCTTGTCTACATACCTCTGCTCCTTCCCGGTACATCCTGCTCTAACCCTCACTATTAAGAAGCATGGCTACTACTCTTTGCAGTTGCCAAAGTGCACCATGGGCATCTCACTAGCATCATTCTCTACTTCTCATTTGGTGGCCACAGAGACCTCAGATGCCTGCCCTGTCTACATTTTGACCCTCCTGCTTTAGTTTTTTCTTTTCACTGACCACCTACAACCAGTGACTGAGCCTAGAAGGTGTTTTAAATTAAGATTTGCTTCTCAGTTATTTTATTTCCAAGACCCTTGTACTTGCCAAGCCCCTCCTCTTCCAGTGGTTAGGTTTTGTTATCTTTTGCAGCATTAAAGGTCAACTGTGGGCTCACTGATCTTCCATACAAGCTAAATTTTACTGTGGTAGGATTCCTGGACCCTGTGTATTTAAATATATATTGTGGCACCAGCAATTAATTGTGTGATAATTTTTGAGGTCATATTTTAACAAACTTTAAATAAGATCCAAAAGCAGGATCAGGGCTACCTTGGTAGCCACTGTAGTACAATAGGGATGAAGCACTGTCCATTTGCATTCCCAAAGTGGGTATCCCTGAGAAGAGAATCTTGTGGAAAGCTTGTCAACTGTAAGAGAACATCACTATTGCTCTTCAATTTTAACGTCCTTTCTGCAGAGCAGAAAGTGAGGCCAGGGTCATGACGATTCTTAGATGCTGTTCCAAAACCTCAGCTAGTCCAGGGGCTATCAGAGCTGTTGGCTGAGGCAGGGCTTACTCATGGAAAGGTACCCACCTTTGTGCACAGGGTACAGTCCCTGTTCATGTCAGCATCCCTGAAGTATGCATTATGTGTTCATCTAATCACTGATGAAAGGAAAGAAGTAAGAAAAGAAGATGGTACCCCTGGGAAACTGCTTTAGGTTTACAACTTGATGGTGATATTCTGTCTCCTGGGATAGATGGCCAGGAGTTCAGCCTATTCAGATGGAGTCTGTATCATGGTTCAATGGCTATGAGTTAGATAGCATAAGAAGGTAAGGTGCACACAATTTTAGAGCTGCTTTTCTGGAGTTATGTAGATCTTACCAGGTACTTCCCAGATGGTGGTTTGCTTCTCTTGGTAGAGAAATGCACATGCTTATTATGCCAGTCCTGAGCTGTAGCTGTAGGTTAAAACCTTTCCCTTTTATTTAGACACAAAGGGGGAAATGTAGGATTTTTTTTACACTGCATGAAGATGTGTCTATGTTTTGCCCCACCTGCTTAAGGCATCAGATTCCTTTAATAAAATGCTAAATGGCTAATAGCTAGACAGGAGATAATAGTTAGGACTTTGGACTAAGAAAGGAACTGAGGGTTAGAATTTGCATGAGAGAAGTCATTGAGCAATGGATCACGTTGAATGTATGGTACTGAAAAAAGGTAATGATAATAGAATCACATGCAAAACACATAAATAGAAATTAATTTAAATTATAACAGTCAGTTGCAAACAAGCCTAAGATAAGACCAAGTATTCATAAATAATAATAAATCTCTGTGTCATTATTTGGGGCTGGTGGTCAAAAAAAGGTCTAACAAGAAAGTCCTAGAGTAGAACTTACTAAAGCCACATTTTCTAAGTCAGCATAATTTATAACTGCAATCTAAATACTTATCCTTATAGTCACAGATAAATGTAGCTTCCATCCCTCATCAAATAGCCTCTTTGTTCATCAAAAACTATCACAGAAAGCCACAAGTGTTCAAAATGTAAATATTAACTGACTATGATAAACCCATTCCAAATTAATAAGTTTATAACATAACATGTACACTTGAGGCTCAGTGAGCATCAAGGAAGAAGGAGCATAAAGAGTAAGAGCCGGAGGATCAGAACATACGCTGTGGAGTAGTCTCTTAAACAAAAGAAATAAGAATTCAGTGAGCCTAAGGATGTGGGGTTGGATATTTGGACAGTTAAGTAGAGAAGAGGGGTGAATGGTTTAAAATACAGTGTATGAGACTCTCAAAGAATTACTGAAATACTGTATTATTATAATATAATTTTATGCTATATGCATTTTTAGTAAAATGTTTCAGCTATAGCCCTCAAATAAAAAGAATAAAATCTTGTATGTGCTGTAAAAAAAACGACAAGTCTGAAACACATTGTACTAAAGTGAGGTATATGAGATGTAGGAAAACAGTGCAGAATGCCGTCCACCTGATGAGGAAGCTAAAAGATCAATATGAAAATAGAACAGTTATTCCTAAAGATCGGAAAGGGTACTGTGGAGAATAGAAGAGAGAAGGTAGATTTGATCAGTATACTCTCCCTGCATGTATGCACTACCACAACAAAGACCACTGATATACAAGGCACCTTAGAAAAAAACTAAGGACAAGGCCACCACGTGCACATTTCAGCTTCCCATGGAGAGTGGCTGAGAAAACTTCAAAGGAAGTTTGGAATCTGAAATTGTTTTATGCTTTGATATAGAGTCTGATTAAGTTCCCATGTTGGCCTTAGAGTGCATCCTAGGCTGGCCTGGACTTTCTGTGTGAAAAATCAGGCATTGACTTGCTTTATATACTAGAGAAAGTTGTCTCTTGCTAAGTAATGAGGGCAACACATAACAAAGTTCTGAAGGTTTAAACTGGATCTACTTGGTTTTTTAATTTCCTATGGAAAAATGAGTTTTCAGCAGCAAGGTAGCTGGCTGCTTCAGCAACATGCTAATAGAGCTCAAGGTTAGGAAGTGTGTCCTTTCCTATCTAAGGCTCGAGCAAACCTAACCAATCTGTGACTTCAAGTCATCATTCTAGAACTAAGAACATAACAAGAATTGCAGTGTGGGGCTGAAGTAAGGATCATATAAAGTTGCCAGAAAAAAACTTAGGTCACTGATGCAACCTTCATTGTTCATAGTAAATGCTCCTTACACACTCAATATTGTTAGGTACAAATTTTTCTTTGTACAGATCACTGCCTTGCTATTATCAAAACAATAATAATATATACTACATGGCAAACAAAGTTGTCTGCAATTGTTTGCTTCTTCCCTGCAGAAAATTTTGGAAATGTTTTATGCATGTATATATTATGTATTTTGTGGTAGGACAATTCTTCATAGCATTGGACACAAAGCTTAAAATCAGACAGGGCATACTAAATTTCAATGCTGGAAATAATAACTACTTTCATGCTATGTTATTTAGTAAGTTTCTCTCTATTCACTGTATTTTTGAGGGAGGGGTTAGGGAGGCAGTTCTGAGTGGCATATAACTGTTCTTTGTGGGGCCTGTATTATAGTGAAGACTCCCAGGTGAACCCCTTAGGAAAGTTTGATGGAGTGATGGGCATAAAAATTAGCTGGGTTATCCCCAAAATAGAAACAAGGCTTGGTGGCTTGGACTTAATTCCAGATATCTATAATCTAATCAAACATTCAGAGAATATTGAATCAGGAAATGTCCAACTTGACCTTCTATTTTGCAAATAAGAAAAATTATTGTAACTCACAGGGTTACATTAGGTAAGCCTATTAGTTACTCTATTCTCCTTTCAGCTTTCATAGAACATTCCACTACTATGAAAGACAGCTAGCAGGAAGTTTATTGGTCAGTACCAATATGATTTCCCCATGTCCTATGACCAAAGTGTGTGGTGTTTAGGGCCTTACCACCAGTTTTAGATGATAAATCATTTGCAGTAGCAATAACATGCATTGTTTAGAGACTATTCAGCACAATCCTGATCCACATGATCTTGTGGTGATATTGTCACAAATGTTATGGGGGTAACTCCACTTCCTAATTGGATATAAGGTCCATCCCAAAGGAATAAACATATGTCTTGGATTTTAAATATATCTAAGAAACTATGGCCAGGGAGCTCATAGGCCCCAGCAATTCAATAACATTTTTTTCTCCAAATAAACAGAGTATCCAACTGTGGAAGTGGGTGAGGTGTAATGTGGGCATATGTTTCTGTGGGAATATGTTTCAAATTTAAGAAAAACCAGTCTGAGATATCAGAGGGATCTACCCACAGTCAGTCTAGGAGGATCAGAGAGTGGTAACTCACACCTTTAAATCCAGCCACAGAGAATGTCTGAGAGTGGTGACCTATGCCCTTAATGCCAGAAAATCTGAGTTTGAGGTCAGCTTAGTTTAAGGAAGGAGTTCCAGGTTCCCAGGCAGGCAGTGGTGGTGTCATGCCTTCAATCTTAACCTGGATGTGAAACAACTGAGTGAAGAGGATATGTAAGGCAGGCATAGAAAGACAGAGAAGGCAAAAGAAGCCAGGAGGAAGGAGGCTGATGAAGCTGAAAGACAGCTGGGTGAGATTCGACTGTGGTGTTTACTCTCTCTAATATCTCAGCCTTTCCCTGGGATCAGGCTCTGAGTTTCCTTTATTCATGCAAAACTTGGCATCCAACTTTGGGGCACAAACTCCTCCCCTCCCCACCAAAAAGTGGCACTATCCAGCCAGAGCAACACGTGGCTGGAGGAGTAATTACCAGCTGGCTAGGCTTTCTGTTCTGAGTTAGCCTCCAGTCTTAGGCAGACCACCACACCTGTTTCACTTTCATCTGCTGAAGTTTTTCAGACAGTGGCCTCTCTCTCCTGCTGGGTTTTGGGTTGTTTCTTTTATTTTTTCTTTTCTCTCTTTGGGCTGCTGTCATGCTAGGTAGCAGCCCTACTTCACAGTCATTTGAATCACCATAGACAGCAAATTGGTGAGAAAATTGAATCTTTTTTTAAAAGGGGGGATTTTTTTAAGACAATGGAGGGTATTTGGTCCATCTGTGGTCTTTCTCTAGATGATGTGATTTTAGAGCTAGTGAAAGAAAAGATAAATAAAGAATATGGGACTATTACAATGTTTATTATGAATATCTTTTGTATGATTTCTGTTTTATCATTTTAAAAGTCAATTAATGTAAATGCCAAGAAAACAGTGTTTAGGAAGCCTGTCGAGAAAGAACATGAAGATGTTCAAATTCAAACAGAGGATGAAAAATCAATTTCAGCAAGGTCATCTAAAATTTGACCAAAACAGGAAACATTAATATACCTAGTAACCGTTAATGCCCCAAGGGGGCTTTTGAAAGCCCCCATATCAAATCCAATCCAATCTTACCCTGCCATTTTGGAGGAAACACCTTCGCAGAACAATTAAAAAAAACCTATTTTAAAAAGACATACTACAATGAATGATAGAAAATCTATAGAAAAGAAAAACTCAGGAAAAATTATAAAGCAAATATTTTGGCAACCTTCTATCCATGAACAAAGGCCAAAATTAAAAGTACAAATAAATTTATGTTTTTATTGAAGGCTTATTGAACACAGGAGTGAATGTAGCAATAATTTCACTAGAGTCAGGGCATCTAAGTTGGCCCCTTCAGGAGATTAAAGTTCAGTTTGGGGGAATGGGTCAATATCCCAGGTAAAACAGAGTACAGGATGGCTTGATTGTATAGGACCAGAAGGACAAAGAGGAATATTAAAGCCATATGTGGCTAATATTGCATAAATTTTAATGCGGATGAGATTTACTACAACAATGGAACACACAGATTAATATTCTTCTAAAAACAAAAATAAATCATAAACTTGTCGCACATAACCTCACCAGCAAGGACAACGAGACACCAGGCTCTTCTTTCAGCAGTTTATTCAGGAACCTTGAATAGAGCTTCTGCTGCTGGGGAAAACCCATTCCCAGCTAAATACCTTCTGGACTGCCAATCATGAGGCGCCACGTGGGCCATGCCAATAGATCCAGGTGCTCGGAAGCAAGCCACACCTGGAAGCAAGTCACGAGAGCTTAGCCTTAGCCAAATAAGGAGTTGTTTATCTCAGAGAGCGCTCACCATCGGGAAGGTGGAAGGCAGAAGCCAGCACCATCTTTAAGGTGTGGCCATGCAGCTCTCTACAGTTCCCCCTTTTTGTTTTTATAAAGGAATTAGCAGGTGAGTGCAGAGGTCTACTCTCTGTTGTGCAAGGAACATTATCCCAAGACTCCTTTTGGGGCGTCCCCCTAGGGATTATAGGACTCGTTCGACACCCATTTTTCACAGAGGTGGGACATTAGGGTGAGAAACCCACATGCAAGCAGACATGCTCTCCTTGAGCCCTCCAAAACATAGCTGAGGTGCTCAACTGCAGTGCACTAGCCTCGCAACCTGCAAAAAATATTACTCTTTTAAGGCAGCTAGCCAAACATAGGGAGACTGTCCAGCATCAATGGCTATAAAGGCTTGGGCAATCATGGCCGCATCCTGGCACTGTCTGGTCCTAATGCGGCAAAGGCACCACAGGCAGACCCCAGAGACCAGTGCCATCAGGCCAGACATAGCTACTAGTCCCGCCCACTCCTTCAGATGATCCATGGCAATGGTGAACCAGGTAGCCAATCCCTCTGCCATTCTGGCATCTATCCAGGTCGAGTTGACAGTCACGATGGCCACCCGGAGATCTTCCATCAATTTTTTGAACTGTCCTGTCCAATTACCTGAAAGATAACTTGACAACTGTTGAGATAAATTTGTAGCATGGGTAAAATTCTCATATTGTATAAAGATTATTCAAGGTTTAGGCTTTTGACTACTTGCAACAAACACAAAAGAAGGACAAACACACACAGGAGTGGGCTTATCACACCCTGGATTTGTGGAGGCTATTACTCCTATATCCAGGCCACTCCTTTCCAACTGTCCCAAAGTCTGGGAAGAACTCCATGAAAATTGACCAACTCCATGTAGCCCACCAGCAAGCATGGCCAAGGGCTCAGGCACGCTCGAGCCAAGCCACTCCAGTCACCAGGTGTCATACAATGCCTGTTCAGAGCTTCCACCTGAGCTACAGTAAAAGAAGCCATGATGCCATAAGTTCTAACTGCTTGCAGCTGCTCTAGGGCTGCCTGTCTACTCTCCACTGCCTCACTATAGCATTGGTCCTCGAGGCAGCTTCGGATCAGTTTCCAAATGGGTCTCACTCTGGCTTTGAGTGCTCCTTGTTCATAAGCAAAATCTAGGTCTCTCCCTAATTTCTCCCATGAGGGGACTGTAAGGCTCCCAGTTACAGCGAACCATGGGGCAACAATGTCACACTCCTCTAGGAACCTTTCTAGGGTTTTCTTTTCTAATTTTAAATGTTTTGAATGAAGTAGCTCCTGTAGAGCCAAAAAAATTGGGTGCAAAGGAGAAGCACCCATAGCAAAATCCTTTTCTCTTTCACTTTTGAACTCGCTCATCAGCGAGTCTTATCCCAGTCTCTCTTTATCTACAGAGAAGAGCAAATTGTCCCCCCCCCAGCTTTTGTCGCAGATCCCCAACTTACCTGGGGACTCTCCGGTGTACCCCCTGACCACCGAAAGTTCTGGGCTTTTGTTGACCGTACGGCGAACACATATTCTCCCCATACGGGCCACGACTTGTCACGCGCAACCTCGCCAGCAAGGACAACGAGACACTAGGCTCTTCTTTCAGCAGTTTATTCAGGACCTTTGAACAGAGCTTCTGCTGCTGGGGAAAACCCATTCCCAGCTAAATACCTTCTGGACTGCCAATCATGAGGCGCCACGTGGGCCATGCCAATAGATCCAGGTGCTCGGAAGCAAGCCACACCTGGAAGCAAGTCACGAGAGCTTAGCCTTAGCCAAATAAGGAGTTGTTTATCTCAGAGAGCGCTCACCATCGGGAAGGTGGAAGGCAGAAGCCAGCACCATCTTTAAGGTGTGGCCACGCAGCTCTCTATATAAACTAGCACATGTTTCCGGAAAAAAAATAAAACATTAGAAGTTATTATGAGAACAGTCACAGACAATTCAGGTTATACAGAAACAAGGCAAAACAGCTGCTGATCTTTCAAAAACACACACAGCACTACCTCTAAATTGGCTAATAGATGGCCTATCTGGATTCATCAATGGCCTCTAACAAAAGAGAAATTGCAGGCCTTAGAGAAGCTGGTACAAGAACAATTAAATACTCAGCATATAGAAGAATCAACCAGCCCTTGGAATTCTCCTGTATTTGTTATTAAGAAGAAGTCTGGAAAGTGGAGAATGGTTAAAGATCTAAGGGCAATAAACAAGGTGATCCAGCCAATGGGCTCTCTACAGTCTGGGATTCCTTTGCCTTCTCTGTTACCTAAAGAATGGCCTATTATAGTTATTTATTTATTTATTTATTTATTTATTTATTTATTTATTTAAAAGACTATTTCTTTACAACACCTTTACAAGAACAAGACAAAGAAAGATTTGCCTTTACTGTGCCCACTTATAATAATTCTCAACCTATAAAGATTTATCAGTAAAGAGTACTCCCTCAAGGAATGGTGAACAACCCAACTCTGTGCCAGTATTTTGTACAAAAGCCAGTAGAACAAATACAGAACAAATTCCCACAATCTATAGTTTATCATTACATGGATGACATCTTATTGTCCGATTCAAATATTGATACCTTAGAAAAAAATGTTTGAAGAAGTGAAAAACAAATTGCTGGCTTGGAAATTACAAATTGCCCCAGAAAAAAATACAAAGAGGGGATTCCATTAATTATTTAGGCTAAAAAATAGGCCAACAAAAAATCAGAAGAGATTGAAGACACTTAATGATTTTCAAAACTACTTGGAGACATTGCCAATTTGTGACCCACTATTAGAATTAAAAAATGGTGGACTGAGAAATTTATTTAAAACTTTAAATGGTGATAAGGACTTTAGGAGTCTGAGAGAATTGTCACCTAGAGCTGAGAAAGAATTGGCTTTGATGGAAAATCAATTACAGGATGCACATTTGGATCATGTGGATCCAGACCTTAATTGCATTCTAGTTATCTTGCCCTCTAAGCATTCTCCTACAAGAATTTTAATGCAAAGGGAAAAAGTTATATTGGAATGAATATTTCTTCCACATAATCTGAGTAAAAAATAAAAGACTTATGTGGAAATGATTTCTGAAATGATTTTTAAAGGAAAATTAAGACTTTGTTAATTTACAGGAATGGATCCAGCAGAAATTGTTGTACCTTTCACTAATGAAGAAATTGACCAATTATGGGTATAGAGGGAACCTTGGCAAAAAGCCTGCAGTAATTTTTTGGAAGAGATTAACAACAAATATCCTCAAAGCAAAAGAAATGAATTTCTAAAGAAAACTAATTGGATTCTTCCTCGTATTGTATGACATAAACCAATTTCTAGAGCCCCTACATTTTATACCGATGCAAACAAATCAGGAAAGGCAGGCTACAGATCAGAACATATAAGTAAAGTGGCTCACAGCCCTTATAATTCTGTTCAAAAGTCAGAATTACAGGCTATTGTGATGGTATTAATGGATTTTACTGAACCTCTTAACACAATCACTGACTCTCAGTATGCAGAAAGAGTTGTTCTACACATTGAAACGGTTGATTTTTATAAATGATTATTCAGAATTAACTTTATTATTTGTACTGTTACAAGAAATAATAAAGACTAGAAATCATCCCTTCTATATAACACACATTGATCCCATACAGGTCTGCCAGGTGCTTTAGCACAAGGTAATGATGAAATTGATAAATTATTAATAGGAAATGTACTAGAGGCCTCAGAATTTCATAAAAAGCATCATGTCAATAGAAAAGGATTAAAAAAAGATTTTTCTATCACTTAGCAACAAGTCAAAGAAACTGTAAAAAGGTGTCCCACCTGTTCTTTCTATAACCAAACTCCATTGCCAGAAGGAACTAATATCCTAAAGGTATACATAGAAATGAAATCTGGCAGATGCATGTATTTCATTTTACAGAATTTGGAAAATCAAAATATGTCCATTATACAGTAGATACGTTTTCAGGATTTCAATGGGCATCTACTTTGAGTTCAGAAAAGGTTGGTTCTGTAATCACACATTTGCTACAAGTTATGGACATCATAGGAATACCTATATAAATTAAGACTGACAATGCTCTGACATAAGTCTTTAGTAAAATGAAACAAATTTTTGCTTACTATAATATAAAGCATATTACAGGAATATCACACAATTCTACAGGGAAAGCAGTCATAGATCAAATCGAACTCTAAAGGATATGCTAAATAAATATAAAGGAATAAGAAAGATCCCCAGAGATAGACTACTTAACTTTGAATTTTCTCAATGCTAATGAGAAAGGAACAACAGCTGCTGAAAGGCATTGGACCATAGAAAAAACAGCTGAGCTAAATCAGCCTGTTTACTTCAAAGATGTACTAACCTCTGAATGGAAGCCAGGGTATGTGCTACATTGGGGAAGGGGTTTTGCTTTTATTTCCACAGGTGAAGAAAAGATATGGATACCATCAAAATGAATAAAGACTCAATTTAAACCAGAGAAACTTCATGAAAATAAGAATTGATGGCTCATCTGATGTGGGAATGCGTTTATGTATGCTGTGAATCTCAATCTTTAAATAAAGGAGCTGTTTTGGGTCATGGCAGGCACCATAGAAGAAGTGGGAGGAGAATTCAGAGTTTAGGTAGGAGAAGCAGGGCGGAGTCAGAGACAGACCGAGCCAGCCGCCCAAGGAGCAACATGTAAGGAGCACGGGTGAGCTACGGGCCACGTGGCCAACAGATTAATAGAAATGGGTTGATTTAAGATGTAAGAGCTAGCTAGCAATGTGCCTGAGCCATAGGCCAAACAGCATGAAGTTAATGTAAGCGTCTGAGTCGTTTCTGGGGACCCGGGCGGCTGGGCGGCTAAGCGGTCTGGCACGGCAGGTCTGTGGGTCTTGGATCTCTAGCCGCCCGGGACCCGAGAACCCACAGGTCTGTGGGTCTCCAGACCTCTGGCATCCGGGACCCGACAAACCCCACTACTACAGATGGCGCCCAACGTGGGGCGATTATCCACTTAATGCCTGAGAAAGTTTAAAAAGGGTTTTAGCAAAAACTGAGCAAAGGCAGCTTCCAAGTTGTGTATACGAAACAGGTCTCTGTAAAAAAGAGCGTGGCCGACAGGTCACATTCAAAATGGCGCCGGCGGACTGGCGGCAGGCAGTGTAAGCAGCAATCAGGCGGGTTCCTGAATCTCACAGAAGACATGGTAGCATGTGATTGATTTTAGATTTCTGTTTATTTTGAACAAAAAAAGAAACAAATTTTCTTCGTAGCAACATTTTCTTGGGTGTGCTCTGTTTATGGTCCGTTTAAGAAAACTTAGTGATTCAGCCTAATTTGCAAAAACTGTGCTTCTTTTTAGAGACTGTATTTTAAAAGCTCTTAAGATTAAAAGATGACTAAGGATTCACAATAAAACAGATTCAGATAAAAAGAAAAACCTGTAAACGGGTTACAATGTTTATAAAAGGTACATAGGCTTGAAAGAGAAAAGAAAGAGGTTAGAAAAAGTTTTTAAAGCGAGAAATAGAGTAATAAAAATATAATAAGCCACGTAAAGATGAAAAATAGACACAAAATCTGGATTTTGGTTGTTATTGTGTTTTCTTTTAATTTTTTAACTGTTAATGAGCTAACTGCAGAAAGACAATGGATTACAAATACAAAGGCTACTAAGTTAAACAAGAATGTATTTTTTAAAGGTATTTTGATTTCAAAATTTGTGTCTAAGGATTTATTGCTTTGGAAGAGTTCTGCATTTGTTTCCACAGAAGATGAGAACCTGTGGATTGCTTCCAGGCAAATATGGTTTCATCAACCAAGACCGCCTGAAAAAACCTGATGAAAAGAGATGAGCGGGTTCACAAGTCCCTGTTTCTCTTCCTTTCTACTTTCTATTGACAGTGGATGGTTCTTAAAGAGGAGTCAATTTTCTTTAAGAGTGTAGCTCCTGGTAGGATAATTGTGCTCCATATCCATATATATTTGGGCATCATTAATTTAACTCAGTGGGTTACTTAAAAAAATAAGACATGCAGTTGGAAGAGCTTAAAGATAGGAGATGACCTTTTAAAGAATTTGTGGGAAAGAGTTGGAGTGAATATGATCAAAATGCATTGTTGTATTTTGAAAATTTCTAAGAATTAAAACATTATATTTAAAAGGTTATATCCTAAAGTAGATATATGTCAATCTTTTGGGTTTTATTATTGAGACTCTGTAATAATACCCCCCCAGGCAAAGTGAGAACTGTGAAATGATGTGTACAATGCAGGTCATGACTGCTATACTATAATAGATGGATTTTTCTTCCAGTGTGGGGATTCAATAAAAGTTTTAGAAGTTTCAGAGATATCAGATGGAATCTACCCACATCTATGTGGGGAGTTAATAAATGCTCCAGAAGTTCTGGAGCTCTACCAGTCAGTCTAGGAGAATCATAGTGGTGGTGATTCCCAGCACAGGGAGTATCCTGGGAGTGGTGACCTTAATCCTTAATCCCAACTGAGTCTGAGTCGAGGTCATTTTAGATTATAGAAGGAATTCCAGGCTCACAAGCAGGGAGTGGTGGGGCCATGCCTTAACTTACCAAGAGAGCACTTAAAGCTTAAGGCAGGCATAGAGGGAGAGAAAGCCAAGCCAAGGGAAGCGAGGCTGAGTAAGCTGGAAGACAGCTGGGTAAGATTTGACCGTGGTGTTTATTCTCTCTAATATCTCCAACTTCTTCAGAGTTCTATCCCTAAGTCTCATTTATTCATGCGACATTCCAGTTTAAGAATGGACTTAGCAACTGACTTCACTTCAGTTTCCCCCCATATTGAAAAATAGTTCTATTTTCTTTACAAGTTTTCATGCAGATTCACTTCAAAAGGAAAGTAGTTTATGGAGAAAGATTGAAGTAGGCTATTTTATGATTATAGTTTAGCTTGAGTTTGTCAATGGCAAGCTGGGATGGACTCAGTTAAAGCAGGAAGATTTGATTCTAGAATCACTGTGGTATTAAGGAAAGAGTCCAGCGGGAGATGAGATCAACTGTACATAAAAAATTGCTGTAGAGTATTAACAGGACTGTGCCCTTTTCATGTCCTTGATGAGTTTCACTGGGCCACCTTGGATGTTCTCATTGGGGCTCAGACAGGGAAGCTGGACCCCACCTTAGATCCAGTAGGCATGATGTAGATCTAGATAGAGCAATGTGCTGACTACACTGGGCCCCATCCCACAGAGGCTAGAGTAGGAGACAGTGAGACAGAGCCACAGCACATCCTTAGGATGTCTGCATTTCAAAGAGAACATTCAGATCCCCATGGAGATAGCTTGAGTGAACCTACACACCATCAAAGGCAGAGCAAGGGCTGATAATTGTCAGCCTTTACTGCAACTGTTCTGTTGAGGTGCTTGAGGCTCTGCCTACTACTAGGTTTTCACTGGAACAAATAAATAATTTGTCTGGGTTTATCTGCATTGACTTATCTACACAGTCATTTTAAGGAGGATGTGATCACCATAGCAACATGACCCTACAAGAATCTGTGCTAGTATCTGGTGAACTCTCTCAGTGCAGAACTTCAGATGTAATTATTTTATGTTCAGAGTTCTCAGGCTTCATCAGTGGATTCTATCACTGAGTGATCCAATCAAAAGCAAAGAAAATAGGTTCTCCCAAAGTCTGGATGATGGTTACTGTGCATACATTTATGTACTTACATGTGTGTGAGTCACAACCAGTGTATCTTCTTTCTATAATACAGTGTCTCAGTAAATTAAATACTTTCAAGTGAGTTTTAAATGATTTTCTGTCTAATCCCAGAGTTAGCACCAGCAAATTTAAATTTAAAGAGAAGATACAAATTTAAGAGGCTGGAATACATGATTATACCCACAGATTTAGATCCCTGTCCCGAGCACTGTCTCCTTAATAGTGTCTTCCCTCTAGACAGCTTCCCACTCTGTGAACAAACAGAAGTCACATAGCTATAAATGGGTTAAATTGGCTCTGAAGAGGCTGTTCTGCAGACGCCTGTACATAGTTGCTCTTCCACTCAGCATATTGATAGACTGAGGCAGACTTGAATAGCACCAGTGCCTACCACAGTTTGTGTTACTCTATTTCCCAGGGGTAAAATGAAGCTTAGTGTGGCCTTTTAAGCTCCCTGTAGGAGGTACACCACCAATGCAGTTCTGAGTGTGTCCCTCCCTACAGGAACTTGACAGACCATAGTCTGAAAGCCTGAGGACTCTCATCCTTTGTTACTAGTTTTTGTTCTTAGGTATTGCATGTTTAGGTCCCTTTATGCTCTTATTTTTCAAAGAACTAAGTTCTCATTTGTAGAATGTAGCTAAACTTTTACCAGTGCGTCATGCTTATATGAATGCTCTTAGGGTCTCCTTCCATTCTTTTTTTCTTACCTAGAAGGTGGAGTCATATTTTGGTAGGGTTTTAGCTTACCTGTCTTCCATGTTATTTGAACTGAGACCAGTGTTGTGTGGTTGTGGATGTGATGCCTACATACTCATGGTATATTTGGACTCAGAAAATGAAGGAGGTCTGTGTCTCAGATACTTAGAGACTTACTATTTTTTATATGTAGCTTGGACTCTCAGTTCCATGCCCCTGAAAACAACTGACCTAAGCATAATCTGTGTTATTAGCCCTAGTTGGCTTGGTTTTCTATTTATTATCCTTCTTACATGTTTATTTTCCTAATGATTTACAAGTAAAGTAAGAGTTAGGAAGCCATGACAGTTATATAAATGGCCAATATTAACATGAATAATAGCCCAGAAGCTTGCTGCCTATTGCACCTATATCACATGGCTGTTTAAGTATTCTTTCTTACCATATTTTAAAGCAACTTGGTCCAACTTTACTAAAACCTGAAACATAAGATACAATTCAGGTAATATCCATTGCCTTTGATTTCAAAACTATATAAATCTGAATTATATTTTAGTATAGAATAATATAATGTGTATCAGTACAAATTGCAGTATAAAAGTTAAATTTAAAACTGAATCGTGTGGTCCTTACTAAATGAAATGTTTGCAGATGGTTTCTTTCTATGCATTATAAGCCAATATATTTTAAAAATTTCAAACACTGTAACTTGAGATAGCTCATGGTTACTATTACTGTTGCATAGAACATATTCATACCAAGGTCTGTCAGCTCCAAGCTTCCCAAACTCCTAGAAGTTAGAAGGTACTGTTTTTTTAGATGAATTAAAAAAAAAACATGCTTGTTATATCAGGGATAATTATATTCTCATATAACATTAGAGAACATTTTTCTTGCTGAGATTGTTGAAATGATGAATCTGAGCTAACTTTTTAATCTTCAATATCCAAGAGAGTTTCTTTGACTGAATTCTCATTTTGGTACAGTCTTTCAGCCTCAGAGATTTTAAATGTAATTTTTAGAATGGAGAACTGAAAATGAATACAGGAATTTATAAATATAAATTGGAAATGTGCTATCACTATCAAGTGAGGCTTGATTGTGCAGGAGTGTGGTCCAGCTACTCAGAAGGATGAGGAGTGAGGGTCACAAGTTTAGGGCCAGCTTGAGCTACAGAGTAAGTTTAGGGCTAACCTAGGCAACTTACTGAGACCTTGTTCAAAATTTAAAAGTTAAAAGGAGGGTTGAAGCTAGAGGTAGACTGCCTATCTACTATGCACAGACTTAGACTCGAGACTCTGGGTTCCACTTTCAGTATTGCCCAAAAGAAATACAAATTCTTCATGTTACATATCAAGTACTTATTCTTACTACTACTAAGTTTGTAGCCACATGTGTGGAAAGTCTGGCAAATTTTAACTCAATAGTTTTTGTTTCCATTGACGTTTAGAAAAGGGATTAAATTTAACTATTTGGAGACTATGCTGGCTGGTTTTCTGTCAACATAAGCTAGAGTCCTCTGAGAGGAAGGAACATCAAATGAGAAAATGTCTACAAAGAATTGGACTATAGGAAAAATTATAGATCATTTCTTTAATCGGTGGTTGATAGGGAAAGTCCAGCCCACTGTGGTGCTATCCCTGGGATGGTGGTCCTGGGTTCTATAGGAAAGCACACTGAGTAAGCCATGAGGAGAAAGCCGGTAAGCAGCACCCCTCCACGGCCTCTGCATCAGCTCCTACCCCCAGTTTCCTGCCCTGTTTGGGTTTCTGTCATGACTTAATTTCAGTGGACAGAGAGAGATGTGGAAACATGAGCCAAATAAACCCTTTCCTATCACATTGCTTTGGTAATGGTGTCTCATCACAGCAGTAGGAACCCCAACTAGGGCAAAGAGAATTTTGAAGTGGAAAGAACGATGCATCTGAAAATTTGGATTTAATCTGGTAGATCTGGATGGGCCTGTCTATCATTTCCTGCATTTTCTAATTGCTGGAGTCCACTGGTACCTGGTGTGCTGATCCTCCTACATTTCTGACATCTGAAGGGCCCTTTCACTTTAGCTTGCATTCATGGTAGAGATGCTTGCCCACCAAGATTCATGCTCCCTTCTTTCAGTGTTGTTGAGCTGGACCACATTACCCAGCCTCTTCTGCAGTCAGCAGGTATAACAATGCTCATCAGTCTTGGCAAAGGGAACACAGCCATTTAAAAGCATCACCTACCAACATTTCCCTATAAGTGTCATTCTCTTTCCCAGCTGTTAGATGGGCAGAATGGACAGAGGGTCACATAAAGGGCAGAGCCAGGACCACCATAGATGGTCCCTGGGTTTAGATATACAAAGGTTAGGATCAACCTCTGCAGCTGAGTCTTCAGAGTTTATAAACTGTAACATCATAGTCCCAAAGACACAGTGTCTGAGGTTGGACCATTTGGATCACATTACTTACAGAGAAGACAGTTACCTAACCTAATTTAATCCTTCTCTGTCTCTGCATACATACCAAGACAGTGGGCTTGTTCTCATCTTTTAAATGTCACCTTCTTGAGGGTCTTCCTTTCTTTTGCTTCCTCTGAAGTAACCAGATGTGTCATGCAGGGTTGTTCCCAGCTACTGTTCCAGGCTCAAGGTAAGAATCTCAGCAAGGGTGTGCTAAGGAACTCTGAATAGAGTGTTCCAGGCTCACATTTATACACAGCTCAGGTTTGTACATGAGAAACTGGGCAAAGCAGGCTTTTCCATGGAAGGGAATAAGAGAATGAAGAAGATCACAGCCATTTATGAAAGCAAGAGTTTATTTGAATTTATGGTTCCAGCAGGATAAGAATACATCATGGCAGAAGGCAGGACATTAGGCTAGAGCAGGAAGCTGAGAGGTCACATCCCCAACCTTAGTCACAACGAAGGGTGAGAGAAAACCAGACGTAGGGTAGGTTGTAAACTCTCAAATCTTTCTTTCTACAGCAAAGCTATACCACCTACACTTCCCAAATTGCACCACCAGCTGGACACCACGTGGTCAAAGCTAATCCTATGGGAGATGTTTCTCACTCAAACTAGCAGAATTGGTTTTTAAAATCTCCCATTTTTTAAAGGATTTTTTGTTTTTGTGTTTTAGTGGAAGTAGTGTAAAATTAGCAAAGTCATGACAGAAATCTTTATGGAGGTCCCTCAACAAAGTGAAAATGAAACTACCATATGACTCAGTTCCACTTCTGGGAGTATTCCCCAAGACATCAAAGAAAGCCCCATACAGAGACTCATATTCATGTTATTAAGGGACCAAGCCAAGCTATCTATAAAAAGACAAGTGAAGACAGGTGCTGGGATCTACAGAAATATGAAGTAGAAACTCAGTGGGCACTGACAAGACTGACCTATCAGAGCCAAGTGCCCTGGTGGAGGTGAAGCCAAAAACTCAAGGAGTTTTGGTGTTGATTACCATTGAATATGTTAGTTGTTTCCTGCAGAGGATTGTGTGTGTATTGGGAACTTTTAGCAGTATGATTGATAATTTATTGGGCACAGTTTGCCCCATACATTTGGAGGCATATGGGTAACTTCTCATAGCTGTATATGAAAACAGTCACACAGACAAGATCCCTTTTCTCACAAATCAGGTCTTTGTTCCTTTGCCCAAAGAAGACTCAGTGTCTGCATCTCCCTGATATTATCTTTACTAGCAATCATCTGGGCAGAGTCAGCTCTTGGACAAAGTAACTCATCGGAAACATTTCTCAGACATCCAAGATTGGCTCCAGATAGATGACACACTGATAGGTCCTAAGCTCACCCTACAGATATCCAACTCCTAGTTGCAGGTGTTAAAGCAAATGTTTATTCTGAAGTGCTGTACCACAAGGACAGAGCAGTTAAAGGCGAAAGATCCAGTTTCTTGTGAACATTGAGACTTAACAGTAAATGACCCCATCCTAGGGAAAGTGTTAGAGCAGAACAAAAGTTTCAGGCTTTCCTCTGTTGTTTACTCCAGTCACCTAGCAACTGTGGACACTCACCCCCTTGTGTCAGGCTCTGAGAAGACCTTATAGAACAGCTCAGGACTTTACTTTGTTCGTGTTTCTTTGCTAATCAATAAACTTTTATCTTTATGCCTAGTCATATTTAGGAATGTACTTAGGGCACATGAGTTTCCCTGTTATCTTACTTTGTTGCTCCAATCTTTAGTTAACCCCCACCAGAAAAACTTGACTCCCACTTTTGTGTCATAAGCCAAAGTTGACAGTTACTGCCTGTGTGTAAGTCTTATCATCCCTTTCTATGACCCTAAGGAATTCGCCCTGCATTGCCTTGCCAAGGAATGACTGCTCGCTGAGTATATAAGCCTGTGCCTTCACTGTTGTAGTTGTACCAATAAAGATTAAATGAGATAAAAAGAGAGTACTGTGAGATTATATCCTATAGATTCCCTTGCCAGTAGTTGCATATCTGTTGAGCTCTGAAAAGAAAATCTTTGGGGCTGGTTCCCCAAAGGTTTTCATTTTCATGGTATCTATACACGGTAGAATTTTGTCTAGTAGTAAAGAAGAAGAAAACTGTTACTTTCAAGAAAGGGAATGGATTGAAGATTATCATATTGAGTGAAGTGAGCCAGACCCAAAATGAGAAATACTACCTCTATGGTCTACCCCATGCTCCATGTTATGGAGAGGCTGACTGAAGGGGGTCAGTACACACACACACACACACACACACACTAAAAATATATCAAGAGAACTTACAACTAAATGAGAACTACATTATTGGAGTGGGAACAGGAAAGGGAAGAGTTATGTTTAGTGAATATGTCAGAGTATATGACTCACTCAATAAAAAAATTGTTATAAAGGCCATAACTTTTTTCAGTGAATATATGCCAATAAAATGCTTTGATAATGAAAAAGAAAGAAATTGGCTAAGTTTCTCTCACTAAATGACTTTTTTAGTCTCCAGGTGAGAGCTCTGTCCATGCTAAAATGGCACACATACTGGGCATACTGATTTATTTGTGACATCCTCACTGTACAGAGATTTGGGATTCTTCCTTTATACTATATCATGAAAGTACTGAGTTCTGATGTTATTGACTATAGGTGCTAAAATTCCTTGTTGACTGTCTAATGAAATTAACTATTAATTACATTTAGTCATTTATAAATAGCAAGCCATACTAGCTCTAGAGCTCATCCTTTCTCATTTCTGCATCTTCAGGCTACTACTTCTTCAGAGTGCTTGCTGCTTTCTGGGCATTTCCTTCTCTACTGGGTATTATGTAAATCTTTTTGGTGTGAGATGAAGGAATGGTACTATTATGAAGATATTGTAGCCTCTCAACAATCTATGGCTTCAGAGAAATTCACTGAAGAATTTTTAGAAAAGATAAGACAAGAGGATATTGGGCAGAGTCACATTCTTCCTTAATTCTTTGTGAAACTTTTCCCTTTTGTCAGCATTTCCAGGCTGTGGACATGATCTGGGATTTCTGCCATTTTGTGCAGGAGAAAGTGTGTTCCTAATGCACAAGTCAAGCCATCAAGCAAGAGAACAGCCAAATGCCCCATTGTTGGTTCACTGTGGGTTTCATCTTGTTTTGTTTGGAGTAATTGTTATTGATTTATGTGGGTCCCTACAATGCATAGGTAACCCCAGACTGACATTTTGGAACATTTAAAAGATACTTTCTGGAAAGTGAATCCTCTCAAAGATAAGTAATTTTAAATAAGTTAAATGTCTACAATATCCAAAGAATTACCTCTATGGTCTACCCCATGCTCCATGTTATAGAGAGGCTGACTGGAGGGGTGAAGTCACACTTGCAGCTTTTAAACTATTTTTGTTTCTGCTTGAAGGATTTTGCTAAGTGTGTTAAGCCTCAGGTATTTTCTAGATAAAGTGGTGACAGAGTCAGGATCTCCATGACCAGGTGCTTTACGGAGTGTGTGCAGTCTATCCTAAAAAAATGCCAGTTGTTCTGATGTTCCTTTTTTGATTACAAAAAACCAGACCACAACCCTCTAAGAAGGAGTTAATGAACACGGCAAGTTCTCCATTGTTCGATATAGGATCAGTTCCAGAGTTAACATCAATAACAGAGACATAAGTCCTAGGGATCTGTTCTGCATGGGAAATGGCCTGTGCTGACAATGTCTCACATTCTCCACTGTTCTTCAATGCTTCTGTATAGTGCTTATCTGGAAAGGGCAAAACTAATATATGAAGTCTCAGTGCACACTCTGGGTTTGATCTGCTTAGAAACAAGCCTCATTCACATGGACCAAAATGGGATGTAGAAGCTTCTCATATCCACTGAACTCTATGGTAGTTGCTTTTCTGTTTTATTTTGTTATGATGATATTATATTCAATTTTCTGCTTTTCTGTTGTATTGTTTCTATTTAGGAGACAGCATTTACCCATCTACCTATGTAGCCCAACTGGATTGTCCTAAATTGTCCAATTAGTAATGGTGGGGATTACTGCTGTATGCTATAACCAGAAGCTGTGCCCTATTTTGGCAACAGTGCATATATCAAGAGGACCAATGTTTGACCTTCAGATATTCTCAGATCCTAGCCACTGATAGTGCTAGAGTAGGACTTGCCCCCCCCCAAATATTTTTTTGGTGATAATATAATTACAACCCTTCCTATTAGTCCCTCAAAATCCTCCCATATATCCTTCCTTGCTCTCTTTCAAATTTTTGGTTTCTTTTACTCATTAATTGTTATTGCACATATATACATATACAAAATACACATGTAAACACACATTATATATATATATATATATATACATATATATCCTAAATATGACCTGCTCAGCCTGTATAATATTACTTGTATGTACATTTTTGGGCCTGACCATTTGGTGTTTGGTAAATGGTTGCTGTGTTCTACCCTGAGGAAGACTGTTTTCCCCACTCTGCATGTCTTATTTGTATTTCTTTGTATAGAGTTGAATCCTCATGTGATTTCTCCTGTCCACTTTGTCATGTCTATTAGTGTCATCCCTGTTCAGCTCTTGTTTAGATAGTCCTATTGGTGAGACTTTGGGGTGTACCTTGCTACTGATCACCTAGCTAACTCCTCAGTATTAATGAAGTCATGGATATTGGAGTAGGACCTGCAATTTAACTATACCAGCATCCCTGACAACAATCTATAAACAATTTGTTCTTGTACCCACAGAAAAGTGTAATCTTTACCATGAAGGAAATGTCTTCTTGCAGCACAGAGAGATTACTACAGAAAGCCACAACCAATCAAAATGTTGAGTTATAGAGCCCAGTTCCATTGGATACATCTATAAAACACTACACCTAGGCTCAGGCAACACATTGTGGAAGGGAGCAGATAGACTGACAGTAAGAGCCAGGGGATCAGGGAGCTTGCTGTGAGATCGTGTCTTCATCGTGTCTTCTTATAATGTCAGGCCATTTCCGGTTGAATCCACTCCTGTGAGGCAAGTGAGATCTGGAGGCTGGCAAAGCTGTCTTGTCATAACTGGATTGAAGTCTTCTTCCCATGGTTGGCTTTAAGGTCTCTCTGTACGTGATCTTTGAGAGGAATGGAGGGAGGAGCATCCTTCAGAGCTAACCCTTTAAACTTTGCTGCCATAACCATCCTGACCTACCCCCTCCACCCCCCCCCCCCATGTAGAATTGGTTAAGACATCTGGTTCCCAAGAGATGTGCATCCAAGAGGGGCAGTTGCAGTTGGTATCTCTATCCTCCATGCCGCTAGTGCCACCCAGTTGCCACTCAAACTAGAAGAACATGCATCCAGTATTTCTGACAACATGTGCATTTATTTGAATCAGAAGTACAAACATAGGAATCCAAATACAAATACAGAGGGCAACCCAGCCATAAGGCTCAACTGGCTTCTGGCTGGGCTTCGCCCTGAGGGCTCGGCGGGGGTCGCGACGTGCAAGGCAGGGCGCGGCTGCCGCCGGGGTCGCCAAGGCACGTTGGGCACAAGGGCGCCCTCGCTTCACTAGGACACCACGAAATGCAGGGTACAGGGAGTCACGTTTTATGGTGGAGAGGAGGGCCCTTGGGGACAGCAGAGCACCCAGGACTCTTGAAAGCCATTGGAGAGGGGCCATCCCTTGACCCTGACCACTTCTCTGAGAGGCCACCGCTTAGGCAGGATAGGTCACCCCTCTTTTCGGCCAGTCCCTTTTACACTCATCCCTTGTTCGGAACTGATGTTAAAATGTCATGGGATTCTGGAATTAGCCCACTGCAGGCTCCATAGGCTGCAAGGACTCCAAGAAGTCGACCTCACATCTTTTGCCTGGGACACAGCCCAGTTTTACTTCACAGAATTGCCCTGTATACTATGTGGCTGACTCCTAGACTTCGAAGGTTCAAGGCAGCCCTGATCCTACCTAGGTTTATTTGTGAACAACTATGTGGCTTTCCAAATATGCACTGCAACATTGATGTACCATCTAAATATGAGGTACTTTCACCTTATCAGATAAACCTGGCCACAGTACATAAATAATCAAGGCACCCCTATAACTTAGTGGTGCTTACATGTTCTCCATATCAGCTTCTGATCAGGCACCTCATCTTGGCTTTTTTTTTTTTTTTTTTTTTAAGGATGCGATCCCATATTTTGGGAAAATACAATGATTGTCTCTTACTATATCTGGGCCCCTCTCTCCCTTTCCACTTCTCCCAGTTTCATGTTTGCCTTAGCCAGAGGCTCACTAAGCTCACATGTTATCACTAGGAAGCTGTGCTCCTAAGTGTTTCAACTAAATTTGGGGTTATGGGTAGAATAACACACACAATAATAAGTTTTTCAGTTTTACCGCTGTACATACAAACACGAGAACACATGTCACTGCATGTAAACACAAGATACCCCGTCACCTCAAACAAGATGCAGTCAGTCCTTGAAAATTGTCACTCTTCTAGAGTCTTCCAAGGAAAACACAAACAAGCAAAACTTTTGCTGAGTCCACTAGCTTCTTATAAAGAAAACATTTATCTATACATAAGCGGATCAGTATGTAAACGTGGCTCACTAGCACAATTGACCATTGTGCCATTTGGGGTGTTTCAACCATTACTCTAAGTTGGAAAGAAGGAGAGAAGACAATAGTAAACACCTCACTACTGTATATTTAAAGTGACTGTAGTTAAAGAGAATGGCAACGTGAACTGCTGGCCATTCTGCCGGCCCCAAATGACATGGATAGAAACAGAATGGCAGTTTCCCTGGGGAGCAAAGCTTACAGCTTCCAAAGATGCAGCCACATTTGAAAAAAAATAGTTCTTAGCCAATTAAAATGTTATCTATGAGAAAATGACTAAAAATGTCAAATGAGGTAAAAATGAAGTAATGAGGATATAAGTGCTGGGTGGCCTGCCTTCCTCAGGTGCTGGGTGGCCTGCCTTCCTCAGGTGCTGGGTGGCCTGCCTTCCTCAAGTTTTGGGAAATCCTTGAAGCAGGGGGGATGGAGTTCTGAGAAAAGAACAAAAATTTGGAATCTGAAATAATATTAAAATTAAACATTTAAAAAACTTATCATATTTTTTCTTAACAAATGACTTAACTTTTTTATAGCTTAGAAAAGACACCAGAATTTTGCACTGCATCAATAGTTCAGGCTAGGACATGGACAAAAACCATGATGACATCATCATGATATACCCTTTCTTCATATCTGATTGACAAGTTGAAAGTTCAGTCAAGATTATGCACATTTTCTAATTTTAATCACGGGGACAGTTTCTTAAGCTATTTGTTTGTTTCTTATCTTTCTTCTTCATTTTTAGTTTTACATTTCCAGAGTACTCTGAAAGTGCCAGGATCCAATGATGTAGCCATTTTACTGAATGTCATCTGTGACTGCCAAGGCTAGGCAGAGGGTTGAACAGTTGGATCTTCCCAATGTGAGGTTCTGTGTGTTGGGGAACTTCACACAAACATAAAGTTGATTTAAAAAAAAAATAAATCTGAAAAATTCTTGCTAAAAATCTGTTGTAGTAAATTATTTCAAAGTCCTCATCACTTGCCCTTGACAATCCCAGTTCCATAGAGGGAGGACTTTTAGGATATGTCTATAAACTCTTTCTAGCAGATTCCTGTGAGCCAGGACATCAACTTGACATTTTAGAAAGTGATGTAGGCAGGTTTGGGCTCCCACGACAATTGACAGAGAGGTTTATGGTTGCCTATCCAGACAGTTGTCCTGAGGGATTGTTTAGTAGGGACAGGCACATCCTTGCCTGGAGAAACCTCCTGACTCTGACATTGAGAACTCAGCCTGTTCAGAAAGAAAATCAGATCGTGGAACTATGTCACTTTTGCTTCAGCTATGCATGATCTTTTCTAGCTTCCATTATTGATTCTCACAATGTTCTTAAAACTATAGCTTAGAGTCAAAGGTCTTTTCCATAAAATGATTCTGGTGATCACTATATAAAGTCTTATGTATTAAAAAAATGATTAGTGGTAAATGGAAACTTTCTTTTCTGAATGGAAGCTAATGATGGTATCATAATTTTGAGAGGTCTGTTGTTCTGGGGACTGAAATAGCCATGTTGTAAGCACCTGATCTCAAAAAAAAATGCGTATTTAAGAAAATGTCCATTGTTTTGCTGTGTACACTTGCTGAGATGAACTTCAATGGGTAGGGCAAGCAGGAGATAGCTGGATCTAAGTCTGTTATAGGAAATGTAAACATTACAGTCACTCCTCCATTTTTGTAGGGGGCTGGTCCAGGGACCCCTCAGGATAACATAAACCTTAGGCACACAAATTCTTTGGAAAAAGTGGTACATTGTATGTATAGCCACTATGCACATTCCTCCCTATGAATTCAATCACCATGGCTTCACTGCTTAAGACAATATAAATTCTACTTCTCTCTGTTACTCTGTAATATTTAGGAAAATAATAACGAGAAGAAATGCCTGCCCATGCTAGGTATAGAGACAAAAATGTTTCACATTCTCGATGATGGTTAAAATCTCAGATTCAGAACGCATGGGCACAGAAGGCAGACTGTACTATTTTGCAAAAATATGAAGACACAGCTTTAAGTATTTAAAAAAGAACACAACAAAACATGGGACAGCTTACTTTGGAAGGTTTGTTGTTGAAAATCACCCCCCCCCAACCTGTCCAGTTTAAAGGATCTAGAAAATAGAGAAGCCTTTCTTTCCCACAGTAACTATTATTGGCACACTTTGTGCAGCCTGTTCCTGCGCCGAGACAGTTTTATACTGTTTACAAATGTGAAAAATGAAGTGATAACATAGTCTTAACTTTGGTCTTAACTTGAGAGACCAAGCAAAGCAGTTTACACTTGCCTCAATTATCGTGCATAGCATTTCTAGCTTCCTTTTAGTTGTGCTTTCTAGCTTTACCTTTTAGCTTCCAGTCCAACAACACTCAAACTCTCCTTATTTGGGATGTGAAGTGTGTGCCTGTCTGTTTAAATATTTACCACCTCACATGACATAATCTAAAACAAAAACTTATTAACTCAAAAAATTTTAATGAAGAGTTCAATTCAGGTTTTAGCATTGTTGTATGTAAGCTGGTTTAAGATGGATTTTATCACAGGAAAGGTTACAAGGAGGTTTAAAAGTCTTACTGGAAATATGAGAAGAAGCATCATTCAACTAAAAGACAGGCTGGAAACAAATAAACAGAATCATCTTCTTTTTCAATATTAACAGGTATAAAAAGAGCTTTTTACCCTAGGGTTATTATCTTATAAACTGAAGAAATCTTAAAAGAGGAGAAACATCCTAATGTCCAGGCTTCAAAATTACAATATTTTTAGAAACAAACCAAATTCTTATTCTGGGACTGTGTTAGCTGTTACCTTATCCTCTCAGGTCACAGGTCCTTCCGTCTCTGCATTAGGTTAGAATCCATGTTTATAATGGAAGGTCAGACAATGAGGGATCCTAAGTGTTTTATTAGCTTTTAGTTCCTGGGCCATAATTAAATGGGGAGCAGGGATTCCTATTTACTACGGGCCACTTGAAGGGAGTGCAGAAAAAATTGTGAATAAGACACTTGATGTATGTTAGCTGTCTCTTTCCTTCCTGTTTCCAAACACCTTTCCATATACCTGTGTTCTAAAGCTCCAAAATCAATAATCCGTCAGTATAAATGGAATTCGACATTTCAGTTTACACTTAGTTGTATACTATATATTTTTATCTCTAGGAATTTTACTATTTTTAAGATGAAACTCATGTTTTTGAATTTTAAAAGAGAATAAAATACTCAAAAACAGTTGCCAAACCACAAACAGATTCAAAATGCTTGGTGCCTCAAGGGCACTGAAGTATAGCAATACGGCATCTGTGAACCAGTCACTGTCCTTCAAGTTTCAAATAAAGGTTTAGTTTGGTGTCTCAGATTTTAAAAAATGACCAAGGAGGCACAGGTGTTGCTTTGTTTCCTAGCCCTTTGGATAGAGTGGACCACTGCTTCCTAGCTGTGTTAAGACAAATTGATGTGAAATGGGATTACTGGTCCCCTACTTCCATTGTTTTCAGCTGTGGCATTGTGTAGCACTACAACCCACAGCTAAACATCTTTCACCACAGCAACTTATTTCCAGGTCAAATAGTCTGGAACAGTGATGCTCTGTGGATGCTTACCCTCAGATTCCCACATGAAACATGGAAATGACTTGTGGTTAAAGACAATCATTTCCATGTCTAAGAGATCCATAGAAGTACACAATTAACTCAGATGATGAAAAGTGAAGATGTCTGGCTATCAAAGAAAAAAATGAAATCCTATTTTCATCCATGCATTAAAAAAACAGTAAAATTTAGTATGAAATATTGGTTACTGCAGGAAATGGAAAATTCTGGAAAATGGAAAAATTGGGGGCTTTACATTTTATTTTAAGGCATATGTTGGATAAATTGGGGGCAGTTTTGGCTAGGCCTATAGTAAATTTATTAACACTGTCCTCCCCACCCTGCATCTGGGACACCCATGGTGAAACTGTCTAGACTTTGAAGAGACCTTTGTTTTAGTTCCTCTAATGTGTAAAACACCTTTTCAAATTTTTCTCCACCAATCAGGATGCAGTTTAGAGAAGGGACAGTCACAGTTTTCAGTCTGATCCACAGTGGTCGGAATTCTGGAGTCTTTGTCCAAACAGAGTCTACTCATTTGGAACTCTTCTAAGAGCGGGGGGGGGGGGGGGGGGGGGGGGGGGGGGAGGGGGGGACAGTAGCACCTTTGAAATGCAGTCAGACCACTACCCAAGCATCCCACTGCCCTACATGCAAAAACAGCTGAGGAGGATGGGGCATATTGGATTGAGTTTGTGTGCTGCAAACATGTCCCTCATCAAGTATGGAGAGCTGGTGTCTAAGGAGGGGTGCCTTTCTCACTTTTCTTCAAGTGTACCAGACTCTCTTCAAAGTTCATATTTTAAAACCCCTGGCTTTTCCCCCTGAGCAATGGGCAGGCATCTCTCCTGTTTCATAAAATAGGATGGGTTATCCTGGGAAGTCAGACCGACATAGATGACTCAGTTTTACTGAGAAATTGATGTTCCTGGAACATGCCGATTCTTTCAGTGTTCTGATCAGCATGGCTGAGGTTGGGCAGAAAGCAAAGACTGGCTACTGGACTGGTATGCATGTCTTACAAGTAAAAGTCTCAATATTGAGACGTTTTGAGAGAAGAGGCAACTATGGACTTGTGTTAAGGTGGCAGGGGTCAGTTCTGCTACAGTAAATCCTTGTAGGGTTTAATACTTGAGGAAAATAATTACTAGAAAATTTAGCTTTCTCAAGAACTTTTGAAATGTAACTTGTTAAAATTGTTATTAGAAATCTTAAACTTATAGTGTTTGCAATTGTTTGCTTTGCTCTCTCTTCATCTCCAGTACTGTGTGGACCTCCAGACCCAGGCCTGCCAAAGGTCAGAATCTCAGAGACAGAGGAGAAATTTCATTTACGCCATTATCTTCAGCTGATTTTCTACGGGTATTTATTACTTTAATTTTTAATTCGAATTTTCTAACTAGAGGCCAGTTAGCTTGAGCCTCATGTGATAACTATCAAACTAGTAGTTCTTATTTGAAACTCAGGAGAAAACATCTCTCACAGGCAGACAACCATTGTTACCCTTTCAACTCAGGTGATTTTCACACTCATTTGACATGAAACAGTATTAGAAAGAATTAGCAAAACACCTAGTTCCAGTTCTTCCAGTCTCTTCCACAGCCTTCATCTTTTCTGAAATAAATCTAAAAAACTGTGTGAAATCAGTACTTTTATATATTCTATTTGTATAACGTTTTACCTTTTCTAGGTCACCATATAGTGTATATAATGGAAGTTGAAAATGAACGACTTCCAATGAAAGTAACTTAGCTTTGTGAGGGCAGAGCACACAGGAATTCTATAGTGACTGATGTGGTAATGCCAAGATACTGCTGAAGAGTGACAAGTGCTGTGTGCTGCCAGCAGAGGACACTTGAAAATGGTCATGGATCTGAAGTGCACGAGAGCATCTTGTCACAGCAAAGAACCACCATCAAGAAGCAAATTTGTTTCGTGTTATAAAAATATCAAAAGAGCATTGATTTTTCTTGGGGGGAGTCTTTGGGATTTTGCTATGTATCCGTATTTCAAAGTATAAAACAATTTTTGCTCATCAAAATGTGTAATTGAAGATAACAATTACCCATTTTTTTGCATCTAAAGTTGATTTGGCTTGAAGGTTAATATCCATGATTAAATAGTCATCTACATTATTTCACACTCTGGAATACAGTTTCAAAACAAAGGCCTATCCATGTTGTATGTCTTTGTTTTCAGGATAAAGGCAGTTACTGAACCCCTAACAATATAAGCTACACTCATCATCTGAAACTGAGACTCGGTCCTGTAAAATACATTTCTTACGGAAATGTTGAATTGAAATGCAACTGGTCCAGGAACCCAGCATCCAAATACAGCTGATGTAATAAAGTTACTATTTTGTGAGATTTAGAGACAAACAGCAATTGTGGTCTCAGCAACAAGTTTTAAAAGTCACATTTTTCCACAGATGGAAACTTGTGGCTGATACATATGAGCACCTCCCAGGCAGGAAGGAAGGATGCTGCAGAAGGGGGCTACTAGTTAAGCACAGCAGTGCCTGAGCAAATAGACCTCACAGAAAGGACCAGAGCTGATTGTGGTTCAAGCTGGGTCTCAGAGCGAGGTCAGCAGGAGTGCATCTCCTCTAGGGGAGATGCTGTCCACACAGGCACTGGTGCCAAGGAGCAAGAAGGGAAGATACATGAGGGTGAGGGCCTGAGAGAATATTTGTTCTGGATATTTGTTTGCATGTCTTACAGGTGTCTTTGCATGGTAACTGGCAGCTTCTAGTATCCAAGGCCATTCATAAATATCAAACTACAGGTTGAAGAGGGGATTAGCAAGAATATCACTTTAAAATGCAATTGCTGTGTGTGTGTGTGTGTGTGTGTGTGTGTGTGTGTGTGTGTGTGTGTGTGTCTGTCTGTCTGTCTGTCTGTCTGAGTGAAATACTTATAAAGGATACTTTCCAGGTACTTTCTATGCTACTGAAAGGTAACATAACAAACTTGAGTAGTGCCCTTCCCTGCTACTTTTTGGTTGGCCACTACCTGTCTGGGGGTAGGGGAAGGAAAACAAACAAACAAACAAACAAAAAATTGGCTATCAAGTACTCTTCAGGCATCCTTCAGAGCAGCACTTAAAGATAGAGGTATCCAACCCAATACACCAGGTTGAACAGCAGGAAGGACGTTGGGAAGAAGACCCGGGAGTATGAGTCCAGCTCAGAGACATCGATGTGGATGCGGCCTCTCCTCCAAGAGCCTGACTTGCACTCTTCATAGCAACAGAAGAAGCTCTGGCAGTCTTTGCCATCCAGACACTCATAGGCACAGGTGTCCTCAAACTCCTGCCAGTACATGGAATTGTTCAATGTGATCATTGCAGGTGGTGGAGGCCTCATATCCAGGAGAGAATAGTTCTACAGGCACAAGAAGAGCAAAGCAATCAGAAAATGCAAATACAGCCTGAGGAGCATTGAGCTGCAGGTACATCTTATGTCTTCCACTAGAGAGGAGAGATGCAAGCCATGCCTGCCCCACACATATTCAGCACTGGGTACAACCTGTTCTTTGCACCACTGCAGTTCAGTGAACACGTAAAACCGTGTTGCAGTTTTAAAACTTTGTGTCCCAGATTTTCAAGGAGAGAGGGCAACACATTTTCAAAATGTGTTAGCCAATCCCAATCTCAATTCTGTAGCAAATATGTGCATATCATAGATTTGTTCCTTAAAATTTAAAACACATGCCACCTATTCTAACCAGCAAGTAATAACAGGTATGCTATGTGTTGAAATAGTGAGAGAGTGCTGTTTCTGCATGTATCCAGGCAAAGGGAGCTTGGACACATGTGGCTGGAATATTCTATTCTCAAGCTGTCCTCATGCTTTGGAAAAGTCAATGTGGGAGCTAAAGGGAGAGTTAAAGAATCACTCTGTTCTTTCAGAAATTGGAGAAATCCCAGGTTTTTGAGACAGTTGTCAATCCCTCAAGAGCTATTATCTACATTCTACACTAAGTTCCATTATGGAGAGGTACTATAAAGTCTAAATAGTGGAAGGTAACTGGAAGAACTTACCTCTCTGATTTATCTGTCTATTTTTTTATTTGTTTGTTTTAAAAATGTTCTTCTTAAAAATAGACTATCCCCATACACATGAGAAACCTTCTTCTGAGTTGTTGGCCTGGTTGTTTAAGAGACTCACATGAAGAAATGGCTGATTGCTATTTAACTTTGTTACCACAGAGGTGGGAGGCAATTCTGAAGACACACAGCCCAGAGGCTCATAGAACTGACCTGAAAGTCCTCCCTGTGGATGAGCTTTCATATCAGAAGGTGCCATCTGAGCTTTCCAAGGATGGAAGTAATAAACATGTCTACCCAGCTATAATGCCTATGAATCACAAATATAAGCAGCATGGCATGATAACCCTAATGGTGCCACACTTTGGTGGACTTTGTTGTGCTCAACAAGAGGAAAACCATGACTGGTATTGGAGATCTAGTCAGTTACCCAGGATAGAGAAGTCATGGACCTTGGAGGAGAACCCACAACTACCAGTTTACTAAACCAGCATCATCACTAACAATCTTCTAAATATTTGTCCTTAAACTCACAAATCAGTGTAATCCTCACCCTTCATCAAGGAAACTTCTCTTTGAAACAGATGGAGGGTATACAGAAAACCCCAACCAATCAAAATGCAGAGTTGCGGAGCCTATATCAGATATAGCTAAAATACAGCTAGTTGGGGATCATTCTGAAAGTGGGGACAGAAAGAATGTAAGCACAAGAGGATCAGGGTCTTTGCTGTTGGATTGTGTCTCCTGGTCCAGTCCTGAGCTCTACACCCTAAAGTCTTGAAACATGACTGCCCAAGTGTGAGATGAACAAGATAACACGAACATGCATGCAGGAGTAAATGGTGGAAAGCCTTTACTCCACACCGAGAACCACTGGCAAATAAGGAGTTCTGAGAGTGGGAGAAATAGTTTCCTTCCGAGAAGAGCACACACACCAATTGATTATCCAATATCAATGATCAGCCCTGAAAACATACATACAAGTTACATTATTCAGACTAAGTAGGCTAAATTTAGAAATGTGAGATTATGCTTTTGTACACTCTAAATATTTGTCATTGTAAATATTGGCTTAATAAAACACTAATTGGTCAATTGGCTAGATAGGAATAGAGGCAGAGCAAGCAGACTAGGAGAATTCTGGGAAATGGAAGAGCAGAGCAGCAGATACAACCAAATGAAGGGGAAAGAAGATGAGAATGCTATACTGAGAAAAAAGGTACCAAGCCATGTGGCTAAGCATCAATAGAAATATTAGTTGATTTAAAGTCTAAGAGTTAGCAAGTAATAAACCTGAGCCACAGACCAGTCAAGTTGTAATTAATATAAGCCTTTGTGTGATTATTTTGGACTGCAGGTCCATACTACAGGAATGTGTGTGGGTTGTGTATATGTGTGTGCATATATGCTGTAACAATAATAAATGACAAAAGGGATCATGAATTTGAAAAATGGAAAGGAGAGGTAAATGGGGAGAACTTGGAAGGAGGAAGGGAAGGAAAAATAATGTAATTATATTATAATCTCAAACATTAAAAAGACTAGCATGGGATGGTTCTTATTGAGCATCCCAGGCCTACTATCCTGTCTCACTCGCCTCAGATCACAGACCTGTACCATCATACCCAGCTCTACAGGCCTGGTTTCTTTGGTCATGGTTGTCACAGTGCCGAGATTGAAGTCATTTCGAATTGTTAAGAGTCTGGGCTAAGCCACATAGAATGCACTCATCCTTGTCAGAGTCCTTAGAAATGTTCCTTACAGAGGCATTGTCATATTTATTTGTGTTTTTGGAGGTTAATTTGGATGGCTAGATTTATAGCTATTAAGCATTACAAATGGGACAAATGCACAGATGTGTTGAGGTTCCGAAATTATTCCATGAAGCCTTGTGGAATCTTATAGGGAGATTGTGTTGCTTCATTGTAAATAATTGTCCCACCCACTGGTTTAATAAAAAGCACTGATTGGCCAGAGGCAGGCAGGAAGTGTGGGCGGGGCTACCAGACTAAGGAACTCTGGGAACTGGAAGAACAGAGCAGAATGCCAGAGAGAAGCAAGAAGAAGCAGAGGACAACCATGCTGCTGTGAGAAAAGGTACCGAGCCCCATGGCTGAACAGGATGAGTCATGGGTTAGATAAAGGGTAGAGAGGTAGCAAGTTATATGCCTGGGCCTTAGACCAATCAGCCAAAAACTATTGAAAGCATCTGTGTGTCTCTGTGAGACTGTGGGACTGTGGGACTGTGGATCTGTAGGTCTAAAACCTTGAAGCTAGGCCTGAAAATCCGGGCCAAAAACCTCGTACTACAAATAGCAGCCCAACATGGGTAAAATATACCCACATAAAGCCATAGAAAGCTTAAAAAACAGTCTGGAGCACAGGAACTGAAGCCCAAAGCAGCTTCTGAGTTGTGTCTCTGAAGTGGCCCATAGTAAGGAGACTGAGTGGTATATGGGATTAAATTATAAAATGGTGTGTTTGCTACATGCAACTTAAGGTGAACAAGGCCAGTTCCTGAGTCTAGATGTAAGCAAAGAGCTCTGTATGGTGGATTTAAGGTTTCTATCAATAAGGACAAAAAGAAAATAGAGTCAAAGATGGCCTCTTAGTGTCGATGTTTTCTTGGATCAGTTCTGTTTGCCAGAGGCAAACTGAGGTTTCGCTTTTTTAAGAGAAACTTCCTGATTCAGCCTTAGAGGCAAAACACTTGTGAGATTTTTAAGAGGTCCTGATGCCTAATACTTAAATGGAGTTAATGAGCAGCAGATGGCAAAGCTTGACTTGGTAATTATATGGACCCTAAAATTCCCAGGCAACCTAGGCTAAAAAGATAAATTCTATGAAATTAGACTAGGAGCTGGGTGGAACCATCCACCCATCCTACCAACCTTGAATCCTCGCAGATTAAAGGTGTTGTCAGAAACAGAAAGAAATAGAAGAATCTGGGTGGAGTCAATCACCCTAGCTAAGCAAAGGTGTGGTCAGAGACAGAAAAAGTTAAGAAATAAATATACAGTAAAGACAGTTTTTTGTAAAAAAGTCTAAGTGGTTTAGAGTATGTTGAAAATTCATACATATATATATATATATATATATATATATATATATATATACACACACACACATAGGCTTAGAGAAAGAAAAGAAAAGGTAGAGAAAGCCCTTAAAAAAAGAAACAGAGTAAAATAAATAAATAAATAAATAAATAAATAAATAAATAAATAAATAAGCCACATAAAGATGGAAAACAAAGGATGTCTGGATACTGCATGTTATTGTCTTATCTTTAAGCCTCTTGACTGAAAATGACTTAGTAAAAGCTGGTAAAAGACAGATTATAAATGTTGTTGGATTAAATCAACCTATATATATTTTGTAAATGAGTTTACTTTAAAATTGAAATGCAAAGATATGCTACTTTGGAGAAGAGGTTTTCTTTTTATTTTCACAAAAAATGAGAAGCTGTGGATTTATTTGTGGATAAAGAACATAAAGTTTGATAAAGGAAGACCCCCTGAAAAATCTCCAATGGAAATGGATGAACCAGATGATTTGACATTTCAGAGTACCTCTGCTGAAGTTTCCAGAACTGTGTATCCAGAACAATTTCAAGGATACTGGCTGAGATACAGACTACTCTGCTAAAGACTTGTGAATAATCCTACATTTTTCTTTGGATTCCTATGGTATTGCCAGCATCCCCATTCAGCAGTAAGTAGCCTAGAGAATGATGCCCACATTCCCAAAACATGGATTATGGATGTTTGTGTTTATTTACAGTGTTGTTTATAAGTTGTTATAGATAAGGGGGGGGAAGAATATTAGATTCGGAGTTCTTTTTGTTTTAAAAAGAGAAAAGGGGATATATAGGAAGATTGTATTGATTCATTGTAAATAATTGTCCCACCCACTGGCTTAATAAAAAGTGATGATTGGCCAAAGGCAGACAGGAAGTATACGTGGGGCTACCAGACTAAGGAACTCTGGGAACTGGAAGAACAGAGCAGAATGCCAGAGAGAAGCAGGAAGAAACAGAGGACAACCATGCTGCTGTGAGAGCCCCACCACTGAACAGGTTAAGAGTCATGGGTTAGATGAAAGGTAGAGAGCGAGCAGGTTATATGCCTGAGCCTTAGGCCAATCAGCCTAAAACTATTGAAAGCATCTGTGTGTCTCTGCCTGTCTTCGGGTCTACGGGTCTGTGGGCGCAAACTTTGAGGCTATAGGCCCGAGAAAGTCCAGGCCAGAAACCTCCTACTACAGAATCTTGCACATGGGAAGCACGTGTGTACATGTATGTGGGAGAGACTCTGGCTGTAGGCAGAATTCTTTGCACCCAGTGTTCACTGGGAGTCTTCAGAGCACCACTGTGTAACAGCTTCCATAAGCAGAGATGGAAGACTTGCTATGGTCAGCTCTGGTGATGATGTACACCATCTATCCTCACAATTCTGAAGCCCAAGTGTATATCAAAACCACCAAAATCACCTCTGCCAATGATCTAGTGTCTTTGAGGAATATATGCCTTTATGACAAGCTTCAATTAGGAAAACCTATCTTTAAAAGATAATAAATATTAAAAGTTTCCTTACATGTGTGCTTTGGCATCTTTTAGACAAGCATTCATCTACTTACTTCTTCTACCCTATGTATCACGTAGTCCCTTGGTAATGGCATGAATGCAGGCTCTGGCCAGAGGATACAATGGATCTTGAGAAAAGACACTGACCTTTCCTTGCTGGGCACCAGAGCTGTTTTCAGGGATAGAGACAAACTTCCAGAGGTGGTGACTTCTGGGGATACAGGAAAAGCAGCAGGGAGAGTGCTTAGGCTATGAGAAATCTCTCTTGTTATAATTTAGGTGAGTGAAGATCTGGGTTGCTGGAGCCCAGTGGAAACTCTGTAATAGGGAGAGATCCAGGGTTTCATAGCTTGGGAACTTGAAATGAGTTCCTCATCACAACCCTGAACTAGAACCTAGTGTGCAACAAACCCTCCACATCTCTACTGTGTGTTGTGTAAGAATTTTCCATTATGTACTTGCTTTTTTTTTTTTTTTTTCTCAAAAATTGCAAGCTATGCCTAAGAGAGAGTTATTGGATTCTTCCTTCAGAGCAGCTTTGGCCCAGCCAGTGTCTGACTCCCTCCCTCCTCATTCACTATGCATATGACTGGGCCCATGTCCTCAATGGAACACTGGTTCCCAGAGTCCTGTTAAGGGCATTAACTTTACATTTAACAAGTTAGTGAACTAAGGCCCAGGGTAGTGTGAACGATTTGTCTTAACCAAATATATGTTCCTGGCTCTGTCCTTATTCCCTGGAGACTTATCATTTTGGTTTTGTTATTTCTAAGAATGAGATGAAATGAGTTGAAGTGGTGATAATTTTATTTAATGAGTAAATGCTTGACCTCCACTCCCACCCCCATTGCTGTGTGAGCCTTAGTTGGCTGTCAACCTTAGTTTGCCGTCTTACCAGCAGTGATACTTCTTGTGAATTGTCTTTATAACTTCTATATCAGTGACTTTTTCTTTTTGTTTACAGTTGTCTTTTATGGGGAAGATTTCTTCTTTTCTCTGAGTTAAAAGATTTTCCCCTTTCCTTTGGCAGAATCATTCTACACTAAAGACATCATTATTTTCCCTCAACACTCAGCTCTCTGGTGTGTGAAGATGGGCTCGTGAGGCCTCATGAGCTATTAGTGCTGACTGGCATCTGTCACCCTGAACCTCCCTTTTCAATGCCTTTGTCTAACACTCATTGGAAGCATTTGCTGCTGACTTCTCAGGGATAACACGATGTTTTCCTAATACTCTTCCAAAAAAAAAAAAAAAACCCATGATACTTATTTGTAAAATAAAGATTATATATTTTTCCCTCATAAAATGGTTGTAATGTGTAAAATATAAGGCATTATTGAAAACCAGGAGCCATCCATGATGTACAGCTAGTGTGAAACATTCAGTATAATTTGTGAGTGGTTGTAAGTCAAGGGATAAGTCACTATTCCATACAAACATGGCACATGACAAGAGCGGGACTTAGATCAGTGGTTTAAAAGGGCATTTCTAGGTTTCCATTCCTGTTTCCTTCTTAGCATCCAAAGGAGTTGACCCCACTACACTCAGTTCCACTTGTGAGCATAAAATAAGTTGATATTTAGGTAATTATTATCAGAAGTACTGTGGGAATATGTTTCAAATTTAATAAAGTACAAAGTACCCAAAAGAAAGTTAGGGAGTCATGTTCCTTGAGGGGGAAGAAGGACATACGAGCAGGGGTATTAAGGCCTGAAACTACAGGAGATGGAAGGAGAAAGAAAAGAAAAGAAAAAAAATCCAGTTCATGTCAGTGGAATTAAATCTAGAATAAATATGTCATTATGAACCAAATATTGTCTCCAGTACATTTGATATATAATTATAGGCATTTCAGATGGTCTATAAAATTTAACATACATAACAATTAACATAAAGACCTGGAAGATTGCTACTTAAAATATTAAAAGAAATTTGAAGAAGTGTCATAGCAAACATGATTTAGTTTCTTAGTGTGCACGAATACATAGAACTTGGATGCCTACAGTCCAGCCAGAAGCACACATGCTTTAGCAAGATCCCCATGTAGAAAGGTCAGGATGTTCCCCTGCTGTGCAAGTGTTCTAATTGGCTTATTTAAAGTAATAAGCAACGTCGTAACAAATCAAATGCAGCAGCAGCCATTTGAATCCAATGCATACATTTATGAAGAGCATATATTTCAGTGCAAGCTTAGTTTAGTCAAAGTTCTCAAAAATATTGGTGTCTATAAATTTATACATACAGAGGGCGCTTGTAGGCTTATTCGATCAGGAATCCATCTTGTGGAATCTGGATGTAACAACTGCAGAGGGGGAAAAAAGGAAAGCAGAGTTGAAAAGTGGCCAGGGAACTCTGCAGTCTTGAAGATAAGCCCACTCCTAGACCTGTCAAAAGGGAGAAGTGAAAGGGATCTTTGTCATATTGCCCCATTTACAACTTCATCTCACTCTCTAAGATCCTTAAGGACAAAACAGCATCTCAACACACATTTACCTTAAGCTACCTTCCTGCTACAACTGAGAAAACTATGGCTATCCTAGCCACTCACAGATGTCTTCTTCTTCCTGACAGTTGGCTTTCGACAGCTGGAGTAGTAGTTGAGGGTGGCATACTCCATCAGTGCAGCAAATACAAACAAGAAGCACACGGTCACAAAGAGGTCCATGGCAGTGACGTAGGATACCCGAGGGAGGGACTTCCTGGCAATGGTGCTGAGTGTAGTCATGGTTAAGACTGTGGTGATGCCTGCAGAGGGAACAGTTGTCACAGTAAGAGGATAGCACACCAAATCAGAAGGTCAAAAGTGATACAAATTAAGAAAGGAGTAGATTTTGACTTTTGACTCTGAGTGTTGCCCTATGCAGGTGATATATGGCAGTTGCTCTGTGACACTTGGCAGTGGTAGAACAACCCACAGTCAGCTACAATCAAGAGGGGAGTAACTAGCATCACAATGTGCTATGTGAGCTGGAGGGTCGAGAGATGAGGCATGTTCAGTGTTTTTCCCAATTGCATTTCAAACCTCTGATGGGTCACAGGAATATAATATAATCATGCATCAAGGAACACACTTATGATAAAGATGTTAGTAATTCACCTTTATGGCATTTCACATCTTAAATGGTTTTATATAAAGACTCAGGCTATAAATTTCCTGTATGTCCTGTGCTGTTCTGTACTCCCTTCTTGTGTCTTGCTTCATGCTTTCTGCTGCTCACTGTGTAAACTCGATCCTTCTACACTCAGTCCCAGCATCACTCTCCCTGAGATGCCTTCTCTGAAAACATCCGTAGACCAGTTTCCACATTTTCTACTCTTAATTTCTCTGTTGTAATTGTTGTACTTTTGTAGTGCTCACCACACATAATTACAAATATTTAGAACACATGGTCATGTTTCATTTGTTAAGTTTGTTTTATGTCTTACTTTGCTTCCTGCTGTTCTGTAAGTTCCCTCTATCATTTGTGGAATTCCTTCTTGACTTTTTTCAGATTTTTAAGGTCCTCTTTGGCACCTGCAGTCTCTGTGATGTCCTTGAGTACACATCACTCTGTATATCATGTCAAAGTGTCTCCCGACTAGTTTGTCCACAGGATTTATTCCCATTTCAACGAAATGTAGAAAACTTATTCTTTACTTTTCTGTGGCTACAGTGTAGTTGTCCTGAACATTTTCTTCAATTAGTTAAGGCTTATGTTAGGCTATACTGGATTCTCAATGGTAGAATCCAGGTTGACAGTCTTCCTTTGGGTCTCCATGGCTCCGTGGCTTCAGCAGAGCTCATGGTCATTCAGCCTGCAATGCCCTGTAGGAAGAATCATGCCTTTTTTTTTTTCTACTACTTTCAAGGATCTCCCCCACCCCCCATTTTCCAGTTTGGTTATAATCTGTTTTAGCATGAAATTTTTGGGATTTATCCTGGGGAGTTTGCTCAGCTTCATGAATATGCACACTTGTCTGCTTTTTGAAAAAGTGGAGAAATATTTACCCACTATTTCTTTGAATACGTTTCAGCCTTATCAACTTCTTCTGGGTCTGTGGCAGAAATGTTATACTTTATTCCTTGGTATTTCACAAGCCCTAGGGTCAGTATGTTCATATTTTTTCAGTCTATTTTCTCTCCTTGTGGCACATTTTTTTTTTTATTTACACTGAAGTCCACAGATCTTTTCCCCTGGCATGTTCCATTTTGTGAGTTATTCCTATTATTCCTTTTAGTACAGTATTTCCTGTCCACTGCACTGATGTTGTCTTGTTGACCTGTGCTCTTGTATTCATTTACCTCAAGTGTGCTCATCAAGGCATGTTCTTGCTCACAGTTCACAAGTATACTCAGATAAGGCTAGCATCTCCACCTCCAAATTGACATGTTTTATGATCTTTGACTTTTGATCATATTTTGGCTATTTGAGGAATTAGATTCTGTGATTAAAATATGCTATGATAATTAAAAGTTGTCATGATTATGTTTTTCAGAAATAATTAATACAAAGACTTGTGTATTGTCAAAATTCTCCTACCCCCATACCATTTTACCAAAGATAAATGGGAAGAAATTTATACTGGAAAAGACATCTTTATTATATATAACTAATAAATTTTCATGATGATGTATATTGTTCAATAACATGAAGTACATATGTGTTCAAGTATATTTTGTGCCCCAAATATTCCTGTTTTCTTCATTAAAACTTTTGGTTTTCAGGAATTTTTTATGTAATCTAATATTCATACATGTTCTTCTAGAGATCACACAATTTTGACTTTACTGTCTAAATGAGTTCCATGTAGAGCTAATTTTTTTGTATATGGAGAATCTGTGTCAGATACATTGGCTTCAGGGTTTTCACCAACAAGTAGAAACATAACTTAAAGGTCATTCTCTTGTCACTGATTAAATGTTCTGCACACACAACTTAAGAAAGATCTATTTTGCTTCGTGGTATAGGGACTATTAGTTCATCATGGAAGAAATGGTATGGAAGTCAGGGTTAGGCACGTGGAGGTGGGAACTTGGTACACTGTCTCTTCACACCTTAGCAGATGATGACGTAGGGAGCTCTGAGAAGCTAGGCTATGCTAGGCCTACCCCTCAAATACCCACCTTAGCTAAGATACATGTTCAATAGTTATCAAACTTCCCAAAATAGCACTACCATGTGGCCATTAGACCCTGTGGCGGACCTTCCACATTGATATCACAACAGGAAGCATAGAGTTCCTCATATGGAGAGTAAACAATGAAGTAGAGAGCAAGTCTGGCACTAGCACTGGGTGTATTCTTCAGAGGCCCATTCCTGGCAACCTACTTTTAGAAGTCATACCTCTCCTCCTAAAAGTTCCATGATAGTAGCACCAGAGAGAGAACACTTAAAATCAAAAGCAGCATTTCAGATTCAACCCATAGCCAATGGAGAGCATTGCTATCTGTCTATCTTTTTATCTATCTATCTATCAAATATGTGTGTATCTGTATAATATATGTATTGTGTGTTTATGCTTTATACTTTTGCTAAGTTTTATGCTTTTAATTTGTGTACATCACTTGTAATGGTTTGAATAAAAATGACCCCAATACTTCCTATGTTTGAACACTTCATTTCCAGTTGATGGAACCATTTGGGAAGGATTAGGAGGTGTGGCCTTGCTGAAAGAGGTATGTCATTAGAGGCAGGCTTTGAGGCATGCTATTCCCAGTTAGCTCTCTCTGTCTCATGCTTATGAATCAGGATGTAAGCTCTCACCTTACTTACTAAGTTGCCTAATCTTCCCCTAAACTCATCTGTAGCCAAGACTAGTCATGAACTATGATTCTCCTGCTACTGTGGACATAAAGGCCTATGCTTCCAGGTTGGCCGAGAAACCAATTTTTTCATATTAGCTATATCACATATTTATTAATTCTACTGATTTCCATTTTTTCTTACAGATCTGATTTTGTATTTGTTTTCAGTAGTCTATTTAATCTGAATTATTCTTTTCTTGTAGATTCAGGTCATCTGGAACAAGTTTTTCAGCTTTGTTTCATTCAAAGCATTTTCATTCCAGCATGGTTTTGTGTTTTCTATGGACTCAGGGTTTGAAGGGACAGGTTTTCTAATTTTTAACTTTCAAAGATGACGGTCCCTTAGTCTTCATATTTGCATGTAAGAGATAAGGCACATATTTGATGTCATACCTTTTTTTTTTTTTTTTTTTTTTTTTTTGAAATAGGATCAGTCTATTGTGGCCCAAGATGGTCTGATGCCTTCCAGTCTCTTTGGGAACCTACACACACACACACTCACACACACACACACACACACACACACACACACACACACACACACTCTCACATAATTCTAATAAAATATATCTTTAAAAAATATAGGTGCTTTGGGGAACTTGTCACACAAAACTTCTCTTCAGTGAAAGGAGACAGAACTGGCCACAAACTGTCGAGAAACAGAAGATATAACATTGATCAAAACAGTCTCTCAATCAAAGCTGTCCTGCTTAGGTGCACTGCAGTAACCGGTACTCTACAGGAACCATGTATCTCATCTGAGTAGAGTTGCTGGATTGGAATTTTAATATTTTATACATTTATATATTACACTATTTATTTAACAAACCCACAAATATTATTTAGCCTTTTAAAATTAATATTCTATTACTAGTATAAATTTTATACAAATTTACTAGCATAAATTTACAACTTTAATTACGGTAAGGTATGTTAGTGTCTTACAAACATTTATAAGTAAGTATTAGTTATTTTCATCATAAACATAAATGCCTCTTGCTTCAAAATAATATAGGACAAATGTAGGTAGAGCTAGTGTTTAAAAGCTAGAATAATTTTTTAAATGTATATTTCAGTACTGATTTTAGGCCATATCATTTTAAACATTTACTTCAAAAATATTAAAAATCTATTTAACATGTTTCCTGCACATGCCATAGATAGATAGATACACATAGGGAAAGCATATATTCTAAATAATTAAAAGGCCAAATAGAACATCGCATCAGATTTCTTATATTGCAGGATCTTTGCTTTTTTTAATTTTTAAAATTTATTCTTTGTTTTTCATATCATACAGACTGATCCCATTTCATCTCTGCATTTTCTTAACCCTCTATATCTACCCTGTACCCTTACAACTTTCTCCCCCCAAATAATATATGTTAAAATTTAAGAGAAAAGAAAAAAGGAGAGAAAAAAAAAGAAACAAAAAGAAAAATCTCGTTGTGGAAGCTATAGTGTGACATGGTGAGTCACCAGTAAAGCCTTTCTTCCACAGACCTTGCAAGTCATTGCAAAGAGTCGTTAGTCTGGTTTGTGGCTTCTGGCTTCTGATACACCATTGATATGGGACTCTCACTGGGGCTACTCTTGGGTATCTTGTTGTTTTGTGGAGATTTTGCAGCTTTGAATCTATAGGACTGATCCTTTCACAAGGTCCACCAACTTATAACCCTGGTTTGGGCCTGGGTAGTTACGAATTCATCAGCCCACAAGCTCTCTCCTGTCCCCACTACCAGCCAGGGTGAGCTCTCTTCAGTGTTCATATGTAGCAAGGAGCAAGAGGTGGGATCAGTTCTCCTGTTTTCCTGCTCTCAAGGCCAGTTCAGTCACACCTATACCATCAGGGCCAGGTCTACTGTGTTGCCCGGTAGAGGTGCAGGGGCCATTCTCTCAAGTGGTGCCTCTGGTGAAAGGCAGAAACAGCTCTCCCCCTCTTAATGATATCAGGATGAGCTCTTCCAACTGCCAGGGCACCCGAGGGGTGTGGGGGAATCTTTCTTTCACACAGGCCACCATATGCAGATGAGGATGGGGCCAGAGCTCCCAAGTCTTTGTTCTCAGGACTGGGCTTACCCAGGCCAGTCAACAAGGTCAGCTTTACTGGGATGTCAAGGTTGAGGGGCAAGACCAACTTTCCCAAGTGTTGGAGCTGCCAGTAAGGAGAAAGGTCAGCTCCTTCATCTGCTGCAGGTCATGAGGGGCAAGAATCGTGTGTGTGTGTGTGTGGATCATCTCACCTTCGCCAATGCTGCCCATGACAGACTTGCAATGGAGCCAGCGCTCCCATGCTCAAACCCTTTGAGGTAGCTCACCCGCACCCCCTCCAACAGGGTCAGCTCTCCTGAGTTACTAGGGTGAGGTGTAGAGTCTACCAAGATCTTTGAATTAGTCAGTTTCATGATTTCTATCAGGTATGGGACTCTGACGGAACTTCTTATGTAGTAGAGCCTCCCCCCCCCCCCCAAAAAAAAAATCAATGTCCTAAGAAGATGTAAATGCTTTATCCTGTTATTTTAAACTGGGGCATATTACAAATAAGAATAGTAGATGCTCATGATGGGTTTAGATGTGCTCTTAGCTAGAGAGCTCCTTCATCATGGTGTGAAACTCTTGCACTTGGGATCTGAGTTTCCATAATCTTCAAAGACAAATTAAGAAGTAGAGTGTATTTGAGGTGTGAAACAGGCTTCAGAGTTTATGCTGGCCCTGAGACCACTGTGAAAGTAAACCTGTGAATCTGCTTCAGAGACAGTGTGGAGGGACAGTTAGAGCATGTGCACTAAGATTCCAAATTGGATCAGATTGTATCCTGTGGCTAAAATAAACTACAAAACACTAAACAAATAACTGTTACTGTGTGACAGCTGGGAGCAATATTCCCTTGGTGGAGACTAAAAATGCCTTCTACTATACAGCACCATTATCATTGCAACTAAGCATTCTGATGACTAGGCAGTCTGTGAATATTAGTACAGTTGCATGACAGGCATTTATTCCCCATGCAATAAGCTTAAACAATGATAACTTGTTTGGGCTGAGAGATTATGTTCTACCTACCATAGCCCTTGATTCTTTTGCTAATGCACCACATATTGTTTCTTATCTGAAGCTCATTCTAAGAAATGATAGAAACAGAAAACTTCTCTAATAGTAAATCAGTAATGAGGATTTGAACAACTTATATATTATAACATGAATTTTGTAAAAATTAAATATTTGAAATCTCATTGGAGGAAACGGCCTATTCTTCTGGTGCACACTTTGATTTAATAAAGGGAGAGAGAAAGAGAGAGAGAGGGAGCTAACTTGGATACTGAGAATAACTCTGAGCCTGGTTCACATAGCTCTCAAATCAATTATAGGTGAATTCTCTTTAATTGAAGGTGTTTTGTGAATGTTTCTGTACTAAAATTTCACAAAAGGGTAAATAATTTTTTTAAACTTACCTAATGTTGTTCTTGCTGGTGTTGCATCTTTTTTGATCCAAAATGACACCCAGGACAGAACAACAGTCAGTATGCATGGAATATATGTCTGGATAGTGAAGTACCCCATTCTTCTACTCAGTTCGAAGTAGATAGTCATGACAACATAATCACCTGTAATAAAATATTGCTCAAATCAAGATGACACTCATGAGTTAAAAGAGTATAGGAAGTTAACTTATAATTTATTTTAAAACTCAATTACTTGATCGAAAACTACAAGTACTACAACACCAATGGAAAAAGCATCAAATGCTGGTGCTGTTGAACTGTATCATGCATGTGACTTTGTAAACTTTTTACTGTGCAATGTAAGGGCACACAAAAACATATCTATAGGTAAGGGGACAGGCATAAACATTTACTCAATGGCAGGCATTTAATAAGGGATTGTTGCTGGAGGCCATATGTTTGCTGCGTAATTACATCAAGAGTCACAAGAAACTTTAGCCCCCCCAAACCAGGTCACTCTAAAGCTTCTTGTCTTTAATAGAAACTTCTTTTTCATTTGTAATCATTCCGTCACTTTTAGAGAGTGGTAAAATATTGATTCTGCCTCACTGTGCCACTGCAAGGAGAAGACACATGCATCTCCATGTGAAGTGTGCATCTCTACCCATGTCTTTACCCTCCTGTCTTCATAGTCTCTTAAAACAAAGAGAAAGAACTGCATATCTTAAAAGAAAAGCATGCAATAACTTTATTAAAATCTGGTTTTACTTTATGCCCAAAGCCACTTTTAATCTTAAAGTAATAGCTATTAGAATAAGTAAAATATGGGAACATTTAAGTTTACCAACCATATAAAAAGTTAATTAGCTAAAATGATTATATTAAGTTCTAGAAAATCTGTAGAATAATTATTTGGATTACTAAGTAGCTTTTACTGAATTATCTTTTAAAATAAATTTTAATGTTTAAATAATGGTGGTATCTTTTCCTTTCAGATACAAACATTTACTTAGATGTTTACGCAGATGCTTGTGTTTAGAATTGTACTTCTTCCAGACATAGAGATCCTGTGTTCGTTCCTAACTGGATGGAGGGTCTAGAGCTTGGAATGAAATTACATAAAAGTAACATGGAATTCTGGCTTCAGCTACAAAGTATGATTCTTATTTTAAAAACAAGAAATAGGTGTGCAATACACACACTGAAAACCACCATATCATTTCAAAAGGGAAATGAGATTTCGGAGGAGGCTACCATGCCAGAATCTTAACGACTGAGGACATCCAGAAAGATGCAGATGATGAGATGCTCGCAGGAAGATGCAGAAGCTACCAGAGGCTGGAGGTCAATAAGACACTAGTGTCTGAAGAAAATTTGTGGAGGCTTAATGAAGAATAGAAAGAGTGAGAAGCCCCAAGGACAATAGACATGCTGAGACTGGTCTCCAACATCCTTTCTTCTAAGTTCCCACTCGGTTCCAGATGGCAGGGTTGTTTGTCAGAAGTGTGGCTGGCCATGATAAAATCTCCCCAGTACTCTTCAACTGGTCAAGTTTACTAAAACCAAATACATTCAGACAGGCTTTCACAGCTGTTAAAACCTAGGAAGATTTGATGACTAAATGCAGTGTGACATCTGTCGTTGGTAAAAGGGAGACTGTGGAGAAAACTGAGGAAACCTGGTGTTTACTCAATAGTGCTGAATCAACGTTCGTGCCTCTGGTTTTCACATGTGCCACAGTAATTTAGAGAAGTGCAGAAACTTGAGTCTGAGGTGCCGAAGAACCCTACGCTATCTGTACAGTTTTTCTGTATATCAGAGAGATATAATCTCTTTACTAAGCTTTTTTTTCAAAAGTTCAAGATTTTATAACAATTTTCAATTTGGTTGAGATCAATCCTTTCCCAATTCATCTGTCTGATAAAGCACCGGCTGGAATGATGAACAGTGAAGTGGGTCAGATGATGATGTAATCTATTCTTGGCCTACACTCTATTCATTTGTCTATGATTGTACATTAACAACTTTTATTGAATTCATCGGAGATATAAGTTTCAGGAAAAACAACTGGTCTAAATTATGAAGACAGAAACTGGTGGCATCCCAGGCATTGCTTACCTGGGAAAAACATAACTAAAAGTGATATTATCTGTAAGTATAAGCAGTATAAATTTGTATCTAACTTGATGGTTATGAGGTGTTATGAGAGTTTGGAGCCCCTTTGTGGCCAGAGTTTCCTTTCCCTCCCTCCTATAGTCTTTTCAAGAGAACTAGCAGATTTTCCAATGAAAGACTATGAAAGAGCCATCCCACGGAGGTGTTGTGGGAGAGCGAGAAAACCTATGCCTGTACCTCTACAGGAGATATGTTTCAAAATATAGCAGAGGAACAGCAAAACTCATTTACTGAGACAAAAACGACCACAATTATAGGTTATGATTAGGACATCTGGAAAAGATAGAGTGCTCTGTGATTGGAGAGAAGCAATTATACCTGGCAAGCTCAGCATTACATCTCAAAGAGGAGCAGGAATTATTTCAAGTACCAGAACTACAGCCACAAGTCTTCCCTAAGACTGGATCTTAGTTAAAGTATCAGATGATATCTCCTTCCTCATTCCAACATCCAACATAAAAAACACTGTCAAGGATCAGTAGTGAGATCAACTTAGAGGCAATGTAAATGATGCTGTCTAAAAAGAGCAGAAAGAAAGATCCAGGGGCAAATGGGAAGCAGGGTACAAAACTGGGCTGACATTTTAAAAAGGTTTTATTTTATTTGTGCATATTGTTTATGGCTAAAGGCAGCCATAAGCTGTTTGACATGGGTGTTGGGATCTGAAGTGAGGACCTCTATAAGAGCAGCATGTAGTCTCAATGGTTGAGTCATCCATGTAGCCTGTGGCATGACTTTTGGCTGAATGTGCTAAAAAGCTCTCAGACTGAAGGCCATTTCTTTCTAAACATATGATATGCTTTTATCAGTATCTACTTTAGTATAAAACATGCCTAGCTTACAAATGAAGTTATGGTACATACAACAAATCAAGAATAGCAGTCTGAAGAGATGAATCCACCAAGTGAACCAGGAGCAGGTATGGAAAAACATTATCAAAATAAATACTTCATACAGTAAACATTCCAATAGAGAAGGTAGATATCATGAAAGAAAAATAAATGTCAGAAAACAAATTAAAAAGCATTAAAAAATGAAAGATGAAACAAGTCCTTGATTTACATTAGCCATAAAACAAAGCAAAGCACAAAACAGGCGACAATGAACTGTTCACTATGAAACACAAAATGAATTTGAGTTTAACAGTCTGAACAGAAAGAAAAGGCACCATAAGGAAGGAACAAAGAGCCAGTAAACCTAGAGTTTCACACGAGATAGAGAGAGAATGAGATTATTTGACTAATTCAAAAAGCTCCAACACCAGGTAGGACAATTACAAAACACACAAAGCAGCAATAACAATGAAACACACATAAACACACTAAAACTTGTGAAACTCAGGTAGCAGGGCAGTGTTGTGAGTCTGTCTGCAGAAAAGAGAAACATGTTTCCTGCAGAAGAACAAAGGAAGGGCTTTTAGTAGACTTAGCTTCTGAAATTGTGCAGGTATATTAGTTATGTTTCTATTACTGTGATAAAACACCCTAGCAAGGTGTCTTTGAGAAAAAAGCATTTATTTGGGCATATGGTTCCAGATAGTTAGGGCCTATGAAGGTATGGTGATGGAGTAGCACCAGGAGCTAACACTTCCCATCTTTAATGAAAGTTCAAAGCAGAGAGAATAAACTAGCTTACAAATTGTTCCCCTGATTCCACACAACCTTTAACAAGGACCCCACCTCCTAAGCCTTCCCAAACACCATCACCATCTGGGGAAAAAGTAATCAAATCTCCTAGACTATGAGAGTCATGAAATTTAAACCACCACCGAAGGAGTAAGACAAGAAAAGAAGAGGAAGAAGAAGAAGAAGAAGAAGAAGAAGAAGAAGAAGAAGAAGAAGAAGAAGAAGAAGAAGAAGAAGAAGAAGAAGAAGAAGAAGAAGAAGAAGAAGAAGAAGAAGAAGAAGAAGAAGAAGAAGAAAGGTCTTTTGGGAGTCCTTGAAGAAAATCAAAAAATCAAAAAATGAACTTGAGTTAGGATACTTTCCTAAAGATGAAGATAACATAGAAAACTCAAGTACAGATCATCTAAGTGAGTTCATTCCTCAACGTTCAATTTGTTCATGAAAAATTGACAAATGAAGCAATTCTATCAGGTTTATTGAGGCATGTGTGTGGGGGAAATGTGTTATAAGTGGGAAAAAAAGTGTTAGAAATCCAATTACAATAGTATCTACTCTTTCCATGTGCTGATTTAACAGCCAAGGCAGAATTGTGGCTCTACATTTTATGGTGACAGCTCGAGAAGACCTAAAAGAACAGCAGCAGCTCCAGGAGCCTCGGGAAAGATGCTGCGAGTGAGCTCATCAGAGGCTTTTATAGCAGCTTCACAAAAGCAAATGAAATCTGAAACCAGCCCAGAAGGCCAATATGCATCGTAAGTCCTAGATTAATTGCTAAGCTATTCCTGAATCATATAAAGAGTAAGTCAGTAGAAAAGACACAGTGAAAGCATAAAGCTGCTTCATTTAATTTTAAAATAGAGAAAGAAAACAGAACTAATGGAGTACAAAAACTAGGACAGTACATTTTATTTGATTCCATCAAGATTTGCTTTATATAGTAATGGTTTAAACACAGAGAAAAAGAATTTAGGACTGGATTATATGAGACATGAAAACCAATTCAGATAAAAAAACATAACTCAGTTAAAAGTTTTTAAAGTAGGGAATAGCTACAGTGCCCATTAAGAGCTGGTGTCGTTGTTCTGAAGACAGCAGGCTTCAGAACACGAACTGTGCTAGGAATAAACAGAAGTGTTACTGACCACAGAGGCACAGATTCCTCCAGTAAAGCACAATACTCCACAATTCTGATCCACAGAGATTCAAAACATTTGAGTCAAAATAATATTGAAAGAGAGAAAATGTATAAATGTAGTGAGAAAATTTAGCAAGTCTAATTGTTAGAAGAACAGATAATTGGAAAATATGATGTCTGGACAATATTAGCAATAATGATGACAATTCAATACCATTTAAAATTACAAAATAAGAACTTCCAGGAAAATGACAGACTTGAAGGTGATCTCTGTGACTTAATAAAAGAGAAGAGTCAAAGAACACAGACTCTATTATAAAGAGATAAAGAACTTTGGAAAATCATAATAGTGACTGAGGAACATTTGAAAAGATTGGAGAGTGAACTCTGGACAATGACCCAAGAAGAAGTAAAGCTGAACATAGCTCCAGCCATGACGGCTCACTGTTGGAGAAAGTAAGCCACAAGGCCTGGTGCAATTAGATTGGCAGAAGCCATTAGCCCATGGCCCATGCAAGTGTCAGACACAATTTCAGTCTTGGTAAGAGAGTCATTCTTCAAGCAGAAGTACAGACCTCAGAAAAAAACAAGAACAATCTTGATCAAAAATAATTCTGTGAGAATCATCATCATGTCTGACTTCAAATTAGAGAACAGAGACATAGTATAGGATCCAGATGACACTGGCGGAAAATCAAACATGTGACCTGGTGGGACAGAGTTGAGGACCCAAATGTAAGTCTATGCAACTACAGTTACATGAGTTTTGGCAAAGATGCAGCAATACACAGTGAAGAAGACAATAGGTATCCTCGGTAAGTTGTTCCAGGTAACATGGATTTCAACATATAGAAAAAATGAAAGTGAACCTTTATCTGTTACTGTACACAACTCTCAACTCCAAACAGATTGACACCCTTATCGTAAGAACTTATACCCTTACTGTTAGAGGAAAAACAGGGAGTAAGTTTCAACTTATAAGCACAGCTATGGACTTCCTGAATAGAATGCTAATAGCAGAAGAAAAGATCAGGAACTAATAAACAGGCTCTCAAGAAATTAAAAGTCTATATAGAAAAAGAAAAGTTCAAATATGTGAAGAGGAATCCCAAATATTGGGAGAAAGTCTTCATGAGCTATGCACGGGACAAAAGATTTATGTCTAGTATGAATAAAAGCTCAAGAAAATAAATATCAACAAAACACTTACTTAAGTAATGGCTGTGTCTTTAGTGTTATCTATCTCTCATTCCTCCCTCTTCCTTAACATATCTTTCTTCTTCCAATCCATTAAAGAAAAGTCCCCCCACCCCCAGTCCCAGCACCTGTGTCCTATCCCATATCCACCTAGACCTCCTACTTTCCCTATCCATGTGGCAATGTTCTACTTTCCTGGCTTCTGTAGTTACTTCACACTTTAAGGATTCAGGGTGAAGATCCCCTCTCAAAAAAAGAGAACATACAGTGTTTCTTTTGTTGGTCTTGGCTACCTCAGTATGTTTTCCAGTTCTATCCATGTACTTGCAAATTCTGTGATTTAATATTTTTATAGGTGAGTAGAACGCTCACTGTAATGGGAGGGAGGTAGGAAGGAAGGGAGGGTAGAATCACTTCCACTTTTCATTCATCAGCTATAGAAGAGTTTGGTTTTTTTTTTTTTTTTCTTTTTTTTTTTCTATTCCCTAGCTACCGTGAATAAAGTGGCAGTGAATATGTCTAAGCAATTATCTTTGTAGTGGGATATCAAGTTTTGGGGGTGTATGCCAATGAGTGGTATTAGATCAATTAGCATTTCTGAGAATTCTCTATCATAGTTTCCTCAGTGGCTGTACCTTTAGCAATACCATCCCCTTTCCCACATCCTCACTAGTATCTGCTTTCAACCATTTCCTTGATATCAGCCATTCTGAACGGAGTGAGATGAAATCTGAAACTTGTTTTAATTTCAATTTTTCTAATTGCTAAAGTTTTTGAATATTTTAGAAAATCTTTCCTAGCTGTGTTTATTTCTTCCTCTGAGAACTTTCTGTTTAAATCCAAAGCTGATTCTTCATGTGGGTCATCTTTTTTATTTCGGTTTTTAATTCTTTATTTTTTGAGATTTTAAAACATCCTGGATAATATTAATCCTGTATCAGATGTGTTGTTAGCAAGGATTTTCTCCCAGCCCGTGAGATTTCTTTTTTGTTTTTGTTTTCATTGCTGAACAGAAGCTTTTCAGTTTGGTGAGGTCCCATTTGTCAATTGTGAATCTTAATTCCCCAGCAATTTGGAGTCCTATTCAGAAATCCTTTTCTGCATCTATACTTTGCAGGGTATATAGTATATGATTTTTTCTAGAAGTGTCAGCTTCACAGGTTTCACACTGAGGTCTTTGATCCATTTGAACTTAATTTTTCTGCGGGGTTATAGATAAGCTTATTTTAAAATACATGCATAATACATATAAGGATCTAGTTATATTTAGATGGAATTATGCCATGTAGGGTGATAATGCTTCCTGCAAGAGCCAGAAGTCCATTTAACAAAATCCCATGTGCCAACCATGAAAACCCCTCTTTTATAATTTTTGTCAAGGGTTACAAAATTCCCAAACAAAACAGGATTTTGCCCCTGCCATTGGTTGTGACCCAGAATTTGAAGGTAAAACCATACTGCTGAAATCACCACATATTTTGGACATAGGACTTGAAGGAAGTAAGATGGAACTGACCTTGAAGCCCCTTTCCTGAGGCCTGACTCTCAGAAGGTGTTCTACAAGCTGCCTTGGGAAGAGACTAGACAATAATAGTCCTGCATATCTGCAAAGCTTATGGAGCTCAACCTTGATCAAGTTATTCCTAGTAGAGCAATCACACCACTTATATCTTGAGGTAACCAGATGTGTCTAATGGGATATAAGGCTTGGTAAATATGAGGGAATTCATTCCTGGTACTGTAAACCTAGCCAGCTCCCATGGCTGGAAGGAAGGGTCATGGGTTTGAGAGGAGAACCTTCTGCTGCTATTTTCCTAAACCACTATAATGTCTAACTTGGACAGTATCCCTTTACCCACAGACAAGTGTAGCTCTTATCCCTCATCAAAGCTTTGTTTTTGTCACAACTGGACAAAATGCATCATAAGTAACTCTTGGGTGCCTAGCCTCAATTGGTCCTTTTTCATTTTTAACAGAAAATAGGAACAAAGAAGTTTCATTTAAATTAATTTTTTCAGTCATATCGAAGAGTAAAATCAAACAGATTTATTTTTCTGAAAACCACAGGCTACTACACTTCATTTATGTAGACACAAAAATCACAAGCAGAGTAAGAACAAATGCACTTTGCCTCTCCACACTATATGTAAATATAGAAAGTGTGCTCTCTATACTTATAAAAATACAAAAAGGGTTGCAAAAGTAGACACATAAAAATCAGTTGATATGACTCAGTATATCATCCTGTAAATAGGAAACATAGTATGATCAACTAGGGATTGCAGAAAAAGGTACATTGAAACAAAATTTTTAATTAAATTTTCTCAGAATACGAGGAATTTGAAGAAACACTGTTATCCTGCAAAGGATATCTTTAAAAGTACTATAGCTAACATCACCTCTATTAATTATAGGTCAGGCTAACAAGAAATAAAAAGGAACAAGATGTAATTTCACATGGGAAATTTTGGTAGAGGTCATGCAATCCAATGGTTCAGAGGAATGTCACTGAAGTGACTGAGAATTGATGCTGAAAAGGATAACCAGACCTCAAGCCACAGCTCCAGAGACGGCAGCAAACAAGAGGGACCCTAAGAGGGATGTGTGAATTGCCCTGGGACCAAGGGCGGGCAATAGAAGTGAGGGGATGGAGGATGAGAACATAAGGGAACAGGATTGGAGGAGTTCAGAAGGGACAGAGTGGGAGAATAATGAGAGAGATATCTTGATAGAGGGAGACATTATGGGGTTAGGGAAAAACCTGGTGCTAGGGAAGTTCCCAAGTATCTACAAGGATGACCCCAGCTTAGACTACCAGCAATAGTGGAGAGGGTGCCTGAGCTGGCCTACCCCAGTAATCAGATGGGTGAATAATACCCTAACTGTCATCATAGAGCCTTCATCCAGAAACTCATGGAAGCCGATGCAGAAATGCATAGCCAATTCAGGAATCCAGTCAAAGAGAGAGAAAAAGGATTATATGATCAAGGTGTGTGTGTGTGTGTGTGTGTGTGTGTGTGTGTGTGTGTGTGTGTGTGTGTGTGTGTGTGAAGACCATGATGGGGAAATCTACAGAGACAACTGAACCAAGCTAGTGGGTACTCACAACTTTAGGCTGACAGCTGTGGAGCCTACATGGAAGCATACTAGGCCTTTACATGTGGAAGACAATTGTGTAACCTGGTCTGTTTAAGGGGCCCCTGAAAGTGAGCTCAGAATCTATCCCTGGTTCATGAGCTGGCTTTTTGGAGCCCACTACTTGTGGTGGGACACCTTGCACAATCTTAATGCAGGGGGTAGGGTCTTGGACCTGCCTCAGCTAATGGCTTTGTTGACACCCCATAGAATACCTTATCATTTAGGAGGAGGGTATGGGAATGGGTCTGGGGGGTGGGGGTTGGGAGAGGGAGTGGGAGGAGGAATGAGAGGGGAATTTGTGGTTGGTATGTAAAATGAATAAAAAATTTCTTAAATAAAAAATTTTAAAAATTGAGCACATTAGTGACAATATTTCAAATATTATGCTATTCAGTGTTCTGAGGTGTCATGGAAGTGATCAAAAGTATAATGGCCATGAAAATCAGATTATCACAGATTTGAAGAAAATATACTGCTATTAGAGAGTTATTGTTAAAAGTTATTTTATATCTGGAAACCTGTGGGGCCCTGCTGGGAACAGAACTTCTAAAGTGAAATATTTTGGGTGCCATGTGGTGCAAGGCCATTTTCGCTGGCTGTAAGTGAAGCCTCAAGAACCAAAGAGAGCACACAGTTCTTTTTAAAATTGCAGGATTTTATGCCTGAAATGTGCTTATGTGTATAAAGCAAAAACCTCAGCACAGTGATTCCTGGAGGAAACCCAAAGAAACCATAGTGATCTGGAGGAAAGGTAGCTGGAGACCATAGAAACAGCTGCACAGTTCATGTCCAATTCCAAAACAACCATTTTGCAAAGGCCATTGGACACAGATTCTTGTAACATTTAAACTAACTAATCTTTTTAAAAAAGTTATTTTGTATGTCAGCTATGGAAATAAAATAAAATATGTTTAATTAATTAAAAGTCCAGACTGAAGACAACAATGTGAACAAGAACCAGATTGTACAAGTAATCCTCATGTGATTACAGATTGACAGGTGATGTTACCGTCTAGGCAGATAACCCCAGGCATCTGTTAAAAGACTGAAACTCTTCATCTGGGGTTGGACTCATGTGGGATTTGCCCTGTTCAAAGTGGTGTGCCAACTGCTGTCATTATGCTCTTTTTGTTCAGGCTCATGAGCAGATTTTCCTTGTCATGCCTAGGGGACTATCTGGAACAAGCTAACTGGGACTCTAACTCTTACAATGTTTCTGCTCCATCTTCCAAAATTCCCTTCCTGAGATGGGGATGTTACATTGTTCATATATCAGTTAGGGTTAGGAATCCCATGGTCTCTTGTTCTCTGTCTTTTGACCAGTTGTGTACATCTGTAACATCTTTATCACTATAAAAAGAAACTTCTTTGATGATGGGTGAGAACTCCACTTGCAGGGGGTATGAGGTTAAGTTTTTAGAATATGATTATAAAGTATATTGGTTTAGTAAATGGCAACGGTGTATAAAAAGACTGGAACCAAGAAATTATCACAAGAAGCTCTCATAGCATTAAGAACATGCAAGTATCAATCATGAAAAACAATTATATTTCTGTACAATAGAAGTGAACTGTGGAGCCAGAGATGATGCATCTACCTTTAAAGGTACGATACCATTTACATTTGGAATGTGTGATGGTGTACATATAAATATATGTGGTGTAAATATAGCTAGATATGTGCAAGACAGTCATGCTGAAGTTTATAAATTCATGGTAGAAGGAATAAAAGGCAACTTATATGCCCAAAGATAACTTTGAGTATTTGTGGACTAGTGATTCATCACATAAAGGGTACAGGGTGTTTACCTTCAATTGAAACAGCTTTACAAGAATACTTAGTAATCGAAATCCTGCAGACAGTCTTTGTACAACTATACAAGAATATAAAAAACTTAAATATGAATATAAAGGTAGCATAATAAATGATTACAAGCATAAAGTTTAAAATGGGATAATACAATACAATAAACATGTCTTTGAGACTGTATTAATATCCTGGGTGGTAATATGTGATGAGATGGTCAATAGATTAGTGTGATATAATAGAGGCTCATATACATAGAACTGACAGGTTTGTCTTTTTCACTTTTGAGTGAGCAACAACTTGGATATATGTATGGAGTACAGGACATCTTTTTAATGCACATAAATAATGTGTAATGATAAAATTTAATAACTGGCATACTATGGATGTTTTTATTATTAAATTCAAGTGGAAGAAAGACACTCAGCAAAGGGTGCTGATCATAACTCGCTTCTGGTCATACAAGGAACTCAAATTCAACAGCAAAGAAGTATTGAAATGATAACAGTCAAAAATAGTATGTGTGAAGATTAGGTAACATTAGCTAAAAGGGAAATCATACAATGACAGAGAGACTAAGGAGAGAATCAAATGCTAGGGAGGCTGTGGAGGAACTGGGTTGTTCACACAGGATAGTCTTTTAAGTGCATAACAAGTAAAGACATAAATAACAGATGACTCAGAAATTAAAGTGTGTTAACAGAAAATTTATACACCTATGTTTGTAGGTGCTTTAACTCTAATAGCAAAATGGAGAACCATGCCTGATTCCTTTCAGTGGTTGAATAAGAGACTGGTACATTTATTCTAAGAACTACTACTCAGTAAAAAAAGAAAAAAAGAAAAAAGAAGAAACAATCAGGAATGACTATTTTATACTGTTACTTAAATAAGTCTCCAGAAAATTATGCTGAGTGATAATAAGAAATTCCTTGCCTTGAAGTTCTGTTTTCTGTTATTTCACTTACAGAGAATTCTATGAGTGACAGTTAGAAATGGGAACATAATGATGACTGCTGGCTGAGCAGAAGAGCAGGAGATGGGAAACAAAGATGTGCCAGCAGAGCTCTTGTGGTAGAAATGCATCGTATGTTGTCTAGGTTTCTGTCCTAAGACTGTGATGACCTTTCTTCCCTCAGAAAAATCATCATTGAGCAAATGGGTAAAAGGTTTATTAAGTCTCTGTAATTTAATTAATTATCCATTGTTTATTTGTTTGAGCATTTAGTGCATGCATATGATGTCTTTTGATCCAAACTAACCCTTTCCCTCCCCCTCAGTTTTTTCCCTATCTCTTCCTCTCTTCTGCACAACTTCTCCATCCTAGATTCACAGGCTCTTTAAAAAGGTTACTAATTGCTACCTATATGAGCCTCAATATAAGAAGCTCTACTTAAGCATAGGTAGCCCCTAAGAGGGCATACCCTTAAAGAAAACAGATATTCCTCCCCAAGCAGCCTCCAATCAAGCATCACTCTTCAGATAGAGGTGGGACTCTGCGAGTTCTTCCCTGTCTGCACTGGAACTGTGCTTGGCTTGACCCTGTGCAGATCTAAACATATAGTTCTGGACACTGTGAATTTACTTTTGCAATGGCCTTCATGATCCCTCAAGCTGAGAGTGGGGGATGTGACGCTAACTTCCCATTTAGAGTTGAGCATAGCACAATGAATTATTTCCAATTCTATCTACTTACCTTTAAATTTCATTTTTCTCTATAGATAAATAATATTCTATTGTGTATATATATCACACTGTCATTATCAGTTATCAGTTGATGGAAAGTTAGGCTGTTTCCATTTAGAGCAGTGAGCATTTAGAAGCAAGTATCTTTGTCCTAGGGAGTAGAATCCTCTGTTGTTTTCCAAAGTGGTATAGTTGGACCATGTGGAAGATCTATTCCTAGCTTTTCCAGAAACATCCACACTGATTTCTATAGGAGCTGGAGCAGATTGCACTTCCATCAATAGTATATAAGAATACTTGCACAACAGTTATTTTTCTTACTTTTATTTTTGCAGTATGTGGTAATTTATTCTTTCTTGAAACTACATTTCAGTCACTAATCCTTTTTACATAAAATAATCTTTTGGAAAACACCACATGAATCAAATTGAGATGTAAGTTTAAAGTACAGTTAATTGGATGTTATGCCCTTGAATATAAATATTGAAATTCAGTTTATGGCAAATTAAGTTAGCTTCTTTTATTCAAATCATCTAATTTTATACAATTTCTAGACTCTGCTACTTTGAGTTTGTCAAGGTCTAGAGAGTTTGCAACTTATGTCTGTCTATGGCCTTTCGCTGCCCTTCTTGTTACTTGGCTTCCATGGAGCCATTTCACTGAAATAAAGCCTTCATATGCTTCAGAAAATGTACAAAAAAGCAAGTGTCACTTCCCCAGAGTTGCCGTTTTCTCACAGCAGCACCACACCCATTTACTTGAAGATGTTACAAGTGTGTAGGCTATAAAATGAATTAGAACTTGGCCATTCAAAGTGTCCAAAAGTGCTTCACACACCCAACACAGGTCTAATGCACAACTATAAATCCCAAATGAATGTAAATAAAAAGGGCAGGACTGGAGAATCTGTCTCATCTCGACTGTCAATCAGTGGTAGAGCACATGTCTGATATGTGTGAGGCCTTAGGTTCAATTCTGGGACCAAAACCAAGAAAAGAGCAAAAAAATATGTTTAGGTCACAACAGTGGGATTTTTCACAGGCAACAGAAAAGCTGTTCAACTTCACAGTTAGGAAGGCCTGTCAAGGCACTCAATCGATTGTAGAAGGATGAATGAGTGTCTTTGGGGGTAGATCTCACTGCATCACCAGCAGGGGTTTAAAATGTCTTTATTGTGCCTGAAATTGGCTTGAGGAAACAGTCTAAGGATTGTCCTGATGATCATTGCACAGCTCCCCGCTGAGGACATGAAGAGATGATCTGTGGGCTTGTTCTGGAAAAGACCATCTCAGTTCCCATCATGATTGGTACCTGAAGCCTTCAGGGCCCAACATGCTAACTTATTTCCCTACTCTTGAAGGTAGAAATGTGCATTTGTTCTTATTTTTTTAAGTCTCTCAAGCTAAACTTAAGGTGATTTTCAAACATTTCACTTTTCTTTATGAGATGTCTAAGTTATTTTTATAGCAAATATGGATACAGATAACTCAAATATTAAACACTTTCAATCCTTTCCAATTTAGATAACCAGATGGTGAAACTGAACTCTGACATGTGCTTGATACAAGGGAACACATTCTAAAGCAAAAACAAGTTTAAACTAAGTATATTTTTTGAAGAGTTCTCACTGGCAGGTGGGATTTTTCTCACTGGCATGAGGGGGAATGTGTGTGAGGGGCTGTCTTCTGAGAATGGAAACATATATTTTCTTTTAAAAACTCACTCTTGCAAAATCTGTTGTTGCTGCCATTGCCCAATCCTGGCAGGTCCCCTTCCCCCCCCCCCCCCCCCCCCCGCCACGGTCCCCCACTCCTCACCCCCTGCTCGCTGGGATAGGGGTAAAATCTCCTTTGTGCAGAGAAGTTTGTGGCAGGGTGTGTTTAAGTCAACTCTGAGGGACTGCAACCCCTCACATGTCCCAGAAGTGCAGTTCCCTTTTGTCCCACCATAGCAGCAGGTAGAGCTTCTGCCCTCACTCATCTTTATCTTACCGTTCCACTCTCCAGTGCTTTACTTCAGTGTCCCCTAAGTTATATCCTCATGGGTTCACTATATTCTTCTTTTTTTTTTTTTTTTTTTTTTGGTCCCTCTCTGGTTAGCTCACAGAGTTGGCATGTAAATTATGCTTTCTGGTTGTGGGAGGCGATCTGCCTGTCCATGTTCTGCTTTCTGTGCCTCTCTGCTCTGTGTTGAAGACATCAGTATTATTTCCATGCCAACTACACAGCATAAATTATCCTGCCAGTGGCTTTCCCCACAAGTGTCCAGGCTGCCTAGAGTTATTTCTGTGCAGGCCCAGTGGGGTACTATGCCTGGTGAGTTTCCTATTATTGACCAGATCCCACCCACTGAAGGGTGAGGTCAGATGCCCAGATTAATATTTACTTACAGAGAATCATGCTATGCCCTGACCTCCAGGTAGTACAGTCATAATTTTCAACTTATGTGATGTACCAGCTAATTCAGGGCCATTGTCTTTGAGATTGGACTCCATGGAAGCCAGGGCTATAAGTTTATATTCCCTTATTCACTATTTCATCTCCAGCATTAACAAGCAGTGCCATGCCAGCACTTGCTGATTTGCTGGCAAATGGGTGAGAAAATCAGGGTTCTTCTTTTAGACTATGGTCAAGTCATTCACATTGTTTTGTTTTGAGAGGTGTGTGTGTGTGTGTGTGTGTGTGTGTGTGTGTGTGTGTGTGTCTGTGCTCGCGCTGTGAACCCAGACCTTCCCTGCCTCCCTAACACTTTGGATCTTTTAAGCACTTGTTCACTTTCTGGTGTACTTTAGAAGCTCATTTCTGGATTTTCAAAATTCTAAAATTTACCTTTTTTATATGATTAACTTCTAGAGATTCTAAGGAGGTTTTAAGTTGTAATTATGAATATCAACAGAGCCTATCAAGATGCACAAGATAGTAATGTGGTGTGGTGACATGCAGTGCTCAGCAGCAGCATCACTGGCCAGAGCTGTTTGGGGTATCTTTGTTTCCTAAAGCATAGCACTATCCTTAGATTAGTGTGGCGTGATGGTAGTAATGACTATGTACTTATGTGTGTGAGGTCTTATTTCATAGAGTAATATGTTGTGGCTTCAGTGAGGCAGATCAGTGCTGTGGTTGATTTTCTTCCTCTCTGAAATGAGCACAGTGATATCACTACAATTCAATACACAGAGCACCATCAGTAGACACTTAGCACACAGAAGCTCGGGTTTTGAATATACTAATGTTTAGATACTTCCATGTCTTTGTTAATACTTTTTAGACTGAGGTAAGAATGGAATATGTGGTTTGTACATCAATTATTCCCAAAACTACACTTTTTACTCAGAAATGAAAAATCTAATTAAAATATTACCTTTTGTCAAAGGTAAATTGACTTTTGAAAATAAATGCAAGCCTAATCCTCCAACTAGAGCTGATGGTTCAAACCGAACCTGCATCAGTACGTATGTTGTTTATAGTCAGTGATTTGGTTCTAGATTCAGAGCTACTGTTCCAATATTGGGAGACCGGAATGGACAAGCTGGGCTCAGGAGGCAGCATCCCCTGTACACAGAATCTCGCAGTGGACACCTTTGTCTCTTTCACTTCAACTAGAATTTAGAATGGGATAAGTGAGCTCCTTGTCAAACCTGGGCTTGCAACATCCTGGAATTATTCTCATATCTTTGTATCAAACTGCATCTTGTAAATGCTAAGCAGTGTACTGAACTATAGCTATGAATATGAAAATTATATGCCAAAATATGATGTTGGTGTTCCTGAGAGGCATGGTGGGATTATTGGGAGTGCCATGTACTTCATCGTAACTGAGCAGTTTTGTTGGTTAAAAAGTACTGTGGGCAGGAATTGTTTTCCTTGGTTATAGTTAAAGGCACAGACACATTATACAATTTTTTTTGTTGTGCCTTAAAAAAGACATCTTGATGGAGCAGCAGAAATTGAGAGAGAAGTAATAGAGACACAGCCTCCATGTGTGTAATGTTTATGAGTCTCATTATAACAGTAGAAACCAAGGCCAATTCAATTGTCACATAACTGAGTAAAGAAACCTGAATCTGAATGGGCCCAGAATGACCAAACATCAACATTAAAGCTTCCTTGCTTCACTCTATAGTTCAGGCCAGCTATGAAGCCCAGGATGCCCTTGAACTTTTGATGGTTTTCTACCTCAGCCTTCTGAATAGAGAGACTACAGGTGTGAGCTGCCATTTATGCCAACAAGTTTCAAAACCAGAAATAAACGGGAAACTCGGGGGCATAAAGGAGAATTGTCAGGCTTTTCTTTAGAAGTCAGAGTAGTCATGGGAAGGTAAATTGAGTAAAATGGTTTTATATTGTTATGCTATATTATGTTAATTAATAACTAGAAAATTTCTGTCCTAGAGGGTTACAGCTTAAAAGACTGTCCATCACAGATGAAGGAATGAAGGGAGAAAGAAGACAAGAGGAGAGAAAAAGGGAATAAAAGGGGAGCACAAATAAGATGTAGCCTGGAGGAGCACAGCCCAACCAAAGTGGCTTGAGTTCACTTGCCACAGTGACGTATAAAAATTACTTTATAGAAACAATAAAATGTATGGAGATTGGGCAGCACAATAAGGATTTTGAGGCAGAAATTTAACACAGAATTGTAATCTTTAGTTGGAACAATAGTGAGGCCAGCAGAGAGCAGCAAAGTTTAAACACCCCTCTTAGGTGATCATGGTGAGTGCAATTAATGCAGACCAAAGGGAACCAAAGCACTTGGGTACATGATGGCCAAAGCAGCAGCTGTCACACACTTACCGGGTTCAAGAGGCAGGACACAATAATGCAAAATAGATAATATAAATAGATTGTGTGTGTGTGTGTGTGTGTCTGTACATCAGGTTAATATACAAAAAAACTTACCTTATAAAAAGAAGCTCTAACCTGCTGGTTAAAATAATCATATTCTTTTGAACTCTAAAGCATTGTCTTATTTAATTTTTTTTTTTTTTTTTTTTTTTTTTTTTTTTAAAGAAGACAAGAAATTTGGGGTGGATCTTGGAAGAGATGAAGGGTAAATGTTATCAAATGCATCATACAAAATTCTCAAATAATTAATAAAATATTATTTTTAAAGTATAGAACAGTCACTCTATCTAGAAATTACCTTCAGAGCACAGATCTCTGTCTCATTCATTAGAACAAGATTTACTTATTAAATTGTTATGAAAAGATGAGGATTCCAGGACATTTCTTCACAGAGGCAAAAAAGTACACATCATAGCTCTAGTACCTACACTGATAGTAATACAAGTAAGATATATAAAATACAATAAAAATGTGAGATTTTCTCAGTTTTTAATTTATAGACCTATTATAACTGAAACTTGTCTTTAGGTTGTTAGAGTTATCAAAACAATGATAGAGGCAGTATAAAAATAGAACATGTCCATGAGCCAATGCTCATGTGCTTCGGGAAGTAAATAGCATTTTAACTGGAAGGTCACATAGTTTGTGTTTGAAGTGAACTTTCCTGTATTATATTTTTTTTCATGTATTAACTCTTTCATATTGGAGTTTTCTGTCTTTTGAACACTAGTTAAAAAGTCATAAGTTCTGAGGGAAAGAAACTGTAAGTTCAATCAAGACACAGTAAAAGAATACAGATTGGTGAAGACATTCTCAGACCAAAGAAAATAATGGGATAAAGGCCTGATGCTCTTCATGAAAGAGATTAGTTTAACAATAAAAGCATGTATTTAACTATTAGCACAAGTGAACTTTGGAAGAGAACTGAATCATTGAATTCCTCTCAATAAAAACAATACAAAACAACTTTGGAAAACAAACTTTGCAAAGATAACTTGGCATTCACAGACTTTAATAACAGAAAAAAAGGACAGTGTAGACAATACTTTTACATGAGGCAGACTATGAATGAAGGAGTCTGTAAGTCCATGTTTCAGAGAGCTTGCTTGCTGGTGTGACTGAGGGGAACTGATGATCCTGGGAGGTGGCCTAGGGACCTACCACTGGGCTTGTCATTTCCTTCTAATTATAAATTCTCTACAGCACATCAGTGCTAGCCAAGGCTATTCTATGACTACCACACAGCAATAAAAGGCAGATAAAGCATAAACAATGTCTGTACATCAAGAGCATTTGTTGTTCTATCCATACGAGTAGATGCTCTTTTCTGCTAACAGGAGCTTCAGCCTCACTCTAGGATACTCCAGCAAAAATAAAGGTGCCCAGTGATGTAGCTATAATCTCTTTATGTACAAGCAAAAGTTTTAGGTATTACTTGCACTTACAAATTACCTTATAGCGAGTACACAGTCTAAAACCATTTACACACCATGTTGATTAAACTAAGTACTACAAAGATTTGAACTTGAGTGAAGAAAGATAGCTAATGGCAAACACTGATGTTAAACTGACAAGAATATAGCAGCTTTACATGGATTTTGAATACAAAACCAAAAACAGGATCATGTGATCACAATGTTCCTAGAAACTAAAGGAAAGAGAAAGCCTGGGCAAAGGAATAGAAGACAGAAGAATCAAATGATAACTTCAAACCTGAAATGTACAAGAAAATTAAAACTCAGTGGACAAAGAGGTTAGTGGGAACCAGGGTAAATATGAAGACTTCCCTTCTTCTCTACTGTTTTCAAAGTTATGGTTGGATGACTGAGCAATGCAGTCGCAGTGCCCTGCTCTGACACTGTGCAGCCAAAGAAGTTCTGAAGTACTGGGAGCCCAAACACTCATCATCCACAGTCCAGATGCTGGATATGAAAATGAATAACTTGAGGTTTTCCCTGCTGGATTTTGGTCTTGCTTATGTCTGACCAAAGCCTTACTCTTCCATTATGAGATGGGAATATGTATCCTGAGTCATCGTGTGTTGGAAGCATGCCACTTGTTTTTAATTTTTCTTACAGAGGAGCTCATAGTCGAAAGATCCCCTTGAATCTCAGATAAGACTTGAACTTCAGACTTCTAAAGTATTGTAATAGTTACACTCTATAGAGATTTTTGAAATTGAATTATATATATCTTGAAAACAATGGTGAAAGGTAATAATTTAAAACAGCATGTTTGGATATCAAGTTGACAAGAGGTGGAGTGTGATGGTCAATCTCCATTGTCCCCTTGATGTTTAAAATTCCTTAGTGGACAGGGATTTGGGTATGCTGCTGGAGGATTATCTTGATTAAGTTAATTGAGAAAGGAAGTCTTGACAACTGTGACCAGTGAAGAATCTTAGGTTGGAATCCTGTAGTTTATAAAATAGCTAAGTAAGGCATCACCTCCCTCTCCACTTCCATATTATAGCTGTTATGTGTTTACCACCTTCAAACTCTTGCTATTTTGACTTTCCTGCCATAATCAAGTGTGCCCTGGAACTCTGAGCCAAAACAAGCTCTTCTCCATTAAGGTACTTAGATTCATTAGTTTTCACAGAGATGAGGAAAGACACTAAGATAATGCAACATGTCATCACACAAACATGCAAATAATAGCATAACCAAACCTGGAGGTAAGAATGACAATCAGGATTCAGAGTCACTGTAGTCAAAAGTGTCCATTATATATTTAGCTTTTAATTTTTAACCTCTTTAAAGCAAATAAACCATATAAAATGTTAATGCTTTATTCCTTATTTGTGCCTTAAACAGATGTAATATGAAAGATCACAATGGCCCCAAAGGCTTTAAAGAATATGGAGATATAAAAAAGCAAGTCTTATATCACAGTGCATGTAAGTTATTATAAAAATAATGTCAAATTCAAGTTTATGTGGGAAATCCCTCCAGATACCGCTGACAAAGTAACTGAAAAGGGCCATTATCTTGTTTTAAAAACTCTCATCTTTATACTTTTTTCCACTTTGTAGTCTGTAAAACTACAACATTAAATTTCTTATATCAATATGCCTTATAGTTGAAAGAAACAAAACTTGAGAAACATATATATCAAGATTTTAACACAAACAAGGGTTTAGAGAAGGTGAAAAGTATTTTATACGATTATAAAGCTTACAAACCTCAAATATTAAACTTTAGAATGTGTCTCACTGATTTTAGAAAGTGATTATCAGAGATGCTGGGAGATGTCCTTTGGAGATTTGCTTGGTTTCAGCAAATCCATGGCCAACACACAACTTGGAAAGGTGTAAATAGTGTCTTTCACCTTGCAACACAGTGTAAGCATTTTCTTTGGTTCCTATTGACTGACTTATTCTTTCTTATTAAATAAAAGTGCATCTTTTTCTTGAGTCTGTTGCACAGTCTCAGGATTGAAGACACAGAATCTCATGGCTGGCAGGTATGTCAGGGTGCCTGGTGTACAGGAACAAGGTGTGTGCAGATAATATTGTTAGTGGCTCAGTCATCAATATGGGAGCTACATAAACATAAGCCTGGAACACAGTCTGTACTACATCAAGAGAACAAACTTATTTAAAAGCAGCACTCCATGGAACCAGTGTTGTGTTCTGAAACCCCTTCCCCAAAACATATTTTGGCTTCCAGAAAGCAAAAAAGACATTAGTAAAGGAAATCTGTAGGTTTATGAGTTGACACAGCCAGCATGGACATTTGCTACCAAACTTTGCCTGAAACTTACATGATAGAAGTTGGGCTCTGATCTCCATGTGCACACCATGGCATGTATTCACTTGCATACATACACCGACACAAACATGTTGAAGAACCCTGCATTAAAGGTTGCACTTCATCATGTCAGAATAGCTTTCTAAGCTCTGTGTAATGTGGAAGCCCCCTCAGCAGCAGGACCCCCTCTCTACCCTTTGTGGATAGTGTTTCTAGGCTGGATACCTGACCTTAACTTGAGCTTAGATGCCTGACTTACCTTAAGTGTGACCTTTGGCACAGTTCCCTGCAAATACTCTCCTCTCTCCATATGATAATTAGGTATTGTGCTCCAACTGTATAATTGGTCCTACTGACAAATGCAAATTAGGTGATGTCCCCACTGTCTCCATTCTATATGTTTCCCTTACTTGGAAATAAAATTGAGCTGTAACACTGAAACTGTCTCCCAGAAAGTGATTTCTACTGTATTTCACAACCTTCTGAACCCTGTTCAAGGTTTTTGCTCCATCTTCCCTCAGGGGCGAGTGACCCATAATCTACAAGGAGGGAGAACACCCCCCCCCCACACACACACACAGGTAAATAAATGTATCAAAACTGTGAGAGGTCTATACTAGGAAGGGACTAGGGTCCATATACAGCTCTTCTGCCTCATAGACTTACACTTTTCCATGACGATGTTGATGGTTTGGTGGGCAATTGACAAGATTGATCATTTTTCCATTGTTCTAGGAGCCAGTGGTACTAACTTCACATCATCCTCAGACCAAAGTGTATCATTCTGTTAACTCCTTTTATCTACAAATTTATTACAGAAGAAAGAACAAGCTGTTCCAAAGTACTGGCTACCTCTACTTAAGGCACATTTAGGGGGACTTGTATCATTTCCAGTTAAGTCTGTAAGTCTCACTAAAATTGGGGGCTTGCTAGCTATTTTTCATAAAAGAAATTTTCTTTTAAGTTCAACTGAATTAGTCCTAAAAAAGGGGGCTAATCACAACATTGTGCACTTCTGGATAAAACTCCTACTTTAAGAGCTTCATGTATTGATTTAAGAATGCTTTGAGTACCAAAGAACAATAGATAAGACCAACACGGTTTAATAGCAAGCCTTTGAAAAATGAATGTTACACAAATCTTATACCACAGGGAGGGGGTGGTGATTAAAAGAAGGAAATGTCTGGTCTGGGCTTGTCAAAGTGATAAGAAGAAAAACTATAGATAGAAGGCCCAACACTGCTGCCCACACATTTGAGGTAGGAGCTTGCAGCAGGGAAAAAAATCCCTACCTGTAGGGTCTCACATCCAAGTGCTTTTTCTGGCTTAATTATTTTGTTAGGTTCTCTGAAAACTGAGGGTCAAGTATATTAAGTGAAATAAACTTTTTCTGGCAGTGATATCATAGTAAAAACTACTGGCATCACAGTGAGAGCCTAAACTCAGCCAAGGCTCATAGGGAGTATACTGCTGGAGGCTATGCCTGCAAACTGCCAGGCCTTCCTTCCTCTGTGTATAAAGAAATTGACATGCTAGGCTGGTCAAAGCACCCAGCAAGGACCAAACAAAAAAAGCACAAAATGTTACAAGCAAATATTCTTGTCTCTGTATTAAGTAAAAAATTACAAATAATTGATTACACATGATTTTAAATTAACGTGTTAATTTATAAGTTCAGTGAAGAAGTTTCATCTTTTACAGTGAAGAAGTTCATTAGACCAAGCAGAGGTTTTCCACTTTCCTCTGTGAGCTGCAGAGGGAAGATGACTTGATAGGTTTTGAAGGAAGTGTTTATTTACTTTCCACTCAAATCTTGTAGCCAACGATACTGTAACTACTTTTGTAATAACTACGAATCTAGTCTGGTTTATTTCCCCAGATTCCACAAGGGTAAAATGTGAGAGAATGAGGTTCTGTAAGAGGTATTTAAACCCACATTTCCATTCTCATTCAAGTTATAGATCTCACCATAGATCCTCATTACAATATGTCTCAATGAATTAAATGCTAGCAGCTAAATTAACGGGATATTTACAAAAGAAAGCTAGTGCATAAATATCTTGATTCTCTCTCATAGGAAGCACATTCAGGCAACAATAATAGATATTATTTCTTCTTATGGATAGCAACTATGCACTTGATATATTTTAGTTCACGTAAGCTCACACAGCTACAAGAAAGAGAACACAATTTCCTTCTCATTTGTTATGGTTAGAGGAAGTGTCCAAGGCTGAATTCTGAGGCAGAAATCTCCACCTCCACCCCAAGGAGAATTCACTCTACATACTGTAGAAAACAAAACAAAACCCTTAAATGATAATGAATTTATATCTCTGGTCAACGTTCAAAGAAAAGCCAGCTACAAATAGACTTTTACTAACGTAAATACAATTTAGGCTTTATATGTATTCCATGTATGCTGTCACCCTTAAATGTTTTTCTTCTCTTAGCCCCAAGTCACACTTTTAACAATTTAAATAACACCAGACTTGTATGCCTGGGCAGATGGAAGATTCATATTGCAAAGATATTGCCAGAATTATTTCTTAAGGATACTAGTGTTGTTTCCTTGCCCAGATAACAGGATTATGGCTTTCTTAAGAGAACCAAGGGCTTTTAGCAGACAAGGACTCTATGCTTGTCACCCTGCACAGCCCCCTTAAGCTGCCCCTTGAAAGGTGTGCTCTGGTAAGGGGACAGGCCTAATGGCTTGTTGTATGAGAGGATGATCTTTTCTTGTTATGTGCATAGAACCTAATGGGAGGTCAATCTTGGTAACTACACATTAGCAGTGACTTTCTGAGCAAGCCTAAACCTCAATTATGGTACCAATTTTCCTCCCCAGCTTCCAACAAGCCTGGTCAGTGTATTATTTATTTCTATCATATAGGAATTAGTGCTTCTCAGCTAATGAGTGTTCTCAGTTTTCTACTAATTGCCCAGGCATGTTGGAGGCAGTACTCCCAAATTCAACTTTATGTCAGAATGTTTCCTAAGAAAGTTTACTAGTACATTCTTTACTGTATCAGTTTTATTGCTTCCAGTTTCTCCTGCATCAGTACCAGAGAGCTTATTTGTGATGGTCACAGGAACGTCCCAGGGCCAAATACTAGGTAAGTGGCACAGTGCAGTTAAACAACACAGGAACATCTGGCCCCATGGTGAAACACCTGTCCTCTGTGATTACAGTGGGTAGCTGGGGAAGCATTTTAAAACTTTGTCTTCAGTATTAAGCACTGGTAACATCTAAAACTTCATACACACATGTGATATTATTGGACTTTGGATGACTACCTAGAGTTGCTGCTATATTTCAATCATGAATCAGCATCAGAAGTATCAGCCTTGCACATTTAACTGTAATGCTTTACAAAGAGCAGCCTTCCCTTTGACTGACAACTGTACTCTCCCTGGAACCCTGATGGAGCCTGTCAATGAAATTCATCCCAAAAGAAAAGACATTAATTAATTAGCAATTAATTTTGGGCCCTAGTATTCTATTCGATCTCATCATCTGATGTAAGGATGTGCTTAAAAGCCTGGCTACTTCAATTTAGCCACTTTTAAGATAGCTTTGAGCCTTCAGAAGATTGACTTCATCCCAGCTCTCTGCAGGACTTGTACTGTGTATCTGAACCTGTCCTGGACAGCTTCCTGTAGCTTGCAGCATATCCAAAGATCACACACCATGGTTAAAAATAGATAATAATAATAATAAATTAACTGTAAAGTCTACTAAGGCTCATGATCCTCTAGGACAATTTTGATAAAGCCAAGGAATGGATTAGCTCACCAAGGAGATGGTAGCTCATTATGAAGCTCTTGGTATCAAACCCTTCTCTCCTACTTTCTTTAATCTGAAAATATTGTTTTTTCTTTATTTGTACTGGCAATTTTGATATTACTAAGATTTCCTGATTTTTTTCATACTTAGAATTTCAATATTTCCAGGTTGTCATGCATATTGGTACAACACCGAAGATCTGTGTTAGTTGTGTGTTTCTGTCTTTTCCTGAAGATGCTTAAAGATACACTTCTAGCCTGTTTTTTGACAGTCTGGTGACTTTCTTTGCAGTCATCCTTTGGACTGGACAGTGTTACTGAACATGCAAATTCAACTTAGGAGATTTCTTTCCCTATTTAAACTCATTGTGAGCTCCATTCCTAGGACTCTAATTAACTTTACATTTAAAAAAAAATTAAAGAGACTTACATGGAAACTTTAGATGTCACCTCTCTTACCCATATCTGTTTAACTCTAAATTACTGTTGTTTAGATCTGATGTCTCCTCTAATCAACTCTAATTTCCACACCCATATGCTCTCTTTTTAGATAATCATTTTACATTCCTAATTTTAAAAATTGTGGAGCATTCTTTCTTAAATTTCTAGATACTTGTATTTCTTTTATAAAATTAGTGCTCTCTCATGGAACTATCAATACTGTCCCTTTTGGGAAAAGGTCTCTATATAGGCTATGTTGGCCTTTAACTCCTAGAGATCCGGGTACCTGCCTCTTGAGTACTGGGATTAAACCATCTTCTGTTGTCTTAAAATAAATTATCTACATCATAAAGTTGTTTCAGGGTAACTTAAATATCTTAGTTATCTCTTGGTGTCTCTCTATCTTTATTTGTTTTTCCTTGGGTTTCATTCAGTAGACAATATATTTATTTTTTGGGAAATCTGAGCAATATAAGAACTTGGAAGGGATTTCTTCAAATATCTCTCTTCCTGTTGCCTCCGTAGTCTACTTAAAGAAGTCATGGCTGTTCATCCTTCCAATGTTTATCACAACATTAAACACAAGTCTTCCTCTCACTGTACCACATCAAAACCTGTAATAAGAATTCCCCTTTAATATTTATTTTATTTACTTTATTCTTTGCTTATACATTATATCCTGATCACTGACCCAGTCATTAAACATCTCCTAGCCAAAAATAAAAAAAATACAAAATAAAAAAATTCTAGGACCAGATGGTTTTAATGCAGAACTCTACCAGACTTTTAAGAACTAATGCCCATACCCTTCAATGCTCCACAACAGAAGGAACATTCCCAAATTTATTTTATGAGGCCATAGTCACCCTGATATCCAAACCACACAAACATACAACAAAAAATATTACAGACTAATTTCCCTCCTGAACAGAGATGCAAAACACTCAATAAAATACTCCCAAATGAAACACAACAAGATCATCCACCATGGTCCAATAGCCTTCATCCTAGAGACACGGGGATGGTTAAACACACACACACACATACACACGGGAAACAGTTAATATAATATACCATATAGACAAACTGAAAGAAAAAAAGCATTTGTAGTATGAGGTTTCTGGCCCAGACTTTCGGGCCTAGCCTCAAGGTTTAGGCCCGCAGACCCACAGACCAACAGATACACATATATGCTTACAATAGTTTTAGGCTGATCAGCATAAGGCCCAGGCATATCACTTGCTATCTCTTTACTCTTAATCTAACCTATGACTCTTCCTGTTCAGTCATGGGGCTGGGGACCTTTTCTTAGAGCAGCATAGTTGTCCTCTGCTTCTTCCCGCTTCTCTCTGGTATTCTGCTCTGTTTTTCCAGTTCCTAGAGTTCTCCTATTCTGGCAGCCCCACCCACACTTTCTGACTGCCTTTGGCAATCAATGCTTTTTATTAAACTAGTGGGTGGGACAATTATTTACAATGTAACAACATCATCTCCCACATATCCCCTTTTCTCTTTTTAAAACAAAAAGAACTCCACATCTAGTATTCTTTTCTCCTCTTATCTATAACAACTTACAAACAACACTGTAAATAACCGCAAACATCCATAATCCATGTTTTGGGAATGTGGGCATCATTCTCTAGGCTACTTCCTGCTGAATGGGGGGCATTGGCAATCTCATGGGAATCCAAAGAAAAATGTAGGATTATGCACAAGTCTTTAGTGGAGTAGTCTGTAAGGCTGGATTCTCCTTAAAATTGTTCTGGATACAGAGCTCTGGAAACTTCAACAGAGGTGCTCTGAAATGCTGAATCATCTAGGCTATCCATTTCCATTAGAGATTTTTCAAGGGATCTTCTTTATCAAACTTTATGTTCTTTATTCAGTAATAAATCCAGAGCCTCTCATTTTCTGTGAAAATAAAAAGAAAACCTCTTCCCCAAAGTAGCATATCTTCGCATTTCAATTTTAAAGTAAACTCATTTACAAAATATATAGATTGAATTAAATCAACAGCATTTATAATCAGCTGTATTTTAGCAGATTTTACTATTTCATTTTCAGTCAAGAAGCTTAAATATAAGACAATAACATACAGTATCCAGAGGTTCTTTTTATTTTCCATCTTTACACGGCTTATTTTTATTTATTTATTTATTTATTTATTTATTTATTTATTTATTTATTTATTTATTTATTTATCTATTTTACTCTATTTCTTTTTTAAGGGCTTTCACAACCTTTTATTTTCTTTCTCTAAGCCTATGTATATATATTTTCAACGCACTCTAAACCACTTAGACTTTTTACAAAAAACTGTCTTTACTGTATATTTATTTCTTAACTTTTTTTTGTCTCTGACCACTCCTTTGCTTGGTTAGGGTGATTGATTCCACCCAGATTCTTCAATTTCTTTCTGTTTCTGAACACACCTTTAATCTGTCAACGTCCTTGACTAAGGATTAAAGGTTGGTAGGATGGGTGGATGGTTCCACCCAGCTCCTAGTCTAATTTCATAGAATTTAGATTTTTAGCCCAGGTACTCTGGGGAATTTTAGGGTTCATATGACCACCAAGTAAAGCATTTCCATCTGCTGTTTATTAACTCCATTTAAGTATTTGGCAGCAGGCCCTCTTAAAAAACTCACAAGTATTTTGCCTGTAAAGGCTGAATCAGGAAGTTTCTCTTCAAAAAGCCAAGCCTAACTTTGTCTCCGGCAAACACAGTTGATTCAAGAAAACATCAATACTAGGAACCCATCTTTGATTCTGTTCCCTTTTTGTCCTTATGAACAGAAACCTTAAACACATATTTACAATTTTTTGCTTATATTGAGGGTCCTGTGAGACTTTAGGAACAAGCAAACCATTTTATACCATAAGCTGCACTCCAAAAGCCCGCCATTGTAGCCCAAGCCCAGAAGCCTTACCAGGGTGTCTCTGTACCATGGCTCATGTGAGAGACACAACTCTGAAGCTGCTTTGGGCTATAGACCATTTTTTAAACTTTCTGTGGCTTTATGTTGGCATCATTGCCCCACGTTGGGCTGCCATTTGTAGTATGAGGTTTCTGGCTCAGACTTTCCAGCCTACCCTCAAGGTTTTGGCCCGTAGACCCACAGAATCATAGATGCTTACAATAGTTTTAGGCTGATCGGCTTAAGGCCCAGGCATATCACTTGCTGACTCTTTACCCTTAATCTAACTCATGACTCTTAACTTGTTCAGCCATGGGGCTCGGTGCCTTTTCTCACAGTAGCATGGTTGTCCTCTGCAACTTCTGGCTTCTCTCTGGCCTTCTGCTCTGTGCTTCCTGTTCTCTGAGTTTTCTTAGTCTGGTAGCCCCGCCCACACTTCCTGCCTGCCTTTGGCAAATCAGCACTTTTTATTAAACCAGTGGGTGGGACAATAATTTACAATGTAACAACATAATCTCCCACAAACATTATTATCTAAGATTTTGGAAAAAGCCTTTGACAAAATTCAACAACCCTTCATGATCAAAGATATTATAAAAACAAGGAATATAGATTAATATAATAAAGGAAATTCACTACAAGCTAATAGCCAACATCAAATTAAATGGAGAGAAACTCAAAGCAATTCCGTTAAAATCAGGAACAAGACAAGGATGTCCACTTTCTTCATATCTATTCAATATAGTAATTGAAGTTCTAGCAGGAGCAATATGATAACTGAAGGAGATCAAGGGCATAGAAATTTGGAAGGGGAGAAGTCAAAGCATTGTTATTTGTAGATGATGTACTAGTATATGTAAGTGACCCCAAAAATTCTACCAAGGAACTTTTACAGCTGATAAACCCTTTTATTGAAGTTGATAGATACAAGATTAACCAAAAGAAAAAAAATCAGTAGCCCTCTTACACACAAATGATAAATGGGTTGAAAAACAAATCAGAGAAACAACATTCTTCACAATAGCCACAAATAACACAAAATTTTGGGGGGGGTAGTGTGGCGGGATTTGGGTGTTGGCTGATAAGGTCCAAAGACGTTTATCCAGAGCCCCGGGCTCCTGAAGGGGGCGTGGGAACCCCATTGATAAGGGGCTTCTGGGACATGAGAGCCCCTTCCTGGTTCTTGGATGCTGGAGAGACAGGATTGGAATCCATCATCCATCCATTGCTCGTCCACCGTTCTAGACTCTAGTTTTTGTTCAGGTGTTATTATAATCTGTTACCTATACCATGAGTGTTGGTTTATATTTTAATAAATATCTATCCTACACTGGTGCCTTCTAAGTAAAACTTTGCCTACATCAGGGGTAGGAGTTTTTCTCTTGTTTCAACAGGGACAGAAAAGATAGGGGTACCGACAAAACTAATAAAAGTCCGCTTCGAAAAGGAGTCCCTTCCTGAGGAAGAGAAGTAATTGCTCATCCTTGATTTGACAAAAAGATACATGATAAAGAAAACACATTTAACAAACCTGGGGCAGGGTCTCAATTTTGTCTTTACAGGAAAATGGATACAACTATTTTTAAGGCATTGACTAGATATTGAATAATTACTCACCTGCAATCGAAGACAGACTGATGATGAAGGAATGTACATGACTGACTATGAGACCAACTGATATGCATATGCACTACTGAGTAATCTCTCAATTCTTACTGCTTTGCATCTTGCATCTACACCTCAAAAAAAAAAAAAAGGTGGTCCTGATTTGACTATTAATAGGGCTAGATTTGGATTGTGAGCAAGTGGCTTTCTCCCTCTCTAAACCCAAGCATATTGGTAAATAAAATGTGAAGAATTCTATCTCATATCAAAAAAGCCACCTGATGTGAGACAGAAGACAGAATGTTTAGGGACCAATATTATTGTGACTTCATCTCAAACCTTGTTTCTCTCTGTATCTGTACCTTTCAAACATCCTGTTTGGATACAGTCTCCTAAAGTCATAAAAGATATGACTATCTCTTTTGAGTATCAACAATGCTTAAATTTTCCATTGTAAATAACATTTCCTCCTATTAGCTATCTACAAAGAATCTGGAACTGAGACGGGGCCCCCACCACAACAACTCCTACTAGTGAAACAAGAATAAAAGGGGAGTATGAGAGAGAGGGAAAGAGACAGGTAGACAGACAGAGACAAAAATAGAAAAATCAAGAACCTGGTGTGCACCAATCAATAATTGTTTTCAGGAAATAGACTATTCAAAAACAGCTGCAAGATAGCTCTCCATGATTATCCTTCAGATCACACTTCTAATTAGGTTTCCAGATGGAGTTAATCACTATTCTAAGAATGGTTATAGATGTATGTGGTCAGTCCATTAAGAACTAACCATTGTTTTAGCTTTTACAGGATCCCAAAGAGATGCCATCACCCTTAAGTCAGCAGGAAGCAACCTTATGAAAGACTACGCCCTCTTTCCCAATAAGTTTTATGCTCTGAAGGTTGTGGGTAACTATTATTCTAATAGAATAGTTATAAGTTAAAACTGGGTAAAGGACAGAACTATAATATAACATCAAAGATCTCTTTTGAAGAAGAGAGGGGGGATAGATAGGATAGATAAAGGTAGACTGTTCTACCTACCTATACACCATTCTAGCTGAATGTATGGGCTAAGATAAAGACAATTTGCACTGGCATAGATATTTGTATATTGATACAAATGTGATATCATTTTATATGTTTAATTGTGATAATTTGTACATTGGTAAAAAGTTTAATCTGAGATTGCTTTATATAACCAAAGCAACTTTTACTTTGATATAAATCTGAATCTGTAACTATTATGTAAAATTGAATCTGAAATTGCTATATTTTATGTATGCTTCTACCTCTGTTTAAAATATTTGCACATCATTGTCATGTATATTATGCAATTACTACCTCCATTTAACTATACTAGATATAATGTATAATTGCACTAGTTATGATATATGCACAAGATGTTTTATATACCTCTGTTTAGATGATATATATGTATTTACATGTCTAAAATGCTGTGACCACTTTACCTGGTAATATACCCCTGGCTAATGTTCGATAGTCCTACTAAAGGTCATTGTTCAGGGGTTGTACACCCCTTATATAGGTATTCTAATTTTTAGTACAGGATTTATTCCTTAAGATGATAAGAACTGCAGTCAACATTACTTAAGGTATCATATCCCAGTCATATCAGATACAGGTTAGACAGGAATCTTCAACCATTTCATAGACCCAGAGAATATGTCATTTAACATTTGAAATTTGGCCACGAGAGGCACGATGACTCCTGGTGTCACTGCTCCCTTCACGAGATGGTGTTGAGCATTGAGGATATTCCATTGGAGTTTGTCCTTTTGGCAGAGAATGGCCGGTTGAGTAAGGAACTGTCCTTACCTTGATTGCTGACCGTACACACATGGTGTCAAGCTGGACAAACAAGTTGATGGATGGAGACTGATGAAACCTGCCTGGACAGGATAAGACAGTCCCTCCAAAATTGCCCTGCTTGTGAAAAGATCTGTCAGATACCATAGGCCTGTAGCCAATATGATGGATGCTCCAGTGGTGCACAAATCCAGAGGTGATTGTCCAGGTAGCTGTGTTGCTGTCTTCTCCCAAAGTTTGGAAGCCACTACTTCCATTTACTGCTGATTTTCAAGTGACACATCTTCCTTCTCAGGTCTTGAAGGGGTTGAAGAATGGGTATTTAAGGTTATCACCCTATTATCCCTTAGATAAGAACACTCAGGTGTTGAATTTTCACTTTCCCAGATTAACCTTTTGAAGTAATTTATACACCCTACCATCTACCAATATTCTAGAACTATATGGTGTACCTGATATAGGTTAGGTTTTGATTGGAATTTGTACTTTATCCTCTCCTAGATACTACCTCATAATAATTCCTATTGTACATAGTCTTAGTTTAGAACCTTCTTAGTTAGACAAAAGGGGGAGATGTGGTGGGATTCGGGTGTTGGCTGATAAGGTCCAAAGATGCTTATCCAGAGCCCTGGGCTCCTGAAGGGGGCATGGGAACCCCATTGATAAGGGGCTTCTGGGACACGAGAGCCCCTTCCTGGTTCTTGGATGTTGGAGAGACAGGATTGGAATCCATCGTCCATCCATTGCTCATCCACCGTTCTAGACTCTAGTCGCTGTTCAGGTGTTATTATAATCTGTTACCTGTACCATGAGTGTTGGTTTATATTTTAATAAATATCTATCCTGCACTGGTGCCTTCTAAGTAAAACTTCACCTACAGGGTAGCTCTAAACAAGTAAGTAAAAGTCTTGTATGACAAAAACTTTAAGTCTTTGAGAAAAATCAAGAAAATATCAGATGATGAAAAGATTTCTCATGCCCATAGATTGATAGGATTAACATAGTAAAATTGTCATTATACCAAAACCATTCTACAGATTCAATTCAATCTCTGTCAAAACTCCAACACAATTATTCAAACAGAAAACCCCTTCATCTTTTATCAGGTAGTTCTTCAGTACCCTTCAGAATACATGTGTTTACCATGCAATTTGCCATCAGAACTGCTTGATTGTTTGATCAATTTTTAAGCTGATATATTAAGCTGGAATTTTGTGATGGTATTTAAAAGCAAATCATATTCACATTAGCAATTATGATCTTTAGAAAACTCTAACTTTATCTCCCATCTTTATATCTGCTAGGAGAAAGTCAAGTGAAAGATAGTTGACTATTGCAACTAAATACCACCAACAAAAAGAGGACACAGACATGAAATTATGTTAATTTGTACATGTTAATTGTCATATAATTGGTACGATATACTAGGAATAAATGATCACAATGGTATAAAGTTGGTAATTGTTCTATCAATGTATCAAAAATTCAAAATTGTCTTAAATTTTGTAATAATAAAAGCTAGAACATGTTGTTAAAGAACATTTTTATCAGGTCCATTTATTTGTGATTCTCAGTGGCACCTGAGTCTTAGGAGAGTAAATATAGCAGAATCTGCACCATTGGTATACAACAGATTTGCAAGTCACTGACTCCTGAGCAGTGCAGTTAGGGTTATACAAACCAGCTAGTCCTAAGCAACCTGCTTAGTTTCATAGATATCATACCTCCACAGAGTCTATTAAAAAATATAGCTCTGTTCTAATTGCTCTTATCTTATCCAAATTTAAACCTTTAACATATTTTCATCTTTGAAACAACTGTTCTGTCTTAAATATGGTTCTGACTTCTCCTTGCTAAGGATCATCATAAACATGCAGTGGAAATCTACCACAGCTTGGCTAGATCTTGGAAAACAGGAAATAAAGGTCAGTTTTCACTGTTTGTCTGAAAGCTGACCTCTTTAAGTGTTCCTACCTGCAGATGTTGCCACTATTTCTGTGGTGTTTCTGAGGCCCATGAAGTCAAATTGATAGAGCCGCCATGATTTCTGATCAGCTGCCTCAACCGAGTTTTTCCTCCAACGATATACCATTTCTTCTTTTGGGTAGCCATCTGAAAGCAGAGCAGATATTAGCACCTGAAAATTTATATTTATTAAAACATTATGTCAAAATTTGTTTCTGATCACCTAGTAGTAATTACAATTTTAGGACCCATTCCTTCTCTAATTTTTTTAGGGACAACTGGAAATCCAAAAGTCAAAGGGCAAACCAACCCTTTATACTACCACTTGCCTTCAGGATGAACAAAGGATGTTTTAGTTCAAAGTCAGGCCATGTCTCTATGGATGTAATAAGTAGGAGACTACTGTCTACATTTCATTAACCTTGAACCATAGTGGTGATTTGACTGTCCAAGAGAGGAGGTATTTTTTCAGTGTGATCATACTCATACACACCAACCCTGTCATCCTGGCCTAAGCACAATACCTACATTTGTATTTCTCATAAAACCATGGCTGTGGAGCAATCTACTGGAATGTGGTTGACCTACTAGGAAGTACACCCTTAAAGAAAACATAGTCTTCCTCTTTTAGAAGCCAACAACTATCAGCTGTTTCTGGGATAGAAATAGGGGCTTTTAATTCACCCTCCCACTTCATGTGGGAAGGCTGACTGGCTTAATTCTTTGAAGGTCTTGTGCAAGCAAGCACAATTGTTGTGAGCTCATAAGTAGCATTGGTCATGTCTCACTCTAGACATCCTCTACTTGTAGCTCTTACAACTTTTCTACCCTCTCTTCTGAGGTGATGTAGATAAAGCATGTAGGCAGTGTCTATGTAGGCAGAGCTTCTAAGTGTATGGCTCAGGTTCTGCACTCACCACTGTCCTCACTGGTCTCCTATAATTCCCAGCTTCAAGTTCTTCAACTTAAGCATACTTATAGCTGTATTCATATTATAGAGCACATATTGTTCAAACCCAATTCCTTAGTCATTGATCACCTTCCAAAGGCTTTGCTGCCTTGATCTTCCCAGAAATATAGGCAACCACAGATTTTTCAACAAGCATAACCACAAGAGTTTCCAGTGCTTGACACATCATCTTGACAGCTAAGCCTTCCTGAAGACCTTATATTTACTCTTTGGTTGAACATTTTTAAGATGCCACTTCCTCTGAAGTAGGCTCTATAGCCAGTGATCACCTTCCAAACTTAAGCCATTCAGGCTTTGCAGCTAGTCAACGGATAGGAAGCCACAAAAGCTGGAGCCAGAACCTCCTTCCAAACCCTGATGCAGTGTGGCAGCTGGCTAGCAGTGAACAGAACCCTGTGGTTTGGATTATGAACCTAGCCTTTAACAGCTGAGCTACCTCTCTAGCCTAAGAATCAAAACTTTGTGAAAACGTCCCCTCTATATGTCTTTTCTCCCTCTTGACATTTTATGCATGATACACTGACACCCCCCCACTTTACACTGCTTTATAGTTAAGGACTGCATAGCCAGCCTTGCTTTTGATTGAGGCTAGGCTCAGCCTACCAGTCTGAGTAAGGATATTCTGCTCAGAGGTACCAAATTTACTGAGGTCTTTGAATCACAGGCTTCCACTTACATTTAGTCATGGCTATCAGGGCTCACCACTGTGACTCAGAGGCTAGCCTCCCAAGGCCTGAGTATTGTCCTATCCTCCCCTCCTGTGTTACCACTCCCAGGACTACCTTCTTTTTGAAGACTAGACTCTGAATCCTATTGTTATTATTCCCAAAGAGTGAGAACTCACCTCTGATGGCACCATGCTTTCCATCATGGTTAAAGCCAACTGGCTAGCTGGTTTTGATTTGATTTTTTTTTCTTAAGGTGGGTCTTGCTGTGCTGTTAACAAACTGATTCCAAGTTCCCCACCTTGGCTACTCAGGGATGCTCAGCACACTGCTGAACTCTTTATTTTTCCTCTTTAATTCTGTTATTCCACCTGAGATTTTTTTGATTAGAGCCTTTCCTTTTGAATGACACCGTGCATGCTATTCACATATTGTTTGCCAATGCTTTGGTTTTTCTTTACTGTTTTCTCTTTTTGATTTTGCTGTTATTGTTTTAAAAAGAAACAATTAGAGGTTAGAAAACTGCACTTTTAATATCACAAAAGGAAATGACTACCTTTCCCTCTTCCCTCTGCTTGCCTTCTATGATGGTATATCACATCTTTAGATCCTCAGTGTGAGTCTCAGAAATAAAACATTTCCCAATTTCTGAAGCACTATTTAGAAAACTCTAAGATGTTCAGGAGTTTCCACCTATCATCTCTGCTTATTTTGTGTTACTATAAGAACATTACTAGGGATGGATACATTAAAAACAAAGGACATTTATTTAGCTCATAGCTCTGGAAACTTAAGAGCTTCCTGATACTGACTTCTATTCAGGGATCCCAGAGTAAATAATACAGATACCATGTGGTGGCATGCATGTTCTAGCAGTGAACGTGAAGCAGAGAAGTCACATGAAGTCACTGCAAGACTCAAAATGGAACTGCCTTGCTTTGTAATGATCCTATCTCAAGATGGTAATCCTGTTCTATGAGTACAAGAACTCATTCTCTCAGAACAGCACAAATCCTTTTAAGCATCATCTCTAACTGGGCACTGAGGTTCAAGTTTTGGTAAAGATACAACTATTAAAACCATTAGCACATTACGTTGTGCTAGTTTCATAAGTGATTTATGCTTTCAATAAAACAGACACTGATATAAATAAAATGTAAAATTTCCCTTATGGATTTGTGTCTTGAGTCATTAGTCCTGAGATGGTGGCAATATTATAGCCAATGATCATTTCTTGGTAGAAGAAATGAGTAACCAAAGGGTGAAACTTAGATGTTGACAAACTCCACTTCTTATACATTAACAGCTTCTTGACGCAGTGTGATACGGTCCCCCATGAAGTATATGAACCCTTAATCTTTTAAGCTGCTTTTTTCCCCCTCAAGTACATGCTCATAACAATAAAAAGGTCACCAATTTTTTTATGGTTTCATTTCTATTGCTGTTGTTCATCCTACATTTCGATGACTGTAAATCACTGAGGACAGGTCATGGCAGTAACTGAGAGCAGCTAAGTCACATTCATAGTCAGAACAGAGAGAAGTGAGAAGGGAATGTTCCCATGATTCTCAGCACTCACTGGCTTGTGCTTTTCATCTTTACATAATTCATGACCTCCTGCCTAGAGAATAATGCTGCTCACAAAGGGCTTTGTTTTCCCATGTCAATTAACAGTCAATATAATCCCCTACAGACATTTCTACAAGTTACCCTGATTAGATAATTCATCATTAACAGACATCTGCAGAACATTCTACCTAAACACCAAAGAATATGCTGTCTTCTCAATAGCTCCTGTGCTCTACTCGGTAGCACATTTCTGGGACACAAAGCTGTGTTTTATCTGACCATCATGAATTAAAGCTGGACATCAGCAAACAACAACAACAAAAAGCAGAAACTTTATAAACTTGTAGAAATTTAAAAAAAAAAGTCACTGCTGAATGAAAATTGAGTCAAGGAAGACATAAAGGAAAAAAATTTAAAACATTTTAAAACTGAATGAAAACAAAAACACAACATACCCAAACCAGTGGGACACAATGAAAATGGTTTTAAGAGGCTAATTCATAGCTATAGTGTGTGGTTTCTGTCCTGGATTTTCGGGCCTAGCCTCAAGGTCTAGGCCCACAGACCCACAGACCCGCAGACCCACAGACCCACAGACCCGCAGACCCGCAGACCCGTAGACCTGCAGACCCGCAGACCTGCAGTCCCACAGTCCCACAGTCCCACAGAGACACACAGATGCATTCAATAGTTTTAGGCTGATCAGCCTCAGGCCCAGGCATATTATTTGCTAGCTCTCTATCCTTCATCTAACCCATGATTCTTCCTGTTCAGCCATGCAGCTCAGTACCTTTCTTTAGAGCAGCATAGTTGTCCTCTGCTTCTTTCGGCTTCTCTCTGGCATTCTGCTCTGTGCTTCCTGTTCTCAGAGTTTTCTTAGTCTGGTAGCCCCACCCACACTTCCTGCCTGCCTTTGGCCAATCAGCGCTTTTTATTAAACCAGTGGGAGGGACAATTATTTACCATGAAACAACACAATACCCTTACACATAGCACCTTCAGTTTTTAACATGTAGCAGCACAGCTGCAAACCCTAGTGCAAGAAGAAATAGTTCTGAAAAAGATAATATGGGGAGAAATAGTTAAACTTAGTGTTAAAAATCAAATAAAAATAAACTAAAAACAAAAAAATATAGTTACTAAGAATCAATGAAACAATAAATTAGTTCTTTGAGTAAAATCAACAAAACTGATAACCCTTAGCCAAACTAACCAAGTGATAATGATTAAAAATACCCAATTTAATAAACTAGAGGTAGGGGGCATTACAATAAATATGAATAAAAAGACACAGAAGGATATACCGTTAAAAAATGTATGTCATCAATTGGAATACCTAAGAGACATGGATGAATTTCCTGACATATGGCTTAACTGAAGTTAAATTATAAAGAAATAAGCAATTTAAACAGACCCATATCCCCCACTGAAGTAGAAGTAATTAATAATTTCTCCCTTTCAAAATGCCCAGAGAAAGATAAATTCAACACAGAAATATGCCAGATCCTTTAAGAACTAATGCAAATACTCCTCAAAATATTATCTCCCCCCCAAACTGAAGGAATATTTTCCAACTCTTTTGTGAAGCCACTATTGCCTTGATACAAAAACCAGATAAAGATCAAACAACAATAAAGAGAAATGGCAGAACATTATCTCTTATAAATATAGGCACAAAAATTGTTAGCAAAATACTTGTAAAAATGAATTGAAGAACACACCAAAAATTATTCTTTATGATCAAGTAGCCTTTACCCAGAGATGCAGAGTTTTCAGCATATGTAAATCAATAAATATAATGCACCATACACACACACACACACACACACACACACACACACACACACACACACACACAGGACGGAAAGACAAAAGCCACATGGTCATCTCATTAAACGCAGAAAAGGCCTTTGACAAAAACCAACATCCCTTCATGAGAAAAGTCCTAGAAAAACACAGGCTATACCTCAGCATAATAAAAGCAGTTTTTCAGTCATCATAAATAGAGAGAAACTCAAAGTATTTCCACTATAATCAGAAATAAAGCAAGGTTGTTTAGTCTCGCCATAACCAGTCATTAGAGTACTTGAAGTCTTATCTAGAGTAATAAGACAACTGAAGGAGATCAAGGAGATGAGATACAAACAGGAGAGAAAGTAGTCAAAGTATCTCTGTTTGCAGATGATATGATCTTATATGTAAAAGATCCCAAAACTTCCACCAAGGAGCTTCTACAGCTAATAAACTTCCAGAAAAGCAGCAGTAGATAAAAATAACACATAAAAACAGTAGTTTTCCTATATACAAATGATAAATATGTTGTGAATAAAAACAGGGAAACAATACCTTTCATGAGAACCTCAAAAAAAGAATCTTGGGATAATTCTTAACTAAGCAAGTGAAAGATTTTTATAATAAAAACATTGACATTGAAGAAAGAAATTGAAGAAGACATTAGAAGATGGAAATATCTCTTGTTACAATGTAGTAGTTTTTTGGGTCCCAGGCAGCCAGAGGTCTAGACTCACAGACCTGCAGTCAGCCCCAGACCCCTTAGCCGCCCCGCTGCTGCTCAGGCCCCCTGAAATTACTCTAATGCTTATATTAACTTCATGCAGTTTGGCCTAGGGCTCAGGCATATTGCTAGCTAGCTCTTTTATCTTAACTCAACCCATTTTCATTAATCTATTTTGCCATGTGGCCTGTGGCTCACCTGTGTTCCTTACATGCTTGCTTCTTCTTGGGCGTCTGGTTCAATCTGTCTCTCCTCACATGTTGATCCTTTGGGCTTCTGGCTCCTCCTGTCTCTGATTCTGCCCTGCTCCTCCTACCTATTCTGATTTCTCCTCTTACTTTTTCTATAGTGCCTGTCATGGGCCAAAACAGCTCCTTTATTTATAGATTGCTATTCACAGCATACAGAAAGGCATTCCCACATCAATCTCTCACGTTTATGAATAGGTAAAATTAATATTCTGAAAAATGGACATCTTACAAGAAGCAATCTACAGAGTTGGTGCAACTTCATCAAAACTTCAACACTATTATTTACAAGTGCATTAGCTTTATGAAGAAATACAAAATACTCAGGATAGCTAAAGTGATTCTGAATAATAAAATAAAACTGCTGGAGTCATCACCATCTCAAGTTACGTGTTATATTGCAAAATTATGGCAATAAAAACAGCCTGGTATTTGCATAAAAACAGACATGTTAACCAATGGACTTAAATGGGAGACCCATACAAAATACCACACAGCTATTGAGATTTGATTTTTGACAGATAAGCCAAAAATACATACTTGAAAAAAGGCAGTACTTACAACAAATGGTGCTGGTCAAACCAGATTGCCTTATGCAGAAAATTAAAAATGGATCCATATGTATCACCTTGCACAGAACTCAACTCCAAATGGATCAAGAACTTCAATATAAGACCAGATACTAAAAAATTGTTTTTAAAAAAATAAGAAAAGACAGAAAAAGGAAAAGAAAGAAAAAGGGGGAAATGGGCTTGAACTCACTGGCACAGATAAGAACTATTGTTTAATTTTTAGTATATTTTGAAGATTTTATTTATTTATCTATTTGTTATGAATGTATGCAAAGGCCACTGAAATTGAAATTATCATCAACCAGGGAAGGCTACATCTCAAGCTGAAAGAAAAACTTGGGTATGTCCACATGATACTAGTTTTGAAGACATGCATCTGGCTCTGAGGCTTTTTCCAATATTTCAAAAAAGCCATAGAGGACATAAAATATGAAGTAGAGTCAAATCTATGGAAGGATCTAGGGGCAATACATAAAGGCATGAAAAAGGCAAAGCCACAGTAGAGAAATCAGGGTGTTTAGACAGTAGGAGCAGGAACTATGTCCTAGAGCAGGCTTGAGCAGGTCAGTGATAGTTCCAGTGGCCTGTGAGTACTGGCCTACTAAACTGAGAAAAACTGACACCTAGAATGGTGTTATTTAAGCAGAGGCACTTCCCTTTTAAAGGAGTGTGTGTGTGTGTGTGTGTGTGTGTGTGTGTGTGTGTGTGTGTGTGTATTTATGCCTTGGAATTTTCAATGTTCAATGGGAGGCTCTGAAGAGAGGAAAATAGTGTAATTATATTATGAACTCAAAGAATAAAAGACATAACTTTAAAAGCCTGAACAGTATAGCATTTATGTGTGCAGTTTGATGTCACGTCATTGCTTTTTATCTGATACTAATTCCACCATATAACTCATGTGTCAACATACTCAAACATTCCCTACTTTCACAAATAATACCACATTGACTTCATGATTTTCTATTACAGGCTAAGCACCCCACAAACATTATTCTTGGGACCATTAATAATTTGTATTTCAATTTCTGTATGGGAACTATTTTCATCTGAATTATGAGTTATTAGAAGAATGGGATCCAAGTCTCAACACAAAATCCATTTATGTTTCTTAAACCTACACAATGATTGTAATTTTACACAGTGTTACTCTATGTACACAGTTGCTTTATTATGCTGTTGACTATGACAAAGGAGTTGGGTTTCTTTTTAACAGTTAATTATAATATACTAATTGTCGGACTGAAGTTAGAGAAGAAGGTTCAGAGGTATGTTGAGCCAAACAGTCCCAAGGCACCAGAAATTAGTGCCATGGGAGATATCCTGAAGGATGCTGGGCAGGGGCTCCTCTCATAGCACCCTGTTGTGGGCATTTTCATCCATTAGCTTCCACAGTAATCTCCTCTAGAGAATAAGCCTAGATTGTTTTGTATTTGGCCACTGTAGTCAAAAGCAGGAAAAAAGAGACTCTTCAACTCACTCAGCCCAGAGATTTCTCTAAAAGACATATGTTTCCACCCAATCTCTGATTCAGGAGAGCCACCAGGCACTGAGGCTCCTCAACCTAAAAAAAAAAGACCAAGCTTGAGAATAACTGCAAATTGTGACTCAGCTCTGGAAATATCTGCAGATTTGCTGGACATGTACAAGAAATGCCATTTCAGGAAAGATGACACAATACTGATATCAAGGGCTATATCAAATTAAACCATGTGGCTCTTTCATTTGGGTTGGGAACTGGCTGGACAAGAACATGGCACCTGTCACAAGCACTATTGTTAAATGGCACAGAGCCATTTCATAGATAAGCCACAGGAACAGAGCTAGATTCTAGAAGCTGGAGCAATGACATATGGCAGTTCTTTTAAAAGCTGCTAGTGTGTGTTCATAGCTGCTGGTATTGTCACAACGTATGGCTATGTACCAGCACCCAGTGTGTGACATGGTTCTTCCATAATAGGGACAGGGTAGGGCTGAAGTTAGATGAGAATAGGGAAGTCCCTGGGGGAGGAGCTGAGTAGTTCTTCTGCACTGCCCCATATACATAATAAGGAAGCAGGCAGCTGATACAGGCTCTTGTTCTATCTGCCTCCACTTTCAGATTGAAGAAGTCATAGACAGTGAGAGATGCTAAACACCACGTGTCTTGGTTGAGTTAGGAAAACCATTTAGTTAAAAACTGAAGTTTTTAAAAGTGTAGCTGGGTCACATCATACAGGTACATTGACAGATGAACTCATTTTGGGCTCCTTCTTAGTCATGGGCAAAGTAGGGGGAAGTGGACACAGAGAAAAATGTGAATGTAGAAGTCAGAACCAGGCCACAGAGACAAGGTGGACACAGAAGTGAAGACTGCCACAGACTGTTACACAAATTCTAACTGGTTTTTTAATAAAAACTTGGAGCCAGATGTTGGGGGAAAACTGAAAGATCAGAGAGACAGAGGAACGAGCCACAGCCACTTCTCACCCAGCTACTCCTTAGGCTGAAAGGGAAGGATCCTGTCTCCATGAATCCTCAGACTGAATGTTTCTGAGTCTTCAGCTGAAAGGGAAGGTACCACGTCCGGTTTCTTGGTGTTTGAGTCTTGTCCAGGCGAGGGGCGTCGAGGTTAAATAATCTGCACTCAGGAGTCGTTTAAGTTCCAACATTCAGGATCACAATGAGAGACCCGAGCTTTACTCAGTACATCTTATATCTTAGACCTGTTTCTTCCCCTGCCATGCTTCTCTCCTGCCATGCATCTCGCCTAGCCTTTTCCCCCTCTAGGTTCCCGCCATGTTGGTTTCCTTCTGTCCATTCCACTCACACTGACTCTACTCTCTACTCCATGCTTGTCTCCCGCTTCTGCCCTTGTGTCTCTGTTCTCCCCCGACTCTCTGCTTCCTTCTTAACTCTCTCACACCCTGGCCCCTCATCCGGGCACACCCAAGGTCTTGGAAGATCCCAAAAGACTAGCACTCAGCAGGTGGCAGCAATAAGGAGCAGGAAAGCATGTTTTTCCTTAATCCCCCTATTTAACATAAGGTTTTAGTCCTTTGGGGATGAGGATGGGCCATAAGGGCCAGAATGGCACTTATTCAGGAGTCAACAGGAAGGGGCAAACTCTGTCTCCTCCTGCCTTATATTTCTTTCTCTGACCATCCATATCATTCCCTGGTTCAAACTTTACAGTGCTCTGATTAAAGGCGTGTCTGCTTCCCAAGTAAACAAACTTGGGAGAAAAGGCACTGGGGCTGGCATTAAGGGTGTGCCCACCACCACCTGGTTCTGTTTGGCCTTGAACTCACAGAGACCCAGATGGATCTTTGTCTCTGTCTCTCAAGTACTAGGATTAAAGGTGGGTGTCACCATTCCCTGATGTCTTGGTTAACTTTGTAGTTGCTTTGTCTTTTGACCTTCAGGCAAACCTCATTTCTTTAGAGCATACACAATATATCACCACAACAGACAGAGAAAATAGTGGCCACAAAAGTGAGCAGTGCCAGTGACTAGGAAAAAGGAATGTAAACCAAGTCACAGATGACTCACCATGTCGGTGTTGGGTGAAACCATCTTTGGGTCTGGTTGTGTTTCCTGTCTGAGATAGATAACTTTCTTTTGTGTTTATCTAGGAAAGAGATTCTCTCCAACATTTTTTTTTTCAATGGTGGCTTGGTTGTAAGAACAAACATCTGTGGAAAGTACAGTGACAGCTTCTGTCAAGCCTTCCATGAGGCTAATCAATTGTTTAGAATGTAAATGACTGAAAAGTTTGGAAAGTTACAAGTACAAAACCTAACTATCTTGGGCCATTAACCCCCTTAGTAGTCATTTATTATCCTCCTCTGTCTGAGGGTTAACATCTTAATGATACCTTACATAAACCCTCTGGAATGCACAGACACTTAGCTTCTACATAACAAAATGCTAACAGCACAGATGTATTTACAGATAGATCTAAGATATCCATGATTTTCTGTGACTAGTCTCCATGACGTTTCTTCCAATGTATTAAAAAATATGTTTATATATGAACCTTATTCTCTTTCTATTAAAACTCCATAAAGTTGCTACCAAGTTGGAATATAATTTAATGAAAACTGAATCCATGTTCCTTGGCCATTGGTCACTCACATTTGGCTCAGAATGAGGCCACATCCCTTTTGAGGAGGGTACTGAGCTATTTTGTTGGCAGTTGTCAATATTTGTGTTTTCATGAAATCTCATTTTTAATTTTTAATGGATTGTTTTGCTGGGTATAGCAGTATTGGTTGACAGTTCCTGAATTTCAGAATGTGAAATCTATCATCTCATGATTTTCAGACTATTGACAAGAGATCAGATTTTTTTCTTATGTTTCTGCCTTTGTATAGGAGTTGACATTTATTCCTGCAGTAATATATTTTATATTTAATAAAATCAGCCTGGAATATCACAGGAAAGAATCACCCACAGTCAAGCCATGAGGGTCAGAGAGTAGTGACTTATGCCTTTAATCCCAGCACAAGAGTGACTGAGTGGTGACCCACACCTTTAATCTTTAAACAGAGATCTTTCTGTGTTTCTGTGAGTTCATGCCTAACAACCAAGCAGTAGTAGCTCACATCTTTAATCCTAACTCTAGGATTATGATGCTTTTTTGAACCCAGAAGTGAAACAACTGGGTGAGGAAGATATTTAAGGCAGGTGCAGGCAGACATTGTGATATTCTGTAGAAGCAACAGGTCATACAAGACTCTTGAAGACAGCATTTACCCTGAGAAATTGGCTGGATAAGAATTGACTGTGGTCAATTTCTTCTCTCTGATATTCCAGCTTTTTTCCACAATATCTGGCTCTTAGTTTTCATTAAATACCAACTAAAGTTCATGTTTCATATTTCTATTTCTTTATTATTTTTTCTTTATTATGCACTCTCACTAACTAAATTTATCCTTTGACAATTTCCTGTAGGCACATAGTCCATCCTGAATACTCTCAACACCTATCTGGTTTATCAGCTTTCTACCCCTACCAAATGGCCACCCTGGCCTACTAGTCCCTTTCTCAGATTCAGATATTTTTGTTTTGTTACCCACAGCATTTAATCAGGGTGATCTGTATGACTGTGGGTTTTGAGTTATCCTGTGGGCCTGGTGGACTCATCTTATGGAGCAGTGCTCTGGTCTTTCTCCACATTCTCACCAGCATTTGTGGTCCTTTGCAATCTTGATGATGGCCATCCTGACTGTGGGGAAGCAGAATCTTGTGTAGTTTTAATTTGCATTAGTCTGAGAACTAGAATCAAGTGATACTTCTAAAATGAGTTTAGTAGTCTTTTCTATGCTTTCATTTGCAAATTCTGGTTAGTTTTCTATGTATCCCATTTTAAATGGGTAGTTTTCATTTTATTTATGTTTAGTTTTTTTGGGTTCTTTGTATATACTAGATGCTAATCCTTTGTCACATGTATAGCAAGCAAGGATTTTTCTCCTCTTCTATGAGTTGCTTGTTCACTCAGTTGATGATTCCTCTGTGCAGAAATTTTTTAATTTTGTGCACTCTTCACTTGTCAATTTTTGTCCTTGCCTTTTGTACTCCTAGATCCCTTTCAGGAAGTCCTTTCAAGTGCACAGGGGTTGACACATACTCTACATAGTTTCCTTTAATAATTTCAAAGCATCTTTCCTAGGCTGAAGTCCTGGATCCATATGGCACTGAGCTTTATGCAGTATGAGAGATAATAAACAAGATTTATTCTTTTACATGTAGTCATTGAGTTTTCCCAGCACATTTTGTTAAAAATGCTGCTTTTTCATCTATGGATTTTTGTCTCTTTGTCCAAAGTGAGGTGGCCATGGGAACATGCTGTTACATTTGGGTCCTCATTCTATTCCGCTGGACAATATGTCTGATTTATGTCAGCAGGAGTCTGCTTTGATTGAGATGATTCTGTAGATTAACCTGAAGGGCAGGTATTCTGACTCCTCCCACATTTCCTCCTTTGCTCAAGTTTGCTTTGCTTTTCATTAGTCTTTTGAGCTTCCTTTCAATATTGTTCTATTTCTGTGAAGAACTGTCCCAGAGATTTGATTGGGATTGTATTAAATTTGTGGGTTCTTTTTGGTAGAGTGGCTATTTTTCACAAGTTTAATTCTTCCAATCCCAGAGCAGAACAAGTCTTTCCAACTTCAAGTATCTTCTTCAACTTCATTCTTCAATGTTAGAAACTTTTCACTGTAAAGATCTTTCACATCCTTGACTGGGTTTATTTGTTAGTGTTTTACTTTATTTTTGTGGCTATTAGCAATGGGATTTTTTTTTCTTGGTTTATTTTTCAGTACGTTAATCATTTGTATATAAGAAAGCTACTAATTTTTGTGTTTTAATTTTGTGCCCTTCTATTTTACTAGAATATTTATCAGCTTAAAGAGGTTTAGAGTCTCTGGTATAGAGTTGATGCTTCTTATTTCATTTATCTACTCATCTGAATTCTCTCTTATGGAAACCACATTTTGTATTTCAGTTATCTTTCTTCTCTGATACTGAGAAGTTGTGAGCTTATAGGGGTATCATGCTGCATTACTGTCTTGGTTACTGTTCTATTTCTGGGATGAAACACCCTGGCCAAACGTGACTTGGGGAACAACATGTTTATTTTAGCACGTATGTCCTGATCTCAGTTCTTTGTAAAGGAGTTAGGACAAGAGCTAATACAAAGGCCACAAAGGAATGCTGCTTACTGGCTTGCTCCTCAAGGTGGCACCTAGAACCACTGTCCCAGGTATGGCCCCACTTCCTATGTGCTGGGCCTTCCTATAACAACTTCAATCAAGAAAATGTACCACAAGCTTGTCCGCAGGCTAATCTGGTGGAGCCATTTTCTCAAATAATATTCTCTCTGGACTCTACCTTGTATCAACTTGACATAAAATAATACAATTGTTGTCTCATGTTTTTGTGTCCTTTGTTGTGTATTCTATGTTTCAAAATATATTGCAATTGAAATATAATTCTATCATTTCCTCCTTTCCTTCCCTTTCCCACTCCAGCTTTTCTTTCCACTTCCACTTTCTCTTCCCCTGTCTTTCTGTTGCCTCCCTCTCAAACTGATTGTAGTGGGAATCAGGGAGCATCATCTTGACTTAGAGATGTGGCCTTTGGGCCTTGAGGACCCGTGTACAGGGTGTGGCCAGGCCTATTTAAGACTGGATGCATGCCTCCATCTTCCTGTTAACTCTTGGAGAAAGGACCAGACTGACTTCCACCATGTGGACTGGTTCAGCCTTCCAGGAATTGCCCAATTGTTCAATCTCTTAACTCAGTGTGTTTCAGATAAACCCTGACTGATGAACTATACTAGAATGGGCAGAGAATATAGTATATGAGTGATTTTTAAAAATTAGATTATTAAATTTACTTTAATCCAAAAATCAGCTGGTAACCTCAAAATGTTTTATATTGGTACAGATTTTGGTTTATTGATACAAATTTAAGGTCAATTCTCCTATGCTGTATGTATTTTTCTACTCTTGTTTAAGATATGATGTTTATGTAACTGATTTAGAATTGTAATGTATAATTAATAAATCATGTTAGTTGGATTTTTAGGTATACAAAGATATATTTCAATTAAGTAGGTAACCTTCAAACACTTCTAAACATTTAAATGTTTTAAGAACTTAGACTTTTCTAGACAGTGAGACCGGTCTGCTCCTGGCAGCACTAATTTACTTCAAGAGAAAATGGGCATTGAAGAAACTCCATACGGAGATTAGTTTCTTTGTGGCATTGGTTAGCCACTGGACATGAACCTTTCTTATATTGACTGCTTGACAGTATGCTGTTTAAACTGGACATGCAGGTTTCCTAGGAAGGTGACCTCTGAACTTTGGCAGAACAAGCCAAGATGGTCATTCAGTTTCCTGCTTTGCAGAGAAAACTGTCAGACATTCTTCAGGACTCGAGGAGAAGTGACTGATGAACTATACCAGAATGGGCAGAGCAGATTTCCTGCTTCACTGGAATAAAAAGAGACTGTGGGTCTGTGGGTCTGGGCCTCTGGCTGCCCGGGGTGGAGAAACCACATTATAACAAAACCCCTTAATAAATATTAGTCTTTTTATATAATCAGTTTCTAGTGATAAATACCAACTATAACTGATGACCTTGTTTTCCTTGATTACTGTCAAGACACACACCTAGAAATGGCTGCCTAAACAAGGCCTAAGGGATGACAATGCTAACAGACATGCTAAAGCAGAAAGGTAAAAACCTCACAGAAGTGCCAGCCCTAGATAAAGAACTATAGGCAATTAATGACTACTCAGAGGGGGAGCCCATCTCTCCCAAGAATGAGCACCCTGATTGGTTATTCAGTAAAACATGGTCAGCTCTAAAATTACATATATACAAACAAGAAAAACAGATTCAACAGGTATTTTCTGCATGTTGCCATGGATGTGTCTTTCACTGTTTTGTCTGTTGCTCCATTTGTTTCTGTTTGCTCTGTTTTATGCAATTCATTCTGGAGGGCTATATTTCTTCTGCTCTCTGCTCTAGGGGAGAGGCTAAGTCCAGTAACAAATGTGAAGGTTTGACAGCAGTACCAGTGTTAACCGCAGTAGAGAGCATTGTGCCTCCTCGAAGGTTCAGAAGCATTGTGGAAATCATAGTTTGTGTTTGTTTGTGTTTAATGTTTTGGGGTCAAGTGTACCAATTTTAAGTAGTGAAGTGGAGAAGGAATAGAAAAGGAGGAACAAAGGAGCAAAGAACATGAAGGAAACTGTGTAAAGTGGAGGTAAAATGCAGAAGAGAAAAATGTTCTGTATTAGATTTAGAGAAAGAAACAGCAGATAAATATTTTTTCAATGAAATACAGGAGCTGGATTTATAGTTCAGCAGCCAAGAATACTGGCTGCTCTTCTAGAAGACTTGGGTTCAGTCCCCGACACCTATATGGCAGGTAACAACTGTCTAAAATCCAATCGTAGGGGAATCTGATGCCCTCTTCTAGGCTCCCTGGGCTCTACAGTCATGAAACATACATAAAACAATATAAAAATCTCAAAAACAAAAACAATTACAAAGGGATACAAACTTCTGATATTTAAATAGGCTGACATTTGTGGTCACAGAAAAAGTCCAACAGTAAACTCATAAGCACTTTCACACACCCTAGGAAATGCCACTTAAAAAATGCAGCAGCTATTTGAGAACATTAAGTTATTTCAAACTGAACTGTACAAACAAAAATGTGGTAGTTATAGAGTGACTCAGCCCATAGGGATTTTAATAGCTTCAGGTCAGCCTTCCATTCAAAAGCAAATCACCATGCCATGGGAATTCTCCTCTCTCTGATTATATCAGCTAATATTCCCCAAAAGTAATGACAGCTCGCCAGAAAAGCTGATTTCTTTTTATTTTTTCATTAACTATATGTTGTAATTTACTTTGGATGCTATTAAAAAAACAAAACAAAACTGTTTCTTGACTTGTATAAAAAGCAAGAAATTCAAGTTTTGTATTTTCCTTGGGTTTATCATCTTAAAGTTTCAAAATAAAGTAGTTTAAAAACTATTTTTGTTCCTTTACTTTAAGTGTGTGTGTGTGTGTGTGTGTGTGTGTGTGTGTGTGTGTGTGTGTGTGTGTGTATGTGAGGGTGTTTGTCTGCATGTACATCTGTGTGCCCCATTGTACAGTACCCACAAATGACAGAAGAGGGTATCCGATTTCCTTGGTCTGGAGTCAGATAGGAACCACCACAGAGGTGGTGGAGTTGAACTTAGTTCTCTTGAAGTGTTCATAATGTTTTAGTCATCTTTCCAGCCCCAAAAGAATATTTCTTAAAAGAAATTATATCACATCATCATAGTCTGGAAGGACGAATCCAGAAAAGTTAGGTAAGAGAAAAGGGAGTTGGGGGTCATGCAGCCTCCACCTCCAGCCTTTCCTTTATTGTGCAGCAAGATACCTGTTGCCTAGGAGAATCAGTGAAAGATAAAGAATGAACACAAAAAGAAAGGAAGAGAATCCATTTGTCACATGTCAGCACATGCACAGCACACCTTCCTGAAGGCATCAAACACGCAATTATGTTATCAGCTCTGAAACATATGGCTAAACTCACTTATTTTACATCTCAAGCATATTCTATATATATGTGAAAGTTATATGGAAAGCACACAACTCAAGAAACCATTATACTTTTTGGCTTTGTTTTAACCAGATACTTTGAGAAAAGTTTTGTTTTCTAATAACCTTGTATGTGGTTAGTGTTTGTGATTCTGCAGGCTAGCTGAGAGCAATCCTGTCTATCAAGCTGTCCCAGAATGTCAACCATGTGACGTGTATGGGTGGGTACCCAGCCCTCACAGAAATTCTTGCCTTGCTTTTGTTCAGCTTTTCCTGATGGGGATTCTGTAATTTGCACTCATCAAAGCTTGCAAATTGACTTGAATCAAAGGTTTTTAGAAGCTATCATACACTATCATCAAATGCTAGTGCTATGCAAGTGCACTCAAACCGTATTTTCAGGCACAATTACATGGATAATTATGTCATAGCTGATGTTCAAATGAAAATGAGTTGCATTTACAAGTAATTATTCTATGTATTATTTTATGCTTGTGTCATCCATATCCATGCAAAATGCTTTTTCGATCTATGCTGTTCCTTCATTTACCTAATTTCAGGTCCAATCTATGGACACCCTTTCCAAAATGTTTAAAACTAAATCCATTGTCATTTATAATGGAATCTTATATATTTGCATTCCCCCCCCCCTCTTTTTTAAGCAAACATCCCTGGCATGCAGTTCATGTTCCATCTGCTGTTTTATTTGGTCATTGGAATGTGTCCATGTTTAATGGACCACATCTGCTCAGCATCTTCTTTCCCATCTTAGCTCAAGCCTCCCTTAACTCTCCCACAGACCTTGTAGTATCTCCTAATTGACCTTTGTAATTATGCATTCTCTCTTGAATACTTGAATACTTCATATTTATTCACTTGTGAAAAAAATCACATAGTATTTCTGATTAAGACCCCACATGGTCTACTAATTCTGGTCTATAAAGGCCCACATGCTAGGGGATGCCACGCCAGCTCCATTAGCTACAGCCCTGATTATGCTTCATTTTCTTGTCTATAATTAGTGGTAATCAGAACCACAACTCAAATGCACTTTGCTGAAATATTTTAAGAATTATTCTCCCCAAACCCAGAAAAATATGAAGAATTTGGCAATAACTTCTTTTAAAGCGTAAGTTTGACACCTGAGGAAAAAAAAAAGTTTAATTTAATGTGCTTCAGCTTCAGTTGGTTTAGGAATCTCAAGATGTGAGCTCCAGACAGAGATGAGGACAGACAGGAGTCCGGCAGGCAGAGCTTTCTTCGGGGGTGTTTTAGGCACAGTAGGTATGGTGACTGGGGCACAATTTTTATTTATTAGTGGGAGACGCTTGCTGCTATTCTTCAGTCTAGTGAACAGAGAACTTTCATCCTTTTCTCTACCCCATGAGGGCAGCAGAGAGGCAGCCAGCTGCTAGGCAGTCAGCAAAAGGCTCTCGCAGAGAACCACTGGCCTGCACCCATTCTATCAGTGGTTCCTATTCTATCTATCGAATATCGGGGCTGAGAATATCATGTTTGGAGAATAAAGGTCTACTGCAGTCCATTGGTAGCTGATAAATAAGCCAGGTTTTGTATAAAAGAATAAAACCAATCAACCAATCACTGCTCAATATGCATAAAAAATGCTGTTCCTCATCTTCTACAACTTAAAGATATACAGCCTATTTGTATAGATACTTACATCTTACAATCCATTCTTATGGGCTGGGCTGCATGCACAGAACACTTGCTTAGCATGTGTGGAGACCTAAATTCCATCTTTGACTTTAGAACAAACAAGACAAGTAAACAAGCCACCAGCATCATGAGTGGAAGATTGTGTTGATGAGGAAAGGCTGAGAGCTGAGGCCTGCATTTAGGCCAGCATCACTCTACTGTCTTGATCTATTAATACTGTTCAAGTTTCCCGTATTCCTCCCTAAAAGATCCACTCCAGCTGTTCTCTGACCATGACCTGGCTTAGGACAACACTGCTCTCAGTGTCACTTTAGAGTCTTTACCAAGTCATGTATCCCTCCATCCACATTTTCCATCTTCATTTGCCTGGATCATAGCTGGTCCAGGAGACCACAGCTGGTAGAGGGAATATTCCTAGTATATAGACAATGGTCAATTCAAGATAAGGGGAGCATAAAAAAGATGCATTAATTCTAGGAAGACCTGCTTCAAGGAGCATGTGAGCAGGAGGAGAGGATGAGGGCTGGAAAGGGCCGTTGTACCCTGCAAAATCATCTTATAATTTAGCATTGCTGTTACAGTGTGATGGGATTCTGTGACAGGATGAAAAAGCCCATTCTCTCTCTCTCTCTCTCTCTCTCTCTCTCTCTCTCTCTCTCTCTCTCTCTCTCTCTCTCTCTCTCTCTCTCTCTCTCTCTCTCTCTCCCCGCATCCCCAGACACTTGTCTGTGGCATTTTCTATTTTCTCACTGTCATTTTTTTCTGGACAGCTTGCAACCGAGTACCAATTAATTTCTTTTAAATGCCTCTCACAGTAAAATGTCACAGTGCTAAAGCACACACCTTTAGAGATGAAACAAAGAAAGACCATTCATCAGGCATGAAAGCTAAAAGGTGAAAGTCATGAGAATTAATAGATAGAACACAACCAACAAGGGAGAAGTGCACCTCCCCCCAAACTCCCCTCTTTCCTCATCGCAAGGCTAGTATTTGTCAAGATTGTACTGGCATGGCTGTGCTTCCAAGGAACTGAATTCTTCTATGTCAGATAATTATTTTCCCCAGAATAACCAACCTACAATATTCCCTAACCTTCCCTCTCAGAGTCCCTCAGAGAGACTAGATTCATGCTGATTCTGCTGTTCTAAGACCTGCCCCTAGAGGGCAGCAGTCTCACCAGCAGCACTGCCAAGCACAATCCATGCCTCTTATTAAACCCTCTATACACAAGATACCCCCTGGCTCATAACTGAGGGGAAGTATCCCTGATGAATGAGATTCCTGCTCTCTGGTTGCAGCTGGCTTCCTTAGCCATTGTATAAAGTCTCCAAAGTGATGCAGAAAGGTTTGAAAAATCTGGGAACTTTACCTATGAAATGATCCTACAAAATTAAGCAAAGTCATTCAGGAAAATAAGGAGGGCAATGTGTCATTGTGCATCTAAATTAAAATACCATTGGCAGCGCAGAGGGAATAATGTTACAGAGCTGCACAGAAATGCAGCGGAGAACAAAGATCTTGATGGGAACTGAAATCAACACCGACTATATAAATCAGCAAAGTACACCTGGAGATATAAGTTCACATAACACTAAAACGCATGACTACAAAAGCATATACATAATGCAAATAGATGAAGTTAGTGTTCCTATGGCCTATTTTGTGGAAATAATGAAAGCAGACCAGTGATAAGCCAGTGAAATTGCAGTAATTCAAAAGGTAACTTCTAAAATAGCACAAGCTACTGTGTAAAGACCACGATAATAGAAGAGGGAAGTACAGAAGAAAAGAATGTACTTAAAAGACTGTAGGGAGATAAAAGAAGAGAAAAAAACACAGCTGTGCTAATTGAAATGTCCTATGAGTCTCCCGGATAAGATAATGGAACAGGAGTAGTCTTGTGTGACTGGGTGAAAGAGTGAGTTAGTTAAAATTAGATGCTATGGCGGGGTGGGGAAGAAGTGAGCAAGAGTACACATTGGAAATCTATGAAAGAAGCAAAAGAATGCCTGAAAAGTGTGGGAAAAAAGATGTGGCACAGCAATAAGAAGGGAGGTAAACGCAGCTTCAACTGAGCAGTCCCTTGGTGGGGTAGGGTGTGGGGTAGAAACAGCTTCCAAAATGCAATTCATATAGCTCAAGTGAGAACAGAAAATGATCCTCAAGCACAAGCCCACAGACCTCTCCATCTCAAATCCATTTTTGAAATGTGGATACAGTGATTTTTCCCAGGGATGAGTAATAAGCACTGGCATCTCTTTATGCCAGCCTGTATGATCCAGGGGGCAGGAGGAAGATACTACCTTGAAAGAGAACCCATACAAAATGATGACAGCTCAGTCACAAGTTAAGATGCCTTTGGTCTCCCACCGCCCCAGGGAGATGGAGGCACAAGGAAACTCTTGTGGGAAACAAAGAGATACCCTGAGAAACCAAGGATGTGGGTGGAAGGCCATCGGCTCAGACAGGGAAGTTCAGGGGAAACAGATCCACTGATGGTGGCCAGGCACAGGGCAACTGCGGAGTTTGATAGCTCTAAGCTTGAGCAATAGGTAATCAACCATCAGAGCCTCCTGGTCAAGAGCAAAGTGCCTCCAAAGTTCCAGTAGTCTTCTTAGTACCACAGCTGGAACCCTCCATCAAAGTGACTGATGTTCAGAAGATATTGAAATCTGAAAGACATGTCTTCCAGCTGTGTATATTTTGGTGGTCACTTCCCATACTCCCAATATATTTTAAAAGTACTAATTGCCCATCTAAAACTAACCACCCAAAGGGGTATGACCTGAGTGAGGAAACCACAGACTAAGAGTTACTAGCATAATCCACCAACATGTATGAAAAACTAAGAAAGAGAAGACAATGAGGTAGATGCTGGGTGTCCAGTTCAGGACGCAAGTTCCATTGGCCACTGTCATGCCTCCAAGCACGAAACTGGCTCACTTCAATGAGATACTTCAGCCTTTTGTTTTTCAGCACCCTCCCTTCCTCCCTCCCTCCCTCCCTTCCTCCCTCCCCCTCTCTCTCCTTTTTCTCTTCCTTTCCTCCTTCCTTTCTGACTTTCATAATTTCAGTGTACTTTTAGCAATAATTTTACTTTACTGTTTTTAATATTTTTGATTTTATTCCTTAATTCACATATTCATACAATTTTTCACATATCTCATTACTGGATAATTTAAAACAAATGTCCTTATTGTATTAGTTATTTTTCTCATTGGTATGACTAATCACTTGACAAAAGCCAGTTAAAGGAGGTAGGGTTTCCTTTGACCCTCGGTTTGAGGGCATCGTGTCCCTTAAGGAAGGGAAGCATGCTAATGAGAACAGACCTAGGTGTGGGAACAGGAGCACAAGGATGAGGCTGATGGATACACTGCATCCATGGTCAGGAAGCAAGGGGAGGAATGTCAGTGCTCAGCTGTCACCTTGTGGAACCACCAAGGAATCGAGACCATGGAATTTCCCACCCCAAACCAGAGACCAAACTCAGTTAAATTTCTCAGTACACATACTTAGAGATAGGCTCAGATATTTGTCTCCTGGATTATTTTAATAACTGTCAGGGTGACATCAGAGTTAACTATAAGAAGTCTACCCCTATTAACACTCAAACTTGTCATTTTGTTTATAATTTTTATTAGTTCTTTGAAATTTTGTACAATACACTGTGATCACATTTACCCTCTACCCTGCTTCACAGCTGTACATAACTGTATGATTTTATCTTTTTTACCCATTGAGTCCAAATTGTATTGCTCATATATTTTTGGCTGTGTGGACATCCACCAGAGCATGGTCAATTTGTCTGAGGTTATACACTTCAAACAAAACCAAAAACTGACTATCCTTGTTACAGCAGCTATCAATTGCCAATATCTCCTTACATGGGATTGAAACTTCAGGCTCACCTCCTCTCCATTTGGAACTTTGTCTGGCTAGAGGTTTCAAATATCTTGTGAATTTTTTCACAACTACTGTGGTTTCATGTGTGAAACTGCCCTGCTGTGTCCAGAAGAAACTGTTGCCTTAAAGTCGTCAACAACTTCTAGTTCTTTCCATCTTTCTACCCCCCTCTTGCACAATGATCTCTGAGCCACTGGAGAAGATGGTATGATATAGATATAGTCCCATTTAGAATGGAGCATTCCTCAGTCTCTTATTCTCTGTTCCCTGTCCTGCTGTGTGTCTCTGAATTAATTACTCTCTACTACAATGAGAAGCTTCTCTGATGAGGCATGGGAAATGTACTAATCTTCAGGTTTACAATAAATTAGGAACCAGTTTAATAACATGTCCATTAATTAGTAGTAAGTTCTCCCCTAGAGCCTACAATCTGTCTAGTCCAGGTTCTTCGTCCTGATAATAGTGCCAGTTATGGACTCATCTTGTGGAGTTGACCTTAATCCAATTAGAAATGGTTTCTCTCATTGTGTATAGGTTACTATTGCAGCAATGGGTTTGTCTCTCCAGGCCAGGTATTATTATCCCTCATACGATTCACAGCTAGGCAAGACTGACAATTACTTTTCTTCTCCAGCAGCATGTATAACACTATGAAAGTGAGTCAGTAGTGATGAAGCTTCCAAGTCAATACCAGGTTCATACTTCCATGGTCTTTGACTCAAGTATATGATGCCTTCAGCAAGAGAGACTTACTATCCGGTTCTAGAGGGTAACCAATATAAATAGCATTGGCAATAGTCTTTAATGTTTGGGAGTCTCTGGAACCTCACTGTTCCACAACTCCATGAGAGGTAACCTATTCTTGGCACTACATTGTTGAGATATATATATATCCTACCGTGTTCAGTATGGGCATTACACCTCTGTCCCCTGAAGTCAGATGTTTATCTCATAATGCAAAGTGCATTTAGTCCATGTCCAAAAATTCTCAAAATCATAACAGTTTGAAAATTGTCTGCCAAGCATAAGTGTTGAATTTCTTTTGAGATATTTGCTATCATTTTAACTCTGAGTCCTATGAAATAAAAGCCATAAAATCAAGTTGTATACTTATGATATGTAATGACAGAGACTATTTCCTTTCTTGGGAATATCATGGGGCATATCAAGAAAAAACTCAGGCCAAAGTAAGACCAAAATACAGCAAGGAAAATGAACATCAAACTGCTATGCATGGTATTTCTGTATGCTATGAATATGTGCTGTTCTCATTGGCTGACAAATAAAACTGTTTTGGCCAATAGCCAGGCAGAATAAGGTTAGACAGTCAAACTGAGGACAGAAATGAAGACGGGAAGAGTTGGGCCAGACACTTTGAGCCAAGAAGCAAGATGTGAAAGAACCTATAAGCATGGGCTACATGGTGATACATAGATTAATAGAAATGGGTTAATTTAAATGTAAGAGCTAGATACTAAAATGTCTGAGTCATCGGCCAAACATTTATAATTAATTTAAGCCTATGAGTGGTTTTTTCGGCACAGGGGGCGGGAGAGATCGTTCTGTTTACATCGAACACTACAGTTTCCTGTTCCACATCCAGGGTTCCTGTTTGGCATCATTTGTACTGCATTTGCCTGCAGCACATGAAGCCTCTCTTTTGCCCTTGTTCCACTCTTCATCCACAGCTTTCTCCAGTGTAGATTCCACAGATCTGATGTCTTAAACATCCATGAGTCCATACTGAAATTATACTGACCCTCACATAATAGATTCCTAAAGTTCCACAAAAGACACATAACAATGTAACAGACTGGCTACAGTTGCTTTTGGAAGACTTGGTGCAAGCATCCATGACCCCAAACTCTTGTATTTTACACACATGCAAAACCAGCACCACAAGCACAATGCTGCCAAATTCGGTTGCCCTTCAACACAGCCAGTCTTTGTGGTTTACCATTATTGTTGGTTTTCATGTCAACTTGCCACAAATTAGAAATACCTGAGCCGAGAATACTACTTGAAGAAGTGTCCTGATTTCTTTGATCAAATGGGAATACCCACCATATTGTGGGGAGTGAATGAAAAATAAAAAATTAAAAGAATGACATGACTGCTTCCAGGTATCATGGAGAACAAGGTTTATTGTAGATTAAAAGGAGAGCATAGCCAGATGTGGGAACATCTGGGAGAGTCCAGAGTGAATGTGACCCTGAGATAAAGCCATGGGGGGGGGAGGGGAGGAAGAAGGAAGAGCCAGAACAGTAAAGGGTCGACAAAAGAGCCAGGTAACCAAAATGGCTGGACTATATAGGAAAGGGCATCTAGGAAAAGGGAATCCCAACCCCTGTGCTGAAGAAAGGGTAGGGGCAGAGTATGTCAGTCATACCCTATAACAGATAGAGACTGAGAGATGCTTGGAGAAGCTGGCAGTCTGGTGCGCTTTGATGTGTTAGACACACACCTCAGTTAGCCCTTAGTCCGAGGTTTGAGACCTAACAGCCAGCACCCTTCTTGTAGTAGCCCAGATAAAGGAACATGGGAAAAAGATCATCTTATCTTTGCTTGGTTGCCTTCACTATTGCTGCTGAGTTAATCTGTTAGTTGCTGCTGCTTCACTGATCTCAGAACCACTGTTTTTTTTTTTTTATTGTTCCTAAGCTTTTGTAATGAATTAGGAACCAGTGACTCTCCAAGAACTTTCCGGGCTTCTAGCACCAGTTTGGGACTGCTGAAGCAACCCAGAATCAAGGACCATGTAGCTATCAGGTTCTCAAATCTTAGGTGTGAGTTTGCTGGTATTACTATTGTAAAGCTGACTTAAATTCTTTAATATACATGTGCATACATTAAATACATTTACTTATCCCATTGGTTCTGTTTCTCTAGAGAACCCTAACCAAAATACAGTGTCTGCTTCAGAAATCAGTATGGTGGTTTCTTAGAAAATTTGGACTCAATCTACATGATAACCCAGCAATATCACTCTTGCTCATATACCCAAAGGATGCATATTCTTACCATAAGGACATTTACTTAACTATGCTCATAATAGCAGCATTATTCATAATAGCCAGAACCTGGAAACAACTTAGATGCCCCTTAACGCAATAATGGATTAAAATATAAAATGTGGTATATGTACACTATAAAGTACTACTCAGCAGTTAAAGAAAAAGATGACATCTTTTTGCAAGTAAATGGATAGAACTAGAAACAAACATCCTGATTGTGGTAACGCGGATCCAGAAAGACAGACACAAACATGGCATGTACTCACTCGTAACTGGTGACTAGACATTAAAAAAAGATAACCAAGCTACAGTTTACAACCCCAGTTAAGTTAGATAACAAGGAGGACCTTAAGAGAGACATCAATGGATGTCCTTGGGAAGGAGAGAAATGTAAGATCTCCTGAGTAAACTGGCATCACAGATGGGGAAGAAGGTAAGGGGATGTGGGAAGAGAACATGAGGAAATAGGATGGTTGAGTTGGGGAGGGACAGAGAGGGAGAGCAACGAAAGATACCTTGATAGAGGGAGTCATTCTGAGGTTATGGAGAAATCTGGTGCTAGGAAAATTTATAGAAATCCACAAGGATGACCCCAGCTAAGATTCCAAGCAATAGTGGAGAGGGTACCTGAACTGACCTACTCCTGTAATCACGCTGATATCCACTCTAATTGTTACAGAACTATCATCTTGAAACTGATGGAAGCACATGTAGAGATCCACAGCTAAGCACTTGGTTGAACTCCCTGTCCAGTTGCAGAGAGGGAGAGGGATTACCTGAGAGAAGGGGTCAAGATCACGATGGGAAAACACACAGAGCCAGCTGACTGAAGCTACTGGGAGCTCCCTGACTCTGGATTGAGAGCTGGGGAATCTGCATGGGACTGAAGTCCCCTCCAAATATAGATAACAGATAAGTGGCCTGGGCAGTTTGTGGGGCCTCTGGCAGTAGGACCAGGATTTATCTCTAGTGCATGAACTGGCTTTTTGGAGCCTATTTCCTATAGAGGGGTACCTTGCTGAGCCTTAATATGGGGGAGCAGAGTTGGTCCTGTCTCACCTCGATATGCTGAACTTTTTTTGACTCCCCATGGGAGACTTTCACCCTCTCTGAGGAGTGGATGTGTGTGTGTGTGGGGGGGGGGGGGTACTGGGTAATGAGCGGGAGTAAGGGAGGTAAGGGGAATTGTGGTTAGTATGTATAATTAAAAAAAAAAATTTAAAGAAAATAAAATACAGTGGCTGAGTTGCCGGGGTGGGGGGAACTCTAAGCTATTTTTATCCAGAAGGGAATCCCTTTGGGGGCATTCATTCTAAAGTTTTGGCTCTCTCCTTTTAAGTTAACTTTCATCTTCACAAATTGGGGCCTTTGAGAAGTGAGGTCTTGACCTCAGGCAAGGGTAGAGGCTTTTCTTTAGTGATCTTAACCTCATAATTATTATTGTAGCTACTTTCTTCAGATCTAACCTGTCTGCAACTTAAAGATCCCAAACCCCCAGTCCTTCACCATATTACACCCTTTTCGTATCTTTCTGCCTCTTTCTCTCTCTCTCTCTCCATACATATAGTTAAGTTGGTAATAACCCTTAACCATGTATTTTATCTTCTTTTGAAAATCTCTTCACTGAACAATTTAGGCCTTCATTTTTGGATTCTGCCTCACCGTTTTTCTCAGAATACAAACAGAATGCAGCCACTTTGGGGGGGGGGGGTAATATGGAAAGCCTTTAGTGATGCCCCTTAGTCCTGTTTTCCTCTGAAAAAGTCACAGTATAGGCTTGCACTGTTGGCATCTCCCAGGCATGCTAGTCTTTTGAATTCCTACTCTAAGGGCCCATTACACTATGCTTACAGAATACCTTAGCTTCTCTGCCTGCCGTTTGAAATTCAACTACAGACCTTGAAACTGGTTTTCAATCACAAAGGCCTATGAATCACATGGCAGGGTTTATCAGAGAAACAGACCCATTTCTTGGTAAAATGTTCTGTATTAGTTCCTTTTCTTATTGATGTGACACAGTACCACCCAAAAAAAGAGACAGGCTGAGGAAGGGTTTACTTTTGACTCTCAGCTTAGGGCAAAACCACGAAGGTAGGAAGGCTGGGTGCTAAGAGTAGGTCCAGCTCCAAGGCAGGAGCATGAGGCAGCTGGTCACATTTCATCTGTATCCAGAAGCAGCACATGCTTCCTACTTTTGAGTCAGTCTGGGAACCCAGAACAAATGGTGCTCATATTCGGGGAGGCAGTCCTACCTTGGTTACAGTGTTCTGCAAACCCTTTCACAGACATGTTCAGAGGTTTGTCTCCTGAGGGAGACTAAATCTACATCCAGTCCACAATAAAAGTTATATATCCAGCCAGGTGGTGCACACCTTTAATCCCACCACTTGGGAGGCAGAAGCATGTGGGTCTCTGTGAGTCTGAGACATGCCTGGTTTAAATAGTGAGTTCCAAGACAGCCAGCACTTTCTCCTATCTGCATAGTATTGGAGACTAAGGTTTTAAGAATGGGAAGAGCAATCAGAAAGTCAAATAGAAAAATATTTCTAAACCAAAAGTCTGGGACAGTTCACCCAAGTTTAAGAAACCAGGGATGCCAACCTAGACTATTGTGCCCATCAAAGTTATGGCTGAAGGATCAGAACAGCCCAAAACATTTCAAACCTAAACCAAAACTTAAACAAAACAAACAACGAAGTTTAAACCCACTGCTAAAGAGAATACTGGAAGGAACACTTAGAGCCGAGGGAGAAATGGGCACAGCCTAGAGTTTTGGAGACAGAGACCACAAATCCAGCAACAGGACAACAAAGGGAAGACAAACTACCCATATCTTCAAATAGAATCAGCTACCACTATGCTAATAGCTGACAAAATAGACTTCCAAGTAAAAATAATCAGAAGAGACGAAGAAAACAGACATACATCATTCTAAACAAGGAGACAACCAAGGAAGCAGGAGAGTACTAACCATGTATGCAACAAATTCTACCACATATAATTTCATACACACAAAAATATACTAATGGAGTTAAAGAAACAGATGAACAGAAAACCAGTAACAGTAGAAAACTTCAACACCACACTTTCTCCAGTGTATAGGTCATCTGAACAAAAAAAATAAGGAAAACTGAGAATAAAACTGCACCTTACAGTGGAGCTTATGATTTTATTCCTAGCATTTGAGAGGTCCATGCAGGTGGATCCCTGTGACTTCGGGGCTTTGAGACTAGACTTGTTTACACAGTGAGTTATAGGATATCCATGGATACACAGACTAAGATTCAAAAAAATCTTAACATTTCTGTAACTAAACAAAAATGAACACACAATACAATATCTCCCACCCTTGGACACATTTTTAAAAGGTATAAAAAAGAAATTTATAAGCCCTAAGTAACTATATTATAAAATAAGAAAGAATACAAATAAATGATTTAATGATACAACTAAAGAATTTGGAAAATCTAGAACAAGCCAAACCAAAGATAAAAAGAAATAATAGCTATCAAAGAAGAAATTAATGAAATACAAACAAAGAAACAATACAAAAAAATCAGCAAAACTAAGAGCTGGTTATTTGAGAAGATAAATAAGCTCATCAAACACTGGCCCAATCAAATAAAACAGGGGGAGAGGAAAGAAGAAAGAAGAGCAAGAGAGGAGAGAGAGAGAGAGAGAGAGAGAGAGAGAGAGAGAGAGAGAGAGAGAGAGAGAGGGGGGGGGGGGAGAGGGAGAGGGAGAGGGAGAGGGAGAGAGAGGGAGAGAGAAGAGAGAGGAATCCAAATTAATAGAATCAGAGTTAAACAGAAAAAGAAATTAAGATTATTAAAAAGAAATACTATAAAATCTGTTTGAAACATCAATATAATAGAGGCTATATGACAAACTCAGCAGCCAATGTCTTCCTAAATGGAGATGTCAAAGCAATCACAGTAACATCAGGAATGAGACGGGGATGAACATCTGCCCTCCCTTTCAGTATAGTGCTCACTGTGCTAGTCTGCGTGATAAGGCAAGAGAAGGAAAGTAAAAGGTGCAAATAAAATGAGTCAGTCAAAATTTCCATAATATTACACATAAGAAATCCCAAAACTTCAACCAAAATATTTTAGAAACAAGCAACAATTTTAACAAAGTGAAAGGATACAAAATCAACTTAACAAAAATCAGTAGCTTTTTTATTCATCAATAAAAACACCGAGAAGGAGATCATGCACACACTTCCATTTAAAACAACATCGAAGACAGTGAAATATCTTTGGCAAAACCCATCCAAATGGGAGAAAAGCCTTCATAATGACAACCTTCAACCCTCAAAGAATAGATGAGAAAGACACTAGAAGACAGAAAGACCCCCACTTTCATAGATGTGAAACTGACCATCTTACCAAAAGCAATTTTTAAATTCAGTGTAATCCCATAAGTGGAAAAGTATCATAGAATTCATATGGAATGATAAAAGACCACAGGTAGCCAAAGAAATCCTGACCAAAACATCTAAAAAAGATACACCATGGAGCTGAGTAATAACAATAAAGTTCTGGCACAAATGTAGATATGTGTATCACTGAAAGGGATAGAAGAGAAGCGCCAAGCAGGGGTACCTGTGAGTATAGCCATATGGTATTTGACAAAGAGGCCAAAACAGACAATGGAGAAAAGATAGTATCTTCAACAAATGCTGCTGGAAAAACTATATTCATTCTCTGAATGGCTGATTATTCCCATTACATTTATGCCTTCATTCAACTCCTAGGCATGAACACTTATGATTAAATTCAAATCCTGCTTCACAGATAGAAATGCATATCTGATACTGTCAAGTCTGGCCGTATTTTAGGGGTTAATCTAGATTAAACGATTATTAGTTTTCTAATTAGGCATAGTATCAAACCACTCTAAATTTATATCTTTATACTGAGAGATTAATGCAACTCTGAGATATCATCAGAGTTTATGCAGCAACTCACAATTAGTCAAAGTACAGAAAATCCTCATCTGTGGAGTGGGAAAAGCAGGTTACAACAGCCACATCTTACCATAAGTGGAAATGCACCTTAATGAGGTCAAAGCAGAGAAAATAGAAACTCAATACATCTCCTCAAATACCTACCTATGTCTCAAAAATAAAACAGAAGGCAGGAACATTTAAAATGTTATGAAACTTTTAAATCACCTTAGTTGGGAAAAGTTTCTGGTCTTACAATTAAGATTTATATGGTTGTGACTAACTTCCTTTATGTCCAGTATCAACTCTTTAGGGGAAAAGTAAATGCGAACTTGTTACTTCAAAATGCTTTGTTGGGGGCTATGGATTGTAAATAAAGTGGTTACCTTGTTTGTATTCCAGTTTTGTTATTTTGAAAGATGTTATTTCATCATGTGAAAGATAAGCTGCTTCTTTCCTGATCTCATTTGCTTGGAATATTTTTCTATCCACTGACTGTATGGTAATAGTTCATCCTTGGAGATGGGATTTGTTTCTTGTAGATATTAAATAATATGATATTTTTCTAATCTAATAGGCTAGCTTGTATTTTTGTTCTTTATTTTTGATTGGTGAATATGGTCATTGATACTCAAAGCTATTGTTAAAAGTTATGCGTCAGTTTCTGTCATTTTATTGATGTGTAGCTTTTCCTCTTAGTCCTACTTAGTGTAACAACTGTGTCAACCCCAATCACATTTTTGTAGCTTCTTGTGTTTCTGCTTCTGCTCCATCTGACCCTTTTAGTATATTCACTCTAGCTAGCCTGGTAGTTAGAACGTCCTTTAGCCTGGTTTTTGTTTTTCATGGAAAGGTTTTCTTTCTCCATTATTATGATAGGTAGCATTGCTATGCCTAGAAGTTTGGGTTGGCATCTGTTGTCTTTCAGAATTGCTGGAGACTTTGTCTTCAAATCATGATATTCTGTTTTCCCCCGCGGTCCACTCTGTTACGGGGCCTTCCACTGAGCATTAGTTAGAGTTATTAAAATCTTCTTTTCCAGCATTCTTTAAATTTGGGTTTTCTTTAGTGTTTCTAACTTTTTGTTGAATTTTATTCTCATATCCTGAACTGTTCTCCTGATTTAATTAAACTGTTTGTTTTCTGGGGCTTCCATTGGAGTTTATTCTAGCTGCTAATGCCTATCCTGAGGCCATCAAAAGCACTGTCCTACGGACCTTGATGAATGAGGCCACATATGAAGGTAAGGACTAGAGGACTATTGAAGAGGCTGAACAGTTGTGCAGCCTCTATCTCTGGGGACCCTGTAAAAGTGATGAGAGCCTCCTCTCTCCCACACCACCTCTGGACATTTCCTTTAGTTTTCCCGCAGTTCATCCCAGTGCCTAAGCTGCTCTGTGGACACAATGGTGTGTATGTCCTAATTTGTTCTTCTCATATAGACATTAGTCATTTTGGACCAGCACCAACAATTATGTCTTCATTTAACCCAAACTACTCCTTTGAAGGCTCTACCACCAAGTTCAACTACATCTTAAAGCACTAAGGTTTGGACTTCAACTTGGATTTGCTTGATGGCAATGCTAATACCCTAAAAAAAAAACCCTATAATTGTGGTATATATTCTCACATATGCAGAATTGTACAAGGTGTTTTTTGTTGCTCATGTGGCTGGCCCACCTTTCAAATATCCTTTCTCTCACTCTCTCTGGGCAGTGCTCATTTCTCCAAGGCTATGCTTGTAGATTGTTTTGTTGCAATCACAAAAAGGTGGTTATCATGAACTATTGTCATATGAAGAAAAGTTGCCCTCACTCACCATAGATCCTGAGAACTAAATGCAGATTTATGCCTGGTGCATCAGCAGTGAATATGCCAAGTCTTAGAGAGGGTCATTCCTTGTCAGTGTACAATGTGGTATGTTTGGTACTGCATACTACACTGTGGTCTCTTTGTGACATTCCCAGCCCATGATGGTACATCACTTTCTCCAAGTGAGATTTTGTTCTTTCAGTTATTTGCATAGTAAACACATCTTATCCAATTCATTCAGTCCAGTGGCTCAGGATCTGCTTGTAGCAAACATTTTCACAGCCTTGAGGGCAGCCCCTGTGATACACTATATGGACATGGCTAGTTCTTCCCAGGAAGTTTTTGGCTTAGAAGTGCACAAGAGGAAGAGACTCCATAGTTAGCTCTGATTTTATTTTGTTCTCAGTATAGTTGTGGAGCCACAAATCTTTCATATTTCATTTCTCAATCAAACTCAACTCATTTAGAAACTGTTCTGTCTGAAATGCTAGAAGGGAAAAAGAGGCATGGTTTATCACTCATCCCACAAGTGTGCATTTCTAGTAGCTGGTTGAATTGCAATAGGCAATGCAGGGAATAGAATAGTAGAGGGGATAGTGCAAGAAGAGACAAGAGCCATGGCCAGCCAGCACTGTTCCTTTCCTCACTGAATCCTGAGCACAGCAATGAAGTGCTGGCCCAGTAGCTTACAATAATTAAGAAGTTAATACAATAAATGTATAAAACAATCAGAACTAGAAAATGATATTACACGAACTCTAGTTAGTATAAAATGAAAACCCAGAACCAGATATTGGGGAAAATCTGGAATATCATAAAGAGGAAACAGACCACAGTCACCCAGCCAACTTCTCAGGCCAAACAGAGTAAATGCTATCTTTAAGGGTCCGCAGCCTGATCAATTGCTTCTACAGAATATCTCAGTTTCTGCCTTCTCCTGCTTTACATATCTTTCCTGCCCAGTTGTTTCAATTCTGGTTCAACTCTGTATTATAATCCTAGAGTTAGGATTAAAGGTGTGAGCTACTACTGCTTGGCTGTTAGGCCTTGAACTCACGGAAATCCAGAAAGATCTCTGTCTTCTGAGTGATGGGATTAAAGGCAGAGATCACCACTTTGTCATCCCAAGTGATGGGATTAAAGGTGTGAGTCATCACTTTGTCATCCCAAGTGATGGGATTAAAGACATAGGGCACCATTCTCTGACTTTCACAGCTTGACTGTTGATGATTCTGCTCTGTGATATTCCAGGCTGATTTTATTAAACATACAATATATTACCACAAAACAACACTATAAAAATGTTCTGGAGTGTTCCATCTCTTTGAAATAGAAGCTGCAACTGTATTTCAGGCATCATGCAAAGGAAAATCTGAGCTCAGCACAGCAGTGAATTCCAAGGGCCCATTTTCTGTGTGTCTCTGTGTCACGATTCTAAAACAAAATACCACCACCATTCTCACTTGAGTTTCTAAAGTGAGGTTTGAGGGTGGGAGGGTGGTGTGATCTGAGCTGAAACATGAGGGAGAAATTGTGACAAAAATCAATTTAAAGTTTGTTTTCTTTCCAGAAGAATGGGATAGGATGATTTCCTGGCCTCACTGTGATGAGACCTACAATTTACCTCATTGCTCCACTTAGACTGTCCTCTAAGTTCTGTTTCGTCATGGCTTTTAGTAAGAAATAATCAGATTGTCACAGCCCGGTCTCAAATGTGCTCCACTCACAGTTTCTTTAACAAGGCCTCCCTTTTCTGGTTTATTTTACTGTAACTGATTGATGCTGTAACATATATAGCTACTGCTCTGTTACTGCATAGGAAAAAGAAGTGGTCTAATGTTATTTGTTTTGTTTTGTTTTGTTTTGTTCTCTGATGCTCCTGGTGGAAGTGAATACAATCCCAAGTAGACAGTATAGTTTTGGATAAATATCTGTAGACAGGAATTGTGGAGTTGGAAGGCAGGGATAATTGCCCAGTGTTTAGAAAAAGAGGTATACTAATGATAACTTAAACATGCACAGGGATCTCAGAGTACAAGCAAAGACTTCCCAGGTAAGAACAGATTCCTGCAAACGAAGGAATGATCTGGCTTGGTAGTATTTGTCACTTCTAATTTGTTTCCATTTATATGTTGGAAGATGTTTATCGTTAATTTAAATAAAACAAGACACTGACTTATCAAAAAAGCTTCAGGGGAGAAAAGTAAGAGTATTGGGAATGGAGGCAACAGGCAGCTTACGCTGTGCAAATGCCAGGGATGGGGCCTGGAATACAACAGAGGTCAGAAGAAGGAGACAGTCTGATAACAGGACACAATGTGTCGCCATGCATAAGGGTAACATGCAGTTTATGCACAGAGCAGTTCTTTAACATGCCATGTTACACAGTGAAGTGAAGCAAAGATATGAGAATTCAGAAGGTCAGAAACATGAAAAACAAGGACTCTGGTTATGCTTTAAGATTAAACTGATGCAACACATGTCTAAATGATGTGCTCATCACCCCAACGAACGGCTTAGCTTTCCATCTAGAAGGAAGAATTTTCAGATCCCTAATTCAGGTTTGCAATCTCAGGGAGAATAAAAGCATCATTATTATAGATATTCAAAGTGTTATTTGCTTGTTATAATAAGACATATATAATAATAATGTAAACATTAAAATTTTGGAGGCTTAGTTAAAATGTAATATATGCATATGTATTAATATTAGTAAATAGCCTTAAATTTAGATATTGAGAAAAGGCTGGATGAGTCTCCAGAAAATGAGAAATTTATTAAATGAATTTGAGTTAAAAAGTCACAGAGAATCACATTGACTCTGCCCTTTCCTGGTATATCCCAGGTCCTGAAGCTGCCCTTCCCCTTCCACCCTGTTCATTGTAGATAAGACCATAGCAGATTTCAGGCCACTGGAGTTTATTTCCTTCTAGTTTCTGTGCTCTCCAGGTGGCTTTCCCAAGCACATAGTCAGAGCAGAGCCTCCTGCGGGGCAGCATGTACACACGTGCTGTTAAATTTCCACCCTGTATCTCTATGTGATCCGACACTAGTAAATTGTATGGAGTAGAAGTGAACAAGCCCATCCCTTTGCAATGTTACTCTGATTTTGTTGCTGAATGCTGTACAAATATTTGCAAAATTAAAGAAAGGTTAGTATAAAACTCTTTGGGAAGTGAAAAGTGGGAGATTGCGTGGAAACTGAAAGTAGGGAAATGTTTGCATTTTGCTCTGATTTCCCTGGTCATTCTGTGTCAGGTAGAATTCTAAGCAACTAACCTATTTTAACCATAAATTAACTAAGAAACAAAATATATTTTCTTTTCTTAACTAGAAATATTCATATGGTTCTATGCTCAAATACTGTGATATATTGCCTTCTACCCTACAGAACAATTGAATTCTAAAATGACCAGATTAATCCACAATATTTCTTTGACCATCAGGAAGGTATTTAAAGCACCAGTATGTCTGTGACAATTTAAAAATAAGTCAAAAAAGTTTCTATTCACTTGTTCAATAGTACAAACTTCCCAACTTTTGGTCTTCAAATACTGTCCAGAAGACCACAGCCCTTAGTGATAATGGACACTGGTTCTGATGTAATATGCGAGGGTAATTGTTATTTCCACAGACTTTTGCATTAGTTCCCAGACCCTTGAGCTATGGATATGTAAGTGAGTGTGGGAGTTCTAAAATTCTGTTACAAAGTTAACAAAGTTCCTGAATGGACAACAGCCAAATTTAATTCCAAATCGAATGTGTATTGAAGCAAGGTCCTGCAGCAGCACCTGTCTTGTGGCCTGATCTGCACAGGAACCAGGGCTCTGCCTGGTCATCCTCTTTGTGCAGCATCCTCCATCCCTGGAGTGCCTCGGCTCAGATTCCTGCTATTATATTTACGACTTGTAGAAATTTTATTGTACACACAAAGCTTCCTAGTGCTATAGAAGCAGACTAGCATCATTACAGAGAACAATTTCCAAGTTTCCAATCACCACTTCTTATCGTATAAGCATCAAATTAATATGTTCTTGGACTTTATTAGAATGTTTGACTTTCAAATTTGCTGTTTGAGTGACCAACGTTGTGTTTCCTTTAAAAGAGAAATGTTTAAATGAAGCTTCAACGATAGCGGTTTCCATAGTGACTTAAAAAGCCGTTGGTGCTAATTCTGCCTCCAGCCCCTCCCTCACTCTGCTTTCTTCCTCCTCTCTTTTGCCTTCCTGTTCTAGTTTCACCCTTGATCCCTCTATACCTCTGCATCCCCTCCCCAGAAGGTCTTCTTCCTTACCACCTGTCTAACCTTGTGGACTTTCTATCCAAAACACACACATCTAAAGCTTAAGAGCTAACGTAGACATACAAGAGGAAACACAATGTTTGTCTTTGCATCTTAGACCCTGAAGTTTGTTGGGTATCAAGGCGAGGAAGATTTGGGAGAATCTGGGGAATGAAAAATATGATCAAAATATAAGAAAAATTAATACAAATATTTAAAAATATTTTTTCCTAAGTCCATAAAAGTCTTTCTAGTTGAAGAGATTCTTGAATACAATGGTATTTGGTGAACATGAAAACATAATTAAATGAATTTTGGCTAGAGATGAAGACATAATTTTTTACAGTTCCTGAGATATCACCATTTCTGCTGCCCAGTATGAGCAGGGTAGAGGTTTGCTGATTATAAAATAAAATTATTTGTTAGTTCTGAAAAATCACTTTATGTTCTATAGTATCAAGTATCAGCCAAGATTTAATTCTTCAGTAAAAATAAACAAGTGTATTCATTTCATTAGTATATAAATTTGTTTCTACCATCAGTGGTAACGCTACAGTTAAGAATATTGTTTTAAAATAAGTTTACCATTTAATATTAATAATTTTTATTTACATGCTTACTTTTTATTTATATTAGCATACCTGGGTTTGTGTGGAAAAAAATGTTCTCAAGCAAAAAGTGGAGAGATTGAGAAGCAATTTTAGTTCATGGTACGATATTCAGGATGGGTCATGTCTATCTCCATTCTGTATTTATTAGTTATATAGTCAAGCAGAATTCTTCCTGAATTACTTAATTGAGATAATACAACTAGTTATATTAGTGACTGTCCACTTTATTTTATAAAGCTAAAAAGGCTTATCAGATGGGGGCCAGGTGAGAGTGTAGTCCCCACCTGGTATAATATAAATGTCTCTTCTGCTCTGTGCATATATTCTACTGGAATTCTAAGGAGAACTTATATCTTACATTATTCAACACAATGATTATCCATAAATGTGGACTGTCCTCACATCTTATAGCCACAAACACAAATTTAAGGTATTTAAAGGAATCTGCTGTTACATCTGCATAAATAAACCCAAGTTTTTCTGGGCTGCACACAATGTGTGTGAACCATAGTGAGGCAATAGAAATTTTTGGGCTTATTGATTCAAACCCCAAATCAACTGCATGTAATTTATTACTCAAATGTATTTCCAGAGGACAGCGACCATCACAGATGATCAATGGTATGGATAAAGAAGAAAGGAAAAGACTGTAAATGAAAACATTTTTGTTCATGTCTTGGGAAATGTGTCACATGCTTGCTCACATCTGCTGGAAAATTGCTAACGTTCACATTTTCTTTTGTGCAGATGACACAAAGTTATCCTGTTTGTCAGCAAATTTGGGAGTCTGGTCTTGTAATGTCAATTGTTCCATTCAAGGAGTTCCATCAATGGTTTCCAGTGCTCCCACCAGCAGTTGCTCACAGCTACATCCAGAGGGCATAGTAGAGCTTTGCCTTGAGAGCCACACCTGAGCACATACAATAGCACCCAGGAATCATCTGTTCAGTGACAGAGAGCTTGTTTGGGGCCTCTAGCAGCAGAGAGCAATTACTCAGATACTGTTGATCAAAGACCATGTTCCTGTTTGGTCATTTTCCAGTAAGCATGAAGCTTCTGGGGTTTTGTACATGCCAGAATCAACAGTGGAGATCACTGGGGTGACAAATGTCACAATCAGATTGCCACTGAACCCAAAGAGAAAGTTATCTCAGACTGTTTAGGCAAGAACTTTTGTAAATGTGTTCTCATAAAAAAAGAACTTTTGTAAATGTGTTCTCATTAAAAATAAAAAAGAACTTTTGTAAATGTGTTCTCATAAAAAAAAAAAAAACATATTGAAAATGACTGACACCAGCTATTCAGAGCAAGGCATAAAGACTTCAAGGAGACATACTCAGGAAGCTCAGCAGGGACACGGGTCTGGTGTGCCTCTGTAGATTCTGTAGCCACCCTCCAAAGGACAAAATACACATGCCCAGTAGCTGTGAGAAACAGTATTTATTAGCTATGGAAGAGGTTTGGAAATAAGAGGACCAGGTCCTCATTCTCAGAATTGTGCAACCTCCATAGAAGCTATGGTAGAATGAATAGCAGCCCCTAAGTGTACCTACAATTCCTAGATTTATACTTACCTTGAATAGCAAGCTGGCTTTGGGACACAGGATCCTGAGGTGGGTTTGACCTAAACATTGAGGTTCTGCTAAGGAGGCAGTGTAGATGACTCAGAGAAAAGCGATGGAGACACAGGCCAGAGTCAAAAGCCCTGCACTAGGGAATGTCACAGGGAATGGAATATGGAACAGCTAACACCGCTGACAGGTTCTGACACCCTCTCAGACTCTTACTCACTAAAACGTAGAATAAAAATTATATTGCTATGAACCACTAAGATTTGTCCCTCTGTTACAGGAGAGTGGCAAATTGACTCAGCTTTGACAGCTGGAAATGTAATTGGCTTGGGGATGCACAGAAGCCCTGGCAGAAAAGGCTTAGATGTTCTAAAAGGACTATGATATCAATGTGTGAATTCTCAGAACTCTACTAGTGGGTTTCAGAAGAACATTGTGGGAGCACATGCATCAGGTCAGGGAATAAATACTTAGTGCATCACAAGCACATAAATGGTGGAAATGGATGTGATGGCTCATAAGACTAGAGTGCGATGCTCAGATGGAAATTAGACCTTCTTATTCCAGAGTGATGGAAATCTTCACAGGCTTGTGATTTGAAGTTCTCTGAACTATAGTGCATTTAAAGTGTAATGATCACTTAGGTAAGGAGATGACCAAGAGAAGGGACAGTATGCTTTTTCTTTATTATGCAACAGTGAAGAGAATGAGGGAAGTGCTTAGCTTCAACAGTGCATAAACATATTATACTGAAACAGCTACTTTCTCTCACCTGACCTTTGTGCTAAATTATGTGTAAATTACTTTCCATATATTATAGGTTCATAAATATATTTATATGACTATTTAAGCTATGGTCTGTGTCTGTTAGTTTGCTAAGATGGCTCAGTGGATCTAAAAGTCATACAGCTAACCTTTTCAAAGATCCCTCTATAATAGAACACACAAAGAAGTATAGATTACCAGATATATTAAATACATGGGTAAATAGAGAGGCTACTACAGTGGAAGATAGGGACCCACAATGGTGATTTCACATGAACTATGACAAAATCACTAGGCTGACAAAGACCAACCAAAGTTCAGATTTGGACTACAAACTCCTCAGAACAATTGCAATGTGGCTCACTGAGATGAACTAGCTTCACAGACTACTATAGCCAGGACTCAAACAAGCCATGCACTTGTAATGCAGAGACTGGACAACAAATGATACAGCTACTTATTTCAGGACTTGAAAATTAACAGAATGCTTCTTTTCAGGATCCTTAAAGATGCCATCATCCCAGATAGCAGGAAGCAAATTTAAAAACACAGTGCCCAAGAAGTAGGTTGGATGATTTTTAGTATTTCAGTGGGTTATGGATAATTGTCATTGTTTAGGGAGAAATTGGTTAAAAACTGTTATTGGTTATGATTAGAAAAAAGCTATACAAGAGAGATTAGACTCGGGTTTTGTTAATAAAATAAAAGAAAAATATAAAATGGGATACAGATATGATAAGATATAGATTATTGAATATACTTTATAAAGAAATTATTAGCTTTTAATATTTTACATTGGAGTTTTTGAATATTATATACAAATTATGTATATAAATATAAATTTGAGATTAATTTTGTTACTATACATATATCTCTATGCTTTACCTATACAGTTCATCTAACAATGTAATACAAATTGCTACTCCATGAAAGTTATTATTACCAACTAATTAGAATATAAAGAAATGCAAGTTACTAGTTAGATATTACAATCAAACTTATAGTCAGATTAGATATGTTTCCAAGATCAATCAGATATATTTTATGTGAATAAATCTTCTTCAAACACTTTAGAGATCCACAGAATATGGCATTTAAGATCTTAATAACATAGATTAACATAGGTTCTTATTATTTTTATGACAATGGGACATCTGCTCCCAGAAGCACAATCTACTTCAGAGAAGATTATGTACATCAAAAAATCTCCATATGGAGTTTGACCCTCTTTGTGGAAAAATTTGGCCACTGGGCAAGAAAGTACTCTTGCCTTAACTGTTGACATTGTGATGTTCAAAATGGACAAGCAGGACACACAAAAATAGAGCTGCTGAACCTTTCCAGGACAAGGTAGGAAGGTCTTTGACAATATCCTGATCCACAGAGAAGTCTGTCAGATATGCTAGGCCTGTAGGACAAAGATGGATGCTTCTATGATGCAGAAGAAACTTAGGACTGTCCAGGCAGTTGGCTGTTTCATTTTTTACACATTTAGAAGTTGCTTGTTTGTGCATACTGTTTAAGTAGTTAATATCATTTCCTTCTTGGGTCGCTGAGGGAGTTAAAGATGAGATAGTTATAGTTTTCTAGTGACAGTTTTAGAAAAGAAATTCAGAGGTTAAAGAGTATAAGTTTGAGAGACATCAAAAGTTAGTTTTCAGTTACTAATACAAATTAGATAGAAAGTGAATTAGGTGCAATCCTTTGAACTCACCAAAATAGGATAAATGATGGGATATTTTCTTTGAATTTGTGAATTGTTAATAGACTAGATATGACTCATGTAATTATTGCTTGTATATTGTTATTGTGTATACTGTATATAGTTTTTCTTATGTTAATTATAACTTTTTTATTTTTAACATTAAAGGGGTTATATGGTGATATATTTTATATTTAATAACACACACTTATTTACTTTAAGCACAGCTGTAAAATCAACCTAATACACATCCACAGCATCTACCAACACTCAAAACACCATACATCACTCTGAAGCCCTTGCTTAGTGTAATAATTCCCAGGATGAGCTGTAGACTATACCACTAAACCAACTTAGAGGAATATAAAATTATTTGAACATGCAAAGAGTGATCTCTATCACAGTGTAATAACCTTAGAGATTGATAACAGTCATAAGTTGTGGAATTCCATGAGTATGTGGAAATTAAATAATATATTCCTAAGTAACAAGAAGTTACCATAATAAAAGAAATAGAAATAAAAAAGTTGGAAGAGATTAAAACAACGTAAAGTATTGACAAAATAGCTTTACCACTTCAATATATCTACAAAAAGCACTTGCCAAAACAAATGCACTGCCATGAAAATACTATATAGCCCATGCAGCAAAAAAAAAAAAAAAAAAAAAAAAAAAAAAAAAAAAAAAAAAAAAAAAAAAAAAAAAAAATCTTCCATACACAGAGAGAAGAATCCAGAGAAACAATCCTGTTACATGGTGAAAATCCACAACTCAGAGAATGCAAGTAATATTTATATATTATAGGACAGGAAGAAACTTTATCTAGAATTTTATAGAAACTTCAAAATATAACAATAAAAATCCAGTTAGGATGACATTATCTGAAAATTCTCACTGAACTAAGAAACTAGAAAAGATGTCAGATATTTCAGTACCTGTTGGATACAGTACCTGCAGTCTTGGTTATAACAATATGATAGTGATGAAGATAAGGAAGATATAAATAGTAAAGAAAGAAAGTACGGTATTCTTATTTATAGATGAAATGACTCTATGCATAAAATACTCTAAAATCTCCATCAGAAAACTCATAAATCTGATAAACACATTCAGCAAAACAACAGAGTAAATTACATTTAGTAGCCATGTTATAAACCAACAACAATTTTACCAAGAAAAAAAATCAAGAAAATAGTCTCAATTACAACAGCCTTACCCCAAGGAAATAATGTTATCTAGACACCCCAAGGCATATGTCCATATCAACTCACAGGGACACTCAAGGTATATACACGTGACCTGCAGAAGTTCAAGACAGACTAACCTCAGCAAGGAAAATGAGAACTGGGTAAAAAGTCCCACCCATAATTAAGAAGCTATTTCTTGGCAATTAATAGTTGCAGGAAGAGGGAAAATCATTTTTCTTCAGTGGTGTAACACTGGGTATATCAATCCAGGGCCTGCCTTAGGCTCAGGAGTAGTTGACCAACACAAAATGGACTCTACAGTTTCTTGGGTTTTTGTTGTTGTTTTGGGCACTTTTTGTTGTTTGTTCTGTTTGTTGTTTTGGTTTTTTTTACAAGAGAGAAAAAATATAAAGTTGAGTGGATGGGAAGGAGGAACATCTGGGAAGAGTTGAAGAGAGCAAAGAATATGGTCAAACTATATTCTATGAAAAATTTTAAAATAAAATTAAAACATAATAAAAATAACCAAGAAAGTGAAAGATTTGTATGGGGAAACTTTAAGACACCAGACTAAAACTAAAACAAACAAAAAAATGAATAAGATACCAGAATATGCCAAGACCTCCCATGTTCATAGACTGGCATGATTAATCTTTTCAAAGTGGCTATCTTACCGTAAAGAAGCAATAGTTTCATTACAATCCCAATTAAATTAAAAGGTAATTTCTTCATGGAAACAAACAAACAAACAAAAAAAACCCTCTAAATTTTATTCCATTGGAAACATCAAATCCTAGCAAGGCCAAAATAATCCTGAACAGTAAAAAAGAGTGGTACAATTCTGCATTAAATTCATCTGGACCTGGGCTTTCCTTAGTTGGAAATTTTTCATCTGTTCTACTTCACAGATGTTATGTATGTATTTAAATGATTTCCTTCATATTTGTAAAAATTTATCTTTCATTTTTAGATTTTCAAGTTTAGTGGAATATAGGTTTTGAAGCATGTTTTTACAAGTCTCCGTATTTCCCTGGTGACTGTTGTAATCTCTCTCTTTTCACCTCAAAATTCACCTATTAACTTTGATTCTTTTTGTCTTTTCTTCTTTCCCTTTTTGGATAATTTGGTTAAAGTTTTGTTAATCTTGTCAATCTATTTAAAAAGCCGAGTCTTCGTTTCCTTGGTTCTTTTTATTTTTTTTTTTTAATTTTCTATTGCACTAATTTCAACCCTGATTTTGATTATCTCCTCCCATCTAATTTTTTTGGGGGTGTTGATTATTCTTATTTCTCTAAGACTTCAGATGAATCATTAAAGTATTAATTTCAGATCACTGTAAGATTTTTATGTAGTCACTCAGTGTAGTATACTTTCCTTTAGGGCTGCCTTCCTTGTGTCCTATATTTTTTTTTTGTATGTTGTGTTTTTTATTTTTGTTCAGTTCTAGGAATTTTTAAATCTACTTCTGAATTTCTTCCTTTATTAATTTTTATTCAATACTATGTTATGGGGATTTCATGAATTTGTGCAATTTCTGAGGTTTCTATTGTTAATTTCCAGGTTTATTCCACAGTGGTCAGACAGGATGAAGGGTATAGTTTCAATTTTCCTTCATTTTTTGAGACTAGTTTGTGCTCTCATACATGGTCTGTTTTGGAGGCAGTTCTAGGGGCTGTGAGAAAAATGTATTATTTAGAGTCTGGGGAAATGTGCTATAGGTATCTATTAGGTTCATTTGATTTATGATATCATATAACTATAGAATTTCTCAATTTATGCGCCCCCCCCCCAGATAACCTGTCTATTCGTGAGACTGATGCAATTAAAATCATACATTATCACTATGTTGGATCCAGTGATTTTAATCTAAGTGCTTTTTTATTAAATGAAATTTTATCTTCTTGTTTGGTGAATATATGTTTATGATAGTGATATTTGCTGTTGATGTATCTTTTAATGCATATATGATATCCCTCTGTATTTATTCTGATTATGTTTGGTTTGAAGTCTATTTTGTCAGATATTAGAATAACTACACCTACTTGTTTTTTGTTTCATTTTCATGGAATATCATTTTTCAAATGCCATTGAAAGGCCAAAATCCACCCACCCCACCTCTTGGGATTGTGGGCTCCATGTTCTTAAATTTACTTCCTGTTGTCTTGGGGGTGACAGCATTTTCAGGGGATTCTGAAAAAGAAAAGTTTTATTAATTTTCAAGTCCTAAATAAGCACCTGTATCATTTGTATACAGTCTCTGCATAACAGGACAGTGTCCGCCTTGTCTCAAGTCCTGGCTATAGTAGTCTGTGAAGCTGGTTCATCTCAGTGAGCCACCTTGAAATTGTACTGAGAAGTTAGTTTGTAATTCAACTCTGACCTTGGATTGGTGTTTGTCATAGTACATGTAAAGATCATCTTCTTTTTGGATACTTTTTGGAGTTCTCAATTAGGCATCATCATGGATCACTGCAAAAAACTGATAAGTGACTAAAACTCAACACAATGTACAGAAAACTAAATATATAAGTATTCAGCATAGGATTAATAACAATAGAATAGTCCCTTATATTTAGTTATTCTTCTGTCCCATATCAGGTGGCTCTTCTGATATTATATAGAGATTTTTGCATTTTCCTTTAACAAGTATGCTTGAGTTTAGAAAAATAAAGAGCCACACTCCAACTCTAAAGCCAGATTTAAATTATAATTAAACTGGGACTTCAGCTTACAAATAAAGATACATAGAGGTTAAGCAATAAGATTTTACCCTATAGAGTATACTGGTACTAATACGTCCAATATTCTTTTATTTATAAATTTTTCTGGAAAGCTTCCCTTCTGTTTTAGATGTCTAGATGTCCATAGCCTATTAACTTCTTGAAGATGAGTAATTCTAATTTTCTGTAAAGACAAAAACAAAACCTGCCCTAACCCTTTGTTTTTTTTTCTTACAACTTAAAGAATTGTAATATGGGCAGATGATCCATCAATTCTTATTTTCATGAAGTTTGTCTGGTTCACATTGAGTTTTTATTAATTTTGATGGTATCCATTAATTTTCTTCACCTGTAGAAACAAAAGCAAAATCCCTTCCCCAACAGAGCACATATCCTGGCTCCCATTCTGAGGTCAGTACATCTTTGAAGTAGGCTGATTTTTAGCTTAGCTGTTTTTCTATAATCCAAATGCCTTTCAGCAGCTGTTGTTCCTTTCTCATTAGCATTTATAAAATTCAAAGTTAATAAAATTATGCAGTCTATTCTATATTTTTACTTTCCATTTATTTAGAATATCCTTTAGAGTTTGATTTAATCTCTCTCTGACTGCTTGCCCTATAGGGTTTGGTATTCCTGTAATATGCTTTATATTATAATAAGCAAAAACATGCTACATTTTTAGTAGAGACATATACTAGAACCTTGTCAGTATTAATTTGTACAATATACTCATGATGGCCATAACTTCTAGCAAATGTGTGATTACAGAATCAGTCTCTTCAGAACTCAAAGCAGTTGCTCATTGAAATTTTGAGAACATATCTATTGTATGATGTACATAACTTTTCAAATTCTGTGAAATGAAATACATCCATCTGCCAGATTTTATTTCTATGTATACTTTTAGGATTGCTTCCTACTAGAAATGGAGTTTAGTTATAGAAGGAATAGGTGGGACATCCTTTTACAATTTCTTTGGCTTGTTGCCAAGTGATAGAGAAATCTTTTCTTTTGCTATTGATGTGATGCTTTTTATGAAACTCTGAGGCCTCTAGCACATTTTCTACTAATAATTTATCAATTTCATCATTATCTTGTGCTAAAGGACCTGGCAGACCCACAGGGGATTGAATGTGTGTTATAGAAGGGAATATTTCTAGTCCTAACTATTTCTTCTAACAGAATAAATAATGAAGTTAATTCTGACTCATCATTAATAAAATCGGCAGTTTCAATGTGTAGAATAAATCTTTCTGGACTGAGAGTCAGTGACTATATTAAGAAGTTCAGTAAAATCCATTAATACATCACAACTGCATATAATTCTGACTTTTGAACAGAATTATAAGGGCTTTGAGCTACTTTATTTATCTTTTCTGATTTGTAACTTCCTTACCTGATTTGTTTGAATTGGTATAAAATGTAGGGGCTCCAGAAATTGATTTATGTCATACAATATGTGGAAGAATCCAATTAGTTTTATTTGAAATTCAATTCTTTCACTTTGAGGATATTTGTTGTTAAAATCTACCAAAAAATTTCTGCAGGCTCTTTGCCAAGGTTCACTTTCTACCCATAATTGGTCAATTTATTCATTAGTTGAAGGTACAATAATTTCTGCTGGGTCCATTCCTGTCAATTGACGAAGTCTTAATTTTCCTTTAAAAATCAATTCAGAAATCTTTTCCACATATGTCTTTAGTTTCTTACTTTGTTTATGGTAGAAATATCCATTCCACCATAACATTTTCTCTTTGCATTAAAATTCCTGTAGGAGAATGCTTAGAGGGCAAGATAACTAGAACGCAATTAAGGTCTGGATCCATATGATCCTCATGTGCATTCCTGTAATTTCTTTTTCATCAAAGCCAATTATTTCTCAGATTCAGGTGACAATTCTCTCTGACTATTTAAGTCATTGTCACCATTTAAAGTTTTGAACAAATTATCTAGTTCATCATTTTTAATTCCAATAGTGAGTCATAAATTGGCAATGTCTCCTAATAGTCTTTGAAAATCATTAAGTGTCTTCAATCTATCTCTCCTGATTTGTACCTTGTGGGGTCTAATTTTTGTTGGCCTATTTTATAACCTAAATAATTAATAGAATCTCCTCTTTGTATTTTTTTCAGGGGAAATTTGTAATTCCCAAGCAGGAATTTTTTTTAAAACTTCTTCAAACATTCTTTCTAAGGTATCAATATTTGGGTCAGCCAACAAGATGCCATCCATGTAATAATTAATTATAGATTGTGGAAATTTGTTATGTATTTGTTCTACTGACTTTTGTACAAAATACTGCCACAGAGTAGGGCTACTCAGCATTCCTTGAGGGAGGACCCTCCACTGATATCTCTTTACAGGCTGAGAATTATTATAGGTGGACACTGTAAATGCAAATTTTTCTTTGTCTTGTTCTTTAAAGTTATTGTAAAGAAATAGTCTTTTAAATCAATAACTGTAATAGGCCATTCTTTAGGTAACAGAGAAGGCACAGGAAACCCAGACAGCAGAGAGCCCATTGGCTGGATCACCTTGTTTATTGCCCTTGTTTATTGCCATTCTCCAATTTCCAGATTTCTTTTTAATAATAAATACAGGAGAATTCTAAGGGCTGATTGATTCTTCTATATGCTGAGCATTTAACTGCTCATGTACCAGCTGTTCTAAGGTCTGTAATTTCTCTTTGGTTAAAGGCCACTGATGAACCCATATAGGCTTCTCTGTTGGTCATTTAAAGGTAGTTCCATGGGTGTCTTTGAAAGAACAGCAGCTGTTGTGCCTTGTTTCTATATAATCTGAATGGTCTGTGACTGTTTCTCATAATATCTTCTAATATTCTTATTGTTATTTTGGTTTTTTTTCTGGAAACATGTGCTAGTTTATGGTTTATTTTTGTGCTTGGAGGAATATTAATCTGTGTGTTCCATTGCTGTAGTAAATCTTATTCCCATAAATTTATAGCAGTGTTAGCCACATATGGCTCTAATATTTCTCTCTGTCCTTCTGGTCATATACACTCAAGCCGTCTTGCACTCTGTTTTATCTGGGATAATGACCCAATTCCCCAAAACTGGACATTTTCCTCATGAAGGGACCAACTTGGATCCATGGCCCTGGTGAAATTATTGATATATCTAGCTCTGTGTCCAATAAACCTTCAATAATAACATCATTTATTTGTACTGAAGCTTGCCAAAATATTTGCTGTATAATTTCTCAAGACTTTTTTCTCTTTCTATAGATTTTTTATCATTCAGTGTAATATGTCTTTTTAAAATAGGTTTTAATTTCTTTAATTGTTCTGGAACTCTGCAACTCAGAGTCAGATTTGAACAAAAGGCTGAAATGTCAAAGAGAGGAAATACCACAGTCAGATCTTACCCAGCTGTCTTCCGGCTTCCCCAGTCTCACTTCTCCTGGTTTCTACTGCCTTAATCTGTCTTTCTTTGCCTGTTTTAAATACCTTATTTGCCCAGTTGTTCCACAACTAGGTTAATATCAAAGGCATAGGCTACTGCTATTTGGTAGTGAGCCTTGAACTCACAGAAACACAGAAAGATCTCTTCTGTCCCTTGAGTTATGGGATTAAAGGCCTGGCCCCACCACTGCCTGTCTAGGAGCCTGGAGCTGCCTCTGTAAACCTGCTGGCCTCAAACTCATATCAGCTGGGATTAAAGTCATAGGTCTCCACTCCTTGTCATTTACCCTGCTGGGATTAAAGGTGTGAGTTACCTCTCTCTGATCCTCCTAGATTGACTGTGGGTAGATCTCTTTTCTGTAGTTCAGACTGGTTTTTATTAAATATCACCACACAGTGTAATCAATACTATAATATGTTCTGTTCTTTCTGGCTTCTTCAAATTTTATACATATATCAGTACTGAAATACCTTATTGGTGAGTTATGCTGCTTTATTTAATATACAACTAAGATTATCTATTTTTAGGTGTTTGTGTTGTGTTTCATTGTTTCTAGTGTTGAAATGAAACTAAGTCTTGTACATCAGTGAGTATTCTCAATGTACACAGTATTCTTCCACAAAGGTATTGTAATGAAATCTGTTTTTATACAATAGACATATGCTAATACATAATTAAAAAAAACTCTAGGCATGTTTAGCTAAATTATTTATATCATGTTTTGAAAAGTAATAGTAATTGAGACAATTTGTTTAAATTTTTCACATTGTAGATGATTATTTGCACAGGTTTCACATCAAGAAAATCTATGTGGTGACAAATTGTGCCCAAAGCATCTGGGCTTGAACAATAAGTAGGAAATTTAATGAGAGCTACAGTCTTGTGTTCTAATAGCTCCCTTTAAGACAGTGATCTTCACATATCACAGATCTATGTCTTTGGCCACAGTTAAATAAACTTGTAACACAGCTTCGAAATCATGTTACTGTCAGTAACATTGAATTTTAAAACACTTACTTCATCCCCAAATAAGCCATGTACATGGTACACACTCACAGCTACTCCCCATCCTCATTCCCAGCTCCTAAAACCCCTTTCTGTTTTCAAGATAGCATACTTCATAGAAATTAATTATGGGATATGTTATGCCTTGTATCCAATTTTTTTACAAAATAATTATTTTTATAGTTAGTGCATACTGTATGTTTTTGTTTTAATCCCTGTTACAGTTGAGTATTGTTCCAGGATCTGGACATAGTGTATTTGATTAGACATTTCTTGGCATTGTGTTATTGTGATTTTCTTTTGTTTTCAATGCTGAACACGAAACTCTGGGACTTGTCCATACAGCACAGCCACTTTACTGCACAGGAAAATCCCACCTCCTCATTATCTACCCTTCACTGAATGGATCAGTTTTTCATTATTTTAACAAAAATAGTTGAGGCTAAAAATTTACCCCACATTTTAGGAGGATAAATATTCACAAAGATAGCACCATTTCAGTGGTAGGAATGCATATAGGAAAGATTGGTAACATAGACGAGGAAGCTACAGAGGGACACAGGTGTCTGGCTTAGGCTTTTATTATAATAGTATTACAGAACTAACATGGACTTTTTTTTCATTCCTTACAAGAGCACACATCATATAATATGTAAGGACCATGCCCCAGGCCAGATCTCTTGCAAACTCCATTCTATCTCTCAACACTGTCCCTTGGAGAACAATCATCCAACATACAAGCCTTGGAGACCTGTTACACCCAAACCATAGTAAACATTTAGATTGCTATTAATTTATTTTAAATAATTCTATGATAAAATTAATATGCATGTTTCAATTGTGCTCTTGAATTTATATCTAATATTGGAATTGTTGGTAATTCTCTAAATTTTTAAGAACTAGAAAACAGTTTCCCTAGTGGCTCATAAGTTTGCAACCCTACCAGCAATGCAGGATTCTGATTCCTCAACACTATTCAACTGCCTTTAATGCTTTTTTTATGTTTTAATGTCCTAGAATGTGTGATGGCATTTCATGGTGATGTGGTCATTTCCATAATAGCTGTATATGTTAGGCAGTTTTTCAGGCATGTGTCTATCTTACCTGAAGCTATATCTTCTGAAATCCTCTTTACATTTTTCCTATTTTTTAATTATTTATTTAAAAATTATATACAATATACTTTGATCATTTTTATTTCTCTCTCCTAATTCCTCCTAGATACACCTTATTCCATATTCACACAAGTTTATGTTATTTTTCTTTGTTTTGTTGATTAAACCCATCATGTCTAATATTTCTTTATGCATGTGGTCTCTGAAGTGTGGCCTTCCAGAATGGAAGGTAACAAGGTACATACCTTTAAAAATAACTGATTCTCTTTTACCCAGCATCTACTATTTGCTAATAAATCTTCCACTAGGGGTGGACTTCACACCCATCTCCCCTCTCCATGCTGGGGTTTGGTGTGCCTTGAGCTTGAGAAGGTCTTTGTGCAATGCTGTTATAGATGATGCAAGCTCATGTGAATACGCACTTTCGTGTCTGGAAAACAATTTTTATTATAGTCACCTACCTCAGCTTGTACAGTCTTTCTGCCTCTGCTCTCTAGTAATTCCCTGAGGATGAGGTGTGATAAAGACATCTTATGTAGGGCTGAACAGCTTCTTACTCTCTAAAATCTGGCCAGTTGTGAGTATATATATTAGGTTCCATCTACTGTAAATTGAAATTTCTCTAATGTCAGTTGAGAATTGCACCAATCTATTCTTATACTGGTTATTAGGTATCAGTTTAACTCTGCATCTGTTTAGTAGCAAGAAAGATCAAGCTGCAAGCAGGCCCATCAGAATAACTGTTGATTTTCCAGTGGAGGCTATGAAAGGCAGAAAGAATTGGAGGGTGAATGCCAACTCAGACTAATATTCAGCCAAATTATTAGTTGTAATTGAAAGAGTAAGAAAACAAATGAATTTTTTTTTAAAAAAAGGATAATAAATAAATGGTGTGATAGTTTGGAGAATGACCTTGTAGACTCATCTATTTAATGCTTAGGGAATGGCACAATTTGAAAGGATTAGGAGATGAGGCCTTGTTGGAGGAAGATTGTCACTGGCAGTGGGCTCTGCAGTTTCAAAAGCCCGAGCCAGGTTCAGTGGCCTTCTCTCTCTTTTCCTGCTGCCTGCAGTACAGATATAGAACACTTATCTTCTCCCATGTATGCCTGTGTACAAACATGCTTCCCACCATGGTAGAAATGTACTAAAACTCTAAAACTACAGCCAGCCCCAATTAAATACTTTTCTTTATATGAGTTTCCACAGTCATGCTGTCTCCTCATAGCACTATAATATTGACTAAGACAGACAGAATTGGTTACCAATAAACCATTCTACAGAGGATACTTGTCCTGGCTAGTTTATGTCAACTTGATAAAAGCAAAAAATGTATCTTGGAAGAGGGAATATAAACTGAGAAAATGCCTCCATAAGATTGGCCCATAGTCAAGTTCTGTGATGCATTTTATTGATTTGTGATTATATTGGAAGATGCACACAAATGTGGGTAGAACAACCTCTGGTTAGGTATTAATGAGTTATAGACATGCAGGCTAAGCACATCATAAGAAGCATGCAACTAAACAAGATTCCACCAGAATTTCTGCTTCCAGTCCTGCCTACAGTTTCTTCCTCAACTTTCCACAGTGATTGGCTGTCACTTGTGAGTTATAAGCTGAAATAAATCCCTTTGTTCCCAAGTTATTGTCATGGTCTTCATCACAGTGATAAAAACCATAACTAAGACAGTATTGGAAGGAATAAAGAGGTTTGTTATCTTATTGTTTTTAAAAAGGCACAAGAAACAAATAATTTCAGAACACTGCATCAAAAGATAAAATACTACAAACAACAGAATGTCATAAATTATTATATTAGTCAATATTCAAAAGTAATGCAATATTAATATTCTAAACAACCCAACAGAGAGACCCAGGCTAACAGATTGGGTCAGAAAATGGGATCTAGCTTTGTGCTGACTCCAAAATAACACACATCATGACCAATGGTAGATTTCAGAGAAGAGATATACCTACAGTCAATCCAGAAGGATCAGCTAGTGGCAACTCACACCTTTAATCTCAGCCACAGGGAATATCCAGGAGTGGTGACCTATGGTCTTAATCCCAGCAAATATGAGTTTGAGGCCATCTTAGTTTACAAAGAAAGTTCAGGCTCCCAGGCAGACAGTGGTGGGGCCACACCTTTAATCTTAACCTGGATGTGAAACAACTGGGTGAAGAGGGTATTTAAGGCAGGCATAGAAAAACAGAGAGGCAGTAGAAGCCAGGAGGAGCAGGGTGAGGCATCTGGAAGACAGCTGGGTGACATTTGACTGTGGTGTTTCCTCTCTTTGATATCTCAGCCTTTCCTTGAGAACTGGCTCTGAGTTTCCTTTAACACAACCAGAATTTGTGCAATAACACTAATCACAAGGAGTGTCCTAAAGAAACCAGCCTCCCATGATCTCTCTCTTTCTTCTGATCTTTCAGCCTCTCTTTCTCTTCCTTCCAAATGATCACTATTTACTTTCATGTTAAATATATATATGTGTAATATATATGGTAGATACAATAGTAACATATGTCAGATATATACATCTAGATTTTTATGTGAATTTGGTTTATTTCAACTTAACACAATAGTCTCCAATTGCAGCATTTTTCTACAAATTATAGGAAATGACAGCTTTCTCCTTTTTAGGCTCAAAGAAATTGTACTTCAGTTTTGTTTTGTGTTATCAGTGTGATCAAAGGATTCTTTCTCCTTGGTTTTAAACTATAGGTAAATAGGAGCCTCCATGAGTCCTATATGTTACATGTCCTATGTTCGAACACATCTAGCTGGATCTTAATAATGAATGAGACTATATTTCTTCATCTCTTCATGGAAATATCTTTCAAACATGGCAAAGGGCTTAACTTCACAGAGTCACATCCACCTCTCATTAGGGGACTGTTGTAACAGCCAGAAGTTTACACAAGACAAGCATGTTGTCATTTGAGATGTAGGAAATCCATTTGCAAATGGAGACAAATTTAAATTATCATTGCTTCTTCTTCAGCTTCAGACTATTTGCTTATCCAGTCTTGATACCTAATATCCAAAGCCGTCCTGTGGTAATTAGAGAAGCTGAGAAGGAATGTGGAGACTGAGCCTGTTTCCATTAACTTAGTCCCTAACTACTTCATGCTCAGCAGTTCCTATCCACATAAAAGAGGAAAATAAGAGTCCAGATGACCAAAAACTGGACAGGCTTCCCAGATGAACAGGAGGTGAGAAGTTTGTGGGGCATTCTTCTTGGTCTCATGGTAGGGCTTCTCCTGCACTGTCTTCCTATTGCCTGTGTGAAAGCAAATGTAGTGAAGGTTTATCTTTTATCTCTCCAGCAGTTCTATGAGGGTCACAGATGCTCCATAGTATAGGTTGTCAAACATCGCATCCCCCAAAACACATTTTAAGGGTTTATTTGTTCTACTCTTCAAATTTTCATTGACAAATTATTCCAGGTAAGAATTAAATTTGAAGATAAACATTAATTTGAGTCAACTCTGGAGTTACTGCAGTTGGCTTCAGTTTGTTTACAATGAGAGGTGGGAAGTAAGCTGGAGTTGTGCACTGGGATGGTGCAGTAGTACCTACTTAACTTAGGTCTGTGGTCAGGCTCTTGCCTAGTAACAACAATAGCAATGGTACATATACCAACTGCTCTCTTTTCTGGATTCATATAGTATATTCATTAGAAAATATAGTTTCTACTTATTCTGGATTTTGCTCTGTTTGTTACAGGCTTGGCCTTCATGGAATATGAGGACTATTTGAAGCCCCTTAGGCCTCTGGAGGTGCATACTTCAAGCGAGTCATGGATCTGTAAACTTCCATTTCTCTCTTTCTTACTTCCTAGGCTTATAGTGAGGAACTGGCCTTGTTGTGTGGTTCCCACCATTTATTGCCCTCTAGGATATTCCACAGGCTCATAGTACATCTCCACATCTGAGAATGGAACTCTCCAAACTGTGAGACAAAGTAAACCTCACTCCACATTTTAGTTACTGGGGATGTTTTATTAAAGTGATAAAATATGGCATACACTAAGGTTAAGATAACATCACTGTAGTTTCATGAATGCTTTAGACAAACAAAAGGAGCTTAGAAACATGATCCTACAGGGGTTCCACAATTTTGGTACGTAGGGCTGGAGGAACCTCAGAGATGAAGAGTATACCCTGCTTTCAGAGAACCACAGTTTTGTTCCTAGCACCTGGGGCAGTCTCCTCAGAACTGCTGCATCTCTGGCTCCAGACAGCTTTTTCTGGCTTCCAAGAGCACCTCTTAGGTGCACATATTCATGTACAAGCATGCATATATACACATAAACAAATATTTTTAAAAAAATCTCAAAACATGCTTCAATGTCTTACTTTTAAGCATTTCAGAGGCATCAAGAGCATTTTGTTCTTAAAGTCTATGTTTTTTTTTTGTCAGCAAATTTCCAATGTATTTGTTAGAACTGAATGTTACTTGACTTAACACAAATGTAAATGTTGGTGATCAAAGTTCAGCGCAGCTTCTGATCAATGATCATGAAACAGAATCAAAGCATTGCTGGCTGGCTGTCAATTGCTACTTCAGAACTTAAAGTTGCATTTCCTTTAAAGCAAATAATGGACTAGCTTTAAGAATCAGTACATTTGTCTATGTGCAAATTAATTTAGCTATTGGAGACATTGAAATTCTAAGCAGCATCAACCTGTTTTGCTGCTACCTTGCTAGCAGTGTAAACCTTGCCTTCTACCTTCTATGGAAACAATAGGAGTTCCCTCTGGCAAGTGTAAAGGACTCTCTGAGTTGGGCCCTAGGAGGGAGAGGTGAGGAAGCAGAGACCACATTGAAGCATTTATTCTGAAATGCCATACTAAATAACTGAGAAAGCTTACAGGAGACAGAGCACCCAACAGGAAGATCAATGTTAGGGGACGCATAGGAAATTGTTCGTGACCCACCCGTCCTAAGGAACAAGTAGGTGGAGCTCGGTAGATACTCTGCTGTGAGAGTCTGAAAATTAGGGAACGGGAGTTGTGTCAATCCCAGGGCTGAATGGAGCAAGAGTTTCAAGGCTCTTCCAGGTTAGGCAGAAAGCAAATCAATTCTCCACTTCTAAGGCTAACAGCCATATTACAGGCTTTGGCACATTCCCTTTGTGGGAAATGTAGATCCCACCAGTGGGAAATGCAGCGGCCCTGAATTCAGAACTGAACGGAAGAGCAACTCTCACGCCAGTAGATACATTTCTTAAAATAGTCCATTCCACCTAAGCTACCGGTGCGCCTAGATCCAGTAAAAACTCATAGCAATCACTTCCTGCCTGACACTCATGCCTGACAATGGGCTTTATTATGGACTTTCATGGCTTGACTTTCTGTCTATGATTTGACAACACAAGGAACATGGAAGGTTCCTGCAGTTGTACAGTAATTGCTACAAAGTCTCCAGCTACCAGAATGAAACAAAGAAAGTAGCTTTATTGTGCATGTAATGTCCTGCTTTTTCCTAAATATACTCCTCTCATAGCTACACTGGAACATAGAAATCTCTGTAATTCACGGTGATGTGCAGGTAGAAGGTCTGCCGGCAGGGACCATAGCAGCTTACCAGAAGACAGGAAATAGACCAGCTGCAAATGTTACTGGTTCCGACACCCACAGCTCCTGAGCAAGGGCTAATGCTCTTCTCAGTATGTATCATTATTGCTTTGAGCAACTCCCCCTGTCACATTGTCACACCGTCACAAAATGATTATAGAAAAGCTTGAGCATCCAAGCTTGTTCTCGATGCTGTGCAGCTTCCCTCTAAGATAGCCTTGTTGTGTTGTGTCCGCTGCTATAAATTCATTGCCATAGGGTAGGGGTTGTGGTACTTCCTCAGCCCCTGACTGTGATCATGTTGTACTCTGGAGCAAGCAGGAACACTGAGATTGCCAAGGGCAGATGTGTTGAGAAAAGCACATACTACTTCTGGCTAAATTTACTTGGAGATCAAGCCACCAGAGCATCTCTACCACACACTGGAGCTCAGAATGCTACATTTGAAAGTATGTTATCACGCATCCTGTCATTAATGATATCACTCCATGAAGTAGGATCTTCACTACCGCATTTCCACAAGAGAAAGGGGTGGGGAAATAGCAAGAAGGTGGACTTGCATTTGCGTTTTCCTGGTGCTAAGGCTGGTTGTCATTACTGCTCATCCAGACACTGTGACAATGAGATTGCTACATGCCAGCTGCAGTCTGAAAGCCTTAGATAGTAGCTGAAGGACAGGGTCATGGGGAGGCAGAAACAGCACCCAATTCTCCAACTTCTTGGCAAATTCTGCATGCCAATAGGTAGTGACTTCATGAATTTTTATAGTAGAACAAGAAATCATAAATAAAGTACTTTTCAAATACATTTGTGGATGAATCAGGTAGGTGGATATAGTGGTTTGAAAGAAAATTGCCCCCAAAGGGAATGGTACTAATAGGAGATGTGGCCATGTGGGATGAATATGTCACTGTGGGAGTGGGCTTTGATTTCTCCTATGCTCAAGCTACTCCCAGTGACATAGTCGACTTCCTATTGGCTGCAGCTCCTTCTCCAGCACCATATCTGCCTGCATGCCACCATGTTCCCTGCCATGATGATAATGGACTAAACTTCTTAAACTATAAGGAAACACTTCAATTAAATGTTTTCCTCTATAAGAGTTGCTGTGGTCATTTACAGCAATAGAAACCCTAACTGAGACTGTGAGTTAAGACAAGACACATAGAACCTAATGTTTCTTCCCTTTAGGTTAAAAAAAAGTTTTATATAACCAAATTATCTCCAAACTTGCAGAAAAGATAAAGAAAACACTACTGGAGCGGATACCCAAGGGAAAACTGTGAGGGGTGGAGCTACCAGGTTGCTGAGTCTCACATGTCTGCTAAGTGCCTCATGGAAGCCATCAATGAGTTCAAGGTGTTGATGTGATTGATAGGCAATACAGCACCTCAGAAGCAAATCCTCTCTAATCCCTGGATTTCTTCTCAGTTCTTTCTGCTGTTTGTTTTATGTGTTTAAGATAAATACTATTTGCTTCCTTTCTAGTGGAATCCTGTTTTAGACTTGGAAGGAATCCCATTCTTTAGATAAAAGTCCGTTTTGACTGTTCATAAAACCATCACTGCAGAATGAAGAGTGGGCTGTGCACAAAGATAGCCTGGGGGGACATGAATGTGTGTGACAAGACTAAAATAGTGGGGAAAGCCAGAAGAGAGGAGTCCAGGTGTCTGGGAGATCTCTGAACCAAAAAGAGTACATGAGCATCACGGGGAGGGAGGCAATGGAAATGTCCAATTCATTTCACATTGTGATGCTGTAAACAGGACATTACTGAACAAGAAAGTTCCAGTGCAGTGCAGGCGACAGGGTACCTGCATCACAGGATTTCACACAAGCACTACATTGTCTGAAATATCATTAAAATTAATGATGAAAGACTTGGGCACTAAGATTTTACAGATATACACATTACACATTTTATACTTATAGATTTAATTTACAAGAATACATTGGGTTCCTAACTGATGCTTGGTAACACATTTTATTCAAATTAGTGTTTCTAAGTATAAATATTAAATTAACTAAAACTATTTGGGGAAAATAGGAATATAGAAAAATAGTATTTTTTTTCACTCTCATTTCCCACCCTCAAGAAAACAATCGGAAAGAAGGCATAACTTAGATATAAGTGTGTATTACATCATTGGCTGAGTGTTATAATGGGTATTTTTGGCCCTGTCTGGCCAGAGGTCCAGATCCATAGACCACTTAGCCTTCTGCTGCTGCTTTGGCCCCCAAAATGACTCAGACACTTATATCAAGTTCATGCTGTTTGGCCTATGGCTCAGGCACATTGATAGCTAGTTCCTTCATCTTAACTCAACCCATTTTCATTAATTTGTCTGCCATATGGCCCATGGCTCACCTGTGCTCCTTACATGTTTCTTCTTTGGGCAGCTGGCTCAACTGTCTGAATGCACCCTTCTTTTCCTACCTATTCTGATTCCCCGCCTACTTTTTCTATGGTGCCTGTCATGGGCCAAATAGCTCCTTTAATTAAAAACTGATATTCACAGCATACAGAAAGACATTCCCATATCAGCTGAGAAATAATTTGATTTTGTCAGCAAGCTTCAGCAACAACAAGGCAGGTTCCCAGACACCTGAATGATTTGCCATCTTAAAATCAGCTATAAGTTACACAGACAGAGAGACAGACAGATAGACAGACAGACACACACACACACACAGTTTACTCATGGAATTGCAAATACAAGGAATCAATAAACTATTAAAGTGTACATTATGTAGTATGCTCAAATGTGACTTACCATTGGCCACAATATAAAAATATGAATTTCTGTTCTGCATTAAATACAGGTGAAGTCTGTTTCTAATGATAGCAGGCACATGTTAACATTTTTCATTTTATTATACTTAGTTACATAGGGCCACTCTCATGAAAGCTTGTAATGTATGTTGAGCATATGCCCTGCCTACTTTTTCTTTTCTGATTTTCCCTCTACATCAGACCTCCAGACAGCTTTGCTCTCACTTTAATGTCATCATGTACAGATACTATTTCATGCATCTATATCAAATCTCATACCCATAAATAAATGAGAAAAAAAGACACTTGATAATTGTCTTTTTGAGACTGAATTACTGTGGGGATGTGTTTAAAATATAATAAACAGTCAGAAACAATCAGAGATATCATATCAGAGGACAGATCCACCTCCTCCAGTCTTTACTTTTGTTTTGTTTTTTCCAGAGAAAGTTTTCTATGTATCAGTCCTGGCTGTCCTGGAACTTGCTTTGAAGAGCAGGCTGGCTTTGAACTCACAGAGATGTGGGGATATGTTTCAAATATAATAGAAACAGTTGGAGATATCAGAGGACATCTCCTCCACTCTTTTATTTTTCCAGAGTGAGTTTTCTGTGTATCAGTCCTGGCTGTCCTGGAACTTGCTTTGAAGACCAGGCTGGCTTTGAACTCACAGAGATTCTCTTGCCTCTGCTTCCCAAGTGCTGGGACTAACAGTGTGAACCATGGCTTCTTCTGTCTTCTCTGTCTTTCTATGCCTGCTGTAAACACTTTCTTCGCTCCAGTTAAGGCCTGTTACCACCACTGCCTGCCTGGGAGCCTGGAACTCCTTCTGTAAACTAAGATGATCTCAAACTCAGATTTGTTTGGATTAAGGGTGTAGGTCACCACTTCCACTTATTCCCTGTGCTGGGATTAAAGGTGTGAGTTATCACTCTCTGATCCTCCTAGACTGACAATGGGTAGATCCCTCTGATATCTCCAACTGTTTTTATTATATTTGAAACATATCCCCCACATATCCCCCTTTGTGTCAAAATTAAAAAAGAAGGTTATAACTAACATAAGAAAAACCATATACAATAGATACAATAATTATATACAATATATGCAAACAATAAATGAGTAATGTCCAATTCATTAACATTCAAAAATATATTTTATTATCCTTTTTTGATGAGTCCAAAGGATTATGCCTAATTCACTTTCTTTCTAACTTATATTACTAACTAAAAACTATTATTTTGATATCTCTTAAATTGTATAAATCTCTTTCCTAAAACTGTCGCTAGAAAACTATAACTATCTCATCTTCAAGACCCAAGAAGGAAATAATATTTACCCAAGTAAACAGGAAGTGCAAGCAACTTCCAAAATCTAGAAATGACAGAGATGACACCTATCTGCCTGGACAGTCACCCAAAGTTCCTTTATAAAGTTGGGGCATCCATCTTCAGCCTACAGGTCCAGAGTCTCTTTTCATTTCAGTGAAGCAGGAAATCTGTTCTGTCCATTCTGGTATCATTCATCACTTGCTTCTCCTTATATCCTGAAGAATATCTGACAGTTTTCTCTGAAAGCAGAAACCTGAAGGACCATCTCATCTTGTTCTGTCAAAGTTCAGAGGTCACTTTCCCAGGGAACCTGCATGTCCAGTTTAAACATCATACTATCAGGCAGTCAATACAAGAACAGGTTCTTCTCCAGTGGCTATTACCACAAAGAAAGTAGACTCCTTATGGAGTTTCTTTAAAGCGCATTTTTCTCTTCAAGTAGATTAGTGCTACCAGGAACAAACCTGTCTCACTGTCCAGAAAAGTCTAAGTTCTTAAAACATTTTAAATGTCAAATTCTGTACATCTTAGAAGTGTTTGAAGAAGACCTGTTCATCTAAAATATATTTGTTTGATCTCAAAAACATATTTAAAGCTAGTAAATCCTTTTAAAAGAAGATTCAATAGTCTATCCTTATAACATATCCCCACAGTTACCTCACTGAATATGATGATATCCAGTTATGTCTATTTTCCTGAAAGGAACTTAATCTTCTTTAAAGCTAAAAAACAAGTCCAAGCTGGGCACTGGTGGCACACACTTGCACGGCAGAGGTAAGATTTATGGGTGTAGATTCTGACATTCCTAGTAGACAAATCTCTCGTAGTAAAATGATCCACTAGCCCTGATTATCTTTCTGTCCCCTCTTACATAGTGATCCCTGAGTCTTAGGTTTGGAAGTTGTTTTTACATGTATCCCTAAGGATGGTGGCCCCAAACTCTGTAGTTTGATTGGTTGTGGCTTCTGAAATGAACTCTGTGGGAAAAAGTACTTTCCTTAATGAATGGTAAGAACTCTGCCTATCTATTGGTATAAGGATAAATATTTAGAACGTAGTTAGGGATTAGTTGGTTTAATAAAGTGGTTGTAGGTTCTCCAAGATCCATGACTTTCTTATGCCTGGGTAGTTGGCTGGGTTTCTAGTTAGTATCAGGCATGATTTTCTTCTTGTTGAGTTGGCATTAAGTCCAATTAGAGACCTGATGGTTACCATCAAGGCATGCCTTCCATGACTGCACCCTTAGTGCTATGCTGCCACTCTGGTCACTGTTCTCAGACTACTGGTTACTTACCTATCATACTATCTAGTACAGCATCTTCTGGAACCTCCTCAGGGAGGAGGTTTTCATCACAAATCCAGCCCAGGACTTCTGGGTCTCATTTCTGAAAATCATAATGGTTTCAGCAATAAGAATTTATCTTCCATCTTTGGGAAGCTTCAGCTTACAGTGTGCTGGTCTCCTGGACAAACCTGATCAATAACTCAAAAGAGGGCTTCTATGTCTAGTGTTGGGATTCTTGTTAGATGTTGTAAGGCTGTTTGGGGGGAACATTTTCAACTGAGATAGAAAGTTTTCATTTAAATTACATATATATATTAAGTATATTATATACTTAAATGTTTATATGTATTTTAAAGATTTTTTTAGATTTTATTATAGTTATTACTTATGACGTATCCAGATATCCTAACTGTTAATATATATGTATACACACACACACACACACACACACACACACACACACACACACACACATGTTTGTTCCCACTTCCTAACTAAAGCCTCCCGTTGTCCCAATTTTCCTCCTCAGATCACTTGTATACTGCTATTCTCCACTCTATTGCTCTTGTGAACCTCACCATTGCAATGTTCCCTTTTATTTCTCTGGATTCTGTTATTACTTAAAGTTACACTTGTGAAGAACTGGAGCTAGGATCTGAGAAGAGAAAGAAAGTGAGACATTTGTCTTTCGGGGTTTGAATTATCCCACTCAATATTATCTTTTCTAATTCCAAACGTTTACCTTCAATAGTCACTATTTTATCTTCCTTTACAGATTAGTACTATTTCATAGTGTATATATACCACATTTTCATTATCCATTCATTAATTAAAGGACATTTAGGTTGTTTCTATTGTGAATAGAGTAGCAATGAACATGGCTCAGCAAATATCACTAAAGTGGTATATTGAGTCCTTGGGAAATATGAAGAGTAATGAAATAGCTAGATTGTGTGGTAGATTTGTTTTTAGAATTTGGAAGACATTTCATACTGATTTTTGGAGTGGTTGAACCAGATTGGAATCCAGGTGAATGAGAATTCTATTTTTCCCAGATTTTATCCAGTATTTGTTGTGGTTTATTTTATTGCAACTTTCATTATGACTATAGTGAGACAAAATCTCCAACTTGTTTTAGTTTTCACATCCCTAATTGCTAGGGATAATGAACATTTTTTGAGGTAGTTATTAGCTATTTTTATTTCTTCTTTTGAGAACTCTCTGTTCAGATCTTAAGCCCATTTTTGAATGGGGCATTTGTTTTGTTGACTTTGATTTTTTTTTTGAGTTCTTTGTATGATGTAGTGCAAACCATAATTGGTTTTATTAATAAAAACCTGGAGGTAGACATCGGAATAAATGCTGAAAGAGACAAAAGAGCAAGTCACAGCCACCTCTTACCTCTATAACTTCTTATATCAAAAGGGTCAAGCTCCTGTCTCCTCCCACCTTATATTCCTTTCACTGCCCAGCTATACTTACTTCCTGTCTCCACCCCCCTAGTGCTAGGATTAAAGGCATGTGACCTCCAAGTACTGGGATCAAAGGCGGGAGACCTCAAGTCCTGGGATTAAAGCCATGAGCCTCTAATGCCTGGTTCTGTTTCTCTTTTAAACTAAATAAATTTTGTTTATTCCAAGATGGTCTTGAACTTCTGATCTTCTTCCTCTTCCCAAGTAGTGGTATTAAAGTTGTGTTCCACCACTGCCTGGCCTCTGTGTCTAACTAGTAGCTAGCTCTGACCTGTGATTTTCTGCCAGGTTTATTTTTTCAGAGGTCAAACATTAAAAGTGAGGAAGGCATTAAGGGACAGATTTAAAAGCCTCAAAAAATAAATGCCATCAAGATGTCTACATCCAGAAAAGTTACTTTAAAATTGACAGAGAAATAACAGTATTTTATGACTAGCATAAACTAGAGCAATTCATAACCAATGATTCAGTACTTTAAAGGATATCTCAATGAATTCTAAGCACAGATTTGGAAGAAGAAAGAATTAAGAATAAATTTCATTAAAAAATTACATGAACTAAAACTAAGAACTATTTAATTTTGTACAGTACACAAGCAAGCAAGCCTCTTATATGAATAGAGAAATATAAAACATGAATCAACAAACTTTGCCCCATAAAGCTCCAATTTAAAATCCTATTTGAGTTTATTCGATACAAAATTCAAGATCCAGCTGTCTATTGTGGAAAGGACATACACAAGAAAATACATACAATAACTGGAACAAAGGGGAGGCAAACCATAATATAGTCATGGCTGTTCTTCTGTTAAGTAGATTTCAAACTCAAAATGGAAGAGTTGAATAAAAGGACAACCTATCAAACATACAATAATTACAAATACTTATGAACTGCAATTGGGGTTTCCTATTTCATGACAAAAACACTGACAAATATTAAAAGATGCCTTTGTCCTCATACAATGGTGGTGGGTGACTTTAATATTTCACTGCCACCAACAGACAGGTCATTGAGATTGAAAATGAATGAAGAATTTTGAGAGTTCAGCTGCAGCATAGATCAAATAGACCTAAGAGAGTGCATGCAAACCATGATATCCAACAGCTGCAGAACACATTCTTCTTAGTCATCCATGGACTTTCTCTAAGATAGATCACACCATCAGCCTTAAGCAAGTCTTAATGTACATAAAAGGATCAAGACAATTTTTGTATCTTATTAGATCACAGTGCAATATAACTATAAGCCAATAGCAAGAGAAACCATACAAAGACATGGAGATTAAATAATAGACTCTCAAATGATTGCTGCTCATCAAAGAAAGCAGAAAAAAAATTAAATTCCTACAATCAAATTAGGATGAAAGCACAAGTTACTAAAAAGTAATAAGATACAAAAAAGGAAGTACTAAGAGGGAAAGGGAATGCTGTAAGTTATTATATAAAATAAAAATCAGAGATCTCATGTAAATGACTCAGTGGTGCACGACTGGCTTAGAAGACAATACAAACCCTTGGCAAGCAGTCCATGAAGAGAGAAGATAAAAACATGTTAGTGGAGGAATTAACACTAAAGGAACAATGTATAAATCAGTGAAACAAAGAGTTTGTTATTTCATACAGCAAGCAAGATTGTCAAACCTTTGCCAAAGCAAACAAAAGGAAGACTCCAAATTTTCATAATTCCATTATGAAAGTGTGTACATTTTAACAAATACTAATAAAATTCAGAGGCTCACATACACAGATGCACACATACATACACACATGTGCACACAGATGCATACATTCAGACAGACATACAAAGATATTGGCATAAATACACAATGCATACACACACACACACACACACACACACACACACACACACACACACACACACACACACACAAAAGCACAAAGCACACCAAGACGAGAAGGAACATAGTCCACATACACATATACTCACATATATACAAATAGATCTACAACAAATGGAGTCAATATTCCACTAAATGGGTGAAGCACTCTCATTACTGTCTGGAAATGGACAATGGTTACCACTCTCCCTCCACTTATCCACATAGAGCTTGACATATTAGCCAGAGAAATACAATAGAAGATAAATAAGAATGCGGACAGGAAAGGAAGAAATAAAATTCCCTCCATTGGAGAAACATACAGTCCTGTACTTAAAAAGATTCCAACAGAAGTTCCTAGGCCTAATTAAACACTCCCAGCAGAACAGCAGGATGAAATCAACATGCAAAAATGAGTAGCTATGCTATATTCCAATAACAAACTCATTGAGAAGGAAATCAGAAAAAAACATCCCATGGAAAACATCTCAGTAAAATATAGCTACAAATAAGCCTGAATAAGAAGAAATTGCACTATAGTGAGAACTTTAAATCCTGAATAAAGTACTCATGAAGATAACAGAAGGTGCACTGACCTCCTCCACCTTTGGAGCTTTGGGGTAATAGTTTGAAAATGACTATATCATTTTCAATGATCTATATATTCAAAGCAAACTCCATCATAATTCCATAACAGTCATCACAGATGCAGAAAGACATTCCAAATATTCCCATAGAAGCAAAAGGGCTCTAACTACTCAGGAGAACTCCAAGCAGGAAGAACAATGCCAAGTTTTTATAAGACCTCAGCTCACATTGTGACATAGCCACGGGAATAAAGCTAGCATTATAGCATCATAAACCACATTCCCTGTACACTAATTCAATTTATAGAATGGAATAGAGACCCTTTGGCCAGTTTGAAGCCCCACTACATTATATAAAAAATTCATTAAAGACACTCTTCACATGATGCTGTTTAGAATGGAGACATATCCACATCTAGAAGAATAAACATGATTCATGCCTTTCACTATATTAAAGATATAAAAATTGATTTAAAAATCCACAAAACTTTAATGTTAAACTTCTACCTCTGGAAATGTAGAAAATTCCTGAGGAAGTGTGTAAGGACACAGGCATAGAGATAGACATTTTGAAAAGGAGCCCAGAAACAAGCAGCACTGTGATGAGACAGCTTTCAGAGTGGGGGCAGGGTGTAAACATGCATCTGATGCAGGTTCATATTTAAAACCCAAAAATAATTGACCATTAGAAATTCAAAATCATCATTGAGAAAACAAGTTAAGCTCTAAAAAGAATACTAAAAGCTGATAAATATATGAAAAATGAAATGTCACCACCCACAGTTATTAACAAATCACATATTTAAACCATACTTGAGATTTTATCTCACACCAGGCTGAGTGATAAGCATCCAGAAAACAAAATGTAATCCATTGTGAAAAGGATGTGCAGTGGAAACTTACTCAAATGAAGTCATATATTTGCAGGAAAATAGATTGAGCTAGAAGTTATCATGTAACTAAAGTAAGCCAGATTCGAAAACGACAAATAAAGAATGTTTTCTCTCATACTTAGAGGTGTGTGTGTGTGTGTGTGTGTGTGTGTGCGCGCTTTCAGATAATGCTTCCTCTTTGGATATGGAGAGCACTGTACAAGAAAAATATAGGCTCTATGTAAATGATAAAAAGAAGAAACTTATTGACTACATTGATGACGAGGACAAGAAAATCATTAATTATGTTAATGATGTGGATCAAAAAATTGCTGGTACTGTGAGGTCCTTGGAAGGACTGCTTCATCAGGAAAATCAAGCTCGAGAAAAATCAGTAAGTATCTAAACTCCAGGAACGGAAGCCAGTAGCATCCAAAATCCAGGAATGGGAACTGGTAGTTTCCAAGCTTCAGGAATGGGAGGATCATATTGCAGTATTGGAAAAGGGTAGTAATGCACCTTATTCTCAGAACAGTTCAAATCAACCCCTGATGGGATATTATGATACTAGAGACACTCTACCTAAGGTGATAAACATGATGGGGCTACCCCCTTCCCCACCACTATTGTTCCTGGCTACTGTTCAGACAAAGAAAGTATTTGGGGGGGGGGGTCTTTGGAATTTGTAGAGTATAGTTATAAGCCAGCACATATGAGAGATATCAAGAATTTTAAGGAGGCAATATCATTATATGGTATAAACTCTACTTATGTAAAACAGCTCCTAAATTCATGGTCAACAAAAAATTGAATCTTTCCATGAGATTAGATGCAGCTAATAGCTGCCATCTTGGACCAAAGTCAAAATTTACAGTGGAGAAGCTGGTTTAGGGAGGAGGCTATGGCCTTAGAAACAACAAGGAAAAATTAGTGTTTTCTTTGTTTCCCAGGATCAAATCCTTGATGAAGGCATGTTTGCTGATGTGAAGGCTCAAACTACTTATGACAAGCATACTTTATTGTTATGCCCTACTGCTGCACTGAATGCTTGGGAAAAGATTTTGGACCTGGGTCAAAAATTTGAGCCTTATACAAAGGCCAAATAAGGCTTAAAAGAACCTTATATCGACTTTCTACAGAGGCTTACCATGGCTGTACATAGATCAGTATCAGATCCAGAAGTTAGGAAGCAGTTAATACTTTCTCTGGCCTTTGATCATGCTAATCTGGAATGTAAGAGAATGCTTATGCCTTTAAAAATCAGATCTGCACCAATAGAAGAATGGATCCAGTATGCAATCAATGCTAAATCTTTCCATTGTGATGAGGAGAATTGGGTAGGCGAAGTCATTGCTAATATAGGGTGAGGAACCAAGGCATCAGTTGTTTCAACTGTGGTAAACCAGGCCATATAAGACAAAATTGTACACAAGGTACTCTTGGAAATAATACCAGTTTTAGGACTGATTCAAACAGAAAGTCATTGCCTTCTGAGTTATGCAGAAGGTGCAGTGTGGCAAAGGACGACATTGGACCAATGAATGTAGATCTACCAGGGACAAAGAAGGCAACCCTTTATCATTGGGAAATGCCTCTTGGGGATTCCCCTGGGAAGCCCCCAAAAATCAGACTCCAAAATCAAGGAAAGCAAGATCATATCCAGTCACAGTGGAATATCAGCATCCTCAGGATGAGTAGGACATGCAATGCCTGATCTAGAAGATCATACGGCATTGGATAATAGAAAAAATTCAAGAGAGATAGCAAAAGTTCCAAGAAGAATCACAAAAGAAATATTTTGGCAGAGTTCAATAAATGAACAAAGACCAAAATTGAAAATATGGGTAGATAATATTTATATCCAGGGCTTAGTCTACACGGGGGCTGATGTTTCGATCATAACACCACAATCATAGCATCCAAGATGGCCTTTATAGGCAGTGGATATCTAATTTCTGGGTATTGGAACAATATCTCAGGTAAAACAGAGTGTGAGATGGCTTGAATGCATAGGACCAGAAGGTCAGAGAGGACGGTTGAAGCCATATATGGCTGACATAGCAGTGAATCTGTGGGGTCATGACTTTCTACTACAATGGAATACCCAGATTAAAATCCCTCCTGGTTCCGATGTCAGCTGGAGGCTCAACTATGTTTTGAAAAGTGATGTTTTAAGGTGCTATGAATAAAAGTCACCAGCTGTTCAGATTGTACAAAAGAATTGCTCAATAACCACAAAACCTAAAAGGACACTCACAGAACTGCCTTTGAAATGGTTAACAGCAAAGCCTATTTGGTTTCAGCAATGGCCTTTGACAAAAGAAAAACTTCAGGTTTTGGAACAGTTAGTACAAGAGCAGTTACAGGCTCAGCATATTGAAGAATCAACCAGTCCATGGAATTATCCTGTTTTTGTTGTGAAGAAGAAATCTGGAAAATGGAGGATGGTGATGGATCTAAGAGCAATTAATAAAGTGATTCAACCTATGGGCTCTTTACAATCTGGTATTCCTCTGCCTTCCCTGTTACCTAAGGGATGGCCTATTATGATTATTGATTTGAAGGATTTTTTTTTTAACCATACCTTTACAGGAACAGGACAAAGAGAAATTTGCTTTTACCCTACTCTTAATAATTCATGTCCAGTTAAAAGGTTCCAATGGAGGGTCCTTCCCCAAGGAATGTTGAATAGTCCCACCTTATGCCAATATTTTGTACAACAATCACTAGAAGTACTGCACAAGCACTTCCCACAATCTATCATTTACCAATTTATGGTTGATATTTAGTTGGCAAACCCAAACCCAAATACATTAGAAACATTGTTTGAAGAACTAAAGAAAATATTGCCTGGTTGGGGACTACAAATTTCCCCAGAGAAAGTACAGAGGGGAGATTCTATCAATTATTTAGGATATAAAATAGGTTTATAGAAAATTAGGACACAAAAGGTGAAGTTCAATAGAGATAAATTGAGGACTCAATGATTTTCAAAAGCTACTAGGGGATATTGCTCATCTATGGCCCATTATTGGTATAAAAAACTATGAACTAGTTAATTTGTTCAAGACTTTGGATGGTGAAAAGGATTTAAATAGTCCAAGAGAATTCTCCAATGAAGCCAAGAAAGAATTCGAGTTGGTGGAAAAGAAACTTCAAGAAGCACATGTGGATCATGTGGCTCCAGACCTAGATTGCATACTGGTTATTTTACCCTCTAGACAATCTCTAACAGGAATCTTAATGCAAAGAGAAAATATTATATTAGAATGGATATTTCTGCCGCATAGGCCAAGCAAGAAGCTGAAAACATATCGAAAAAAAATTCTGATCTGATTTTTAAAGGTAAATTCAGTGTTTGCCAATTGACTGGAAAGGACCTTGCAAAAATTGTTGTGCTGTGCCTTTAGCTAATGAAGAAATTGATTGATTATGGGCAGACAGTGAACCTGGCAAAAGGCTTGTAGTGATTTTTTTAGGAGAGATTAATAATAAATATCCTCAAAGTAAAATAATTCAATTTATAAAGGAAACTAATTGGGTCTTTTCTCATGTGGTATAGGATAAACCCATTTCTGAAGGTTCTACATTTTATACTCATGCGAACAACTTAAGAAAGTCTGGCTACAAATCAGAAAACTTAATTAAGGTGGCTCACAGCCCTTTTAACTCTGTTCAGAAGTCAGAACTATATGCAATTATTATGATGTTGTTGGATTTCACAGAGCCTCTCAATGTAATTACTGACTCTCAGTATGTAGAAGGAGTTGTTTTACATATTGAAACTGCTGACTTCATTCCTGTTTATACAGACTTAACCTTACTGTTCATACAACTACAAGATATCATCAGGTATAGGATACATCCTATGTACAAACACATATGAGGGCACACACGGGTCTCCCAGGCCCTCTATCGCAGGGTAATAATGAAACTGATAGGTTGCTAATAGGAAATGTGCTAGAGGCCACAGAATTTCATGTTAATAGCAAAGGACTAAAGAAGAGTTTTTCCATTACTTGGCATCAAGCAAAAGAAATACTAAGAAACTGTAATACTTGCTCTTTCTATAACCAACCGTCTTTACCTGCAGGAAGTAATCCTAAGGGTACAAAGAGAAATGAGATCTGGCAAATGGATGTGTTTCATTTCCTAGAATTCAGAAAGATGAAATATGTACATCATACTATTGATACTTACTCTGGATTGCAATGGGCGACTGCCCTAAGTTCTGAAAAGGCTGATGATGTACTTACTCACCTTTTGGATGCCAAGCCTATACTGGGAATTCCCACTCAGATTAAGACTGAAAATGTTCCACCTTATGTTTCCCAAAAAAATGAAGCTGATTTTTGGATATTATGATATAAAGCATATTACTGAGATACCACACAATCATACAGGACAGATAGTTGTAGAAAGATCTCACCACACTTTGAAAGAGATGCTTTATAAACAGAAGAGAGAAATGAGAAAACCCAGGAAGAGGTTGCACAGTGCCTTATTGACTTTGAATTTTCTTAACACTGATGAAAAGGGAACATCAGCTGCTGAGAGACATTGGGTAATGGAGAAATCTTCTGAGATAAACCAACCCATCTACTTCAAGGATGTGTTGACTTCAGAATGGAAGCCAAGATATGTGGTTTGATGGGGTAGGGGTTTTGCTTTTGTTTCAACAGGAAAAAAAAGATATGGGTACTGACAAAATTAATAAAGGTCTGTTTCAAAAAGGAGTCCCTTCCTGAGGAGAAGTAATTGCTCATCCCTGATATGACAAATGAATACATGGTAAGGAAAACAAATTTAACAAGACCGGATCAAGGTCTCAATTTTGTCTTTATAGGAAAATGGATACAACTGTTTTTAAGACATTGACTGGGCATTGAATGATCAATCACCTGCCGTGGAAGAGAGATCGATGATGAAGGAATGTAAACAATGGACTATGAGACCAACTGATAGAAATATGCACTACTGGGTAATCTCTCAATTCTTACTGCTTTGCATCTTACATCTACACCTCTTTAAAACAATTGTGGTCCTGATTTGACTATTAATAGGGCTGGATTTGGAATGGGAGCAAGTGGCTTTCTCCCTCTCTAAACCCAAGCATATTGGTAAAGAAAATGTGAGAAATTCTGTCTCGAATCAGAAAAGACACCTGGTGTGGGGCAGAAGACAGCTGGAATGTCTAGGGACCAATATTATTGTGACTTCATCTTGAACCTTGTTTCTCTCTGTGTCTGTGCCTTCCAAACATCCTGTCTGCACACAATCTTCTGAAGTCATAAAGGATAAAAATATTCTCTTTGGGTATCAACAATGCTTAAGTTTTTCATTGTAAATAACATTTTCTCCTATCAGCTATTTACAAAGAATCTGGAATCGAGATGGGGCCCCCACTGCAACAACTCCTACTGGTGAAACAGGTATAAAAGGGAGAGTATGAGAGAGAGATAGAGACAGGCAGACAGACAGACAGAGGTAGAAATAGACAAATCAAGAACCTGGTGCACACCAATCAATGATTGTTTTTAGAAAATAGATTATTCAAAAACGGTTGCAAGATAGCTCTCTTGATTATCCTTCAGGTCACATTTCTAATAAGCATTCCAGATGGAGTTACCCAGTATTCTGAGAATAGTTATAGATGTGTATAGTCAGTCCATTAGGATCTAACCATTGTTTTAGCTTTTACAGGATCCCAAAGAGATGCCTTCACCCCCTTTCCCAATAAGTTTTGTGCTCTGAGGGTTGTGGGTAATTATTATTCTGATAGAATAGTTATAAGTTAAAATTGGGTTGAGGACAGAACAATAATATAGCCTCAAGGATCTCTTTAAAGAAGATAAAGGGGAATAGATATGATAGATAAAGGTAGATTTTTCTACCTACCTATAAACAATTTTTAGCTGAATATATGGGCTACACTCAAGACAATTTGCATTGGCATAGTTATTTGTATATTGATACAAATATGAAATCATTTTATATGTTTGATTGAGCTAATTTTAAATTGGTACAATGTTTAATCTGAAATTGCTTTATATAACCAAAGCGATTTGTATATCAATATAAAACTGAATCTGTAACTGTTACATAAAATTGAATCTGTAACTGTTATATTTTATATATGCTTCTACCTCTGTTTAAAATATTTGCACATTATTTTCATGTCCACTATACAATTACTACCTCCATTTAACTATACTAGACATAATGTATGATTGCACTAGTTATGACATATGCACAAGATGTTTTATATACCTCTGTTTGGATGATATATATGTATATACATGTCTAAAATACTGTTGCCACTTTACATGGTATATATACCCCTGGCTAATGTTTGATAGTCATACTGAAAGTCATTGTTCAGAGATTATACACCCCTTATATAGGTAATCTAATTTTATAGTACAGGTTTTAATTCTTAGGACGATAAAAACTGCAGTCAGCATTACTTAAGGTGCCATGTCACAGTCATCTCAGATACAGGTTAGAATATCATAGATAGATAGGAGTCTTCAACCATTTCATAGACCCAGAGAATATGGCATTTAACATTTAGAATTCAGCTGTGAGAGACGCGACAGCTCCTAGTGTCACTGCTCCTTTCCTGAGATGGTGTTGAGCATCAAGGACACTCCTTTGGAGTTTGTTCTTTTGTCAGAGGATGGCTGGTTGGGTAATTAACTGCCCTTACCTTGATTGCTGACAGTACACACATAATGTCCAAGCTGGATGAACAAGATGATGGATGGAGACTGACGAAACCTGCCTGGACAAGATAAGACAGTCCCTGAAAAATTTCGCTGCTTATGAAAAGATCTGTCAGATACCATAGGCCTGTAGCCAATATGATGGATGTTCCAATGGCACACAAAACCATAGGTGATTATCCAGGTAGCTGTGTTGCTGTCTTTTCCCAAATTTTGGAAGGCATTTCCTGCATGTGCTTCTGACTTGCAGGTGATACATTTTTCTTCTCAGATCTTGAAGGGGTTGAAGAATAGGTATTTAAGGTTATTACCCTATTATCCCTTAGTGAGGAACATTCAGATGTTGGATTTTCACTTTCCAAGATGAACATTTTGAAGTAATTTATACACCTTACCATCTACCAATATTCTAGAAATATATGATGTACTTTAAATGTGTTAGGTTTTGGTTGTAGTTTGTGCCTTATCCTCTCCTAGATACTACCTCATAATAATTCCTATTGTATTTAGAACTGTCTTAGTTAGACAAAAGGGGGAGATGTGGTGGTATTCAGGTGTCAGCTGATAAGGTCCAAAGATGCTTATCCAGGGTCCCCGGCTCCTGAAGGGGGAGTGGCCAACCCCATTCATAAGGGGCTGCTGGGATCCTGGGAAGGCCCGTTTCCTGGTTCCTGACTGCTGGAGAGACCGGTTTGGCATCTATCGTCCACTGCTCAGATAATCCAGTCTATCAGGCGCCAATATAAGCTGTTACCTGTATCGTGAGTGTTGGCTTATATTTTAATAAATATTAATCTCAGATTGGTATATTTTAAGAGAAACTCCACCTACAGGTGTGTGGTGGTAGCATATAATTTTAAACAAACATTTACTTTAGTGTAACTACTGATTACTAGTAAAAATTTCAAAGACAGTAAGCAGAGGACCTAAGTTGCTTTTATTTTTCTCTTGTTGCTTTTGGATATTGCCACGATTTTTCAGTGAAATTAATATGCTGTTATGGTAAATGTCTGTCCCCCAATTCCACATGTTTCTGGGTTCCCCTAGTACTCATTTTCTCTTCCCAAATCCTTCCGAACATCTCAGTGCATAATGTTCTGATTTACTTTACTCAGTAGCATTTGTAAAAACTTTACAGTTATGAGGGACAGAGGTTAGGTATCTTATTAAACATCCTTCATCTCGGTTTAGTCCAATGGCTTTGTAATGGTAAAACTGAGGTACTGAGTGTCTAGAGAGCTCTAAAAAGGGGAACAAAAATATCACATTATCTCAGGTTTTTTTATGGGAAGTTATACCTACCAGGACTTTCCTACAGCAGCATTCCATTGTCTCTCTTTTTCTGTTATCTAGAAGGAAGTCATGAAGTCCAACCTGTACTCCAGTGGGGATGCAAGTTCTAGTAAGTGGCATCCACCAACAGCATGCTGAGTTTTAGTATAAGAAAGATTTTTATCCCTTTTGTATTGCTCATGTGCATAACCATTTAGTGTGGTATGGATTCAAATATATTTTATTATTTAATACAAAAATTAATTATTTGTTTTGTTGTTACAGCTCTCTAAGTTTTAGAGTTGCTTCCATTGGCTCATGGGAGACTTCACAGACTTCATCATTTAGGCTTGAAGGTGTTTCTCACTTTTTGGAATTACAAAATGCTTCAGGATATTCCTGTGCTTCCCTTTTGCAGTCCTTGAATCAATATTTTTCCAGGGTATCTTGTTTTGTTTCATTAGAAAAATGGTATTCAGAAATCAAGATCAGGACTCTGGAGATGCTCATTCCTGGGTGATACTGATTCAAAGAACTCTCTCATCAGACACAGAGTATGTCTCCTGCATTCTCAGTGGCGTGGCTTTATCTATTCAGTGTACATAAACATTCTAAAAGTGTAATTTAATTAAATAATAGCACTAAAAGCAGAACATTAAAAAATCAAACACGTATATGAATACAACAAACAGTAAATAAAATTGTGCTATTTCCTGTTCTTCTAGAAATGGACATTTGGATTGTCAATGCTTTGGTAGTACATACAGTACAAAGAAAACTATGTAAAAATGTGTTTTTGAAAACAAAACCAAGAGGCTTTCCTTTTACATATGTCTAAAAACAGAACTGTGAAGCACATTATTATCTTTGCAAACTTCCCTGTTACATTAAGGTTTCCGGCCCAGCTAGATCCTGGGTTCAGTCCTTCCTGCTGCTTATATGGACCAGCAATCCCAAAGTCCCAATAGATCACATAGATGCTCATATTAATTTCATGCTGTTTGGCCTATGGCTTAGGAATACTGCTAGCTAGCTCCTACATCTTAACCCATTTTCATTAATCTGTCCTGCCACATGAACCGTGGCTCACCTGTGTTCCTTACATGAGTTTCTTTGGGCATGTGGCTAGATTGGTGTCTGTGACTCTGCCTTCCTACCTATGTATGACTTTCTGTGCCTACTTTTTCTATGGTGCCTGTCATGGGGCCAAAACAGACCTTTATTTAAAGATTGATGTTCACAGCATACAGAAAGGTATTCCCACATCACTTTCCCACTGTAAGTATTTAGACATTCTTGGTAATGTTTAGCCTAACAAAGCACTTTATAGACCCTTGAATGAGTGACACACCCATCATGCCTTCTCATTCCAGTGTGAATTTGGAAATCCTTTTAAAGTTACAGATGAAGACAAGCAGCTATTGAGTCTATTGACCCATTTCATAAGAATGGAGGTATTCTCATATATTCATTTCTCTGAGTGCTTCACATTTAAACAAACCTAGTACTGAATTGATTACTGGGTGATATGTTCAAAGATTTTTTAGTTTATATTTCATAGAAAAAATAACATCTTACTATTATTTTCCAAGTAATTGAGAGATCTAGTGCTTTTGAATAACTTTAGATTAGTTTGTAAGGATATAATCACCTTGTTGGAAGCTTTCTTCAGCTCTGTCTTGCTATCAATATTATTCTTGTTTGATTTCTCTAAATGTACCTTAGCTATTTGGCTCTGTTCTGATGAGATCATACTCTTGGTTTCCCTGAACACATTGGTGTAAGGGCAGAGGACAAGGAATCAAGCCATTTATACAATGAATGTCCGTCCCTCACCCAGATTGTCTGATACAGGCCCAAGAGCACAATGACATTTGTCAGTTAGAGTCTGAACTGCTGTACTCCTGTGATGGCTTGAATGAGAATGATGCCCATAGGTTTATATATGATGGACTATTTAAGAAGGATTAAGAGGCATATAGCCTTGCTGGAGGAGGTATATCACTGGAGGTGAGTTTTGAAATTTCAAAAGCCCTTACCAGTCTCTCTCTCTCCCTCTCCCTCTCCCTTTTTCTCTCTTCTTCCCTCCTTTACTCTCTCTTCTTCCCTCCCTCCATTTCTCCCCCTTTCTCTCCCTCCCTCTCTCTTTCTTCCTCTCTCTCTTGCCTATAGATCAGGATGTAAACCCTTAGCTACTGCTCCATCACCAAGCCTATGGGCCTACCACTGTTTTCTGCCATTATGATCACGAACTAACCATTTGAAACCATAAGCAAGCCCCCAATTAAATTCTTTCTTTTATATGTTGCCTTGGTTATGGTGTCTCACCACAGCAAAAGAAAAGTAAGACAATATTAGTAATTAAGATATAGGCAAAAAATGCAGAACAAGGTAAATGTGTGTCATGAGGGCTAGTGGCAGTGGGTACAAAGGCAGATATCTGCTCTGACACCATTTCATTTGGAAATGGACATGGTGGGAACACATGCAGAACTCAAGTCTGAGACAGTCAATAACATGGATTTCTGAATCTCCTTGTGACTGACAGAGTAAAGGTCACCAAACATCAGTGCATCAGCACCTTTTATTGTCCAAGTTCTTGTCAATAATAAAAAAAAAAAAGTGTCTAGTAGAAAGAGAGCCCTCAAGTGAAACTTAGCCCAAGACTCTGAGTTAGAACTGTGAATGCAGGTCTAGTTCTCAGTATGATGACCTTTAGTAGAATCTCTGTGTGGATAGATCAGTAAGCATTCTCAGGGAAATAAGCATAACCGAGTGATTGAAAGTCGCACTGCTGACCATCACAAGGAAGTACCTGGACATTGTCAAGGAGGACATGTCTATTCCAGGGAATGCTCTAGATGTATCAATGGGTGGCAAGGCCTGAACATGCCACAGAATTTCTGAACAAGTCATTTTCAAAACATGGGTCTTTCTAGACATGATGCACACAGAAGCAGGCTTTAAGCTGACTTTGTTACCAGCTGGATTCGCAGAGTTCTGCAAAGAGTGGCCTTCTTTGGTAACCTGGGAATGGGAAAGAGTGACTTTCAATCACCTTGGAAGGTGCTGAACATCTTACTTTTGGTTTAGGTTTCAGCTGATTACCTGGGTGCATTTAATTTTTTTTTAATCACCTTTTATTTATCTTCACTGGAATTCGCAGGTGTTCTTGAGTCCTTAATTTTATGTCTTTTATGAATTTCCAATTTTACCCTATTTTTATTGCTGTTCCTGTCTCATTTTCTTTCTGCCTTTTAATTCCATGTATGTATATATACATACACAATATAGGTGTGTACACATACATTCTGTTGTGTCTGTCTATTTCCCTATTCTTTAGCTCTCCAGAGTTGTGCCTCAGCAACTTCATTCTATCTTCTAGATAACTAACTTCCCTATCAGAACTCTTAAATTTCAGATGTGTTTATTCTGTCAGAATTTAATGTTCAGTACATATTTATTGTTCAGACTATATAGTGTATTTTCTTTGCCATTGTTTGAACTACAGACACAGAGTCTGGCACTGCTACAACTGCTGAATTATCTAGATACTCTATGAATCTATAATTTCCATGTTTCTCTTTTCTTTATCCTGGGAGTGAGTTTATATTTTTGTGCACTCTCTGTTCATTTTCTATTGACCCCAGTTATTAAATATGGAAATCTGTAATCATGGAGAGCTAAACAACAGTACACTAGAAATGATTTGTTTTGGCTTATGAGTCACATGAGTCCAGCAGTCCTGTATCCACTTATTTTGTTGTAGAACTGATATGATTTGCTACTGAGCTCCAGGTCCCAAATTGGGGACAATCTTGAGCTGACATTCTGGTGTGCTATAAATTCATCTAATCCTTTAAGCTGTAGGACTGTCAGGACAAGTTAACCTTTAACCTCAGATGCTTCATCAGAACTGCTGATGTAGAAAAACTGGGCTCATATGAACATCTTTATGACAGTCCCCCCCCCCCCCCATGAATCTAGTCACTGAAATCTTCATTATATACACTTTTAGTTTAAATGAAGTTATACCACATAAAGTGATATCCCCATGAGTCATAGAATTTATAAACCATCTTTAAAAATTATATCTTTAGACAAGTTTATCTGTTATCTCTTGTTCCTTTATAATCCCCAAAATGTCATGATTAACCAATTTTTTTCTTCTTTATTTTTTTGACACAGAATATCATTTTGTTGTTGAAGAAGGCCTAGAACTCATACCCTCCTGTCGCTCTTCCTGAAGCTGGGGATATGGGCTTGAGCAGACCTATCTGAACATTTGAAGTTTGTAAATATATTGGGAGAGAGATTGTCTCTTGTTTTATCTCTTCAATACCAACCATGTAAAATTGTGCACATATTTCATTTCTGCATAATACTTTTGGACTGCATTTGAGAGTTCTCTATCTCATGACAGAAACACTAACAGATATTAAAGGACAGCTATGTCTTCATATGCTGCCTTTATATGTGCTACTGTTTAAAATAAAACAATCAGTAATGAGATAATGAGATGTGTCTTTCAAAGTGTGTTACTTGTTTATACCTACAGCCAAATGTTTAAAGTAAACAGTGATAGTGATTCATTGGTCTTTCATTCAAGAAATTATTTTACATCTGACTGAAATACATGATTGCTTCTTTAGGTTAAACAGATGTTCAATCCTCACTTATTTGGCAAATAATGAATGCAAACATACAGGCCTCTTTAGCTGCAGTTATACTTTTCTATCCTTTGGACTATTTAGGTCAATCTCAGGCTGAAAATACTGAATACACCTCAGAAATGAACACTTCACTTGTTTTACACTGTGAGCAAGTTTGAGGGTATTATGAAACCTCCTGGTACTGCTTCTGTGGCCTTCCAGCTTCTGGGAAAGTCAGTAGAGGCCTAAGAAAGTGAATGATCACTGGACTTCACTCAACAGAGAGTTAACAGATTACTCTGAGAATGTGATTAAGCTTGAATCATAGGAAAACAGCACAGGACTTGACAGAATGTTTATTCTTTAACATAAATAAAGAAGGCCATGATTAAATTATGTAAGAGTTTATCTTGTGAATGGAATTTGATCTGTGTGTTTCATTATATAATTTAGTGAACCCAAGAATTTTACTTTTGATGTTGTTCATCTCAAAACAAATATCTACCTATTTCAAGGTGAAAAATTTCATCTTGCTAATAACCTGGATGTTTATAACAACTAACGAGTAAAACGTCAGTGAGTCCTCTAACAATTACAAACTAAGCCACAAAGATTTGTTGTCAGTCACTCATTTTAATGACTGCACTATCAGAATTCATCATCTGATTATAATTAGGAGTTGAGAGGTTAAGGTATGTAAATGAATAAAACACAAGTTAAGCCACGCTAGATAGCACATACTCTAAATTCCAACAGTAGGGAGAAGAGACAGGTCAATATTTCTGGCTAGCCTGTTCTATGTAAAACACTATAAGACAACCAGGGATACACAATGAGAATTTGTCTCTAAAACAAACAAAGCAAACAAAAAACAAAAACAAACAAACAAACAAAAAAGCCTCCTTCCACGATTTCTGCTAAAAGATGACCATTGGTAAGAAGAAACAAGAAATATCTTAAGGGGGAGGGAGAATATAATACAGGTGATATGATGGGGAGGATTAATGGGAAGTGAAGTTTAGAAATGGAGAAGAATGAGATGGTAGAGAGGGGGGTAGGGAAGAAGGAAAACCAGCACTAAGGATAGAAGAAAATGCCATATGGAAACCTACTATTTTATTAGCTGCCTATATGTTTTCATTTAAATGATTTTAATTAAAGTTACTCTTTACAGAAGATAGTGCTGCTCCTCCCAGAAGCCAAAGGTCCCCAAATGAAAAGTTCAGTGCCTTGAGAGCTTTGGAGGTTATAGCAGGTGAGCACAACTATCCATACACCCTTAACAGAAGAAAGGATTCTACATTTATACTTGGTCATCCATCTTCATTGATGCTATATTTATAATAGCCAAAAATTGGGAGCAGCCTAGATATCCATCAATTGATGAATGGATAATGAAAGTGGGATATGATTTACAGAATGGAATAATATCCAATGGTGAAAAACAAAAAAAAAAAATTGTGATATCTGCAGATAAATTGACAGAGCTAGAAAATATCATCCCGAGAGAGATAACCCAGTTACCAAAAGACAAAAATTGCATGTTTTCTCTTATATGTGGATGTTAGCTTTTAGGCCTTTGATATCCACACTACAATCCCTATAACCACAGAGTGTAGATATTAAGTAGGGAGGATGGGTGCCTTATTGCTGTGAAGAGACACCTTGACCATGGCAACTCTTATAAAGAAAACATTTATTTGGGGTGACTCACTTACACTTTTAGAAGTTCAGTTTATTATCATCATGATGGGGAGCATGGCAGCATGCAGGAAGATGTAGTACTGGCTACATCCTTACCAGAAGGCATCAAGAAGTTTAATGACAAACTAGTGTTATCCTGAGTGTAAGAATCCTCAAAGCTCTCCCTCACAGAGACAAGCTTCCTCGAACAAGGCCACACCCATTCTATCAAAGTTACATATCAAAATGGCGCCACTACCTATGAAATTATGGGTGTCAATTACATTCAAGATACCTCAATGGGATAGTTCCAAGGAAAAGAAAAATAAAATATATAGTATGGAGAGACAAGAAAGAGTTGAAGTGAGGGAATTAATTGGGAAGGATGTTGGAAAAGAAGTGGAAGAGATAGAATATAGGGAAGGACCACTAACACTAAGGAACATTTGAAGGATCATATGGAAAGCTACTCATTTAGAACCTTCCTAAAACATATGCATACATGAAAGAAATTTAAATGAAGTAACAAAATAACAGGTGATTCAATGCTACAACTAGGAAATCTTTGTCACCAAGTTAAACTTCCAGTACCAGAAATGGGTTACATTTAATAGAATCATAGGACTAAAGGGTCTCATAGAAACTCACAAATATCTTAGGCTTTTGCCTAGTGTGCTGGTTACTCTCCACAAAATAATGGTAAGATGCTATTGCTGAAGATGACACTAATATACCTCATTGAACACAGAGAAATTGAACTGGTGAGTATGTATCACCCTTCATGACTAGGGGTATTCAAGGTACTGGAACATACTCTTCATGTGGCCAGAAGAGAAAGATAGCCATCAACCTAGCTAAAAAAACCCCAGTCTACAACAGAGACCTGCCTACAAGATACACTGCTGCAATAATGGCACAAATAATAGAGCCATCACCAACCACTCCCATTTGTACTTAATGCCCACTCCATGGGATGGAAATGCTTGAGACTCTTAAGATGGCCAAGAAACTGAGACTGGGTAGGCTATGGGGAAAACCAAATACTATTGTTGTGCTAAAGGAATACAACAATAAAATGACTCCTAATAATATTCTGCTATACCCATAGGTCAGAGTCTCATTCAGCTGTGGTCAGAAGAAAACTAACATAGAGACCCACAACTGGATAGCATCCAGGAAGTGAAAGACTTTATAAAACTAAGTTAAATGGGACTCTTCTTTAAATACACCCCCCCCCCTTTTTTTAGGCCTCTGGGAGTAAGAAGTCTGAAAGATTCTAGAAGCAAGATTGGAAGGATGATGTAAAAAAAAACAGTGCCTTCCAGACATAACAGAACTGATTCACATATCAACTCAAAGAGATTTTAACAGTACATAGGGCCTGCAAAAGTTAAAGCTACATAGGGTTCAAGGGTCCCTATCCCTAACCACCAAGCTATCTGCAATTGACATCTACTTACAAGGGAAAAATTAGTTTTCTTTAATGCAGCAGTCTTACTGGCTATAATAGCCACACCTAAGAATAGGCCCCGTGTTTAACAGTAGAGGATCAACACAAAATAAACACAACACTTTTTTGTAGACTATTGGTCTCATATTGCTTTATTTGGGCAATATTTTCATAATACTGGTGTTTTGCTTATATATGATAGTTTTTGATTTAGTATTTTTTTACATTTTCATTCTTATTTTGGTTTGTGTTTTGCTTGCCTGTTTATTTGATTTCTAAAGAGAGGGGGAAAAAAGGGCATGGAGTTATATGTGTGGGGAGATGTGGATGATCTGGGAGGAGATGGGAGATGGGAAAGCATGATCAGGGGTTTTCTAGAGACTACCAAAACAAAACAGGTGATTGTTATTGCTCTGTGTTGCCCACCAGAACTCAATGGTTAGACCCTATTTCTGTAGATAAGACTCACTTTGATTATAGGATATGAAGATACGAAGTTGGTACTGAACAAGAGGCTTTCTCCCTGCTGGCTAGATCTCATAGTCCTGGAAGGTGGTTTGTGAGTTTCTGGAGAAAGATCATCAACAATCTTACCCAGCTTGAACCCTGTGAAGTACAATAATATCTGCATGTGGCAGGGTATGCTATGCTGCAGGAATGGATGATTGTTGTGGGATTAAAGAACTACTTCTTAATTAGATTTAAGGCCTACTCTACAACAGATAGTACATGCCTAGTACTGCAAATCTAACCAAGAACCCACGGTTGCGGAGCTCACAGGACTCAGGGTGAACCTAGTACTATCACTTTCTAAATGGACATACTATCACAAACTACTCTCTCAATTAACATCTCTACTGTCATCGATTAGTACAATGCACAATCCTCATCGGAGAAGTTTATTTATGCAGTTAAAAACTCATAACTAATCAAAATGTAGAGAAAATGAGAGGACTCAGCCACAAATGGGACATGGATATCATGGATATCACACCTCTTTCTGAGGCTTAGGGACCATGGTGGAAGAGGGTCAAAAGATACTGTAACAGGCACATATCGGGGAGTAGCAGAGCAAAGCAGTATTTTCTTGATGTGGAAAGACAAATAGCTAAAGCAGAACTGTGGTTGTTGCACAAGATCAAGCCAGTCAACATTCTAACATTTAGGTGGTTAGAGTCCCCACATATGTACACTCCTAATTGAGAAACTGCAGACAGTAGTCTGTTTCTCTAAGAGCATGGTGCATAGTAGGTTGGCCATGCCTTTATGTGGCTTCATATACATGAGTATTTGGCAACACAAACTGGATTCAGTGGCTTACTGGAAGTGGGGGGGAACTCATTAAGAGTTTGGAGATGTGGGATAGATATGAGATAAATTAGGGGGGAGGGATTGAGGGTAGATATGATCAAAATACATTGTGTGCACATCAAAAAATTCAAGATTTTTTTTTTTTTAAAAAATGAAGATAGATAAGAATGTTCTAGAAAAAGCCGTTGATAGAAGCAAAGAGGAGACAAGAGGCTGGACATAAGTAGAATGAATAGCATAACAGGATAACTTTAGATCTCAGAAGAAAAATAAGTGACTCTTCTAGAATCCAGAAGAAACATGGTAGTGTCAGGTTAGTTATGAGTCAGTTGCATCCATGTTAGTGTCACTTATGGGAGACATCACACATCTGATCCCTCTTGAAGTCTCTGTGCAGGAGGAGATCAGTGATTCACCAGTGATCAATGGGCAGAGGAGCCAATATTTTTAGATGCTTTCAAATAAAAGACACAAGCCCTTATTGTTGATTTGAAATCTTTCCCATCCACCACTTTGCCTACCAGTGATCCCTTTGGATAAGCTCATGTTAAGAATGGTGTTACCTCAGGATCAAGTGTGTGCACATCAAGGAAAGTGAGGAAGCATCATGCTATTGGAGTTCCCAAGAAGAGAAAGCTGTGCAACCTGTTAGCTTTGGGCTAAGAGTAAATCTCAGTTTAAAAAAAAAATTGTGAAAAACTGCTGAACAAGGACAGGGAAAGCTTTCCCTTGGGACAAGGCATTAATCCAAGCATGAGCTGGTGAGAAGGAGGGGAAAGTAAACACAGCAGCTTGTTTTTGGCTATCAGTTCTTTAGCCAAGGTGGGCAGTTCTACAGCAAACACTTCTAGAAACACATATACCCTCCACTGCAGACAATGCAGTAGTTCAGATTTCATTGAAGAGATGACTGTCATGGCAAAAAGATCTTTTCCCAGTCCAGCATATACTTGAATACTTACTATATAATTTTTTGGAAAGAGCAAAAGAAGCATGCATTTTAGTACTTAGAGATTACGAATAGTCTAGAAGCTATGAATTATTTAACATTTAAAATACTGCCTCTTTCTGGTTTTGTTCTATTAAAATACCTTGTGTTTTCTAAAATATCATTTAAAAATGTAACCAAGCATGAATAGTTAAGGATTAAAGTGAAAGTAGCAAATTGATTGTGAATAAAAAAGTAAACATTAAATAATAGTGCCCTCATAAACAGGCACGGAGGGGAGCATTTTAATTTTTGTAAAAATATTTTCAAGTTCGTAAATTAACCATTTCCTTCATAAGCACAAAGTTCTTTGAGAAAAAAAAAAAAAGGGTCAAATCAGTACAAATATCTTCCAACTACTTAAAAAGCTTAGGTTGTAAAATCCCTAGGCAAATTCATTCATAATTCTAATGTAAATAAAGTTAGAAGACCTTGGAAAGTGTGATGATTAGTGTTAATTACCAAGCAGACAGCATCTAGAATGAGCCTTTGGGAGTGCCCACAAGGGATTATCTTGGTTGGTTAAGTGTGACCCATATTAACTGTAGGATGGATGGAGGACGCAGAACTGAACAAAGGAAGACAGTAAGCTAAGCATCAGCACGCTTCCTTTACTTTGCTTTGTGACTGTGGCATCAACATACCCAGAGGGTCCAGACTCCTCTGAGAGTCTGTGCTTTAGAGCTGCAAGCTCAAAGAAGCCCGTTCTGTACTCCTTTAAATTATTTTCATCAGGTTATTTTACTACAATGGTTTATTTAACCACAATGGCAGGACATGCTTAAAATACCACAGAGACTGTTGAAGACTTTTCAGTTTAGTTTTAGTGTCAGGTCTGTGGAGATCAAAACTCCAAACTTCTTATAGACAGACACCTTCTATACAGAAGCAAGAGAAATATCACCAGAGGGATTAGCTTTTAATTTTGGAAAACTCTTTAATAACATTGTGATAAGAGTTTGAGGTTTTATATGTAGCTTAGACATGTTGAATAAAAATCAAGTAAACATACAGTAGATAATGGCTTTAGTTACCTCTATAGAAATCTGTGACTCCTATTTCTGGTTTGTCAGGAAACCAAGCTGGTCTGCTCTTGTGACAAGGCTGAGCACCCAAGGAACAGCCAGTACAAGAGGTCACACAGCATCTTATTTTGTCCTGATCTTTCCTGTCTTTGTGAAAATCTTCACCCATTGACATCATGGAGGAAATGACTGTAAGGGCCTTGAAAATTGAGGGCAATTTAAGAAAATGAACCCAACTCTCAGAGTCAACCACTCACCTAACAAATTCGGGATATCACTTTTAAGTCATTTCTAAAATTGAGTCATCTCTTTCCACTGGAAAATTTCTAAATCTGAATCAAGTTCAAGAATCTTCTCTCCAGAAAAATAATTCCAAATCATAGGTTTCTAGAAATGTCAAAGCTTAAGAACATGTCTTCAGGTAAATTTGTTGAAAATGAACTATGATGGGAACAAAGGTTTCAATGCATATCTAGGGAAAGGGAATGAATTATTTTTTTAAAAAAATGCTGTTGCTATATAGTTAAGGATGACTCTTGAATATTGATGAACCACAGACAATGGAAACCACTGGATGAGCCTGGCCAAAGGCACACTTGTCCATCTGTAGAAGCATACCTTATCTTTCTTACATTTCAATGTAGAACTAATGCCCATTTGTTTATGTTTTTAACTCAATCATCTCCACCTTATTTATAAGGTCTTCCCACTTACAACATGGACTAAGTAGAAATGTTCAGTGGAAACACAGTTATTAATTTCACTATGTTCCTATGTAAACAATGGCTGCACCTTTGCTTTAGCTTTTACATGTAGCTTTGCACGTGGGAGGAAAGGGTTAACTTTTCACAGAGAAACCAGACTCAGAGAGAGAAGGCTCAGCTGGTGGAGCAATCCCTGCTTCCCTATCAGATAGCCAAAAAGGCTTGTGGGAGCACATACTGACCTCTCTTTGGCAGAATTGCTGGAAATCCTAAGGATTTATTTTGCAGAGATTCCATATTATCCAAGTTGGAAATCAGTGCTCATGATGTAGCACAAATTCTTCTTTCAAAGTAAGATAGGTACACAAAATTAGTTTCTTCATGTGCCATAGTTTGCACACAGATGTGCGCACACACACAGGAAAAACTCTTATGTATCTTCAGGTACCCCATATGTACATGATGTATGAGAATAAAGAAGGTTACTTTATTTTGAGAAGAGCTCAAAACATTTAAAATATTATCTGTTTCTTTAAGATATTATCTGTTTCTGTATCTCTAGCTACCAAAGGTTTAACTAAAGCAAGTGACACAGTTGAAAACATACCTCTGTACATTTCAAAAAGTCATATTCATAAAGGCAATGCTCAGTAGAGTGGAGAGGCAGCTTACAGCAGAGAAACCTTCACTATCTCTATAGCTGATGAAGTCTTGATATCTTAAATTAATGATGAACAAGAATCAAGCAACCAAATAAACAATCAATGAAAAAAGTAGGCTATGAGGACTGATGAGATGCTTGGTGGGTAAATGTCTCGGCTGCCAAGCCTGATGACTTACATTTGATCTCTGAGATCCAAAGGATGGGAAGAACCAACCCCCACAAGTTATCCTCTGTCCTCCACACACATGTATTGCCCATACATGTAAACATACCACACATACACACACATACACTGCACACCCACCCCTCAGACACATATCCACAAAAAATAAGCAAATTTAATGAAATGTGCAGAAAAGGAAAGGAGACTTTTATTCATTGTTGGTGAGAGTCTAGATTGGTGCAGTCACTATAGAAATCCAAAGTAGCATTATCTCCTGGGTGTATAACCAAAGGGCTCTGCATTCTACAACCGACAGAGCTGTACATCCATGCTCTTCACAATAACTCTGTTCACAATAACTTTGCAACAAAACCAGCTTCACTGCCTACCAACTGATCAGTAGACAGTGAAAATATGCATAGAGATTTTATTGAACTGTAAAAATGAATTATGAAATCAGCAGGAAATAGATGAAATTGGAAAATATTATTCTACGTGAGGTAACTGAGACCCCAAAGGAAAATAACACATATTCTCTCATATGTGTATCCTTCCTTTGAGATTTTAGACTTTTGTTCAGAGCATAGAAAAATTAAGCTGAAATTGAACAGAAATCTTTCTCCTAGCTTGCTAGTGTTTACAGCTGCATGAAAGATAATCACCTTTTAAAATTTATTTATAAAAAGTCTTTTTTCCATGAATTTCCCTTTTCTCCCTCCCCCCAGTCCTTCCCAGTCAGCTTTTAACCTCCCCTCTTCCCATCCTCCAATCCTGTCCCCCAAAAGGGCAAGAAGACTCAAGGTGGGTCAGCTCAGCATGGCACATCCACACCAGGCAAGTCCAATTTTCTCTTCCCAATATTAAGACTGAGTTCGGTACTTCTCTGCACAGAATGGGCTCCAAGGTGCCAGCCCACACACAGGAACACAGTCTGATCCCACCCTTCCACATACTGCCCATGCCAATAGACAGCTACCTACTGTTGGAGGGCCTAGCTCCTTTTCCCAATGGTTCCCAGTGGCTGTTCTTGATTCAGTGAGCTCCCCAGAGCTCCAGCTATTCATCACTGTAATTCTTCTGTTGAGAATTCCCTTTTTAGCTCTGAGCCCTATTTTTTAATTGCGTTATTTGTTTTTGAGCTCTAGTTTCTTGAATTCTCTGAATATTTGAGAGATCAGTCCTCTGTCAGGTGTGGGTTGGTGAAGATCTTTCCCCATTATGTAGGCTGTTGTTTTGTCTTATTGACTATGTCCTTTGCCTTACAGAAACTTCTCAGTATCAAGAGGTCCTACTTATTGATTGTTGTACTTAGTGTGTGTTACTGGTGTTAGACTTAGGAAGTGGTCACCTGTGCCAGTACATTGAAGGGTATTTTCCACTTTCTTTTCTACCAAGTTCATTTTAGCTGTGTTTATGTTGAAGTCTTTGCTCCACTTGGATTTGAGTTTTGTGCAGGGTGATTGGTTTGAATTAATTTACATTCTTCTACATACTTCCATCCAGTTATGCCAAAACCCTTTGTTGAAGATACTATCTTTTTTTCCCATTGAATATTTTGGCCTCTTTGTCAAAAATCAGGTGTTCATAGGTGTGTGGGTTAATTCCAAGGTCTTTGATTCAATTCCATTGATCTACAAGTATAATGAGATTGTGTTACATTGTAAATAATTGTCCCAACTACTGCTTTAATGAAAATGCTGACTGGCTAAAGGCAGACAGGAAGTGAGTGCTGAGCTACCAGACTGGGAAAACTCTAAGAACAGGAATAACAGAGATACCATAGAGGTGCCAGACAAAGCAGCAGATGCAAAGGACAACTATGCCTCTCTGAAAAAACTTACTGAGCCACATGGTTGAACAGGATAAGAATCATGGGTTATTTTAAGAATAAAGAGTTAGCAAGTTATATGCTTGGGCCCCAGGTCAATCAGCGTACAATTAACATAAGTGTCTGTGTGTTTCAGTGGGACTATGGGACTGTGGATCTACAGTTCTGGACCACGAGGCTAGGCTGGAAAGTCCAGACCAGAAATATAATACAACAAATGGCAGCTCAATGTGGGTGATACACACCCACATAAAGCCTTAGAAAACTTACAAACATTTCTAGATCACAGAATCAGAGCCAAAAAAAGTTCCCAAGTTGCATCTCTCACACAAGCCCTGATGAGGAGTGTGAGCTAGCTACAAAATGGCAGGCTTTTGGATTGCAGTTTAAGGTGCAAAATTGTCAGTTCCTAAAGTCTCACAGGAGTCTAGATATAAGCAACAAGTTGTAAATGATGTATTTAAGATTTCTGTTTATAAGGACAAAAAGGCAACAGAGTCAAAGACTGCTTCTTAGTAGCAGCAGCATTTTCTTGGGTCAGCTCTATTTGCTGGAGGCAAGCCAAGGCATGGCATTGTTAAGAGAAGCTTCCTGATTCAGCCAAACACTTGTGAGACTTTTTAAGAGGCCCTGCTACCAAATACTTAAATGGAGTTCATAAGCAGCAGCCGGCAGTGCTTTACTTGGTGATTATATAGACCCTAAAATTTTCCAGAGTGGTAGTTTGGGTCGTGCCAGTACCTGGGCTAAAAAACTAAATTCTATGAAGTTACACAAAGAGCTGGGTAGAGCCAGTCATCCTAGCCAAGCCTTTAATCTTTAGCCACACCTTGTCAGATTAAAGGTGTGGATAGAAAGAAATAGAAGGAGCTAGGTGGAGTCAGCCACCCTAACCAAGCAAAAATGTGGTTAGAAACAGAAAAAATAAGAAATGAGAGATACACAGTAGGTTGGAGAGAGAAAAAAACAAATGAAAAGGGGTAAAATCCTTAAAAAAGAAATAGAGTAGAAAACAATGATAAGCCATGTAAAGATAGAAATTACAAAGAGCATTTTACTTAATACTGTATGTTATTGTCTTGTGGGATTGCTTTGAGTTTTTCTCCATTTAGTTTGAAGTTAGCGATTGGCTTGCTATGTATCACCTCTATTATATTTAGATATTTTCCCTGTATTCCTATTCATAAAGGAGTGTTGGATTTTGTCAAAGGCTTGTTCAGCATCTAATCAGATGATCATGTGGGATATTTTTTCTTTCAGTTTGTTGATATGATGGATGGAATTCACTATTTTTTGTATGTTGAACCATCCCTGCATCTCTTGGATGAAGTCTATTTGATCATGGTAGATGATTTTTTTTTTTGGATATGTTGTTGGATTCAGTTTGTCAGAATTTTATTGAGTATTTTTACATCAATGTTCATGAGGGAAATTGGTCTGTAATTCTCTTTTTTTGTTGCATCTTTGAGTGGCTTGGGAATCAGGGTGATTATGTCCTCATAAAAAGAATTCAGCAATGTTCCTCCAGTTTCTACTGTATGGAACAGTTAGAGAAGTATTAGTTTTTCTTTGAATGTCTGGTAGAATTCAATTCTGCACTGAAGCCATCTAGTCCTGGGATTTATTTACTTGGGAGACTTTTAATAACAGCTTCAATTTCCTTTGGGATTATATGTCTGTTTAGGTCATTTATCTGATCTTGATTTAATTTTGGTAAGTGGTACCTGCCCAGAAAGCTGTCCATTTCTTTTAGGAGTTCCATTTTAATGAAGTATAGATTTTTAAAGTATGACCTTTAGTTCTCTGCATTTCCTGGGTGTCTGTTGTTATGTCCCCCTTTTCATTTCTGATTCTGTTAATTTGGACTCTCTCCCTCTGCTTCTTGGTTACTTTGGGTAAGGGTTTAAGTAGCTTGTTGACTTTATCAAAGAACCAACTCTTTGATTCATTGATATTTTTTTGTATTATTCTCTTTGTTTCTACTGTATTTATTTCAACCTTAAGTTTGATTATTTCCTGCCATCTATTCCTTCCAGGTGAGTTTACTGCTAATTGTTCTAAAGCCTTCAGCGGTATAGTTAGGTCTTTGTGTGAGATTTCTATAGGTTTTTCATATAGGTATCTAGTGCTATGAGTTTTCCTCTTAATATCACTTTCATTGTGTCCCATAAGTTTGGGTATGCTGGGGATTCATTTTCATTTAATTTTAGGAAGTCTTTGATTTATTTCTTAATATCTTCCTTGACCCAGAGGTGGTTCAATTGAGAGATGTTCAATTTCCATGAATTTGTAGACTTTCTGTGATTTTTGTTGTTGTTGAACTCTAACTTTAGACCATTGTGGTCTGATATGATACAAGGAGTTATCACCATTTTTGCATCTATTAATATTTGCTTAATGACCAAGTATGTGGTCAATTTTAGAGTTCCATGTGGTGCTAAGAAATATGTATATTCCTTTGTATTTGAGTGCAAGGTTCTTTATATATGTATTAAGTCCACTTGGGTCATAACTGAAAGAAGTAAAAGAGCAGATTTCAGTAAAGCTCTTAACTTTAGAACAGCAGTGTAAAATTCCACCATTCACCCTTGGTCACATAGACATGATATCTTGACCATGTGACTGGCCATGGAAAGTCTCTAATGGCAGAGGGCAGAAAGTCCTGGTGGTCTGTGATCTGAAAAATCTCTGAGAATAGGCCGATGTCCTTGTGGCGACTGTGAAAAGTTCCTAAGAATAAGCCAACCAATGACAAGAACAGAAAAACCACCTCCACCCTGCTTCCCCTGCCAAGTTCCCCACTCCTCTCATCAACACCTGCAGCCCACCAATCCAAAAGCGACCCGGACCCAGTCACCTGGCTTGTGGTTTTTGCCAATAAAAACCAGCAGTCCCCCAACCCTTACAACTCCTCCACCCTCTCACTGCTGAGTGCATGTGCAATGAGTTCCTGTGACTTGTATTGAGCTCTCCCAATAAAACTTGCTTTTGCATCCAGATAGCCTTGGTCTTTGGTGATCTCTTTGGAGGTCATGCCTTGGGCACAACAATAATGTCTGTTAGATCCCTTATATTTCTGTTGGGTTTCTATCTGGTTAACTCATCCAAAGGTGAAAGTGGGGTATTAAAGTCTCCCACTATTATTGTATGGCATTTGATGTGAGTTTTAAGCTTTAGTAGTGTTTCTTTTACAAATGTAGGTGCCCTTATGTTTGGGGCATAAATACTCAGGATTGAGACTTCATCTTGGTGGATTTTTCCTGAGATGAATAAGTAATGTCCATCCTGTTCTCTTTTGATTGATTTTAATTTGAAGTCTATTTTGTTAGATATTAAGACAGCTACACCAGCTTGTTTCTTAGGGCCATTTTATTGGAAAGTGTTTTCCCAACCCTTTATTCTGAGCCGGTATCTGTCTTTGAAGTTGAGGTGTGTTTCTTGAATGCAGCAGAATGATGGCCTTTGTTTTTGTATCCATTGTGTTAAGGTGTGTCTTTTTATAGGTGAATTGAGTCCATTGATATTCATGAATAATGATTATTTCCTGCTTTGGTGGTAGCATGTGTGTATTTCCCTTCTTTGGGTTTTTCTTCTGTGGTATTATTGATTGCCTATGGTTTCATGGGTGTATCTGATTTCCTTAGGTTGGACTTTTCTCTCTAATGCTTTCTGTGGGGCTGGATTTATGGACAGGTACTGTTTAAATCTGGTTCCTTTTTATAAAATACCTTGTTTACTGCATCTATGGTGACTGATAGTTTTGTTGGGTATAATAGTCTGGGTTGACAGCCATGCTCTTTTAGTGTCTGTATATCTTCTGACCAGGGCCTTCTTTCTTTCATTGTTTCCATTGAATAGTTAGATGTTATTTTGATGGGTCTGCCTTTATAGGTAATTTGGTTGTGTGTCTCCAGTAATTTTAGGGGTTGTTCTTAGTTGGCTCTTAGTTGGCTGTAGGCCAAGGAACTGTGTGTCTCCAGTTGTTGCAGAGGTCATTCTTAGTTGGCTCTTAGTCAGCTGTATACCCACTGCGAGATCTCCAGTTGTTGGTGTGTAATGACACAGCTTGTGGTTTCGTCGGGGGTGTTGTTCCATGGGATGTCCTTCCAGCTGTGTTTTGTTGGGAATTACACTGGGGGGGGGTGGTGTTCTCACAACTTCCTTTGGTTTAGGGAGGAGCTGGGTGTGGTTGGGCTACCAGGAGCTGTGTCCCTGGGCTGGGTTTTGGAGATCATAGTCTTTGCTTGGCCTTGGGGTCAGAGTGCCACTCACCTCTTAGTCAGCTGTGGACTAGGAGGCTTCAGGCTTTCCAGTTGTTGGTGTGTGATTAAGAAATCACCTTCTATAGAGCCTGTGTAGTACCAGGCAGAATGTGCTCACTCACATAATAGTAGCATGACTGGTTTGGGGATAAACAATTTTTTCTGATTTGGATTTAAGACCTTTTCTGTGAGAAGAAATACATCCTTGTACTGTTAAACCCAGTCAAAAGCCTAGGTCTAGGGAAGTCACAGACTCTAGATAGAACCTACTACTGATGTTTTGCTTAATGAACACCTATTCAATCAAGCAACTTTTTAAATTTTGTTTTTTTTTTTTTTTCAAGACAGGATTTCTCTGTATAACAGCCCTGGATTTCCAGAAACTGACTCTACAGACCAGGCTGCCCTTGAATTTATAGAGATCTGCTTGCCTCTGCCTCCTGAGTGCTGGCACTAAAGGTATGTGTCACCATGCCTGACTCAAACTAACTTCTTAATTTTCATGTTAAAAAAGAGACACTATATAAATAAGACCTTGTCTTCCAGAAACTGCCATCCCTATAAAGATCAATCCAGGCCTATCCGTCAATGGCTTTAACTTTTGCTAACATACAATAGAGAAATGGTGATTTTTGTCTGTATTGAAAACATGATACTGATTATATAGCCTGCCATGGTTCCCATATGATTTGTCCCTAAGGGTACATGCATGGAAATCTGGTCCTCAAACTAATGCTTTTAAGACATGTTTGGACTTTGAGAAGCTGGAATCCAGTGGGGAGGAGAAAGCAGTTCTCATGAGACTCATGCTCATTTCCAGGGCAAAAGTATTATAAGAGACCATTTGTTCTGGATGTAGTGATGGTACCTTGTAAGTCAAGCACTGAGGATGCTTACACAGAAAGATGATGAGTTTGGCATAACCCTGGGATACCCAGAACGTTCCAGATAAGCCTAGGCTCTATAGCAAAACCTTTTGTCAATTTTCAGAGGGAGATAGAGAGAAGGGAAAGACACAAGGCAGAAAGAGACAAAGATAACAAACACCCAGTTGACTCCTAAGTTCATTTTCTGTCCTCCTGTTCAGCCAGGCAACAGTCCTTTTGGAGGTATTCCCATCACTGCCATGGCATCACTTAAAACATTAGTGCTCAGCAGAAGTTATTGCTACCCATTTGAATTTCTAAAATAGGAGCTAAATAAGACTATTTTTTTTCTTTAGAAAAGGACTAGCCTTGAATATTTCACTAGACTAGTGAAATATACCAATATATAGATAGTAAATTTTCAGAAAAAGAAGCCCAGCTGATTTTGAGGTGAGGATTAAGTGTGATATTGCAAACACTGAAAGCAAACACCTGAAAATGAAAAAAAAAAAAATCCTCTATTCCCATTAGTTATATGTCAGTCACTGCCAGCCTAAGTATGAGGTTTCAAAAAAAAAAAAAAAAAAAAAAAAAGAAAGAGAGAAAGAAAATATAGCTAAGCAGAGGCAGAAACAATTGTCAGCGGAAGACAACTGACAACCTGGGGGAAATTGGCAGAGGAAGCACGTGGTACATAAAGGGCCAAAATAAAGGTTGTAAGAGAGCAATCTGTGTAGGATGAAACTTGCTGGAGCTGAAAACTGCTTGGAGCCACTTGGACAAGGGGTACAATATAGGAAAGAGCATGAAGAAACTGCAGGTTTGTTATGAGTTAATGAGTTATGACACAACTATAAATTTATAGGTTGGATTTGTAGATGACATAGAAGTAAACACAATAAACCAAGAGTTTTGTAGCTGTATCTTTGGCTCCACAGGAGCATGTCAGCACACTGATGCTTTGGGAGCACTTTGCTGCTCGCCCTTTCTGTGATCTGCATGTTTCACTGGTAGGGCAGGCTTATTTGTTAGGGCTTAGTCTCTGCAAACACATCAGTCTGGGTTTTGATGCATACATTGTGAAAATAGACTTTTAAATGTACAGTTCTGCTGAGTTTGACAAATACAGTTTTATGTCCACCCCCAGAATTATTATGCACGCTAAACTCACTAGCTTCAGGTCTGCTTACAATGCCTATCACTATCAAATCCCAGTCTGTTCTCTAGCCTTTTCCTTATATAACTGTGACATTTGCATGATAATACAGATTTAATCCCACAAAAGATAACCTTTGGAGCTGAGCTCTTTTACTTTAACATTTGAGTGTTTCTGGTGCACAAAACAAGAGTTTTACTAGTCTTCTGAGTAGTTACCCATTATATGCTGAAATTAGTTACTTGTCATATTGATGGACCAGCCTGACTCCATCTTTAGGAAGAAAACCATTTGGTCATAAGGTCAGAGTAATTTCATTTCTGTTTGCCTCATAAATCATGCTTGCCCATACTCTAACCTGTAACAGGAGGTTTCTGACCTGACTAGCCCCATGATCATGATCTGTCTGTGGCTGCTCCCCCACCAAAAAAAAAACAAAAACAAAAACAAAAGCAAAACAAACAAACAAAAGACTCAGAAGCTTATGTTAATTTCATGCTGTTTGGCCTATGGCTTAGGCATATTGCTAGCTAGCTCTTTCATCTTAATTCAACCCATATCCATTAATCTGTCTGCCACATGGCCTGTGGCTCACCTATGCCTTACATGTTGCTTCCTTGGGCAGCTGGTTTGATCTCACACCGACTCCACCCTCCTTCTCCCCACCTACTTCTACGGAGCCTGCTATGGCCAAATCAGTCCTTTATTCACAGCATATAGACATCCCACATCACTAATATTTTACTGGAATTTGACATGCTCCCTACTGTATGGAGTTTAACTCACATCATGAATATAACCTGATAAGATGAAAGCCAAATAATTTTGAAATATTCAGGCAAATTTATACATCATCCAAATTTCTCTGGAAATCCCAAACCCTTGAAAATCTCATAGTCTTCCAGTTGTAGGGGCTAAATAAGCCCCACTTTTTTATGTTCAATGTCATATTTTCAAACACCTCTTTAGAAAGATAATCCTGTCTGACAGAAAATCAAGTTTGTTTAATTTGACCAAAGAATTTGGGTAATGGTCTTTATTCTCATTCAGTGGGTTTAACAACATATTAATGACAATTTATGGGAGAAAGACTAGCCTGGGATCATAGTTGCAGTGAGTTCAGTCTATCATGGCTGGGAGAGCAAAGAATAATAGTTCCTTTCATATCAAACTAAAAAGCAGAGAAAACTGGGATGCCTTGTCTAGCTTTCTCCTCTTGACAGCATCTAGGAGCTTCCTTAGGACACAAATTGCAGGGTTTGTCTATAAGGGAGTTTCTATATTGGGTTAACCAAGGTGGGAAGACTCACTATAAATCTGGGCAACACCGCTTCATGAACTGGTGTCTCAGACAGATGAACACAATGAAATCAAGCTGAGCATAGCACTCATCTCTCTGTGCTTCCAGCTGCTGCAACTTTCCCATCCTTTGGATATACTCTAAATCTGTGAAACAGAACAACCCCCTTCTTCCTTAAATTGCTTTCACTATGCATTTCCCCACAGCAATGAGAAAAGTATCTAATTCAGCTAAGAAATAGAACATAAAAGACATGAAAAATATAAAACAAATAGAAAAAAAAGTCAGCTTAAATCCAGTCTTATAGTAATCACATTAACCATGAGAAATAACAATGTGATTAATAGCATAAACTAACAAAATATATTTTTATAAAACCAACATAATCCAACTTCCACCTACAGATTAAAACAGACAGAATAAAACTTCAATTCAACAATATAAATGTATCATTCTACAGATTCATGAGTCAGAACTTTACTGTGAGTCTCCGGAGCGTCAGCAAGGTTCCTTCCCTATTGCTTCTTCAGTGAGGCTAAAGATGCTGCTCCTTCAATGCAGTCAACAGAAAAGTGTGTTTGCATGTAGTAGTGAAAATAAAGCCCTTATTGGTCATGCCTATAAACTTGAAACAATCTAGACCCTGTCAGATTTGGTGCAGAATTCCTGTATAAAATCCCCTCTACTACAAAACCCAGCTAGTATGCAGAGTAGACTAAGGCTATGAGGTATTTGTAGAAGCCACAAACATGCAGACTCTACATGGCAGAGCTGTGAAGTGCAAACCTTGGCCCAGGAGATCCTAATGTGAGAACACAGCCCCAGAGGACAGAATGTGACACTAAAGAGGAATATTCTCACATCTTTGGGTCTAATTGAATTTGCCTTGCTATGTGTTGGATTTTTTTGAGGCCAGGCATTCAGTATTCGTATTTCTTTCTTTCTTCTTCTTCTCCTTCTTCTTCTTCTTCTTCTTCTTCTTCTTCTTTTCTTCTCCATCTCTTCCTCCTGCTGATGTTTCTTCTTCTCTTTCTTCTTCCTCATCCTTCACCCTTTTTTTTCTGAATATGTATCTTATGCATATCCTACCTCTGTATTTTAAAACAAAGCTCAGCTCATTTGGTCTCATAAATTGACCCCCAAAGAGGAATATATCTCAGGAGAAAGTATATTTTGGATAGCACTACTATTTGATTTAGATGACAGATGGAAGTGTGGTCTTTACTCTTGGGAGGAAGTGCAGGTAGAGGGTGAAGCTCTTGTCAAGAGATCAGTGATCCCATAAAAAGTCTATCTCCAGAAGGCTGATGAGAGCCTTATCAGCAGGTGCCTTGTTCATGGACCTCTCCCTTCCAGAACAGTGAGTGTAGATTGGCTGCTTTAAGCTGCCCAGCTAAAGGCACTGTAGCAACAGTTGGACTTACCTAAGAACTATCAAAAATATTTCATTCACAGGGTGGTGGTGGTACACACCTTTAGTCCTAGCACTCAGGAGGTAGAGGCAGGCAGATCTCTGAGCTCGAGACCAGCCTGGTCTACATATTGAGTTCCAGGAAAGCCAGGGATACACAGAGAAACCCTGTCTTGAAAAATCAGTATAATAAATATTATAGAATAGAATAGGAATGTGTATTATACAAGATGAGACACTGTATAAGAACATTAAGAACAAAAAGCAATCAATGAAATAAGAACCACTAATTTTAGGGTCAGCATTGTAAAAGATATAATGGGCATAAGATTAACCAGTACACAGGGGCATAGATAGGGCTTCATATAGCTTGAAGTGCGTGATGTGTTCATGAATTTTCACACACACACCCACATACGCACTCCCCCCCCCCACATATGCACATGCACACATACACAGAGAGACACACAAATGTGCACAACTCAGCATACTCAACAGATATTCTTTACTGTACTATAATACCTTAAACACAATATTTCAAAGTTAGAAAGAATATATGGAAAGTCATCTATCATTTATCTCCTTTTAAACAAAATCCATTGCTTTCTAACCGGTTAACATTATTCTTTGCAGGTATATCCTCACGTCTTGTTTTCAATTGGTTTTCATCTAAAGAAAATACCTAAAGAGAGCTGTCATGTGTGGCAGGGATGTTGAAATTACCTCTTAAAGTGAAGAATAGGGAAAGGGAAGCCCTAGGAATCCAGAATGTGCCAAGTAGAGTTGTTTCAGCAAATAAAGAGGGTATATCACATTCTTATGCTGAAGTTTCATCTGAGACTAAAGCTTCCCATCTGGAGGGAAGCTCATCTGGACATAGGAGGTTTCCAGGGCTGTGAAACAGAATGGCCCAAGGAGAGGTGAAGCATTCTGTCCTGAAGGAAAACTCCTAAGGGTCTGAGGGCAAACAACTGAGAAGACCTTCAGTAAATCCTTGCAAAAACCATATTCACTATCCTCTCCAGCATACAATATAAACAAGGACTGCTGGGAAACACTGTCAGACAAGTAGAGCTGCTTAGAAAAGGCTCAGACAGGCCAGGCTGCATAAAAGAAGCACACACCAGCTAAGTCACCTGGAGGAAACAGACCATCCAATATGCCGGGAAAAGTGGAGATCCGGCAAGATGCCTGAAGAGGCTTGAATCCACGGAACTTCCTGGAAAGGACAATCTATCTACAATCTGTTAAACTGCTTATAGGTTTCTAGCTTTTGTGAGCTGTCTCTCCCATGCTGGGGTGGGATTTTGGGTGGTGCATCTGTCTTTGAATCACTTTTGCTCCTGAAAGTAATTCCTCACCTATGCTCATGTAAGTAACTCCAATAAAATGTACTAGTTCACCAAATTGAACTTTGGCAGTATCTTTACTTTGGACTATCATGGGCTCCCTATCTGGAATAGGTAGATATATGCTCACCTCTCACCAGTGTGTCACATAGCACACAGTGCTTTGGAAAATTCTCTTTCTATTTCTATGAAGTAGCTGATAGACTATCTAGAAAGCCAATTGACATAAAATTAAAGTTCTTTGTGTGTTTCCTTATAAGAATATTGGTGTCCCCTGAAAGCACTACGAGGTCTCAAAGGCTATGTGAGAATAAATATCTGAGGAGCTGTCCCAATAGGGAGACTAAAACACACCTTTTAGACTGCAGTATTTCTAGGTCCTGGGAGCACTAAAGAGAACAGGCACCTCCAAAGTGGACATAATATACACACAAGACCTTAGGATTTTCCACACAATAATCACGGGGGAACATTCACAGTTTATAAACAAATGAACAAAAATGTTTTAAGGATGGAAGTTGAATTAAAGAATCACAGAAATATTACAAGAACTCCACTGTGATTAGCTTTCTTTTATCTTAAAAATAATAGAACTTGAAATATATTTATAATATGACGAGTAGTGAGAAAATCTAAACTCTTGCTATTTAACATTTTTCTTATAACAAAAAGACCTGTGTCAACCAGATGGCTTAGGGCTTAGCAGGGAAGGTGTTTGCTGCTGAACCTGATGGCCTGAGGTTTATCCTTGGAGGCCATATGGTGGGAGGGGAGACTATAGCCAGTAAGCTGTCCTCTGACCTCTGCTCATGCAGAAAATAGATGTACAACTGAGAAGTTTCAAATGTCATTTTAAAAAAGATTTTTTATGAGATCACAGCTGTACACTGATTTTTTTCCAGTGAACACTGCCTTTAGCATAATATATAATTTTGTTCATTCTTAATTTTATGTGATTAGATGCTTCAAGATGCAGATTCTATGTCTAGCTTTGTAAAATAACATTATTTCTGTGGCATCTCTCATGGACATTTACTGATACTCCCTGTTCTTTGTTGCACTAAAGCACTTCAGTGTATTTGTCCATAGTTCTGTTGGAGGGCATTAGGAGCCTTTAAAGCCAACATGCAGAGAATATTCTTGACTACTCTCCATGGAAAGTTGCACTAATTTTTTTGATCATGTGTGTTAGGAAGAGGATGGCTGAACTACAGGGTAGGAGAATATTTACATGTAGGATGTGCACATATATAGTGCTTTTTCATTTATTCTATGTTCTTATTCCAAGCAGATTGCCAAGGCCACTGTAGATTCCTTCAGTAAGTGCTATTCCTGGGATAGTGATGCAGAAATTCCCCCATGACAGAATACCCCAGCTGCAAAAAACCAGAAGTCCCACTGAGACCACCTTGCTGTCCTTGTTCAATTGTTCTGAGCCACATCAATAGCTCTGGGAGAACTGTTTGTTGAGACAGTCCCTTTGTCTGCGTAAGCAGTTCCACAAGAAGAGGATCGCACATTTCTCCAAACTTTTATACTGCATGCACCCTTCACAGATATATCAACTTCCTTAACCACCCCACTCCCTTGTGCACTCTTGTAAGAGACCTGGCCAGCTCTCTTCCCTTTGCACAACTTCTATCTCTCAGGAAAGTTGCTACCCCTTGATGCTGTGCTGTTAAACATTTGTCTCATCTGTTGAGACAAGACTTCAGTCTCTTTGCTGTGTTTTGTTCCTTTATTCTGAGCTCCTAAATCTAACATTCCAGCATTCACCTTAAGTGGATGGAATAAATGGACAAATGAATGAAATGAGTAAATTAGCAACATAATTCTCATTTGAGCTGGAAATGGTAGTTTTCCTTTGGAATATGAACAACTAACACTCATATCCCCAAGTTAGGAACACAGCCTCTCTGTCACCGGTGGTTATTGTGTGTTTGCTCAATCCTCAGCTACACAGAGGCAGGAGAAAGCAATAATAGTTCTTTTGTTTCCTCTGAATTTCTTTACTTCTGTGCTCCTTTTTTAAATATCCACAATCTCTGTAAATGAAAATATGAGGCCTTACCTGGGGTTGATATGCTCCATAGATTAAAGGCACCTCAACAAATGCTCTGAGGGAAGTAAAAATTTTATTCCCTTTAGAAACATGCACCAAACACTTAAAACACACAACCATAGAAGTTTTCAAGGAAAACTACCAAGTTCCATGGGGAAGAGTAGAGAAGGCAACAAGACTTTAAAACCTCATTTTAAGCCTTCTCCCTTTAACTTCTCCCTTGGACTTTTACTTTCCCTCAGGTGTGTTTAATCTGATGGAAAATATATCCCCAGATAAATGGCAATGGCCAGTTGGACAGATGATGTTTGGTGGCTCTTGGTTTTATTACCAGGAAACATAATGTTTATTTTTTGGCTGTGATCAGAGTGTCTCATTTTTACTTTTGCAAGTCAGGAAACCACAAAAGGAGTCCTCAAATACACCAGCATTACACTCAAGAGACATTGCTGGGTTCTGTTTTTGGTTTTTGTTTGTTTGCTTGTTTTTCTTTTTCTTTAATGTGACCATGTCTGAAGTGAGAGAACGTCTCCTACATCAAAGTACAAAAACTCAATGTTGCCTCAGTATTGTTATGCCTAACAACATAGCATATTCTCTTTCATTATGACTTAAACTACTCAGAGCCTTATGATACAATGTTCTTCCTCAAAAAAGTAATAACTAAATAGAGGAAGAATATCTAGTTGTAGCCCTGAATGTGTATAATAGGGGGGGTTGTGCATGAACCACATGAATTATTCCCAGCAGAGTTTATTTTCTTACCAAATAGGCACTGAATTGCCATGGGGAACTTCATAAATTTTGACAATTAAAAAGATTATTTAAAATAAAATATAAAGAACCTGTCAACACTCCTTTCAATAAATGTAATGAAATAAAGGAAAATAGTCAATTTTTTCTTAGAAATTAACAGTTCAGTTGGTTCTCTTAATTTGCTTTCATTCATATGAAGCCCTCATAACTCACAGTAACTGCTTGAGTATGGGGATTATTTTATCAAGTGTCTAAGACATGAAAGAAAGCTCTCAGGAGGCTCTTACTGATCTGAATAGCCAACTGTCTCCATCTCCTCAGTGGAAAAGCTGCTAGCATTGTGGCAACAGGGACACCTATGCCTAATGGTTATCATGATGCATTACAGATAACAATGATCTAAGAAAGTAAGGCCACGTGTTCAGATTTGGTAATTTTTAATTTTAAAATATGTCCATATATTTATATATATATAATGAGATATCTTAGAAATGAAATGCAAATCTATATACAAAATTCACTTGGGCTTCATGCATCTTGTGCACACATCTTGATGATAATTTTACACAATGTGCTTAGTGCAGTTGTGTTCTAATTATAACTCATCAGAGAAGGTCAAGTGTGGAATTTTCTATTTATGACATCATACCAAGATTCAAAAAGCTTCTTAAAGATCTTGAAACATATCAGATTTCAGTTAATAAAATAACTGAAGAAGAAGATGCCCAGTCACTGCTAAATGTAGGCATCTCTTCTAAACACCATTTGTTTTTTTATTTGAATCACAGGGCTTTAAAATGATACACATGAGGATCTTCCTCATTACATAGGTTCATGCTCACTTACAGCTCTTGCTCATGCAACCTCTTGATTAAAACACACCATAGAGCAGAGAAACACATGTGTGGCCTCACTCTTGAGTTGCAGGTTAATGGTGATCTCATTGTCCCATGTCTTACTCTAGGTAGCTTTAATTGTCAAACTGATACAACTTAGAGTTGTCTGAGAGGAGAGCATCAATGGAGGGATTGTCCAGATCAGATTTGCTTGAGGGCATTTTGAGGGGTATTGTCCTGATTAATCATTGATATGTAGGGCTTGGTCCACTGTGAGCGGCATCATCCCTAGGCGGGATGATCATTCTTCTATAGGCAGAAGTTCTGGGCTGCATAAGAAAGCTATCTAAGTGTGAGCCAGAAAGGAAACAGAACGCAGTATTTTCCACAGTTTCTGCCTCCAGTGTCCTGCCTTGTCTTCCCTCAGTGATGAATTAGGACCTGAAAGTTAAAGTCAAATAAAGCCTGTCGGCTCCAACCTGTATTTGACCAGACTATTTTATCAAAGAGCAAAAGCCAAACTAGAACATGTCTACAAGCATTTGCCTTCGGTTCAAGAGTAAAACAAGCAAACAAACCATTACTTTCCCTTGAACCCCAATTTGAAAAGCCACAATGTCTTTGGGATCCCTCCAGGAAGTAGAGGTATACGGGATAAGGTCAATAGGGACAGATAGGGATCCTGACTTCTTTATGTTTCTCCTTTGATAATATGTATTTTAATTATATTAAACATTTTGTCGGTTTCCTATATGAAGACTGAGGTATTTGTTTTATTTACTTATTCTTCTCTCATATATTACATCCCAACAACAGTTCCCTCTTCCTCCTCTACTACCAGTCCCTTCCTCTGTCTCTCCTCTTCCTCAGATCCACTCCACCTCTGTTTCTCCTCATAAAAGATCAGGCCTCCAAGGAATATCAACCAAACACAGCATAACAAGAAAGATACAGTAAGACTAGGCATAAACTCTCACATCAAGGCTAGGAGAAGCAACCCAATAGAAGGAAAAGGATCCCAAGAGCAAGGGTCAGAGACGGGCCTCACTCTCAGTGTTAGGAGTCTCACAAGAATAGTAAGCTGGATCCCAACTCCTTAAAGATGGGCATCCAAGGGAATTAGATAAAGTCAAATTTCCTGGAGCAGAAGCTGGCAGACACTTGAATGGCAGGAAATTGATCAACATGCTAAGGGCTGTTGATGGATTATAATAAGAACATCCAAGAATTACAAGTTCCTTCAGAAGGGTAGTAAATGTGGCTGGAATGAAAGGAAAAGTTTACCTGGGATATAAAGAAATCAGAGAATATGGACTCATAGAAATTGCTAAATTAAAAGTAAAACTGTTGGTAAAAAATAAGCATATGAGAAGTATCAACAAGAATTCTGGAGAAGATGTATCTACAAATACCAATTGACTGGTTAGAAATCCAATAGTGAGGAAAGTTTGGAATGTTGCAGGTCCACAGACTAATCAATCCCCCCGAATAGCCAGCTATTCCACGCCCACTTCTGTGTCAGAACTAACATCCTGGGACTAAGTGATCTATTAAGTCAGCAGATGCCTAATTTCTACCAATACAGAAACTAAAACTGTCACAAGAAGCATCTGAGATCTAGAGAAAAGCTTTCACATCTTTCTGTAACCACCTCTCAAATGTGCCTAGTGCTATATTTTCAATTTACCTTGATTTATGGAAATTACCTTTGCTCTGAAAGCTATAAAACTTCATGAAGCTGCTTCCACGTTGGAACTGAAGTTGGAACTGAACCTAAATGTGTGTTCCTGGGCCATAGTTACTCAAAATGGCTCCAGAATAAACTGTTCTCTTTAAGGTGAGACCTGTGCTTTCTTTTTGAATCCACAGAAGAAAAAAATGTATGAAGAAGAAAATGATCATATGCAACTGTATAATCCAAGTGTACTAACAACCATTTTTACAGCAAATGGTCTAACTATATCAAGTACAAAAAGGGACTGGATGATTTTTTTTTTTTGATTTTGGCACTAGAAATCAAACTCAAGGCCATTGGACACCAGGCAAATGCTCTGTTGCAGAACTGCACCCCGAATTGTTAGCTTTGTGACCTACTCTTTGCAGTCCTGGCCAATAAGCAGGTAATGCTCTGGTTTGCCCAGCATCCTGATATCATTCTAATAACCTAATTTATAACTTTATCTATAAGAAAAGGACCCTCCCCCTTCTTTTCTCTCTCTCCCTTCCTACAAGAGATCACACACACCTCCCATTCCCTCTCTTTTCTCTTTCTTCCCTTTCTTCCTTTCTTCCCTTCTCCCTGCCATGCCTTTAATAAATCTTTTCTGGGCACAGCATGTAAGATGTGTCTCTTTCTGCATCTCCCACTCACACTGACCCTGTCTTCAGGGCATGCCTGCATGGGGTTTCTCCCTTATCTGCTGTGGGGACTCCTGGCTTCAACCGGCAAGGTACTCTGCCCCACTGTATTACAACAGCAATCTCCTCCTCCAATTTTTTTTTTCTTTTGATTTGAAAGGGAATCCTGTTGTATAGCTCAGAGTCATCCAACCTGTGACCTTCCTGCCCCCTCAGTCTTAGTAGCTCATGGCAGAATTCTTTTTTAAAAGACATAATCATATACTGACAATAAGAAGTCCAGTTTCAGGCTGGGGAGCTGGCTCAATAAATAAAGAGCTTATCATGTAAGCCTGGAGGCCAGAATTTTCATCTCTAGCATACATGCTTATGATCAAAGCAAATCTACAAGCAAATAGTTTAAAGCCATTCTGCCAGCTTCTTTATATTTTATAAAGTTCTAGCTGTTCTGCAAAATCTGAGGAAAACTTCTATTGGATGCTTTGCTATATGAAGAATTAGTGACTCTTTGTCAGAAAACCTTAGACTTTAGAAACAGTGAGGAACTCTCTCCTGCCAGACCCCTAATTATTCTTCTTATCAAGCCTAAAGGGTTGGAATAGGTGACTCCAATCTGACTGTCATAGTAAACCAGCTGACATGAGTAGGGCAGGAGGCCAAGCGGGCAGAGAAACTTCCAGAGTCACCAAGTGTACTAGAATCAGCATAACAGCCCCAAGGGACAGGCCTCCCATTCTCCAGATACCTCTTTATTTCAGGCTACTATGAGTTGACTGTACGAATGGAAAGGACCATGTTGTTACATTACTATTCATGTCACACATGGGGAAGGGCTGAAGACATACTCGGCCAATAAAGCCATTGCAGTGGAAATATGAAGACCCAAGTTTTGATCTTCAGCACCCATACAAAAACTGGGGTATGATCGCAGGGTTCTAATATTGGAGTACAGATACAGGTGACTTCCTGAGGCTCACTACATATCCAAGCTGGCCAAATCAATAAGAACCAACAAGGTTCAGTAAGAGCTTGTCTCAAAAAATAGTGTGAAGAATAAACAAGGTCTAGAACATTGACGTCTAGTTCTCACATGCAAGTTCACACACACAAACACAACGTGCATGTACACATGAAAATATATGGACAGAGAAGATATGAGAGAGAGAGTGGGTGTGGAAGAAGAAAGGGCAGGGGAAAGAGATGAAGGAGGAAGAAGAGGAGGAAGAGGAGGAGGAAAAAGAAGAAATAATCTCAAGTAAATTCTTGTCAAATATTTTTACAAAGGAGAATAACTCTAAAACTTCAACTTTTGTTCTGTCCTTTTCTCCAAATTTTTAATATGTATTGTACAGATTACTATATGCTTAATTATATTATATTTATGGAGAAACCAAATTTATTTAACAACCAACTAACATTAACAGTAAATTTAGCAGTTTGTTTGTCCAAATTTCCATGGTGTCATTTATTAAAGGGGCAAAGTCTAAGTGAGGTGCTCTGAAACTGTTCACTGAGGGATTTATTATTTGCTGTTTTTCTTGTCTGATTTTACCATGATGGGTTTGATATTTTTTAGTTCTAAAAATAAAATAGCAAACACCCTACTTGGAGTATCCAGGGAAATTTACAGCATTAACATTGACATTTATGTCTGTGAATATTATTTAATATATTCCTGGCACACAAAAACAGCATCAGAGGCTAGGCAGTCTTCCTTGTTCTATAGTAATTATTTGCTGACTTCCTGAACTTCCTGGCAATTTTTAGTCCCTGGAGGCAGTTTTATGTTTCCATCTTTTGTACTGTTTTTAAATTAAATTCTAATGAAGGATATGTCACATTTTTCCAATTTTTTTAAAAAAATTTATGTTTGTTGAAGTGAAAGACAGGCGCCCAGCCCTCGGTTGTTAAGCAATTTATGCCAAACTTTATTTGATGTGTTTTTTTCCTATGTGAAGATCTTATCTGGGGACATTTGTTGAGTTATGACTATAGATGCTGCTGCATATATGTATACTCACCAGTCAGATTTTCATTATGGAATGGGTCAAAGCAAGAAGGAATTACTTTAAAAGGTTAGGCATCATTTGTGGGATGAAATTGAGACTTTTTTCTGAGGAGTAGTACACATATAGTAACAGCACGCTGCTTATCAAAATAACCTGCTTAGATAAAAACTTGTGACAGGGTACAAACCTTTACCATGTGGGTCTCTTCTTGGTGGCACTGGGGACATTTATTAAAAAAGAACTGGACTGCAAGTGTAAATAACTAAATAACTAATCTTGCACAGATCTTTAATTTGGCCAGTTGGTGTTTGTATTCAGAGAGGAAGGCAGATCTCTGTGAGTTGGAGGCCAACCTGGTCTACAGAGGGAGTTCCAAGTCAGCTAGGCCTATTACACAGAGTAACACTGTTTTTAAAAACAAAGAAACAAACAAAACTTCATATTTTTTAAACAGTATATTCTCAAAAATAGTTTGTGAAAAACAATTCAGCCGTTGGGCTAGGAGAACAGGAAAACATGGTCACCTCCTTGGGACTCTATGTTTGTCTAGTGATCGAGTTAGAATCTGCTGATGGACTGCTGCATGTTACTGCTTAGAGAACAGCATTTACTAGGATTGGTAGGCAGTTGGGAGAACCTGTAAGAGGTGCAAGAGAAGAAGTTATGTCACTGAGGACACTCCCTTGGAGGGAATACTGGGACCCCAGTCCATTTCTCCTCCATCCCACTTTTGATTTCTAGTGACTAAGCAGGGTTCTCCCAACCTTAATTCCCTGCCTTCCCACAGACACAAATACAGTAAGACCAAGGAAGATTAGAACAAGCTTCTTCTTTTATAAAAAGAATTGATCTCAGGTGTTTTATTCTAGACTGAGCCACTTGGCTAATGCTAGTTGGCTGATGTATCTTTTGACCCTTTTTCTATTATGCTGTCTTTTCTGTAATTTTTTTTTATTTAAAAAGTTTTTTCTCATACCTTCTACTGCTTCCCCTCCCTCTCCTCCTCCCCATCCTCTCTCAGCCTCCCCCCCCCCCCCCACTCCACAAACCTCTATCCATTCCCAAGAAAGGACAAGGAATCCAAAGGTGAGTCAGTTCGGTCATATTCAGTTGAGGTAGGTCTGAGGCCCTCCACCCAGTATCAAGGCTGAGTAAGGTATTCCTCTGCAGAAAATGGGCTCCAAGAAGCTAGTTCAAGCTGCAGGAATAAACTCTGGTCCTAATACAAGAGGCTCCACCAACACACTGCCCATGCCATTTGACTGTCATCTATATTTGAAGGGTTTAGTCTATTATGCTGTCTTTTAATTTTCATTTATGGAGACTTTTCTTAATTATAAACTTCTGCTCATATGTGGAGAAATGCATTCTATTATTCTGTGTCTCTCTTCTTATAATGGTAGAAAAAAAAACAAACAAACAACAACAACCAAAAAAAAAACCACCTTAAAAAGAAAGCTTCTAGGGTTGGAGAGATGGCTAAATGGTTAAGAACACTTGCTGCTCTTCCAGAGGACTTTGGGTTCAATTCTCAGCAACTGCATGTCAGCTTACAACTATCTGTTTCAAGAGATCCAACACCCTCACACAGACAAGCAGGCAAATCATCAATGCATATAAAATAAAAATAAATAAATTATTTTTAGAAAGAAAAAATGAAAACTTTTAGTGAGGAGAATGGAATCTCTGGCTTGGGTGGAAAACTAATATTTCAGTGGGCCCCATTCAGTCACAGGGCAAGGAAGCACTCTCAGAGTAGCTGTCCTTTCCCTAGAGCATACACAATGGTGAAGTATAGGAATTACTCTTTTAAGGGAACACTGTGTTGTTGGATTTTCTTTCACTCTAGTCCCATGTTGGAATGCCAAAATATGTTGGGTTCTTTGGCTCATTGGTCTTTGGTGGCCTGCCGGCTCCCAAATAAATCATACATGGAGACTTATTCTTAATTTTAAATGTCAGGCTGAGCTTTGGCTATTTCTAGCAAGCTTTTCTTAACTTTCAAGTATCCCATCTGCCTTTTACCTCTGGGACTTTTTTCCTTTTTTCCTTCTGTATCTTTTACATTCACTCTTACTCTGTGGCTGGCCGTGGGCCTGGGTGCCTGGGTGCCTGGACCTGAGAATCATCCTTTCCTGGTTCTCTTTTCCTCTAGATTTCTCCTTCTATTCATCCTCTCTGCCTTCCATCCCCACCTACCCTTTCTCGTGCCTCACTATTGGCTGTTCAGCTCTCTATTGGACCATTAGGTATTTTACAGACATAGAAACAGCTTCAGAGAGTTAAACAAATGGAACATAAAGGAATGCAACACATCCTTGCATCATTAAACAAATGTTTCACAGCACGAGCAAATGTAACACACCTTAAAAAATATTCTACAACAGCACTTTTAGTCCCCCCTCCAGTAGCATACAGGGCCACTCCTATGCAGATTAGCAAGTCTACCCACTTTTCCAAAATATTCAGAAAAGCATAGTATGTCCTTCTCTTCTTCTATCTGTTGTCTAAGCATATTTTTCATTCTACTTGGGCTTCACCAACATTTTGGGTTCCTTATTCTTTCCTTAAAGCTCCCCTCCTCCCTGCCATGGGGCTGCTTGTCTGCAAAGTGTCTGACCTCCATGCTGGCATAAAAGGCACGGCTATTTTTCATTCTCTCCTCCGTTCTTAGCCACTGGGCAGCTGCTGAGATTTATAGCTTGATTGCCCTGGAAGTTTTTTCTTTTAAACTCTAATAATTTCATCCTTGAGCTTCTTGCATTTAAAACCATTTCTTAAATTCTTTTATTGATGAAAACCCAATAGGGGTCCTGATTTCCCATGAAATCACTACCCACTCTCATGTTCCATTTTTATTTCCTACACTTATCTCTCTTTAATTGCTTGTTTTTGCTGTGTCTGTAAGAAATCATTGTCCCAGATCACACCATAATGTTGGCTAACTATTGCACTTGTCTAGTAAGTCTGAATTTCTGGAAATTTAGAATTTGCACATTTAATTTACTAGACATCTGCTTTCTTCTTTTTATAGGTCCCACTACTTCCTCAGGATGAAAGAGTCTCTTGAGGCCTCCTGGGAGCTTTCTGTGAGATTCTCTTTCTTAGTAATGTTAGAAACTACAACCATAAAGCCTCACCAAGATGACTGCCTAAATGTTAGCTGAACAATGATGACAACAACGGGCGTGCTAATGTGGATGAGGGAAAGACCACAAGGCTTCAACACTACACAAAGAACTACAAGCCAATAAGGAATGCTGAGAGGGGGAGAGATGGTCTCCAGGGATGTGTGCACCAATTCACTATTCAGTACCAAATGGTCAGCCCTGAAAAAAATGCATAGAAGTAACACTATACAGACTGAGTATAGGTTCTTTTTATGTATTTGGAAACATATGTATATATTTTCATATATATATATAAATATATATATATTTCAAAACAGTTAACGAAAGAAGTTCATAAATTTGAGAGGAATTTATGGCTGAATAATACTCCACTGTGTATACACACACCACATCTGTTGATAAGCAGTGTGCCCATTCCATCTCTTAGCTATTGGATGTAGTGCCACAGCATCATGGCTTGATGGTTATGTCTCTAGTATTGACTTCACTTTCTTTGTGCACTACCCAGAATATGACAAATATTTTATATAATAATTTTATTTTTAGTTTTGATGAATCTCATACTGTCCTCTATAATGAATATTGGTAGAGTCCTTGCATCCCTACCAAGAGTGAATGAGAGCTCCTCACCACAGACTCAGAAAAATTGATTCTGGGAGCTATTTGATACCTCCAGAATTAACAAACTAACCCTGGGAGGGAAGAATCTTTCAATGTTTTCAAGATTCAAGCTGTCAAACTATCAAAATGTAGGATATGCTTAATATAAATCTTGGTAACTGTTCTATTGCTGTGACAAGAAATCATGAACATGGCAACTCATAAAAGAAAGCATTTAACTTGGGCTAGCTTACAGTTTCAGAGGTTTAGTCCAAGGAGCATGGGAGCACACAGGCCCACATAATGATGGAGGAATAGCTGAGGGTTCTATATCCTGATATGCAACAGGCTGTAGAAAGAGAAAGATACTGGTCCTGACTTGGGCTTTTGAAATCTCAAAGGGCACCCCCCAGTGACACACTTCCTCCAACTAAGCCACACATATTCCTTATAAGACACTGTTCCTAGTCCTTCCGGAGTAGAACTACTCCCTAAGGACCAAGTCTTCAATTACATGAGCCTACGTGGGGCATTCTTATTTAAACCATCGGAATGTATAATATGAAGGATATTTGGAGGCTAATAGGATATTCTATATGTTTTTGAATAGTGTTTATACATATGTAAGCAAATTTCAAATACATAAAACTGGGTCTCTAAAATTTGGGGGTTTTTATGGCTGTCATTTATACTTCAGGCAAAATATTTAATATAGTCAAAAAAAATGAGGAGAAACAGCTAAACATAGTGATGCGATGGTGTTGCTATTTGTTTGCAGTCCAAAAATAAAGGTGATCTAAAGATCAAAGGGCAAATGTACTCACTAGTTAACCAGAGGCCAGGCAATGGTGGCACATACCTTTAATCAAAGAACTTGGGAAAAGGAAGCAGGATGACCAGGAGTTCAAGGACACTCTGGGTTACATGAAATTGATCCAATCTACAAGAAAAGAGCCTAGTGTCAAAGCTCATGCCTTTAATCCCAGCACTTGGGACATCATGCCTTTGATCTCAGTACTTGGGAGGCACATGCCTTTAATCCCGGCACTTGGGAAGCAGAGATAGAAAGTGATAAGGCTGGGAAGAGAGAGGAATATAAGGTGGGAGGAGACAGGACCTTTCCCCACATTGGCCTGAGGACTTGGTAGTGGTAAGAAGTTGCTCTAGTGGCTGGCCCATTGGATCTTTCAGCATTTACCTGATATCTGAGTCTGGGATTTTTATTGTTAAGGCCAGTTAGAATTATTGCTACATGTAATATGAAAACAAGACGTGTGTCAGAGTTCTGGGAATGTGATGCCATGTGATGCTTCAAATATAGCTGTTTGTCATATATACTGAAAGTTTAAGGCATCAGAGCCCCATCAGTTACTTGTAGCATTAACAATATTCTTCCATGTTTATGTATATTAACATTGATCTATAACTCAAATTTGATTGTGGATTCAAAGTATGGAATACTATTGAATAACTCCGTGGGAAGAAACATTATGCAATATTATGATTTTCTACTCACTAATTAGTTACAATTCATCTAGAATGTGAATAAAAGTCTTAAGTTAACTTGGTTAACTGAGACAATCCTGGTTCTCAAGCACTTGCTTATGTGCACAAGTGCGAAAGTGTCACTTTGTGTTCCCTTAGTGTTTTCTGTCTGAGAGAGCTTTAACTGTTATCTTGACACATCCCACAATCACCTATGAGGGATTTCTTCAGATCACAATGGCTTGTGGGCATATTTTTAGATAATTGTCTAGATTGTTACTTTATGTAAGAGTGCCAAGCCCTCTGTAGGGCCACACTCCCAGGTCAACCTGGGCTTTATAAGAACACTAGCTGGGATAAGCCAATGAGAGCCAAACAGCAAGCAAGTGTTCTTCTAGCAACTTCTATTATCTGCTTGAGTTCCTGCCTGGACTCCTCAGTGATGGACAGTAACTTGCAAGGTGATATAAACCCTTCACACCTCTATGTTTCTTTGGGACAGAGTATACTATCACAGAACCATAAAGAAAACTGGAATCATTTCAAATACTCCTACTAAAAACTCTCCTTGTCCACTTTTTTCCTAAAAGTAGATAGGTTTTGTGAGAACAGTCCCTTAAACAGTCATACATTCTCAATTCTCTATTCCTAGACTTCTAGATGTGAATTCTCTAGTGTGCTATCTTCTATATTCCCTGCAGAGAATCTGTTCTGGTGATTTCTGTAGCTACAGAAGTTGGACTTTAGGTCTCTAATTATACAGACAAGCTGAATGACCCTTTCAAAAAGTGTTTGTAGGGGGGTTACATTATTCAAATGTAAATAATTGTCCCACCCACTGGTTTAATAAAAGTGCTGATTGGCCAAAGGCAGACAGGAAGTGTGGGCAAGGCTACCAGACTAAGAAGACTCTAGGAACAGTAAGAAAACAGCAGAATGCCAGAGAGAAACCAGAAGAAACAGAGGATAACTATGCTGCTCTGAGAAAAGGTACCGAGCCACATGGCTGAACAGGATAAGAGTCGTGGGTTAGATTAAGGGTAAAGAGTTAACAAGTTATATGCCTGGGCCTTCGGACAATCAGCCAAAAACTATTGTAAGCATCGCATCGTTTGTCTATGCAGGTCTGTGGGTCTGTGGGTCAAAACCTAGAAGCTAGGCCCAAAAGTCTGGGCCAGAAACCTCATACTACAAGTGTTTGGTACTAGAAATATTTTGGATTTAGGACTTTTTCAGATCTTAGAATATTTTTATATACAAAATGAGAAATCTTAGGGATGGGACCCAAAGCAAGCCAAAAATTTTACACACACACACACACACACACACACACACACACACACACACACACACACACACACGTTCTGTTGTAATATACAATATGAATAACTGCTTATAGTTTTAGAGAGTTAAGCCACAACCATCATGGCAGAAAGCAAACAGGCACAGTGCTGAACCAATAGCTAAGAGATTTGCATACTGATCCACAGGCAATTGCTACAAATAAGACTGTGACAAGTGTGAGCTTCAGAAATTTCAAAACCCATACCCAGTGACATACCTCCTCCAATAAAACCACACCTAAATCAAAAAGGCCACATCTCCTCCGTAATATTTCCACTAAGTGGAGACCAAGCATTCACATACATGAGCCTTTAGGCCATTCTCATTCAAACCACCACAGATGTTAATAGGATAAACTCTAACTGCAGAGTTGACTAGAAAACAAGCAAAATTCAGAACTATTCTGAGTAATTAAATAAGGAATCACCTAGATGTGGAAATAGGAATAAATTAATTTCCGTTCATGCAAAATTCTGTAGTGCTGTGCTGAGTAATAAGCAGAGAGCCTTGAAGGATGGTCCTTGGAAATTGATAGATAAGGAATATGGTCTTTATACGTTCATGATGGTAGAAGAAATAGAGACACAGAACCAAAGCGACGCCTATTCTCAAATGCATAAAATGGCCACTTGGCTAAGAAGGCTCTCACAAAATTAGGGACACTAGAAAGAGTCCAACTGGACACTCTGCTTCGGCCTCACCTCCTCTCTCTCCAAAACCAGTCTCTCTCCAAAAGGCCACTAAGTGGCAGCTCCTCCCCCAGAGCTACTCAAGACTGTACCTAAGGGTATTGGAGGTGTGGTCCCCAGTCTCTTCCCTCTTCCTCGCTCAGACCTTACTTCTGGGCGGCTTGAGAGTCACCAACGGAGCTTTGCTCATTAAACCTTGTCTTTTTATTGCAGCTTGATCTGGCTTATTGTGTCAGCCAAGAAACCTACTACCAGGAATCCAAAATACTTATCAGGAAGTGCAGTCACGTGACCACAGAGCCGGACCCTGCATCTGCACCACCACCGTGCACTTCTCATGCTTCTTGGCTACTTTTTCTATGCTTCTGCTGAAAACACCGGCTCCAAGTGAAATTCCTTTGGTGACATTAGGCTGATCGTTATTCTAGGGTGTTTTGTCGCACTGGCTTGCCACTCTGCAGAGAAGGCCTTTTGCATATAATCAGTTGTCACTGCTGATCTTATTACAACCTCTGACTTACGTCTCTGTCTCTTCTCTGGTTATGTTTCTTCTCATACATGTTCTGTCTCTGGCATGTTGTGTGTTGTAATAGAACATAGCAAAGATATGTGATGAAGCCAGATAATTTTGTCAATTTTATTGACTGAGTTATTTCCAATGACTGCAGGTTAATGGCCATTAAGTGTGCATTGCACTACAGAATTTGGATGCTTAAAGATCATTCTTCTTGTTTAATTTTTTAGGAAGTTTTATGATGCTCTTCTAGAATGTCAGGAATGTGTAAACTATCATGATAGTTACATTCAGCCACAACACATAATTATGTTACAATTTACAAACTCTTCTCAAGTTGCACAATGGATATGGAAAGATAAGAAGACAGGCAAATTAAAAGTTTAAAGACACCATTCCTATGTGTGATCCACACAGAGTCTAATCCCTTGGAACACCTTCTCTTTCTCACCATATCATATGTGTGCTCAGAGTCACTGATGAGAAGAAAAAGCAGATTATAAGCTATATTCTTACATATATGTTAGGAAGACATGGGCTGGGACTTCTGACACTAAATAAGGAGTCTGGAGGCCTTTTACCTTTTCACAGTAAGAAAGATAAAAAATAAAAAAAATTCCTCAAATTCTCTGGCAAATTGAACCCAAACAGCAAGTCTCTGCTTTTAGAATTAAAAAGAGACAGGAGCTGACCAGAACCACAACTTACTGGGAGAAGTACCTCAGAAGCAGAAATCTTTGCTTGAGTCAACAACATGGTAAGAAGATGCGATAAATAAAAAGCAGGTAGCTGGATGTTCAGGACACACAAATTTAAAATATTACACCCCTGATCTGCTAAAATGTCTGACAGGGGAAGTGAACCCATGCAAAAGCAGACACACAAAAGCTTTAATGATGGGCGAGAAGCCTGAAAAAAACAGCAGCAGACCCTTTCAAACCAGACACGCAGAGGAGAAGGACGTATGTGTTTAGGACAGAAGATTCAAGAATGGAGCAATGAAGAGGACGTAACAGACACATACAGATGGTAGGATTTGAAGGAAAGGGAGAGAGAACTACCAGAAACAATAACACTTGAGGTCTTCCTAGAACTATTCTAGACTGCAGACCAGGGGTCAAGAAACTTGGAGGACACTGAGGAGGATCAACATGGGAAAAAATGTATGCATACTGTATCTAAACTACATAAAGATCAAACATGGGAGGGTGATGGGAAGAAGTCAGAAGAAACAGAATCCATGTTAAATGCAGGGTGTGTGGGGCAGGCAGGGGAGGGGAGAGTTAAGAATCGCCTTGGACTGCAATGGAGACATTGGTTGAAAAAAAGTAGCTACCAGTCCAGAATTCCTTCCAAAGTGAATGAGAAATACTTGCTCAGGAAAACAAAAGATAAAGAACATTTTAAACTAAGAGAACTGCCTTGTAAGAAATTTTCCAAGAAACTACTCAGAAAACTTGAAAATGATGCAGATTGGACTCCAAACTACAAGAAGAATAAAAGGAGCAGAGCAAGGCTAGGGGAAAGAAAATGAAATATTTGATTCTTTGATTCTCACTCTCACACATAGCTATTTATTCAAAATAATAATAACAACACTTTGATGATTAAAGCTTATGTATAAATGAAACACATGCCAGAAAGGTAAAAAGAAACAGGAAGGAAGTAGGAAAAATATACTACACATACTGAGAGGAGAAATGTGGAACCATAAAAAATGCTCAGAACTAGAGAAAGCAGAAAAGAAGTGAGAACACAGGGAAAAGACCATATAGAATCAGACATCGTCAGAGGGGTCTATGGGAGCAAATTTCAGTGGGAAACACACATTCACATGTTCAAACTCTACACACACACACACCACACCCCTATCCACACATTCACACATCAACACACATGAAACTCAAATTCACAGATTCATGCACTACACATACTCACACATTCACATTCACATATCTACACATTAACACGTATGAAACTAATATACACCTTCATATCAGCCACATTTATACATTATACATATACAATATACATCTACTCATTCACATGTACATCATCTACATTCATACACTGGACGTATATATATATGCCCAGTGATACAGAACAAAGTATCACCTCTCAGAACATTTCCCTCTCTCTGCTCAGGCATTCAGGGTAGATACACTTTATCCTGCTCACTTTTATTTTTATACCATCATCTCTTTTTTGGTGTATTCAGAATTGAGGTCTTTATGCAACAAATCTGAGAAATCTGCATGATCCAGTCGATGTCAGTTTCCAACCAAGATGAAACCACTTTAATAATGATTTTTTGCCTAACATTTATCTCATTATGGTTTAATTCAACATTTGGTCATTATACAAATTAATTAAAAGTTGCAGCAAAGATTGGCCGAGCTTTAAAACTATATAACATATTAGGTAACTCATTTAAGTATAAAATATAATAGGTAACTCACTTATTTCTAAAACTATGGTATTTTCATAATCCATTCCTAACTTGGTGGTAGTAAAAATGCCCATGCCTATGTTGTTCACCTGGAATTCACTGTAAGCCATTTACCCATTTCTGAACCCAAAGCCTGGCTTTGCATGCTGGGTCAGTACTCTACCACTGAACTACAGCCTGAAAAATTGCTGGTCACTTTTGACAGGTGCCAAAATACTCTATCTAGCATCCATAAAAAGCAGCCAAATGAAAGGTCTAGGAATATAGAAATATAAAGTTATAAACCTAAAAATAAAACTAAGAGACATCAGCTCTGTCAGCTACTAAAAGTTAACTTTTTAACAGTTGGGTCTGCTTTACAGCCAGGTCCTCTGTCAACCAAAAAGAGGTTTACTTTAGCCTCCTTGCCCCTTACAACTAAAAACTGCCCTGGACAAAAGTCAGCTTCTAATAAATATGTCTGGGAAGACCACAGGGATACACAAATGCCAATTCTAAAAGTTTAACTTCAAAATTGTAAAAATTCATTTTTTCTGTGCCTGATGTGTCTACATGACCCCTAGCACTCATTCTCTGCCTGATGCTCATGTCTGCTATAGAAGGGTCTTTAAACCTGCCCCCTTTGCCACAGAATCACAACACTGGCTGTGGGCTCAGTTAACTTAGAAGCCTATTGTGTCCTATGATGAACCTCTATTTTTTTATTTTTCATTTTTTTTTAAAAAAAATAAAATTTACTTCTAATTTAGTCTTGGTATTCTGCCTCTCATTTTTTTTTGGGGGGGGGCCTAGGATCAAACACAGACATACCATATTTGGGCTATATACTTCTCTTAGGTAAATGATAAATAGAAATTAAAAACAAAAGGAAAGGAATGTGACTTTCTACGGAAGGAAAGGCAAGGGAGCCAGGTGAAGCACCCAAGAGACCCAAAGGTACAAAGAGCAGGTAATCAAAGTGGTTAGATTATATAAGGAAGAACATCTGGAGGAAGGACTTATGTGTGAATGCCTTTCTGTATGCTATGAATATCAATATTTAAATAAAGGAGCTGTTATGGCCCATGACAGGCACCATAGAAAAAGTAGGAGGGGAAATCACAACATAGGTAGGAGAAGCAGGGCGGAGTCAGATCAGACTGAGCCAGCTGCCAAAGAAGAAGCACACAAGGAGCACAGGTGAGCCACGGGCCACATGGCAGACAGATTAATGAGAATGGGTTGAGTTAATATGAAGGAGCTAGCTAGCAAGGTGCCTGCGCCATAGGCCAAACAGCATGAACTTAATATAAGTGTCTGAATCATTTCTGGGGACCTGATCAGCAGAGGTGGCTAAGGGGTCTGGGGCTGCAGGTCTGTGGGTTTGGACCTCTGGCTGCTCAGGACCAAGAAACCTCATTGCAACAAAGGGCAGCGCAGTTGCTGGGCTGGAGAAGTTTAGGGTAGGAGCAGAGTATACCAGCCAGAAGGACCATGCAACAGGTATAGACTGAGGGACACAGGGAAAGTCTGGAGGCCAGGTCTGCTTTGTCCAAGGGTTTTTATTAGACATCTCAGCCATTTGTGTGTGTGTGTGGGGGGGGGGGTGTTGAGACCTAACACTAGTGATGACTGAAGAGATGGTAACTGCAGAGATGATAGCTTTGTTGTAGTTCTCATTTGCTGTGTCCCAGGCTACTGTATTTAAGAACAACATGATGCCTGATGGCTCATGATCAACTGCACAAGGTGAAAGCTATAATTTGGGGGATGGATAGTAACAAAGAAGATGTTTAAATGGAGGCAAAGAGACATCTGACCATTTTACTATCTCCTGCTATGGCCCTGCCCCTAGGTTAAAGCTAATGTCATGGCTTCACATAGAAGAGTTCTAATGAGTGAACGCATTCAGAGGTCACCTTTCAAATACACAAATAACTACTCATACTCAGACTGCAGAGTTTGGGTTCTGTGAAAACCCACAAAAATATATAGACAATGTGGACATGATCACTTCTAGGTATGGTTGAGGAGAAGGTTTTTATTGTATAAATAAAGGGGAGAGTTTGGTCGGATGTTCTGAAGAGTTCAGAGTAGATATAACCCCCAGAATAGATTGGGCCATAAGAAGGAAGGGGGGTGGTCACAAGAGAAAGAGAAGAAAGAGAGAGGGAGATAAAAGATGACCAAAGGAGCAAAAAGAACCAAGAAAGAAGCTATGAGAGTACAGAGCCAAAAATGGCCAAGTTGTACAGAAAAAAAGAGAAGCTAGGAGAAGTGGATGAAAGTTAAGGGTAGCAGAGGCTTAGGGTTGGGGGTGGGTTAGAAGTGCCAGGTTAGAGGGAGTCAGGACTCTGTGACAGGTACTTGAAAATGTGCAGGTACAGGTACAGGAAATGAAGGGGTGGAAGAGGGCGACCCGATGGCCAGAGACCAACATCTGCTGCATGTCAGATAGCCATTTATTTGTCCAAGGGTATTCTTAGGACCTAACAGCAACAATTTACATGAGCTAAACATTAATTTATGAGTAAAAGGAACAAATTGGAAATTTCATAAGTTTAAGTTAGAAGTTTCTCTCTTGTCCCTTGCTAGTGATGAGGGTGGTGCGCTCTCCTGATGCTTCCACTAGATCACAGACACCAGGGAGGTGATCAATGTGCTATAGTTTTGTTTGTTGCTAAGCTATATAGCTAAGCTAGTTATATTTAATGCACTTTGACTAGCTGTTTTCCCACACTGTGAAGGGACATTTCTGTTTGCACAGAGAATTCTAAGATGTATCAGCCTGCTTAATGAAATGTGAAGAATACAGGAGGATTGAACCTGTCCTCTGACATATGACAATATTACAATGACAACAGCAGATATTACTATTGCAAAGACTACTCAAAAACAATAGAGTTATAAAACAAAAAGCTAGCGAAATAGGCTGGCCTGGGCCCTCCTATACAGTAAGGATAAAAGGGCTGAAAAAAAATAAGGGAAATATCACCCTTTCTAATAGCTGCAAATAGCACTATATGTCTTGGCATAACTCTAACCAAAGAAGTAGCAGACCTGTTTGACAAAAAGTTTAAGTCACTGAAGAAAGAAGTTGAAGAGGATATCATGAAATGGAAAGTTCTCCCATGCTTGTGGTTAGGTAGGATCAACATAGTAAAAATGGCAATTTTACCAAAGCAAGCTACAGATTCAATGCAATCCCCATCAAATACCAACATATTTTTTTACAGACTTGAAAGAACAATACTCAATTTCATATGGAATAACAGGAAACCAAGATTGCCAAAACAATCCTGCTCAATAAAGAACTTCAGGATGAATCACCATCCCTGACTTCAAGCTATACTATTGAGCCATAGTAATAGAAACAGCCTGGTACTGGCACAAAAACAGACTTGTGGATCAATGGAATCAAATAAAAGACCCAATATTAACCCCCACACCTATGAACACTTGATTTTTGAGAAAGAGGCCAAAAATATTCAATGGGAAAAAAGATAGTATCTTCCACAAATGGTGTTGGCATACCTGTATGGTAGGATGTAGAAAAATGCAAATAGATCCAAACATCACCCTTCACAGAACTCAAATCCAAGTGAATCAAAGACCTCAACATAAACACAGCTACACTGATCTTCATAGAAAAGAAAGTTGGAAATATCCTCCAACACACTGGCACAGGTGTCTACTTCCTAAATACAACACCAGTAGCACAGACACTAAGAACAACAATCAATAAGTGGGACCTCCTGAAACTGGGAAGTTTTGTAAGGCAAAGGACACAGTTAATAAGACAAAACGACGGCCTACAAAATTGGAAAAGATCTTCACCAACCCTACATCTGACAGAGGACTGATCTATAAAATATATAGAGAACTCAAAAAACTACAGCCCCAAAACTTAAATAACCCAATTAAAAATGGGGTTTAGAGCTAAAAAGTGAATTCTCAACAGAACAATTACAAATGGCTGAAAGGCACTTTAAAAATTGCTCAACATCTTTAGCAATCAGAGAAATGCAAATCAACATAAATTGAGATACCACCTTATACCTGTCAGAAGGGCTAAGATGAAAAACACAGATGACAGCCTATGCTGGAGAGGATGTGGAACAGGGGCAACACTCCTACATTGTTGGAGGCAGTGTAAACTTGCACAGCCACTCTGGAATGCAGTATGGTGGGTCCTCAGAAATCTGGGAGTCAATCTCCCAAAGGATCCAGTAATACCACTATTGGACATATACCCAAAGGATGCACATTCATACCCCAAAGGCATTAGCTTAACTATGTTCATAGCAGCATTATTAGCAATAACAAGAACGTAAAACAACCTAGATGCCCCTCAGCTGAAAATTTGACATATATATATATGTGTGTGTGTGTGTGTGTGTGTGTGTGTGTGTGTGTGTGTGTGTGTGTGTAGATCACCCTAAAATTTGCAAACAAATGGGTGGATTTGGAGAACATCCTCCTGAGGGAGGTATCACAAGTACATAAAGATAGGCACGGGATGTACCCACTCATAAGTAGACTTTAGACAATTACCAAAGAATACTCAAGCTGCAAACCACAACCCCTGAACAGCTTGGAATCATTAAGAACTTAAGAGAGACATGCAGAGATTCTCTTGGGAAGAGAAAACAGAGAAGATCTCCTTAGAAAACTGGGATCATAACGGTTGCAACCAAGAAAATTGGGAACAATTCATAAGAGGAGATGGTTGAGTGAGAAGAGCAACAAAGAAGGCGAAAAAAAGAGAAAGATATCTTGATAGAGGAAGACAAGGAGGGGTTGGAAAGAGGCCTGGTGCTAGGGAAACCTCCAGGAACTCACAGGATGTCCCTAGCTAGGTCTCCAACCAATAGTGGAGGGGGTGCCTAAACAGGACTTCCCCTATAAACAAATGAGTAAGCACCCTAAGTGTCATCACAGAACCTACATCCAACGAAGAATAAAGGTAGAGGCAGAGATGCATGGCTGAGCTCTGGGCAGAGCTCCTGGCCCAGCTGAGAGCAGGGGAGGAGAGTCTGTATGAGCAAGGGGTAAGGTTTATGAGGAAAATTCCTACAGTGATAGCTATCTGGAGCTCTGGAGAACTCACTGAAACAAGAACAGGCACTGGGGAACCATCAGGAAAAGGAGCTAGGCTCTCCAAGTGTAGGCAACTGTTGATTGGCATGGGCAATATGTGGAGCCTCTAGGGGTGGGATCAGACTGTGTTCCTGTGCATGGTCTGGCACTTGGAGTCCATTCCCTGCAGAGGAACACCTGATCCAGTCTCATTGGGATGAGGAAATCGGGCTTGCCTGGAGTGGATGTCCTGAGCTGACCCACCTTGGGACTTCTTGCCGTTTTGGGTGAGGGGATGGAGAATGGGGAGCAGGGGCAGCTGAAGGCTGACTGGGAGGGATCGGGAGAAGAAAAGGAAGGGGGATCAGGGGGATACATGGATGAAAAAGATTTTGTTATTAAAAAAATAAAATGAACATACAAAAAAAGAGCAGACTATATCTTAAAAGATGATCCAACAGAAGATGAGTGTAAAATTGTAGTGGCCAGGGACTAGAGATATAAGAAGGGGAAAGGCTAATCAGTGGGTACTAAATGACAGCTAGAAGTATAAGGTATTTTCGGGTACAGATAATGAAAATCCAGAGCAGAAGAAAGGATTTTTAATGTTTTGCCAAAAATAAATATTAAGTGTTTGAAGAGAAAGATATTTCCAACCCAATTTAAATATCAGACATTATATGTGCAAGTATATTAGGAGGGACAATTTTAAGTTTTGGTAATCAGTTAAACTCAAAAATTAAAAATAAATTGTAGACAATCAAGTGAGGCTTTAAGGAGTACTTTTCTGTGAATTAAGTGTGGCTGTTGCTCAATTATGTAAAAATGGAAAAAAAAAGAACTGAAAACATGATCTCAAACTCCATTTTGATATATTAGCTTAACTATTACTTTTTCCTAGAAGAAAACAATAAATTCTAAGAGCACTCATATATAGCCTATATAAAGCCAGTTAGGCTAAGAGGCAAGTCTGTAATCTAGAAGCCCTATAGTGAGATGGGAAGGTGAGGCAGGAGAACCTTCAGAGGCTCATGAGTCAGCTAGTCTGCTATAAGCAGCAAAACAGGAAAGTTTCCATCTCAAAGAAGCTGAAAAGCAAGAACTTAGGTCTTCATTTGACCTCCACACATGTGGTATAGTGCCAGCACAACAGTATTCACACACATAAATGCACACACACCTCATACTGCACACACAAGATGTGAATGAATATAATTCTTGGGTCCTATTTTGTTGCTAAAGTGTATTGGAACAGAATATTAGTATACATGTGGTGACAAATTCATTATGAATGACCTTGAAAAACTGAGATGTAGAGTTATTAGAGATACACAAAAGGGGATCACAAATCACCAAAATGAACTGATGTATAGCGTGCCTCTGGCACTTCATCATTAGCAACCCGAAGAAACCACTTAACCATAACTATGAAGGGTGCCCCTGTGCTGTAATTTGCATTATTAACAAGGCTTCATCAGCACTGTGGCAATAAACTATAAGGGTAGAGAGAGGTCATTGTTGTAAGAGGCAGATTCTCCTTCTAACAACCAACTATTATTTCCCAGTGGCCATTGCTCTCCAGGATTTACTGACCAGATTACCTGCAACTTCCCACCGGTGAGTAAACAGAACTGGTGACTTATTTCACCTCTGGATCACTGTTGCATGTTTTTAAGATGTAAAAATAATTCTAGAATGTTCAGTGTCAGGTCAAAGAGAAGCAGAAAATGTTGATATTTTACCAATGATTAATGGATAGTCTGGTCCTGGGGCAAAGATTAAAATGTGGTTTAAACAGAAGCCTTTTCCATGAAATGTGCTTCTAATTTTGTTCAGAGCTTCAGACAATGGGACTGAGCTGAAAGCACAGAACTACCGTGTTACTGTGGAGATGAGTGATGCCCTCGACTCTAGAGACATTTCAACCTCTGCAGCTTGTAAGGTTTAGCTTTTCTTCTCAGTTTCCAGACAAATCCCCCAACTGAGAATGAGCACCAGGTAGCAGTGAGTGTCAGATTTGCCATTCGCATGGCGAGTTTCTCCATTTACAGAATACACATGTAGACTTATACCCATGTCTTTGGTCACTCCTGGGAAAAAGATTTCAATCTCTATAGCAGCCACTAATGGCAACCATGCGCATGCAAATCCCCATGTTCAGTGAACTCAGGCAGTAATGTGCTTGAGGACCCACTTCACTTTGCTTTTCCCAGGTATTTTGTACATTATTAAATTTTGTTGTGGGCTTGTTTTATTAAATATGACTGATGGAGAAAAAACTATGTAGTTGAATTAAACAAGCTGCTAATTAAGGGGAGTTTTTATTTCTCTTCAAAAGTGATTTCTAGGCAAAGCAGGTTGTATCATCAAGCCTATGAATACCATGATCACAATACTTATGACCCAGAACAGCAAATGGTCTCTTCCTTAACTCAGGTCTCAAGTTTCACCGAGTTTGCTATTTCCAATGCATTTGCTTCTGGTAGACATTTAAGCCTGGATCTGCTTTTGATAAGTCGAAGAGCGGATAGTTAGGGAGCATTACAGAAGCATTCTGCTGCATTCCACCAATTACGTTGTAAGTTATGGCTTCACACAGCACCTGGGGAAGAACAGCAGAGGGGACATGGCACCCTTGATCTCTCACACAGAAGGATGTAAGAAGAGGACCAGGATGTTCTCTCTGCAGGCACAGCTGCACTATGACTTCATATACAGCAGGTATAAGTTCAGACACAAGAGAAAGTACGATTGAAAAACTAAAATGCTGGGGGTGGAGGGAAAGTTACATTTAAAAAAATTATGAGCCAATGAGAAGAATTAAAGTCAAGCCTTGGGGAATCTGAATGGCTAATATTTGACCTTTCTAGTCTATTCAAGACTACCCCACATACTAGACTCCTTCAGCTTTGGTCTTCCTCGGTGGAGAACTCAGAGCATAAAGAAGTCAGACTGGTCACTCACTCTGTGCCTCCCCATCCCAGTCACATTTTTGACACCGTAGCAAATGCCTGACATAATCAACTTTCAGAGAGAAATGGTGATTTTGGCTCACAGCTGTGAAGACTTCAGTCCACTAATAATAGCCCTGTTGCTTTGCAACCGGCAATGAAGCCATATGTCAAGCTAGAAACACGTGGCAGAGAAAATCTTTTCACCTCACAGCCAGGACACAGAAGAGAATAAACGTAGTGAGGGATCTGCTCTCCTCTTTAAGGCAGCTCTCAATGTTAAGTCCACAGCACTTAATGGACCCAGCATCTCCCAATAGCACACAAGCTTGAACTTAGCTGTAACACTGAGGGACATTTACAATCAAACGGCCCTCTGGTTGCCTGTGTTGCCACACAACTCCTGTAACTCTAGAACAAATTCATTTGCTTACTTTCTAATGCAGATGGTATCTGGGCTCACATTGCAAGTCCTTGAAACAAAGGCTACAGGCTACATCACTGTGCTTTCAAAGTTCGAGGCAATGTCTATCCTAAAAGTCTGTGAAGGCTCATTAAGAGCCTGTGGAGTCCTAACCAATGCCATGGTTACTATGAGTGCAAGGTAAACTCATACAGTATCAGCATGATCATATCTATTTCCATTATACAATAATGTTCTTGAAATACAGTTGCTCCCCTGGTGAGGATGATCTCTCTCTCTCTCTCTCTCTCTCTCTCTCTCTCTCTCTCTCTCTCTCTCTCTCTCTCTCTCTCTCTCCACACATACACACGTGTGCACACACACAGATACAGACAGAGAGAGACAGAGACAAAGAGACAAACAGAGACACACAGAGATCGATAGAATGCTTTAAGGTTTCTAGCTCTATCAGCTTTCCAGTGGTAACATTTAGGAATAAGTTTAAAATGTAGATTCTAGATGGACAGTGGCCTTCTTGTCTTCATTGCCTTTGTCTTGTGAAACTCCCACCAGGACCTTGGTCAACATGTGTAGAAATAGCCTTTCCCCTAGATCTAAAGGCAGATGGCCCATTGTATCAGAGCCTTTTCTGTCCCATTTCTTGCTATTGTGGGACCTGAAGAAGTGTCAGGGACAATAATCTTAAAGGTGTCCTGATTCCACTGGAGGAGAAAAAGAGAAAACCAGATTTAGAAGGGAGACAGACCTAAGAAGAGGAATCAGTGCTATCCTGACATCTTCTGTTTGTCCTTTCAGATAAATATTGCCTATTACAGTGATCAGGTTTTTACCTCAGATCTGTCTATCGTTGGTTATGTAAATGAAGGAAAGCTGAGAATCTTTGTGATTCCACATGGACTATGGTAGATGTACTATTAATGCATGGTTAGGTGGCTAAAATTTAAATATTAAAACACACAGGAATTATAAAAGTAGAAGAAGGTAAGGAATCCCGTATAGATGACTGCTAAAGGTACCAATAGATAGTGATGCGGGAATATAAAGAGACATTGATGACCATTTCAAGATCAAGCTAGCCAAAAGCCAGAAGCCGGGAGAGGTGGGCTTGAGCCCCTATTCTCTATACTGCTTTTCTGTGTGGTGCAACAACACACATCACAGAAGCAATTTAGGAAGGAAGAGTTTATTTTGACTCACAGCTCAAGGTTTCAGTCCATCAAGGCAGAGAGGCAAGGGAATAGGAGCATGAAGCAGCTGGTCACATCGTTTCCACAGTCGGGATGAAAAGAGTGATGAATGATGTAGCTTAGGACTCTTTTTCATTCACTCTATACCCCTGTCCATGTAACAGCATCACACACATTTAGGATGAGGCTTCCCATCTCTATTAACCTAATATATAAAATCTCTCACAGATCATGACCAGAGATTTATTTCCATAGTGATTTTAAATCCTGGCAAATTGACATCACTACTAATCACAATTCCACCCATTGCCAACCTGATATTCAAACACATAGTTATATGCCATGGTCTGTTGCACGAAAAAAAGGAAACTCAGGGATAGATCTCTGAGAAAGTCGGAGGTATTAGAGAGAGCAAACACCACAGTCAGATCTCACCCAGCTGTCTTCCAGCTTCCTCAGCCTCACTCTTCCTGGCTTCTTCTGCCTGCTCTGTCTTTCTACTCCTGTCTTAAATACTCTCTTTGCTCAGTTAAGGCATGGCCTCACCACTGACTGCCTGGGAGCCTGGAACTCCTTCTACAACCTAAAACTACCTCAAACTCAGTTTGGATTAAGGGATGATACTCCCTGTGCTGGGATTAAAGGTGTGAATCACCACTCTCTGATCCTCCTAGACTGACTATGGGTAGATCCCTCTGATGTCTCTGAAACTTTTGAATCTTTTATTAAATCCCCACAATGGTCAATTTCTAAATTGAGTCAATAACAAGATCATCATTTGGCATGCATGATGTAACTGTCCCATGTACACTTGAAACTAAACCATTTTTTCCCCATAGAGACAGCAAAGTTCTTTGAAAAATGCCTTTTCTTTTGGAACCCCATTACTTAAAAATGATGACATATGTTTACATCACATAACTCTTCAATCAGGATTATAAATGGTAAAGAGATAGAGAGAAGCTGATATATGTGTGTTTATGCACAAACATATTTTTAACAAGGCAGGGAAGAAACATTCTTTGCAACTGCAAACCTCATGCTGCAAAGTGGTCACAGAAACTCAGCTGATATTTATAACTACCTTCTACTTCTCTAGCCACCTCCCCCCAATTCTGCGTTTCTTTCACCTTGAATACATTGGTAAACTTGCTTTATGTATAATTAGCAGTTGTTATATACACTCATGATTAAGAAAATCTTTAAAGTCATTGGCTCCAAGGCAATCAAACTGCAGAGAAGATGATATAAAACAGATAATTCTGAACATCCTGGTCTCCTCCTTCCTGCCCTCTGTGAGTCTCTGAGGAAATTATTCTCAATGTTAGTAAAGACATAAAACTTATCACCTTATATACAGAAAGAAAATGCATGTAAATGTCTTATTTGAATGGAGCCTCAGTTTTCCGAATGAGATTTCGATGGAATTTCCAATTACAGTCATAGCTCAATATTTCACACATGCATATCTTCAAGCAGTTTTCTCACCCGTGATTGGATGGCTAGTTGTCCTGGCAACACAACAGTTCCCCATTGTTAGGCAGTATAAAGCAGTGTACCCCCTGGGACATGCAGAGATACAGCCTGACCTATGAGATCATACTAACAGAAACGCATGGCCATGCAGTACCCGAGAGTAAATTAGTCTGTGACAGCCATGTGTATTTTGAAGACAAAGACTGTCTTCTCTAATTTGAAGCAATTTGTGTACTTTGCTTCCCACTTGAAATATATAAAAACCTGAACAGATTTTCATAATGCAAGTTTAATAGAATGACAGATTCTAGTTCCTAAAAGCTTTACTTAGGCCATTGTGCGCATACTTAATGCGCAATTTCTAGTGCACACCATGATACTGTCAAACAAAGAAGCAGAAAGATACACTCCTAAGAATAATGCTGTTTACTTGTGAAAAATGGCATTGCAATGAAAATAAATGTGTCATATGAAGCTATGAACATATTCAGAGACTGAGGTAAGTGTGGGAGTGGTGTAAAGGCAAACATAGGCTTGTGTAAGTTTTTTGTTGATACAATTATCCATAGCCACAGAGACGAGAGAGATGTCCCACAGGTTCAGGTTATCGGCTATTCTTACTGAAGACCCAGGTGTGATTCCTAGCACTTGAATGGCAGGTTACAACTGCCTATAACTCCTTTCGAAGGATCCAATACTCTCTTCTGGCTTCTATGAGTACCAGGCTTGTACATAGTGGAAATGCATACATACAAGCAAAACAAGTTATAAAAGCCTGAGATGGCCTTTTGGCAAATCTGCAATTCAGGCACTTGTTGTGACAGTAACTACTGGGAGCATGTCAATGTATATCACTGTCTCAGAACCCCCAGAGCAATTGATATGTATTTTTTCTAGGGTTAACACAGCTGAAAGCTTACACAACACTGTGTTCTTAGGTCTTCATTGTTCTCTGTCACCACTCCACTCCTTGCATCCGGGAACTACTAAGATGTGGCACAAAACTGACAAGAGATGAGACAAGAAAGGGCCCCTCTGAGATAGGGAGGATATTGGAAGAAAGAAGGAAGGTGGAATGGCTTTCCTGGGAGATTATAGGCTCGCTGGAATGGCTTTCCTGGGAGATTATAGGCTCGAGCTATGCATAGAAAGCAAACATCAACATGATCTTGGACTCTTAACAAAATTTCTACTGTGTGTTAGGATGAGCTGATACATGGCTGGGAATGGCACATGGGATGCAGCTGGTACCCTGCTAAAGATATAAATAAAGCCACTGGCTCAAGACCTCTGCCAAAACCAGCTCAAATCTTCAGATGCTCCCCAACTTGGGACTATAGGGAAGTGTACACTATTTACCAAGCCATCAGATATGTGCATTTCTCCAGAGCTGCCTCGCTTCTCTCTGCTTTCATGAGATGCTTCTCACTTGTGTTTAAGTGCTGCCACTTGGGCTCTTCTACTGTCTCTGGTTCTCTCCCCATGTAGGTTCACAGCCATAGAATTGCTGGAGATGGCTATTGCTGACAAGCAAAAGAGCCTCCTGGCACTTTCTACACTCCTAATCCTGTAGAGTCCAGGAAGAGAAGTTGATCCATCATGTGTCAATGCTTTAACTATGACCCATTTCCTATTGCACTGTTTCCATTGCTAGGGACCTAGAAAAGGCTCTGCAGTTGAGTTTCTGTTCAGAAACCTCTGCTTCTGTCATATACCCTCCCCAAGTACTCTCATCTCCATCATAAGTATTTATACATTCAGTGAAATCATCTTCACAAAGCACCCAGAAGGATGGCTCTCTGTGGGTAATAGCCATCTTTAGATGGTTTGGTTGCCACCCAGCCGGATGCCATCAGTTTCATCTAACATGATACCCATAAGAACATGATCTTATCCATCATAGGAGTTACTTTTACACATGAGATGACATAAAAAATTAGGGTAAGTCTGAGGATGAGGGAGAGATAGACCTCTGAGCTACCATCCTTGTCTCACAGACTAGTTTTGAAGAAAAGGAACTAAGAGGCAATATTCAGAATTAAAGCCCAAGTCTGTGCTCAGAAAGTGGGGCTCAGCTCTTGAGCTTGGTTGGTAAGAATGACTACCCTACCACTTAAAAGGCCCAGATCAGTGGTTACCTTTACTCTGTGTTGTTCAGCTCAATTAACTAAAACTCTTATGTTCAGGCTTTCACAAAGGCCTCTAGAAGTATGCTTATTTTAAAATATTTCATGTGTTGCAGCTCAAAGAAAATTCTATCATGAGCCCACACTTCTCTACCAGTTATTGTCACACTCACTGTGATGATCAATCTCTGAAATCTTAATTGTTTCATGGGCTTTGTGATACCAAAGATTGGCCACTTTGTAGGCCAATTTCTTGTATGTGCACCAGGTTCAGGTTTCCACCTAAGCAAGCACAAAAGTAAGCGTTGGCAGCTCTGCCTTAGGCTCTCACTGGACATGACTTCTGTGGTAGAGAAGCTGCTCCCCATCTTCACTGTCAATATGACTGGGTTTCAAGTCAGTATGGAAACACTGCTCATGGTGTATCTGCACAGTTGCATCCAGAAATGTTTGACTGAGAATACCATGAGTGGCACCATCCAAAAGGCTGGGCTTCTAGATGGAATAGAGAGTGGAAAAGGAGCTGAGACCCAGCAGTCACTCTTTGCTTTATGACCACAGACACAATGTGACCAGCTGCCTGCTCCTGGTGTCATGCTTTTTCCATTACAATAGACTGTACTCTCAAATGCTGAGAAACAAAGAAGCAAATGAACAAAAACCTTTCTTAATTTGCTTCTGTGAGGTATTTTGTCACAGCAATGAGTGACCTAACACATCCTTCTAAATGTCTCCTATTGCCAGGAGGAAGGACACTGGTTCCCAGCTGTACATGTTGCTGGCTTGTCTAAGTTTCAGAAGACAGATGTGCAGAGTGATCTGCCACCCAGAGACACCAGGAGGCCTGCCTCAGAAGAGCCTCAATTCTGGGCTCTTCTGAGGCAATGCCACAGCTGCCTCTACTTAAGGAGAACTAGTCCACTTTGCCTTCTACCAAGCCTTGCTTTCCTAAAGGTAACTCTAAAACACAATCCCAAGCGAGCTTCTCCCAGTGGGTTTTTGTACAACAGTCTCAGCAGAGGTATGTCTATTTGTGATCTGTTGTTTTTGCTTTTAATTGTGAGTCAGATAATTTTTTCCTGTTTTTTATATATATTCTAGGTTTATAAAATTTTAGTGCCCATGCAAATGCATGCACATGCACACACACTTGTACATATATGCATACAATGTGTGTGTGTGTGTGTGTGTGTGTGTGTGTGTGTGTGTGTGTGTGTGTGTGTGTGTGTGTGTGTGTCTGAGGCCACAAGATGGGATAGAATCCCTTGGAGCTGGAGTTACAGGCAGTTATGACTGAGGCTTGACTCAGATTCTCTGCAAGAGTATCAATTATGCTTAACTGCTGAGCCATACCTCACCAGGCTCCTATACCTCAATTTTAAGGTGTTATTGATTTCCTGTGCCCAGTGGCCCTGGAATCTCATCAGATGGGACTTCCTAATAGAGACTAAGGACCTCCCTCTGCATTTCTCACCTCTTTATGTGTATAGATCTTCTTCAGCCTTTTTTTTTCATGAGACATTCGGGAAATACTGGGTGGCCTCTTTTTATAAGATAGAGCTTAGGACAATCAGTACTGGGTAGTGATGAGTTCTGGCTATATGTGCAAGGAAAATCTTAGATGTGGATAGAAAAGTCCTTGGAAACTGCTGGAAACATCACAGAAAACTCAGCAAGATACAGACCATTAATGAATTATGAATGATTTCATAAGCAAGCCCTTAAAACTGAGGTTATTGAAAATGCCTCTAAAATTTATAGGAAGACATGGACATGAGTTCATATTTTTTCTCAATTGTTGCTTTTCAAGATAATTATTTGCTTTACTCACATCCAGTGTCCAAGCCCTGGGAACTCAAAGGATCAGAGGTTACATCTGACACATCTCTGATGAGTCACTGTGGAGATGCTTATTTGAAACACTAAAATCATGGTGAAAAGGGGAAGCCAGCTAGCTAGTAACAGTGACAACAATTTATATCTGAGTGCTTCCATTAAGCACCTAAAGAGGATGCTAGCATTAAGTTCCTAGATCTTAAGTAATAGATACTGAACAGAACATACAGCAGAATAAGGAGCTTTGGTGACAGTTCCGCTCCCTATTACATGACAAAATTGCCAAAGGAAAATCCAATTGAAGCTATTTTTAAAAACTAGTTATAAAGTTAGGATGTGCCTACTAATGCCTGAGTTATTAATATGTTTTTCTTAGTCCCAAACTAGCATCTCAAGAGTTTCCTCTGTCTGCTTTGTTTTGCCATCTCCATAGCCTGGTTGAGCTGCATCCCATCTCTAATTTTATGACTGAGCAGATGAAACCTGTTGGGGCATCTACTCATGCAAAGCTTGTCTTGAAGCTCCCATCTAGCTTCTGCATGGCAGTCTAAATCTGTCATTACAATAATGTAAGTTTCTAGGTGTTTACAATGAAGAACAAGATGGAGCGACAGTCATGGAAGCTGACCTCTGTCCTCTGTTTCTGTGTTTGTAATAGTATTTGCATACATATGAGCTGAGAAAGTTGACCTACTGAAAGGCACTCCACAGCTTCAAGGTCATCCAATCTTGCCCCAAATTCATGTGAGCAAATAGCAAATGATTAATGTGTAGGTCATCATCATTAAAAACAACATGTATAAAACTGAGAAGATGATATGTAAAATATACACATGCATATTCATTTAAAGTTGATCTTTCTCAGAAGAGAATGGAAGGACATGAAGACACATCAGTTAAATAAGCCAGGGAATTAATAACAGGGAATTATAATCATCTCAGAAATGTTCAAATAACAATGAATGGGAAATCTTGTAAAGAGGCTTAATTTGCACATCATCTTCTGTTAGCATGACATTAGCTGATGACTGAACCCAGAGAAAACAAGTGACATCTCTATAAAAGCAGATTAGCCTAAAAGAACTGCTTGCCTCTTCCTTATACACTTTATCCACTGCCTTCGTTAAAAGACCACTCACTTATGTGTGACCTAAGGACACCACATCCTTTCAGACAGAAGGGAATGTGTGCTATCTTTTCATGCGGGGAGGAGGGGGCTTATGAGGGCGACAGGTCCAAGCATTTCATTTGTCTACAGTTGCTCCATTTAATTGGGTGAACATTTACACAGAAATCTTCTGGGGTTCTATTGTAGCTTCTATAGTGCTGAAGCAATATGGCAACCTGGCTAGAACTCAGGGAGGGAAGGAAAGAGTTTGTTTGAGCTTACAACTTATAATATCTGACTGAGAGAAGTTAAGGCAGAAATTCAAGGGCTATTTCATATAGCATTATATCTGCCCAATGAACTTGCTTCAGCAAGTAAGTATAGCAGGAATTGAGGTAGGTTCTGCTTGTTGATTCACACAGGCCTATGTCCATCTGGCTTTCTTACACAACTACAATCTGTCTTTTCAGGGAATGGTACCACCCCGAGTGGGTTGGGCCTTTCAATTAACAGTCACAACAATTCCCAACAGAAGTGCTTACAGGTCCATCTGATCTAGTTAATTCCTCAGTAGAGGCTCTTTCAAATGATGGTAGGCTGTGTGAAGTCAAGAGTTTAAACTAACCAAGGCCGGCTCTTTGAGCCATTTTCTCCATGTTAAAATGCTATTTGGAGAAAATGTTGATCCAGTCCCAAATTTTTAGTGGTATCTACTGAAAATAAATTAATTCAATATTCCAAGAATCAGCTTTGGCTTTCTTTTACTTCTAGGGTATTATAGTTGTCCTTTTTTTTTTTTTTTTGGCTGCTGCTGTTCAAAGTTCCTGATACTGAATTACATATAAAAAGCGAGGCTTATTTAGCTCATGGTGTTGGAGAATGGTGTCTGTTCACTCTCTGCTGAGGGTCTCATGGGTAGATACCACAATGAAAAGATCATTTGCAAAAGAGAGATCACGATCACAAGACAAGGCAGGAGGCCAGAGGGATTCGGGGACTAGCTTAAGTTTGCTTTTTCTTTCCTTCTTTGTCCCCTCCTTTTAAATAACTCACTCTATTGGGAAGTAACCAGAGACCAGAAGAACTACACTAGTGTCACTGAAGTGGTGATGCCCCCTTTGACTTAATTAAGCTCTATTAGGCCTCACCTCTTAAAGGTTCCACATGATGCCATCACTGCAGTGAGAACAAAGCAAGCAGCATATGGGCTTTGGGGTACACAATCAAATTGTAGCCAGCCTCGGGCAGGCACCACTTACATAAGTAAGCATTAGCACTCAAGCCTGAGAAAGGAGCTGTAACAGGAACTGCAACATTTGTCAAGACCTCAGATAACACGCTAGAATCCAAAGCAGAGCTGGGAGCGACTGTTCCTAATAGTTAAGAATAGCACACAGCTGTTCTCTGCAAATTTCTGGAGTCCCACACCATGGACAAAAGAGGATTTGCCTGCCTGTGCTCCAGCCCAGTGAGAAGGCACACCAATATCACAGTCACATCCCACCACCGGTACAGAAAGGCCACCCTTTCTTAGTACTGGGCTACAACAGTGATGCAAGGGATTTCATTGTACTACCTCCTGTTCCTAGGCAACTAAGGCCTCTAGTCAGTCGGAACTATAGCCCCAGTTAACTGTTCATGGAAAGTGAACCCTTGAGTCATTAACAAGGATGGAAAGATCATCCCACAAACTTATTTAGAAACAAAAGAAACACTCACATTGTATCAAATACTATACAGGTACCTGGACCCTTGAAGCTTTCCGGAGAGCAAGCAGACTGTAAGTAGGGCAGGACGGCAAAGCCAGCTCTCTGATACTTGATGACTGCGGCCCTACATTAACACATCCCTGGCCTCTAATCAAGGTCTTTCTCATTCTTCTCATCTATTAAATGCAACATATTAGCCGAGCCCACTTTCTTGTAGTACAAGGACCTTCTCCCTTTGATGATTTTTGAGAATAGACTCCTTGCTTTATCTGGTAGGACCCAAGCCTATTTCTTTAGATTCCCACTTAAAGCTCCCACTGGGATGAGCTTTTACTCAGTTATCTTTCTGTGGACCTAACCTTTGTTCCCTTTGATCCCTAAAGTCCCAGGAGTTATGTTTCATGTTGTTTTCACTGAATCCTAAACAAGAACCAGCTTGATACAGACAGAACTTTATTAAGTGGGTTTTCACATTTTGAAGGTACAGTCACTCATGGCATGGTCAAGCATGACACTTGAATGTACAATCACTCATGGCATGGTCAAGCATGACACTTGAAAGTACAGTCGCTCATGGCATGATCAAGCATAACACTTGAAGGTACAGTCGCTCATGGCACGATCAAGCATGACACTTGAAGGTACAGTTGCTCGTGGCACGATCAAGCATGACACTTGAAGGTACAGTCGCTCATGGCACGATCAAGCATGACACTTGAAGGTACAGTCACTCATGGCATGGTCAAGCATGACACTTAGCTTGTTTTCTCATTTTTTTATTCTTTAACTTTCTTTTTATTTATTCTTTATGTCCTTCAAATCATGCATCTCGATCCCATTCATTTCCCATCCTTTTGCATCTGCCCTCTGCCCTTGCAACCTCCCCTCCAAAATAAAATAAAATTTAAAGAAAAAAATCTTGTCATTGAAGCTGTAAAAGTGTAGCCTTTAGTCCATATATCCTTACTTGCACATGTTCATTGCTAAGAGTCACTGGACTAGTTTGAGGCTTCTGGTTCTGCTATACTATCAATGCTGAGCCTTCACTGGGACTCCTCTTGGCTATCCTGTTGTTGCTCTGTATTGTGGAGATTCTGCAGCTTTGAGTCTGCAGGGCCTGCCCTTCACATGCTCCTGCAGATCAGGGAGATGGAGTGGGTGTTAGGGTGAGCCAAGTCATAACCCTGGTTCTGGGCCTAGGTAGTTGCAGGGTTGGTCAGTCCATCAGTTGTCCCTTGTCCTCACTATCAGGGTGAGCTCTCCACTAAGGGACAGGCCAGTTCTCCTGCTTTCCCACTCATAGGGGTTGCTCTCCCATACCTACACCTTCAGGACCAGCTCTACTGTGTTGCCCAGGCAAGGTGTAGGGGCCACTCTCACAGTACTGCAGCTGGTGAGGGGCAGGGACAGCTCCTCCACTCTTATGTCCTCAGGGTCAGCTCTCCCATCTGCCACAGGTAGTGGTGGGGAGGGCAGTATTTCTGCCCACACAACCATATGGCAGATGAGGGGTGAGGCCAGATCTCCCATGCTCATGTTCTTGCCTGCACCCATATCAATAGTGTCACCTCTATTGAGCTGCCCAGAACCTTCTTTCTTTTTTTAGGTCCTTGAATTCCAGTCCTCAGGATAGAACTACCCTACATTCAGGATGAGTCTTCCCTCCCAGAAGTTAATCTTGTCATGGAATGGTCCTCACTTCAAAGATGTGCCTCACTAATACCCTAAGTGTTTCTTAACCCAATCAATCAGAATTTCAAAATTAGCCATGACAGCACCCTTGGTCCAGAGCCAGGCAAGAGTTCTGAATTTCTGCAGCAATCTTCAAACCTCTCATGGGTCACCTTTGAAGCAAGGTTCTCAGTTTCAGTAGAAAGCAGCTGTCCCTTGCAAAGGAACACTTATGCAGCCATGTTGGAGGTAACAAGCAGTTTAAAGCTGTATTTAATAAAATAGCACTGACCTATCACTTGGGCCCACAGGTAAGCTATGCAGGATGAGTCTGGCACTTTCTCTGTGTTTGTTTACTTTCAGTCAGAATCTTGTTCCCTGATCTGCCCACATGGGAACAAGCAGCCTCATGCCACGGATATCACAGCCATATTTTATTCCCCATGTTTGGTTGTGCCATGATAGACTTTAAAGTGTGAGTCACAGAAAGTTCTGTATTTATTAAGCTGGTTCTTGTTACAGAAACATGAAGCATAACACAGGGAGTTTTTATCTATTTAACCTGTCTCTTTCTCTTTAAAGCTAAAGGCAGTGAAATAAATTGCAGCTCTAACCTAACAGTTGCTTTGACTTCGAGGAATAGTAAATCATGCCCAGGACCAACACACTCACAAGAAGGGGACAAGTATCTGTGATGAAGAGGCCATAACCTGGAGCACACCAAGTAGATCGCTCCCCTCAAGTCATTACCAAGCTAAAATTTATCTGATTGTGTCATTTGTAGACCAGAAGACTACCAAGTTTTGTGTGTTTATTTTGAATCCTTCTGGTTTGGTCAATGTGTTCATCACCAGTAGGAGTTTTCTGGTAAAGTCTCCAGGGTCTTAACGTATAGAATTATATCTGAAAAAAAAAGAAGATACTTTGTCTTCTTCCTTTATTGTTTACATTCTCTCTTTTCCCTTCACTAATATTGCCAAAGCTGTGACTTCTGGTATTATATTGAATAGGATGGGAGAAAAATGGACAAAAAGGGACATTCTTGTCTTATTTCAGATTTTAGTGGAGATATTTTGAGTTTTTCTCTGTTTAGCAATATGTTTGCTTGCTGTATGTTGCCTTAATTATGTTAAGTTGTGTTTCCCCGTATTTCTAGATTTTTCTGGGACTTTTATCATGAGGATATGTTGGATATTGTCAAACTTTTGGCATCTAAGGAAATGGTGATGTGGTTTCTGTCTTTTAGTATATTTATATAGTGGATTATGTTTATTGATTTACATATACTGAATCATCCCTGCACTTCTGGGATGAACTTGACTCAGGATGGACAATGCTTTTCATGTGTTCTTAAATTCTGCTTGGAAGTATTTTATTTTATTGACAATTTTTGAGGCCATGCTTATCAGATATACTGGTAAGTGATTTTTTTTGTTGTGGTGGTTTGGTATTTATATATTTGGGGTATTGGAGGAAAAATGGATTCCTAAAATGTATTTGGACACTTATTTTGTTTAAATAAATATTTTAAATTGTTTATTTTGTAGAAGAGTTTGTGGGATATTGTGTTAGTTCATCATTGGTTTTATGCTGGGTCCATTTCCTCTAAAGCTTTTTAGATATCACAGGATAACAAAAACCTCAGTGCAGGAAAAAGGTTAATAACCCTGCCTTTCGAAAGTGAAGTCCAATATACCTTTAAACATTACAGGCTTTCAACAACGATTCTGATTATTCTATCGAGCTGATAGTAAGACTCAATACTAAAGATAGCACATAGCTGACCATGAAGAAATAAAGTTGGAACTCACCTGGAAGCTTCATCACTACTGTCTAGCTTTCATAAAACTGAAAAGTATTGTGCATACTACCAGAGAATAAAAGAAATCAAAAAGTTTTACACAGTTGTGAACCTTGAAAGTTATACTAATGACTAGTCTGGCAAGACATACTCACAAATCCAATGGTGGCATAGATAATTATAGTAACTAATCACTTTATTGCTGGACTTCAAGCTCATCTCCACAAGTTGCACCCGACTTTATACTGTTCCTGGGCCAAGAACTTATGGCCAGCCAGGTTACAGGCCCTAGGGGAGAAATCACTACTATTGCTCTGATTCCAGGGACATGGTATTAAATGGAGTCATACCAACTTATCATTATACCCATAGCTTAGTGCATCTTTCAAGCCTCATGAGAGAAGTTTCTTTTTGTAGTGGGTAACACTTAACAAAGACCCAAAACTGATTAAATTCATAGAATAAGAGACTGTAGAACACTCAATTTAAAAAGGACATCTATCTCATATACTCCTCACAAGATCATTGCAGAAAAGGAATAAAAAAAAATTGTAAGAGCCAAAGATGTTGGATGACTGCAAGAAAATGGTATTTTTCTGGACACAGCAAGACCATATGTACAAGACCTCCTCAGACTCCAGCCATACAAAATTATAGCATGGAGAGGGAGGTAGGCATGAAGTCCATGAAGACCATGGCCATTTGCATTTGGAAGCTATAGGGAGAAAAACAGTCAGTTTTCCTTAAGGATAGGGGTGCTGATAAGTTAGCCACCCTCCAGAAAAGACCAGACCTCCAAGATATGGGCAGCACAAACTGTACTTGATATATTTAAACATAAAAAGTACACCATGTTGGGTGGATAGGTATATTAGTTACTTTTTTATTGCTGTGCTAATGCATCATGAACAAAACCTACTTATAAAGGTAAGCATTGAATTAGGCTTACAGTTTCAGAGGGTTAACAGTCCACTATGGTCTTTCATTTGTTTGGTTAGAGTCACCCTCAAGATATTTTATATTGTTAGTGGCTATTGTGAAGGGTGTTGTTTCTCTGATTTCTTCCTCATCCCTTTTATAATTTGTATATAAGAGGGCTACTGTTCTTTGTGTTTTGAGTTAATCTTGTACTTGATGAAGGTGCTTATCAGCATAGGAGTTACCTAGTAGAATTTCTGGGGTAACTTAGATGTACTATAATATCATCTGCAACGAGCAATACATTTACTTCTTTTCCAATTTATGTCCCCTTGATCTCATTTTGTTGTCTTATTGCTCTAGCTACATCCCTGAATACTATATTGAATAATAGGCAGGAGACAGCCTTGTCTTGTTCATGATTTTATTGGATTCATTTTGAGTTTCTATTTAATTTGACGTTGGCTGTTGGCTTACTGTATCCTTCATCTCTCTGAGACTTTTTTTTTTTTAATTATCACAAATGGGCGTTAAATTTTGTCAAAGACTTTTTCATAATCTAATGAGATAATCATGTTTTGTCTTTCATTTTGTTTATTTGGTGGATTACATTGACATATTTTTGTATGACATCTGAAAACTCTGGGTGAAGCCCATTTGATCATGTTAGATGATCTTTGTGTTCTTGGATTCAGTTTGCCCTATTTTATTGAATATTTCACATCAATGTTGATGAGGGAAATTGGTCTGTAACTATCTTTATTAGGTCTTTGTGTAGTTTGGGTATTGAGTAACTGTGGCCTCATAAAAAGAACCTGGCAATGTTCCTTCTGTTTCTATTTTATGGAATAATTTGAGTAATACTGGTATTAGCTCTTTTTTGAAAGTCTGGTAGAATTTTACACTGAAATCCATATGCCAAAGTATCTGGATTTCAAACAAAGAAGCCAAAATTATAGGATGAAGAAAATCAAGCATCTTTAATAAATAGTGCTGAATGTAGAAGAATGCAAATAGATTCATAGCTATCACCATGCACAAACCTCAAGTCTAAGTGGACCAAAGATCTCAACATAAATCCAGTTATGTTAAACTTGATAGAAGAGAAAGTGGAGAACAGCTGTGAATGAAACTTCCTGAATCAAATACCCATAGCACAGACAATGAGAGCAACAATTAATAAATGGGACCCCCTATAACTGAAAAGCTTCTATAATACAAAGGACTCTGTCAACAAGACAAAATGCCAGACTACAGAATGGGAAAAGATCTTCACCAATCTCATATCTGACAGAGGGATGATTTCCAAAATATACAAAGAACTCAAGAAACTAGACATCAAAATACCAAATAATCCAATTTTTAAAATGGTGTACAGATTAATTTATAAGCAGAAAATTCTTAATAAGAGAATCTCACATGGCTGAAATACACTTAAAGAAATGTTCATCATTCTTAACCCTCAGGAAAATAAAAATAAAAACAACTCTGAGATTCCCTCTTCTAGCTGTCAGAGAAGCTAAGATCAAAGCCTTAAAATGATAACTTATGCTGGAGAGGATGTGGAGCAAGGGGAATATGTCTCCATTGCTGGTGAGAATGCAAACTTATACAGACATTTTATAAGGCATTTATACAGGCATTATCTTAGAAAATTGAGAATCGATCTACCCCAAGACCCAGAAATACTACTCTTGGGAGTATACCCAAAGAATACTCAATTATACCACAAGTACATTTACTCAACTATGTTCTTAACAGTTTTATTTGTAATATACAGAATCTGGAAACAACCTAGACTCCCCTCAACAAAAGAATAGGAAAAATGTGGTACATTTACACAAATGATTATTGTTCAGCTGTTAAAAACAATGACAATAAGGGCTAAAGAGATAACATAGCAGCTAAGAGCATAGTTTGCTCTCCCAGAGGTCTTGTGCTTAGCTCCTAGCAACTGCATAGTAGCTCACGACCAACTACAATAGTATCTAATGCCCTCTTCTACCATGCAGACATACATGCAGATAGAGCACACATACATTAAAGAATGCATAAATAAATAATATTTTAAAAAACAAACAACATCAGGCAATTTGAAGATAAACAGTTGGAACTAGGAAAAAAACATCCTACGTGAGCCCAGACCCAGAAAGAAAAACATGAAACATGATATGTATTCAATCATAAGTGGATTTTAATTATAAAGTAAAGGATAACTATGCTAGGATTCACAGACCCAAGGGACTAGGTACCAAGGATGGACCAAAGAGAAGACATATGGATCTTCCTGGGAAGAGAAAATAGAGGGTATCTGAGCCAACTGGGGGCAAGTGGGCATGGGAACTTGAAGTGTTGAGTTGTGAGGTAGGGACAGTGCTGAGAGGGATGACTGGAAAGGAGGGCTTTACAGGGTCAGGCAGAAACCCGGTGAAAGAGAAACTTCTATGAATCAACCTACAAAGATGGCCCTAGCTAAGATTCCTGGCAACACTGGATGTATAACCTGAACTGACAACCCCTTGTGATTGAATTGATGACCATCCTGGTTGCCTTCAAAGAGCCTTCATCCATGAACTAATAGACATAGATTCAGAGACCCATAGCCAAACATTGGGCTGAGCTTGGGAGTCCTGCTTAGGATAGAGAGGAAAAATTGTAGGAAGGCGAGGCAGCAACATCAAAGGAAACCCACAGAACCCCAAACCATTAGCCTGGTTCATGGAAACTCACAGAATCTGAATCAACAACCAGAGAGCTTATGTGGGAGCAACCTAGGCCCTCTGCAGTTGTGTAGCTTGGTCTATATGTGGGACCCCTGGCAATGGGAGCAGGGGCTATCTCTGGTGCTTTGACTGGCTCTTGAGACCTAGTCTTCATGCTGGAGTGCCTTGCTCAGCCTGAATGCAGAGAGGAGGTGGTTGGCCTTAGAGTAGCTTGATATGTCATACTTTGCTGAAGCCTATGGGAGGCCTGCCCCTTTCTGAGCAAATAAGGAGGAGGAGTAGGTTGAGGTTGGGAGGAGAGGATGGGAAAGAAGTGGGAGGGGAAGAGAAAGGAGAGGTTGCGAATGGGTTTCAAAATAAATAAATAAATAAATAAATTTTAAAAACAAAAAATGATTCAAAAAAGAGCTCAGTATGAGAGGGCACCTTGGGAGTAAGCAGCAGGCTGGTTGGCTCGGGCAGTGGTGTTAGCTCACATCTCAAAACTGCAAACAGGAAGCATAGAGAGTGCCCAGGGGTTAGTGGGAGGCTTCTGAAACCTTAGGTCTATCTCCAATGGCCTGCTTCCACCAATAAAGCCACATCTCCTGATTTCAAATAGCCACTAACTGGGAACAAAATATTAAGATGCCATAGGCTCTTGTTCAAACGAGCATAGTAGGAATCTGGGGAAGGGGCTGGGTACAGAATGAGAGGGTATGAAAACAACCAAAAGACATCATAGGGAATTCTCAAAAAAACTAATACAATGGGGAGAAATGGAGCACCTTGTAGGGTGGGAGCTAACAACATGGTGGGTGGATCCACATTTTGACTATGACTGCTTTGATTATGTGTGTGTCATCTTGACCATGCCCTGGGGTTTCCTCTATTTAACCATGAAACTTACCTGAAAGATGAATTGGATTTCCTGATACCCTTTATGTTTTCATCTTATTAATCTATTTGTTAAATGTCTGTCCTCTGTTTTTCATCAACACTAGTCAGTTAGTTCTCCCTCTCTCAGCAGCCTTTGGTTTCCAATAGCTCTTCAGTTAAGAGTGAGACCTTGCTTGGGACATTGCCATGTCAAGTGTTGTCACTGTTTTATGGTTCATTTAGAAAACCATATTATTAAGACTTCCTGGGTCCAGGTTCCTTATTATGTATAGAAAACTGTATACCACAGAGGACATCTAGTCCTGGTTCTCTGGTTCTTACAGTCTTTCCACACTCACTTCTGTAATGCTCCCTGAGTCTTAAGTATGGGGGTTGGAATATATACACTATGACTGGGTACCCCATGGTCACTTATTCTCTGCCTGTTGACAAGCTGTGGTTTTTGTAGTAATCTCCACCTGCTGTATGAATGGTAATGGAGTCAGGAACTGAGGCAGACGCCATGGAGAAATGCTGCTTATTACTTTGCTCCTATGGCTTTCTCAGCATACCATTTTATACAACTCCAAACTAGCTTTCTAGGAGTGCCAACACCCGCAGTGGGCTGGGCCATCTTACATTAATCACTAATCAAAAAATACTCCACAGACTTACTTACAGGCCAATTATATGAAGGTAATTCCTCACTTGAGGTTTCCTCTTCACTAACTTGTACCACATTCACAGAAAACTAATCAGCATCTGGTCCGTTTATTTTTGGACCCCTAAGCACAGCGATGTTCTAGTGAAGGCTGCTAAAGAAACTTAATAGCATGATGGGTAAGTTTGTTTCCACACTCGTTCTCTGCCACAGCACTTGACGCGGCTTTCCTGTCTTGGCCAAGGTTGCCTCAGTTATGTCTTGGGTGTTGTTAGCTCCTCTGCAATGTTTCACAGTATTGGCCCAGTGTGCTTAACTCAGAAATGAGGCACGGCTGTGTGTTCACCTTGCAAAGCTAGTATGTAGTTAGCACTGAAGAAACATATGGTAGGTTGAGAACAAAAGTGATGAAGAAGAAACAGGAGGAAAAGGAACAAAAGGTGAAAAGGGAGGGGAAGAGGAGTAAAAGGAGGAAGCAGAGAAATAGGAGGAACTCATTTGAAATAAATGTGTGTGAACTCAACTGGAGAAACTTTATGGTTTAAAAAAAGATGTTCAGATAATCTTGGCATGACTTCTCTGGCTTACATAACCTTCTGTTTTGAATCTGTCTTACAAAAAATGCCTGTCTGAATGTAGTTTTGATAAAGGTGCATCAAAATGGAAGCTATCTATTAAATATTCCCAAACCACGTATTCTTTCCTATCCATGCCCATAGAAAGGTTGAGAACATTCAGATGGCAATGCATGCACTTAATTGTAGAAACACACATATATTTTTCATTGTATTTTGTTTTATTGTATTTTTAACCACAGGGGTGGATTGCAAATGTTTCTTTCCTCAGCTTCAAAGAAAAATTTGGAAAGCCCTGAACAATGACCAATGGGATTGTTTATCCTACCATGTATGTGCTTAATTTTATGACTTGTTAAAATAAAGAACTAATAAGTTTACCTCTAATTAAATGAAGGCATAGGTCTTTATAAGAAACATTTAAATCTGAAAAAAACTGATATAAGTGCCAAAAAGCCTGACAGAGAAGAATAAGAAGAAATAGTAAAATGATAGATAAATAAGATAGGGTTTCCTGATATGGGAGCTAGGTGCAGCAGCAGGTACCTCCATGCAATAAAACTAGCTTTTACTGGTTTGAATCACCTTGGTCTGACACCTTAGTGGTGTGACACCTTTAAAGATGGTTTCTGGACAACTGGAAGAAAGGAAAGAAGCAAAAGACACCCAGATTTCTTCCTCTGGGCTGTATATATCTCTTTCTCTCTTATTTTGCAATAATAATATACATTTTAATTAATAGAACACAACATTTGAAGAAAAACATATTTCTAATGTTTAAGTTCCTATTCTGTTTTATGTTTTATTGGTTTTCTATGTCTATTTTATGTTTTTAATTATTTCTGTTTTCTGAGATTATAGTATAACATACATCACTTCCCCCTTCCCTTTCACCCCTCCAAACGTTCCCACACACCCACCCCTTCCTGGTCTCTCTTAACTCCATGGCCTCTTTTTTCATTTGTTGTTTTATACACAAATGTGCATGTGTACAGCTGCATATGTATTCCTAAATAAATATATTCTTCACAATCTGATATCAAGTAAGTAGATTTTCAGGGCTGACCATTTGCTAGTAGATAACCAATCAGTGTGTTCCGCCCTGGGATGATGATTTCTCCCACTGTACAACATTCTTTAGTTGCCTGCTCTTTGCATAGGGTTGAGAATTCCTGGAGTTTTCCCATTCATGCTAGACTGCCTATTGTCGTTCTTGACCAGCCATGCTTAGACAGCCATGTTGGCAAAACTGCATGGGTCCCACAACAGAGTCCCTGATCCTCTGGCTCTCACAATGTTCCAGTTCCCTCTCCCACGATGTTCCCTAAGCCTTCAGTATAGGAGTTGTTTATAGACATATCCACTAGGAATGGGCTCCACACTGCATTTTGATTGTATGGTTTTCTGTATGTATATATAAATGTTTTCCATCTGTTATGAAGAAACAAAGAGAAATTTACTTGGTGAGGGATGGGAACTACACTTATACAATTATTTGTATAAAAAGGGCATGTATTTGGAATATATTTAAGGATTGTACTAGTTTAGTAAAGTGGCCAAAATCCTCTAAGATCCAGTTCTTTACTAGCCCTTGAGAGTTGGCTAGGTTTTCAGTACCAGCCATGATTTCCTTCTCTCTGAGTCCAGTTGGTCACCTGGTCATTACCAAGGTATCCACACCACTACTGAACCTGTAGAGTTATTATATAATTTTGACCCTTGATGTGGTTTATCCCCATCATATTTAGGTATGAATGCTGGTTCCTGTCTTTTTTTGAGAAGGCACCATTTTATCTAGTCCTCAGGGAAGAAGTATTCAGGTCAGATCTAGTTCTGAATTTCTGGGGTCTCTAAACCCTTGTCCAAAGTACATGGTGTTCTCAGAAATAGGGGCTTACCTTCCAGCTCTGGGGACAGGGGTAGTAGCCAGGGCAATGGCAACAGCCTTCAATGTCTTAGGAGTCTCTAAGCCAACCCCGACAAATAACTCCAAAGAGGACTTCTCATGCCTGTGATGGATTTCTGTTAGATGGTCTACGGCTCACAAATAAAGCATTGTTAGTTCCGATGTAAACATCTCCTTTAAAATACACACACACACACACACACACACACACACACACACACACACACACACACACACACTGGCATGTGTATGGGTATTTTAGGTGATGATTGACTGTTTCCTTATGATTTTTATCTGACATTTCTAATGTTTTACCTTCCTCGCTCCCTTTATATTTATTGTCCTGATTATCTTATTTACTTTTAAAATGCCATGACAAAATGCCAAGACCAAGGCAACTTATAAAAGATAACATTTAATGAGAGAGGGGGCAGGGAGAACTAACTATGAATGAGAGACATGGGCTTTTGAAACTCCAAAACCCACACATCATGACCTACCTCCTCCCAAGGCCATACCACCTAATCCTTCCCAAAGAGTTCCCCCAATTGAGGACAGAACATTCATATATATGAACCTGTGAGGGTATTCTCATTCAAACTAGGACATTCCCACTTCCTAACTCAAGCTCCACACATCCCTTTTTCCCCCTCAGGTAATTTACAATCTGCCTTTCTCCTTTCAGTTGCTCTCTCCCTCCCTCCTACCCTGACAAAGCACTTTTTACCTTCCTAGTTCCTACAGATACTCCAGTACATATCCTCACACTTGAAGACTTAGAGCTAGGAGCTCAGATATGAGAGATTATGCGATGCTGTCTTTCTGGGTCAGAAATACCTTACTAAATAAGATCTTTGCTAGCTCCATCCATTACATGCAAATTTTACGACCTAATGTTCTTCATACCAAATTAGTATTCTACAGTGTACATTCCCCACATTTTCATTATTCATTTACTAGTTTTAGGACATTTTGGTTGTTTCCATTGTCTAGCTATTGTGAATAGAGAACAGGAACATGCCTGAACAAGTATGAGTAGAGTAGGAAGTCACATCCTTTAGACATGTGTCAAGGAGTGATACAGCTGGACACAGGATAGATTTGCTTTTGCTTTTTAAGAATTCTCCATACTGATTTTCACAGAGGCTGTACCAATTTGCAGTTCCACCAAGAGTGAATGAGGGTTGTCTCTTCCTACATCCTCTCTGGCACTTGTTACTGGTTGTTTCATTGTCTTTGTCATTCTGGCTAGGCTAAGATGAATCTCAAGGTTGTTTTGATTTACATTTTCCTAATTACTAGAGATGATGAATATTTTTTGAAACATTTCTTGGCCACTTTTTTTTTTTTTTTTGACCTAGGTCTGGGTAGTAGCTGAGTTGTTCAGTCTTGGCTTCTGGGACCACCCCCCTCAGGGGAGGGGCTGAGTCAGCTCTTATATGTCCATGACATTGGAATCAGTTCTCCCAAGCCCATGTGAGGGGAGGAGCCATCTCTCCCAGCTTCACTGAAGGGGGGTAGGTCTCCCATGAGGACCAGCACTTCCGCTGTAGTGATGAGTGAGAGGCAGAGTCAGCGAAGGGCAAGGCCCACTCAGCATAGTATTGGATTTGAACACACATGGTTGCTATGGCTCCCTGTGGTAACATATCTGCAAGGTTTCTTATTACTATTTCAATCTCCTTATTTGTTATAGGTCGGTCAGTTTAGGTTATTGGTTTCTTAGTTAGTTTGCCTTAATCTAGAAATTCAGCCATTTCGTTTAGGTTTCTAATAGTTTGGTGGAGTACAAGTTTTAAAAATAGTCCCTTATAATAATATTGTGGTTTTTTGTGGCTGTTGTAATGTTTTCCAGTGTATTTCTGATTCTGTTATTTGGGTCTTATTGTTCGTTTTGGTTAGTGGGTCAAGGGCCTGTTGCTATTGCTCATTTGTTCAAAAAAAAAAAAAAAGAATGAAAGAAGAAAAGAAAACACCTTTTAGATTCATTAATTCTTTGTGTTGTTCTCTTTGTTTCTCTTTATGTAATTTCTGCCCGGATTTTTCTTGTTTTTCTAATTTTTGAGTTACAATGCTGTCATTTATTTGTGCTCATTCTTATTTTTTAACGTAGGCACTCGGGGTTATAAATTTTCCTCATAGGGCTGCTTTCAATGTATCCCAGAGGTTTTGTCTTATTGTGTTTCCATTTTCATTTTATTTCAGGACATTTTTATTTCTTTACTGATTTCTTCTCTGACCTGTTTATCATTCACCAACGAACTGTTTAATCTTCATAATTTTGTGTATTTTCTGGAGTTTTCTTTGTTGTCAATTTTAGCTTTCCTTGAATTGCACTCAGACAGGATAAAATGAGTGATGCTAATCCTTCTGAACTTGTAAAGACTTGTTTTGTGTCTCAGGATGTGATCACCTTCACAGAAACCTTTTGTGTACTGCTAAGTGAGATGAAGGTTTTGATTTCTTGTTGGAATATTCTGTAGACGTCTGGGCAAGTCCATTTGATATATGATGTCATTTAATTCTTATACTTATCTGCTATTTTTTTTTGTCCAGATGACCTATCTATTAGAGAAAGTGGGGTACTGAAATAATCTAGTATTAATGGGTTGATGTCAATTTGTGTCTTTTAATCCATAATGTTTTTATGAAATTGGGAAGACACACATGCACGTATGCATGCATGCATGAGCACATGCACAGAAGTGTCTTCTTAGTTAACTGCTCTTTAAGAAAAATGAAGTGTCTGCTCTTACCTCTTCTGCTCAGTTTCAGTTTGAAGCCTGTTTTGTTGGATATTAGGACAGCAATGCCTGACTGCTTCATGCTCACTTCTGATTGGGGTTTTTGTGGCTTAGCTTTTAAACAGTATTCATCAACGGGTAGTGCACTGTATCCAAGATACCAGAAGGTGTCACTGTAGCTCCTGTCAGGAGTATTATTCCCTTTAATGGCCCAAACTAATTAACCTTTTCTACCCAGACTATCACTTGGCAATAAAGCTCTACCCTACCCAACATAGTAATGCTTTCCAGACTCCCAAGGGAAGTTATACCTGTACAGCTAGCACAGAGATGGAGTTCAGGAGCTTCTATCCAGAACATGCAGCAACCAGGTCATTCTACATTATTGTACATCAAAAGTAAAAGTAAGCATAAACACCTTTTCCATTTGATAATACAAAACTCCCTTCACAGTAGTAATATAGTCCAGATGTATGTTAACTTGGGTTTGGTTTTCTGTTTTGTCTATTTGAGACAGGGTGTTACTATATAGTTCAGGCTTGCCTCAAACTCACCATTCTTTCCCCTCTTAGTTTTCCATGCTGGGAGTATAAGCATGGGCCATCTGAATGTTGTTTATGGAACGTCTTTTAAGATGGGAGTCTCCACCCATAAAAAAAGGAAGACATGTTAGCTCATCTGTTCCCATCACCATTTAGAAATAATCAGCTCCTGACCAGTCTGGACTAAACTTGAGTAAACCCAAGTATATTAACTCATTCTCTTCAGTGTACATTTTTCTGTTAGGGCTTGCTAAACACAAGCACATACTTTAAAATAGAAATGATTAAAATAGCAATGAATCTGCGTTTTCATGAAATGTACCAAATCCCCTTTAATTTCCCCCACTAACTGAGTTTTCCAGAGGTAGTAGGATACCAATGACATGAAAGAGGGGTTATATATTCTATACTAAAGGGTTAAATGGAGATATGAGACTGAGAAGGTAAAGATGGGAGAAGATATATTTTAAAAATGGAGTTCGACAGGTGTGTGTAGTTGTACAGTGTGCTCCCCAAAGATATGTGTTATTAAATAAAAGTATCAGTGCCAGACATGGGATTTCTCCCTACAAGTTATTCCCCAGGGAGAGCCTAGACACAACCAAAGCAACATAGGCTAGTGCCAATGCCCTTGCTTGCCCATCATAATATGATGGTAAGACAGCATTGCTTGTCTAGGCATGGTAAAGCATGGCTTTAATCCAGCACTTCAAAGGCAGAAGCAGTTTATAAATATGAGTTTGAGATCAGCCTGGTCTTCATAGTTCCAGGATAGCCAGAACTACATAGAAAGGCCCTGACTCTAAAATGAATGAATAGATAGATAGATAGATAGATAGATAGATAGATAGATAGATAGATAAACCATTCACTCTGGATGTGGACACAGAGAAATCACCCTCCTGTATAACTTACATACTGCCAGAAGGTGATATATAGGCTGTTGTATGAGGTTTCTGGCCCAGAATTTCTGATCTTGCCTTGTGGCCCGGACTTTCTGGCCTATAGTCACACTAAAATACACAGACACTTATATTAATTGTATGCTGATTGACCTGGGGCCGAGGCATAAAACTTATTAGCTTTTACTCTTAATCTAATCCATGATTCTTATCCTGTTCAGCCATGCAGCTCAGTACCTTTTCTCAGAGCAGCATAGCTGTCCTCTGCATCTTTGGTAACTCTCATGTCTCTGGCATTTTCCGTGGCAGTTCTGCTCTGTTCTTCCTGTTCCCAGAGTTTTCCTAGTCTGCTAGCTCTGCCCACACTTCCTGTCTGCCTTTAGCCAATCAGCATTTTTATTAAGCTAGTAGGCAGGACAATTATTTACAATGTTACATAATCCCTCCTACAATAGGCTGCTGGATGAGAAAGGGTATCAATGGATGTGTCCAGTGCTGGACCTCATATACTAACATAGATGCTAAGAAGATGTTCTCACAGATGCAATTGTGGCATGGTGGCCAACCACTTTTAGATTGGATATAAAACCTGCTTTACAGGAGATATTTTGTTTCTAGTATTATAAACATGGTCAAAAGCTTATGCTTTAGGAGACCATATGTCCTAGTGGGTAACCTAATGTTTTTCTGTTAAGCAGCTATGCACTCAAACTATATTCTAAATATTCTTTTATTCACATAGATTTATGCTGCTTACAACTTTGATCTAAGAAGCTCCATTTTGTAATGAGTAATGATTAATGCAGAGACTCATAACTGTCAAGGCCCAAGTATAAATAATCTGAGTGCTCAGGTATGGATAGGTTGTCTACCAACCTCCCTTCATGTAAGATTTGAATGCTTTGCAGAAGAGGAGTGGAGCAAATGTGAGAGCTAGACATAGCATGGCTATTTTATGCATCAATTGACAGCACCAAGGAATACCTAAACTGGTAGCTTTCCCATGCCCAAGTAGATGACCCCAGGTATATGTGTCCATGGGCAGCACTGACTGGACACAGAGGATTATTATTAATAAACACTAAAAGCAAAACAAAAACATGCAGTTGAGATTGAGGTGGAATGAGGCACTAGGAGGAACCGGCGGAGTTATCAATGAATGTATGTGATGAATATAAGATGTATGAAAGTGTCAAAGAATAAAGGGTATTATTTTTAAAAGAAAGAGAGATCTGTTTGACAAGGAGGTGAATCCTTTCTCATGCAGTCTCTGTGTTAATTCTTGTCTTTGTATCATGCATTCTTTTCCTGCACTGTTTCTTTTTTGGATCTCAGTGAAATAATGCAGGAACAGAAAGGCAGAGGCACCACTCCCATGGGGAAATACACAATGGGTGTTTGCCTTTCAGATTGTTCAGTTGCCTATCATAGCTCTTGGCACATCTAGCTCTTCATTCTAGATTTTCTTTATCATCTTGACTTGGCATGTTTTCTACTAGACAATGTTGCCAAGAACTTGAAAGAAGACATCCTTCCAATACTGTTTAGTATCAGAAGAGCCTTGTCAAGGGAATTAGAAGAAATGGACAATATTTACTAGGTTTAAGTGTATCCTTCACAGCACATTTTAGAGCCTTTACCCCAGTACAGCAGTGTTAGGTAGTGAGGCCTGGTGAAACATGCTGAGACTCTGCAAGCACTGTACCCAGGAACCAGTCTGTGATGAAAATGCTGGAGAGCGCAAGCTTAACAATTCTGTATTCAATGCTGTGTGGTGTCTATTATGAAGGGGCTTGAGGGAGGAAGCTTAGTCTCGTGCTATTTCACCTTCTGCCTTCCTTTCTCACACAGTACCAAACCATAACTGTGTGCTTCTTAGTATCCAGAATAGTTACTGCTCTTATGTATATTCAATCTCAAGTGTCTGTTTTAACAGCACAGTCTCTGAAATGACATTCCTGAGCAATTGACCTGAAATCCAAGAAGCTCAAAGAAAATGCTTTGGCAATGATATAGCACTTCTAATTGTAAAAGCAACACATGAGGATTATCTCTAGATATGGGCAACCCCTTCATTTGACCCAAATGGAACGTGACAACATATAAAGACATTATTCTCTCCCAATACAAATTTAGAAATTTTAAATAGAAATTAGAAATTCAAAAAACATATCTACCATTAAGATGCTTACTGTTTCCCAGCTCTGAAATGCCTTGACAAAATTGACAGGGAATATTAGCTTTATGGCAGTGTGTTAACCTTTGCATAGTCTATATAACTACACACTAGTGTTTCGCCAAAGGATGACTAATAGGATATCATGCCTGCATAAAATCTGTAAATGTATAAATTTGTTTCTTGATTCAGCTTCAACATTAATGTAGCAATTGACTCCTAATGTGTTATTATTCATGATTAATATGATACCAAGAACAACTAACTATAATCATTTGAAAAGTTTTCATTTCAGGCCTGTTTTAGTTCCACCAAATTTCATCAGAATGAATGTAGACATTGACGTGAGATCAATTTATCATTCATTAAGCCAACATTTAAAGACATCTTCAAAAATACAAATCGGTGTCATTGTTCTAACAAACTTTAATAATTTTCTTATTTTCATTGAGATATATTATTTAAGTAGCCTTTCATCATTTTTAAATAAATTAATAAATTTATGAATTAGAATGTCTCATTTTAATTTGTAGTATAGTAAATAATAGGAAGGGGTGGAGATGGCTGAAATAAGAGGAAGGTTAATCAAAACAATATATCTATATCTATCTCTCTCTCTATATATATATATACAAAGTGTGGAAATGTATTATCTTGAGAGATATTACAAATACATGTAAAACGTGTGTGTGTGTGTGTGTGTGTGTGTGTGTGTGTGTGTGTGTGCGCGCGAGTGTTTGTGTGATAACACTTAGAAAGGAGACTATGAGAAGCTAATGCTAAAAAATAATGAGGAACGGAATGAGGCCAAAGGACATAGGACAGAGAATATTGAGGGTTTTTTTTTCTTATTTTCAACTTCATCATGTTATTTTTTTGTGGTAGGTAATAGTATAAAACTATAATTGATGGTAAAAATGTAAAACCCCAAGCAAAGATAACTGCTTCCTTCTTAACGGTGCACCAGAACTAGTTAGTAAGACTTTACTGTTAAAGACACCATGATGTTAAGATACAGAGAAAACAGCAGGCACTGAGCTGAAAGCTTCTCCCTACTAGCCAGCTTTTTATCACAGCAGAGGTGTTACTCAGACTTCTGAGAAAGAACAGGCATTAATGTTCTACCCAGTTGTGAACCCTAAGAAATACAATACCAAGTCATCAGGCATGGTGTGGTTACTGGTGATATGATACTACAACTGATATAAAGGTAACCAACTGCTCTTTTACAGAGTTCCACAGTGCAGGGAAGATTTTGTACTTGGTACTGTAAACCTGGTCAGAAACTCATGGCTGGGGAGGGCATAGGCCCTAGCAGCGCTATTCTTAAAGATTCTTGGCTCTTGGTGGCTACCTGATAAAATGCTAGTCCGAATAACCTGACAGGCAGAGGGCTGCATGCCCAGGGCCCGCCCCCCTCATTCATATTCATGACTCAGGCGAGGCCACATAAATCCACTTAGCACACAAGTTACCTGGGCACTCTTGGCACCCCCCTTCATCCATATTCATATGTTAGGCGTGGCTATGTAAACCTGTGCCCACTTGTTCTCTCATAAGGGAATGCCATGAGGTGGTTCACTCTCTTGTCTCTCTTCTCTTTCCTTGTACCTGCCTGGCAACTTCCCTGAATAAACTTTCCTGTGGTTACAGGTAGTGTGGTCTCTTCCCACGTGTGATAACAAGACTATTCATTACCTAAACTAACACAATACCTTCTAAACATCCATACTTATGCACATGAACAGATGCTACCCTCAGCCTTCATTTGAGAGACCTCTCTTTACAATGAATGACACTAAATTTAGAGACACTTTGCTGCTCAAAGTGCTGGAAAGGATGGTTGAGTGCTCAACCCCAACTATAGTATTTATAATACAGAGAGACAATCACAGAAGGTGCAGAAAGAATATATGAACCAGAAAACAAGGGCAGGTGACAAAATTCAGGGCATGAGACACCCGTTGAAATCATGAATACACAGCAGCTGTGTTTTTCTGCACTGGGGCGATAAGAATGGGCATGTCAGCAGCCAGTAATAGATGGCAGCGGTGCCTATGGGGGACTACCTATCCTTGCTGATGTGTTGGCTCTTGGAAGATTCTGGGAGAAGAATAATTAGTATTTTCAGATGTGTACTTACTGGAGAGTTCACCAAACTCCACTGGACAGTTTCATATCCATGTTCACACAGATGACCTAGATTAAACCCAGTGGTTTACAAAGCTAAATATAAAGACCTGAATGTGGGGAAGGGACCTCTCTGGAGGAGAAGAGCTGGCAGGGTTGGGAGGGAGATGAGAGAGGATGAAGGAATAAAAGAGTTTAATATATTACATACATGTCTAAAATTGTCAAAGAACAACTGTAGTTAGTAAAAAGTAATTAAAATTTTAAGTTAAAGTTATATACCATTACATTATTATATTACAGTATTAATATGTCAAAATTGAGAGAACTTTTCATGTGCTAATTTCTGCTTAATGCTAACTTTTCACCACAATGAAACTTCTTCCTCATTTTCTTTCCCTGTCCCTTTCTCATATGACAGATTCGTTTGATGAAAGCAACGAAACTCCATAATAAACCTTCTGTAGAAAGAGTAGATGACAGGAACAGCTCCATTAAGTATATACTAAATGGCATTCTTTGCTTTGGCTTCCACAGTCTACGCAATAGCTACAGGGATGAAAACATCTCAACAATTTGCTTTGCTATGTGTTAAGATTTTTGAAGATATTTTTCATCTAAATGAGACCCCAAGGACTCCTTACCCCACATGCACTCACACAAGAGTGAGCAGGTCTAATAATTTGAGAAAACCCATGCTGTTCCTCATTGTTGCAGAACAGATCAGCATTATCCATAAGATGATGGCCTTGGACTCCAGTACTCATTAGTGTCTCTAGAAATACTCCACTCAACACGTTTATGAAACTCTCAGGAACAAAGGATCCCTATGTCAATGTCTTCTCTTTTTATTCATGCTCCAAGTCTGAGCACCATTCACAAAGTACTGAATTTGCTAGCATGGCTCATGAAAAGGGATCCAAATTATGAGAGTCATTTGTCCTTTTCCAGACTTCAGTCACCAAAGAAATAAAAGGTGTCTAAAAGCAGGGAATGGGTATACTTGGTACTTTATATAACCCCACTTGGCCCCTGCACACACATTAACAATTCCATACCTAGATTACTGTGGCTCTGTTCTCACATAATAACATCCAATTTTTTTTTAAAGCACTTCAACTTGTGTCTTTTTTGTCTTCTTCACTTTAAAATATATCAAGAACTTGTGGATGTAAGAATGTTGAATAGATAATGAACTGTGTTCTCTTAAGAAGCTAGCTACATGCTTAGTCAACTGTCATTCTCCAAAATGAAACACTTCATGAGTGTATCTTTTTGAGCTATTAATACAGGTGTCTTGGGTAGCCACCTACACACAATAAACAGCTATTAAGCACCTACTGTGAATGTGTTTAAAAACCCAAAGCAGACTTCCTGATCTCTTCAAAACAACATGAAGAAATTCTCTTAAAACTATTGACTAAACGTGCAATAAATAACCATTTATATTCTAAACACACTGACAGTCATTATTCTCTTTTATATTAGGGGTTCAACTGTCAGATTGGTTTACAGATTTCTTGTTTATCATCTTATAATGCTAAATTGATGGCCAATCACCTGCCCATCTGAGGTGCTAATGGCTCATCATAGGATCAGTCACAGCAGGGGAGATAGTAGAGTCTTCTGGTCACTGTGGCCTTTGTAGCCTACATCAGCTCAGGAGTGGGCCAGCACTATGGTGGCTTCTTTTGAAGCATGAAAAACAAAGTTCTTGGTAAATATCCTTCTCTCTTTTTCACATATAACTATGAACTGATATGATAAGCTAGTGGCACTAAGCAATTAGGCCTTTGAGAAAGGAGAGGAGATAAGAGGATAAAATGATTTCTCCTAGTTTGCTTTTCCAAGATGACCTTCACTTGTGGTCAAGTCGATAAAACTAAGCAGCACAAATGACCTTTTGTCATCTTGGCACAGAAGTGTCAACATTAAGCCAATAACCTTTCCTTTCTGAATTACCCCCAATATCTCTTATTAATATTCTATTCTAACATAAAACATAATATAATTTTAAAAGACCTAGAGTCTTAAAAAAAAATCCAGATGTTTTACAAGTTCAATCTCTTTAAAATACCCAAAATCTTTAAAATTCAAAAGTCTCCCAACTGTGGAATTCTGCAAAATAAAAAAAAGTATAATTTCATATTCTAAAAGGGAAGACACGGAATAATCACAATCCAAGAAAACCAAAACTAAAGCCCAATAACAAAAAAATGCTCAATGTCTGGCTCCCAAAGGGCTTGAGCAACTCCACTGATCAAGTCTGAAATCTGCAATACACATATTGTCTTCTAGACTCAAGCATGCTCCATGCCACACCTGCCAGTGTCCTTGGTGGTCATACTACAGTGCTGGCATTTCTAATATTTTGGGGTCTCAACAGGCTGGATCTTTACGAATGTCTTCTTGGCCTCTCTTCAGGGTCCCTAACTTGTCACATAGTTCCAAACCTTAGTTTTTGTCCATGATCCCTTCAATCCTGCATCTCTCATGATGCCAAAACTAGTACTACCTGGGAGACTCTTACACATTGCCAAGTTTGGATGACAGTAGGAAATGCAGCCTTAGTCTTCTCTAGATCACAACTTCTGTGTTCTGACCCTGGAAAACACTCCCAGAGTAGTCATCTTCAATGAGGCTGGTCTCTTCTTAATCACCTATAATTCCTCAACGAGAGCTTGAGTCTAGATGTTTTTCAACTCTGTCCTAGTTTTTTTTTTTTTTAAGCTTTCCTTTAGGTATGTTGGCCTCTTGTCAATCACAGACAATTTCTCACTCCAAGTGACCAGAAACAGACTCCTAATTAAAAACACCACATGAACAGCTCTGATAGAGTCTTTGCTTCCCACTGAAACTACACAAGCCAGGCCTCCATTGTTAGCACCCTCAGTATTCTCATCTTCCAAGCTCCCACAGAACTGCCTATTAAGTTCGGAGTATTTGACAGCTTTTCCAGCCCAAAGTTCTAAATGCCACCCCGATTCTCCCCACAAACAGGGCTGCCATTATATCACATCTTCCTGGTACCAATTTTTCTCTTAGTTAACTATCCCCCCAAAGCAACTTGGGGAATAAAGGGTTTATTTCTCCTCACTGATGGCAGTTCCATCATTAAGAGAAGTCAGGGCAGGAACTCAAGGCAAAAATTGAAGCAGAGTCCATGGAGGACAGCTTCTTCGTGGCTTGTTCCTCATGGCTTTCTCCGCTTGGTTTTCATACAACCCAGGATGACAATCTGTCAAGAACTTGAACAACCCACAGTGGGCTGAACACTCAGGTTAAGAAAATGTCCAACAAACATGGTCAATCTAACAGAGATATTTTCCTAATTAATGTTATGTCTTCCCACATGACTTTAGCTTCTGTCAAGTTGACAAGAGAACTAACCAGAACATGTGTGTTAAAATAGACAAATAGGTTTTAGAAATATTTTTGGTAGAAAATACCTTTAATATTCAATCCTCATGCATTAGTAGAATTAATACTGTAAAAATGAGTACATGTTAAAAACTATTTACAGATTCAATGCAATCTAATTAAAAAAAAAAAAACACTATTATAATACTCATGTGGAACCACAAAGAACCTGGATAGCCAAAACAATCCTGAGTAAAAATAACAGTGCTGGAGAGATTACCATTACAACACTTTAAATATATTATAGAGAAGTAGTAAGAAAAACAATATGGTACTGTCACTAAAACAGACATATAGACCAAACAGAACAAAATCAAAGACCCTAACATATAACTTTAGCTACTAAATTCTTGACAAAGATGTCAAAACATAAGCCAAAGGGGGGAGGAGCATCTTAAAGAAATGGTTCTGGGAGAACTGAATGTCCTCATGCAGAAAGGATGAAATTAGAGCCATCCATCTGCCTGCCTGCCTATCTATCTATCTATCTATCTATCTATCTATCTATCTATCTATCTATCTATCTATCTATCTCTATCTATCTATCCGCTTATCTATCTTCCTTCCTTCATTCCTTCATTCCTTCATTCCTTCCTTCTTTCTTTCCTCCTTTCTTTCTTTCCTCCTTTCTTTCTTTCCTCCTTTCTTTCTTTCTTCCTTCCTTCCTTCCTTCCTTCCTTCCTTCCTTCCTTCCTTCCTTTCTTTCTTTCTTTCTTTCTTTCTTTCTTTCTTTCTTTCTTTCTTTCTTTCTTTCTTTCTTTCTTTCTTTCTTTCTTTCTTTCTTTCTATTCCCTTGCACAAAAACTAATTCCAAAAGGTCAAAGGCCTAAACTCAGAACCTAAAACACTGAAACTGCTAGAAGAAAATTTAGCCAGTACCCTACATGATACAGGACTTTCTGAACAGGACTCCATTTGCTCAAGATGACAAGTGAGACTTTATGAAACCAAAATGCTTCTGTTTAGCTACAGAAACAATCAGATGGGCAAAGACGTCACAGAATGAGAGAATCTTTGCCAGTTATACGCTCGACAAAGGGTTAATATCAAGAATATGTGAAGAATCAAAAACTGAAAACTCAGCTGTGGGGATTTAGTAAAAGCTCTAAAAATTTCGGAGATATCAGAGGGATCTACCCACAGTCTAGGAGGATCAGAGAGTGGTGATTCACACCTTTAATCCAAGCACAGGGAATATCCCGGGAGTGGTGACCTATGCCCATAATCCAAACTGAGTTTGAGATCATCTTAGTTTACAGAAGGAGTTCCAGGCTCCCAGGCAGGCAGTGGTGGGGCCACTCCTTAACTTAACAATAGAGTATTTAAGGCAGGCATAGAAAGGCAGAAGCTAGAGGAAGCCAAATGAAGCCAGACTGAAGAAGCTGGAAGACAGCTGGGTAAGATCTAACTGTGGTGTTTACTCTCTCTAATATCTCCGACTTTCTCAGAGATCTGTCCCCGAGTTTCATTTATTTGTGCAACACTCAGCAACAAACTGATCAGAACAAGTAATAAACAAAAACAAACGACCTGTTTAAAAAAATAAAAATGAGTCTGGGATCTGAACAGAAAGTTCTCAAAAGGAGAAAAAATGGCTAAGAAATATATGCATATATAAAAAGTTCATCATTCTCAGCAATTAGGAAAATATTAATTAAAGCAACATAGAGATTCCATCTTATCCCAGTCAGAATGCCAAAGATCAATGGAACAAGCAACAAAAATGCTGGAGGGGATATGAGATAAAGTGAACCCTTGTTCAATGGTGGTGGGATTGCAAACTGGTGCATCCACTATGCAAATCAGCATGGAAAATTCACAAAAAAACCACAAATAAATTTACGATATGTTCCAGCTATACCAGCCCTCAAATAGTTGCCTGGTCATGTTCACTGCTGCTCTATTCACAACAGCTAGTGAATGGAAGCAACCTAAGTGTCCCACAACAGACCAATATATAGTAAAATGCAGTACACATACCTGATGGATTAATATCTAGTTGTAACAAAAAGTAGGTGCATTAAGTTTGCATATAAATAGACAGAGCTAGAATAGATCATATTGTATGAGGTATCAGGACCCATAAAGAAAAATGCACATGGCTACATATATTCTCTCTTAGTAGAGGCTTCTAGCTCCAAATCTTCAGATGTGAATATAGAGCCAGTAAACCAATAAAATAAAACTGGACTAGTGTCAGGATGGAGGGTTGGGAGATACAGAGAGGAGAATAGCAGGATACGTATGATCTGATAAGAGAAATGCAAGAGTGGGGTTCCTCAGACAGGGAAATGGAGGTAAATACAGAAGGAGGTGGGAGAAAAGTGCAGGGAAATGCCATGGCACTAATAATCTGATAGAGAAAGTAGGAATAGGGGAGCTCCTTGGGGAAGGGTAAGGATGGTAACAACAGGAGGAGGGAGGCCAGTAAAACAGCAATGCAGATGTGTGAAAAGGCCTCAAGTAATCATCCTGTCACCTCTTTACCCAAACAAGTAAAAAAACCAAACAACAACATAGAAGACACACAATTTTGTGATTAATATACATATATAGTTTCAATAAACTTTTCTTATCTTGACTGATGGCTGTCTTTCCAAGAACAAAAGACTACCTAACAAAAATCTCATACCAGAAATGACAGTCCTTCTTTTGAGTTGTTGCCCACTGCTGTCTATGAGACTCTAAAAACATACAGCCTATTGCCTTTGCCCTTGGTTACCCTCATTAGAAGACGGAAGTTAAGATCCTATTGCTGAAGACACTATGCACTTCAGAAACAGTGCTCAGAGACCCCTGAGCTGGAACTTACCCTAAAGTCATTCCTGAGGACTTCTGTCCATGGTGCCAGAAGGCATCATGCATGTTTCCAAAGGAAGGAAGCAACAAACAGTCCTACCCAAATGTAACACCTATGAATCAAATCAACAACCAGCATGGTATAATAACCCTACAGGTGCAGTAGTGGCACACATAGTTTGGCAGTAACCAACAGCTCTCTCATTGGCCTTAAAACCCATTCAACAATAGATACTGCCCCTAGTACTGGAAACTATTCACTGTTGGTAAAATCATGGTTACTGCGGTAAAATCTAAAACCACTAATTTACTAAAGGCAGCATAATCCCTAATAATAATTTATAAAAATTTGTCCTCATACCCATAGATAAGTATAATCTTTACCTCTGATCAAGACAACTTTTTTTTTTTTTTTGCAATAAACAGCAACCATTACAGAAAACCAAAACCAATCAAATCCACACCTAATGGATACTTCCATAAAACACTCCTACAACTGAGGTTCAGGGAATATTGTGTAAGAGGGAGCAGAAAAAATGTAAGATGCAGGGAATTGGGGAGTTTGCTGTGAGATTGTGTCTCCTAGTAACATCAGAATCCCTACCCACAAATCCTCAGCGATGACGTTCAAACGCCTGCTAAACAAGCATGACATCAAGAAACATGCCAACCCGGATGGAGAAAAGCCTGTAAGGCCTCAATACTACACACAGAACGGCAGGCAGCTGAGTAAAGCTGGAAATGGGGGAGGTGGGTGTCTCCAGGGAAGAGACCATCAATTGGTTGTCCAGTGCCGAGAGGTCAGCCCTGAAAACATACGTACAAGTAACATATGCCCACATATATGCATATACAAATACATATGTGCACTAAATAGCAATTAATGGAAAAAGAGGCCATGAATAAATGGAGAAGGGATATATGGGGTTATTTGGAGAGAGGAAAGGAAAGGGAGAAATGTAAATTATAATATGAAAAGCAAACAAGAGGTTCTTGAAAAAGGAAAAGAAAACTGTCTCTAAGGTAATTTGTTGCTTGGATGAGCCACCTTGCTCAAGTCTTCCCGGCATTGTCCTCGGCGTCTACAAAGATGGATTTTTCAGAACTGAGCAGACAAGCAGTGCACAGCAAATCAAGAGTGCAGATCACAGTGTAGCACCCTGTGCCAGGCAGTACCTTATGATTAAGGACCCTGCTTATTCAAGGATACAAGGACTATAACAGAGGGGGAATCTCCAAAAATTATTTAAAAACTGTGTACACTGCCTTGGTAGAAAACTGGTCCCTTTCTCCCAGGAAATATAGGGTAGTTCCTTAGCAATCCCTGGGAATCTGAAGACCCTTGCCTTCTTATGTTTCCTCCCTATCTCAAGGAGGAACATAGGAGTAGTGGTGACCACTCCTGCATTGGTTGTCCTTGTCTTACACTCATTCATAAAGGAGGCACTGGCTAAAGTAAGAGTGGAGATGATAGTGTCAGTGGTATATTCTAGAAAGTACTAGCTGAGATCATTGGATTTGGTACTGGCTCATCTTGTCTACTGCATGTCCTGAGATAAAGAATGGCATGATAAAGAAAATGTTGGCCTTGGGGAAGCAAGAACTGATCTGGTAGCAATTCTCCACCACATCCGAGCTCTGTGAGCTGTGGAAAGTTCACTTTCTGCCCATAAGCTCAGCTTTTGCATCTGTTAGGAAATGCATCACACAGTGTTGTGTTTTCCTGCAGTCCTATAGGGAACGCCTGTGCAGAAATAAGGCTGGTGTTGATTTTTAACCACAGTGTCAAAGTGTACACAAAGGACCTGATCAGGAGCCTGCTACACGGTAGCAGCCTGGCCACACGTGCTAACTTTGAGATTTACTAGCAGTCACTTCTTTCTCTCTAGTTAATTATTTTGAAAACTCTGAAAGCAGACCAACTTTCTCAGACATCTGTGACATCACTGCAATAACTGATATTTTCCTGATGAAGTCCTATTGCATTTAGCCCCCAGCTCTGTCTTTGACCAAAGGGAATGCATCCAGACTGCTTCACCTCTCCAGAAAAAAAAGTTAGGCCATGGGAATAATTTGTAAGAATGAAATGACGGATGATTATGGGATTGGGAGGGCCAAGTAGTTCTGGAACATTCTAGAGGCACTTGGTTACACATGGATGGAAAATGGGGGCTTTGATTTTAGCACTCAATTCATTATTAATTCCTGGGTATGATGAGGGCTAACCCAGACCCCTGACAGTTTACTTGGTTGCATCTTAAAGGTGTTTACATTTTATTTTAAGAAATATATACATATGCCATAAACAGAAAAAAAAACCCAACAATTGGGAATCCATTTTTACTTTACACATACATAAGCCACAAATAAACAAACAAAAACATTTCCTGTTAAGATTTTGGATAAAGTAAAACAGAACGAGTAAACGATAAAGGACAAAACCTGTAAAGAACTAGAAAGGCAAAACCATGTCCCCATCTGAAATCTAAGCTGTGATTCAACTTCTGCCATCCTTTCCTATCACACCAATTAAATTCTTTCTGGAAAGGCACTCATAAGAACAGAACAAGAATACAAGAGAGTCAGTGCTCAGTGGGGTTCTGGTCAGATTCCTCTCTGGTGGCTTGAGAGTCCTCTAAGCACATGGACTCTTGACTCTCTCTCAGGGCATCCTCTCTTTCCAAGTGTCTCCAGAAACAGAAAAGCCTTGCTGCTGAATCTCTGTTCTTAAAGTTTTCCAAAGGTAAATACAGTGTTAAAACAAAACAAAACAAAAACAACAATGACAAAAATCCTATAGGATAGACAACAGCCTTTCCTTGCCTGTTTCTTTCTTACATGCTCCAGTGTTTCCCAGCACTGCTTGGATTTGGGTTGCTAAAAGCAGCCTTAGCCAGTGTCTAAGTACTCTAACCCCAGGAACTCCTGGTGAGAACTGCGGCTGTTACTGCCTTTATGGAATATGAGAAACATGGCTTTGTTTTCTGACTTGGTTAAATTCTGCAATATTGATTGGTTGATCTTTGTTGGATCAAGTGTCTTAGCAATGCTATGACCCAGGATTTGCTTCTGGTCATCAGCTCTATGAAGAGCAGAATACCAGGAACAGTTTCCATATCACAGGCATCACTCCTCCTTCCTAATCATACTCCATGGAGGGAGGGATGATAGAGAAGGAAGAGAGAGAGGAACATATTACCATCCCTAATCGGAGCACACAGTAATTGATACTTTAAGTCAGGAAACTTTTGCCATCTGTCAAAACCCCTCTAAATATTTCCCCACAGCCCCTGCCCTACAATGTAAATTACAGGAGGGAACTTGAGTGAGAGATAGACAACAACGTAGCCATCAGTGACACATGTAGGGATGAGTGCGGACACTGGCAGTTTCCCCCAAGGGACTGTAGAGCTGTGGTGGACTACACAGGAGACATTTAGGGTAGAGTAAGCAACCAACCTTTACTAAACCCTTCTTAATGATCTCATCTACCATTTTACCCTGCATAGCTAAGGGGAACTGCAGGCACCGGACTTCTGAGCCATGCTCTAAGGATTTGTTCATGCCAATTCACTGATTCTAGGATGAAATATCAGATAGGTGTGCACATCTGCAAGGATGTCATGACAGGCACAGAAAGAGCTCAGGAAAGGCCAGAAAAAGGCCTGAGGGAGGGAGGAACAGAGATAGTAGCTGAGAGTACAGATCCTGCAACTCAGGTAGAACTAGTGTGACTCTTAATAGGAAACCCAGGTAGGATCCCAGCCCTCATGCACATCTCTGTAATAGGAAACCCAGGTAGGATCCCAGCCCTCATGCACATCTCTGTAATAGGAAACCCAGGTAGGATCCCAGCCCTCATGCACATCTCTATAATAGGAAACCCAGGTAGGATCCCAGCCCTCATGCACACCTCTATAATAGGAAACCCAGGTAGGATCCCAGCCCTCATGCACACCTCTGTAATAGGAAACCCAGGTAGGATCCCAGCCCTCATGCACATCTCTATAATAGGAAACCCAGGTAGGATCCCAGCCCTCATGCACACCTCTATAATAGGAAACCCAGGTAGGATCCCAGCCCTCATGCACATCTCTGTAATAGGAAACCCAGGTAGGATCCCAGCCCTCATGCACATCTCTGTATGCCCCAATGCCTATGACTTGAGAATTTCTTTTAAGTTTCAGAGACTTTATTTTCATATTGAGTATTTTCTTAAATTGTCCATCTAGGTGTTTCATTTTTTTAAGTTTTTAAAATTTATTTACAAGTTTTTTTTTTTCATTTTACATACCAACCACAGTTCTCCCTCCCCCCCCTCCTCCTGCTCACCCCTAGCTTCTCCCCTTTCCCCTCCACTCCTCAGACAAAATAAGACCTCCCACGGGGACTCAACAAAGTCTGGCATATCTTGGTGAGCCCAGCCCCTCCCCACTGTATCAAGGCTCAACAATGTATCCCTCTATATGGAATGGGCTCCAAAAGCTAGTTCATGCACTAGGGGGTACATCCTGGTCTCACTGCCAGAGGCTCCACACAACTGTCTTCCACATTCAGAGGGCATAGTAGCCTCAGCTCTGAGAAGCTGGGGAAGATTGGAGTTCAAGGCAGATTTGGGCAACACAGAGAATCTGTCCCTAGGAAAGAAAAGCAATAACGCTCTGAATATCCATAGATAGGCCTTCATGATTTTTATGTTACAAGCTGGAGAGGCTACCTTGCAGACCTGGCAGATAGGGCCTCAGACCCATGAAAAAGGAAACAAGACGTTGGTCTCTGTCGGGTGGGTGGGCGTCTTGGAAAGAGACACTCAGGCTACACTTACATAGAAGCTTTATTAGAGTGAAGGGGAGGGGGGAAGAGAGAGGAAAGAGAAAGGGGAATCAGAGGTGCCTAAGATCTCTGGCAGGAGGAAAGTGGGGAGAAGAGGGCAAGTGTTTGTGTGGAGGGTCTTTTTCTTAAATGGAGTTTGATGTCAAGATGCTGGGCAGGCCAGGTTATTGCTTACTGGCCAGGAGTCCAGGAAGTGGGTCAGAGCCCTAACAAATGATCACATGATTATATGCTCTATTTCTCAGGGCCCAATGTCTGACTATAAAATATCTGGTTTTCATAATAGGGTTTTAATTTTGAAAGAAACTTCTCAATTCTTTTCTCTTTTTGCCATTTTATATTTCCATCAACAGAATGTTCAGTGTCTTCTGCCTTCTTACTATTGCTCTGTATTTCAGCCATTCAAATCATTTGGAGTGATACATCTTTCTGACTTCAATTTAAATTTACTGTTAATGATTTGTAACTTCTTTACATACTTGTTTTCCCTCTGTATATCATCTTTGGTTAAATGACTATTTATTATATTTGTTTCATTTTTAAATTGAGATAAAAATCCACAGAGGGTTAATTAGATGAATCAGTGAATAAAGGGAAGAGAGAACTGACTCCACATACTTGCTGTTGATTCCCTGTGTATTCACTGCAACACACACACACACACACACACACACACACACACACACACACACACGGTTATTTTGATTAGAATTTTTTCTTCTACCTCGGGATATTATGAAAGCAATATACAACTTTAAAACACCTTTCATAATATATGGGTCTTTCCCATGCTGTAGCATCCACATGACTCTCTCTTGTAACCCTGAGCAACAGCAGCATCCAAAGCAAGCAACCAACCCTGTAATCACTAAGTGTGAAAAATAGGCACTGGAGAATGCTTTGTTTCTGAGTTATGGGCTCAGGATGTTAGTTGCGATCAATATATCTGCCATTTAGGGGTTTTCAACCAAACAATGCATCCATCTGGACTTATCTGCACTCTAAGTTGAAAAGCACTTGTACACTATAGCTGTGACACATTAGCTCCCCCAGCATTTCAAATGACACACAATTTCTGGAAATTAAACCACAAAAGAAATAACATTGGTGGTAATCTTTTCTGATCAGTCAGCTAAGCAGAGGAAGCTTTTTTCATAATTCTCATATTTAATCAAGAGAAAACCAACCACAAAATAAATTACATTAAAAATAACTTAAAAGAATAAAAATAGCGATTTACACACATTTTGTCTTTTAAAATAATTGCTTTTCTAAAAAGAACCTTAAGACAGATTATATGGGATGTAGTGACAGCTTAGCAGTTAAGACTGAATATTCTCTAGTAGAACACCTGAGTTCACAAGGCACAAGGTATAGGACACAACCACTCATAACTCCAGCTCCAGGAGAATACCATGCCCTCTGGCTGCCATCATGGGTTACAGATAAAGATGTAGTCAAAACACTCACACAAAGAACATTTTTTAAAAAAATCTTTTAAAAATCTTTTTAAAAGTTCGTGTGTGTGTGTGTGTGTGTGTATGTGTGTGTGTGTGTGTGTTACTCATCTTTTGCATTCACTGTGACCACCTTTCACAACTGTTCTATAGCAGACACAGAATTAATTATGTCTGGTCTCACAAATTCCAACAGATTGCTTCCTGGTACTTTATTCTAATTACTAACTAGTTCCAGAAGGGTGGGATATATATATATATATATATATATATATATACTAAAATTACTTACTTTATTTCATAAGGTGCTTTCTCTTTAGAAATAGAGCAAACGTCATACATAGATAATCCTGTTCTAGAACGGAAGACTTAAAAGAGTCTACAAAATAGTTAAACAAGTTTAGAAAGCATGAGGGTGTGAAGGCAACTGTCAGAGAAGAAAGAGAACTGTAATTGGATGCCTGAGATGAAGCACTTGGAGCCCTGCCATCTCTGCTGGCTTCCTTGGTAGCCCGAGGATTCCATCTAGGCAAGAAACAAGACCAGGCCCAGAATCTAGCAGAAGATAAGATTCTAGAGGCCAAAAGCCCTCAGCTGGAGGTGTCTTGAAGGACTCTCTAAGGGGAGGTTCTTATTCATCTTTGGTGAAGGATTCAAGAGAAAAAGTACTTTTCTAACTTATGAATTTATACTTCAGAGCCTGAAATTGGAAGAGTGTATAGACTTAAGTTCACACCATATGTGATAGAAAAAGGAATACTAACTAATGTGTCAACTTGTACAACTTACAATGACATCGTGCTGAGTAACTATGAAATTATGAACTAGGCATCTAACATGTAGTGATACAAACCAGGTCAATAATCAACATGGGGTGGGGACAAGAATCACTTGCAAAGGTATGACTATGGTGCAAATTTAGTTAGTTCAATGCATACTTAGAAAGCATATGGCCTTAGTAAATTCATAAAGAAATTTTTAGAAGAGGCCCTAGGACACAATAATTCAAATTATAATGGCTCAACAACTAGTTGTGCAAATGTGTCCCACAGAGATAAATATTTTTGAAAATTTTTCAAAATAGAAGTCATTGAAAATTTTGTAAAGAAATCCAATTGAACAGGAGATAAGAAAAAGGAAAGCCTGTTAGAATAAAGTAACTGCTTAAATTACAAACTCAATAGGTGAGGAACGGCGGGTCCACATATCAGAAAGAACAGCAGAAGCAGCTGGGCAGTGACAAATGCGGCCTGTACAGATCACTTAGAATCACACCATGTGTCCACATGTGCCCAGACAGCTCACCATACTGCCCCAGACTTTGCCGTTCTTTGACTTTTAAAGAAAGGGAACAAGAGCCCAAAGAGATCTGTATGTAACTTTACCACACCAGAGACAAACATATTCAAGTGTTGTCAGCCATGTGTGCCATCAAAATATATATCACCACGATCAACAAATGCAATAAGTTGAGACTCAGTTGGTTAATAACTGTTCTTTACATGAGATCATTTTTTACCAAGTCTAGGAGATCAGTGAAATTCTGTGCTGCATTTTGGATTTTCTTGAACTTAAACCAATTCTAAAGTGTGTCTGTCTGCCTGAGACTCCCTCAGACTTGCCAGACATGCTTTATATTCAGTTTTAAAGAAAGCCAAGGCAGTTATTTAAATGTTTTGAGTCTTGCATACATATGTAAGTACTTCTGATTAATACATTTAAAATAAACCACCATAAATTCAATAGGTAAATTTCCATATTGACCTTTACTTAAAAGCTTTGTAAGTTAGCAAATGCATCTGATATTTGATATTTTCCGTGGATGTACTCAGGTACTTAGTGTTAGGAACCATCTAAATCAATCACCACCTGTTTCGGGAGAAATATAAGTACATTCAAAGGGAAGATCTAACCTTCTTCATTAAAAGGCAAATCTTTAAAATATTAAACCTAAAAAATATGGCAAAAAATTTGCAAAAAAAAAAATAGGTAGAGTTCACTAGTATTGGTCTCCTTGGGGAGTGAATGCCCATTAACCTCTGAATCCTTCAATATCAGTATCAGTAACAGGCTCACTCACTCCTTCATCAAATTTACCTGTTTTGCAATGTTCTATGCAATGGAGTCTAGAGTAAAACCATCCTGCTGGTAAAAGACACAACTATTAATGGTTTTGTTGTTGCTGTATAGTAACAGTCACCAACAAGAGGGCTGTACACTGGAGACCAGATCCAGATCCAGACCCTCCCCACTCAGGTGCAAATCACCTGTGTACTCACAGCTAGAGAAGGTCAGCGGGCAGGCATGTGCATCCATGGGGAAGTTGTGCAGCTGCAGCTGGCACTCTGCATTGATGGTGAGCCTGTGAAAGAGGCCAGCATTATGTGAGATCGGCAATAGCATAGCCAAGGCCTCCAAGGTGGATTAGGCATCCTCTGCAGGTGCTTGCTGTGAGGGAGTGGAGAGGCTGGGGCTGGGGGTAATGCCAGGACACAGTGGCCCCCTCTCTCTGGTTCACTGAGAGGGATCCTTTGGTTGCTTCCTTACTGTGCTAGTCTGTTTTGCTTTTAACTAATAGTAATAGAGGGGATTCTAGGAAAACTCCAGCAGTGCCTCGAAATATAAGCCAAGTCACAGTGGGGAAAAACCAGTTGTTGTTTTCTAAGTCACCGTTTCGATTTGTTCCAATAAAAACTTGTCAATTGAAACTGGTATGTTGGTCCACACAGGTACTAGGCCAAATCCATCAACTTCCATGATATTTCTTCTTTGGATACCTCCCTCTATTGCGCCAGGCAGGAGGCAGATATACTATGAGAGTATATTTCATATTCTGTTTGTCCAAATTCTTATCATGGATCTAAAACCAGCCAGGCTCAGTACTGTTTTGCTCAGGATCAGCTTCTCTTCTGAGTCTCCTTCCTAGCCCTTTATGATAGATGGGAAGCCTGTTTTATAATCTCTGTCTTTCTTAGCCCACGTCATCACCTAATTTCGCTGCTGTGGCTCCTTGTTGTTCTTTCTATAGGTCCCTGTCTGGAAAATTCCTTGTCTTGGGCTTTGATGCTGCCCTCACATTTGGATGTCAGTATGTGTCTCCTGGTACTGTGGGAACTTCAGAGTTAGGAATCACAATTTCTCCTCTGTGCCGTGATCACTCATAATTAAAATCTCTATAATGAATATGGAATGAATAAGAATGTTGGAAACTGTGAGGAAGAGATGTTTAAAGGAGCCTGGGAAAAGCAGTGTTTCAAAGAAAGTTACTTTGCTTTATTTATTATCAATCTGAAATGCCTTTCTGCCTGGGAAAGGAGACAGGCAGGTGCTTAGGGACCTTAACCCTGTAACTAGATTTGCTAACTGGTCACCTTTCCCTGGCTCCTTAATCCTTTCCCTCCTGTTTTAAAGGAGGCAGACCTTTCCAATGGTGTTCAGAGTTCTAATAAGAGGCCTCTTTAAGGTCTCTCTTTCCATAGCTTCTGTGACTTAACTTGCAGAATTAATGTATTTATCTAGATAAAGGAAGTATTGTCTTTGGAAGTCAAGGCCCTAGTAAATTACATAGACATTCAAAGAATGGGAGACAGCAACCTGGAGAAAACACCTGCTTAGTGAGAAGCCTCCATCTGGGATTTCACTGTAGTTCTCTGTCTTCCAGGAAAACACTTTGGACCCCTGAGCTACTAGGTGATGGATATTTGAGACAAAAGGTCTCCTGTTTTTTACAAGTCATGCCTTGAATAGATCGATCTATTGTCTTCTGTTTGTGTTTCCTGGGTATAGCAGCAAGTAATACTATCTTAGATTCCATTAATAGTCTCAGTTAAAAACCTGAGCTATACAGCATCTTACCTTAGTGTGTAAAGGATTTTCCCATCATTCCAGATTCTGAGAAGTTGGTTGGGTGTAGTGATCCAATGTGCCTCTGCTGTTTTAGAGTTTCGGAAGATGGTGTCTGGGATCCATATCAAGCCAACCATGTTGCTATTCAGAGTAAGTATTTTCATTGTACTGTTGAATCGAAGGCGGCTGTCTGTCCAGGTTTGGGCAAAAAATATATCAATTTGGTATTCCTGGAAGAGAAAAAAGATATTTTCCCTTAATCTGTGGTCAATCTGAAAAGCCTTTCAGCCTGCGAAAGAAGACAGACAAGTGCATAGGAAACTAAAACCTATGAGATGTAGGAGGGTATGTGAATTGGTCACCTTTGTCCTGCTCCTGAATCCTTTCCTCTTTGTAAAGAGGAATCCCTTAATAGGACTTCAAAGATTTAAGGAAACTGAATTTCAATATGCTTTGCTGTCTGTCAAAAGTTTAGTTTTCCTCCATGTTCTCACACCCCCCCACTCCTTCCTTTATGAGGAGTATGACTTAACATATTGACATCCAACAAACACTGATTGGCATTATCAGCAAATGGTATGATGAAATCCTTGATGCCTTGTTTTGTTAACCTTAAGTTGCAATAAGAATATATAGTCAGATGGGGGTTGAGGAAAAAGCACTACACACTTCAGGGCATGGTGCAGAGCCTAAACTATCCTAAACTTTAATGCCTCATATGATGACTCAGAACCAATGTTCTCTATACAATGAGGAAAATAATGTCCTCTTCCTAAATGTATAAAAAATAAATGAAAGAATGAAACAAAAACCTGGATGCTGAGCACTGAGAGCCAAGAATTTAGAAATACTAGCTTGTGAAATAACACATCATGTTATTTCCCAAATAGTACAACCATAGAAGGAGGAGGAGGCGGAGGAAAAGGAGAAGGAGGAGGAAGTGGAGAAGAAAGAGAAATAGAAGGAGAAGGAAGTACAATAAATAAATAGCATAAAACTAGTGAAAAGCCACTGCGGGCAATATATATGTTAACAGAGGGCTGGGGGCTGGTGGTGGCAGTGGTGGTGGTTAGGGTCACACAGGCAAAGACTCAGTGTTGGAAACTCTTGTTCCAGGGTTCACAGGCCATATGGCTTTATTGTAATGAGCAGAAAATTGAGCCAGGGATGAGAGCACTGCAGCATACAAGGAATGTCCATGCCTTGTCAGTGTCTAAGGATGTTTTGTAACCACTGTGAAGAGTCACCTTAGGTCTGGAGAAAGGTGGATTTAGGGGATGATCGCAAAGGCTTCATCTTTTGTTGTTTCCACTGTGTGTTAGATATTATAATTTTACTGCTTTTACAGAGTATGAACTCAGCAGCTTTCGGTAAACCAGGTAATTCTCTTTTCAACAGAGCTTCCAGGCAAAGGAAGCCCCTCAGATTCAGCTAATGTGCTGTTAAGTACTGTTTTCCTTACCACTGCTTTATTTCATTGACCATGCTAAGCTCTGTACAAGCAGAAAAAGTCATGGTCATTAGGGAGCTTGTTTCCAGTCAAATAAGACATATCTTAAGTTAAGAAAAATAGTTTCGGGGTCACAATATCCCCCCCAAACACACACATGTGAATTCTGTTCAGAGAAAACCAAAAGCATGTTTGTATGAAATCATTGAAAGTTCCCATGATGGAAATTTCCATTTGAGAGCTTAGTGTCTGGAGTGTAAGGAGGATTAGATGAGGTCTTTAAAGGTAAGGTCCTTATTATAATGTTCCTGGCTTTTCAAGAAGAGGAAGATGGATAGTGAAACACCTCACCAGGACAAGCTCTTATCATGCAATCCTGAAGACTGATATCAAGGAACCCATAATGAAAGGAAAGGCTGAACTCCTGACCCTATAGGTACACTATGTTCCATGTGGGCCCTCATTTACACACACACAGATGGAAAGAGAGGGAGGAAAGGAGAAGGAGGGAAAGGGAGAAAGGAGGGGATACAAAATGAACAAAAATATAAATTATACACAGCTTGGTTGAGTCCAGAAATTGATAATTAAAAGAGAGAAGCTGAAGCTGAAGGCAGCAAGCTTCTGCCTCACCAAGTGGTACCTGCCTCCTCTTGGCTTTGTCAAGACTCAACAATAAGACACGATTTCCTTGGGCATCCAGCTTCCAGAAATGTGGCCTGAGAAAGTGTCTTATCTTTAAACATAGCTCAGTCTGTGGAGTGACTATTTAGAAGCAGAAAACAGGACACAGCAGGGTCCAGGCCTTCGTCTTCAGAGAAGGTGGGGTGAAGGAGCAGAGAAGCTGAGTTTTATGTAGCAATGAGAAAAGGTAATGAAACTTCTCCAACCTTTCAGGGACTTTCTGATGTCTCAGCAAACAGATGTCCTTCTAAAAGTCTCTGTGTTTCCCAAACGTGTCCTTATAGCTTAATGGCTGTTGCCTCCAAAATGTATGTGTCTAACAGGCTGATCCTAAGCATAGAGGTACACAAGGCAGGATATGAGATGGAAGTTAAGTAAATGTGTGTGTGTGTGTGTGTGTGTGTGTGTGTGTGTTCATATAGTCTCTTATATTCTAACTGATACAAAAACACGGTTCAAAATATAGACTGACAGACTGGATGGCAACATGTTGAGGCATCAAAACAGATTCACATTTATCACCCAGCACAAATTTCAACTCCAAATGGATCAAAGACCTTGGAATAAGACCAGATCCACTGAATCTGATAGAGGAAAAGGTAGTGGACAGTCTTGAACACATTGGCACAGGAAAAGACTTTCTGAGCAGAACACCCATAGCATAGGCACTAAGAACAAAATTATTAATGAGGACTCACCTGGGATGATAGCACAAGCCTTCAACCCCAGCACTTGGGTGGCAAAGGCAGGTGGATCTCTGAGTTCAAGGCCAACCTAGTCTACAAAGTGTGTTCTAAGACTGTTAGGGCTACATAGAGAAAGTCTGTCTTAAAAAAAACAAACCAAAACAACAATAACAACAAAAGAATCTCAAATAAATTAGACTGCATTAAACTGAAAACCTTCTGCATGGTAAAAGTCATTGTCATTTGAACAAAGCAGAAAGTTACAGGATTGGAAAGGATTTTTACAAACTGTACACCTGATGGAGAGCTAATATCCAAAATTTATAAAGAACTCAAAAAAACTCTAATCATCAAGAAAACAAATCACTCAATTAAAAATCGGATGCAAATCTAAACAGAATTCTCAAAAGAGGAAACTCAAATGTCTAAGAAGCACTTACAGAAACATTCAACACCATGAAAATGCAAATCAAATCTGCACTTATATTTCATCTTATATCAACAAGAATGGCCAAGAACAGTAAAACAAATGACAACACTTCATGATGCTGAAGATATGGGATGAAGACAACACTTGTCCCCTGGTGGTAGGAACATACCCACTTGTACAACTACTATGGAAATCAGTCTTCAGGAAGACAACAATTGATCTACCTCGACATCCATCTATACCACTCTTAGGCATATAGCCAAAGAATGCTTCATCCTATTACAGAGATATTCATAGACCTGTGTTCATTGATGCCGTGTTCATTATAGCTCCAAACTGGAAACAATCTGGATGTCTGTCAATGGATGAATGAATAAATAACATGTGGCACATTTATACAATGGAATATTACTCCACAGTTAAAAAATAAATCATGAAATTTGTAGGTAAATGGATGAAGCTAGAAAAAGAAACCATCCTGAGTGAGATAACTCAAACCTAAAGACAAATACGGGGTGTGTTCACTCAAATACGGATGTTAGCTGTTAAGTCATTGATAAGCAATCTACAACCCATATAACCACAGAAGTTAGGTATAGACTAAGGGATTAGGAATAAAGATGGGGAAATAGAATAAGACAGTTGGAGAGTGTGAAATGGGAGGATGAAAGGAAAAGGAGGAGGTAAGAGGGGAGACAGAGAGATATAGCTAAAACTAAGGGCCATTTGAATGAACATATGAAAATCTAATATAGTAGAAGCTTTCTAATATATATATGAAGGAGATATAAATTAAATCTCAAAATAAGAGGAAAAACAGAGTCCCAACTGGATACCTCTCATCAAAAGAAGTTTCTAATACAGAGGATAGATTAGCATCTAATTGAGTTGTTGGCCAAAGAGGACCCATGGGAGTTCTCAAACAACCCAGGTTATTGCTATTAGTAAGGGCCTATTGCTGAAGACAACGCTTACACAACTCATCGAACACAGAAAACTCAAGCTGGTGGCTACCCAGAGCCTTTACCCCTACTGATGAAGAGTTTTCATGGTACTAAAATGTATTCTGCATACTACTGAGAAAGAAAGTTAAACATTAATCCAACTACAAATCCATCAATCTAAAAATGCTGACCAGTCTCCAAGATATAATGGTGCAGTAATATCACAAAGCTTATGGTAGAAACCAGCCAATAATCTCATTTGAGTTAAGGCCCACTCCATGAGATGGAAGCCATATCCAGTGTGGTTGGATGGCTGAGAACCAGATACTACACAGGTCATGCATGGATCTAGGGGGAAGCCAAATAATACTGTTTGCTAAAAGAACATAGCAATAAAATGAATCCCAATGACATTCCGCTATACTCGTAGATTCATGCTTTGCTCAGCCATCATCAAAGAATTTTTCTCCCGCAGTAAATGGGAACAAATGCAAAGACCTTTAGCCAGACAATATGTAGGGAACAAGAGACTGTAGGACACTCAACCATAAATGGGTATCTCCATTAAATCCCTTCCCTCAGAGCTCAGATAACCCCAAGGAAGAGGATGCAGAATAAGGGTAAGAGCTGGGGGAGATGGAGGACACCAAGAAACCAAGGCCTTCTAGACATAACAGGGATGTTGTGCATATGAACTAACAGACTGTGACAGCACGCATGTGGTCGGTCTGCACTAGGTGAGGTCATATGAACTAACAGACTGTGACAGCACGCATGCGGTCTGCACTAGGTGAGGTCATATGAACTAACAGACTGTGACAACACGCATGTGGTCTGCACTAGGTGAGGTCATATGAACTAACGGAGACTGTGACAGCATGCATGTGGTCTGCACTAGGTGAGGTCAAATGAACTAACAGACTGTGACAGCAGGCATGTGGTCTGCACTAGGTGAGGTCATATGAATGAACAGACTGTGACAGCATGCATGAGGTCAGTCTGCACTCCCTAGTTGATGAGCTGTTGGGGAAAGATTGGGAGGTGGGGCTTTGTAGGAATAAGTGTGACCTTGTTGGAGGAGGTATGCCAGTAGGGGCTTTGAAACCCAAAAGCTCACATTAGGTCCAGTCAGACTCTGTATATCTCTCTGTCTCTTTCTGTGGATCTAGCACCATGCCTGTCTGCCCACCACCATTCTCTCTGTCATGATGATGATGTATTAACCCTCTGAAATTACAAGAAAAACCTCAACTAAATGCTTTCTTTTATAAGAGTTGCCTTGGTCATGTCTCTTCACAGCTATAGCACACACAGTGACTAAGGCAGCATCCTTCAGAACAGACTGGATTAAGCAAGTCCCATGTTTACTTCAGATGGCAGGACCTGGTGTATCTGACAGTTTGTGAGTAAATGGCTCTACTGGATACAGAATACACTCAGCACACTTAAGTTTGAGATATGAGTAACCAGAGTGGCATATACAGCTGCATATAACAGCTAACTCCTTTATTTGAACATTGACCTTTTGAGTTAAGGGGTGAGACTAGGCTAGCAATGTCTCCCAAGAAAGGCTAGAGTCCCTGATAGGTCATCACTGCCAGTAGAGAAGCTTGGGCTTAATGATTCTTAAGAGTTGGTCTGGAGACCACTTATTCACTGGACAGCTGCATGAGTCAGCACATAGTTATGGCTCTGTGCAGTTTCTAGGCTCTGTGAAGGAGCAAGTGAGATCTGCTGGGCTCTTTGAGAGCTCATCCAGAAATAGTGTCCACTTTCTGCTCAAAGCTCACCAAGGACACACATGTCTTCATCTATTTGTTCATGTCACACTAGAGGAGGAGAGTTGAATCTGAAGAATCACACCAAAGCTATCATATTTATGCTCATATGCTATGCATATCTCAAAGTTATTTTGAACTCTCATGGTCCAATTAACCCTTCTTCCAATGAACATTTTATTGTACTGTAACAGACCAGTCACACAAGGGCCTTCTCTGTGGGGATTCAATAAAAGCTTCAGAAGTTTTGGACATATCAGAGGGAATCTACACACAGTCTATGTGGGGAGTTAATAAAAGCTCCAGAAGTTCCAGAGCTCTAACCAAAGTCAGTCTGGGAGAATCAGAGAGTGGTGATTCAAACCTTTAATCCCGGCACAGGGAGTATCCTGGGAATGGTGACCTACACCCTTAATCCCAACTGAGTCTAGGTCACTTTAGATTATAGAAGGAATTCCAGGCTCCCAAGCAGGCAGTGGTGGGGCCACGCCTTAATTTACAAAAGAGTACTTAAGACAGGATAGAAACACAGAGAGAGAAGCCATTCCAAGGGAAGTGAGGCTGAGGAAGCTGAAAGACAGCTGGGTAAGATCTGACTGTGGTGTTTATTCCCTCTAGTATCTCCAACTTCTTCATAAATTTATCCGTGAGTCTTATTTATTCGTGTGACAAATGGCAGCCCAACGTGGGTCAAATATACCCGCATAAAGTCATAGAAAGCTTAAAAAATTGTCTAGAGCCCAAAGCAGCTTTAAAGTTGTGTCTCTTACATGAGCCCTGGTAAGGCATGTGAGCTTGAGCTACAATGATGGGCTTTTGGAGTGCAGCTTGAGGTATAAAATGGCTTGTTCCTGAAATCTCACAGGAGCCTAGATGTAAGCAAAACATTGTAAATGATGTATTTAAGGTTTCTGTTCATAAGGACAAAAAGGGAACAGAATCAAAGATGGCTTTCTAGTGGTGGTGTTTTCTTGGATCAGCTCTGTTTGCCGGAGGCAAGCAGAGGCTTGAGTTTTTAAGAGAAACTTCCTGATTCAGCCTTAGAGGCAAAATACTTGTGAGTCTTTTAAGAGGCCCTGCTGCCAAATACTTAAATGGAGTTAATGAGCAGCAGATGGCAAAGCTTTACTTGGTAATTATATAGACCCTAAAATTCCCAGAGTACCTGGGCTAAAAAGATAAATTCTATGAAATTAGAGTAGGAGCTGGGTGGAGCCATCCACCCATCCTACCAACCTTGAATCTTGGCAGATTAAAAGTATGTGCAGAAACAGAAAGTAATAAAAGAATCTGGATAGAGTCAATCACCCTAGGTGTGGTCAGAGACAGAAAAAGTTAAGAAATCAATATACAGTAAAGAGAGTTTTTTAAAAGAAAAAAAAGTCTAAGTGGTTTAGAGTGTGTTGAAAATATAGATACATAAGCTTAGAGAAAGCAAAGAAAAGGTAGAGAAAGCCCTTAAGAAAGAAATAGAGTAAAAAATAAATAAATAAAAAATAAGCCACGTAAAGATGGAAAATACAAAGAATGTCTGGATAGTGTATATTATTGTCTTATCTTTAAGCCTCTTGACTAAAAATGACTTAGTAAAAGCTGCTAATAGACAGTTGATTATAAATGCTGCTGGATTAATTCAACCCATATATTTTGTAAATGAGTTTACTTTAAAACTGAAATGCAAAGATACACTACTTTGGAGAAGAGGTTTTCTTTTTATTTTCACAGAAAATGAGAGGCTGTGGATTTATTCCTAGATAAAGAACATAAATTTTGATAGAGGAAGACCCCCTGAGAAATCTCCAATGGAAATGGATGGCCCAGATGATTTAACATTTCAGAGCACCTCTGTTGAAGTTTCCAGAGCTCTGTATCCAGAACAATCTCAAGGAGACTGGCTGACATGACACAACCTTACAGACTATTCCACTAAAGACTTGTGCATAATCCTACATTTTTCTTTGGATTTCTATGGGATTGCCAACTCCCCCATTCAACAGGAAGTAGCCTAGAGAACAATGCCCACATTCCCAAAACATGGATTATGGATGTTTGTGTTTATTTACAGTGTTGTTTATAAGTTGTTATAGGGGGGAAAGAATATTAGATTTGGAGTTCTTTTTGTTTTAAAAGGAGAAAAGGGGATATGTAGGAGATTATGTTGTGTTCCATTGTAAATAATTGTCAATTATTTACATTGACAATTATTTACATCATTGTAAATATTGTTTTATTAATAAAATAATAATTTTATTAACTGGTTTAATAAAAAGTGCTGATTGGCCAAAGGCAGGCAGGAAGTGTGGGCAGGGCTACCAGACTAAAAACTCTGAGAACAGGAAGCACAGAGCAGAATGACAGAGAGAAGCCAGAAGAAGCAGAGGACAACTATGCTGCTCTAAAGAAAGGTACCAAGCTGCATTGCTGAACAGGAAGAATTATGGGTTAGATGAAGGGTAGAGAGCTAGCAAGTGATATGCCTGGGCCTTAGACTGATCAGCCTAAAACTATTGTAAGCATCTGTGTGTCTCTGCCCATGTGCAGGTATTCGGGTTTGTGGGTCTGTGGGCCTAAACCTTGAGGTTAGGCCCAAAAGTCTGGGCCCAGAAACCTCTTACTACACTTCTCAGTAGATTATTTTCTGTTTCCTAAATCCTATTCCCATCAGTGCACTATGTATAACTCCTTCTTTTGACAGTTTAAAGTGTAAGGCCCCCTCCCTTTTGCTTGTTTTAGCAAATTTCTCTTACCCAAGAAGTAGAGCTAGCAACAGCACGTTGTAAGGACAGTAAGCAAACTCGCCTAAGACATATTAACAGGACAATAAAGATTAGCCTCACTGATAAAAGAAAAACTGCAGTTAAGACTAAGACCAGGTGCCTAGGGTAGAGACAAAGGAATGTGGTTAAGAGCCATGGTCAGGAAACAGCCCCCAACCAAGGATTCAGCTGGGCAGAGGGGGAAGGGAGGGGAAGCAGTTACATAGCTATGTGATCAGGCCCAGCCCGATCAGGGGAGGAATTCCAGGAAGAAGATAAGGAACAAAAGAACAAACAGCAGGCCTGGGGCGGGTGATAACCAGGTCCTTTGGTCAGGCCGGATGGCAACCTGGGGGCCCTCACCCCTCAACTTCACTCCTCAATGGGTGATTTCATTCAAACCAGCCAATGAAAACCTTGTAACTTCGCTTCTGCTTCTGTACGCACGCACGCTTTTGCTTCCCTAACCCTATAAAAAGGCCCTAAACAGAGGGCTGGGCGCGCCAGCCATCCCAAGTGGCTCGGTAGCCCGCAGGTCCTGCGTTATTCAATAAACCTCGTGCTGTTTGCAGCTGATCTGTGGCTCGGTCCTCCTTGGGTCATGGGGTCTCCTCCCGAGGAAAGGTCTGTTTCGGGGGTCTCAAATCCCCGGGGGTCTTTCAAAAGGTTTGGAATTGTACAGTAATGGGTCAACTGCTGAACACTGCTTTTGGTGGATGATGCATTCTGGACCAGGAGGCTGGATTACTGAGACAGAAACAGTAGTGACACTTCCATGAAGGGCCTAGAACAGCAGTTTTTCTGTACTTACATAGCCACTGAACTCCTAGCTCTCTGCAGAAAGTCTCCTTTCTGGGCGTGACTGGCAGAGGAGTGGGTATCATTTCAAGGTATAAGTTCATTATAAGTTCTATATGTCAAAAGGGACTCAGAGCTGACATGTCTTCTTTCATTATGCATACAAACTACCTACCTTAGCATCTCCTTCCTCCCTCAGCCTCATTTCTTCATCTGAAAATTAGGGACAGTGATGAGTCAGATTAATCCAGTGCCTCTTCAACTCATCTGAGTGTCTATGCTCTGGCCTAGACTTAGCTTGCAACTGTTCAAACTGATCTTCTATTTCATATCCTTGTGTCTTGTTTTTGCAAGTTCATGGCAGAATAGATCCATGTGGTCCACCTGCTGCTCCTTAGACAGACTTTAGTATGTGTGAATTCTGTGTGGAACTATCTATGAGGCAGAGGCTGAAGAGCTAGTCCAAACTCCATGCTGGTTTCCTGTAGCAGAAAGAAGCATCCCACAGTGTCCTTCTGTGGAAAGGATGGCCAACCTGCTCTCTATTCTGAAACCTTGCCACAAACTCCCAGTTAAGAGGGCGTAGGGCTGTTGGTGCACATGTTTTATTGTGTCTACATTTGACTAAGTGTTGGTGCAACACTCCCACACATGGAAAAATGTTTTTCTTTCTCTTATAAACTTTCTTTGTAATGGCATTAATCATCTATCTTTTCTGCAGAGGAAAAAGCACGCTTATAAATTATTTCTAAAAATAAATAGCATTTTACACAATTCATAATTGGCAATGAAGAAAACACATTTGAAATTCTACTAAATGTAACAGTCAAATTGCTCAGAAGTCCCCCTGTGCACACCCCTGTGTTGGTGGAGGTCCTGTGCTTATCTTTGCGTTAGTAATTAGAGAGCTTAATGATGCCAAAATAAACAGGGAGTTCTGTACCATGTGGAGCAATCCAACAAAACAGAATAAAAAAATTATGCTTCTTAATAATATCCATAAAATCAATTCCTCCCTGTTTTCTCACTGTTCTGACCAAAGAGAGAGATGTGGCTGCTGGGCACAACCTTAGTGAGTCCAGAAAAGTCACTCTCTCACAGTCCTTCCCCTCCCATTGCACGTTGTCTAACATGCTCACAGAAACATGGGCAAAAGGAGTTGCTAGACTGGGGGATCGGCACATTCCAGCCCACAAACACCCTCTCTTAGAGAAAAGAAAGGAAAGAGAGGAAGAATAGAAGAAAAATTAAAAACTGCTCTCAAGTTTTCTTTATAATCACAGACATCTGATAATCGAAGATAGTTGTCATCACTAAGCTGAAAATTTGCAGGTATTTAAATTAGAGTATTTTTTATTTCTCCTTGTCATGGTGGAAGCCCAATGGACATGTTATTTTTGAAGTTATTTTCTCAATTCCCTCATGGCTTGAGTCTCAGCTGCAGTCCTCAAGATCCGAAATCACCCTACCTCAGAGGCTCTGTGGCCTCCTCAATGTCCTGATTACCCCTGAACTTGGATGCTCCTAGCTAAACTTATTTCCATTCTCCCTGGCTCCTCTATTACTGAAAATGTTCCATCTATTTTATCATATAGCACCTCTACAACACTAGACACTGTGCTGGACCCCAGGAGACAAAGACAGCATTTAAGCAGAGAGTGGGTTGTTTTGGGATCAACTGCACCAATCAGGTGCAAGAGACAAGCAATGAAGACAGAAGCCCTTGGACGAAGGGCAGCTGTACAAGAGCAATTCCCCCAAACCTCCAAAGAGAAAGTGGTGAATATCAGCAGGTCTTAAAAGAGTGGAGCATAGTCAAACAGAATAGAGGAACTCTGTCAGAGTAGTGGGAACAAGGCTGTCATGTGGTGAAGATTCTGTGAGAGTAAGGTGGAGTTTATCAGTATGTTGAGAATTCTGTCACAGTGGAGAGGACTCTGCCAGAGTGGAAAGGATCCTGTCAGCATGGGGAGGATCCTATTAATAGTAAGGAGGGAGGAGGATCCTATCAGAAAGGATAGGACTCCATAAAAATGGGAAAGACTTTGTTAGTATGAGTAGGTACCTGTCAGAAAGAGAAAGACTCTGTCTCCTCTATGCCAGAGAACCCAAGAAAAAGGACTTGATCACACACTTTCAGAATCAAAGATGAAGAACTCAGTGCCTTGTGCCAGCCTGTGGTACTATATCAGTTGCCATAGTCAACTAACATATACATACAGGAGACAGGCCCATTAAAACTCTTGGAAGCCAAATGCCCTAGAGAAAATGGATAAAAGATGTCAAAGCAAAATTCAAAGCTGGCCAAAGGCTTTGTGACATTTGTTCTCAAGTGCATTACCTGTAGTTCCAGAATTTTCATGTCAAATTTCACCTGTTCTTGTGCCCAGCCTTGCAAGCCTGAGTGCCCATTCTAGTGGCTCATGAATGTCTTTCTGTCATGCATACTGCCAGGAGCATGCCTTCTCTGTGAACATTAGACATAGATTACTGAGGAAAAGTGTATTGTGGCCCATGGTAGTTGTTGAAATGCTCAAAAGAGTTTACTAACTGTGCCGTGGCCTTTGCTAATACCTCCCACTGACTTTGATCACAGTACTTAATCACTCATATAACTTATAACCCCATGTTCAGGTATGCAACCCCATGTTGGTCTACGAGGCAGCTTATAGAGCTGATCAATACACAAAGTTAGTTTAGTTCTCTTTCAACATCTGTCAGTAATTGCTTGTAGTTAATTGCAGAGCACAGCGTATACTTCTTGGTCAATTTATCCTTGAGTATTTGTTACTTTATGTGGGAATATGTTTCAAATTTAATAAAAAGCAGTCTGAGTTATCAGAAGGATCTACCCACAGTCAATCTAGGAGGATCAGAGAGTGGTAACTCACACCTTTAATCCCATCATAGGGAATATCCAGGAGTGGTGACCTATGCCCTTAATCCCAGCAAATCTGAGTTTAAGATCAGTTTAGTTTATAGAGGAAGTTCCATGCTCCCAGGAAGGTAGTGGTGGCTCATGCCTTAGTCCCAGCACTTGAAAGGTAGAGGCAAGAGGCTCTCTGTGAGTTCAAGGTCAGCCTAATCTTCAAAGTAAATTCCAGAACAGCCAGGACTGTTACACAGAAATCTCTGTCTTGGAGAAAACAAAACAAACAAACAAAGACTGGAAGAGATGGCTCTGTTCTCTGATATTCCAGACTGATTTTTATTAAATTTAAAACATATCCCCACAACTTTATATGTTATTGAAAGCACTGCTATTTAATTTTGTTTCTATTTACCACGCAGAACCTTTCCCCCACTGATGCACGATAGGTTTTGTAGATTTTAAATATATTTTGTATCTGTATGACCATCAGCATATTAAATATACTAAATACTTCCAACATCCCCTTAGTCACCCTCCTGGTCACCACTAACTAGTTCTTCACCTTCAAAATCTTAGGAGGTTTTCTTGTAAAGAGGTTTTCTCAATGCTTCTGAATCTGCATTCCTTCATTTGGCAGAATGCCTTGGGAATTTTTCCAATCTATTAAATGTATCAGAAGTTTCTATTTTAATTAATTTATTCTTTCATCTCAGGGCTATATCCATGTTTGAAGGTTACTGAATATTATCTAGCTTTTAGTAATGTCTTGGTTACAGTTCTATTGCTGTGAAGAGACTTCATGACCAAGGCAACTCTTATAAAAGTAAAGCAATTAATTGGGTCTTGCTAACAGTTTCAGTGAGTTAGTCCATTATCATCATGGCAGGAAGCATGGCAGCATGCAGACAAACAAGATACTGGAGAGGTAGCTGAGAGTTCTACAACTGGATCCACAGGCAGCAGGAAGAGAGAGTCACTGGGTCTGGCTTGAGCTTTTGAAATCTCAAAGTCCATCTAAAATGTCACACTTCCTCCAACAAGGCCATAACTCCTAATCTTTTCAAATAATGCCACTCCCAAAGCATTCAAACATTTAAACCTACAGAGATCATTCTTAATCAAATTACCACAGACACCATGACCACGACAACTCTTTTAAAAGAAAGTATTTAATTGGGAAGCTTGCTTACAGTTTTAGAGGGTCAGCCATTATCATGGTGGGGAGTGTTGCAGCAAGTAGGAAGACATGATGATAGAGGTGCAGTTGAGAGCTTTACATCCCTATCTTCAGGTAATAGGCAGAGAGAGAGGAAGGGAGGTAGAGAGAAAGAAAGAGAGAGAGAAACTGGGTTTGGTGTGGGATTTTGAAACTTCAAAGCCCACCTTTATGGACATACCCCCATCAAGGACACACCTTTGCCAACAGGGTAACATCTTCTAATCCTTCTCAAACAGTGATACTCTCTGGTAACTGAATATTCAAATTTATGAGTCTATAGGAACATTCTCATTCAACAAGCACAGTAATTATGATTAAAACATTTATAAATATTAATGTACAAGCTTTTATAAGGGAATAAGTTTACATCTTTCTGATATGAATATCCAGAAGTGGGCTCTAAAGTCATATTTTACAGCATATTTAAATGTGCAATAATCTTCCAAGTCCTTTCCTCTTGTAATTGAGTGATTTCGTATTTCCAACAGTTCTGCGTTAAGTTTCTGTCATCCCACATTGGCAAATGTGTTTGCTGATTTTTTGAAAAATTTTAACTCTTTTGTAGATAAAATAGGTGGGAAACCATAGGTCATTCTGGTTTTCATTTTCATTTCTCTAGCAGAGAAGATGCTAAACTTTTTATGGTGCCCATTTGTCATTGTGACACTTTCTTTGCTTCTGCATCTTCTCTTCGTGCCTTTTACAATTTTATTTTGAAGGTGTTGATGCCAATACCATCTTTTCCCATGGAAAGGAAGAAAGAAGAGCAAGTGCGCATTTGTATCTCTCAGTTGCTAAAAGTCACCAGCGTATTCACTACTGCCATATCCATCCAAAGGGAGTCACATCAGCCCCTGTTGCTCTGAGCTCACTCAATTCCTGCTTTACTCCTCTTCATCTCCTCTGCCGGTTGGCGATTATTACATTGCTATGTGTTAGAACATAACACTACCATGATACAAATGCTATTTGATATGGATGCTTTTTACGTAAAGAAGAAAAGAGATATAGAACTACACTGGCTTCATGATTACATGATGCCCTTATTGGCACTGTTGATTTTTTTTGTATGTATTTAAATTGCAGCTCAGGGTCATATGCTTCTAGTCTGCCCTCTGGTGTAATCCACAAGGCAGTCCTTCATAAAGTGTTCATGCTTCTTCCTCTAGCTCAGTTCAACATAGGAGCTACAACCCAGGTACGAAGGGCCAAGAAAATTGGAAGCTCTTGACCCTGCCAGAGATTACACATAGATGAGCAAGGCTATTCATTTTTCAAAGCCCATCCCTAGAGCAGGGACAGGATGAGGCAGGTCAGTTACAGTAGCTGTCTGAGAGCTCATTTTTGGGCATGGCAGAGCTGCTGCTGCAGTCCTTTGAGATTGGAGAGACAGGAGGGAAGCAGAAGGGAACACTGGCCCTGGAGGTCATAGCTACCGCACACAGCCTAGATTGGAGCAACATTCTCGTGTTTTCCTCAATGGTAGATTTCCCATTTGCTGTACCTAGATGAGCTGAATGAGCTCAAAAACTTTAAAAGTGTGTGTGTGTGTGTGTGTGTGTGTGTGTGTGTGTGTGTGTGTGTGTGTGTGAGTGTGCATTGATGTGAATGTATATGAGCATTTTTGCATGCAAATGTGTTGGTGGGCATGTGTTTTTATGTATGTAATAATATAAATACATATTATATATGTATTGGTGTGTGTGTTCGTGTGTGATTTACAGTGTACTATATTATGCAAATGCTATGCAAATGGTTGCTAAACTGCACTTTTTATTAACAGTGTCCAAAAAGATGTTCTGTTTAATACAGATATAATTGGTCTCCAAAATAATTAGGCCCAAGTCTCCCATGCCTATGCAGTGTAAACACACTGCTAGAGAAGGTCTACTGAATTCTCTGCATAGAGTGACAGCTATGTGCTCCTTCTTAGTACCTGTATGACTGTCTTTTAGGAACTGGTTTCAGAGTCTGTTCCATTGCACTCTTGCTTCTCTGTAGATTTAAGAGTTGCAATCAAAGCATGCAGATTATGAAGGGCCCTAAAATAACATTCTGATGGCTTGTCTTGTAGGGCTGACCAGGATTTTTCCATTCAGCTATAACCTTATTCCAAATCAGTAGTTGCTCCTTGAAACAGATGGTCCTGAGTGTCGCCTGCCCATCATTCATATTGCTATCACTTGAATCCCTGTTTCAAATGACTTCAGAGCATGGTGCTCTGCTTCTTAGCTCAGACAGACAGCATCTGCATGCTCTGTCCAAAGAGTACCTTGTTCTCATCTCCCAGGCCTACTGGAAGTAGTTACTGACAAATGGTTGAGTTCCAATACAGGCCAAAGTCCAAAATAACTAAGCTTAAGACTAATTAATGTGACACTGTAACCTGAGATCTAGAGCAGAAGCCTTGCTTCAGCAGTCCTGGGCTAGGCTCAGTCACCTGTCCAGTACACCAACTAGAGTGACAAGTGATGGTGGAATAGGCAGAGAAATGCAGTTTTGTTAGTGTGGACACATTTGGAAGAACAGATCAAGGGATCTGGTGACTACATGTGTCAACCTGAAGCTGACATAAGATTTGGGTATGTATAAAGATCTAGGCAAGAGAAAAGAGACCTGTATAATTAAGGAGTCCAGGTCCAAGGGTGCTCTAGTTGATCACTGTCTAGGTTCTAGCTCTGAAAGACTGTTAGAAGAATTCCTTATTGTTTGAGAGGGTCAAGCTGGTTTTAAGAAATGATAACTCATATGCCTGTGTATGCCCTGGCTACCACCTAGCCTTTGTGGATAACTGTCCACTTTTGGAGGGGTGGTCTGTTCAGCAAGGACTGACACCATTAAATCTTTTGCAATGTGAGTATAAAGTTGACAGCATGATCAGACCTTGTCTTACCTCAACTCTATCATATCTATTCTCCATTCTAAAACTGGCACACACATCCTGTGTTGCAGTGAGTCCAACCTCTTAATTCTAACTCACCTGATCTTACCCTGACCCTCAAATAGAGCCAGGTCCCACATCCAGTACTCTGTACCAGTCCAAGGAGCCTGTCCTAACCTTTAGGCTTGGGCAGAGATGTTCATCCTGTATCCCAATCCAGCTGTCTGTGTGTAAATCAGACACATATCCAGGTCTCATTTAAACCAAAATCAACCTGTGTCTTAGCTATGTTTTCTATAAAGGATCATGACTGAGGTAACTTGTGGAAGGAAGAACTATTTGTGGTTTACAGTTTCATAAGGATAAGAGTACTTGACCACCACAGTGGGAAGCATGGCAAGAGGCAGGTAGGCATGGTGCTTGAGCAGCAGCTAAATGATGATATCTCAATGGACAAACAGAAATCAGAGAAAGCTAACATTAATTTTATACATCATCTGAAAGCTCAAAGCCCACCAACAGTGACATACTTTCTCCAGCAAGCCAGAGCTCCTAATTCTCCCCAATCAGGGGACTAAGTATTCAGATACTTAGGAATGACAAGGAACTCAAGCTACCACATTGTTCTCCCTGACCCCCATAATCCCACTGCCATATCATGAAACAAAATACATTCAACCCAATTTCAAAAGTCCCCATGGTCTTTTATAGCCTCCCAAAGTTTAAAGACTAAGTCTTTTTCTGAGACTCAAGCTAAACTTTTAATTGTAATCCCCTGTAAAATTATTGCAAATTACATACATACAAGATACAAGGTCCCAGAATATACAGAAACATTTCTAAAGGGAGGAATCAGAACATTGTGAGGAAATACTGTACCAAAGCAAGACTGAAACCTGGCAAGACAAACTCCAAGTCTTATAGCTCTATATGTGCTATTAAAGGGCATAGCTGGATCCATTCTCTGTGTGTACCTCTGCTTGAGATGTCTCAGGGCTCTGGCATCTCAAATATTTTGAGGTTCCCAAACACAATTTAGGTTCAATTTTCACAGAATCTTTTAATGGCCTCTCATGACCTCTTACCCTCTCCTGGCTTTCAGGTAGATACTCCCCTGATAATACACTGTCTGGCCTCAGCAACTCTCTGAAATTGAGAAAAAAAGATCCCAAGATCCCATTACTCTTGGTTACTTCATGTCTCTAAAGCTAGCACTGTCAAAGTTTAGCTGGCAGATTGAGATGGAACCCGGATCCCTTGAATTATATTTGCAGTACCTTTTGTCAATTTCTTAAACCCTTCATTTTGATGAAAGTTTAGCTGGGTGGACTCTTGCCCTGAGGCATCTTTTCCTTACTCCAATGCAGACTTGCCTACTCCCCACTATCCTTTATCTGCTTTACAATTACATACTCTCTTCTAGTACAAGCCCTGGGTTTGATATTGAGCTTGTCAAAGTCCTTTTCCTCTCTAAGCTGGACATTTTATGTTTCTTTCTGACACACTTTTTTTTTCACTACAGATCTGCCTAAGAGTGATTATTACTAACCACATGAATGAGGCAATATTGGTTATTTTGAAAAGTCTTCCACAAAAAAAACAGGACGGTAACAGGAATACTTATCCATTGCTGATAGGAGTGAATGCTTGTACTGACACTATGGAAATCAGGGTGGCAGTTCTTTGTGATCTGGGAATTGATCTACCTCAAGGTTCATCTACACCACTTTTGGGCATATAGATACATAATGCTTTATATACTATGCAGACAATGGCTCATTGCTTCTGTATTCATAATATTCAGAAATTGGAAATGGTCTAGAAGTCTACCAATAGATAAACATTTAACAAAAAACTCAGTATATTTACAGAGTAAAATATTAGTCAGGTGTTAAGAACCCTGAAATCCTGAAATTAATGGGTAAATGGAAGCATCTGGTAAAAGATCATCCTGAATCAGGTTGACTGGACCCTAAAAGACAAATATAGTGTGTATTTAGTTATATGTGGAAGTTAGCTGTTAAGTCTTTGAGAGACAGTGTACAAATATGTAGAACTACAGAGGTTAGGTACATAGTAGGTGACTAGTGGGGAGGGAAGGTCTTCCCTTTGAAGGGGAAGTTACAGGTAAATGAGAGTCAGGGAAATTTGAATGGGAGGATCAAATAAAGAGAATACTAGAACAGACAGCTAAAACTAAGGACATTTGAAGGGTCATATAGAAATCCACTACAGTAGAAACTTCTTAAAATACATACATATTTCATATATACACATGAAAGAAATTTAAATAGAACCATAAAATTATGGAAGAGATAAAGCTTCAACTATACATCTCTTTATACCAAATGAAACCTACAGTATTAGAAATAGACTATATGTAATTGAATTCTTGTCCAAAGAGGTCCCAAACAACCCAGACTACTGCTAAGACTATTGGTTGCTTTCCACAAATTGGCAGTAAGGTCCTGTTGCTGACAACAATACCTACATAACTCATTAAACAGAGCAAAGTCAAGTTGGTGCCTGTCTAGAGCCTTGACTTTTATTGACTAGTATTTATGGTACTGGAAGGTCCTATGCATACTTCCAGAGCAGAAATCTAAAGACCAACCTAGCTACAAACCTTTTATCTACATTGATGACCTGCTTTCAAGATATGCTGGTCATACTGGCACAAAGACAGTGGAAGTAACCAACCACTATGTGATTGGATTTGAGGCTCACTCTATAAGATGGAACCCTTGCTCAACACTGGTGGGTAGCCAAGAATCTGAGCTAAAATAGGCCAGTAACCAAGGGGAAAACCAAATCCAGCTATTTTGTTAAAGGAAAGTAGTCCAAAATGACTTAAAATGGCATTTTGCATTAGTCAGGTCAGTGTTCTGTTCAGCCTGATGCCCACCAGTGCTATGGAATAATCCTCTTGTACACTTTAAAGTTTTGTCACTCAAATTGGTTTAATAAAATGCTGAATATCCAGTAGCCAGGCAGGAAGTGTAGACAGGGAGACCAAACTAAGAATGCTGGGAAAAGGAAAGGCAGAGACACAGTCGCCAGCCAGACACAGAGGAAGCAAGATGAGAATGCTGTACTAAGAAAAGGTGCCCAGCCATGTGGCTAAATATAGGTAAGAATTATGACTCAATTTAAGTGTAAGAGATAATTAGTAATATGCTTGAGATATGGGTTGAGCATTTATAACTATGTGTGGTAATTTGGGAAGCAGCTGTTGGGTATTTGGGAGTTGCTGGTGGGACAGAAACTTCCACCTACACAGCAGTAAATGTACACCATACTATAAATTCAATGGTGTTTTTAGAGGCTTTTTTTCCTTACAGGACTTTTGCTTATATATTATTCTTTTACATTTTGTGTATTTTTGATGAAATTTCTGTGTGTGAATTTACTGTGTCTTTATGTGCTTCTTCTGTGGTTTTTTGGTTCTTTTTCTATTTGTTTTTTTCCTATGTTGGTTAATGTGTTTTTATTTTATTTTTTACTATTACTACTATCATTTTTAAATGCCTGCTTATTTTATAATGAGAGATAATGTGGATTTGGGTGTGTGGTGAGGTGGGGGCAGATCTGGAAGGAGTTGGTAGGGGAAAGTACAATTGGAATATATTATATGTGAAAAGTTTAAGTTAAAAAATAAAAGGAAGAATGTTCTGTATCCCACTTGCTAATATTGTTCCACTCTGAAATCAATTGAACTTGAACAAGCCCTTCATAGTCTGCTTGGCTTCCTGATCTACTAATGTCTTTCAGGTTTCTTACTAGGAAGTCTCAATATCTGCTTACATTATTCAACCACTTTGTACTGTGAACTCTCAAGGTATTCCATAGTATTCTAAAAACCACTATGATCACGTTCTTCACTACAATATCCTACTTCATAATACCAACTTCTGTCTTAGGGTTCCTATTGCTGAGATAAAGCACCATGACCAAATCACCTAATTGTAGAAGGTGTTCTTATAATAACACCTTTCTTGTGACCTTATAGTTCCACAAAGTTAAGAGACCATCACAGTTGAAAATTTGGCAGCAGGCAGGCAGGCATGGTGCTGGAGCAGCAGCTAAGTGCTGAGATATCAATTCATAAACCACAATCAGAGAAGGCTAACTTTAATGGTATACATCCTATGAAACCCCAAAGATCACTTCCAGTGACATATTTCCTCCTGTGAAAACATGACCTCTCCAAGGTATGGTGGAGTTAAAATAATCAGTCAAATGAATAAGATACTTATGTATTGGAAGAAAATCTTTGCTTGCTATATAGCTGGCAGAGAATGAATATTCAGAATATATAAAGAACTAAAAAAAGACAGTCAAGAAAACAACCCAACTTAAAAATAGGCTATGAATCTGTAAATAGACTTTTCAAAATGGGAAAAAACATACAAAATAAAGTGCTTAATATCTTTAGCAATCAGGAAACTGTAAATTAAAACAAAAATAACTTTGAGATTGTATATCACCACAGACAGAATGGCTAAGATATATATGTGAGTATGTATAAGAATGGATGGATGTAGTAAGAATGTAGAATAGGGAACCCTCATTTACTGTTGATAAGATTATAAACTTGTGTACCCTCAGTTGAAATTAGTATGGAAAATTTTCAAAAAAACTAAAAATAAAACTACCATAGGACACAGCTATACAACTCCTTGGCATATGCCAAAATGATTCAAAATCCTACATCCCAAAGACTTGTTCATTGCTGCTGACTTCACAATAGCTAGTAAATGAAAACATTCTACATGTCCCTTAACTAATGAATGGAAAAGGAAATGGTAATGTAAGTAAATACACTATGGAATATTATTCAGGTGCAAAGAAAACTGAAATCATTATATTTTCAAGTAAATAGAAAACACTATACTGAATGAGACGACCCAGGCTAAGAAAGACAAACACCACATATTCTCTGTCATCTGAGGTTCCTAGCTCCAAAGCTTCAAAGGTGAGAGTACAACTTGGAGTAACTACAGTAGCCAGGAAAATAAAAAGGGATCAGGATGGGTCGGGGCTTTGGAGATGGTAATTACACAATGGTTATGAATTTACACAAGGTAATATGAAGAGGAAAAGGGATAGGGGACATTTAGCTTGGGAACAGATGATGAGAATACAGAAAGAGAGAGAGGAAGAAGAGATAAATAACAATAAAGAAATAAAGAAACTTGGAAAAGACATGATGGGTTGCTTTATTTTATATTTAACTAAAATTATCATATACATACATATATTATAAAGTTACATCACTATCACCAGGACCCATAGACTATCTAACAACACCAGTTCAATGAAAAACTTCCTTTTAAGGTGTTCACCAAGGGAGTCCAAGAAACTTTCATAACAATGTAGACTGTTGCTATGTTGCTATTTTCATTGTCTCCAGGAAGGTGAAGATAAACCCCCACTGCTGGATACATCACACACTTTGCCCATAGTACTGATGGTACTTGAACTGGAACTTATATAAAACCTCTTTCTTGAGGACTCATTTTCACATGTCAACAACTACAAAAAAAATGATAATAATGCCCAGCTCTCCCCTAATGGAATAAGAGATTTTCTATTTGGGAGGTCCTTTGAATGACCATGGCCCAAGAATATAGATTTAGTGTGTCTCAAATTTTATGTTTCCATATGGGAGCAGTTTCATGAAGTTTTAGAATTTTAAAGAACAAAGAAAGTTATAATTCAAGGCAAGTTTAAAATACATTGGTGAGTACATCAGGGAAGCCATTATAACAAGATGGAGGAACTAGTTTATAGACCTCAGATGGTGATTTTTGAGTTGTTGGAAACTTGTAGTTGCTAAGTTAATAACAGTTAAGATCCTAAAAGTTTTTTATTTATTAGTCACAAGGTATTAGTTCTGTCACAGATGAGGGCAAAAAATGGCTGTTCTGGAGGCCTGAATGAGCCCAAGAAATAGCTTCTGTACCTGCAACATTCTGATCTCTCCATCAGTACTGTTATCTAACAGTTTCTCCATACACAGATTTTTCCAGAAGTTTCCATTCACACAAAGTATGAGAAGGCAATATTTAAGCTACTAAGAGAATGAAAAAGTCAATATTGCTACCCAGATGTAATGCCTATAAACCACAATGACCAGTATTCACAAAGGTGCAGAAGTGGCACTAACATCCCAGTGGTGCCCAACAGCTGTCTGAATGGACTCAAGGCTCAACTCAAGGCTCACTTAACAGATGGGAAACTATGCCCAGTGCTGTAAATCTAGCCTACTATATATGGCTAGTTATTTCCTGTACCTTATAAGAGAATATATTGCTGTTATTCTCCTAAACCAGTATAATTCCTAACTGCATTCTAAATTCTGATCCTTATTCCCATAAATAAGTTCTGTAATTATTATCACAGAAGTTTTCAGACAGCTACAACTAGTCAAAACGTAGAGAACAGCTGACTATGGGGTGCTGGGACAAAATTATTATGTATATAATGTAATTCCTATACCTAAGGCTCAGAGAACGTTGTAGAAAGGGGAGTAGAAGATTATAAGATCAGAAAATCTCCTTCTAGATATGACAGGGAAACTGTCCAAGTGAGGACATGACTGCTCCAAAGTATGGTTGAGGGAAAGTTTCTTTTTGTTGTTATTGTTGTTTTGTTTTATGGTAGATATGGGAGAGACTACAAGAAGAGGTGTCTGGAAGAGCCCAGATCAGTGAGAGAAAGTTGACTGAATATGGCCAGTAGACTGAACCAGGCCATGAGAAGGGTGTGGTGGGGGAGCAAGAGAGAAGGACAAGAAGGAAGAGGTCAAGAGGACCAAGAGAACAGATGACCACAATGGCGAGATTGTGTAGAAATCAAAAGCTGGAGAAAGAGAAGTCCATGAGCTGGAGAAGTTTAGGCTAGGGCCTGGGGTGAGAAGAGCCAGAGGAGCCACAGGTACTGAGTCTGGAGTCTAACATGCACTTTGGTATTCTAATAGGCATCACAATTAACCATTTGTCCAGAGTTTCTTTTGGACCTGACAGAAGCTATACCTATGAAGTTTCAAGAACATGACTTCCAAATAAAAGGAAAAATAACACCAATTCAAAGCCCAAGATAAATGAGGAAAATTTCATAGAACCCCAAAACTAAATGAAGAGCTACAAGAAAGTAAAAGCTGCTGAAATGGAGGGTTACTTTTCCCAGGTTTGGGCCTTCTGACTACAAAATCAATACCAAGTGGTGAGTCCTAGAAATATATACATGCAGGTAACAGCGGGGAGACTTGGCACACACACATATGGGATAAAGAAGGGGAACATGATGTGAAAGTGATGTAAATGCATTTTAATTAAATACAAATATTAACAATAATATGGTGGCTCAGTGTTATCTTTATCCCTTCAGTCCTGAAGGGGTATGACATAGGTTACATATTACCTGTTGGTAGGTAAGTACTTCTTGAGGGATCTACAGGCTATAAACTAAAATTACTCACCTCTCCTTCCCCCAAAATCACCTCTTTGCAAAAGATTCTACAGCTGATTAATTGGTCAGAACTCCCTGACTGTGGAGAGTTGCAATTAACCTTGGCTATCTTTAGTACCCTTAATTGTTATTCATTGCTTACCTCTGTATGTGACATGACATTCTTTCAATTAGTACATAAAACCTTTGGAATTTATTAATAGACAACCAGTTTTATACCAACTCCAGTACCAAGAATGTCCTTCAGTGCCACATAGAGCCTCTAACAAACACTGCCTGCTTTGTTATAGCTTGTCCACTTGACGTTTCAGCTGATGTACCAGGTGGTGCCTTGATTTGTGACTTTCATTTGTTTAGTTACTATAAAATTTTGTGGCCATTTCTACATTGTAACATATAACTTGGGACCATCTGATTCTGTGCTCCCAGGACATAGTCCCTTATATTTAACTCAGAGTAAATGATCTCTCATTCTCTTTGAAGACAGAGCTGTTTTACATTGAAGATTTTAGCACCCGATATGGGGCCCCACAAATGATCCACTTTCCTTGTAGGAAATTCTTATTGCTTCAAAGCACTTAGTTAGAGCACTTTTTCCATCTGTAAGCTAAGCCCTAGTTGCTAGTATTTGTCCTTTTGCCTCTCATTCCTGAAATATTTAACTTGGCTCTTTTTTTTTCTTCTTTCCTTCTCCCCTCCCCATTATCTTCGGATTTTTAAAACCTGTCCCTCTTAAGTTAGAAATTCTGTGAGCACCTAACAACCAAGACAGCAAAGATGATAAGCACTTGTTCCCTCTGGCTCAACAGGAAGAAAGTGTCGGGAAACTTCCCCCTAGAATGTGCTGAGCTTCCTTTCAAAAGGAAGCTCCAGAACATACACACCATTCCTTGATTGAAAGAAACTATATTGGCTTTGGAAAAAACTGCATAGTGGGTAGTGACCCAATCTTTAGCTCCTTCATACCATCATAAATGTGCAGATCAACCTGAGACAACATAGTGAAGAGAATCAGTAAGGAAATCTCCCCAGTTAGCTATGCTAAGAAGCAATAGGTAAATAATCCAAATAACAAGTTTCTCCACCTAGAATAGAAGGTTGCAATTTTCAAGAAAGTTAGAGAGGCTCCAAAATTTGTAAATAAATTCAAGAACAAGGAAGTATCTAGAGGAAAAGGATATTTGGGTTCTCCAGCTGATTTTATGCTTGACAATTACAGTAATTCAACATGAAAGTATTTTTAAAACTTGGGAAATCTATCTGCAGATAACTTTGTTTTGTCATTCTCAGTGGGACTATCGGATATTCACAAATGTTTCACTTGCCTTGTGCTCTCCACAGTAGCCTAGAAGCACTAAGTGAGAGAACCGGGCTTGCACTGGTGTTTACATCTAAGAAAAACCGAAATTACTAATTTCCAAAAGTCAATAAGAATATTAGAAACTGTATCCAAACAGAAAAAGGTCAAGGAGAGGATTGAAGCATGGGAAATTTACATAAAGTAAAAGATTATGTTGTCAACTAAAAATGCATTCTGAGCCGTCTAATGTTCCTCAACTGCATCTCATTCCTGTTTCTGTGACTTTGTGATTTTATCCTTCTCAGGTTTCCCTTCCACTCTGCTGTCTAGTAATTCCCAAGAAGGGGGAAACCTGCATCAAAGATCAGGGCCACCTTTAAGACAGAGAGTAGAGGGAAAAGAGATGCTGGTGGCATCAGACTCTGACAGAAACTGAATTTGGATACTGATCTTCCCAGGTCATATAAGAACCTTCTGTAATTGGGTCACCTTAAACACTTACTTATCTGAAGTTTGTAACTTTTCCTAATTAATGTTTGTTATTGTAAAGTTGATTCCTGTATGCTGCTTAGTTTTTCAACATATGGAAGAATTAGCTTAAATCCACACAACAAGTTTTATCATCTGTCCTTTTCTTTCATTTAAGAAAACTCTAAGACACTTAACTTTCTACTTTAGTCCTGCTAAAAGTGAACTCTAAATTAATGTAGTTGTTTCTCTCTGCCTTTTTGTGACTAAAATAGCATGAGGTTAAATCACAATCTGCTCCAAAAATTCCTGAAAATAACTGAGTATTAAACTTTGGCAGTTAAATTGTTGCACATTTTAAAATTTATTACTAATCTTGGCATGCCAAGTTTAAAATATGTGCATTCCCATGCATGTGAATGTGACAAATTTTAGGATGCTTTTGGATTTTTTATAGGCCCAAAGTTTATAATTAACTATTATATGCTTGCATTTCAGCTATAATTGGTTTATATTAGAAGCTAGAACAATCTGGTTTTTCAAAAGAAGCAGAAACAGGAGAGAGAAAAAAACCCAGCAATCCAGGCTATAGATGCCCTCCACATTAATGCTACAATTTTCTTGATTATTGATTGATATGGGCAGGACCAGTTCATCTAGGGTGGAGCCACCACTGGGACTGTGGATCTGGATTATATAAGAAATCTCAATGAGCATGAGCCAGAGAGGAGTACGTCAGTATGAAGTGTTCCTCTATTGGTTTTTGCTTCAAGGTCCTGCCTTGAGTCCCTAACTTGATTCCCTCTATAATGGACTATAAACTGCAGTTCAAATAAATCTCTTTATCCACATGTTGCTTTTGGTCATGTTTATCACAGCAACAGATAGCAAACTACGTAAGAAATTGGTACCAGGAAATTGTGGCTACTGGTTCCTGTGTTGAATCTGACCATTTCGTTATAGGGAAGAGGACTGTATGAATTTTGGGATGGAAAAAACACTGTGTACTTAGAGCTCAGTGGCCTGTTCTATGGGAGGTTGGCAGCTGAGAATGCTAAAGGAAATGAAAATGAAGGCTTGTGAAGTTTCAGAGGACAGCAGAGGCTACCAGGGCTCTTTGTATGATATTTTGGACTAAGAAGACATGGAAGTAAAAATATTTGCTTCTGCTGTGACAATGGATGCTGATTAGCTAGAACTGAAAAATCAGCTGTAATTAATAAGAGAACAGAATCAATGAGGCAAAATCATCAGGAAAATATTTCCTAACAGTCCTCACACAGAAGCTGTAGTCTTAGGCTCCAAAGCTACCTCCCCAGCTGGAAGCAGAACTTGGCAATGTGTCAGAGTCTCCCTCATGGTGCTAGTTTTGAAGGCATGAAGGGTCATGAAGAGTGGCTGAGACCTGGCACAACGTGGCAGAGTCAGAATACTTGAAGGGAAGCCTTTGGTGAAGGAACAGCCTAAGTTACAGTGGATATCTCAGGATAGTGATAATTCCAGGACCACATGATGTTCGCCAAGAACAATAGAAGGAATGCTATGAAGTCCTTTGTAGCCTATAGGACAAGCTTAATGTGACACAGGGGAAAGAACTGGAGAAATGTGATGGTCCAAGGCCTTTGGAATGAAAATATAATGAGTAAACCCAAGATGCTGTCCATTGAAATAGAGGAATTGATTTATAGTGTTGTGTTTTAGGTTTTCCTTTGATTTACCTATACTGGTACCCTGGTTCTTCCCTTTTGAAGTGAGAAAGCATGTTTTGTTGTTATTTGTTTCTAAATAAAAACCAAAAAACTTTGAACTTTGAGATCTTTAAATCTTAATGGGCTGAAGTCTTTTCAGATTGTAGAACTTTTGAAACAAGTTTTTATTGTGGTATTAATATGAGATCTTATGAACAATTAGTAAAAAGATAAGGCCTTAACTAACACTTCTGTCAAGATATGGTCAGTCAGCTGTTAACCTGGGAGTGGCTTAGATCACACTATTTTCTGGTTGGAGAATTTCTTGGATTAGACTGGCCTCTGGGCACATCAATAGAGCCTATATTGTTATTGTTGTTTTTGTTTATTATTGTTGCACAGATGAAGGAAACTCAGAGCCAGATTTCAGGGAAAGGCTGAGATATCAAAGAGTAAACACCACACCACAGTCAGATCTCACCCAACTGTCTTCCAGGTTCATCAACCTTGCTCCTCTTGGCTTCTTCTGCCTGTCTGTCTTTCTATGCCTGTCTTAAATACCTTCTTTGCTCAGTTGTTTCACATCCAGGTTAGGATTAAAAGCGTGGCACCAACACTGCCTGCCTGTGAGCCTGGAACCCATTCTGCAAACTAAGACGACCTCAAACTCAGATTTGCTGGGATTAAGAGCATAGGTCACCACTCCCATACATTCCCTGTGGCTGACTAAAGTGTGAGTTACCGCTCTCTGATCTACTTAGACTGACTCTGGGAAGATCCCTCTGATCTCTCAGATTGGTTTTTATTAAATTTGAAACATACCCCCACATATCCCCTTTTGTGTCAAATTTTTAAAAAGAAATTTATAGCTAACATAAGACAAACCATATACAATAGATACAATAATTATATACAATACATACAAACAATAAATGAGTAAAGTCTAGTCCATTAACAATTGACAATTCAAAGAAAACATTTCATTAATTATCCTATTTTGATGGATCCAAAGAATTATATCTAATTCACTTTCTAATTTGTATTACTAACTAAAAGCTATTATTTTGATGTCTCTTAAACTCATATACTTTAACTTCAAAGTTTCTTTTCTAAAATGGTCACTAGAAAACTATAACTATTTCATCTTCAACTACTCCAGAGACCCGAGAAGGAAATAATATTTACCCAAGTAAACAGAAAGTGCAAGCAACTTCCAAAAACGAGAAATGACAGAGATGACACCTATCTGCCTGGACAGTGACCCAAAGTTTATTTATAAAGTTGGGGCATCCGTCTTCAGCCTACAAGCACAGAGTCTCTTTTCATTTCAGTGAAGCAGAAAATCTGCTCTGCTCATTCTGGTATAGTTCATCAATCACTTCTCCTTGAGTCCTGAAGAATGTCTGACAGTTTTCTCTGTAAATCAGGAACCTGAATGACCATCTCGGTTTGTTCTGCCAAAGTTCAGAGGTCACCTTCCTATGGAAACTGCATGTCCAGTTTAAACAGCATACTGCCAAGCAGTTAATATAAGAACAGGTTTATGTCCAGTGGCTAACCAATGCCACAAATAGACTCCATATGGAGTTTCTTCGATGCCCATTTTTCTCTTGAAGTAGATTGGTTCTGCCAGGAGCAGACCTGTCTCACTGTCCAGAAAAGTCTAAGTTCTTAAAATATTTAAATGCTATATTCTATGGATCTCTGAAGTGTTTGAAGAAGACCTGATCATCTAAAATATATTTGTTTGATCTTTAAATCATATCTAATATGACTATGTTTGATTGTAATGTCTAACTACTAACTTGCATTAATTTATATTCTAAATAGTTGGTAATTAAAAATCTTTCATGGACTAGCAACTTGTATTACATTGTTAGATGAACTGAATAAGTATAATACCTTGAATAAGCATAGAGATATTTGTACAGTAACACAATTAATCTCAATATACACAATTTGTATACACTATAAAAAAATCCAATCCAATGTAAAGTATTTAAAGCTAGTAAATAATTTTAAAATATGATTTCAATAATCTATTCTTATATCCTGTATATCGGTATCTCCCTTTTCTTTCTATTATTTTTTAAACAAGAATCTTGAATCTAATCTCTCTTCTTTAACTTTTCTCTAACCATAACCATTAACAATTTTTAACAAATTAATTTAAACAATGACAATCATCCATAACCCATTGAAGGACCAAAAACCACCAACCCCACCTCTTGGGAATGTGGGTGCCATTTTCTTAAATTTACTTCCTGCTGTCTGGGGATGCTGGTATCTTTTGGGGATCCTGAAAAGAAAATTTTGTTAATTGTCAAGTCCTGAAATAAGTTGGTGCATCATTGTTGTCCAGTCTTTGTATTACAGGGAAGTGCATGGCTTGTCTCAAGTCCTGGATATAGTAGTCTGTGAAGCTGGTTCATCTCAGTGAGGCACCTCAAAATTTTCCTGAGCAGTTTGTAGTCCAAATATGATCTTTGGTTGGTGTTTGTCAGCCTAGTGGCTTTGTCAGAGTCCAAGTGAAATCATCATTGTGGGGCTCCATTTTCCTTTAATATACTTCAAGTTTGCAATTAGGAATTGCCATGGATCACTGCAGAAAACTGATAAGAAACTAAAACCCAATACAATGTACATGAAGCTGAATATATATAACTATTCAGCATGGAATTAGTAACAATAGAATAGTCCCCTTATTTTTTGTTATTCTTCTGTCCCATATCAGGTAGCTCTTTTGATCTGATACAGAGGTTTTGTATTTTTCTTTCACAAGTATGCTTGAGTTTAGAGAAGGAGAGAGCCACCTTCCAACTCTAAAGCCAGCTTTAAATTATAATTAAACTGAGATTTCAACTTACAAGAAAATACAGAGAGGTTAAACAATGAGATTTTACCCTATGAAGTGTACTGGTACCAATAGTTTCTATAGTCTTTTGCTTGTAAATTTTTCTGGATAGCCTCCTTTCTGCTTTAAATGTCTAGATGTCCAAGGTCTTTCTTTTAACTTCTTGAAGATGGGAATTTCTTGTTTTCTTAAAAACAAAAACAAAAACCTGTCCCCACCCTTTGTTTTCCTTACAACTTAAAGAATTGTAATATGGCTGGATGAGCTATCAATTCTTATTTTCATTAAGTATCTCTGGTTCAAATTGAGTCTTTATTAATTTTGATGATATCCATAACTTTTCTTCACCTGTGGGAATAAAAGCAAAATCCCTTCCCCAACATAGCACATACCCTGGCTTTCATTCAGAGGTTAGTACATCTTTTAAGTAAACAGGCTGATTTAGGTCAGCTGTTTTTTTTATAGTCTGATGTGGGAATGTCTTTCTGTATGCTGTGAATAGCAATCTTTAAATAAAGGAGCTGTTTTGACCCATAACAGGCACCATAGAAAAAGTAGGAGGAGGCATCAGAATAGGTAGGAGGAGCAGGGGTGGAGACAGACAGAAAGAGCCAAAAGCCCAAAAGATCAACATGTAAGGAGAGACAGACTGAGTCAGAAGCCCAAAGGAGCAACATGTAAGGAACCCAGGTGAGCCACGGGCCACGTGGCAAGAAAGATTAATAGAAATGGGTTGATTTAAGATATAAGAGCAAGCTAGCAATGTGCCTGAGCCATAGGCCAAACAGCATGAAGATAATATAAGCATCTTGAGTCATTTCTGGGGACCTGAGCAGGAGCAGCGAGTGGCTAAGAGGTCTGGGGCTGCAGGGTCTGTGGGTCTGGGCCTCTGGCCACCCAGTACCGAAGAAAACACAATGTAACAGATGGCATCCCTGGGTGGGCTGAATATCCACTTAAGGCCTGGGAAAGTTTAAAAAGGGTTCTAGTTCACAGAAACTGAGCCAAGGCAGCTTCTAAATGGCATATCTGAAGCAGGTCATTGCACAGAAAAAGCTTGGCACCCGGCCACAGACTGGCAGCAGGCAGTGTAAGCTGCAATCAAGCCAGTTCTTGAGATCTCACAGAAGACTCAGTAGCATGTTATTGGTTTAAGGTTTCTGTTTATTTTGAACAAAAAGGAAACAAAGACTGATACCTAGTAGCAGCATTTTCTTGGGTCTGCTCTGTTTGCTCTCCACAAACAGACACAGTCCCTTTAAGAGAACTTACTGATTCACCCTAATCTGCAAGAACTGCAGCTCTTTAAGAGAGTGTATTTTAAAAGCTCTTCTGGTTGTAAGATGATTAAGGATTCACAATAAAACAGATTCAGATGAAAAGAAAAACCTGTAAATGGGTTACAATATGTGTAAAAGGTACATAGGCTTCAGAGAGAATAGAAAGAGGATAGAAAAAGTCTTTAAAAAGAGAAATAGAGTAATAAAAATATAATAAGCCAAGTAAAGATGGAAAATAGACACAAAATCTGTATTTTGGTTGTTATTGTGTTTTCTTTTAATTTTTTAACTGTTAATTAGCTAACTGCAAAAAACAATGGATTGCAAATGCAAAGGCTACTAAGTTAAACAAGAATATATATTTTAAAGGTGTCTTGATTTTGAAATTTGTGTCTAAGGATTTATTGCTTTGGAAGAGTTCTGCTTTTGTTTCCACAGAAGATGAAAACCTATGGATTGTTTCCAGGCAAATATGGTTTTATCAAACAAGACCCCCTAAAAAAAAATCTCTGATGGGAAGAGATGGCAGTATCAGTTTAAGGGCTACATACAGATTATGATCAAGTCTCAAGAACCCGTGAGATATTCAATGCCTCTTAATCAGCAGGAAATAGTAAAGGAAAACTATGCCCAAATACCTAAAATATTGTTTCTAAATGTTTGTTTTCATTATAACTGGTTAATGGTCATAATTAATCTCTTCGTAAGAAGAAAAAGGGGATATGGTATATGAATGATTTTTTTTAAAAAATTCGATTATTGAATTTACTTAGATCAGGAAATCAGCTGTTAATCTCAAAATGTTTTACATTGGCATGGACTTTGGTTTACTGATACAAATTTAAGGTCAACTTTGTTATGCTGAATGTATTTTTCTACTCTTGTTTATGGTATGATGTTCATGTAACTGATTTAAAATCGTAATGTATAATTAAGAAATGCAGGTTAATAGTCACCTTTGATAATCAAACTTATAGTTAGGTTAGTCAGGATTTTTAGGTATACAAAGATATATTTCAATTAGATAGGTAATCTTCAAAGACTTCTAAGACCTACAAAATATGGCATTTAAAATATTTTAAGAACTTAGACTTTTCTGGACAGTGAGATAGATCTGCTCCTGGCAACACCAATTTACTTCAAGAGAAAAATGGGCATCAAAGAAACTCCATATGGAATCTATTTGTGGCATTGGTTAGCCACTGGACATAAACCTGTTCTTATATTAACTGCTTGACAGTATGCTATTAGAAGTGGACATACAGGTTCCATAGGAAGGTGACCTCTGAACTTTGGCAGAACAAACCGAGATGGTCATTCAGGTTCCTGATTTACAGAGAAAACTGTCAGACATTCTTCAGGACTCGAGGACAAGTGATTGATGAACTATACCAGAATGGGCAGAACAGATTTCCTGCTTCACTGAAATGAAAAGAGACTCTGTGCTTGTAGGCTGAAGATGGATGCCCCAACTTTATAAAGGAACTTTGGGTGACTGTCCAGACAGATAGGTGTCATCTCTGTCATTTCTAGATTTTAGAAGTTGCTTGCACTTCTGGTTTACTTGGGTAAATATATCCTTCTGTAGTCTTTGATGTAGTTAAAGAGTAGATAGTTATAGGTAGAGTTTTTCTTAGCCATTTGAAAGGTATATTGAAGGTATATATGAAACTTTAGATTCATAAGGATAAGGTTGATAAGAGTATTTTCTTTAGGTTTGTTAAATACAGACTATATGTTGTAACTGTAATTCTTGCTTGATAGCTGTTTTGTTATATGTAATTTTGCTTTGTTAAAATTGAACCCTTTCTTTTTTATTAGAAAAGGGGAAGTGATGTGGGAATGTCTTTCTGTAAGCAAAAATTTTTTTCATTTTACTAGAGACATATGTTGGAGCTTCTTCAAACTTCTTCAAACATTTTTTCTATGGTATCAATATTTGAATCAGCCAACAAGATGTTGTTGTCCATGTAATGATAAATTATAGATTGTGGGAATTTGCTACATATTTGTTGTACTGACTTTTGTACAAAATACTGGCACAGAGTGGGGCTGTTACCATTCCTTGAGGGAGGACCCTCTACTGGTATCTCTTTACAACCCGAGGATTATTATAAGTTGGCACTGTAAAAGTTAATTTTTCTTTGTCTTGTTCTTGTAAAGGTATTATAAATAAACAGTCTTTTAAATCAATAAGTATAATAGACCATTCTTTAAGTGACAGAGAAGGCAAAGGAATCCCAGACTGTAGAGAGCCTATTGACTGGATTACCTTGTTTATCACCCTCAGGTCTGTTACCATTGTCCACTTTCCAGATTTCTTTTTAATAACAAATGCAGGAGAATACAAAGGGCTGCTTTATTCTTCTATATGCGGAGCATTTAACTGTTCCTGTACCACCTGCTCTCAGGCCTAAAATTTCTCTTTCGTTAGAGGCCATTGATGAATCCATATAGGCTTCTCTGTTAGCCATTTTAGAGGTAGTGATGTAGGTATCTTTGAAAGATCAGCAGCTGTTGTGCCTTGTTTCTGTATAATCTGAATGGTCTGTGACTATTTCTCATAATACTTTCTAATGTTTTTTTTCTGGAAACATATACTAGTTTATGGTTTATTTCTGTGTTTTGAGGAATATTAATCTGTGCATTCCATTGTTGTTGTAAATCTTTTACACATAAATTTATAGCAATGTTAGCCACATATGGCTTTAATAGTCCTCTCTGCCCTTCTGGTCCTATACACTCAAGCCATCTTGCACTCTGTTTTACCTAGAGTAATGACATAATTTTCAAAAACTGAACATTTACCCCCCTGAAGTGGCCAGCTCAAATGCTATGACTCTGGTGAAATTATTGATACATCTGCTCCTGTGTTCAATAAGCTTTCAATAATAGCATCACTTATTTGTACTTCTAATTTTGGCCTTTGTTCATTGATAGAAGCTTGCCAAAATATTTGCTTTATAATTTTTTTCTGAGATTTTTTTATATAGATTTTCTATCATTCAGTGTAGTGTGTCTTTTAAAAATAGGTTTTAATTTTTTTAATTGATCTGGCAAGGTGTTTCCTCCACAATGGTGGAGATTGGACTGGATTTGATATGGGAGCTTTTGGAATCCCCTTTAGGTATTTCTCAAGGGTAGAAAGTTACCTTATCTGTCCCTTGTTGATCTGTACTTTTTTGTCCAATGTCTTTCTTTTCCATACAATCTGCATACTTCAAAAGGGATTGGTATTCTCTTTGAATTATTCCTAAGAAAAGCATTGTTTATGGGAATGCCTTGCTTACAATCTCTTTTTATGTGACCTTGCCTTCCACAATTGTAACACTTAGCATTTTGACTTTTACTTATACCTCTAGAAATAAGCTTCTGCTACACAGTTATCATCACTGTCATAATATTCCAGAATAATTGTCTCACAAATCCAATCCTCCAAGGGTGCTAATATTACTTTTAATGGTCTAATTATTTTTCTACATTGTGCATTAGCATTCTCAAAAGTCAGTGATTCAATGATTATTCGCCTGGCTTCTGAGTCTGGTACCATTCTGTTTCCTGTCACAGCTAATCTGTGCAAAAAGTCTGTAAAAGTTTCTTTTGGGCTTTGAATTAATTTAAGGAATAATTCAGTTTTCTTTCCAATTTCTTCAATCCAATCCCAGGCATTTAAGGCTGCCATGTGGCATAAATTCAGAGTATGTACATTGCATAAAGACTGCCTTTCAATATCAGCATAATCCCCCTCTGCAAAGAGTTGGTCTTGGGAGACTTCTATGCCTCTGGCCCTGCTTCTTTGTTCTTTTGTTTTAGCCTCCTTCTTCCACCATGATTTCCACTGTAAAAGTAGTTCTGCCTCTAAAACAGCTATAACCATATCCAACCAAACTTTAGGGGTGGTTCTCTTACAGCACGACCAGTTGTTCAACATTTGTTTTACAAATGGTAATTGCATTTTATATGTTACAATTTCTTCTTTTATTCTCCTTAATTCTAGCTTTTGTACTGGAGCTCAACTAGCTCCTCTACCATCTTTATCATTGTTCATTATTTTAAAGGTTACTGGGTATATTAATGTTGCCTGTTTTAGTCCAATTTTAGATGACCTTGCTGAATTTGGTTCTTCATATTCCTCTGTTTGAATTTGAACATCTTTATGTTCTCTCTTGACAGGCTTTTTAAAGATTTTTTCTTTGCATTTATATTAGTTGACTTTTTAATTAATAAAACAAAAGTCAAGCAAAAATATTCATAATGAACAGTATGAAAACCATGATGATAGTCCCATCTACATTATTCATCTTTTCCTTTACTAGTTGTAATATCACATCATCTAGAGAAAGATCACAGAAGGACCAAAATCCCTCCATTGTCTTAAACAAATTCCCCCTTTAAAAAAAAATGATTTACTCACTAATTTGTTGTCTGTGATAATTCAAATGACTGTGAAGTGGGGCAGTTACCTAGTGATAGCAGCCCAAGGAAGGAGAGAAAGAAAGAGAGAAAAAAACCACCACCCACCAGGAGAAGGAGACTACTATCTGATAAACTTGCCTAGATGAAAGTGAAATGGAAACACGTGTGGCCGGTCATTCCAAGACTGGAGGCTAATTCATAACAGAAAGCTTAGCCAGCCAATAATTACTCGTCCTCTGGTCAAGTGTTGCTCTGGCCAGGAATCACCATTTTTGGGAGATAGGGAGGGGAGGAATTAGTGCCCCAAAGTTGGATGCCAAGTGTTGCACAAATGAAGGAAACTCAGAGCCAGATATCTAGGAAAGGCAGAGATATCAGAGGGGAAACACCACAGTCATATATAACCCAGCTGTATTCCAGCTTCCTCAGCCTCACTACTCCTGGCTTCTTTCTATGCCTGCCTTAAATACCTTCTTCATCAGTTGTTTCACATCCAGGTTAAGATCAAAGGCATGGCAGCACCACTGCCTTCTTGGGAGCCTGGAACTTCCTCTGTAAACTAAAGATGACCTCAAACTCAGATTTGCTGAGATTAAGGGTGTAGGTCACCACTCCCAGATATTCCCTATGGCTGAGATTAAAGGTGTTAGTTACCACTTTCTGATCCTCTGATACTTCAGACTGTTTTTTTTAAAATTAAATTTGAACTGTATTCTCACTTATTATTATTATTATTATTATTATTATTATTATTATTATTATTATTGATGTGAAATAGTGTTGCCTAATGTGGACAGAGCCACCACTGGGCAGGTGGGCCTGCCTGAGTTGCATAAGAAAGCAGACTGAGAGTGAACCAGAGAGGAGAAACATAGTGAGTGGTGTTCCTCCACTGGTTTCCGCCTTCACCTCTGGTCTTCATTTCCTACCTTGGCGTCCCTGTGGGGTGGATTGAAGCCCATAACTAAAACAATTTCTTTCCTCCCTCCTTGCTTTCGGTCATGGTCGTTATCACAGTAACAGAATGCAAATCAGCACACTTCACCAATAGACCTTATAATCTGTTTCTGGTAGGCAACAGATAGCAAATCAACTGTCTGTATTGCTTTGGATTTCAGGAGCCTTTCTAACCTTGTCAATGGGCATTCTTCCTTGATAACTTATGGCTCCTGGAAGCACCTTTATTTGCGTTTACAAAGTAACTCCATTTTAAACTCTTTATTTTTTTAGAGAGGCACTTCAGATTTTATTTTTCCCATGTTACATTAACAAAAATTATTATAGAAAACTTATCTTGCTTTTGCACTTATATTGCTCATTATCTATCACCTTCAAACTTTTTCTTTCCCTCTGATTCTCTCGGATCTTTCTTCAAACACACATGCTCGTGCATATCCCCTTCACTGCCATCCTGCCACTACAATCAGCCTTCCTCTTCTTGGTCTCCACCTTTATTAAGTTGACATCAAAAGAGACAGTGAACAGAGTGAGGACACAACAATGTCCCATTGTGTTTATGCTGGAGACATGCTGTTTTCCAGACTGCTTCCATCACATTACATCATCTTCCTATCTCCCTCCACTGTTGCTCATTTCTACACAGTTAACAGTGCTTGAATTTATCTCTCCTGTTTTACACATTAATTCCTAATCAGTTTATACTGCAAACCTAAACATTATCAGTAATATCAAATATAGCTTTAGTATGCCAGAAAAATCCAGAATTCTTCCTTCCTATAGTAACTAAAGATACAGTTTTTCTACTCTTAATATTTTTTCCATAAATAACAGTTGATTCTTAACATTGGTTAGCCAATTATTTCTTATGAATTTTTTAAACAAATTTTACCACCTAATAAAGTCCCTATCAAGTATATTGTTATATAAGGTTAAGAAAAAAAATGTATATATACTGCTATTAAGACCAAAGTTAGCTTGTATGCTTAGAAATTGATATTTGTATACTACACAAAATAGCAAAGGAAAAATGGCTCTCCCACCGGAATCCCATGCTATAAATTCCAAGTAAAAATATTTTATGGTATACTCCATAAATCAGTAATGTAAAAAGAAGAATAAATATATTCATGTTTAAAATATGAGATATTATAGAATAATTAATTATGCAATTCATTTCTTTCAAAATGACCAGCTGTTACTAATGTAACTAAAAATACCAAAGGATCACAGTGCAATACCATAGAAGTTTAAATTACTTGTTTGGGGGACTACTTGACCCTGAACAGCTCAATAGCAATAATATACAGAGGTTTGAAACTTGTCATCCTTCAGCTATTTTACTTTTTGATTAGCTTATTAACCTCCAGATTTCCTTCTATATTTTTACTTGGTTTATGTTGGCCTTACACTTCCCACTCATTCCACCTCTCTTCTACATCAAATTATACAAACAATCCATCAGCAATAGAATTCATACTGTCTTTTTAATTATCCAATGAACTACTATAGGTTTATGACAGACTAAATCAGATAAAAAGAATTTAAAAATCTCTATCATACAAAAAGTTCATATTCAAATGCTAGAAATAAGAACTTAATTTTAAAAAAGAAAACTTGAAGCCAGGTAGACTATTACTTCCAGAGCCCATGATTTTTTTCTTACATGAGTCTTAATGTTTAACACAGTGCCATTATCAGGCACTGAAGAATATTCATATTTTGTCAACAAAAGTAGATGGGATATATAAAATATTTATTGCTAGAGTCTAATATTTTAATAAAATAAAATATAAAATTTTATAATGTCTACAAAATCTAAGAAATTCTATTTTTTAGTAACTTTTGTTTCCATGCAAACCACTGATAGTATTTGGTAGTTTACAAAAGAAAAATTTGTTAGGAAGGAATTTGAAATGATATTTATTGTTTTCTGACTTTTGTATTATGACTATTCCTTTACTTTCCCTAAATTAGGAAAAGTAATTTAATTTCCTAAATTACTTTCCTAAAAGTAGAATCAGCCACATCACAGGAGGTCATAGATATGAAACCAAGAGAAAAATAAAATAGGAAATAATAAATTATCTCATATACTTTAGTTATGAAATAATGTATTTCAAACAAAGATCAACTAGATAGTGACAAGAGCCAAAACTGCAGTTCAGATTGTCCCAGTTTCCTACCCCTTCCCTTTTCCTGCTGATTTCCTGGGTCCTGCATTACACAGTCCTGGTCCTGCCATGTCCCAAAAACAAGAAGAGAGCCCTTCAGAGGAGACTGGCAAAGAGAAACAGAACACATAGAGAAAGAAGGTGTCTCCAGAGAGCTGAGGAGGCAAAGCTAAAAGCCAAATATTCAAGCCTAGAACAAAAGCCTGGAGGCTCCAACTTCTTGAAGAGACTCCAGAAAAGTCAAAAGTACTCTGACTCAGGAGACTCCAACATGGCCGAAGTCAAGATGAAAACCAAACAGCTGCCGAGTGCAGGACCAGACAAGAAACTGGTGACCGGTGACATCTCCACTGCACAGGACCTGCCCCAGAGAAAGTCCTTGCTTGTCACCAGCATGCTTTTGGGGTTACCTGGGCCTCTCTTTTCCCCTTCTCACCCACTGGACAGTTATATATTATAGGCGTGGCATTGGCACCTAGTCAGAGCTCAGCTTGCCATCCCGGGAAGACATTGTGCTTGAGGCATAGGTTGAATGGGGGCTCTGAGTTCATTTGTTTGGGTAAATTAAAACTTCTACACCCTCCCTGTAGCCCAGTAGAGACCCAAAAGTAGGAGAGATTGGGACTGCATGGAGAGGCAGCTATCCCTGTGCTGAGGACCGTGGGAGACATGAGTTCTCCTTTTGGAGAAACCAGTCCCTGGACAGGCTGTCTTGGAGCAGTATGGTAGGTTCAGTGTCCCTAGGCTGACCTGACACGGGGAAATGTGAAGGAGATGCTCTCTGTGCTTTGTGTTCCCGTCGTGGTGTTTAGGGGACCTTCGAAGAGGAGAAGGGATTTCCTTACCTGAAACCACAGTGCCCACCTAACCTCCTCTGGCATGTCCCTCCAACAGCTACACTGCTTCTCAAGGAATGTAAAGTTTGATGAAAGTTACTCATGAAAAAACGGCATCTTTCCTCTTCCAGTATGTTGCTTTTGGAAATATTATTGCCCATGCTCAGCAACACTGACTTATGAACTTGGCTAGGTCATGTAGCCTCTCTGGATTCTGTTCCTCATCTCTAATGAGTAGAAAATGTGTGTAGGCTAATTCTGAATCTAAAATCCTACACCTGCTGTAATTTATGTTCATCATAAAACCAAAACTGAGGCAAGCCTGTAACTGAGCCTCAGTTCTATAAATCCAGAAGTAGAGGTGAGCTACATGGGAAGAGAGAAAGTTTAAGATTTAAAGGCCATACTTTTAGATAATAGAATCTCAAAGTCTTCTTGAGAGAACAAACCTGCAGAAGCTAGCCCTGAAAGTTTTTTGACTCCACACATTTTCCAGAACCTACAGTTGACCCTAGCTGTTACAAACCTGCTCTGGCAGCAGATTGGATGGACCTGTAGAAATAGGCTGTCACGTGACATTTATGCTTCCAGTATAAAAAGATGCTAGGTGTATGTTCAACATGGAGGAAGAAAGGGGATGAGCAGAGCTGACCCCTATGAGTTAGTGGTGATGCCAGCTGGTTTAGGCCCACAGACCCACAGACCTGCAGAGACACACAGATGCTTACAATAGTTTTAGGCTGATCAGCCTAAGGCCCAGGCATTTAACTTGCTCACTATTTATCCTTAATCTAACCCATCAGTCTTATCCTGTTCAGCCATGTGGCTCGGTACCTTTTCTTAGAGCAGCATAGTTGTCCTCTGCTTCTTCTGGCTTCTCTTTGGCCTTCTGCTCTGTTCTTCCTGTTCCTAGAGTCTTCTAGTCTGTTAGCCCTGCCCACAATTCCTGTCTGCCTTTGGCCAATCAGCACTTTTTATTAAACTCAAAGGCGGGGACAATTATTTACAATGGAACAACCTAATCTCCCTACAGTCACCTGCTTGTTAACAGCAGAGAGGATCAGAGTGAGCACTGCTGAAAAGAGCAAGATGACTCAGTTTTACATCTATTATTGTCCTTTCTCAACTGTTTGGACAGTCATGTTTGTAAGACTTAATGGATGCAGCTTCTGACATTCCTAGAAGATAAAATCTTATAGCAACTTTCTGTCCCCTTTGTCCATAATGTCCCCTGAACCTTAGTTACAGGAATTATTTTATATATGTATCTGCTGGGATTGGGCTCTAAAAATCTGAAATTGGATTAGTTGTAGCAATCCGTAGTGTTCTCCATCTATTAAAAAGGTAAGTTTTTCTTGCAAGTAGTGAGAACTACCCTAAAATATGAAGATTTGGAGCTAAGAAATTCCATGTACCTTTTGTCTTTCTGGGTTTGAGTTACTTTACTCATTATGATCGTCTCTAATTATAATCATTTACCTAAGTAGTTCATGGTTCCATTTTTCTTTGCAGTTAATTATTATTCCATCATATATATGTGTCACATATTCAGTAACCATTTGTTAGGTATAGGATATCTAGGTTGTTTTCATTTCCTAGTTATAGTGAATAAGAACATCAGTGGACTTGGATAAGCAAGATATGTAGTATAGGAAGACAAATCCTCTGAGCATATGGCTGAAATATAGGGTAGATTGACTTTTAGCTTTCTGACAATTCTCCACTGTGATTTCCAGAGACGTTTCAGCCGTTTGCACTCTCAACAGTCAATGACTATTTCCTTTTCCTTGCATCTCTCCCAGTATCTGTTGTTCATTGTTCCATTGATCTTTGCCATTCTCACAGAGTAAGATAAAATCTCAAAGTTGTTTTGATTTGCATTTCCTTAATGGCTAAAGATGATGAACCTGTTTTAAAACTATTTCTTAGAGCACATATGTGTGTGTGTGTGTGTGTGTGTGTGTGTGTGTGTGCATGTGAGTGTGTGTGCAAATTAGTGTAAGGATGTATACTCTATTCAGATCTCAGGCTCATTTTTTTGAATTGGTCATTTTGATTCTTTTTTTTTTTAGTTCCTTCTATAGTCTGGATATTAATTATCTGTCAGATGTGTAGCTGGCAAAGACTCTTTTAAACTGTAAGCTTCCTCTTCACCTTGTTGTTTCTTTAACTGTACAGAAACTTTTAATATTTTGAAGTCCCACTTGTCAATTGTGGCCTTAATTTTTGGCAAATATAGTTGTGTTCAGAAGTCCCTTCCTACACATACTATATCATGTAGGGTACTGCTTATATTTTTATCTACCAGTTTCATTGTTTTAGGTTTAGGTCTTTGATCCATTTTAAATTAGTTTTTGTGTGAGTAGAAAGATAAAGGTCTAACTCCATTTTCCTGCATGTGGATATCTCATTTTCCAAGCACCATTTGTTGAAGATGCTTTCTCTCTCTGCCAAATGCTGGTTGAAGTTACATGGCCTCATGTTTGGATCACTGACTTTCTTCCATTGGTCTCCATATCTGCTTTCCATCAGTACCGGTCTCTTTCTATCATATATGTTTGAGCAGATTTGAGCTCTCAGCTACTGCCCCTTGCCATGCTTGCCCACCTGCTGCCATGCTTCCTGCCATGACAATCATGAACTACCCATCTAAACTGCAAGCAAGCTCCCAATTATGTCCTTTTGTAAGCTGCCCATGTCATGGTCTTTTTTCATGTCTCTTTACAACAATAGAATAGTAACTGAGAAAGAAGTTGGTACCAGGGTCTAGAGTATTCCTATGATGGGTTTGATCATGCTGTTGTTTGAAGGAAAGTGAAAGTCTTTGGGTCTTTTGACTAGAAAAGTGGCAGAATGCTATAATCTTGGCTTACCAGGCCATCCTAATAGGAGCATGGAAGACAGTAGTATTGAGTGGACCATGGAGGTGCAGCTCAAGAGGCTTCCGGGGGGAAACATATTCTTGTTATATGTTGGAAAAGGTTTTCTGGCCTTACCCCAAAAAATCTTTTAGATGCTAAATTTAAGTTTTGACTAATGCTTTTTAGCAGAGGAGATCTCAAGACAGATTAGTACTGACTAGGTCATGTGGTTATTAATAATAGCCCTTATGCAGATCTACATAGTGAAAAAGAAAGAAAAGAAAGCATGGAAAAGAGAGATGCAAAATGCACAGTTTGATGAGAAATAAAAAGAAGTCAGAAAATGTAATATGATGCTGTAGCCAAGTCCTTTGCTCAAGGAGACTAGAGTTTAAGAAAAACTCTGATGTAAGTGAAATACGGAGAGTTGAACCCTTGGCAAAAGACCCCATTAAAGGGATAGGCTATAAGATTTGATCAACTTAAAAAACATGAACAATTTAAAGCATATACAAATGTAAGTCATGGAGGAGGTCAGGTTCTAACCCTATCAGGCAGCAGAACTTAACAGCTTTGGCAATGTAGTTCTAGTTTTATCAAGAGAGATACAAGTGCAAAGGGGTTATGATAGCTTCTTCCAAGATTAAGGAGAGTCACCACGACTAGGCCTGAGTCAGAAGAATTCGCAAATGGAGGCCTGGGGAAACCATTTCACGAATTTGTGAAAGTGAGGCTGAATTATATTGAAGATTGTATGCTGGAACCCTGAGATACCTGGCATGAAGAGCAGCAGCCAGGTTGTGGAACCAGCAGAAGAGAGAGAGAATGTGTTGTAGTAAGCAAACCTGGAAGGAGTGGGAGACCGGAAGAACCATCTAAGTCAGGATTGGGGTTTTCCCCTGATGAGTTTCAGTCTTACTCAGGGCCAGTATTTCCTCACTATGCAATTTTTCTCTTTTTAAAAATGGTAATGTATATTGTGTGCCATTATATTTTGGAAGTATATAATTTGATTTTGCAGGGAGTTATAATTAAAATTGATTACCTTTAGTCTCAGAAATGTTTTTGGACTCTTTTTTCTACTTTTATTCATTTCATTTTGTTTATAAAAAATATGTCTTTTTTATCCATGTATCTCCCTGCTACCCCTCCCTTCCCTCTTCCCAATTCCTCCCAGTCAGCATTCAGCCATTCAGCCTCCCCACTGCCCACCCCTCATCTCCTCCCCTAAAAGGACAAGAAGTCCCAAGGTGGGTCAGCTCAGCATGGTCAATCTTAAACAGTGTTGAGACTATGAAGAACTGTGGGGACTTTTAAAGCTGAACAGACTGAGTGTATTTTGGATTATGACATGGCTCTATGGGGGCAAGGGAGTAGAATTTGATGGTTTGAATGAGGCTGGCCCCATAGGTTTATATATATTTAAAATTTTGTGAACTGTTTAGAAAGGATTATGTGTTGTGAACATGAAGGATGTTTGCCATTGTGAGTAAGCTTTGATGCATCAAAATCTCACATCGAGTCCGGTCTCTCTTTATGCCATGTGCTTGTGGATCAGATGTAAGCTTGCATGCCTGCCTGCTTTATCAATGAATCCTACCATGATTGTCAAAGATTTGCTGCCCAAAACTATTAGCAAGTCCTGTGTTTTGCTTTCATTTTCATCTAATTCTAGGAAATTTTTATTTCTGTTTTGATATTTTTGACTCATTCATCATTTAACCTATTCATTGTTTAAAATTCATGAGTTTGTGTATTTACTAGAGAAATTTTTCCCTCTCAATTTTGTTCTATTATATTATGGTCAGATAGGATATAAGGAGTTACTTCAATCTTTTTGAAATTGTGAAGATTTCTTTTATGTCATAGAATGTGGTTTATGTGGTCTTCTATGTGGAGAAGCTTCTGTGTGCTACAGAATAGAACAAGTATTCTTTGATGTTTGGGTGGACTACTCTTTAGCTGTTAAGTTTATTTGATATATGTTAATGTTTTTTATATTTCTCATTTTGGTTTTTGTCTAAATGACCTGTCTATTGCAGAAAGTGTGGTATTAAAATCAGCTGCTATTAATGTCTGTTACATCAATCTATGCTTATAAATGTAGCACTACATTTTTTATGAACTTGCACACCCCAGAGTTTGGTTCATGTATGCATATGATTGTAATGCCTTATTGAACTCAATCCTCAGATTTTAGATTGTCTTTATCATTTCCATCCTGTAGTGGGAGGTTTCTGGCCTGAACTTTCGGGCCAAACCTCAAGGTCTAGACCCACAGACCCGCAGACCTGCTGACCCACAGTCCCACAGTCCCACAAAGACACACAGATGCTTTGAATAGTTATTGGCTGATTGGCCTAAGGCTCAGGCATATAGGTTACTAGCTCTCTACCCTTCATCTAACCCATGACTCATCCTGTTCAGCCATGGGTCTTGGTACCTTTTCTTAGAGCAGCATAGTTGTCCTCTGCTTCTTCCGGCTTCTCTCTGGCATTCTGCTCTGTGCTTCCTGTTCTCAGAGTTTTTGTCTGGTAGCCCTGCCCACACTTCCTGCCTGCCTTTGGCCCATCATCACTTTTTTATTAAACCAGTGGGTGGGACAATTATTTGCCATGAAACAACACAATACCCCTACACCATCCACTTTGTGTTTGTGGATTTGCTTTTTTTGTTTGTTTTGTTTTTTTTAAACACTCAGGCATTGTTCTTCTTAAATTCTTTCTTGTTAATCTCACTGATCTGCTTCTTTGTCCCTTCTCTAAACTCATTGAATTCTGATGAAGTTTATGATTATTAATTTAAATTATGTGTCCTGAAATTCATCAAGGTAATTCTCATTGGAAAGCATTTCTATAGGATTTACTACTATGTTTTAGAGAGAAGATACTGGCTTGATCCTTTATGTCATATATTTTCTAGTGAGATTTATACAAGGGGATATTTATGTGAGGACTAATTCAGATATGGACAGACAGAGAAGGTTCAGGAAGAAAAGATGTACAGATTATTGGGCTTAGATATTGAAAATGGCATGGGTGAAATGAAGTCAGGTAGAACGTGGGAACTAGTCTTATATGTACGATGTACCTCCTGGTCCAAGCCTGGGATGTGGTGTTATATATGCCTAGGTAGAAAGGTAAATTTGGAATGGTATGTGCCTGTGGGTTTGTGGAAAGATTGACTTGATCCTAGAAGAAGCCTAGAGGGTGGATGTGGTACAGGAAGAGGTGGCTAGCCAAAGCTTGGGCATTTGATGTGGAACTCAGGTTAGATATAAATTGGAGAAGGTGAGTAGATGGGAAATGACAGGGAGACTGACATGGCTAGATCATAGAGAAAGATGTGGGATATTTATCTGCATAGAAATGTTCAATGCAATGCAGAAGGAACTTGCTGGTATGTTTTAATCAGGGTTCTATAGAAGAACATAACTGATGAAGTCTCTCCCCCTCTTTGTGTGTGTGTGTGTGTGTGTGTGTGTGTGTGTGTGTGTGTGAAGGATTTATTAGAGTTGGTTAAAGGCTGTGGTCCACAGCTAGTCCAGCAATGATTGTTTACCAGTGGAAAGTCCAAGAATCCCAGTAGTTGTCCAGTTCACAAGTCTGGATGTCTCAGGTGGTCTTCAGTATCAACAGGAATCCTGAAGAAGTGGACTTTAATTTCCAGTGAAGGAATGGGTTTACTAGCAAGGCAAGAACAAATAAGCAAAGAGCAAAAGCTTCTTTTGTTTTAAATGATGTTCATTATATATGATACCACCACAATTTGTGGCCCAGATTAAATGTGGTCTTCCTACCTCAAAAGATGTAATTGAGAAAAATATTTCACAGGTATACCAAGCCACTTAGGTTTTAGTTAATTACAAATGTACTCAGCTTTTCAACCAAAAATAGCCATCACAGGCAGATCCTACTGGAAGCCTAGAAATAGAAAAAATGCCACACAGGCAGGGATGGCTAATCAATACCAAAGCACTAGATCAGGTAGTGTCGGGATACGTGGCAAGGGTTAACTGATGAGAAAGGTAAGGGAGAGTCACCAGCTAGAACACAGAGAAAGATGTGGGAGATCTGACTTCTTAGGAGTTAGATGTTCTTCAGATGAGACCTATGGTTGTTGGCTGATTTTTGTCAAAGATTTTCCCTGCTTTGATGCTAACTGCCTATTTAGTATTCTTTTCAAATTATATGGAAACTGCCTTGATTTATGACTTCTTTTTATTCTATGACTATAAAATTTGTGAACCCCTGTCGCACTGGGCCATATATTATTCTAGGACACTGTGGATCTGTCCTGGGCTTATCACCACTCATATTCAGCTCAGAAAAAAAAATTCTTTATCATCTTTCAAATGTAAGCTCATCTACAGGGATAATCAGGAACAAAATGTAGGCAGAGATGCTGAGCTTCATTCTGCTTTTAGTTCTCTAAGGGTCATGTAAAGAGATGGTTCCTCTTATAAGAGGAGAAAAAATATAAGACATCATGTTCTTACTCACCCTAGACTGTAAGACTAAGCAAACTAACATGAAGAACTGCAAAGAAGGATAAGTTAAGAAAATTGGTTACAGTCTTCTCTTCCACTTTTTACTTTTTGAGTGAAGCTTGACTCAGCGTGAAACAGAATGCCATACGATCAGCACTAGCTTTCAAACTGGTTATCTCATTTCATCCTGAATGGAACTCTTCATGCACCATTCACTTCAGAGCAAATAAGCTGTGGGATCTGTGGGATGCAGGACAGCATCACTCAGTTTTCTGAACTCACTGGCTTCTGACAAGGGCACATTAGAGATGATTCTTCTGGCTCCGAGTTTCTTCTACAAGCAGCCATCCTGGCTTATAGACAAGCTGGAGCAGTGACTGGCAGGCCACGTCCTTTAGCAAGGAGGGAAGCCACCAAGTGCAAGCACTTCCACCATGTCACAGATCATGTGGGTGCTTGCTCTCTCACCAGCCTTGGGTGGTTTGCCCATGTAAGTCTTTGGTGGAATCAGATACTTTGTATTCCTAAGAAGTTCACATGACTTCAAGGTCCAGATCGTGAAAACAGAACAATTAAACAGGAAGTTGGATGGGTTTGCAATTGTGGAAAAATGGAAGCCAAGTCAGGCAGCAAGCTACAGAGCCCTGGATTCAGTTCTAAACCTCACAGGACCTGTGTATCTGGTACTATTACTTTCTTTATCCTTTTACCTGTGCTCATCCCCTAGATTTGGCAAAGCAAACTGCCTCATGTCATAGCCACCCTACTAGTGGTGGCTACCATTCTTAATTCCATATTTTCAGCTGTGGCATCCACTTACACTAAATTTTGCTCAATTTGCTTTAAGCGTATTTCTCTGTTGATCTCTCTCAGTTTCTCTCTCTCTTTCCCTCCCTCCCCCTCTTTCCTTCCCTCTCTCTCTTTCCCTCCCTCCTTCTCTCTTTCTCTCCCTCCCTCCCTCTCCCTCCCTCCCTCTCTCTCCCTCCCTCTCTCTTTCCCTCCCTCCATCCTTCTCTCTTTCCCTCCCTCCCCCTCTTTCCTTCCCTCTCTCTCTCCCTCCCTCTCCCTCCCCCCTCTCTCCTTCCCTCCCTCTCCCTCCCTCCCTCTCTTTCTCCCTCCCTCTCTCTCTTTCCCTCCCTCCATCCTTCTCTCTTTCTTTCCCTCCCTCCCTCTCTGCCTCTCTCTCTCTCTCTCTCTCTCTCTCTCTCTCTCTCTCTCTCTCTCTCTCTCTCTCATACACACACACACACACACACACACACACCTACAGTTGGCTTCTGTCTGGGCTTTCCTTACTTGTCTGTTTAGATCATGGATAGGCCCCAAGTGCTGAGAACAGCATGGCTATAGTACATGCTCACTAAGTATGTACACAGATTAAGAAACATTATATATGAGCATTTTTATAAAATACCCTAAATTTTTCCTTTATAACAAGAAATCAAATCTTTTAAAAAAATCTCTTTCACCTTTGAAGACTTTTATGCAAATGCTTTAATCTCTTCCACCTAGAACTTTTGTTTACACAAAGGCCTTGATGCATTCTCAGAACTTAATAACTCAAGCAGTCTATTCTTTCCCATTTTCCTTCATTTCTTGGGAGTCAATTCTTTCAAAATTGGCCCATCAAGAAAGACTGTGAGATTGAACCCCAGACACTGGGAATAGTCTCAAGCTGAAATTAGAGTAAAAGCCAAGTGAAGCCTCTGTCTGGGTGTAGGCTGGGCCTGATTTTCCGCTTATGTGATGAGCACATGCTCATGATGGAGAATAATGGTTTATCCTGCTAACAGTTGCTTTGTTTGAATGTTTCTTTCTGTGACACTGTGATCACTCCCATCAATAGCTGAAAGCATTTTAACAATTTATTTGAAAAGCAAGCATCATGCTAAATTATGAAATGATTTTTAATCTCCTTCTTCTTCCTCTTCTCTCTCAAAATTCACTCCCAGTAACAAGCTCAGACATGTATTTTTTTCTTTTTAAATCAGAACTTAGCTATATAACATTGCAATTAGACCTGGATTCTGTCTACATATTCAAAATCTAATTCTCTTTACATCCCTTCTTTCATGTCTGCTTTTCCTGCACCTCACTGCCATCCATGTGACATTGTCTTTGATATAAATAATGGAAGTTCCTCTTAACTTTACAGCACTAACTGGTTGTGTTAGCTGTAATCAGTCGTCATTTAGCATTGCCCATGAGTCTCAGAGACAGCTTTAACAAACACAGTGAGTTCAGTGCTCAACATGCAACTTCTCATGTAAAATTATTAATGGTTAATATTAATATTATTAGGTTAAGTAAAGCCAAGCCACATCAGATTTTCTTGTTGCCATGGAAATAGCCCTGATTTCATTTCCCTTTGTCCCTTTTCTGAAAGCACTTCTGTTTGCTGCTGTGATAGAAATAGCCTGCGTCCCAGGAGCCATGGCAACAACTTGAGAAAAGTTGCTTTTCACGTTGTTGCTTCTCGGCTATCTTCTCCCCAGGACCCAGTCCTCATTTAAGCTAATTGCTATGGATGATTATTTGGGAAACAATCAGAGCCACTGTTCAATCTGCATACGATGGTAGGGAGGTACTGCCTTACCAAACCCTTACCCCCACATCTAATACTCTTTCTGTAATAAAAACAAGAAAACACCAGGCTCCTTTCTGCTGCAGGCTGATCCAACAGTGGACAGACACACACACACAAGTATCAGCTCTCTATGTAGATAGCCACTGACCGTTCATGCCTTTATTCTTCATGATCTATGACTATTACAGAATAACAAAATTGCTATCTCCCCTAAAACATTCCCATTCTATGTAGAACAGAGACTATATATTAATTAATCCAGTTTAATTAATCCCCAAATTAAATGGAAAGGAATGTTTTTTTTAATGAATATATTTACATTCACAGTGATGGGTTTTATTAGGATTCATCCTAATGGAGAGAGACCGGAAGGTACAAAAGCCAAGAGAAATCGATGTTTAATCCAAGACATTAAGATTCATAAAAGCATATGGTAGATTTAAGATAGCATTCTCAAAACATTAACAATATCTAAAACCAAATATAAAGTCACATTCAGTGTGGAATTCAAAGCCTTTACACACTGGCCTGCTTTCAAAATTATAAGTCCTCTCCACCATTGAATAGTCAATCATAGGAACTTGTTCAGCATATTGTGGATTTTCAGTATTAGCAACAAAGAATGCATATATATATATATATATAATTCTCTACGGATATTATTCTTTCTCTAACTGCTACAAAGAAGAGGGTCTTTGTTTTGGTTGGGATACTATTCACTGTGCACATTAATAAACTGCTATTTATTTTCTGAAGTATATTTGGTGGGAGTGTGCACCAGTATGTATGACTGTACCTGCGTATACTTGGAGGCCAGAGTCAGGTGTCATCATTTTAGTTATGCTGCTTAGCTGGTGAGCTTCAGAAATTCATTTCTTTCTGATCCCCCAGCACTGAGGATACGGTTGTGTACTCTCATGCCCATGTTTCTCCAGGGGCATTGGGGCTCTAAACTCAGGAGCTCATGCTTGAGCAAGAGTCACTTTACCAACTAAACCATTTTGCCATCCCCAATTATGTCTTTAAAAGCTAAGAAGATTTTTATATTAACAGAAAATACAAAGATAATTCAGATTTGTTATATACTCTGTACTTGGCTTTTCATATTAGTATGATTTAAATGTTATAACTAATGACCCACCATTCAATATTGTTATTGTTAACTGACGTCTGTGCTTCATTTACTTTTCTTAGCTGTCCCCTAATGCACTTTTCTCTTCAGGATCCACCTGAAATACTTTGGTGAGTAGATACACTAGCTATGTGATTCTTCTTCAGACTTCTTTAGTTTTTCATGACAGCTATGAGCTGTTCTAGTCAGAAATTGTCTATAATTGCCATCCAGAGTGTTATCATGATGGCTTCTCTGTGATTAGCTTTATGTCACGTCTGGAGGTGCAGCATGCCACAGCAAAGTGCCCAGAACATCATACCACATCAGATACGCCTTACTGCTGTTCACACTGCCTTGTTAATCTGGATGAGATATATCAGGCCAAGGCTCTCCATTGGGAGTTACTTTTTATTACATGTTCTGCTGTTTGGATGCAAAGGTTTTTGCAGTCCCAGTACTGAAGAGCTTGTATACAGGATGAGAGCCACAGAAATTTTCATCTCCTGGCAGAATATCTACATACCTTACCTGGGGTTCTTCTCTGAGATTTGTTTTCTTCTCAATATTTCTTTCTTTACTCAATTAAAAAAATTATGCTTTTATTTAAAGTGTATTTCTAAATTCACCATTATTTTGTGGCTCATTCAGTTGGTTCTGACATTCTGAATCAATTGTTTTGTATGGTCTACAAATGTTCCACATTCTTATATTCAGTTCTACATAGAGAATAAGCCATTCCCTATAAAGTCCTGGCTACTGTCACAGGATTTTGACACAGCAACTAGTAACTATCTGGGTGATCAATTAGATTATTGCCTCTGCAGTGGAACTTCCCCAAGCCTTGGTGCTTAAAGAACAAAGAAGCACATGTATGCACCATGAACATGATGACCACATTTGTAATTCTTTTTCACATCTAGCAGTCTGGATCAGTGTTGTGCTCATTCTGAAAATACAAATTTGACTCATTTCTACATGAATTGGTCCAACTTCTTCCCCAAATCTCTATTTTCATTCTTCTACCATCTGCCTCCCACCTACCTAATCACTTCAGTCCAGTGAACTTGAACATGGTATCAAAATCAATAAATCATACTTCCATGGAATATAACATTGTCAGATGCGGCTCAGAGGTCTTGTAGCATTACTGTTCCCTTTGTCTTCAGTGGCGTCACTGATATTCACCTGCACTGATAATTCTGTTACTGTTCCTTGTTTGTTTTGTCTATTTAATAGTTAATACAGAGGTTTAGCATACTAATAGTAAAGATAAGGTGACCTGAACTTAAAGACAGAATATCCAAGTTAAAAAATAAAATTAATATATAGACATTCAAAAATCTGATAGATTCAAACAGCTATATAATTACAGTCTCAAAAAAAATATAAAGAACAGAGGTATAATGGGCAAAAGGAAAATGAGGAATATGTAATTTACCAGCCAAATTAAATTTAAAAAATTAGGCTCCATTGGAAGGCTTTTCTATCTCTACGAGAGTAAACCTAAGAAAAGACACTGATAAGGGACTGCTGTTGTACTGTGTACACAGACAAGTAGGACAGCTTGCCCTAATCCTCAGGGTATGCTGAGGCAGGAGCCCTGTAGAGCCAAGGAGTTTGGAGACCACTTGGGGAACAGTGAGATACACTTCTTATAAAATTAATAACTAAGTTGTTAAAAAGAGACAATCATAAAGATATCTTCTCCACAGTGTGGATAAAAATTTCTGAAAAGAAGCTATGTATAGCTGTGAATAAAAAAAAAAAAAAATCTCTTACAGATACTGATGGCTGACTGAAATTTTAGTACTTTGGAAAAATTGAAATTTTGTAGGCCCAGAAACTAATTACTCCATCTTTAGCTGGTTTTAGCCTTCTGGAACAGTCCATTTTGTGACAGGCAAGACAATACAGAGGTTCTACCATCTTGTATTATTGCTAAGGTCATTTTGGGTTTAACTAGAATTTGATCACCCGATGCTTGAGGCCCCACGGAAAACTGGAGCTCTTAACTAAGAAGTCGAGATCAAGATGTCTCAGCTAACTTATTTAGTGTCTGTTAAACCACCTGCTTATACAGAACCTTCCCCCCAGTTAACAGTTTATCTTAGCTTGTTAAACTACTTGCTTGCATAAGAACTGTAGCTACCAAGTAAGATAACAGATGGTTTTGGCTCTTAAAAATCTCCTACTCTGAACAATAGGTGCTACACTGAGTCCCCAGTACAGAGTAGCCCCATCCATCTGTAATAAAGACTTCCAAATTGGCTGTAGACTGTATCTGAGCAGACTTCTTTGGTGGGCTCCCTGTAACAATTCCTTGCCCCATTGAAAATCAGGACTAACACCAGGTAACAACAGATATGTGACTTTTAGAATGTATTGATTTATCAAGTAACTAGTTTCTACTCATTCAAAAGCTAAGAATGCCATCAGATAACATAGCCTATAAGAAAGCTTCTTCCATAGCAATATACTTGCCTCTCCAATGTACCTATAAATTAACTTTAAACTTGCCTTGATTAAGGAATTTCTTTGTTCTGTACAACTATAAAAGTTTTACAAAACTGCTTCCACATTTGGAACATGGAATTTGGGTAACCTAAGTATGTGTTCCTTGGCCATGCTAACTCAAAACAGCTCTAGAATAAACTATTAGTCCCTTAAAATGAGAGCTGCAGTTCTTGTATTGATAACAGTGTAACATGGAATTTTAAAACCTGCAAGAATCATAGGAAAGAAAAACGTGAATAAAATTCCATGAATGAAACATCAATACAGGCACCCGCATGTTAAGAACAAGAGAATCTAGAAATCATATATAAACTGTATATAAACTGATCTTTAGATAACAGAATATTCTAAAATATAAAAATTTATCTAAGAAATACTGAACCAAGAGGCTATTGATTTCAATAAAAAAAAAAAAGGAAATGTTCTGTAGAAAAGAAAACAAATGTTGCCTTTTCTTCTTTAATCTTCACTCAAAGGAGAAATGTTTGTGGCTAGGCAGCTGCAAAAATACACTCCACAAATTTCAAAAGAGTGAATGATTCCTATCTTTTATAAACCAATTCAAAGAATTAAGAGCTCAAAGAGACAACACGCTTATTTGTTAAGTGCCTTGAAGAACTCGAGGTAAAGAAGAAAGTGCCAATACAAATAAAATATCATATTTTCCTGCTTGCAGCAGCTTCTATAGCTTTATGGTTTTAAGGGTCTGTTGTCATCTGGGCAGAAGGCAGGCTCTTGGGGGGTAGAACTGGAGCCTGGTAATTTTTTCTAGGGATCACAGTACCAATCCTGGACTCTGCCCTCCACCACATGTATCAATGCTGCTTCATTCAGATGGTCTGTTCTAACCCTAAGGCCTATGTTACCCTTCTTAAAGAGCCCCTGTGACAAGGCTTAAAGGTTTGGATAACATCCCCCCCATCCCCCATTAATCTCCTTATCTCATATCTGTCATGCAGATAACCTGTGGTTGCATGGTTACATTATAGACTTAAGATCTTATTTTCCTTTTACAGAAAAAGACACAAGAATTCATAGACTTGCAAATCATTAGTGGGAACAGATATGATAGAAATGCATGGTTGAGTCAACATCAGAAAAACATTGTCCATGAGAGGAGAAGAGACATACTGTCCTCACTAGTTGAAAGAAAATGTTCCCTCCTTTATAATACAAGATACCTTTTAGAAATTTAAATCACTGTTGCAAATGGATGACTAATAGCTAATTTATCTTGAAATCCTCCCTACCAAATTGTTCTCCAAAGCAATATACTAGTTTTCATTTCCACCAGAAAAACAGTTCCTATCTTTCGACTTGTTCTGAAACTTAGGACTTAGTGTAATAGTTATCCAAATCCTCTGTTTATCTTAACACTGAGTGAGGTAATGACACCTAAACATATTCACATGGCAAGATTTTTAAAATGAGAATGAAAGTTGAGTGTAGTGAGAAAATTCACTGGGCTAAACTACATACAGTTCAGTGAATACCTGCTTACTTTGTGTAGGGCTCTTAGTTCACTCCCAGACTGCAAATACAAAACACCTCTATCATATTTATTCAAATTTGAATATAAACTAAGCAGTATTTTACACAATGAGGTAATTGAAGTAAAACATAATGATTTAACAAGTTCATATTAAATTTCTAGTTGAGGTCAGAGCAGTATGTGAAGGAATTAGGAAAAAACCAGATATGATATTCACTCTATTTCTATATTTAATTAAAAAACCTAAACAAAAATTATTATTTACATTTTATTAGTTGTATCTACCTCTAATCAATAAGGCTATTATGTAAGGACAGATAGCAAGTTGGAGGAAAGTGCTGAGGAGATGGACGGAAGCATGAAGGACGGGTTCAAGGGTCCTGCTAATGGAGTCAGAAAACAGGGAACCAGTTAAAGCTCACACTCTACCATCTGTAGTTACTTAGGGCTAAAGTTATATATAGCCATGCACTTTTAACACCCCTCTCCCCCCCTTTTTTAGACCCAAATAGGATGTCTAGCAAATCCAACCTACAACTTTGTTTACAAAAGAATTATTTTTGCTTTAAACATGGCTGTAAAGTATAGTGTTTGAGAACTGTTAAAAGTGTAGGTGTTGTTTCTTAGCAACCTTCAGAAATACAGCTTGAGAAGCACCAAAATGATATGTATGCCCACTGCAAAGAAACTAACAGTAACTCACCTGGAGATGCCCAGGCTCACCCTGGGGTATGCCCCACTCTTTGTCAGCATGTTTTTGTCTAGCAGCCCCTTTTATAAAGATCTATCTTATAAATGGCCCATGATAAACTTCTAGCCCTGCTTCAAATCTGATCTCTGAAATTCATTACCCCTTCCCCAGAGGGATGTCTTCAGGCTGCTGTTGGGGAAGAGCTGGGGTTGTGTTTCTGTCTCTATCACTGGGGACATTAATAACCCAATGTCATTTGTAATTACCAACTTAGTTTCTTTTAAAAAGCTTCTAAAGAATAAAACTATTATGATTAACCGAATAAGTATCACAAGTTCTTTGACTTTTATCCAAAACACATAAAAATACCTTTTTTCAAGCTTATTCATGAGCTATATTCCTTTTTAAAAATTAATTAAATTGTTCTTTCAGAATATTATACATGTATATAGTGTGTTTCAATTATACTCACTCCACCCTCTGTCATCACTTTACTTTATAATCGTCCTCTAAAAAGATCTTTTCTACATTTACATCCTTCTCATTGCAGGACTTGTGCTCTGTATCACAGAAGGTTACTGTGATATCATAAACTGTAGTATGAGGTTTCTGGCCCGGACTTTCGGGCCTAACCTCAAGGTTTAGGCCCACAGACCCGCAGACCCCAGACCCACAGACCGGAAGACCCTAAGACCTGCAGTCCCACAGAGACACACAGATGCTTTCATTAGTTTTTGGCTGATCAGCATCAGGCCCAGGCATATCACTTGCTTCATCTAACCCATGACTCATCCTGATCAGCCATGGGGCGCAGTACCTTTTCTTTAGAGCAGCATGGTTGTCCTCTGAAGCCCAAGCAGCTTACGAGTTGTGTCTCTGAAGTGGCCCGCAGTAAAGAGACTGAGTGATATATGGGATTAAATTATAAAATGGTGTGTTTGCTATATGCAATTTAAGGTGAACAAGGCCAGTTCCTGAGTCGAGATGTAAGCAAAGAGCTCTATATGGTGGATTTAAGCGTTCTATTAATAAGGACAAAAAGAGAATAGAGTCAAAGATGGCCTCTTAGTATCGATGTTTTCTTGGATCAGCTCTGTTTGCCGGAGGCAAACTGAGGCTTGACTTTTTTAAGAGAAGCTTCCTGATTCAGCCTTAGAGGCAAAACACTTGTGAGTTTTTTAAGAGGCCCTGCTGCCTAATACTTAAATGGAGTTAATGAGCAGCAGACGGCAAAGCTTTACTTGGTAATTATATGAATCCTAAAATTCCCAGAGTACCTGGGTTAAAAAGATAAATCCTATGAAGTTAGACTAGGAGCTGGGTGGAGCCCATCCACCCATCCTACCAACCTTAAATCCTGGCAGATTAAAGGTGTGTTCAGAAACTGAAAGAAATAGAAGAATCTGGGTGGAGTTAATCAGTTAATCACCCTAGCCAAGCAAAGGTGTGGTCAGAGACAGTGGCTGATTAAAGGTATAGTCAGAAACAGAAAAAGTTAAGAATAAATATACAGTAAAGACAGCTTTTTGTAAAAAAAAAAAAAAAGTCTAAGTGGTTTAGAGTGTGTTGAAAATATAGATACATAGGCTTAGAGAAAGGAAAGGTATAGAAAGCCTTTAAAAAGAAATAGAGTAAAATAAATAAATAAATAAGCCACGTAAAAATGGAAGATACAAAGAATGTCTGGATACTGTATGTTATTGTCTTATCTTTAAGTTTCTTGACTGAAAATGACTTATTAAAAGCTGCTAAAAGACAGTTGACTATAAATGCTGTTAGATTAATTCAAGGTATATATTTTGTAAATGAGTTTACTTTAAAATTGAAATGCAAAGATACACTACTTTTGAGAAGAGGTTTTCCTTTTATTTTCACAGAAAATGAGAAGCTGTGGATTTATTCCTAGATAAAGAACATAAAGTTTGATAGAGGAAGACCCCCTGAAAGATCTCCAATCGAAATGGATGAACCAGATGATTCAACATTTCAGAGCACCTCTGTTGAAGTTTCCAGAGCTCTGTATCCAGAACAATTTCAAGGAGACTGGCTGAGATGACCCAGCCTTAGAGACTACTCCACTAAAGACTTGTCCATAATCCTACATTTTTCTTTGGATTCCTATGGGATTGCCAACTCCCCCATTCAGCAGGAAGTAGCCTAGAGAACAACACCCACATTCCCAAAACATGGATTATGGATGTTTGTGTTTATTTACAGTGTTATTTATAAGTTGTTATGGGGGGAAAGAATATTAGATTTGGAGTTCTTTTTGTTTTAAAAGGAGAAAAGGGGATATGTAGGGGTATTGTGTTGTTTCATGGTAAATAATTGTCCCACCCACTGGTTTAATAAAAAGTGCTGATTGGCCAAAGGTAGGCAGGAAGTGTGGGTGGGGCTACCAGACTAAAAACCGCTGAGAACAGGAAGCACAGAGCAGAATGCCAGAGAGAAGCTGGAAGAAGCAGAGGACAACCATGCTGCTCTAAGGAAAAGGTACTGAGCCCCATGGCTGATCAGGATGAGTCATGGGTTAGATGAAGGGTAGAGAGCTAGCAAGTGATATGCCTGGGCCTGATGGTGATCAGCCAAAAACTAATGAAAGCATCTGTGTGTCTCTGTGGGTCTGCGGGTCTGCAGGTCTGCGGGTCCTAAACCTTGAGGTTGGGCCTGAAAGTCAGGGCTGGAAACCTCATACTACAATAAACACTCATGAACTCACCTCTGACTAGTCCCACAAAGAGGAAATAGTGGTTTCTATAGTCCTGTGTACCACTTACTACTCCACATCTCTACTGTTTCAGAGATTGATCTTCTTCCTAATTTGCAAAGCTATTTAGAAAGAAGAGAAAACTTTTCAAAAGCACATGGTCACAAAGCAATGTAAAGAAGTAAGTAAGAAAACAATCTGTGCCAATCTGAATGAACTGGGCCCCACAGACTCATATGTTTGAATGATTGGGTCCCAGACAGTGGAACAGCTTGGGACAGACTAAGAGGCATGGACTTCCTGGAGGAGGTCAGGGTTTGAATTTGAGGTTTCAAAAGACACATGCTATTCCCAATGTGCTTTCTGCCCTTGCTTGTCATTTGAGATATGAACTCTCAGCTGATCCTGCTGCCAATCTTTATTCTGCCATCATGGATCCTAACCCTATGGAACCATAAGGCCAATGAAATGCTTTCTTCAATAAGTTGTCTCAGTCAGGGAGTTATACCACAACAATAGAAAAGCAACCAAGACACTTAGCTTTCATACCTTGTATCAAACCCTACCAACTCTGTATAAAGGAGTTACTGTTTATTCTGAAGTAATTCAAAATATTCTTTATGTGGCTGGACATACTTAGTAATTTTTTAAATGACAACTTTTGCTTATTTCACTAATAAGGAGCAATGGATGACAGTCAAAGTTTTGATGACTCCCACCCTCATCAAATGCTGATACAATTAACATTTGACAGCTCTTCCTCTTCATGCTAACATGCTAATAGGGAATCTATTAAGCTGACTGATGTGTCATTTCAGCAGGAAATAGATTAAAAGGTTGTGAAGTCTGTTCAGAAAGTCAGGAACTTGAGATGGTTGACTGCTCTGAAGGTGAAAAGAGAGCACATAAATGCTCTTCACAAGAAGAAGCACATGTGGTTTGAAAGAGAATGCCCATCCCCCAGTCATGCTCAGAATTTAAAAGTTGGTCTCCAGTGAGGGGCACTATAGGGATATTTAGGAGATGTAACCTTTCTGAAGGAGTACTGTGGTAGATAACTACATTTAAAGTTTAAACTTACTATGCTTAAAAGATCAAAAAGCAAAAAATGCATTTAGCATGTAAACCCCTAGCTTGTATAAGCCATATCCTAGCAACTCATTTCCCTTTCTACTTGGCATTGAAGACTGTTCTTGAAATTGAGTGATTTTGTACAATTTAACTACTGTTGTTGCAAGACAGTCAGTTATAAGGCTAACCACTGCTTCTGATATTAATCAAGCTTGCTTGCCCTGCTCAAAAGATGACTAGGACAACGCGGGACATATGCTTTAGGGTAAGCCTCCCATTTCATTGAAGCAGTATACATCTACTCTTTTTGTTTTTCGTTTTTAATCCCTGGGCTAATGTAGATAAGTGTTGCATCTTGAATGTCCCTAATCTGAGGATGTAATCTTGGTGCCGGGTACCAGTGCCAGTACCTGATTAAAAGACTTTTCTTTGTTAAATAAACTCATAGTCAGACTAATTATCCCAGACTCATGATAGTGGATCACCAGAAATATCCTCTCAGAGTTTAAAGCCTCATACTACTTCCAGTTTTCTTTCTGCCTTCTGCTTGCAATTGCAGATGCAAGTTCTCAGCTTCCTGTCTCTGACAGCATGTCTGTTGCTAGCCATGCTTCCTTGCCATGATGGGTGCTCATTTCTCTACAACACTAAGCCATATTAACTTTCTTCCATAAGTTACTTTGGGTATGTTATTTTTTTCACAGCAGCAGAAAAGTAGCTAACAGAGTACATTATGGCCCCCATAAGCTCATATATTTAATGCTTAGTCATCAGAGACTGGCATTACATTGGAGGGACTAGGAGGTGTGGCCTTGTTGGAATACATGTGACCTTGTTTAAGGAAGTATGTCACTGGGGGTGAACTGAGGTTTCAATAGTCTAAGTCAGGCCCACTGTTTCTCTTTCTATTGCCTGTGGATCAGGAGGTAGAACCCTCAATTCATTCTTGAGCACCATGTTTGTCTGCTTGACACCATCTTCTATGCCTTGATGATAATGAACTAAACCTCTGAAAACATAGGAAGCTCCGGTTAAGTACTTTCTCTCATAAGAGTTGTCATGGTCATGGTTTCTTTTCACGGCAACAGATATATGACCAAGACAATTACTTTCAATGTTACTTGAAATGAAAGATGAGTCACTCATATTCAGTGGAACTGGAGGTTCAATAAGGAGTAAGAGATTCAAAGATTTTAATCACCTAATGGAAATATGCAGCTTGAAAAGAAGTACTGTCTTCAATTTCCTGTGATAGTCACAACTATAAATAGGGATGAATTCTTTGCATATTCAAATAGACTATTGCTACAACTTTTTGACCAAGGTTCTGGTTGATTAGACTCATTAATGCTTTTTTTTTTTTAACCAAAAATCTACTAGTCACATTTTTTTTTGCAAATATCTCTAGTACATTTGAGCTAACCAATGACTCCCACTTCATTTTTTAAATATGATAAGTATCCTAATAGATGTGACCTGGTGAATGGTACATTCCAGTGACAGAATCGGAATGTTTCCTCTTAACTGTAGGTACTTTCTGTATTTTCCAAATTTCAAGAGATGTCCTCATGTAACAATCTTTCTCTCTGGCACTCTACCAGGCAGACAGAACCATTCAAGAATTGCTCATCAATAATGTGTTCAATCTAATCAATGACCCTTCTAAAACCTTTTTCACATCAGAATTAAAATTAGAAGTCCAGGTTTAATGTAAAAATATTTTAATCACCTGTACAAGAGATTGTGCTCAATCTCAAAGCCAAAAGGAAAACGGGGGAACATCTCCAATTTGTAATATATAATTGGTGTGTAATTTCACAAGCCCATATCTTATTATGGATTTACATGATATTATGCTCCTATTATTTTCTGCAGCAATATTCTTGAAATCACCCAATTCTTTCAATCCTCAGGTAATTCATTCCCACAGTCTTATAATTTATGAGATTATAAGTCTCTTCCCATAATCTCAAACACAAGTTTAAAGCCAACGAGGTGACTCATCACCCAAAGGGAAGTACATCAAACCTGTGGCTCTCAGTCCAATCCCCAGGACCCAAGAAGAGATATAACTTTTACAACTTGTCCTATGATTTTCATCTGCTTCCTGAGTCACATACACAGTAAATGAATACAAATCAAATATAAATTTCAGGAGATAAAAATTAACTAATAACAACTGGTATGTTTTGTCCCTTTTTTAGAGTCAATATGCAATCTCACTACCCTGAGCTAGCATTCTCAATCCACTGTTTTCACAGCCTCTAGCTTCAACTTAATAACATTAAGGGTTAGACAAGGCCCTCTCTAGGATTCTTTATAGACTAGCATTCTCCAGCTGATTAGCTTTTGTTACTCAGGTCTTCCTAACACTTATTAGATTCCAATAAGTGTTGGCAATGTATAACATAGGTGTTAATCAAGTTTCCTTGACTGTCTGAGGACAACAGAAAGCACAGTACCTCTGCACCATTTAATACTGGAAATAATTTTACAAATTTAAAAATTAAGTTCAGTGTGTGTGTGCGTGCATGTGTGTGTGTGCATGGTGTGTGTGAGTGGTGTGGTGTGGTGTGGTATGGTTGAGTGTGGTATGATGTAGTGTGGGGTAGGGTAGGGTGTATAGTGCGGTATGTGTGTGGGGGCTGGTTTGGTGTGGTGTGTGAGGTGCAGTGGGGTAGGATGTAGTATGTGGGGTGGGGTGTGTGGTGTGCTGTGTGTGTGTGTGGTGTGTAGTTTGGTATGGAGGTGGTGGTGGTGTGTGTTTGAGTGTGTGTGTGTGTGTGTGTGGTGTGGTGTGTAGTTTGGTATGGAGGTGGTGGTGGTGTGTGTTTGAGTGTGTGTGTAGTGTGGTGTATAGTTTGATGTGGTGGTGGTGGTGGTGGTGGTGTGTGTGTGTGTATGTGTGTTGTATGGTATGTTTATAGGTATGGATGCATATGTGCCTAGCATGTGTGGCAATCAGAATAACCTGTGTGGAGTCATTATTTCCTTCCATAAAAATAAGAGGGTAACTTGCAGGGAGTTAGTTATCTCCTTCCACTGTATGAGTCCTGGGAATTCAATTCAGGTCTTAGGCTTAGCAGCAGGTGCCTTTGCCATCTCATCAGCCTTTGGAGGAATTTTTAAGTACTTATGAAAAACAAATATAAAAAAACCAGACACCTTAATGAATTAAACCTCATACTGAAAGCCAAGTTGAGTTCTCACTTATATTATGAAGCTCTCTTTGTTTATCTGGTGGTCAACTTTATGACATTAATTTTATCCGTGGCTACATCAAAGCCTTTAGAGTTTCTTTGAAGCATGACTCCTAAAGACTCTGCCTTATAAATACTTTATTTGTGTTTTGAAGCCATATTTCCTCTGATGATATCAGATCAGTATTAAAATCATAGATAGTAAATATAATGCCTTTTATTTTTCTCCTTTGTACACTTGCAGTGTATCAAGATCCCCACAGAAGTCTTTCCTCTGAACCATCACATTTAATGATGGAGAGGGTTCTTGGGTTCAAAGGGAAAGCCCTGTCCCCTACCACCCAGCAGAGAGCTATTTGTTACTGCCTGCTCAACACAGATATTATTCTTTGTTGCTCCCTTCTACTACCAGCCTCAAGGTCTGATATGGTACAAGGGTCTCCAGGAATACAAATTCCACTCAAACATCTCCCTGAAGATACTGCCCAGCTCCAAGGCAACCTGAGAAATCCCTCCCTTGTTAGGGGACCAATAGACAGCAGAGAATAGATGAGAGCTATGTATGGAGGGTGATCACAACTTGAAGAAAGACCCACACACTAAGAAGTGATCTAGAGTATGTGTAGAAAAGACCACAGCCCAGCAAAGACCTCATAACAAAATGGCAGTACTTGCAGACTGACCACAATTACCACCAACTGTTTCAAACTCAGACAGCTCCCAAACTGACAAGAATGCCCAGACAGAAAAAGAGAGAGAGAGAGAGACAGATTAGTTGACCAATCCCATCAAAAAACAATATTAAACTAGACAGTTGTAGAACATTTCTCAACACTAGAACATACACTAGGAAATCTTTTACCTTGGAGCCAGATATTGTTTTACTCAACAAGTACACAATGAGTCTGAGAAGAATTTAATCTTCTCTTAAAAATGAGATGTTTCCCCTCACATTGCCCCTACTTAAAGAATGAATGTTTGTTCAGCCAGATTAATTTCTTCCTGAAATTGTAACAAACACAGCAGAAATGATGGCATTTCAATCTGACTATCAGATTATTGAAACAATGGATCCCTCAAAAATGGGAATTTCCCTGGGAATATCAAGTTGGGAGAAAGAAAAGGTGACAGTCAGAGGGAGAAGAAACTTGTCTGCTAGAAAGAGATTCCATGCATTTCCAAGAAATCGGGATACCACTGTACAGGGATAAGACTGAAACTCAGAAAATTATGGGTGAATGGTGGACAGAACCACACCTTGATCACTTAGACTATTTAGATGCATATAAACCTCTATTTAAACTTTCACCTCACTTCAGGACCCAGGAGACAGACTTGGGTAGTGAGCGTTGAAGGGTTTAAACTTTGCCATTTTAACAACTAAATTTAGATTTCCGTTCTATAAGAGGCAGAAAAACAGGTTTCTCTCCCAACAAAAGATCATTAATCAACAATACCCTTACAGTCAGGGATGAGGGAGAGAGCAGTACAAGGCTTTAGTCAGCCTTACATTATCTCAAGGACAAATCCTGTAATGCTTCCTTTAGTCAAGTCTGTACTGGCTCAAACTTGGTCAAGTATGTTCAAAAATTGTAAAAGTAAACATCAGTAAATTAAAAGTATACCAATATAACTGCTGCTTGCTTGAGATGACCTAACTGTTCTTGAAAATCCCCTAGTGTGTTTAAAAGGAGTCTTGACCTCCTTTCAAAGTCACCACCATTTTGAACAGGTGTTCGGACCCAGCAAGTTGGTAAATAAATACTCCTTGTTCTTGCATACTCTTTGAATCTGGGAACTTCCTTCAGTATGTATGTGTACATGGGATGCCTCAGGATCCCCTTGTCCTTTCCACAGTGTGCCTATAAATTCTACAAATCTCCTTTTTCTGTTTTTTTAATTGAATACAATTTTTCATGTGATCTATTCTGATAAGTTTCCTTCCCCCAACTCCTTCCACCTTACCATACTGCAAACTAAGTTGGTCTTAATAATAAAAATCCATTTACTTGGGTAATTCCTGAAAGACCAGAGGAGCCAGTGACCTCTATCATCTCCTCAGGCTAAAAAGGGGAGAGAGCCTATCTCTACAAATCCTCAGACAAAACTGGCGCTGAGATCCTGTCTCTGCCCACCTTATATTCTTCTCTCTGCCCAGCCATATCACTTTTTGTCTCAACTTACCTAGTGCTAGGATTAAACGCATGTGTCACCACTGCCTGGTTACTATGGCTAACTAGTGGCTGGCTCTGCCCTCTGATCTTCAGGCAAGCTTTATTTGTTAGAGCATACATAAATAACACCACATCCCAACACCTAGATCTATGGTTTCTTTTTCTCTCTTTTTGAAAAACAAGCAGCCAAACAAACAAATAACAAAAAAGCAAAAAAAATCAAAATTTAAAAAATAATACTAACAAAGAGAAAGCATAATATGCCCACATATATACCTATACACCTATTAAAAATACAAAATCAGAAACCATATTATATAAGCAAAAGACCAGGAAGACAAAAAAAAAATACCCAAACAAAGCAATATGAGACAAAAAGTCTACAAAAACACATTGAGTCATCTTGTGTTACCTACTGCTGGACACGGAGCCTGCTTTTAATTATGACTATTATTCCCAGTAAGTCTCCATTGGAGAAAATTAATTTTCCTTCACGAGTAAATGTTCTTGACTAATGATGGGACCCTGTGTCTGATTCCCTCTCTCAGTACTGTCTGACTTGAACCTGTGTAGACCATGTTCATATTACATAGTCTACGTGAATTCATATGTGTATCTGTCCTGTTGTGTCTGGAAAACATGGTTTCCTTGGACTGTTACAATCTTTACACCTCCATTTCTGCATAACTACCTGACACTTGGGAGTACAGAACTAAGCATTTGTGGAAGTAACTGTTCCAAAGCCTTTTATTCTCTGAATATTGTCCAGTTATGGGCCTCTGTTAGTTCCTATCTGCTTCAAGAGGAAGCTTTTCTGTTGATGTGTAAGCAAGGCACTAATCAACTAATATAACAAAATGTCATTTTACTACAATGTTCCTTTAGCAGAACAATAGCATTTGGTTTTCCCCTTGGCTCATAGAAGCAGTGTCAGCCATGGGTCCTATCTCATGAAATGGACCTTAAATCCAATTATAATGTTGACATTCACAATGTTGGAACCACTATTTGTGGTGATATATATTTAATAAAATTAAGCTGGCATATCAGAGTCAAACACAGAGCCATGCTAGGTCAGGGAGACGTGACTCACATCCTTACTCCTAGCTTTAGGGATGTGGAAAGCAGAGGTTAAGAGATCTTGGTGGAACAAGAGAAGAGGGTTTTTCAGGTTTCATGGACACTTTCCCTGTTTCTGGCTGAGGATAGAGAGACTTGCAGTGGGAGGATTCCTGGAGACAGGTCTGAGGAGCTGGCTGGGTCAGAAGTAGCTGTGGTCTGTTTCTGATATTCCAGCTTTTCTACAATATCTGGCTCTGGGTTTTCATTATATACTAACTAGAGTTAATAGAGTGCAATAAGTATTATACCAGAGTATCATGGCGGAATGTCACCAGTTTATATGAACAGGTTTGTAGCTTGGTTTGTGGTTATCTTTCTCCTCTGGTCTGTGCATATCCCCCAGTACCATGAACATTAGTGAGAAGGGTGAAAGTTCAGAAAATCCAACTCAACTTCTCCATCTTTATTGAGATAAGTAAATGTCTTCAGTAATAGGACCTTACCTTCATTTCAATCAATAGCTGTGGAAACAGCCTGAGTTGTTTGGGTGTTTCCATGGGGCCTCTGGCCAACAACTCAACTACATATAACTTATCACTGGTACTGCAGTTTTTACCAGATGGATCATTGTATCCCAATTATCTTGTGACTTCATTTATATTTCTTTCATACATGTATGAATATTTCATACATGTATATTTCAAGAAACTTCTACTGCATTAGCTTTCCATACAGCCTCTCAAGTAGCTCTTAGTTTTAGCTGTCTGTCCACATCTTCCCTCCTACACTTTACTCCTCCTCTCCATCCCTGTTTGATCTTTCTGTTCAGTCAATCTATATCTGGTCTATTTCCCTTTTCAAGATAGTTCCTTCCCTCTCTATACCTAGCCTCTCTGGTATAGATGGATCATGAGGTATGTCAATTCCCAGCTTCCTGAGGAACTGCCACACTGATTTCCATAGTAGCTGTACAAGTTTGCACCCCTACCAGCAGTAGATGAGTGTTCTTCTACCCACATCCTCACCAGTATGAATTGTGATGATTTGTTTTGCTGATCTTGGGCATTCTGACTGGTGTAAGATGAAATCTCAAAGTTGTTTTGATTTGCACTTGCCTAATGACTAAGGATGCTGAACATTTATTTAATTTTTCTTATGAACAATTTGTGTTTTATCTTTTGAGAACTCTCTGTTTACTTCTGAACCTCATTTTTAAATTAAGTTGTTCATTCTCTTGATGTTCATTTTTTTTTAAGTTTTTAATCCATTTTAGGTATTAACGCTCTATCAGATGTGTAATTGGTAAAAGCATCTTTCCATTCTGTAGCCTGTTTCCTGTCTCTTTGTCTGGAGATGGTGCCCATACAGCAACTTTCCAACATCAACTCTGATGTATTCACCAGTATTTTTTAAACCTGTCTCATTTATGACTTTCTTTGTTCTATTACCATGAAAACAACATGAACTGTTACCATATTGGAACATGAGATTTGAGAAGGCCTAAATCTGTGTTCCTGACTGGGGTCACTAAATTTCACTCTAAAATAAACTATGTCTTATTCTGTTTGAGGTGAAAGTGCTCTCTCTCTCTCCTTCCCTCCCCCTCTCTCTTTCTCCCTCTCTTGTGCATGTGCACACGTTCTCTCTCTGTCTGTCTGTCTTACTTTTGCATCAACACTACTTAATGTCATTTACACTTGATGCTTCTAGTTATTGCAAAAATGTAATTCCAGCTTGGCTCTCTAAGGCTGAACAGCTCTTTTCTGCCCTCCTTCCACACTTTATACTAACATATTTCCCTTGATTCCATTGCTAGCCCAATCCTGGCTGAATAAACAGTGTCTCCTTCAGGAGAATAGAAAGGAGTAGAACATACAAAGTGGTAGGCCAAGGAAAAGAAAAATGGAATACCCTCATCCAGGTTGAGCCATCACACAGAATAAGCCTAGAAGAGTGGTTGTCTCCTTTGCCCATGTGAAATAAGACTAACAGCGGTGTGTGTGAGAGCTCCATGTTCCATCCACACTACTTCCAATCCCATGCAAGATTTTAGGAAATCTTCTCTTAGTGTGTGAAAGACAAATTCAAAATTCATTTTATTCTGCATTTCTACCTCATATATAGGGACAACAGGAGTTTATTATATTATACAATCTCTGATGACTACTTATTTTTAATGGGCTATTTCTTAAACTAATTTATCACACCTATCAAATAGTTATAATAGCCCCATCATTGTTTCATCACAGTGTAGCTGTTGAAAAGATGACTAAGGGTCAGTGTCAGAAACACTTACAATGCAGCTCACAGATTGCATAATGAATGTAGCAACAGGCAGAAGCAGGAATCACTACTTCAGAAGTGAGACAGAATGTTGGGTATAATTTGCTTTCTGCCAAGTGAGAAACCATCTGCCTGTGGAGTTATAGATGATGGAAGATGTGTTCTCTTATACACCTTCTGTATCAGACAAGAGGAAGGTTCTGTGTTTGGAAGCAGGATAAAGATGAGTCAGAGCAAGAAGGGTAATACCAAAGTGCATGAGATTAAAATCCATTACTGAATATATGGAAATGCCATCAGGAAGTCCATTACTTTGTATACTAATAAAAATGGAACACCTAAATTTAAAAAAGAAAAAAAGGCAAAGTACATTGAAATACCATTTACCAAAATCAGAATAGCTGTCATCAAAAAAAGAAAAAACAGAGCCAGGTCAATAGATTAAAAAAACTTGATATGTCAACATGAGGATCTGCCTCTAACCCACATAAGTAAGGTGGGTATGCTGCACACTGCTGTAACTAGCACAAGGCAGGGAGGAGGGGAACAGATAGATCTCAGGAGCTTGCAGGACAGCCATCCTAGCTAAAAAGGAAAACTTCAAGTTTAGTGTGATTTCCTGCCTCTAGGAAATAAGAAGAGCATTAAAGGACAATATATAATATCTTCACCCAGCTTCTGCATATGCACACATCAGCAGGTACACCTGCAAGTGTGAGTGTGCATACATACACAACACACACAGACATAGGAAATGAACAACAACAAACATTAGGATGTGAGGGAAAACAAATAGGTATTCATTGCTGGTAAATTTAAAAAGGCCACAAAAATGAAAACTACTACAAGATACAGCCATAGCACTGCTGGGTGTATATGCATGAGAATATTAGTGAGCGTGTGAGAGAGGCACCAGCATGTGCATAATTACTGTGGTGCTACTCACAAGAACCAAGTTATGAAGTCAGTTATTATGCCCATCAAGAGATAAAATGAAAAAAATGTATCTGTATACAATTGATACTTACTGAGTTATAGATAACTAGATTCTGACATCTGCAGAACAGTGGATAAGAATCAAAAATCATAATGCTACTCAAAAAGGGATAGAGTCATAAAGATAAATATTACTGTTTCATTTCATATATAGACACTAGCTCTGAATATTCAAATATATACACATAAATGTATATATATGATTTTAAGAACATATGGGGACTTTTTGGAAAGAGGAGAACCAGCAGGAGGTAGGGACAAAATAGGATAATAGGAAGAAATATAACCAATGGTGGGGCATTGGCCACAGAATCTTCATACTGTGTCTAATATGGCATCCACAATGAGGAAGCAAGGAAAGACAGTGCTCATGTTCAGGCTGCATTCTCCTCTTTATCTCTCTGACTGTTGTGAGTGGTTCTTTCCACCTTAAATAACCTAAATTAGATATCCCTCATAGACATGTCTAGAAGTTTGCCTCCTAGGGGATGCTAGGTATTGTCAAATTGACAATCAATACATCAAAGACAAAAAAACAAAAACAAAAACCTATGTAATAAACACTAGAACAGTCTCTCTGTCTCTCTGTGTATTACTCTGTCTATTACTATGTAGGTATACCATCTACTGTCATAATGTTCACAGCCTACCGTAGATGGTAGAACATGGATCTATTTTATACGTCACTCAGTACTTTACATTTCTCACTTAGTGATTGGCATTACATCTACTTCTCAATTTACTTAGCTCTTTGTTTCCATGCTAGGGAGTGAGCACAGGGTCAGGTAGGTGCTCAACCACTGAGCCATGTAGCCACACAGACTTCAGTTCTTTATTGAATGTTTTGAAAATTCAAAATAGGATGCAGAGTTTGAGACATTTTAAAGTTTCTATCTATCTATCTATCTATCATCTATCTATCTATCTATCTATCTATCTATCTATCTATCTATCTATCATCTATCTGTGTATCTGTTTTTATGTGTTTTACCTGTATGTATATCTATGTACCACATTCAGGCCGTGAGTCCTCAGAGGCCAGAAGAGAGCATCAGATCCCCTGGGACAGTGGTGAACCACCACATGGGTTCTGGGGGTAGAAATGAGGCTCTACGTAGGAGTAGCCAGAACTCTTTGCCACTGGTTATCTCTCTGGACTTTTGAATTTTAGATAATTTAAAAATGTTCAATAAACTATGACATCTTTTTGGTCAGGGAACTCTAGTTGCACTTTTCTAAAGGAACATTGATGTTAAATGTGATTTTCAATTATTCGTTGTCAACTACCTCATACCTGTGTACCATCCTTTAGATAAGGTGGCTTTATCAGGCAAAAAAAGACAGTACCTGTATACACTCACACCTAAGAGCTCATCCAACTCATAAGGAAGATTTGCATTGCACAATGCACAAAAGAAAACTGTAGTCACTGAAAGGCCTTGAATTTCTCAGGACAGGCCTGTAGACAGACATGGGCTGCTTTGCTGGGCATTTGGTGTGATCAGATCTCCAAGGCAACTGCCTCTGGGTAAATGTAAGGGGAGAATGAAGAGGTTGGAACAAAAAGCATGGTATTATCACCAATATAATCTAATCTCAATCTCAAAAAATTGGTATCATCTACTAAAGAGGAGGGCAAAATGCATTCCATAATCTCTTGATTTTCTTTCTTTCCTCAGCAGTCTATCTTCAACCAACAGTCTGTTTGCAATTGTGGATTGTAGACAAGGAGAGGAAGCACCAGTCTGCACATCACAAGTCAGACGTTCTAGTCTGTAGGACAGTAATGATATTCTCTGTCTCCATGGAAACTCAAGTCAAACCCTGATTGTCCTCATTGGGAGAATTCTCAGGCTTTTTCAATTTCCCACAGCCTCTTCTAGCTGTTTCACTGTGCCTGTGCTCTCCTAGAAAGAAAAAGGGGAGGGAGGCTTTGTCCTTTGGCCCCATGATGTTTATGTATGTGTATGTGAGTGTGTGGGGGGGTGTAATGTGTATGAGTGTGAGTGCATGTGTGCTTGTGTGTATATGAGAGAGTGTTTTGTGTATTTTGTGTGAGTGTGTGTGTGTAGTTACTTCCTTTGAATTGAAACATGCCCTTGTAGAGGAAGGAGTAAGGCTTATGAAACTCTAGAAGCAAACAACTCACACATATCAAAACAAAATGTAGGGAGACATATAGGCCCCTCCCCATTTTCTGGTCTATGGAGCTGTAGGTCCTGCAGAGAACTCAGAGGTTGCAGATTCCACAAGTCATCACCTATGCTGCAGTGGGCTTTGGTGTAATGTAACTGCCTTTGAGTCAACTCCACTCCTCTAAGTTGCCCCAGAAAGTTCATTGCTTTGCCAGACTGGGTTTTAGTGTGCCTTTTACTTTATCTGTCCTTCACTTGAGATCTGTGATGAACTGACTTTTACACAGGATTGCCCAACGAAAGTGTCACACAGCTCAAAAAAAAAAAAAATAGAGAGAGAGGAAAGGGAAAGAGGGAGGATGGATGGACAGGAGGGAGTCAAAGAGAGAGGGAGAGAGAAGCAGAGACACACACACAGAGAGACAGAGAGACTGTTCTAGTGTTTATTCAACAAAATATTTATTTACTATTTATAATTAAAAATCCCAAAACACTTTTATTTTTTCTGTGCTGTGACCCCAAGGCTTTTGAAGTCAAGTTACTAGGAAGAAGCCACAAAATACTCTAACCTTCTACAGAGGCTGACTAAGCCATCGGAACTTCAGTGACTGTGGAGAGGTTGAGATGCTGCGTGTCAATAGACTAATCACAATTTAAATTACCTTTGGTTATCTTTAGCCTCCTTAATATATTCTATCTACCAAAAATCTTCCTGCTTCTCACACACAACCACTGGGAAACATTAAGAGCCCACAAGCTCCCACCAATGCCCAAATGCCCCAAACCTAAATGTCATCAGACAAAGAAGATACTTCTCTGTTTACATGTCTCTTGCCTAGCTGATACTTCTTGTGTTCAAAGTATTGTGACCATTACTTTAATTCTGTTATTACTTTATAAACTGCAGGGCATTATTATGCCTATCAATTATGAAACCTAAATCTATATTCCTAGGCCACAATCTCTCAGACTTGGCAGCAAAACAGATGGCTGCTTATCCCTTCTGAAGCAAGAGAGATGTATATTTCTTTTCTGGTTTGGTGTGTATAATTAGATCAAAACATTATCCAATGTTTTCTGAAATTTTTTAATTAAATCTTAGATTTGTGCAAAAGGATTTTATAATCATGGATGTTTTTATATGCCTAACCTAAGTCTATTTTTGCATATCATTCTATAATTCCTAACATTCATTAAAGAGTTTTAACCTATTTTGGTAAACTCTAGTTGTTACTGAGAAAAAACAGAATATTTGTTTTATTGATATATATGTATACTGATTAGGTTGTAGTTTGGATTGCTGAAACCACAAAATGGCTTAATGAATAAAATGAAATACCTATTTTTCTCTCTTTTATGCACAACTAAAACCCCTGCTCATTAATATTAAAGGAAAACATCAAAAGATTACTGAGGAAGGACAGATGACTTAAATATCCAGAGACTCAGGAAGAAAGAGCTTCCTGACATCCCAAAAGCCTACTGGAGAAGCCTGAACACAGGAAGTGCTGATGGCTAAAGGTACCAACATCTCTTGGAAAACCTGCTTTGTCCCACCAGAGCACAAGGAAATGGGTATTCTCACAAGAGAAAACCTTTTTGATAATAATCATCCTTATCAATAAAAACACTAGAAATGATTTATGCCCAAATCCATCAACAAACACATGAAGGAAACAGAGCCTGGCCCCCTACAGTGGCAGTAGTGCTATTGATAGAATCCTGGACTCTCTCTTTCCATCCATAGGAGAGTCTGTCAGACCCTTTGTGTTGCTAAAATAGAACCCCTAAGGCTGGGTGTCTTAGTCAGTGTGATATCGCTGAGAAGAGATACCATGACCACCACTACTCCTAGAAAGGAAAGCACACAATCGAGGCTGGCTTACAGTTTCAGAGGTTTAGTCCACTGTCATCATACAGGGTACATGGTGGTGCACAGGCAGACATGGTGCTGGAGAGCAAGAAGAGAGAGCCACTGAGCCTGGCCTGGGCTCTTGAAACCTTAAAGGCTCACCCCTAGTGGCACATGTCCAAAAGGCCACACCTACTACAACAAGGCCACACCTCCCAATCCCTTCAACTGGTGCCACTCCTTGGTCATCAAGTATTCCAATCTGTGAGCGATGGAGGGATGGAGGCCATTCTCACCGAAACCAATACACTGGGTAATTTATAAAGACTACAGCTGTGGTTATTTTGGTGCTGATAGCTAGAGAAACCAAAAGAATGGGACCAACATTTGGCCATGGCCTTTGTGACTCAGGTTGTCAAACTTGTTCAGCAAGTGCCTTTTACCACCTGCACAACCATCTCTCTAGTCCTACAGTGTATCTTTTTGTATAGTAAAAACTTTACTATACTTTTTGTATAGCAAAAACTTTTCTTTAGTTTCTCTGGATATTACATTATATAAACACAATTTTTTACAATGTGCTGACATTTTATACTTGATTTTAAATGTAAGTATAGAAATAAATGCTACTTCCATTTATGTAGAGGTTCCCCTCTCTTTTATATATTTGTTTTAAATATATCCTCTAAATACACTTAAGAGTAGAGTATATATTGTTGCACTGCTTGCTTGTGGTTATGGGTCATAACTTATAGAAAATTATACAAGGGTACTATATTGAGTTTATCCTTGAAACACTATGGGAAGAAATAGAAGAGTTCCTTGATCTTGTTTCAGAGTCCATTCTTCACTGAACTCATTCTGCTGAGGAGGAACAAGGGATGGAATATGATTTGACTCTACATCTTCTGAAGGTTCTTTTTTTGATGAAGACTTAATTTTCAAAGCAACAGTGTTGATAAATGAGAGCTTTGAGATGAATGGCTTCCTACTGTTATTGCACATATAGGTCCATAGGTGCATTATCCAGGGATAGTCTGCTAAGTAACCTAGACCTTACGTGTCTGCTCCATGCCCACATGCCCAGGATATCTGGGGTCACACAGGTTATGTGAAAGCCCATCCAGATCAGTGTGTAAACTGTTCCTATACCATCCAAAGACCTAGAACTACTTAGGATCAGCCTGGCCTAGGGAACGACCCAGATCCCTCATACCCATCTCTGTACTTCTAGTCTAGCTTGGGTCTTATGGGCTGTCATACCATCCTTATACTTCTAGGCCTAGTTCTGGTAATACAGCTTTTATATCAGCCTACACTAGCCCATCCTGCAGGAACAGTAGCATGCTCTCTTGGTCACCACTTAATTGGAAATACTCATTCGCCCAAATGAAAATTAATAACAAACATCTGAAGAATGAATGTTCATACCTAATCTGAAATCAGCCAAGCTTGTTTAACACTAAAAACAAAATAAAATTTCCACTGAACAGAACCAGAATAGACTTTCATAACAGATACATAACCAATGAGAGACTATGCTATGGTACATTTGTGTCTTGAACTATAATCTGGGAAGGCAGAACCAGCCCTAGATACAGATGCGTTGGGCATATTGAAAGAGCTGGGATCAGTGCAGAAATGTAGCATTAGAGTTCCTATGTTGTATGACTAGCCTGCTTGGTCCCACCCGAGCACAAGGAAATGGATATTCTCACAAGAGAAAACCTCTTTGGGCATATCAAGTACACCTGGGAACACATTGGTGGTAGACATTCATGTGGCTATACAAGAGCAGTGCAGTGCAGGAGATGTTCTTTCTGGGATTGCTGTGATTTTGCATCTTCACTGTGATGGTGGACACAGGCACCAATGCGTGCAATAAAAATGCACAGAATCATAGTCATTCAGGCAAATGAGTATGTATAAAATATAAAATCTGAATGATACCTGCTAAGCACCACTGCAAAAGCATCACATTTAAGATTATACTGTTCTATTCCAGATGGAGGAATGGGCTAAAGATTACTCAAGAATTTCTATACTACCTTTTCAATTGCCATACAATATATAGTATGCTCAAAGTAATTAGTTTAAAAAATTGGTAGCAATGGTTTGAAGAACTCTAATTTATTTCTTCATTGTTTAGCAGCAGGAATTTAAATTGTGATTTTTCGATTCTTCAAAATTACAGTAGTTCAAATTAAGGTCAAATTACAGTTTTGATCTCTGTAACCAGTGTTCTGCAGCAGGTAGTGAGTAGAAATGACAAAATAAAGGCCACATGAATCACACTAACCAACAGGAAATTATCAGCAGACAATTCTGTAATTAGGAGTTCCATGTCTCGGGTTATTATTAAGGGGATTATACTGATGGTAGCTCTCAATCTTTCTAGGCATCACTGGTTTTCAAAAGCCATTAAGGAATATGTGGCAACTCATAATTCTTCTCTACTTAATTGCACAATATAAATTATTTTATATTCACTTGTGCACAAAACCTTGCAATATCACACGATAGTAAAAAACTTAGAACACTGTAAAGAAAAGATCATTTGTCATTCTTTACATAAGGTGACATAGATACTTCACTTTGTTTCCATCTTGAGGAGCTCCCTTTGCAAACTTCATGAACGAAAAGAGATGAAGGTGTTTATATCTCTCTGATTGTGCTAGGCTGGACATGTGCTCAATATCTTCCCAGTCATTCTGAGAGAGCCTTCAGTGTGTGGCAGTGAGTAATAATACCTTTCAACTCTAGAGATTTGCCTCACTCTGAGTGGCAACTCCGTGAATATGTATCTTAACCCTGTATCTCTTGCTCTGAGATGTCATTAGTACCAAAAACAAAATCAGCCTGCAGTACCTCATCAGTATCAGGGGTTCAAGGCCCTCTTCAGGCACACAGTATGATTTAGGCCGGCCTAGGCTACAGAACAAGTAAACAAACAACTCCAAACTAGCATTATTTAATATCACTTAGTATTTCAAAACTAGAGATAGCTGAACCTACTGTATGATCTGGGTACAGTGCTGAATGCTGGACAGCACCTATATATGTGATTTTCTAGTCTGTAAGACTAAACTTACAGTGGGAAATGGACAGAACACATATAATGGCAAATCAGAGTAGCATCCCTTGACAGCAGATGGCCCAGGAAGAAAAGTCATATGTGCAGAACAACCAGAAGTCAGTCAAAAATTGAAGTTTCCCTAATGTTTGCCCTACTTCTAACATAGGACCAAACAGAATATTCAAACATGCACTCAAAATCAATGCCAGAGGATTCCTGGCTTCTAATTACCAGCTTGCCTGTCTGCCTCAGCACTGGTGAGGCCACCTCCCTTCACACTACAAAGCCTCCATTATGCTGCCTGCTTTGGAATCTTTGGCTAACCCATTCTTCCTGCCTACTGTATAGTAGAGTGTGAACCTCTGCTTCTCTCACTTGAGAACTTTGACTTATTGTTGTGGGAATTAATAAAAGCTCCAAAAGTTTCAGAGATATTAAAGAGAATAAATGCCACAGTCAGATATTACCCAGCTGTCTTCTAGCTTCCTCAGCCTGGCTTCTCTTGGCTTCTTCTCCTTCCCTTTTATGCCTGCCTTAAGCCTTAAATACTCTCTTGGAAAATTAAGGAGTGGCCCCACCACTGCCTGCCTGGGATCCTGGAATTCTTTCTGTAAACTAAAATGACCTTGAACTCAGTTGGGATTGAGGACATAGGTCACCACTCCCAGGATACTCCCTGTGCTAGGATTAAAGGTATGATCACCCCTCTCTGATCCTCCTAGACTGACTGTGGTTAGATCTCCAAAACTTCTGGAGCTTTTACTAAATTCCCACATGGACTGTGGGTAGATTCCCTCTGATATCTCCAAAACTTTTGGAGCTTTTATTAAATTCCCACATATTGTTGCAAGGTCTAGGATCTAGCAAGATGATCTGCATCAAGTACAGATGTAGAGTGTATGACTTGGCCAGAACCATTGTCTCCTAAAGTGTGATAGGATGGAGCATCCTTTGGGTATATGCTCACGAATATTAAAGCTGAGTCTTGAGGTAGAACAATTTTTTGAAAAATAAATCTCTCTATTGATTTCTCAAGTGTCTGTACAAGTTTGCACTCCCATCAGCAGTGGAGGAGTGGGCTTCTTTCAGTCTTCTAGTTCTTTTGAGATCGTCCCAATAGTAATTGGAGTTACTCGTGCAATTGGAACAGCCTTTGCTGTTAAGGCCAACAAATATATCAGTTACTCTTCTTGTTGTGACAAAATATCTGGCACAGAATAGCTTTTAAAAGGACAGGTTTATTTGGGCTCTCGGTTTAAGCGTATGACACCATATTTGCAAAGAAGGCACAGTGCAGGGCATGGGCAGCCAGTCATCAGGGGCTTGCACTCAAGTGACCAAGAGAGAACAGTCATATCTTAAATCCAAGGTCAGGGACTGATTTCCTCCAGTGAGGTCCCAACCACTTAAAATTCTTACAACCCACCAAAATAGTGCTGCCAGCTGGAAAGCAATTATTCAAAGAATGTGTGTGTGTGGGGGGGAACCATGCTCCATTCAGATTACAGCAATTTTACATGTTTTGTTTAGATAAAGTTTTATAAGCAACCATAAATCCAGATGAACAGCATGATGAAAGTAATGTTGATGAAATGTTCTAGAAAGTCATTTCCTCCTGGGATAGTTGCTGAACATACCCCAACAGGAATAGCCATTCCTTGTTCGCTGTGCCCAAATCAATTTGGGACAGTTTCCAGTGCTGGACACTCTTTTCCCATCTCTTGATAAATGAGGGAAAATGTATCTTTTCATGACAGTCACCAGACAGATGACAAATAATTTTTAAAATGTTACTGCGTTTTGTTATTTTTTTTTGACAGGGAAACAATATCTGATCATTTAAACAAAGGTCACTGAGGGAAAAGCGATGCTAGTCACTGATGTCTGTTATGCAAGACGGGTAGAGATGCTCCTGGCATCATTCACTAGTGATATCAAATCATCATAGTCACAGAGGTACCAGGGCACAAGAGATATATATTTCTTGGCCTTAACAGCAAAGGCTGTTCCAATTGCATGAGTAACTCCAATTACTATTGGAACGATCTCAAAAGAACTAGAAGACTGAAAGAAGCCTACTCCTCCACTGCTGATGGGAGTGCAAACTTGTACAGACACTTGAGAAATCAATAGGGAGATTTTTCAAAAAATTGGAAATTGTTCTACCTCAAGACCCAGCTATAGCATTCCTGAGTATATACCCAAAGGATTTTCCATCCTATCACAAGGACATTTGATCAACTATATTCAAGGCAGCTTTATTGGTAATAGGCAGAACCTGCAAACAACTTAGATTCCAACTCAGTGGAAGGGATAATGAATATGTGGCATGTTTATGCAATGGACTATTACTCAGCTATCAAAAACAATGGCACCATGAAATTTGTAGACAAAAGAAAGAAAGTAGAAAAAAGCATCCTGAATGAAGTAACCCATGCTCAGAAAGACAATCATGATATGTACTCACATTTAAGTGGATTTTAGATAAAGTACAAGATAATCATGGCGAAAGACCACAGATCCAGAAAGGCTAAGTAACAAGGAGAGTCCCAGGGGAGATGAAAGGATCTCCCGAAAAGGGAAAATAGAATATATTTTGAGAGTAGACTGGGGGCAGGTAAGGTTGGAAGCAGGAGGGAATGAGGTAGTAGGGGAGGGAGTGGATACTAGGAAAATCTGTGGAATTGAGTGGGGGGACATATTATGAGGTCAAGCAAGAAACCTAGTGCAATGGAAACCACATTGAATCTTCAAGAGAACCCTAGCAAAGACTCCTAGTAATGGGGAATACAGAACCTGAATCACCCATTTTCTGTAACCAGGCAATGCCTCAAGTGGAGATTGAGATACCAACTGTGGTAGCTTGAAAGTAATTGTCCCCAAAAGCTCATAGGGAGTGGTATTATTAGGAGGTATGGCTTTTTTTGGAATAGATATAGCCTTGTTGGAGGCAATATCACTTCAGAGGTGTGGGCTTTGAGCTCTCATATGTGCTCAAGCCACACCCAGTGTCACTTCCTGTTGCTTTTGGATCAAGATGTAGTAGAATCCTCAGCTCTTTCTTTAGCATCATCTCCGCCTGCACACCACCATGGCCCACCATGATGATAATGGACTAACCCTCTGAAAGTATAAGCTACCCAATAAAAAATTTTCTTTATAAGAGTTGCCATACTTATGGTATCTCTTCACAACAATGGAAAGCCTAAGACACAAACTCAGCCACAAAACCTTCAACCTAGAGTTTGTCCTGTCTATAGAGTGTTCTAGGACCAGTACCTAGCAGAATTGTCATCAACGAGATCAGAGAGACTCCATGACTGATGAAAGGAAAGGCAGAGTCTCACAGCGAAACATTAGGCAGAGCTCAGGGAGTCCTGCTGAAGAGGAGGAAAGATGTGATGACTAGAAGAGTCATTGAAACCAGGACAACAGAGCAAACAGAATCAGATGGCCCAGACTCGTGAAGGCTTAAAGAGATCAGGAAGCCTGCAGGGGTTCTGACCTAGGTCCTCTGAATAATAATCATAAAAGGCTGAACTGTAACAGATATCAATCAGTAGCTGGGAGTTAGTCACAGACAATTTGGGAACTTTTAATATTCACAGAACATAACCACCTGGAAACATGTGCCCTCTGTTTAGAAGGTTACTGTTGATCGACATCAGAGATCACAGTCAAGCACACTTCCTGAGTCAGTACAGCACACCATAGCTTCAGGACATTTAAGCTCACTGCAGTTATATCTCTACACTCTTAACCTAATTAAGTTGCTGTTCATAAACACTTGTCCTTCCTATGATTTCTGTCTTCCCTCCTACCACAAACATTTTAATAATTCAAGGGCTTACATGAATATGCACCACTTATGTGAGAGGCCTCTCATAAGTCAGGCCTTGAAGATAACTTAAACTAAATGAATGTGTTGTGTTCTCCCATGAGCAATTGCAAGTGAGCATTTATAATACCTGTGATATGCAGTGGAAGAGTAGTACGTAAGGTGAGGTGGAAATGCTCCTGAGAGGTGATCAGTTGTGTCACAGTCAGCACCACACTTAATCTGTTGCTAACCAATGCGTGACCAGTTCCGGAACAGTGGATGATTATTCTCTCTTAACCAGTATAAGATGGTGAGCTGTATTCCTCTGGTGTTTATTTTCTTACATCAGAACACCATTCTTTCTTTCTCACATATTATCAATTGATGGTCCAAGAAAACACCCAGAGGTCTGTAAGTGTGAGGCACATGTCTTATCATGTTTCCCAATCCTGCTGAGATTTATAAACCAAAGACGGTGTATCAAAGACCCTAAGATGTTCTGAGATTATAAAATAAGAGTTTTATCATTTACTTCCATAAGCCACAAGCAATTTTGTGTGAGAAAAATTCTCATAGACCACATGTTTGACTCATTATAACACTGATGTTAATTAGGGTAGTCTAGTCCAGGCTTGATGACAGAATGTAATGTCTGATGCTTTCAACAGCTAAAATAGTGGTAACAACAAGATGTCCCTCTGTGTCATTATTCCACAATGTTAAGACTGGACTTTGGAGCAATACCACAAAGGTGAAGAGATATCACTTTTGAGGTTAACTTTAGTTCCCATCATAAGCTTTAGCTTACTTTTTTTAACATCACCCTGCACAGTGCCATGTTGGCAACAAGTCCAGCCAGCCTGTGTCCACTTAAGGAGATGAAGCTGTTGGTTCACATTTGTTTAGTGAACTTGGGGGTAGTCTGTTAACTGACCCTGTGACAACTTGATTGTGGCTTCTTAAGACACCTTGACAGATAGCTAAACTACTCATGACTTCCTGACTCTGAGAAATTATAAGGTCTCAATGTGAATTGCTTAGCTAAGTTTAGGGGCAATGTGTTATACACACGCAACAAGTAACAAATACACCAAGTAATTGTAATTGTTAAAATCATGGTAATGCAATGATGTTAGGAGAAATGTTCATTCATTTAGTCAAGCTCTGTTTTACACCTACAGCAAGAACTTGTGACATGGTAAAGCATAGCTCCTACCTTACCTTCCATTCAAGTGGCTCTAAATGTTTACTGCCTCAGATGGTACCACCAGTCATCCTTGAGAATAACCCCTTTTCAAAGAATCTGATCCACTTTATGTCTGCCATGTGTGTGGTGGGACAACTTGTTTTTCACCAATAAACCACTGGAGGAAGCTCATGTAATATCTGTGGTTGACCCTTCAGCTTCCTTTTCTGTATAACTACACAAGAAAAATTGATAGACAGTTGCCTAAATTCAAACATGGAAACCATAAAAATGTCGATGAGTATGCCAAATCAAAACCTGGAAGAAAATTAAGCACCCAAGTGACTATGGAACAGACTCATCCATCAACATGATGACTAAGGACATGGAAGAAGAAGAAACTTGAACTTCTATGATTTAAGGCCTGACCACTAAACTTCCTTGTTATAGTTCAAGACCTAGCACACATATATGCATATATATTACACACATATATATGTATATATGCACACACATATACATATATATTAATTGCACTAATATATGTATATATAAGCATATATACATATATATTACACACATATATATCAGTGCAATTATACCCACACACACTTTCCACTCTGTGCTGAAGCAAAACTCTACCAACTATCAAAGAGCATCCCAAGGCAAGTCTACCGTGGGTTGAGAAGTTACATCCCTCTTTGTTGCTCTCCTATTCACTTTCCTTGCCTTACTACCCATTCTCATCATTGTAGGATGAGCAAACCGTATCCAGAGAGTCAAAACTAGCCTAACTAGAGTTTCTACAAAGAGTTTTGTACTGAAATTCAGCCATTCCCATCTGGGAGCTCACTGTTCTGGCTGCTTTGGAACTCTGAAGCAAGAAGTGAATAGTTGAGACAGACAAGTGTTTGCCATCTGTTCTTTAAGGAGAAACTTCTTCCAACCCCTGCTGTAGAGTAAATGTTTCAGTGGTTGCTTTGTAAAATGTATCTGCTCTTGTTATATCTTGAACCTCTGAGCATCAGTACCCTGGAGAACTTCTAGAAGCACTTTTTATGTGACTATTTTGAGAAAGAAAAAAGAAAATAGTCTTTTCTTTCTGGAACATCCTTCCCATTGAAGGAGACTTAGACCCATTCAGCCTCACCCTCTTGAGGCAGCCAGGGAGACAATACTCTTCAGGCTATAGAATCTGGTTGGTGGTCTCCAGTATCAGGGTGGATAGTTCAGAATTGTCTCAGCAGCCAGAAGCCCAAACAAAATAAAAAACAAACATCAGGACATTAACTCTGGTAGAGCGTGGAATAGGTACATCCCTTAAAACCATCTCAAAGCGGTGCATCTGTTTAAATACTTGTTCTTCCTCTCCCTCCTTTACCAGAGTTAGTCCCAGCTGACTGAACCTCTGAGGAAGTGCACCACACCACTCAGCTGCTCACCCTGCATGTGCACACCGTTACATCAATCTCTTCTCTGAAGAGGATACACCACAGCAGTAGGCTACCACTACAGCATGGTTCATTACTTCCTCCATGCCTGTGGCAGACTCTGAGCTGCATGGGCCAGTCTTTACCCTCCACACCTGTTAGCCTTCTGTGGAGGAACTGGAGGTGTATCCTAGGCCTCATCACAAGGAGTGAACGCATGCAGAAAGCCAGCAGGGGCCAAGAAGGGAATAGACAGACAGTTCTATAAGGGAGCCCAGCATTGGAAAAGCCTACCCGGGCCTGCTGGAAAACCAGGCTGACACAAGCAGGGGCAGAGGCAGGGGCAAGGTCAGCAGAGAGAGCATTTTGTTCAGTTAAGTGCTTTGCCCTGTCACCTACCACTTTGTTTCTACAGGACATCCCCCACTCTGGAAAGAGAGTTTGTTCAACTCCTGCTGGCATAGCAAATCTCTGGGTGTGGACATAAAGTCAATGGAAGATACAGTAATACTCTTCACCATCCTTGACTTGAAATTCACCTCTGAAATGCCTTCTACTGTATCCCTTCTGGGATAGCCTGTGGCTACCCACCTTGCCAAAAAATAGTTTCCCAAAATGTGTGCCCCCATGGTTTTGGTAGTGAGCACAAGTCCTCACCTTTGAGTGGTTTATTTCCTTTGCATCTGTCTGGTAACAGTTGCCATGAAGAGAACACCGAGTGCCATGACCAAGTGCCACACACTTGGCTACAAAGAACTAACAAAATTAAAGGCTCAAGGGTGACAGAAACACATGAAACAGGTTCTAGTTGGAAGTATTTCCATATACTCTTCGTGCCTTTTTATTTCTGTTGTAGAAAAATTACCCAATACTAAGCTACTAAACACCATATAAATCCTATCATAGCAGATACAGGGAAGAATTTGACAAAATTGTTGATCTTAAAAGCAAGCTGCTCTGAAAACTAGAAAGAAAATAGAAATTGCTTAATCACTGTCCTGGCTAGGTCAGGCTTTTTGCCAAGTCAACACAATCTAGAAGTATCTGAAAGGAGAGAACCTCAATGGAGAATGCCTCCAGAAGACCTGGCTGTAGACAAGCCTGTAGGACATTTTCTTAATTAGTGATTTATGGGGAAAGTTCAGCCTATTGTGGGTGATAATACCATAGGCAGTGGTCCTGGGTTTTATAAGAAAGAAGGCTGAGCAAGCCCTGATGACCAAGCCAATAAGCAGCACTTCTCCATGGCCCCTGCACCAGCTCCTGCCCCCAGGTTCCTGCTGTGTCTCAGTTCTTGTCACAATTTCCTTTAATGATGGACTAAGATATGGAATGTAAGACAAATAAACTCTTTCTTCCCCAACCTGCTTTTGGTTATGGTGTTTTGTTACACCAATAGAAACTCTAACTAGGACAATCACATATGTATACTCTTTATAAATTACTAGCTATCTTCACACTTGGTACTTTCATATAAGGTCAAAAAGGATGTACAGCTGCTGCCCTTATCTTGTCTGTTGAGCTTGAATCCATGGAATTCTAGCCAGTAAACAGTACACTCAAAGTGAAGATATGGCTGGCATAGAGATTAGACTGAAGGAAATAAAACTGTGCTTATTTTTAGTGATACGATTGACAAGAATTTTTAGTAAAATGTATTAATAAAGTTGCAGAGTATGAGGCCAACATATGAAAAGTAAACCACACTGCTTAATGTTATCCAGAACACTAGAAATTCAAGCTTATAAGGCAACACAATTTACAATGCCAATCAAAGCATATATCTGGCAGAAATGTAGTACACACAGAGAAACGACAAGCATGGCGGAGAAGACAAGAAAGGAATGAGCAAATGAGGAAAGGGGCTGTTCGTGAAGCCAAAGCTGGATATAAAGATGCTACCTTACCCAGCATGGTATCTTTTACAGATGGAGACATTGCTCCCAGGATTCACTGGGAATGCAAAGCACTTGTCATCAAGAAAATAACTTTGATGAAGAACAAATACACAGAGCTAAAATATGCATGTGGGGCGTGTTAGAAAGTGACAGGATCCCACCAAGCACCATAGAGGCAAACTGACTGAAGAAGAGACTGGACAGAGTCCCATCACTCAGTACTTTGGAAACTTCAACAACAACAACAAACCAGTGTACAATCTCTTCAGCAAATGATGTTGAAAGCCTAGATATTCATAGCCACAGAATAATAATAATAATTACTTCTACCTATGCTTTAAGCCACATAGAAAATTAGTTAAATTGGATTACTGAGTGAAATGTATAACTTCTATGACTTCTAGAAAAAAGAATTCATAGACAAAAAGGTTTGGTGATATGTTTTTAAATAAAAAAAAAAGGCCACAAGTCAATAAGCTGGATTTTAGCAAAATTAAATCTTTGCTCTTCAAAACCTATGTAAGTAAAACTTTAGGAGAATGCAAAGGCAGTCATGAGTTGGGAAACCCATTCCCAGTGCACAAGTGATAATACTTTGCTCCAACCCTCTTTGTCTGGCCCACAGTGGGGCTTTTAAGATGATGCCTGCATATGAAATTCCTGTCTATAATTTCCTGTACTTCTTTTTGTTCTGAGCATAAACCTCAATGATCCCTTGACAGCTCCTGAGTTCTGATTGCCCTCGTGGTCTTCTACCTGTCTGAAAAACTATTTATCAGGTGCTCACACTTTAACCTCTAATCATTAAGCTTCCTAGCTTTGGGGAGCATTGGAGAAGTCTTTGCGTTCCCTGTTACTTCTATATCTAAAATGTCCTCTCATTCTCTTCAACATCCTTTTTCCCTTTGTGCAAAGACATTGTGGTGGGTGGTTAGAATAAGATTGGCCCTTACAGGCTCTTAGATTTGAGTGCTTGCTTGGGAATGGCACTATTTAAAAGGATTAAGTGGTATGGCCTTGTTGGAGGAAGTTTGTCACTTGATGTGGGCTTTGAGATTTTCAAAACCACAAGCCAAGACCAGTGGCTCCTTCTCCCTCTCCTGCTCCCGCTCCCTCTTTTCCTGACTGTGGATCCAGATGTAGAACTCTAGGCTACTTCTCCAACACCAAGTCTGCAAGATGGCATGCTTCCTGCAATGTTGACAATGGACTAAACCATTGAAACTGTAAGCAAATCCACAACTGAATGCTTTTTTTTAAGAACAGTTGCCATGACAATGATGTCTCTTCATAGCAACAGATCACTGACTAAAACAGATAATTTCACTTATAACTTGTCAACTGCATCCTTATATCCTTGAGAAACACCACCACCACTCGAGTTATTATGGCATGTCTTGTTGGAATGAGCTGCTTAAGCAGCCAATACTTGTTCTCTATGCCTTTTCTCCATGTAAATTACTCAGCATCAGTCAGTGTATCAGCATTTGCCTAGACAATATGTGACTATGCTCACAATCTCAGTGTGTAGCATGGCCTAACACTGAAAAACCATTTTTAAATATGTGTTTAAGGGGTCCTGACTGAACATCACAGAGTTGGCAGACATGAGTCTTACCATTACTTTTTATTTGTGAGATCAATAAAAAAGTAGAAATGTTAAATATTTTGGCTTCTATCTGCTCATCAGATGTTCCTATCTGCTCCAAAAATGGCTAATAAAATCTGCTTATTTGAAGAAGTGTTGACAAGTTCAAGTCTCCGATTTGAGGAAATATTCAGGTTCCCATGGTAGCATTCTTTCTGTCTCAAATGAGTGGTTATATCAAACTAAGACCTGGTACCACTGGAGCATTGGATATTTTCCCTGAGGGTTGACAGTAGACAGATGACTGACCACTAGGGTTGAAATAACACATCACTAAGCTCAAAAAGAAAGGATGCTCATTTTAGCACTGCACATCAGTCCTGACCTGAGGATGTTTTGTTTTCCATTTAGCCTAGGCTGTAATTTTCCAATCGGTATTCTTTCAGGGAAGTTTTTGATTAGTGTCATTTTGTCATTATCACCAAAACATTATGGGCATTTGCAAGTAGTGATCTTGGTCTTGGCTTTGAGGGAACTGAGTTATGAAGGTGATAATCTCATTTCCAAGGAGAATTTACTTCAAGTGTGTATTTGGTTAGGATGAGAATCAGTAATTCAACACTAGGAACTCTCACTGTGCCAGACTGACACTAATATCAATCAAGAAAAAGAGGTTCTTTTGTGCAGTAAATGGCACTCTGAAGAATGAAGTTAAAAGGAACTCCAGCAACTTTGAAGTCAAAATGTTTTAAATTTGTAAACTTTTTACAAATCTAGAACCACCCATAAAATACCAACATAATTCCTGATTCCTAAAAATTTTTTTATACCCACATAAGTGTATCTCTCGCCTCTCATCAAAGAAGCTTCTCTTTACAAAAGGCAGAGACCATAACAGAAGCAAACAATCAATAAAAAGGCAGAGAATAGATGATTTGTGATGTTCGGCCCACACAGACACATTTATAAGACAACTTCTGTACCTTACAATCAAATAATTAAGAATAACCAATATGTTAAATTTGAAATCCTCTTCAGAAGTCAGATAAACATTCTCCAAAATGTTTTGGATTCTCAAAAGAAGCCATTCATTTAAGCAGGGATGTAAAGATTCTCTCAACTCTGATCAGGATGAACTGGTGAAGACAGAGCAGGGGGATGCTTGATAGCTGAAGGAGAGGCAGAGCTAAGCAGTCAACTTAAAAAGAGAAAGCTAAAAAGCACAGTGATATCACTGAGTACATCAAAACACACACACACACACACACACACACACACACACCACTTTGTGGGAATTTTGAACAAGTACCATTTTCAAACAAGTGCCATTTTCTTATAATTATGTGCCAAGTAACATTTGAAACATACTAGTTTATCAGAAATGCATTTTTATGTGGAAGTCTTACTTTTTAAGATCTATTTTTATTTTTGTTTACATGTATGACAGTATGCCCTGTGCTAGAAGGGATTGTTTGTTTCCCTGGGGGAAGGAATTACCAGCATTCACAGATGTCCAGAACTGAACTCATGTCTTCTGGAGGAGCAGCAAATGTTCTTAGCCACTGGTCATCTCCCCAAACCTAGAGTTTCAGACAGATATCAAGACCAAGGGTTTCTGACATCCTGAACCTACAAGCCACATTACTATCTGCTACCAAGTATTGTCATCTGCTAAAGATGACAAACTATGGAATTCAGACATCCAATCCAGATGTAAGATCTGGTATGGAGTTCAGGGCTCCACTACCCAAGGCCTGAAAGAGAGTGGATGCTAGGCAACGACTACTCCTGCCTGCCTCCTGCTAGTTACTGTCTGTGATAGTCAAACACAGACCATCACATGAAGAGTTGCTCCTAGCCAATCTACAATTTCCATGTGGGTACAGCAGAGGGACACCAGCAACTGACAGGTCACAACATCACACAGGGATTGGGAAGACAAAGCAATCAAGGTGAGGTATTTTTGTATACTGACTTCTTACAAGATGGCACTGGGATTCAAAAGGGGGGCAAGAGATCGTTAAAATACTTCCAGAACACAGATGATAACAGAATCCATGTTTCAATTGAAGAATCCTCGAGTTCCTTCCATATAGCCAAACCTATAGCTGTCCAGTCAACAACCCACATGGAATAAGCTCCCAGGATAGCTGTCATGTGGGCAAACGCAAAACTACAAACTTACTTAAGTCATCATGAGGTTTTGTTGTTTTTAATGTGTGTGTATGTGTGTGTCTGTGTGTGTGTGTATGTGTGTGTCTGTGTGTGTGTCTGTGTGTGTGTGTGTCTGTGTGTGTATGTGTGTGTATGTGTGTATGTGTCTCTGTGTGTGTATGTATGTGTGTGTGTGTCGTGTGTGTGTGTGTGCGTGCGTGTGCGTGTGCGTGTGCGTGTGCGTGTGCGTGTGCGTGTGTGTGTGTGTGTGTGTGTGTGTGTGTGTGAGAGAGAGAGAGAGAGAGAGAGAGATATCTTTCTTAGAACTCAGCTGCAGTCTTGTGGTGTTAACAGTATAGACGATAATGCCTTGTCACAAAGTCAAAGCATCAAACATTGGTCTTAAGCTGAACTGTACCTCATGAGAGCAGATGGAAGGTTCTGTTTTGTCCATAGTCAAATGTTAAACAAGGAAGGAGAAGTCTTGCATTTGGGATGTACTTTTTTGACTCCAAACCAGCAGCTGGTAAGAGCTCTATATGCTATATTTTGTGAAAGTTCATTGTGGCAAAATCAAATTCTAGTCAAACCTATGGAAATTAGTGCCTGGAAGTAAGAAGGGGGGGCGGGTTAATGCTGTAAGTCACCATGCAATGCCTAAGGTACAGTTTTCTGCACTGTAGCTGATAATTAACACTTAATTAACAATGCACAACTGCAACAGCTCAGAGAAGATCTTTTCTTAGATTCATTTTTAGTATTTTTAACTATGTGTTTGTGTCTCCCTGTTAGGACATGCATGTGAGTATATGTGACTGCTAAAACCAGAAGCATCAGATCTCCCAGAAGCTGCACCTATGGACAATTGTGAGTCATCAGGTATAGATGCTGGGAGGTAAGCACTGGCCTATGGAAGATCAGTTTAGTCTCCTAACCTCTGCTCCAACCCAAAGATATTTGCAGCAAACACTTAGCCAACAAGAGAACACCCACCAGTGAGCTGATACCACCGAAGCCTCAGCCCTACTTTAGGTCTAGTGTTCTCTATGCCCAAGTAGTCTATTTAGATCTTTCCTATCTCTGCTCAAAAGATTTTTCCATGGCCTTCATCTCACTGAATCGCTGACTCTTACTATGACACAAAATTCATTGTCATGCTCTGCTTTGCCCAAACCAAATCAGAGTTCTGTGCAAATCTGTTTTCTTGTCCCACTATGTTGTTACCTGGGATCAAACTCAGATCATCAGGCTTGGTGGTAAACAGCACTGAGCTATCTTAGAGGCCTTCTACCATGTATGTTGAGATGGAGCTTTCTCACTGAACCGGGAGCTAATTGATTCAGCTAGACTGTGTAGACAGCAAGGCCCAGGTATCTGCCTGGCACTGCTTCAAGTTCTCCAATGGCATCCAAAGATTCTTCAAAGCAGTGTTTATAGTCAATAATTAAGAAAGTTAATTTCAAATATGAAATTAGAGCACTTCACTCATTATAGGGAAATAAGTTAATGAGTTGGGAGTGACACAGACTTTACGAATGACTCTGATTAAAGCTAGTCGTTCTCTCCTCAAAGTGAAATGAAAGCTGGGAAAACAAACACCACCTTCCCTTGCAGTGATCCTGCAAAAGGCAACCTCACAGGCACAGTAGCAGTTTTCATTTTAAGTAAGTTCTTATAGAACTGGAGATGACAGAAACACTTGCATACTGAGCATCAGGTCAGTGTCCCTTCAGTGTTTGAGATCCTTAAATGAGATACAACTAGAGGGGCATCCCTGCCTTTAAAAATGCATGAGATAAGAATACTGGCACATACCTGTAACTCCAGTGCTCTGGGGAATGTTGAGAAATGAATATAAGGAGTTTCATACTCAAAGAAAGGAAGAAGGGTGTAGGAGGATAGGGAAGTGGAGGGAGGCAAGAAGGAAAGGTTAGCCATGCCAGAAGACTCCATGTCCTTTCAATGAGCCTAAATGAACAAGGAAATCCAGGAAACGCCTAGATAAGCCAGCTGTGAAATCATCTGAGCACCCAAATCCCAGCTGTGCCCAAGGCTCCTTTTTTTACTAAAGCAAATGGGGACCATGGTCCCTGAGAACACAACTTCATCAGGCTGAGCCAGTGTCAGAGAGTACTGAACTAAACCATATACAGCATGCTGTACTGTCATTTGGAACAAAAGGAAACACAGTTCCCCTTGACTCAGAGTTTCTTATGAGATGACTGGGGTAGATGATCTCAGAAATAATCATTTCTAGATTTAATATTCTCTCTCCTTTGCCTGGTGTTAGAGAGAATGTGGAGGTATCTTCTATCATGGTTTCGTATTTCCCATTTCTCGAAACTTATGTCATGCAGGCCTATGAACATGTGCCTTATATAAAGGAGGCCTACAGTCAAGCTAAGTCCAAATTGGGCTGATGGCCAACAAACCTCACTGGAAACAGACATGTCACTGTACACTCGCTGGGTATGGAAAAGGGATTCCACCCAAATAGAGCCACAAGGTAGACCCCTCCAACATACCTGTTCCCGCAAGATGGGACGTGCTTTTGAAAGGAGAGATTGAATGATAATTTGAATGGCTGCCTTCACCCTCAAGAGACACTACAAGTCAGACCAAGCCCTGGTCAGGAAGACACAGGCACGGGTGAGAGTCAGAAAGTGAGGAAGCATGGCCTGTTTTACCAAATTTAAGGATGTTTCTGCATCTGCACTTAACAGAAGGAAGAACCAGAAATGAGGCTACTCCCATGCCTGCCTTCTGCCACACTGGCATTAATCACTTGCTCACGGATAGCCAGGTGATAATTGGAGGGTTTTTTTCTCTATTTCTTATTGAAATATATTTTTCTGGTTAAGAAAATTACTCCTCAGAATAAAAACAAAAGTCACAAGATTTCTACATTCCACCCTGTGTTAGTTTTTGCCACTGTGACAAAAATAACTGAGAAATTCACGTCAGTAAAGAAAAGATTTTCTTTTCTACTCATAGCTTCAGAGGTTACAGTCTATGGTCACTGACCTTATTCTTTTGAGCTGAAGCAGTCCAGCCATGGACATATGACAGGCTGCTGCTCACATGGGGAAAGCAGAGAAATGCACACTCTTTTATCACTCAGCCCTGACTCTCTCAGATTCTGCCACCTCCCAGCAGTGCTATTATGGGAACCTACCCTTTAGCAGGGACCATTCAGATCATTCAGATCAGATTTAGTAGGTATTCATGATCAAAGCTAATTTAGACTACACCTAGAATGTGGCAGATGACAGTGACACTGTGCCTATTATAGGTCAACTTAAATCAGAAAGGTCAGCACATGTTTGTCTTCCCAGGAACATTCCAGTGGCTTGATTGTGGCCACAAAGGCCATGTGTGGCATGGCTGATCCCGTGAGGGATGTTGGGAGGTGGACCCTAAGAGGAAGTGCTCATGACATGGCATCACCTTCTGAAGTTAGGGGTGAGCCTATCATTCATGTTCCTTCTCTCTGTGTCTTGCCTCTCTGTATTCTGCCACTTGAAGGCACAACATGAGACTCTCCCTGGTGCCAGCATTGATACCTTGTACTTTTGGGCATCCAAGAAATGTGCTCATACATTTCCATTCACTATAAATCACCCAGGCTGTGAAATCTGATTATAACAGCGCAAAATGAACTGAGACAAGGACATATAAACAAAATTACCAAGCAAAAGAAAACATGGTAAAACAGACAGGACGTCCCCCTCTCATACCTAGGCTACACAGTTCCTATTACTCCACTGTCTTTCAATATTTACAAAAGCAGATGAAATTTTCTTTCACAACAGGACTTGCAAATTGCTGCTTAATAATCAGATCATGATAACTACCGCATTTATCTAATTAGGTCTGCATTTACTTTAATTCAAGGCAACTAATGATACTAGATTAGAAATCCTAGTTAGGGACCGAGGTTATGTCTTAATTAGAGAATGTGCCCAATTTTAATATTATGTAACAACAAATTTAAATGTAATGGCTAAGCAGGCCTTTTTAGGTATTTTTCTTAACTGTAAACTTCTGTGGAGTATGGTTTGTGGTTTCTACACTTGCAATTAAATAATGGCAACCTTCAGAAAGTGCCAGGTGTGATGTGCATCAGTTTATCTTTGCACATGGATTTCCACTTGGGAAAGACATTATATATAAAGTATATATAAAGTAATTAATCATGAAGAGCATGAATCGCTGGCATTCTACTATCCAAATTACTTCTCCCACATAAAGAGTATAGTCTACGTTATTGGAATTAAAGTTTTTAGATATATTTGCATTTGAGCATTTACAGGAGCGGGCATGGAAGTTGGGGGGAGAGGAGTGCATCTGTGCAGCAGGGGCTCTCATATCACCACCATCCTTCTTTCTGAAGGATGCTATTAAGGAGACCTAAATTTAGCTAACTGGTTCTCAATACCTCAACAACTCTTAATACATTTTTCCACATATAATCAATATCACTCAATGGGAGTTAATGAAGCACTAGGCATGTGTGTTACACTTTATGTCAATATTAGTTCATCTCATTGACACAACTCATGAGGATTTCCTTAAGTATGAAGGTAGTCTTGGTGGAAAGTATGCAAATGACTCACCGGTTGGCTTATTTATTTATTGTATTTTATATTTTAAAATGGAGTCTCACTAGAGTGCAAAGCTGGCCTTGACCTCCTTAGGCTTAAGGAATAATCCTACATCTACTCCACAAGTAGTTGAGTCTAAAAGGTGCAGCACCTGCCTAGTCTCATGACCTATACTGTATGCTCTTTCTACCTAACACACTCAGTGTCAAAATCATTCCAGTCAGAGGCCAAGTTAGGTCTTTGCTGGCTTTCTGTATGCTTGGTCTCAAGGCCCCAGGGAAGGCAGGCTGCTCTTCTCTGAGTGAGGTGATCTCCCCAGTCAGAATGTGACATCTTCCTTTATAGAACCCCCCACAGAACTGAGGAAAAGGAATCTATGCTGCCTCACAGGTAAGCTCAATATGTGTCTGAAGGAAGAAAAATCTACAAACTTTAAATCTCTACTATAATACAAGGAGCTTTTGAAAGTTCTAAGAAACACACACATGAATGCATCCACACACTCTCTCTCTCTCACACACACACACATCCACATTTGTAGTCACACATACATATATACAAGCACACAATACACAGACACATGCCTATACATATACATACATATGTACCTACATGCATACATACACAAGCACATGGGAATGCACATAGGTAAAAACATATACACATTTTTGCTACTAAAAATGATATTGATTTGAAAGAAAATTTTGTAGAGCAGCATTTTATCATTCCCAGCCTTTATGACTCAGCTTTTTTTTGCTTTTAGCTTCTTCTGGTCTGTATCTACCTGTTATGGTTTGGATCTTTCATGCTTCCAAATGTTCATGTGTTTAGAGTATGGTTCTTAGCCCACAACACTGCCGGAAGGTGGTGAGGGTTTGCTGAGTGTCATGCCAAGATAAGCTTCCACAGATATGTCCATAGGCCAGTGTGATCTGGGCCAGCCTTCAACTGAGACTCTCTTTTCAAGTGACCCCATGCTGTGTCAAGCTGACAGTTAAAGTGAACTAGAGAAATCACGTCTTCAACTCTGGGCCTTACTGTTTTCATATCTGCATGCTCTTCGTCTCCAATCCCATTGATTACTCTATATTTTCTCAAAATCAATACTGTAAATTCAACTCCCTTAGCCTCATCCATCAATGGCAAATTACAGAAATATAAAACAATTAAGCAGAAGTAACAAATACATTTAAGCAAGTGATACTCAGAAATCTGTTAGCAAAACTATGCTCTAATGGATCCTTTTCCCCTTGGTTTATTTTTTAGTTCCTTTTTTTTGTTCATAGAGGTTCCTCCTATCACATTTACAATGATTTATGTTAAGCATTTTGTAGTATTGGTGATGTTACAATGGTTTTAATAGGTGGTTTATAGAAATTAGCTGGGTCAAAGTAATTACAGAAATAAAACCCTAATACATAACTTATGCAGCACCCAACATAGCAATCTGCTGAAAACCTTTTCAACAGCTTTGGGTGGGGTGTACCTCAGAGGGAGAATATCTTTCTCAAAGGTAGGAAGCATTAACTAGGTAATATTCCGAATATAAACACACAAACACCTGCAGCTTTTATAGTCTTTGTTTTCTGTGCCTAACTCATTAGAGAGTTAATATACTAATGTTTTCCTAACCATGACCAAATCCATGGTCATCAGACTTCTACTTAGCAGTCTCTTGGGTCTTGTGCAACAGCCTGAAATTAAGGTATAATAGAACCCTTGTCTTTCCTCTGTTCACAGCTGACAGTAACTGCATTTCTCATTTGGGCTTTGATTTTAGGGTATTAATGAATACAGAATCAATGTGTTTCCTTCTTCAAACTGAATGGAAACAAGCGCCTACTCATGTTTACTTTCCCAGTGCTTATAGCCCTAGACATCTATTATGAATATTCTTTATCCTTAGACAAAGTACACCTGTGTGAGATGGGTTGTATTGGCTGTGAAATCTGCCATCCCTTAAAGAGTGCAAACTGCCTTGGTGGTGCTCTTACTTCATTTCCCCTGATTCATGCAGCTTCAATGCCTCTTTTCTGAATGGATGTTGGAAAGAAATAGGAACACTATTGTAAATACATTAAACATCTGTGTCAAGTACCTTAATTCATTCATTGATTTTTTTCAATTAAAATTTAAAACCAAACAATATTTATGTGCCAAACTCTGAATGACATTTATAATTGCTCATTTTTAATTATAGAGAGTAACCTGGTAGTTAGGCATTAGAAAGTTATTTTAAAATAAGAAAAAAAAATGACACCCTTGCTGTCTTAGTTAGGGTTACCATTGCTGTGATGGAACACTATGACCAAAGCAACTTGTCAGCAAAACAGTTCATTTGGCTTATGTTTACACATCCCCGTTCACTGAAGGAAGTCAGGGCAGGAACTCAAACAGGGCAGAATCCTGGAGGTAGGAGCTGATGCAGAGGCCAGGGAGGGATAGTACTTACTGGCTTGCTCTTAAAAATCTTGCTCAGCCTGCTTTCTTATAGAACCCAGGACCACCAGCCCAGGGATGACACCATCTACAATGGGCTGGGCCATCATCCATCAATCACTAATTAAGAAATTCCCTACAGGCTTGCCTGAAGCCCTCTTATGGGGCACTTTTTTTTTTTTTTTTTTTGAAGTTCCCTCCTTTCAGATGACTATAGCTTATGTCAAGTTGACATAACACTATCTAGTATTTCTGCATTTTTCTGTTGAGACTTTACCCATTAGCTCCAAATGGAGGGCTGTTAATCCTGTTCCACCAGATCAACACCTGCCACTCCACCTCTACATTTTGTTGTTGCTATTGACACTTTTCCTCTGCAAGTTCTAGCCTCCAAGGCCAGACTGTTGTTATTCCTGTTCCATCCAGTAAGTACCTTCCACACAACCCTCAGCTTCAGTTGAGAAAGTCATTTGGGCATTAGACAGATAAATATATTAGGTACTTGATACACCTTTGCTCTGATTGGGAATTAATAGCAACAATTCCTTCCACAGAAAAATTAGATATTTAATTCAATTTTTAAAATCCAAAGTAAAGGAAATTTAATTTCTATGCAAATTAGGGACAACTCAAGTAAGATTTAAATAGATTGTTCCTAGTTCATAATTTGGCTAGAGACAAGCTATCTTAATCAGAAAATACAGAGATTTAAAAGTGATTATTCTAAGCCCAAGTGATTAAATTATATATATATATTTAATAAAAATATCATAAACAGAGGAACAAACCACAGCTAATTCTCACCCAACCATCTTCTCAGGCAGAACAGGATAGGTCCTTTCTCCATGAGTCCTTAGACTGACTGGGTGCACAGGCAAAGGGAAGAACTTCTGCCTTCTCCTGTCTTATATTTCCTTTCCTGCGCAGCTATTCCAATTCCTGAGTCAACTTTCCTAGTGTTAGGATTAAAGGTAGGTGTTACCTCTGCCTGGATATTAGGCCTTGAACTCACAGAGATACAGAGGAATCATTGTCTCCTGTGTGAGTGATGGGATTAAGACGAGGGTCATTCATGGCTTGACCATGGGTGACTCTGTCCTCTGATATTCCAGACTGTTTTTATTAAATATATATATCACCACAGTCATGTTTGTGCAGCAAGCACTTTTCCTACTGAGATAATCTCTTCAACCTCAAGATGTCAATTTTAAAATTAAAAATAGAGCCTTTGTGTTGGTTTTGTGTGTGAGATCAGACACACATCACCAGATGCCACACTAGAGTTTATTCAGGGGAGTTGCCAAGTGGGTATGAGGGAGAGAAGTGGAAGTGAAAGGGGAATGGCTTTCATGTGGTATCTCCTTTTAAGAGAACAGGTTGACACAGATCTCCATAGCCACGCCTATAGGCATGCCCTCTGTACAAGTGTTCTGCCAGTGCCATGTTGGGTTTACCATGTGGGGGCTACATGCCAGGATTTCTTATTTCACCTGGTGCCATGTTGGGTTATGGGAATAGCACATTTAGCACATAGCTGCTACATGCCAGAAATCCTTACACTTTGCAGGTTAGAGACATGGTTCAGTGGATAACACTTGGCTTGCAAATATGATAAAGGAGTTTGGATTACCCAGCATACTCATAGGGTGAGCATGGTGGCTTGAGTGCTACAGAGAGAATTCCAGGGACAAATGGGCTGGCTAAACCAGCTGGAGTAGAAAGCTCCCCATTTAGGGAGGGATCTTGCCTTGGTAAAAATGATAAAAACTTGTCAAGAAGATACCTCTTGTCAGCCTCTGGCCTCCACATACATGGAGGCAGATGTGTTTGCACACTTCCACACATACATGCACGCACACACACATATGCATTCACAAAATAAATATTTTTGATGAGACACTAGAGCAAAATAATTTTTCATGTGCTTTTGTGTGTGTGTGTGTATGTGTGTGTGTGTGTGTGTGTGTGTGTGTGTGTGAATAAGGGGAAGAGGGATTCCAAGAGCAGAAGCAAGTCTTACAAGATTGACCACTTTGAAAATAACAGATCAATTCAAATTGAAGGTGCTTTAGAACAGTGACCAATGTGTGTCCCTATTTAAATAGTATGTGAAAGAGAATATTTAAGTGAAAAGTAGTGTTTCTACAGGGTGAAGTGCCTGACCTATTTGAAATAGACAACATAGAGGCTGCTGCTGTGTGAGATGTGGTGAGTTTACAGGGATGCCTGTGGAAGGCTGTGTGGTAGCCACAGAGCACAGACCACAGGACAGAAAAGGTCATTGTCATACACCATTTACCACTTTCTGGAGCATTTCTGTAAAGGGTTGTCTACTGGGAAAACACTACAGTTCAAAGTGGAAGTGAGGGAAGAGAGTAAAAGGGTACTCCACCACCATGACTCATCTGAAGGAGAGGAGGTTCCAGCTCCTCATAATAAAGGACCTGGAATGATGTCAGCCTCTTTATCAACATGGGAAGCTGCTGAACTCCAAAAATAAAACAAAACACTTTAAATAAAACAACTGACGTTTGCCTCTTCATCGAAAGCTGTGCAATAATTTCAATGTGTTAAAGCAGTTACTTCCCTCCCATCTCAGGTGCCTGCTTAGTACGCCATGGAGATACCCAATGGGTCACCTGGAGAAGTAAAAGAACAGTGACTTGTGGAGATGGAAGGCCCAGTGTACCTCTGCTTCAGGAAGATCACCCCAATGCTTACCAGAATTACAACTAAAATTGTATTTGCTAAGATGTTTCAAGGTTTAAGATAAATTAGCCAGAGGTGAACCTCCGCGGTAGAATATGTGTTTTGCATGCATGAGGTCTTGGATTCATTCCCTACCATCAAAACCAACCGACTGAGAGAGGAAGGAAAAAGGAGAGAAGGAAATCAAACATCCCCATCTTGGGAACTTGAAGAATCATAAACATGTTAGATAAGCATGTTCAGTGCAGAACTGAAGCAAGCACTTTGCACATTGCTTTACTGTGTCGTGTGGGCAGAGCACAGAAAGATGCTGAGGTCTCTGCAAAAGCCATCTTCCAATTGAAAATCTGCATTTAAAATGCATACATCTGCATGAAGAGAGTCCAAAACCTAATCTCAGGCATTAAACTCAGTAATCTGTACATGTTTTATCATTTTTATTAACAAAATCTAGTTCCTACCCTCTCATAAAAGTCTGATACTGTGGGTAGTCCTGGACCTCTGTGATTTTTTTTTGTTTGTTTTGTTTTTTTGTTTTTCATTTTCCTAGTTTGCAGTGCTGGGATCTATTGCAATAAATCTCACTTATAATATATTAAATATAGGATTAATATTTATTGGAGGGTATTTTAACATTTATGATTATAAGTTAAACTTTAGGATGATCCCTTGATGAAAGGATGATCCAGGTGATAAATGTGATCTAATCTCTAAGAAAGCAGGAACAAAAACGGGTGCTCAAAGTCTCTGTAGTCTCTTTTGAATGGGGCTGGCCACATCCCCTTCAGGCTCTCAGAACTCTAGAGACTTGCCTCCTAAATTTATCAGCTAGCACCTAATCCCAACACAGGGCTCAATGTCTGAAGCATTCTTAGCTAATGCTAAATAGTACACACCCATTTGCAATATAATAAGAAATTTACAGTAAATGTCAATGTGGCAAACCAGCTCCAACCAGACAGCACAGCCCACTTCAGGTGCATTAGCTGTTTCCAGAAAATAAAATTTCCATTCATTATTTGAAAACCACAGTAAATCACAGGCAACTGAAAACTTTGGAACACAAAGCCTCAGATAAGGGGAAAGTAATGGAATGGCAGAAATGTTGGAAATGATTGATTTAGCTAATTGGGAGGAACACAAAGATAGTCATGAACAGAGACTGAGATGGAATGACACTTTGCCATTAATTAACTGTGAACAGATTTCCCCAACTGACAGAATTTGTCTTGAATGGAAATGAGCACTTGAAGAGCTCAGAAAGACATTGTTCCTGGTCAGATAGCCAGGTCTCCTGTTAGTCACCTCCAAGCATCTGGTAGGGCTCCAGTAGCCTTTTTAAGGGTTCTGAGCACATGCAAATCCCAAGCTGCTCAATGTCCCCAGGACCCTGTCTTGCCAGCAGGAAAATGAATTAATTCATCTTAAAATCACACATATGCCTAGCCAAGGGAAGGGGCACAAAGGGAGGTCAAGATGACAGTATGTCAAGGGATAACTAGGGTTTAAAGGACTGCCATTCTGAAGCTTACAGTCAGAGATTAGTGAGTATTGATAATGCTAATTCATTATAAGTTTCCATGAGGTTTGAAAACATCAATGCTAAATGATATAGTTAACATCCACTGCATAACAAATCATATAAATATAAATATATATGAATAGGTAATGGTAATTTACTGCAATATAGTTATCCCCTAGTCCAGAATATAAGCCACCCCATTCTGTCATGTTATGAGAACTTACTTGTGTGAAAGCCCTATATCTATAAAAATTCTTATAAGAGAGAAATTTATTAATGACTTCCAAGTACTATTTATTTTTAAAAGAAAATTGTTTAGGAAGCCTGTAGGAAGTCATAGACTTAAACAAATAGGAACATTTTCAACTTTTAAACTTATGTGAGTCACTTTATAACCTTGATTACATTATTCAACAACTAATCATTTCTGAAGTGTACTATAGTCTAAGTTCTGTATTAGAAAAACCATTTAAAATGAGCCAAATTCAAGCCTAACTTTGTGGTTAAAATATACAAATATTTTGGTATACAAAGCTCCATTGTAAGAGTCAAAGAGACAGGGGATTTGCTGTGAGATAGTGTCTCATAGGAATGACAGAAGGTACTAACATAAGACCTCACCAACATGGCCACTTACACATAACCTGAACATGGAGGACACCAATAGACAAGCTAATGTGGATCTGGGAAGTTAATAAGGTCTCATCTCTACAACTGAGGAATGCTCAAAATGGGAGAAAGTTTTCTCCAGGAGGAGCACACTAAGTGGTTATCCACTACTAAATTGTCAGTCCCAAAAACATACACAAACAAGTAACATAAGCAGTACATAACAATATTTAATAATAAAAAAGAGGACATAAATTTGAAGGAGCAAGGAGGGGCATATAAGAGAGTTTTGAGGGAGAAAAAGATAGGAGGGGATGATGTGATGTGGGAATGCATTTATGTATGCTGTGAATCTCAATCTTTAATTAAAGGAGCTGTTTTGGGCCATGACAGGCACCATAGAAGAAGTAGGAGGAGGGATCAGAATAGGTAGGAAAGGAAGGGCAGAGTCAGAGGCAGATCGAGCCAGCAGCCAAAGGAGAAACATGTAAGGAGCACAGGTGAGCCACGGGCCATGTGGCAGACAGATTAATAGAAATGGGTTGATTTATGATATAAGAGCGAGCTAGCAATGTGCCTGAGCCATAGGCCAAACAGCATAAGTGTCTGAGTCATTTCTGGGGGCTTGAGCAGCTGGGTGGCTAAGGGGTCTCAGGCGGCAGGTCTGTGGGTCTGGATCTCTGGCTGCCCAAGACCTAGAAACCCCACTACTACAGATGGCTTCCACACGTGGGCGTAATATCCACTTAGTGCCTGAGAAAATTTTAAAAGAGTTTTAGCAGAAACTGAGCAAAGGCAGCTTCCAAATTGTGTATACTAAGCAGGTCATTGTACAAAGAAAGCATGGCGGCTGGGTCACATTCAAAATGGCGCTGGCAGACTGCTGGCAGGGAGTGTAAACTGCAATCAGGTGGGTTCCTGAGATCTCACAGAAGACTCAGTAGCATGTGATTGATTTTCTATTTCTGTTTATTTTGAACAAAAAGGAAACAAAGATGGTTTATTAGTAGCAGCATTTTCTTGGGTGTGCTCTGTTTGCTGGCCATGAACAGGGACGTGGTCCCTTTAAGAGAACTTACGGATTCAGCTTCCTAGGCAAAAACTATGCAGCTCTTTAAGAGAGTATATTTTAAAAGCTCTTATGCTTAGAAGATGATTAAGGATTCACAATAAAACAGATTCAGATGAAAAGGAAAACCTGTAAATGGGTTACAATATGTGTAAAATGTACATAGGCTTCAGAGAGAATAGAAAGAGGATAAAGTCTTTAAAAAGAGAAATAGAGTAATAAAAACATAATAAGCCACATAAAGATGAAAAATAGACACAAAATCTGGATTTTGGTTGTTGTTGTGTTTTCTTTTAATTTTTTAACTGTTAATGAGCTAACTGCAGAAAGACAATGGATTGCAAATGCAAAGGCTACTAAGTTAAACAAGAATATCTATTTTAAAGGTATTTTGATTTTGAAATTTGTGTCTAAAGATTTATTGCTTTGGAAGAGTTCTGCTTTTGTTTCCTCAGAAGATGAGAACCTGTGGGTTGCTTCCAGGAAATTATGGTTTCATCAACCAAGACCCCCTGAAAAAAATCTCTGATGGGAAGAGATGACCATATCAGCTTGAAGACTGCAGATTATGATCCAATCTCAACAATCCCTGAGATTTTCAATGCCCCTTAATCAGCAGGAAGTAGTAATAGAAAACTATGCCCAAATTCCCCAAATATTGTTTCTAAATGTTTGTTTTCATTATAAATGGTTAATGGTCATAGTAAATCTCTTTCTAAGAAGGAAAAGGGGATGTGGTATATAAATGATTTTTTAAAAATTAGATTATTGAATTTACTTAAATCAGGAAATTAGCTATTAATCTCAGAATGTTTTACATTGGTATGGATTTTGGTTTATTGATACAAATTTAAGGTCAATTTTGTTATGCTGTATGTATTTTTCTATTATAGTTTAAGGTATGATGTTCATGTAACTGATTTAAAATTGTAATGCATAATTAAGAAATGAAGGTTAATAGTCACCTTTGATAATCAAACTTATAGTTATGTTAGTTAGGATTTTTAGGTATACAAAGATATATTAGGTATATATAGGTAGGTAATCTTCAATTACTTCTAAGACCTACAGAATATGGCATTTAAAATGTTTTAAGAACTTAGACTTTTCTGGACAGTGAGACAAGTCTGCTCCTGGCAGCACTAATTTACTTCAACAGAAAAATGGGCATCGAAGAAATTCCATATGGAGTCTACTCTCTTTGTGGCAATGGTTAGCCACTAGCAAGGACCTGTTCTTATATTGACTGCTTGATAGTATGCTGTTTAAAATGGACATGCAGGTTCCATAGGAAGATGACCTCTGAACTTAGGCAGAAGAAGCCAAGATGGTCCTTTAGGTTCCTACTTTACAGAAAAAAACTGTCAGACATTCTTCAGGACTCGAGGAGAAGCAACTGATGAACTGTGCTAAAATGGGCAGAGAAGATTTCCTTCTTCACTGAAATAAAAAGAGACTCTGGGCCTGTAGGCTGAAGATGGATGCTCCAACTTTACAAAGGAACTTTGGGTGACTGTCCAGGCAGATAGGTGTCATCTCTGTCCTTTCTAGATTTTAGAAGTCGCTTGCACTTCTGGTTTACTTGGGTAAATATATCCTTCTGTGGTCTTTGATGTAGTTGAAGATTAGATAGTTATAGGTACAGTTTTTCTTAGTCATTTGAAAGGTATGTTGGATATGAAACTTTAGATTCATAAAGATAAGATAGATGGTAGAGTATTTTCTTTAATTTTGCTAAAAACAAATAGACTAGATATTGTAACTGTAATTCTTACTTGATAGCTATTTTGTTATATGTAATTTTGCTTTGTTAAATTGAAACCTTCCTTTTTGATTAGACAGAAAGGGGGAAGTGATATAGGAATGCCTTTCTGAATGCTGTGAATCTCATCTTTAAATAAAGGAGCTGTTTTAGGCCATGACAGGCACCATAGAAGAAGTAGGAGGAGGAATCAGAATAGGTAGGAAAGGAAGGGTGGAGTCAGAGGCAGATCAAGCCAGCAGCCAAAGGAGAAACATGTAAGGAGCACAGGTGAACCACAGGCCACGTGGCAGACAAATTAATAGAAATGGGTTGATTTACAATGTAAGAGTAAGCTAGCAATGTGCCTGAGCCATAGGCCAAATAGCATAAAGTTAATATAAGTGTCTGAGTCATTTCTGGGGGCTTGAGCAGCTGGGTGGCTAAGGGGTCTCGGGCAGCAAGTCTGTGGGTCTGGATCTCTGGCTGCCCGAGACCTAGAAACCCCACTACTACAATGATGCAATTATATTATAAGCTCAAAATATGCAAAATATGATAATTTATAATTATTTATAATTATTACTAAGGAGTTTGTGAACTTGAAGACAAAGACTGAGTGACTACCAGGACCCAAATGCAAAAGCCTGGCAATGCTGGCTAACCACATGTCACACACAGGCTCAGTGTTCCTTGAAGAGCTGCAGACTGAATCTTTGAAGCCTTTGCCATGGAGATCTTTCTATTTCAACTGCAAAGAACTAACAGCCTCTGGAAGCATTCCTTGACTCTTAGATTTTTGAGCTACAATCAACTAACTTTTGACCACTAAAAACCACTAAACTTTTGAGCTACAATCAACTGCTTGGAATGAGCACTTCTCTCATTTCCTCCCTGGAAATGCTGGCTTCCCTCTGCTTTGTAAGACTCTGCTTTTTATCCTAGGTTCATTACTACTATAGCTTTGTTAAAAACCTTAATAAATACCCTTTTAATCTGGACCTTTTGTCCTTGCTTGAAGTCTGAGAAGCAAATACTGCACAGCACAGGTAGAAGGAGACACATTTGGTATCTGATCCCTCCAAGCTGGATGTTCTTTGGAATTTCTGGTAAACAAACCATGTTAGTTAAGCAAATGATACCTCTAATGAATGTTGCTTTGCTTTGTCATGGGAAACAAACTTTTCTGTGATTAAGTCTTTAAAACTACCCAGCGTACTTGAAAACAGGGAAAGATATAGGAATGTACTCAAATAAATAAATAATAACTCTTTTGTAGGTGGTCTATGAGACAGGACACCCACGCTGTACTGTTTTCTCCACTTTGGATTTCCTTGTACCATGGATTATACACACCTATGTAAACTGATGAGATCATTATTCAAAGCCGCCATAAACAAATAAACACCCAGGTATGAGAAGGGCAGTGCTGAGCAGCAGCAGGCTGGAAGCTTCCTGCAAATGGGCACACAGGTCTACAGTTCCTACAACTTTGTACAGCCTAAATGCACCAAGCAGCTAGAAGTCTTTTTATTTCTTATGGCTTCCTTTCAAAGTAAAAATCCACCCCCTCTATCTTTCATTTTCAATTGAATTTGTAATAAAGGCAATGAGGGATGGAGTATTAGAATGGGAACTCATATAAACAAGAGGATTGGTAAAGGAGTTAGGGGGAGGCTGAGCTACTTCTCAATATCAAATCAAGAAATCTGGAGGGATCAAAGTATTAGTAGGAAGGAGAATGGGTCATCTCTCTTGTCCGTCTTCTTCCCCTGGGGCTGGAAGGTTCTTCACTGTTGAGCATCAGTACTGAGCAGCAGCACTCCTCTCCTAGGCACACCTGGCAGACCTTCCTGACTATCAACACATACAGCTCTACAGAGACTCATGGGAAATGAAAGTGACAGTAGGTAAACAAAGATACCAAAGGAGAAGTGGAAGTCCCTTTGCCATGAAGCAGGTAACTGGCCCTGGGATCCTGGGACTTAAGCCTCATCTGCCTATAAAAAGGGAAGATGATCTTCTCCCACTCTTACCAGCCTAGCTGTGCCTCCAGGGATGCATGAACACACACACACACACACACACACACACACACACACACACACACACTAAATTTCCGTAATTTTTTTATAATTAAGTCTTAGATTAGCATACAAAGGGAAACATTTCACCATGGTTCTTCATATACTGTCTCATACTCTGTTCCCTCCCTCACTGTCCTCTCCCCCACTCCTCCCCCTCAGGTTAGTCCCCTTTAGATTTTCTTAGCACATGTATTCCAACACCCACCCTTATTCCCCATCTTAAGATCCCTGTAAGCATAATTTCTCAATTCCTAAAGTCCCATTCATCAAAAACGAAAAAAAAAAATGAAATGAAAGCAGGCAGACATACAGACAGACGTGGTAATTGCCACTACTAATGTTCAGGAGATATGGAGTCTGGGGTGATTTTATCACATTAAGCCCAGTGCAGAGCAGTCACTGCCTCATCCTGTAAGTAGAGAATTAACCTCTCCTCAGCTTTCCCTCCTTGTTTAGCTTCCAGGCATAATAGCTATGTTGTGATGTTCACTAGGGCCATGCCCAGTTTAAGTAGAATAAGTACAGACATAATTAAATGTTCACTGATGCAGACAATTCACTTCTTTCTCTCAGAAGCACTGTGAATTGAGTGCCATTGATGCTTTGACTTTTTAGATGAAGAACCTCCCTGCCTGAAATGAAAAACTGGATGAATGGATCATGTGACTCTGGTTCCAGTAAACAATCATTGAGGTCACATGAGCACCTCTGTCCTCACAGGAAGACACCACTTTAACGTTTCCACAGCAGCAGCTGGCATCAAAGTGACTCATGAAGCCTGATTTTAAAAGAAACATCTAGTTTTGTGGTGATATATATTTAATAAAATTAGTCTGGAATATCAGGAGCCTCCACCACAGAGCCAACCCATGAAGGTTGGGAAATGGTGACCCACACCTTTAATCCTAGTTTAAGAAACTGGAAAGAGTAAGTTAAGATAGCTGGACAGAGGAAGAGAAGGGAGGATTTTTATCTTTTCCAGGGCACTTACTTGTGATCTCAGGGGAGGGATATTGGAATCAGGATTTCATAGAGACAGGACTGAGGAGTTGGCAGGTGAAAAGAGGCTCTGGTTTGTTTCTTCTTTCTGATATTCCCACTTGTCTCCAATATCTGGCTCTGAGTTTTTATTATAGTACTAAAGAGAGTTTATGCAATGTTTGACATTCAACTTTTAGGGCAGAAATTCACACACACAAAAAAGCTGCTTACAGGTCAAAGCTATACATGGCTCCGTCACTGCCCAGCTGGCTAGATTTTTCTCTTCAGAGTTCACCTACAGCCTTAGGCAGAGTCTGACAAAAGTGTTTCTTCACCAAGTTCATCTAGATGAATTTTTGGATAGAGACTTCACTCTCCTTGTGGGTTGTTTTTCTAGACCTCCTTGGGTTACTACCACACTGAGTAGCTGCCCCACTTCACAGTCATATAAATCATCATTGACAAGTTTGATGAGTAAATTGGGATTTCTTAAAAAGAGTAATTTGTTTAAGGCAGAGAGAGAAATTTTTCCCACATTAAAAAAGGGAACTATGAAAGGTGGTTGGCCTTTGTTTTGTATTACTCTAGATGGCTTGAAAATGGAACCAGTTAAGTTGAAGATAAAGAACTATGGTAATGTTGATTATAAATGTTATTTACTTCTGTGTTATTATTTTAAAGGTTAGTTAATATGAGTGCCAAGATGAAAGTCATGGAAAAGCTTGTTAAAACAGAACACAAAGATATTCAGACCCAAAAAGAGGAATTTCAAGAACCAATCTCAACATTGCCTTATAAGATTTTAGAGAAACAGCCTAGGGCTTTCAAACAGCCAACTTTAGTATTTTAAGTAACCTTAAAGGGATTGTAAAATGATAGAAATTGCAGAAGCTGAATGTTAGATTTAAGGAGATTCAAAGAAGGAATAATCCCTTAGGGTTTGCACTCACCAGTTGTAAAAACAAATGTTAAATTCTTAGCTAACCTGTAATCAAATTATCCCTAAAGACTAGACAGATATGGTTATGGGTGTCTTGGAGTCTGGGCTGCAGTTACAGTGGAAGACATGGTGAGTGGATGAAGCTAAAGCAATAGAACAAAGAAGCAGAGATAAAGGATTTGCAATATCCTAAAACCAACTTTTTGTGGAGAATTATGCTAATAGAGGAAGGTAATCTTTATATGATAACCATGCCCTGGATTTAAGTCTAATGACAGCCACAAATTATTGGGATAGAACTGAAAAAATAGAAAAGAAAATCAAATCAGAAAAGTGATCCAAGGGCCAAAAGAAATCTTTACAGATCTTTTTCAAAGATTGATTGTAGTAGTAAATAGAATGGTACCATATTTAGATTCAAATAATAATTGAATCTCTGGCTCAAAAGCCAGAAAATGCTAACTCACAAAACAAAAGGATAATTAGGCCAGTAAAGACAAAGCAGCACCATTGGAGGATAAGATTACTGATATAATTAATATGGAATCTTACAATAATTATGATAATTGGGTAGAAGAGGTTATTTCTAGAAGTTTAATGAAAAATCAAAATATCAAATCTTACACTTGTAGAAAGCAAGGTCATGTAAAAAGAAACTGTAATGAAGATCAGAAACAATGTCATTGCTAAGAATAACTCCAACAAAATGCCACTCCCCTCTTGAATATTCAGAAAGTGTAACCAAGGCAGGCATTGAACCAAGGGTCAGGTGAGGTAACTTTTGCCTTTAGAAAATCCCTTTAAGGGCCTTTTTGCAGCATCCCCATTAAATCCAGTTCAGTCTATCCTGTCATCTCAGAAAGAATGTCTTCACAGAGCAATTAAAAACCTAAACTATTCTAGAAAAATCATACTACTCTAGACAATAAAAAGCTATAAAAAAAGAAGAACAAAGCCTTCAGAAAAAAAAAAAAACTATAAAATGAATATTTTGGCAAATTTCTATAAATGAACAAAGGCCAAAAGTAAAAACACGAATGAATAAAGATGTTGTCATTGAAGGTTTGGTAGACAGAGGAGTGGATGTAATAATAATTTTACCAGAATACTGGCATCTCAAGGAGGTAAATATTCAGCTTTTGAGAACTGGTAAAACAGAACATGTGATAGCTTGAATATATAGGACCAGAAGGACAAAGAAAAAAATTAAAGCCATATGTTGCTAACATTGCTATAAATTTATGGGATAAGATTTGTTAGAACAATGGAATACACTCCTCTAATCTCAGAAATGAATCATAAACTAACATATGTTTCTGGAAAAAAATATTAAAGGTATTGTGAGAAACAGCCACCAACCATTCGTGTTATATAAAAATAAGGCACAACAATTGCTGATCTTTCAAAGGCACCCACAGCCCTACCTTTAAAATGGTTAACAGATAAGCCTATATAGGTTCACCAATAGCCCTTAACAAAAGAGAAAGCACAGGCCTTAGAACAGCTGGTACAGGATCGGTTAAATGTTTAACATATTTAAGAATCAACCAGCCCTTGGAATTCTCCTGTATTTGTTATCAAAAAGAAATTTGGAAAAATGAATGCTAACAAACATTGGTAAACAACATGATTCAGTCAATGGACTTTCTACAATCTGAAATTCATTTGCCTTCTCTATTACCTAAAGAATGGCCTAGCACAGTTATTTACTTAAAGGATTGTTTCTTTACTATGCTTCTACAAGAAATGGACAAGGAAAATTCACCTTTACAGAGCTCACGTATAATAACTTTCAGAGTTACCAATAAAAGGTTCTTTCACAGAAAAAGTTAATTAGTCCCACACTGTGACAATATTTTGTATGACAGCTGTTAGAAGTGATATGTAAGTAATTCTCACAATCTATCATTTACCACTACATGGACAATATCTTATAGGCTGACTCAAATGTAGATACGTTAGAAAGAATGTTGGAAGATATGAAATTTTTTTTGCCTGCTTGAGGGTTACAATTTGCTCCTGAAAAAATACAAAGAGGAGATTCTATTAATTATTTAGAATATAAATAGGTCAACAAAATCTTAGATCCAAAAATGTAACAAATCAGGAGAGATTGATTATGAACTCTTAATGATTATTAAAAAATACTAGAAGACATTTTCAATAAATGGCCCACTATTGAGATAAAAAATCATGAATTAGATAATTTTTTCATATCCATAGATGGTGATAAGGACTTAAATAGTCCAAGATAGTTGTTAGCTGAAGCTGAGAGAGTTGGCTTTGGTGGAAAATAAATTACAGGATGCACATGTGGATCATATAGATCCAGACCTTAATTGCATTCTGGTTATTTTACACTCTAAGTATTCCCCTACAGAAATTTTAATGTAAAGAGAAAATTTTATATTTGAATGAATATTTCTACTACACAAACCAATTTAAAAGCTAAAGACATATGTGAAAATCATTTCTGATTTGACTTTTAAAGGAAAATTAAGGCTGTCAATTGACAGGAATGGACTCAGATGAAATTATTGTACCTTTAAGTAATGAAGAAATTGACCAATTATGAATAGAAAATGAACCTTGGAAAAGACCTTGCAGTAATTTTTGTGTGTGGGGAGATTAACAACAGAGATCCTCAAAGAAAAAATTTAATTTATAAACAAAATTAACTGGATTCTTCCTCATGTTGTATGGGGAGCCCCTACATTTTATACTGATGCAAACAAATCAAGAAAAGCAGGTTACAAATAAGAAAATTTAAGTAAAGTGGCTCAATGCCCTTATAATTCAGTCCAAAAGTCAGAAAAATGTGCTATTATAATGATATTAATGGAGTTTACAGAACCTCTTTACATAAACACTCTCAGTATACAGAAAGAATTGTTTTACACATTAAAACTTCTGACTTTATTTGATGAGTTAGAACTAACTTTATTATTTATCCTGTTACAAGAAATCATTAGAAAAAGATATTTTCCCTTCTATATAACACACATCTGATCCCATATGGGTCTCTCAGGTCCTCTAGCACAAGGTAATGATGACATTGATAAATTGTTAATAGGAAATGTGATAGAGGCTTCAGAATTTCATCAATAAACATACATCAATAGCAAAGATTAAAAAAAAAATTCTCCATCACTTGACAACAAGCCAAAGAAATTGTAAAAAGATGTCCCACCTGTTTCCTCTATAACCAAACTCCATTACTAGCAGAAAATAATCTTAAGTAGAAATGAAATTTGGCAGATGGATATGTTTCATTTTACAGAACTTGAAAAATTAAAATACGTACATCATACAATAGATATGTTTTTAAAATTTCAACCAACAAATGCTTTTTGTTCAGAAAAGGCTGATTCTGTAATCATACATTGCTAGAAGTTATGGATGTCATAGAAATACCTGTACAAATTAAGACTGACAATGATCCAGTATATGTCTATAGTAAAAGGAAACAGTTTTTTGCTCATTATAATATAAAGCATATTACAAGTATAAAACACAATCCTACAGGGCAAGCAGTCATAGGGCGATTAAATCAAATTCTAAAGTATATGCTAAATAAACAGAAAGGAGTAACAAAGGGCCTCAGAAATAGACTATATAATGCTTTACTCACTTTGAATTTTCTCAATGCTAATGAGAAAGGAACAACAGCTTGTGAAAGGCATTGGACTGTAGAAAAAACTACTGAGGTAAATCAGCCTGTCTACTTCGAAGATATGTTAACCTCAAAATAAAAACCAGGATATGTGCTACATTGGGAAAGAGGTTTCAGTTTTGTTTCTTCAGGTGAAAAAAAGTTATGGATATCATCAAAATTAATAAAGACTCAATTTGAACAAGAGAAACTTCTTGATAAGGAGAAATGATGGCTCATCTACTGATGTGACAATTATTTAACTTGTTAGAAAAACTCACCAAACAAGGGTCAAGGAAGGGTTTTATGTTTGTCTTTACAGAAAACTTGAAATATCCATCTTCAAGAAGTAAAAAGACCTTGGGCATCTAGACTTCTAAAGCAGAAGGGAAAGCTATCCATAAAAATTTTACAAGCAAATAAATATTGGACTCTACAAGATAAAAATCTCACTACCTAACATATATGAATTTCTAAGAAAACTTGAAGTCACACTTTCATTATAAACTAAAGCTGGCTTTGGAGCTGGAGTGTGGCTCTCTCCTACTCTAAACCCAGGCATGCTTGCTAAAGGAAAATGCAAACTTTCCATATTATATCATAAGAACCACCTGATATGGGACAGAAGAATAATTAAAATTAAGGGACCATTCTATTCCTGCTAATCTTATAGAAATGTTTATATCAAAATTTATAAGATTATACCTATACTTTAAACTTTGTCTTGATATTAATGATCATATAGAGTTCTAATTAATTATAGAAAAAAAAACCTTTATATAGTTCCCTGTACATTGTTTTGGGTTTGGGTCTCTTATTATTTTCTGCAGTGAACCATGATGATGCCTAACTGCAACCTTTGAAGTCTCCAAAAGGAAGATGGAACTCACAACAATTATTTCATATGGACTATGACAATGCCACTAGGCTGGCAAACATCAAACAGAGATCAGCTTTGGACTACTAACTGCTCAGGACAATTTTGAGATGGCTCACAAATTACTCTATCCAAGACTTGAGACAAGCCCAACATTTTCCCTTTATGCAGAGACCGGACAACAAATAATACAATTAACATTTTTTTTTCTTTTTTGAGATCTCCCTTAAGATGTCATCGCCCCAAGACAGCAAGAAGTATATTTAAAAACACAATGCTCACATTTACAAGAAGTTGGGTTGCAGATTTTTGATATTTCACTAAGTTATGAATAGGTGTCATTATTTATGATCATTGGTTATAGATTGTTATTGGTTATAGTTAGGAAAAATTCTGAACAAGAGAGATTATATTTACAGTTCTTGATTTAAAAAAAGAGAGAAAAGGAGGTACAGATAGGATAGGATAAAAGGGTAGATTATTGAATCTACTATTAAAAAACTATTACAAATTTTAAATATTTTACCTTAGATTGGATTTTTGTATATTGCATGCAAATTATATATATTGATACAGGTTGAGATTAATTTTTTTACTGTGCATATATATGTACTCCTGTTCAAGGCATTGTAGACATAATATTTATCTAACAATGTAATATAAATCGATAGTCTTTTAAAATTATTATTACCACTAATTAGGATATAAAGAAATGGTAGTTAGACATTACAATCAAACTTACTGTAGTATTACATGTAATTTCAAGGTCAAGCATTATCACATGAAAGAATGAGACTCAGCAATAGATCTCTGAAGAAATTGGAGATACTAGAGGGAATAAACACCACAGTCAAATCTTACCCAGCTGTCTTCTAGCTTCCTCAGCCTCGATTCTCTTGGAATGGCTTTTTCTGTGTTTGAATCCCATCTTAAGTAGTCTCTCAGTAATTAAGGCATGGCCCCACCACACCTGCTTGGGAGCCTGGAATTCCTTCTATAATCTGAAGTGACCTTGACTCAGTTAGGATTAAGGGTGTAGGTCACCACTCCCAGGATACTCCCTGTGCTAGGATTAAAGGTGTGAATCACCCCTCTCTGATCCTCCTAGACTGACTGTGGTTAGAGCTCTGGGACTTCTGGAGCTTTTACTAACCCCCCACATAGACTGTGGGTAGATTCCCTCTGATATCTCCAAAACTTCTGAAACTTTATTAAATTAAAAAAAAAGGTGATAGCCAACATAAGAAAAACAATATACAATAGGTACAATGATTATATACAATATATACAAACAATAAATGAGTAATGTCCAGTCCATTAACAATTGACAAGTCCAAGAAAATATTCATTAATTATCCTATTATTTTGATGTCTCTTAAACTTTTAAACTTTAACTTCAAAGTTTCTTTTCTAAAACTGTCATTAGAAAACTGTAACTATAACTATCTCATCTTCAATTACCTCAGAGACCCAAGAAGGAAATATTTACCTAAATAACTACGAAGTGCAAGCAACTTCCCAAAACTAGTAATGACAGAGATGATACCTATCTGCCTGGACAGTCACCCAAAGTTCCTTTATAACATTGGGGCATCCATCTTCAGCCTACAGGCCCAGAGTCTCTTTTCATTTCAGTGAAGCAGGAAATCTGCTCTGTCCCTTTTGGTGTAGTTCAGTCATTTCTCCTTGTGTCCTGTAGATTGAAGACTCTCTTCAAAGTTCTGTTCAACTTTCTTTTGCGATACTTGTTGTTTATTGGTCTTGTGCCAGTATTTAGCTTTAGATGAAGTTTACCACCACTTTTGACTGCATTCCCAAGCAACTCAACTCCAGGAAGATCCAGGCCCAGCATACCAGGGGCCGCTACCACCTCACACCAACCATGGGCCATCTCTGACAGTTTTCTCTGAAAAACAGGAACCTGAAGGACCATCTCAGCTTGTTCTGTCAAAGTTCAAAGGTCACTTTCTGAGGGAACCTTCATATCCAATTCAAATAGCACACTGTTAAGCAGTCAATACAGAGACAGGTTCTTGTCCAATGAATAACTGTTGCCACAAAGAAAGTAGATTCCATATGGAGTTTCTTCAATGCCCTTTTTTCTCTTGAAGTATATCGGGGCTGCCAGGAGCAGACCTGTCTCACTGTCCAGAAAAGTCTTTAAGTTCTAAAAATATTTTAAATGCCATATTCTATGGAACTCTGAAATTTTGGAAGAAGACCTGTTTATCTAAAATATATTTGTTTGACCTTGAAAACATATCTAACATGACTATGTCTGAATGTAATGTCTAACTACTGACTTGCATTGCTTTATATTCTAATTAATTGGAAATAAAAACTTTCATGGACTAGCAATTTTGATTTTAATGTTAGATAAACTGATTAAGTATACTACCTGAAACAAGCATAGAAATATTTGTACAATGACACAATTAATCTCAAAATGCACAATTTGTATACAGAAAACCAATGCAATATAAAATATTTAAAGCTAGTAAATCCTTTTAAAAGAAGATTCCATAATCTATCCTTATATCCTATATATCTGTATCCCCTTTTTCTTTATATTTTTTTAAACACAAATCTTGAATCTAATCGTTCTTGCTTAACTTTTTTCTAACCATAACCATGAATAATTTTTAACCAATTAACCAAAACAATGGCAATCATCCATAACCCATTGAACAACCAACACCAAACCACCCCACCACTTGGGAACCAAAACCAACCCACCCCATCACTTGAGAGTGTGGGCGCTGTGTTCTTAAATTTACTTTCTGTTGACTGGGGGCAATGGTGTCTTTTGGGAATCCTGAAAAGAAAAGTTTTGTTAAATGTCAAGTCCTGAATTAAGTAACTGTGTCATTTGTTGTACAGTCACTGCATAACAGGAAAGCACACAGCTTGTCTCAAGTCCTGGCCATAGTAGTCTGTGAAGCTGGTTCATCTCATCGAGCTGCTACAAAATTGTCATGAGCAGTTTGTAGTCCAAATCTGATCTTTGATTGGTGTTTGTCAGCCTAGTGGTTTTGTCAGAGTTCATGTGAAACCATCCTTTTGGGGCCCCAACTTCCTTTTGGATATTTCAGGTTCGCGATTAGGCCTTGTCCTGGATCACTGCAGGAAACTGATAAGAGACTAAAAACCAACACAATGTACAGGAAACTAAACATATAACAATTTATTGAGCATAGGATTAGTAACAATAGAATAGTCCCTTATTTTTTGTTATTCTTCTGTCCCATATCAGGTGCCTCTTCTGATATGATACAGAGATTTTTTTATTTTCCTTTAACAAGTATGCTTGAGTTTAGAGAAGGAGAGAGTCACATTCCAACTCTAAAGCCAGCTTTAAATTATAATTAAACTGGGACCTCAACTAATAAAAACTTTTGTAAAGGTTAAGTAATGAGATTTTACCCTATCAAGTATACTGGTACCAATAGTTACCATATTCATTTGTTTGCAAATTTTCCTGGATAGCTTCTTTTTTGCTTTAGATGTCTGGATGTCCAAGGCCTTTTAACTTCTTGAAGATGGGTATTTCCAGTTTCCTGTAAAGACAAGAACAGAAACCTGCCCCGACCCTTTGTTTTTTCTTACAACTGAAAGAAATGTAATATGGGTGGATAAGCTTTCAATTCTTAGTTTGATGAAGTGTCTCTGGTTCTGTTCGAGACTTTATTAATTTTGATGGTATCCATATCTTTTCCTCACCTGTGGAAATAAATGCAAAACCCCTTCCCCAACAGAGCACATACCCTGGCTTCCATTCAGAGGTTAGTACATCTTTGAAGTAAATAGGCTGATTTAGTTCAGCTGTCTTTTCTATGGTCCAATGCCTTTCAGCAGCTGTTGTTCCTTTGTTATTAGCATTGAGAAAATTCAAAGTTAACAAAGCATTATGTACTCTATCTCTGGGGGTCTTTGTTTTTCCTTTCTGTTTATTTAACATATCCTTTAAAGTTCAATTTGATCTCTCTATGACTGCTTGCCCTGTAGGTTTGTGTGGTATACCTGCAATATGCTTTATATTATAATAAGCAATAATTTTTTCATTTTAGTAGAGACATATGCTGAAGCATTTACACTCTTTATTTTTGCAAGTATTCCCATGATGGACATAGCTTCTAGCAAATGTGTGATTACAGAATCAGCCTTTTCTGAACTCAAAATAGTTGCCCATTGAAATCCTGAGAAAGTATCTATTGTATGGTGGACATATCTTAATTTCCCAAATTCTGTAAAATGAAATACATCCATCTGCCAGATTTCATTTCTATGTATACCTTTAGGATTAGTTCCTGCTGGCAATGGTGTTTGGTTATAGAAAGAACAGGTGGGACACCTTTTTACAATTTATTTGGCTTGTTCTCAAGTGATAGAGAAATCTTTTTTTTTTTAATCCTTTACGATTAACATAATGCTTTTTATGAAATTCTGAGGCCTCTAGTACATTTCCTATTAATAATTTATCAATTTCATCATTACCTTGTGCTAAAGGACCTGGCAGACTTGTATGGGATCAAATATGTGTTATATGGAAGGGATGATTTCTAGTCATGATTATTCCTTGTAACTGAATAAATAATAAAGTTAATTCTGATTCATTATTAGTAAAATCAGCTGTTTCAATATGTAGAACAACTCTTTCTGCATACTGAGAGTCAGTGACTATATAAAGTTGTTTTGTAAAGTCCATTAATACCATCACGATGGCATATAATTTTGACTTTTGAACAGAATTATAAGGGCTTTGAATCACTTTACTTAGATGTTCTGATTTGTAACCAGCCTTTCCTGATTTGTTTGCATCGGTATAAAATGTAGGAGCTCCGGAAATTGGTTTATCTCATACAATACAAGGGAGAATCCAATCAGTTTTCTTTATAAATTCAATTCTTTTGCTTTTAGGATATTTGTTGTTAATATCTCCCAAAAAATTACAGCAGGATGTTTGCCAAGGTTCACTTTCTACCCATAATTGGTCAATTTCTTCATTAGTTAAAGGTACAACAATTTCTGCTGGGTCTATTCCTGTCAATTGACAAAGCCATAATTTTCCTTTAAAAATAAGTTCAGAAATTTTTTCCACATATGTCTTTAACTTCTTGCTTGGTTTATGTGGAAGAAATATCCATTCAAATATAACATTTTCCCTTTGCATTAAAATTCCTGTAGGAGAATGCTTAGAGGGCAAGATAACTAGAATGCAATTGAGGTCTGGATCCACAGGATCCACATGTGCCTCTTGTAATTTTTTTTCCACCAAAGCCAGTTCTTTCTCAGCTTCAAGTGACAACTCTCTCAGACTGTTTAAGTCCTTGTCACCATTTAATGTTATAAGCAGATTATCTAGTTCATCATTTTTAAGTTCAATAGTCGGTTGTAAGTTGGCAATGTCTCCTAGTAGTCTTTGAAAATCATTAAGTGTCTTTAATCTATCTCTCCTGATCTGTACCTTTTGGGGTCTAATTTTTTGTTGACCTATTTTATATCCTAAATAATTAATGGAATCATCTCTTTGTATTTTTTCTGGGGCAATCTGTAATCCCCAAGCAGGCAAAATTCTTTTCATTTCTTCAAAAAGTTTTTCCAATGTATCAATATTTGAATCGGCCAACAAGATGTCATCCATATAATGATGAATTATAGATTGTGGGAATTTCTTGCATATTTGTTTTATTGGCTTTTGAACGAAATACTGGCACAGAGTAGGACTATTCAGCATTCCTTGAGGGAAGACCTTCCACTGGAATCTCTTTACAGGCTGAGAATTAGGCTGAGAATTATAAGTGGGCACTGTAAAGGCGAATTTTTCTTTGTCTTGTTCTTGTAAAGGTATTGTAAAAAAAAAAAACAAACAAACAAACAAACAAAAACAGTCTTTTAAATCAATAACTATAATAGGCCATTCTTTAGGTAACAGAGAAGGCAAAGGAATCCCAGATTGTAGAGAGCTCATTGGCTGGATCACCTTGTTTATTACCCTTAGGTCTGTTACCATTCTCCATTTTCCAGATTTCTTCTTAATAACAAATACAGGAGAATTCCAAGGGCTGGTTGATTCTTCTATATGCTGAGCATCTAACTGTTCCATACCACCTGCTCTAAGGCCTGCAATTTCTCTTTTGTTAGAGGCCATTGATGAACCCATATAGGCTTCTCTGTTAGCCATTTTAGAGGTAGTGCTGTGGGTGTTTTTGAAGATCAGCAGCTGTTTTGCCTTGTTTCTCTATAACCTGAATGGTCTGTGCGTGTTTCTCATAATATCTTCTGATATTTCTTCTGGAACCATGTGCTAGATCATGGCTTATTTCTGTATTTGGAGGAATATTAATCTGCGTGTTCCACTGTTGTGGTAAATCTCTTCCCCATAAACTTATAGCTATATCAGCCACATATGGCTTTAATATTCCTCTCTGTCCTTCTGGTCCTATACATTGAAGCCATCTTGCACTCTGTTTTACCTGGGATATTGACCCAATACCCAAAAACTGAACATTTACTTCCTGAAGGGGCCAACTTGGGTGCCATGACACAGGTGAAATTATGGATACATTTGTGCCCGTGTCCAATAAGCCTTCAATAATAACATCATTTATCTGTACTTTTAATTTTGGCCTTTGCTCATTGATAGAAGTTTGCCAAAATATTTGCTTTATATTTTTTTCCTGAATTTTTTTCTTTTTCTGTAAATTTTCTATTCTTCCAGTTAGTGTGTTTTTTAAAATAGGTTTTAACCTTTTTAATTGTTCTGGGAAGGTGCTTCCTCCACAATGGCAGTGTAAGACTGGATTGGACTTGATATGGGTGCTTTTGAAAGCCCCCTTGGGGTGTTTCCCAAAGGCAGAGAGTTACCTGACCTAGGGGTTTTTGAAAGCCCCCTAGGAGCATTTCTCAAGGGTAGAAAGTTCCCTTGTCTGTCTCTTGTTGACCTGCATTCATTAGTTCAATGTCTTCCTTTTCCACACCTTCTGCATATTCCAGAAGGGAGGGGTATTCTCTTGGGATTATTCCTACCAAAAGCATTGTTTCTCGGAATGCCTTGTTTATAATCTCTTTTAATGTGACCTTCCCTTCCACAATTATAACATTTAACATTTTAATTTTTTTTCTCATACCTCTTGAAATAAGCTCTCCTACCCAGTTATCATCACTGTCATAAGACTCCATATTAATTGTCTCACGAATCCAATCCTCCAAAGGTGCTGACCTTGCTTTTAAAGGTCTAAGTATTTTTCTACATTGTGCATTGGCATTCTCAAAAGCCAGTTATTCAATGATTATTCACCTGGCTTCTGAGTCCAGCACCACTCTGTTTACTGCTGTGGTTAATCTGTGCAAAAAATCTGTAAAAGTTTCTTTGGGACTTTGAATTATTTTTGTAAATGTTTCACTTTTTTTTTCCTATTTCTTCAATATGGTCCCAAGCATTTAAAGCTGCCATGCAACATAAATCCAGAAGATGGTCACTGTATAATGACTGCCTTTCAATATCAGCATAATTTCTTTCCCCAAGGAGTTGGTCTTGAGAGACTTCTATGCCTCTGGCTCTGTTTCTTTGTTCTATTGTTTTAGCCTCCTCCCTCCAACATGACTTGAATTGCATGAGCATCTCTGCCTCAATAATGGCTATAACCATATCCAACCAATCTTTAGGGGTGACCCGGTTACAGCATGACTAGGAGTTCAGCATTTGCTTAACAAATGGTGAATGCATCCCATATGATACAATTGCTTCCTTTACTCTCTGTAATTCTAATATTTTTACTGGAGCCCAGCTAGCTTCTTTTTCATCTTTTTCATCCTTCATTTTTTTTTAAAGGTTACTGGGTATAATAATGTTGCCTGTTTTTGTCTAATTTTAGATGACCTTGCTGAATTTGTTTCTTCATATTCCTCTGTTTGAATTTGAGCATCTTTGTGTTCTCTCTCAACAGGCTTTTTAAAGACATTTTTCTTTGGATTTACATTAGTCAACTTTTTCTGTGATATCAAACAATAAATATTCATAGTAAATAGTATGATAAACATTATGATATTTCCATCTATCTTATCTATGTTTTCCTTTACTGGTTTTAATATTAAATCATCTAAAGAGAGGTTACAGTATGACCAATCACCCTCCATTGCTTTAAACAAATTCCCTCTTTTTTAAAAAAATTGTGTTACTTACTGTTATTGTCCATTGATGATTGTGAAGTAGGGCAGCTACCTAGTGTGATAGCAACCCAAGGAGGGGTCCAAAAAGGAGAAAGAAACAACCCACCAGGAGAAAGAGGCCACTGTGTGAAAGACTTACCCAGATAAGGGTGAAACAGAAACACATGTGGCCTATCTATCTAAGGCTGGAGGCTAACCTGGAATGGAAAGCCTAGCTGCTAGTAATTACACCTCCAGCCATGTGTTGTTCTGGCTGGCAAGTGTGGTTTTTTGGGTAGGGAGAAGAGAAATTCATGCCCCAAAGTCTGACACCAATTATCACATGAAAGAATGAGACTCAGCAATAGATCTCTGAAGAAGTTGGAGATACTAGAGGTAATAAACACCAAGCAGGTGTGGTGGGGCCATGCCTTAATTACTGAGAGAATACTTAAGATGGGATTCAAACACAGAAAAAGCCATTCCAAGGGAATCAAGGCTGAGGAAGCTAGAAGACAGCTGGGTAAGATTTCACTCACCTGTGTTCCTTACATGTTGCTCCTTGGGTGGCTTGCTCAATTTTCCTTTGACTCCACCCTTCCTTTCCTACCTATTCTGATTCTTCTGCCTACCTTTTCTATGGTGCCTGTCAAGGGCCAAAACAGCTCTTTTATTTAAAGATTGAGATTCACAGCATACAGAAAGGCATTTCCACATCACTTTTGTTATTTGTAATTTTGCTATATTAAAATTGAAGCCTTTTTGACTAGACAGAAATGGGAGGTGATGTGGGAATGTCTTTCTGTATGCTGTGAATATCAATCTTTAAATAAAGGATCTATTTTGGCCCTGGTGAGTACCACAGAAGAAGTAGGTGAGGATTCAGAATAGGTAGGAAAAGAAGGGCGGAGTCAGAGACAGATCAAGCCATGTGCCCAAAGAAGAAGCATGTAAAGAACACAGGTGAGCCACGGGCCACATGGCAGTACAGATTAATGAAAATGAGTTGAGTTAAGATGAAAGAGCAAGCTAGCATTGTGCCTAAGCCATACGCCAAACAGCCTGAGATTAATATAAGTGTCTGAGGCAATTTGGGTACCTAAGCAGCAATGGGCTGCTAAGAGGTCTTGGACTGCATGCAGGACTTTGGGTCTGGACCCCTGGCCAGATGGGACCAAGAAACCTCATTGTAAAAGGGGACCTCACAAAATCATCAGCTGCAGCACTCAGGAGATCAGGTCCTGTGTCTTGCCTGGACACCACAGTTGAATTGACCTTGTAGATAGGGCTGTGAGTGAGCCAGCTCTGAGGGCTTTAGAGGAGCATAGCAGGTACTGCCTACCTCATCTGTGGTGTGCTGAAGGGAACAAGCAAAGATGGCCTCTTCACTTCCCCTATTGCTTCTAGATGATGAGGAAGCTGACTCTCCAGATGCAACACTTTGGAAAGCAGACTTTACACCTCATCTGGACAGCACAGCAGAGCTGACCTTGTTGATGGGGAGGCAGGTGAGCTGACCCTCTGAGAATGAGAGCTTGAGAGATCTGGGCCCACCTACCTCTCATCTCCCATATGGTGGCAACTGGGGGAATTGCCCTCCTCCCATCCCTTGCTGTCTGTGGCAGATGGGAGAGCTGACCATTAGATCCTAAGAGTAGGAGAGCTGCTCCTGTCCTTCACCAGCTGCAGCAGTTGGGAGATTAAGTCCTGCATCTCACCTGAGCAGCACAATAGAGCCAACCAACCCTGTTGGTGGAGGTGTGGGTGAGCCAGCCCCAAAGTTGTGAGTATGGGAGAGCTGTTCCAGTATTCATCTGTCATGTGGTGGTATGACCTCTCACCCCTTAGCACCTGCTATCTCTCACCCCTTAGCACCTGCTACCACTTTGGAAGGCATGCCCTGTTCCTCACCTGGGCTGAACATACAGTTGAACCTATTTGGCAGAGGTACAGGAAAGCTGGCCCTGTGGGTAGATGGAGTAGCTGGTCTCACCCCTCTAGTCTGTCTTGTGGTAGGGAAGTAGGGAAAGAAAGATGCTCTCCTCCTCTTGCCTTGGTCACCTGTGTTGAGTGAGAGAGCTGAGCCAATCCCCTATAAGCTGCAGAAGTCCTAAAAGTGGGTCCTGTTTCTTGCCTGGGCAGCACAGTAGAGCTGACCCTACTGACCAGGATGCAGGTGAATTGGAGAACATGAACATCTGTCATCTGCCATATGGTGCTATAGGTGGGAGATGTCCTCCCCCTCCCTCTTTACAGGCTAGGAGAGCTTGCCCTGAGGTCATAAAAGCAGGAGAACTATCCCCATCCTCCACCAGCTACAACACTCAGGAGAGTGGCCTTTACATTTTATCTGGGCAGCACAGTAGAGCTGTCACTGAGGGTCCTGGTGTGGGAGAGCAGGCCCTGAGAACATGAAAGTAGGAGAACTGGTCCCACCCCCTTGCTCATGTGGCAAGTGGTAAAACAGCTAGAGCAATGCTGAAGAGTTCACCCCAGATGGTAAGGACACAGAGAGCTGGCAGGCTTACCAACTCTGTAACTACCAAGACCCAGAAACAGGGTTCTGAATTGATCCACTCCAACATTCCCCCCATCTATGATTTGCTGGAGCATGTGAAAGGGCCAGTCCTACAGACCCAAAGCTGCAGTATCTCCACAACTCAGGACAACACCAGGATATCCAAGAGGAGTTCCAGTGAGGGCCTAGCACTGATAGTGAAGCAGAAACCAGAGGCCTTGAACCAGACCAATGATTCTTTTCAATTAACACGTGCAAGTGAAGATGTATGAACTAAAGGGTACACTGTGTGACCTACTGTGTCACGCTACACCTTCCATGATGAGATTTTTCCCTTTTTAAAAACAATTTTCTTTTCTTTATTCTTATCTCTTGAATTTTATTTGGGGGAGGGAGTTGCAAGGGCAGAGGGAAACGGGGAAATGAATGGAACTGAGAAGGATGATATGAAAGACAAAGAATAAATGAAAAGTTAAAAACATTCATTCTGGGCTATCTTTAGCCCCCTTAATACCAATCCTCCCAGCCTCTGTGCCTGACCTAACATCCCATGACTCACAGCGAAGACCTTTTGGAAATTGTTAACAAATGAGCTTCCACCAATTAAAAGACTAAGAATGTCACCAGTTAGCACCTGAAGCCTACAGCTGCTTTACTTTCCTCTTCACATCTACTTAATACCTCCATCAATGGACTTGGAAAGTGTCCTTACTTATTATTTTGCCTGGTCTGTCACTGTAAAAAGGTCCTCAGGTTCTTCCCACATTGAAAAATGTTTCTGTGGAACTAGAATCTGTTGGGCCCTGGTCAATCCATATTTGGCTCCATAACAAAGTATCTCTTGTCCCTTTTGTGGCTATGGTTTTACATTGACACACGGATGTCTGTATGTTTACTGTTTCTTTCACTTATCTATACATTTAAATTTAGTGCATATTACCTTTAAAAAACAAACAAATCCTATTTTGCTTCCTACTGTCTCATCCTAAAGTTCTTCTCAGCTGCCCCTAAGTCAAAATCTCTGGAAGACAACTCCAGAAGCTCACAGCAAGCAGTGGTGGATTATGCTCTCACTGCCAAACACATCGTTCTGTCTTCCATTGGGACAGAGCTGTATTCACAAGACACATTTACATAAAAGACTTGTAAGATCTTCGGTCTCTAACATGGAGCTAATGGAGCATACCATCTGTAGAAGTCAAAAATCTCTTCACATAAGGGTTATTTGGAGAAGCCACCCAAGAGAAGCCCTGGGAGATGCTACTGTGAGTAAAATTTCCATCCATTAAGGAAATCTCCACATACAAGTGAGTCTTCTCCTCTGTATGGGAAGAGCAGTACTCTACATGACTAGAAATTCTTATGTCTGTAGAAAAAGAAAAATGTACTCTTGTTTTTCTGCTTTCCGTGGGCAACACCTGAGTGGTATTTAAACCTGAAATGTGTAATTTTCTTTGAGATTCATTTCTCTGCTTTGTTACCTATGACAACGTAAGTTGTGTATCAATGGACGTCTACTCCTTTTCCATTCGTTCTGTGAAAAAGGAAATTACTCTCTCCCTGTAGATCACTATAATGGTACCAAGATGTCAGTCTTGAAGTCAAAATGCTCTCCAATATGAAGACATTTGAAAGCTATGACTATGTTAGATATATTTCAGGCTAGGTGGATCATTGTAACTACATGGAATTTATAATCTGGCCTACTCTTATAAGTGGGATTCACAAGGCTTCTCATATTTGATGATGGGAATCAGTTAATTTGATGTGTTCAATTGTAAGGTCCAAAGGAAATATGCAATATTCTCCTTTCTAAAAACTTCATTATGCTGTAGAAGCTGTCACAATAAAAATGAAGACTTTATCTATTCATCAGTTGTATGACATTTAGCTAGCTTTCATTTCCCCATCACTGTGAATACAGTGGTGCTGAACATGACTGAGCAAGTATCTATGCAGAAACTTCCCAAACAATATAGCTATTGACATTGCCCTTGTTTTTCTCCAAAACTTTGAAAGAAAGACCCTATTGCAAAGGGCACAATGCACTTTAGACAGAACTTGGAGGAATCAAGCTAAAACTGACCTGGAAACCTCTTAAGGAATGGCTCTCATACTTGTGGGAATGTGTTAAGTAAGCTGCCAAGGGAGAGAAGCAATTAGTATCCTACCCTGCTGTGGAGCCTGTGATCCACAACAATGCCTGAACTGGTAGGATGTCCACTGTAGTGCAATAGTGGATCTTTGATCTTGTGGTTAACCGATTATACTTCAGGCCAACTCAACAGGAGGAATTTCATGCTTTGTACTATAAAATAATGCATTGACTTAGAGACATGATAGACCTTAGGGGAAAACCTAATATCACCACTTTCCAATATAAATATAATTTCCAATTATAGCCTAAATTCTTATATTTATACCTACAGGTAAGTATAGTTCTATGATCTTGCAATAGTTAGAGACTATTACAGAGATCAACAACTGGTCAAGATATAGAAAATACAGGATTATGGAGCATCCGACCCCAACTACACAGCTGGGGCTTAGGGAACATCACAGAAGAGGAAGCAGAAGGACTGAAGAGGCAGAGTTCCAGGGCACTTGGTTGATAGACAGTGCCCTTTAGGCACTACAGGAAACAGTATGAGATCTCAACAATATGGTTGCCTAAGCAAGACCAGAATAGCGATATCACCAGCTGACTACAAATGTGGACAGTGAGCATTCCATATGGTTTTACTACTACATGAAAACCTGAGTATCTAAAAATCAAATTGAAAAAAAAAATTTAAAAAATCTTTCAGGTGGGTACAGTGGTATATGCTCTTAATCCCAGCACTTGGGAGGCAGAGGTGAACAGATCTCTGTGAGTTCAGGGCCAGCCTGCTCTACAGAGTAACTTTCAGGACAGCTAGAATCAGGGCTACAATAGTGACACCCTATATCAAGGAGAAAGAGAAAGGGGGGGGGGTGAGAGAAAGGGAGAAAGTGTCTTTTGTGTTAAACCTTCAAACACTAGAAAAGAAATAAAGCCAAGAAGTTATTAAGGGCTCTAAGTTCTTGGTTTTGTTCAGTAAAAATAACTATTACAAGAATAATTCTTCCAGAACCAGAACCTCACACAAAGGTCATGGTAGCAGGTACCTAGGAAGTAATTGTAACCTTCCTCTGAAATAGGTTTTAAGACTCTTATGTGAGAAGTGCTAGTCCACACCCAGGAAGGCAAACAGCCTTAGCCTTGAGGCAACCACAGATGTTCATGAGCTGGAGAAGAGAAAGAACTTCTGATGGGCTGGACTTACTCTTGGATGTGATGAAGCCATTGGAGCCATCACCCTGGAAAGAATTATAGGCCATCTCTTTGGTTTGGGTTGATGCATGGAATAAAGGCAACCTCTCTGAATATGGTTGGTTAATGAGAGTGTGGACTGCCAAAAGATAGGCTAGCTTCCTCTATTGCTGTGTGACATATTTCCTGAAAGACAGCCATTGTTCCCACAAATGAAATGATTAGACATAATGCTGTTGTCAGAATTCAATGTCAATGCATGCTCTTGAACTGCTGCTATTTAGAAAACACTCAGATTTAAGTATTTAGATATAACACTATAGAGAAGGGGGCAGGGAGATAATGAGTATGTTCTAAATAGGTAAATTCTGCTAAGTCTCCCCCACTTTATTACCTGAGGACACAGCGTTTTATGCTAAGCATACTTTAGCACCATTTATTTCTTATTCAGATAGAGCATAAAAAATATAGGTCTGCCCTATTTTTCTCTGTTCTTCTTTTATTGTGAAGACACTACCATCTTGTTGTAAAGCTTATTATATATATACTCATGTTTTGTTATAGGGCCTCAGAAATATGGTACTAAGTGAAAGAAGATGGCTGTGTTCCTCTGAACAAGCGACAGGCTGTGATCAGGCTCTAGCTGGACTCCTTTGTATATTGTCTATTCACCCTTGGCTCTCTGTATTCAATCTGACCTTGATTGGCCACACATCCAGAAGTAACACTACTAAGATAGCTTCACATGACATCTTTATGCTTGATGAACCAGTTCCATGCCTGCTTGTAGAATGACCCCTTTTAGGTGAGCTGAGTGAGAATTCTCCTTCTCTTGTTTCTATTGATAGTTTCTATCAACTAACTCCCTGATTCTGCTCATTTGTATAAATGATTTCCTATTGTTTTCATTATATTCAGAGCAAATTTCTATGACATTCTACCTATATTCATCACTCTTATTGGAAGTATAAGTTCTAAATGCATCTGACCTCAGGTAGGACCTTCATTCTTCTCTCAGAAATTTAATGAACATCTTTTAAAAAGATGGTTAACCTTCTTTAGAGTGAGATTACCCTTCCTCTTTGCATCATGGTGACTTAGAGTGTTATCACTGAATGTGCTGGCTAGTTTTATGCCAACTTGACAAGCTATAGTCATCCAAGAGAAAGGATCCTTGACTGAGAAATTGCCTCCATAAGATCAAGCTGTAGGCAAGCCTTTAGAGCATTTCTTAATAAGTAATTGATGTAAGAAGGCCTGACCCACTGTGGAAGGTGCCATTCCTGAGCTGATAGCCCCAAGTTCTACAAAAAGCAGGCTGGCTGAGCAAGCCATGAAATGTAAGCCAGTAAACATCACCCTCCATGGCCTCTCCATCGGCTCCTGGCTTCTGGTTCCTGCCTTATTTGAGTTCCTGTCCTGACTTCCTTTGATGATGGACAGTGACATGGAAGCATAAGATAAATAAGCTCTTTTCTTTCCAAGTTGCTTTATTCATGGTGTTTCATCACACCAAGTGACCCTAACTAGGACACCATGTCAATTGCAATTCTGCCAGGTGCCCCAGGAACCACCCTGAGTTGCTGAGTAACCTTTTCATTTAATAGCTTCAAAACTGAACAAAATTGTACATATGACTATTGTAGAGAATGTGATGTGACTCTTCTCTGAGAAGTCCACACCTATGTTCTTCTCTAGTATGCAGTATCTTGCTTTCCTTAGGAGAGGATGCCTCCCTCCTAAGGAAAAGTATCTTTAATAAGTACCAGCTCTGCTCCATACTGACTCATCTCAAAAATATTTTCTGTTTAAAGCCAAGGACCTCAATCTAGGTCTCTAGCATAGTAAGAACTGCAGTGGTTTGATAACTTACAAAAGAGATGAAAAACAAACAAATAGAGATCCACCAAAATCCACTTCTAGCAACCAACTTTTCACCATCTATGGTCCCTTCAAACAATGGTTCTCAACCTTCCTTATACTGTGACCCTTAATAAAGTTCCTCTGGTTGTGCTGAACCCTAGTCACAAAATTATTTTATTGCTACTTCATAACTATAATTTTGCTACTGTTATTAATCTTAATATAAAAATCTGATGATACACCCAAAGGGGTTATGACCCACAGGTTGAGAACCACTGCCTAAAAAGAGCCCCTTGAGGACTATAAATCAAAGAGCTAACTGCTCTCTTGAAATGCATCTGATCTCTGATATTGCTATGTTTTTGTATAAATTTCTTTTGCCATTTTGCATTCTATACATACTTCATTTCTTTGAGTAAAAACAAGAATTTGGAAACACTCAGTTCAAGCAGTGAGGCCTGGTAACTGAACTCCCCAGGCTGCTGTTATAGGTGGCAGTACAGAGGTGTGTCTCTAACCAAGACACAATTGACAGTAGGAGGTTTTCTTCAGCTACCCTCTGTAGTGGGTTTATGATGTTACATTGTAAATAATTGTCCTGCCTATGAGTTTAATAAGAAGCATTGATTGGCAAAAGGCAGACAGGAAGTGTAGGTGGGGCTACCAGACTAAGAAAACTCTGGGAACAGGAAGAACAGAACAGAAATGGCACAGAGACTCTAGAGTTGCCAGACAAGCTAGAAGATGCAGGGGACAACTATACTGCTCTGAGAAAAGGTACTGAGCCCCATGGATTAACAGGATAAGAATCATGAGTTAGTTTGAGTGTAAAGAGTTAGCAAGCTATATTCTTGGGCCTTAAGACAATTATCCTGAAATAATGTAAGCATCTGTGTGTCTCTGCAGGTCTGTGGGTCTAACCATTGAGGCTAGGCTCAAAAGTCCAGGCCAGAAACCTCTTACTACAATCTTCTTCCTAGCCTCTACCCCACTCTCTTTTTATACCTAAAGCTACAGCAATGCCCTAAGGACTTGGACTCAGTAAACCACTTTATCTTTGCCTTTCCACAGCATGAACATATGGAGACAGATTGCTAAAAGCCCAACTTAACTCTATCAACTGAAGACTTTCAATGTGTCTGGAGTAGCATGAGCTTCCAGACCATCCCCTCCACTAATTTGATGTCTAAGGGACTGTCACACCAGTGTGTCTCAGGGAACATTTGTTCCACCAAACCCAATTCAGATCACTAAGGTGGTAGGACATTTTATGTTGCATTGGGCTTCAAAACAGAGCTATGGAAGACCCTCCTGCTACAATTCTGTGTCACGTGATGCTGATAATTCTTATAAAGCAGACACACAGGACTCCAAAAAAGTATTCTCTAATGAAAACAATTAATATCTCTGAAGGAAGTATTGAAGTATTGGGCTGCTCTGGGGAAACTGAAAGTCGGTCATCTAATAAGATATTTCCTCTGCTAGCAGGACAGACTTTGTTCACAGTTCTTAGTTTCTCTGAGCTTCCCATGGCTTGTCACTGTCTCCCAGAACTCAACTCTAAGGAAAGGTCCTACACAAACTTTAGATTTCCAGCCCCTTTCACAGGAATTCTAGATATAAACTAATAGTTAAAAGGTAATTTTTCCTACTCACCTGATTCCTCACTGCAAACTTTTTACTTCCAATCATGGAACCTTCTAAGAGTCAAGTAATACATTTCATGTGCATGTGTGGCTAACCTGAGACCCTCTCTGAAGCTAGGAAGGCAGCCACTATGGTATTGTGAAAGTTGGAAGGAATTTCTGGTAAATATGAGACAGGTTAACAGAATGTGAGAAATATTGGGAAATTGCAAGCAAGATAGTCTGAGCAGTTTTGACCATAGGTGCATGTACCATTTCATTCCAATGAGAGTTACTATCTAGGATATAGGCACAAACATTGGGTACAACTCTATTCTCTGTAAGAGCCAAATCACTGAAGTGTGTAGCAGTGATAAGCCTACTTGTAGTCTTTGAAGATATGAAGATTCAGTGGAACATCTGTTAGGGAAGTCTGGTTCTAGATTTATGTCTCCCAGAGTTGACTAGAACATCTTTTACACAAGATGGCATAAATTTTTCTTTAATTTATAACATACTCCCAAACTGAAATTTGAATTTATATGTTAGTTTCTAAGATGCTTGATATCTGAACCTCCCAATCTTGGCCTACTGCAATTAACAATTGAATTTCTCATATACAGAGACATCTTTCAGGCTATCATATTGTGGTGGGGGGTGTAGGGTAGAATGAAGAAGTGAGATAATCAGTACATGAAAGAACTGTTAAAAAGACTAGAAATTCTTCCCTTATGGTGTATGACTGGTAAACATGCACACTATGTGAATGTTAAAAAGCCCAATCTTTTGAGAAACATTGAGCATTGAGTCTTTGACCTTTCTCTAGCGCTGGCCCATAAAGTGCCCTTTTCTCTTATGAACTGTGTTGTCTTCTGTTACTATCAATGCATCTATTTAATGTTTTATTTCAAGACCCCAAACCTGGAAAGCCCACTGAACCCTGATTCACACCTGGAACTATAGAGAAGGAACAAAACATATTCCTCTCGAAGCAAACAAGATCAGCCAAAGGGTGTTTTTGAGGATGCAGATGCCAAAGGAAGTTTCTCTTGACAGCACCAATAGAGCCCCTTCCATTGTGTGGGACACTTTAGCTGTTTCTTGATGGGATATTGCTCCATGACTAAATTATACCCACTATGGATAAGAACAAACATTCTATCTGCTGCACTCCAGGAAGCTTTTTCTAGGGCCTCAGATACAGTACTGCATGCATGACACATGCACCCTCCAAAATGCTTTGTAATGATTATATTGCTAGCAAGAAAAATCCACTGTACAAAAGTTACAGTTCATTAACAGGACAAGCCACAGACTCTGATAAATATTATACTGCTGATTAGGCTAAACACATCTTCAAAGAAATACCAGCTTAGTAACTGAAGGAGTCTAGTGTCACTACCAATGGGCTCCAAGTTTAACGATGCATCCTCTCCTTGCTAGGATTAATGTCATACCTAGGTGAGTGAAAGGAAGTAGAGGAGAAGCCTGTACAGCTTGCTTACTGTGGAACTAGGATTAAAATCTATTAACATATTCAATCCTTGAGACAATCCTAGAAAGAAGGTGTTAGGATGACTTCCAAGTTATACATGAGACAAGTTTAGAGAAGCTCGATACACAAAGATCACTCAGATGTAAGAGGCCCAAGAGAATGGATGGTTCCATGAAACCCATGGTTGCAGAGCCACATGCTTGCCAACAGGGTGATGGCCATGGTTGGGAACTTCTTCAGGAAGAATGAAACAACATACTTGTGACTATATAAGGCTTAGTTTTGTTTCATTTGTAAAATAATAAACATTTCAGTTCATTGTTCAAACAACCACACATTTCCAGAACTAGACAGAAAAGAGGCAGCTGATTGCAGAGGACCTTTAATCTCCTTCAATGCTTATCCCCTCCAGTTAATGTGTGTGGTGAGGCAAAGAAAAAGGAGGCATGGGGGCTGTCTTAGTTACTATTCTATTGCTGTGGAGACACCAGGACCAGGGATTCTGACAGAAATAATAATAATAATAATAATAATAATAATAAAAAATAATAAAGGGTCAATTGGGGACTCAGTTCCTGAGGGTAAGTCCATGAGCATCATGGTGCAAACAAGGCAGGCAGAGAGGGAGGGAGAGAAGAAGGGAGGGAGGGAGTGAGGGAGGGAGGTAGCAGGCAGGCATGGTGCTAGAGCAGTATCTGAGAGTTTACATTTAGATCCACAAACAGGAGACAGCGGGAGAACTAACTGGGAGTGTTAAGGGCTTTTGTTACAGCTCTTTAGAGCTCTTTTTTATTTCTGTGCTTCCCTGAACCACAAAGAGCTGATTTCTGGAATGTCAGAGGGAAAAACATAATTAAAGTTGAAATAACTTTTCATATGTAGTTATAAAATATAACAGTTGAAAGGATATGTATTTCACATTGTATGCAATCATTTCCCAAATTATATAAGATAATTGCAGCCCTTAACTGGGACAAAATTTAAACTCAATATTTTCTTATCGTTATTTTCATTAGCTACACAAAGTTCTCTTATGTAGCCACACCCCAGACCTAAATGCCCTTTAACTTTCAATATCCTGTCTCAGGGTCCCTTAGCTCATGGTTTGTAAATGTTCTGACATATATTAAACAAACAAACAAACATTACTGATTCCGGGTCCTTGAGTTTTGTATGTCACTATTTGATTGAATGCCCACATCCCCAACACAATGTAGCTTTATATTATATACTTAGCTCTTGCACGTCCCTGAGTTCTATCCTCAAGCACACACATATGTAAATAAATAAAATCTCAATGCTCCCACTAAGATGATGGTATATGGAGTAGGAATATAGAGAGACAACTGGGTGTTAAGGCATACTCCTCATGCTGGGATTAATGTCTGGCAAAGCAGAAAGAAGGCATAGGAGATCATCTGTAGGTCACATGCAGACATAACAAGGTTACCTCTACAACCCAAAAGTTAGTCTCCACCAAGCCCAACAAGGCTAACACACTGATACTGAACTTCTGGACCACTGAAGGATGGGAAATTCAGGTTTACTGCCCAAGCTTCCTGGTCCAGAAGGATTCACCACAGTAGCACAAGATGACCAGGGTAGAAATCCTGTTGACATTTTGTTTACTAGTAAGTATCAATTATAAAAAACAATTAGAAAAAAAAACCAAACAAATTTAAAGAGAAGGACTGACTAACAGACAGGTAGGTGTGTAAGCACAAAGTAAAAACACCCAAGCCCTGCTCAGCAGCTTTCTCCTACCCTCTTGTTTTACATTTCAGAGAAGAATATTTAACCAATGACAACAGTTTTTACTGATAATGCTGAATAGAAAATCATTTAGATTTGTAGTGTAATGGAGAACAAAATTCACTTGTGTAAAGAGAATAACCAACTAATCCATCCCCCCATGTCTTCTAGCATACTATCTCTAAAATAATGGTCAAAGAGTGTCTTAGAACATTTGTAAAGCCTTCGCATATAAATGTGATGTCTCAGGACAGACACTAGCTCAGATTTCCTTCAAAGGAGGGTGTCCTCACTGGTGTATTCTGGTCTTTTCTTTGGTCTACTCTATATCAACTTTTATTTTTCACCTCATTTCCATCTTGAATGTTCTCTTCTCACAAGGCCACCACTTCTGTAATGAAGCAGGCAAGAGACAGCAAGTAGACAAGGTGTATGCCCAAGAAGTACTCAGACCCGACCTTCCTCTAGTACTCAGACCTTACCTACCTCCAGTAAATTTCAGGTCAGCCCCAAGGAGAAATGGGTCACTTTAAGCAATATTCAACTCAATATGCACCTCACTGACTTTCCTTTTACTGTGTCAAGTTTCAAAATCTGTTTTCCATTCATATACCAGGTTGCTAAGCACCATTTTTAAATACATTGAATTATGGCCTGCAGTTTATGGCAACAATATTGGATCTAACTGCATCAAACACAGTGCAACTGTTATAATGAGACAGCTAACTCTTTCCATTTTCCTTAGAAAATTAATCTAAAATTGTTCCAATTCTTATATATTTGCAGAGGAATCCACGAAGCAGAGAAATTTTCTGATAATACTGGAAACTGCTTGATTAACTTTTTTTTTTTTCTATTGGGAGAAAGAGGCTGTGGAAAAAGCTAAGTATTTAATATAAAATTGTTCCAATTCTTATATATTCCTTTCACATATTAAAAACATACTTTTTCTTCAGCCATAAGATGTCTGCTACAATTGATTGTGCAGTTAGATTTATTGTTTACTATAATAAATATTTGGTATTTGTGTGAAATACTCTTATGAACAGCAGGAAATCAAGGGAAACATTACAATTTCCCCATAAATAATATCTATTAATTTTTAAAAAACTAATATATATTTCAAAGTGAAGGGGATTGGGCCATTCCATTCTATTTTTCATATAACTGTGGAGTCAGTAAAAAGTAGATATTCTTTGTCTAATGACCCAAATATGAAATTGTCATCACATCAAGCAAATGGCGATGAGTATAACTTCTCAATCTTCAGGTCCATACATGAACTCTCAGCAGAATTCCTCAAAGGAAAGCTTCACTGGTGCTTGTATTCTTCAAAGACCATTAAAGAGAGAGAGAGAGAGAGAGAGCCTGAGAGAGAGAGAGAGATTCCAGAGAGAGGACAAGGCACATAGAGACCTGCAAGACAGAGTGCAAGATCTGAGAAGGCACTGGTCCTGCTCACAAGTCCACACATGGGAGAAATTATATTCCTTTAAGAAAAAATACCAAGGCACCGAATTTCCATGTTTAAAGCCACATTGGAGATGAAAGCAAACACAATGACTTTGGGAGCCCACTGCTCACTTCCTCACAGTCTGACATCTCAAAGTACTAGGACAAGCATAGGGAGCTGAGTGTGATCCTCAGAACACACAGGAAAAGCCAGACATAGTGCCATGCATATAAATCACAGCACTAGGGTGTGGAGACCCAAGTGAACTGTGGGAGGTAGTAAGAGCCTGTCTCAACAAAACCAACAGATGGCTCCTAAAGAAGAATTGCCACATTTGATCTCTGGCCTCCAACACATGTGCACATATACATATTTAAAAGAATAAGAAAACCATCTTGGAATTGGACCAATAAATCTTCCTCTGTCTCTAAACTCCTCTTCTGAGTTTCTACCTACAAAACTTAGAGCAGGTGAACCTCAAAGAATATTCTAACAAGGAAAAAAAGGTAATTAAGCAGTTTCCACTATTATCAGAAAATTTCTCTGCTTCATGGATGCCTCTGCAAAGCTTGTCCTTCTGAGTGTAGTTACATTTCACTTAGCTACATCTTTCTGCTATTGATAAAGCATGGAACACATACAGTTACATGCAGGTGAGGAGGTGTATGAGGAATGTATGTGTGTATGCATGCTTTTGGAGATTAGAGGTCAATCTTGGGTGCTGTTCTTAAGATGTCACCCATCTCTTGTTACTGTAACGGGCCCAGCTAGCTAGCAGGCCTGGAGATTCCAACTGCTCTGCCTCTCCAAGACTATCAGTTATAACACAAGGCTTATGTATATGAATTCTAGGGATCAAACTCAGCATGTATAATGCTGTTCTAGGCAAAGCATGTTACTGACTGAGCTTTATCCACAGCCTCCTGCTCCCAACAGAAAAAACAATGTAAAAATTTGTTGTTACATTTTTATGTTTATGTGAACATCTGTACTCACCTGCCACAACATACATGTGAAGGTGAGAGAATAACTTGCAGAAATAGGTTCTCTTCCACCATGTAGCCTCCAGGAATCAAACTCGGAAGTTAGGTTTGGCAACAAGCAGCATTATCCACCAAGCAATCTTGCCAGTACAAAACCAAAATAACTTTTAATATTTGTTGTTTACCATGAAAAAACATGTAACACCATCTGTATTGACCTTATACCACAGGAAAGTGTCACCACCACCCTCATCAAAGAAGCTTCTATTTACAGCAAATGGAGATCATCACAGAAGACTTCAGCTGGACACAGTACAGAGAGCTGTAGGTCTTAGAGAGTCCAGCCCTAATGGAACATCTACAATACATCTCTGCACCTATGCCTCAGGGCACATAATAGAAGAGGGAGCAGGAAGACAGGAAGAGCCTGAGGATCAGGGAATCTGCTGTGAGACTGTTTCTGCTAGAAGTGGCCACCAAACAAGAACAGAGCAGTGACAAAATCAATAGGCATTCTGATGCAGAAGGTTAGAAATCTCTCCATGATCCCACCCACAGATAAAGCTTACCCTGGACTAATGACTGCTGAGAGAGGGAGGGTTTGGCTCTGCCACAGAAGAGCCACCTAGATGGTTATCTCATACAAAGCGCTCAGTCCTGAAACCATATATACACATACAACAAAACTGATTCAGCAGATTCATTCTCTCTCTCTCTCTCTCTCTCTCTCTCTCTCTCTCTCTCTCTCTCTCTCTCTGTGTGTGTGTGTGTGTGTAATAATTAAGGGAAAAGAGGTCATCAATTTAAGAGAGAGTGTAGAGGAATGCGAGAGATTGGAAGAACATCCACATGTGAGGGGCTGTAGGGAGGAAATATAAGGGTGGAGGTGATATAATTACATTTTAATTAAACCTATATTTAAAACATACATGTAATACCAATGTGTATGTATAGTAGACTTGGATATCTGATCTATCAAGTAGAATACATATATGAAAAATATCTTTGATTTTTGAGTTATCTTCAGTGTTATGAAAGCAGATCACTTTAATGCTTTTAAGTTGGCTTCATCACTTAAAATATTGCCTAAAAACAACACTCACTACTCTAAAATCCAAAACACAAACTCAGGATCTGCCTGATCTGCAACTCAGAACCTTGCAGCCATTAGTAATGACATGCTACATCACAGCATAGAAACTCTTATTTTATTTGAAATATTTATTTTCAAGACACTTTAAGTTTTTTTAGGTTTAAGTTATTTTATGGTTTAATGTCACAAGTGAAAAATAAAAAGTAAGATCATGATATAAACTTAATAGCAAACACATTAAATCTCAGCATTTGGAGGATAGATTGTGGTCCCAAATTCAGCCTGGGCTTTAGAACAAATACCTTGAACTGAAACAAACAAAAAATAAACATCCAAACAAAGGGAAGGAAGGGACCAGGAGGGAAAGGAAGGATGCCACATGTGGAAGATTATCACAAGAATGGCACATGACTGTAGAAGCATGGACCCCTCACTAGGACCCATGACACATTCAAAGCTGTCATGTATTCCTGCTTCATTTTGAATGTGTCTCCCTTGCTCTGGATTAGACTGTTACTCACCTCTGCCTACGCATACTGGTTATTCAAATATTATCTCTATAACAAACTCCCTTATTCCTTAAATGGCTGAAAGGGAGATGTGTCATTGTACCAGACCTACAATTGAATTTTAGTAACAGCAGAGCATCACTGAACAGACAACCTCTCCAAATGAAGTAAATTAAAAGTGATAGAGAGGCTTAAACCTACAACAGATGTAGCTATCTCCTGAGAAATAGCTTGTCCCCTTGAGCATGAGGCCCTTTTCAGGCTATCTTAAATAATCACAGTTGAGACAGTGTTTATCCAGATGACATCTTGCCCAGGACTGCTTAATTGTACTTATTTTTTTAACCTTTATTTTTCCTTTTTTAAACCAAACCGAAAATTCATCTAAGTTCTCTAAGACAAATTTGGGGTGACATAATCCCTCTATTTTCTTTTCCTCAATATGTTGATTAAATCTCCTCTCAGTGTTTCTTCTTTCCCATCTCTTTACTGGTGTTCTGGGACAAGTGGCCAAGCCTTGCCTGCCAGGGTTGCTGTAGCTGTGGTTTTGTCCTAAGACCTTGAGTAACAATCCCCAAAAGGGTGACATAGTAATTTTCTCCTCTTCAAAGGCTGAAAAAAATCTAGTTATCAAACAGTACACAAATAGTTTAAAAGAAATCTATCCAAACAGAGGTTATACAAGCCAAGCTTCAATTGTACACAAAAATTTACTCACAAGGAAAAACACTTTGTAGCACAGGAAACAAGGGGAAAAGTGACAAATGACTACTTATTCTCCACTTTTAGCACTGTTTGTTCTTCGAAATCCCTTCTCTGTACTCTATTATTAGAGAGTAGATCAGTAACATGGACAGGGAAACTAACGTCCTAAAGGTTATTTTGATCTTCAGATCACATTTAAGGAATAGCCATCATGTTGCAGTTAGTATAATTGTTATGATCTAATTTATGGCAAGTTGGGGAACATGCCAATGATAACAATCACGATGGATATTTAATTTGTGCTAAAATGTTTTTTGTTTTTGTTTTTTTTTATCGTGAAAACACATTAAATGTGTTTGGGTATCATGGCTTCCAAGTATATGCAAGCAGAACCAAAAGCATTAGTTGTGATATGAGGGGATCATGTAGCTTATCACAGTTGCGAGAAATAATCTTTCCAAGAGTGTAATTCTTCATGCAGTTGTCTCAGCACCCACTGTCTTCCCCCAACAACTATAATAAAAAACTACCTTAACATGTGGTAAAAACTGAATTTACCATTTCCTTGTTAGAATGTAGATGTGTCACGCTGCTGCGGTGAATCGCCCTACAATAATGCCTAAAGCGTAAACTGCAATGAACCCCCTCCCCTTAAGTTGCTCATCCCAGAAAAGAAACTAAGAGGATTACTGAAGTTAAAATGGGTAAAGGAAGATCATAAGCACTTCAACTGGGTCACTGCCACAGTGTAGACATGGTTTCAGTGTGATCCTCCCCTCCAAAGGTACATGTAGGATGAATTTGGTTCATAGATCCAATGTCTTAAGGTCACTGGAAGGACCAAAAATATGGTGCAAGTTAGAAGCATCTGATATCATGCCTAAAGACATGAGTTTGGGCCAGAGGCTTCATATGATGGAATGAGAGAAATTATCCTTCAATCTCTCCACACACACACACCATGGCACTCACACACAAATACATAAGTGTAAAAATAATTTAATGGGCTAAGGTGATTCTCATGGACCTTGAATAAAATCTCCACAGAGTGAGCGATTCCATAACCCAAGGGGCACAATGCTCAACAATGAATCTTAGCATATACTTCTTTCAGAGGGTGGAAAATTTAAAGGCCAGAACTGAGTCTAGGGCAAACTCATTAGGACTGTCAGGCCCTAGAATCTGACAATAAACCAAGAAATGTGGATAGCATAGAGATAGAGGTAGTCATTAAGGATAAAGACATTTCTTAGGTGGAGGTAAGCCAGTGATCCAGGGAAAAGACTGCAGGTCTTTATAAGTTAAGTAACACTACCTTCTCCAGCCTTTGTATATTGGAGCTTTTCAGAGGCATGCTGTTTTGTTACTTGTAGTCCAGGTTGGGTAGTGTCCTGTGAATCACTTCTTTCATACTTTGATGTGAATCCCTCTCCTCTCCATATTCCTAAGAGGAATGTCTGGTGGGTCAAGAGAGTTATGGCAGCTTTATCGCTTTCTCCATGAGTCTTCCTGAAAACAGAGGCTCCCACACTATGTCCCCATGCAAGAAAATCCTCCTGCTTCTCCAAGGCAGTTGTCACTAAAAGGTAGGCTGACTTGGGTCAGCAGAGGATGTCCTTATGAACAGCCTTCTCAGGTTGCCTAGGGCACCTGAGCTCAACCTCATTTCAGCCTGGCCATGCCTCCAAGAGTTAAGCAAGTGCTCCTCCCCAGGAGGCTATTCTTGGCCCACCCTTTGCCAGTCCTAAGCCTACAGGCCTTAAATGTCTCAGCACTGACTCAGAACTAGTTTTCATACACGACGACACCTGCAGCACCGTACATCATGCTGCCTGAAGTCCTGTTCTTAGAGTACCACTGGACCTTCAACAGTTCTCGGTTACAGCCTTCATCTCTCATTTTTCTGGATTCACATACCAGTTCAAGCACTAGATTGTATTCATGTTGTTCCTTCCATGCTTGTGCCTGCATTCTGGCTACTCACAGGGAAAATACCTTATCACAAGTTCCTCAACTACCACAGAGTTAGCCAATCAGCTTTAGTCATTGGCTCAGGTCTTTCCTGTGCACAAAGCTCCATTCAGTAGAGTTCTCTCAGCAGGTCTTCCTGTTCATTCAACCATCCCAAATCCTATTCTGCCAGAAAGCCTATTTCAGTGATAGTCTGACTGTTCCAAGACCGTCACAGCTGCACAGATCTACTGCGGATGATTCCCGTTGCACTTTATCAGGAACACCACTTCCAACACATTCTTTCCAGAAAGTATGACTGATTTCATAGCATTGAGTAAACAGATGACGGCTCTCATACTTGCTTCTTCATCCCTGAAGGTGGCACATTTGCTTGACAATCAACACTATTTCTAAATCTAGCATTTCGCTTAGATTCTTCTTCTAAAATCCCAAGTTACAAACAAAAGACAATGAGGCCCTGTATACAAGTCAGTGTACTCCAAAGGCAGGAGTAACATCTTCATATTACATAATTAGACAGAAAGATAGTCCTCAAAGTCAAAGAAGCTTCCTTTCCAAAGGGAATGTGTGATACTGCTCCACCCATAATGTTATCCTGGGAAAGACAGGAGAAGAAAGCTCTCCAATATCATCATTTTAAAATTATATTTATGAAATCCTGTAACACTGTGAATATAATAAAACCAGACAAAGAAGAATGAAACACTTGGTTGTTATTAACTTAATAAATGTGATTGTGTTGGTCACATAGCTGTTTTCCATAACTGCCACAAAATACCGATATAAGTCATCTTGAAAAGGAGCAATGATTATTTAGATTGTGACTTTTGCAGTTTGAGTCCAGGGTCAGTCAGCTCTTTAGTCAGTAGCCAGGCAGAACCTCATGTAGGAAAACAGATGATTGATGAGGGACAAGTGCTCAGCTCGTGGTGACAGAAAAGTGAAAGAAGAAATAGGCTGGAGTCCTAATATCCCCTTGGAGGGCATTGCTCAATGACTTAATTTCCTCTCACGAGAGAACCACATCTTCATCCTATTAACTTGTGGAGTAATTCATGATCTAAACTGTAGTGGACATACCATTGAGAAAGAAGAGAAAGGGCTTAGTCATCATTCAGCAAAGTGAGTAAGAGTTTACTGGAAGAGAGAACTGATTCATGACTCAGAGTTTAGGTCATGGCCAGAAAATGTGCAGTTTCTCTGCTGGAAGGCAATGTCATACCAAATATTTCCTAGAAAAATAGCTCAGAAGTTCTTTGTCTCTGAAAGGAAGAGGAAATTTAGTGAGCAATAATTAGTTGTGGAATGGATACACAGAACACACTGGAACCCTCTTAATGCACAGTGCAGAGGCATGGAAATGACTGAAACTGTCACTTCGAATCTTTTTCAATCTTAAATATGTGAACAATGGAATACTTTCACACCACAAATTATTTTATGTGGTGATTACTAGTTAGAGCAGTGAAGGGTCTTGCAATGAAAAGTCCTTTCAAGCTATTCTACTCACATTCAGGCTGGGAAACTGAGGCAGAGAGGATAAGAAATTGACTGGTGTCAACATTTTTAAAGATTATTTATTTCATTAGTCATTTAGTTAGTTAGTTAGTTGTGTGTTGTATGTATTGTTTATCTGCATATATCTCTGGATGCCTAAAGAGGGCATCAGATTCCATTATTCATGGTTGTGAGTCATGACATTGCTGCTGGAAAACTCAGGAGCTCTAGAAGAGCAACCAGTGCTCCTAACCACTGAGCCACCACTCCAGCCCGTCACCTTAGCTTTTAACATGATAGCTCCATAGTATTGCATAGGTATGTCAAGGTGGTGAATATCCACTTATTTGGTAATCCCTGGGGTCAAGAAAAGCTACAATTGGTATATGATCCCAAGAAGCAGTGAAGGATGCCTAACAGCCCTGAGAAGCTGAGGAGTCACGAGATGATCGTTCTGCTTAGAGGAAATGAAATCCAAGTTAGAACCTAAAAACTTGGTCAAAATAGGATTCTTTTTCCTTTGTTGTACTTCTCTCGGCATTAGGAAACATGGGTAACTTTCATGTTTACACTTCCAGTGGTGTATGGTAGGCTTCCTTGAGGATAACCACACAATGCTGGCAAACTCCCCAAGGTCTATGTACTTCAAACACAATTAACTGTCCCCAGCCTTGTGTCTGACTTTTGCTAGCCTAAGCTACCTCGGGGAGAATTGAAATAATAGTGAGACAGATTTAAAGTTTTAAGAAATATATAATTCTAGACACATTCTGGGATTCTTTCTAAAAGTCACTATTCTAAAGAAGAGATTTATGTAAAAATGCCCCATAACCTGGCATGAAGAGTAAAGCACGCTGTGCAGTGAAGAGACTTAGCACACACCCTAGTGGCCACTCACTGGAGTCAGCTGAACTTCCAGAGAGGTGATGAGGGCAATGCACAGATATCTTAACACTACCTGCATGCTCTGTGGTGCCTGCCCTGGCATGTGACCAGCCTAACAGGGATCACATTACTTTAAAACAGACAAACAGTGAAACAACCAACTTTCCATTCCCAGCAGTGTTCTAATGCCAATAACCATTCAGTTAATGAGATTACTATGTGGAGACTATCAATGATATGTTTTTAAAAGTCACAATACTGAAAGTGGTTATTAGGTGAATACTTTATTTTTTTATTTTTGAGAACTTTATACACATGTACTATATTTTCATCATTTCTACCCCTTCGTATCACCATTATAACTCCTTCCATATCCCTCTTTCTAACTCTCAATTTTTCTCTTCTGTAATTATTACATAATAATTATACACACAGAACTTACTGGGTTGATCTACTGTTGTTCATATGCACAGGTGTTTAGGGTTTAGGGCTGACCACTTGGGACTGAATGCATTATCGGTGGCTCATCTCTGCAGAAAACTAATGCTCCTACTCTCTGCAACCCTGAATTCCTATGGCCCTTCATCTAGAGAGAGTCCTTGTGAAATTTCTCTCATCCATGAGGCATGTCAGTGTATGCTGCTGTGATGCAGTTCTTTTATAGACAACCACATTACTGAAACTCCATGGGTGCAGCATCCCAGTTATTCTAGAGGACACTATCTCACACCAGGCATTCCGGTCCTGACTCTTACAGTCTTTCCTCCCCTTCCACAATATTCATTGAGTAGCAGCAGTAAGGGTTGAATTTATAAATGTACCAATTATGCTGCAATTGTGGATATAAGAATGAATATATTGACCATATTGTGTTAAGAAAACTGTAGTAGTAGATTCTTCTCCTGCCACATGTAGTCTAGTGTAGGCGGAGTTTACTTAGAAGGCACCAATACCAGATAGATATTTATTAAAATATAAACCAACACTCACGGTACAGGTAACAGATTACAGTAGCACCTGAACAGGGACTGGAGTCTGGAACGGTGGATGAGTGATGGATGGACGATGGATTCCGATCCTCTCTCCAACAGCCAGGAACCAGGAAGGAAGAGAGTGTCTCATGTTCCAGAAGCCCCTTTTCAATGGGCTTTCCCCGCCCCCTTCAGGGGCCCAGTACCCTGGATAAGTGTCTTTTGACCTTATCAGCTGACACCTGAATCCCACAACAGTCTAGGTTATAGTAGCAGGCATGAAGTCCACTCAGAGAGATGTTGGTTATTGTCTTAATTACTTTTCTATGGTTGTGAAGAGACACTAGGGCCAAAGCCACTTCTAAAAGAAAGCAGTTAGTTGGAGGTTACAGTTCCAGAGCATTAGAATCCATGACCATCATGGCAAAGAGTATGGTATTAGGCAGGCAGGCATGAGGTTAGCACAGTAGTTGAGACCTTACATCCTGTTTCACAAACAGGAAGCAGAGAGAAAGCTAACTGAGAATGGGGTGGGTTTGTGAAGGAGACATTGAGAACACTGGCCCTTGACTTCCCCTGTCTTTCCCCCCTCAGTCACTGTAGGAGAAACAGCATCCCCTCTCCAGCATGGAGTCTTGATATGTGCAGGCGGAGTTAGCGCATGAGATGAGAAAGAGCAGCTGTAGAGTGCAAGTTAGGTTCCAGAATTAGGAAAAACAAAAGTACAACTGGTAAGAACTGAGTGCAACAAAGTCTGAGGCACCATTTCTCTAACTTTGAAGTTTATGAGGACTGATCTTCCTGGAGATCTACACAGGAACAGGAGGAGCAGAGAAGGTAAACTAAGAAATATGATTTCCTCCTTCTACCTACAACTTTACCTGGCTATCCTCTGGCACTAGTGAGGTAGGTGTTCTCCACACAGTGATCTATCTCCACAGTGCCTTGGTAAACTCTACGTAGCCTGCTTGTGTGGTTAGCAAAGCCAGACTAAGCACCTGTAGTTAAGTGAAGAGGTGCATCCTAAAAGCTGTTTGACATAGGGTACCAGGGTTTCCATGGCATCTTGTCAGGGGCTTGTGCCTTATCTCACTACTTCAGGACCCCTGACTTCTCCATGCAAAGAGTTTCCAAAATGCCAAGTCTTAAGCAGATAGGGGGATCAGAGATGGAATTGGGAATGAACTAAGATATTCTAGGAAACAAAGAACAGAGAACTGCAAGTCTCAAACCAACACCTGCTGACCTTCCAGAGTCCTTCCTATGACATAAGGTCAGTGATGTCACTAGTAGAGACACAGGTGTCTTAGTTAGGGTTTCTATTGCTGTGAAGAGATAACCTCACCACAATAACTCTTACAAAGAAAAACTGTCATTGAGGTTGCCTTACTTACAGTTCCATTATGACCATGGTGGGGAACATGGCAGCATGTAGGTAGATGTGGTGCTGGAGCTAAGAGTATTCCTTGCAGGCAATGGGAAGTTGACTGAATCAAATTGTAGGAAGCTTGAGAAAAAAAGACCTCAAAGCCCCCCCCCCAACAGTGACATACTTCTTCAACAAGGCCACGCCTCCCACCTCCCAATAGTTCCATTCCTTTGGGGGGGGGCATTTTCTTTCAAACAAACCACAACACTAGGAGAGGAAGAAAACACTGGGGAAATCTGATAGATTAATAGGACTCTCACAGGGGCTGTTCCCTAGGAGGTGTCATCTGTATCCAAGACACAAGGTGCTATACACATCTTTCCCTAAAGTAGGTTCCAGAATCCCAGCTTCCCACATCCATGAGATCTATAGAGGGAACAGCTATTTCGCCGACCCTTGAGTCTAATACTTCACTAAGTTCTGTATTTTCTCTTCTGATTTGCCTATTGTCAGCTTCTTACACAGGCCCAAGCTATCAAATATTCAGAGAAAAGAATATAGTTAAAATGTATACTTATAACCTCTTTCAATTGCCTCAGCTCATTTCAGACTGAGACTCAAACATACACCTTAACAATACCAAAGTCTGATTTTTAAGAACTAAAGTACTGCTACATTTATCCACTAAACGGCCAATGACAGACTTTGCTGGGAATAAATGGAACATGGAAATTCTAACTTGGCTAACAGTAAGAAGTCAGCTCTGCATTCCCCAGTGACCAGCAACCAGCCAGAACCGAGAAGGGTCAGAACTGAAGCCAATAAAATGCTGTAAGATGAGGTTGTAGTAAAAGGCACCTAACATAAGACCTTTGGAAAACTAATTTCGCTCAATTTGTTCCTCTCATTTTATACACAACTGCTAAGCAAAGCTGAAGACTTGCACTGGTCTTAAAGATGCTAATGATGTATAATGATTCATTCTCGGTCCATGAGATCATACGGAACAATGGGATGGGCCAGGAAAAAAATCAGTAACAACCAAGGAAGCAACTAAGGAAATAACAAGGCCCATTACAGTCTCAAGAGTGGAAGTAAGGAAGCCAACCCTCTGTGTTAACTCCACAAGAGCAGTAAAGAGTAAAAGCTTTTTGTTCAGGGTCTGCTTTCTGTAAAAGATCAGCAGAACCTCCTGCCTAGATCATCAGAAGCCTCACCTGCCTTATCTGGAGTTGCCTGGTGCTTGCATAAGGCCCTTGGTTCAATTCCCAGTAACACAGGGGTGCAAGATGTTTGCATGGGTGTACATAGTAGCCAATTTGGTCTTTATATTTGTGATTTTTTTTTCTTACTTTAAAAAAATCAGAAAACCTCTGTTCGTGGTGACCAACTGTCTTCTGCCATGAGCTTTTCTCCCTGTGGATACCCTGTAGGGCTGGGTGTCTCCTCTGTGGAGAGTTCCTACTCAGATCATATAAGTTTATTGTACATTTGGTTCAAAATCTATTTGCTGGCAGGCCTATAGTATAAAAAAACAGCCTGAACAGAAACCAGCATCTTAAAAAATGTTAGGATGCAGGCATTTTCTATTTTCCAAGAATAATCTTGGCTGTCAGCCTGATTGGATCTGGAATGTAGGAGGCCTCTGGGCACACCTGTGAGGGAGTTTCTTTGCTATATTAGTTGATGTGGGAATATACATCCTAACGTATGTGGCAGCCAGGAGATAAGGAGGTTGGAAGGAAAAGCTTTTTCTCTCTCTCTGCCTTCATTACATCACTGGAAGGTCTTTTACGCTGTTACCGCAGCCTTCTTGGAGACTAGAAGTCAGTTTCTTCAGGCTTCTAATGTGGACAAACTGCCAGCTGCTCTGCGGGAATCTTTAGGTCTTCAGTGACAGATTGGGACTGCTGAGGCACAGACTGAGCAGCTATAGGATTCACAGTATCTCCAGTATAAAACAGATATTATTGGACTACTAAGATCATTACATGTCAGCCATGCTAATAAATCTTTTTACAATATATATTGATTCTATCTGTTCTGCTAATCCAGAGAATCCTAAGAAATAAATTCTTAGAATCAGAATTTAGCCTATAATGTATGCTTCCTTTATTTCTTCCTGCTAAATAGTCAGTGGACTGTAAACAAAGCCAAGATATTAATCTGATATTTATTCTGCTTAACAGGAGGCAACAAACTGAAAGCAGGGTGTCAGACCCTGATACCCAAAGCCTGATGACTAAGCTAATACACATACACAGCATGCCAAGGCCCTTGATTCCCATGGGGACATGATCACCACGCTCTGTGTCCCAAAGGTCCTATAGACACTTCTGTCTCTATAACCATTCTTTTCTCTCTAGGCCCTGGGAATGCATGCTACATGGAACGACACTGATTTGTTTTTTCTAGATTTGACCTTAGCTTGATAAAACACATTTTCCTTTTTTCCCCTAGGTTTGGTCACCACAGCCTTCTGTTTTGTGTCAAATAAAACTAAGAGCCTAGAGTTCACCCGTAGTCTGTGTCCCAGAAGCAATCTCTCCCAAGTTTCCATATCACCAGCAGTGCAAAATGCGAAGATGTCTAGATTCTACCATGACTTTTCCCGACTCCCTGTCCTTCACATCAGTCTATCCATTTCCTATTGGCACCCTCTTTTCCACATCCCCTCACATCTTTCTCTTTCTTCAATGTCAACTTATATTAGTCTGAACTTAGTTTTCTCATACAGAACCCCCTGCCCCATACTCAGCTCCATTACAGTTTGTCTCTCTTGGCATTGTGGGACAGTAGTTTAGTTGTACCCTGTTGGGGGTATCTCCTGAAGTGGCCCTTTCTAAATCCTAACCCCTGTAAAGCCCTTAATGCGGCAGCTCCACCCCAGAGGATATTTCAGTTTAGGCCCAAGACTTCAGCTCATAGTTTTCCCTCTCCTGAGACCACCCAGGAATGCTCTGCTCAGATTATACCTGAATCTATTAACTCTGTTGATCTGAGCAGAGCAGTGGCATTGGTCGCTACCTGGGGATTTAAACTTTTCATACCATGCACCTGCCTATGCTGGGAGAAAGCAAATTTCCAGGGAACAAGTCAGTCAAAAGCACGTATTTTTAAATGCTTCTTTAGAAAGCAAAGCAGATGCAGTTAGCCGAATAGCAAATAAGAGCTAAAACCCAATTTTCGTCCTGTCTTGTTTGTTTCTTCCAGTCTGTGTGGGTTTGGATTGGGACTTACTCCAGAGGGATACATGAAGAAGGCTTGTCTATCTGTGGAATGTGGAAGCCATTGAGGTATACTCTTCATAAACTATGGATGAACTCCAATGCTGGAGGCAGCTAAAAGGGGAAGGCAATGCAACCAGTTCAATAAAAAATTTAAAATGAAGTAAATATGAGGACTTAAACATCTTGTGGACAGGAAAAAAAAATAGAACACTCTGTGGGAAGTGTGTTAAGGGTCCAGTCCATCCCAAGGTTAACTGTATGCATGTGTGCATGTGCGCGCGTGCGTGCGTGTGTGCGTACGTGTGTGTGTGTGTGTGTGTGTGTGTGTGTGTGTGTGTGTGTGTGTGTGTTGCCTAACACATACTCAGCAGATACTTCACCACTGAGTTATACTTGCAGCTCCAAGCAAGACTAAAACTGTGTGGAGATTCAGCACATTACCCCTCACACGGGCAAAGGCAGCCTCATCTCACAAGTAGAGTGATACCTGCATCCACAAAGCCTAAAGGACCTATCATTTAGCTCATCTCTCCTGGTAACCGGGAATAACTGGGTTACTCTTTCTCCTTCTGGCAGAGCTTGGACAACCATACAAACATGGACATATGTAGTACACAAGTACACGCATGTATTCTTGACTTGTAGCCTCACAACAGAAATTTGCATACGATTCTATGGATTTTTAGCTGTCTGAAACTCCCTAAGGGAAGTGTGTATTTTAAGCCTGATATGGGACTGCCTTTCTGAATGCTGTGAATCTCAATCTTTAAATAAAGGAGCTGTTTTGGGCCATGACAGGCACCATAGAAGTAGAAGGAGGAATCAGAATAGGTAGGAGAAGCAGGGCAGAGTCAGAAGCAGACAGAGCTGAAGCCCAAAGGAGCAACATGGTAAGGAACACAGGTGAGCCACGGGCCACGTGGCAGACAGATTAATAGAAATGGGTTGATTTAAGATGTAAGAGCTAGCTAGCAATGTGCCTAAGCCATAGGCCAAACAGCATGAACTTAATATAAGCATCTGAGATTTCTGGGGGTCTGAGCGGCGGCGGCTGGCTGCTAAGGGGTCTGGCGCGGCAGGTCTGTGGGTCTCAGACCTCTGGATGCCCGGGACCAAAGAAACCGCATTACTACAAGGGAGGAGTCATGAGGCATCGTTCTGGCCCACTCATGGAGTTCTCTCTTTTATACGTGTGCATGACGTGTGATGCAAGTGAACACCACACAGCCATGGCAACTGTGCTCCCTCAGTAGCTGTGTCAGCTAACAGAGTTCACCTGCAGCCAGGGTTCCCTACTGGCAACTGCAGGAAGCTGCGAAATTATCATCCCCACTTATTTTGATTTTGTTTGAAGGAGGCAAAGACACCAAACTAGAAGCACAGGAAGCGGGAGGGGAGAATGGAAGAAAAGGGCAAATATAAACCAGTAAAAATCCTGAAGTCGGACATCTTTTTCTCGGTGCTGGAATCCCCACTGTCTTACTGGATATACTTGTCCCTGACATCAGGCCCTCTGTGTGAAATCAGGTTAACTCTGGCATTGAAATTTGTTCTAGACAACTCCTTTTTTGTTGTAATAAGAAGCAAATCCACTTTAAATAAATGCCACCTGGAATTAGAGGAATAAAACAGCTTTCTTGATCTCATAGCAAAAGTAAGTCTTATTACTCTGTGGTTGCTTTGTCACAATAATTTGGCCTTTTTTTTTTTTAAATCACCAATTATTCTTCTGTGCAAATTTACACAGAATTTGATGTTTATTTCTGTATGCCCCAAGCCCAAGACTGACCTTTGCTCTCCGAGAGTCACACTAGAGGGAAATAGCACAGGGACACCACAGCTGTTCCTGGAACATTTGAGTCTTTGCAAAGTCTCTTATGAAAATAACTTCCCTTTCACTTCATGAATCTGTTCAGGAGAGAAGCAGGGAGCTAACACCACAGATTTTAAGTGGCATACACATTTCCGCCATTTAGGTAAGCATGTCTTCATTAAATGACTTGAGACGGGAAAATCTCCCTTGAAGAGGTGCACCACCATTCCGCGGACTTGGTTTCTGAACTGCATAAAAAGGAGACCGTGAGCTGAACACAGCATTTGCTCTCCTCCCATGATGAACTACACCCTCAAACTATGAGCTCAAATAAACCCTTTCTCCCTGAAATTGCCTTTGTCAGGATGTTTTATCACAGCAAGAGTGGAGGTAACTAATGCAAATGCTAGCCTATTTGCATTTCCCTTTAAGAAAAAAGAGAGAAGAAATTTGGTATGCAGTGTAGAATCAAGAGCTCTTAATCCTTGGGGTGAATTCATATACAACTTGAGCAATGTCAAGATTCAACCTTTAACTCTGCCACTCAAACAGAGACCAAGACTGTACCTGTAGGAATGGAATGACCCATAGTAAGTTCTCTGATGTCACCCAATGAGGAGTCAGAGCAGACAGCAGTGAGTGTGGACATAAAGGGGTAGGATTTAATAGCTGAACTAACCCTTCATAAAAGAAACAAGTAAGTCCATGCACCAACATATCATCATGTGAAGTTTTCAAGAAAGAAAAAAAAAATCTTAAAAGTAGCCAGTGAGAAATAACACCCCATAATAGCTGGACTCAGGGCAAATGGCAGGACACTGCTCATTTAAACATGAATGCAGAAAGGAATCTGCAGGGGTCACGGAAAGTGCTGAAAGAAAAGACATCTCATGATGGTACCTCCTTGGTGTATTACTGTGGAGATTTAACAGGAAGAAAACAATAACAAAAGGCAGCTTGGAACTTCAGGCAAACAGGGAAGAACATGGGAGTGTGTAAGCATTAAGGCAGCACAGCTGATATTCCACCTTCTAATGAGCTTTGCAGTGATATCTTCTGTCTAAGAAGTGCTGAAATATTAGCAATTATCTTAACTGTAAGTGGTTGGGGCAAAACACCAAACACACATGCACTTAAAAGAAACTTACTCTTTTCTCCTTCTTCCCCTCCTTCTTTTTTGAGAGAAGGTCTCACTATGTAGCCCTTGCTATCCTGGAATTCACTCTATAGACCAGACTGGCCTCAAACTCATAGAGCATGCCATGAAAATATATTGATTTTAGGGATATAGAAGAGTTTCTGTGTTACTATCTTGTTAAGCAGATTTCAGATAAAAAATTACTAGTGATACAGTGGGAAAATTAAATAAAAATCAAATACTCATTTCAGGAGAAAAATAATCATCTCAAATAAACATGTCCCCAGTAACAGAGCATCAAATGAACCTTGAACTTGAAGCAGAGGTCCACAGATCCACACTGTGACTATGAACTCAACATACCCAAGAAAATGACACAACTGTTAAGTGGACAACCAAGGCCATAAACAAACCAACCAACTCAATTCAGTAAGAGCAACTGAGGGACAGAGAAACTGCTCAAAAAGTCGGTGATGTGTCTAACACCCAGGAAATACCCACCAAGACACTAAATAGTTGCATTCTAAACCTACAAAACTTAAAAGTAACTCAAAACCGCCAAATTTGTTCTACGATCACAATAAAATTAAGAGTTAAAAAAGACAAAATCAGTGGGAAAGAAATCTCCACTCATAGGGAAATTAGATAATGTGCTTCTGAATAAGCCAGCTATTAGAATCCGTCAAATGCAACATCTTATTTTGGTGCAGGGAACTGAATCTGGGGCCTCGTGCCTGCCATTAAGCTCTCCCAACAGTCCCCAAAGGACAGGTTAAACAAAGCAAGTCAAAGTGTACAACAGGCAACCAAAGGAGTGCCAGGAACAAGTGAATTGAACACTCTATCTTAGAAGAGGGAAAATGCCTCAAGTTAACAATTTCATCACCAAACTTGTAGTAGAAGAGCAAAATAAAATCAAGGCAATAGTATCAGATAAAATTTAATGGAAAGAAGAGTGAAATAATAGAGAAAAACACATTGCTTTCTCTGGCCCTCCAAGTACAATGAAAGAAGCCAGATGAGCATGACAAGGAACAGAGAAACAGACAAGGGGACTAGAGCAGAGGCACAAACATCCACTGTGCAGCATCAAGACAGAGGTTCTCAGCCTGTGGGTTGAGACCCTTCGTGGGTTCAAACACCCTTTCACAGGAGTAACATGTCAGATATCCTGTATATCAAATATTTATATTGCGATGTATAACAGTAACAAAATTGCAGTTATGAAGTAGCAATGAAAATTTTATGTCAACATCTGTCTGTGAGACCTGGCTAGGATTTGAGGACCCTAAAGAAGGGGGAAGACTATAGTCTAATGCTGCAGACAACCTTGCTCCAGTATCAATGGGCATTTATACACAAATGTAATAAAGAAAGCAATGATCCAAAGAAGGTTGTTTGAGTTTAGAAAAACATGATAAAAAAAAAAAAATGTAACTAAACATCTGTGAGCATGTGCTAAACACTAACAGAGCAGCCCTTGCCCAGAACTTTCTCAGGACAGACCAATTTAAACACAATTGCCTGGCATGGCCTTTAGATTATATTTGGGAAGACACAAAAGAGAAAGAGGGCCATGTCCATATTCAGGGTACACTGAGGCTACCACCCAGCATATCCTGTAACCAGATGGGGTTCTATGCTATGTTTAGACATCCAACAAGAATAAACATGTCTTATAAATTAAGCCCAAAAATTTGTCTCAGAAGGCATAACATCATGTTCAAGAGCGGTCCAGGGAACAAAATGCACTTGAGGTAAAAGGCCCAGTGCATTTTTTTTTTCCTGAAGCCTCTCTAAAAGTTCTCCAAGGCATCATTCACTATGCATTATTCTTTTGACTATGTTCCAACAGTTGGAGGTCACTACAACATGAAGAACTGCTAACAAGTAGCAGCATTAGGTAGGTTGAGAACCACTGTAGTAGGAGAAAAAGATAGAGCTGGAAAAAAATCAAACAAATTTGACACTATGAATTGAATCCTATATTTTCTCCAAAGGCACTAAAGTTTCAGTCACCAGCCTAGGAGCTATAGAAAGACAGCGGAACCTGTAAGAGGTGGGACCTAGGGAAGAAATCTGGGTCACTGGGAGCATGCCTTTGAAGGTATTGTGTGATATTTCATTTGTGTTCAGACAAAAATAAAGTTTGCTTGGAGTCAGAGGGCAGAGCTAGCCACTAATTAACCATAGAGGGCTTGAGGTCTGTACAGAGAGGAGACAGGAAGTGATAAGGCTACAGAGAGAAGATTTAGACCCTTTTGGTAGAGGAATGGAGAGGTAGGTAGTGGCTGTGGCTGATCCCCTGCTTTTCTGATCAGTTTTACACTTCAGAAGGAACTGTGGGGTCCCTGGGTCTCTTTCCTTTCCCTCTGTGTCTCCTGGCTGTGTTTGGAGCAATCAGATGCTTATGATAATGTATGCTCAGCTGCAACCCCAAGCAGCAGAGCCTGCAACCACAGCCCGAAGCCTATGAGCAATTGAGCCAAACTATTTTTCTTTAATAAAATCGTTCATCTCAAGATTTTTTTTTTAACCACAGTAATGAAAAGCTGGCCAATGAAGACGATTTCAAAGAAATAGATCAATGTCTCAAAATCTACAAACAAATAAAGAATTAACTGCATTATAGTCATCCTAAATATTCTAGGAACCATTAAAGACCTGGTTCTTTAAGAGTCTACCACACAAGCTTGGGTAGTGTCACTAGAGAATTCTACCAAGCAATATATGAATGAAAATTCCTGGGGGGCGGGTGGGAAGAGTAGTATACCTGGCATTGAGCCTTCTGCAAGGCTGATGATTAACTGATGATTATAGACAGCAATGAATAGCTAAACAGAACATCTCCAAAAGGCCATTTCAGAGGAATACTTATGTGCAAATGTATAGAGAATGGATATATTAAGCACGCATTAAACTCATTTGCTTGCTACATCAAATTCTTAGTTTGCAGAGGAGGGACAGAATAATGTGGAGTGGTGGAGAAAAGTTCGTTTGCTTAATATATCTTCACATTCTGCAAACTTATTTTTCCACTTGGAGTACATATTCACATGGTTCCTTAGAAACTCAAGCATTTGTCTTTTAAATAAGCCAAAGAAGAAAATAATACATGCTTCAGTAATCAAATAAAACATACTTCTACAGTTTTTTTTGAGATCCACAGCCATTTCAAATTACCTCCTTTCCCCCTTCAAAACAATACTTTAGTTAATTAAATCTGCAGTGTAGCAGAAGAAATCCCAGTGCCTAGTTTCCAATGAATACCTCTTCCTTTCTGTGCATGCTGAGCAGGCATCCCCATCACTCAGCACCTCTTCCTCCATTCTGTCACTCAGGGCCAGGGGCTAAACGGGAGCTGCATTGCAAAGCCTAATGTTTTGTTTTTGTTCCATGTTTTTCTTCCCAGTGTGTCTATGGCCTCGGGAGAGCAAGACAATGCTATTTCCTAGCATCCAGAAATAACACCAGGACTACATATGTATTAAAAAGAAAATAAAATATGTTTGGCATCTACTGGAAACTCTGCGTGATCATATTTTCTGACTGGCAGTAGGGAAAAGTTAAATTGCAGCTGTCATCTAAGAATATTGCAGAAAGTGGAGATGGTAAGCTAAAGGCGGCCACCACCCACGGTTCTTCTTAGGACTGTGAACCGATCACTCTTTATAGTAGAAGAGTCACAGAAGAACTTGTTCTCTCTAGCCGTGGTTTTAACTCTGCTCGAAGACAACAGGCTTCGCTGTCGTTTTAAACAATGGTTTTATTGTTTCTGAGCTAGCAGCAGTTCACTTAGCCAGGGCTGCTTATCAGGCCACTGAGCCACAGTCCTGCCCAGTAGGACCCCTTTCAAACACAGCAGATGCAGATTTAGCTCCTGCATTTCATGTCCAGGGAGCCACTTCACCAAAAACCTCTTTTGTTTGTTGAAAACCCTGAGTGAATGTCCAGGTGGGGAGTGTGTGAGTGTGGGTGTAGAGAAGGTTCTTATCTAACTAGCAGCAAATGTCTCCCGACACTGCCTGAAGTCCCCCCCTGTCCCTGCATTTAACTTGCATTCCAGCCACAACCCCATTCTAATTTCTTCTTCAAAGCAGCTAGAGAAGAGACTGTTGTTGTCTTTTATCATCAACAAAAGACTGCAATGTAAGATGCAAAGAAAATTGCAATTCCTCAAACTCAAAAAGGTTGTCCATATATCTAGAAATGAGCTCAAGATGGACTATAGAATTGCTGGCACTAAAATAAAAGCCAGCATTTCTCAGGAACCTGAGAAACCAGTTCCCCTCTGCCTAAAGGACTTTCCCTTACCTCTGACAGAAGGGACTTAAGGCTCCATTGACATATACCTGCAGCTGCATATCAAAACCCATGTCAGCCCCCAGGCCACTGGGCTCCTTAAGTCCCTGCTCACAAGATGTTATCACACATTTCAAAGCCCCCAAGCCATTCTTCTGACCCTTATTCTTCCCCCAGCCACTCATCCTTATAACCTGGCTGTTCTCACTATTCTTAGCTACAGCTATTCTCACTATACCCTCTCTGTCCTTTATTGTTGTGGCATATTTGTTTTCACAGTGAAGATGAGTCTTTGCCAAGGCATATTCTGATTGGTTTAATCAAAAGCAGAATGGCCAACAGCTAGGCAGAAAGACGTTAGGTGGGACTTTCAGGAGACAGACAGGACTCTAGGAAGAAGAAAGGCATAGTTGCCAAGCAGATAAAGAGGAAATAGTATGGACAGCAGGGAGATGTGACGATCTGTGTAGAAGATTGTAGCTTTAAAAATATGCGTTAATTTAAGCTACAAGAACTAGCTAAGAACAAGCCTCAGCTAAGGTCGATCTTTTAGAATTAATAATAAGTCTCTGTGTCATTATTTGTGGACTGGCAGTCCTGACGAAAAAGTATAACTGTGCTTATTCTCCATTTTCTCCTAGAGAAACCTGATCGTGTCCAGTCTGTTAGTTATGTTTGTGTTCAGTCTATTTCTTTTTATTTTTATTCATCTATCTATTTTATTTTTGAGATATATTTATTTATTTTTTTTTATTTTTGTGGCAGGTTGTCTTTGTGAAACTGGACACCCTAGCTATCCTGGGCCTCACTTTGTAGAGCAGACTGTCCTAGAACTCACAGAGATTCATCTGCCTTTGCCTCCCAAGTGCTGGAATTAAATACATATGCCATCACACCTGGCTTTAGTGTATTTCTTTATCTCTTTGCTCTGGACTCTTCCAGGTTTTTCTGGCTGTTCTCTCTCCCTCCCTTCCACCCACCCCAATATTTACAATAAAGCTCTTAACCATATCATGTAGCATTCATGCTGGCAGTTTCTTTATTGTGCCCCCTCACATACAGTCTTCCTCCCTTTTCTCTCTGCAATTCCTACTCTGCTACTCTTCACACTGGCTGTTTTATGGCCTTGTTTTAAATGATTAATATTGTTTACATACTCATACTCATAGATGAATAAATATATAAGCATAACCTATTGAGTCCATTAAATGTTGTTCATATGTGTGTGTTTTTAGTGTTGAGCACCTGTCACTGGCCAACCACTTAGGGGACTCATTGGGAAGACTGACTCTTCTACTCAGCAAATACATATGTGAATATGACCAGTGGATGAGATTCAGTTCCTTAGACAAAAACCTTTCCTTCCTTCCCAGCAAGTATAAAGGTATGGCCCAGGAAAAACTGTTGAGTCCCAGGCACAAGGTATTCACTTTGCTGGCTTCCACATTCCACAGGCAATTCTTTGTTTTTTGATTTGTTTTAACTATAAGTAGTTCCCTGATGTAGAGGAACTGCTATGCCACACGACTGTATTGTAGTTTGAGAAATCCATTGCCTTTATTCTTGCATGTACAGAACTACATGGAAAACTTGTGAAGTTTAGCTGTGAGACTGTCTTAACAATGAACTTATCGTCTAAAAATGGCCAAAAGTGACTTGGAGTACTGGACGGTTATTGGATTCAGTGCTGTTTATCCAACATGTACAGATATTAGCAGGTACTCAGAAAGTGTGTGTTTTATAAAGGAGTAATCATTTGTTACTGCTAAATTATATAAGACAAAAAGAATGCATATTTCCAGCAGTATGAGGCAAGCTAAAGCGAAAGGCTTACCTCACAGAGTGAGGCTTGTACATACGTGTGATAAACTAACATAAGACAAAAACTATGATAAATTCACCAAAAAAAAGAGGTATTTGAGTCTCTCTTCCAAACCTCGAGTGCTGTGGCTTTGAGCAGCTTCACTGGAATACAGGCTTCCTTCCCCTGCCTCTACGCCAACCTCTACCAACCCAAGTGCATGCATTAGAATACACTCTTTACACAGATCTCCCCTTAAAGAGGAGTCTACAGACAACTATAAAGTACAAGGGAGGTCAGATGAGACCTGTCTCCTGGCCCTTCCCCAAGGATTAAGTCTAGTCTAGAATGAGAGTGTGGAGGACTTGTTTTGAATGTCGAGGGGAGTGTTCATCTACTCTCTCTATATGCAGTATTCCTTCATTCCATGTCCATGGTGGGAAATGGGTAAATGAGGGCTTTTCCATCATGCACAGCAGGTTTCTGATGGAAAGATCCCTTAAACAGAATAGGTAAAGTTAAATAGGACAAAGTCTAGTGGCCTTCTGTGTAGTAAAATCACTAGAGTTAAAAAGAATGTTTCATATACTTCAAAATAGATAGAAAATAGTTTTTCTCTCTTCAAAAAGTTATAAATGTTATGTGTGCAATGGTATACTAATTACCCTAATCTATTTATGCTATAGTGTGTATGTGTATATAGATACAACTTTGCACACCAGAAGCATGTAGAATGATTTGTTTCTATAATAAATAAGTTTTAAAATATTGGGAGACCCTAGACATTATATTGAGATATTTATTCACTAAATATGGTAGTTTCAATGCTTAAAGATTCCAGGCCCTAACTGCATGTAGTAGTTTGAAAGAAAATGGCCCCCCAAGGGAGTGTCACTATTAGGAAGTGTGGCCTTGTTGGAATAGGTGTGTCCTTGTTGGAGGAAGTGTGTCACTGTGGAGGTGAACTTTGACTTCTTATATATGCTCAAGATACCACCCAGTGTCTCAGCCTACTTCCTGTTGCCTGTAAATTAACATGTAGCAGCACCATGTCTGCCTGCATGCTACTATGTCCTACCATAATGATAATGGAGTTAATCTCTGAAATATTTTTAAAAAAAAGTGAGCCATCCCAATTAAATCTTCTCCTTTATAAGAGTTGTCAGGGTCATGGTGTCTCTTCAAAGCAATAGAAACCCTAAGTAAGACACTGCCCTTTACCTTATAAAACTGAATTCTGGTAAATACCAGAACAGTCTGATAAATGTAAGTGGCAGCCAGTGAGAGGCTCTGGAACACTAACCATGAACAAGCCTGGGTTAGGCATGGTTGACTGGTTCACCTCTGAAATTCTGACTAAATATAACATAGATAATTTCCATGGCCACAAAGACGTGTGTACAAGCAGTCACAAAAGTGGACGTGGAGAAATCTTAGCCAGCTCTGAGGAGGACCACAGAAAAATAGAAGAACAAGAGGAAATAAGGTTTGGGGTTTGCACACATTAGTGTTAGAATTAGCCATAGTTTAAAATATACATACACCCAGTGGACATACAGGCTTGGTTTAGGAATAGGATCTGAAGTGGAATAAAGCTGAGGGAGGTCAATGATGACATAATTCAGCATTGCACTTAAAGCAATAAACTTGGTACTGTGAAAGGAGCAGGGTCCAGCTCAGCACAGGGCAGAGAGGCATGAGATTTCAGAAAAACAGCATTTTTGTGGATGTACAGAACCACTTCCAGGTGAAAACCCAAGGCTTTAGAGCAATCAAGAGTGACAATCTATATGAAATTTCTAGTTGCTCTTTCTATTTTGTGTCCCTATTTGTCTCCCCTCAGCCATTACCTATGTATTCCCTGTTGTTAGAGTCATAACCCAAGCAGTCATCTGGACTTATGTTAAACAACTTCCGTTAAGCTTTGCTACGCTTCTTCAGAAGTGTGTGTGGATGATAGATGGAACATCTGCTGACCACTACTGTTCCCAGAACCAGACCAACTTTTCAGTGAGCTCCAGGATAGGAAAGCAAGTGCAATATTAACATTTCCAGTGGAAGTTCGAGGCCATAATATTGAGCAATCAGGCAGGATGCCAAGGTGGACAGTCTGACCACCTTAACACAAGGAACATGCAAATGTGAGGTTGAGGTGCATGAAACAGTAATTTAGGTATTCTATAGCACAGAGAGAACACTGAGACTGACAATTAAGTGAATCTTTCAAAATATCAGAAAGAGAATAGCATTGTTTCCATACCAAAGAAACAAAACACTTCTGAAGAGAAAGATGTACAAGTTACATGGTTGTATGTCATACACAGTACACACACATAGTGAAATGTCACTAAGTGATCCATAAATGTATACAATTTCTATATGTTAAGTAAAAAAAAATAAATTTAGCTCAGCATGATGGTGCACACCTTTAGTCCGAGAACTCCAGAAGCAGAGGCAGAGGCAGGCAGATCTCTAAGTTTCAGGACAGCCAGGGATACAAGGTGAGACTCTGTCTCAAAAAAAAAAGAAAAAAAAAAGAAAAGAAAGAACAAAAGAATTAAGGAAGGAAGGAAGAAAAGAAAAGAAAAGAAAAGAAAAAGAAAAAGAAGAATTCTATTACAAGACAGAAATTCTTTGATGCCAGAGACATGTTCATCTGCAGCTCTGAGAAGATGAACCATGGGTACAGTCTGGAATCACAGGAGAAACACAGTGATTTTATGCCCAGGAGGCAGAAATGGGACTGTCTCCACCACTTACATCACTTCAGTTATTTTTCCAAAGCCCTCTTTTCTTGTGCGCGGTCTTTTCTACCAGTGCATTAGACACATATGTTAACAAGCCAGAAACAAGACTTAATTTCTGAAGATACAATATAAATAAGCAGGCCCTCATGGGGAAATAGGACCCTGGAATGCTAGGGCAGCTTCTCCTCCTTCTCCTCCTCCTCTTCCTCCTCCTCCTTCTCCTCCTCCTATTCCTCCTCCTCCTTCTCCTCCTCCTCCTTCTCCTTCTCCTCCTCCTCCTCTTCTTCTTCCTCCTCTTGTTATATTCCAGAAGTGGGTGGATACAGAACATTTTCAAACTAGATAGGATTTATTCAGAGATCACTTGCTTAAAATTGGCATGAACTGCCAGAAACTAAAGCCTGAATTTCCTAGAGGCAGAATGAGCATCAAGGAAGGAAAATTCATCTCAAAACAGCACAATTTTTATGCAAGGAAGTTATTAGATTGAATGTAAATACTTCAAAACTTGGGGCACTTTTAACCATAAAATGGCACAAGCCAAGTTACCTTGCTTTAAACACAACAATTGTGCTGTGTTTGTTGGATGCATGAGTGTGGTATGGGTGTGCAAGGGAAATCGTTACAACCTGATTTTTCAAAGAAAAGAAACAGTAGTCTGTCCTTAGATTGTTATGGTAGACTGTAGTGGGTAGTTTTCACTACCAATGTGACAACTGGAAATCACGGAGAAGAAAGTCTTAATGATAAATTATCTGGTCACATTGGTCTGTGGATATGTTTATAAAGGATTGTCTTAACTTTAATTAATGGGGAAGACCAGGCCACTGTGGACAGCACCACTCAGCATGGGGTCCTGAACAGTATAAAATCCTATCTTTAAAAAGAAAATACAACAAACAACAAAGAAAAAGAAAAAAGATGAAAAGAAACATTCACACTTCATGCATAATATATAACATGCACATATGTGCATAAACATATAAATACAGCCTGCTGAGTCTGGACTCCTCTGATCAACAACTCAAAAAGGGTTATTTCTCATGTCTGGTACTGGGGGTTTTATTAGACAGTCTATGGCTCTTGTAAGGAGTATTGTCAGCCCCAGTGGCTTAGCTTCATTTTAAACTATTTATATATAAGCACACACTTAAATGCGTTATATGTAACTTGGGGTACATAAAAGGCAATTAGGATTCCTTATGGGTTTTCAAACATCCTTATTGTTATTTTCCCTCCTTCCCATTCTTCCACTCCTGCAAGGTTTTAAATATACTAAAATTCCTGAGTGGCTGGGGGTCATCCCAGCGGCAGTGCATTGCAGAAAAGTCAAGCAGGGATGGCTGATGCAGACAAAAGGAAACCCTTATCCCAGGCTAGCAGGAATACAAAGTTGTAGGGGTATTGTGTTGTTTCATGGTAAATAATTGTCCCATCCACTGGTTTAATAAAAAGTGCTGATTGGCCAAAGGCAGACAGGAAATGTGGGCAGGGCTACCAGACTAAAAACTCTGAGAACAGGAAGCACAGAGCAGAACGCCAGTGAGAAGCTGGAAGAAGCCGAGGACGACTATGCTGCTCTAAAGAAAGGTACCGAGCCACATGGCTGAACAGGAAGAATCATGGGTTAGATGAAGGGTAGAGAGCTAGCAAGTGATATGCCTAGGCCTGAGGCCGATCAGCCTAAAACTATAGTAAGCCTCTGCATGTCTTTGTGGGACTGTGGGACTGCAGTACTGCAGGTCTGTGGGTCATAAACCTTGAGGTTAGGCCCAAAAGTCAAGGCCAGAAACCTCATACTACACAAAGTGGTTCAGCTATATGGAAATCAGTATTGAGAGCCATCAAAAAGAACTGAAAATAGCATGCGACCTAACTACACCAATTCTTGCCATTTACCCAAGAACCCCATTTCAAAATATCAGAGGTCTTTCACAGCAATGTGATTGCAGTACTGTTCACAACAGCTAGTAGGTTTCTAAACAAAGCGATGGACAAAGAAGTTATGGCATATTTGCATTCTGAGCTCTTTTCAGTTATAAAGAACAAAGTTATGTAACTCACAAGAAAATGTATACAACTGGAAATACTCATATTAAGTAAACTAAGTCAGGCCCAGAAAGACATTCATTTATCATTATTAGAATACAGACACACACACACACACACACACACACACACACACACACACACACACACACACACACACACCATGTCTCAGTGAATAAAGGGGACTAACAGGAGAGGGAAGGGCAGGAAAGGGAGAAGTAGGTGGGTTTAAGGTGGGCTGTGCTCAAAATATATATTATACTTGTATTAAAAAATGGCGTTACATAATCCAGTGCTATGAACAATGAAAAACTTAGAGCCAGGCTATTTTAAAAGGCAGCTGAGACTACTACATAACAAATTAGCTCTCTTTCCATGCAATTAAAGACTTGACCTAGGCATGACTCACAGACACTCTCTGCTTTGTCATGCTTTGGTCAGGCTCCTACTGTCCTGGGACGATCTGTGTGCCCTCACTTGACCATTTGTGTGATTTTGGTGTTTGTATCTTCCTAAAACTCACACTGAAACTAAATCCTCTATGCAGTGGAGACAGACATTAATGGCATTGGAAAGTTTGGTGACTTTCCACCTTGTACCGATGGCTCAGGTGACCTTACCAAAGTATCTAAGAGATACCTTACAGTGCTCCTGCTTTACCCATGGTGCATCTTGGAACCTGAGACCACAAAGATCTCACCAGACTACAAACCCACAGCGCCCCGACCTTGAACTTCTAGTTTCTGAACAGTAAAAACCAATATTTTCTTCACAACGAACATTTATTTTTTAAAAAAATATTTTTTCTTTTATTGAAAATATATTCTTGGGCTGAAAAGATGGCTCATGGTTAAGGTCACTGGCTGCTCATCCAGAGGAGCTAGGTTCAATTCCCAGCACCCATACAGCAGCTCACAATTGTCTGTAACTCCAGTTCCGGGAGATATGACACACTCTCCTAGATTATATACAAGCAAAATACCAGTGCCCAGGAAATGAAAAAGGAAGAATGTGAAGGAGACCGGGAGGGAGGGAGGAAAAGAAGGAAGAAAGAAAAATAAGATTCTCTTCTCATATATACATCCTGACTGAAGTCTCTTCTCTGTCTATGCACTCAACCCATCCCCACCTCCATCTCTCCCCTCCAGATCCACTTCTTTTCTGTCTCTCATTAGCAAAGAACAAACATGACACAATAAAATATAAGAAGATGAAGAAAAAACTATCCTATGAATGTTGGACATGGCATCCGGCAGGGAAAAACGAGTGCCAAGAGCAGACCAAAAAATCAGAGACTCATTTGTTCTCATAGTCACGACTCTTAAAAGATACTAAGCTAATAGCTATAATCTATGCACAGAGAACTTGGCTCAGAGTGATGTAGGCCCCGTGCTTGCTGCTTCCGTCTATGTAGGTCCATATGCACCTTGCTTAGTTGATTCAGAGGGTTCTCCTGGTGTCCTCCATGCCCTCTGACTTTTCCAATCTTTCCATCTCTTCTACTGGGGCATTTTCTGAGTTCTGAAGAGAGAATTTGAGAGAGACCACCCATATCTAACACTGCGGGGGGGGGGGGTAGGCTTTAATAATTTAACTAAGGAGAAACTCTGCCTCTAATAGTACTCTAAGTTCAGTAGTGCACTAACCGGAATGGATAATAGGACTGTGAGAAGGAAAATTTTGTACCATAGGTGAAATTTAGGTTTACTGAAAAAGTTTCAGATGCTTTATCACCAAGAATGAACTTCAATCAGGCTCCACCCCCACACCACCCTACCCCTGCAAAAAAAAAGACAACCTCTACTTACAACTGGCCATTAGGTTTATCCTCATATCAAAAGGAAGGGAAGGAGGGAGGGAGGGAAGAAGGAAGGGAGCAAGGAAGTAAGGAGGGAGGGAGGGAGGAAGGGGAAAAAACCCTTTAAGGTGCAGTTCAAGGGGTCTGGCTATGCAGAAGTTCCCTGAGCTCTTATTGGTAAAGCATAATTGGGCTATGAGGACAAGGTGAACCTGAGTAACAATGATTATACAAGAACAACACTGTTGTATGTAAAAATAAAGAAATATTTCTGGTGTGGTGGTCTGAATGAAAATGGCCCCATAGGCTCACAGGGAATGCCCCTATTGGGTGTGGCCTTGTTGGAGGAAGTGTGTCACTGAGCTTTGAGGCTTCAGAAGATCAGGCCAGACCTAGTGGCTCATTCTCTCTTTCTGCTGCCTCTTCCTGCTGCCAGCTGATCTGATCTAGAACTCATGGGATCCTTCTCCAGCACCATGTCTGTCTGCATACTGTCAGGCTTCCTGCTATGATAATAATGGGCTAGATCTGTGGACCTGTAAGCCAGCCTCAATATAATGTTGTTTATATATATATGAGTTTTCATGGTCATGGTGTCTCTTCACAGCAATAGAAACTCCAACTAAGACATCAAACAATATCTTTGTAAATCTCCCATCTGCCCAAGTGGCCAGACTTTCAGTATCCTGCCTCTGTTCAGAGTATAACCTGGGAATGGGACCCCAAAGAGATTTAAGGATGACAACATAAATGGAATGAATAAGCCGTGACATATGTTAATTAGCAAAATCCTCTATTCAGGATCAGTTTTTCTTTGGGCATCAGCTAGAGCCAGCACAATTATTAAAGAGCTTTATCCTTTATTAATCTCTAAGTATGTGGAGTGATTCAAGGCATATTAATTCTAGAACACTGTAGTAGAGATTTTGAGCTTTGTTGTAACTCACTTGGTGATATACACACCCACATACTTGAAAAATCTGTGACTTATAACATCTGTTCACCCTGTAGTTATAAATGCTTCCTAATCAGTTATCACTTTGGAACAGGGCATTTGAGGCCACACAAATCCATGATTCTAGCCATGCTCTTCATACTGGCTCCAAAGTCACTGCCTCCTCTCTTTCATATGGCAGCTGTGTTTTCACATCAACATTCTTCAGAAAGCACAACTGCATTCAGATGGAAAGAAACTTCAAGGAAAAGTAAGTATGGCTGGTATAGACAGCAGCATTATCTGAGGACCTAGGGCTCACTGATGGGTTTGTAATCTCACTGGTGAAAGAATTTAGAAAACATACATAGAAGGGAGCACCAGGAAGACAATTTATTGTCATTTGAAACTAAATCACCAGGCACGTGAATGGTAATTGTTGGCTCACAAAGTGGACCTCCTAAAATGGTGGTGCTGCCAACAGCATCCTAACATGACTCCTAGGCCAAAACCAGGACCTTGGTGAAACAGAAGTCCTGTTATCAGGTAAGCAGAAGTTTGGCATCCCTCAAGAATCCCATGATTACTTCACTTCTCCACTCACAACAGTCAATAACCTTGAGCAAAGTACATCTAGTTCCTGATTATCCCAACAGTCTGCATCAGCTCCAAGTCCCTACACTAACTCCTAGGACACCTCTGACTTGCAGACCTCATCCCTTTGTTACCTACCTTCATTAAACTGATAAAGTGTTCCCTCCAAGCTGCTGCTCTCTGTCCTGCTGAGTCATTCTGGCAGTTGCCCCCCACACACAAAAAATTGTTTTTTTCTGACTACAGAGTGGTCTGGTTCTAGTGTTGTTGGACTTGCTAACAGTAATCTCAGTAGCTGCTAAGAGGAAATGATGGAGAAGAAGAAGAGAGTTGCCTTTTTGAAGTAGGTTCCCGGAAAGCCAGGATGTTCAACAAAAGATGTTGGTGAGCAGCTGTCTATGGAAGGGCTTCAGAGAAGGAGTGGGGAGTCCAGGTGTCAGCAAAAGCTGCTTACTCAAGCATTTGACCGGTACTCAAAAGAGAAAAGAAAAAACATGTTTGTGGTGAGATTCAGGTGTCAGCTGATAAGATCTGAGGATGCTTACCTAGGGTCCCAGGCCCCTGAAGGGAGCATGGCCAACCCCATTGATAAGGGGCTGCTGGGACTGAGAGGCCCATTTGCCTGGTTCCTGGCTGCTGGGGAGACCGGTTTGGAATCCATCATCCATCGCTCGGATACTCCAGTCCCTGTTCAGGTGCCACTATAAGCTGTTACCTGTATCGTGAGTATTGATTTATATTTTAATAAATATTAATCTTGGACTGGTGCCTTGTGAGTAAAACTCTGCCTACATCTGGCACCCAACGTGGGGCTATGCCACTGCCTGCCTGTGTGGCAGCTCTGCCCATCTAGCCCAAGTAGCTGAGTTTAAAGGTGCACCCCCCCCAGCCAGCCCACATGGTCACTGATTGTGACCTGTGCAGCTGTAATTTCCACTGCGCACTCTCGCAAGCAAACAGAGGAAACAAAAACCCTTCTATTTTATGATTGACATACTGTATTAATTTGTGAGAATTTGCTTTTTCCAAGGATTTTACTCTTCCTGCTGGGGCCCTTCAAGACCAGGTAGGGTCTGTAGGTAGCCTCCTGCTGCCGAGAGTCTCTGCATCTGTCATATAGTGAGCAGAACATTGAATGCTATTGTGACACCTGTGGACCAAACGTCATCATTACACCTGAATTGATGCAATGGCTGATAATTATTCTATTAATGACTTTAGGTCCTATTTTTCCATGGTGATTGACAAATTTTTGAATGAATTATCTTGAAGGCTTAAATACCCAAGTCCTACTACTTTTTGGCTTGTTTCTCTATTTTGTGTTTCAAAATAAGAGAATGATGAAAGAGGTGACATATGGAAATCAACAATTGCTGTCCAGATTATGTGATAGGAAACTTCAAACGCTACAGTGGCAGATGAGGTTACAGAGGTGAAGAATGGAAATCAACAATTCCTGTCCAAAATATGTGATATAGAAATATCAAACACAAAAATAGTAAATGAGGTTAAGGAGGTAAAATATGTAAATCAACAGTTGCTGTCCAGGATATGGTGGAAATTTCAAACACTAAAATGGCAGACAAGATTGATATTCTGGAAATTGGTTACAAGTTTCAGATAAGGCTTCCTCTTTGGATATGGATAACACTGTACAAGAAAAATATAGGCTCTATGTAAATGATGAAAACAAGAAACTTGTTGACTACATTAATGACAAAAACAAGAAAATCATTAATTATGTTAATGATGGGGATCGAAAAATTGCTGGTTCGGTGAGGTCTCTGGAAGGACTACTTCATCAGGAAAATCAAGCTTTAGAAAAATCAATAGTATCTAAACTCCAGGAATGGAAGCTATTAGTATCCAAAATCCATGAATGGGAACCAGTAGTTTCCAATTTCCAAGAATGGGAACTGGTAGTATCCAAAATCCAAGAATGGGAACCGGTAGTATCCAAAATCCAAGAATGGGAGGACTGTATTGCAATACTGGAAAGGGATAGTGATACATTTTATGCTCAGAACAGTTCAGGTCAACCCCCAATGGAATATTATGGTACTGGAGATACTCTCCCTAAGGTGATAAACATGACAGGGCTACCCCCTTCACCACTACTGTTGTGCCTGGCTAGCTCAGTCAGTAGAGCATGAGACTCTTAATCTCAGGGTCGTGGGTTCTATTCCCATGTTGGGTGCCAGATGTAAGCAGAGTTTTACTCACAAGGCACAAGTCCAAGATTAATATTTATTAAAATATAAATCAACACTCACGATACAGGTAACAGCTTATAATGGTGCCTGAACAGGGACTGGATTATCCGAGCGATGGATGATAGATTCCAAACCAGTCTCCCCAGCAGCTGGAACCAGGAAAATAGGCCTCCCATGGTCCCAGCAGCCCCTTATCAATGGGTTTGGCCACGCTCCCTTCAGGAGCCTGGGACCCTGGGTAAGCAGCACCTGAAACTCACCACACATGTTTACTGTGGAGCAATCTTAAAAGTTTAAGTCTAGAAAGCTGGAGACAAGGAACACCCAAAGTCACACCACACAACAGAACTCAAGTGGGAGGCTTACTGAGTGGAGGTGCAGAGGTTGTCTCTGCGCTAGAGCAGAAGGAAAGAGAGGGAAGGGCAAGATGGGATTGTCTTTTATAAGGCATGCTCACGGGAAAGTGTTCTATTTGGTACCTATGGTAGCTACAGTATCACATTTCAGCTGCTGCTGCTAATCCCTGAGAACAGGTTGGTGTAAATGTTTGAAAGCAAACAGCCATGGACATGAGTTCAGAGGGAATCCTTGCTCTTGTGTATCCAGACTAAGGATTACATCATAGTTAGAAATGGAAACAGAGACAATTTAAGAAAGGAAGCAGACTCATGAATATGGGAATGGGTTACTGAGAGACAAGTCCCCCAATTCAGAGGGCTTAAGGACACTTACATAGGACCCTCTTTTCCTGTTTGAATCTGAAATAATAAAAGCTATTGTCAGGATGCTGTGATGTTAACAATGAAGCCCAGGCTCCCAGCATTTCTCTGCAAACTCTTTTCCATGTGTTGTTTATGCTTCCTGTTTCCCTCTCCAGTGCACACTCCCCTACTACAGCTACTGTCCCCACACTGCACTTCATAGAAATTTTAACAGCAGCACGTTTATAGAATGCTTATTCTTACTAACTACAACTCTAGATGCTTATTATCTCTTTTCTTTTGAGTCCTAATAATTGTGCATTTTTACAGGCTGACATGTGACAATCCAAAGCTGTGCACAATGTACAACAAGCAAATCAGGTCAGTTGCATTTCTATCTCTTCAGTGGTTTTTGTTTTGTTCTTCTTTGTTTCTGATCATATTCTTTACTTTCTCTGCTTCTTCATAAACTCTCCAACAGTCTGCTGTCAATCACTGGCACAATGCTGAGGAAGGCTAGGATATATACCCCTGATCCAGCAATTCTTGGACTTTCTTTGAAAATCCCACACTAACCTGTAGAAATAATGACTTCCAATGGGGTCAAGCCAGGGCAAGAAGAAGACAACTCTCACATCTCTGGACCACAACGTCAGGTGGTCAGAATCCCTCTTTCTAGTTACCTCCTCTGGAAAGTCTTGCTGACTTGTTGATACAGTGTCTTTAAGTACAAACCAACTACAAAGTCCAAAGCAGCAGCTAGCCTCATCTGGGCACAGAGCTCCCTTGCATCTCATTGTCCACCATAACTACCAGAGCTCATCAGAGGACCATCTATGGGTCTCTCTGAGCACAAGGGCCTAAGCTTATTTCCTTTAGCTTAAATATTAAAGTCTTGTCAGTGTCAAGCTATTCAGGAGATACTTGTTCATAAATGAGTTGTTAAGGATCCTGCACTAACACCTTTCTGGAGCTCACACAGCTCAGCTTCATGGCCACTTCAACAGCCACTGTCCTCAATTACTCTGGAGTGCAACTGTAGCAAGAGGTATAGTTCTCAGTATAGAGCCAGACAAAAGGCAGAGTGCTTCTTTCTCCTAAGCCTTTCATTTGAACAACTTTTATTTTGTACATTAAGATAGTAATAGTTGTGCAATATCTTAAGGTGGCCAAATAAATAAATATAAATTATAATTTGCAGTCACGTTTGCATTAAAACAGCTGTATTTTACTTATGGTGCTTTGAGGCTTACCTGTGTCTATATACAAGAAGGGCCAAGGCCGACGCCTTGATGGGGTGCTATTTTCTGTGTAGAGCTGTGAATAGCAGTTCCTCCAGGTTTTTTATTCCTCTATAGTCTTTGCACCAGGCAAACTGGCCTAGCCCTGCTGAGGAAGCTCTGAGGCCTCTTAGAATAAGAGACAATAACTCCTTTCTATCAATCATTAGCAGCTCAGGGAAAACTAGAAATGTTAAAAGCTGAGGTATTCTTAGCACAAAGGTCGGAAAGCATTGTGAAGGGAAGCTGGGGAAAGCTCTCTTCCTCAGGGAGCCTCTACTGGGCTCTCTGTTTTCTGCCTAGTTTAACTGTTAGTATTGGGCACAGGTCTGTGAAAAACATTAACCTCGTGTCTTAACATAGATTACTTTTTAGTTAAAAAAAACAAAACTAGGAAGTAAAATCAGTAATTTGATCATGTCTAGGTTTCCTCAAATTTTTATTTAAAATCAAGCAGATGAGCCAGAATAATAAAAAAATCCACATGCAATATCTGTAAAATAAAACAGATGTGAAAGAACCACAACAACACATATTATCAGTGTGTCCCTACCAGACATGGAAGCCCTGTGGAGGGCAGAATCGGCCATAAGAGTAGTGACACTGAAGCACCCAGGTTGCCATATGACTAGCGAAGTCCTTGTCTACTCTATAGCACAAGTGGAGATGGGGCTCTCAGATTGGGAATGGCAATTGCAGAGCATCCCAGAGACCTAGAGGGCAAGGGACATAGGCTCAGGCTAGCCTTGAGCTATATACACACTATATATTTTCTAGCTCTGACAGTACAGAGTTCACGAAGCTGTGGCCAGTTTTACCAGGGCCTACTTCTGGAGATACAGAAGAAAAAGTAATAGAATTGATGTTATAAAAAAAAATGTTAATATACTTGCTCAAGAGACATTAAATCATACAAGGAACACCACCTCTAAATAACCCTAGAGATGATTAGTCTGCTAATAAGGCTTATTATAGATACGTGAAATTTAGGATGCAAGGATGTAAATGTTTACTCATGAGGATTGACCAGTCACTAGGCTACATAACAAAAACTTACCTTTAAAAGGCAGCTCAAGGAGGCAGCATGGGGTCACAACCACCATTAAATCCTGGTCTTCCATTAAGTCCTTCATACTTTTACCAGGCAAAACATAATTCTGCTCCGGGGGTTGGGGGCAGAGGCAAGAGGGCCCTGGGTAACAACTACTCCAAAAGGAACACTAATGGTATAATATGTATAAATTGATGACATGATCACCCCATGGTACAGTTAAGAGGAAGGTATTTATTGTAGATGAGAGAACATCCAAAGGCCTCTAAAAGAGTTTGGAACAGTAGTAGAGTGAACATACCTTCCTGTGAAAGAAACAGAAGCAGAGCAGAGCAGAACAGAGAGGAAAGGAATGTGGCAGAAGAGAACACAGGAGAACAGAGAGAAGGGAAGGAGAATGATAGAGAGATGAAGACCAGGAAAGTGAGCATACTACAAATAGCAGGGTTATACGGAAACAGTAGCTTGGGAGAGGGAAACTCATGAGCTGAGTTAAGTGTAGAGGAGGAGGTGAGAAGGGCTAGGATGCTAGCATGGATACTGAAATGTGTAACAGGGACTTGTGATGAAAATACTCCAAGGAGGCCTGGAGGCCAGCATGGGCTTTGATATGCTGATAGGCACCACAGACACTTATACCTTCTGCAATTTGTAATTTCCGGAAATAGTTTTCTTTGACATAACAGTATATTTAGAATAATTCTGGCAATATAAAATATCTTTGTTTTCTAAGTCTCCTATCTACCTAAGTGGCCAGTTTTCTGTCTGTTTAATCTGTTCATATTCTAACCTGGGTTGGGGACCTGAAATAGATGCAAAGATAACAGTCTTTGTTAAATGCAAAGCTTCAAAATATATGTTAGTTAAATCTGTTTAAGGCCAGCTATTATTTAGGAGTTAGCCCCAATAGGACAGGAAGCTTCAGTAAAAGAGTTTTCTTGTTTGTTTGCTTGCTTGTTTATTTTTCTCTGAGAGTGATCTCTCACCGGATGGCATAATGTTGCTACCACACAGAATCACTGGTTTTCACAGAAGGGGAAAGTTCCTTAGAGGACAACCAACTCCAAGGTTTGGGTAAGGGATATACAGAGATCCTGACATTCCGAGGTGACATCTGAGGACCAAGACACTTGTGAAAATCAGAATCAGCAGACAGAAGAATTTTATCAAAGATAAGTCACAAAGAACAGGGACCCTAGCTTATTAAAGGGAATTGAATCCATACAGATTCATGTATTTCTAATGGGGGGGAGAGATCAGGTCAACATTAGAGATACTCAGGACACCAATAAAAGGGGAAATTTTAGTATTTGTGGTCTTGCTGCTAAAATAAAGAGTTTGAACTATCCAAGAAAAGTAGTTTTGAAGCAAAAGCAAAGAACAGCTAAGATTCCTTTGTGAAAGGAAGGGGATGTGGCAAGCAGAAAGAACACAGGCAAACACTTTCAAAAAATCAAGGGCCAGCAACCATGGCCACTAAGCTACATAGGTGTTTCCAAAGGCATGAGGTGGGCTAATACAGAATAATACAATCATACAGCTCAACTCAGTATGATGCCAAGTGGGGACTGTTAACTTTGTTACTGATATAATCATAATGCTATGTTTTAGAAGTTCATATATTAACAATAAGCTCTAAGTATTTGAGAGCAAAACGAGATACATGAGATTCACTGAAATATTTTGCTACCTAAAATAACAATTTAAAAAATATATAAAGAAATCATAAGTAGTGAACATGGGCTCATGGGTTTTATAACACTATTTTCTATGGAGTTATATTTTATTTTACTTTTATAAAGCTTTCTTTATTATAGAGAAATGGTTCCCAAACATACATATTCATAATTAACTACAGATAGAGTGGCAGCTTCAATCACTGACCATGGGGTTTGAGTTACTCCTACTTGACTAGGCCTGTTAAATTCAGGAAGTTCTATGCTTGTGTACTATTGGGATGCTAACTGCTTATAACATTTTCCCGAATCAATAAACAGAAGCACCCTAGAACATTCTGATATGAAATAGGTGGTTAAAATACAGTAAAAAAAAACAGCCTGTCATGTCAACTTTAGAACTACTAAATGATTACAGACTTTTGGAATGGAGTGCTAAGATGCCTTGCCACAAGAGATAAGTCTGGATGTTTGATGAGGTGATGCCCTCCTAATCCCAGAGTGCACTTTGCAAGAAGAAGCGGTATTTCTGGAGGGGCACATACAGATGGAGGAATGCGGTTCAGGCTCCTCAGATGATGCTGAGTACAAACTGCTGCTGGCATTATAGAATATTCAGGATGGCTGCACACACAGCTCAGAGTTCCTTGAATCACTAGCCTGAGAACACAGTTGACTAACTTACACATGGCCCTACCAGCTAGGTCTTCTGTGTATCTAAGGTTTTGCAGCAACTTGGATGTCCTGCGATCCTTAGACAGACAGGAAAATTCCCATTTAGCACTGAGTAGGACAAATTACCTCCTTAATGAGAAATACAGCCACCTGTACATCAAATGGCAAGGATTCAGACAGGCTTTCTAGTAGTCTGGTTTGATGTTGCATCTCTATAGACACTACAAGATGTCCACCCTGCAATATAGCTAGAGATCCGGAAATATTGGGGATGACTTTCTCACAGACACAGTCAAGAAATCTCAGAAAAAGGCTTAACATGCAAATGTGCAGGGTTTGTTTCTGAAAAACTCTTCACAGGCACATTGAATCTCAGTGCTTCTTTGTAAACCAGGGTCACTGTCTCAGGAAGTGGAAATAGGTCACAGAGGGCAGGCCTTTGAAGGTTACAACTGACCCCCAGTTCCAGCCGCATTCTCTACTTTTTACACTAATGTGACATGACATCCTCCTCCACATACTCATTCCCACCACCAGGAACTGAACTGCTCAAGTGTCAGCTGTTATGAACTAAAATACTTTAAAATCAGGAGCTGTAATAAATCATCCTTAAGTTATTATGGTCAGTCGTCATCATAGAATTTCAAAAATCAGCTGATACAGAGATAGTAATCAAAGTCGATCAAAGGGCCCTGAGATATGTGTTTCTAAGGCAGTGAGGAACAGTGTGAAAACTAATTGTGGCAACCCCCAGAGAAATTCCACTGCTAGGAATGCCCATAAGAGGCTGCCATGTTGAGAACTAAGGAACTTTCAAGTATTTCAAAAGGCAGCTCAAGTTCAAGACCCAAACTAAGTACCACTTCTCTGCACCTGTGCTTACTACAAACCAAGATCCATTGCCCTAGAGGTCTTACCTCAGGCTTGATCTGCTTGTGTATCCTATCCTTTCACCGACTTATAAGCTGAGCTCTATCTACATAGTCACAGTTCTTCACTATACAAGAGCAACAGAGCCTTCTCAGCCAGAAACCAGACACAAACTACCAAGGTTTTAGGCATACAATGTGTAAGAACATACATATACACTCACCAAACACAGGAAAATGGGTGCTGAACCACAAGTCAAAGAGGAAAGCACAAAGCTCTTTTAATTATTTCCTAACTGTTGGTATAGTCTTTCAATAGACAAACATTACACACTAAAACACCCCACACAACTTGGGGACAAACACTGTCTTAGCTTAACTATTAGACAACCCATGAGTAATAGGAATCCATTATGCCCAATTTTAAGCCAGAGATGGGGAAAGAGAGGTTTTCGTTTAATATTAGACAGACTAAGAAAGTTTCCTTATGTAAAATTGAAAGTGAATACCTCACATTGTATATTGTTTTTTGATTGGGGGTGTATATCTAAAACTCTGAGTTTTACCAAAACTGTGGACTAGATTTTTACAGGAAAAGTATGACATCCATTAAGCCCACTTAGTGTCCTTTGGGTTAGTAACCAGCAAGCATAAGACCTGAGACACTAGTTCTTGTTACCCACTCCTCACCCCACCAACAGCCCAGAGCCTATGCTCCAACACCTGACAACTAGGGTGAGTCAGCCTAAAGTGAGCACATAAGACCATCTAGAAGGGACAGACTTGAACATAGTAATTATATAGTTTCTATCTGAAGATAGAATCTTGAGATGAGATTCAGAATCTATTTGGGAACATGTAAATAATACAGTGGCAATTGGCATATTTTTACATCAGCTTTCCCATTTTAAAGTCACTTAGGACAACTAAGAAAACGTGCTAACAAAACACAAATGAGATAATATTTCTGGAACATATCTTTCACATATTCACTCATCACACTCCTACCACCAAGGTTTCACAATATTCAGGTACCAAGACCTCCCTTGAATTGATACATGGCTATGACTAACACGTTTGCCTTCCCACTTGGTCTTTATTCTCTACAGTTCCATCTGTCTTTGTATCCTTTACCATATTTTTTTTATGATCAATCATTTTTACATTATCCTATCATATCTTACATATTGTCTTTTCCAAATAACATCTTTGTGTTATTGTTAATGATGGCTATAGGGAATGTGATATTTATCTTTTGGAGAGTTTTGATTTTATACAGGATCTTACTGTGAGCCCAGGCAGATACAGAACTTAAAATTCTTTTGCCTCGGCTCACCAGTGCTAGAATAACAGGCATATACCATGATTCTTACCTGGTAAATATATTTTAATGTGTCGTGTCAAAATCAACTTCAGAAGTATAGTATATCATTTATAGTCTCTTTCATACAAAATTTGCAATCTATACTTTATAATTTCTCTTTCTTTCCCCTGCACTCTTACTTATATTATAAATGATATCACATTATTCTTGTTTTTGTTATGAACAAACAATTATTTTTTGTGGAGATTAAAAAGTAAGAAACAAGTCTTTTATGTTGACTCCATAACTTCATGTTTCTGAGCTCTTAATCCTTCAGTGGACCCTGGTTTCCTATGTAATTTATCATTAACTTGAATAAAAGAACCTTATTTTTTAGTGGACCTCTTACAGTAATGAAATTTTCAAAAATTGTGAACTTTTACCTCAGTTCATGTTGAAGAATGGTTTCCCTAGATAAAGTACCGTGTGCACACATGTGTGTGTACTTGTGCATGCAGGAACATACCTCAGTGTGTTCAGCAGGCTATGGAGGGTCAAAGAACAACCTTTGATGTCATGCCTCGTGTACCTTTTATCTTCGTGTTTTTCAGGCAGCATCTCTTATTCACCTAAAATTGTAATACATAGGCCAGGCTAAATGACCTGTGACTTCTACAGGTCTTTCTATCTCCACTGTGCTGCCTCTGGTATTATAGACACATACCATCAAGGCCAGCTCAGGCCCTTATGCTTTGGCTTTCTGGGGCAAGTGCTTGTTGATTAAAACATCTCCCCAGGCCTAGATACGGAATGGTTTTAGTTTTCAATAGCTTCCCCTGTCAGTATGTTAAAGACAGTATCCCATTGTTCTGAGGTTTCACTTCTCCCTGGTGATATGTCAGCATTTTCTCATCAACAGTCTCTATGCAGCGTTCTTTTCCTCTCTGGCTGCTTTTAGGATGGTTCCCTTTATAGTTTGTTTCAGCTGTTGTGATCGTGACTCACCTAGGTCTCCAGATCTGTGGAGAATGCATGTCTGTTCTTCAAAATGCAGGTCTCAATGCCTGTAGAGGCATTAGCCTAAGAGGGATGGATGAATGGAGGGTTGCCTATTCTGCTTGCCCAGAGGAAGCAGAACTAGCTCTCTGAGGACTACACGGGACTGTGCTGGCTGCCTACTGCAGCATCTTTTATGCAGGTCCCCACATGTGACTCATGATGTCCTTTCTCAGTAGCTTCCAGGGTTCCCTTTTACAAAAAAATATACCTTTTCATATAGCTGACTTCAATGGTATCTTGGGCTTCTGAGCCAATAGAAGGGACCCAGTCTGAAAAAGCTTTGGAGCAAGGACTCTCATGCACACAGAGCTATTTTGGCATGTGTATGTAACTTCCCATGATAGACCGTTCTGTCTGTACTGCATACCATATTCCAATGCTTTCTTATAGAGAAAGCCAGCCTTGCTGGGCACCATGGAACAAATCTAACATCTACTCTATAATCCATGCATATCTGAACTGAATAAAGCTCTGGAATGTATTTGGCTAATTCCCCAATATGGCCTCCAAAGCCAGGACTCTGGCTTCTGAAAAACTGTCAGACTTGTTCCTGAGGTGATGTCATAGAAACTCTGACTCTCACTTGACTCTCTGATGGGAGATTATTCTCTCTCTCTCTCTCTCTCTCTCTCTCTCTCTCTCTCTCTCTCTCTCTCTCTCTCTCTCTCTCCTTCCCTCCCTCCCCTATATGTGGGCATGAAGTTTGTTGCTTTGTATTCTGTTGTCTCACAATGCTACTCATTACTCACATCCTCATCTACTCAGCAGCCTTCCCTGACTTTCTCCAACAGACAGTGCTGACTCTAGTCTTACATCTTCCCATGCCACATCCTCTGCACAAACTGCTCTTTCACAAGGACAGGGCACTTGCTCAGAGTCAAGCACACTCACTTCCCAGTGAAGGCCGCCCCAATTTCCTCATTAGAAGGTAACCCACCATGTGTCTCTTGGCATCTGTTGGAACTGACAAGCACCCACACATTTTCTGTGAGTGTGAAATTATGGGTCTACCCTCTCGACATCCTTGCTCCTCAAGGCCAAGGGATCCCTTATATATTTTGTTCAGGATGGCACCCTAATCCTCTGGCACAGCACTCAAGGTACCTGGGCTAGCTATTCTGACTGACACATTAGCTAAGAACTGATGTCACATGTGCATCTCTGGCTGTACACCTCTACTTTCAACTAGGTAGAATTCTAGGACTTACTTTAATCCATTCAGTCTCTTAGAATTAAGTTCCATAGTCTAGGTTGCTTAACAAACATGACCATGTTGTTTGGAGAAGGCTTGGAGAGATGTTTAAAATTTTCAGATGGAAAAGCTATTGAGTACTCAGAGCTTACTGAGCTTTTTTGGGAACTTAGAAAACAATGCTGAGAGCAGCGCAGATGATGGAGGCCTGGTTTGTGAATTTCAGAGGGAAGTCTGAGAATCCCTTAAAGTCAGTATCAGGGATGTTGGAGAGTTTGAATTAAAAACCTCTAGTTCTTATTAGTCGAGACTGAACTTGGCTGTGCTTAACAAGAGATGATAATCACTTATGAAACTTTTGCTTTGTTGGAACATTTGATATAGATCAGCTGGGGATGAAGAACCATCTGCGATTAAGAAGGAGCCAATACCATTAAGGCAAAAATCTTCTGAGAAGAGTTTCTTAGGGTCAGAATATGGAAGTTGTGGTCAAGACAGAACCAAGGCTACATCCTGTGCTGCCACTCAGACTTAGTAATATGTAAGAGTTTCAGCAGCTGAGGCTTTGCACTGTGACAGACCAAGAGACACCTTTGGTGAAGGTACTCACTAGTTGCAGCAGAAGCCCCAAGATTGAAAGGGTAATGGACAGAAGTTGAGGCTTGGCATCAGTGGCAGGGTTAGAGTTCTGAAAAAAAGAGTTTGGAAAAGGCTATGGGTAAAGGTTCAGTCCAGATGCAGCATAGACTCTAGCATTTGGGAGATGCCAATATCACAGGATGATCACGAAGGACAGCAGTAGATATAGAGTTGGAGTCATCTTGAGCCTATAAGTGTTGTGAATAGCAAAAACCCAGAGGTAGAGCTGTATGAGGTCTTGCTGAGAGGATCCCAGAAGTAGAGGTGTGTGAGACCTTGCTGAGAAGGTCCCAAAGTTAGAGCTGTGTGAGGCCTTGCTGAGATGATCATGAGTGAATCTCAAATATCTGACACTACGCTGTTTATATAGCTGGACTTTAGTATTACTTTCACTTGCTTATAATTGTGCCTTGGTATTTCCCTCTTGAGGAAAGTATTTAAACTTGTTTTTGATTTTATACAAGCCTACACTTGAGAACCTGATTATGTTTAGAGGAAATTTGAACTTTAAAAGGAATGTTTAATGTTATAAATAAATTGAACTTTAAAAGTGTTTAAATTTTTTAATAATGTTAGATTTTAAAAGTTGGGATATTTAATATTGATATTGATATTTGTGGTGATATATAGTTAATTAAAATAATTTCAAAAATCAGAGGACAGAGCCACCCACAGAGCCAAGCCATAAAGTTCAGGGAGTTGTGACCCATGCCTTTAATCCTATCACTAGGAAGGCAGAGAGCCTCTGGATCTCTGTGAGCTCAAGACAGTGGTGGCATCTTTAACCACAGGTCTAGGAAAGTTGAATAAGGAAGTGAGATACCTGGGAAGAGGGAGAGAAGAGAGGATTCAGCTTCCCCTGACACTTCCCTTTTCGGCTGAGGATGGAGAGGTGGAGTTAGAGGATTCGGGAAGACAGAGCTGAAGAGTTGGCAGGGTGAGAAGTGGCTGTGGTTTGTTCCCTGTCTCTGATACTCCAGCTTTTCCCCAATATCAGACTCTAGGTTTTTATTATAAGACAAATAGAATTCACTCAATAGTTATGAACATGAGATCTTGGGGATAAATAAGAAAAGTTATGGCTTAATAGGCAGCAATATGTTTGTGTGTTGAACTGACATGTGCTGGTTAGTTTTTGTAAACTTGGCAAAAACCTAGACTTACCTGGGAAAAGGGAGGCTTAATTGGCTGGTAGGACATTTTCTTGATCAATGGTTAGTGCAGGAGGGCCAGCTTCCTGGGGGAGTAGTCTTACTCCTGGACAAGTGGTCCTCAATAGTATAAGAAAGCAAGCTGAACACGCCAACAAGCAGATTTTTTTCCACAGCCTCTCTTCAGTTCTTGTCTTGAGTTTCTACCCTTCAGTGATTTTATGTAACCAGAGTTGTAAGATGGAATAAATGGTTTCTTGCTCAAAATCCTTTTGTTCATGGTGTTTTATCACAGGAAAAGGAACCTAAATAAGACAAGGATTTTCTGAGGTCCTGTTATGAACAACTGAATTTGTTCACAAGTTGTTTGCCTTCACAATCCAAATCATCTCCCTTGGGCCTGTCAGCCTAAATATTAGAATTTCAACCTACACAAACGTTCAGACAAGCAGAGGGGCTATACTGAAAATAACAGGGGAGACTTTTTAACCAAGCAGCAGTGTGTTCTTTTCTTGGGTGAGGGATGCTTGACCACTGTGTGTTTATTTCTAGTCACACATATGTTGAGGGGTGACTACATGTTAGAAAGTAAACAATGAAAATTAGATATTGAGTGAAGATTCCAACTTGGTAAGCAGGCCCCTAAATTTTCTTGCAATACACACACACATACACACACACACACACACACACACACACACACACACACACACACACACACACACACACACATGGTATGTTAGCCCATGAATTTCAGCTCTGCATGAATAGAGGAAGTAGGATGGGTAGGCCAAGTCTGTTCTGAGTGTAAGGGCCAGATCAAGACTCTGTGATGGAAATAAGCAAAAATGAGACACTCCCTACTTCAGGAACTCAGGTTTAGACCCAGGCTGCTCCCTTCAGTGGGAACAGCTTAGATATTAAACCATGTATTGGATATCTGTGTGTCCTCTCTTTCTACACTGAGTTTAGAAAAGTCCCCACTAAATGAGAAGGGCAGCATTATGACCCAGCTGCTGTTATCCATAAGGACAGGTTCTCAAAAGCAGTTATACACCCCAGGACTCCAGTTAGTAAGAGTTACAGAGATTCTGGTCAAAGTTTGCCCATCTCTCCTGATTGTGCTTAGAACATTAACTCTAAGTCTGTCTTTATAAACACAATAGCAGTCATCCTTCATATCACCTGCTGTTTACTGATTAACCTAAAATCTTGCTACCTATGAGGTATCATCACACAAAAATGCACAAAGTTAAAATGAATCAGTATGGAAAATACAATCTAACAGAATATGAGACAATGTGACCATTCTATATAAAAACTGGCCTGTAATCTTGGAAATATAAACTCCTGATAGTCACAACACACAAAAATCTTGATGGAAAATATCGAGAAAGTAGGGCTGGGAGAAAGGTACAGAAAGTGAAAAAGGTGAGGGCAGTGAACCACACTGAGGAAAATGAGACTCTTTGGAAACCTTCTGCTTTGTATTATAATTTTTAAAATATGTTGAAATATTTTAATTTAATTACATAATTTAAAATGGACTGTATGTGTGGACAATGTTGCCCCTAGATGCCATTGGTTTTTAACAAAACTCTCAGTGCCACGTATGGGAGACTTGCATATGAGCTTCTGGCTATGAGGTCTCAAATGTCTCCAAAATAATTCCGGGTATTGCAACACCTCTTGGTTGCTCCCAGGAGTAAATGGAAGGACCTTATTGCTGAAAACACTGTTCTTTTGCCCTAGGACAGAGAGAACTAAGACTAGAACTGAATTAGAAGCTTTCTTCCCAGCTGGCCAGCTTTCCTGGTATGGAAGGTTGCTCCACAAACCACTCAAGGAGAGAAATCATAAACAGGCTTACACTGTGGTCAGCCCTGAGCTTCCAGACAAAACAAACCCACTCATGCAATAATGTAATCTTCATGGATAGCTATAGTAATTTGAATATTATCCAATAATCTCATAATCCCATAATCTCATAGGGAGTGGCATCATTAGGAGGTGTAGTGGATATGACCTTGCTGGAGGAAGGTGTCACTTTTGGGGGTGGGATTTGAGATTTTATATACCCAAATACCACCCAGTCTGTCAGTTGACTTCCTGTTGCTTGCAAGATGTAGCACTCTCAGCTCCAGCATCAAGCCTGTCTTCATACCACAATGACCCCATCATGGTGATAAGGGACTGAACCTCTGAACTATAAGCAAGCCACCCCAGTTAAATGTTTTCTTTATAAAAGCTGCAGTGGTCATGATGTCTCTTCACAGCAAGGTAAAACCAAACTAAGATAGTGACTAACCACTTTCTGTTTGGTTTTGCAGTATGCTCCACAGAAGGAAATTCATGCCTAAAACTTAGTCAAAAGCATATTTCTGGGGAGGCCATAGATCTCAGGAATTGCTGCTGGTGTTTTACCAGAACATGTTGTTAAACTGCTTTCTAAATGCATAGGTTTCACCCATGCATTAGTATTCTCAATAACACAAATAATAGTTTGAGAAGCTTTGTTGTTGTTGTGGGCAGCAGTCAATACAGACCCTCATAAGAGGGGAAACTGCTGAGAATAAGTACATCACAAATGCTTGGTCATAAAGAGCACATCTATATCACCCTTCCTTTCAGAAAAATAAAGAGCAAGAGGTGAGGAGAAGAACTGGAGGATGGGAAAGAGTGGCATGAAAACCTTTCTTTTGGACATAATATGACAGATACTCATGAATTCACAGCAGCTATAGTCACCTGCCCAGGGCTGAGCCATCAGCATCCCAGCATAGGTGGGAGCCCCGTGCATCCATCAGGCTCCACCCCTGGAGAAGCTGTTAGGCTGCTGACTGAGGAGGTCACTTTTCCTCTGTGTTAAAGCCACAGATAAATTGCACATGATCCAGTAAATAAGCCAGTACCAATGTATAAACAAACAACAATAATAAAACTCAATGAGTCATAAAACACATACATACATACATATATACAAACATACATACATATATACATACATACATAAAAGTAGAAGAGAGACATGTTGGGAAGATAAAAACTTCCATAATGGAAAGGGAGATAAGACAGATAATGAATGAGGGATTACATATGATCAAAATATTTATATATGTGTATAAAATCATCATAAAAATAAAATTGTTTTAAAAATCATATATGAATCACAGCATATCAAGATACTAAGGTGTGGTCTGTGATTCTTATATCAGATGAATACAGTTGTGAAAGTCATTTCTGATGCAATTGAAAAGTTTAGACTATACATATAAAATATTAATTCTCATTTATTGGAGTTATGAATAGGATGCTTTTCCTCTTAGGAGATACATATAAAATACTTAAGAATGGCATGTTGTCACTTTCAAAAGAGTAGGAGGTGTATGTGAGGGGATATATTAGTTGACAGATCACAGGTAGATAGATGTATATTTTGCTATTGTTTTTCAGCTTTTTTACATTTCAAACTATAAAAAATAAATTTGGGATACTGGTGTCAAATATTTTGAGTTTTCCTAAGCACAGTGCAACCAAAGTTGCTTGGAGACATGGGTACCAAGTGTTCTGATACTCATCTATTCTTGCCTTGCTGATAACTGGACAAGGGGAATTCCATTTGTAGGTTATACTGAGCAGCGTTGGAGAACAGCATGGTCATGGGGTCAGTGATTCCACACAGGGGAGAACTCCCAGAGCCCTTGCCAGCAGAGCGGTTTAGTTTATATATGCCATAAGGCAAGCAAATGTGCTAATGCATAAAGGAAAGCAACGTTCAGCAGGTGATGACATCAGTTTGGAACACTGGAATCCCCCTGCATTGAGGGGCAGCAAAAGAGAAGTAAGGGATAGAGGATCGGAGCTGGCTGTCAAATGAAGAGTCTATTTAATAAGGGATCTAAAGGGACTCTAAGGACAATAGTGTAAACACCTTAAAACCTAGGCTTGAGAATTCCCCTGAGCTTGAGCTTGGCAGGAGATGTGTTAATGTACCTGGAAGGCAAGAAGATGGGAAGCTACATGGAATCACAGAGTCTAGAGAGGAGAAAATCTTGGAGATGGGATGGGATGGGGTGAGGTGAGATGAGATGAGAAGGGAGGAGAGGAGAGAAGGAGGGAGAAGGGGAGGGGAGGAGAGGGGAGGGGAAGGAGAGGAGGGGGAGGCTGAGGATGAGAAGGGATAGGACCGGATGGGACGGGACGGGACGGGATGGGATAGGATGGGATGAGATAGGATGGGATGGGATGGGATGAGATCGGATGAGATCGGATGGGATGGGATGGGATGGGATGGGATGGGATGGGATGGGATGAGATGGGATGAGATGGGATAGGACCGGATGGGATGGGATGGGATGAGATCAGATGAGATCAGATGAGATCGGATGGGATGAGAAGATAAGAGATTAAATAAGATGAAATGGGATGAGATGAGATGAGACGATATGGGATGGTATAGGAAGTTCTATCTGCAAGTCAGGGTTCTAGAACAGGAACACCCCTAAGCCTGGTGACAAACCATTCTCCATGTGACTACATGAATCTTCTCATCTTAGAGACACAGCAGCATCTCCAATCCCTTGTATTAAGAGGATCAATTCTGAAAATAATATCATTTTCCTCTCTCTGTGTGTGTGTGTGTGTGTGTGTGTGTGTGTGTGTGTGTGTGTGTGTGTTGTTCAGAGCTGTTTTCTTCTTGTCCTTCAATGTAAGCATTAGTGAGGAAGTCCCATGCTCCTTCTGTGGACCCTTCTGCTAAAGACCATACAAACATTAACAAGTGTTTTACGAGTTTAGGAACCAGGCAGTCTATTCTGTCTATTCTTTGCTTGCTAACTTGCTTCTGGATGTCCGGATGGTTCAATACCTAGAGATTCCTACGACAGACTCGTAGTACCTCATAGGGAAGTAGTGAAGTCTGGGAAGGCAAATAAATCATCATCTTGATCTTCAGACATACACTAATGCTATCTCAAGTGATAGGTTAAGTCTAACTGGAGTGAATTACTTCCTGCAAGAACAGGTCATTATAAAGAAGAATGAACGTAGCACCAGCTGGCATCTTGTTCCTTTGCTTACATACATGTATGCTCCTTCTGCACATAGGGATTCCTTTTCTTTTCTGCTTTGCCTCTCTAAACATCATAAGGGGTATCTCACAGTACTCAAGCCACTGGAATCACAAGCCTAGTAAATCTCTTCCCCAATCCAAGGGGAATAAAGATCACTCTCATGGGGTGCTGCTTCCTCCCCTAAACTTGGGAGAAATGTTGGGTAACTATTTTTGTATTTAGTGTGCTTGCTCCCTTGGATATCAATTCATTATTTCTGGCTACAGCCACTTCAACAGATATCCATTAAGGCAAAAAAAAAAAAAAAAAAAAGTTGCTAATATGTCTCCTTAGCCCACTGGCCCAGCAGCTCCTCAGCTCTCTGGGGACTATAGCTCAATAATGGACAGTATTAGAATGAGGAAAATCTGCCTTCATTCAGGAGACCCTCCCTAGAAAGTCTTAGCACAGGGCTCTGTGAGTTCCAGGGTCATATTACGGCTTCAGCAGACTGCTGTAACCTGCTTCCCACTGATCCAAGGCACATCAGGAGACAGAGTACAGACACTAGGGCAGATCCTCACTGCTAATCAGAGCTGTGCCAGCTTTCATGTTGCTCCCTTGCATTCTCTTTTGGGAAATTCTCCCACATGACATGTATTGTCATTCTTCTGTAATTTCTGAGCATGCAAGAAGATATCCAATCTCATTTATTATGCCATATTTTACTGGCAGTCTCAGTGCATAACTTTATTTTTTGTCCTAGGGCTAGAAAGTATGCTGATTTTTATCCACTTTTATAAACAAAATAACTGCATGTATAAAGCTTATTCCTGGCCATAAGCTTATAAAGAAGAATATCATTTGTCTCTGTTTCTCCCCAGCAGCCCAATTGACACTTGGTAAGCACAAAATAACAGCATCTACATATGGCGGGTATTCTCCACTTGCTGTAGTAAGTAAGTTCACTGCTGTTCTCACACACACAAAAAATTCAAAATGTTCTTTGAGTATTTCAATATGCATTTCAATATGTCTATAGCAACTAAAGACAGCTAGCTATGAGGGAAAAAATAGAAGGCTAAACTCTCACCTAATAACACAAGTAAAAGTTAATTTGCCTATAATACAGATATGAATATTAGTAACCATGATATAGGCAGACATCACTTAAATAGGGTACCAAAGACACTGAGCACAGCAAAAATAAGCTAACAAATAAGGTGGACTTCTTTTTCTTTTCACATTTTATTTACTGCTATTATTATTGTGGAGCGTGGCATCCATGTTCTACAGCATGCATGTGAAGGTCAAAAGACAATCTTGTGGAAAGGGTTTCCTCTTTCCACCATTACATGTGCTCCAGGAATTGATGTCACGTCCTCAGACTTTTAGGGCAGGCATTCTTACACCCTGAACCACCTTGCCTGTTCTTGATTGAAGACTTTCATCTGTCGAAAAATCATTAAAATACGAACATTCTAAAGGTTAATGAACTAAATGCAAGAAGAAAAGGAGAAAAGCTAGAAGTTCAGATGCCTCCCAGGTCACATGAAATAGTTCCCTCCCTCTCTCCCTCTCTCCCTCCCTCCCTCCCTCTCTCCCTCCCTCCCTCCCTTCCTCCCTCCCTCTGTCCTTGGCCCAGACATAATACTTTTTCCATAGTCCATGAAATCAACTTAGAATATCACAGCCCCTAACAGTGGCAAGTCAGATTCTATGGATCTTTGGTCAGCAACTCACATGACTCCATAGGAAAGGAAATAAAGTTAGAATTCCAAGACAGGGAGCTAGTGACTGGCAGCCAAGGCACTGGCTGGTCCTGACCTATAGAGGCAATAGCTGCTCTTTCCCTGAGTAGCTGGTAGTGATGTACGCAGAGTTGCAACTTTCCATAACAAAAGAAAACAGCAAAAAGTGAAAACCAAGACTCAGACCAAGCCCACCATGTTCATCTGGCAAAATTCATAGATCAAAGTAAAACACCTAGGAATCTTAACAAGCACAAAGTCCTCCAAACTCTCAGCCTGTACTTCTGAGTGAAGCTACAAGGAGCGAAAGCTATGCATTAATGGAAAGCTAGTAGGGAAATGCATCATCATGAAAGATGATCCTCAGAACAAACAGAAACAGGAAACCTTTGTTGAACCAGGAGAAAATCCCCAAGAAACAATGGCTAGTGTCACAAGACACTGTGATAATATCAGTGAGACAATAGAAGAACCCTACAAAAGGAAGATTCAAAGAATTAAGAAAATAGAAATTTCTAAAAGTTCATATCAGTGAAAGAAAAATTTGAAATATTTTCTCAAAAACTAGTGCAAAAACAATCAGAGAAACCTTTGGAAACAAAATAACATGGAAGAACATGACAGATAAATAATGCACTTGACCTCACAGAGAAGTGAAAATTGTCCTAATACAGATGGAAAAAGCAGTGGCTGTGTTTAAGACACAGAAAGCATACTTACTGAACAACATGAAAATTGAAATTTTTATTCATGACTAAGAGTAAAGAGACTGGAACAGACACAGGACACTACCTAATGAGCACACAGAGGGCAAGGATTCCCCAGAAGAGGGCAGCAGGCAGGGTGGGGCAAGGGACAGAGGGCAGCAGGCAGGGTGGGGCAGGGGGCAGCAGGCAGGGTAGGGCAGAGGGCAGCAGGCAGGGTGGGGCAGGGGGCAGCAGGCAGGGTGGGGCAGGGGGCAGCAGGCAGGGTGGGGCAGGGGGCAGCAGGCAGGGTGGGGCAGGGGGCAGCAGGCAGGGTGGGGCAGGGGGCAGCAGGCAGGGTGGGGCAGAGGGCAGCAGGCAGGGTGGGGCAGAAGGCAGGCGGAGGTTCTCAAAGGTTTTAAGTACTATTTTGTTCTTCAAGCTATGCATTTCTTTTATGAATAGAAATTTTAAAAGAACAAATAAGGACAGGAAAGAGGAATAAAATCAATGAGAAGAAATGGAAAGTAAGCATTATAAACAAGACTGCAGGACCAGTATAGCTTTTGACTTCAGGAAACTAATCACTCCGTGCCGTGTTTGCAGAAAGAATAAGTGGGTTATGAGGACACACCTGTCAATCAAGGTCAGAAGTGACTGGCTTTCTACTCCTGTGCAGATACACCAGGCTGACCCTTACCTCGGGATTCATCATCATCCTTTTAGTTTTTTTTGCCACTTTTATGGTATTTACACATTCCAGTAATTAGAAACTGAACACCTTTTGGGGGAAGGATTATGATTCTGCTTGTTCTACCACAGGAGAGTGTCAAGCAGTAAAAATCATCCACTGAAACACACAATATCTATCAATCTCCAGTAAATTACATGAGTAAGAACACTACTTTCAGAGATCAGTATTCTTTATGGTAGCTTTTGTATAATGCAAAATTACACAGATGAAAGGCAAATGAGTATCTGGGGGGAAGTACACAGGGGATGTATGTGGCTCCACAAGGGCACAGTTGGATGCTATGGTGATATGAACTTGGGTATCATGTCAACACTGATACTGTGCTTCAGTTCTGCAAGATGTTACCAGGGAAGGAGACTGATGAGTATGGGGTATCTCTGAATGTCCATTCTTCTCCCCCTGACTTGGATTTCTGTTTCACTGGCAAGGTTTTTCTCTGTACTTCAGGCTGGGCTAAAGCAGGAATCCATCTGTCTCAGCTTCCCAAGTGCTGGGATTATACGTATGTGACACCATGACCATCATTGTCTACATTATTTCTCACTACCACATATTATTACGCAAATTAAACCTGAATAAAATGTCAATATAAGTTTATCTCCAATATGTAGGAAAATCAATATGATTGAGAAACACCAAACATATTTTCTTAATAATATATGATACCCAGGAGAACTGCTGTGGTGTTCTCCTCTTAGATGTCTGGTCCATTCTGTCCAACTCTGCCTTTTCTGATGTGCCTGCTCCTTTCAAATAAACTCCACAAGGTGTTACTGCGGGCTGAACTGAGAGGCAGTACTGAAGGGTCATTCAAGTGGAGAGGCCAGTCCCTCACTATGCCCTGCCAGCCCTCAGCCCAGTGGAGCTGTGACTCACAGTGGGCCCCTTGGCAGCAAACAAGGATTGCAAGGAAAGCGGCGAAGGCCAGGACCAAAATCATACTCCATTTTGACCTGAATTGGCTTCCATAAATAGGAATCATTGTTTTTTGCTTTTCATTTTAACAACTTATTATTAAAGTTGTGATTTACTGAAAGGAAAGTGAGTATATCTCAATAGGAAGCATCCACTTTTTTTTTGAAGCATGTTGATATTTATTATTTATGGGATGCATTGTTGAAAACTGATAAAAAAAAGTTCTTAATATTTTACAATGCATGTGTTTTTCAACTTTAAAGTAGCATGTTTTAGTTTAAAATATTCAAATGTTACACATGCACAATAAAATTCAAAATGTAAATACCTATTTACCATGCACACTTCCCAGGAAGTTTTTGATATTTTCATTTAAAAATGGTTCAGGCTTTCAAGATGGCTCAGTGAGTAAAGAAGCCTGCCACCAAATCTGACAACCTGATTTCAATGACTACAACCCACAAAGTGGAAAGTGGAAAGGAAAATTTAACTTTAAAATGTAAAGGAAAGATTGTTTAACTCTTTATGGCTGTTCACCACCCCTTCCTGATAAAGGAAGAATGTGCTTAAAGTTCCAGGATCTGCCTCCTGCATTCCTGAGATAGTCACTTGCCACATGCATTCCTGCACCTGCATTCCTGCACCTGCATTCCTGCATAGCAACCCCCATGACCGATAAAAGCTTGGTTCAATTGGGGCTCTCTCTCTCTCTCTGTTCCTGTGTGTCCAGTGAGCTGAGCCCCAGGTATACTTGGAAAATTAAACCCCTTGTGTGTTGCATGACAGAATGTTTCTTAGAGTCCTCCTTTTCGCGGTGGATTTCTCAACCCTTACAAAGGAAAGAATCAACTCCTGCAAGTCACCCCATCTCCCTTTCTCCCTCCCCTTCCTCAAAAGAGTGGCATGTGCACATCCACCAACTTTTTTTCTCTTTTCTCTCTCTCTCTCTACTTCCTTCCCTCCCTCTATTACACACATATACAGACCAATCAACAAATGTAATAAAATATTTAAGTTAATATTTTCTCTAAATTTTTGTAATTAAAAAGAGAAACACAAAAATGAGGGAATCTTTTCTTATTCCACACTCCTGACATCTTCCAAGTACTGGTCATATCACATTCAGTAACAATGGAGTAATTACTGCACAACTTTTCTTTCCTACATAGGATATCAGTATGTGGCCCTGGCTGGCCTTGAACTCACAGGTTCCTCCTGCCTCTGCCTCCAGAGTGCTAAGATTAAAGGCATGAACTATCATGCAGATAAGGAAATGATAACACTTATTTTATACCCCAGAAATCTAAGAATGAAAAGAGCAATGACTTTCCACATTCATAGAGCAGGATAGGAGAACACAGTCTAGGGCAGGCTCTAAGCCAAGTGCTTAAAAGAATCCTCTTTAGGATATGAGGCAGACATTTTCAAAAGAAGCCACATGATACTTCTCTCCATCGAACTGCCCTTATGGAAGGTCCATCAGCTGTAAATTCTATCTATCCCAGAAGTTCAGCTCTGTTCCACTCTAGTGCATTTCAAGGCTGTGCCAGGACCACACACACTTCATCACTACACATTTGCTTTTGGAAACCACGAGGATGGACATTTTATAAGTGTGTTTTTTAATGCATCACTGCAGGAAAATATCTGGCTACATTATGCCTTGTACTAAAAATGAAAATGAGAAATTCAAAATCATACAGGAAGTTGCCATTTGGTGGAGAAAAATCTCAAGGCAAAATAATATCCAGGCAGCTGCATGGCTGCTGCTCATGCTTTAGCCAGATTTGCAATGAGAAATGCATTGCGTAGAGTAGAAAGATACGGGAACCACATTTTTTTGAGGAGAGCAGCTGGAATTCCAGTAAAAGTAGCAGACAAAATGAGGATAATTGTTATAGAGGTTAGCAACGTTAAACAGAAGTCAGTCTTTTCACCCACCAGGACCAAAGGAAAAGCTAAAATCTAATGTTCAGATGTCCGAATTGAAGGTTTCAGGATATAACTATAAACCCATATGAAAAACATCCATTTACAAGGAGACTGCCTTAAGGGCCCGAGCCACCACAGCCCACTGCATATGGAGAGGAGTTTTACAAGGATCTGCTACAGAGGCACACAGAGACTACATGTGGGTTAGACTGTAATTTGAGCTGGCATCTGAACCTGACATTATCCATACAGCAAGCAAGATGAAATAGTTACAAAGTCGTGGACAATTGAATCCAGGTCCAAGAAGCCACTGAAGCAAAATACCTATGGCAGGCTTGGTTTCCCTGCAAGAAGGCCTGAAGAAGCCATAGGGTAAAGTTGTAAGGCTGATTGTAGTAAAAACACCAGGATATTAGTGTCTCAAAATCTATGTGGCCCATTCCTTTATTTTCATTTAAGTAAGTGATCTATGTTTAATATAATTCCTCAGTAGGATTATGTCTTTACCATCTTTGTTTATGTATCATATCTTTCCTGTTTCTCTAGACTTAGGTTACTATTTTCCTTTGTGTTAAATTACTGGGTTCTAGTGTCTTATTTGAATTTTCTTGCCATTCCTTTGCTGTACATTTTTCTTGGCTACATTATGAATGTAGCCACTGGGATTACAAGTAGCATCTTCACTGATACAGTGTATGTAAGGATTCCCAGCATGTAGCAGCCATGTGGTAAACCCAACATGGCACCAGCAGAACATACCACATATGGAGAGCACGCTCCTAGGCATGGCTACATAAATCTGTGCCCATCCGTTCTCTTAAAAGGAGACACCATGTAAAAGTCTGTCTTTTTTTCTTCTGCTTCTCTCCCTCATACCCACTTGGCAACTCCCCTGAATAAACTCTAGTGTGGCATCTGTAGTGTGTGTCTGATCTCACGTGTGAAACCAACAGTGTAGCTAGCAGCCACACCACTTAACTTTAAGAGGCTACAAAATTTTTTATTCTTTATTTTTGTACTATTTTTTTTAACTACACTAGATAAATCAGTTTAAATCTAGTAAAAGAGGATATACTTAGCGGTTCCTGAAGTTGGCCTTTAGTGTTGATGAAAGAAGAAATTCTATAAACAGAAATACATTTATGCTGGGAAGGTTTTTCTGTTTATTTCTTTAGTTACTAGATATTTTCATGTGTTTTTGAGTTTTCTTTTTATTTTCTATTGAAATCTGCAGGATTATCTCTAGCATTTCATCTACCTATCTACCTAACTAGAGATTGATAAAGATATAAAGTTATAGATTTAAAGATAAGGAGTTGTGGCCTTATTGGAATAGGTATGGTCTTGCTGGAGTAAAGTGTGTCACTGTGGGTGTGGGTTCTGGGGTTTCCTATGTTCACAATATCACCCAGTGTCATGGTCCATTTCCTGTTGCCTTCTAATCAAGATGTCGCCAGCACCATGTCTGCCTGCATGTCATCATGCTCCCTGCCATGATGATAATGAGTTAAACCTCCGAACTATAAGTCACCACTTCAATTAAAAGCTTTCCTTTTAAGAGTTTCCATGTTAATGGTGTCTCTTCACAGCAATAGAAACCCAAACTAAGACAAATGTCTAAATGGTTCTTCATGAAAGAGGTTACTTATTATATATATGTATTGGGGGGGTTCATTTTTTGTAGCTCTGGCTGTTCTGGAACTCACTATGTAGACCAGGCTGGCCACAAAGTCGCAGAGAACTACCTGTCTGCCCATGGAGTGCTGGGAAAAGGTTTGTAGCACCATTCTCAGCTACGGAAGACTTTTTTTTAGAACTTTGCATCTCATGCTCTTGGCTCATCTGCCGACTTGCTGTTTCTTGAGAAATGATGTGCTACACTAATATTGAGTGTCTCATGTGTGATTAGATGTTTTCAGTGCTACTTCAAAGTTTCTGCTTTATTTCACTCAGACTGAGTGTGTTTGATAAGGGTGTCTGAATTTTCTTATCCAGTGTTCACTTAAAAATGAAACAAACATATAGATTAGGTTTTCACCAAATTTAAAAAACTTTTGGCTAGAATATTTTAAAAATCCTCTTTCTCAGTTCTGTTTTGTGTGTTTGTGTGTGTGTGTGTGTCTGTCTGTCTGTCTGTGTACACATACTTGTAGAAGAAGCATAATCACAGATCTTGAATATCTTGATTTTCTTTCTTATTTTAAAAATTTGTACCACCCAGATTGGATAATCTTAACTCACTTATTTTCTTTTTCTTATTCATATTTTATAAATTAAAATATAATAATAAAATTATTTTCCTTTTCACTTACATCTCTACAATTCCTCCCATACATCAGTCCCTACCTTTCCCCCTCTTGAAATCATGATATCCTCTTCTTTATTTAGCATTTCTCAATATATAAATAAAACCTGCTAAGTCCATTCATTGTTACTTATATGTATACAATTTCAAGACTGGCCGCTTGCACTGGATAACCAATTAGGGGCTCATCCCAAGGGAAGACTATTCCTTCAGTTCTCAATATCCTTTAGCTGCCTGTAATCGTTTGTGTAGGTGAAGCCTGTGATTTTCCTCTTCCATGTTAGCATGTCTCTTAGTGTTATCCTTGTCCCAGTCTTGTTCAGTCCATGATTTTGACACCTGTCAAGCTTCACTGTTGTTTCTAGGAGCCACAGTCTCACAGCAGATTTCCTGGTCCTCTCTATGGTGTTTCCTCTGAACCCTGAAAGCAGGAATTGTGTTGTAGATCTATCAGTTGAGGCTGGACACGCTATGATCACTTCTTTTCTGTATTTTGACAGCTTGTGCATTTCTGTACTGGTCTCCATCTATTGCAAAGAGAAGTTTCTTTGATACGGGGTTAAATGTTATACTTATTTGTGTGTATAAGGATACTATTTGGAATGCAGCTAGGAATTTTGCTGCTTTAGGAAAAGGGTGGTTGTGGGGTCTCCTCTAAGCCCAGGTAGTCAGCTAGGTTTCCAGCACTAGGCATACTTTTTCTCCAGTTAAGTGGACCTTAACTCCAATCAGAGAGCTATCAGTTACCAGCAAGATATGGGGTCTGCTATCGTACCCTTAGGATGATTATACCATGGTAGTCATCATGGTAGTTCACAGGTGTGACAGCTAAGCAAAACTATTAGTTGTTAGCTTCTCTTGGAATCTTGTGCAGCACATTGTGGTACTAAAAGCGTATTCTTAGGGAGAAGTCAGATACAGTTGGGTCCTCCAGATCTTATGTCCAAAGTACGTGGTGTCTATTGTCATAGTTCTTTCTGTTATTTTCTGATACTGAATGCCTTTAGTAAATTTTTATGTCAGGAATTATGGCATTATATTTTCAAATTCAGAATTTTGATCTCAGTCATTTTAAGCATACTACTTTTTGATGTTGTTTAGTTTCTATAATGTATGTGTGTGTGTTTTGAAGTACTAGGTGAATTAATCTGGTTTTCCCATAGGCTAGGCAAGTGTTCTTTCTATATTATATCCCCAGCCTCTTTTCCGTACCTCATATTGAGATTGTGTATGATTACCTCTCTTAGGCTGGCCTAACTCCAAACTACAAATCCATGTAGGCCTTAAATTCACAATTCTCTTGACACAGCTTTTCCAACAGCTTGAATTATAGGCCTTCACCACCAGGCCTGTGTTTTCCTCTTCGTTTTTTATGGATTCCTTTAGTTCTTTGACAATATTTAGAATAGCTGTTTTAAAGTCCAATGCCTGGGCTCCATTGAAGGCAATTTTTTTAAAAAATTATTTTGTCCTTCCCAATAGAATCCACTTCCTGATGGCCCTCTACTTCTCTAAGAACTCTTCCATCTGGGGTTAGTTATTCATACTCACTGCTGTAGAATTCATTGATTCTGTTTATAGTTTCTCTGAAATGACTATACACAGATCTTTGCTGTGTTAGCTTAATGAAATGGTTTAGCAGTTGGATAGCGATTTCATTCCTCCTTGCAGACATGCTCTCTGTCATGATGGGATCGTTCCTTCTATGCCCAGGAAGGCCCTTACACCTCTGCCTTGGCCTCCATCCCCCTCTTTTTTTTTTCACAGAGCTTCAAAAACAGCCTGAGGTGAGAGCACATAGCCTCCTTGTGTCAAAGGCATCGAGATGAGCCAGATATGACCTTAAAGATTTCCAGTTGGGTCATTCACACATATTATATTCCTCAGATTTTGCTATAATTTTTTAATTTTGTTTGCTCCAAATTTTGTTATAGGCAATTATCATGTTAAGAAGTTTTTAATAAATAAACACCAGTGACAATTTTATCTTTGTACTACAGTTTAGAAGAAATAAAGACCAGCCCAGTAAAAATGGTTTCTAGGGAGCTACCAGACAGTGAATTGTAAAGATACACAGGAAATATCACTTTAGAATATTTGAAAGCCCATTCTGCCTCCTCCAGTAAATGTAAATCCTCTTCTGCATGATGATTTAATTTTTAAGCCTGCCTTAGAGATGAAGACAGAAAATGCCATTTGGAGGCCTTACTTTCTTACTCTTACAGTTTCTTGAAAGGAAGTCCTTCCTGTTCTTGATAAACCTCTGTGCTGTTTTGAAATGTCATCAAAAATAATGAAAAATATTGCTTTAATCTTTTCTGTGAAGCAGTAAGTTTTTGTCGCTATTCTGTGCACCATGAAGACCCATTTTTGTTGTCATTATAAGGCTCATGGCCAATGAATATAAACTGAAATGAATTCATTTTTAAAAGGCTTCAATGTTAGTTCTCAGCCCAACTTACCTGTGGGCACAGTTATCTCCCAGGGAGTCATTTAACACTTTTCATCATTGTCATGGTCAATTGCCCTGAGACATGCCTTGAGCATTAGCACACCAGGCATATCCTAGGTCTACAGAAAAGATCTCCCCATAGCATCTCCGAAGGCTGCTGTGAACCCTCCTTCAATCACCCAAACAAATGATGGACCACCCTTTATCTAACAGCATGAAAGAATCCTTCAGTACAATTATCTTTTGATGAATAAAATAAAGTTCAACCTGTCGGGATAGCTGACAAGGAGCTGGGAGACTAATGGGATTTCTAGGGGAGGGTAGCATGTGATGTCCGCTTGCTGCTGCCTCTTACAAACCAATTACCCTTCTCTGTGATCACAAAAGGATGGACTACCATGATAAGATATGCTGGCTTACAAGAGCACTGGCTTCTCCCAAACACTGAACAGATAGCCTTGTGAAGTCTGTCCAGATGGAAGGCACATACAATGGAAGCTTTTCCAATGTCCATGCTGTGACTCTTATCTATGAGAAAACTTGTATCAGAGAAAAATATATCAAAAATATAAAGACAAGAGGATTTTTGTAGAATGAGCTCAACCACCTATTATCAAGTTCAAAGTTGTGAAATACTGGCAAGTTCAAATAAAAAAGAAAAAGTTTTAAATTCGAAATTTAAAAACCTTTTCACTCACTTCTTTTCATACAAAACACCAAAGAGGAAAAGAAACAGAATTTTAAACTCTCTGATAAATCTATAAATATTTGAAGCCCACTCAAATACTGGAAACAGAACACTCCAGCACAGACTAAATGGGAGAAGCCACAGCACAGGCCAGAAAGGGAAGGGAACTCATGGAGAGTCTGTGCAGGCACAAACAGACCCAAGGAAGAAGAGGAGGAGGAGGAGAAGGAGGAGGAGAAGAGGAAAAGAAAAGTAGACAAGGACTTCAAGCAGATGGGCACTATAGGGCCCTTGGTCTTTACTGCCTGCTTACTTACAGTACGTGCAAGATCTGAGGTGTGTTTCATTAAATGTCTCCCAGTAAATAACATATGCTACCAACTATCCCTCCACACAAGGTGTTATCCCTTGTGAATCCATTAAAAAGCAGCCCATTGTCTTTTTGATGAACTGGATGCCTTATAGCTGAAGAACAGGGAAAATGATTTTTTTTTTTTTTGATCATAAAGAGAAAGTATGTAACTGTCCCTTACACTTCTGAATTTTTTTCTTGGAAACGTAAGGAATTTCTGTCTTAAGACTAACTTGTTAGCCTGTGATTAAATTTCAGGAGATAAAGAGCCCTACACATGCCTCCAGTCATCTCCTCTGAAATATAAATATGGCAGGAAGACAAACACCACAGTTTTCCAAGTCTCTCAGGGCCTGCTTTAGAACCGAGAACATGGTGTAACTTTAAAAATCGTACAATCATCTTTAGAATTCATATCAAACCTTTGTATCTGGAAAACCCTGACTAATACTGTGGGCCTACTTCAAACTCCAAAAGTGGAGAGAACAGTGAGAGCTGAGGCATCTGTGGGAAAGGAAGTATCTTGAACAACCTGCCATGTAATGAGTCTTTCCCTTGGGAAGTGACAAATGAGAGTCCTTACACTATTTTAGATTACACAGTGATCTAGGGGCAAGTGTGCTAGAAACCAAACAGTATTCTGATCGTGCTACTCTTTAGAGAAAATGACAAGACTCTGGGCTAAGGAGGAAAGGGCCATACTTGGGAGAATTTAGTAGTGTAACTGGGTGACAAGATTCTGTTATCTAAGATCTGCTGATCGAGTGGGAGAATGAGGGGCCTAGAACCCATTCAAATTTTTATGGTATAATACACACAAAAATCATGACTATACAGTGTCTCTCTTTATTCTTTAGGAGGATTTTTGTAAGGCTATTTGTAAAAAAATCAGAAAGTGAGGCTTTTAACTTAGGATCTTATTACAAGGGAGTATGTGCCTGAGATATGAGTGTAACATCCTGTAAACATTATTTCCTCAGTGTTGTGTTCCTACTTATCATCTTATTTTAATTATGACTATTATCATTTTGATTCTTGGACAATGCAGCCTATATTGAAGTTGAACTTTTGGTCTTCCTGCCTTAGCTTTCAAAACTATGTGTATTAAGCAAAGCCATTCTAGTCTAACAAGTTAAATAGTAAATGTTACCTAAGATCAGTTTCAATTATGTTCAGATAATTATGATTTTTTTTAAAATTCAGTACAAAATTATGAAAACCATTTTCTCCAAGCTTCACACATCAACTTCATAGCTATATCAACCATAATCAATTCATGCCCAGCTTTTCCCTTTTGGAGACTGCTCTATATGGTTTCAATGCCAGGTCATTGAGTTGATACTTAATTCCCAGTTACTACATTTCACCTGGCAGGATATTAAGGAGAGAGTCTGCTATTATTTTTTATGGGGGAGTTTGTGTGCCTGAGAACTTCATATAAAAGCACTCCACAGCCCTTACTAGAAGAGTGGAAAGCTGACCTAGCAACAACACTTGGTCCAGCAATGTACCCCCTGTCCTCCAGATCTGTTAACTCTCACAGAAACCCCAAAGTCACCACTGGGAGATGGGTCACAATGTGTTGCAGTTTACTATTTGCAGCATCAAAATGATTCCCTTCAAGTAGACTAAGTACCCAATTCCCAGACTCACTGGGTAGAAACACTAAACATGAAGACAGGACATGAAGTTTCCTCCTGCAGAAGATGTTGGCATCGAGGACCCAGAAACATTCAGTTGACAGTCTTTGTGCATCCATTCAGACCCTGCCATGCTGATAATGCTGCTTTCTCAACACTACTGAACACTTCATTTTCTCTGCTAAGCTTGGTTCCTGTGATAAGTTCTACAGACTAAATGAGCTCTGCTCTTCCACTGAAAGCTAGCATGACCATAGCTAACAACCGTGTGTGTGTGTGTGTGTGTGTGTGTGTGTGTGTGTGTGTGTGTGTGTGTGTTTAAAGCTATAAGAGAAGGTTTTGAATTCTTACTATAAACCAAATTGAAATGTTTAAACTGAAGGGTACAATGATAAATCAGAATACATTGTAGATGTATATCAAAATATCACAATATTCTTCACAAACATGTACAATTATGTGTTAATTACAAATAAAGTTTAAGAATCTGGAGAGATGGTTTAGCAACTAAGAGAACTTGCTACAATTGTGGAGGACCTGGGTTGTTTCTGAGAGCCCACATCAGGCAGCTGATATTCTCTTCTGGCCTCCTTGGGAATGTTCACATAGCTGGTACAAAGAGACAAGGAGGCACCTACATGTCAATAAAATAAAAAAAATTAAAGGTCAGTTCTAGGGTTTTGTTTGTTGAAATAGAGGCACCCACACTGTGTACCCATCGTATTGATCTGAACCTACAACTTCATTACCACAAAGAGATCTCTCCATCTACAGAAGCAGATAACAATTTTCTTCACTAAAACGGTACAAGTTTGCTTAGCAAACATTACATTTTAGAATCAAAGTTTTCAGAATTCTATGTAGAGGCTGGAGACTATTGTCACTTACAAGGGCCACTGTTCTCACGTTAGATGATGCCTTCAGTGGGAGTATTCATATTGCTCTTAGAGCATTTGCTCCTTGTGTTCCATTAGCTTGAGAACACACCTACCACAGAAGCCTTAGGAATCCTGCTTTCAGGGTATTTTGTTTCAAGGGGAGAGGGGAGGGTATCTGTGCACATTCTAGGAATAAGTCAAAAAATACAGTGTAAAAGTACTACTAACAAATCAGCATGGATGCTTGATGACTAAATATCCTTCAATGTACTTTTAAGTTAAATAAATGAAGATGGGTTCATTGAGGCCAGTAGCACCAGGCTAGCAGAAATGTTTCTGTTGCTATTCTGAAAACGATCTCTAGCAGTTTGTTCCAAGATTAAAACCTTCTGTCCTGCAGGTAATCTCCATAGGACAGAAAGTAAATAACTCAAAAGAGCGTTAGGAAGTCCTTGAAATTGAACAGATTCACTAGGTTCCTTCCTCCCAAGAGCAAACAAAGTCACGGAGAATCACTCTCACACAAAACCAAGCTACAAAGAGACTGAGACAGGCCCATCTGCCTGGGAGAAGACCTGCAGATCTATTTAGCCACATGGAAAGGGCAATATGCTTTGGTGATGCAGCTGAATTTCAGTAATTTGTGCTCTTGTAGCAACCTCTCACCCATACTTCTATGACCAATTCCAATAAAACTCTTCAGTTCACCATGTTGGAGTTTGGTTGTATTTGTACTTTGGTCTGCTGTGGGCTCCCTATGTGGAGTGAACAGATGTGTATATTGTATCTCTTCCAGAAGAGTTTGTCACACAACAGTGACCTAGCCTTGCTGCATTCCAGATTTCTCACCAGTTAATTCAGTAGTGATATTCACCCCTAGAATATTCACACATATCCAGTGAGAACACACATGTGAAGTATGTGAACAGTGTATGCTATCCCTTGGCCTTTTGACACACTGTTGGCTGCTGTATTTACCTGTTATCTCTTCAGTAGATTTAGATAAGAGAAGATCCATTTGATTCCAGTAAAACCTTTTTATAATCATCATCACTTTCACAGGTATGTGATATCCATCCTTCACACACCATCCTGAAATTTCTAAAGTATGTTACTATCAATTGTCCTTTCTCTGTTAAGAAGCATTCAACCACAGAGATGATTTTTGGTTATATTTGGTATTTCTGGTGATTCTAAGCAGACTCTTGGATCTGATTCTTCTCTAGCTACTTGGCAGTCCTGTTTGCTATGGTTATGCATGTATGAATATGGTCATCATTTTCAACTTAAAGAAACACCTTCATTATAGAAACATGGCACTCTGGTTAGCAAAGCTATCTCTCTATCCACCTATCTATCTATCCATCCATCCATCTAACTACATATCTACCTATCTACCATCTGCATCTTTCCCACTTTGAATTATCTTTTATGACCCAACAGTGACTACAAAAATAAGTGAGAGTTTTCATTTCAGATTTTTTTTTAATCCTCAAAAAAAATATGCCTTGGTTTTTGGTTTATGAAAATGCTAATTTAATCTCACTGGAGTTAGAACAATGATATAATTAAATGAGGGTGTCTTGGAGAAATAACCCACTAATGTTCTTAAGAGTTAATATCTCATGAACATGTAGGAAAAAAATAAGTCTCCCTGAGTAGTATGCAAGGACAAGGCCTATAGTAGAGCAAATGAAGCTTCTGTTCAGAGAGAAGTCATTAGCGGGCACCAAAGGGTTCTCAGCAGTGATGCTAGCAAGAAACAAATGGTGAGGATAAATTTTCATACACTGTTTAAGGGTCAAGAATTTCTCTTCCAGAGCTTTGTGAGGGAGACCCTCCAGCCAATATGCCCTGAACACAAAGAAGATTCAAACACTCTTCCCCTACTAAACTCATTATCTAAAACACTCAGGTTCCCAGTCATTCTCACCAAGCAAAATGGGCTACTGTAGTCCTCAGAATGCTTCCTGTCTAATCAGAACCCAGAGTGATAATTAACCAAGAGTAAAGGGACCTCAGCAAGACCCTTGTCCAGACTCTATCATGAAAGTTTTGCATTTCTGTCCTTCTTTTAACACACTTTGTAGCCAGGCCATGTATCTTGCTCATATGGAAGAATGGCTTTGCTCCACATGCTAAGAGTAAGGGAGCTCAGTTATGTGCAACCTTGACTTAGAACTTGAAACATTAAGCTTTGTTTCAGTCAGTCTATCTCTGGTTTTCATTTCCCCCTTGATAACTGAGCAATAGTAAAGGGATGTCATAGAGCATCTGTGGGGGCCTGAGGAGACAAGGCTCTGGTAAACTGGAAACCATGAGGTAAAAAGTACCTTTTTAGCAAAGTTGTTTCAAAGATCCCATTTTGAAAGTGCTGTTTACCTGTACAACTGTAGTAGGAGGTTTCTGACCTGGACTTTCGGGCCTAGCCTCAAGGTTTAGATCCACAGACCAGCAGAGACACACAGATGCTTACAATAGTTTTCAGCTGATCGGCCTAAGGCCCAGGCATATAGCTTGATAGCTCTCTACCCTTCATCTAACACATGACTCTTATCCTGTTCAGCCATGCAGCTCGGTACCTTTTAATAAAAAGTACTGATTGGCCAAAGGCAGGCAGGAAGTGTGGGTGGAGCTACCAAACTAAGAAAACTCTGAGAACAGGTAGCACAGAGCAGAGAGCCAGAGAGAAGCTGGAAGAAGCAGAGGACAACGATGCTGCTTTAAGAAAAGGTATCCAGCCACATGGCTGAACAAGATAAGAGATATGGGTTAGATTAAGGGTAAAGAGTCAGCAAGTTATATGCCTGGGCCTTAGACCGATGAGCTTAAAACTACTGAAAGTATCTGTATGTCTCTGCGGGTCTGTGGGTCTGTGGGTCTGTGGGTCTGTGGGTCTGTGGGCATAAACCTTGAGGTTAGACCTGAAAGTCAGGGCCAACCTCCTACAACAAGACTGTGTCACTTTATCTTTTAGCTTTACCAATAGCCTGCTCAATAGGAGGAAGATCATGCCTGGTACTGTAGACTTTGCCAGGTACATATGGGTAGTAAATTCATTGATCTAAGCAGAGAACCTGCTACTGATAGTTTCTTAAGTCAGCATCATTCTGATCTACACTCAAAATACTTTTTCATATGCCCATGTTTACATGTAGTTATCACCTCTCTTCTGAAAAGCTTCTTTACTGCAGCAGAAACATACCATTACAGAAAGCCACAACTGATCAAAATGCAAAAACCAACTAACAATTGGCTGTCTTTCCCCAATTAATAATGCTACAACTTCTGTGGCTAAGACTCAGAAAACACCACAAAAGAGGGAGCACAATGACTGTAGTAGCCAGAGGACCAGGAAGTCTGCTGTGTGATTGTGTCTTCTACCTAGAACAGGGAAGTTATACACATAAAATCTTTACCCAGCAATGGTGCATAAATAAGACCTGGACAATGGCAACAGCATGACATTCCCAGCATAGATGGAGGAAACCCTGTGGGCTCCAACCCTAGATAAGAGCTACAGGAAATTAACAACTCAGAGAGAGAGAAAATTAGTCTTTCCCTATTATGGCTTCCTCGTTGCTTATCCAGTAACAAGTGGTCAGCCCTAGAAACACATTAGGCAGCACTGAACATTCTCAGTACATTGTATTTATATACTTGTCCATTTATATGCAATTGTAAGGACAGTGGTTAAAGAACAGGGGGTCCAAACAATTGAGAGAAAGCTAAGATTTGAATAGGAGAGGGATGAGGGAAAAGAGAGAGTAATATAATTATATTTTAATTAAATTTTAAAAAGATAAAAGTTCTACTTTGGCTCACAGTTTAAAGTGTTAAATCAATAGTCAGTTGTACATTGTGTTTGACCTGTACGGAGCCCATATATGACATAGAGATACCCCTGACTTTCTCTTACAAAGAGCTATCTCTTAAAGGTTCTCCCAAATTCCATTAGTGCTTCGGACTGGGACCAAGCTATCAACACATATAATTTGGAGGACATTTCAAATTGAAACAAGGCCCTTAGCTTTCTCTTCTGCCTGCATTATGAACAATTTCAAACCAAGTTCTCTTTATTACAGACTTATTTCATTCAACAAATCACTGGATACATGAAACCAGGAGTTGAACATGAATCATTTTATTTCTCCCACAGCAATAACTATACAAGATGGATGGTACTTAATGAATATCCATTGTTTCAGTGTAGGTTATGGCAAAGAAAATGTGCCAAGATGTCTCTCTTGAGCCATTCAGGATGCTATAAGAAATTACTCTAGTCAGTATAACTGCTAAACAAGAGAAATGTATTCTCATAGTTTGAGAGGCAGAGAAGTCTATCAAGGGATCTCAGTGTCTCAGGAGAGCCTTGTTCTCCGTAGGCTTTGCCTACTGTATGCAATTTCATACTTAGCCAAACAGAAAAAAAAGAGGTCTAATAAGTTTCTGATGGTTTTTATTTATTACTTTTTTCCAACATATTTCAACAGAAGCATCACTGAAAAACTATAAAAATAGAGGTTGTTTTTCCACACAATACAATATTAGTAAAATCCACCTGCACAGGTAAACTGTTTTTCAGAAACAGATTGGTGGTGTGTAACCCAGAGCTTAGCAGTGACATGTATTCGGCTTTCAGAGCAGTCTTGTGTCAGACTGGCACTGGTGCAGCTATTGCTGGGAATTGTGTCGTATATATATATATATATTTTTTTTAAAGGCCATTTTCAACTCAGTTTGTGGTAGACAGAACTGGATTTCCAAGGGCCACAGAAGTCACAGAGGCAATGCAACTGTAGCTAACTAGGCCTAAAGGATTCTTAACTTTGTCATCAAGCTTCAAGAAAAATCCTTAGTTTACTGTCTACATGGCAGAGTGTGGGTTTGCTGCTAAATAGTCTTTTCAGTGTGTTCTCTACTGACACCCTTGTTTTTGAACTTAGGAAGGTCACATATCAGGCTTTAATGCTATGTCCAAACCTCCTGAGTATAGGCTGTGTCTCTACATTAGGTAAAGGGAAGCTTGGTTGATATTGCTTTGGCTCTGGATTTCTTTTTAATTAAACACAGTACAGGGTCACAGGGTGAATAAATCCCTTTAAACATCTGATAAACTATGAGAAATTGACTAACAGTATAGATGCCAGATCTGAAATCACTTCCAGCTGAGGGACATGACACTGAACATGTTATATCACCTTTAATAGCTTCATTTCTTCACTTGCAAAAGAAAGGGACACCAATGTTTTATACTTCATAAAGCTATTCTGATCATCTCACTGAGCTACAAATGAAGCATTTCAGAGCACCAAGCTCACTGTGTATACACATATTATGTTCCTCAAAGCAGGGCTCTTAATGCAAACTGCTTGAGCCCAAACCTAAGTTCAGTTCTCTCTCTCTTTTTTTTTTTTTTTTTTTTTTTTTTTTTTTTTTTTTTTTTTTTTGGTTTATATGGCTTTTGACAGGTTACATACCTTTCCAGTTATATAAAGAACTTGAATCCCCAGCACTACAAGGGCAGTGTCTCTGCAGCCCTATCCACCTTACAGCATAACCCTGGAGTTTCTCTACAGTTGGGCTTACTGATCAGATAATTAGGTATCAGCTGCTCCATGGGTCATTACAAATGATGGAACCATGATGAGTATCACCAAAGGAAAGCAGGGGTAGGCTTTGCGATCCCAGGTCTCTTGAGCTATGAGTTACAAAGCGAAGAACTCTGTGGGGGAGGATGTTCAAAGTCTACAAAAACTCTGCTTCAAAACAACCTGGAGCCTCTCATTCAGCTTCATGGAGAGAAAACAAAACTGCAGTCATCATTTTGCAGGGAGAAGGGCAACTGACTTCCAAATAACTAGACTTCTGGCTTCCTATGTGGCTACCAGATACATACATCAGGACTTGGCTATACTTTGTATGAATGCCCCACCACTGGTTGCATAAAAGGCGAATATCTAAAAATTAATTACTATTTTCCCTAAGCACCCTCAGAATTCTAAGCTGTACATGACATAGATTACTTACTTTGTTATTTAAGACCAACTAATGTTTATACAAGACTGAACCAAACTCTTCTGTTTTTCCCTTCCTTCCTTCCTTCCTTCCTTCCTTCCTTCCTTCCTTCCTTCCTTCCTTCTTTCCTTCCTTCCTTCCTTCTTTCCCTCCTTCCCTCCCTCCCTTCTTTCTTTCCTTCCTTCCTTCCTTCCTTCCTTCCTTCCTTCCTTCCTTCCTTCCTTCCTTCTTTCTTTCTTTCTTTCTTTCTTTCTCTCTTTCTTTCTATAGGCAGAACCCAGAGGCCTAAGCAGAGATGGTAGATAATGTTTTACAATGAAGCAACCTTTGTATAAGGAGTCAGAGATATAAGTTTTCCTCAAATTCAGCCTTCTGGTAGCAAGAACATGTGCTTCATGGGTTGGCCCAGCAGCAGTATTTATACAGTGACAACCAGCACTCTAGACACCTGGAGGCTAATTTAGAATCCCTACTGAGAAACACAAGGCCCACCAATGGTCATGGGTCAAAGAAAATATCACATCCATCTCTGAAACTAATTATCATGAGAATACTGGCATCAACAGTATTGTAAACAATCCAGAGCAGGCTAGAGTTTAGCTATTTGAACTTCATATAATTCATAGTGTACCACATTAAGGTGATTTGTAAACTCTAGGAGTTTGTACAATCCTCAAAGTGGTTTTTAAAAGTGACAATTTTTTTTTAAGATTTTTAAGATTTTTTAAGGATTTTGAAAAGCCCAAATTATTGACTTTTTTAAAATTTATTTTTGTTTTATATACAATAATGTTTTTCCTGCACGTATGTTTGTGTGAGGGTGTCAGATCCCCTGGAACTGGAGTTATAGACAGCTGTGAGCCACCATTGCTCACAGGTACTAGGAATTGATTCTAGGTCTTTTGGAAGAGCAATCAAGGCTCTTAACCACTTGGCCATCTCTCTAGCCCCCATTTATTTGTTTATTTTTAAAGGCAGTAGTGGTCAAATATCCTTTAAAATAATCAAAATTTTGTACATATATATATTATATATATATATATATATACATGTGTATATATATGCACAAATACAAAAAAAATCTAAAAGCGCAGATGTAATTTAGTATCTCAAGGGAGGGCAACTTTCCAATAGAAAAAAATATCATGGAGTGGGAATAACTATCTCTTAAAGTTAATTTATACCCTCTACCAATATGGTATATCACAGAATTAGAAAAAGGACCAAGAAGACATCTTGATCAAAATTGTATGATTATGTATATTGTGCCTTAAAACAAATTTGAAATTTTTAAATTTAAAATATTAGGCTAATTGTCTCAAAGAAAGACTTAGGACAATTCACCATCCCCATTTTCTTTACCAGTGTGGTCACATTTACTAAATGTTATATTGATACTTTTATCATTATTTTGTTCCTTACAATTTCAGTTTTCCAATGAATCAAAAGGAAGCTGGGCCAAGTTAACAACTTTAGTTTACACAAGCATTTACTCTTGAGTCAATTTGATACTAAATATATTATGTTAAGAAATATGTATATAATCACATGTAGACGATGTTCACAAACACAGACATACACACTTACATATAAAATCATACATAAGGTATATTTTAATAAACCAAGATTTTGAATGTTATTGTTTTGGGGAATTATATTTTCTATAATTTTTACTTTGAAAAGAAAACAGCAGAGATCTTCAGAGAACATTTATCCAATAATTTTTATATAGTCCAACTTTAATAAAAATGTTTTACAATTTATTGTAAAGAATATTTTAAAGAAATTATATAAATTTTATATTATCCATTATATAAATTAGAAAAAAAATTAGTAAGTATTTATATTTAAAAAGCATTTTGGAAGCAAGTTCATATTAAAATCTCTCTGTATAAAACATTATATTATATAGCTTAATGAAACCTATGATTAGCAAAATGTTTTATATGAATAATTAGCATATTAAGTTTTATAAAATATTTAATATCCCTAAAGAATAAGTTTTAAGATGCTTAATGTAGTCAAATTTATAAAGTAATACCTATTTGTCACGCCTTCATATAGGACCACACTATTTAAATTTGTGAATCTGCATGTATATTTTAGTTGGGCATGCAATGAATAGTCATGATTTTAGCAAATAACAAAAATGATTCTAAAAGGGGAGAGACTCAGTTTGTCCAAAATCTTCAAGACACAAAAACATATAAAAACAACTCAAAACAGAAAAAGAATTATTATAGGCACACATGACATGTTCACATAAAATTAGGTGCATTGAGATTAGGAAAAAAAAGGGTAGAAAGCTTATCTTATTTTCTTTAAAGTGTGAGAAAGGCTTAGGAACATAAAAATCAAAAGATGAAATTTTTCATACAGACACAAGACAATTGTGTTCTCTCTCTGTCTCTCTCTCTCTCTCTGAAAAGTATTTTTTTGTTTGGTTTCTAAGAGGTAGGAAATTGGCAAAGGATACAGGATATATAGATGAAAAGACATTACTGAACCTGGAGGTTACAATTTGTGCCAAGCCAGGTTTGAGCACCTGTCCTAACAATTAATTTAAAAGAGGCAAGTTAGTAATGGAAAGCAGGCAGGTCACACCAGTCAGAGGAAAAGGTGAGTATCCCCTGCCAGGCAAACTGTCCCACTCCCTAGGTTCTGTTAACAGAAACTATCTCAAGCCCTTGGCCTACTACCTCATCACATATGCCACTCCTGGGCCTTGCTCCCAACCCAGCAAACTACCACTGCTTTGGTGCAAGCCACATCAGTCTTCATTTGGCTATCTTTAACAGCCCTAGGGTTCCTCGAGGTTGGAGGGACAGACCTTGCCTTGACTCAGGCTAAACTAAGAGTTTTGACTCTGAGGCTAAAAGGGATTCTAGGACTGGTTTATATGAAAAATATACATCAATGTAAGCATATGAGTTAAAGAAACTGCTAAAGGAAACTGTACATTTGGTAGGAGACTAAAAAGCAAGATTAGAGGTACAGAAGAGTAGGGGACATTTTAAATTATCATCAGTGTTGATAGAAATTTTAAAATTTTCCATATTAATGTTTTATCATAGCTTTTAATTGAACTCACATACAGTTTTTAGAGCTCTTTCTTATTACAGATTGCTAATGTTATTAGTTTTTATTAGTCATTTTACATTTTAATTAAAGCAGGCTATTTGCAATTCTTAAAATTTTTATTGTCTAGGACATTGTTAACTGCAAAAGATAAACCAATTTGGAAGTAATATATACTCAGCTATCTTTAGATACTCTCATTTTTTTGCAAATACTTACAAGTTAGACTGTAATTATCACACATGTCTAATCCATACCAGATGGTTGTTTATCCCCAAACACTTCCTTCAGTTTGTAAAACGTGTTCCCTATATATCAATATGTTTATATATGAATATATTTTTCTCCTGAAAGTTGCCTGTCATGCTAGCTAGGAAATATGTATTTTTGGTCAATTTATGTGATACCTTTGGGATCAACTGTCTCAGATTTTACCTTGAACCCACCTTTTCCCACTAGACCTCCAGATTATTCTGCCCATTTACAAAAATCATGAAGGTACTAAAGACACTGGGTGACCTAACCTTCACAACTGTCCCCCCAAGTGAGCTAATAATGTTCTGTAAAAGAAAAATTGCACAACTGATAAATCACCCCCTCCTAAAAACCAAGTAGAGACTTTCCAAAATGTGCTTAAAGTTCCAGGAGGTATGCTGTCCACCCAGCTCTTAGAAAAACCACAGGATATACATTATCTGACCCCTGCATTCTTGCACATAGCAACCACCATGACTCCTGAATTCCTGCACATAGCAACCCCCATAACCCCTGCATTCCTGCATGTAGCAACTCCCATGACCTATAAAAGCTTTGTTCAATTTCAGCTCGGGGCTCTCTGTTCCTGCATGTTCAGTGAGCCCCAGTTATACTTGGTAAATAAAATTCCCCTTGCTTGTTGCATGAGAGAACGTCTCGTGGAGTCCTTTTCATGTCAGATTTCTCAACCCTTACATTTGGAGATCCCACTGAGATCTCTGTATGTACAGGAGACTCCAACAGCCATTTATCAGGGTAAATAAGGCCTTTCTTTTCTGGAGTGCTATCTATCGCCTAGGGTGTCAGACTAGCTGTGGCGGGGAGACATGTGAGCTTTCCCCAACTGCAACTGACAGACATGTCGGGGAGTTGCAAGTCACAACTCTGAGGGATGCCTCAGAGGGGAAGAACCCCCGGGAACACTTGGATGTGTACTATGTGGTGGCCTCGGACTTGGTAACTTTATTGCCAGTAGTTCACAGATCTGGTGGTTTCAGGCCAGTGGAAACCATGTCCTTTGTGTTTTGTAAGTCCTGGAGATGTTCTGTGTCCTTGTTTCTTGTCTTGTTGTGTGTGATATTGTCTGGTACTTTTGTTTTGTTTGACTTCGCAAGCATGGGACAGATAACTTCAACTCCTCTCTCTCTGACTCTGGATTACTGGTCCGAAGTCTGAGAGAGAGCACACAATCTCTCATTGATCGTGAAGAAGGGCAAATGGCAGACATTCTGTTCAGCCAAATGGCCTTCCTTAAAGGTGGGATGGCTGGTCGAGGGGTCCTTCCACCTCCCGCTGATCCAGGCAATCAAAGCTGTTATCTTCCAACCTGGTCAATGTGGCCACCCTGACCAAAAACCCTACATCATGGTCTGACAGGATCTATGTGAGGACCTGCCAGGATGGGTGAGATCTTTTCTCTTTCCAGAACAAAATGGACCTGTGGCGATCCTTCCAACCAAGCTGCAGGCGCAATCCTTGGCACCCTCGGCACGTAGACTCTACCCACCCATACCCTCACTTTTGCCTGATTCCCAGCCTGACTTAATCCTTCTGAACTCAGGCATCCCACCTTCTCTCCGTCCTCCCAAGCAGCCCATACCTCCTCCTTCCCCTTTACCTACCCCTTCCCCTTCTCTTGACTCTCAGCCACAGAAGCCACAGGCAGGGCCCTCCAAGCAAGGGCCAGTCCAAGGGACATGGAGCAGACAGGCTCAGACCCCTCGAGATGTGGCAGTTACTCTCCCTCTCCAACACTCCGGATCCCAGACTGATGACTGCTGAGGGGGGGTAGAGATGTCCGCCCTTCAGTACTGGTCCTTTTCTTCTTCTGACCTGTATATCTGGAAAAATAACAACCCTCCTTTTTCTGAAGACCCCTCTAGGCTTACTGGACTGGTAAAATCCCTCATGTTCTCCCATCAGCCCACCTGGGATGACTTCCAGCAACTATTTGGGGCTCTCTTCACCACAGAAAAGTGAGATACAATCCTCTTAGAAGCCAGGAAATAGGTTCCTGGATGGGATTGGAGACCCACTCAACTCCAGAATGTCATTGATGATTTCTTTCCACTGCGCCATCCTGATTGGGACCCAAATACTCCTGCAGGTAGGGAGCATCTGTCCATCTATCACCAGACTCTGGTAGCGGGTCTCTGAGTGGCTGCACACTGCCCCACCAATTTGACCAAGGTAAGGGAGGTTATTCAGGGGCCCGATGAATCGCCCTCAGTCTTTTTAGAAAAGCTAATGGAGGCCTACAGTAGATTCACCCCTTTGATCCCCAAGCTGAGGAACAAAGGGCTATTGCTATGGCCTTCATTGGTCAATCGGCCCTGAATATCAGGTGAAAGCTGCAATGGCTAGGACTTAACTTTGAGAGAGTTGATAAAAGAAGTAGAAAAAGTCTTTTATAAAAGGGAAGCAGAGGAAGAAAAAGAGCAGAGGAAGGAGAGAGAAAGAGAAGAGAAAGAGATGGTTAGGGAGAAACAAAGGACAAGAAAATTAACAAAAATCCTGGCCACAGTAATTGAAAGCAACACTGGGGGAAAAGAAAAGTTTAAGAGACGCAGTAGAGGGAATGACCTGGGTTTGCATTGCCATCCTTGCCTTTGTTTGCTTTTGAATGGGTAGACCCAGAGACTGGGACCTCTGGCCAGCTAACCTGGACATACCTACCTCAGGCGTTTAAAAACTCACTATCTTTGATGAGGCCCTCCATAAAGACCTGAGTTTCTTTAGGGCTCGACATCCTGAAGTTACCCTACTGCAGTATGTGGACGATTTATTGTTAGCAGCAAACACCAAAGAGGACTGTGAGTTTGGAACCCGAGAGTTGTTAAGTGAACTAGCCAAACGGGGGTACTGAGTCTCAGCTAAAAAGGCCCAGACTTATAAGAAAGATTTTCCTAGGATATACTTTCAAGGATGGAAAACGATGGCTCACTAAGGCTATAAAAAAAAAAACAAAAAACTGTGACCCAGATACCTTCATCTACAAATCAAAAGCAGCTATGAGAGTTCTTAGGAACAGCAGAGTTTTGTTGGCTGTGGATTCCTGGGTTCATGTCCCTTGCTGCACTGCTCCATCCCTTACTCAAAGGAGATGCTGCCTTTCAATGGGGATTAGAGCAGCAGGAAGCCTTCAACTGCATTAAAAAGGCACTCCTGTGGCCCCAGCCTCAGCTCTCCCAGATGTAAACAAACCATTCACACTCTACATAGAGGAAAGAGAAGGCATGGCCAGAGGAGTCCTAACCCAGACTTTGGGTCCCTGGAAGAGACCAGTAGCCTACTTATCCAAAAGCTTTGATTCAGTTTCTAGTAGATAGCCACACTGTCTAAAAGAAATCACAGCAGCTGCCCTCCTGGCAAAGGATGCAGACAAGCTTACTCTGGGACAAAAATTAAAAATAAGATTGACAATTGTGGCCCCTCATACATTAGAGAGTGTGATCCACCAGCCTCTAGACAGGTGGCTGTCAAACACCAGAATTATCCACTATCAGAGCATTCTCCTAGATAAAGACAGAATGACTTTCAGGCCCCCTTCAGCCTTAAACCCCAACACTCTGCTGCCGGATGAGGCCATGGGACCTGTGCTACATACTTGTCAAGAGATCTTAGTGAAAGAGATCGGAATTTGCCAGGACCTGAGAGACCGGCTGCTACCCAACTTGGAGGTAACCTGGTTCTCTGACAGAAGCAGCTTCCTCCAGGACGATACTTTTCGGGATGGGTAGAAGCCTTCCCCACCAAAAGAGAAACTGCCCAAGTTGTCATCAAGAAGATCATGAAAGAAATTTTTCCTGCCAAAAGTAATAGGGTCCAACAACGGAACAGCAGTTGCGGCTCAGGTAACCCAGGGTATGGCCAGGACATTGGGGATTGATTGGAAGTTATGTTGTGCATACAGACCCCAAAGCTCAGGACAGGTAAAAAGAATAAATAAGACAATAAAAGAGACCCTAACCAAATTGGTTATAGAGACTGGCTTAAAAGATTGGACCATGCTCCTACCTTATGCTCTATTTAGAGCCAGGAATACCCTCTCCTCTCTTATATGTAACCTAACCCCCTATGAAATTTTGTATGAGACACCCCCTCCAATAAGAGATTTGTCCCTTATTCTATAAGCTAATTACTCCTTTCATACCCCCCTGCTTGACAGGCTGAGAGCCCTAGATAAAGCCCAGCAGTTCCTGTGGTGACAACTCTCTACCTCCTATCAACCATGGGACAAAGGGACTCCACATTGATATCGGGTGGGAGACTTCATCTATGTTTGCAGCCACCAGGTACAGACTCTCGAACCTCATTAGAAAGGACCATATCAGGTGCTCTTAACCACCTCCACTACAGTCAAGGTTGATGGCATCACATCCTGAATCCATGCATCTCACCTCAAGCCAGCGTCCTCACTCCTGGAGTCTCAATGGAAGCTTAAAAAGACTGATAATCCTCTCTAGTTATGGGTTCGTCATGTGGCTGGGGACCTCCCTCCCCTTGGGGAAAAGTAACCCCCATTTGCTGCTTGGGGCAAGCAGGCCTCAGGATGGAAATTAGGTATGTAATAACTCGGTTCATTTTTGTGTCATGGCTAAAGATATTTCCCTGTGTAATATATCATCAAGGTAAAAAATTTAAAAATAAGATAGAGGGCAAAACTAAACTCCAGAGGGAATCGATATCATTAACCTTAGCTATATTTATGGGAATAGGTGTCACAACTAGAGTTGGAACTGGGACCGCAGCAATAGTACAAAGGTCACAGCAGGTAGCTCTGTTACAGACTGCTATTGACCAAGACTTAAAAGCCATAAAAACCTCAGTGACAGCCCTGCAGGACTCTTTAACCTCCTTGTTAGAAGTAGTGCTACAAAACAGGCTTGGGCTAGATTTATTATTCATAAAAAAAGATAGTCTATGTGCCACCTTAAGAGAAAAATATTGCTTTTATGCAGACAATTCAGGAGTGGTTAAAAAATCAATGACCAAACTTAGAGAGCACCTCTGTGAGAGACAGAAAAAGTTGGAGGCACAACAAAGATGGTTTAAATCTTGGTTTACTAAGTCACATTGGCTCACTATGCTGCTGTCTGCTTTAGCTGGGCCATTGATTGTGTTGCTTTTAGTAATAACTATAAGACCATGTATTCTAAATAGAGTAATAAGCTTTCTGCAAGAGCAAATTAAAAATGTCAAGCTAATGCTTGTTAGACAACAATATTTAGTCCTAAATGACCTAGATGATCTCTAAGATTAGTGATTAGCACAAGAAGAAGTGGGGAATGTAAAACAAAAATTCTGTTAAAACTCTGCACAACTGATAAATCACCCCCTCCTAAAAACCAAGTAGAACTTTCCAAAATGTACTTAAAGATCTAGGAGGTATGCTGTCCACCAGCTCTTAGAAAAACCACAGGATATACATTATCTGACCCCTGCATTCCTGCACATAGCAACCCCCATGACCTATAAAAGCTTTGTTCAATTTCAACTTGGGGCTCTCTGTTCCTGCGTGTTCAGTGAGCCCCAGTTATACTTGGTAAATAAAAATCCCCTTGCTTGTTGCATGAGAAAATGTCTCTTAGAGTCCTTCTTTTCATGGTAGATTTTTCAACCCTTACAATTCTTTACAATCTAGGAAGGGGAAATGCTTTGGGGGATGCTCTATGAGGCCTTTGTAAGTCCTGGGGTATTCTTCTTAACACTTTTACACCTTGGGGCAAGAAGAAACAGTTATTTCTTGTCTTCAGAGTCTTTATCATCAGACACATAAAATTCCCAAGCTAAAGATTTGACAAGGTCATGGGAGAAATATCCAAAAAACATAGAATTTGGCATTTGAAGAATATCAGAAGACAAAGGCCAAATGATAAGAAACTCAAACATTTAAATAAACAAACAAACAAAAGAGAAATAAAATGTCTTTAAAATACTAAAGGAGGAAAGATAATTGCCATTAGAGATCTAAAAGTAAGCAAGGAGCAAACAAAATTAAACCAAATGTGTAGACAAAATACTTCAAAAACAAACTAGATGCTTCAAAGAAAATACTTTGAAAGTTGAGTAAAAAGTTGTCTATTATATTAGGATAATTAATGAACTCGGGGTAAGCAAATGTACTGCTGACCATATCAAAGGAGGTCTAGAGGTCTGGAAAGAACACATTAACAATACATCCAAGAAAATGACACTAGATAGTCTGGATGCAATGAACCCAAGCAGGTACCTGGATTCCAAGCAGGTCATTTCTCCAGTGAACAGTGGATCATGCTCAGGGTGCCATAATTACTGATGCCAAAACCATAGCTCTCACGGTAAAGGGAATAAGAGATATTTTATTATGGGGCCATTTTTAGTTACCAGAGAACAGGAATAAAGATGTCTTTTAACCCAAGTACAATGTTCCAATGGGGAAGCAATTTCATGAAGATTTATAATTTTACAAAACAATGAACCCATAATACAAGGCAAAATGAAAATAATGGATATTCCAGGAGCTAAAGCTAGGCAAAGATAAGATAATTAACCTATGGACCTACTGATAGTCTCACAAATGTGAGGAAAAAGACCACTGACCCTAATCATTGCAAATTAATTAAAGCAAACACTTAGTAAGATAAGCATTTTTTAGGCAAACAGGTAGGGTTACAAAAGCAGAGCATAAGCATAACAAGTTGTTCCTAGCAACCTGTTGAAACAAAGACATGGCTACAAGTCATCATAACAAGTAACAAGGTGTCATAACAATGCGGTCATAACTTTTTGAAGCAAAGCTATAGTTGCTGTTTCCTGGAACAAGCAGTACAGAACTTTGATAGGGCATAGTCCAGGCCTTGTGAAACAAAGATCTAAAAATAATAAGAAGTGAATCCAGATTGACTTTACTAAAAGACTTTACTTTCAAACCTAGGATGGAGGCAAACTGGCTTATTACTATCTGTAATATTCCAATGTCTCCAGAGTCCTGAAGTTCTAATCAATCATTCTCTGTAAACACAACTTCTTTCCAGGAGTTCTCATTCACACTAACAAATTGATGGCTCTCTGACTGATTAAGTTAGTTCAAAGATTAAATTATTGGTTTTTCATCTATGTGTTAGGTAGCACAGACCAGTGATAACTTTAGATTCTAAATGTGGCTTCTGGCAACTCTAGGTTGTCTTCTACTCACTCATGCCTAAAAAAGCCAAGGGACTTAGTCCATGAATCTACAAATATAAATTCTATCCACCTGAGTGACCTTGGAACCACCATCACCCAAGGGTGAAAATACAGCCCATCTCCTTTGTTAACCCTATCTAGACCCTAAGTACAGAGCCCATCTCAACTAACAACCCTGGCAGGGTTTCTGTTGCTATGAAAAAAACACCATAACCATGGAAACTCTCCTAAAGAAAGTATTTAATTAGGGAGGCTCACTTATAGTTCAGAGGTTCAGGCCATTATCATCATAGTGGGAAGTATGGTGACATGTAGACAGATATGGTGCTGGAGCAGTAGCTGAGAGTCTTGTATCTTGCAGGCAATATGAGGTCAACTGAGACACTGGGCAGTATACTGAACATAGGATATCTCTAAGCCCATCTCAAGGTGAGAAACATCCTCCAACAAGACCATACCCACTCCAACAAAGCCGTACTTCCTAATAGTGTCACTCCCTATGAGATTATGGGGGCAAATTATATTCCTATTATCATAGGCAGGAAAGAAGATCTAAGGAGATTCTTCTTGCTCTCCCTTTGGCTGTCAGATTATGGAAATAATCATCCCCCAGGAAGTGGAATTTCCCCAGAAATCACATACCTGGAGAAGAAAAAGGCTAAGGGCCAGTCTAAGAGGAGCTAGCTTCTTTCAGACAGTTCTGAAAACTTTTCAGATCACCTTAAAGGGAAGACATTGAGGATAAGCAAGCAGACACTATAACTAGGGCTGCTTGTCCACACCTCTTGTTTCCTATTTAAACCTAAACCTCATGTCAGGATGTCCAATGTACTTGGAGGTCATGGCCCACCTTGTTTCTCTATCCTATGTACACCCACTAAATAAATCTCCTTTCTCTGATTTTTACTATTTCTTTTCTGTTTAATTGGTTATTTATGCTCGTTAATCATACAATAGGTATAGACAATATGCTGTGCAAAATCAGAATACCACGTAAAAGGATATCTTGCCATAAACATGTAGGGAATAAAGCATTACCATTTCCTTGCCTTCGCTAAAGATAGCTGTGGAGTCCTTGACAGGCAGGTAAATTTGAAGTCAAAAACATGCAAATGTATGTATTGTGTAAGGTATAGCACCTAGTGGGTTCAAAAAAAAAATGTGCCCCAAAAGCAAGAACAGTGGGTGCCTTTATGCTTAGGTTGGGTGATGTAGACAGCTGTGAAGAAGTACCATTGGATGAGAGGTAAGAGAGGTGAGGGAACATAGGAAGACCTGTGCATACACAGCCTGCCTGGTACCTGTGTCCTCAGAACCAGTGTATAAAGGACTCTGTGGAATGAGCATCATCGGAACACTGATGCAAGGTCAGAAAGTCCTTGCTTCAGGCAAGAAGGTAGGAAGCCACCAGTTGTCATGCCAACATAAATGGAGAATAATTGTCACAAGGCCCCATATCTAGAGAGAAACTACAGGCAGCCCACAGTTGATAAGAGAGGAAGAGCCAGGTTTTTCTTTCCTTTTTACTTTTTGAAGGGTGGGACCACAATTATAAGGAATGAGCCTTAACACACGTGCAAATAAGGGTGTCAGTAACTCTACCCAATATATATGTCTATGTGAATTTATAATGCTTATGCATTTGTTCCTTTATATAACAGAACAAATATATAAGTACTATAAATATATTACGTATTAAGTATATACATTTGTGCCAGGAATACATATGGAAGAGGTCACAAATTCAAATGTTTGGGGAGAAAATAGAAAAGGTGGAGGGAGGAGAGCTAGAAAGAATGGAATATGATATGTTCATGTACAAAATCCTAACATAACCATATTTCAAAATAAATAGTTCTGTATCAGAAAGAAATGAAGGAAGGAAGGAAGAAAGGAGAGAAAGCGGGAAGGAAGAAAGGAAGGAAGGCAAGTGGAAAGAAGGAAGAAAAATGGGGAGGGAGGGAGAGAGGGAGGAAAATGGGAAGGAAGAGTAAGACGGAGGGACCTTCCCATTGCTGCTGCCTCATTCAGTGCCAAGACACCCTATCACAGGGGAGAGAGTAGAGAAACCCAGTAGAGGACAACTTGAAACTCTTGTAATCCATCAAATCTATTATCATTATTTCCATGAATCTCATGAAAAATCCCACTTACAGGAAAGGGATGGGTGATAAACTTCTTCTGCAACCCAAGTGGCCTCTAGTTTTACCATTTTAGATAATATTTCCATGCAAGGCATCTCTAGAGCCACTCTCTAATTGCACTTACCAAAAAGGAATGGAAGCAGGGGAAAGATGTCTTAGAAAACCTCTGAGATGGCTGATAGCCACCAAGATGGTACATATGACTTAAGCGAGTTGTGACTTTCCCTTGAGGAGCTTTGGTGTATCTTTCTTTCCCCAAGCATCTTTCTCCTATCCTGGGTACTTAAAGTCTACTTTAAAATATCCTCAATAAAACCTCCAACTTCATTCTGGCTAGTCCTGAAATTCTTTTCTGTGTCAAAGCCACTTATCTCCTTTGGCCTGAGTTGATCCCTACATGATTATAGGAATCTTTCAGGCTGCTGAAGGTGGCAAGTAGAGCTATGCTTCAGCCCCCTTATCACTGATACTAGTTTTGATGGCACAGGCCTATAACTCACTACTCCACATGCTGAGGTGGGTGAGATGACAGAATGCTCAAAGCCAGCCTGAACTATTTGGTGACACTGCCACAAAATTAAACTTAAGAAGAGGGATTGGACATCCTTAATCCTAGGTGTCAGTTGTCAAGAGACAAGAACAATGATGCAAGTTCTAGGTCAAGTTAATCCACATTGAGAGTTCTGAGGCTGCCAGGACATAATAGTAAGAGCTTGGTCTCAATAAACAAACTAACAAACAATTCAAAACCCAATAGTTTTCAAATATTTAAAAAGTTATAATAAGGAGACTTTTCTTTTAACCCCAAGAGACCTTTCAAACAGTTTTTAATACAAATTTTGTAAGATTAAGAACAATTTAAAAGACAAGGGCTTTAAGGAGGATCAGGGTGGGTTTGATTTCAGTGAAAAAGTAATAGAAAGAGACTGTGAGCTTAGGGACAACCCTGAGAAATGGTAAAGTCTTACAGATCAAAAGTTAGAATGATTGGCACTCGACCCTTGCAGTTTTTAATACAAGGAAGCTTAGCTCTTTCAAAGAAGTCTTTCTTTTTCATAATTATTCAATGTCTTAATAAATAAAATTTCTAAGAGTCACTAATTTTTTTCTCCATGGATTCTTTCCTCACACAATCCATACAGCTGGAGTCTGAGTAAGTTACAAGAACCCGCTGTCCAAGAAACTTCTGAAAATACTGAGAGATTGAGTAAAGTCACTCTTGGTGATGCTGTTCTGGGAAAGATGTGGAGAAATCCTTAGGAGATCCAAAAGAGAGTTAACAAAGTCTAGAAATATCTCTTAGCTAGACATTCCAGGTCATATAGAATGAGTAGGCCGATTAAAGTTATCCTAAAATAGACAGAGGGTGATTTTGAAGTAAAAACACCCATCTTTTCCTAGAAATCTTCAAATAATTCTCTGAGGTCACACAGGTAGCTGATATGAAATCAACTTGAATTTGTTTGTTACTCACCTGGACTCTATGACCTAGGCCTGGCCCAGAATAGGGCACAATCATCCTCAAGAAGAGCAGTGATTGTGTGGCCTACACAGCACATGAAGAGAAAGCCTACTTCTCTAAGCCTGATGCTATGTATAGCTAAGGAACCTGCATATCACTCTGACTCAAGAAAAGAGGTCATCCAAAAGAGCAAGGCTCAGATTTTAGGAGAAATTTTCATGGAAATGGTTTGAGTTTGATTGTTTGTTTTCATATTTTTTTGATAGTAGTACTGATGGAAGTTTGTTGATTTTATTTTTGCTTTTGTGTTTTAAGATGAAAGTCTCAGGTATTTCTGGATAGCTTCTAACTATCTAAGTAGCCACAGATGGCCTTGAATTTCTAATCTCCATACTGTGATTCCAGGGATGGTATCCTTCTAGGGATAGATCCCAATGCTTTGTGTAAACTAGGAAAGCATTCTCCTGTGGGGTTATGTTTCAAATATAATAAAAAGTCAGAGATATCAGAAGAATCTACCCTCAGTCAGTCTAGAAGGATCAGACAATGGTAACTCACACCTTTGATCCCAGCACAGAGAATATCCAGGAGTGGTGACCTAAGCCCTTAATCTCAGCAGATCTGAGTTTGAGGTCATTTTAGTTTAGAGAAAGAGTTCCAGGTTCCCAGGCAGGCATAGAAAGACAGAGCAGGCAGATGAAGCCATGGCTCACACTGTTAGTCCCAGTACTTGAGAAGCAGTGGCAAGAGAATCTCTGTGAGTTCAAAGGCAGCCTAGTCTTCAAAGAAAGTTACTGTTACACAGAAAATGCTGTCTGGGGAAAAAAAAAAAAAAAAAAAAGATTATCTCCGACTTTTTTTTTATTATTATTATATTTGAAACAAATCCCACACTCTCTGTAGGTAACTCCAACTTCAGATTTAAAACAAAGACAGTTGAATTATGATACAAAGAGTCTGGGACCTAAAGTCAACTATCTGAGTTAAAAAGATCTCCTTCCCTAAGTTTCAATGAGCCATGGAGCCACTTCTTAACATCTTTTTATCTGACTTGGCTCCTCCCAAAGTCTCCAAATTAGAAGCATTTGACTCTTTGTGGTATTGTAATGATGAAATAGTATACCTCTCTATCCAAGTATCCAAAGTTTGGAAGTGTTTAATTAACTGAAATATATTTCTCACAGATCTAGATTCTAGAAGGTCAAGGTACCAGCAAACTCAAGTTTATAGAGGATGTTCCCTGTGTTGCATCCTTCCTGTGTAGGGAGAGGTGGACATCAGTCTTCCTTCATAGTGATAGCATAGGAGATAGATGCACAAGAAGAAGAGCTGCTGGAGGAAGTCCCTTTCATAAAGAGCTTTACGTCTTCCCTTGGAAGGAGCCTTCATGGCCAAACCCCTTCTAAAGCCTTATCTCTGCAACCATTTCCCTGGTGAATGCATTGCAACACAAAATTTGGAAAGATATACAGTCAAAACAAACTTCTATTTAAAAGAGCTCCACATATAAGCAGTATTAATTTTTTTTCCTTCTCCTTTTCTCAAAGAAAAGCAGTGGTCACATTATTTTACTACCATTCCTAGAGCATTCTTTTTAAATAGTAAAAGATCTTTTCTATGCCTTTTTCCATGGTTTACATGCATAAGTATACATACATGTAGAGTGTAGTAAGAGTGTTCTGGCCTGGACTTTTGGGCCTACCCTCAAGGTTTAGACCTGTAGACCCACAGACTCACAGAGACACAAAGATGCTTACGATAGTTTCAGGCTGATCAGCCTAAGGTCCGGGCATGTAACTTGCTAACTCTTTACCCTTAATCTAACCCCTGACTCTTATCCTGTTCAGCCATGCGACTCGGTACCTTTTCTCAGAGTAGCATAGTTGTCCTCTGATTTTTATGGCTTTTCTCTGGCATTCTTCTCTGTTCTTCCTGTTCCTAGAGTCTTCTTAGTCTGTTAGCCCCGCCCACACTTCCTGTCTGCCTTTGGCCAATCAGTGCTTTTTATTAAACTCATAGGCAGGGACAATTATTTAAAATGGAACAACATAATGGAACATGGTTAATAACATAAATGAGAGTTCCTCAAAAGAAGCCGTGTCTTCTAAGACTGATTGGCTGATTAAAGCTTCACTGATGTGGAGAGGTTGGGATGTTGTAGGCACAGACGTTAATTCCCTATCTCCGGTTAACTTTTGTCCTCTAAATAACCATTCCTAGTCCACTGTTATATTGGAAATAATACCCTGTGACTAATATATGAAAACTTCTTGGAATCTATTGACTCAGCAGAACCACTGGCTATCACCAAACCAAAGTCTAAGAATATCTAAGCCCTATAGAAAAGCTTCCTCCATTTTGCTGTAGCCATCTCTCTGATGTATTTACTGATGTATTTTAAACTTGCCTTGATTTATGACCTTCTTTATTCTGGAAAACTAAAAACTTAATGGAACTGCTTCCACATTGGAGTATGGAATTTGGGTAAGTTAAATCTTTATTTCTGGGCCATGATCACTCAGGTTTAGTTCCAGAAGAAAGTATATATTATTCCCCATAAATGAAAGCCGTTTTTTGTTTTCTTGTTTGTTTTACATTAACAGTGATGCTGTTATTCTTCCATTGTTCCCCTCTATTATTAAGGCAGAGTCTCTCATTTGAATCCAAAGCTCTACAATTCTACCCATTTGCCTAATTACTTTGTCCCAGAGATGGACTCTCTGCCTCCTGAGTTCTGAGATGACAGGGATCAATTACCAGAGTCCTTAGTTTGTGTGCATTTTGAACCCAGGTTCCCACAGTCTGGACAGCCCCGTAATTTTCTTTTTGACCAAAATTTTGTCAAGACTCCTTACCCCATGGAAGTCCCATAGTCAAACCTGTTTGTGAAGAGCCTAGGTAAGCAAGAATTTTGGCTAACTGACATTGATCAAAGCCTACTATTTTGTATATGTAATAAAAATCCCACTTCACCATCACAACGGTATATCTAGTCACCTTGACCTGTGTTCAGGGGATCTATCCAGCCAACTTATCTGGTTGCCCCTTATATTTCCTGTTAGAGACTATCCTCCTATAGACTTCCCACCCTACACTCTGTTGTAAATTCCTACCTGATGATTCCTATCTGGAGCTGATTTGGACCCATAGTGAGATCTTGTCACTTACTAAAACATGTGTTGAATAACTCTGTTTTACCACTAAACACACTCCACTGGTGGTTGCATGTTGACACATCATAGACATATCCTACTCCCAAGATCTGCATGTCACTGCTCCTGTTTGAAATTGGGAAATTTGGAAATCTTTCATTGTTTGTAAATACATAAAAGACTTTTAGATACAACACTTAAAAACTTTACTCTTTTGTTTTGTTTTTGGGTTTTTTGTTATTGCTTGTTTGTTTTTTTCTGAGATAGAACCTTGCCCAAGTTGGCCTCAAGTTCTTGAGATCAACCAATCCCCCCGACTTAGCATTCTAAATAATCAGAATCTACAGGATGTACACAATGCTTGGCTTTGTTCACATAGTTGACACAGTTGAATCATATCATATTACAATCAAGGTGTGGTAAAGCTGGATTCAAGCAGGCCTCAGAGAAGCTGGAGCCCATGTCCTGGAGTAAGAGGCACACTTGTATAGTATGATGCCACAGGGAGGAACAAGACACACAGCTGACATTGTGGAATTTGAAGTTCCAACAAGGGATGGGGGAGGGATGGCTGCACAGCTTCTTAGCATCCTCCACTGATAAAGAAGAGGTTGGTGAATTGCACCTGGCATGTTGGAGCTGATGTAAAGAAAAAGCCCTCATGACTAGAAAAGCACACACAAAAAAATCCCCTCTAACTACAGGCTCCTTGGACTGAGCATATGTACCCATCAGTGGCTCCTGACCTTTCAGTATGTGCTTTAATATGGCCAGCTGGCATTGTACCTGGGTTTTGTAAATGTGGCTTTGTAAGTATAGTTATTTGGGGCTATGTCTTAGTTAGAATTTTTATTGTATGAAGAGATACCACAGCCATAGCAACTTGTATAAAGGAGACATTTAATTGGGACTGGCTTACAATTCAGAGGTTTAGTCTATTATCTTCTTGCCAGGAAGCATGCATGACATCATACAAGTAGACATGGTGCTTGAGAAGTAGTTGAGAGTTCTACCTGTGGATTGGCAGGCAGCAGGGAGAGAGAGAGAGAGAGAGAGAGAGAGAGAGAGAGAGAGAGAGAGAGAGAGAGAGAGAGAGAGAACTTTAAATATCTAGACTTGGACTCAGCAGCCAACCAGAACCAGAAGTAGAAATTGATCAGTGACTGCTAAGAGTTTAAGGAGAAAATTAATGTGGGGAGAGAGGAAGTGGGGAAGCTAAATGATAGCATATAATATGACAGGGTAGACATGCCATTACCATCCTCAAAGCCACAGAATGACACAAGGAGTGACCCCTGGTGTAAAAGAGGGACTGAGCTAGCCAATATGAAGTGTAATGTGAAGTTTCTGGTGTGGCCCAGTCCCAAGGTCTGAACCTGCATGCCACTGCTTAGGCTCCCAAAATGACTCCTACACATATTAATTTAACTCTGCTCAGCCTATGGCTCAGGCATATTATTAGCTAGCTCTTGCATCTTAACTCAAACCATTTCCATTAATCTTTCATACCTTGTGGCCCATGGCTTATCTATGTTACTTTTACATGTTGATTCTTGGGTGGCAGTATGGTGTCTCTTTGGACTCCACCCTCTTTCCCCTATCTATGCTCTGATTTTCCCGTCTATTTCTAATATGTCTTCCAAGACAGTTCCTTCATTCACAACATACAGAAAACATCCCACATCAAAGAAGAGACTAATGGAAACAAGTATTCCCTGGAAAGTATGTAGGAATGGAGGACTACATGGACATTGAAACAGTGCACTTTATACTCAGGTTTTCTTCAGTCTAAGTCTAGTACTTTTTAAAAGCATGCATCTCTTGCAATACTTTTCAGTAAGAGCATCTTCTGTAACATTAATTTACTATAAACTAGAAACCTGACAACAGAGAAATAGGTGGTATATATAACAATGGAAATTGTGTATACGTATGATAAGATTTTTTTTAAAACCTAGAGGTAATGGAAATTATTCTAACTCAGTGATGAAAGACGGCAGAAGGGAAAGCTAGGGAATCCCCTACTCCCCACCTCACCTCCTTTTTGCTTATCTTCTTATGAGCTTTTTCCCTGCCAACAATAATGGAAACCATGATAATTTTATTCATAAAATCTAGAAAAAGAAAAAGCTAGAACAGAGGTATTAAACTCTGAAAATACGGCCTGAGATCAAATACTTTTACCAAGAATAAAAGGAGTTACCATATTGTGATAAAGGTACCAATTCTCTAAGGAGACACACTAATTTTAAATATCAAATCTCAAATACATAAAGGTAAACCCAACAGGCATGAAATGGGGGCTAGAGTCACCAATTGCTGCAGCTACACCATTGTTACACCCTTGCAGCCCAACAATGACAGATTAGAAGACAAGGCAACAAATACCTGCGGGTGGAAAAACTCATTTGGAATGTTGGAGGGTTCATGCCAGAGGCTGGGGTTCCAGACAGAATAAAAAGAAAATAGAGTATCATGATTTAACTCTCTCAGCTTTCTGCCTGTGGATGCAAGGTAACTTCACACTCCTGCCAACAAAACTTTCCCACCATGGTTGAGTATGCCCTTAAACTGTGAGCCAAAATAAGCCCTTCCTTGAGTTGTTTTTCTTGGCCAGCAACCATAAAGGCACTATGTGGTAAGATAGACATCCATATCTTCACATAAGTGCCACAATCATTTAAGACTCTAAGCCACTGAATTCAAGAATACGCAAGTATCATTACAACCAAGTGGGGCTTATTCCCAAATGTGAGGCTAGTTTGACATTCCTCAAGTAATCCATACAAACCCACATATTAATAGACTAAATCAATAACCCATTAATTATAGTATGGTTATAGTCGGTTCAGAAAAGGAATCTGACATTACCAGATACCTGTTCCAGATTTAAAAAGCCATTATATAGGAATAGAGGTGACAATTGTCAGAACAGAGAAAATGATGTGAGAATACTACATCTAAATCTGTTTCTGACATGTAAACATTTCTGCCTGAGACTGGGATGAAGGACACAACTTTGTGCCACTCTGGAACATCTTGTTGTGAGAGGCAGTTACAGCAATAGGACTAACTGAAACAAGTTTATAAGGTAGAAAAAGGGGAATATTGCTATATTTGATTGCATATGACTGGTCTTAGTGAATTGGAGAAGTTGTGATTAGTGAATAGTGATTGGAGAAGCTGTGAGCTCACAACTTGATCGGCAAGAGGAAGGCAGAGAGAACACTGGGGATGGTAGGAGCATTTTGAAACCTCAAAGCCTGTTCCACTGACAAATCTCCTCCAGCCACCCATACTATCAAAGCTACATTTTTTAATTCTTCATAAACAGTTCCACCACTGGAAACAAATATTCAGACACATTTGGGGACCATTCTCATTAGAATCTCCACTTGACCTAATCAAATTCTACATATAAAACACCAATTTCAAACAGGCATTCAATACACAGAGCTAGGTTGAAAGGCACATGGACTATATATACAGTTATCTTTCCTTGTTAAAAAATATACAACTGGAGTTTGAATTGTGAACATTAATATGTATATTCACAGAAATATCTATAAAGTGAATCTAATTTAAGAAGTATGTGTGTGTGTGCGTAATTTTCTTGTTATTTCAACTGAAAAGGTATAGCAGAAGTGATAATTTGGTAGCAATTAGCACACCCCATAGATCCTAGTTACTGACACCATTCTTCAGTGAAAGAAGACAGGGTTTTCTGGAAAAAGCCAATTAGAGGGCAAAGGTAGGACAAATACAAGATGATCATTGGAGTATCCTTTAGTTCTCAGAAATAAAGAGGAAAAAAGAGGGGAAAAGAAGGGAAAAAAAAGAAAGAAAATAGCAACCAGGATTGCCTGGGGAGATATAGCAAACCATCAATTCACCCAATATAGAGAGACCAAATAAAAGATTTCATACAAATGCAGTCTGGAGAATCAATTAATAGGGGTAAAGGGTCATTTTTTAGCATGGGTAACTCAAGGCCACCCACATCATCAAAAGTTCCCACTCCACTCTGGGGACTGGCTCAGAAAGCTACACCATAGTCTCAACCTCAGACACCTTCCATAGTGATTGGACACAGGAACATCTCAGCACCACAAGATCATGTGGAGGTTGGACTAGATTACCTACAGCTGAGGAGAGGGTGTGGTCAGGGAATATGTGTGGAATCTCAATTGAAGGTCTAGAGACCCATCCGTTCGTTCTTTCTTCTGCAAGAGAACATTAACAGCCTCATTACTCTTGCCTAAGACCTGGTTATCACTGTAGAGTTCTGCTCACTAAGACTCTGGATAAATTAGTTTGTCAGGAATTTTAGTTTCTTTGGTGAATGGATAAGCACAGAATCTTGTGGTTTTCTTTTTCTTTCTTTCCTTTTTCCTCTTTCTCCTTAATATCTCCCCAACAGCAGCAGGACCGCAAAACCTCCAACTCACTCTTTGTTAAGATGCCACCAAGCTCTATTTTTTAAAATCAGATTTATTAATTGTTTTTTTTAAACCAGCATTTTATTTTATTGATTATGCTCCATGGTTTTCCTCCTTCAGTTGCACCGAGATGTGTAATCTTCCATGCTGTTTCCCTGGTAACCACGCTATTCTCTGTCTCTGCATTTCCTTGTTTCTAATACTTCATATGCAACTGACATCATTACACTTTCCTCTGTTTATCTGGCTTCACTTAGCATTATGTCATCCGGGCCCATTCAGGTTCTACAGGAGGTCAAATCTCCTTTTAACACTAAATAATGTTCTGCTGCATGCACAGAAGGCAGTTTTCTCACTGATTCATTCACTGGCAGATACATGCTTTATTTCTGTATCTTGACTAATATAAATGTTACTGCTATGAGCACGAGTATAGGCTTCTTTACAAGGCTGCCTTTTCATTTCTTCTAAGAGGACCATTTGGTAGCTTTTTTTTTTTTTCAATTTCTGTAGAAACTAAAATAACTTGGCCATTGCTGAACATGCTTATGATTGTGCAAATCCTATAGAATCTTCTAGCACTTAGTCACCAGAATGAGTTGACCTTGCTAGTCCCTCTTAGCAAAATAATTTCCTTTGTTGGGGAAAAACCACATCTAAAAATAGAAAAGTGGGGGAATGATAAAAATTCTAGCACCATGCAGAGATCATTGTTTGTCCTTAAACCAAAAATGTCCACTCATTTGAGATCAAATCTCACCGAGTACCCCGTGTGCCCTGACTGTTAGGGTTGCAGGCACTCCCACCACAGCTCTTGCAGTTCTTGTTTTAGGAGAGGACAAACTTTTGAGTATTCTGAAAGTTGACAAGGGTTATTTTTCAGGTGACCTCATATTTCACTAGAAGGAGAGTTGCTTTTTTTGTTTTTTGGTATTTTTTTTTTCCTGCGGTAAATGCCAGAAAGCAGAAAGGCATTTCATTTTCCATGGCCTCTATATATGTAGACGGTACAATAAAATTACCTTTAGTTTCAAACGCTGAGCAGTGTAGTCCCACGGGTTCCAGCCAAGCTCACCTCCATCATTAACACAAGTGCTTATTTATTTTTCCAAAAGCCCTCACCATGAGAAACAGATGTGTCAAAGACCTCTTTAAAGCAGCCAGTTAAACTCAGAGCACAACTCTGTGGGTAATTGTATCCCAAACTATTGATATTAGTCATTTCAGGTGGGTGGGATAGAGTAGGAATGTAAAGAGAAAATGATTGTCTTTAGTAAAGAGGAAATAATTGTCTATAATAAACTACACTGTTATGTACTTGTTACAATTGATGTGTAAAAATGTATGTGTTTTTTTTTTTTTTTTTTTTTTTTTTTTTTTTTTTAATACAAAAGAAGAAAGACTTACAGGGAGTGGAATGAATTACTCTTGCTTTATTCTCCACACTTCCTGCCCACATGTCAGGGTTTAGAAATGGTTTTGCTATTTCTATTTACCTTGCTACAGGGGCATTCCTGTGCCATAAGGGGCCAGCAGACTAGCTGCCCTTGGAAAGTACTGCTGGAGTACCCAGAGGCCATGGTTCAAAGGTCTTTTATGATTGAGTAGCTGTGTTTGGTCTTAAGGCTACAGACTTTACACTAAGCCCAGTGTGTGTGACTTGCTAATACCTGAAGCAAAGAGGAGTCAATCCTAAGAAGCTGAGCACTGTGCAAGGCAAATGTCTGCTTTGATTCAGTATGCTGAGGAAGAGGCACTGAGGAGCAGGTGAGGACCCTGAGATGCCAGGAGGGAGCATTCCTGAGTGAGTTAATACAGAGATAAGACCATGTGACACGCTCAAGGATCTGACAAATGTCCATATTCACTGAGAGTAAGAAAAACAAGGGTATGACAAGATCTGCTTAAGGAAAGGTGCTCAGCTATATGAAAGCAGAATTCCCAAAGAACTGAAGGAAATGTCATCAGGACCAGTCCACATCATTCCCATCAGTGTTAACTTTGTTTGTTCTTCAGAGAGTTTCAATATCTGAGACCTGAGTAATAGTTAAATAGGCAGTGCAAGGATTGGATGTATAATTTTGTAGTTGTTTTAGATGTTATCAAATAAATCATATATATATATATGTATATATATATATATATGAGCTGAAATATAAAAGTAATCCTGACTCTGACTACATTTGTAAAAAGCCTATAGATAACTAGGTGATTTAGTAAAATGAGCCCATGAGATGGGTTCCAATACAATGCACATGCCTTTGTCAAAAGAGAAAATTTGTACAAATGGGCAAATAGAAAAAAAACCCAAAACTGGTCACGGTGCACTAGCATCAAAATAGCTCCATTACTGTATGTAAAGAGTAGAAAACTGAACTTCCAGTTAGCTCCTTAAGACAGTGTTCATTTTCTCAATCACAAATGTGTAATATTTCTTCTCACCCTCTGTCCTTTGCTTCTCGTGGTGTTGACATTGGAACATTTCTCCTTTCCCTTAAGTTGGGGCTTCTTCATCTCACCATACACTGGGTGAGATTTGATGGCCCTCTGTCATCTGGGGCATCATGGTAGGATGGTCACTAACTCATCAGTGTAATTCCCAAAGATTGGGTCCCTTAGTCAATCTGCCTTTTTTCCACTTTCTCTTTGATTGGACACTGAATTTTTTGTTTTGTTTTGTGTTTTTTTGTGCTCAGGAACTTCTGTGAGGGAGGAAGGACCACAGAGGTAGATTGCTACTCCTGAAAACAAAACTCTGAACATTCAGCATCCTGTATAGTATATTGACTGTTTTTTCACCTGCCTTGAATAACCTTTTCCTTTTATGTATTTTTGAGTTCTGCCAGTCTTTCTGTGTCACGTGAGTGAGGAGATGCTAGCTTGTCTTGGTACTCATGAGAGACCTTCCATGCAAACTCCTAAAGCAAAAACACATTGATCCAAACTGAGACCGCTGGCAATTTTATTAAATCTTTTATTTACAAACAAAGGATTTCTTTGTGCTGTTGTCTAAGCAGATGGTGTAAAAACTTTATAAAATTAGGATTTATGATATCAGCATTTGTTTTTAAAGACAGTATTTCTCTTGATGTATTGTTGGTATTTAAAAAAAATCCAACATACTATGGTTTGTGACAACTTCCCATTACTGATGCCCGACCTTGTCTGTGTGTTGTCTGGGGCTTCGTTATCTTCTTTCTCTTTTTTCTTTTCCTTCCCCACTTTTCTCATTTTTCTTTTTTTCTTCTTTTCCTCTATACTTTATGTCTAGCAAAAAGAATATTGCTACAAAGGATAGTTTTTAGCAAATAAAACAAGTTTGGGATATTGTCATGATATCTATTGTCTAGATTTCATGAAGCATTTCTCAGTCTTTTTTCCACTGTCATTCCATGATCAGGCAGAGGAGGGTGCAGCCCTGTGCCCTGCAGGATGCTCACCAGCAAGGCAACTCTATCCACTTCCTGCTGGAAGCACATCTTTTGCATTTACATACTGTCACCTGTCTTCTTAGTGGGTTTCCTGGTTGCCATAGAGAATTGCTTCAGCTAAGTATCTCTACTGCGGCCTAGGCAGAAAAATCTAGAAGAAATTACAATTGAAACTGAAAGAGAAAAAAACTGACAGAAAGTTGGGGGAAGGAGGAATGAGGGGAGGTGAGTCCATCAAAGTATTCCAAGTGTAAGGAAAAGCAGATGATCTCCCTTAATCCTTCTATCTTCTCGTTCCTGACTTAGACCCAGGAGAATGGGCTCTTCTTCCTTTGCCTTGTCTGCTTTCTTATTTTACAAATATAGTTGTGTGAGTGTTTCCTCTTCACACTACCCTTTGTCAGATAATCACAACACTGTGTTCATCTTGGTATTGAAGTCTGGCCACTTTATCCTCCTACCTAAACTACTAGGACCCACTTCCCTGGGCAGCTTCTGTGGCTTTTGTATTTCAGATGTTCCATGTTCTGCATCAGAGTCCACTGGAACTTGGAATCGAATAGCAGTGACTTCCTGAAAGCATGTATTATCAATGGGCTCACAGAATACTTTAACTGACATGCAGCAATAGAAAGTCAGCAATAAACAGTAAAAGAATGGACACAGGACCCGTCTCTAGATGACACAATTCAAATTTATTGATAATTTGGAAAACAAGCTCTGTATTTTATTTTTAATAACATATGACAGACTAGTAGTGGGGACTAGTCTCCCATGCTCACAGTTTTGGTGCTGGTTCACCCATAACTCCACCAACAAAGTCAGCTCTATTATAATGCCCAGGCAAGGTCCAAGGCCTGCTCTCCCAAGTGATGCAGCTGGATAGGGGCAGGAGTAGATCTCCTACTCTTATGACCTCAGGACAAGCTCTCCCACCTGCCTCAGGAAAATGGGGCAGGGGGGTCTCTTCCCTGTCCATGCCACCATATGGCAGATGAGGGGCAGGACAGGTCTTTCAGGCTAACTTACCCACACTCCCATGAACAGGGCCAGTTTCACTGTGCTGTCCAGATGAGGTACAGGGCCCATTTTCCTGAGTTTTGTAAGTGGTAAAGGGGAGTGTTAGAATGTAGTAGTTTCTTTGGTCCCAAGCGGCCTGAGATCCAGACTTACAGACCCTGCAGCCCCAGACTCTTAGCTGCCCACCGCTGCTCAGGCCCCCAGAAATGACTCAGACACTTATATTAACTTCATGCTGTTTGGCCTATGGCTCAGGCACATAGCTAGCTAGCTCTTACATCTTAACTCAACCCATTTCTATTAATCTGTCTGCCACATGGCCCATTGCTCACCTGTGCTCCTTACATGTTGCTCCTTGGGCAGCTTGCTTGGTTTGTCTGACTCCGCCCTGCTCCTCCTACCTATTCTGATTCCTCCTCCTACTTTTTCTATGGTGCCTGTCTGGGCCAAAACAGCTCCTTTATTTAAAGATTGTTATTCACAGCATACAGAAAGACATTCCCACATCAGGAAAGGGTCAGCTCCCTCATCAGCTGGAGGTGTTAGGGATGAGAGGGAAAGCATCATTTCGTTGTTCACACCCCATGCCACAGGAGGGAGGCAGTATCAATTTTGCCCTTCTCATGTACTCAGGTATGGCTCACCTCTATTCCTCTCTACAGGAACAACTCTACTGTGCTGTCCAGGTGAGGCACAGGGGCTGTTTTCCTGAATGCTACAGTTTGGTCAGGTCCCCCACCTGGTGCAGGTGCCAAGGGGCAAGAGGAGAAGGGCATCTTTCTTATCCTTGCCACCACATGGTGAAAAAGAAGGGCATGACCTGCTACCACATTCTCATGCCCTCAGGGCAAACTCACACATGTCCCTTCAAAAAAGGTCAGCTCTATTGTCCCTTCAAAATAGGTCAGCTGCCCAGCTGAGGAATAGACCCTTTCTCCTGAGTGCTAGAGCTGTGAGTGGCACCAGTTCTCCCTAGGGTAGCTGCCAGTGAGGGGTGGGAGCAATTCTTTATAGCCCTATCCTCTTGGTCTTTGGTGGTAGCAAGAGCCAAGGACAGCAACAGAGACTGTGCCTGCATCAGATCCTGAATCCAGACATGGGGCCCAGCAGAAGTTCAGGTCTAGACATCACCATGGTCCTGTATGACAATCAAGCCAGCCACTGAATTCCCTTTCTCATTTTTTTGGCCTCCTCAGATACGCCTCTGTAGAGACTCCATCCTAAAACCATTTATGCCACAACCCTGAAGTCCTGCTATCAATATCTGTGGTGCTCAGTTCTTGTATCCAACAAGCCAAAATCTTTCCTCCCCTGACCCATTAAATGATTTCCTAAACAGGAAAAGAGTGACCATTCAGGTGTACTGGATACATGCAAGCCATTTCACCCCCTTGCCTTGTAAGGTACCGTTGAAGGGAGAAAGATGCTCTGATCAGCTTAAGTGGCCTCAGCAGTGCTAAGCCCGGACTTCTAATGCAGCTATGTTTCACAAACATTTGTAAAACAGAATGATAGGCATGAGGGCAAACATATGGAGACAGGAACCTGGCATTATGTACTTGCAAGGTAGTGTTTGCTGTGCCAGTATGAGAGAACATCTTGTTATGATTTAGGGGGAGCAAATTTTCTGTCTTTTGCTAGGAACTATATGTGATGAACTAAAGCATTTCTGAATGCAAGAATCCAGAGGCTGACAGGCTAGCCATATGGTGGCTGTTTATCACATGTGCTGATGCAGGCCAAGCTGAAGTGCTGCAGGGAATGGGCTACTGTGCCGCTGGAAAAGGGAGGTGGCCCTTCTGGGAGACCCCAAAGCCAGATTAGTTTCTGCTTTTGAAACAGAGAAGGCACCAGATATCCATATCTGAAAGTCTGAGTGGGTATCAAAGAGGAGGGCAGAAGGTACAGCCAGGATGCCAAGGGCAGACAGGCTATGTGGGAGGAGGAGGGTTGTTTCCTGTCCTCTGAAGGCTGGAGGCTCCACAGGAAAAGACTTATTCCATGAATCATAGTATCTGCAGAAAAAAAATTCTCATTTCGCAAAGGAGAAGCTTGTCTCCTGGGCAATGTTGCTCTTTGAGAATGCAGAGTAAAATTATGGAGAAGAGAAGTGTGGGTAAGTCTCACAGACTGTGAAATATGCGAGACTGGAAACAAGGATAGCCACTATAGCACTCATCACAGCCCAGCACAGCTACCAGGGACATCAATCTAAATTTAAATGCTTTTACTTCAAACATCTGTTACCAAAAGTGATAATAATAATAATAAAACAAAAATTCACTGACAGTTGCTGAGGCTGACATCATCTGTGGTCTAGTTTGGTTGCATGTCCAGAGACCTGATCTGTGCTTATAGAGATGACACTTACTACCAGCTCACACATGCATCCTTTATATGACATGCTTGGGACTAAAAACATCTCAGGTTCTTCCAGACTCAGTGACCTTTGCTTATCCATAATGAAAACTCACTTACAGCTTATATAAACAGAGAGTGATTTATACACTAATTTTAGTATAACTTTTCAGCTAAAATCAGTGGCATGAGTTACATGTAAAATTTTCTACACAGAGTATTGTAACAGTGCTTAAAACATTTCTGGTTTGGAAACATTTAAGCATTTTAATTTTTAAATTTTGGATTAAGTAGATGCCAAACTCATATGTCTTGGTCAATGATGTACTGCTGTAAAGAAACCATGACCATGCAACTCTTATGGAAACAAACATTTAATAGGGGCTTATATTTAGAGGTTTAGTCCATTTCCATCATGATGGAAAACATGGCAGTATACTGGCAGAGATGGGGCTGGAGAAATAGGTGAGACTTGTACATTACAGGAAGGTACCAGGAAGAGAGAGACTCTGGGCTTTAATGCCACCCTCTAACAATCAAGCATTCAAATATATGTCTATAGGGCCATTCCTATTTAAACCACCACACCATACTACAGAAAATTCCTAAACTTCATGCCTATGAACTCAAATTCCCCTATTTAAACTCTTTATAAATTAACAGAGGTACTGAGTGCTGGCCACAAGTACTAAACCCGTCAGTATTGACATGATAGTATATGATTCTTAAGCTTTGCAAAAGTTAACAACTACATTTGATTTTATTTTTAAAATCAGGGGGAGACAAAAATGTGACGAACAAGCTGCTGTACTATTTGTTTGTTTGTTTACAGATTTTTGTTTATTATTGTATACAGACTGTACTGGGTAATACATGGAGGCCAAAGCTTTGATATACATTTGTAAAAGGAAGAAGAAGGAGGAGGAGGAGGAGGAGGAGAAGGACCACACAATGTACAGAGCAATTTATTTATGCCAAGACACTTATTTTGGGCAGGAGATGGCTCTGACAGAGTCTGACCAGGGGTCATCCAAATAGACCACCAAAACAGAACATAAAGAACAGGGGTGGTTGCTGTCTCTCTAACTGGGCTGGCCTCAGACCTTAAAACAAGACATAAAGAACAACATGTAGCAATGGTTCCCTCATTCTGAGTCACCTTAGCCAGCTCCGTGGACTTCATTGCCAGAATAGCATGTGTAGAGTCATTATGCTTTGTTTCTACTGTGTTTTTTCAGCTTGAGGGCTAAGATGTATAAGTAAAGACCACATACATACTTATATTTTATAGATGTACTTATAACAGATTGAATTCTGGGTAAAGTGTGCTTTCAAGGAAGCATTCCCTTTTCTGACGTGCAGCAATAGAGGAGGTACAGGGAAATAAACAGGAGAGAGACAAAGCACTGTACTAAAAGGATGGGGCTGTTGGGATTCAGCTCCACCTTCCTTTTTTTTTCTAGCTCTCTTGTTTTTACAATTAAATTCTCAACTCCTTGCTCTACTACTATGTCCACCTCAATTATTTCTAGAGCCCAAGAAGTGAGACTGATACTGGTTGACACAGTAGTGAACTGAAAGTCTCTTGGAACATGTGGGATATGTTCTCTGATCTAGTAAATGCTGCTTTCAGTGTACATCACATTTATTTTATGAATATACATATGGAAATGCACATATGAAGACATATGTGGTGACAAATTTTATGTCTTCAGCTTTCTAGACTTCAACAATAAGCATCTGTTACTTTTGTGATCAAGAAAAACCAGAACGACACACTGTTGTTGAGGATAGAGCAAACAGAGGGCAACCAAAGCAAGGTCTGCAATAGGAAGGCACCTATTGCTTAAAGAAAAGCTACTTCCCTATATCTGTGTTTTCTAGGTCCCTGTACATATCTGTCCTTGCACCTTACATCCTTGCTAGATGTCATATAACATGGGAAGTGCTGAGGATATAACACAGGAACAAAGTGGAGATCTCTTGTAATACTTGGAAATAACTAGCTATTCTAGATGGTCTGAAGACATTGGCAAGAAAAGTGTTGCATGTGTTCAATACAGATACTGTTTTCCTAATACAATCCTAATACCTACTATTTCCGGGATCGGTGATTAAGCTCAGAGGTATACTGAGTCTGTATACCTGAAGGGCTGACTACTCAAAAACAGAATCCCCAGTGTCTTAGTTAGGGTTTCTATAGCTGTGAAGAGACACCATAACTATGGCAACTCTTTAAAAAAAAAAATCCTATAGTTTCAGAAGTTTACTCCATTATCATCATGGTGAGGAGCATGGTGGCATGCAGGCAGATGTGGTGCTGGATCAGTACCTGAGAGTCCTACATCTTGCTAGCAACACGAGGTCAACTGAGACACTGGTTGGTATACTGAGCATAGAAAACTTCAAAGCCCACACCATAGTATCTCACTTTCTCATACAAGGCCACACTCACTTAAACAAAGCCACTCTTCCTAATAGTGCCACTCCCTATGAGATTGGGGCGGGTAGTTACATTCAAAACACCACAAAATACCAAAAAACCAGAGGTATGGGTCATAGTGTTTGCAAAAGTATTTATGAAATCACTAATACCAACATCCTTACTGTAGCATTCTAACTAAAAACTTTGTATATTTTCCTCATATATCTTCATGATTATTGTATTATTTTCCTATTATAGAAATGGGGAAAATGATGTGATTGAGCACATGTAGCCTGTGCCAGTCTGACTGCAGCCTCTCCAGTTTTACTACAGCATCCTAGCCCTGGCTTATCAACTGTCCAATCAGTACTGGGTTCACTCTCTCTTTGCTTCACACTCTTTTCCTTTTCTCAGGTCTTCTTATGGGCCATTCCCTCCAGAAATACGTTTCCTGGTCTCTCCACTAAAACTCTACAGCCCAGAGGGTGAAAAATTATGCCAAGCAGTCCTTCTCTGTCTTCTTTAAGATCTCCACTGAGGTCTGTAGTGAAAGACCCCCAAGGACCACAGCTGCAGCAGCAGGGATGCTGAGGAAGGAAGCCCTGGTGCTTGCTGAACTCCCTTAAAGAAAGATTCTTAACAATGACCTTAAAGGTTCCATTCAGTTCTGTCAGGAGCCATACCCAGAGGTGGACAGGTCCCAGCAGATATTTTAAGGAGTCTGTGGGGAAAAAGTGAGCCAGACATGATGGTCAGGAGAATCTTGCAGCCTGACTGACTAGCAGCCAGAGTGCTTCTTTATACAGAATTTACTAAGCAGGGATACATTTGTGGTGTTCCCAACATAGATCATATCATCTTTGTTTTTGGAGATGTGTTTCATTTTTTTCCCCATCTTTTACTCATCACTAATAAATTATGAAAAAATACCATTTCTAATCATTTTCCCTCAAGTTTTGACATCATTGATGAACAAAATCAGCATTTTTAACTTATTTACCCATAACCCAATTTTTAAGAATCCAAAGGCATATGGCAGTCTTTCCTCAGGCTGGTAGCTTTTGTGGCTATGAGGACACTAGATCAAAACAAGTCAGCCCAGGCATATTGCCATGTCCCAAGCAGTGTACTACAAACTCTTAATGGTCAGAGTGCCCAGGAAAATCCTTAAGCCAAAGCTGCTGCAGTTATTATTCAAGTTCTGGCATAATAATTTTATATTTTTATAGAATTTGTTTAATACTCACATTCTACTGTTCTTTGGTTATAAGATATCACAGTTTACTCTACATGTGCTAACTTTTCTAAGAAAGGTAGGTCCTGAATCTCACTCCTTTTATCATCTTTCCACCCATGTTTTGCTCATCAACATAGACCTCTGTGTAGACAGAGATATTTGCCACACAATTCCCCGAGTGTGTAGTGGGAAGGGGCTTTAATTCTGAACTATGGCCAACTCCTCTAGACCATCAAATGTTGTTGACCATCTTGAATTTACTTTGTTTTGAATAACTTGTTGCTGTGTAAGCAGGGACAAAAGTTCCCAATATTAAAAATTCCCTTAAAGAAATAGAAGAAAAGACAAAGAAAAAAATTGAAAAAAATTAACAAATCCATGAAAGAAAATTTATATTAAAAAAAACCATAAGAAAAAACAATCAAATAGGTGAAGGAAACATTTTGAGATTCAAAAATTGAAATAGAAGCAATAAAGAAGACATGAACCTAGGCAATGCTGAAAATAGAAAATCTGAAGAAATGAACCGGAACTACAGATGCAAACATTACCTACAGAATGTCAGAGCTAGAAGAAAGAATCTCTGGAAAGGAAGAGAAATAAATAGTGGAATTAATAGTGGAAATAAATACATCAGTCAAAGAAAACACTAAAACCAAAAAAGTCATAACACAAAATGTCCAGGAAATATGGAACACCATAAAAAGACCAAACCTAAGAAAATTGGAATCAAAGAAGTAGTAGAATATCAATCAGCTCAAAGGCACATAAAATATATTCAACAAAATCATAGAAGAAATCTTGCCTAACCTAAAGAAGGAAATGCCTATAAAGATACAAAAAACTTACAGAACACCAAATAGACTAGAGCCCCCCAAAAGAAGTCTGGTCACCACATAATAATAAAGTCACTAAACCTATAGAATAAAGAAAAAAATTCTAAGAGCTGCAAAGGAAAACAGCCAAGTTACCTATATTGTCAGACCCATCAGAATAACACCAGATTGCTCAAAGGAAACAATGAAACAAGAAGGTCCTGATCAAATGTTATACAGACACTAAAAGAACATGGTTGACAGCTCAGACTACTATATCCCAGCAAAACTGTCAATCACTATAGATGGAGTAAACAAGATATTTCACAGAAAAATCTGATTTAAATAATACCTGTCCACAAATCCAGCCCCACAGAAAGAGCAAGAGGGAAAACTCCAACCCAAGGAAACTAAAGACACCCATTAAACCACAAGCAATCGATAATCGCACAGGAGAAAAACCCAAAGAAGGGAAACACACACACACACACACCAACAACCAAAAATAACAAGAAATAATGATGAAATATTAATATCCGTTAATATCAATGAACTCTATTCACCTATAAAAAGACAAACCCTAACAAGACGAATACAAAAACAGACTCCATCCTTCTGCTGCATAAAAGAGACACACCTCAACTTCAAAGACAGACACTGGCTCAGAGTAAAGACTTTCCAGTCAAATAGACCTAAGAAACAAGCTGGTATAGCCATCCTAATAGCTAACAAAATAGATTTCAAACTAAAATCAGTCAAAAGAGACCAGTTTGGACATTACTTATTCATCTCAGGAAAAATCCACCAATATGAAGTTTTAATCCTGAACATTTATGCCCCCAACACAAGGGAACCTATATATATAAAAGAAACATTACTGAAGCTTAAGTATCCTATCAAATCCCATACATTAATCGTAGGAAACTTCAATACCCCACTCTTACCAATAGATAGATCTACTAGACACAAGCTCAACAGAGAAATAAATGATCTAACAGATGTTATAACCCAAACGGACTGAAGGATATATACAGAAATTTCCACCCAAACACAAAGGAATATACATTTTTCTCAGCACCCCATGGAACTTTCTCTAAGATTGTCTACATGCTTGGTCATAAAGTAAATATCAATAGATATAAAAAACAAAACAAAACAACAACAATAAAAACCAACCTGGGAATAACTCCTTGTATCCTATCAGACCATCATGGTCTAAAGTTAAAAGTTCAAAAACAACAAAAATCACAGAAGCATACAAATTCATGGAAACTCAATATCACTCAATTGAATCACTCTGAATGAAGGAAGAAGTAAATAAAGAAATCAAAGTCTTCCTAGAATTCAATGAAAATGAACCCATAGCATACCTAAACTTATGGGACATAATGAAAGCAGTGCTAAGAGGAAAATTCATAGCACTAGATGCCTACATGACAAACCTAGAGAAATCTCACACAAGAGACAACAGCACAGCTGAAGGCTTTAGAACAATTTGAAACAAACTCATTTAGAAGGAATAGAAGGCAGGAAATAACAAAACTCGGCTGAAATCAGTAAAATTGAAACAAAGAAAACAATACAAGATTTAATAAATTACAAAGTTGGTTCTTTGAGAAAGTCAACAAGATAGATAAACCCTTATCCAAACTAACCAAAAGGCAGAGAGAGTATACAAATTAACAGAATCAAAAATAAAATAGGGACATAACAGTCACCCTGGAAATCCAGAGAATCATTAGGTCATATTTTAAACAACTATAATCCACTAAATTGGAAAACTTAAAAGAAATGAACATCTTTCTAGACAGGTGCCACTTACCAAAATTAAATCAAGATCAGATTAAAGACATAAACAGACCTATTGCCCCAAAGGAAATTGAAGTTGTTGTTGAAAGTCTTCTAAGTAAAAAAAAAAAAAAAAAAAAAAAAAAAAAAAAAAAAAAAAAGCCCAGGGCCAGATGGTTTCAGTGCAGTGCACAGTTGAAAACCAATACTCCTCAAACTGTTCCACACAGTAGAAACTGACGTTGCCAAACTCTTTTTATGAGGACACAGTCACCCTGATTCCCAAGCCACTCAGAGATGTAACAACAACAAGGAAAGAGAATTACAGACCAATCTCCCTCATGTACATTGATCCAAAAATATTCAATAAAATTCTGGAAAACTGAATCCAACAACATATAAAAAACAAAACAAAACAAAACAAAAATCCACCATGATCAAGTAGGCTTCATCCAGAGATGCAGGGATGGTTCAACATATGAAAAAGTATGAATGTCATTCATTATATAAACACACTGAAAGAAAAAACCCACATGATCATCTCATTAGATGCTTAAAAAGCCTTTGACAAAATCCAACACCCCTTCATGATCAGGAATACAGGGAAAATACCTAAATATAATAAAGGTGATATACAGCAAGCCAACAGCTAACTTCATACTAAGTGGAGAAACACTCAAAGCAATCCCATTAAAATGAGGAACAATGTTCTTTCTTCCCTTATCTATTCAATATAGTTCTCAATATTTTAGCTAAAGCAATAAGAGATTAAGGAGATTAAGGGGATACAAACTGGAAAGGAAGAAGTCAAACTATCTCTATTTGCAGATGATATGATTGTATACATAAGTGACCCCCAAAATTCTACCAGGAAATTCCTACTACTGATAAACATCTTCATCAATGTAGCAGAGTACAAGATTAACTCAATAAAAAATCAATAGTCCTCCTATACGCTAAGAATAAAAGGGCTGGAAAAGAAATAAGGGAAACATCGCCATTTATAATAGCTGCAAATAGCATTAAATATCTTGTGGCAACTAACCAAAAAAGTGACAGACATATATTACAAGAACTTAAGTTACTGAAAAAAGAAATTGAAGAAGATCTTCCATGCTCTTGGATATGTAAGATGAACATAGTAAAAATGGCAATCTTAACGAAAGCAATTTACAGATTCAATGAAATCCCCATCAAAATCCCAAAACATGTTTTTATAGATCTTGAAAGAACAATACTCAACTTTATATGAAATAGCAAGAACTCAGGATTGCAAAGACAATCCTGTCAATAGTAGAACTTCATGAAGCATCACAATCCCTGACTTTAAGCTATACTATAGAGCTACAATAATAAAACCACCCTGGTGCTGGCATAAAAACAGACTTGTGGATCAATGAAATTGAATTGAAGTCCCTGATCTTAATTCACACACGTATGGACACCTAATTTTTGATAAAAAGGCCAAAAATATACAATGGAATAGAAATGGTATCTTTAACAAATGGTGCTGGCATAACTGGATGGTAGTATGCAGAAGAATGCAAATAGATCCAAACCTATCACCCTGCACAAAACTCAAATCCAAGTGGATCAAAGACCTCAACATAAACCCAGCTGCACTGAACTTGATAGAAAAGAAAGTGTGAAATACCCTCCAATGCATTGGCACAGGTGACCAAATATAATACCAGTAGCCCAGACACTAAGAACAACAATCAATAAGTGGGACCTCCTGAAACTGAGAAGGTTCTGTAAGGCAAAGGACAATAAGACAAAAAGACAGCTTACAAAATAGAAAAAGATCTTCACCAATACTACATCTGACAGAGGACAGATCTCTAAAGTACATAGAGAACTTGAGAAAATAGAGGCCAAAACCCCAAATAATCTAATTTAAAAATGGGGTTCAGAGCTAAAAAGGGAATTTTCAACAGAAGAATTACACATGGCTAAAAGGCACTTAAAGAATTGCTCAACATCTTTAGCCATCAGAGAAAAGAAAGTCAAAAAAAACCTCTGAGATATCACCTTACACATGTCATAATGGCTACGTTAAAAAACACAGATGGAAGCCTATGCTCGAGACGATGTGGGACAAGGGGAACACTCCTCCATTGTTGGTGGGAATTGTAAACTTGTACAGCCACTTTGCAATGCAGTATGGCGGTTCCTCAGAAAACTGGGAATCAGTCTAATCAATGATCCAGTAATACCACTATTGAGCATATGCCCAAAGGATGCACATTCTTCCTCTAAGGGCATTAGCTCAACTATGTTCATAGCAGCATTATTCATGATAATCAGAATCTAGAAATAACCCAGATGCCCCTCAACTGAAGAATGGTTTAATAAATTGTGGTACAGTTACACAATGGAGTACTACTCAGAAAAAAAAAAAAAATGACATCCTAAAATTTTCAGGCAAATGGATGGATTTGGAGAATATCATTCTGAGTGAGGTAACACAGGCTCAGACATAGACATGGTATATACTCACTCTTAGTGGATTTTAGATGTAAAGCAAAGAATGTCCAGGCTGTGAAGCACAACCCCTGAACAGCTGGGTAACAGCAGGAACTTAAGAGGGACATCCAGGGATCCCCCTGGGAAGGGGAAATAGAGAAGATTTCCTGAGTAAAGTGGGATCATAACAGGGAGTGACCAAGGGGAGGTGGGAACAAACCATGTGAAAAGGAGATGGTTGAGTGAGGGGAGCAACAGAGACGGAGAACAAAGAAATTGATATCTTGATAGAGGGAGCCATTGTGGGGTTAGAGAGAAACCTGGGCTAAGGAAATCTCCAAGAACCCACCTGACGTCCTGGCTAGGACTCCAAGAAACATTAGAGAGGGTGCCTAAACAGGACTTTCCCTATTATCAAATGAATGACCACCCTAACTGTCATTATAGAACCTTCATCCAGCAGTCGATGCTGGCAGAAGCAGAGATCCATAACTAAGCACCAGGTTGAGCTCCTGGTCCAACAGAAGAAAGGAAGGAGAGACTATATGAGCAAAAAGATCAAGATCATGAGGAGGAGACAGAGATGGCTGACCTGAGCTATTGAGAGCTCACTGACTCAGAATAATCGCTGAGAAAACTTCAGGGAAAGGAACTAAACTCTCCAAAGGTAGATGACTGTGAAATGGTGTGGCAGTTTGTGGGGCCTCTTGCAGTAGGATCAGAGTATTTTCCTGGTGCATGAACTGACATCACAGAGTCCATACCCTACAGAGGAACACCTAACCCAGCCTTGATACTGGGGAGGGACTGGGACCTACCTTAACTGGATACCCAGACTGAACTGCCCACCTTGGGACTCCTTGCCCTTCTTGTGGAATGGATGGGGGATGGAGTGGGGGAGGCCGAGGGAGGGCCTGGGAGGAAGAGCAGTGGTAGACATGGGGAAAAAACTTTTTAAAATAATAATAATAAAAAAAACTATAGCCATTATGTCAGATGACAAGGACTCTCCCAGCTTTATCACCCTCATCATCCACAGAGTTTGCATTCAACAGCAGGTGTTCCTTTTAAGGCTCAAAATTTCCTCTGTTTTGTCAGAAAAAAGTAAAAACAACACACAGCCCTCCTCAAACCCACAACAACAATGAAAACAAAACCAACAACAAAACAGTCAGTCAATTACATGGTCAGAGAGATTCAGATGCTAAGGACAAATGGGTGAAAACAGAAAGATGTTGGCAGATATCCATAAAAGCAAATAAAATGAGAAAATCTGGAGTTCTAGATGAAAGGAACTGGTATTCTAAAAGACAACCAAAGACTCACAGCATTCAGATGCATATTAACCTCTGTATGGGGAACATATGGAATTCAACCAAAGCAATCTCCACTCAATCCCTACCCAGTATAGCCTTTCTTCATGTGGATATTTGGGTCTCTGGATGAAGTAGAGTGCAGTTTTATCAAACATACCATGGTTTGGAGGTTTGACCTAACAGGTTATCTGTAAAGTAAAAGATAATCATGCTAAAGGTCCACAGATCCAAGAGGCTAAGTAAAAGGGGCTTAAGAGAAGACACAAGAAGTTTTTAGTGGGATGGTAAAATAGAATAGATTTTACAGGCTGCGTTGGGAACAGTAGGGATCAAGTGTGTATGGAAGGAATGACATTGTGGGTCATTTCAGGACTGAGGGGGAAACAGTGTAGGGGAAACTGTGAAATCTATACAGAACAGCTATGAAGGTGACTTCACAATGAAAGCAAAGAGTCTGAACTGCTCTAGAGCAAGCAGAGGAGAATCACTGAGGAGAGCCTTGCACGGATCCTGCCAAATATTTAAGAAGAACTAATGGAAATTCTTCTCAAACTTTTCCAAAATCAAGACAAGGGGGAATGGTTTCTGTCTCTTAGTCACCATTATAAAGAAAACAAACAAACAAAAACACTAGAGAATGTATCCTAAGTCCAGAACAAAATATCACCAAGCAAATTCAGCAGCATACCAAGAGCATACATGTGGTCAGGTAAGATTCATCCCAGGGCTGCAACATCAAAAATATAAAATAAACATAACAGATTAATAACAGCATGAATTATATTGCAAACATAAGAGAAAAAACAATCTGATAAGCTCAGTGACTACAGCAAAAGGCATTGACAAAATGCCACATAATGAAAAATATTTTTGCTTTATTGTAAAACCAGAAGAAAACATCTTCAGCACATTGAGAAGAGTTTTATAGCTACAAACTAGCCCTTAGCCTTACATTCACTAATAGAAGCCTCATACATTTCTCCTCAAGATCAGGATCAAGACAAAGATGCAGTCCTTCGTCACTTTAACCTTTCACAGAAGTTCTAGACCAAGCAATTAGGCAGAACACTGAATGTTACTCAACCTCAAAGGAGTAATTAAAATGTGTTTTGATGTGACATGTTCCATACATAGAAAACTTAGCAATGTGCACACACAGAGATAAGATATGAAAAAAATTCAAATTGTCAGTAGAGTGTTACCTAGTGAAAAATCACAACCACAAATTACACTCACAAATATCTGCATACACGCAGTTATGGGACACATACCCATAGTCATTTATACATGTACACACCTGCACTTGTGTATATAAGACACAGTTACATACTCTAGAGCCTCCTTATTCCCATTTCCTATACTACTTTTCCAAATAGAATTTGTCAGTGTGTGGTAATATTTTCTTTTAAAAAGTCACCACAGGGTGTAGTATGAGGTTTCTGGCCCAGACTTTCGGGCGTAACCTCAAAATTTAGGTCCACAGACCCGCAGACCCGCAGTCTTGCAGTCCCACAGTCCTACAGAGACACACAGACACTTTCATTAGTTTTTGGCTGAATCGGCCAAAGGCTCAGGCATATCATTTGCTAGCTCTCTACCCTTCATCTAACCCATGTCTCTTGTTCAGCCATACGGCTTGGTACCTTTCTTTAGAGCAGCATAGTTGTCCTCGGCTTCCTCTGGCTTTTCTCAGGTGCTCCATCTGGCGTTCAGTTCTCAGAGTTTTTCTTAGTCTGGTAGCCCCGCCTACACTTCCTGCCTGCCTTTGGCCAATCAGATCTTTTTATTAAACCAGTGGGTGGGATAATTATTTACCATGAAACAACACAATACCCCTACAACAGGGTATGTATACCCTCACATATAAGCACTACTAAGTACAAAGACATTTCTCTGTTAACTGCAAAATTTCCAGCATCTCTGGAACATGTAGGCTAGGTAAAGCTCAGGAAAAGAAGACTCTATGCCAAGCATCTGTGCACTGTCCACCTGGACTCTACTCCACAATATCCTGCCTAACCCCAGCAGTCACTGGGAAATGTCTCTCTCCTCACTTCTGATCAGCATGTAAGTTGGTCACTATGAAAAATACATGTTTAAGGGAGACTGCGACATCATCAAATAAATCTCTCTGCTCTAGTGAACAGCTAGTAAGAGAAGCAGGCTTCACTGAGACAATTTCACTGGAGAAGCTGTAAGGCTCTGTAAAGCAAATTTACAGGTGTCATTTAGGCCTTACTAGCAAGTCTCATCTGCTTCTTTCTCTCTTGGACCTAGACAGGGATAGAAACAAGACAGTGAAGGCTACAGAGATGGATTGGAGATGAGAACATTAGGGCTCTGCTTACTTAGGTTCCACCACCTTCCAGTACCAAGCTGAGGAATGTATCCAAAAGCCACACATCTTTGGGCCTCACACCACAGACAAATCATAGCATAAAAATGTGAATATCCTGATTGAGTTACACTATCTTTCAACATTAGCGTTTATTACAATTTTGATTCTTATTCACTATCTAGAACTTCTGAGTGTTAAAATGCTTCATCTATATCATTCCTTGTGTTATCTCTTAAATCCTAGAAGTAGTCAGGGTAATAATTTTTCACATGTGGATTTGGAGCTGGGTGAGTCCTCAATGAATGGAAAACTCCCTACCTTCATCTAAGGCCCAACAGGCACCAGATGACCCAGGACTTCCCACTGGAAAGGCCTTAATCTCACCCCTAGTTTTGTCTTACACAGCATCACAGCTTCCCTAGTAAGTAACTCGTCATAGTGGAGCTTGTTCCTATAAGAGTAGAGAGATGGATATGATGTCTGATGTTGAAGGTTCCCTTGGTGTAGCAAACACCATACAGTGTGACTTCTGACATTTAGCAATAAAAAGTAAATTAGAAAATTTTTAGATCATGCTAAAGTCACACATGTTAAAAATAACAAGTCTGATATAAAAATACACATTTTTTTTAACATTTTAAAATTAATATTACTGTATTCTAAGTTAACTGAAACGTCTATCCACCTTTCTCTAACACACAGGTATATGTTGCCTCACCATTGCCCTATCGAAGGCCATAAGCAATAAAAAGAAGAATTATCACTGATCACCAGATTATCAGTCCGTGCATGAAAATAGGCACTGTATAGTGACTTCAGCAATAAAGAATATCTATTTTGCTGGCAGAAGTGGAGGGCAATTTGAGACCAGTTCTTCGTGATTCCCAATAAAGTTTGGGCATAACCAAATAAATTTTAAGGCACACATCTTGAAAATACAGTTGCATTTCAAGATATAGCTCTTCCAAAAGTTGCCCCACATGCTTATAGATCTTATCAATTGAGTACAAAAGGGAATATCTATTATTTTATATATAAAATGATGTTATTTTTAGAAGTAAATGGGCCTTAAAATTGTTTAATGAAAACAAATTTTAAAAAAGCAAGCTTCTAAGCAGAGATGCATTCTCTCTCTGGTGGCCCTGACGCTTCCTAGGCTCCCACAGTATCATGGTACTGATCACTCAAACCTGCCCAAAGGAGCTCTCCCCTGGCCTGTCTCCTGCCCTCCTTCAAAACAGCACCACTGGGGATAAAGTAAGTTTGAAGTAGTACTTGTAAATTTCTGCCAAAAAACAAAAAACAAAAAACAACCCAAAACCAACAAACAACCCCCCCCCCAAAAAAAAAAAACACTTCTACAAACTGCTGAGATTAAAGGCCTTTCAAATTTAAAAGTTACAGAGCCTGGAAGAGGCTCCAAGTGCTGAGAGATCAGACAGACAATTTAGAAACATCAACGTTGAGATAAGGAAGAATTATGTTTTGTAATAGTCATGTTTCTCAGGAAGCCAAGGACTCAGATCTCTAGAGTGGACATTTCCACTCCCAGGCTGGGCTGTGTAAATGTGATGGCACCCGTGGTCACTCGTGTACCTAGTTACAACTCAGAGTTTCTGACTTGGAATTCCTTGTATACAATGAACTCAAATCTGTCAACTGTACAAATTCCCAGCTTGTACTTTATAGTTTTGTTTTACTTTGCTTACTTTCAGCATTCCAATGATACACAAGCAGAATGCCAGAAGCATTCAGTAGAAGCAAATCTCTGAGATTTGAATATTAGTCTTCTCTCTGGCTAGTGATATACTCTTCTAATGTCTGTGAGCTGAGGCAGCCAGTCAGCTATGCCAACTCCAGGACAACCAATCTATACACTGTGAACCAGTTTGCTAAACTATTACTTTCAATGGGTTACATCTATTAAGCACATTTTCAAATTATTGTATTTCGAGTTTGCAATATGTTTGTCAGAACAAAACCCCACTGGCATTCAAGGATCATCTGCAGTGGGTCTCCATAATTTAAAACCAACAATAAAATATTGAGCATAAGTTATCTCTCCAGCAAACGTTAAATTGTTGTGTCCCTTTTAACACCAAGAACCCTGTGCTCATGCAGTGTGAGTATTCTGTTCTATCAATGTTCTCTTGTTTTTTCTCACTGCAAATATTTCTTTCATTCAAACCCAAGGCAATATCTACTATTCTATACCAGCTTCACTCAAGCAGGACAGGTTAAAGCAAATTCATTTAGAAGATGTATATGTCATACCCTGTCCAATGCAGTGAAACACAGACACTTAAAATTTAATTCTATGTAGACAGTGTTCTTGGGAAACTAAGACAAAGAATGCAACAAAAGGTCTAAGAAAGACTAACAGAGGTGGGAGTTCCAGAACAGGAAGGGCCAACCCACAGAAGTACAGCACAGGACAGCATTTGACTGTGGACTTAGCCAAAAATCACTTACATTAGTCTCTGTTTGTTTGGACAGGTTTCTAGGCAGAAAAGAGAATGTGGGCAGCATGGCTGAGCCAAGATGAACTGGGTAGAAAAACTGTCCCTCTTATGGCCAGGAGTCCTGGAGATGGGAGCGGGTCAGAAATCGTATGGTTCCACTCCATCTTCAGATTGGACCCCCCAAAAATAAAGGTCTGCTATTGGTATACCCTCCTCTGAATGCAATACACAAGACTGCTCTGAAATGGAAAACTTAGGCTGCCAGTAAGATTCTGTGGTGATTTCAATGAGAATGGCCCCTTTAGACTCATCTATTTGAATGCTTGTCCCAGTTGATTAAACTGCTTGGAAAGGACTGAGGTGTGGCTTCATTAAAGGAAGTGTGTCACTGGGAGCTGGGCTCTGGAGTTTCAAAATCCTTCTGTCATGCCTCGTGTTCTCTGTCCCCTGCCTACAGATCAGGAAGACATGCGTTCTCCTCTGTTCCTGGTATCATGCCCCCAGCCCTGCTGAATGGAGTCAAGTCTCTGAAATTGCACACACAGCCAGGATGCTCTCTTCTGTAAGTTGTCTTGGTTATGCTGTTTTATCACAGCAATTGAAAAATTTAGAAAAGGCATGACATGGAACTTCATTTCATGTACAAAACTGTTAAAAATGTTGCACAAAATTACCTTCACACTACATGGTATATCAAAAAAAAAAAACCTAACTTAATTTTTAAACATTGGACATATACTAAAGATAGCTCATTTTAGATAAACAGGAATATTCTAAAGTTCAAGGTAATATAAAACCCCAAACATTCCTGCTCATAAGCCTTTTTAAAACAAGATACTCAACCTATAAATGAATTGTGATTATTTAAGCTAGGAGCCAGCAGTGTATTTAGCTCTATGCCATGAAAAAAAATAAGCACAATACATGTGTAATAAGTATAGTTGACTTTGCTGCTGCTGTAGGATCCACAGAGCACCACACTCCACATAGATGGGAAAGCAGAGCTGTAAAGGGTACAGCTTCAGGATGACATCTGAGAAAAATGTGTTTGTAGATCTTGACATCCTTTCGAGTGGATACTTGTTAGTCTTTGCATCTAGCTTTAGGTACTTGAAAGTAAGGAGCATTTCTTCAAAGACAGTCAATGGCCCTAATTTACCATCCATCAGTTCAGAAGGCTGCCAGTGTGCTTTGCAGGCTCCCTCAGGGGAAAATAGCCTCAGCCTTATAACAGTGAAGATGATTTGCTCTCCTGAAAGTTTTACTAGTAACAGCTCTTTTTTTAAATCCTGCCTGGCTTACATTACACTAACAAGTCCTGTTTAAATTACCCTCGGAAATGTGAAAATTTCTAACTTCAGGCTGGTAGGTTCTTTTTTTCTAATTCTAACAAAAGACAAAACCTGAACTTCACCTCTCTCTCGCAATTGCCTTGTAAGATGCTGATGCAGGATCTCAGAGGGTTTATAAACATTGGAACAGAAGCAGAGTAGCAAAGGGACTGAAAAAGAGTAAGTGCTCTCCAGAAGATCACCCATACCCTCTGCTGGTGTGACTCCTCCATCAGCTCTTCTGCAAGGGAACTTTAAAAGGCATCTTATGATCTTTAATTTTGTCTTTCACTCATCAAAAACACACACCTTTTACTAATCTCTGCATACAATACACCTTCTATACATACTTTAATAGTTTAATTTAAAAGTTAAGTAGTTTTAGAATGACTAAAAATACTGTTACAAAATCTTCATTGGGAAATGCATGACCCCATCATAAACAAAATATATAAATTTATAATAAACATTTATTATGAGAATTTCCCACAAAGAGGGGACCCTTAAAGCTTGTGCGAGTATCTTTGTAGCATACAAGTCTGATAGGCCTTTGCCCAAGAGTGGCATATGCCCAAGCTTGCTGGGTCATATAGTAGGAGTGGCATGGATAGTCATATGCTAAGGAGTGTTGTAGCTGAGTCATATAGTCTCCTTTCAAGTCTTCGTGAAATCTCCACAATGGTTTCCAAAATTCTGCCAGCTAAAGTCACTCTGGCAGTGATTAATTCTTCTCTCCATCCATTTTTTGTCAGAATCTGGGGTCTTTTGTTTTCTGCACACAGGTGTCCACATGTCCATGTCTGTGTGTTGTATATAAGCTAAATACTCTCTCCTTCTCTATCCTTTCCACAGACATAACATTTTCTGTCCACAGCTCAGGGACTGTTGATCAGCCTGGAAGATAAGAGCTCTAAGACAAGCTCCTTCAGTTGTGGTGTGAGCAAATAAACCAAATGAATTACAATTTAATACAGAGCCTGTCCACCATGATTCTCCTTAAAATGTATATGATCTGAAATTTTGCATGTAAAGTTCTGTTTTATTATTTTTGAAGTCTGACTATGAATGCTAATATTCAGCATGGTTAGTGCATGCCAAGAGCCTGGTTCTCTATTCTATGATGTCATTTCTCCTCATTAATGTGGCACTTTCACCCTCAAGTATTTAAGTGGGAAGTCAAACATCCTCTGGAATTCTCTTAAAATGTTTGTTAGTGTGATGCCACGTGTCATTGTGAAGAGGCTCTTCTGTCAGATGGACAAGGGTCATCTCAGTCAAAATGGAATTCAGAAAAAAAATATCAAAATCAGAAAGACAGATGGAGATGCATTTGAGGACAACTAGGTATGTTGTTTGTAATGCAAGCAGAAAGGTTGCCATGCTTAACTGCTAAAATTCTCTAGATTGCGTTCAGTTAGAGATTATATCATGAGCACCTGGTCACACTAACAGCTCCCATCCATAATGGAATTATTGCTGAGGATTATAACACACTCCAGTGAAATTTACCCTTGGGGCTCCCATGGGGCCCATCACATCACGCCAACAAAGCCATGGGAAAGACAAAGTGAGTATTTATGTAGCAAATCCATGACCATTTGAAAGAAGTCTTTTTCCCATTGGGTAATAGATGGTGCCAAGCCTTCAGTTCTAAGCTAGTGAAGGCTTTATGGGAAGAAGGGTTTAGTCCTGTCCTGCCATTATACCTTTCTTTCATTGCCACAGATGTCAGTGGAGATGCTCTTGGTCATCCAATGTACTTTAACTTTATTTAGAAGCAACAAATGAGTTACTGTTATTTGAAACTATATTGGGGGTGAGGATCAAGGTAGAAGGATCAGAGTAAAAGTCTACCATATACCAAGAAATCCCTCTACATCTGAGCATCATCCTCAGCCACCAATGAATATTTGTTGAAATTCCAATAACTAAAGAAATCCCTAACTCTCCACAAGTATGTAATTCATCAGCTTCCCAACCCAATGGAACCTAATGGGTCAGGAAAAGCTAATAAGCACACATCAGAATTCACATTCTGTACCTTCATAGACCGGCCCTCTGTTTTCTAGTTTGCAAACAGTGATAGGAGACTGCATCAGTACCTGTTACTATTCACTGTAATCTATAGTGGGACTAAATATTATTGTTCATCTTGGAGGAAATCACTTTGGGTATGTTCTTCCTATGAGATTAAAGGAACTACAACTTATCAGCTCCCTCCTCCAAGGGACTTTTCACCTAATATGTCCTTAAATATGTTTGTTCCATGCCACACGGTCTCTCAGGTACCTCCAGGAGACAGAAGGAAGTTCTGAAAAAGTCTAAAAAACTACATGGCTTCTTATCTTTGAAAAGCATTAACTCTTTCTTTAGCTAGTGTCAGCATCTTGTGAGCTTCAAAATGACATTGTTTTGAATGAACAAAGAAAATGTGGCCCATGCACCCAATGTGACATTATTTTGTATACAAAGAATGGAATACTATCTTTAGTATGTAGCTGGATTGGGCCTGTAGTTGAAAGTTTTCCTGTGTCCTATAGCCATTTGATCCCAAATAAACACACAGAAGTTTGTTCTTGGGTCAGGCTGTTACTAATTAACTTCTACACCTTAAACTAACACATTGTTATTATTCTATATATATTGCCATGTGGCTGGTGGTTTACTACCACTTCCACTTCTTGCTTCTTGGACAGCTCTATCAAGTCTCCCTGACTCCGCCCTTCTCCTGTATTTCTGTTTAAATTTCCAACCTGGTTGTGACCCATCTTACCATAGGCCAAAACATCTTCTTTATTTATAGTGGTGGTAACATATATTTACAGCGTACAGAAAAACCATCCCACATAATGGACCAAGGAGAATATTACTAGACAACCTTACCCAAAGTCAGACACAGTAAGGCAAATACTGTATGATCACAGGCTCTGTAACAGCCAAGTTGACTCTAAAGAGAAACAGGATAAACAGATGCCACAAAAGATCAGGTAGAGCGGAGGACAGGCGTAGAGAGTGGTTATCTCATGGATACTAAAATAGTGTCATCTGGCTAGAATAAGGACTAGTGTGCTACAGCACTCACAACAATTTGTTACATAGTTTAGAAGGGAACTAGGAATACCTGTGCTGAAGACCTGTGTTGAAAATCTAATCTACAGAAATGAAAGCCCAGGGAGATGACTTCAGCTCCCTTTGTGAAATATCTGCACCCAGCCAAAAGGTCCGAAGCTCGATCCTAGCTTTCAGGTAAAATGCAGGGCTCACTGTCAAGATGATATAGATGAATTGACAATCTGCAGTGGTGTGAGAAATCTTTTTGGAAGAAAGGGTGGGCAGTTCCTAAGAAATAACACCCCATGTTAATTGTTGGCATTCATACACATACACACACACACACACACACACACACACACACACACACACACACACACACACAAGCATACATCTAGTCCCCAATACTCAAAGAAATGGTCAACATTCTAACATTTTAAAATATTGCAATAGTGTTAGCCTGTTTTAATTAATACGTGTTGCACATATATCAAGAATTATGACTTTTTTTTAATATGGTGTTTCTTAGTGTTCTATAGCTGTGAAGAGACATCATGACCAAGGTAGCTTTGACAAAAGGAAGATTTAGTTATTTAGCTGAAAGCTTGCTTACAGTTTTAGAGGATTAGTCATCATCATGAAGGCAAGCAGACAGGCATGGTGAGCAGTAGCTCGGGAATAAAGAGGAAAACAGACACTGGGTCTGGGTCTGACTTGGACTTTTGAAACTTCAAAGTCCACTGCCAGTGAGTGACACATCTTCTCCAACAAGTCCACACCTCCTAATTCTTTCAAAATAGGCCCACAAGCTGAGGATCAAATATTCAAGCACATGAGCCTATGCTATGGGACTATTTTCACTTACACCCCACAGATGGTCAAACAAAAATAAGGAAAAGTTCCTATAGGCGTTGGTTACACATCTGCACTCAGGAAGCTAGGCATAAGGTTAATGTTTTTGAAACCAGTTTTACAGACATAGAAAGCTCCAGAGCAGCCTGCATAATTCAGGAAAGCATTGTTCAACATTAACAAGCAAAATGAATAATTTTTAAAGGTGAGCATACACATTGAAACAATGCTGAGGAGCCCACAAAATGTATTCTTTCACACACAGGCCTGCTTGTAATTTTGCGGACCTTGGGACTATACAGAAGTGGCTTCTGTTCTAGAAAGATTCATTGTCTTCATACAAAGGGGAATCTTTTAAAATGCAGATGCCATCTCCCAGATCTAGGGACTATGCTTAGCCTAAAGTTATCCCCTATGAAGCCAATCTTCAAACCTGGCCATTGAGTCAGCAATTAGGCAACTTTTCTCCAGGAAAAGGACCAAGGGAATCGCAACTCAAGAGGCAAGAACATCTTTCATTTCTGTCTCCAGTAACACTGCACTGGCCATCAAGATCCTCTTAATGCTTCTGTGAAGCTGGCAGGAACCAGTTCTCAGACTACTTGGAATGGATTGCAGGTTGTGTTCAGCCTCCCTTGCTTTGCATCTCAGGCTCCTTTTATTAATCTATGGACAGACAGCAAGTCCTGTGGAAGACCTTACTACTTAGAGATCCTGTTTGCTGTCAAATCCCCCAAGTCTCTCTCATGAAGGAACTCTACTGTTCCTGTGTCTCTTCCACCTACCCTATAATGATTCTGGGCTCCCATCAATATCTAAATCAACTGTGAAGGAAAACTGTGTGCACTTGTAGCTCACACAATCCACCTGTCATCTTCTGAACTCACAGCATCATGCTTATAGAGAATTATATGCACCACATCTAGGTAGAAACCCATGCACAAAAGAGTTGTAGATGGTTGTGAACTGCTGATGCTGCTGAGAAAGGACCCTGAGTCTTGATGGTGCTGCTCTGTAGGTCCCCGGGTCCTGATGGTGCTGCTGAGGAAGGACCCCAGGTCCTGATGGTGCTGCTCCATAGGACCCTGGGTCTTCTGCAGGAGCAGTAATGATCTTAAATTCAGAGTCATTTCTTGAGCCTTGTTTGTTATTTTTGAGACTGGGTTTCTCATTGGCCTGGATTTCACAAATTGGGCTAATCTGGCTGGCTAGGGATTCTCTTAATTCTGCTTTCCAGGACTGAGGGAGATTCAAAGTCCAAGCAACCATGCTGGGTATTTTTGTTGTTTTTAATGTTGGTTCCAGGGATCAATCTGAGAGATTCCTCATCCTTCCATGCAAGTGCTTTACTACTTGAACTCTTCACAGGCACTCGTTACTTTTCAGAAGGGCACTTATTACCTCTGGTCCTTGTAGGGTTCTCCCTGACATTATTTAGCAGAGAAAAAAGCCACTTCCCTTGACTTCTAGAGTAGCCCTCAGCTAAGTGACATCCTTGGAGCACAAGGAGCCAGAGGAGCACTTCTCCTATCAGAATATGGTTTCTCTCAGCTTTACACACTTTCCTTACAGTATTCTGAAAGCTGGCAGGGCTTTAGGGCAGAAGACATGGAGGACAGAATGTGTTCATTTTCCTGCTGGCTGCCTCTTCCTCACAAAGGTCAGCGCTGGAAACAATCAATTAAGCCCTATGGTGCTCTTGCTAATTAGTCCCTATTTGTCTTGGCATTTCTAAAGATAATAGAAAGAGAAGGATGGAGGGAGGGAGCAAGAGAGAGAGGAAGGGAAGGAGAAGGAGTGCAAGAGAGCAGTTTCTTTGTATAAGTTATACAGGAAGGGTCCTAGGAGGACTGTAAGGTTCTCTAAGTCTCTGGGAGCTTGGGCCCATTTAGTCCTATTTATCATCAAAAGAAAGCTTCCAGACACAGACACTAAGCTTACACTCACTCACCAACCTCTATGCATCCCAAACACAGCTGCCAAACTGGGGTTGTCCAGTGAGGCCAAAGCAGAGGCACCTATAGAATTAGGGCCTGTGCTGTGCTGCTCTGAAACCACCTGGTCTCTTAATTTCAGGCACGCTCATCACTGGGACCTAAAGGTAGACCTGCTCTGAAGTCCTGGAAAGGAAGGTAACCTAGGCAGGGCTGAGACTTCAACAGAACTGCAGACCTCCCAGGCCCAGAAAACAGGCTAATAGCTTTCTTGAGGTCCTGACAGGTTACAGCAGTTCTCTGAGAGCAAAGATGCTCATGAGTGAGAAACTTACATTAGTTCTTTTGGCTACCACACACACACACACACACACACACACACACACACACACACACACACACACGGACACACACGGACACACACGGACACACACGGACACACACACACGTCACAGAGACTACACAGACACACACGCACATACAGGGACACACACACACTAGGCTCAGGGAGTTACTAAAGGCAAAAGCTTCCTTCTCTCATATTTCTGGAAAAAAAGTCCTCAAGCAAGATGTCAGCAGGGTCACACTGTCTCCGAAAGTACCAACAGTCTTCCTTTTTCTCTCCTAGCTTCTGCTGGCTCCTGATATCCTTTGGCATGTGACCACATCCCCAAAGCTGTAACTATATCTTTTCATTTTCTGGTGACCTCAGATCTCCATCTTTTTACCTGTCATCATAAGGCAGGCTCAGACAAACCCCAAGACAGCATCTTAGTCCCATTTTTAAAAAGTGTTTTCATAAGCACAGCAGCATCCCAAGTTCTCAGAGATGTGTGGCTCCTAGGGAGATACTTTTCAGATCACTGTGGGAGATCTACAAGGTGCACTGGTTCTGACATCCTGGAGGTGAATGCAAGCAAGGCCATAGGTGCTCTCGCTGCAGCCGAGAAGTGACTCTGTCATTCTTTGCTTGGTCTTCGTCTCTCTCTCACCCCCCCCCCCCGCATTGATATTTCAGGTGGAACCCCCTCGAGACCCACAAAATTACGAGTCCCGCGGGTCGGGGCAGAGAAGAGCTGCAGCAAGGAAACAGAGCTAAAGTCCAGCAGCATAAGAGAGCAAAGAGTTCCTCATAGACAGAAATCACAGCACGTAGGGTGAGACAACAGGACAACTACATGCTTGGCAAGCTCTGAGAGCACTTCTGCTCTGTGACCTCACTTCCTTGCTGGAGGCCAAACAGATGGGAGCAGACACATGTGCATCTGGGCCAAGCGCCCAGTGTCAGGACCTTCATACTTTGGTGAGTCCCTGACACCTGCTGCCCTCTGATATGTATTCGTTCATCAAACACAAGTATCCTCTCTTGCAGAAAGCCAACCTGCCCTGCACAGAAAATCCAGCTTTCTCAAAAGGTGAGTTTGAGGCTCTTAACTTTTTCTCACACATAACCTTAAAACTACTTTTAATTATATAATGTTCGGCATCTTTCTAGCTTACTTTCCATGTTTTGGGGTTTGTTCACCAATTCAGGGCTACAGAATGCTCAGAGGGGAAAGAGATTTCTTGTGCAGACACCACAGAGTGCTCTCTGCAGAGAGCCGGCCTTGCTTCTCTGCTAGGCTGGATGCAAATGAGACTTGCCTGGGGATATGCTGCTTATGCTGCTGTGCGTAGGACTCAAAGCCAGCAATATTGAATTTCTTTCTTCAAGAAATGGCAGCACATTAGCACCCTTCTTCATTTTCAAGTAAGTTTAATTGTTTTAAAGATTTTAATACATCTTAAAATTGATAAGACCTCTGCCACTAAGAGTGGCAGGAAAGCCCTTCCATTAAGGAATGTCACATAATCACAAATGTTATTAATAGGCTCATTACTCCACAAAATGAAAAGGAATGAACAATACACAAGCAATTTTTTATCTTATCACATTTATTTACTTACAGTGTGTGTGTGTGTGTGTGCGCGCACACACACACACACTGACATATGCATTTCACAGAACAACTTCCAAAGATCATTTCTCACCTTTTACCATGCAAATTTCAAGAATTAAACTCAGATCATCAGGCTTGGTTGCAAGCACCTTGACCCAAGAAGCCATCTCATTGGCCCATCAAAGGCTCATTGACTACAAGGTGAAAGTCTGACTATGACCAACACTTAGTAGTAACTTGGCCTATTGAACAGTTTTAGTCCCCCAAGCACCACAGCTTCTCCAGGAGTCTTGGGAGAACCTTGGTTCCTCCATTAGTCCCTCATGGCATGCAAACATATTCATAGAAATACACTTTCAGTGGGCCACATTATATATAAAATCTGAAGCCTTGCCATCCTAGATAATAATTTATCTGAACTATGTCTGTTTGTATGGATGGGGTCGGACATCTTCTTCCAATGATTAGATTGAGAGTCATATAATCAAGAGTCAGATTTCTGTTGTTTGAGTCAATGAATGCTTTGGGACCTGTTTATTTCAGCAATTAGTAATTCCCAATTGTCTTAGTTAGAGATTCAAGTGGTGTGAAGAAGCACCATGACCAAAACAATGCATATAATGGAAAACATTTAATGGGGTGGTTTATAATTTCAGAGGTTTAGTCTATTATCATCATGGTGGGACAGCAGACATGGTGCTGGACCTGAGAGTACTACATTCTATGCAGGCAACAGGAAGTAGTCTCTTTCAAAGCCTACCTCCACAGTGACACACTTCCTCCAACAAGACCATACTTCCTAATAGTGTTACTCTATTTGGGAGTCATTTTATTTCAGACAATCACATTAATTAAAATCAACCTTAAAGGTTCGCAATAGTAAGATGAAAAGGCCATCTGACAGTGGTAATTTGGGCCATTTGGAGTGCACTGCAGGTCTTAATGAAGATGAATGTTAGAGTTGCTGGGGATGAATTTCCAAGAATAAGAAAGACAAAGCATGAGTGACTAAAGACAATCTCTGTCTGGGTCATAGTATTATAGAGTGGGTTGGGTCCACCTAAGAAAGAAATTCCATTTATGAAATGAATGGGAAATAATGTGTCTCTATGCAGGTAGGAGTTTTAAGATTATGAAAAGACTTTTAAACGTTTTTGCACTGGGGACCCTGACCAGGAGTGTAAGGACTGTATTGCAAGTGGTAGGGGTAGAGACAGGTCTTTGACTTAACTGGTGCTAGAAGAGCAGGCTATTAGATCTGATCTGATACGACATGACAGGATTGGTTATACAAGTCTCAAAGCTTACAACTATACAGAAAAGTTTTGTTTCATAAAAATCCTACAGCCTAGACAGATATGTTGTGGATATCAAAATGTCCTTTCCTTAATCCCTCAACTGCAAATGAGGAAAATCATCACAGTTGACTGGATAATTTACTTTAAAATGTAATGTAAAGTATAAAATGTACAGTTCTAAGACACAGGTAGCATCTAAATTGCCAACATGGATACAACACAACCCTTCCGCACTCTCTGTATGAACACAGTTTCACAAAATACTCACTATGACTGGCAATTTTGGTCCCAGAGAGTCAAAACAAGGAACTAGGGTTAGTGACATAAACATGGAGGAGGCTAGTCATTCTGGAATGTCTGCTGCCATGGTTGCCTAGGATACAAAGGAGCCCAGATTTTGAGACACAGTGTGTCCTATGAATGGATGATCAGACTTTCTCATATTAGTCAGAGAATAGTCACAGCGTAGCACCAAGCCAAGCCTTTCCTGCTGCAGAGGGCCAAAACAGAGAATAAGAAGCATAGCCAGTGGTGGAGCTAGGAGGTGGCATTTGAACACAATGAAGGTTATTAGGTTGTCGTCTTTCTCTAATCTAAGGACTAATGGGGCCGCCTATCACTCAGACATCCATTTTGTGACTTCTCTCCAAGATTCTGACTTATTACACAAATCCAACCTTCCATATTAGTCCAGCTGTGGCTCCCCAGATGCCTCTACAGTTGCCCCTCCTGAAGGACAAACTGTATTTGAATTGCGCAAGTCTGATCATGCACTGTGTAACAAAGGGAATACAACAAATGCCTTAAGCGTATCATGTCACTTTAAATGCTGAGCAACAGCTTTAATATCATTATGTAGTAAATCATAAAGAGCCACATGCAGTGATACACACTGTAGATCTCATTAGGATGTGTTCTATGATTGAATACCATTAATCTAAACTGGAAAATATGAAACTGACCAAAACAATCTTAAGGCTTTTGAGTGGCAGGCAAAACTTCATGCCCAAAGTTAAAGGAGAGAAATGTCACTCATACAAAATTCATATTCATAGGATTTTGAAAAAAGTAAACACTAGAAGGGCATGTATGGGGTGACAGGCACTATCTCATCAAACTTACACACACACACACACACACACACACACACACATACACACACACACACACACACACATACACACACACACACACACACACACACACACACACACACACACACACACACACACACACACACACACACACACACACACACGTATTTCCTTTTTTTCCAGGGCTGACAAGGTAGCAGTATATGCTAGGGTGCCACCTCTCTGCTGCTGCTGAGCCACCACATATTTGATAGGAAAGACTCATTCCACATACAGAGCAGCCATATTAGGAATGTTTCAAGAGCTGTATGGTTACCATGGAGAGAAACAAGCATCTAATGTCAATTCCATGACAATTAGAGAAAAGATATTTAAAATGATTCAAGTTATAAGAGACCATTGACTTCCAAGTTCAAAGAGGAAAACCTGGCGACATTAAAACAGTTTTCTCTTACTACAGTCAAGGAGATTAAAAACCTGATGCACCACCCGGGGAAACCCAGAAACACTTCAAAGTCCAGCCTGCAGTGCCTTGTGTGGGGCTGAGGCCCTGTCCTGTCCACTCTGGCAAACCTGTGTGTGTCTCCTTGTTCGGCTCTCCCTTGGGCAGTCATGGTGGTAAAGACTTGATGGGAGTAGTTTTGGACATTTTCGTGTGAAGCGAGGTGACAGAAACTGATATCTCACAGCATATCCTTGGTCTTCTGGCTTCTTAATCTTTCTGCCTCCTCTTTCCCAGTGATTCCTGAGTCTTAGTTGCAGAAAAGATAAGTAAGAAATCATGGGAGTGAGAGACATAGTCGTCCTCAGGGAATAGCACAAATTGGTTATCCAATATCAAATGGTCAGTCCTGAAGATGTACATACAAGTAACCTAATACAGGCTGGGCAGGAAATACTTAAGGATATAAATACACATATGTATATGTACATCATAGCAAATAATGAAAAAAAAACAAAAAACCAAGAAGCCATGAATTTAAGTGAGAGCAAGGAGGGGTATTTGGGGGTGATTTGGAGGGAAGAAAAGGAATTTAGAGATGCTGTAATATTTTAATCCAAAGTTAAAAATAAAAAAGAAATAAAGACAAGTAGATATAGGGATCCTTCATTATGGTTAACTAGATCATATTAGGAAAGGATTTCAGAGTGAAAAGTACTAAGTCCAGCCCCAGTATATTTTTCTGCCAGTGCCAAGAGGTCCTTACTCCCTCCTGCCTCAGAAAAAAAGCAATCCCTCACCTTTGCAGATGCTCCCAGTGAAGTGCAGACTGCCCTGGCAGTTGGCAGTCATGATATTTTGTGACAACCTGAACTGAGACCTGATGAGAAAGGCCACTGTGGTGCTGAATTTGCCACAGCACCTCTGATTCTAGCTATTTAAACTATCTGAATTGCAATGAGGGCTCACCATGCTTCTCTGGGACTAAAGATATTTACGTTCCCTACTGCTGCCAGAAATGATGAGGGAATCCTATATCCCCCAAATCGCACTCCGCCTGATCAGTGTAACTCTGTGAATAGACCTTTCCATCTTCTGTTGGCTTGGCCTGCTTGGCATAGAAGGGAAAACAGAAGTAGTTAGTGGCAGAGCATTGCCATCTGAATAAAGCCAATAAATGGAATGCATATGCACACACAAATATGCTGTTATATAACTATGCAGTTGGGCATTAAATGAACATGAATGGATATGAAAGCATAGGCATTCACTATTATAAGAGCAAAGGAAATGTAACTTGTATCTCCTCTGGTATTTTTATGGAAAAAAATGTAAACTACATATGCATATATGAATGCATCTTTATAGGTGCACATCTATGTACATTGAAAAGGTATGTATCACACACTGCCTCTTTCTCTTCATGTTACCTTTAGCACTATAATACCTACTGATGGGGTGGTCCTTCTCTCCTCTTTATAAACTGAGAGCTAAAGCCCTTTTTATGGGTAAGAATTATGAACAATTCTCCTAGTTCATACATCTTAAAGTTAGCCTCAGGCCTCAGTGATCTCTTGGACCTTTATGCAGTAGCTCACCATGCTCCATTAGTGCTATCCCATGTCTCTGAACATATCTACAGCATATATTTTGCATCTGTACATATCACCTTATGGGAGCAATTTCTCCCTGAGAAAAATTATTTCTCGTCTTTAAGAACATTAATTCTCTAGTTTTTTAAAAATGGAAATATGACTTGATTTCAGAACTTCTGCTCAATAAGTTCATAAGTACAGAGCAGTTTCAGTATAAGCAGCTGCCCTTGGAGTCTGGTGATAATGTGCCTGAGTAAATTTGTGGCTATCATCAAAGCAAGGACTAAACGGGCATCATGTCCTCTGACTTGACACAGAGTCAACCCTGCTGTATCCTGGATGTTGTCATGCAATGCAAGTCTGGCAGGATGACCACCACTGCCATGGCTGTTGACACCATCCTAGTTTTTGCCTGTTCATGTTCCTGGCTGTTTGTATTCTTGTTTGCTCTCTGAATTGTCCTTCAAGCCAATTTATAAGCTTACTGGTTCTCTCAAAGAGCTAATTTACCTCAATAGTGTCTTTTGCACTTGTTCATCAAAAATAAAATTGTTTTACTTATATTGCACAATGAAATACGGCTGAATAAAAGAGAGGAGTGCTTAGCTGTCCCATGTGGCCACAATCACCGTGGAGGATAAAATCTAACTTGACAGGTCATAATGTCTGTACTCTGGGAACACTGCCTGTGTGATGCCACCTGAACTTGAACCATTAAGAATCACAGCCTTGGACCAGCTTTCCTTGTCTTTATACAACCCTTGATGACACACAGAAAGGTTGGAGTTTAATTTAGGACATCACAAAATATTGCATTTTATAGAGAAGATGATATTAGTAGAATCTAGACACTTTTCTGCTATGGATTAAATGGGTTTCCTTAAAATTCATGGGCTGAAAACTTTACACCCGTGAAGACATATGGAAATGAGGTACAGAGGAGTGATCAGGATTAGAAGAGATAAGAGGGTAGAGCCTCCATGATGCCCTCTCTATATGCTAGTACCATACTCTTGTTCTTTCAGTCCCCAGAAGGATGAGGTGAATGAGCACATTGCCTAGCTGGAGGCACACCACTGTACGAGCTGAGGATGGACGGGCCAGGAACATCTTTCTTTCTTGGATGCTGACTCCTTTCCAGGAACACTGATTATCCAGTCTTCTTCTTCCTTGCCCATCTGCTCTAGATGGCTCCGGTCCATCTTGCATCCAGAAGAACTGAGTCTTTAGCAAACCTCATATTCACTAAATGCCAAGCACAACACTCTCTTTGGATCAAAAAGGGCACAGCTGCACTGGGGAATATGGCTGGGGTGGTGATAAATGCTGCTGTAGTCATGTAAACAAGACTTTAGGTGGCATTGGTTCATCTATCATTCAGCTGGCATATATACCATGTAGACACTTTGTGTGTATGTGTGGTCAGAAAGAAGAATCTCATCAAATAAGTCCCTGCACTCTCATAATCAGACTGTGTTGAAGAGGTTTGCATCTACTGCTTATTTGGGATTTCATGTGTCTCATTAATCTATGTCTATGTTTATACATATATATAACATATATAAACATATATATATATATATGTATAACCTATTTATATACATATGTGGACTCAGTATGAGTGTTTAGAAAGAATTCCCAAGAATTCCATTTATGGTATAGGGAGGAAACCTCTATGACACAGGAGGCTGCACGCATGTTAGGGAACTACTCTACTACTGAGTTACATTCCTCAGCCCTACAAGATTTTAAATAGATACATCTTTTTTTTACTCCTACAACATGAAGACTTTAAAGTATAAAATTAAAAAAGAGATAACTAAAGACACACAGATGGAAATGTTGCCTTTGGCAAATCAGAGCAGAGCAGGGTTCCAGAAAAAATGTCTATGTGTGTGAGTCCTGATTCACATGGAACCCATTCTTCGTGTGGCAGCAGTTGCATTTCCTCAGGGAGAGAAATACGCACTGAGATAAAATGGTCATCCCCTGTGATAACAGACCCTCATATCTTTTATGGAAATTTCTTCAGGAACCCAGAAGTGTAGTTTTAAACGTGTCTTTTTTGATGGGTCGATTATTTCCTTATTTTAGAAACATTTAAGTTGTGTCATAAAACATACATTAGTACCCCACCAAAAATGGCCTCAATTATTCCAAGTTTTAGTAGATGCTTGCTTGTTTGTGTATGGGCCAGTTGCTCTTGTGCATTAATCAGCAGCAACACCTGAGAATCTCTCAGCCCCCAGTTGCCAGCCATAAAAGGTCATCTTGGCTGTGAATACTCAGAAAAGGTGAGAATAGCTGAAAAGATGTTCAGATTCCATAGATATGCCGTTAGCAGTAAGCAAGGTTTATATGAAACTAATTGCTCTCATAAGAACAGTTTGCTCTAGAATGGTTTAAGAAAAAAGAAATATGAATATAAATAATCCAGAGATGTTTCTCAGAAGCCCAGTTTTTACCCCAAGCAAACAAGGCAATGCCAGTTCAGCTCATTTAATTTAACTGTCACTGAATGGTACTGTTGGGTATGAGGAGGGATCAAAATCTGTCATTCCTGGGAGTAGGAAGCACATACTACCTTCCCTCAGAGAAAGTTTTCCCTTTCATAGTATGAATCCAAGCTGGCATATCTAAATTGACCAGTTTTTTTCTTCATGAGAACTCACGTTTGCACAACGTTGTAGCTGTCGAGTTAAATTCCCCACAGAGGACCACAGTGGAGGGGGGGGGCAAAAGGAACACTGAGATTATTTTTCTACTGCTTCACTGAAAGAGCAAAATGTCATGATCTATCAGAGCCATTTAAGTTGACAGTGCCATGGGCCAGAATGCCTCCTGGGAAACAGCTGAATTCTGCTTTATACTGTTTTCTTCTTTCTCCTTTTTAAAAATAAAAACTCTCATTGCACACCTTTTCAAAAAAATACCAACACAACTGAAATATGGGATGACACCATAGAATGAACGGAGAACTGAAAAGGTTTCTTCAAGGGACCCAGAGAAAGGAAAGAGAACTGTCCTTGGAACTGTAGCACATCCTTACTAAACATTACAGACCGCAGGAAAACACACAGCCCAGAATCTGGAATCACAACTTTAATTTTTGCTGGGATAATTTAACAACTTCCTATCATTTTAGGTTTTCATGGATTTGGTTCCATGTTGAGCCGGGTTTCTGATTAATCCAATCTCAACTCTGCATTATCTAAATGCTCCATCCAGAATCCATATCTAATAGCATATCCAATAGGAAGAATAAGTCTAATGATGTGGCTCATGAGGTACAGCCCTTGCCATCAAGCTGAAGACTGAGTTCAATCCCCAGTACCTGCATGGTAAACAAAGCGATCTGACGCCTTCAACTTGTCCTCTGACCTACACAGGAGTGCTACGGTGTATATGTGTGTCTGTGTGGGGGTGTATATACTCATGCTTGCATGTGTTTACACACACCACAATAAAAAGTGTAATTTTACAAAAAGAATTGAATAGAAGTGGATATACCCCATCTCTTTATGGAGTCCCCTCACTTACTTGTTTGCTAATTCATGGGTATGCCCAGGGCAAGGGACAGACCTGGAGAACAGGTTTTCCAACTGAGCTCAGAAGCTGAGACAGAGCAGGCTATCCGGGACTAAAGCTTTGGTAGATTCAGCAAGGAGATGCTGCTGCTGGCCCCTTTGGAAGCTAGTTTGCTGCTTATTCAGTTCATGACAGGCTACCAATTAAACCTGGGCAGAGCTAACATTCAGCTGCTGAGGAAACATGCACATTCCCTTTTCAGAGATGACTGTCATGAGAGAAGATAGATAAGCCCACCAATAAAGATGCACATTTTCCATGAAACTGGTACTGGGTACAACCTATCCCTTCTGCTGTCCAGTGTACAAGAATATCATCACCAGAGAGCTATGTTCATCCTATGAAAAGAACTTCTGCAGCAAATACCTGTATTTGTTTTTATTAAGTTGTAAATCTGGTATCTAAATTGTGCCCCCCATAGAGAATCATTACCCCAATGGTAGAATTTTGCTACAGTAGGTTACTTTGTTGGGTGGCCAGAGTTCAGAACCTACCCAGTCCATGTCAGACCAGAATTGGTGAATGATGTTCTGCTGCCACTGGCTATGTGAGGCTTCCCTGAGGGAGTGAGGACATGCATGTGTTGTGCATAGTTCTCAGTGTATGTTGGTTAAAAGTTCTTGTTACCACTAATATTATTCAATGCGGCCGCAAAAATCTGGCCTTTAATTCCATTCCACCATCAGTACATTTGTCTATATATTGTCCCACACACAGAGAGGAAAATACTAAACATGGAAGGTCTATGGAAGTTGCCTAACTCATAATATTCCTGTTATATTACAATTTCTCCTCCACCCAATTGAAAACTCTGGAGTATTTGATGGCAGACCTCATTTGGTGGTTTTCCTAGAAACTCAACGTCCGATACAATCAAGGAAATAAAGGAAAAAGAAAAAAAAAAAAAGGAGCTCTAATCAGAAATGATTCTGGACACAGGAGAGCTGGGAGGTGTGTGAAAACTCAGCCTTAACAGTGGGAGTTCTGCAGCCCTCCTTAGCCACACACAAAGCTAAGCAACTCTGGCAGAGCAGATCTGGCAAGGGAAGAGAGACTGTTCTTCCTTACTGTCTCATAGCTCTCTCCCTGTATTTCTCAGCACATGGTTTCTGCAACCTCATAGTTGATGCTACTCTGGAGACAAGGACTTTCCAGGGATAGACTTATCATGCTTACCTTATCTGACTTAACACAGGGCAAATCTAAACATGTTTTGATCACTAAAACATATATTTTTAAACATTCCCAAATGTTTATGTGCTTTCTGAAGGCCTTATGGGCAGGGATTACTTTGCAAACCATGCCAAAGCAATGTGACTCTAAGAGGCTGCAGGGTGGCCAGCTGCTTGTCTCAGAGTAGTTTCCCCAGCAGCAGGCCATAACTATACATAGCGGTTGGCCAGTTTCAACCCTGCAGAGGAAAGGCAGTCAATGAAGGTTGTAAGGACTGGCTGTGAGATGCAGGCACACAGGTACCAGACTGCCTGCCCTTCTAGCAGCAATGACAGCCATGCTTGTAGAAAATGACTAACAGTCCTACACAGTTTTTCTTCCAAGTAATGTAGTTGCCATTTAATATCACTTCTTAGTTTATGGCTCCATTGTTGACAATTTAAATTTATAGCATTGCTAAAAGGTTGCAATCAACATGATAATGTCTGTTCATGCATACTTAAAGAGAAAGACTTAAAACTGTATGTGATCACAGAGAGATACTAGGACTGACTAAGTTTTGATATTATGAGATACCACTGCTTAAGCAAGAAAAAAACTTAGCAAACTGCTGATGGTTGAAGTCCAAGTTCATGTTCGTTGTGATGCCACCTAGTGATAAAATCATCTTACTGCACATTATAAAGTGCTTTGCATATGGGTCTATAGCTCAGTGTTAGAGTGCTTGTCTTGCATACACTGAAGTCATGGATTCAATCTCAGCACCACTAAAAATGGAGTGGGGAAAATAAGATTTAAGTTTTGGAACATGAGTCTCTGCTTGACACATAAGGCATACCATAAAAGAGATTATCTTGAGATTCCTTGAAGGGGATCATCAATGGTATTCTTGTCTTCTATGTTTGTTTGTCATTAGGATGAATACATAGCTGGAGAGCCAGAGATTAGAATTAGCTCATCTGCAACCCAATGGTATAATTTTTGTAATAAAGCTTCATGTATTTGGAAATCTGGGTGCACATTTCTAGGGAGGAAGTGGACTTAGCCTGCCAGGTGAGTTGATCTTTTCGGTAGAGGACAACATTAGCAGGAGTGTAGAAAGTGAGAGTACCTCAGGCTTCAAAACCATTGCAATATGGATGAACTCCAGATTTGGAAGCAAACATTGTCTCAGATCTTCAAGTTGAATGAAAGTTGAAGTTATCTCAGTTGTCAGCAGTTTAAAAATTACAAATCAACATAGCTTTCTTGTAATTTAGATTTAATCCATAAAACAATACACCAAAATTCACTTCCTCATTTTATGTGGTAGCAATTTATCTTCCAGGAAGAATAATTTCCTAGACAGGCTATAGCCTTAACTTAGGTTCCCCCAAGGATTTTCCCTCCAAATCTGGAATAAGATACTACACTTTCCGCAGACTGGAAAGAAGACATATAGATCAAAGTCTGCAGCCTCACAATAGAAGTGTCTTTCCCCAAATCTATTAGAAACAAGTGCCCACTTGGGAATTCTTACATGAAGAATTTCTATATTCTTTAAACAATCTAATTACTTTGAGTCTCCTGTTACTGCCATTGGGTGCTTCCATGGCCAATCAGAGTCTAAAATTATTTTGGGAATGGCCACAGGGCTCATAATTCATTTGAGCATAGGCTTCATGGATGTGTTGATTTTGTTAATGGTTGTATGTAGCCTAAGACATTAAAAACAAAATAAAACATAAGCTAGATTAGTGGGTTTGTCATTAAAATGCTTTCAGACCCAAGTTCAGATCCCTAGTACTATTGCAGTGGAAACAGTTTAAACATGGACTATTTCACCTAGAATGGCAGTTACAATGTGCATGTCATCTATCATGTCTACTGGAAGGTTTGTTTTGTGTTTTGTGTTTGGAGTTTGTACGTTTTGTTTGTGTTTGTCATTTGAGATAGGCTCTTACCCTGTACAGCAAGATGGCCTGGAATTCATCACTTAACATATGTTGGCCTCTAACTCACATCAATAATTCCTTGACCTCTCAAGGGCTAGGATAACAGGCCTGAACTGCCATGCCAAACTGGCCTTCCAATTTTGAAGAGGACAATGACTATTCTGGACTCTGTAGACAAAATGAGGCAGGGGCTTGAAATAGTTGGTTATGCTGCATCCATAGTCAGGACACATGAATGTTGGTACTCAGCTCTCTTTCCCCTTTTTTATCCAGCCTACGATCATAGCCCATGTTACTATGCTACTTATATCGAGGGCAGGTATCCCCATATCTACTAACCTAATATAGGTAACCCCTCACAGATATACCAAGAGGCTAACTTAGTCTAGATAACACATCACAGTATGCCCAGAGGCTTGTCTCCTATGTGACTCTAGAGTCTATCAAGTTGACAACGAATATAAACCACCACAGTTCTTAAATATGACATTTTAAATGTTCATATATTTGTATCTTTTGACTGTCACATGCCAGTCATATCTATTCATAGGGCACAATAATATGCTTTAATACATGTTTACAGTGCATAATGGCCAGGGTAATTAAGATATCCATCTCCCTCTCTAAGCTTTTATATTTTATAATGATATTTTCTAGCTAGCTGGAGGTATATATTCGCTGGCCTTATTGTTGCTGTTTTACTGCACTTTTTACTCAGTTTTTACTTGCTAAGTAAGAATTCTACTATTGAGCTATAGCCCCATGCTAGCTGAGACCTTGGGATCCTGCTTAGCCACCCAGATTCTGAGAAAAAAAACATGAACTGCCACGATTGTGCATTATTGTTGCCTATGTTCACTCAACTGTGTGATATAACACCAGAGCTAATTTCCACGTCTAGCTATGACACGACATAGCATGCTTGGGCTAACATTCTCCTAACCTCCCATCCCCTGCCCTTTGGAGCCATTGCCTACTTTCATCTTCTGTGAAATCAAGTTTTAAAGGTTCAATGTGTGTGAAATTTATGATATATTTACTTCGTGTGCTTAACAAGTCCCCCAGGCTTATCCAGGTTACAAACTATAAAATTTCATCCTTCTTATGAATGAAGAGTATCACATAGTGCGTTTTCAGGATATATTTTTATGCATACATCAGCTGATGGACACTAGGGATGAATCCCTCTCTTGGCTATAGTTGTGGGCAAACATCTGTCTTTCAACATACTGTTTCAATTGACTTGGATATTTTAAGAGAGAGCCATAGACCAAAACAATGGCATATAAGTAGGAATCCGATGATTCATAAATCAGATTCAAAGACTAGAGGGATGCTGTATCTTTGGGGTGAATGTAACATAACTCAGCTCCTGTTCAGTAGGCTTCTCTGAGCTCATTCCAATTGAAAAGTATGTGATTAAGACTTCTGCTGTGCTTTTCATCCATTACTTGAGAACTGAAAATCAAGTATACTCAAAAATCGTTACTATTATCCAATAATGCTTAATAAGATTCAGACTGCCATCTACAACTCCACCAAGCACAGTGCTGGAAAATTCTGGCTGTGGACCCATGTCATCATCAGCAAGATGAACTCAGGGCTGAAGATCTGTGTGCTGGGATGCCTTATCAGTGTGAGTCATCCTGAGGAGTAAGTGGACTTTCCAGGCATTAGATTCAATTCTGCCTTGCCAGACTAAGCAGATTCACAATCTCTATCAACCAAATGTTGATAAAAAGCCACATGCTTCTTCCGAGTTAAGAAATACCCCTTTGGAGCCCTGGTGAGCATAAATGAGGATGCCACTTCTCAGCCAATCTTACATCATAAAGTAAACCTTCTGAGGACACCAGAACAAATGGCTTCTTGGTATTCAAATGAAACAGAAAGCAATGACCTTCATCCTGCCTACACAGGGAAACATTTCATTTGCACTAAGAGTTCTAGGCAACTAAACCAGGCATTGCTAGATGCAAATGCCAGATGTCCTAAAATGCATTCCTGCTGTTATACTATCTAGGGCTATTGGAAGGTTCCACTAATGCATAGATGGAAATGTTATTTACAAGCAACAAGCTTCATGATGGTGGTGATGGGGTGTTGAACTCATGCTTTGCACATGTGGACCAAAAGCTCTACCACTGAGCTATATCCCAAGGCCTGTCTTTACTTCTCACTTTGAAAGAGGATATCACTAAATTATCCAAGTTGACATTTAACTCAACTCCATCCATAGCTGAGACTGGCCTTGAACTGATTAGCCTCTTCCCTCAGAGCTCAACATGTAAAATGTGAGGCTTGGCTCATACCTCACAGATAGTGCTACACAAAGTACATGCACCAAGGAAGATCAGAATTATTCAGGATGAACACATACAAGGTCTCATCCCTTAGAGGTATGCAGCTCTGTATAGGTGTAATGTATGGGAAATGAGCAAACCTCTACTAGTGCATTCTCTTGAACTTTTGTTTTAATAAATGTCATGATACTACATATTTGTCATTTGCAATCTTCACTGGCAATTTTTTCCCTCTTTTGACCCCTGTCCTTTCTCTTCTTTACTGACTTCAGTGGCTTCAGAATCAGAGATGGGGTCTTGAGTAAGAACAATGTTGTAGTCTTTTAGGCTACTTCCTCTCCCACAGAAGAAATAGAAAAGCATCATCACAAAACATCCTAATGAGTGGCTTTTCTACATGGCTGAATTTGTCGCAAATCCCTTTGTTTAATACTTGTCACTCTTTTCTTGAGAGCTTTAAAATTTATTTTTTCCATATTACTTAGATGATTGTGGTGATTCATTTTATATTTAATAAAATCAGCCAGGAATATCAGAGAACAGAATCACGCACACTCAAGCCAGGAGGGTCAGAGAGTGGTAACTCATGCCTTTAATCCCACCACATGAAAAAGACCAAGTGGTGACCTATGCCTTCAATCCCATAACTCCAGAGACAGAGATCTTTCTGTGTTTCTATGAGTTCAAGACCTAACTACCAAATAGTAGTAGCTCACACCTTTAATCCTAACTCTCGGATTATGATGCAGAGTTGAATCTGGAAGTAAAACAACTGGGCAATAAAGATATTTAAGGCAGGAGGAGGCAGACATTGAGGTATTCTGTTGAAGCAATGAGTTAGGCACTGAGGACGCTTGAAGATAGCTTTTACTCTGAAAAGCTGGCTAGGTGAGATTTGACTGTGATCTGTTTCCTCTCTCTGATATTCCAGCTTTTCCCCAATATCTGATTCTGAGGTTTCATTAAATATCGACTAGAATTCATGTTTCAGGTGATATTCATTTCAATTTTCTTTTCTTCCCTTTGTCTTTCAGAGACTATTTTCAAAATTGATAAATTCTATCATTATCTAAATCTTTTACTACCCCTGATTCCCTAAATAACCAATCATATAGGAAATTAAGAGGATTTTAGACTAATCCCCTCCACCTTTCATGTATCTCTAATGCATTCCATGTTTAAACCGAAGTTGAAAAGCTGATGGTCTCAACTGAGCAGGTGTTAGAAAACAACTTACCATGCAGGGTTATGTATTATTTTCTCTTCTGTCTTTGTGGGGGAAAAAGAAAACACCTAACAAAAATGTCTTAAAAGAGAAAGGGCTAGTTCTGAGTCACAGTACCAAGCCTATACAGTTCATACTGCAGTGAGGCATACCAACAGAAAAGGAAGACATGGAAGCAAGAGCATGATGCTCACTCATCACATTACAGCTACACAGGAAATAGGGAGAGAAAACAGGAAGTAGGGGAAGGCTATGAAACTTTCAGTGAAATACTTCCTTCAGAAAAACGCCACCTCCTAAAGGCTCATTAACCTTCACAAACAACTCCAATGGATCTAGTGTTCAAAGTCATGAGCATATGAGGATATTTCCCACTCAAGCCACCACAGGCTAGAGAGAAAATATAGTGCACATGGTAAAACATACTTCGTCATATATGTTTCTATATTGTTTAGGAGATTGCATGTACTCCTACAGCAGGATTTTAGATTAAACAATCCTTCAAAATGTAAGAATTATCCTAACATGACAAAATGAACTAAAAAATAAAGCCTGGTGTTAGGTGGACCTATGAGTATAATTCACTGGGATCACAGCTTAGGATGTTGGAATCAGTCCCACAGCTTTGATATGGCCAGAGCTGCTTCTTTACCTTCTGTGCAAATGCATACCACAACCATTGCAAAGTCCCATGAGCCCACCAATCAACTTCATAAAGGACACATCTTTCTTTTGCAAAGACCCTGATCTGTGCTCATCTTAGCCAATGAACTGCAACTGTGTTCTCTCACAGACCTCAGTTAGGTCACGGCCACAGTTCAAACAGGTGCTTCTACATTCCTTTGCAGTACCCCCATCACACTTCATAGCCCAAAGACTACCAATCCAAGGAGAGATCTGAATGCTATCAATTTTGATGGGGATTTTTTTGATGTCTTTTATACTTTCAACAATATTGCTGTTCTCCTCTTCTCTTGATTCAAGTTTTGCAATTTATGTTTCCCCCCAAAAGATAAATTACTCATTTTATGGATACACTTCAAACTATTATTGTTGATACACATTTCTCTACAGTCTCTTTGATAAGGGCACTAACCCTATTCACAAGGGCCCCACTCTTATGACCTAATTACGTCTTAAAAGCCTCCACTTGAAAATAACACACATTAAGCTCTTATCTTAGGTCTGTAAAGAATCTTATTAAACCAGGGAGCAGTCAGGAAAGCTGAAAATTACTGCCCAGCTGGAAGCGCTCTCCAAGGCTTGGTGGCCAAGCCTCCTAGGAAAGAACAGCAGAAGATGTGAGGAATGGCTGTCCCTCATACGCACTAGTACTGCAGGACCAATAGGGGCCAAAGTGAAATGCAGAAACCCAAGGGAACTGACATGAAAAGACTTGCAGCATCCCTTCCCCCCACATGCCAGAACCCCAAGAACACAGAATGTATAGAGACCAATGGCTCTTACTTGCCTCTTCTGTATAAAGTACTCAGAGCACCTGCTGGAGTCAGAGGGATTTGAGTAGTTTGCTTCAGCTTAAGTGTGCCAGTAATTCTGTGTAATTAATTCTGTGTAAAACTGTGCACAGATCTGTAGAGGGATTATGTTTCATAATAAATAAATTATCCTGCCTACAAGTTTAGTAAAAACGCTGAGTGGCCAAAGGCAGACAGAAAGTGTGGGTGGGGCTACCAGACTTAGAAAACTCTGGAAACAGGAAGAACAGAGCAGAGCCACAGATATACTAGACAAGCCAGAAGATGCAAAGGACAACTATGCTGCCTGGGCCCCAGGTCAATCAGAGTACAGCTAATATAAGTGCTTGTGTGTTTCAGTGGGACTATGGGACTGTAGGCCAGAAAGTCTGGGCCATGAGGCTAGGATGGAAAGTCCGGGTCAGAAGCCTCATACTACACAGATCCTAAAAGGCAGCTGAGTTCCTGCGCGCGTGTGTGTGTGTGTGTGTGTGTGTGTGTGTGTGTGTGTGTGTGTGTATTATAACATCAGAAATGTAGAGTTCAATGTAGTAATATGAGAAACAAAAAAAGTAGAGACAGCAAAAGACCTCTAAAATTTATTAATACTGCAGCAATGGTATCTAATGAGCATGCGTTAGATGGACTCCCAGACAGAACGGAAAAGAATGATTATAAGCATATTTTTAAAAATTGATGAAAAAAATGACCTGCTGGATGAGAATATAGAAAAGCAGCTGAATGAAATAAGGAAGAAAGACACACAAGAGGAATTCAACAAGGAGAGCAGAGCATAGCTTCAGTAGTAACTCTGAGTATTAATGACATTGATTTCCCCAGTCAAGATACAGGATAGGAGCATGAGGGAAAAATGAGGGAAAAGAAGAAGAGCCATCTTATTATGCCTTCAAATAATTGTATCTCATCATAAAAGGATGGGAAGAGGTATTACAAATAAACAGCCAGGAAACAAGTAGTTATTTCTGCTTTAATGCCTGACAAACAGTATAAAACAATAAAGATGCTCACTTTGTACTGGTTAAGGGAATGATCCATCAAGAGAACATTATGATACTAAGTACAGATGCCCCCCAAAAAAGGTGCATCTAGTTTCATAAGACAAATACTAGGAAATGTAAAGCTGCAGGTTAAGCCCAGCACAAGATTAACAGGGTTGTTAATAACTCACTATCACTAAATAACTGGTCTTCTAAAAAAATAATAAATATGCAAATTAAATTATAGCATTTATGTAGACAGCTACAGTGCATCCCATCAAAAATTGCAAATTATATATTTTTCTTATCAGCCTATGGAACAAAAATAGGTGATACATTAGGACATCAAATGTTAACAAATATTCAGAAATTTAAATAAAAAACCCTAGAGCATTTTATAAACTAATGAAGTTTAAACACCACACTATTTAATGACAAATGGCACTTAAAAATGCTTTGGGATATAATGAGAGAAGTCCTAAGAGAGAAAACTTAAAGCTTTAAATGCTTACATTATGAAATCAGAGACACATAACATAAATAACAATGATAACACCCCAGATCAGAAATAAATCATCAAGATCAGATAGAATATAATGGAAACAAAAACAGTGTGAAGAATTTAGTGAAAAATGAAATTGTTTCTTCAAACAGATAAAATTATTGACAAACTGTTAGCCAAACTTAGCAAATAAAAACAAAGTGCAAAATTAATAAAATTAGAGATTAAAATGAAGCCATTAAAAAAGATACCAATGAAATTCAGAAAAACTTTAAGTCTCACTTGAAAACATACATTCTAATAAACTGGAAAACATAAAAGAAGTGGATGAATTTTTAGATGCTTACGACCTACCAAAATTAAACCAAAAGGAGATAAAAAATTTAAAAAGATCTTTAACAAAGCATGAGACTGAAGAGGTAGTTAAAAATCTTCTGACTAAAAAACACTTGGGCCCACATAGATTTACTGGTACTCTTTTGGTTCATCACCAAAAGAAGAATTAGAACCAACACTTGTTAAACTATTTGATGAGTTAGAAAAAGATAGGAATACCACTAATTTTTTTATAAAGCTAGTATCACTTTGATACAAAAAAGAAGAAAATTACAGATCCTGATGAACACACTCAACCCATTAACTATGGAATATTATGGCTATAAAACTCAGTTATTGCACATAATTTAAAACCTACTATGTTTACTCAAAATGGATAACATTTATAATAGCACAATCATTATAATAAATGTTATAAGCCTCACAACTAAATAGAGCTACAAACAATAAACTGTAATAGTTAATTTGTAGTGATCAGTGGTAGTATACTACTATTATAATTGTATTGAAGTTATAAGTTAATTTATAACTTGCTAAAATAGGCAATATATTACATAAAAGATATTGCAACCAAATAAAAACTCCTATTTGGAAGTAGTATATCTCAACATGAAAATAATCAACTCAGAAGTTCTTAGCTTGGAGTTCCATATGGCTACAGGTGTTCAGCTCTGTTTTGTTTAGTGTAGGGACCCAGTTTTTAGTGTTTAGTAAGCTTTTCTTTTGATAAAAATCCATGGACACTCTCAGGAGCCACTTATGAAGCTCTGCTAGACTGAGTCAAGTAAACAGGAACATGTGGTTCCTGAAGAGAGGAGCTTGTGATAGCCTGGCACTGCTCAAGTGAAGAGGCTGGATATGGTTGGCTGTAGATCAGAAAGTGCTGACCAGCGGTGGACGAAGAGCAGAGATTCCCACTGCTTGACTGAGCAAGGGTGTGCATAGAGCTCTGTCAATAATAGAGGACATCTGACTGAAGGGACCCTCCTATAAATATCCCCATTACACTTACTAGCTCATCAAGTTAGGCTTTGGTAGAATCATTTATTTGGTCTGAGATTGGTGTCCTATCTGTGGGACTATTAGATATTTACTTATGTCTCTTCAGAGAAATTTTACACAACAGGGTCACAGAACAATTTGAAACAAGTATAAGGACACATCACAATGCAAATATATTCTTTCATTAAGGCAATAAAATTCTGTGTTTTCTCACCAAAGCTAATCTATTTGTCAACAAAGGACAAATGGATGCTATATGCATCCACGCCCATGAGAGGCTAACCCTCATATAGGCATCTTCATAACCATAGGGATTGGCACTAGATATATCACATATTGAACTTAACACTTCTTCCTCTGTCAGAAAAATGTTGGCTTCCCTTCTGGGTTTAGATAGGCCCATCTTGGATCTAGAAAGAAAAGTCCACTTATTATAGGTTCCATTTAACATGTTTAGAAACACCAGAGGAACTTGGCAGATTATCTCATTAGCCCACACTTGATCAATCTCTAATTGAATTAATTTATACAAAACAGAGGCTGGACATGCTCTTTTGTTCATCTTAGTATTCTCTCACCTCTTCCTCCTTTCAAATAAAAGCCCTCCTCACACACTCCATTGTCTCTCCTTCCAAATAATCCCTCATGTACCCTTCCCCCTCTCCACTCCCCAAACTATGTATTCTATACCTTCTGCGAAGACCCCTGACACTTCTCATTCACTTTCTTCTCTGTCACATATGGGGGGGGATACTTAAATATATGTAGTATATTTGATAGGATTATTGTTGTATCAAATACTTAAACAATGGTGAAATTATAGGTTGCAATCCATATAAAATGAAAACCAAAGACCCACTTTATTGAATAGATTTCTCATAAGCAGGGATACCTACATAATATGTGGGGTCCAGAATATGAAATTAAAGATGTGTAGTTCCTTGGTCAAAGCTATAAATGTCAATACAAAAATACTAGGGAATGAAATCCAATGGGACATTAACTACACGAGTTACATGTCTATGAAACCACCCTGACTGAAGGCTGTTAGACACAGCTCACCAGTCTCTGGTCTTTTGGACCTCTGCTATATCCTCCTTTCTCAGTGAAGATACTCTCCCATAGGGTATGTGCAGGTGCCATGCACTGAACAAGTAACAGAAGGAGCTTCTGGTATGGAAATGGTGAGCACATAACCAGAACAATATCAGTGAAATGGAAACCTAAATTCACATCAGGAGCAGGGAATAAGTGGGAAAATACAATCTAGACTGTCAGGACAAGATCAGGGCCCTTTGACTAGATGACAGTTAGTCTGGCCTCATGCTTTGCTTGTCTGAAGGATGCTGAACCACACCAGGTTTCCACAATCCACCTATTCATGGAGCACATCATGGTGACATATTTAACCCTTTATCTTTCTGGGGAGAAATATAAATTTAAGTCAAATTAATGGTTGTTACTTTTAAAAATGACATATTTCTTTAAAGAAGAAAATTATAAAATATTCCATCTGCTGGAGGGTTTGATCTTATGGTTTTGTGTGATTAGTGAGAATGGCAGTCTCAGGATGAGAGTTGTGCATTTCTCCTTCACTAGGATTATCAGGGATAGATGAAGAGAAGGAAAAGTCCTTCTGCAAGTATGGTCCTGAGGTGGCTCTTGGGCCTCATGCTCTTCAGATATCAACACAGATTCCTGGCTTGCACCAGGCAAAGCCCCTGTCTCAGAGAATATTCATGTCAACGTAGCTGCTCAGACAGTTTCTTATGGGAGAACACTTGCTTCTAGAAGATTCTGATGTGCACCTGGTCCACAGCATCCACTTGATAGGCCCTATCTCTGGAGGAAGAGATAAACCAGTTTTTGCATCTGCTCAGAGTCAGAGCACACAAACAATAGCAGTTCTTCAGAGGAAGTGGAGACACAGCTACTGGGTAGCATAGGGAGCATGTGTCCATTATTCCCAGCAAGAGCAGGACAGATCACCCGTCTCCTTCGTATTCTCTAAAAGCCAGTGTAAACAACCCCCCCCCTTGAAAAAAAAAAAAGAAACCACACACACAATTTTCCCACTTCCCAGGGCTTCCTCTGGTTTAAATTTACCTAATACAAAGGCTGCTTATCTGATTCCTTCATTTTCTCTAACACAATTATTTCACAAAACTCAATTCTCATCTGGATATAAAACATTTAGCAAAATGAATTCCAATCACCTAAAACACCAAAAGATGAAGTGAACAGTCAAAGGTTGTCTCCTCAATGGAGGCAATCTATCCTGACTCCAGAGTTAACTCAGAAATAGATCTGCAGCACCTCTCCCAAAAGCTATCCCAGCATCTTGCTCATCCGTGTCACTAAAGCAGAGGCTTGTCTTGACTCCAGGAGCTAAAAACTGCCTGCCTAAATGATGGATGCTTCAAAGTCTAGATCTGAAAAACATCATCTGTGCACTGCCAAATATGTGGTAACCACTGAAAGTTCCCTTTCCTTATCCAAAAGAATGCTGAGCCAAGGGGAGGGCTGCTCCAACTCTTGGCTGAGGCTTCTCACAGATATAGTGAAAATCAATGACAAGAGCAAAGTACATCTGTTCTTATAGTTAGCTATGGTGTGACCTAGGTTCCTTCTAGGCCAGACTGAGGCACATCTTCCTCATCGAAGTAATGACTGTGAAGGGCTGGACCACAGCTCCTTCAGAGACCACACAGATGGTCCTAATCCCTGTGAACCCGATATGCGGTGCTTACCAAACTAGGCAGAAGTACATGCCTGGACTTTCAATAGTCAGCCAGTAACATGACAAAAAGGCTGTGATGTCACGATGCTCCCTCAGAACACAGCATCTTAATCAGCTGGATTTAAGATGAGTGTATGCTGGCTTATTTCTGAATGAAGGAACAGGGCAAAGTGCAATTAGCTAAGTGACAGCATGTGGTCAGACATCATCTCTTGTTGTCTTTCACTGTCTTTGGTAATTAAAGGAAGGAATCACCAAAGAGAGATTTTATACCAGAAAGAAGGAGTACAGAGCAAGAAAGAAGTGTAGGGACACAACACTTTGACTTAGCTACTGATGCATTTGGTTATGTTTTTTCTAAAATGTGAAAGAAGGAAGACCTTTCCTCCATTCCAAAACTGCAGCTGTATTTCAAAGGTATCCCAGACCTCAAAAAAGCACCACCCCACTATGAATTTGAAATCAAAGCCCAAATAATTGTCTATCAATATAGTCTTATAAAGCAGCAGAAGTGTGAGGAAAACTTCCACTTTCTATGATACAAGCAAAGCTGTGAACCAAGATGGCTGAGGCAGGAAGACAGCATGAGATGATAACCCTGAGCAGACACAGAGGGCCATGTGGTAGATGCAGTGCCAGGATAACCGTGAGCAGACACAGAGGTCGATGTGGTAGATATAATGCCAGGATAACCCTGAGCAGAAACAGAGGGCTATGCAGTAGATGTAGTGCCAGATAATGCAGAGAAAACCGAATGGAAATAATTTTGAGAAAGTGGTTAGAAGGGAAAGACACCCTTTTGGACCCCCCATTTACTGGCAGTCTACTGCTTCCTTTAGTATGGAAAATGTTTATATGCAGGTGAGGAAAAAGGCTGTAGTCTGAGGTTAGACAGTATTTGTAGAATTCACTGGCCTGCTGGAGCACTACCATATGCTATGGTATTATCAAGGACACCCAAGAAATACATGCTGCCTCCAGAGCCAAGAGACCTCAGAGGTGATTCTGAAAACACACTGGTGCTTCTGAGGTCACTGGCTCTGTAGACTAAATGAGATAATGCATGTAAATTGTGTGGTGCACATTGGGAACTCTGTGGGTCCAGGATATACCAGAATTCATTAACTCACCCTGGGAGTCCTTAACCTCTCTGAGGAATGGATGAGGGGATAGGGTAGGGGGAAGGCTGGGAGATGACTGGAAAGAGGGGAGGGAGGGGGAACAGTGGTGGGTATGTTTAAAAAATTTAGTTGAAAAAAAAAAACCAGTGGAACACATTATTGTTAAAGAACCACAAACTAAGAAAAAAACAATGCAATTTTTCACAAAATTCTCTAATAAAACTTAAATATATACTCCCATGTAACATAAAGCACATGTCTACATGATGGTAGTAAGGGAAATTGGTACTCTGTAAGAAATGAAATGAGTCTCCAAACTTGGTCCGGTCAGCAATCCCCCTTGAACTCTGCAAATGAAGTCTTCATCAGAGACTAGCTGGCTGACAGAACTGGGAAGAGCAGATAGGAATAATTTTAGTAGGGAGTAAGAAACTTCCATAAAAAAGAGATGAGCATATTAGATAGCATCAGCTGGAACCTAGTATCTGCTGTGGGTGAGTTAGTTACTAAGCCAGTGACTGGGGACTCTACAGCTTCTCTGCCTATCACATGATATGACCCAATGTGACACACACAGTAAAGTGACCATGACATCTGATCAGAGGCTCTGTGACCATAGCAGGCCTAGAATGATAGGGAAAGTCCTTTGCAGGAAGCACAGCCTGCCTAAATCTCAAGTGCCACAACAGATAACCCAGCAAGGAGCTGAGCACTTAGGTATACACGAGCTACACCTATGGCAGAGAGAATGAAGTGAATGTAAAAGTCACAAGAGAATTAAAGGATGGAGTTTCAGAAGGTTCCTCAGCACCTCACCAACAAGACTGGGGGATGGACAGAAGTGAAGGAAGGGAAGGATCCAGAAAGGTAAGCGAGCTGCAACAACCACAAGATGGTAATGCAGGCAACAAGGCACATTCACAAGGTTTTAAGTAGGTTTACCACAGTTTGGGAACTGACTGGACACCCATATTGAGGACAAATGGAGCACAGCAGGAGAGGTTTCAACAGTCTACAAACTGAGTTTTCCAGTTTGAAGAGTGGGTGGGCCCTAAGTTTAAGAAGGAGGCTCTGACTCTATTCTGCTTGCACCAGAGAAGCTCCAAGGCTCATGCTCACGACTTTCACATGTCTAAGTTCAGTTAAGATTTTAGATGGGAAACCAGGAAGATGTCAGTATCTCATCTAAAATTCTCTAGTCCATGTGAAAGATGAGGAAAGCAGGCCTACAATGGATGACACACCAAGTATAGCATGCTAGCTCTTCTCTCTGTGAACTTTAAAATACTTTATTTAATATATGGGTGGTTGTGACTTTCTGCCTCAGTTTTCTTTAAGAAGAAGTACCAATACAAGACTCAAAGGTGGATATTTGAATTTCTAGTGGGGCATGGGTCTCTTTAAGGATGTTTTCCTTCCTCCTATCAGATGATAGCTAATGTGATATGTTCTGTACACTGTGAATTACCATTGGATAATAAAGGAATTGTTTTGGCCCATGGCAAGGTATCTCAGAAGCACTGATAAAGGGTAAGAAGGGTGGAGTCAGACAGAGACGCTTTCCAGCTGCTGCCCAAGAGAACAAGATGTAATGTAACACAGGTAAAGCCACTAGCCATGTGGCAAGACATACATTAATAGAAATGGGTTGAGTTAAGTCGTAAGAGCTAGTTGGTAGTGAGCCTGAGCCATAGGCCAAACAGTTTGTAATTAATATAAGACTTTGTGTGATTATTTGGGGCTGAATGACTTAGTGCTAGGCCGTGCTAGATGATCCAGGAACCTCAATGGCCTACAAGAAATACCCCTGAACAACTTGAGGTATCAAGGCACATCATCTTTTTAAGGTCAGAAATGGCCTCTTCTGGTAAGTCTCTCCAGTCCTGAGACCAAGGGTACTTCATGACTTTCTGTGTCTTGGAAGCTTCCACCTTGTGGCAGAAGAAATAGATAAGCAGGCAAGAGCACTTCCTGCTCTTCCGTAGGACCCATGTCCACATGCCAGTACCCATATCAGATGCTCTACCTCCCATCTTTAGGGGATCTGTTGCTGTCTTCTAGACTATGAGCCCTCCAACACACATGAAATTCATTAATTTACACACACACACACACACACACACACACACACAAATAAAATTACCATTTTAAAAATATAACCTTCAGAATAATAGAGCCACCAGCCAGTACATCAGGCAACAGCATGTTAATGAAAAGTCATGACTCAAAGCACAAAATTATTTCATGTTTGGCTTCTTTTTTCATTGGGTGTACTTTCATTTACATACAGCATATGTGCATAAGATGTTATCTTGCTTTATTCAGTTAATTTAGTAAATGAATATGCCACAATAATATGGAAATGAAGATGGGAAGTTTCCTTAACAAAATAACTTACCATCTAGTTATGGTGGGTAACCAATGGCAATGGCAATAGCCTATCTTAATTTGCATATGCCTGAGGTCTCTGTGATCAATAAATAGTTCATAAGATGGTAACCCATGCTTGGGACTGACATTTTTATTTAGTAATTCTCATCTTGTAGGAGCAATGTTGTTCATTGTTGTGGGGGTACTTCTGCTCAAATATCTTTTAAGGAAAAAAAAAAAAACTATCTTAAAAACCAGTGAGGTTTCATAAGACTTCTTCATACTTTCTTAGGTTTGGTGGATCTGCCTCTATAAAGTCTCAGGAGCACTTCACCAGCACTGAAGTTTCCAGTCATCCCAGTGCATGAATGGTTCTTAAGCAAAGACCCCCACGTTTCCAAGGCACCCATTGGATATGTCCTGTTCGATCCTGCTGGAACCTCAGCATGCTTCAGTGAACACAGGGGAATGATCGAGCAGTCTGGCATCCCCAGCCTCTCAATGCCCTGACTCCACAACTCATCCTCACAGACTCGTCTCTGCCACAGAAGGCTGTGATGCTGCTGAGCACAGAGACGGTTGTGTGCCAATGCAAATAGCACAAAGCCAACCAAACGACAATCCAGAAGCTAAACTGAAGAAAGCAGAAGCTGCAACAGGGTGGAGAATGTCTTTATAAGATTTCCTTAGGAAGGGCTAGACATGAAGCTGCATACCTCTAATCAGCATTTTGGAAGCAGAGGCAGTTGTATCTCTTTTTGAGGCCAACTTAGTATAGAAAACATGCCAATGAAGGTCTATATAGTGAGACCCAACCTAGGAAAGTATCCTAGGAAGGTAAATTGACCAGAGCTTTTGACTAAGTCAATATAAGAAACCTGGGAACCTCTAGTCAATTGTGTTGCCAATGATGAATGGATATCATGGATACCTCTTGGTGTTTGTGACACAGTAAAGGGCCCTTCTTGAACTTTGAGAGATGCCCTCAAAGTCAAACTTCTTTGACTAGAAGTGGAGCTTACTAGATTTAGTTTCTTCCTGCTTGAGGAATTTCTGATGAAGGGCTGTAGCAATATGTAGGCACCAAACGCTGCCCAATGGCATAGGAAGCAAGGCAGTGGTGCAGGTTGTCAGACCTTCTGCCCTTTTCTTTGTTTATCATGTATTCCAGGAAAGCCTTCCAATGTTTCTAGAACAAATAGGCCCCAAGGTCCAGTCTCACACATATCCTCATCACAACAATGACTGTCTGCTTTGACAAATGTCAGTCAAGCACCTGAGCCTTCCCCTGGGAATTTGCAAAATACAAAATAAAAACAAAAAAAAATGAGTTTTGCAAGAAGCCTGCTAAGTCAGTTTAATAAGAATTATCAATTCTTGGTGCAAGAGCACCCTTGGTGATCTGATCATGCATGCTCTTTCTCCCCATCTTTGAGCTATAATTACTCTGCTCAACTTCAGTAGGGTGGCTCAGTCAGAATCCCCCACACTAAGTTTCTTTCTCTCAGTAACTTTCCAGCCATCTATCCTTTTCCCTTTGTTTTCCCATAAAGCCCCAGGGAAGAGCAGAAATATGAAGGAAATGAACCAAGCAAAAATCCTGAAGCAGTATCCCAAGGAATCAAAGGGAGAGAAGTCAGATGCAGTACTGGATGCCTGATATCGCAGGCAACAAAGCCCATAGCACACTGCCTTTTCCATCTTTACCAAGAACTTAGGTGCTACTGCAATGATGTCTGCAGTTGATGTGTGACAGAAGCTGGTATGTGATGAGCAAGAGTGTGAACATGCTATTCTCTACACAGGTGAAAGACACATTCTTACTATAGATCTTAACAACTTCTAAATATGTTTGACTTTGTTTATTAAGCAGAAAACTTGTTCCTTTTCCAAAATCGAAAGCATTTCCTGGCTTCTTTCCAGTTCGGGGATGCTAGCAGTATGGATTTTATGCTTTAGAAAAGTGAGTAAACTAAAAATGGCCTGAACACATATGCTCAATATCTCGACAGCGTATCTGGATGGCTACTGTGCTACTGACAAGCTGGTAGTATATACACTGTGAACATGCTGACAATTACCTAGATGATGCACATCATGAGTGGCATTGAGTGTTATGGAGGGAAAGTTCACCATGTTATTTCTAACAGTATAAAAGTGAAAACTTATTAATTATTTACATACTTCATTTTTGGGGGGGGAGCTTGGTTGATTAAAAGTAACAGAAACATCAGAAGGAAAAACCTCACACAAAGGAATAAACAGAAAAAAGAATGGAGAGGATGGAAGTGACAAGAGGACCTTCTCTCCCACACCAAATAGAAGGATAAAAGTAGAAAAGAGCTGGGAAGCATAGAGTCAGGAAGGATCAATTCGGCAGCTGCCATAAACACCACATGGGTAGCTCTAGCTTCCCATAATCCTTCAAGGGCATGTCCTACTTAGGCTGGCCCCACCCTCATTCACTCCCTCCTCTGTCTTTATATTTCACATGGAGAAAATTTGTAACAATTCTACTTTTTATTTGGAATGATTACATTATCTTGTACCCAAGCTTCTTCTTTCATGGACATCAGTCCCAGTGATGTACCTCCTTGCTCTAGGACTGCTCTCTGCCATTAATTCTCTGTTCTTTCACATTTTAAGGCTGACTTCTACTCCTGAATGATCACACTGCAACACCTATGTTGCCCTTGAAGTGTCTATGAGGGACAGACTTTAGAAAATTCTTGGTGGCTGTTCCCAAGGCAGGAGCTTTGTCAATAGTACTTTCTCATGGTCTGGAGGCTCATTCTGCAAATTCTTTGCAAGCTCCAGTAAAGTAAAGAGTTCCTAGACATGGCCCTGGCTCACCACCAGGCATCTGCAATACAACCAGGAAGGCCACTGGCATCCTTTGATCTTCAAGTCTGCTGCCACAAAAGAATACCAGAGCTTGAGGAATAAGGAGACACTGGCACAGAGTGCCATGACTGAGCCTTAATAAACCCCAAGCAAATGTTATATTCTAGATAATACCCTTGGTGGCTTCTAAGTACTTCAAAAAGTTCCTGATTTGTTAGAATAGTATGTGTGATCATTTTAATTAAAGGCAATAATTGCTGGCCATAGCACTGTAGCTCCAAGGAGAACCACATTTAGCCACAGGCTTTGAAGTGAAGCATGGCAACATTTCTAGAGTCTAAAATGGTTCTATAAGATCCAATTGAAACTGATTGAATCAAAAGGAAAAGCACAGACTTATGTGCTCCAATTTACTTCTATATTGTATGTGTTGCTGAATCTCACCTCCAAGTTGTGTAGCATACACACACATATATACACATATCTACACAAACACAGACACATATACACATATAGATACACTTTCACATATACACACAAACATACATATATAAAAACACACACATATACACACTCACAGATACACTTTACACACATATAGTTACATATACAGAGAGACGCTTAGTTACACAGATACACACACACGCACACACTCACATACATATACAATTTAAGGCATCCTGTCACAGCAGTGTGAATGATGTAATGCCTGCAGTGTATCCTATGTAGAAGAGATTGACAGGAGGACCTTGCAACTTTGCCAAGCAACTATGCAAAGGAAGATTCTATAGGCATCTTAGCTGTGCCTGTGAGCAAGAACCTGAAACCTTAAGGTCTAGTGAGTTAGCAGGACAGCCAGTAGGTATTTGGCTTCCTGAACCTTCAAACAGCCACCTAGGAAGCAGCAATAATTAGAAAAAAAAATTGAAAACCACACACTGAACTATGCCAGGTATCTATGTCAGGATACCATAATAACTACTATAGACCAGAGACTCAGATAACACAAGCCTCCCTCTTTTTTGGAAGCCAGGAGTTAAGACCAGTATTGGCAGCATTTGCTTCTCTGAGACACCTGAGAAGAGCCTGGATAGGCTTCTCTCCTTGGATTCCTGGTGCTTTCCTCACCCCATGGAAGGATCACCCCAGTATCTCCCATTTAGTCACTTTCCTTATTTGTCTGTGTCCCACTTCTCCAGCAGTTATATCAGATTAGCTACCCCTATTCCCGATATGGCCACGTTCTGAGATACTTAGGAGTATGGCTTCAACAAATGTTACAAGGAAATGCAAACTACAAATGCCACCATGGATGAGATAGACAGTTGAGTCTGCTTTCCCCTGGAGCTAGGGACAAGCTGGCTTTTCACCCTCTGCGCACTCAGGGTGCAGCATCACTTTTAAAGGCAAATCACACTAAACAAACTACCTATATACATATAATACCTTCCTGGGTTGCCCCCTGACAGAACATTAAATACAAATGCCTTACTTACCCTGATCTTCAACGGTCGATATGAGATATGCCATTCTCCCTACTCTTTCTATCACCAAATCCCAGACATGGAAATCTTTATAGTGTGGTCAAGCATTTGCTTACACATATGTCCACAGTCAGAAGTACTGTTTGTAGTCTTGCTCAATGTCTTAGACTGTAGGAGTTCTTTCGCCTTGTTATTTCTACTCACCATTGTCTTCCCTTTCTCCGACTTAGCATCGGACACACAAGGGTGCTCTAAATACTTAGACAAGAATGCTCATAGGTTGTGAGTCACCCTTAACTCCTTGCAGTTATTAATGCCTATATTCATTCAATCATATCTTGGAAGTTTCATTTCCTAAAGCTACACCCTTCTCTGCAATCCACTGACACTCTTCAGATTTAAAACACATACTTCTAACTCTGAAATTTCAGTCTTTAGGAAACCTCCTTAACTCAGCCTTACTACACACCAATATCTTCTGTGCCAATGCTACCAAAGGATTTTTCTAAAAGAGGTATGTGACCAGTTACCGCTGTCTTAGAATGTTGCCTCCTCTGTGGACGGGACTCTATATAGCACCCCAGTCCTTTCATGAACCACTCCCACAAAGGTACAGCTGGTCATGGCAAACACATATAGTTGCCTGCCCCCTATAAATGAGCCTGTATGAGGTGGGGCTGTGGGAATCTGATCAAGAGAAATGGGAGATACTAAAGAGGCCTTACTTAGACATTCCATTACCACAACTCTACCTGTCACAGTTTTGTCAGAGGTGCATCACAGAGTTTGTGTCTAAGGAGGGAGGGAGATCAACTGTGCAATGCTCCACAGAAGTAGAAACATCAAAGATAAAAGAAAGATCAAGGAGATGAGCTATTCCCACATTTGGAGGAGACTGTGCACAGAATGCCTGCTGGTACTATCCGCTGGATCATTATGAAAGACATCTCAAATCTTCCTACCACTGTGAGTTTATTCCCCTTCACTTTAACAAATTTGGCTGTTCACCTTACCAGGGACTTTAATGAGATTTTATGCAATGACGGAGAATTCAGAAACAATAAGAAAGTGGAGAAGAATAGCCACTAAAGAATCTTAAAACTGCATTGTTCTTACCTGATAGTACACATAAGCAACCTCCAAAATTCTACCAGGGAACTCCCACAGCCGATAAACACCTCCAGCTAAAGTGCTTGGGTAGAAAATTAACTCAAAGAAAAATCATTAGCCCTTCTATATACAAACAATAAATGGACTGCGAAAGAAATCAGAGAAATGACACCCTTCACAATAGCCAAAAATAATTTCAAATATTTGGGGGTAATTAACTAGAAAAAGGCCAGTATGAAAAGAACTTCAAGTTTTTTGGAGGAAAAAAGTTGGAAAAGAAATCAGAAGATGGAAAGATCTCCCATGATCATAGACTGGTAGCATTAATATAGATTGTAAAATGGCCATCTTATCAAAAGTAATCTAGAGATTCAATGCCATCCCCATTGAAATTCCAACACAATTCTTTACAGACCTTAAAAATACAATAATCAACTTTAGATGGAAAAACAAAAACTCAAGATAGCTTAAAAAAATAAAGTCATGTGCAGTAGAAGAATTTCTAATATATCACCATCTCTGATTTCAAGTTGTACTACAGAGCTATCGTAACAAAAAGAAATGGAATTGCCATAAAAACAGACAAGTGGAACAACGGAATTGAATTGAAGACCCGAAAGTAAATCCACACACCTATGGACATCTGACATTTCAACAAAGAAGCCAGAATTAAACAATGGAAAATACAAAGCGTCTTCTACAAATAGTGCTGGTATAACTGGATAGTGGCATGTAGAAGAATGCAAATAGATCTATATCTATCACCTTTGCATAAAAATCAAGTCCAAGTGGATCAAAGGCCTCAACATAAATCCAGTTACACTAAACTGAATAGAGTGAAGAATAGCCTTGAGAGAAATGCTTATTTTTTAAATAAGCTTATAAAATGAGACACTGTCTATGACATTTTCAAACACTTACAGTGTTATTTAGCTCTGCTTCCTCTGTGTCTGTACTGGGCTCTCTCCCACTTACCAAGAAAAGCATTCCCTCTGAGTTTGCCATTTTTCCTTTCATTGCATCTGTGCGCTGCTAGTTTCATCTCTAAAACTTCCTTCCTCCTAAATCCTCCCATGGTCCTGTTTTACTTTACTTGCTTTTATGGTTACTGCAGGCACTTTTCCGTATGAGTCTGGGCTACCACAATAGGTATAATATTATTCAATTCTATCCATCTACTTGTGAATTTTCTTTTAATTTTATATCCATAATCAGTTGAAGGCCATCTAGGCTGTTTCCACTTGCTGGCTACTGTGAAGACAGCTACAATGAACATAGGTTAGCAAACCATCTCTTTCTTACTACTTGGAGAACTTTAGGCATATGCCAAGAACAGAAACAGCTTGAGACATATGATAAATCTCTTTAACTTTTCAAGAATTCTCCACACTGATTTCCAAAGGGAGTGAACTAGATCTTATTCCCATCAACAGTGCCTAAGAGTTTCCCTTTCTCCACATCTCACCAACAGTTTTTGTCATTTGTTTTCTTGATTATACTCATTCTGACTTCGGTAAGAGAAAATCTCGGAGTAGTTTTAGTTGGCATATCAGGTGACTGAAGATGATGACTTCTGAGATACTTCTAATATGTTTTTATCTCTTCTTTGGTTCAGGTCCACTTTTTAAAAATTGGGTCATTTGTATTCTTGACTCTTTGTGTGTGTATTTCTGTCGTTCTTTGTGTATTCTAAATATTAATCTAACAGATGAATAGTTGGCAAAGATTCTTTCCTACTATATAGGCACCTATATCTTAGAGTTTATCACTGTCTGTTTTGTCTTTTAGCACTTTCCAAATGTCCAGGTTCACATGGAGATATTCAATTCACTTGTAAGTCATTTGTGTGTGGGTAAGGAGGGTGATATATATGGGTCTACTTTCATTATTCTACATGTGAAATAACTTTCCCAGTACTATTTGTTGAATATATTGTCTTTTCCATAGTGTGTAATTTTAGAAGCTTTGTCAGCTACCAGATAGCTATAATTATGTGCATTTTCTTGGGTCTTCTACTTTTATCCATTGATTGACACATCTGTTTTACTGCCAGTACCATATTGTTCTTATTATACTTACTATATATTCTATATACGTACTATAACTCTATAATACAGCTTGAAGTATGGTATGGAAATTATTCTTTTTTATCAGGACTGCTTTCTCCATTGCAAGATCTTTTGTGAATCCATATGAACTTGAACAATATTTTTCTATGCCTTTGTACAAACTCAGATGGTGTTGCTTGGAATTACACTGAGTTGGAGTTTATAAATTGCTTTATATCATTATATATATTAAAGGTTTGCATTTTCATTATATTAATTATACTAACCCTGAAGCATGGGCAGTTTTAGCATCTTGTGTCTTTCTCAATTAGTTTCTTCAGAGATTTAAAGTTTTTAATGTAGTGGTATTTCATTTTTTTCAGAAGGTTAATTTCTAGATATTTTATTTAGAGGGTATTATAAATGGGAGTGTTTCCATGAACTCATCACATTAGTTATTGGTATATAGAAATGTTACTGCTTTTTGTAAACTGATTTGTATCCTGGCATATTCTGAAAGTGCTGATAAATTCTAGAAGATGTTGTAAAATATTTTGGATTTTTATGTATAATATCATGCTATTTGCCAATAGGAGTGGTTTGGATTTTTTTTATTTATATCCCTTTAATTTTCTTCTCATATTATTTTTCTAGCTATTACTTCAAAAATTATATTGAAAAGGATCGGAGATAATAGACAATCCATGGGATTGCTTTGATTTTCTTTTGCACTATCTAGAATAATGTTGTTAGAGAGTTTGTCATATATAACCATTATTGTGTTAGGATATGTCCCCTTCATCTCTGGTCTCCCTAAGACTTTTATCGTGAAGGCATGTTGTACTTTGTCAAAGGCCTTTTCTGTATCTATTGAACAAATCATGTGACTTTTTCTCTATCTCCATTTATATGATTTATTATATTTATTATATTGCATATGCAGACTATTCCCTGTCTCTCCAGAACTAATTTGATCATAGTAAAGGGTCTTTTTTATATATGCCTATATTTAACATAAAAGTAATTGGCTGAGAACTTTGGCATCTGTGATAAAAACCAAAACCAAAACCAAAAAACAGAACCAAAACAGTTGGTTTGGGTATTAGAATAACCCTAACTCCAGAGCAAGAGTTTGGAAGTGCTTCTTCTGTCTGTCCTGGGATTTTCTCTACCTCGGTCTTTCCTGTGCTATCACTGTATCTGTGAGTTCATAAGTATATCAACCCTGTTGTATCTGGAAGACAGTTTTCTTGGAGTCATCTACCTATTCTGGCTCTTAGCATCTTTCTTCCACATAGACTCGTGAGTCTTGAAAGAGAGGTTTAAAAAAGACAATTCATTGGGATTAAGTGCTCCAGGATTCCTCACTCTGAACACCATCTAGGTATGAGTCTCTAGATTAATTAGCACATATTGGGAAAAAAAAATCTTCTTTGACTAGAAGTGATTGATGTGGTGGTCTGTACGCATTTAGGGATATGTCTTTATGAGTCATTTTACTCCTATGTTTCTTTATCAGAATAATAGTAGTATGTTTTCTCCTAGGCCCATGAGTCTTAGGTTCTTGGCCACTTTAAAATGTCAGATATGAGTTCCATCTCAGGTTGTGGGCCTAAGGCCAATCACAAAGTGGTTGGTTATCCCCATAACATATTTCTCATGTATATATTTCAGGCAGATCACTGGGTTCATAGCTGGGTGATTTGATTATTTTCTCCTCAGGTAGCATGAAAAGTTACATAAATGGTAGTCATTAGGTAAGAAGTTTCCATTTGGGCTCTATTTTTCAATGTGCAATGGCATGCAAAGTGCATCTTCATCAATAGGGGCTTGCTGTGATAAACAGTATTTTTTAAAAAGTTTTGATTGAGGAGTTGAAGCCACCAATATTTAACTTTTACTAAAAGGAAAGTATCGATGATGGTCTCTCTTTTTATTTTCTGTTTGTGTTCTTAGTTCTGTGTTCCAGTAATTGTAGCTTTATTGGTTCACTTTCTGAAGTCTTTTGAGTATGTTTCTTCCTTTCATTAGTCTGAATTATTGCTTCCCGTATTCTTTGTAGGGCTGATTTACTGGACATAGATTCTTTTAGCCTGTTTTTATCAGGGAAAATTTTCTTTCTCTTCCAACTATGGCAAATGGATTTCCTGGGTAAAGTAGACTGAATAGGCATCTGCGGTCCTTAGTAAGCTTCCAGCCCTCTAGCTTTAAAAGTTTCCACTGAAAGTCAGTTTGTTTGTTTGTTTGTCTGTTATGGAAATGTTTTAAAGTATGTCACTTGTAACTTTTCTTGCAGTTTTAAATGCTCTCTGTTCAGCATGTTTAGCATTTAAATTACACTGCGCCATGGGGTATTTATTTTCTGGTCTTGTCTATTTACTGTTTTTTTTTTTTAAATTACCATGCATTTCCTTAATTTGGTAGCGTTTTCTTCTATGATGCAGCTGATCTCTTCAATTGACCTTGAGGGTGAGGGTCCAGTGCTCATACTGTGTAGCTGTGGCTGTCCTGGAACACACTGTGTAGATCATGGTATTCTGAAACTCATAGAAATCAGCTCGATTCTGCCTCCCAAGAGCTTGAATTGAAGGCATACACCACCAGGCCTCGCTCAGAATCTATTGTTCATTTTTTAAAGGAATATTGAAACTACCTTTGTGACTATCTTTGAGGGGGGTGTTAAATGATAATGGAGCTGAGTTGTGCCTCCCTAAAGCAGAAATTTCTAGAAGATATACAAAATTAATTTCATTTACTTCCCTTCAAAGCCTCACTTTTTTGTAGAGACAACCATAAATATTAGGTCCCCCAAAACTCTCCCTTCTTCAATATACTAAGAATTGTCCAAAAGTTTCTCAAATCAAGAAAACAACGTCTTGAGTAAGGCTTCTTTGGAATTAGCTTTAGTCCAAGTTGCTCTTCTTTTTTTTTCAGAGTTAAGACTTGTTCCATAAGAACTTCAATTCTCAAACCATTTGTCAATAAAGCTATAATTTCTTCAATGTGCTCTGGTGCCTTCTTGAGAATCAGTTAGCTATAGTCACCAGTGTTTATTTCTGAAGTCACTACATTGTTTCTGTTTTTATTTGTAATGTTAATCTCATGCTGCTTTGGTTATCATGGCTCTGAGATGGCCTTAAAATCTTTAAACCAGGTATAATGATGGTTTCAAATCTGCTCACTTGGTCAGGATCGTATTGGCATTTGGCTGTTGTGCTCCCATATGAATTTTGAGAGTGTTTATTTTAGCTCTTTGAAGAATTAAGAATACTTGTCACAAGAAGTTGAAAAGAAGAGCAATGGCAGATAAAAAGGAGTTGCCTGTAATCAGTCTATGATGTAAACACGTGTTAGGATATCACACCTGATTAAACAGGCAAAATCAGCACATATTAATTGTAGGGAGATTATGTTGTTCCATTGTAAATAATTGTCCCTGCCTATGACTTTAATAAAAAGCACTGATTGGCCAAAGGCAGACAGACAGGAAGTGAGGGTGGGACTACCAGACTAAGAAGACTGAACAGGCAGAGCAGAGCAGAATGCCTGAGAGAAGCCAGACGAAACAGAAGAAAACTATGCTGCTCTGAGAAAAGGTACTGAGCCGCATGGCTGAACAGAATAAGAGTCATGGGTTAGATTAAGGGTAAAGAGTTAACAAGTTATATGCCAGGGCCTTAGGCTGATCAGCCTAAAACTATTGTAAGCATCTGTGTGTCTCTGCGGGTCTGTGGGTCTGTGGGCCTAAACCTTGAGGCTAGGCCTAAAAATCCTGGCCAGAAAACCTCCTACTACAATTAATGACAAATAAAATAATTTTACACTCTTTTAAAACCAAGTCATGTAGCATTGATAGCATACAATGTAATAAACCAACAATTCCACCAAGGACAAAGAGATACTTCAGGTCAAATATCAATTTAAAATTTAAAGGGCACACATACAGAAGAAACTGTATTTCCTTCCCCCAGATTTTGTCTCAAGCTAGAGTGGTACATAAGGTACAGAAGCTAGGCAAGGAACAGTGGCCAGGATGAAGTCAGAAGGATCTGAGATAGAGTTTGGGGACATCAAGGAGTTCAAAAAGCAAGTGCAAAGCAGAGCCTAGGGCCTTAGGTCTGTACCCCTGGCTATACAGGAGGCTGAGACAAGAGGACTGCAAAGGCAAGGCCAGCATGGCTATAGAGTGAGCCTAAGGCAAGCCTGGGTAACTTTAAGTGAGATTCTCTCTCAAAATTAAAATTCTGTGAGGCTGTGATTACAATTCAGTTTAGTGTACATAAAAGTCCTGCAATTAACCCCAAGTGCTGACCAAAGTAAGCAGTGACAGAAATGAGCCAACAAGTAATAGCTTCCTTTCAACACATTTGCTGACTTAGTTGCACAGAGAAGAGACAACCATGAAAATGAGGATAAAGACAAGGCCCTCAGTTGACACCTCTAGAGATCTACACTTTAGAAATGGGAGACCAGTGCCAACTGAGTCTCAGCAAGACAATAGGCCAGCCTACACTGGCTCTGGCCTGTACAAAGGCATAAAAATATAACTTCAGAACTTCACAATTAACACTGTGCACTAACACAATGCAATGGAAGCAGAACCAGAAATGACTGGATATGGCAATTTTTAGACCCGTGTTTAATGGTCACTGTATGCAAGAAAATGGATTGCAAGATGGAGGATTCCCAAACTGGAATCTGTTAGAATCAAACAATAATTTTACATCAAAAATAAATACTAAACTCTAGAACTGAACAGAAAGATGGCTTCTAGTGATCACTAGAGCAGATGAGGAAAGACCCAGATATTAAAAGTTGATTAAAAGAATGCACACGCCAAAAGAAAAAACAAGAACAGTAGGGACAAAGGAGATATGGGAGGCATTGGGAGACTAGACTCATAGAACATAGGAAAGAAAAGTATGCTGAAGCAATATAGGAGATAATAGTGAGAACGTCTGAAGTTCTTTCTGGATCTTGAGATGTTCTGCACTTCCACCCTTTGCTGTGAACTCTGAGCATCAGAATTTGTTCAGCCTATCTAACTGTGGTCATTGTAACATTGGTGATCTTTTCCTCTTCCCTTTCCATTATCTCCTACATAGACTCTGTCAATGACTTACCTACCCTCTTAAGAAATAACATTTGATATCTATGGAAGAGTAGCATCATAGCTATTTGTCTTTCTTGCATAAATTAATATAACATTTTCAAGGTCTACTCATGTTCCAATGGATGACTATATTGGCACAATAATATCCCATTGTTCATGTGCACTATAGCCTATCCATTGGTGATTGACAGACTGATTCCATATCTTGACTGTAACCAATGTTCTTATCTTCTTTCCACAAAGAAAAAATTACCTCATGGTCTTGGATGTTTTATTTTCCATTATTTTATTATCACATGGTGTTTACTTGAAAATAAACACATTGCACTGTATCTCATATATATATATATGTACATATATATATATATATATATATATCAAAAAAGAAAAAAAGAATAACTTCTTTGTCAAGAGTGAATGTAGGGTATCAAACTATAAATTAGAAAACGCTATAAATCTTGGGTGAAAAAAAATGAAGAAAATCAATCGAGACTTGCTTTGTGTTGCTGTGGCCTTTGCTTCCTTTGACCCAGAGCCTGAATATCCTCAAGAAAGTTCTAGAAAGAAAGAAATCATCCTTTACAGTTATCAACTGCTCTGGAGAAGACGTGGTGATGTGGGAAAGACTTCCTGTATGCTGTGCATATCAATCTTTAAATAAAGGACTGTTTTGGCCATGACAGGCACCATAGAAAAAGTAGGTGGGGAATTAGAATAGGTAGGAAAGGAAGGGTAGAGTCAGAGACATATCAAGCCAGCCACCCAAAGAAGAAACATGTAAGGAATACAGGTGAGCCACTGGCCGTGTGCCAGACAGCTTAATGGAAATTGGTTGAGTTAAGATGAAGGAGCTATCAATGTGCCTGAGCCATAGGCCAAACAGCATGAACTATTATAAGTATCTGAGTCATTTTGGGGGCCTAAGCAGTGACGGGCAGCTAAGCAATCTGGGACTGCTGGTCTGTGGGTCTAGATCTCTAGCCGGCCGGGGTCAGGAAACCTTATTGTAACATGGTAGTCTCAAAACTTCCCCTCTAAAAAGAAAACAAGTGAGGTTAGTGGGTTTCTCTTTTCTCTCATCAGCCTTACGGGATGCTACCAGTTCTGAATACTCAGACTATGAATAGTCACAATGTATACTCTGTATATACATATGTATATATAGCCTGTTCCTGTGCCTGCCCAGCTACCTGCTATTTGTTAGTCTTACATGATGATGAGTGATTGAGTTTCCACAGGTAAGTCAGAACTTACAAAAAAGAAGGAATCAGTGTGGAGCCACATGGAGCATGACTGCATCTCTGCAACAGTTAGTAAAAGTAAAGCTCTCAGAAGACCATCTCAATAGTTTCCAGGATTAAGAAAGAGAGAAGGAACAGGCAGGCCATGCTAAATTCTAACTAAAACCATGGTTATAAATGATATATACTTGTTACACAAAGTTCAGGGTGTGAAAAAAGAGCTCTCCTGTCAGATGCAGATGTATAAGGTTCTCTGTACTTTCTGTCCAAACTTTTAGGAAACAAAAATATTTCAATTTTTAGAAAGAAAAAGTAATCCTAATACTGGAACAAACATGCTGAACCCTCACTATCTTAGTATGTAGCTGAAGTGATATTTCTACAGTACACACAGCTGCATTTCACTCTGTCACCTTGAGGATGTCCTGTGGTGACCACCAGCCTAATTATTCTTAGAATCCCATAAGAGATCAATGAGCTTCATTTAACTCAACACAAATGGGCAATCCACCAGTACAACATCCTGGAAATTAAACATTATGAAAAGGGTACTTAAGCTGGAAATTCTAAAAAATGAATTTACAGGTGCCTCTGACTACAGCTTTCTTGGTCCTGTAAAATCTGTGTCCACTAGGTGCTACACATATTGAGTACACTGCAGAAGCTAGCCCAGACAATGCCATGGCAACTCTACTAAAATAATATTCTCCTGGTCCCAAAGGAAGTAAGCACAAACAATTGTAGTACAATCGTGTCAGTCTGCCAAATGGAATGAGTCCCTCCTTTGCTTCAGTGCCTCACTGGAAATTTAAATCTCAGTATTCACAAAGTCAATAAAGATCCTGTGAGGATAGAAGCAATAACAGTCACTGTCTTAATTTGTAGATTGCTAAGTGGCTATTTGGGGGAAATCCTATATAACCTAATCAAACTTTAACATTGTGGCTGATGCTAAATGAAAAGAGTACATCATGAAACCCTGAATGCACCTTCAAACAATGCTTTCCCCATAATGCAGTCTTTCATTGAGTTCCATCATTTCTGTTCCCTGCTTTCTATTGCTGAAACTCACAGATGGAAGGAGAGAACTGACTCCCACAAGTTGTTTCCTCATTTCTATATGTGCACCAAAGCACACACAAAGAAATTCCTGCTCAGAGGGAAACGAAGGCATAAGTATAGCTGATGCTAGAGTAAAATTAGACCTACCCACAGCTTGGTAGCATGCCTGACCCTTGGGATACCTCCATGACCTCCAGAGGCAATCTCAAAGACACTTCTCAAAAGTCCATTTGCTACTGGAGAGTCAGAATGGCAAATTCACATGGCTGTGGAACCACACCACAGTTTCAGAAAATAAGATACTTACATATGAAGCATAGACCTTGCCAAAAATGAAAGGTATTGAGTGGGAAACTGAATGTAAGTGGGTAATGATGGTTGAGTCAGCAATAAAAGGTGGATGGCAGATGAAAGCAACTCAAAGGCTGCATTATGGGTAAAGCATCATTTGGAAGTGCATTCAGGGTTTCAGGATGTACACTTTTAATTTAGTGTCAGCCACAATGTTAAAGTTATAGGATTTTCCAAATAGCCACTTCGTAATCAACAAATTAAGAAAGACAATGACTGTTACTGCTCCCATCATCACTGCATTTTTAGTGACCTTGCGAACACTGAGATTTTAATTTTAGAAATTCTAGTTAGTCAGTGAAACAAAGGTGGAATTGGGTCCATTCAGGAGACTGACCTAGATGCATTACAGTTGCTTGTGCTTAGTCCTCTTGGGACCAGGAGAATGTTAGGAGTTTCCATTTCTCAGAATAAGGGATCAGCCAAGAAGAAATCTAAGAAGCACAGGAACATAGGCATCTTCTTCTGAGGGCTCAGAATGCTTTGGGCAAATTAAATCAGAATCCCCTTTAAAAAATTTTTAAATTACATGTACTTATTTGTGTGTTTGTGTATGTGTATATATGCACATGTGTATACAAGCATGCATGGTATATATAATTCATGTGTAGAGACTAGGAGACAACTTGTCAGGGTCCATTTTCTCCTTCCATCAGTGAGTTCCAGGAATTGAACTTGGGTCTTTGGACTTGGCAGCAAATGTCTTTCCATGTTGAGTCATCTTGCCATCTCTGATTAAAATTATTCTTTACTATTCGGTAGAAAGGCCAGAATTTGAGTTTTAAATCTTAACATGAAGTGGAGATATAGTACAGTTCATGAGTCTCTTGCTTAGCTTGCACAAAATCCTTGAGTCTGATCTACATCATTGCATAAACCAATGAATGGTGTTGTGTGCCTATAATCCCAGCACTCAGATCAGAAGTTCAAGGCAATCTTGGTTACACAGCACATCTGGGATCAGCCTGGGCCTCATGACATCTTACCTCAAAAAAAAAAAAAACCCCAAAACAAACAAACAAACAAAAACTTAAAAGGATGAAGAGACAATTACCAAGAGCTCTTTGGAGGTCTGTAGTAATTCTTGGAGCCCATTCAAAGAAGGCTTCCACACTTTTTAAACTCTAGGATACAGCTCAAATTGCTCCCATCACTCTTCAGTCCTTGGCCCCTTAGGTCCAGGGATGTTTTGTAGCCAATATTCACTCAACTCAATTTGTGTCATAGGAGGGACCTTGTAAGGCTGTCCCATTGGCAAATAATCATACTGACTTCATTGGAAAATGTTGTTCCAACCATGCCAACCTGAAAACCTGTCTTGAATGAATTTGACCTTCAACCAAGTCCTTGTCATCTTGGATAATGTCAATTAGCATCCTCCTCAGGCACACAAACATCTAACTTCCACATAAAATTGCTCAACCAGAGTATGATTCTGAGCACAAAGTACATTGTCAAGCAATAGGAGCTAGGCAAATCTCCATGAAAACCAATGCACCACCCTGACTGGAGTTCTGGGTGATTGTATCTACAAAGGAACTTTCAGTGTTAAGAGATAAATTAGAATGAGACACAAAGGTGTGCGTGTGTGTGTGTGTGTGTGTGTGTGTGTATGAAAGGCAACAAAACCAAATCCAAGGGTAAAACAAATGAATTAAGAATGAGTACTTTCTCAGCACAGTCAACTGAGTTTATTAATTCCCAAGTAAGAGAAGATTGCATAAGTAATTGGTTTTAATACACATTCACACACATGGGTTGTGTGAGGCAAATTTCTTTTTTTCATTTCACCTCTATTTGGAGGTTTTGTTATGTGTGCTGTAGACTGCACAGGTAACCTCATAATGCTACCTAACATTCTACCATTAGCCATACCTTTGAGATGTTTCATTTTTAGAAAAGAGAATCACCTATTACATAATTTATCATGACATGGAAGTCTTCTGTCAGAAAGGAACCTTTGTAATATCTGGCAACTAAGAGACAGATCCTTACTATTGATTTGAAGGAATTAATCCCACGCACAACACATTGCAATGAGAAGGCAAGTGCTAATGTGTTGGCAATTCCCTGTCCTTTCTCTTACTCATCTCCCAGATTGAGAAGCACTAGGCACAGAGAAGCCCCGTGTGGGACATTGTTGGCAACATCAAATGACCTTGTCTGAAGCATCTAGTCACCACATAAGCACACCACAATGGGAAGACATGTCAGGAGGCCCCATGGTGTATCACATTGTAACACAGCATCACTTGCTTAGCAACTATGCAGTTTCTGTGGGAATGACTTCTTTCACAGGAGACAGTGCTATACCCAACTTACTTAGAAGCTTATGGAAACCAATATGTTCATGGAAATAATGTATTTATCTAAAGCAGATAAATATATCGTCAGGCACTAGCTTAACCACAGAATCTAAACCAAAATGTGCCTGCCACTTACATGCACCGCTAATACTAGTGAAGTCAGATAAAGAGAATGGCTACACAGCCCCAAATAATCCCATCAGAAAGGCATATGCTGTTGATATGTGTGAGAGTGGGGACAGTTTTTGATCTCCAGATCTCCTTACTGCTCATATCATGAGCCATCCCTCTTGACTCTTAAAGACCATTTCCAATATCACATTGCTTAACACTTAAAGGGGTATAGTGGGCTTTAAACCCACATGATAAAATTTCAACACAAATTCACTGGAAACTGTAAACATGAAGGGGTGCAAGAGCCACCCAGCTGAACACAGGTGCTTCTTACCATGTTTATAGATGACACAGGACCAATGCTGTTAACATAGATGTCCACATCGATCACAGTTGGTTTTACTGTGGAAAAAAGTACATACATGTTAGCAATTTATGACACAGTGAAAAAGAAGAGCACAGCCCAACATCCAGAGGGCTCAGACACTAACAGCACAGCTCTATGCTGCACAGGCAGGTGAATTTCTCTTGGGGACTTAATTTGCATTTAAAACGAAACTCAGCTTTAGAGATTCTGACTTGAATTTATTGAGCTGTAGGAAAATAAGACAGTGCAAATTGCCAGTTACAGATGACTGTAAAGATATTCTATGTTATTTAAGGAGATTTTATGGCAAAGAAATGAAATAAAATATAAGACAGTGTATAAGTAATTTAATGTCATAGTAGTTATAAAACTGAATCACAAGATAAGCAATATCAGAGGTAAACTTTTTTAAAAAGCAAAATTCTAGTAAGTTCAAACATAAAAGAAAAATAGAAACATGGCTTATTATTGTCATCATTCTTATTTAAGGACACATACAATATCTAGCAGTTAAAAAGCTACAGTAAAAAAAAGCAAAAATTTGTGAATGAAAATATCACTGTTTTAAGTATGAGGGTGCACAGACCCCATGAGCATACATACTGCAGGTTAAAGTGTGAGGGTGCCCAGCTCTTATGAGCAGCACACACACTAAAGGTTAACTGGCTAATTTACATTCCTCTTTCCCTGCCTGCAGAGGAACCAAGGACTATCTGTGAGGAGACATGGATTCTGCAAAGCCTGAGCCCAGGAGCCAATACCCCTGATCAGGAGAGAACCTCTTCATCACTACTCAGGAATCACTGAAGGAGAGAACAGAGCCAGTTTCAGAATATTGATGCCCAGGAGAAACATAAACAAGATGCATGAACTTGTCCACATGAAGTTGCCATGGAAACAAGACAGTTTGCTTCTGCAATTATTTCAATGGGCCTCCTCCAGTTTTACTGAATCATTCACAAATAGACCCTGCACTTTGCTTCTGTGACTGAGGTATCTTTGAGCTTCCAGGCTTAAACATTTCTGGATCTAAATCCAGAGTAATGGTTTTCAGACTTTCATGAGATGAAAATAATTGTCATAAATTTGAGCCAACTCCCAACATCTGTCAGTGCAACCAAGCTATGTTAGTTTCAAAGAGCTATTGGCATTCAGGATGAAAGCCCCCACAACACTACATGCTATACACATGACACATACATTTCAGATAAACAGACTCTAAACCTGAAACTAGGCTTTCCTAATTATTAAAATGACAAATAGCACCTTCCTTCAGCTTCACTGGATTCTTCAATGTTCTGTTTCCACAACCTTAGACTATGCTATACAAAAGGCTATGTAACTTGACATCAGTCAAGACTTTTTTCAGAAGGCTTTTCTGGTTGTTTCAGATATTTTTTTAGACTCTGGGTTTCCAGAGTTTGTTAATCTCATTAAATTACAAGGGCTTGCAGACACAAAGCCTGAATGGCTTAAAGTGAGAAGTGTGAAATGTTTTGACTATGATCATGTAACAAAGATTTTTAAGAAAAAAGAATTTGGAATACATACACATGCACATGTATACATTCATAAATACTGGGAGAACCACTGATTTTAGTAGCTGCTGCTAAGCAGAATCATGATAACATCAGTGGTGCATTTTAGAATGCCATTCAACAACTATGCCCCAAAAGCATACAGGCCACATTTAATAATTCAAGGAGTAAAGATACAGTTCTGACAAAAGGCTTTCAACAAAATCATTCAGATGTCTAATGAGGGAAAATGGTAGCCCCTTTGGCAAATGATGCTGGAAAAATGGAATATCCAAGAGTAAAAGAATGAATTTGGATCCTCACACTTCATATCTAGAAATAAATTCAAAATATTTAGCCGTTATTATTTTAACAATAGCTATTATTTAATATTTATTTAATTAACCACACCTCAAACTATAAAAATGATTAGAAGTAAAGATGGGGAAGCATTTACATTTCAGAAAGCAAAAAGAAAAATAGATCAGTTTTACTGCAGCAAATTTAAACACATACACTGAATTCACAGCAGAGTAAAACAATCACCCTAGAGTGGAATTGTGCACCATTAATAATAAGGAAAATTACCCAGACACTGTAGATGACAGTATGGTAGTTCCTTAAAATAGTAAACAGAATTACTACAAGGTGCAGCAATCAAACATCTGGGTATTTTACCTTTGGAAATAAAAAGGACTCAGATACTTTTATGCCCACATTTATATTGAGGCCATTCAAAACAACCAAAAAAGAAGAAACAACTCAAGTGTCCACAGAAGATGAATGGATAACCAATGTTGGAATATGATGAGATTTTATTTACGCTTTAAAGGGAATGAAAATTTTAACACATGGTACACCTTGGATGAATGATGAAGGCAGTAAGATGAATAAATGATCCCATTACAAGTCACATACTACATGGATCCATTTATACAAAATATCCCACCCAATGAACTTCATGGAAACATTGAGTAGAATGGTGGTTGCCAGAGGCTGTAGAGGTGGAGTGATAGATTAAGTGTTAATGAATGTAGAGCTTCAGTTCTAGAAGACAAGGAAGAGGTGTATAGTTGTGACACAGTATAATGCCACAATTTAAAGTACAACAAAAGTAGAGAGATGTAAAGTTTTATGATATATATATATATATATATATGTATATAATAAATTATATATAAACACATACACATAAAAAGCACAATAATGATCTGGAAATACCCAGGCAACCAAAAGAGGATAACTTTCACAACAGCAAATCCAAGAATGGCAACAAGAGGGACCAGTTTTTTAGGTGAGAGGAGACAAATTCTACTGTAAAGATTATGAAAAGGAGGGAAGCATCTAGAACTGGGCCCCATTTATTGGCTCAAAAACATATTCATTTGCAATTCTTTATTTGAGCTCTAGCTTACCTTTCTGTATGTACCTAAAAATATAAAGTTATACCCTACCCATTCTTCCCAGAAGACCAGAACTTCCCATTTGCACATCAGTTGTTAGGACAAACCCATCTTAAAATACTGCCCCAACTCCCAATCTATTCCATCACCTGACAACTGCAAAAGCTACCTGAGACCCACAATTTTCCAGCACCTATTGGATCCAAAGGTGAGTGAAATTTCAGCCATCTCAGCCAGAGAGCCCAGTCTCTATGACCTAGTCCTTGGGATACAACCCTTAGAACACCATGCCCACTCATTGCTCCTCTAATCCCAGTGGATGAGAACTCACTAACAGTTGGTAGGACATGCCCATCTTCAAATCCTACCCCAACCCTCAACCCATCCTACCACCCAACCCAAACACTGCAATGGCTCCCCTCCCTGAGATCCACAGCTCATTATTGCTTGAAGAGGGTCTACCCTATTCATCAGCCCCTATTGGATCAAGAGTGGTTCTCTGAAACTCAGAGGATGCAAACTCTCATTGGATCAAGAGCCCCTATTGGATTAAGAGCTCCTACTGGATCAAGAGCTCATATTGTACCAAGGTTGGATCTCTAAGACACAGGAATAGCCATCTCCTATTGGAATAAGAAAAGCTCACTATGACACAGAATATGCTACCTCCAAGTGAACCAAGAGCCCATAATTGATCAAGAGAAGCTTCCTAAGACACAGACACAGTCAGAGCAGATTGCATCAAGATCAGCTCCCTGAGATATAGACAAATTCTGCATCAATCCAAGGAAGCAATGGGCAGATATCAGGGCAATAATACAAATAGCAACATAAAGAACAATATGGCATCACCAGAATCTAATTTTCCTACAAGACCTTAATGTGTAAATGGAGAAGAAGCAGAAGGAAATGACCTTAAAAACAATTTTATAAAGATAATAGAAGCCTTAAAAGAGGAAATAAATAGATTCCCTTAAAAAATAGAGGAAAAGACAGCAAAAAATTGGAAGAAATCAACAAATCTAAGAAAAATAAAGAAAACCATGAAAAGTCAATCAAACAGGTGAAGAAAATAGTTCAAAATTTAAAAATTGAAAAAACTACAATAAAGAAGACACAAACCCAGAGAATGCTGAAAATGGAAAATCTGAAGAAACAAACAGAAACTACAGATACAAGTATAACCAACAGAATGAAAGAGATAGAAGAGAAAATTTTTGTCAGGGAATGTTTGATAGTGGAAATAGATATGTCAGTCAAAGAAACCACTAAAGCCAAAAATGTCATAACACAAAATGTCCAGGAAATATGGGACTACATGAAATGACCAAATCTAAGAATAATAGGAATAAAAGAAGAATTCCAGTACAAAATCACAGACAACATACTCAACAAAATCATAGAAGAAAACTTTCCCAACCTAAAGAAGGAAATGCCAATAATGATATAAGAAGCTTATAGAACACCAAATAGACTAGATGCCCCAAAGTCTGCTTGCCATATAATAATCAAGTTGCTAAACCTACAAAATAAAGAAAGAATATTAAAAGCTGCAAAGGAAAAAAGCTAAGTAACTTATAAAGGCACACCAAGCAGAATAACTCTTGACCACTCAATGGAAACAATGAAAGTCAGAAGGTCCTAGTCAGATGTTATACAGACACTAAAAGACCACGGTTGCCAGCCCAGATAATTATATCCAGCAAAACTCTCAATAACCATAGATGGTGTAAACAAGTTATTTCATGACAAGACCAGATTTAAACAATATACACAAATATAGCCCTTTAGATAGCACTAGAAGGAAAACTTCAGCCACAGGAAGCTAGATACATCCATGATGCCATGAGCAATAGATAATCCCACAGAATGAAAACACAGATAAGGGAAACAAAAATATATTACCACTAAAAAAACAACAAGAATTAACAATCACTGGTCATTAATATCCCTTAACATCAGTGAACTCAATCTGCCTATAAAAAGACACAGCCTAACACAATGGATATGAAAACAGAATCCATCTTTCTGCTGCATACAAGAGACTTACCTGAATTTAAAAGACTGACACTGGATCAGATTAGAAAGTTGAGAAAAGAGTTTCCAATCAAATGGTCCTAAGAAATAAGCTGGTATAGCCATCCTAATATCTAACAAAATAGACTTTAAACTAAAATCAGTCTCAAGAAAAATCCATCAAGATGAAGTCTCTATTCTGAACATTTATGCCCCCAATAAAAGAGCACCTCCATATGTAAAAGAAACATTACTAAAGCTTAAACCTCACATCAAACCCCACACATAAATAGTGAAAGACACCAATACTCCACTCTCACCATGGCTAGGTCTTCCAGACAGAAACTTAACAGAGAAATAAGAGTTCTAACACATGTTATGACCCAAATGGCCTTTATATATATATATATATATATATATATATATATATATATATATATATATATATATATATGTATATATATGTATGTATATATATGTGTATATATATGTATATATATGTGTATATATATGTATATATATATATAAATTTCACACAAACACAAAGGAATATACTTTCTCAGTACCCCATTAAATATTCTCTAAAACTGATCACATACTCAGTCATAAAACAAATATAAATAGATTCAAAACAAAGAGAATAGCCGCTTGTATCCTATCAGACCACTATGGACTAAAGTTGGAGTTCAACAACACAAACCACAGAAAGCCTAAAAACTCATGGAACCTGAACATCTCTCAATTGAATCACCTCTTGGTCATGAAAGAAATAAGAAAGAAGTTAAAGACTTTACAAAATTCAATGAAAATGAATCCACAACACACCCAAACTTATGGGACACAATGAAAGCAGTAATAAGGTTCATAGCACTAGCTAGGTGCTTACTTAAATAACTTGGAGAAATCTCACACAAGAGCTTAACAGCACAGCTGAAAGTTCTAGAACAATTAGACAAAAACTCATCCAAAAGGAGATGTCAGGAAATAATCAAACTTAGGGATGAAATCAATAAAATTGAAACAAAGAGAGCAATACAAAGAATCAATGAATCAGAGTTGGTCCTTTGAGAAAGTCAACAAGGCAGACAAATCTTTATCCAAACTAACCAAAAACAGAGAGAGAATATCCAAATTAACAAATCAGAAATTAGAAGAGGGACATAACCACAGAAACATAGGAAAACCAAAAAATCATTAAGTAATCCTTCAAAAGCCTGTAGTCCATTAAATTGGAAAACCTAAAAGAAACGGACAGCTTTCTGGATGGATACCACTGACCAAAATTAAATCAAGACCAGGTAAACTACCTAAGTTGACCTATAACCTAAAAGAAAATAGAATCAGTAACTAAAACAAACAAACAACAACAACAAAAAAACAACAAAAAAAAAAAACTCACAAGAGAAAAAAAAACCCAGGTCTAGATGGCTTCAGTGCCAAATTCTATCAGAATTTCAAAGAACTAATAATACCAATACTCCTCAAATTGTCCCACACAATGGAAACAGAAGGAACATTGTCAAACTATTTTTATGAGGCTCCAGTAACTGTGATATCTAAACCACACAAAAACACAACAAAGAAAGAAAATTACAGACCAATCTCCTTCATACATATTGATGCAAAAATACTCTATAAAATACTGGCAAACAAAATTCAAGAACATGTCCAGAAAAATAATACATAATAATCAAATAGGCTCATGTCAGAAATGCAAGGAGGTTCAACATAGGAAAAACTGTGAAAGCCATACATTATATAAACTAACTAAAAACAAAAACAAAAAACAAAAGCAAAAAAACCACATCATCTCATTAGATGCAAAAAACAAATCCAACATGCCTTCATAATATAGGTCCTGGAAAGATACAGAATTCAGGGAAAATACCTAAACATAGCAAGCCAACAGCCAACATCAAACTAATTGGAGAGAAACTTAAAACAATCCCACTGAAATCAGGAAAAAGACAATACTGACCTGTGGGGATATGTTTCAGACTTAATAAAAACAGTTTGAGATATCAGACAGATTTACACACAGTCAGTCTAGGAGGATCAGACAGTGATAACTAAAACCTTTCATCCCAGCACAGGGAATATCCAGAATTGGTGACCTGTGCCCTTAATCCCATTAAATCTGAGTTTGAGGTCATCTCAGTTTACAGAAGGAGTTCCAAGATCCCAGGCAGGCAGTGGTGGTGCCACACCTTTAATCTTAACCTGGATGTGAAAAAACTGAGTGAAGAAGGTATTTAAGACAGGCATAGAAAGACAGAGCAGACAGGAGAAACCAGGCTGAGGAAGCTGGAAGACAGCTGGGTGAGATCTAACTGTGGTGTTTACTCTTTGATATCTCAGCCTTTCCCTGAGATATGGCTCTAAGTTTCCTCACCTAGTGCCAACATGGGGCATGAATTCCTCCCCTCCCTACACCCAAAAAAGGTGCTTCCCAGCCAGAGCAACACTTGCCCAGAGGAGTGACTACTGGCTGGCTAGGCTTTCTGTTCTGAGTTAGCTTCCAGTCTTAGGAAGACCAGCCACATGTGTTTCTGTTTCACTTTCATCTGGGTAAATTTTTCATAGAGTGGCATCTTTCTCCTGGTGGGTTATGGGTTCTCTCTCTCTCTCTCTCTCTCTCTCTCTCTCTGGACCCCTCCTTGGGCTGCTATCATATTAGGTAACTATCCCACATCACAGTCATTTGAATCATCACAGATAACAAATTGGTGAGTAAATCAAAATTTTTTTAAAGGGAGAATTTGTTTAAGATAATGGAGGGTATTTGATCTTTCTGTGGTCTTTCTATAGATGATGTGATATTAGAACCAGTGAAGAAAAAGATAAATAAAGTAGATATGACAATCACAATGTTTATTATACTGTTTATTATGAATTTTTTGTTTGATTTCTGTTTATTATTTAAAAAGTCAATTAATATAAATGCAAAGAAAGAAGACTTTAAAAAGCCTGTTGAAAGAGAACACAAAGATGTTCAAATTCAAACAGAGGAATATGAAGAACCAATTTCAGGAAGGTCATCTAAAATTAGACAACAATAGGTAGCATCAATATACCCAATAAACTTTTAAAAAATGAAAATGGTAAAGACGATAGAGAAGCTAGTTGGGCTCCAGTAGAAATGCTAGAATTAAGGAGAGAAAAAGAAGAAACTGTAACATATGGAATGCACTCACCATTTTTAAAACAAATGTTGAACAGCTGCTCATACTGTAACTGGGTCACCCCTAAAGATTGGTTAGGTATGATTATAGCTGTTTTAGAAGCTGGACCACTTTTACAGTGGAAATCAGGGTGGAAGGAGGAGGCTAAAACAATAGAACAAAGAAGCAGAGCCAGAGGCATAGAAGTCTCCCAAGACCAACTTCTTGGAGAGGGAGATTATGCTGATATTGAAAGGCAGTTTTTATACAATGAACATACTCTGGATTTATGTCACATAGCAGCTTTAAATGCACAGATTAACTGCAGCTATAAACATACTGGTACCAGACTCAGAAGCAAGGTGAATAATAACTGAATCACTGGCTACTGAAAATGCTAATGCACAATGTAGAAAAATACATAGACGTTAAAAACAAGGTATGTACTCTTGGAGGATTGGATTCGTGAGACAATTAATCTGGAGTCTTATGACAGTGATGATAACTGGGTAGGAGAGCTTATTTCTAGAGATATAAGAAAAAATCAAATTGTTAAATGTTATAATTGTGGAAGGCAAGGTCACGTAAAAAGAGATTGTAAACAAAGCATTCCCAGAAACAGTGCTTCTCTTAGGAATAATCCCAAGAGAATGTCCTTCCATTCTAGAGTATGCAGAAAGTGTAGAAAAGGAAGACATTGGACAAATGAGTGCAGATCAACAAGGGAGACAAGGTAACTTTCTGCCCTTAGTAAATTTCCCAAAGGGCTTTCAAAAGCCCCCATAGCAGGTAACTTTCTGCCCTTGTGAAATGCCACAATGGGGCTTTCAAAAGCCCCATATCAAATCCAATCCAATCTTACCCTGCCATTGTGGAGGAAACACGGTCCCAGAACAATTAAAAAATTAAAACCTATTTTAAACTGATGTACTATAGTGAATGATAGAAAATCTATAGAAAAAACAATTACAATTATTTAAGTTGTAAGAAAAAACAGAGTGGGGGAAGGTTTTTGTTTTTGTCTTTATAGAAAACTAAAAATCCTATCTTCAAGAAGTTAAAAGTCCTTGGACATCTAGTCGTCTAAAGCTAAAGGGAGGCTCTCCAGAAAAATTTACAAGCAAAAGTATATTGGACCGATTGGTACCAGTATACTTCATAGGGTAAAATCTCATTGCTTAACATATATATATATATATATATATATATATATATATATATATATATATATATATATATATATATATATATGTGTGTGTGTGTGTGTGTGTGTGTGTATACATATATATGTATGTGTGTGTGTATGTGTGTGTGTGTATAAGTTGAAGTCCCAGTTTAATTATAATTTAAAGCTGACTTTAGAATTAGATTGTGGCTCTCTCCTTCTTTAAAGTCAAGCATACTTGTTAAAATAAAATACAAAAATCTCTGTATCATATCAGAAGAACCACCTCATAAGGGACAGAAGAATAACTAAAAATAAGGGGCTATTCTATTGTTACTAATCCTATGCTGAAAAAATACTTATATATTTAGCTTCCTGTACATTTTAGTCTCTTATCAGCTTTAGTCTCTTATCAGTTTTCTGCAGTGATCCATGACAATGCCTAATTGTGAACTTGAAGTACATTAAATGAAGATGGGGCCCCCAAATGATGATTTCACATGGACTATGACAAAGCCAGTAGGCTGACAAACACCAACCAAAGATTACATTTGGACTACAAATTACACAGGACAATTTTGAGGAGGCAGCTCACTGAGATGAACCAGCTTCACAGCCTACTATAGCCAGGACTTGAGAAAAGCCATGCACTTTCCTGTTATTCAGAGACTGGACAACAAATGATGCAGCCTACTTATTTCAGGACTTGATATTTACCAAAACTTTTCTTTTCAGGATCCCCAAAAGATGCCATTGCCCCTATACAGCAGGAAGTAAATTTAAGAACATGACACCCACATTCCCAAGAGGTGGGGTGGGTTGTTTTTGGTTCTTCAATGGGTTATGAATGATTGTCATTGTTTATGTTAATTGGTTAAAATTTGTTAATGGTTATGGTTAAAGGAAAGTAAAACAAAAGTGATTAGATTCAAGATAGAAAGAAAAAGAGGTTATATATAGGATATAAGGATAGATTGTTAAAATCTTCTTTTAAAAGGATTTACTAGCTCTAAATATTTTACATTGGGTTGGATTTTTGTATATTGTATACAAATTGTGTATATCAAGATTAATTGTGTTACTGTACAAATATCTCTATGCTTGTTCAAGGTATTATAATTATTCAGTTCATCTAACAATGTAATACATTAAAGTTTTTATTACCAACTAATTAGAATATAAAGTAATGCAATTTAGTAGTTAGACATTACATTCATAGTCATAGTAGATATGTTTTCAAGGTCAAACAAATATATTTTAGATGAACAGGTCTTCTTCAATCACTTCAGAGATCCATAGAATATGGCATTTAAAATATTTTAAGAACTTAGGTTTTTCTGAACAGTGAAACAGGTCTGCTCCTGGCAGCAGCAATATACTTTAAGAGAAAAATCAGCATTGAAGAAACTCCATATGGAATCTACTTTCTTTTTGGCAACATTTAGCCACTAGACAAGAACCTGTTCTTGTATTGACTGCTTGACAGTACGCTGTTTAAACTGGACATGCAGTTTTCATAGGAAAGTGACCACTAAACTTTGAAAAAACAAGCTGGGATGGTTCTTCAGGTTCCTCCTTTTCAGAGAAAACTGTCAGATATTCTTCCAGACACAAGAAAAAGAGACTGATGAACTATACCAGAATGGGTAGAGCAGATTTCCTGAAATGAAAAGAGACTCTGGGCCTGTAGGCTGAAGATGTATGCCTCAATTTTATAAAGAAACTTTGGGTGACAGTCTGGGCAGGTAGGTGTCATCTCTGTCATTTCTAAGTTTTGGAAGTTGCTTGCACTTCCTGTTTACTTGGGTAAATATTATTTCCTTCTTGGGTCTCTGAAGTAGTTGAGGATGAGATAGTTATAGTTATAGTTTTCTAGTGACAGTTTTAGAAAAAAAAACTTTGAAGTTAAAGTGTGTAAGTTTAAGAGACATTAAAATAATAGCTTTTAGTTAGTAATATAAGTTAGAAAGAAAGTGAATTAGGTATAATCCTTTGGACTCATCAAAATAGGATAATTAATGAAATATTTTCTTTGAATTCTCAATTGTTAATGGACTGGACATTACTCATTTATTGTTTGTATATGTTGTATATATTATTGTACCTATTGCATATGGTTTTTCTTATGTTAGCTATCACCTTCTTTTTTAATTTTGACACAAAAGGGGATATGTGGGGATATGTTTCAAATTTAATAAAAGCAGTCTGAGATATCAGAGGGATCTACCCACAATCAGTCTAGGAGGATCAGACAATGGTAACTCACATCTTTAATCCCAGCACTGGGAATATCCAGGAGTGGTGACCTACACCCTTAATCCCATTAAATATGAGTTTGAGGTTATCTTAGTTTATAGAGGGAGTCCCAGGCTTCAAGGCAGGCAGTGGTGGTGTTGTGGTTTAATCTCAACCTGGTTGTGAAACATCTGAGTGAAGAAGGCATTTAAGACAGGCATAGAAAGACAGAGCAGGCACAGAGAAGCCAGGAGGAGCAATGTTGAGGAAGCTGGAAGACAGCTAGGTGAGATCTGACTGTGGTGTTTACTCTTTGATATCTCAGCCTTTCCCTGAGATCTGGCTCTGCACTTTCTTTATTCGTGCAACACTAACCACTCTCTCCATATCTATTCAATATAGTTCTCGAAGTTTTAGCTAAAGCAATATGACAACGAAAGGAGATTAAGGGGATACAAATTTAAAAGAAAGAAGTCAGACTGTCATTATTTTTAGAGGATATGATGGTATGCATAAGTGACGCCCAAATTTTTATCAAGGAACTCCTACAGCTGATAAACACCTTCATCAATGTGCCATAATATAAAATTAATGCAAAAAAATCAATACATAAATAACAAAAAAAGCTAAAAAAAGAAATCATGAAAATGTCATTCTTTATAATAGCTGCAAATAACATTAAATATCTTGGTGCAACTCTAACCAAAGAAGTGAAAGACTTGTATGATAAGAACTTCAAGTCACTGAAAAGAGAAATTGAAGAATATATCAGAAAATGGAAAGATATTCCATGCTCTTGAATAGGTGCAATCAACATAATAAAAATGACAATCTTTCTGAAAGCCATCTACAGATTAGATTCAATATCCATCAAAATAGTAACACAATTATTCACAGACCTGGAAAAAACAACTCAACTCCACATAGAATAAAAAGAAACTCAGGATTGCCAAAAACAATACTGTTCAATAATAGAACTTTTGGAGGCATGATTATCCCTCTCATCAAGTTATACTAGAGGGATACAGTAATAAAAAAACAGTTTTGTACTGGCATAGAAATAGATTTGTGGATCAATGGAATCAAATTGAACATTAACCCACACACCTGTGACAGAGAGACCAAAAATATACAATAGAAAAAAAGAGAGTATCTTCAACAAATGGTGCTGGTTTAATTGGATGATGGTATGCAGAAGAATAAAAATATATCCATATATATTACCTTGCCAAAAAATCCCTCAAGTCCAAGTGGATCAAAGATCTCAATATTAATCTAGTTACACTGAACCTGATAGGAAAAAAGTGGGAAATACCCTTGAATGCATTGGCACAGGTGACCCCTTCCTAAATATAAGTAGAACAGACTCTTACTGCAACAATTAATAAATGGGACCACCTGAAAACAAGAAGCTTCTGTAAGGCAAAGGATATGGTCAATAAGACAAAACAACAGCCTACAGATTGGGAAAGGATCAACAATCCTGTATCAGACAGAGGACTGATCTCAAAAATATATAGAGAACTCAAGAAACCAGAGGTCAAAAACCAAAGAACCCAATTTTAAAAATGTGGTACATAGTTAAATAGGAAATTATCAACAAAAGAACCCTAAATGGCTGAAAGATACTTAAAGGATTGCTGAACATCCTTAGCCATCATAAATGCAAATCAAAACAACTCTAAGATACCATCTTATACCTGTCATAATTATAAAAAACACAGATGTCAACTTATGCTGGAGGGGATTGGAGCCAGGGGAACACTCCTCCAATGCTGGTGGGATTGTAACCTTGTACAGCCACTCTGGAAATCAGTACGGTAGTTCATCAGAAAATTGGGAATCTATGCAATGATCCAGCAATACCACTGTTGGTCATATACCTAAAGGATATACATTTTTACCCTAAGGGAATTAGTTCAACTATGTTCATAGAAGCATTATTTATAACATCTGGAAACTGGAAACAACCTAGATAGCCCTCAACTGAAGATAGATTTTTTAAAATGTGGTACATTTACAAAATGGGGTACTATTCAGCAGAACACAGACCCAGATAGACATGGTATGTACTCACTCATAAGTGGATTTTAGACATAAAGCAGGAGATAACCAAGCTACAATCCACAAACCCTGAGTAGCTAGGTAACAGGAAAGTTAAGAGAGACAACCATGAATCCCCCTGGGAAGGTGAAATAGAGAAGATATCCTGAGTAAATTGGGATCATACAGGGGAGGGGGAGTAAGGGGATGTGAGAGGAGAACAAGATGGTTGAGTGAGAGGAGTAACAATGAGGGAAAGTATAGAAGTGAATATCTTGATAGATGGAGCCATTGTGGGGATAAAGAGAAAGCTGGTGCTAGGAAACACCCAAGAACCCACAAGATGAGCCCAGCTGGGACTCTAAACAATAGTGGAGAATGTGCCTAAACTGGCCTTTCCCTATTATCAAATGAATGACCACGCTAATTGCCATTATAGGACCCTCATCCAGCAGCTGATGGAGGTAGATGCAGAGATCATAGTTAAACACCAGATCGAGCTACTGGTCCAGCTGAAGAGAGGGAGGGGGAGTATATGAGCAAAGGGATCAGGATCAAGATGAGGAGACCCACAGAATAGGCTCCGGTGCTATCGGGAGCTCACTGACTGACATGACAGTTGACAAACCTTCATGAAATGGAACTAATCTTTCTGAATGTAGATGATAGTCAACCACTGTGGACAGTTTGTGGATCCTTTTGCACTTGGACTAGAGTTTATTCCTAATGCATGAACTGGCTTCTGGGAGCCCATACCCTGCAGGGGAACACTTTTCTCAGCCTTGATATTTTGGAGAGGGACTTGGTCCCAGCTCAACTGGATATGTCGTACCTAATTGACTCACTTTAGGATTCCTTGCCCTCTTTGAGGAGTAGATGGGGGGCCTGGGATGGGAAGAGGCTGGGGAGGACTGAAAGAAGGGGATAAAGGGGGAGTGGTAGTGGGTATGGGAACAAATTTTAAATAAAAAATAAATAAATAAATTGGCATTAAAAAGTTAGAGCAACTATGTGTGAGAGGATTATGCAGTGAAGAGCTTGGCCAAGGAGCAATGGTCAAGTCCTGAGAAAGCTCAGTTACAGATCTCTCTTCAGAGTTTTCTGGGACCCTGAGGGGACAGTGTAGCCTACATTTTATCATCACTTCAATTGGAAACCACTGCATATACATGCATTTTTTTTTCTTCTTCACTACAACACCTTTAAATCAAACAACTGAGAAGAGAATGGTGGGTTTATTTTTAAACTGTCAGCACAGAGACAAAACCTGGTGCCCATGAGAGGGTACCTGTCACACCTTGTTGGAGGCAATATAGGCTTGGAATGGATGGTCTGACAACAGGCCTGGAGGGATGGAGGGAGATAATTGACCCCTAGGCTCACAAGTCTCGAGATTCGGTTCTCTGTCCTGGTTATTGCCATTACCACAGGGATATTGTTAAGGTAGGAACTGAAAAGAAAAATTTAAAAGACAGTTAAAGGCCTAAGTGTCTGAGACTTGATATTAAAAATTATATTTCCTAGAGTTCAAGCTTTTTATTAAACAACCTCCAGTCCCTTTTATGAGAAAAAAAATACATTTTTATTTGCAACAAGTTATATTATCACGGGCTCTGTTCAGATTGCACATGGGTACTTCCTAGAGAATATCTAAAATGTCAAACTTAATGAGAGAGAGAAGATACCCCTCTTTAACCCACCACCAGCTCCTTCTCAAGTTCGTAACATAGAAATTCCTTGAGATGTCTTGGTTATAGGAGCTTCAAAGAAGTAAAATAATTACATGCTCAAGCCCCTTATGTAAAATTGTGTGACACTTTTATATAACATATGCACAATATTTTCAATCACTTCCAGATAACATGTAAATACTATGTAAACATTATATAAATAATTGTTTATTCTCCATTGAGTAAATAGAGAGGATTTTTACACTGTGGTACCAATCCATTCACAGCAGTTAAATCTACAGATATAACCAGTGGGGACAGAAGGTAAATTGCACTTAAAGGTTAACAAATGTCTTTAATTTCCCTACTGTTATCTCTTTTCTTTTCAGCCTGGGTCCTATTAGAAGTCACTAACCTCATTTATCAAGAACTACCTCTGTAAACCAAGGGCAGAAGTGAGCTTCTCTCATGCAAAACAATGCAAGCTGATTCAAGAGCATTGTTTGGCTTTTCTAAGGAAAAGCATATCAAGATGGTTTCTAAAATTCTAAAACCTCTAAACCCATAGACTAAAGGACTAGGAGCACATTATGATAGCAGAGTGCATCGTGGGGTGTACCAGGGTCTACATTCAATCTCAACAAATAAACAAAACCAAACCAAAAACCAACTAACAACAACAACAATAACAACAAACAGTCAAATTGTGACAAACCCATAGACATACACTATAGTATGGTTTGTTGTCAGGACTCGATGGAGGCAATGAAGTCTCAGTTTTGGAACAGATACTACAAAAAGGCAGTAGAAACAGAAGTTATGCCTGGCTTCATATAAACACAAGGTCTGAAACTCTTCTTCCAGGGGAAGAGGAAGAGCAGGAATCCACCCAGAAGGAATGAGGCTATGGATTTAAACAGGATCCCCACCATGTCTGCATGACAAGCCTAAATACACCAGAGGCCCAGACATGTGGCTTTCATTGACCTGAGCCTTTTGATTGGTACTTTTTATGAAAACTGATTTCTAGGTATCTATGGGCATTGAAGGAAAGTTTATTTTACATGAAGTAATTATGAAGCAAGATCCTTTTTGGAACCTATGTATTATAAGGACATTTTATATTTAAGACCAAGACCTCTTGTTATCCAAACAAAAAGAATTAGTTTCTGGATAGCAAAGATGTATGATTCATTATGGTCCCTCCCACAGTGTTACAAGTAGGAAGGAGTCACTGATACTATGGTCAATGACAGCTATAGAAAGTGGGGCTATACCACTATTATAATTACTTGGCTTTTATATGTTGAATGTTCACCTGAGCTTGAAAACTGTAATATGATGAAGAACTTTAAACATCCTTCAGAACATGACAATAACTATTAGTTGATCCAAAAAGTCAAGTGGGCAAAGCTCTGATAAATAAGACACTCCTAACAGTAGACATCTGTTACCATGGAAATGATTTTATCTTTGTGGATAGAAAAAGGCTGAGAGTGACATTGAGACAGAAAATAAAGGGACTTACAGTCACTCATAAATAAGCAGGAAATAGACATTAACAGAGACACAGATTTGAATAGATGGATACTGGGTATAATACCAAGGGTGGACAAGAATAGAAGATGCTGTCAGTTTCAGGCAGTGACCTACGCATTTAAGGCTGTCCATGGAAGATAACTGTTAAGCTATCCCATAGCCAGTGCCAACAGGAAAGGAATAAAAACCCCAATTGAGATAGCACAGCCAGTGGATCATCCCAGATGACTTAAAGTAGGTCTGAAATATGGAAGTTTCACGATATTGTTGTTTTAGTCCCTCTATACAAGATGGTTGCTAACAAAGTCAGTGTAGATAGGGCAGGAAGTGTCTACAGTGAACAGTAGACACTCAGCAACTCCACAGCTATGGCAGTTGGGCTGAAGCAGTTACCTGCAACTAGAATGAATAAACACTTCATTTTTTGTCTTTCTAGCCATGTTTACCTTCTAATCTAACTTACTCAGTTACACTTCTAATTTTATAAAAGATTAAATATGAAAACCTCAAATATGAGCAACTTCAGCCAGAAACACAGTACTTGAAGAAACCCCTCCATCTAACCACTGATCCTATTGATTGCCATTTAAAAGATAAACAAATAACACTAATGCAAAAAGGCCAATCCCAGTAGATGAAAATTGACTTTCCATCTTCCCTGCCTTGGGGGACAAGATCAAAAATCCTGTCAGTTCTTGTACCTACTACTGTCCATTCTTTTACATAAGCTACAGGTCCTACTGGGTACTAAACAGACTGCTCTCCAGCCCATCACACATTGTGGTCTGTACTATCTTCCATCTGATAACTGAGAATCATCAAGAAAAAGAACAATAGCCATTACTAATTGGCCCTTGCACATAATTTAATTTTGGTTCCCATTCTACAGTCAGGAAGCTAAAGGAGGAATATGTGAAACTCTGTATGAGTGGCTGGCCAGGACTCTGCAGCCCATCTACAGAAAGCAAGAATTCTGAACTCAACTTCTAGATTCACTACTTAGGTAGAAAGGCTTAACGCTGTTTTGAGGAACAAAGAATTCATTGAGAATCCATTATTATTTTTAGTATTCATCATCTTCATAATCATGATCATAAATGCCACCATGAGTAATCACTGCAGGCTCCTTACATTCAAATCCTCTGTCTCAAATGCTAACATTAGATCTGTGGGTAATGTCTAAGTGATAGCATACATTTTCCCAACCTGAAAATTCTAGGTTTGGGGAAATAGGTTGAGGACCTATAGAAGAAGGATATCATGTACAGATTTGCTAAGAAGAAAGAAGCAGCCAACTCCTGTGTCAATGCAAAGCTGACCCAGCTGGCCACTGGAAGCCAGATGTGAGGAAAGCCAGCATTACTGGTCCCAGTCCGACTCTATGAGGGGATATTGAGCCAACTGGTCCCGCTTCTCAAATGTAGGTCTTACAGCTGGACCTCACCTTGTTTGCTCTCAAAACTACAGGTATCACCTCTGAAACCATTAGTCTTCTCCCACACATCCTTTCCATATGTGACCTCAAGAAAGACTGGAGTTCACGGAGGCCAACAAAGGTAGACCATGGTGAGTCAGATTTAAGAAACATAAAACAAGGCCAATGGGATCCACATCATTGTTCATGGAAGCCAAATACACAGGTTTAGAGCACATATTCAAAAAAGAAGACATAGGTGATTATGTTTGGAGCCACCTTCCTCACGAGCTCTGACTGGCAGTTACTCAAAAGTTTCTCAATAACCACCTCCTGAAAGAATTTAATGGTAAGTTGGTAACACAAAAAATATGTGCTGAGGCTTATAACCCTAAAAGAATAGCTCTAAGGTCACCCTGTGACCTGGATAAATAATTGGAACTACCATGGATTCTCTTCTCCAGCCAGAAACACAGTACTTGAAGAGACCCCTCCATCTAACCACTGATGCTATTGATTGCAACAGGGAAGAGAAGAGCTAAAGGGCCTTTCAGAGAAGCTTCTCTGTTTCTATGTCTCACTGGGGGTACCAAGCATTAAATGCACAAACTGGAAAAGCATGTGTCCATACCAGACTCCGAAGGCCATTTGCATCCCACTATTAAGCAAGAATAAAGCCTGAAGACTGAATGTTCAGCCTTTAGTAGTCAGCAAACATGCTGTGCTCTTAAAGACAACACCAGGTGACATCAGCAAAGGCAGAACAAGAAAGCCTGGACTCTATCAATTCAGAGATGGCACCTCAGTGAACACATGAACAATTGCCTCTGTGGAAAATCCAGGTTATGGCACGTGTGAGAAATATAGAGCCAACCACATAGAGTCTGGTGGGAAGATTCCCAGTACTGTCTGCCTAAGTCTCAACCTCCAGTTTGGCAGAGCACACTCAAAAGAAATTGCAACCCTGAATGTCTCTCTGAGGATTAATGGGAAACATAGAGGACTTTTAACCTCCTTGCATTCATAGGGGTGTCACAGAGACTGCTTTCTGCCTTGTCTGAATCTGAAGTTTCTAGAAACAGGATAAGAGGCCAGGTGACCTCTGAGAACACAGGCAACAAATATATCTCTTATATACAACTGATGTTAAGTTGACATCAGTTTGGCCAGCTAAAGGGTGAAGGTGCTCACCATCGTCCTTGAGGACCTGGGTTTGAACTACATAAACCACATGAAGAAAGGGGAAAACTAACTCCCCCAGGTTGTCCTTTGACTACATGTGTGGTAGCAGCTCTGTATCCCTCCTACAAATAAAAGAATTTCTTAAAGTAGAAATTTATTGTTTTCTCACAATCTGAGGCATAAGAAATAGTCCAAGATCCAGCTATGGAATCTGATATAACTATCACACCTGATTTAACTACTAAAAATATTTTTTTCTTTTTTCCTAAATTGTTTCAAAATTCTCCAGTACCATTGAATCTTTGATAGGTTCTAATAATAATCATATTAGCAGAGTAGGGATTCTGAATGTCCCTCCAAAGCCCATGTTTTAAGGCTTAGTCTCGAGTTTGGTACCATTAGGAGATGGTTGAAACTTTGAAAAGCTGGACACAGAGACTGCTGGCAGACAACTAAAAGAGACCATGAGGTCCCAGCTTCTTCCTCTTCACTTTTAGTGCTCTAGCCTTGAGGTAAGCAGTGATTTGAAAAAGATGGATCCTCCAGTCATGACTGGAAACTTCTCTATAATTATGAACCAAAATAAACCTTTTCTTATATAAGTTGGTTAATACCAGTATTTACTGGAGTATCAGAAACCTAACTACTATAGCTCCAGTCTGAGACCAAGTGCCTTCCTTCCTGCCAATCTCCATCAACAAACAATTAGCAGACAAACACTCAGTGACACAATCTGGGGGTTGAGAGAAAGACAGTAATCCAGGTATAATTCTCCCAGCTTCAGAGACTTTGTAGTTTAATGGGTATAACATGCATTGATCAAATAAGCTAAACAATAATCTCAATATAGATGATTGTGATTAGCATGACAAAGAAGTAAAACTAGGTGGTGAGGTTAAAAAGTGACTACAAGAGTTCACCTCCTACAACTATTTCCCCCCAGAAAATTAAAATAGTGATGTGCTTAGGTTTCTATAGACATGACCCAGCAACACTGGATGCCACAAAGGTGTATGTATGATATGAGCTCTAGAATAAGGATTGTTGAAACCAATACATTCTTGAAAATGAGCTGATTAAAAAAAAAAAACTAATGAAGGACATCAAGTTTCATATTCCAGCAATTTATCAGGCTCCAACAATAATGATAATACGAAAACTGTACCTGTTGAAGAATAGTAAAAGAAGAAAAAAGCCCTACGTGTAGCCCAGGTTAAAGGCCTACAGAATAAAGGACAATGTTGGAATGATGGCTGGTGTCTCCTGAGAAACAACAGAGGCTGGAACACAAGATTATTCAAACACTGACAGAAAAATGAATGGCTTACAATTCTAGTCTCAAACACCACCCTTCAAAAATCTGGGTGAAATAAGCAACATTAGTTAGAATAAAGTCAAGGAGGCTTCATTTGATCAGATCTTCAATATGAGAAATAGGCAAAACTTCTCACACTATCAACAAATCAGCATGTAAAGGATGGGTCTTCAGGAAAGAATGCAAAGTACCCAGAGTGTGTAGCTCAGTCACCCACCACCACTTAATAATCCAGCCTCAATCCATTATGCCATATTGTAACAGGCTGTCACTGTATGGGAAAAATAAGGACAATTTGGACTCTTTGAGAAAAGCAAAGAAAGTGTGAGTAGAGACCAGAAAACTTGCAGTAAAATCATATGTGCTGTACATTTCGGTCTGGTGTGGAAGTAAGGCAGAGAGGTGACCTTTGGAAATGAAGCTGTAAAAATCTTGAGAACCAGTCAGGCTATGCTGTCCAATGATAGAAACAACAGCCTGGGAAAGAGTAATACTGCCTCTGTGCTAGGATCACCAGGTAACTCATCTACTTCCCATGAGTGAAAAATTAAAAGAAAAGTGTACTTGAAAGAACCTCAATAAAATAGAAGCTTCTGATAGCAAAAGTTGTTGAATTGTATGGAACAGGACTGCATCGACCGCATCAAGGAATCTTTTGCTTTCCAATAAATTTATTTAGATTATCCTGTAAGGAGAGTAGTATAAGAATGAGACAGATGTATGATCCCTAGAGAAGTAGCTAGCTGAGAGGCCTTCTCTATCTGTAAAGTTCTAGAATTTGACAGAACATCCAGGTACCTCAAATTCCCAGTCAGTTAGAAAGGTAGATCTAAACCATAGATGATTTAAGACCAAAACAATAACAGATTTGAAAAATATTTGCAAATCCAATGAGCTAGTGATTGAGTCCAAAGGTTGTTGTTATTCTCAAATGAAGAAAAAGCAAGAAGCAAAAATATGCCATAATGAATGGGCAGGAATCTGGGTGATGGGGAAAGATACCAGGAAGGTTTAGTAAGTGGGAAGAGACAGCTCAGTATTTCATCGGTACATGTTTACTTCTGTGTGGGAGCATGCTTGTGATACTTAGACAATGTCTGGGTCTTTCTAATTTGCTTCCTACTGTAGGTTAATGAAATTGTATTTAAAACATAGGATATCACATTGAAGCCTTAATTATTAAGACCCCACAGTTTGCCTTGAGGATGAAGTCATATTAACTGAATATTAACTTGAGTTATTATTTACTGAACAGCTAATGTAATTATGGTAAGTTCACTAAATATGGTAAAGGCAACAAACACACACACACACACACCCAGAGAGAGAGAGAGAGAGAGAGAGAGAGAGAGAGAGAGAGAGAGAGAGAGAGAGAGAGAAACTTAATAGGGTCAAGGCCTTCTCTGCCTATAATAAGCCCTTTCCTGTGCTCAGCAATATAGCTCCTACTCATCAACCATATAACTGTGTAGATAGGAACAGTAGCCCTCATGTACCCAGGAAGTATTTCTTTCTAGATACCCCTGTCCCACCACACAGAGACTCCAATCCTCAGATATTTAAATCTGAAAGTTTATTGTGTGTACGGTATACTCTAAATCATCTCTAGGAGACACATGATACTTAATGCAATGAAAACCATATAAAATTGATGGTGGCAAGAAGTGATATTCATTCATGTTGAGCACGAAGATTTTTCTCAAATACAGTCAAACCATATACTGTTAATTCAACCTTCATATATGTGCTGGTATGTGTAAATATACATATGAGTCATTGGAACAGTATATTTTTCTCAATAGTCATATATGACTTGATAAAACACAAATAACTCAATATAACTTTTACTTTTTTATAGCTTACATGAATAATTAGCAAAAGAGCATGGATGCAAAACTCAGAGGAAGGGTAAAACACTGGAAACCCGCCTGCTGGATAACTCTGTGGTTTGCCATCAGTGTTCAGTGCTGAATCTTGTCAAACGTGGGAACTTAATATAACCAGAGCAATCTCCAATAAGCCTGAGTGTTTGAGTACAAGTGTCCAGGCATAGGGAGAAAAGCAGCAGACAGTAAGCTCTGGACAGTACCACACAGGAGGCCTGAGCAGAGCCTTCCCCTTGCATCTGTCCTCTGCAAAATGCCCCCATAAGGGAAGGGGAGGAGAGTCTGCATTTCCTCTGAAACGGCCTGCTGTTGTGTGCTTTTGAAGAGGCCAAGAGAGCCAGTCTACATCTTATCAGATGAGTTTCCTCACTGAACAGCTCTGGAAGTGTTGGCCACGGTGACCCCTGAGAGTCTGAAAGAGAGTGGTGGCATTTACTGTGTTCATTTCATTTCCTTTTCTTCCAGCTGAAGGAAAACCTTTATGTCTTTGTAGGTAATTGTCAGGAAAATATGAGGAGAGAAATAGGAGGAGGAGGAAGTGGAAGAGAGTAAAATACCCAATGTTTAGGTATGAATACGAGAAGTGAACTAAATAGCGAGATTAATTTGTTTCATTTACAGAAGGAATAAAACCTACTTACCTGCAGAGCAGAAGACTATAGGCCACTTGAAGACTGACTGGGTTTCTGAGTGACTGTTACTCAAATGATCCTTGTCCCCTCCATGTCTAAAGAAGCAATATTTGCTGTATTTTTAGAATTAATATTGAGTGTGTACATAACACCTGCAAGTGCAATCCAAATTTACAGACTTTGACATTATTAAAAGCTACTGAGGAAGCTATATAAGAGGGCCACATACTTTATTGTTCTGTTGCTACTGATGTCGAGAATAGACAGAGCCATAGGGACTGGAAGTGGGTGAGTGGTTGACACAGCTGGGGAAGGAGGAAAAGCAAAGACTGACAGGCATGGGGTTTTCTGCAGGGTTTAGGAAATATGGGATCAGACAGTGGTCAAGATGGAACAATCTGTGAATACACCTCTACAAAGTTCCGAGTTGTACACTGTAAGTGGTTTGTGTTCTGATATGTGAATTAAATCTCATTTTTATAGCAAAAATTGCTCACTGTTTCAACACTTGTATTCACAGATTTCTACAGCAGGGTTAACTAATCTTAAATCTTCAGTGATTTTGTTGTAATGTGTTTTAGTAACTTAACATAACCCATTTTCAACCTTGATTCTGGGTGAAATTTTGGTTATTTTAAGTAACATGAAATTAACATTGATACATAATTATGGATAACTGTAAAACTTATTGTATACTTATTATATCACATAGTATGCAATAATGTAAGATCTGTAACCATTTTTCTGGGTTATCTTTAAATGACTTATGTATTGGGAACATTTGAGGATAGCACTAATTTGCTACCAATGTCATGTTTGAAGGCAGCTATAATGTACTTAGAGATAGTTTTTTTTTTCTAGATGAAACATGGATACTTCTATAATTTTCCTCTTGGAAAATGTACCTTCAGATAAAGTCTACATACTGCTTGAGGCCAGAGTCACTTGGAGAAGAACAAAGATCAGGATTCCCTTTCATGGCATTGCTTGTTAATCAGGCCTATGCTTTTCATCTAGAACTGAGGCTTGGAAAATTTAAGCAGATGGCTGCTCCTATTTCCAGCTGGTTTAAGGACCCATAGCAATACAATGTTGTGGAATTTTATATCCTATACACCAAATAATTATACTTATTCAAATCAGACTAGGAAAATGCTGTCCAGCATGAACCAAAAACTTTACCCACAAGGTGAGCATCTGGAAATGCAGGTGTGACTCCTGAACAAGACTTGCTTGTCTCATCCAAACCTACTACTACTGTGTAAACAAGCCAAAACCAGCTACCTTGGCAAGTGGCTGGAAGATGGTCAGTCTCATACATGAACCTGCAGAGAAGTTAGAGGCTAGGACAGCTAATCAAGCTGGGGTCTTCTCTTATCTGGAACCAAGTACCAGTAACTGCAATTAACTTTGCCAAAAACTACTACAATTCAGAGAAAATACCCAAAATGGAGGCTATCAAGATATTGCACAACAGATGATGGACAGTGCCACTGAGCCTGGAAACAAGCAAAGCTGGTTCTGGAATTGGGAGAGAGAAACCTAACTCATCTACCCAGACTCTCACTGAGCCTCTAACTTGCTGCACTCAGTGTGCCCATTTGACCACTCACTGTCAGCCCATAAAACAACACTCACTAAGTCTTGAGGTAATTTATTTCACCCAACAGATAACTAACATAAAGGTCAGATGATGGTTGTAACCTTGACACACTGATGAGGCTTACCATGATAAAATTCCAAAACCATACACATATCTAGTAATCAAGAAATTCAAAACAATCCAATTGCAGATTTGAGATAATTCATGATAGTTGAATGTCAATATTATGTGGAAAGGCAGGGGAGAGTATGAACTGAAGTTTAATTATAACAAGCAATAATAGGAGCTTGAAAGAATGAGAAAATATTTACATTCTGAGGGAAGAGCAGTCTCCTACTCTGTGAATTCCATGCTGCTTAAAGTATAGTATCTTTCAAAATCAAAAGACAAATAAATACCAAGACATATAAGATTGCATTCAAAGCTAATTACTTCATTAATTAAAATACCAATTTAAATGTTGAGGGAAAAGGTGAGTTTAAACAAATATTGCTTCCCTCCTCCCGTTCTTAAAGTTTCTATTAATGTTTGAGATTAAAATGGTTTTCTGGACAATACTGAATATTTTCTGTGTCCAAACAAGCCGTGACAGCCAATACCATGAAGTGTTCTCAGCAGACGGGGGCATCCAACACAGTGTATTACTATTCTGTGTAAGTGACAGAATGTCTAAAGTATTTAGAGTATTTTAAAAATACTATTTTTAAAACATGCTTGTGGCTTGAAGATTAGGCTCATACATGAGAACCCTTTAAAAACTGAAGCTCTTTCGCTGTTGCCATTGATGAAGATTGCATTCATAAGCATTATCTAATGTAATCACTTAAATTTTCCTGTATTCCCATATTAATTACTGCATATGGTCCATCAGTGGGTGTTACAGTTTAGATCTGATAAATCCTCAAAGCCCATGTGTTAAGGGTTTAGTTTCCAGCCCATAGCCAATTTACTGATGCAGGAACTTTCCAGGGGTGGAACCTAATGGGTGTCTTTACATTGCTGATCACCTGGGACTGTGACACCCCAGACTTTTCAGTGCCTTTGCTTCTTGGTATACTATGTAAGCACCTTTGCTGGGCTACATGCTGTCAATCATTCCTATACTGTTCTCTCACCAGTGTTTTAAAAGTACTGTGCTCATCTAATCATGGACTAGTGAACCTGGGCCACTGTGAGCCAGAATAGACCTTCTGTTATTAAAAATTAATTACCTCATATGTATCATAACACCTAAATAAAGGTCACATCTTGAGGTATTAACATCAAAACAGCCCCAAATAAGAGTCCTTGCCCTGACAATATCCTAAAAATCTGATTATGAACTCCTTTCAACAAAAATCCCTTTCTGCCTTCATTCCTCAATTACATGCCAGTGATTGAATCTGACCTTGTATAAGCAGACCACCAGAGAATGCTGTGCCTTTCCTGTTCCTGGTGCTACTTTGGAGATGTAGGTGGCTGAATATCAACCCAGTGCGGGTATAGTTGTATACCAAGACAATACACACCCACCCCTGTATTGCAACAAATAAGGCTTTAGGAATAAAAACCTAAAAAGAGAGTGGCTAAAAGGAAATGAATACATCACTAGCTGCTCAATCCAGCAGCTAGTAGAGATTCAAAATCAAGTGTGAGCCTGCAGAGAAGCTACACATTACAGCACCAAACCCCACCTAAGATAGTACAACAGGAAATGGCCTCACTTGAAATGATCAAAAACCTGAGAAAATATGGAAATAATATTTTTCAAGTTACAAGGTATAGTAGCCACTGAGGATGGAAAGAGGTAAGAAACCCTGGCCCTGTACCTCCTCAGTTAGGAGGGCAAACCACTCAGGGGCTACGTTGGGACATGATGCTCAGAGCCCAAGCACCAACACTACAGAAATTCATAGAGTACAATCTGCCGAGGGACTGTTGAGATCCAGAGTCCCACTCTTAGGAAATCATCACCTGCATGTGAAGAGAGTTTTGAAAACAAGTGAAGAGGCTGAGGAAGCTGGAAGCAGCTGGGTGGGTCTGACTGTGGTGTTTCCTCTCTCTGATATCTCCACCATTCCCAGAAAAAAAAAAAAAAAAAAGACAGGAGGAGGTAGATCTGTCCTTTGATATCTGTTTTTATTATGTTCCCACACGACACAGTGACATCCAGTGTATCCATGTGACAGGAAATACCCATTGTTGCTAAGAGCCAGAGTGACTTGAATCAAGAGTGCTGAAGCCGAAATCTTCCCATCAAAGCTAAAAGACAGAATTCAAAGCCTTAAAATCCTTCTGATGAGTATGATATATAATGCATTCAAGAATATTTATAAGAATATAAAATATAAACTGTCAATAAGAAAAATTCAGTGTCTGGAAAAAAAAAAAAAACCCTGAACATGATTGAGCAGAACACGCCCCCCCCCCCCCCCACACACACACACAGAGGAGAGTAACCAGCCAATGAGACTGAGACAAAGGCTAGAACAGAGCCAACACAAATACGAGAATTGGAAGCCAGGCTATTGAAGCAGTGGTTATCTATTCACATAAACTATCTGAGTGGAGAGCGATCAACTTGAGTTCACTCTTAGCTTTATGGTACCAATAACTAAAGAAAGAGAATGATCAGAAGTTTACCAGAGATAAACCAAGAGGGAAGAGCAGCCACAAAGCACCTTCCTGGAATCATAGGCGTCCCAAGACACCAGAAGCTTTGTGTACCTGCTCCAAGCTGCTCAGAAGTTATCAAAGAGAAACACATGAAACATTGAAAACATCCCCCAAGGTAAAAATGGATGCTTCCATAAAGACAGGAAATGCTAGTGGCACAAAGGCTTAAACACCCTATGGATGAAAACTGGCTATAAGATAAATAGGAGAACTTCCAAGGAGTCAAGGCTTCAAACTGCTATGATTATGGGAAATAAGGTAACAATCCACAGCTAAACATAGAACAAAGTGTGAGATTTCCAAACAGTGGCACCAGCCTGCAAGTCACACAAACACCCATGGGTAAAAGAAAAGAATCCAACTAGTGACCATACCACATGTGAGACAGTGGACAAATGGCATCAGGCCCAAAGAGCTAGAGTTAACTTAGAGCTGGCCTGACTTGGATTATATGTACCAAACTGGGTTCCTCTGGAAGATCAGCAAGAATTCTTAACTGCTGAGCCATCTCTCCATCTCCCCACATCCAATAATCTTAGGGAATCGTAAGAAATTAACACAAAGAGATGGATAAGATGGAACACAGCCAAACTGTTGAAACTTAAAGGTAAAGAAAAGCTCTTGAAACCAGCAAAAGAAACAAAATACAACAACAAAATTCAGTTAGAGTGATGACTTATAAATCATACAGAACAATGCAAATTCAACAAAAAGAAAAGATGGTATGTATGAAAGAAAGATTCCTAGATAAACCAAAGCTTTAAAAAGTGGTGACAGTAGGCATACCTGTCCCAGAAAAGGGAAGGTAGCTCTTCCAGTTGTATACAAGATTCCAGACAGTACTTAAAATCAAACAGCCCCAGAAAAAAAAAAAAAACTTAAACAGGTAGAAGACGGCATAATGGAATAATGCCTGTGTCTTCTTCTCAGATGTTCCTTCCAGTGGTAACTGTGTGGTACTTAAGATACAGAAGCCTGATATAATAATGGAAAACTGACAAACAGTGAAAGCACCAACAAACACACACATGGCTATAATACTATGTAAATACACCTTAGTTAAATACTGCTAGGGAGGAAAAATAATGACTTGAAATAATAAAAGGCCAATGTATTGGGAAATATAATATTTATGCATTCAACAATAGAGTCCAGAATTAGGATAGAAACTGTCATAAATACAGAAAATGACAATTCAATATGTAATATGTGCAGACAAATCTAAGTATTTACTTTTATTTTTTTATTAATAATAAGAATAGCTGTGTATGTGCATGTGAGTGCAATTGGCAGTAGAGGCCGAAAGAGAGAGTTGACACCCTTGGTGCTAGAGTAACAATGGCTGGGTATGGGTATGTGGTACTAGAAACCAAACTCAGGTCCTCTGGAAGAGCAGCAAGAGCTCCTAACCACTGGGACAGCTCTCCAGTCCCATAATAACATGGAGATTTGAATGCTTTACTTTATACAACTTAACTCAATAGGAAATCCAGAGATAAAATATATCCACACAATTTGAATATCAGATGGAAATCAAAATAATAAAAGTGAGATACTGATGCAAGCTGTTAATACAATGTATTCTGGTTTGCCATGACCAAAAGGAACCTGGGGAAGAAAGCATTTATTTGGCTTTCAAATAATATTCTTTCATCAGGGGAAGCTAAGGCAGGAAGAACTAAAGACAAGAACCTGGAGGCTGGAATTGAAGCAGAGGCCATGGAGAAATGTTACTTACTGATGTGCCCTTTGCCTAGGATCAACTGCCACATATGGCACAGCCCACAGTGGGCTGTGTTCTCCCATACCAATCATCATTCAAAAACTTGCCCTACAGACTTACATATATCCAATGTGATAGAGGCTTTTTCTCAATTGAAATCCCTCTTCCCAGATAACTCTAGCTTGCATCAAGATCATAAAACACTAACCAGGAAAATGCAAAACTTGGAAACCCTAGGGGTAAAAAACGCAAACATTCTGATTTCATCATATACAAAATCCATAACTGTGACTTACAGAAATGATATTTTTGATTACCTAGGATTCTAAGAGAATAAAGACAGTGGGTACAACCAAAAGGAAAACATTCTTCCTTTGGAAGTGACAAAAATGTTCTACCCTTAAATAATAGCTGCATAACTGCATGAACAGAATGTATAGATATAAAAGAGTACTGGAATGCCCACTTCAATACAATGTGTTTTATAGTTTATCAATTATATTTTAATAGTATATACAAAAATAAAAATAAAATAAAATTATGTCAGGCACACAGGCACTAAATGAATTCATTACTAAAAGTTAAGTGCTAAAATAGAAGTTTATAGAAAATCATTTTTAAAAAGTACAATTGACATATACTAATCTAGGGAGCTCCTCCCCAATCCAAGCTCTTGCAATTTCTCTTTGTTACCAATCATAACTAATAATAAGACCCCATTGCTGCAGATACCATATACTGTGGATATAAGATATAAAAAAATTACACTGGAACTGGACTGGAAGCCTCCTCCGAATTAGTTGGTTTTCATAATGTCAAATAATGTTATATAGACTACTGTGAGGTAAAGGCATTGACAATCTAACCCTGTGGTGGGATTCAGGTGTCAGCTGATAAGGTCCGAAGACACCTACCCAGTGTCCTCGGCTCCGGAAGGGGGAGGGGCCAACCCTATTCATAAGGGCTGCTGGGATCTTGGAAGGCCCTGTTTCCTGGTTCCAGACTGTTGGAGAGACAGGTTTGGCATCCATCAGCATCCATCCATCATCCACCACATGGATAATCCAGTCTATCAGGCGTCTACCTAAGCTGTAACCTGTATCATGAGTGTTGGCATATATTTTAATAAATATTAAGTTTAGATTGGTGTATTTAAGAGAAGTTCTGCCGACATCTGGCGACCCAATGTCAGGCCTCTGCCCATGGGTGTAGGGGGTCCATTTGTGTTTTGAACACTGTTAGAAAGCAGAGTGTTCAGCTTTGGGAACCTGCACTCTGGTGTGTGGGATGAAAGCTCCCTCCCTCACTGGCCTGTCTTTCCTTCATACTGGGCTCCACTACTCACTCTCCAGCCAGCCGGCAGAGCAACGGGTGGTCCCCTGCTGGTGCCAGCTGAGCCAAGAGTTGCCCCTCTGTGCTGCTTTTCCTCAGCACTGAGTGGAGGCTTATAGTCGCTGCCTCTTAGCCAACACAATTTCTGTACTTTTAGCCACAACTGAGGGACCTCAGTGCACGGCACAAGCGTGAGTGTGATCTCACCCCACGCTACCGGTGCACAAATGAGAGTGAGGTCTCACCCAGCCTCCACACAAGTGCTGTCACTGTCTACCACTGAGCCAGGACCAGGTGAGTGTAAATTCCTCTGCACACGTGCAAAAAAATGCACATCTGCGGCAGGCACCACCAAAAACCTTCTGATTGCCATGCTGTCTTAATTTGTGAGATTTTGCTTTTTCTAAGGGTTGTATTCTGCCTGCTGAGGCCCCTTAAGACCACATAGGGTCTGTAGGTAGCCTGGTGATGCTGAGAGTCCCTGTGTCTGCCATATTGCTGGTGAAGGGAGCATTGAACAGTACTGCGACACCTGCTGACCAAACATCGTCATTGTACCTGAATTGAGGTAATGGCTGATAATTATTCCATTAATGGCTTCAGGTCATACTTATCTATGATGATTGAGCAATTCTCGAATGAATATCTTGAAAGCTTCAATATCCCAGTCCTACTATTTTTCAGCTTGTTTCTCTATTTTATGTTTTAAAATATAATGATGAAAGAGGTGAAATATGAAAATCAACAATTAATGTCCAGGATATGTGATATGGACATTTCAAATACTAAAATGGCAGATAAGGTTAAAGAGGTGAAATATGGAAATCAACGATTAATGTCCAGGATGTGTGATGTGGAAATTTCAAACAGTAAAATGGCAGATAAGATTAATTCTCTGGAAATTGGTTACAACAAGCTTTCAGATAAGGCTTCCTCTTATATGGATAACACTGTACAAGAAAAAAATATAGGCTCTATGTAAATGATGAAAACAAGAAACTTATTGACTACATTAATGACGAGAACAAGAAAATCATTAATTATGTTAATGATATAGATCAAAACATTGCTGGTTCGGTGAGGTCCTTGGAAGGACTGCTTCATCAGGAAAATCAAGCTCTAGAAAAATCAATAGTATCTAAACTCCAGGAATGGGAACCAGTAGTATCCAAGCTTCAGGAATGGGAGGACGGTATTGCAATACTGGAAAAGGGTAGTAATGCATCTTATGCTCAGAAAAGCTCAGGTCAAATCTGGATGGAATATTATGGTACTGGCAATACTCTACCTAAGGTGGTAAACATGACGAGACTACCTCCTTCCCCACCACTATTGTTCCTGGCTACTGTTCAGACAAAGAAAGCATTTGGGGATCCTCGAACTTTGTAGAGTATAGTTATGAGCCAGTACATATGAGAGATATCAAGGATTTTAAGGAGGCAATATCATTACATGGTATACACTCTACTTACGTAAAGCAGCTTCTGAATTCATGGTCAGCAAAAAAACTGGATCTTACCAATTGATTGGATGGAGCTAAAAGCTGCTATCTTGGACCAAAGTCAGAATTTGCTGTGGAGAAGCTGGTTTAGGGAGGAGGCCAGGACCTTAGAACAACAAGGAAAAATTAGGGGTTTCTTTGCTTCTCAGGACCAAATCCTTGGTGAAGGCATGTTTGCTGGTGTGAAGGCTCAAACTACTTATGATGAGCATACTTTATTGCTATGCCATACTGCTGGACTGAATGCATGGGAAAAGATTTTGGACCCTGGTCAAAAAATTGAGCCTTATACTAAGGTAAAACAAGGCTTAAAAGAAAAGAGCTTTATATGGACTTTCTACAGAGGCTTACCATGGCTGTACATAGAGCAGTATCAGATACAGAAGTTAGGAAGCAATTAATACTTTCTCTGGCCTTTGATCATGCTAATCTAGAATGTAAAAGAATGTTTATGCCTTAAAGATCAGATCTGCACCAATAGAAGAATAGAACCAGTGCGCAATCAATGCTGAATCTCTGCATTGTGATGAGGAGAATTGGGCAGACCAAGCCATTGCTAATGTTAGGGTGAAGAACCAAGGCATCACTTGTTTCAACTGTGATAAACCAGGCCATATAAGACAGAATTGTACCCAAGGTACTCTTGGAAATAACACCCATTTTAGGTTTGATTCGAACAGAAGGCCATTGCCTTCTGGATTATGCAGAAGGTATGGCAAAGGACGACATTGGACCAACGAATGTAGATCTACCAGGGACAAAGAAGGCAACCCTTTACCACTAGGAAACTCCTTTTGGGGCTTCCCCCAGGAAGCCCCCAAAAATCAAACTCCAAAATTGAGGAAGGTAAGATCATATCCAGTCACAGTGTAAGAACAGCATTCTCAGGATGAGTAGGGCATCCAATGTCTGATCTAGAAGATCATACAGCATTGGATAATAGAATAAATTCAAGAGAGAAATCAGAAGTTCCAAGAGGAATCACAAAACGAATATTTTGGGAGACTTCAATAAATGAACAAAAACCAAAATTGAAAATACAGGTAGATAATATTTATATCCAGGGCTTAGTTGTCATGGGGGCTGACATTTTGATCATAACCCCACAATCATGGCATCCAAGATAGCCTTTATAGGCAGTGGATATTCAATTTCTGGGTATTAGTACAATATCTCAGGTGAAACAGAGCATGAGATGGCTCGAATGTATAGGACCAGAAGGTCAGAAAGAACAGTTGAAGCCATATATGGCTGACATAGCAGTGAATCTGTGGGGTCATGACCTTCTACTGCAATGGAATACCCAGATTAAAATCCCTCCTGGTTCTGATATCAACCGGAGACTTGATTATGTTTCCAAAAGTAATGCTTTAAGGGGCTATGAAGAAAATTCACCAGCCATTCAGGTTGTACAAAAGAATTGCCCAATAACCGCAGAACCTAAAAGGACACTCACAGCACTGCCTTTGAAATGGTTAACAGAAAAGCCTATTTGGATTAAACAATGGCCTTTGACAAGAGAAAAACTTCAGGCTTTGAAACAGTTGGTACAGGAGCAGTTACAGACTCAGCATATCAAAGAATCAACCAGTCCATGAAATTCTCCTGTTTTTGTTGTCAAGAAGAAATCTGGAAAATGGAGGATGGTGACAAATCTAAGAGCAATTAATAAAATTATTCGACCTACGGGCTCTTTACAATCTGGTATTCCTCTGCCTTCTCTGTTACCTAAGGGATGATCTATATTATGGTTATTGATTTGAAGGATTGTTTTTTTGTTTCTTTTTTTTTTTGTTTTTTTAACATACCTTTACAGAAACAGAACAAAGAGAAATTTGCTTTCACAGTGCCTACTCTTAATAATTAATGTCCAGTTAAGAGGTTCCAATGATGGGTCCTTCCCCAAGCAATGTTGAATAGTCCCACCTTATGTCAATATTTTGTACAACAACCACTAGAAATACTGCACAAGCGCTTCCCACAATCTATCATTTACTGCTATATGGATGATATTTTGTTGGCAGACCCAAACCCAAAAACATTAGAAACTTTGTTTGAAGAACTAAAGAAAATATTGCCTGATTGGGGACTACAAATTGCTCCAGAGAAAGTACAGAGGGGAGATTCTATCAATTATTTAGGATATAAAATAGGTTTACAGAAAATTAGTCCACAAAAGGTGAAATTCAATAGAGATAAATTGAGGACTCTTAACGATTTGCAAAAGCTACTAGGGGATATTGCTCATCTACGGCCCATTATTGGTATAAAAAACTATGAACTAGTTAATCTGCTCAAGACTTTAGACAGTGAAAAAGATTTAAATAGCCCAAGAGAATTCTCCAATGAAGCCAAGAAAGAATTAGAGTTTGTGGAAAAGAAACTTCAAGAAGCACATGTGATTGTGTGGATCCAGACCTAGATTGCATACTAGTATTTTACTCTTTAGACAATCTCCAACAGGAATCTTAATGAAATGAGAAAACATTATATTAGAATGGATATTTCTGCTACATAGGCCAAGCAAGAAGCTGAAAACATATATTGAAAAAATTTCTGATCTGATTTTTAAAGGTAAATTCAGTCTTCGCCAATTGACTGGAAAGGACCCTGCAGAAATTGTTGTGCCTTTGACTAATGAAGAAATTGATTGATTATGGGCAGACAGTGAACCCAGGCAAAAGGCTTGTAGTGACTTTTTAGGAGACACTAATAATAAATATCCTCGAAGGAAGAAAATTCAATGTATAAAGGAAACTACTTGGATCTTTCCTCATGTGGTACAGGATAAACCCATTTCTGGAGCTCCTACATTTTATACTGATATGAACAACTTAGGAAAGGCTGGCTACAAATCAGAAAACTTAATTAAGGTGGCTCAGAGCCCTTATAACTCTGTTCAGAAGTCAGAACTACATGCAATTTTTATGGTGTTGTTGGATTTCACAGAGCTTCTCAACGTAATTACTGACTCTCAGTATTCAGAAATAGTTGTTTTACATATTGAAACTGCTGACTTCATTCCTGATGATATAGACTTGACCTTACTGTTCATACAACTACAGGATATCATCAGAGATAGGATACATCCTATGTACATAACACATATCAGGGCACACACTGGTCTCCCAGGCCCTCTAGTGCAGGGTAATGCTGAAATAGATCAGTTGCCAATAGGAAACATGCTAGAGGCCACAGAATTTCATGAGAAACATCATGTTAATAGCAAAGGACTAAAGAAGAGTTTTTCCATCACTTGGCATCAAGCAAAAGAAATACTAAGGAATTTAACACTTGCTCTTTCTATAACCTACCATCTTTACCTGCAGGAAGTAATCCTAAGAGTACACAGAGAAATGAGATCTGTCAAATGAATGTGTTTCACTTCCCAAAATTCAGAAAGATGAAATATGTACATCATACTATCGATACTTACTCTAGAATGCAATGGGCGACTGCCCTGAGTTCTGAAAAAGCTGATGCTGTACTTACTCACCTTTTGGAAGCCATGGCCATAATGGGAATTTCCACTCAGATTAAGACTGACAATGCTCCAATTTATGTTTCCCAAAAAATGAAGCTGATTTTTGGATACTATAATATAAAGCATATTATAGGGATACCATACAATCCTACAGGAGAGGCAGTTGTAGAAAGATCTCACCACACTTTGAAAGCGATGCTTTGTATACAGAAGAGAAAAATTAGAAAACCCAGGGAGAGGTTTCACAGTGCCTTATTGACTTTGGATTGTCTTAACACTGATGAAAAGGGAACCTCAGCTGCTGAAAGACATTGGGTAATAGAGAAATCTTCCGAGATAAATCAACCCATCTATTTCAAGGATGTGTTTACTTCAGAATGGAAGGTGAGATATGTGCTTTGATGGGGTAGGGGTTTTGTTTTTGTTTCTACAGAAAAGAAAACATATGGGTACCAACAAAATTAATAAAGGTCTGCTTTGAAAAGGAGTCCCTTCCTGAGGAGTAGAAGTAATTGCTCATCCCTGATATGACAAATGGATATATGATAATAAAAACACATTTAACAAAGCCCGGGGCAGGGTCTCAATTTTTTGTCTTTACAGGAAAATGGATACAACTGTTTTTAAGACATTGACTGGACATTGAATGATCAATCACCTGCAATGGAAGAGAGATCGATGATGAAGGAATGTAAACAATGGACTATGAGACCAACTGATACAAATATGCACTGCTGGGTAATCTCTCAATTCTTACTGCTTTGCATCTTACATCTACACCTCTTTAAAACAATTGTGGTCCTGATTTGAGTATTAATAGGGCTGGATTTGGAGTGGGAGCAAGTGGCTTTCTCCCTCTCTAAACCCAAGCATATTGGTAAAGAAAATGTGAGAGATTTTGTCTCGTATCAAAAAGCCACCTGGTGTGGGACAGAAGACATTTGGAATGTTTAGGGACCAATATTATTGTGACTTCATTTTGAACCTTGTTTCTCTCTGTATCTGTACAGACCTTCCAAACAACCTGTCTGCATACAAGATTCTGAAGTCATAAAGGATATAAATATCTTCTTTGGGTATCAAGAATGCTTAAGTTTTCCATTGTAAATAACATTATTTCCTCCTATCAGCTATCTACAAAGAATCTGAAACTGAGATGGGGCCCCCACCACAATGACTCCTACTGGTGAAACATGAATAAGGTTGAGTATGAGAGAGAAAGAGACAGGCAGACAGACAGACAGAGGAAAAATAGAGAATTCAAGAACCTGGTGTACACCAATCAATGATTGCTTTTAGAAAATAGATTATTCAAAAACAGATAGCTCTCTGTGATTATCCCTCAGGTCACATTTCTAATAATAATTCCAGATGGATTTAGCCAGTACTCTGAGAATGGTTATAGATGTGTATATTAAGTCCATTAGGATCTAACCATTGTTTTAGCTTGTACAGGATCCCAGAGAGATGCCATCGCCCTTAAGTCAGCAGGAAGCAACCTTATGAAAGACTACACCCCCTTTCCCAATAAGTTTTGTGCTCTAAGGGTTATAGGTAATTATTATTCTGATAGAATAGTTATAAGTTGAATGAAATTGGGTTGAAGACAGGACAATAATATAACCTTGAGGATCTCTTTTGAAGAAGAGAAAGGGGAATAGATAGGATAAAGGTAGATTGTTCTACCTACCTATAAACAATTTTTAGCTGAATATATGGGCTAAACTAAAGACAATTTTATATGTTTGATTGAGACAATGTATAAATTGGTACAAAGTTAAATCTGAAATTGCTTTATATAACCAAAGCAACTTGTACATCGATATAAAAAGCTGAATCTGTAACTGTTATGTAAAATTGAATCTGTAACTATTATATATGCTTCTACCTCTGTTTAAAATATTTGCACATTATTGTTATGTCCACTATACAATTATTACCTCCATTTAACTATACTAGAGATAATGTATGATTGCATTAGTTATGATATATGCACAAGATGTTTTATATAATTCTGTTTGGATGATATATATGTATATACATGTCTAAAATACTGTTACCACTTTACATTGTATATATACCTCTGTCTAATGCTTGATAGACATACTAAAAGTCATTGTTCAGAGATTACACACCCCTTTATAATTAATCTAATTTTATAGTACAGGTTTTAATCCTTAGGATGACAAAAACTACAGTCAACATTACTTAAGTTGCCATGTCAGTCATCTCAGATACAGGTTAAAATATCATAGAGAAACAGGAGTCTTCAACCACTTCATAGACCCAGAGAACATGGCATTTAACATTTATTATTATTTGAAATTCGGCCACGAGAGACACGATGACTCCTGGTGTCACTACTCCTTTCCCAAGATGGTGTTGAGCATCAAGGATGCTCCTTTGGAGTTTGTCCTTTTGGCAGAGAATGGCAGGTTGGGTAAAGAACTGCCCTTACCTTGATTGCTGACAGTACACACATGATGTCCAAGCTGGATGAACAAGATGATGGATGGAGACTGACGAAACCTGCCTGGACAGGATAAGACAGTCTCTCCAAAAATGCCCTGCTTGTGAAAAGATCTGTCAGATTCCATAGGCCTGTAGCCAATATGATGGATGTTCCAACGGCACACAAAACCATAAGTGATTGTCCAGGTAGCTGTATCGCTGTCCTCTCCCAAATTTTGGAAGCTACTACTTGCATGTGCTTCTGACTTTCAAGTGATACATTTTCCTTCTCAGGTCTTGAAGGGGTTGAAGAATAGGTATTTAAGGTTACTACCCTATTATACCTTAGTGAGGAACATTCAGATACTGGATTTTCAGTTTCCCAGATAAACATTTTTGAAGTAATTTAAACACCATACCATCTACCAATATTCTAGAAATATATGATGTACTTTATATGTGTTAGGTTTTAGCTGTAGTTTGTGCCTTATCTTCTCCTAGATACTACCTCATAATAATTCCTATTGTATATAGTCTTCATTTAGAATCTTCTTAGTTAGACAAAAAGGGGAGATGTGGTGGGATTCAGGTGTCGGCTGATAAGGTCCGAAGACACCTATCCAGGGTCCCTGGCTCCGGAAGGAGGAGTGGCCAACCCTATTCATAAGGGGCTGCTGGGATCTTGGAAGGCCCTGTTTCCTGGTTCCAGACTACTGGAGAGACTGGTTCGGCATCCATCGGCATTCATCGTTCACTGCATGGATAATCCAGTCTATCAGGTGTCTACCTAAGCTGTAACCTGTATCATGAGTGTTGGCATATATTTTAATAAATATTAAGTTTGGATTGGTGCATTTAAGAGAAGTTCCGCGGACATAACCCAGCTGTGAAGACTAAGAATTATAATACCAAGCTGCCAGAAAGATGTACCTGGTGATGTAACAGTGGCATGAGTGATACTCCATAATTTGATTTGGAGCTTGCTCTACAAGAGAAATATCCATGGCTCGAACTGTATACCTAATCCAAAGTCCATGATTAAAGGGGTCTTGGGGCCTGGTAGTGGTGGGAGGAGTTTAATATGGTTGTTTAGCTGCATAGATATAACATTATACTACCCCTTAAATATCTATCTTTATATCTACCAATAAGCAGCACTCTCAGACTTGAACAGAAAAGCCTGTTCCTGGAATGAGCAGAAATGCAAAAATCCTTAGCTGTACAAGATGTGAAAAATAAGCATAACAGCTGTGCATAGTGGCACTGGGTCCTCAGAAATCAGGCCCTCTTAATGCTTAATTATGAAGAGGAAACAGACACATGGAGACACACTGCACATCTTTTAATCTGTCACCTTTCTGTGATAAGGTGAACTATAGCATCTAGTTGTCCCAGTGGTGAACCACAAAGCTCTTATGGTTAGTTCCAGACTCAGGATCACATAGATGCCCTAATTAAACTCTTGTGTGCATGAAGTAAAACAATGCCAATAAATAGGGGGGGGTGAGCTTTATAGAGAGAAGGGGACTTAGGGGTAGGATTTAAGGGAAAGAAGCTATGTGGAGATGGATCAAAATATACAGCATACATGTATAAAATTATAGAAAGAGCAGAGTATATTAATAAAGACACAAGATTGGAGGAGGGTGCTCTAGTTAGCTTTTTATTTTTGTGACAAATATCACAGCAAGAGCAACTTGAGAGAGGAGGAAAACTTTTATTTGGTTTATACTTTGTGATCACTAGAGATCAGTGAAGGAAGTCGGGGCAAGAGCCTGGGCACAGGAACTAAAGCAAGATCATAGAGGAACACTGATGACTGTCTTGCTCTCAGGCTCATGGCCTTATGTAGCCTAGGACCAGTATCTAGGTGCAGCACAGGTCACAGTGGGCTGGTTTCTCCACATGAATCATCAATCAAAAAAATACTCTACAGATAGATATTCTTACAGACCAATCTGATTTCTCACTTGAGGTTCTCTTTTCTCAGATGACCCTAGGTTTTGTCAAGTGGATATATCTAACATCAGAGAGGATGGAAATGGGGGGAGTTGGAGGTAGATAGAATCTAGATGAAAAGTAATCATGTATAAAATTACCAGGTAATGTATCTTAAATATTATTTTAATAAAATTTAACAACTTAAATATTAAGTCAAGAAACACTGATCTGTACAAAGATGCCAATGACATATCCTTAAATAGATACTGTCTACTTAAAAGACAATAATAAGGGACAGTGCAGAGTTTCTAACATGATGAAAATCCTCTTGATTTTATACTGTGTAAACTGGTATAGTACCCAAGGACAAATTATAGTACACCATAAATTTTAATATAATAAAATATAAGAAAACAGAACCATAGAAAAGGACAGTAAACAATAAGGAGAAAGGGGAAATAGAAAACAGAAGAGGACTGTAGGCTTAAATTCACACCAACAGTCCCAGGCAATGTGATAGAAGCTGACTGCTGGGGCAGAGCAAAAGAAACTTGGGCCTCACCTCCTAAACTCCTACCAGAAACATAGCATAAACAGAGCAGTCAGTATACATTAGAAGTGATGGAAATGGAAAGCCTGTTCCATCCCACACTGGTGCCCAGGAAAGCTGGAGTGACATCTCAACATCAGAGTTCTACCAGGGATTAAGATATTCAGTTTATATTGGAAAAGCAACCAGTTAGTCAAGAGGTCACTAAAATCCTAAATACATATAACCAGTAACAATTTTTCCCAATGAATGCTGCGAACACTCACAAAGCTAGAGAAAGCAGAGGCATAGCCATCACAGGCATTTAACGGACCTCACTTGAAAATGAGACAGAAATAGACCCAAATTGGCAAGCAGGCGGCTGAGATTGTATGAAGCACTTTACCCAATTAATCTAGTTTTAATTGTGCTTGTTTTCTGATTGTCCTCATGCAGCCTTGAAATGTCCTTCCTCTCAACGCCTACCCTTTTCTGGGGCTAGCGATGTAGTAGGAGGCTGTTCAGAAGACTTGGTTTTCACAGCTGGTTGTTGGGTTCCACAGAAATGAAGCCCCCAGGTAACCTAAACAAACCCCACACAGACTTAATGAGGTGGTCTTCATTCTGTTTTTCAGGTACTGGGGATGGAAGATAGGGCCCCACAAACACCAGCGAAGTTCTTTGCTACCAAGCTACACCAACCTTTCATACAAACTGTCAGCATCTCAGGTTGGTTTCTGATACTAATTCAGGGAGAGAGCGCTGTGTAAAGGGTTGTTTCACTGTATTGCTTAGGAAGTCATTTTAAAAGATTTATCTTTAACACCTGTGCATGCACAGTATAAACGCAATTTAAAAATCTTTGCTCTGCAATCAGTGGAGTCTGCCTGCAAGAATTCAAGCATTCAGAGCTGGACTGTCCTATCCTGGAGACATAACTAACATCCCAAACTCAGGTGGCTGAACATTGTAACAAGGAATGTGTGTTTGACAGAAAAGAAAGAACTAGAAAGATTGTCCAGGAACAAAAGACACCAAGAAAATAGAACAATATCCTATAACCAGCCCTTAAGAACCCAGAACTCCTACCTTGGCTGCATTACCTATCTGACCTACCCTCAGATACCCAGGCCATATCCCCATGGTATCTGTGGGTATCCTGGATGTGAAAGCCCAGTGGGTGAATCCCAGTAAGAGCCATCACCTTCAGGACAGGCAAATTTCCTCACTCTGCAAGCCAAACAAGCCAGTGTTACTCATGCTTGCCTGAACTCAAACACACAGACTCCTGAGAGTCCAAGGGAGTACAGCGGGGAAGAAGGCAGTCATCCATGGGATCGCTGGGGGGACTCACCCTCCAAATGTGCTTTTTTTTTGTCTGTTGGAGAAAAGTATCTGGCAGAACACTCTAGGTGAGCATGTGGGATCAGTATAATAGAAGTGTTATGCTAGGCAAGCAACTTGTAGTAGGAGCAACAACCTTGTGCCAGGGCAGGAGTGTGTAGGAAATGTAAGCAAAACACACTGTCTTTTCTATCAAAAGGCTAAATGGGGCAAAGGAACTTTGATCGATTTTCAAGAGGCCATTTGTCAAAAGTTCCTCCCCGAGTCAGCATTTTTCTAAGATCAAAGTGTATGCTCAAGGTTATTCTGTGCTCAAGATTATTCTGTGTTCAAGGTTATTCTGTGCTCAAGGTTATTCTGTGCTCAAGGTTATTCTGTGCTCAAGGTTGCATCTTGTTCTAAAAGTTGTGCTTTCCTTCTAGACTGCTCTGCCTTAAGCCCCTAAGAACATAAAGGCTGCTAGCTCTGGCCATTCAGAATGAGGCATAGCAGCACCATTGTGTTAGAAATAGATGTGTCTATTGGGACCCTTGATGAGTGTGCTTCTCTGCCTGCAAAGCTATGGACTTTTCTGCAGAAGTAAAACTTTTTGACTTACAGAAATAATTTGGATTATGTGGTCATCTTCTAGAGACCAGAGGCCCATTTCTTTTTCTCTTTTTCATTTTTTAAATTAAAACAAAAATATTTAATTTCTCCTTTCCGGTCTTTCCTGTACACTGTGTACCAGCCCTGCTCTCTTTTGAACCCATTATTTCTTTTCCTATGTCATTGCTACACATGCACACACATGCACACACATGCAAATACACGCACATACGCACATACACGCACACACACACGTGTACACACATGGGCACACATATACATGCACACACGCACACATGAACACCGACGCAATGCACACACATGCACGCATGCACACACACACACATGCGCACACACATATACATGCACTCACATACACTCACACACACCCTATTTAGTGTTGCTCACAAACATATGATTTGGAGACTGAACAGTTGGCATTGAGGGAGCTTATGTCTGGAAAACACTTTCTCCCACTCTTAATTCTTTGCATCCCTTAGTTCCTGCACTTTCCTTTCTGTGGGTGAGGACCCATGAGATTTTCCCCTTTCATCAAGTATTTCTACGATGTCCTTCTTTGGGACTTGTTTAGACAGCCACGGTGTAGAGCTATCATGGATCAAGCTTCCCTGTCATTTCTGGGAGACATAATCTCACAGGAGTCTCCTGATCCTTGGACTCTTACAATCTGACCACATCCTCATCCCTGATGTTCCCGGAGCCTTAAGGGTGGGATTTTTGCTATAGTTGTATCAATCAGGGTTGAGTACCCCATGATCACATTTTCTCTGCATTTTGACAAGTTGTAGCTTTCAGTTACAGTCTCTGTCTATTGCAAAGGGAAGCTTCATTTGTGGGGGTTGGAAGTTAAACCTATCTGTAATGTAAAGGTAAGTATTTAGAATGCAGTTAGAAATTACACCAGCTTAGTGCAGTGGTAGCAGTACATTCTCCTATTATGTCCATCGTCTCAACATGGTAATTGGCTAGATTTATGGTTCCACAAACATCTCCTTTCTGCTGAATGGTCCTGAAGTCTAATAAGAGAACTGTTGTGCACCAACAAGATATGAATACCACTATTACATCCTTAAGGTTATTATACCATGATGATCATTGTGGTTCATAGATGTATATGAGCTATTGGTTATTTCTCCCTTTGGAAGCCTGCACAGAACGTCCCAGTACTATGAAAACTAGTCCTCATGTCAGGTCCAGGTGGTGTCTTCTAGGTCTTATGCCCAAATTTCACTTTGTCTTCAACAATACATACTTGCCATTAAACTCTGGGAAGCAACCAGGGGCAATAGCAGTTGCCTATATTATTTGGGGAGTCTCTTGAACTCCCTTGACCTACAACGTAAAGTAGTTTCTCATGCCTGACATTGTTAGGTAGTCTATTGCTCTTGGAAAATATTATCAAACCAAATGGAGTGACTTCTTTTAATATGCATATACATATCATACATAATTTTAGAGAGGTAAATAATAGGACTCTTTCTGACAATTTTTCAGAAACTCCTCCCTCTCTTTTGGTATTGAATATTCTCACTCTTGTCAGTTAGCTGCCCCTCCATTTTCCTCATCTTTCCCTCAAATCACTTCTGTAATTTCTCTCTCTAGAGTTCCTCCTTTTAACTTTCTTGGTTTCTGCAGTTACTGCATTTCTACCTGAATATTTAGGTATAGGAATGTCAGACAAAAGAGAACATCCAGCATTTGTCTTTCTGGGACTTGATGTAACATTTTATAATTCTGTACATCAACCTACAAATTTCATTCTTTCCACAGCTGAATAGCATCCCATAGTGTAGATGGACCATATTTTAATTATCTATTGTCATTTGAAGGGCATTTAGGTTGTTGGAGTTCACTAGCTATTGTGTAAAGAGCAGCAATGAACATGGCTGAGCAAGTATTTGTGAAGTAAGGTGTGGCGGGATTAAGGTGTCAGCTGATAAGGTCATAAGACACTTCCGGGACCCTGGAGGGGGTGTGGCCAACCTGGAGGGGGTGTGGCCAACCTGGAGGGGGTGTGGCCAACCCCATTGATAAGTGGCTGCTGGGACACGAGGAGCTCTTCTTCCTGGTTCCTGGCTGCTGGCTGTTGGACAGACAGAATCGGAATCCATCATCCTTCCATCGCGCGTCCATCGCTCGTCCATCGCTTGGATACGCCAGTCCTTGTTCAGGTGCCACCATAAGCTGTTACTAATATTGTGAGTGTTAATTTATATTCTAATAAATATTAATTTTGGACTGGCGCCTTGAAAGTAAAATTCCGTCTACAGTAAGGTGTCAAATCCTTTGGGCTATGTCAAGGAGTGGTTTATCTGAGTTATATGATAGAGTTATGTTAACCCTGCCCCCCTATGAATGGGAGTCCCCTTTCCTACATCCTCAGTAGCATTCACCATCCATTGTTCTCTTGATCTTTGTCTTTCTGGCTGGAGTAAGATGAAATTGCAAAGTTTAAATTTTCATTCCACAATTTTGAAGTGCGGTGTACCCTTTTATAAACATTTCTCAGCCATTTCTATTTCTTCATTTGAGAACTCTGTGTTCATATTTACAGAGACTCCCTCCTCCTTTTTTTGAATGGGTCATTTGCTTTTTTGACTCCTTATTTTGTAGTTATTTATGCATTCAGTATACTAATCCTTTGCTCAGACACATTTCTCTAAAATGAATGAGCACATGCCTGATCCCAGCCCACAGGGTATACAGCCTGCAGGGGTGACAGATGGAAAGGAGCAGACCAATGAGAGTGGGATGAAAGTGTAAGGTAACCCCAGGCTCTCCCACAGCTCAGAAAGGCTTCCCCCAAAGAAAGGCCTTAGAGACAGAATCTCCAAGCTGTTCACTTGTGCAGAGACAGCAGTAGAAACAAACAAAGCCTGGACAATCAAAGGGGAAGGAACAACTAGAAGATACTTTATAGGCTACATTTCAGACAGAAGAACAGGCAGGGTCAGACTGAGGCTGAGTCCAGAGAAGAAAGGCTGCACCAGACTCTGGTTCCCACTAAATTCCAGGGAGAACAGTATCAAGATGTCTCCTCTCCCACTGCACCCAAGTCTCACACTAATGCACGCACACTCTGTCAGGTTTTCTCTTCCTTACAGTGGTGAACAAAAGGAGCCATTCACTTCACTTCTATAACATATTCTCCAGGACAGCCAGGACTGTGATATGATCTCAGGAAGATTTGATGAAACAAATAAAGAAACTCAGAAGAAACTATCCTCCAAGAGTAATACCAACCCTGGGGATCCTCATCTGAGAAGGATTAAGTTCTTATTCACTACTGTTGGGGTGAATTAGCACAGCCACTCTAGAAATCAGTATGGAGGCTGCTGAAAAACTAGAAAAGAAAGACCTGTTTGATCTAGCTATTTCACTCCTGGGTACATATTCAAAGGACCCAAAAAATTCCACCACACATATACTTGCCCATCTCTGTTTATTGCTGCTCTATTCACAATAGCAAAGAAATGGACTTATTCTGGATGTCCGCCAGTAGATAAATGGATAAGGAAAACAGTGTATGTACACAACAGATATTTTTTTCAATTGTAAAGAATGAATCCATATCCTTTGCAGGGATATATACAGAACTACAGAGTATGTTAAGCAAAAAATACCAGACTTTATGCATCAGTTACTTTTATACTGTTTTGATGAAACACCATGACCAACACAACTTATAGGAGTAATGTGGTTTATTTTGAGCTTACTGTTCCAGAGGAATAAATGTCCATCACTATCATAGTGGAGAAATGTGGAAGATTATTTATTACAAATGGCAACTGGATCATCAAACTGAGAGTCTGATTTGATCATTCTAAACCACAAGCAGAGAGGGCATACTGGGAATGGTGCATGGCTTTGAAACTTCAAAGGCTTCCCCCAGTGACATACTTCCTCCAACAAGACTATTTCTCCTTAGCCTCCCCAAATACCACCAGCAACTGGGAATTAAGTGCTGAAATGCCTGAGACTATGAGCATTATCTCAATTCAAGCCAATACACTCAGAAAGACAAGATCACATATGGTGTATTTTTCCTAAAACATGGGATGAATATACATACACATGAGTGAAAGGACAGGGAGTGTCTCAGGGAAAGAAAGCCCCAGTGAGTCTTGGAAAGGGAATAGAGGGGAGAGGAGAGGGAGATGATAGAAGTGCATTGCACATGTGTGAAAATGGTGACCCTTGTTATTGTTATTCTGTACATATAATATACAGAAGTGGAAACCTTACAAACAAATGGTTATCATAATCATTAACAAGAACAACAGAGAAAAAGCCAACCGGAGCACCACTGATAACAGACACGTGCCTGTGAGACACTAACCTTTGGTCTTGGTAACAAATTTTTCCTTTAATTTTATTACCATATATTTGACTACTTAAGCTATTTGTTCTTGTCTCTATTTATTTACTTTGATGGTGGAGATAAGAAGCAGGCTTCACACATATGTAGTAAGAGACAGAAGCAAGTCCTCACCTGCCACCTGCAATGACCAATAGTTACTAACCAATCACTTCATCAGTGCCAATACCTTGCCCTGAATTCTCTTACTCAGCTCCAACATTAACAGACCAAGAAGAACCGTCTCCACCCCCCAACTCTACAAAGCACCCTAGATCACCAAAGAGGCAGCAATAGTCAAAAGGGTAGAAGCCAGAGACAGATGAAAGCTGTTTCCTCTGAGCAGCAGTGGCCTGTATCAGTCTTTTTCTTTCTGAGCACTCACAGGAGCAGGATTACATCAGGGTACACAGCTCTACCTGTGGCAGAAGCTCCAAATAATCCATATTCTCACTGCTTTTGTTCATGGAACACTTTAAATAACAGCAGAACATGCTTTCCTTTAGACTACACACCAAGATAGGCCATTTCTACATTATGAAGAAAATCACAATAAACTTCATGTATTCCAGTTGTTAAATGTATATTCTTTGATCATAGTGCAACTCAATAAAAACTCAAAACCATAAAAATGTCTTGAATCACCTCAAATATTTATAAAATGAAGGTAACACATCCAAATAGTCAAAAGTGAAATCAAATAGAAAGAACATTATAAGTATAATGAAATAAACACATAGAGATAAATGCAAATGTAGGAGAATATTTTGATGTTGGACACTAGATCAGAAAAGCAATCGAATTTATAATGTCAACCTCCCTCCAATAAGCTGGAAAAAAATCAAATTAACCCAAAGGAAATAGTAGAGTTGCAATAATGCAAGAATAGCAAGCTAGAAACTGATGTAACACACATTCTACTCTTTCAAGCTCCAGCTCTGGTTTTTGTATTCTGAAACAATATTGGGGCAGCTATAACACAATGGCAGGCTATGAGCTTCTGGACTAATTCTCCTTTAAAATACCTTGGATGTGCAATGTTCTAGTTTATGAGGCTGTGTGTCTAACTAGTGCCTCACATGTGACAGTAGGATCCCCACACATACTGAAGGGTACAGTCTTACAGAAAAAGGATCTGCAAGGTATGATGAACCAGCTGTTAGCTCTACAATGATGAGATGTGGTCAAAAGCAGAGACCTGGGGACCAGACAAAGCAGTCAGCTGGAACAGCTGTCTGAAGACTCTGCTGGCTCTCTGAAATCATACTGAAAGAGAAGCCACAACAGTGTGAGTCTGGGCAGAGTAGACATGAGACACCTGCCACTTTGTGTCTCCTGGCAGAGGCCAGTGATTACCTATATTCTTGGTCGCAGGCTTAATTATACCACTTAGAGACAGAAGCCTACAGGGGTCTTTCCAAGTGTCTGTTTGGAAGCAGTAGAAACTCCCATCATCTGAGACTGGAGTTCTTCTCAGTCAAACACACTAATCCAGATGCAGCTATTTTGTTCAATTCCTCAAGTAGTGATGAATAAACATAAGAAACAAATCATTTTTATTCTATGAACTGAACTGATTATTCAAATGAAGTCCAGGCATTTATATTTAGAATTATATTTAGGAACACAAGATTATATTTAGGAATATATGACTTGGGTAATTTAGTAAATCATACTTGTAAGAAACATCAAATTGCTTATACAATAAGGCTTTAATTACACATTTTAAAAAGGAAAAGTATACATTCTAGCTCAAATTATTAATTAATTGAACTTCTGGGTGACACTACGTAGCCCTGTCTTACATGGAGTCCATTTAAACAAGAGAGAGTGGGCAGGGGTCCTTACTGCTCAGGAATATCTGAAGAACTATTCCCCAAAACAGGATGAATAGTCTGGAAGGGTAACCCGCCACAAAACACAAGTGAGACTTAACCTGTGGCCCTGACATGTCTAATTAGTCTCAGGAGATGACAGGTATAATTTCTCCAACAGCTTTGTTCTCCACCTCCCTTATGCATTTGAATTAAATTTGTGGGAGAGTCAGCTAACTAACTCTACAGTAATAGCTCTCACTTCAAGCACAGCAATTAAGAATGTCTGTTTTCTCTCCTCCTACATCTGTTCTAAGACTGGAGTGAATACATTTACATTATTCTCTGGGTATACAGTAATCGCTAGGAAGTGACAGCATGGCTGTCTGTGTAGAGTAGGCTGTGGATTATAGGAAAGGCTTATTTTAGTTAAGCCAGGTGAGGCTGACAGGGTTAAAAATGAAACTCTAGTTCACCTTGGTCATGTAACTTCCAGAAGTTAGATTGTTAACTAACAGTGCACAGCGTGCTGAAAGACTTAATTACAACTTCCTCTTCCTTGATAACAAGGAAGGACCACTTGGTACATGTTCTTCATTACTTGAGATTCAAACAGTGGCTCCTTTTCCCACTCTCTTAATTTACTTATTGATATTGACCTGTAGATTAAACCCAGGGCCCAGTGAACTTTGAGCAAGGACTCTACTACTGCACCGTACCTCCAATCGCTCCTATTTTCCTTCAGATATGAGAATGATAATGGTAATGGGCAGTGCTGTCTATCTTCTATCAATATAATATTTTATAATTATTGAGTCCTTTGTGAAACCTTTCTTATACATTGCAAATTCTTTCAAATGGTGTGTTCCCATCTGAACCTCTCAATATAGTGTTGAGAACATGGCAGGGAAGACCAGTAAAAGCAAAGGATAGAGGTACTCTCTGCTTCTCACTGCTAACACACTCTTCTTTCTGAGAAATCACCTCTGTGGCCAGTGGCTCTCAGACATTTATCTCACAACTCAAGTGTTCTTAGAAAGTCTCACTGAAGGAAAAAAATAGCCATAAAAGAATTTCTTAAAAACCATGTATCACATATATGGGTTCTAAAACTTAATCTTATATTATAGAAACTAAGAGCAAAATAGTGCTCAGAGGCTGGGGGAGAATGAGCAAATGGGGACTGGCCATTTGGCACAAAGTCACAGGCAGAGAGAAGCTATTGTGCCAGTACCCACATTGGTGAGGGCAGATTTTAATGCTGTGTTGTGCATTACAGATGCACAGGAAAGGATTTCAATGTTTTCAACAGAATAACTTATCAATGTCTGGGTAAAGAGACATAATTAACATGAGCATCAGAAAGGTCATTCATGTATCACAACATCCATAAACATGGAAACTATTAGTATACAGTAGGGTATCCAATGAGGACATTCTTGTACCTGCTATGTTCCCTGGGTTATTATAATAAAAAAACCCCTACTCTTCACTCATCACCCAGCTTCCTTCTAAACTACATTAATAGTTACAGTCCATTTGGGAAAATATACTTCAGAAAAGCTAGAGCCTGTAGAAGAAGAACACAGCAATGAACTGTTTCTCCATGGACCATGGCCCATGGTCATTTCCACTCATTGTCTATGTCAGTACATAGTGTAACCAAACATAACTTCACTCTTCTCAACATAACTGTAATGGCATTGACTCTGTAACACTGTGGATTTTGTCCTGTCTCATAATCTATGCTCTGAGACATGGTCAAACGTCTTGAAGATAAATTTGCCTCAGTCATCTCCTTCTTTTCCACAATCAGAGTGTTAGAAGGTTTATCTTCCTGCAACCATTCCCATCTCACAGTACAAGATCTACTCTTCAGACATTGGCATTCTGTGTGCCCTAGACTGACAGAAGACTTTAGCAGTACTTAAAATGATGGACGGTTACCAAGAAGCTAAAACAGATCATCCCTAATGTAGAATTTAATAGTAAGAATTTCTATAAAATACAGATTATAAATACAATGATTGTGATTTGAAACATGGAAAGTAACCAAAGTACTTTGCAGCATAAGCAGACTTACACCCATCTAGTTATCACCAATAACAATGCTGGGAAGAGTTTAGTAGGCATACAGTGCTGGGTGGTGAAGTTGCAGATGGGGAGAGAGAGAGAGAGGGAGAGGGAGAGAGAGAGAGAGAGAGAGAGAGAGAGAGAGAGAGAGAGAGAGAGAGAGAGAGAGAGAGAGAGACTATAGAAACTGTAATAATGTAGGAGGAGGTTTCTGGCCAGGACTTTCAGGCCTAACCTCAAGGTTTAGGACCCACAGACCCACAGTCCCACAGAGATATGCAGAGGCTTACTGTAGTTTTAGGCTGATTGGCCTAAGGCCCAGGCATATCACTTGCTAGCTCTTTACCCTTAAACTAAGCCATGTCTCTTATCTTGTTCAGCCATGTGGCTGGGTAGCTTTTCTTAGAGCGGCATAGTTGTCCTCTGCTTCTTCCAGCTTCTCTCTGGCATTCTGCTCTTTGCTTCCTGTTCTCAGAATTTTCTTAGTTTGGTAGCCCCGCCCACACTTCCTGCCTGCCTTTGGCCAATCAGCACTTTTTATTAAACCAGTGGGTGGGACAATTATTTACTATGAAGCAACACAATCTCCCACATAATAATGCTATAGGGAGTGCATCCCAGTCACACCGTGGCATGCCATCCTCAGGAAGCTCTTGGGAAGTCAGCAGCTACATCTTAAAGATGAGTGCTATGAAAAACTCAGGGATGAGTTCTTGAATACTCCACTGGGGAGGCAAAGGAGGGTCATGATCTGAAGGAAATCTCCTTAAGGAGGTAAGATTAGGGATTGGAGGAAGCACAACTGAGCTCAGTGCAGAAGCAGGAGAGCACAGCTAGGGGAACAGCAAGAGCAGAAATCAGATAGGGACTCCATATGAATTGCCCTTGACCATGGTATGCACAATGGAATGACAGTGCACAGCAGGAGGGAAGAGTAATGGTGTTGTTTTTCATGTGTTTCCTGAGGTCTCAGATTTCATCTTAGAAGCAAAGTAGAATTTTCCAAGAGTTTTCAATCCAACAGATTTAATTTACTTGGTACTAAAGCCTGTATCTTCTCTCTAGAGCTACTTGGAGGTTCTGCCTCCTACTTCACCATCAGCACAACCTAAGTATGGGCAGTCTGTGTTGCTTTCCAGCTGGTCATGGCAAGGATTTGCACAGAAAACATGCCGAGGGACTGCAGGAGAGGAAGAGCACAAAAGGGCAAGTGAGCAAGTCAACTGAGTACTCCATTTAGCTAACAGCCAACCTGTCTACAGTATCTCAGCTGAGTGTCCATTGTTGTACTGTGACAGGATATGGCAATGGATACCACGGGTAAAGTAAACTGAACTTGAACAGAATCATGACATCACAAAAGCATTTCCAATTTTTATGAAAAATTGGCCTTTGAAGTAGAGCCCTCTGAGACAGGAAATAAAATACATATGCAGTAACTTCCCAAGAGAGCTAGCTGCTCTTGGGCAGCTAACACCTAGCTGAGGATCAGCAAGTTGCTAGAATTTGCTAGTCAGGTATTACTTAATACTCAGCTGAGAAAGAAAGATGGCATTTGGGGAATGGGGACTTTTATCAGAACACTGTGCTGCCCCCAAACTCAGGGAACAACAATAGCAGGGCTTCCGATTCTGAAGCAACAGAGGAACATCCTGCCTTGGGACCTTACACTTCACTGTTCTGTAAAATCTCTTTCACTCTCATGTCATAGGGCCCTTTTCCTGTGACAAATGTACAGCTCTTTATGTACACAGCAGGAAGCCTTCCCATAGCCTCTTTCTATGGTTTCAGTTTCCTGTGGTTAGCAACAATTCAAAATTAGGTGAATACAGTACAGTGAGATATTTTGAGAGTGTGTTTACATAATGTGTATCACACTATGATATTATCATTTTGCTATTTTATTTGTCATTATTATAAATTTCTTTTTAAGATGTTTTTTATTTAAATATTTTTTCCAGACCCACCACTGCTCCCCCTCCCTCCTCTTCTTCCAGTCTTCCCTGAGCCTCTCCCCACCCCAACCTCCCATTTACTCCCCAGAGAAGGCATGCCAGACCGAATTAACTCATATTGCAAATTTTTACACTGACTTATAAACTGAACTCTATCACAGGATAGGTGCTCTGTAGGACATGATATTGTAAATGCTTTCCCAAACCCATTGACAGTCTTGAAATGTAATTCACATGGTTAAGAAGGGAGCTACTGTAAACTGGAGAAGTATGAACTTGGCTTGCTCTTGACACAGTTAGGACCTTTCTATTTCCTATTCAAGTGTTATGGCACACATGTGTGGGGGAGGGGGGTTTTAATAGGATTCCTCAAACTCTCTAGAACAGCAAGTGACAAGTGACCTTTCAGGAGGGCCATTGGGGTCTGGGTGGGAAGCTGAGCATACCCACTTTTTGCCTAAAAAGTTCCTCAACTTAGAAAACGTGTTACCACGATAGAAGATATCAGCTAGACTGAACTTTCCCAGAACTGCAAAATTGTCTTTGTTCTTGCAGTACTGAGAAAGTCAAAAACATTTAAAAATCATGTCTTTCCATGGGATCCCAAATTGTGCCACAGTCATCACACTACTGACTTTGTAATGGTGATAATGGGAAAACTGAATGCATGAAACTTGTGCAATGGTAATTGCACCGAATATTTAGACCTAGTCCATGCTGAAGAATTTTTTTATTGTTTAAAAAGTCATACAGGCATATGTGTTAGTGCCAAATCCATGCTCATCTCTCTTCCAATTCCTCTCACATCCCCCAATCATTGTTTTCCTTCATGGGATCTTTTTTAAACTACTAAGTTCTACTCAGTACTGCCAGAATGTGCATTGGCACAAAGCTATTACTGGAGTATGCTTAGCCTTTCAGGGGGGACCTCATTCCCAAAGAAAATTGACTCTCCTTCCCCAGTATCAGCCAGCAATTTCCAATAGCCCCTCAATCAGGAGTGGAATGTACTCCTTTCTTATTCTGTGCACACTAACAGTTATCCCTCTGTGTTAACTCCTATCTACTGAGAAAAGAAACTTTTCTAATGAGAGTCTCAGATGCACTAATCTATGGGTATAAAGATAATTACATATAGAGCAGTTTATTACTTTGTTGACTTAGCAGAATAGTATTACATTCTCCTGTAAGGTCTGTGACCACATGGCCACAGGTTCTCTCTTAGAGTCTATAACTGTCTTAATTTTCTATTTCTGTGTTAAAACACCATGACCAAGACAGCTTATAAAGTAAAGTATTAACTTGGTTTATGGTCTTAGAGTATTAGAATGCACAATGGCAGATCATAGAAACAAATGAGAGTTCACATCTTGACCCACAACCAAAATCAGAAAGAGCTAACTCATGAACCTTTTAAATTTTAAGCCTGACCCACGTAACACAGTTTCCAGTAAGGCCATATCTCCTAATCTTCCTCAAACAACCCCCACCCAAAGATCAAGCATTCAAATATATGAGCCTATAGTTACATTCTCATTCAAACACCACAAACACACAGACAGTCATGGCTTTCAGGCCCAACTAAAGACCAGGCATGAATTCCAACTTGTTTTAAATTTGTAGTTTTAAAAAACTTCAATTTGGCCTTAAGTCCAATCAGAAAGGTGTTGGTTACTACATAATATTTGTTCCACTAGTGCATAAGTGGCCATATCATGCTGGGCCAGTCATTATTGTAGCTTCCAGGCTTCGCATATGGTTAGGAGTATACATTACTTTTCTTCCCTGATAACATATGCATAGGATGTTCCAGCTCTCCAGTTTCTAGCCAGTAGGGACGGTGTGTAGCCTGGTGTGTACTAGTGTCCTGGTATGTATGAGCTTCTTGATGTGTACCAGATTTCTGCTGTGTACCAGCCTGATCTCTTTATGTTCTATGACTGAAATATGTGATGTCTGAAGCAATAGGCTTACTGTCAAATTCTGAAGGGTAACCAAGAGCAGTGTCAATATCTTATAATGCTTGAATAAGGGTCTATGGAACCCCACTGACAAACAACCAGAAAAGAAATATTCCATGCCTGAAAACAGGCTTTTGATTTGATAGCTTATGGTATATAGGAGATGCAATATGCTAGTTATAGAATAAAACTATTCAATCCCCTTTTATGTATATGCTTATATATATTTAGAAAGTGTCTTTAGTAGTATATTTCTATATGGCACTTTCAGATGTCTTAATGGTACTGATACTTCCCCATACTCTCTCCTACTACACTCTCCCATCCTCCAAACCCTTATCCCTTCCCAGTTATTATTCTCCTGTCCCCTTTATACTTAACCTGAATTCTAGCCCCTCCCCTTTAAGTCTGCCCTCCAGCTGTCACTTACTAGTTTCCAGACTTCTGTAGTTACTCCAATTTAACATACTGATCTAAATATTCAAAGCCACCATCCATGTATGAAAGACAACATAGTCATTGTATTTGTCTCTCAGAATCTAGATTACTTAGGATGAACATTTCTAGTTCTGTCTACTTCTCTGAAAATTCCATAATTTCATTTTTAACACACGAAGAACACTATAATAAAACATATTTCTTTATTCATCAGTTGCTGAACATCTGGGCTGTTTTTTCCCTCTGGCTATCATGAATAGAGAATCAATGCATATGGATGAACTAGCAGGTCACTTGTATAGTTGGACACAGAATCTTTTGGCTATAATCCCAAGGGTGGCATAGCTGGATCATGTGGGGCATCTATTTTCCCATCTTTTTAAAAACCTCCACGATAGTTATACCAGTTTGAACTCACAGGAACAGTACATACGCACTTCCGTTTCCTACATCTAGCCAGCTCTGGTTATCATTTGGTTTTTTGTTTGTTTATTTATCTCTAGATATTCTGACTGCAGTCAACTGAAGAAATATTTTTAAGCTGGATGGAAGCTGAGGAAAAATGGCACTTCTCACCATCCTGTATGAAAGGAAGGGAGGCATGAGAATTTGACATGGCTTCTCCAGTATCACGGTGATTCACACCTGTACACTCTTCACTAATGTCAAGGATTTTGAAATCCCATGTCAGTTAGGACAGAGGTAATTATAGATCTTGATAAAAATAGACTTCTGTCCTGGACTTGGAGAACTGGAAGGACTTTGTGGTGAAGGTAGCATGAAAGGCGACAAACTGATGATCTTGATCCCTGTGAAAGTTCTGAGATCATAAATGGAGAGCCAATAAATCAGCTTAAAAAGCTACCTGTGAAAGTTTATGGGGGAGAGAAGACAGAAAAGCTACCGATCTGAGCGACAGTAAATGACAAGCAAAGAGCTCTCAACCTCAGCAGTAAAACGGCAAAATAAAGCTTTAACAATCCGACCTGTAAAAGAAGGAATGGATAGATATCCATTTCCACAAAGAGAATGCACCTGTGAAAAGCTAATACATGCAGCAAGGTCAGCAGATTAGCTGAGGAAAATGTCATTAAAACCACAAGGATATGATGGGGAATACAAACCCACACTTGACAGACCAATGTTAATCTCTTGGGTTTGCTATCACTCACTTAAAACTGTGAGGAACACAGTAGACCTTGTTGTGCTATGTTAACAATTATGAATTTATAATTACTTAATATGAAAATTCTAAATACACATTATCACAGCATCTTTTATATTGAAATAACAAATGGCACTCACTTCCAATGTCCGGCCTCAGCTTTTTGTCATATTCTCTCAGCAATTTGTTGAGAATCAGCGTCACATCAGTGTCTTGTGATTTGGGTGCCAAGACCCACTTCTGGTTTGATGGAGACTCTTCATTCTCATCCTCTTCCACCCTCCTCGACCTGCAGTTAGAACATATTGTGACGCATAATTTGCAACAGTTACAGAAAATCCCTTAAATATGCTCATTCTAAGTGCTAGTAAAAGCAGGAGTAGGGGGCCCCCAGTATCTTTCACCTAGTCATACATTTACCTGTAAAACTAAAAGAAGGTGCAAATTAGAAAACATTCCATAGGAAGAATGCAGCTGCTGGCTGTTAGCAGAACATCCCTGCCCAAGTTAAACTAGAGACAGTGCTGACAGGGAACAAGTACCTTCTAATGTGCCAGATCAGAGTACTTGGTATTTCTCAGTCCCACCAAGATTGTGGAAGTAAGGAGTAGCTTTTACAGAACAGAGTCATTGAAAATAGTTAACTCTGATTGTGTCTTCCATGTGGCCTGGACTTTTGGAGACAACTGTGTGGGCATTCTAAGGTGGCCTACTTTGCTGACACGCAGCATGGGTCAGCCAGGATATGTGTTAGTTGATGAGTGCACAATGTCCTCTGGCAATTTACACACCTTGATCACCCAAACTGGTTCATCTCTTTCTCAGCAGGTTTTAACAATTAAATATTTTCTAGGGTATCTTCAACACTCTAAGATTTTAAGTGGATGCCAGTGAGGACCTGGACATCTCTGACCTTCTGTTGTGCTCTACTAAGCATCACAGCCCTTTCTGCAAAGAGGCCTATGTTTACAGAAACTCTTTATGAGGAAAAACCTCAAGACCACAGGAGGTGGTCTTCTGAATGAGTCAGTCCACAGATTCACAGCACTTGGGGCTTGGAAAAAAAAGTCTCTGATGTCACTGAACTTTAGAAGAGCATAAGAAACAAAACCCCTGTCCTCATTTGTCTATGTGTGTGCCTTGGCGTCATTTTTCTAAAAAAGGGTGGGAGGGGAATCCACTTTGAAGGATTTGTCCCAATTGGGTACAAGTTCTTGTCTGTTCTGGCTCCCAGATGAGAGTTCATTGCTCTCCACCAAAGTGCTTGTTCTTGGGTAGGTCAGTTTCCTGAGGTTAATAGGAAGTCAGTGAAAAGTATAACCCTTTTAAAGAGAGGTCCTTCATCTTCACTCAAATCCTTACAGGTATATATAAGTGAAAATGCACATGTCAGCTCTTGTTGGTATCAGTCTTGTCTGTGTTATCAAGCTAGGGCTAATAGGAACAGTAGTCCAGCAGTCTAAATCCAAACTCATGCACGGCTGTCTCATCTTTACAGAAGATGAGTCCTTCAGGACTCTCAGAACACACCAAACTCTGAAGACGGTGGTCCACACATAAAATGGTTCTTAACTTACACATAATATTCACCAATGTTTCTAATCATCCCCAGGTGACTAGCTCAACACAGCTGCCATGTAAACAGTTATTATAAGGTATTGGAAATGAGGACAAGAAAGAGTCTGTGCATGTTCAGTACTATTTATCCAATCAACAGCTGCTTAGAGCTGCAAATGTGGATGTGTGGACATGAAAGGACAGCTATCCACGTGTGTGTGAGAGAGATGTTGATAATGAGTCTTGTGAAACAGCTTTTGCAATTAAGCTTTTCCTAAACTGATCTGAAACTAAATTCTGTTTCATGAATATCTCACTAGCGAGAGGATTAAAATATGCCATCCACAGATGCCAAAACTGTTGTGGATTTTTACCTAAGAGGAACTTAGGACACTTGGTATCTCCACCCAATAAGAGAAATGCACTTCACTACCTGTAAAAGTGAATTTGTACAAAGGATACTATTGAATTTTCAATGTTCAAGTATTTCATATCATTGGAAACTGTATCAGCCATCATTAAGAGCATCACCTTACAAAAGCAAAATAAAATAAGAAAAAGCATGAGTCACTTGGAGGGCGAATAGCCACATACTTCCTTTAGTACCTAACAAATTACCCTCCCCCCCCCCCAAAAAAAAAGATACTTGGGGACTGTGGAACTTGGTAGATAGGTCCTCCGAGGGATGTCCCCTGCTACATGCCTGTCTCTTTCTCCTGTCCTCCCTTTCTTGTCTTCTCCCTCCTCCTGACATGCCCTCTACTCCACCACTGCAGAAGCAGAAAGTCTGAAGCTCCATGGTCTTCATTGCCCCAAGAGTCACATGTGCACAGGCCACAAACTCACTCTGTGCAAACTATCCTCCTATAGTCTGCACAGTCCCAGAAAAGCCAGCTACTTCAAGGGCAGGCATTTTAAGGAGTCTCATTCTCCCTCTAGTGGTGAGAGGTGTTACCTGAAATTGCATAAGCTTCTTACTGCATAGCTAGAAAGGTCCTGGGGATAAAGGCAGAGAAAGCAGGCTTCGTCTTCCTCTCCTGGGTGATACCCCAGCTCCGTAGCTCACACAGGGTGCCTCCGAGGTCCTTGATCCTCACCTGCCAGCACTGTGATTCTCCCACTCCAGAGACAAACCCTTGCCCTATACTGTGCCCCGAGGAAAATGAATCTCACCTCAGAGGACCTCCTAACAGGTAGATGAAACGGAATTTCCTTTCTCTTCAAAATTCTACATGGGTTATATATAACATTCTGAAACCCCGTTGCTTGGATTGCTGGATCCTAAACAGCATTGCTGCAATTAACTTTTTCTTAAAGATAAAGCGAAGGAATGCTCAGTCCCAGATATTACTTTTAGTCCTTACAGCTTCTCTTCATCAGAATTACAGAAACAACATCTGAAGCAGTTTTCAATTTTAACAAACTCCTGAACCTCAAAAATTAGTAAACATCTTTAAAATATCACAAAGAGGCACCACATTTTCCTGTGTTATAAGTCCAGCAATGGGTGTCAGGGATAGGGGAGCCACTCCCATGGTGCAGCCACAAGGAATCCTGCCAGAACCTACCTAAGGAGCATCCATACCAGCAAGGCACCTTGAATGCTAAAGAGAATCCTCTCAGAACCATAATAGATGGAAAGATGAATGGGCTACTTAAATATTTTTCATGTTTATAAAATCATTTTTTTAAAAAAAATCTCTTCAAAAGTGAGACATGTAGCAATAAAATAAGTGCAAAATGTATTCTTTTTTAAATTGACATGTGATCATAATTACCAAGATTGAAAGCTCTGATAGAGAATATACTAACATCAGTACATATACCCATGTTTCTTGGCTGGAGAGGAAAGATGAGGGCTCCCAAGACATTTTCATGTTTAGAAATCTGCAGAAACCAGACTGCTCCACCTTGCCTAGGAGCACATAGAATGATGTGGGAAATGGGCACTTTTCCTTCAGATCTGTAACTATCTATAAATCTACACAGCTGATTGGCCCCTGAACTAGGAGCCAGGTTTCTGAGTTGGTGGCTGCAGGAAGGAACTTGCTGATGTGACTTCAACCTCACTGATGCTTCTGGTGGTGTCTGCTCTGAACTGAGGTCCCTCCAGGCACAATTCCCTTCAAAACACACTTTAACATTGCACTTCCTATGTCTCTCGTTGGATAAGAAGAAACTTTGGTAGAGAGGCCCTTCCTTCCAGAATGAGTGTTCAAATCTCCAATGTCAACTCAGGAAGGGAAAGTCCTGGGAGATAGGGACAGGGCTTTCTTCCGTAGGGGAAGGACATTGGTTAGTTGGAGCAAGAATTTGGAAAGCCCTTCTCTCATACTTTTGGAGAGTTATTAAAGGTGGCTCCATAGTTTTTTGATATTTCACAAATGTGAATAAAAATGAAAGCCAGTGACATCCACAGGACTTGTGACCCACAGGGATAGCTGCTTTCTAATTTGTTTTCTGATCTAGAAAATGGAGAAACCTCAAAACAAGTGTGTTCTGGGGACATGGGTCCCTAGAGCCTCTGAACTCAGAGTGAAGACAGGGAGAACAGTCAGGGATTTCCCAAGTCTCGGGTAGTCTGCAGGCTTGGACCTGAGCACCAGTCTGGGAAATGGAATTAAACCATGTCAGCATATCTACTCATGTTTATGGCAACAGGCTTTAATCCTTCCAATGCCACTGCCTTTCTCATGAGCCCTTGTCTATCTGTAGAGTGCTTCTGAGTTTCTGTTAAATGACTGGTGCTGGTTTTGGGTATTCACAGTGAGGTAATTTCCTAAAGCCTCAGGAAGAAGCTCCTATGTGAACCACAACACGATTCTTGTATAGAATCAGAGGTGCTTGCATGCAGTATAGGAACGAGGTGTGTGTGTGTGTGTGGGGGGGGTGTTCAGGGCTCCTGACCACCTGGCCCAGCCCCACTCAACATAGGATGGTTAAAAAGACAAAAACAAATATAGAATTCCTGGGTCTTGAGGTTTCTTTTCAGTGATGAAATGGATATAGTGTTAACCCATAAATGGCAGAAAGCCCTTGGATAGCTGGCAAGGGGAACAGATGAGGAGAAATTAAAATGATAGAGTCACTGCCTGATCATTTTAATTTCCAGATTCTCTGAAAACCACTACATCCTAAAATCACAGCAACAGTCCTCCCCCACTCTCCCCGACACACACACACACCGAGTTGCAGAGGGCCACAGCAGCCCTGGAGTGGGGGGTTTGGTTCTGGGGTAGACCTACAGGTGAGGTACCAGAACCATCCTCTCCTGTAGCCCAGTGGACAGACGGCGCGCACCAGGGACTGTCGGGCCGGTAGACAGCGCGCCCCCCGCCGCCCTCCCGCCCCCGCCGGCCTGGGGAGGGGGGGATGCCTGGAAGCCACTTACCGAGCGTGCAAGCCGGAGAACAGGCAGAGAAGAAGAAGCAGCTTCGCAGCCATGGCGCTCCGGGCGCGGGTCCGAGGCCGAAAGAGCGCGGGCCTGGTCTCTTCCAGCTTAGGAAGCCTAGGATGCCACGGGCTGCAATGCCCGGGGTTCAGTGGGCCGGAGGGACAGGTGTCAGCTCCAAGTGCCGCGCCCCCGACGGTCCTGGCTCCGCGGGGCGCACGCGGGATGTGTCCGCGCCCGGGCGCTTTCGGCGCGCAGGGAGATGGAAGGGTGGCAGGTGGCGGGGCTCCCCCCTCCCGCAGCAGGAGACCCGCGGGCCGCCCACTGCCCGGGCTGGCTTGGAGCTTTGAGCTGGGCTCGGAGGCAGGGAAGAAGGTCGCGGCTGCTCTGGCGGTGCCCGCCAGCCGCGGCGGGGAGGAGTTTCCCCAATTAACACGCTTGGCAACGCTGGGCGAAGGCAGTGAGGTTTGAATGGACTCGGAGTTGGAGGTCGGGAAGGGGGTGGGGCTGGGGAGAAGGAGAGCTTGGGGATCCCGCTGGGAGGCGCACCAGAAACAGCGTTGGGACTGGCCCTTGTCATCAATGGAGCCCTGGGCATTGGTAGTTTTTCTGCTGCAGAGCACCCACCCCTGTTGCCTTCCATGCTGTGTACCTTATCTTAGGGACACCATTGCAAGTAGACGAGATGGTTTGCCATAAAAGCATCCTCTCCAGTGCTTGCTTACCTGAACTCCCCCTGGTGCTTGTAACTGTGGTGTAGGAACTCAGGAACTCCAGAAGATTCAGGGCTCTTGTAACTGTGGCTTGTTGGGAAATCCCAACATTGTCCCTTTCTCTTGAAAAGGAGAGGCTAAACATATCAAAAATTAGAAGAAGAGAAATTATTAAGGACAGAGAGAAGAGTCCACAGCCAGAAAGCAAAGAACTCTCTGCTGAGTGGAACTGATGTTATTTTCACATTCTAAACTGAAAATTGCTTATCTTTATGTGTATGGTCCCCTAGATAGCAAATCTTTCGCCAATAAAGTATTAGCTTCCACACAAATAAGAATTTTGCTTTCCTAATTAAAAAATTATTGTTAGAAATACATTTTAAACTACTATTCATAGAACCATGACAATTTCTTTAATACTGCCGCCTTCCAGATAGTCTACCAGGATGATTATGAGAGGAACTATATCTGCTTGCAAGAAGCCATCAGGATTCGGCCTGAGAAATGTTGGCTTTCCTCCAGAGAAGGAGGGGTTGGGAAGGTCATTGGACCCTCACCTGATTTCCATCCATTTGGATGCAATTTTGCCCTCATTGCCAAAAGTGTGGTGGGTGGGTGCTATAATATATAGGCTTGGGAAAACAGAAGGACAGAGGTGAAGATTTAGCACTTGGGTTGTTTCATGTTCATATGAGATCCTGTTGGTAGATAACCTCTTACCTGTCTTTGTAAGTATGGCCAGTAAACTCCTCTTTCACAAGGTGAACTGTGTGGGGGTGTAAACTTTGGGTTTTTGTCAAGGTGCGGGTTGACATTGTGCATATTTCCTAGAGAAAGGAATTTTAGCCACCCTGACAAATAAAAGACAGAGAGAAGCAGGTTGAAGCTCTTGGGAATTCCCTCACTTGCCTCTGGATTCACAGATATGGAATGTGAGCCAGCAGAAAGCTGGAGACTGTTGTGAAGAGTATTGTTTTTAACTAAGCACTGCTCTGCCTTGGTTAATATAAGGTCATTGGTATCTTCCTGTGTAGTAGGAGGTTTCTGGCCCAGACTTTCGGTCCTGGCCCCAAGGTTTAGGGCCATGGACCCACTGACCCACAGACCCACCGAGACACACAGATGCATACGATACTTTTAGGCTGATCAGCCTAAGGCCCAGGCATATAACTTGCTAGCTCTCTACCCTTCATCTAACCCATGTCTCTTATCATTTTTAGCCATGCGGCTGGGAACCTTTTCTTAGAACAGCATAGTTGTCCTCTGCTTCTTCTGGCTTCTCTCTCGCGTTCTGTTCTGTGCTTCCTGTTCTCAGAGTTTTTCTTAGTCTGGTAGCCCCACCCACACTTCCTGCCTGCCTTTGGCCAATCAGTGCTTTTTACTAAACCAGTGGGTGGGACAATTATTTACAATGCAACAACACAATCTCCCACATTCCTGCCTCCATGGGGACTCACCAAGCTCACCCCAACCAGGACTTTTTCTAGCATCCTTCTTTGCCAACACTTATGTAAATATGAATGTCTGCATTCTCTGGAGAATCCTAACAGCTAACACCTCCCTTACTTCTTCAAGCTTCTACAAATTCCTCTTTCATCTATAATTTCTGTACCATACAATGGAACACTTTAAAAATCAGTCAAAGGAATGCACAGTATTATCTTGAGTTACTTTACAAATGCAGTCATGTCTCAATTTCCTCCCTGGAAACAGGTTTCTGGATCACTGGAAACACTAAATCTGTCATAGAAAATATATTAAGATTTTCATAGATCTTCCATGTAGGGGGATTATGTTGTTTCACTGTAAATAATTGTCCCACCCACTGGTTTAATATAAAGCACTGATTGGCCAAAGGCAAAAGTGTGAGTGGGGCTACCAGACTAAGACAACTCTGGGAACAGGAAGAACAGCAGAATGCCAGAGAGAAGCCAGAAGAAACAGAGGACAACTATGCTGCTCTAAAAAAAGGTACTGACCTCATGGCTGAACAGGATAAGAATCATGGGTTACATTAAGGGTAAAGAGTTAGCAAGTTATATGCCTGGGCCTTAGGCCAATCAGCCTAAAATTAATGTAAGCATCTGTGTGTCTCTGTGGGTCTGTAGTTCTGTGGTCCTAAACCTTGAGGGTAGGCTGAAAGTCTGAGCCAGAAACCTCTTACTACACTTCCATATGCTTGAAGCCAACTCTAGGTTATCTGTGATGCCTACTATATATAAATGCCATGTAAATAGTTATCATTGTTTAGGGAATAAGATCAATGCCTATCTGGTACAGATACACTTTTTAAGGCATCATTTTCCATTCAAGTTGGTTTGAACCTGAGGATCCAGAATCTACACATATAGGAGGGCCACCCACTTGTCATCACACAATTTTTAGAAAAAAAATATTCTGCAAGAAAAGTAAAAGTAAATGTAGCAGTCCTTTCCTGCTTTCATTTTTGACATAGTTACAGGAACATAGGTGGAAACAGTGTCAGGCCTGGTTCCACGGGAACCAAGAGTCTGTGATTGAGCATTCAAGTTCTCATAGCATAGCTCCACTGCACAGGCAGAGAGACATACATCTCAGGAGGTTAAGTGCCATCTTGGTTGTCCTTCTTAGTCACTGTAGCCACTGGGTCTAAGCTGGGCAGACACTCATTGTTTCTTTCTGTAAAGCTGTATTCTCACCTTTATTTTTTCCAGAATGTGTTTATAATCTACGTTACAGTACCGCCAAATGGGCACTTGGACAATTGTGTAAATATCAGCATAATGAGGAGTGTCCTGGGATTCCATGTGTCTGTATTTATCGCAACCTGTCAATAGAATAGAAGGCGTGAGGTCTCTGTGCAGCCCCATGCTGGTGGTGTTTATTCTATTCTTTTCTGTATAGGTCAGATGTGCTATTATTATGAATGAGTGCGACCTGACCTCTTCTGAAGTTTGGAGTGCTTTGCTCCACTTACCGGACACAATGGGCGAGCTTGATAGAGCTGAATATTTTACTTTAGAAAGCCTCATAGTGCAGCCTGGGAAAAACATTTTATTCTAAATGAGTCAGGAGGGATGACATATTCAAAGCAAGCTTTCTGAACATAAGTATGAAAGCAAAATGCAAGGTCAAGAATCTTCAAAGCACCAGCTGTTAGCTTTTGATTTTTCTTCCCTTGCCTAAGTTGACAAGGCTAGGGTGCTTTGCAGAGCATGCACAGTGCATACCCTCCTCGATAGCTAGCCTTTTTATCTTCAGCACCTGAAAAACTTAACAGCTTCATTTGGTGAGCAGAATTCACTTTGCCTCCTAAGTAGGAAAAGGAAAATAAATAGCAATGCTGAAAGCTTGGGGAAAAGTGGTGCTTTATTCTAAAACACAAGGCTTGAGAGTAGATTTGCAAAACTCAAGACAGTGAACGCCTCCAGGCCGCTACTGTTTGGGGAAGACCTGGATGGTTGGTGCAGCTTTTGGGCCTAGCTATAGCTTCTCTTGGCAGGAAGTGGAGAAGCATAAAAGACAGAAGCCAGCTGCCTTATTAGCTTGGAGATCCTCTTGTGGCATCTTGAAGAAATACCTCCCAGGATACTTGATGTAGCTTCCAGTGCCACGGAGCAAAGCCAGTCTGATATTCCAAGTACCTAGACCACATCAGGTCATAATTGCATTGAGGCTTTCTGAGGATTTAGTTTTAAACAAAACCTCTCTTGCTCCACAAATTATATTTCTAAATTTTATTGTGGTGTTTCACATTTTATAAACAAATGCTCCAATCAATCAAAAATTATTAGTGAGGATAATATTTATATAAGAAAATGCACTAATCTCTATAGCATGCCTTTAAACATATATTTACACAATAGATACACAGGTACCACTGTCTACCATCTATATGACACTGTTGGTGTCTACCATCCCAGTGCCTGGGTTCCAAAGACTAACCAGTATTCAATCCTTCACAAAGGCCTGGCTTGCCTGCTCCTGCACTTGACATTAAACAACCATGAAACATTCTAAACAACCTCCTATTTAGTATTTTGTGAGCTGTGCCCATGCTGTTGTACAGCCAACAGTCAGTCCTGATTTTTATCCTTGTACATAGTACTATCAGACTATGAGAATACTCTTATTTACTAAGATGAATAGCATTCCTGTGTCTGTCCTTTAGTACAAATACATGCTCATTTCTCTGGTTATTTGACTCAAATAGAATCTCCAGGTCAAAAGGAAGGCATTTGTTTACTACTACTACTACTACTACTACTACTACTACTACTACTACTACTACTACTACTACTACTAATAATAATAATAATTCACTAGAAATGCATAAGCAGCATGTTCCTGGAGCAGCACAGTATGTCAGCTTTTAAGAAATGTAAACTTGCTGTTCTTTACATATATGTAAGGAGTAGCCTTTATATATTTTAAATAATATAACTATATATAAGTTTAACTTTTATTAAAAATAGGTTCTTTTTCATACAATATATTCTGATCAGTTTCCTGAAATGTAAATTCTAGTTTGTATTTAGTGAAAACTCAGAGCAAGATGCTGGGGAAAAGCCAGAATATCAGAGAGAAGAAACAGACCACAGTCAAATCTCACCCAGCAAGCTTCTCAGGGTAAAAGCTATCTTCCAGATTCCTTAGCTTTACTCCTCTACAAAATACCACAGCCTCTGCCTATAACTCCTTAAATATCTTTTTCTTCTCAGTTGTTTCACTTAGGGTTTAACTCTGCACCATAATTCTAGAATTAAGATTAAAGGTGGGAGCTAGTACTGTTTGTTAGTTAGGCCTTGAACTCACAGAAACACAGAAATATTTCTGTCTCTGGAGTTATGGGATTAAAGGCCTAGGTCACCACTCCCAGGAGTCTTTCCCCTTGGATTAAAGGCATGAGTTCCCACTCTCTGACCCTCCTGGCTTGGAAGTGGGTGGGTCTGTTCTCTGATATTCCAGAGTGATTTTATTAAATATATCACTATGGTTTCCTCTCTCAACTCATCCCAAATTCTCTCCACACCATCCCCCTCTGACCCAAATCCATACCCTTTATTCTTTCTCTTTAATTCTAAAGCAAGAACCTAAAAGAATAACAAAATAAAAGCAGACAATAAGAAAAGAAAACCAAATAAACAAACAGAAGAAAAGAACCAAAGAAAAAGCACAAAGAACTCATGAGACACAAAGACACACACTTTTACATACAGAGAAAACCTATACAAATGTAGAATTGGATAAATGAATAAAGAAATTTGATGTGGGAATGCATTTATATATGCTGTGAATCTCAATCTTTAAATAAAGGAGCTGTTTTGGGTCATGACAGGCACCATAGAAGAAGTAGGAGGAGAAATCAGAGCATAGGTAAGAGAAACAGGGCGGAGTCAGAGGCAGACCGAGCTGAAGCCGCCCAAGGAGCAACATGTAGACTCTCAGGTGAGCCACGGGCCACGTGGCCGACAGATTAATAGAAATGGATTGATTTAAGATGTAAGAGAAAGCTATCAATGTGACTGAGCCATAGGCCAAACAGCATGAACTTAATATAAGCGTCTGAGTCATTTCTGGGGGCCTTAGCAGCAGGGGGCGGCAGCGGGCTACAAAGAGGTCTCGGGCGGCAAGTCTGTGGGTCTAGATCTCTGGCTGCCCGGGACCTAGAAACCCTACTACTACTACAGAAATTGTGCTACCTTTATACATAGACTAATTCTCAGTTGTTTAAAAAAATGGAATTGTGAAACAACAGGTAAATGGATGGAATGAGAAAACAATGATCTCGAGTCCGGTATCCCAGATTGTCAAAAGGCAAATGTGGTGTGTATTCAATAGATGTGGATGTTAGTTTCTGAGAATTCAGTGAGCAGACTAAGATCCAGATAGCCGTAGAAGTTAGCTATAGAGTGAGGGACCAGGAGAGGGCAGGAATAGAATAGATAGTTACAGATCACCTAAAGCAGGGTGGGGAGACCTGGAAAAAGACAATCACCATGGAGGGGTAGGGAAGAGGTAGATAGGGGAGCAAACACTGGATGGGGCAGCAACTAAAACGGAGGAGCATTTGAGTGGCCATTTGGAAATTAATACAGTAGTATCTTCTTAAAATATATACGCATATGAAAGAAAGTGAACACAAGCACCAAGTAATGGGGAGACAAAGCCATAATTAGACATCTCTCATCATCAAATAAAATCCCAAGTTCTGGAATTCTGGTTAAATGGGCCTCAAAGAAACCCCCAAATATTGCCAAGGCTATAATTTTCTCTCCATACCTGGATAGTAAAGTACTATTGCTGAAGACAATACCTACGTATCTCACTGAACATGGAAAAGATGAACCGGTGCCTAACTGTTGCATAAGCTCCAATTAACATGTGATGGAAACCCAGAGTCAGATATTGGGAAAAAACTGGAATATTAGAGAAACATATGATAGTTCATTTTTACCCAGCCAAAACTTCTCTGGCTAAAAAGTCAAGTGCTGTCTTCAAGGGTCCTCAGACTTTCTGCAGAATAAATGAATGTCTGCCTTCTCCTGCCTTATATGTCTTCCCCGCTGGTTCATAATCAAGATGTGGGCTACTTACAGCTTGACTGTTAGGCCTTGAACTCAAAGAAACACAGAAAGATCTCTGTCTCTGGAGTTATGGGATTAAAGGCGCGAGTCACCACTCTCTGACGCTCATGCTTTAGTGCAGAGAGTAAGAGACTTTAGAATGAGATGTCTCCCTCAAGTTCCTCCCCTTGGGGCTCAATGAACTTACCTCAGAAGAGGAGGCAGAAAGATGGTAAGAACCAAGGGAAATGGAGGGAGACCGAGGAAACAAGGCCTTCTAGACACAGCAGGACTGATACATATAGAAACATAGAGAGAGAGACTGCAGCAGCATCCACAGGACCTGATAGGTATAAGCCCAGATGGGGAGGGGTCCTCAAGTGCTAGAAGGGGAAGTAGACCCAAGCCTTCATCTTTAACCCAGGTGCTATCTCTAAGCATCAAGTGCTCACAAAGGAAAAACAACTTTTCTCATGGAGTCTCCCTGTGTATACAAACCCCTCTTAAGAGCAGGCTTGATGCTCAGCAGTAGATGACCACCACAAAACTAACTTACTGGCATTTTTGGAGGTTCTTTGTGGCATAATGCTTTGTCAGGGTTTTTGTTTTTTCCTTTCAGATCTTTCTTATGGTATATGGTTTTCGGTTTTGCATTTTTATGGGATTTCTGTACGTGCAAGTGTGTATGTCTATGTATATGTGGTTTTTGTGCTTTTCTTTTGGCTTTTTCTTCTGTTTGTTTTGCCCTATTCTGGCTTATTTTTACTTTGTTTTATTATTATATTTTAGATTCCATTAATTTTCTAATGTGAGAAAGGTAGGGTGTGGATATGGGTCAGTGAAGATATGAGCGGATCTGGGAGGAGGTGGGGGAGGGAAAACTGTAATCAGAATATAGTGAATGAAACTGTTTCCAGTGAAAGAGAAAGAAATTGATCACTAAAAGAAAGAAAGAAAAAGGAAAGAAGACACAAGATAGATAGATAGATAGATAGATAGATAGATAGATAGATAGACAGACAGATAGACAGATAGAGAGATAGATATTGAATGTATTGAATATAAGAAGGCAGTTCATGCCATGCTGTGGGAGACAGCATAAACTAATTACTTGTCATATGTGGGAGATTATATTGCTACATTGTAAATAATTGTCTCACCCAGTGGTTTAATAAAAAGCACTGATTGGCCAAAGACAGGCAGGAAGTGTGGGCAGGGCTACCAGACTAAGAAAACTCTGAGAACAGGAAGCACAGAGCAGAATGCCAGAGAGAAGCCAGAAGAAGCAGAGGACAACTATGTTGCTCTAAGAAAAGGTACTGAGCCGCATGGCTGAACAGGATAAGAGTCATGGGTTAGATTAAATGTAAAGAACTAGCAAGTTATATGCCTGGGCCTTAGGCCGATCAATCTAAAACTATTGAAAGTATCTGTGTGTCTTTGGGCCTAAATCTTGAGACTAGGCCCAAAAGTCCAGGCCAGAAACCTCATACTATTAATGGCAGCCCATCATGGGTGATATATATGATATACACCCACATAAAACTGGAGAAAGCTTAAAAAATGGTCTAGAGCACAAAGCAGCTTCTGAGTTGTATCTCCCACATGAGCCATGGTACAAAGAGGAAGCACGTGGGCTTGAGCTACAATGGCGGGCTTTTGGAGTGCAGCTTAATGTGTAAAATGGCTTGTTATTGAAGTATCACAGGATGCTCAATATAAGCAAAAAGTTATAAATGATGTGTTTAAGGTTTCTGTTCATAAGGACAAAAGGGGAGCAGAATCAAAGATGGCTTTCTAGTGGCAGTGATTTCTTGGATCAGCTCTGTTTGCTGGAGGCAAACTGAGGCTTGGCTTTTTGAAGAGAAGCTTCCTGATTAAGCCTTAGAGGCAAAACACTTTTGAGTTTTTTACTTGTGAGTTTATTAATAGACCCTGTTGCCTAATACTTAAATGGAGTTAATGACAGCAGATGGCAAAGCTTGACTTGGTGATTATATGGAACCTAAAATTCCCCAGAGTACCTGGGCTAAAAAGATAAATTCTATGAAGTTAGACTAAGAGCTTGGCAGAGCCAGCCACCCATCCTACCAACCTTGAACCTTGGCAGATTAAAGGTATAGTCAGAAACAGAAAGAAATAGAAGAATCTTGGTGGAGTCAATCACCCTAGCCAAACAAAGTGTGGTCAGAGACAGAAAAAAAGTTAAGAAATAAATATACAGTAAAGACAGTTTTTTTTAAAAGTCTAAGTGGTTTAGAGTGTGTTATACATGGGCTTAGAGAGAGAAAAGAAAAGGCAGAGAAAGCCCTTAAAAAAGAAATAGAGTAAAATAAATAAATAAATAAAAAATAAGCCACATAAAGATGGAAAATACAAAGAATGTCTGGACACTGTATACTATTGTCTTATCTTTAAGCTTCTTTACTGAAAATGACTTAGTAAAAGCTGCTAAAAGACAGTTGATTATAAATGCTGTTGGATTAATTCCACCTGTATATTTTGTAAATGTGTTTACCTTAACATTGAAATGCAAAGATATGCTACTTTGGAGAAGAGATTTTCCTTTTATTTTCACAGAAAATGAGAGGATGTGGATTTATTCCTGGATAAAGAGCATAAAGTTTGATAGAGGAAGACCCCTGAAAAATCTCCAGTGGAAATGGATGGCCCAGATGATTCAGCTTTTCTGAGCATCTCTGTTGAAGTTTCCAGAGCTCTGTATTCAGAACAATTTCAAGGAGACTGGCTGAGATGACCCAGCCTTACAGACTACTAAAGACTTGTGCATAATCCTACATTTTTCTTTGAATTACCATGAGATTGCCAACACCCCCATTCAACAGGATGTAGCCTAGAAAATGACACCCACGTTCCCAAAACATGGATTATGTATATTCGTGTTTATTTACAGTGTTGTTTATAAGTTGTTATAGATAAGGGGGTGGGGCCAAGAGTGTTAGATTTGGAGTTCTTTTTGTTTTAAAAGAGAAAAGGGGATATGTGGGAGATTATGTTGTTACATTGTAAATAATTGTCCCACCCAGTGGTTTAATAAAAAGCGCTGATTGGCCAAAGGCAGACAGGAAGTGTGGGTGGGAATGCCAGACTAGGAAAACTCTGAGAACAGGAAGCACAGGGCAGAATGCCAGAGAGAAGCCAGAAGAAGCAGAGGACAACTATGCTTCTGTGAGAAAAGGTACCAAGCCACATGGCTGAAGAGGATAAATCATGGGTTAAATTAAGGGTAAAGAGTTAGCAAGCCTTAGGCCAATCAGCCTAAAACTATCATATGCGCCTGTGTGTCTCTGTGGGTCTGCGGGTCTGTGGGCCTAAACCTGGAGGCAAGGCCCAAATGTCCATGCCAGAAACCTATTACTACAGTCATGCACTATAGGATACAACACTGCTATTACAGTATATGGCTACATATTTAATAATGCTGGCAGAGGTCTGTAAACTGCCAGTGAGGCTTCAGAACCACAATTAGACTTTGTAAATTATTCTTCATAGAAACAAAATCTAGGAATAAATTTTGAATTAAAAGAGTTTAAAAAAAACCATGAGGGATCCTGGAAAGTCTTGTCATTATGGCCAGGATGAGGAAAACAACGAAAGGTGCAGGACATGTTAGCCAGCTTGATTGTGGCTATCATGTGACTAAGTAGAGGAATTTCAAGTAATCATAGTGTATGCCCTAAATATGTACTGTTTTGTTCTATCTAAATAAAGTCGGAAAATGAGTTTAGATTTAAAATAGGGAAAGACAAAATAATATTGTAATGCAGTTTCTTGGTCCCGGGTGGCCAGAGGCCCAGACCAACAGACCTGCCGCGCCAGACCCCTTAGCTACCTTCAGCTGCTCAGGCCTCCAGGAATGACTCAGATGCTTATATTAACTTTATGTTGTTTGGCCTATGGCTCAGGCACATTGTTAGCTAGCTCTTATATTTTAAATCAACCCATTTCTATTAATCTGTCTGCCACATGGCCTGTGGCTCACCTGTGTTCCTTATATGTAGCTCCTTGTCCGGCTTGCTCGATCTGCTGGACTCTACCTGCTTCTACTACCTATCTTTTGATTTCTCCTCCTACTTCTTCTATCGTGCCTGTCATGGCCCAAAATGGCTCCTTTATTTAAAGATTGATATTCACAGCATACAGAAAGGCATTCCCACATCACTTCCCCCTTTCTGTCTAATCAATAAGGAAGGTTTCATTTTAACATAGCAAACTTACATATAACAAAATAGCCATCAAGCAAGAATTACAGTTATAATATCTAGTCTATTTGTATTTAGCAAAATTAAAGAAAATACTCTTGTCATCTATTTTATCTTTATAAATATAAAGTTTTATATCCAATATATTTTTTAAATGACTAAGAAAAACTGTACCTATGACTATCTAATCTTCAACTACATCAAAGACCACAGAAAGATATATTTATCCAAGTAAACCAGAAGTGCAAGCAACTTTTAAAATCTAGAAAGTACAGAGATGATGCCTATCTGCCTGGGCAGTCACTGAAAGTTTCTTTATAAAGTTGGGGCATCCATCTTCAGCCTACAGGCCCAGAGTCTCTTTTCATTTTAGTGAGGCAGGAAATTTGCTCTATTTTGGTATAGTTCATCAATCACTTTGTCTCGAGTCATGAAGAATGTCTTACAGTTTTTTCTGCAAAGCAGGAACCTGAAGGACCATCTCGGCTTCTTCTGTCAAAGTTCAGAGGTCACCTTCCTATGGAACCTGCATGTCCACTTTTAACAGTATACTGTCAAGCAGTTAATATAAGAACAAGTTCATGTCTATTGGCTAACTATTGCCACAAAGGAAGTAGACTCCATATGGAGTTTCTTCAATGCCCACTTTTGTCTTGAAGTAGATTGGTGCTGCCAGGAGCAGACCTGTCTCATTGTCCAGAAAAGTCTAAGTTCTTAAAACATTTTAAATGCCATATTCTGTAGGTCTTAGAAGTATTTGAAGATTACCTATCTAATTGAAATATATCTTTGTAGACCTAAAAAATCTAACTAACATGCATTTCTTAATTATACATTACAATTTTAAATCAGTTACATAAACATCATATCTTAAACAAGAGTAGAAAAATACATATTGCATAAGAGAATTGACCTTAAATTTGTATCAATAAACCAAAATCTATACCAATGTAAAACATTTTGAGATTAACAGCTGATTTTTTGATCTAAGTAAATTTAATCATCGAATTTTTTTAAAAAATCATTTATATACCATATCTACTTTTTTTTAAAGAAAGAGATTGACTATGACTATTAACCATTTATAATGAAAACAAACACTTATAAATGATATTTTGGGAATTTGGGCGTACTTTTCCATTACTACTTCCTGTTGATTATGGGAGGTTAAAAATCTCATGAGTTAGACAGGATCATACTCTGTAGTCTTGAAGTTGATGTGGCCATCTCTTCCTATCAGAGATTTTTTTTCAGGGGGTCTTGGTTGATGAAACCATATTTGTCTGGAAGCAATCCACAGGTTCTCATCTTCTGTGGAAACAAAAGCAGAACTCTTCCAAAGCAATAAATCCTCAGACACAAATTTCAAAATCAAAATACCTATAAAATATATAATCTTGTTTAACTTAGTAGCCTTTGTATTTGCAATCCATTGTCTTTCTTCAGTTAGCTCATTAACAGTTAAAAAATTAAAAGGAAACACAGTAACAGCCAAAATCCAGATTTTGTGTCAATTTTCTATCTTTACATGGCTTATTATATTTTTATTACTCTATTTCTCTTTTTAGAGTCTTTCTCTACCTTCTCTCTTTTCTCTCTGAAGACTATGTACCTTTTACACACATTGTAACCCATTTACAGGTTTTTTTTCAATCTGAATCTGTTTCATTGTGAATCTTTAATCATTTTTTAACTAGAACTTTTTAAAATTCTCTCACTCTCTTGCCACATAGTTTTTGCAAATACAGCTGAATCAGTAAGTTCTCTTAACGGGACCGCGTCTCTGTTCATGGGCAGCAAACAGAGCACACCTAAGAAAATGCTGTTACTAAGAAACTGTCTTTGTTTCTTTTTTGTTCAAAATAAACAGAAATCTAAAATAAATCCATGCTACTGAGTCTTCTGTGAGATTTCAGGAAGCAGCCTGATTGTAGCTTACACACTTGCTGCCAGTTCACCTGTACCATTTTGAATGTGACCTGAAAGCCAAGCTTTCTTTGTACAATGACTTGCTTTGTATACACAATTTGGAAGCTGCCTTGGCTTTCTGTGAACTAGAACCCCTTCTAATCTTTCTCAGGCTTTAAGTGAATAATCGACCCATGTTGGATGCCATCTGTTGCAGTGCGGTTTCTTGGACCCTGGCGGACAGAGGCCCAGACCCACAGACCTGCCGCGCCAGACCCCTTAGCCACCCGCCACTGCTCAGGCCCCTAGGAATGACTCAGATGCTTATATTAACTTTATAATGTTTGGCCTATGTCTCAGGCACATTGTTAGCTAGCTCTTACATCTTAAATCAACCCATTTCTATTAATCTGTCTACCACATGGCCTGTGGCTCACCTGTGTTCCTTACATGTTGCTCCTTTGGGCTTCAGCTCCATCTGCCTCACTCCACCCTGCTTCTCCTACCTATCTTTTGATTTCTCCTTCTATTTCTTCTATGGTGCCTGTCATGGCCCAAAACAGCTCCTTTATTTAAAGATTGATATTCACAGCATACAGAAAGGCATTCCCACATCAAAATAATTATAAACTCTTCAGAGTGTCAGGTCGATGAGGCTCTTGTCTAAATCTTGGACCACTTCAAAATAAAAATAATGACAATCAGAAATTTAAATTCATTGGCTAAAACAAGAAAGCAGGAGTCTAATCTGCAGATAATAACAGAGCTGAGGGAAACTACCATCTATTTGTAATGTGACCAACTAATAAATACGGAGCAGCATTTCAGCTAGAGTATTGTTGCTGTACAGCCAGCTGCAAGAATTGCTATTGCTGCTCTTGCATAAAACTAAAGTAGTTAAGTGCTCTCAAATAATTTCCCCAAAGAACAGTTAACATTTAAAAGAATAAAAGGAATAGCTTTATAGTGGAGAAAGCTGGCAGACTGCAGTTTAATGCAAAGATCAATATGATCTAACAGGATATCTTTACCAGTATGTACCACTAATAAAGCAGCGATGTTTAAAAATACATAATTTGCATTTGACCAAGAGGAAGCATAGACAGACAAGAGTCTCAGGTATACTTTATTAAAACTTGTACCTCAAAAGTGTAATGATGCTGTGGAATATCAAGAAAGACCAGAGAATTCCTCAAATCAAAAACAGGAACAGTAACTAGAAAATGTGATGTTCTAATTGGAGTCTTGGATTCAAAGTGAAAATACTGTTTAAGAAGTTATTGGTAAAATTAGATTGAATTGTGCATTGGAAAATATGAACTATTTTCATGATATCTCACAGGTTCTTTGTAAACTTGTGAATAGTTTAGAGAAAATAGTGTTTTATATAAATCACATATGAGCATTTATTTATCTACATGAATATGAATTGACTCAAATGATATTAAACTTATAAGCTTAAAATTATGAACATTAATTTGAACTGAATTTCATCCTTAAAAGAAAGGTCTGATTACTGCTTGAGTGCAAGCCAAACCAATGGGAGAAGTCTACCAGTTGGACTTCCAGGCTCCCTGGACTCTTCCCCCCAAGACCTACTCCACTGCTCAAGCCTTCCCACCTCTACATGCTCTCTATGGTCAGACCTTCCCCTAACTCCAGCCAACTTTATTGGCTTAGGTATAGTTCGCACCAGTAGGGAGAACAGATGAGTGACCTACTTGCCAGCCCAGGGGCCCGATTCCCCAGATTTTGATCCCCTTGGCTCCTCACTTCCAACTTTATCAGCTACCCTGCTGCTGGGCCCCAGCCACAACTCTGGAGGAATCCCACTGCTCAGGAATTGACCACACCAATCTGAGGAGCAGACTTCAGTGGCCCAGGAGCACACCACACCTGGCAGGTTCAGACCAGAAAAACAGGCCATACTAGTCAGAGAACAAAGATTCTCTGCTGTACCAAAGTCCAAGCTAATTACTAGAAGGCCAGCTTCCACTTGGACAGAGACTCCCTAGATCAAAGGGCACAGTGACTGTTAGAAATCCAGGTCACAAACACTAGAATGTCAAAGATGAATCAGAAACCAAAAACAAAACACCCAACCAACAAAGACAAGATCAGAAATTGGGACCTAGACCTATAATCATCCAAACCCAGATGCCTAAATGCCAGTTTAAGAAGATAATGAACAACAACCAGGACAATATGGAAAAACCAGACCCCATAAATCCTACTATAGCAAGACCTGCATATTCTAACACAACTGAGGCACAAGAAAAATGGCCTTACAAACAACTCTATGAATATGGTAGAGGTTCTTAAGGAGGAAGTGAAAAACTCTTAAAGAAATTGAGGAAAAGACATCAACAAAAAACTAGAGAAAATTAATAAATCCTTAAAGAATGCCAATAAAACCAGAGAAAGGGGGAGGGGGAGAGGGGAAGAGGGGGAGAGGGGAAGAGGGGGAGAGGGGAAGACGGAGAGAGGGGAAGAGGGGGAGAGGGGAAGAGGGGAAGAGGGGAAGAGGGGAAGAGGGGGAGAGGGGGAGAGGGGGAGAGGGGAACAGGGGGAGAGGGGGAGAGGGGGAGAAGGGGAGAGGGGAAGAGGGGAAGAGGGGAAGAGGGGAAGAGGGGAAGAGGGGAAGAGGGGAAGAGGGGGAGAGGGGAAGAGGGAGAGAGGGGGAGGGGGAGAAGGGGAGAGGGGGAGGGGGGAGAGGGGGAGAGGAGGGGGGAGAGGGGAAGAGGGGAAGAGGGGAAGAGGGGGAGACCACAAACAACAACAACAAAACAGGTGAAGGAAACTATTCAAGACTTGAACATTGAAATAAAAGCAATTAAGAAAAAACAGAGGGAATTCTGGAAATAGAAAATTAGGGTAAATGAACAATAAGTACAGATTAAAACATCACCAAAAGAATAGAAGAAATAAAAAAAGAGTTTCAGGCTTAGAAGGCACAATAGAAGTAATATAAAATGTTAAGATATAAAGACCCTAATATAAAATGTCCAGGAAATCTGTGACACCATGAAAAGACTAAACCTAAGAATAGGAATAGAAGAAAGAAAAGAATCCCAAATTTGAAACCCAAAGAATATATTTAACAAAATCATGGAAGAAAAATTTCCTAACTTAATGAAGGACATGCTATGAATGTACAAGAAGCTTACAGAACAACAAATAGATTAGATCAGAACAGCAAATACCCTCACTTCATAATCAAAACACTAAACCTACAGAACAAAGAAAGAATAATAAAAGCTGCAGGAGAAAAAGGCCAAGGAGCACATAAAGGCGGACCTGTTAGAATCATAGCCAACTTCTCAACAGAGACTCTCAAGGCAAAAGGGCTTGGATAGATGTCTCAGACTCTAAGGGCACACAGATGTCAACCCAGGCTAATATACTCCAAAACTTTTAACCATCATAGATGAAAAAACAAGATACTTCATGAGAAAGTCAACTTAAAAAACATCTATTCACAAAACATCTTCCAACCATATAGAAGGTACTAGAATGAAAGCTCCAACTCAAGAAAGTTAACTAGGCCTATGAAAACACAGGCAATAGATAATCTCACCGCAGAAAAATACCAAAAAATGGACACACATGCATACACGTGCGCGCGCACACACACACACACACACACACACACACACACACACACACACACACACACACTCAACAATAACAACGGCAAAATAAAAGGAATTGATAATTATTGGTCATTAATATCTCTCAGTATTAATGGACTCAATTAGCCAAAAAGACACACACAAACAGGATAGATATAAAAATAGAATCCATTCTTCTGCTGCATCTGAGAAACACACCTCAACATCAGAGACATTATCCTAAGAGAAAGGATTGGAGAAAGATTTTCCGATCAAATGGATGTAAGAACAAGCTGATATTGTTATTCTAAGATGTAACAAAACAGACTTCAAGCCAAAATTAATCAAAAAAGTTGAAGAAGGATATTTCATACTCATCAAAAGAAAAATCAACCAAGATGATGTCTCAGTTTTGAACATCTATACATACTCCCAAAACAATGGCACCCATATTCGTAAAAGAAACATTACTAAAGATTAAATCACACATTCTCTAATTAGACTACATAGTCACAAAGCAAGTCTCAACAGATATAAAGAGATTGAAATAAACCCCTGTATATATTATCACACCACCCTAGATTAAAGCTGGATATCAACAACATAACAACAGAAACAAAAACAAAAACAAACTCATGAAACTGGACAGCTCTTTACTGAACTACTACTCAGTCAAGGAAGAAATGAAAGACTTCTAGAATTCAGTGTAAATGAATGGACAACATATTCAAATTGATGGAACACCATGAAAGCAGTGCTAAAAGGAAAGTTCATAGCACTAAGTGCCTGCATAAAGAATTTGGAGAAATGCTCTAGAACAAAATCAAACAAACTCACCAAGGAGAAGTAGATAGCAGGAAATAATCAAACTTGGGGCTGAAATAAATAAAATAGAAGCAAAGAGAACAATACAAAGAATCGATGAAACAGAGATGGTTCTTTGAGAAAATCAAACTAGACAAACCCTTATCCAAACTAAACTTATAGGAGACAGAGAATATCCAAATTAACAAAATCAAAAATGATAGGGGACATAATAACAGACACTGTGGAAATGCAGAGAATTATTAGGCCAGACATCAAAACCTATGCTCCACAAAATTGAAAAATCTAAAACAAATGGGAAAGGTCTTCTTTTTTAAGTAACATAATTTTTATTGAATTTTTTAGGGGTGATTTTACATTATGTATCCCAAAGTATCAACTCCCATATCTAACTATCAATTTTCAGCATTCTCCCAAAAGAAAACCCAAAGTAAATTAATTAAAAAGACAAAAAAAAAAAAAACCCACCTCACTCCTCCATTGTTTCCACCTCTTCAACGCCCCTTCATTCACCCTGTGGCACTAGGAGCTGTGGTATGTCACACAGTGTATCCGTTCACCCAGTCAGCCCCATCCACAAATATTCATTACAATGAGACATTTGTCTGATTCAAGGCCTCTGGCTTCTAACATACCATCATCACTGGACCTTTATTAAAATTCTTTTCTGATATCCAGCTGTTGTCCCAAGTCATAGAGTCTTTTACAAGCTCCAGAATGTCATGGATGGGGTAGATGTTAGGGTGGGCAACCCATATGTGGTGGTTTAAAGAGATTGGGCCCCCAAAAGAGTGCCACTATTAGGTAATGTGGCCTTGTTGAAGGAGATATGTCACTGTAGGGGTGGACTTTGGTGTCTCTTTTGTTCAAACTTCACTCAGTATTGCATTTAGTTTACTTTCTATTGCCTTCTGATCGGGATATGACAAGCACCATGTCTCCCTGCTTGCTACCATGCTCCCTGCCATAATGACAACCTCTGAAAGTTAAGTAAGCTACCTTAGTTAAATGTTTTTCTTCCAAGAGTTTCAATGATCATAGTGTCTCTTCACAGCAGTAGAAACCTATGGGAGATTGTGTTGTTTCATTGTAAATAATTATCCCACCCACTGGTTTAATAAAAAGCTCTGATTGGCCAAAGGCAGGCAGGAAGTGTGAGCGGGGCTACCAGACTAAGAAAAAAACTCTGAGAACAGGAAGCATAGAGCAGAATGCCAGAGAAAAGCCAGAAGAAGCAGAGGACAACTATGCTGCTCTAAGAAAAGGTACCAAGCTGCATGGCTGAACAGGATGAATCATGGGTTAGATGAAGGGTAGAGAGATAGCAGGTTATATACCTGGGCCTTAGTCCAAACAACCTAAAACTATCGTACACATCTGTGTATCTCTGTGGGACTGTGGGACTGCGGGTTTGTGCGTCTGTGGGTCCTAAACCTTGAGGTTAGGCCTGAAAGTCCGGGCCTGAAAGTCCGGGCCAGGAACCTCCTACAACAGAAATCCTAAGACACAAAGGCCCAGAATGTGGACCTAGATGGTTGGCAAATGGATCAGTCTAGGACTATAGGACCATACCTGTTAGGGGAGAAGAGGAATCAACTTTCCAATGTCTATGCCATAAGGGATAACTCTCTCAGTCTGATGGTGAACAATAGGACTCTCTCTCTCTCTTACAGGAGCCATTTCTCTCATAAGAGTCAAGACCATCTCTTCCAGGGTTAGTGAAAGATGGGAATGCCTCATCATGATCCTTGGATTCCAACATGCATGGTTCCTATGACCTCCTGTGGTAACCCTGGCTGCTGTAGGGCATGGTCCCAGATATGGCCTTCAGCAATAGCTCAGGGCCAGAGAATACACAGAGCACTCAAATTGGCATGGCCCTGGTGGTAGCACAGTGCTCAAATGCCAACATGGTCACAGGTTGAAGTCTAAATCCCAGGGCATCCATATAGCCTTTGTTGGGAATAAGGACCATGAGCATCAGCACAAGTCCTGGCTGTGGTAGGACAATGGACTCAGACATGGTCCTCTGAAGTATCTAGAGTCCAGATTTCATCATGACCCCAGATGTCAGTTAAGGTTACTTGGATCAGCATGGCCTCAGTGGAAGCATGGCCCTCAGACACCAACATGGCCGCAGGTAGCAGCCTAGACCTCTGACATCAACAGTCTTTAATGGTAACAGGAATCACAGACATCAATACAAACCCTGGCTCTGAGTAGGACCACAGACCCAGACATGGCCCTCAGCTGCAGCTTGGGCCCAGACATCTCTATTTTACCTTGTGGAAAAACACAGCCACACAGATCTGCATGGCTCTGGCTGCACCATGAACCTTAAACACCAACATGGCCTCCCCCAGGTGACAATTCAGAAACCAGGTATCTGCACAGCTTTCAGTGGTAACAACAGTGATGAAAATCAACACTGGCACTACCTGTAGTAGGGCTATGATCTTAGACATAGAAGCCTGGCTCCAAGGAGCAGCTCAGAAAATTTCTTGATAGAGTTCACTTATCAAAATTAAATGGACCTAAGGAAATAGAAGCAGTCACAAAAAGTCTCTCAACCAAAATATAATCCCAGGACCAGATAATTTTAAAGCAAAATTGTTGCAGATATTCAAAGAAGTAATATCAGTACTCCTCAAATTATTCCACAAAGTAGAAATAAAATTTACATTACAAAATTCTCTTTATGAGGCTACAATTACCCTGATATACAAACCACAAAAGGCTTAACAATCAGAGAGAAATACAGACCAGTTTCTCTCATGAACATTGATGTAAATTCACAAGCTGAATTTAAGAGCACATCAAATAGGCTATCCATGATGACTAGGTGGGCTTCATTCAAGAGATACTTAGATGGTTTAACATATAAAAACATGTCAATATAATTCACCATATAAATAAACTGATAGAGGAAAACAACCACTTGATTATCTCATTAGATGCCAAAAAGCCTTTGACAAAATCTAACACTTTTTTACAATAAAGGTCTTGGAGAAATCAGGGATGTAAAGCACATACCTAAACATAATGTGATCAATATTTATATATAGCAAGCTAATAGCCAACATAAAGTTAAATGGAGAAAAGCTCAAAGGAATTTGGCTAAAATTAAGAACAACAAGGCTGTCCACTTTCTATATATGGATTCAATATAGTATTCAAATTTGTAGATAGAGCAACTAGACAATAGAAGCATATCAAGGGGCTAAAAATTAGAAAGCAGTCAAAGTATCATAATTCACAGGTGATATGATAGTATACATAACGGACCCCCAAGATTCTACCAGGGAACTCCTACAGCCAAAATTACCTTTAGCAAAATGGCTGGACATAAGATTAATTAAAAAGAATCAGCACTCCTCTATATCCAAATGGTAATCAGGCTGAAAAGGAAATCAGAAATCAGAATTAACATCCTTTACAGTAGTCACAAATAATATAAAAACATCTTAGTGTAACTCTAACAAAGCAAGTGAAAGACCTGCATGACAATAGCTTCAAGTCTTTGAAGAAAAGGATTGGAAAAGATATCAAAAGATAGAAAGATTTCCCACATTCATTTATCAGTAACACTAAAATAGTAAAAATGCTTGTCTTACCAAAAGCAATCTACAGATTCAATGAAATCCTTATTAAATTCCCTACACAATTCTTTACAAACCTTGAAAGAACAACAATCAGCTTTCTTAAAAAAAATAACTAGGATAGCTAAAACAACCCTGTACAATAAAAGAAAAAAAAAAAAAAAACTTTGGGGGGAAATCATCATCTATCATTTTTACTCCACTATAAAACTATAGTAATAAAAATCACATGGTATTTGCATAAAAAAGAGAGGTTTATCAATGGAATCAAATAAAATACCCAGATGTAAAGCCACACACTTATGGACACCTAATTTTTCAACAAAGAAACTGAAATTATACAATGGAGAAAAGAAAGCATCTTCAATAAATGATGCTGGTCTAACTGGATTTCTACAGGTAGAAGAATGCAAACAGATGCATGTCAATTATCATTCATAAAATTAAAGTCCACGTGAATAAATGACCTCAACATAAATTCAGATGTGCTGGACTTAATAGAAAAGAAAATGGGGAGAAGTCTTGAATTCACTGGCACAGGAGAGAACTTTCTGAATAAAACATCAATAGTATAGGCATTAAGATAAACAATAAATAATTGGGACCTCATAAAAGTAAAAAGCTTCAGTAAGGCAAAAGACACACTCAATGAGACAAAAAGGCAATCTACAGAATGAGAAAAAATCTTCACCAACCCCATATGTGATACATGGCTGATCTCCAAATTAAATAAAGAATTCAAGAAACTAGACATCAACAAACTAAATAATCCAATTAAAAAATGGGGGTAAAGTCCTAAACAGAATTCTCAACAGAAGAATTTAAAATGGCTGAGAAACGCTTAAAGAAATGTTCATCATTCTTAGCTATTAAGGAAATGGAAATTAAAATGACTCTGAGATTCCAGATTAGGACTGTCAGATTGGTTAAGATCAAAAACATAAGTGACAGCTCATGATAGGGAAGATGTTAAGCAAGGGAAATACTCCTTAATTGGTGATGGGAGTCTAAACTTGTACTTGTACAGCCATTTTGGAAGTCGATATGATGGTTTCTCAGAAAGTTGATTTCTCTCTACCTCAAGACCCATTTATACCACTCTTGGGCATATACCCAAAAGATACTCAATCATACCACAAAGACACTTGCTCAACTATACTCATAGAAGCTTTATTTATAATAGCCAGAAACTGGAAGTAACCTAGATGTCCCTTTATGAAAGAATGAATAAGGAAAATGTGGTACATTTACACACTGATATATTACTCTGTTTTAAAAACAATGACATCATGAAGTTTGCAGGCAAATAGATGAAACTAGAAAAATATCATCCTGAGTAAGATAATTTATACACAGAAAGACAAACCTAGTAGGTGCTCACTTACATATAAATATTAGCTGTAAGTAAAGGATAACTATGCTGCAATCCACAGACCCAGAGAAGCTAGGTAACAACTATAGTTCAAAAGGAAGACACTCAGATCTCCCTAGAATAGAAGAAATTTAGTGAGGAGTGAACTTGGAACATTTGGTGGTGGAAACATGAGGGATCAGATGGAAAAGAAATGACTGGAAAGTAGCGAGCATTTAGGGGTCAGGTAGAATCCTGGTGCAAGGGAAACTTCCAATATTCTATAAGGACAACCCCAGCTAAGACTCTTAGCAACAGTAGATAGGAATCATGAACTGACCATCTTCTATGATCAGGCAAAACTTCTAGTAGAGGGATGGAGCACCAACCTTGTTACATAATCTTCTACCTATATTCTGTCCTTTCTATGGGAATCGTTGGCATAATGGTAGCTTGTAGACTGAGGAAATGTCCAGCCAATGACTGGCCCAGCCTGAGACCCATTCTATGAGAGTGAATTCACCCCTGAGTGCCAGGACCCAATGTCTGCACGTTCCAGAAACCCAAGATAAAATCAAACATGACTAGAAAAAGAATGTCAATGTAATGATGTCTGACAATATTCTGCTATACTTAAAGATTGGAGCCTAGCCCAATTGTTGTCAAAGAGACTTCATCCAGCAACTGATGGAAACAGATGCAGAGACACACTGCAAAACATTAGGCCCACCTAGGGTAATCTTGTGGAAAAGAGTGATGAAGATTTTAGGATCCAGAGGGGTCAAGGACACTGTAAGAAAACCCATAGAATCAATATCCTGGGCTCAAACAGGTTCACAAAGACTGAACCAACAATCAGGGACCCTGCATGTGAATGACCTAGGCCCTCTACATACATGTGACAGTTGTGTAGCTTGGTCTTCTTATGGGGCTCCTAATAGTGGGATCAGGAGCTGTCTATTCATTGTACTAGATTGCCTTGCCATTTTAATGGCAACAAAGGTGCTTAGTCTTTCTGAATCTTGATATGCCATGTTTCGTTGATATCCATGGAAGGCTTATCCTTTTCTGAACAGAGTTGGAGGAGAAGTGGGGGGTGGGCAGACAGGAGGTAGAGAGAATAGGAGAAGAGGAGGGAGGGAAACTATGATTGGGGTGTAAAATAGATAATTAAATGATCTTCTGATGTTTTCAGTAGAAGCCACAGTGAACTATCTTTATGACCTGTGGGAAAACAATGGTTTATTAAATGAAATACAATGCAGAGATGCTCACAGAGCCTTACCATAAGGTCAAGACACAGCCATTGGTAACTGTAATGTGTCCCAAATGCCCATATGATAACTCTACATTCTTAGCTTGATACACTAGTAAGGTGGTGTACCTTTGAGAAATAGAGCTAAGTGGGGGACGTTGTGTCCTTGAGGACTTACCCTTCCTGGGGTGAGTGAATCTCAGGTCACTTCCTTCTCTTTGTTTCATGTTAGCCATGGAGTGAGTTGATTGTTCCTCCCAATGCAGTCAGAAAAGAGCATGATCTGAGATCTCCAATACAGAGAGTCAAGATAAATTACTTCCATTTGACTCATTGCAGGCATTTGTCACAGTGATGCACGACTGAACAGCATATCAAGCAAATTGGTTGAAGGAAGGGGTTTGTCATGATTGCATTAAAGATGTGAAAAAAAAAATCACAGAAGTGGCCTGTGATTAAAGTACACACCTTTAATCTCTGCAACTCAGAACAGAGTAAAGCAGATCTCTGTGAATTCAAAACCTACTTGGTCTACATGGAAAGTTCTAAGCCAACTGTAACTACATAATGAGACCTCTTCTCAAAATTTCAAAAGAGCCACAAATGCAAAAGAATGTTTAAAGTGGGTAAAGACTTAGATGAATAATTTCATAGAAGAAAATATTCCAGTTTCTTGCATAAATCCAAAGAGCATTTGATGTAATTAAAACCACAGTAAAATATCAGAATGGCTGTAGGTTAAAAGGACACATTTCATCAGATTAACAGCTGACTCCTTCATGGAAAAGCAGAGGAGCCTGGTTCAATGGACTCCAAGTTCTAAGACCAATACTGTCAACTTACACACTATACCTGAAAAACTATCATAGTTAAAAGAGAAAGTAAACTTTTCCATATATAACAGGCTGAAAGAACTCATGTTTATTAAACCATCCTTTCAGAGAGTACTGGAAGCAATAAGCCAAGAGGCTATAGAAATGCGAAGCAAAGAAAAAGGAAATGAAGCTATAATCACTAATCAACAAAATAAGAGCACACATAATGATAAAATAAAACAATGACAGCAATAAATTCACATTTCAACAATAACTTTAAATATAAGTAGCCTCAATACCTCCATTAGTATGGGTTAATTTAATGGATTAAAAAACAAAATCCAGCCAGATGTGATGACACACACCTTTAACCCAACATTTGGGAGACAGAGGCCTGGGAATATCTCTGAGTTAAACGCCAGCCTGATCTATATAGCAAGTTCCAGGATAGCCAGAACTGAATAAAGACTCAATATAAGCAACAAGCTACATATAATTGATTTAAGGTTTCTGTTTATATTAAATAAACAAACAAACAAAAAAAGCAGAGTCAAAGATGACTTCTTAATAACATTTTCTTAGATCCACTCTGTTTGCTAGCAGCAAGCACATGCATGGGGCATTTAGAAAAAGGCTTCCTGTTTCAACTTTATCAACAAAAACTGTGGCCCTTAAGAGGCCCTGCTAGAAAGCACTTAAAATAAAATAGTCAAAATAATGCTTCATAGTCAACATTTTAAAAACTTTCCTAGCTAAAAAAATAAAACAATGATACACGATAAAACAGATTCAGAAAAAAAAATCTAAATAAGTTACAATATATGTAAAAAAAAAAGACTATATAAGCTAAAAATAACAAAGTCCCTAAATAATAAAATAATAAAAAAATAATAAGCCACATAAAGATAAAAAACAGACACAATGTCTAAATTATAGTTATTATTGTTTTTAATTTTTTAACTATTAATAAACAAACTACAAAAACCAATTAATCACAGTCTCCTAAGTTAAACAAACATATATACTTTAAAGGTATCTCAAATTTAAAATTTATGTATAAAAATATGTTGCTTTAAAAAAGAGATTCTACTTTTGTTTCCACAGAAGATAAAAACACAGATTGCTTACATGAAAATATACTTTCATCAACCAAGACCACCTAAAAATTCTCTAATAAAAATGATAGTCACATTAGCTTCAAGGTTACATACAGAATAAGATAATCCAGCCTCAAGACCCTCAAAAGATTGTCAGCACCCTTTAATCAACAACAAAAATAAGAAAAAGCTATGTCCAAATTTCTAAAATATTATATATAAATGTTTATTTTCATTATAAATAGTTAATAGTCATAGTCAATCTCTTTCTAAGAAGAAAAAGTAGATATGATATACAAATGATTTTAAAAAGACAAATTGTTAAACTTACTTTAATCCAAAAATCAGCTGTTACTATCAAAATATTTTACATTAGTATAGATTTTAGTTTATTAACACAAATTTAAGTTCAATTTTGTTATGCTATATATATTTTCTACTGTTGTTTAAAGTATTATGTTTATATAACTCATTTAAAATTATAATACATAATTAAAAATGCATATTAACACTCAATTGTGATAACCAAATTTATAGTCGTGTTAGCTAAAATTTTTATAGATGTATAAAGATATATTTCAGTTAGATAAATAATCTTCAAACACTTCACAATCCTACAAAATATGGCATTTAAAATACTTTAAAAACTTAGAGTTTTCTAGACAATGGGACAGGTCTGCTCTGAACAACATCAATCTACTTCAAAAAAATGATAAGCATTAAAAATGTTTCATATAAAATTTACTTTGTGGCAATATTAGCCACTAGACATAAAACTGTTCTTATATTGATTGCTTGACAATATACTATATAAACTAAACATACAAGACCCATAAAATAGTGACCTTTAAACTTTGACCAAAAAAAAAAAAAAAAAGCCTAGATAGTCATTCGGTTTCCTGCTTTGCAGAAAAAAAGCTGTCAGACATCCTTCAAGACATAAATAAAAAAGTACTGATAAATTAAAATTATGCCAAAATGGGCAGAGAAGTCCTTAAGATTTACTGCTTCACTAAAAGGTATGTCAGAGACTCTGTAGGTTAAAAATAGATGCCCCAACATTACATAAAACTTTGAGTGACTGTCCAGGCAGACAGGTGTCATCTCTGTCATTTCTAAAACTTAAAAGTTGCTTGCAGTTCCTGTTTACTTGAGTAATATTGTATCTTTCTGTAGTCTTTAATATAGTTAAAGATTAGATAGTTACAAGTATAGTTTTTCCTAGTTATTTAAAACATATATTAGATATAAAACTAAAGACTCACAAAATAAGGTAGATGATAAAATATTTTCTTTAACATTGTTAAATACAAATAGACTAGATATTATAATTATAATTCTTGCTTTATAGCTGTTTTAAATATATAATTTTACTATATTATATTAAAGTTAAAACCTTCCTTTTTAAATAGACAAAAAGGAAAAAATGATGTGGGAGTGTCTCTCTATATGCTGTAAATTAAAAAACAAACCTGTTTTGTCCTATATTGGGCACCTTAACAATAGGCATATTATCAGAGCATAGATAAGAGAAGGAGGGCAGAATCAGACAAAAATGTGATCTACCTGCCTACAAAGCAAGATAGAACAAAATAGGTAAGCCATGGTCCAAGTGGCAAGACAGATTAATAGAAATAGGTTAAATTAAAACAAAAGAGCTAACAATATGCCTGAGCCATAGGTCAAACAACATAAAATTAATATAAGCATCTGTATCATTTTGTGGAGCTTAGCAGGGGGTGGGCAGATCTGGGCAATAAGGCTAGGTAGTCTGAGAGTGAAAGTCTGTCGGTCTGGACCCCAGCAGGCCAGGCCAGAAACCTTATGTTACACCTTAGTAATTATAAAAATTCATGGAGATTCAACAGTTTCTTACTGAGTGATAAATGAGTCAAAAAGAAATAAGGAAAAATATCAATATATTTCTAGAACTAAATGAAGACACAGCAACACCTCTGGGACACACAAAAACAACAGTTCTATGAGGGAAATTTGTAGCTCTAAGTGCCTGCATTTTAAAAAATCAGAAAGAACACAAATAAAATGACTTCATGATGTGACTCGAGAGTTTGAAAAAACAAGAGCAAATAAACCCCAAATCTAGTAGAAAAAAATAAATAATAAAAATCAAAACTGAAATTAGTGAAATAGAAACAAGGAAAAACAATTGAAATCAACTAATCTAAGAGCCAATTAACTGAAAGATGGCCCAAATGATTGGAATCAGATATAAACAGAGGAACATAGCAAAATACACCATGGAAATTCAGATATTATAAGGAAATACTTTATAAACCTCTATTGCTTCAACTTGAAAATCTAAAAGAAATTAATTTCTAGCTTCAGCCTAACCCTCATAGTTCATCCCTAGAAGGGATAAACAACTTAAGCCAACTATAAGCTATAAGCAAATAAGGAGATCAAAACTAATAAAATGTCTGGCTACTAACAAAAAGCCCAGTTTCAGATACATCCACAGCAGAATTCTGCCCCGCTTTGTCTTTTGTATTTTCTTAGTTCTCTGATAATTGTATATAATGTATTTGATCATACTCACCCCCTCCCTTTGTTGCTCCCAGGTCCATTTCCCTTTCCCAACCTAACAGTGCCTGTTGTAGAATATTATTTCAAGGTAGGTTACTTTTGTTTATGTTGCATTTGTTTAACTTTGTAGAACTGTGATTCTTTGCCTGTCTAAAACACCTGATGCTCTTATAAAGAGTGAACAGCCAATAGCAAGGCAGGAAAAAGGACAGGCAGAGCTGGCAGGAGAGAAAAGAATTGGAAAGAGAAATCTGGGAGAAAAAGGAGGAACCAAAAGAAGGAGAGCGGGGTGATAGGAGCCACCACCCAGCCAGCCACACAGAGCAAGAGTAAGATACAGAGAGCAAGAAAAGGTACCAGAGGCAAAAGGTAGATAAGCTAATTTAAAATTAAGAAAAGCTGACAAGAACCCAAGCTATAGCTGGGCATTCAAAAGTATAAGTCTTTGTGTGTGATTTATTTGGGAGCAGGTTCCCCCCAAAAGCCAAAGAATAAAAACACCAATTACCTGTGCTCTCTTTCTTTGAAAACTATCAAGTCTAATTTGTGCTGCCCATATATTTTACTCTTGTATATGTGGCCTTCACTGAAGGGTAATCAACACACAGGGACCATATCCATGAAGAAAACATTCTCCTATTCCTAGTATCTGTTGATTATCAATAGCTTCTTACCTAGAGTTGGGACTTAAAGGACCATCTAGGTACAAGAGATCCCAAGACTAAGTTTTCAACACAAAGGAGATTTATTTGTCCTGGAGTGAAAAACAGCAGTGAATGAGACAGAGACAGGAGTAAGGATAAGGAAGAAGGCAATGGGAACAATGAAGAGAATAGGATATTTGCCCCAAAGGGAGAAAGGACTGCCTGTGAGTAGGGAAGAGACAGATATGGCTTATAGGCAAACTTCAGTTTATAATGGGAAAGGGGGGAACCCTGACTTGGTATGAGTTGGTCAATCATGTTATTTAGGGTAGCCCAAAGGGGACATTTGATTGCTGGACTTCAATGCTTTGATTATTGGACCTTGGTCTTCAGCCTCAGGGAGAGGGAGTGGCCAAATAAGGGAATGAGCCTTGGTGGCCAGCTTTAGGAATGTAATACAATGGTTTAGCAAGGGGGAAGGGTAATGCCTGCCAGTGCCATGTTTGCCATGCTTGGTCCTGCTAGAGTCCTCATTCCCATATTTTTGTTTTATTATTAGGTAAATGAGCATCCTTCTCTCTAGCCACTTCCTGCTGACATAGGGCATTGTTGTTAGGGACACAAGGAAGCTGGGATGTTCAAGGTCAGGAAGGGCAGGCTGTGTCAGTTCATGTTCAAGTTCTGTAGGATCATCTGTAGTCCGTGAGGCTGGGTTAGATTCCAAGGTAACAGCTGGGTCTGGCACTCTAGTTACTTGAGAAGTCTTTAATTAATTTTAAATCTATTAGCACTGATAGACTAGGGAGAGAGATAAAGTTAAGGAATTTAGGAAAAGTTTTTATCTTGGGAGTATAATTGAAACTTTTAGGTTTATGGTCTTGGTAGTTGGGAAGAGGAGCCATAAGACCAGAGAAAGGGGGAGAGCTCCAACTCTTGGGAACAGGCAATAGACAGGAAAATTAGGCTGTTATTTGGCAGGAGTACTGACTTGGACTCTTTTTAAAAATTCTTTAGAGGACTCAGGAAAACTTAGATTGCCTATACAAGATTAATTGGGGAAAACTGTAATCTGAAAGCAGTCTGGTTGTGTTGGGGAGAATGCAATTTGAGAACTTTTGGTTACATCAGAATATTCTTTCCTGAGGTGTCCAGGTATGTTCAAAAATTGAATTATTTTAGAAACATTGATGATTGGGAAGATCTTGGCACATGGTAAAGGGGATGCACTGTAACATGTTTTGGGATTTTGGAAAGTGAGAGAATATATACATGAAGGCTGAGGAAAGTCAAAGGAGTAACTTAGAAGCGTCTTAGGCAGCTGTTGCCAGGGTAGAAGGTAAACTTTATACCAGCTTCGTAGAGAACATCCTTTTCTGGTAAGGGAATGGGGAATGAGGAGAAAGGATTCAGAAAAGCAAAAAACCTTGAAAGGAACAATTTGAAGGAGTCTGGAGCAGTGAGTCAGGGTTTGTGTACTGGAGCAGGGCCTATGTAAGGCACCTGAGGAAATGAGAAGAATTTTTAGATTTGTCTTGAATTGTTTTCTGAATTTGCATACCTCTTATCACTTCCTCAGACTTTCATAACATACTTAAGCTTTATATCTTCAGACATTTATATACTTTAAATTATTTTCTTAGATCTGCTTAACTTATTTAAATTTCTGTGTCCTTAGACCCTTATACTTTGTATCATTTATTTTTTTCTTGATCTTTATAAGCTAGTTGTCTATTTTTTATAAACTTTAGAAATGACAAATCTCTTTTTGTGTGAAGCTGTCATCAAGGTAAACTGTACATATAAAATGAGCTGACCAGCCAGATGGGTGTTTGTTGTTAAAGCTACAGTTAGTCATCAATGTCATCAATGATTTGAGAAAGATAACTTTGGGTAGGAAGTATAATTTTAAATGGCTTTTCTGGCAATTAAAATGACAGAAACCTACTTAGACAGTTGTTTGAGGATCATGTGGTTCATTAGAAGCAGAAACATTCAGTCTATACAAAAGCAGCATTTAATCTTTAGCTGTCATACAGAACAGTATGGGCCTTTGACTGTCAGCCATGTCTGAGATGTTTTCTTATGGAGAAGGATTTGGAAAAATGGGCCTAACTCTGATGAAGTAGGGTACAGCAGTCAACCCAAATATGTGTCCATAGTTTGTGAAGGGTCTTGGCAGAAATGGGATGGTTTTTCCCAGTAGTTAGCATTACCACAATTAAGGTGGAATCATTGATGTGATGCTCTAACTGTTTTCCTTAAAGATCTTATTTTTTTTTTAAAGGAGGGGTCTCTAACTATTGCAGGGAGTGTTGTATTAAACATTGTTAATGCTGTATTCATCAGATCTCTGAAGAGTTTGAGGACAAGTATTATTAAGTATACCTGATTTTAGGCTTAACTTTAAATCAAGTGTCATAGTTTAAGGAAGAGAGAGGGTGGAAAAGTGACATTCCACTGAAGGGAAGTATAGATAAGAGATTTTGGGAAGTGTAAAACAGTTAAGACATAAGAGATTTGGAAATTCTGTGCTCAAGTAAGCTATAGGTGGTTTATAAAAGGAAATGGTTAAGTTGAAACATTGGCTGATGAAGGCAGAGAGAGATGGGGAATGACAAAGTCATAAATTATATTGCAGCTCCTGGGGAGAGGCAAGAGAAACCTGAGGGAAAATTCCAATATCATAAGCAATGAGTGTGTAGAAAACTGCAGTCTACCTGGAGAAAGCTGAGGAACCTGAGAGATGTTGCAGAGGCTCAGACGACATAAGAGGGTTGCAGGACTTAGCAGGAAGCTCCTAGGGGAGGGCATGAGGAAAGGATCACAGTGGCTCCAGACATGGGTCCAAAAATCTACAGCTTCAAGGGGGAGGGGAAGGAAAATGTGGGTTTGCTTGAGTTATGGATTGATAAAAAGAATCAGAGAGGCTAACTGGGCTATGCAAGGCTCTGCAGAATGGACAGGTTGAGGGCAGAAAGGAAGAATCAAAAGTGAGGAATTTGGCTTTAATGAGGGGCTTAGAAAGCCACTGGTGGTAGCTGTTGTAACAGTTTACCATCAGAGGCATGGCTTGTAGCAGGGCATTGGTAGTAATGGGGGAAGAGGAGATAGGGCTATTGGCACAGTGGAACAGGCTTCCCAAGCTTTGGCAATGGAAGAGGCAGGGCTTTGACCAATTTCCAGAACTTAGGCAGAAGACTGAAAAAAAGAGGGGCTTGGAGCAGACAGAATTAAAAAGAGAGACATAAGGAGGGAGGGGAGAGGAAAAAGATGTCTTCTCCCTTCACCTTTCAGGCACTGGGGCCAATTTTATGTGCCAAAATATACTAATAATATTAGGTATGAGTTATTCAGGTTGAAAGAGGTGTTCCTACTATTTGTGGACATCAGTGAGCCGAGAGACAGAGTGTCTCCATGAATCTCAAGGGGACAATAAGGTGGTTTCTGAGAGAGAGCGATCATGACCCAGACTCTGTCACTGACAGAGAGGGACACAATTATCCCAAGAAAAATCTGGGACCTATGTACAGAATTTTTAGAGTCATGGTGGTGATGTGGGGGCGGTGATAAGATATCAGTAGTATAGCCACCAAAAATGAAAAGAAAGCCTAACAACCACACAGACCTGAATGGGATGTCTTTATCAGCCATGTGAGGGATATAGGGGAACACTCACCAGTTAGGCACCGTTGGTTGGAGAAGGCAACCCCGGCAGGTCTGAATGAGTGAGACCTGGTTTGCAGGGTGGGTGGAGTTCAGTGGGGTGGGGGTGGGGAACCACTGAAAGGACCAGCACCAGCACAAGGTACCCCAAAAGCAAGATAACACAAGGAATCCTGTCTAAAATTATCAGAAATATTTTAAAATATACTTTTCTAGTCAAATTTATCAACATCTTATTGTAACTGGACTTGAAGACAGAAAAGTTTTCACATGGTAAAAACACATATAGTATTCACTCTGACATCTATTTGATTCCCCTCTAACACTTGAGTTTCTGATATGAGATTTGTGTATAATTTTAATGTTCTTTAAGTGGCTGATTACACACTGTACAACAGGAAAGTGCCACATGGTGCTACTAATTTAAAATGCTGCCATCTCTACACTCCATGTGTCTCTTGGCTATAGCAGAAAGTTCATGTCTGTGTTTCCGTGTTGAATGTGAATGCCTGAGTTTAGCAGTTTCAATTTTAAGGTTTTTAGTTAATGTCTCTGATCTAATTTAAACTGATTTTTTTTGTGTTTGTAGAATGATATGTATTTATCATCATTCTTTTACTCATGGATAACTAATTCTACCAATAAAGTTATTTAAATATTTTTTTCTAATATTTTTCCTGAAACCTTTATTTAAAAATATTCTGAGACCATATCTATGTGTGTTTACTGTTGGACTCTCCTCTATCCTGTTGTGTGCCCACGTGTCTCTTTTTCTGATTACATAATACTGTTTTCATCAATATAGCTTTGAAGTATAATTTGAGGTCTGAAAATGCAATGCCTTCAGTGTGTTAAGAATACTTCAGCCATTTTGTGACGTTTTGTGCTCCTAATATTAATTTCTGCATTGAAAATTTTCATTTTGACAACAGTGTCATTGAAATTTTGATGAGGATTGCATTAAATCTGTAGATTACTTTTTACAATAGCTATTTTCACACATTGATTCTGCAAATCCACAAGCATGGGGCATCTTTCCATAATCTATTATCTTCTTTAACTTCAGTTTCCAGTGTCTAGAATTTTCATTTTATAGGTCTTCCACTTCACTTCCTATTTTAAGGTTTATTCTTAAGTACCTTGAATTTCTTTATTGATCTATTGTGAATGTATTTTTTTTCTAAATTATTCCTCATCAAGTTCATTATTTGTATATATGAAAACTATTGCCTTTTGTATGTTGATTTTATTTATATCAACTTTGTTTACATTTTTTTATTGAAAAAAGATTCTTCTCAAATCCTGACTATAATTTCTCTTTCCTTCACTCCTTCAAGCTCTGTGCTCACCTCACCTGTCCCTGAGATCCACCTCCTTCCATTTCCCTTTAGAAAGGAGCAGGCTTCCAAGAGACAACAACCAAACACAACAAAACAAGATACAATAAGACAAGACAAACCAATAGGAGGAAAAGAGTCCCAGGAGCAGGCAAAAGAGCCAGAAACTCACCTGCTCCCATTGCTAAGAGTCCCATAAAACACTAAGTTAACAGCCTTAACATATATACAAAGGACATACAGACCTCTGCGGCTCCGCGAGCCTGGATGTACTGCTTAGATGATTCAGTGGGCCATGTTTCCCTGGTGTTCACCATCCTCCCTCTCTTGATGGTTATAAATGGAATATATTAAGACTAATTTTTAAATATTTAAATGACAGAAAAATTGTAGAATTTCCAAATTTGAAAAGAAGGAGTTGTTTTTGCTTTAACACTTGTTTTTACAGTGGAGACTAAGGTTGAAAATTCAATGTTATCATTATGATTTTTCTTGAGGCAGATCCCTCCTGGAATATCACCATAATCATTCACAGCAGAGCCTTGGAGGGAAGATTTCAATTACATATACCTGGTCTCCCATTTAGTGACTCTCTCTCTCTCTCTCTCTCTCTCTCTCTCTCTCTCTCTCTCTCTCTCTCTCTCTCTCCATTTTCTACATTTTCTCCTCCTCCCCTCTCCTCTCTTTCATCTTCCTCCCTTCATTCCCTCCATCACTCTTTGCCTCCCTCCTTTTTTATGATGAAGGAGTGCTATACTAACACAGGGTATTAAGTTTGTGAGATCACAAAATCGCAGGGTTTACATGTGTAGACATGAAGAATATGTTTTCAGTGGGAAAAAATATCTAAGGAATGCTTAATGTATAATCATTTGCCCTGGCCTTAGACTTTCATTTTAGTCCATATTTGTTTCTAAATCAGTACCCACAAAACGGGATTTTGTGGTGTTATAAACCCAGACTTAGAATTATGAGACAGAAATCTAGGCCTCCATTGTTATCTAACTAGTCATATGGTTTAAAGCAAAGGATTAATGTCTTAGAGTTGCAGTATACATGTTTGTACATGAGAAATTTTTTACATGCTGCTGTTTCCCATAGATTGTCCCATGAGAGATCCAGAGTACAGTTTCTCAAGTAGCATCAAGGCAATGGACAAATGGTTTGCATCCTTTATCTGTATCTTCAACAGAGTACATTCTCTGGGTCATTTTAATTACTTCACAAGCAGCTGAATAAAATCATAGGATGCAAACACATTCTTTTATGTAAACCTCAGGTAAAGTCTTCCCTAGATAGCCCTCTAGACTCGTAAGAAAATACATAAGAAGTACTGTTTGTGGATTGCTAGATCACACTCTCTATATTTGTGGTGATATAAAAGAGACACACTTAAATATTCTGGCTCTAAAAGTAGAGCAATATAATTTATAATTATCTTCAGAAATGTTACTTCCTGCCTTGTCATCATTTCCCCAAGGTGATTCTTTATTATGTTCTCATTAAAAATAACAAACTCTGAGAATATCTGCAACACAAAATCAGAGAGTGGAAAACAAATGTGATTATTTTTGCTAAACACTCATCAGACTACAGGTTTAGCAGCATATAATGAAATGGGCAATCTCCAAACAAGCTCAGCAAGGTCTTTTTGCAAAACCCATACGTTAAGATATTTACTATAACCTGGTGAGGAAGGTGCTATTTTCTGTTGAAAGTGAGAGGTTCAAAATGGGTGTTAATACATGTAAACATTTGAATATTACCTCTTTATATTCTTCAGACTTCAGTGTAATCCTGAACAGCAACGGAAGTTCAACAGTAGAACTAACAAGTAATGGAGAATCAGATCTCACATATAACCGCAACTTTGGTTTTGGGGGGGGACTTTCATGGTGTGGTATAATGGAAACATGTCATTCTACAGATGTCATCATGATATGGCAAGAAAACGTTTTCATAGCATTTTAGAGTGACCTTTCTGTCACCTGTTTTGTGAGATCCTGCATATAGCTGTAGAAGGACTGTGGAGGACCTGGTTGGTGAGATGGTTGAGTTAGCAAATTAAAGACCTAACCTTGAACTTCAGCAACCATATAAAATTAGGGTGTGATGTTGTGTGCCAGTAATACTAGAACTGAGAAGGTGGAGAAAGGGGAATGAATAGCTGGAACTTGCTGGGCAAGCCAGTCTAGCTGAAATGGTGACTTCCAGGTTCAGCTACAGAACTCATCTCAAAAATAAGTCAAAGAGTAACTAAGAAAACCATCTTGCTTGCGCATGAGCAACCACAGGCACCGACACACACAAACACATGTGTGCATACATGAACACATACAAAGAAGCAGAATTACAAGGCACCTACTTTCTATAAGCAGGCCTAATCATCTATTTAATTTTCTTTATAGTTATAATTCAGAAGTTCCACATTTAGGGCAGAACCTATTCCTTCCAACCTGATGATATTTATTCAAACAGTAAGTAGATGAGCCAATTGCTCTATTTTGTCAATTGTCTGACTTTTCATGGACAGCTAACGGTGGGTACAGAGCTAGGATGAGCCAGTCGCCAGGCCCATTAGAGAGGGTTCATGGACAGAACCAACAGTGATTACACCAAGAATGAAGGAAATAAGAAGGAACAAAGCTATTACCAGGCCCATAAGGGGGGATATAGAAACAGGACCAGTAGTCATCATGCCAGACAAGACCAATAGGAGAGGCTGTAGAGACAGTAGTTAATATATCTGTAGAACATACTAGAATGTGCTGAAGGAAGTACACAGAGATCCACAGCAAGAAGAGGTACAGGCTGTACCTGTCCAGGCTTGCCATGTCAAGAAGTATCCTTGTTATGCCTTCCCCTGCATAATTAGGTTGGAAGAGTGGGGGTTATCTACTAAACTTTAATTCTTTGGGTATTTTCTTTTGTTGTTTTGGTTTTTGTTTTTTTTCTCCAGGCAAGTTTAAATGAGATTTTATGTCATTTTCAGGAAGTTAGTCAAACACTGAATTTAAAATATGAATGACATATGCCCATAAGATCAGTTCATTTTTAATTTTTTTAATGAACATTTAAGATTCATGTACAAAAGCTGACAGAGTGATAATCCAATAATGAAATATGTACAGGGAAATAAAACAGAAAATAACTTAATTACAATTTCTCAGCACTGAAGCGGCAGAAAGAGGAGCCAGCATTCCAGAGAAAACAGGCACAGAGTGCTGAGGCCAAAAAGGACCAAGACCTTTTTGCTTTATGGTTTTAAGTTTCTTTTCTTTCTTAGTCATTACTAAGGTTGTAGAAATACATTTATTTTCCACAAAATCAAAGTTAACTTTGAATCAGTTCATTTTCCCCCTTGAGGGAAATATTTGATCTGCTAATCTAACACACTATGTGCTTCTCATTAATTTGTCTGCATAAATGTTTGCTTATTCTATTTCTTAACATCAGTTCATGCAGTATTTTACTAATTTTGAAACAGAAAGTATTAATGACATTAGTACTGGACTTAAGTGTCCACAGTTTGCCCGTCATGGACAGTGTGCACCTCACAATCTTTGCCTTTTGCAGCTGTCAAGCAGTCATCACTGGGATTTCTTAAAGTGTTTGTCAGCTGGGAAAAATGGTATGAAACGGCATTCGAAGTAGAAAAACGTCATATACTTGGAACAGTTAAAAATATACTTGTTTGTAAACTATTGATGTTAGGGCACTGAGCATCTGAGTGTCAGTCATTGCCTTCCATTTTTCTAGAAGGTTGTTTGCTTAATTTATTAAGGGGGCATCTTTGAAACATCTGAAGTTACATGTAGAAACATCAAGGCAATATTATTATTTGTACATATTATTAAACATGCAAAGTTTCCTGAAAGACAGTGACCAGCCATTCTCTGTGAGCTTGAGTTCTCCTTGGTTCCATTTCTCTGGGAGTGTAGTTTCCTGGAAGCTTGAGTCTTCCCTAGCTTACTTTGGAGAGGCAGCCCCAGCCCCTTTTATCACAGGCTCTCTATTCAAATATGTTGCCCAGTAAACTAAGTTGAAAGTGCCAAACAAGATAGGGAACACAATCCGGGACATTTTGTCAATCTTGCTGATGCTGTTGTAGGTTTTTTTACTCTCGGAAGTCTTCTCTTCAGGTTTGACTGAGGCTGAAGATGCATTTCCGCTCCCTGCTGGCAGCTGTTCTTTTGGGATGTTTGGAGGATGAGTCAACTTCCCAGTTGTAAAAGCATTTGTTGACTTATGTAGTTTGAGTTCACGTTCTTTTTTCTGCAAAATACGATAAAAAGGTAAAGATATGTCACCTTCCAGCTCCTGTTAATGGTCTCATGGTCTGTCTTCAGAAGAGGAAAGGGAACATAAACACAGCCCTGGGGAGACGGTAGGCCTCCCCAGACTTACAAGCCTAAAATCTCAGAGTTGGCAGACGGTGTGGCTGAGCAAGAGTCCCTGTCGATGTTGGAGGTCAGCATTTCTCAAGAACCTAGCAGAAATCGAATTAAGAGCTCTCTGGCACCACACAACAACAATCAACAATCTTTTTTTTTTTTTTTTTTTTTTTTTTTTAATGTATGAGTATCATTTTTTAAGGAAGTGAGTATCCTATGTAAGAAACATTCTAGAGTTCTAGAGACTGGCCTAAGGAGCATTAAGAGGAGAGTAATTAAAAATGGTCACTACAGCAAAGTAGTCCTTGATGCACCTTGATGCAAGGTGTGTCGCAGAAAGGGCTCCATGCTATTGCTTCTGATAGCCCGCCATCCTTTTATTGGTGAGTAATAGTTATTTTAAGAATACAAACATAACTTGTCTCCAGTTATGACTATTCTGGATTCAGCAACTTTCAACACTCCTATTCACACTGTTATGATTTTGTTTTTTATTGTATATGAAATTTGAGTACAGATAATAAACTTTATGTTGAAAATAAGAACTGTAGTAAACATTTAAAGAGGTGAGGACATAAGCTTCAGAGAGAGTTATGTTGAGCTTTCTAGAAGCTAATGATTTGACAGGGATTTGAAGAACACAGAACTGTGTGTTTGCAAAGATACTTAATATTTGTGTACTTCAATTTGGACAGATTTTCCTCTAAGAGAATAAAATAAATAGTAAAGTACAGTGAACTCTGGTTAATGGTATAGAATTAATTTTGATATGTATAAAAATAAGATGGTTGATGATGAAATATAGATTTATGAAAAAATGATAATGTACAGGTGATAAATGGATACATGGACAATAGATATATGATGGATGAATGGATGATATATTTGTCATGAGTGGATGGCTGCTAAGTGGATAGATATGATATAAAATAGATATGATACATGGGCATTATAACATAATATAGTAAAGTGTTACTGGCAGAAACAAAAGCATTTTAAACATTGATGTATGTTTAAAATAAACATAATTAAATATTGGTTTAAGTTTTTCATTTGAATTTCATTCTCAAAACAATATCATCTCACTAAATAAAGTTTAAGTAAAATGTAGCATTGTAAGTTATGAGGGCTATGTCACCACTAAAGCTGTGGAAAGATAACAGGAAGAGGGTGGAGGGGGTGGGGGTGCAAACGAGAATATAGGAAAATCAAGTGCTGAACTACATCCAAGGTACACGGGGTCACCTAGAGACTATAGGAAGGTAGAAGTGAGGGAAGCAGGCCATGCCTGTGAAAAGCAGGCTACATGCCAGGCTTCTGGATTAGTAACTGTGGCTAACTATTCTGAATTGTTTTCACCTTCCGGAATTGTGAAAAGAACAGAACAGGATAAAAAATACTTTTCTCAAACATTTTGAACGGTGGCAATATGGGACCTGCAGACATGGACAGCCAAACACACTGCTGTGTCCTAATGAGCATGAGCTGAGCATGAGAAGGGGAAAGAAACAGCACAGGACATAGGTTCAAATGGGTGTGCTCCACGTAGAAGTGCATCTCTGGATCCATTTTCCAGAAAGTACACTGGCTGGCCAGCTATTATCAGCATAATCTAGCAGTGTCAGATCCCTTGAAAACAGCCTCTGCCATTGAAAGCTGTCTAACTCTTGATAGCTACACTCTTCCTTAGAAGACAGAACCATGACTGTGTAGCAGTTTCCATAAGATTAAAACTGTCCAACTTGAAGTTTTCTCATTAAGATACAACATGTCTACAGGGAGGGAAAACCAAAAGCTACTGAAGCTAAGGAAGCAAAACTCAAAACACCTCCAGGAAGTCCCTGAAGCTGGTGAGATTTACCAAATCTCCACTCTGCAAGCATATATAAGCTGTAAGATTGCCAAAAGCCACTGTTTCCTGTGTCCCTTCAGCAGATCCACATGATCCCAGCTCATTGCTGGGCCCTGCCCTCAACACTATTGGACTTCTGACATGGAATAACAGGACCCACCAGCCAGAACCAGAGCAGGCCACACTAGTCAAAACTGGCGAGTGACAGCCCTGCCAGAAAAACAGTACCTCCCCTTGGATTCTATCCCTCAGGACCCTTTCCAAGCTATATCTTCCCAGGTAGTCCCTGACTCCCAACCTCAGTGGACTTCTGCCAATCAGGCATAGGCCACACCAGCCAGAACCAGTGAGTGACCCATCAATGAGTGAAATGGTCTCCCTCCCTAAAATAAGTTTCCCTGTGATCCTTCCTGAGGTCTACTCCACCCTAGCTCATCACTAGCTCCCCTGTTGGACCTGTCCCCAACAGACCTCCACCAATCAGGGGCAGACCACATCAATCAGAACCAGTAAGTGACTTGCCTGAAGGTAGAATTTCCCACTCCCTATATTCTGTATCCTAAGACTTTTCTATAACTTAGCTATCCTAGCTCATCTCTTGTCCTGCTGCTGGACCCTGACACCAACCTCACTAGACTCCTGATCACTCAGGTACAAGCCACACCATCTAGAACAGACTTCAGCTGCTCATGTATAGGTCATAAAAGTCAGAATAATAGACCCACCCACACACACCAAAGGCCAAGATAATTGCCAAAAGACCAACCCCCAAGTTGGACAGAGACTGTCAAGTAGACCAGAGGTCACATCAGCTGCCAGAAATCCAGGCTGCAAAGACTAAAAAACCAAAGAGAAAACAGAAACCAAGGAACAAAACAGCCATCCAACAAAGACAAATTCAGAAACCAGGGGCTATAAATAATTATCTCAAACCCAGAGGCCTAAATGCCAGTTTAAGATAAGAACCAACAACAGCCAGAGCAATATGGAACCACCAGAGCCCAGCTATTCTACTATAACAAGACCTAAATATTCCAACATCTGAACCACAGGAAAAAAACAAAAAACAAAAAACAAAAACAAAAACTTAAAAACAACTTTATGAAGATCATGGTTCTTAAAGAGAATATAAAAAATCCCCTTAAACAAATTGAGGATAAGGCATCCAAAAAATTGGAGGAAACTAATAAATCTCTTTAAGAATCTTAATAAAACCAAAATAAAACAAAGAAACAGATGAAAGAAACTATTCATGACAAGGTAATTGAAATAGGGGCAATAAAAAACACAAGCAGAGATATTTCAAAAAATAGAAAATCTGAGTAAGTAAACAGGAACTACAGACAGAAGCATATCAACAAAATGCAAGAGATAGAATAATCTCAGACATTGAAGATACAATAGATTCATTGGTCAAAAAATGTTAAATCTAAGAAACTCCCAACACAAAATATCCAGGAATCCAGGAAAAGACCAAACCTAAGAATAATAGAGATAGAAGGAAAAAAAAAAATCTCAGCTCCAAACCCCAGAAATTATGTTTAATAAAACCATAGAAGAAAAATTCTTAACACAACTATAAATGTAAAAGAAGATTACAGAATACCAAATAGATTGAATCAAAAAAGAGAGTTCCCATAAGACATGATAAAACTCTAAACACGCAGAACAAAGAATAATATTAAAAGCTGCAAGAGAAAAAGGCCAAGGACCGTATAAAAGAATTATACCTGACTTCTCAATAAAGATTCTGAAAGTCAGAAGCACCTGGACGGGTGCCTTGGAGACTCTAATGGACCACAAATACTAGCCCAGAATAATATAACCAGCAAAACCTTCAATCACTATAGATGGAGAAAACAATATATTTCATGTTAACCTCAAATTTAAACAATATCTATCCACAAATCCAGCCCTATAAAAGGTACTAAAAGGAAAACTTTAAGCTAAAGAAATGAGCTACACCAAAGAAAACATAAGGAATAAATAATCTCACACCAGGAGAATCCAAAGAAGGGAAACTCACAAGCACGCATGCGTACACACACACACACACACACACACACACACACACACACACACACGCACGCACGCACGCACGCACGCACGCACGCACGCACGCACGCACGCACGCGCGCGCGCGCACACACACACACACACACACTACCACAACTAAGAACAACAACTTAATAACAGGAGTTAAGTGGCCATTAAAATATTTCAATATTAATGGACTCAATTCACCAATGAAAAAACAAAAGCTAACAGAATGGATATAAAAGCAGGATCTATCCTATTGTATATAAGAAACACACCTCATTATCAAAGACAGATGTCATCTCACAGTAAAGGGTTAGAAAAACAATTTCCAATCAAATTGATCTAACAATCAAGCTGGTATAATTACCCTAATATCTAATAAAATAGATTTGAAACCAAAATTAATCCAAATATTATGGTGATTTAAAAGAAAATGGCCCTCAAAAGGAGCGACACTCTTAGGAGGTGTCACCTTGTTGAACTAGGTGTGACCTTGTTGGGGAAAGTATGTCACTCTGGGGATGGGTTTGAGGTCTCCTTTGTTCAAGCTTCACTCACTGTGACACTTAGTCTACTTCCTGTTTCCTGTATAATACCATGTAACAACTCCTTCTTCAGCACCATGTCTGCCTGTATGCCACCATGCTTCCTAAAATGATGATAATGGAATAAACCTCTGCAACTGCAAGCTACTATCTCAATTAAATGTTCATCTTTACAAGAGTTGCTGTGGTCAGTGTCTCTTCACATTAATAAAAAGCTCTATGACAGAGATGGAGAAGGGCATTTCATACACATTAAAGAAAAAATCCACCAAGATGACTGATGTGGGAATGCCTTTCAAGAGCCTCTGGGCCTGTAGGCTGAAGATGGATGCCCCAACTTTATAAAGGAACTTGGGTGACTGTCCAGGCAGATAGGTGTCATCTCTGTCAAATCTAGATTTTAGAAGTCGCTTGCACTTCTGGTTTACTTGGGTAAATATATCCTTCTGTGGTCTTTGATGTAGTTGAAGATTAGCTAGGTATAAGTACAGTTTTTCTTAGTCATTTGAAAGATATATTGTATATGAAACTTTAGATTCATAAGGATAAGATAGATGATAGAGTATTATCTTTAATTTTGCTAAATACAAATAGACTAGATATTATAACTGAAATTTTTGCTTGATGGCTATTTTGTTATATGTAATTTTGCTATGTTAAAATTGAAACCTTCCTTTTTGATTAGACAGAAAGGGGGAAGTGATGTGGGAATGCCTTTCTGTATGCTGTGAATATCAATCTTTAAATAAAGGAGCTGTTTTGGGCCATGACAGGCACCATAGAAGAAGTAGAAGGAGAAATCAGATCAAAGGTAGGAGAAGCAGGGCGGAGTCAGGCAGACTGAGCTGAAGCCCAAAGAGCAACATGTAAGGAACACACGTGGCAGACAGATTAATAGAAATGGATTGATTTGAGATATAAGAGGTAGCTAACAATGTGCTTGAGCCATATGCCAAAAAACAAAGTTAATATAAGCTTTGAGTCATTTCTGGGGACCTGAGCAGCAGCAGCGGGCATGGGTCTGGAGCGCAGGTCTGTGGGTCTCAGCCTCTGGCCGCCCGGGACCAAGAAACCACAATGCAACAGATGACTTCTCAATTTGAACCTCTATGCTTCAAATACAAGGACACTCATATTTGTAAAAGGAACATTACTCAAGCTTAAATTATCCATTGAACTCCACACATTAATAGTATGAGACTTCAAAACCCAACCAACACTGATGAATAGGTCTGCCAGACAGAAACTAAACAGAGAAATACTAAAACTAACAGACATTATGACTCAAATTGACCTAACAAGTATCTATAGTACATTTCATCCAAACACAAAAGAATATACCTTTATTCAGCACCTAATAGAACCTCCTCTAAAATTCACCATATACTTGGTCACAAAGAGAGTCTCAATAGATACAAGGAAATTGAAATAACCCCCTATATAGAGCACTATGGATTATGTTGGGTATCAGCAATATAAACAACAGAAAGCCTACCAACTCACAGAAATGGAACAGCTCTCTACTGAATTACCACTGAGTCAAGGAAAAAATAAAGAAATTAAAGACTTCCTAGAATTCAATGAAAATGAATAGACAAAAAACTCAGACATATGGAACACAATGAAAGCAGTGCTAAGAGGAAAGTTTATAGCACTAAGTACCTACATGAAGAAATTAAAGAATTTTCATACTTGGGACCTAATAGCACATTTGAAAACTCTAGAACCTAAAGAAGCAAGCACACTCAAGTTGAGTAGACAGCAGGAAATAATTGAACTCAGAGCTGAAATAAATAAAATGGAATGATTATACATTATTCATTGTATAATGAATCAATGAAATAAAGATCTGGTTCTCTTGAGAAAATCAACAAGATGGACAAACCCTTATCTAAACTAACTAAAAGGCAGAAAGAGAATATCCAAATTAACAAAATCAGAAAAGAAGAGCGGATATAACAACAACCAAAACAAACAAAAATTCAAAAACCTGTATTCCAAAAAATTAAAAAGTAAAAAGAAATGGACAATTTTCTTGATAGCTAGTACTTGCCAAAGTTAAATTAAGATCAGATAAATGATTTTAATAGACATATAGCTAGCAAGGAAATAGAAGCAGCTACTAAAATTTCACAGTTTAATACAGAATTTTACCAGACCATCAAAGAAGAGCTAATACCAATACCAAAGAGGAGCTAATACTCCTCAAATTATTCTACAAAATAGAAACAGAAGGAACATTGCCCAATTCACTTATGAGATGACAGTCTCCCTGATACCCAAACACAAAATTAAAAAAAAAAGAGAGAGAATTACAGATCAACTTTACTCATGAACATCAATGCAAAAATACTCAGTAAAACACTTGAAAACTGTTTTAGAGATTTTATTGTTATGGAAAGACAACTCTTATAAGAAAATGTTTAATTGTGGTAGCTCACTTCCAGTTTCAAATGTTCCGTCTATTATCATCATGACAGGGAGCATGGCAGTGTGCAGGGGGTGATGGTGCTGGGAGTCCTATATCTTGCAGACAACAGGAAGTCAACTGAGGCACTCGTTAGTATCTTGAGCATAAGAAACCTCACAGTTCACCCAAAGAGTGATGTTTCCTCCAACAAGGCCACACCTACTTCAACAAAGCCACACCTCCCAATAGTGCCGCTCCCTTTGGGGAACATATTCTTTCAAAAAGAATCTGAGAACACCAAAAATGTCATCTACAATGATATAGTGGATTTTATTTCAGAGATGTAGGGATGGTTCATTATAAAAATCTGTCAATATGATCTACCACATAAGCAAACTGAAAAAAAGAAACACATGATTATCTCACCAGATGCTGAAAAAGCATTTGACAAAATCCAGCACCCTTTATTTTTAAAGTCTTGGAAAGATCAAGGATACCTCAATGTAATTAAGTCAATATGTAGCAAGCCAAGCCAACATAAAATTAAATTGAGAGAAACTCAAAGCAATTCCACTAAAATCAGGAACAAGACAAGGTATTCTCTATATATCAATTCAATATAGTCCTTTAAGTTTTAGCTAGAGATCAGTTCTATGTTTATATATTGGTAGGATTAATATTGTAAATATGGGCATTTTACAAAAAGTAATCTACAGATTCAATACAATCTCCATTAACATTCTATCACAACTCTTTACAGACCTTGAAAGAATACTCAACTTCATATGGAAAAACAAGAAACCCAGGGTAGCTAAAACAATCCTGTTCACTAAAAAACTTCTGGAGATATAACCATCCCTGAATTCAATCAGTACTAGGCAATACTTATAAAAATCTCATGCTATTGGCATAAAAACTGACAGGTTGATCTGGAAAATCAAATTGATGGCCCAGATGTAAATTCACACACCTATGGAGACCTCTGATTTTTCAAAAAAGAAGCCAAAATTACATGATGGAAAAAATAAAGCATCTTCAAAAATGTTGCTGGTCTAACTGGATGTCTAGATGTAGAAAAGTAAAATTGTTTCATATCTATCACCCTGCCCAAAATTCAAGTTCAAGTGGATAAAAGACAATAACATAAACCAGATACACTGAACCTGATAGAAGGGAAAGCAGGAAGGGCCTTGAATACATTGGCACACAAGAGAACTTCATGAACAGAACACCAGTCATGAAGGCACTAGCATCAACATTGATAAAGGAACTTAGTGAAACTGAGAAGCTTCTGTAAGGCTAAGGATACTGTCAACAGGACAAAAACACCACCCATAGAATGGGAAAGGATTTTCACCAACTCCACATTCAACAGAGGACCAATATCCAAAATATATAAAGTACTCAAGAAACTTGATATCAACAAACTAAATGATTCAATTAATAAATGGGATATAATTCTAAATAGAAAATTCTCAACAGAAGAACTCAAATGGCTGAGAAACACTTAAGTGCCAACAGGGAAATACAAATCAAAACAACTCTGAAATTCATTTCATACCTGGAAAGAAGGGAGGGAGGGGAAACTTTGATTGGTATGGAGAAACAAACAAAGAAAAAAGATTGCCAAGAGTCACTCTCAAACAAGACAAGGTGCCCAGGAAAGGCTCAAAGCACATGAACCACCTAGAAACAGACACCAGCCAGGCTGCTTGGAAGAGGCTCCGGCCAACTGAACTAACTGGCATGGATACTTCCCAAGCTGTTGAGCTGTCTGCAGGCTGTGCAGTGTCCTCTAGCTTTCCAGCTCTTGTAAGCTATCACCCATGGGCTTCAATGGTTCAGCTGCCTTTGAGTCAACTATGCTCCTGTAACTCCTCACTCATACTCCTTTAACCCCAATATAACTGTTGGCTCACTGTGTTGGACTTTGGAGCTCTATGTACTTTGTCTGTGGTTAGGTCCCTATCTTGAGTGAGTGGTGCTTGTTCAGGAAGAATGTCACTCAAAATCCACATGTTAGTCTGTGAGGCAGAAGCATCACTTTCCCACCATGTCCTCTGACTTGTTTTTGGGCGTCACTATAGGTTATCTGAGTCATTGTTGAGCCTGCACACAAAGCACCATCATCTTCTGCCACATCTCACTCCCTCCTTTCTTGGGGATAGAAAACAGTGGAGGAACACCCCCTCTCCCCTCGCCCGAGTTCTTACAGTCTTCTCTACTTCTAGTGATAATCATGTAACACCAGTAGGGTGCTCATTCTCACTCGGCCTCTGACCTCCACACAAAGAGCCTTTTCAGAATTGGGGAAGGACTCAGCACTGGGGAACAGTTCATCATCTTGAAGTTCCATAGGGCTGATCAAGGATGTATGTGGGATAAACCAATCCAAGTTTCCTTCATCTATCCCACCCCAGGTTCTTTCTCACACAGACCTAGAAAAGAGCAGTTATGTGGAAGCCAACCTGTTTTGTTTTTTTTGTTTTTGTTTTTTTTAATCACTGTATCCAACAGCATAGCATATTAGATCTTGCTATCTGCCCAAGATCACACAGTACATGCCGACTCAGGAGGGCCTTACACTCTGATTGTGTAACAGCATCTCAGGAGTGTTTACAGTCAGACTTGACCAACTCCGGTCTATCACCACATGGTCCTTAAAAGTTCAGAAAGCTGGAAAGCATTTACCTTCAAGTATATAAGGTAGGTTGGTTAGCCCTATCTTTCCGCATGATTCATGTTTCTTCCCAACCAACAGCCTTCTCAGATGCCTTGACTACTCTTTATAAGTCTAAAAATCTGAGGATACCCTGTCTCTACAAATGTTTCCCCAGATACCCACAGATCAATCAAAACAGCCAAATCATTTGTCTCCCCAGACCCTGAAAACAAATCCAGACCTTTTACTTAAATGAAGTTGATTTAAAAGACCTTTAAATGTCTTGTAGCTGAATGGAAGGATTCTGGAGGGAGAGGCGGGAAAGGAAATACCATGTTGAACATTTGGACCCAGAGTTAGGCCCACATTTTTGTCAACGGACCCCCCTAAAGGGAAGGTAATAAGCCATGTGTTACCTTGATTTTGGCTGCTTCTAGGGCCTTCTTGCCATCCCATGCCCATCCTCTCTTTGTGAAGTAGTTGACTGTGGCAAATTCAATAAGAGCAGAGAAGACAAATGCATAGCAGACAGCAATGAACCAGTCCATGGCGGTGGCATAGGCCACTTTGGGTAGCGAGTTCCGGGCGCTAATGCTGAGTGTTGTCATGGTCAGCACTGTGGTCACTCCTGCTCAGTGGAGAGGGGGACATAGAAAGGGCAGAAGACAACATGGGAACAGAGACCAGTGGTCGTTCCCAGAACACGACAACACAAGCCCTCTTTCTTCAGCCTCAGCTTACTCCTTTCTCCCTGAATGTGCCTGTGATTTCTTGCAGTGAAAACATTACTTAACTAACTGCTTCCACTGTCTCTTCCTCTATAATAAAAATTTAAGAGGGCATGGATTTGGGGGTGATTTCTATAAAACTTTATATGGATAGGTCTGGGAAATTGTTGATACTTGTAAACTTTGGATGAGTGGTATGTCTCTGTGGAACTAAGGCAAGAACACTGGAAAAGTGCAGTGACCTTCACACAGGAAGGTGTGCTTCATAGAAATTTACTGTGTACCTTGTAAGCAGTGTGCTGGGATAGAATGATGATATTTGCTTTTTTTCTCTTGTATATTGACCACATAGAGATGTTGGAGATACTGGAGTATCACTGCAACAAGATGGGAACTTTGTTCCTTCAAAGCAGGGACCATATCTACTTGAGTCTTCTGTGGCTCTAGAGAGACACTGCACTGACATCACAGCAAATCCAGGTTGCTTGGCTTTACAATGGGCAGATTTGTGTTACCAGCCAAGTGTCTGTTTCTACTAAGTGTGAAAAAGTCACAAGGCTTTTACTCCGGGAGAAGAGTTGTCAGGGGAGGGTGGGCTCATTATGGAGCCAATGTTTCCAGGGATGCAGCTCTCATCTCATTAGTTTGCTTCTGAAGTAAACTCCTACCTACGATCTTATAAGTTAACCCCTGTAAGGTAAACTCACTGGCTCGCCAAGATAGGTTTGGGACGGCCACTGGTGTCTCACCTTGGATGAACAGACATTTCTCATCCTCCCAGAAGTCATTCACTAGTCATCATTTGGCAACTGTTAAGGCTCTGAAACCACCTCAGATTCCCTGCATAGAACCTTCAGGTAGTCTATTACATTTAATGAACCATATCTGGATGCCTTACAATTCCATATATAATTTGATCATCAAGAAAAGAATTGTTGTACTGTATTTTTAGGAAATAATAGCAGGACAAACAGTTTGTACATGTTTAGTACAGATATGGTGGCATTTCAAATATTTTCTGCCGGTGGTTGGCTGAATGTGAGAATGCAATGTACATAGTCACAGATGGTAGCAAATGTGTTTCCATACTACCATATGAAGTACGTCCTAATGTACACACGGTGAATGACTATATTTTGTGGAAGGTCTTAAAGTGGGGTGTACATTTCAAAGGGAATCCATGAAAAATCACAAATAAATACCTGTTTGGGAAGATACCACTGTGCCCAGCCTATGAGTGTAGTTTGGTAATAAACTACTTGCCTACCATTCATAAGGATCTGAATTTGCTCGCCAGTGGGAGAGAGAGGAATAAAATAGGGGAGAGAAGAAAGGTACTTATAATTTCACATCCTCAAAGTGTCTTCTAATGAAGAAATTCTTTCTAACATGGAAATAATTATCAAGAAGAACAAATATTAGTCCCTAAACTCTCATTTAAAGATAAATCCCATTTCTTAATCTTAAAATTTTAACTAATTGCTCAGTATCACAGTAGATAGGCAGTAATAGAAATATGGTATTAGTTAGCTTCCCATTACTGTCACAAAATACTTGACATAATTAACTTGAAAAGAGGAAATGTTTGCATTGGTTTCCACTTTGGGGACTTTATGCTCAGCTGGATCTGATTGGGAGCCTGAGGTAGAAGAGCTGTCATGGCAGAAGCATGGAAAGAAAAAGAGTCTAATTTTGTGGTGGTCACGAAGCAAAGAGGCTAGAATCCTGCAGTCCTCGTCAAGGCCATAACCTTAATGGGATTATACTGGGCTCCATCACTTAAAAGTTACAGCTCCTCCAAATAGTGCCGAGATGGGAGATTATAAAACAATTTCACCAACATCTTAAACCTGAACACCTACAGCATGTTCTACAAAGCAGATGTTTTGAAGAATCAAGAACAGCGTGGTGCTGTGTAGCATATCCTAAGCTCTTGAGAAACAACCTAACTTTAAAAAAAAAAAACAAAAAAACCCTGTTGCAAAAAACGAGCTTAGCCAACTGCCATCCCACACAGCCTTTGCTCCCCCTCTCCTCCTTCCAAGCCAGTAAAAGATTCCCTTATCTATAAGAGAAGTGCTTACACTACTTGCGTGCTGTGAGCCTTTCTCAGGTTTTCCTCTCTGCCCTGATGAGTCCATTCCCATCTCCTGTTTCCTTTTCTACCATGACCTTTAATGCAGGGTTCAAATGCAGCTGTGTCACAAGACACCAATGTCAAGGCCTGGTTTGGAGGTACTCACCAAAAACTGTCCTAGCTGGGACAGATTCTCTATTTAGCCAAAATGACACCTGGGATAAGATGACTGTCATAATGCAGGGAAGGTAGGTCTGGATAACAAAGTAGCCAATCTTCCTCTTCAGGTGGAAATGGGCAGTCATGATTGTGTATTCACCTGCAAATGCACAAATCATGGAGATCAGTTCTCCCCAACCCCAGGGCTGGGGTAGGCTTATATCCCTCCACAGATGAGTTCAAGAAGTTCCCTTACTCTGCCATCAGTCAAGTTAATTCTTGTGTTTTGTTTAGGTAGCTCCAACTAGTGGGTACCTGGGCTTTTTGTTGTTGTTTTTATGTTTTGTTTGTTTAAAAAAATTCTTTTGAGAACTTCACACCAGAGCACTGCCTCAGGACCAGAATTTATTCCTGGTGCATGAACTGGCTTCTTGAAGCCCATTCCCTACAGAGGAACACTTTGCTCAGTCTCAATCCTGGACTGAAGGCTTGTCCTACTTCAACTGCATATGTAGACTGCATTGACTCACCCTGGGACTCCTTACCCTCTCTGAGAAATTGATGAGGGGAAATCAGATGGGGGAAGCTGGGGAAAAACTGGGAAGAGGGGAGGGAGGAGGAAGACCAGTGGTGAGTATGTTAAACAAACAAACAAACAAATAAACAAACAAAAAACTTTTAAATAAAAAAAAGTTAAAAAAGAGCATTGCCTCATCTCTTACCCCTCTTCCCATGTCCTCATCCTAAATTCAAGATATCTCCTTTAATTATTGTTATTACAGTATCAACATATATGTATATGCAAATATTTATGGACAATTTACTGTGTACCTTTAGCATTGTCCATATATACACGTGTCCAGGATTGACCAAAGGAATTGGACAACCTATGCAGGAGCTTGCCCCTGGAGGAAACTGAATGCCTCTCTCAGCACCCACTGACCACCTGGAGCTCTCCATCTAGGGGTGGGAAGTTCCTTGTCCTTGTTGTTATTATATGATGATCTTATTCAGGCAATCAGTACTGTTTTGAGAATTCACTGGTGCAACTTCCCCTTTATATACAGAACACACTTTCATATCAGAGTATGTTTCCTGGACTTTTTTTCTGGATCTTAAAGTCTTTTTACTTCTTCTTTGATTTTCCCTGAGTGTGGAGAGTTGCTTTGGAGATAAATCTGTTGGGACTGAACACCATGCAAGCTGCCTGGCTTTTATTATTTATATATTTACTTATTTATTTGTGTGTGTATTTATTTGTTCATTTATTCTTCTCTCATACAATATATTCCTGACAACACCTCCCCTCACTTTGTTCCTCCCAGTCTTCTGTCAAACAACTCTCCTCTCCCTCAGATCCACTGCTCCCCTTTTTCCCTTAGAAAGCAGTAGATTCTAGGAATAGCAAGGGAACATGGCATAACAAGATCCAACAAGACTAGGCCAAACATCATATCAAGGCTGAATACATCAATTAAGAAGGTTCATAGGGGCTCAGAGGCTGAAGCGGCTATCATGGAGCCAGCATGGATCTGTGGTCCTCTGTATACATGCTGTGATTATTTAGCTTTTTTTTTTGGGGGGGGGGCTTCTTGCCTGGTTTTCTTAAAGGGCATTTCATAAACAAATCTTGTGAATTCCAGCCTCTGAAGGGCCCTTGCTGGTGCATGTTTTTTCAGAGAAAATCAGATTTGTGTGTTTCATTAATCCCCTATCAATCTGTGTCATACTCCCTGCCCCTCCACCACCACCACTTTGCAGGTTATAGCAATCCGGATCTGAGGATTTAGCCTTTGCAGATAGAAATCAGGCATCCAGAGCCCTGCTGTGGATGAACAGATCCTCCCTATTTTCCAGCTGGAGAGCTTCAGGAAGACAGGAAGGCTACTGTCTGCCAAAGCCTGGTGCTTTCTCATCCCAGGTAGAGAGGAGGAACAGCCACACAGGCTATAGATCTGCTGCCCAGCAGACAAACCAGCATCTTCTGTTTCTAAACTGGATTTCCTGGGCAATGTCCCATTGCCTTCTCTGGATTTGCCTGGCTGTGTGGGAGGCAAGTGGGGATCTTCCATTTTTTGCTGAAAATGATGCCGTCCTAATGGTTAACTGGTAAGGAGGTGAGGTGGGCGGGCTGTGGGTCTATGCAAAGTGAGACTTTCTGGACAAGTGTGTGTCTCCCTAAAGGTGGGAGGAATGCTTTGAGAAATGCAGGCGATGAGATGGTCTGGAAATTTTATCAATGAGTAGTACAAAGTGTGGGAGCTGGGTTGCTGAATTACTATAATCATGGAAGCATAGTCTTGGAGAGATTCCCAGTGTAAATTTCAGTTGTAGGTTTGCCTATGAAGGGTAGAGGTCTTCTGGCTGTGTAGACAGGGTATTGGAATATTGGAGGCTTCTTAAACTGAACCTCATAGCTTAGAAATGTGATTACAGATGTTCCCAAAACATGAATTTATGATGTCGTAAGTCTGAGAGAAGTAAAAAAAAAAAAAAAGGCTTCTTACAGAAAAGGAACCAAAGTTCTAAGCAATGCCTACACATGTTGGGGTGGGTGCTTTTCCAATAGCTCCACGCAGCTGAGAACAGTCAAGCAGGCTTTAATTTGGAAGAGAGAAATAGGGATATAAATAAAAATTGATAAATGCCTAGAAATAAGATCTAGTTCCTTTGAAATGATCAGATTTTGTTTCTCCACTACACTTGAAGATAAAAAATGCCATTCAAAATTCACTAGGGTATGAAATTACTATCCTTTCAATTCTTCTTGTCTTTGTTTACTTTTGAGTTATTAGTAACAAAACTGGGCAATGCTTTTAAAATGATGTCTTTGTAGAATGCATGTTGGAACAGAGCCTCTGTTATGAAATGTTAAGGTACTGTATAAAACTATTCCCAAAGGCAGCACTCTGTATCAGCACCCCAAATTCTGCCACATACCTTTCTTTCATTTCCATAAAAGCAGATACATAATTTTGTTTGATATTCTGTCTCAGGCTCTCTTCCTCACTCAGGGATACCCAGTGCACTGGGATGTTGGTAAGGGGGACTCTGACCTGGCAGATGCATGGGATTTAAAGAAGAGCTTGCACTTTGTGACTTGTGTGTATCCTGCTAGCTGCTTGACTTTGAACAAACAATAAGCTTATCAAAGGTTTCTCTGAAGCTCAGAGACGTTTTCCAGTCATGGTTTCATTCATCCCTTAAAACTTTTCTCTTTTCAGTTACATGAGAAACAGATTGCATATTCTTTTTGCCAATGCCATAACTTCATAATAGCTCAGGCCATGCCTGCCCTTAGCCAGGAGAGGTCTAGCCATAGAACTTCAAAGTTCTGAAGGTCAAGTGCATGATATTCCTTTGGCCAAATTGGACTGATGACAGATACAAATTGGTGTGTGTGTGTGTGTGTGTGTGTGTGTGTGTGTGTGTGTGTGTGTGTGTGTCTGTGTGATTGACTGCATCTGCCTCTTCATTGAAACCAACTTAGCCACTCATTGTCTATTGCTAGTTTGGTTTACCAGATTCAAACACAGGGAAATCTCTGAGATGTTCAGAGAAGGAAACAGGAACAGTCAGCATGAGGCATTCCCTTCTTTACAGAAATAACCTTGTTTCTCAGGAATGGGGAATAATATTATATAAGCAGAACACTGGGCTTCCAGACAGGACCCACATGCACCATAGATCTATGGCCTCTCTATTCCCAGGTCACTGCAGCTGATATCTCTTTATCAAGCTGCAAAAGGGCCTACAGGAGTCAAAGTAGTTGGTATTCTTGAATTCTTGAATAGTTGGGGTCTGTATTCTTGAAGAGTAGGGCATGGAGCCATGGAAGGTGAGATGCTCCTTAGCCCCAAGCAGCAAGTCAAGCATCCTTACCTGTGCTGGTGCTGATGTTTTCAGTTCCTACTGTCTGCCCCATGAGATGGTACTGGTTGAGTCTGGAGCCATCTTCTGCCACAACCACAGACTTGGTAGAGCCATTGGTCCACACATAAACGACTTCGGAATTAGGGTAAGCATCTGTAGGGAAAGGGAAAGTAAGTGGGTATGTGCAGAGTGATGTCTCCACTGGGGGATACACCAACATGCTTATGAAAGAGAGATAATGTTGAGAATCAACCATCAGGGCTTAGAAAGCATGTAGAATGGTACACACCTGCACCATGTGAATCAGACCCCTGCTGTTGCAAAAGACCTGATTCTCCAAATATGCCACAGATTAAGCCAATTTCTCTTCCCACCTACCAAAGAATAGAGTCAGCTCAGAGTCACTATTCTGTGGTATAGTTCCTTCATCTGTGAGATGGGGTGATGACAGGACCTACGCCTGAGACTTAGATGGCTGCCTAACTTACACAATGACACTTAGCACACAAATCTTATTCCTATTCCAAACCTTCCCAGTGTCCTGGTCACACTGTCCATGGTAGAAGGCTGCTAGAGTAAATAGCAAATCTGCCCAGGGGTCATACCTGCCAAGCTGTTACTTACACGCCAAAAATTACTATGCAGATGAAATGAAGGCAATGGGATGGAAATCCAGAGATTATCTCAGATTATCATTGTGGCTGAGTGTCAGTCCGATCAAAAACAGTTTTCTCAACATGGACCCAGAAGTAGATTTGCAAATGAAGACTTATCTGGGCATTGGCTCTGAAGTTTGTGGAAGTGACCACAGTATCAAGAAAAAGGAAACAAACCTTAGGAGGCAGTTGGCAAGGAGAAAAAGACCTTTACCCACAGCCACATGGAACTGAATTCTGCCCCACCTCCAAACCCTACAGGCCCCCTCAGAATGTCCAGCACCGGGATCAAAAACAATCTGCCAAGCAACTCTTGTGTTGCTATAGAACTCTGGAGCAACACAAGAGTTTTTGCCTGTAGAATTGATGATATTTTGTCACATCAGCAGGACTAGAAAATTAGGACAAACTGGATAGAAAGCAAATCCAAGTACCCCCCGTCCTGCAAGCAATTCATGCTATGAGGAAAGAAAGTTATGATAGGAAAAGCATGCAGTATGAGAAGTGACAGGAAATACTGTGAAGGTATGTAAGCTGAAACAAACAAAAAGGGTGTTAGAGAATGAGACCTTAGGCTTTGATTAGGTATCTAGGGGAGGTTCAGGAGTGGCTCTGTATCCCATGGGATAAAGGGGGCTGTATGCACCAAGGTCCTGAAGCAGGAGCAATCCACAGATGCCTAAAACAGCTAGAGTATGATGAAGAGGGTAGGGTAAGACAGTAGAGCCTTGGGTACACTCTAAGACATTGAATCTTTTATCTAAGCCTGGTAGACCCTGGAGACAGTTTTAAAGCAAGTATGCGACCTTCTCAAATGTAGGAAATATCGAAATCTTTCATCCTGAGTGAGACAGTGGAAAACGGAAGAGAAAGGACAGGGAAGGACATTCAGTATTAAAACCACTTTGTTCAATAGTGGGAGAAAGAGGAGAAATGTGAGGTGCACTTTAAAAAGCCGACTCAATCAAAGTGATGGGGACATGTGGTCATTGTGGTCATTTCTTCTGAGTAGAAAATAGGGGTTCAGTGGTTGTCCTGGGTTCTGGTGACAGAGCATCAGAACCTCCATGCTGGGGCAGAGAATAGGGAAGAAACAAATGTACAAGTCCAGAGTTCCCAGATATAGTTATGGAATGCCAAGGACTCGGTCAATGATATTAACCCTGCCTCTTGTTCTTTGCTCAAATAATTATTCACAGTTGTGAGAAAAAAAAGTGTATATAAAATCAATTCCCTGTCCTTCTTGCCAAAACTAGTATTCTAAATTGCATGATCTCTGGTTTTGTATTCTGAACTTGTATTATTTTTACACTGCTTATTTTTTTTCTGCAGAGTTCTATTGTTTAATAATTCTATGCATACACATAATTTGTTTTGTTCAAATCCTCTCTTATTTCCTACCTTCCAATTTTATCCTTTATCCCTCCTCACTACATTCTCTCTCTCTCTCTCAAACTCATATTTTGGTCTCTGTCTCTGTTACTCTCTCCCTCCTTCCCTCCCTCTCCCCACCCTTCCTTAACACACTGATTCTGCTTAGTCCTGCCAATACATGCATGGATGAGGAACAATCTACTGGATTATAGGTAGCCTCTCAGAGTCAACATCCTAAAGAAAACTGATTCTCCATCCCCCAATTGCCAGTAATTCCTCTGCTAGGGATGGGACTTGAAACTTCCCTGACCTTGCTGGGATTTTGGCTGGCATGTGATTGCTTCCAGTCACAGTCCCCTTGAGTTCATGTTTGCAGTGGCACATTCACGTCACAGCACTCATCCATCTGCCTCTTATTTAACATGAACAACAAAAAAATTAAATTTCTCCACTCTTCTTTCACAATGATTCCTGAGTCTTGGAAGGAGGAAGTATGAAGGAGATGTCTCATTTAGGGCCAAGCATTCCACAGTCTCTTAACCTGTTTACACTGACCAATTGTGGGTGTCTGTATTAATCTTTCTTCTGCAGAAAGAAGCTTCTCTGATGAGGAGAAAAAGATGTGCTAATCTATGGGTAGAGATTAGTACTTTCATCACAGTTTATTACTATGTTTGTTTAGCAGAATAATGGTAACACATTTTCCCATAAGACCTGTGACATAACTGGCCATGGGTGTTTGGCCCAGTTAAGAGTACTAGGAATGAATTCTTATGGGGAAAAAAACCAAAAATCTAATCAGAAATGTATTTGGTTGACCTTGACATTATTTTTCCAGTGGACTTTTCTTGCGAGTTAACAGTTACTATACCTTGTGGAGTTAACATTTGGGTAAGACATTTGAGTACTTTTCTCCAGGTGCACACCTTCCAGCACTGTGAAAAGTAGCCAGAAGGATGAAGCGTCCTGGACTTTACCAGCTTGATTTATTTTCCATGTCTTCAAGCAAGACTCCAGTTTACGGCATCTTCAGAAATAAGTCTTATATGAAGAGGTTAGCCAAGAGCAAAGATAATAGCCAGAAATGTTTAGGTGCTCTATTGGTTCCCACAGAATAACAGCTCAAAGAGAGATAGCCCATACGTACCCTGCCTATTTGTTTGATATCCTATAGAATCTAGGGAGGCTACCCATTTCATAGGGTAAATTCATTTAATATGTATGAATGTATGTATGTATGTATGTATGTATGTATGTATGTATGTATCTATCTATCTATCTATCTATCTATCTATCTATCTATCTATCTATCTATCTTAGGAAGCTTCTACAGCAGTAGGCTTCTCCATGCCATTTCAAACCTCTTTAGTGTTAACTATCCCTCCTCATACTCCTTCATCTAAGCTGACCTACCATCTTCTTCCATACCTAATACTTTCTAATCAGTTATTCCACTTCACATATTCTATTTTCTATCATCCAACACTAGAAATTCTGGCCCTATGTCTCTTTCTAGTTCCTTGGCTTCTGTTGGCACTTCAATTTAAACATATTCATCTAACAAGCTGAAACTAGGATCTATATATGATGAAACCTGTGGAATTTGTCTTTTGGGATCTATGTTACTTCATTACCTAAAAATTTCATGACTGAATTTTTATGAGCAATATTCTATTGTGTATGTACCATATTTTCATTATCTACTTACCATTTTATAGACATCTAGGCTGTTTTCATTTCCTCATTGTTGTGAACAAGCAGCAGTGAATATGGGTGAGCAGGAATCTCTGTAGTAGGATAGAGTCCTTTGTGTAGATATGGAAGATGGGTACATCTGGATTGTATGATAGATTTATTTCAAGCTTTTTGAGTAGCCTCTATATAGATTTCCATAGTGACAGTACCAGATTGCATTTCCACTAGCAGTAAATAACTGTTCAACATTCCCCATGCCCATGCCAGGGTTTGTTGTAATTTTTTTCCTTACTCATTTTAACTGGGGTAAGATGAAAGCTCAAAATAGTTTAATGTGCATTACCCTAATAACTAAGGACATTGAACATTTAAAAAAAATTCTCTGCTGTTCATCAAACTTATTTTTAAAACTCTATTTAGTTTCATGGCACACTTATAACTGGATTGATCATTTTCTTAGTATTTGAGATTTTTATTATTGTTGTTATGGTATATTCTAGACTTAAACCAATTATAGCTTCACAGTTGGTAAAGGTTTTTTTCTTATTCAGTAGGCTTCCTTTTCACTTAAATTATGGTATCCTTTGTCGTACTGAACATATTTTGTTCTGTGAGGTTCCATTTGTTTATTATCAGTCTTAGTCCTGTGTCATTACAGTTCTATCCAGAAAGTCTTCTGTGCTCATGAGTGGAAGTGTATTTACATAGCATATTCAGGGCATCAGGTATCATGCTGAGGTCCTCAATCCATTTGGAGTTGAGTTCTTTGCAGTTTGAGAAATATGGACATAGTTTCATTCTTGTACATGGATCTAACCATTTTTATCAGCGATATTTTATTTAGTGTGCATTTTATTCTTCTTTATAAAAAAAATCAGGTAGCTATGTGAGAGTGGGCTGATATCTGCATCCTTAATTCTATTTCAGTGAGCACTGTCTCTTTAAACATTTTTTTTTACATTTTTATTAACTTTTATTGATTCTTTGTGTTTTTTTAAATTTTATTTTCATTTAAAAAATGTCATCTCCATAAATGCATCCTCCTGCTCCCCATTCCTATCCCTCCCAGACAGCCCTCAGCTTCGCTCCTCCCCATTCACCCATGCCCTCCCCCAAAGGGGCGAGAAGTCCTGAGGCGGGTCAGCCCAGTGCTGCACATCCACTCTAGACAAGTCCAATTCACTCATCTCAACGTCAATCCTGGGCTGGGTGTTCCTTTGCAGGGAATGGGTTCCAAGGAGCCAGCCCATGAACAAGAACACAGTCTGATCCCACCTGTCGTGGCTCCACATACTGCTCATGGCAGTGGAAAGCCACGCCACACGGGGAAGGCCCAGTTGCCCCACTGTTGGGTCTCCAGTGGCAATTCCTGATTCACTGAACTCCCCAAAGCTCCAGCCAGCCATCAGCGTGGGAACCTTCTCTTTTGTTTCTCTTCAGACTGCATAAAATTTTTGCCCTTTACTTTAAACATTTAAAATAAAAAAAAACATTTTTCACAAGATATATTTTGATTATTTTTTTACCTTCCTCTAATTCCATCTAGATTCTCCCAACCTTCCTACACACCCAGCTTTATGCTCTTCTTCATTCTTTAAAACAAAACAGCAGAACAACATACAAAATCCCTATAAAAACAGGAAAATGAAAATACAAATAAAAACAATCAGTGAAACAAAGCATGGCCACAGAGCAAATAAGATAAAGAGACTATGAAATACCTACCACTGAGTATGTCTTTTTGTGTGGGCCAACTATGCCTGGGCATGAACCCTGCCCCAAAGTATGATTAACATACACAGTGAGACTCTGATGAGGAGAAGTGATTTTTCTATTACAGGATGATACAAATCGGAAGTAGCTTCTTGAATTGTGATGAGAGCTTGTAGCCTCTTCCCCCTCTCAGGACGTAGGCTCCATCCCATCTGGATTAAATCTGTGCAGGCCCTGTGCATGATGTGCTGCCACACTCCCTGGGAGTTCACATATACATCAGTCTTTCTGAATCTAGAAGACACTGTTTTCTTGGAGTCATCTGTCCTTTGTGGTCTTATAATTTTACTGCCTCTTCCACAGAGAGGGCTTTGGTGAAGACATACTTTTTTAGGATTGAGTACTTCAAAGTCTCTGTCTACACATTATCCAGGTATGGGCCTCTGTGTTAGGTTCCTTCTATAAGGATTCCTGGCACGTAGCAGCTATGTGGTAAATGTGTTAGTCTGATAACCCAACATGGCGGAGGGTGAAATATGGACATAGAAATAAGAATTCCTGGCATGTAGCAGCCACGAGGTAAACTCAAGATGATTTAGTTTAGCTCCATCTATTTACCTAAAAATGCCATAGTTTACTTTATAATATTCCACTTGTAAATGTACCATATTTTCATTACCCATTCAGCAGTTGAGAGAAATCTGGACTGTTTCCAATTTCTGTCTATTATGAATATAGCAACAATGAACATAAATCAGCAAGAATCTCTATAGTAGAACATAGAATCCTTTGGCTATATATGTAAGAGTGGTAGAGGTGAATCTTGAAGTACATCTTTTTCCAATTTCCTGAGGAACACTTGCACTGATTTTTTTTTAATAGAAACTGTACAAGTTTGCATTTCTACCATCAGTGGATAAGTGCCTTCATATACCCACATTCTCATCATGAGAATGTCATTTGCTTTAATGATCTTGGCTGTTCTGACAGGTGTGACATGGAATTTTAAAGTGTTTTACTTTGCTTTTCCCTAATTTCTAAGGACATTGAACATTTCTCTAAGTGTTTCTCATACGTTTAACTCTCTGCTTAGTGCTATATACCATCTTAAATTGGTTGTTTGTTTTCTTGAAGTTCATTTTTTAGTGATTTATTCTTTTATATCTATCAGATGTGAAATTTGCAAAGATCTTTTTCAATTCTGCAAGCTGTCACTCTGTCTGAATGATGGTTTCTTTTACCACACAGCTTTGTAGCTTCATAATGTTTCTTTTTCTACTTGTTGGTCTTAATAAATGTGCTAACAATGTGCTATTCAGAAAATCCTTCCCTCTATCAATGAGTTCAATCTTATTCCCCAATTTCTTTTCTATCATATTCAGGATTTCTGATCTTATGTTAGGTCCATTGATCTATTTAGAACTGAGCTTTGTGCAGGATCATAATATGGATATATTTGTATTCTTCTACATGTAGACATCCAGTTTGACCAGCACCATTTGGTAATGATGTCATTTTCTCCAGTGCGTATTTTTGGTTTCTTTCTCAAAAGTCAGATGTCCATAGGTTTGTGGACTTATGTCTGGGCCTTCAATTTGATTCCATTGATCAACTTGTATGTTTTATGACAATACCATGATATTTTTATTACTATAACTCTGTAGTGCAACTTTAAATTTGTGGTGGTGATAATTCCAGAAGTTCTTTTATTATTAAGAATTATTTTAGGCATCCTGTTCTCTCTATCTCTCTCTCTATGTATATACATAAATATATATGTGTGTACATATATATTATGTATATATATATGTATATATGTTTCCATGTGCAGATTTTTTTTTTTATTTCTCTGAGAAATTTTGTTGGGAAATTGATGGAGATTGCACAGAATTTATAGATTACTTTTGGTATGATGATCATTTCCACAATAACAATCCTCCTAATCTATGATCAGGGGTGAACTTTCAATTTTCTGGTGTAATTTTCCATTTCTTTCCTCAGTGTTTTGAGGTTTTTTAGACAAGTCTTTCACTTGCAAGGTTAGAGTTATCACAAGATTCTTTATAATTTTGAGGTTAACTGTGAAAGGTACTGCTTCCTTGACTTCTTTCTAATTCTGCTTGTCATTTGTAGACAGAAAGGTTATGGCTTTTTGTCTGTTAATTTTGTAAAATTTTGCTAAAAAAATTTACTATCTATATAATTTTCCTAGTGGATTTTTAGATTGGTTAATGTATAAAATCATATCATCTGCAAATAAAGATATTTTACTTCATTTCCTAGTTGTGTACCCTTAATTTCCTACATTTTCTTATTGTTTTAATTATGGCTTCAAGTACTGCATTGAGTCGGTATGGAAAGAATAAACAACCTTGTATTGTTCCTGATGTTAGCAGTAATGCTCTTTTACTCCTTTTAGTTAGGTTGATATTGATTGATTGTGAACTTGCTGCTTATTTTCTTTATTACATAGAAGTACACATTATGTATTCCTGGAGTCTCTCCAAAGCTTTTGTCATGAAGGGATGTTGGATTTTGTCAAAGGCCTTTTCTGCATCTAATGAGATGATCATATAAATTTTGTCTTTTAGTCTGTTTATATAGTGAATTATGCATATTAGTTTGTGTATTTCAAACCATTACTGCATCTTTGGAATGAGGGCAACTTGATTGTAGTAGACAATGTTTTCTGATGTACTCTTAGATTCAGTTTGATATTATTTTATTCAGAATTTCTACATCTATATTCTATCAGCATATTGGGCTATAATTTTATTGTTGTTGTTTGTTTGGTGTGGTGATATATTGTATATTTAATAAGTCAGTTTGGAATATCAGAGGACAGAATCACCCCACAGTCAAGCCATGAAAGTCAGAGAGTGCTTTTAATCCGTTCACTCAGGAGACAGAGATCTTTCTGAATTTTTATGAGTTTAAGGCCTAACTGCCAAGTAGTGGTAGCTCACGCCTTTAATCCCAACTATAGGATTGTGATGCAGAGTTGAACCAGGAAGTAAAATAGTTGTGTGGGTAAGGTATATAAAGCAGGAGAAGGCAGAAATTGAGCAGTTTGTAGAAGTGACTAGTCAAGTTGAGGACCCATAAAGATAGCTTTTACCCTGTTCAGCCAGAGAAGTTAGCTGGGTGAGCACTGACTGTGTGTGGGCTGTTTTCTCTCTCTGATATTTCAACTTTTCCTCAGTATCTGGATCTAGGTTTTCATTATATACTGACTAGAATTCATGCAATAGTTTGATATTTGTCTTATTTTGGGATCAGATATATAGCGGCAATCAGGCAGTGTTTCTTCAGCTTCTATTTTGTAGAATACTTGGGAGTATTGGCATAAATTCATTTTTGACAGCCTAGTAGAATTCTGAAATGAATCCATCTGGCCCTGGTAATTATTTTGTTGAGAGTATTTTCATTGAGGATTCTTTCTTTTTCTTTCTTTTCCTTTCTTTCTTTTTCTTTCTTTCTTTTAGGCTTAATGTGTCTGTTTAATTTTAGGTTTCCCAATTTGGCAGTAACTTTATGATTCTCTAAATTTTCTCAGTTTTTTCTGTACTTTAACCCTTCTCATTGCGTATTTTATTAATTTGAATCTTTCCTTTCCATATTTTAGTTAACTTGTCTATGGCTTTGTCAGTCTTGTTGATTCTATCAAAGAATTCACATATTGTTTCATCGATTCTTGTCATTTTGCTCTTTTTATTTCATTGGTTTCAGCCTTGAGTTTGATCATTTCTTGCTGCCTACTCCTTTTGAGCATTATTTCTTCTCATTATCCTAGATCTTTTATGTGTGCTACTAAGTTGCTGATATAAAAATCTCTGCAATTTTTATGTGGACACCTAGTGATATGAACTTGCTTCTTAGAACTGCTTTCATTGTGTCTCATAACTTTGGCTATATTGTAGTTTCATTTTAGTTCAATTATAAAAATTTTACATTTTCTTCTTCATTTCTTATTCATTCAGAAATGAATTGTTCAGTTTTTTATTAGTCTATAAATTTTCTGCTGTTTCTGCTGATGATTTCTAGTTTGAATCCATAAGTGGTGAGAGAGATGCACAGTGTTATTTTAATTTTTGTATATTTGTTTAGACTTGCTTTGTGTCCAAGCATGTGGTCAGTCTTGGAGAACATTCCACGACCTGCTAGGAAAAACTGTGTTCTTTAAAGTTTGGGTGAAATATGTTGTAAATGTTATCTAGGTCCGTTTGAATTATGATGAAATTGAATCCCAATATTTCTCTCTATTATTTTTGTCTGGATGATCTGTGTAAATGGGGGAATTTGGTATTGAAGTCACCATCACCCACTATCACGGTTTGATATTCAATTTATGATTTTAGTTGTAGCAGTATTTATTTTATGAACTTGGGTGCCCTCATATTTAGTCTATAACTGTTTAGAATTACAATATTCTCTTAATATATTTTTCTTCCTTTGAAAAAATCTCACTTCTTGTGATTTCTTTGGTTTGAGCACTTTTTTGTCAGCTATTAAAATGGCTATACTTGCTTGTTTTTTGCATCTGTCTTTCCCTATGCCTATGATTTGTGTTAAAGTGTGTTTCTTTGAATCAGCAGAAAGATGGACCCAATTTTTTTATCCAATATTTTACTTTATAATTTCATTTGGTAATTGAGACCATTAATATTGTTATCAGCAAGCAATGTTTATTGATTCCTGATAACTTTTGTTACAGTGTGGATTTTTTTTTCCAGTTTTGACTTAACTGATCTTTGGTAATCTGTTTCTCTTGTCTTCTTAGATGTGATTAATCTCTTCAGACTGAAGTTTTCCTTCTATAGAGATGCATTGATAGAAATTGTGTAAATTTGGTTTTTATAATAAAATGTTTTTCTTTTTCTGTTGAGTGATTGACAGTTTTGTTGGGTATAGTAGTCTGAACTGGCATCTACAATCTTTTGTAATTAATAGAATATCTAGATAGATCCTTCTGGCTTTCAGAGTCTCCACTGAGAAGTCAAATGTTATTCTAATGGGCCTGCCTTTAGACACAACTTGGTCTTTTAACCTTGCAGCTTCTAATATCCTTTCTTTGTTCTGTTAATTCCATGTTTGGATAATGGTGTGTTATGGGAAATTTCATTTCTGGTCTTGTTTCATTTCTGGTCTGTGGCATTCTGCATGCTTCTTGGATTCTAATGAGTACCTCTTTCTTGAGATAGTGGAGAATTATTTATCTATGATTTTGTTAAAAGTATTCTTTGTACCTTTGACCTGGGCTTCATCTCCTTCCTCTATCCCTGCCATTTGAAGGTTTGGCCTTTTCATAATGTCCATTGTGAGTGAGTGTTTATAATATTTAACATTTAAAAAACTGATCTTTTCATTTCTTCTCTTTTGTATTTAACACCTAAGCTTCTCTCTTTTATGTCTTGTACTTATTTTTGATTCTTCCCTCTGAAGTTATATCCTCAATTTTTTTTTTATTTTGCAGTTTTATTATGCTTGGATTTTTCATTAATAATTCTATTCATGTTTTGATTTTTTCATTAGTTCATTCAACTCTTTGGGGTTTTCATTGAGAATTTTACTCATATCATCTTTAAAACCCCTGAATATATTCAGAAACTCTATTCAAACTTCAAACTTTGAAGTCCTTGTCTTGTGCTTTAGCTATATTGCATTTCTCAGAACCTACTGTAATAGGGTTACTTGTTTCTGGTGGAACACTATTGTCTTAATTGTTCGTGTTTTTGTTTTTTCTTGGGATCTATACATCTGGAACTGTGATGTTTGCGATGTCTCTTGGTGTTAATAGTCAGTTTTATTTTTTTGTTGGGTGAATGCTCCATTGCTCTTGCCCTCTCTGAATGCTAGACATGAGTGTTGGCTGTGGGGTCCCTAAAGAATGCTTCTGTGGCTCAGCTGGTTTAGAAAGAAATGGAAATGGGGTAAGAGAAAAGGCTACAAGTAGAATAAATCAAGCAGAATAACAGGTCTCAAGGATAAAATTGAGGGTCTAGACCAAATAAGAAAAAGTAACAATTGTTAAATACAAGAAATGTGGGATATCTTAGTGCATGACTGGCATTTTGGAGCCCATTCCCTAGAGAGGAATGTCTTGCTCAGCATTGATACAGGGGTGAGGGGCTAGATACTGCCTCAACCTGAATCCCAGACTTTGCTGACTCCAGATGAGATACTTTGCTATCTCTGAGGAGTGGATGGGAGCATTGGGGGAAGCTGGGAGATGAGTGGGAGGAGGGAAGGGAAGGGGAACTGAGGTTACTATGTAAAAAATAACTTTAAATAAAAAATGCCAAAAAAGAAATTTGAGATATCTTGAGAAAGAACCTGCTCTTTGAATTATAGACAAAGACAAGGAAAAGTGGCATAGACAAGATCTTCAACAAGATCACAGAAGAAAACATATAAATGTAAGAAGCACACAGAACACTAAATAGACAAAATCTGAAAAGTTTCACAGCATATCATAGTTACAACAGTAAACGTAACAAAGAGTGTGTATTGAAATCTGCAAGAGAAAACAAAACAAAACAAAAGCAACAAGTCACATACGTGTGAACCCGTCAGAGTAACACTTGTTTTTCAGTGGAAGCTTTGGAGAGCAAGAAGAGCCTGGAGCAACGCATTTCAAGTCCTAAAAGACAATGGCAGTCAACCTACAATTCTATACTCAGCAATACTAACTATCATGGCTAAAGATGAAAGGAAAAATTCCCATGACATAAACAGCATTTAACATATATCTACAGCATATTCTATCTGAATCTAAACACTGGAGAATGCACAGTCTACTCAGTAAAGCATGGAAGCTTTTCTGAAGTAGTCAATATCCAGGGACACAAAACAAATATTTACAAATTAAAAGAGACTGAATGTATTCCTTGTATCCTGCCTGGCCACAATGTAGTAGGACTTAAAAATGACAGCCAAAATAAGCCAACCAACAAACAAAAACTGGTGAATACACAAATTCATGGAGATTAAATAACTCACTGTAATGGTGCTATAGACCTTAGCACAACTGACTCCAGGGTGGAGGTACCACCCATGCTGGAAATCTCAGCAAGCTGACAACATCATATACCAAAACTAAAACAAATACCTAATCCATTAAAGTTCATAGTTATGGGAAAGCCTCTAAATGTGCTAACTTTGTTTTTTGGCTTTTATAGTTCTGCTTATGGCTAACTGTTCTTCTTTCTTGTTACGAAATAATGAATGAGTCAAAGAAGAAAGCAAACAAGAAAGAAAAATCTTCCTCAATCTAAATGAAAATGAAACCACAAAACAAGACATCAAAACCTCTTGGAAGTTTGAAAGCAAGGCTTTTTCCCCCTCCCCTTTGGGAAATTTATAGCTCTAAGTTTCTACATTGAAAAAAAAATCAGAAAGAGCACAAATAAAAAGTTTAATAATACAACTTAAATTATTGGAAAAGCAAGAGTAAACCAAATTAAAACCCCGTCAATGGCAAGAAATAATAAAATCCAAAGCATAAATTAAGAAAGTAGAAATAAACAAAGCAATACAAAGAATGAACAAATATAAGAACTAGTTCTTTGAAAAGATAAACAGTATTGGCTCAACTGAGAAATGAAAGAGAAAACCCAAATCAACAGAATCAGAAACAAACAGGGAAACATTACAGCAGACACCAAAGAAATTTTAAATACTATAAGGGCATATTTACAAAGACCTTTACAACATGAAGGTTAAAAAAAAAAAAAAAAAAAAAAAAAAACCCGAGGAATAGATGTATTTCTAAATTGAGTCAAATTACCAAAATTAAACCAAGAAGCCATCAAAAACAGACACATAACAAGGAGGAGTTGAAATAGTAATAAAAATCTTTTCAGGTAAAAATAGGTCCTCACCCCGATGGATTCTCAGCAGCATCTACAAGTATCAAAGGTCTAATAGTGCTTAAACCATTCAAAAATCTAGAAACATAATGAGCAGGCCAAACTTCTTCAAAAAATTTAGTGTCACAGAAATACCAGGACCAGGTAAAGATACACTAATAAAGATATCCACAGGCCACAATGAATATCAACTCAAATGAACTCAGTAAAATACATGCAAACAGACAGAATACAAGCATGTATCAAAAAGACAACACACCATGAACATGTTGGCTTTCTCCTGAAATGCAGTGAAGGTTCAATGTTTGGTATGTTCTACTTTGTATATCCATTAATTCTAGTAAATATTCTATACCTTCCATGAGCATTCATTATTAAGTAGTCTATTGCTCACTCTCAACGACTGTCTTCATTATGGCCAGCAATGATATAAGAAGATACTGTAATTTTCCTGCATTTGTTGAGAGATGCTTTGTGTCACGATGTGGTTTATTTTAAAGAAGGTTCCGTGGGCTTCTGATCATGTGTACTCTCTAGGGTTTGGAAGCAATTATCTGTAGATATCTCTTAGTCTATGATGTCCGGTGGTTCTATTATGTCTATTAGCAATTACCTATTATGAAAATGTTGGGCTGGTATATTAAGTCTAGCTTCATTTACTTTGTGAATCTGGATGCACTAGTTTTATACACTTTGTTTTAAACTATAATGTCCTCTGAGGTCTGGTTCCCTTAAGCAGGATGAAGTGTTCTTCTTCATCTCTCTGATTAGTTTCTGTTTGAAGTCTGTTTGTCAGATACTGTAATAGCACCTTCCGGTTGTTTCTCGGTTTCATTTGGATGGAATAACTTTTTTGTTCTTTCACTCTAAGTAACATCTCTCCTTGGTGATGAGGTGTGTTTCCTAGAGGCAGCAAGATGACGGACATCATTTTAATCCAGCCAGTTAGTCTGTGTCTTTTGACTAGGGAGTTGAGATTATTGCTGTTTAAAGTTAGTTTTAAAAGATGTATTGATTTTATGGCTAGAACTGAGCAGAGTTGTGTAGGAAGTTACAGGCATTTTCCTTCACAAGTAACTTGGAGAAGATATCTTGCTATTTCTGAGGCTTCTTTCTTTTAATCACACAAGTGATGTCTTGTAGTACTGCAGATCTAAGGGGGTGACAGTGGTATAGCCATCTCTGTCCTGATAAGGCCATTCAGAAGTCAGGATCTCTGAAGAATAAAGTCATTCTGATGTTAGCTACCAAAGTGACCATGAGCAAGCTCTGTCGGTTTGAGGTTTCTATTAACTTATCTGTGGCTTGGAGCAACATTGCAGCCTCTAACAAGTCAAAGTGAGGACAAAACATATAGATATAAATATTATGTGTTTGGCAAATAAGTACTTACACACAGTAGATGTATAATGACTGAGAGCTAATCTTAATGTAACCAGGGGAAGGATTCTGGCTTCGTGTCAAATCTATTCTCATAAAAAGTTCTTTGCACTTGAATTTATGTTCTCTGTTGTTTAACTTCCTGTTTTCATGTATTCTCACCCTGCCTTCCCCGTCTTCCTTTTCATGGATGCTACGGGATCCAATCCAGTCCTTCACACAGCTACTTCTGAGCTATGACCAAAGTTTGAATTTCATTCCTCCCTGTCGGTCCGGAGCCTCATAGAAACTGTGAAGACAGTAGGAGCCTTATCTTCTGGCTATGGGGAAACACCCAGGAGCTTCTGATCACACTATATCAGATTTTTATGTTGTTCCAATTACTTGGATCTGACATTGAAAACAAATATTAGAATTTAATGAGAATTTTGATTTAAAGTGAATAGGATTTGAGTTCTCTGAAACTCATAACTCTAGCTGCCCTTTCTCTTACAAAACAGGGTGGGAACATAAGAATATGCTACACACCAGGCATGTGTGTGACTTTCTGAGTGCTCCCAGCTGGAAATCAATTCAACACTAAGCACATCAATTAGAAAATATAGAAAACTTTGCAAAAAGTGTCTATCAGCTTCTCTGTCATCCTAGTGAATTAGTATCCCCGTTTCAGTGGATTTTGCCATTGACTAGAATCAGCTAAGAGGTAAGAAAATGATAAACATGAGGGTGAATTGGTAAAGTGTCTCACTATTACCATCAAAGCTTCAGACGAGGGTCATAGCTGCCAGGACAGGAAGGTACTCAAAGCCTTGCAAAATGCTTAGAGTATGATTGGAGAATCAGTCATACTCCTCTCCATTCTTATGGGTCTCAGGTAGATCACCAGTGGGGAAAAAGAAAAGGACTGCTATCCAGCCTGTAAAAGGAAAGATCTCTTGAGGGGAGGTGCAAGGAGGCCAGGAGGCCAGGGGGTCAGGAGACCAGTGGTTAGAGCTGTGGTATTAGCTTTCATTTCCTCAAATAAGCTATTCCTTATTTTTAAATGTTTATATCATTTTGGCCTATGTATACGTTAAAGACAGAGTTAATAAGGTAGTTTGTAATTTTTTAGAAGAATGCTAATAATTTTTGCAATATACATATATAAACATACATGCACACAAACACACATACACACACACAAACACACACACACAAACACATACATATTCCACCATAGTTACTAAATTTTATTCTTGTGGTTGAACTGATTTTGTACCCTTTTCTAATAAGGGTACACTTGCTAGCTCTAGGCTCCAGCAATGATCCTTTCTCTCTATTTCTAGAACAATGACATTTTCAGAGTGAAATGATATGGCCTCTGTCTCTCTGTGATTGGCTTATTCAACTGCAGTCTTCTGTCCTTCAACCTGAACTGATACTTTGCCCTCATTCCCATTGGCCTCTCTTTTTCTATGGGTTCTACCATGTTCACTTCAATACATAATGCCCATTTTGGAACAGCTCTAACATTTGTGAACTCCAGTAGCTTCTTCTAAGTGCACAAAGGTGCTTATTCCAGTTGCCAATGTGTTTCCATAATCATATCCTCAAGGAAAGTCTATGGTCGTGGTTCTAATCATCTCACTGTGCTCAGTAGAGTGCTAGGAGCTTGCCATGCCCAGTGGCTGCCCAGTCATCCAAAACTCATACTGGACTAGAATCCTGGGGAGATAGATAAGCGATTAGTTTTTGAATATGCTATGTAATGGAGACCTCAAGATAGGATTTCTGCCTTTGTAAAACAGCTACAAAGAGTCTCTTGTTCCTTCTACTCCTAGAAGTTATAGCAAAAAGACAGGCCTGGATGAAAAGAAAGCAAGCCTTTCCTAGACACCTGTTCTGATGGTAATTGGACCTTGGGCCTTCACAGCCTTCAGAGTTGTGAGGAATTAATGTATTAATATTTTCATAAACATTAAAAACATAAATGTTGTTAATGAACAGTGTGTCTAATGACAACCGAACAACTCAAACACATTAAGGCCATATACACAGCATCTTTTAAGGAGTGTTTTACTCTCTTAAAATTTTTCTCATTTTTGTGTTATATCCTCGTAGGTCAAAAAGGGTAAGATCTCTCCCTGCAGCTCTTTATTAAGGGCACTAATCCTACTCCTTAAAGCTCCATCCTCATGATAAAATCACTCCCCAAAGGCCCTCTTGACACTATCCCAATACATTGGGAATTAGGTTTCCAAATATGAATGGGAGGAGCCACAAGCATTTAGACTACAATAAAAGTCAAATTAACAAGCAAGCGTGTCAGCCTGATTACTTAACAAATCTGAACTTGACACACGCATATGAAGACTTCAGTGCATTTCTAGACCTCATGACTCTTGGTGTTCAGATCCTGAAACTGTGGAACCACTGTGCCCAGGGTATCCTGGATACAAGAGAAGGGTCAGAAATCAATTCTGGGGATGCACTAAAAGCTCATAGTATTAGATGTACAGCCCATTCCCCCACAGGGATGTATGTTCGCAACTCTCCAGCTCCTACCTCATAACTTAAGCGAATACTGAATGCACCATTCTAAGAAGAAAATGAACAAAAGAATGAGAACTTTTCTTTCTCTCTTTCGAATAGTTTGGATTAGAACATGGCAGATGGAAGCCAGTCCATTATCCCAGTTACTTCCTTCCAGTCTAGGAAGCCTTCTCTATAAACTTGGACTAATTTCAACATTGACAGGATAGGCCACAGTGATAGGCAGCTAGCTCACTTCTGCTCTACACAAACCAGAAAAACCTGAGCATGTGGCTCAGCAGAACAGAGATACACATTTGCATTCTTTTGTCTCCTAATAGCAAAGAACTATTGAGTTGGGTAATTTAAACTCATTATACGTGCACATTTTGCTTCTGTGTTTCACATGTGTGAGTAATATAAGCGAACAAGTTGGCTAAGCATCTATTCTTTTTTTAGCAAATATAAAAGATAAATGACAAAAACATTTAATTGAGTAGCATTTCTCCTCTTAAAATTAGTGTGTTCTCAATGTGAAGCTTATGAGCTGCAGAAAGGTAAGTTTTCTGGAATTTTCTAGCTCTCTGTCAATTACATATAAACATACTATGTGATGGTTTGCATAATGCAGTGTGACAATAACAGATACTGTAAATAAGTAAACATCACTATAAGCAAATCAACTGCATCTTATTACTATCAAAGACACTGAAAGACAAGTGACATGGACAATCTCAAATGTCTATTGAGGCCAGGAATTGTTCCTGCTCACTTTGCTTCATGTGTGATGTTCAAATTGTTTATTCTGCAGATATAGAGTGAAGAGCCTTCATTAGGTATGTGTTTATCTGTGAGTGTGAGAAGGGTTTCCCTGCAGTGGGTTGCCTGACAAATATAAAATAATTTTAGTAATAAAAAATAGGCTGTTAAATGCTTTTCTTTATCTAAAATTCTTTCTGATTTGTCTGCCTTGTACATCATTGCTATTAAATCTGGGATTACTGCAGCCTGAATTCATCTAGCCAGTAACCAGGGCAGTTTCTTAGTGTGGCAAAATAGTCTTTTTGTTTTGTGTTTGATCAAATCAAAGCATATACATATATAAAGAGAAGTATAAATTTAAACTATAGTTAATGTTCTTCTAGAGATATGAACAATCACTGTTCCTTCAGGCATAGGACTCAGTAGTCTCACATGACCTACCTAGGGAATTTTAGACTCAATGGCACCTCATCATAAACACTGTTCACCACCACTAGCAAGTGATTTTGAGAAATACTGGTGACAGCCCTTTATATAATTACTCCAAATAAAAGGATATTATAATTCCAATGTAGCAGTTGATGGTAAAACTTTGAAAAATAAGATGAGTGATTTTCATTCACCTAATGTTTCATTTATTATACATACCTATCCCCTTAACTAGACTTCCTTTCGGAAGCATAAGGTAATCCATAATGAAATCCTTTGGGTCAGAAAATCTCAATTCCAGGAATGGCAGAGGTTACTATTGTCTGCACTCCCATAAGAAAGCACCCTTAGGGAAGTAGAGGAAGACCAAGGAAATACTGAGGAGGGCTGACACCTGGAAGGAAGCTGTGCTGCAAGGCAGCTAACTCCTCTGTTCTTTTGGAGAGTCTGTGCCATCAGAGAAGCACAGCTGTAGAGTCCCAGACAAGAGCTGGAAATGTGATATACGTGGATGCACATAGTCACCCCCTCCTCAAGACTCTGAAGCCAGGAAAAGCTGAGATTGAAGCCTGAATCCTGCCAAGTAACTGCATACAAACATATGTGTGTATAATATTTTAAATATAGGGCATATTCTCTTTTAATATAAAGGTAAAATATCATATTTACATATATAACTATTACAAATATCATATTATGTTATTTATAATAAATATAAATAGCATATTCTATTATAAATATAATACAAATAAATATAAATAAATATTTATCTTTATGTACCAGCACTGCAGATTGGGCTGGTGGAAGTCATAGTCACAGCAACTGCAGCTGCTTCTGAAAATTCAGCTTAGTTCAAGCCAACAGAAAATGTGTACACATGAAAGAGAGTCTGGAAATGGGGTGAGGTAGGCCACATGCTCACAGTGTTGAATCCTCTAGGAGCTACACAGAGACGACTTAAGCATCAGTAGGAAGAGAAGAGTCAGTCTGATGAAGCTCACAACTGGCCAGCACGATCCATTTCCCCTCCCCACCATTCATCAGCAACACAACAGAAGAGTCTAAATGTCAAATATTGGCATCTCCTGGAGAATGAAAGAGATGAGTGTAGATATTAATGTTCCAACTCCTCTTTAGGGGGGCTGCCTGAGGAGTAGGATTGATCTTACTTGGCTCTGAGTTCTAAGAGGACCAAAGCATACACAGTTGGAGCTGGTTAAAGCAAAGAAGTTAGCTTAGACTAGCATCAAGCTTGATGAGACTCAGAGAGTCTGGGCAGGAGGACTGGTGAATAAGGCCAGGTCAGGAAGACTGGTGGACAGTTACAGTGAGATCTTCAGTGTCATCCAAAGGCCCATATGTTAAATAAAGGCTTGGTCCCTGGGGTTCTGTATTAGAAGGGTGCTTAAGGGAAGTACATCAGTCATGTAAAACAGGCCCATGAGAGAATTTGTAGATCCACCAACCTCCTTTGCTCTCTGCCTTGTGACGTGAGTCATTTTGTTCTGCCATGTACTACAATAGGACATGTCATCTTGCTACAAACCCAAAGAAAACAAATGGTCACAGACTACAACCTTGAAAAATGTGATCCAAAACATACTTTTTTGTGTGTTTATAGAGTGGCACTGTCAAATATTTTGATATAATGATAGAAAGATTAATAATAATAATAATAATAATAATAATAATAATAATAAACTTGTTGCTTTGTATAAAGTATGTGCCAATATAATTAAATAATAAAATAAGGAAATATGCTCAAAAAATAGAACAAGAGTAAATACAGACTCAAATGAGATGAAGTTGCATGAGTTACCTGACAATATCTTCAAAATAACCACTATATTCAGATGTTCACCAAGGTCAGAGAAGTAACACATGTACAAAGTAAAATGTCAGTGGAGACAGAAATAACAGAGAGGAGGCCTATAATACATGAGCTGAAAAATTAAAGTGAATTAACAGAAGACTAGAAAGTACCAGGAACAATTGAAGTTGGAGATATGTCATTGGAAATTGCTCCACGAAAGGCACAAAACCACAAACAAATGAGAAAGTTGTTTAAGAGACTCATAAATCATGCTCAAGTAAACCAACATGGTTGAAGCTTCAAAAGACAGAAGGTCCTCTGAGATGTCTAAATGTGCAGAGATGTAAAAACAGACCCAGGAATCCAAAAAAGATGCCCCTGCCTCTCAAAATACAAAGAAATTCACACCAAAACACATCATAAGTAATCTATTAGACAAATGGATATTTGAAGTAGCAAGAACAAAAGTTACTTGAGTGCTCATGTCTAAATCTTTCATCCCATGGTGGGATGATGGATGTATTGATTCTGGAAGCTTTAGCAACTAAATGATGTCATAGGAACTTGGTCAAGAGGTAGAGTATCCAAGATTCAATGCTTCCTACTTTTTAAGCTTAATCTCAAAAAGGACAGTCCATTTTTGATAATGCAACATTAAACCATATAGTGCACAAGTCTTTAATGTGGGAAGGATTCAGGGTCCAAGGTAGTCTGTAGAGAAAATTCATGCAGAACAGTCTGAGCTACTTAGTGAGACCTTGTGTCAAATAAAAAAGAAAGCTAGAGATCCAGCCCATGAGAAGCACTTTCCTAGAAACAAGGTGCAAAGAGGTGAAGGGAGAAGAGTGCCAGGTCATGTGAGAAGAGAGAAAAAGGACAGGGAGTTCAGTTAGCTCAGATCCAACCCTCACACACAGGGATGGAGAACCATTACATCTTCTGTCAAAGTGGATGGAACCCAGAAATGTCTGCTGGATTTGAGACACACATACCTAATGTATTTTGATTTCACTAGTTCCTCAAGTAACACTGACTTATCATTTGAGGGTTCAGAATGAGTAGAGACCATGCACATTTACTAAGCAGTCTATAAGAGAGTCAGCACAGAAATGCAGTAACAACATCTTGGGTACTGGAAACTGTGAGGATTGTAATCCGGGGCATGAAAAACACAGGAAAGAAGGGCCAGTGTAAAGAAAGGCTGGAAAGAGGGGCTGTTATCAGTGATATAAGGAAACACTTTCACTTAAGAGGGACACATTCTAGACTGTCCTGTGTCTTCACACATTACCAGCTTACCATGACCTATGATGGATGCTCACAATTCCAGTTCTCACATAGAACACATGTGGAGATTAATAGACACTCAGAACATCCAGATAGACCCTATTCCACCATATGCAATCAAAGACTGGGCCCAGTTCTGAAGTAATATGCATTTGACCTCAAAGCACACACAGTTCTTACATGTAAAAATAACTTACAACTGCCAAATTTCAGAGGACAAGCATGAGCATCCATCGGGAAGTCCTCAAGCTGCATGGGGCACTCGGCAGAGATAGTCAGGCTGTAAAGTAAAAAGAGATGGTTAAATGCCCCAATTTTTCCTCTTATACATCCATTTGTATTAAAATTTTGATTAATATTTTTACGAAATTGTCTTATTGTTCCCACTAAATTACATGTTTGTGATTGGGAGTGAATCCAAAGCACTCAGGAACCCTGTGCCCTGAAGTGCATGCCTACACACACACTGCTGCTCATAAAGCCATGTACAGTGCCTCTCCAATGATGATTTACCACTTCCTACCCCTTGGTTATCATCATCTAACATGCTTTCTTTGACATGGCTAAACATACATTTATTTTCTTATATACTTTACATATTCAAAAACTACAGGTGTAAATAATGTACAATCAAATCTTTACCATAACTTGCTTTTTTCATTGCTTAGTGGTAACAAATGACCTGGTATTGTAATAGCAATTTTCTGGTTCAACCTGATTTTTATCCTCTTAATTCCAATCTAGTCTTCCACATACGAATTTTACTGATCACAGTGCTGATGACCTTGGCTGTTCATGTCATGACAGGTATCATGGGGGTGCTCTGGCCACATTAACTTCCAATCACCACAGTAGCATTTGGAGGTCAGCACGGCAACCACGGGGTATCACAGATGGAGCAAGGCCCAGCATGTAGAGCTACTCAGTAGCAGAGCCAGGAAGCTGCTGGCCGCTGTCTACAGAGAGGCTCCTATAACATCTAGCATCTAACCTGCAGTCTCTGTTCTGTAAGATGGCATACTTACAGTACTCCATAGTGTGTGGATGCTGAGGTCCAAACATGGTGGAGTGGGCTCCCCAGAGGTTTAGTGTGGTTGTATAGCATTCATGGAGTCTTTAAGAAGTGAGATCCAGTGGATACTGATTAGGTTACACAGGGAACCACTTTAGGAAGGATTAATTAGTTCTTGAGTATCTCCAGTAGTTCCCCCGAGTTGGTTGCCAAGCTGGCCTCTGAATTCCTTTTGTTTCCCATCCCACTATTTGTTTCTTTCACATTTGTTCTTGCTACTGTTACATCATCACCACAGAGATCTCACTAGAGTTGACACAAATGACAGCAAGAACTAAACAAATCTCTTTTCCCTATATATTACCTATCATCAGGCATTTTGTTATACTCTATACAGAGTTTTTATGAATTTAGCAAAATTCTAAATTGTATTGATGAGCCCAGATTGTTTCTTATGCCTTTCCCCATTATTTAAAATTAAATTAATTACATAAAATATGAAACATTTGATTTCCTATGCATGCTATAATTCTATTGTTAGAGTAGAAAATAAATAACTCATTGTAGTTCATTGCTTGTTATATTGAGCAGAAATGTTGTTCATGCTTACAGGATGTAGAGGAAATATGAAAACATTCATTTTTGCCCTTATCTCTGCCTTTTTAAAAAAAGATTAGTCTAGTGTTTTAAATTGTTAACATCAATCACAGGTAGCCACTGAAGCCTAAATATCCAACCTAGACATTCACTGAACAAGCAGAATGAAATCCTATGCCATCAGAAGAAAATTCTTTGACATTGTTCTGCAGGACAACCCCAGGGAAAGACTGGGTAACAAACGGTCATGAGTACAGGGTGACCAATAGATATCCAGTTCTCATTCTCAGTTCAGATGTAGAGATGGCTTCGAAGATGACATTCTGCGCATACTCATAGAGCAGAAAATATACATGAGACCACAAAAAGCTCAGGTAGGTCCCATTCATTTAACATTTTATCTGTACACACTGCCTTCTGATCTTGGTACAAAAATACATCTTTCTATACATTCCAGCAGAACTGTCTCCATCCCTCTCACAATCATGACTTAAAGCTCTAATGTGCGTTATGTGCATGTCTGTCAGCAAAGCTAATAACTAACAGACTGTCCTTAAACTTTTAAATTTTATTTTACAGGTCTGTTAACTAAAATGGAAGTTTCCAACTACAAACAATGAAAGGGGATATATTGTCAAAGACTCTGGAATAGCAATGGAAACAGAGATTAACTTACCAAATTTAGGAAAATAAGGACACAAATACCACAGTCTCTGAGAATGGTATCAAATGATCATAATGCTGCTGTGTGTGATTATTAGTAAGCTTAGTAAATGTATCAGGAGAAGCAACATTGAGAAGGGAGATTCAATAATGGAGCTAGATACCACACAGCTGAGCAACAACAACACAGAGCAGTGGTCACAGGAAAAGAGAAGACTATGGGAGTTGTGTGACTCCATGGTTCTCACTCTGGACATTGGGATCCCATGACTGAGAGCATTGTGAGGGGAGAGGATGATTTAGGGCAGCTAGATACAGCACACAAAAAAACTTCAACTAACATACCCAGCTCTATGCCACTCCTCAATGACATGAATGACAACCTCATGGCCCCCTTTCCCTTTCTACAGGGCAGATCTTTGGAAGAGAATGCCAGTGGTAGAGCCTCTATATGATCATTTTCATATCAACCAGCTCTCTTCACTAGTTCTTACTCTGGCGACACTCAGTTTTGTATTGGTGTAAGACTGCCTGGAGATTGAGTCCGCAGCTTAGATAAAGACATGGTGAATACTGCAGCCCCATTCACATTTCACATGGACATTATGGATCTAGAACTTAGAATCTCTATAGTTTTATCCAATTTTCAAAATAGATCCCATAGAAACAAGACTTCCAGTTAGGCACTCTGTCCATTCCTTGTATATTTCTTCTTTGCTATTGGCCAAGATCATTGATACAAAGGAGGACCAGAGTGCTCTGGCTGCCTTTGTGGGGTTCACTGCAGATGCTTGTCCCCAAGAGCTGCCTACCTGCAGAAAATCAGTGTACTAGCATAATTTAAAATAATATTCTGGCAATTGATATGCAATAGGAATCTTCTTTTAGCATATCGTGAGAGTAAAAATGTTATATATACACTGCAGGGGCGGAGGGATATGAAAAATGTTTGCAGATACCAGTAGGCAGGATTTAGTCAAGAATGTAAAGACTCTGTAAAAAATGTTTCCGGAAAACCTATATACAACAGTGGTTTGTATAATACAGATAGAATCTTAGTAATTACTCATATCTTCTTTGTATAAAGTGCCTTATAATTAGTCTGAAGCCTCAGGACCATTACTTCACCAACAATGGTCTCTGCCTGCTCACAGGTGGCAATTGTTTAATGAATTCCTCAAGAGCAAATGCAATGAATTTATATTTTTGATATTTTTACACAGTGAACAAATGGCTGGGTTTTTCTAGACAGAGTGGTTATTCTGATCTGAGCTATTGGACACAGAAGAGTACACTGGAGGTAACTAATCTCCACATGGAATTGAGCTCAGATCTTTTTATGAAAGGGATGACTGTCATATACCAAAGTAGCCATGTAAGTGATCTATACAAAGCCTTAATGATTTTAGCTACAGTAAATGAAGCTCAAGAGGTTCAGAATCCTGCCTTTGGGTGAAATTCGCTGAATTACTGGAAGATGCAAGCAATGTGGTTTTTGTTTTCCAAAGGTCCAGTTTCTGAATTACTTGTAAATTATGCTAAGGCAATTCAAGTGTTAAAAACTGAGTCATGGTGTCTGCACAACAACTTACTTTTAAGAGAAAGAAAATAGCACAATGCAAGTAAAGATGGCTGCTCCCCATTGGTTTTTATACCACAGTTGGGAGCTTAGGACCCCAAATTTATGAGTTTGGGTTCCTGTTTGTCAGTGGGTCACCCACATGTACTCTAAACAACCAAATTCCAAACTGACTTTATCATTAGCTATGTGATATTTATAAAAATGCCCAACTTCTTTAGTCTAGTCTTTCCAGTTGGAAAATAAAGCTCAGAGTTGATTTTATACTCTGAAAAACATTGGTAAAAAAACAAAGGGTTAAAAAAAAGATAGGCACTTCAATAACAATAAGGTGACTAAAGATTAAAGACTTTCTTGTTTCCATGGAAATGCTGCCATAGAAGATATGCCAAGAAGAGGCAGACAGTGCTGTAAACATTAAGAAAATGCACAGCTCTCCCAAACCTAGAACTACCAAACTCATATAACAGAAGAGTCGTTGCAGATGTGATTAACTCAAGTTTCTTAGAGTGGGAGGATTGCCCTACACTGTCCAAGTATACCAGTTTAGTCCTGTGGTTCCTTTCAGGAGGAATGAAAGAGTAGGAATCTTGGGGCAGATTCAGAGATAGAAGCCAGTATGAGAATGAGGTCAAGTATTCAGGAATGCAGGTGTCTTCCAGGAACTAGATGGGAAAAAAATTCTCTTCTGGAGCTCTCAGGATCAATACAACTGGCTAATACTCCATGAGACTTTGGTGGTTCCTGAGTTCCAGAACTATAAGTCAATAACATTTGTTGTGTTTTAAGTATTTGTTGCAGTACCACAGGAAACAGATACAAATTTGGTACCCAGAAAAGAAGTGTTACTGTAACAGGTCCTGAATATACAGAATGTGGCTTTAATAATGAGCTGACAGGAAAAGACTAGGTTTCCTGAGATAGGTAGACTATTAATAATCAAGGACTTTGCAGTGGTGTGGTAGTGAAATGAAAATATCCCCCATAGGTTCATCTTTGAATACTTGGTCCCCAGTTGGTAGAACTATTTGAGAAGGATTAGAAGGTATCAGCGTGCTGAAGGAAGTATGCCACTTGGGGTGGGCTTTTCAGTTTCAAAAGTCCATGCCATTTCCAGTTAGTAATCTCTGTTTTGTGCTAGTGAATCAATTTTAAGCTCTCAGTTACTGATCCAGAACCACACTGCCTGCCTGCTTCCATGATAGACATGATGATCTTTGAAGCTGTAAGCCCCAAATAAACATTTCTGTTTCCTTGGCCATATAATTGAAAAGTAACTAAGACAGTGGTGAGGAGCACATGGAGAACTGTCAATGACCACTGTTTGTAGAGACAGGATATCTCAGAGCCACTTGGCAGATTCTGAAGCCAATATAGAGCTACTGGAAACTAAGAAAGCAGATCCCACTGTAGGGTGGCAGAACACACACGTAAACTGTATCCAGAGTATCAGGGAGGCAGAATTTTTACTCGTAGTAAGCTAAATAATACCTTGAACCGTAAATCCTTAATTTTCCTGCATGTAAATGCTCCCGTGAGTAAGAAAGCACCTTTGTTGATTGAATGGGTTTTCTTGAGATGGAGAGTCCATCAAGGTGGACCTCAAGTAGTCACAGGAGTTCTTGAGGAAAAGAGATGAGAGATGAGACCATGCAGAAGAGCAGACAAGAAGATAGAAGAATGTGAGTTGCTATACTGTTAGCTTGAAGACTCAGGCAGGGGCCCTGGTAAAGAAATGCAAAAGAAACAGCTCTGGAAAATTATAGTAGTCTTTGTCTGAGTCTCTGAGTATGGTCCTGCCAACATCTTCATTTTGTGCCAGTAAAACCAATTTTTGATTTATTGTTTCTACAGCTTTACAAGAACGCACTTGTACTGTGCTCCATATCTAAGTTTGTGGTGATTTGTTACAACAATCACAGAATAACTGGGTACTTACTCATCTGCAAGATCTCAACTCTTTTCCTCCTACTTCTCAATGAGAAAAGAGATGGAGGGAATTGCTAACAACGATGCTAGATTTGATGACATTGACACTTTTAGCTCGTCACTACTATATTTAGACTCTGGCCTCCACTCCTCCACTGCTGGGAGATCATAAGCTCATTCAAAAATGCCACCAAGTTTGAGGTAACTTGTTAAAGCAGGATAGGGGGATAACAAAATAGTTGCTATAAAGTAAAGCCTCAGTGACATTGGTAAAGGAATGGCCAGTTGAACTGTTAGGCAGCAGACCTTGCATGCTGGTGTTTTGTTATACTGGCAGCTCAAACCCAGCACTTATGTGGAACAAGTGTTGTGTTCTTGTGTAGAGTCTTTAATACAATGGAAACTCAGACCTTAGTAATAAGCAGACACCGGGACTAAGATTACCTTCCCATTCTGGTACTTGTGTCCAACAGCTCAGTCTCCACATGTGTACATCCTGGCTTTTATTTCATCTTTCCCATACATTGCTTCATTGTTATGGACAAGATGGAGAGAAATAAAAAAATTTTTCTCCTCTAAGCTTTGGCCAAAATTATAAAACTTTTCCTTCTGTTTCTCTGTTCATCAAATACCATGCTCTCTTCATGTTGGAGTGTATTCAACCTCAGAACCAGACCAGGGCAGAAGCCCCAGTAATGCAGAAATATTGGTATTCTCTCTCTGTGTTTGTGATTGAGAAAAAACCCCTTCCATGAACCTGGCTTAATGCAAAATCAGGAGGTCAGCATCCCTGTACTGCTGTACTCAGGAGGAAGAAAATCTCAAAGTATTCTTTAAAAAGCAGAATTCACAAATGCACCAATACTGTGCATATTGGTTCTACCAATATTCCTGGAAAGGTATCTGTCATATATATTAGTATATTGGAGCTACATGTCTCCAAAAGCTCAATAGCAATACAAAACTGAACTGCATTTTATATAAAGACTGGTAAGTCAGGAATGTATATTGAAGCCTGAAAGTCATTGCCAGTTGGGTAGCTCCCCACATGTCACATGAAATGTTCTCATTTCAGGATTATTGTTTATACACAGTGGCTCTGTTTAATCTAACACCAAAGTGCAGATTGAGGTCCTTCTAGATGCTGTCAATGTCATGTCCTCCTCATTAGCCAGATTCAGAACTGACCATATTCCATCCACACCCACAGAAGGGCAAGGGATCAGAGCTAGAAAAGCAACATGTACACTAACTTACTTTATATACATAAGAATTTGAATTCAGTGAAAAGTAAGATTCAAAAAATACCTTAAATTGTTATTGGGAATTTTAAATTCTCCAAGTTTTAAATTCTTACATTAAATAATCCATGTTTTCACTTGTACAATTGCAGAATCCCATCCTTTAAAAGTACTATTATCCAGATATGGTGGTTCAAGTCTATAATCCTAACACTCCAGAGATGAGGCAGGAAGATTGGGAGTCACTGCTACTTTGGGCAAGATCTCGTCTCAAAATTTCTCTTTTCCTTCCAAACATTTACTATTGACATAGCATATGCTCTTAGGATGGAATGAGACAAGTCCTACAACTATTTCAAGCTCCAGGTACAGAGTTTGTGGGTTGTTCTGAGGATATTGGACTCTTATTTTGCATGCTTGGATATAGCAGTAATGAATGTGAGTCCAACCACCAGAATTACATCGAGCTAAAAATGCCCATGGAGCTGTGCACAATTTATTTGTATTTTTGTTCCTCTTCAGCTGTTGGGGAGAAGATGTCAGCAGTTCTTGTTTATGTTGGGAAAACCAGCATAAATGTCATCCTCTCAAAAAGCTGATGTGGTGCCTAACCAAAGGGGACAAGATCATTGTGAGTCTATTTCAATTAATGACTTCCTTTTGTTAAAAATATTCTCCAGAAGGCATTTTAATAATGAATGAAGGAGTAGAAGTGTTTAATTTTATGTGTATTATGTACCCAGAAATAAATACATCATAATAGATCAAATGTGGGGAAATAGACAGAAGCCTAAACAGTAAATAATTGTTGCCAAATATAGAGCACAATGTGCAAATGAACTCTTCTCTGGAAGGCAAACTCAAAGTTCAGCTTAGGAAACTGCATTTCTCTAGGTACAGAGCACAGACAATCAAAAACACAATCCTGAGGGAAGAGCTATTCATACTCACAAATTAGAGCCCAAATCCCTGTGCAGATTGCAAAGCTTATTGTGCAGTATTATTTTAAATGCCTCAATATAAAATGGGGAGTACTATATGTGTGTTCTTAAAATGCTAAGAAAGAAGCTGGAGACATGGCTCAGCAGGCAAGGCGCTCGCTGCTCTTACAGAAGACCTGGGTTTAGTTCCTAAGTCATATGGAGACTCACAACCACCAGGAAGTACAATTCCAGAGGATCTGACACCCTCTTCTGATCTCCTGCATATATGTACACCATGCACTTATGTACACTCCAGCACACACATGTACACATAAATTAAAAATTGAAAAAAACTTTAAGGAAGAAGATGGCACCAACTAAAACTGTACATTCAGGATTCCAACAGTCTGTCCACTCATCAAGACAGTGGCTTCATAAATTTACAAATATGATTTTCTAAAAGATATTTTGTAATCTATTTAGAACTCTAAAACCCATGGTGAGATTACTTAATGAATTAAAAAGCACTCAAACCCCAGTAAGCAAGGTCTGCGGCCTTTAAATACTTTCTGACCCCACCCTGTTCTCCAATTCTGCAATAGTAGCAGCCACATTCCTGGTACAGATGACCTGCTAACACAATATATCCTATATTCTTAAAGAATGTTGGTACCATGCTTTCCTCTGTTAAAGGCTTCCTGGGTGACTAGTTCAAGAGCTTCCTTTGCTTTCCCTGCACCAGAGGTATCCTGATGCTTGCCCCAGGCACAGAGGCTAAGGATAAGTGGGCAGTCAGCAGACAAACAGAAAACTTGGGAAGTAGAAGTTTGGAAAGATCTTTAAGAGACAAGAGCCATAGAATCCTCTAATATTCTGGAACTTATGAGATATCATGCATGTCAAAGACTAAAGAGAAGTAAAGGTAAAAAGCAAAAAGACTCTCACTCAAGATGCATAAAATTCACAGCTCAATATTGAATAAAATCAATCTTAAAATATATTAAAAGATATTCCATCATACCTCACTAAAAAGTACCATGCTTCCAAGCAAGCATAAGATGCTCTCATGATATCTTATCATGGAAAGGCAAAGTAAAAAGATGAGATGTCATCTATGTTAGTAAGATGAGCAGAATGTATAGTATCTATCATGCTAAATGCTGGACAAGAACTGAGGAAGCAGGAGCTCTCCATTCATCAATGCTGTATATTAAAAAAAACTCTCCAACTGTTTCAAAAACAGTTTGGCAGCATGTAAAGAACTAAACCAACTTACCATATGACCCAGAGTTGGGCTTCTTGGCTTTTATCTAAAAGCACTGAAAACTCATGATGACACAAATATCCCCAAGAACAAACGTTTACAGATAATCACCAAGACCTAAGTGCTAATTGGAAGCAATGAAGATAACCTTCCATATGTGAATGGTTAAACTCTATCTAGACATCATGGTGGAATATTATTCAGTGCCATAAAGAAATGAGCTTTCATACCACAAAATATACATGGAAAAAACTCAAGTTCACATTGTTAAGTAGAATACACCCATTGGAAAGCCTATATTTATAGATTCCAACTGCTTTGGCACTCTCAGAAAAGACAAATTTCTCTATTTTGTGACTCTTGTGTATGGTAATAGAACATGGAGAAATCAGTTGAGACTGATCTGGAAGCTTCATCCTTTTGGCTAGTTGTCACAGCACTAGAAAGTGCTGTGCATGTTAGTGGAGGAGAAAAGGAACCACCAGTCTTACTCAGCTGTGGACTCTGAGCTAAAATAACAGCTAAGCAAGCACTGTACCCACCAGTGCAATGGCAGCACAATTGTCATAGTAGTATCCAACAACTTTCTAATTAGATTCAGGAAACCCATGCCTAACACTATTGTTGATGTCAAAACTTGATAGGACATAGGCCTAGGATATAACCTACTACTATTATTCTGCTAACTGAACACAATATTAAACTGACTTTTACTGACTTACTTAATGCCTTTAATTATATCAGTGCATCTATCAAGTCTCATTATAGAAGTCTTCTAGGTAGTATTTCACAATGAGTACAGAGACCTGTAATTGGGTTATGTACAGAGAATGAGAAACTATAAAATGTGCATCCATACATAAAGGATCTGTATTATACATACCCTCCTCAAGGCTCAGAAATAATCACAAAGAGAGGTAGGAGCCAGAGGCAAGTGGGTGAGTACAAGAAGAAATGTTTCCTTGACATAGCAAGGCATGTGAATACATGAACTCACATCAGTTATGACAGTATTCATGAGACTTGGACAAGCCCAAGCCAGAGAAAAACCATGAATGGAGAGGGAGGCATAAAGTCCTATCCTTAGCTGCAGGGATATTAGCAACTTAGAATTGCTCTCCTAGGTCCACCATGTTACAGCGAGTAGTACCACAGAATTGAGCTTGATGAAAGTTTGGGGGTTTTTTGTTGGTTTCTTTTGTTTGTTTGTTTGTTTTTGGCACAAAGTTGGGTTGAGTTGAAAAGGGAGTTGGGTATGGGATGAGTTGAGGGAGGAGGTGAGGATGGTCAAAATACAATGTGTGAATTCTCCAAGAATTAAAGAAAATATTTTAAAAGAAAGAAAAAAAAAACCAAAATTTAAGACGTCAAGACGATAATAGAAAGATAAATAGGTGAGTACACAGGAATTTTAGGGCCGGGAATTTCTGTAAAATCCCATATTGAATATGTGTTATTACAATTTTGTCCAAGCTCATAAAATATATAGTACAAAGTGAACTTTGCCACGAATTATGGACCTGGGGCTACTACGGCATAAGCACCATTGTAGTTGCAGAGGGAAAGGGAAGGCTGGTCATGGACGGATCAAGGAAGCATGAGAAATCTCTGCACATTTCTCTAAGTTCTATCAACCTGAAACTGCTCTGAAAGGTGAATTTCTTTTACAGTGATTAATACAGGTTGAAAGGTGTGTGCTTGGGTGCGGGCTGTATAAAGACAGCCTGTATTTAGTCAGGAAATGTGGTAGACACTGGTATAAGTTCAAGACTAAACCTTGTTATTATGCACAATTAAGATGTTACTAAAAATGAAATAATTGTAAAAAATTAGAACATATGAGTAATAAATCAATTCATTTTTTAAAATTTAAGTTCACTACTTTGCCATTTCAGCAACTTCTCGTTGCTGTTAGAAAATACCTGAGAAAAACCTTTTTAAAAAAGAAAATATTCTTGCATGTCCCTCCTTTGTTTTGGTCCTGAGGTGGAAAGGCTTGAGAAAATAGCTGCTCACTTCAGGGAGACTAGGAAGCAGGCAACTCAAAGAGGAAGGGCCCAAGAACAAGATGTATCCTTCAAGGGAACACTCTTATAACCTACTCATCTAATCCAGGCCTTACCTCCTAAGGGACCATTCATATATGCTATGAAGGGACTGTGGCTGTGAGGGACCATGACAGCAGCCATTTGACTGGGTTCTTTATCAGTAATAGTAATATGGAGCTGGCAGTGTGGGAGACTTGGGATTCCATCCTAGCACAGAAAAAACAGAACTGGCCTCCACCACCCCTCCAAAAGCTCCATTTATATATTCTACAACTTAATACTGTGGGTAGCTTGCACTGTCTAGTAGATAAAGACTTGTAAAAGACCATGGTGTGAGTGAAGGCAGCTTACCCTACTACTGCCCCATTCCTCAAGGGCACAGCACAGTAGCTTTTTCCCCAGTGTTCATATTAGTCAGCTGGGGTTGCCATAGCAACAGATACTTTCTCAGCACTCTGAAGGTTGAGAGTCTAAGTTGAAGGTGTCATAGATTTGGCTTTTTCTGAGGCCTTCCCCCCCCCCCCCCGGCATGTAGGCAGAAGCCTTCTCCTGTGTCCTCCCAGGCTCCTTCTGCCATGTATGGCTATGTCCTTTTCTTTTCAAACAAGGACATCAGCCAGATTGAATAAAGGTTTGCTGGTCAAGACCCCATTTTAACTTTCATTATTTTTTTAAAGACTGCATTTCCAAATATAGTCACATTCTGAAGTACCAGGGGCTTTTAGGCATCAATGAAAAAATTTTTGGTTGACAAATTTAGCTCCCAGTTGCTAAGTCTCCCCCCCACCGTCCCCCGTTGTGGTACTACTTGCTGACATATGACAAGTAACATGCTGAAGAGAAACAAGGAATAGACTTAATTCCATCAGCAGCAGTTATTGGTTGATGCATTTTATAAGGGTGAAAGCTTAATTCATGAGAAATGCTGTCCTACCTCTGCAGCCCTTATAAGATTATTTACAAAGCTCTTTTCTCTTTCATTATAGAAACACCATTGAATTATTTAATTCTTTGGAAATGACATTGACACACATACACAAACAACACTTTAAAGAAAGGAATGGGAACAAGGAGAAAAGATAAGCTGGGGGGACTAATGATAGGGACATAGGGCAGGGGAGAGGAAGGGAGGGAGAAGGAGAGGTAGAGGAAGAGGGAGAGAGTATATGAGCTCTGAAGTCCCTGTGTGGCCAATAATGACAAGTACACATCTTGTCTGAGCTATGAACTATAAAACACTCCATTCACTTGTATTTATTACCACAGGAAGCATGAATTCTTTATATTTTTCTTAAGAGTTGGCATATAATAGTCAGTGTTAATTGTCTGTTCGGTAAAATCTCAAATCACCCTGGCTATGAGGTAGTAAGAATGCTTTTATCTGGATATTATCTGGATTACATTAACTGAAGTGGGAAGGCCCATGCACTGTGAGTGACATCATTCCCTTTGCATGGAATCCTGGACTATAAATAATGATGAAGACTGCTGGCTGAGCCTTATCATGCATGCATTAACATTATATTCTGACTACAGACATAATTGCCTACTGCTTCAAATCTGATGCTGTGACTTCCATCCATAGGAGTCTGCAACTGACAGAAGCTCTCCCCAAAGTAGTCTTTGTCACAGTTTTTTAATTACAGCCAAAGAGAAGAAATTAAAATAAATGCAGAAGTTTATTAGTGTCATACTAATATTTCAACTCATGTAGAATAGTTTCATATCTTGGAAAGGAATAAGACTTGGGTAAGAACTTTGAAAGTTAGTTGGTTAGGTATAAGCCACAAACATGTCAAGGATTTTGTAAGGAATACGGTGATCTTTCCAACTGGCATGGCATCTACATTCAGAAATAATCTAAGAGAAACTGAGAGAGATTATCAGCCAAGCAAAGTTAGAACCCTGCAGAGCTCAGATAAAGATCATGCATGGGTAACCGATGTTCACAGATATAATTCATGAGTAAGAGTGTCCTCTGGTAGATGATAGAAGACAAAGTCACATGTCCCAAGGAAGAAAAGAGCCCAAAGGCCTACGGATGAACAGAACTGGCTGGTTAATGTAAATGTCAGCCAGCAGCTGGAACATGAGAGGGACCCTCGGCTGTTTCAAGAAGTCTACAGAGAATGCCTGGGGAGTAACCTACAATCCACTAGATGTCACCTAGAGCCTAGGTTGTTTTCTAAGTATGCTGGACATTCAGAAATAAGTCATTGTTGAAGAAATCCAGATTGGGACTACAGAGAAAGAGAGAGAAAAAAGCAGAGGCCAGGTCTGGTAACTGCAGCTTTGCTAAAGTCCAAATCACAGATCACTATACAATGTTACAAAAGTGTACGCTCTGGGATCTCGTAGGGAAGCATGGATTCATGGAGCACAGGAAGGCTAGAAACAACATTAAGTCAGGAACAGAGAAGGTGAAGAATGGTGACAAGAGAGCCCGGGAAGTCATGAGCTTAAACAACCTACAAAGATGAGAGGGAAGATTCTGAGTTGAGTAAGCACAAGGGAAACTGGATTTTAGCAGAATATCCTTGGGCTAGCATCTGTGTCAGGTGGCAAAGAAAGCACAGGAGGTGAGGCTCTGAGAAAACTGTGTGTGCTAGGTGCACCAGGAAAGAGGGACATTTCCTCATTCAGGAGGCATCTAGCAGTCACCCTAGGGCCAACACCAGCTATTAGTCACTTACAGTCCTAATCTTATGGATGAGAACAGAGAAAAGGGGCTGATATAACCTGTGTGGTGGTGAGACAAAGATCTAACTGATCTGGAATGTTGGGAGAGGTGTATGTTCCAAACACTTCCCTAGCTTCTATAAGGAGACCAGCGTTAAGGGCTGGGGAGGCTCCAGGGCAGAATTACCTATGGCCCTAAGTTCCATCCATAGCACCACAAAACAGAAGCAAAATCACTCATACACTCAGAGAGAAATGTCATAATTACCCACAAAAATTATTCACAGGTAGTTCCCCCTCCCCAATGGCATCTGCTGTTGTATAGTACTCGTGCCTCTATGTCATGGGACATTGACAAAGTCCAAATCAGGCAATAAATTCACAGAAGCTGCACATGGCTGTCTGGAACAAAACATTCTCCATTCTATTTCCTCATTCTACCTTCTCTCTTTATTACCTCTGGCAATTGTAGATACTCCACAGAATCCTGGGAGAAAGGAAGTGAATATGAGGACCTGCCTGGCTTAGGAGAAGCCTGTATATTCTCTTATGAATTCCTCAAGGCCCAAACCAAGCAATTTGCTTTGCAAAGAGGAATCTCCAAGGTGGCCTTTATCTACAAACTGCATCACATTTCTGGCTATTCCTTGTTCCCTTTCCCAACAACACCCTCAAGTAAAGACTTACATGACTTCATATTGATTCCCGTGATTGTATTTGCTTCTGGACATGCTTATCCCTATATTCAGAATATCCTGGTAGCTTTATCATCACACCATTGTTTATTTCCACCTTAATGTCTCCCTACAATCTCACTTTGCCCTTCAGCCATAACTGCATGCACAGGAAGCCCCTCTGACACTGTGACCTGACAAATGGGCAGGCAGCCAGCCCCAGGATATACACAGGGTAAGACTTTAATGTGAGTAAATGAGTGGCACAGGGATTAGGGAGCAAAGAATAAGGAAGGGTGGCTGTAAAGGGCTGTGCCAACAAGGACCAAGTGGAAAGGCAGCTAAACCAGTGAACTATTATTTTTTGACTTGAACTGTCAGACAAGCAGATCAGCCTAAATGGATATCTGTCTCAGGAGATGAAAGTTCATTCCCTTAGTGCATGAACATATGTGTGTGCACATACACAGTGTCCCATATCTGTACACAGTCGCAACCATACCATACCACATATCCACATGCATTTTATTATTCACATTCATATAGAGCAGTCACTTGACATACCCTTTGCTTATTCATGCACTCATACACAACTTATATACATATGCCTCTTTACCTCTTTATATGTGCTTCATACATTACACACTCAAACATACACACTGATACTCAGATCCATACATTCACATATACCATGCACTACAAATGCTCACACAACACAAAACTCACTCTCCTACCTCCCACTTCTTAACACACACACACACACACACACACACACACACACACACACACACACACACACACACACATCTACCTATCCATACACTCACACAGTTCCTATTGTAACCATCATCAATGACATGTTCTCAGGCTTGGTTGTGCACCATGAAAGCAGAGAATAAAGGTGGTGAAGAGGGGCTGTCTAACAGTGTTCTGAGCATTTTAGGTTACTTAGCTGGACAGAATAGGATGTTTGCTTTGGGCTGATGGCGCACAGTGGTCACAGGTGTACTCCTGAGTTGAGTCATCACATAGACTTTCTGGGAAAGGCTGTCATTTGTCCCTTATAACATGTAGCTACCTGAAGGGCCAGTGACATCCTCTCAACCACACTGCTGGAGCTCAGTCTCTGCAGGTCAGTACCCAGGGAAAGGTCTTATAGTGTACTCTCTGTGAAGTCAACCACACGTGTCTACTTGAGATGTTCTTTTCCCTGTGCTAAACAGTTTCATTTAGTTCTCTCAAAGACAACCTATATAAAATTTAGAACAGAATTCATTTCTGTCACTCACTTGTGGAAGTCTGGCAGCTTTCAAATGTTCCTGCTTCTCCTTTCCCTCCTTCCAGGCACTACCTCGGGGAATGACAATGTTTTGAAGCCAGCATTATTATTGACACCTCTGGTACGCTGACTGCTTCACATCTTCAACAAGTTTTGTCAGCTCCCCAAAGAGCAGACAGACATGGTCCCTTTCTTCCATTGCCCTGGGCTCTGCCCTTGCCTCTTGTCCCAATGCATTATCCTGTATAACTGTCCACTTGGAATGCTGATCCTTCAGGCCATTATTTCCACAAAACAGTAGGTTCCTCGTTTCAACCTCAGTGAGTATTGATGCCCTCCCTCACAAGCCTAGCCTTTACACAACTCAAAGGTGCAGAGTTCTATACGCCCATATTAGCCTTCTCTTACCTACCCAAGGCTGTGTTTTCTCTTGGGCTGGCTAATGGCAGGGAGCCTCTCCAAGCCCAAACCTCTTATTCTCCTGTGTTCTTCCCATGTTTGAATGTTGTCAGGCAGAAACAACTCATGATCATTGATTGGCCTTATACTGTGTAGGCTACTGTGGAAGAAGCCAGGTTAAAAGGCCAGAGCAAACTGCAATAATAAAAATTAGCTGTATGTTACTCTTTTGTTAGGTATCTGTCAATGTATTCATGGTTTAGTGACCCCAGACAGGTTTAAAATACTTGAGAAAACCCCCTCATGTTAACAGTGTGTAGCATCTAAGCTTTAATGTTCTTAAGACTCCACTAAAGCCTGAAACTCCTGCTGATCCTCAGGTGTATATTTTCTGTTTCCTATATGACAGGTTCTGGGTCTGCCGTCTGTAAGAGGTGAATATGGCCATGATTAGGACCTGATTCTCAAGTCTGCCTGAATTTCTAGTGGATCATTGTATAGTGACATTAATTCTCTTGAATGCTCTGTCTAGTACGGAAGCCACTGTTCACATCCAGGGGACTGGCTGCTTAAAGTGTTCTGGGAAACAGAACACCTGACTTTATTTAACTTTAGTTTTTAAACATTTATGAATTTATTCTACTTTTAAAAAATATTTTTGTGTAAGGGAGTGGGGTGGGTGGGTATGTGCTGTTGAGTGAAACTTTCATGGGCTAGCAGAGGTCAGCTGATTTCCAAAAGCTGGAGCTACATTGTTGGCTGTCTGTTGTAGCTAAAATAAACTATGCTTGGATTCTCTGCCAGACACTGAGCCATCTCTCCAGCCCTGTCTTTAATTTTTAAATGCCATAGAAGATTTGTTCGTACTGCATCTAGGAAAACCAGCAAAATCAAAGAACATTTTTTTTTTTTTTGAGAAACATAATGCTTGGAGGATCCTAACATACCTCATTATCAGGATCAGAGACATGCCTAGTCATTTTCAGGTAAACTGCAAAATCTCACTGCTCCTCCTTTCATCATTTGGCTGACATTTATAAGTCATCTCAGACACAAGAGGCTTGGATGAAATGCAGACAGAGCTATGCATGACATATACTCATCAATTTCTAACTACTAAAAGCCACATCCTTAATTAGATAAATTCTTGAGGCTAGATTATTCATTTTTCTCTATAGTAAGAGAGAGGAAAGACTTTTTATCAACCTTTGACCTTGACTCAGAACTCTTGTGTTGCCACTGCCTGGGAAATGGGCACAATCTGGCCGCATACCAGTGAGGGCCACAGCTTCTGGAGGTACTCTCCGAAAGCCCAGCATCTTATTTCCCATGAAAGCCTTTCAGTGATCCAGGCTGCAGAGGTGCATGCTCAGCAGCTGAATCCTGATGCCGGCCTACTTTTCCCTTTGTGCATGTATGCACAGCACCATCTAGTGGCATGATTTTCAGTCCTGTTGTCTAAATAGAGCACACTACCTATTAGTCTCTGAGGCATTTGTTAATGTAGAACAGGCAGGTGGGCTGTTGGGTTTTATGGGTGAATAGATGTCTATAGTTCACTTGATCTATTTACCTTATCTATAGATATAGATAATGCTGTCACAAATTCTTTCATGAATTTGTATTTCTGGAGCACCTGTTGCATAACAAAACCAACAGAATAAAGTCCTGTAAATCAATAAGCAGACCAATTCAAATAGTTCCTTCTATTCAGACATAACTTATTGCTAGGGCATTTTTTTGTAAGCCCAGATCTGAAACACTCACCACTCTGCGACTCAATGCTCATCTTATCTCTGAACAGAGATTCCACAGACAGTGTGGAGGTTAGAGCCCTTCCTTAGGTGACTCTGTCTAAGGCAGGAGACCCCAATGCCAGCCAGACAAGAGCAACAGTCAGAGTTCTCTCTCACATTAAGACCGAGATGGCCTTGGAAGGGGAGACAGGAGATAGGGACAAATGAACAGGAAAAGCTTCCAAACTTCAAAAGCAGTCATGAACTGCACTGGATGGATGTAGCGATGACAGGCTCACAATACACACAAAAGAATTCTAGCTCTCTGAAAAAGAAATATATGTGAAGGAAATATGTGCTTAGATTGCCCTTGTTTGCACATATTTTCATCAAATATAAGCTTAAATCTTCATAAAATTGGCAGAAGTTAATCATTCGATAGGTTTGTGAAAGAAATAAGGATTATATATATGTGTTTGTGTATATTTTATATTTGTGTGTCTGTGTGTATTTAAGCATTTGTATATTTTTTCAGTGTATGTGTGTTGGTGTACCTATATAGGAGTGTTTTCAGAAGCAGTATAATTATTTTTACAAATTGAGTAATACATTATTTTGGTGGCATGTGAATCATTGAAGAAGACAAAAAGGAAATGACAAACCTTCTAAAATTAAATTTAAATGAAAGTACAATGCATGAGAACTTTTTAAAATGCGATAAATCAGAGAGGATCCTAAAAAGAAAGTTTATAGCTCTGACTGCCTACATTAAAATGTAGGTGTCAAGGAGAACACGGGACTTTGTGCTGTAATCTTAGCAGTAGAAAGGTTGAGTCAGGAGGGTTGGCATTAGTTTGAACTTGGGCTATATACACAGTAAAAGCCCATGTCAAATATAAAGCAAAACAAAAATCAGAAAAATCACAAGTAAGTCATTTATAATGCACTTCAAAGTAGTATAAAAATAGCCAAATTTTAGGCAGTAGACAGTAAGAAATAATAAAGACCAGTAAGAATAAGGAAATTAAGATTAAAAGAAAAATATAACGACTCAATAAGCAAAAGGCCACAAACATGAACAAATTAACCAGATGACAGGGAAGACCAAAACTATAAAAATTAGGCATTTCATTATTCTACAACAGATACCAATGAAAACTACAAGATCATTAGCAAATACTTATATTTTTAAAAAAAAAAGACATGGAAAAACTACAAGAAATAGATAAATTAACACATAACCAAATTTAAATCAAGAGGTTGTAAATAATTTAAACAGGTTTTCAGCAAGTAGCTCACTGAAGCAGTAATATTCTTTCAATGAAAAGACCTGACCCCCTAAAAAAGAATAGGCCCTACATCCTATAATGCTTCAGAGGGAGGTACAAGCAGGGATCAGATCTGCCTGTCATTAGAGACCACAGGCATTGACAAGATCAGATCTGCCTGTCATTAGAGACCACAGGCATTGACAAATTCCAGAACTCTCATCGAAAGCTGCAGACATAGGTGAGAGAACCCTGCTGGCAGGGCACTACCTGACACTCAGTGGAAGACACTAGAGAGAAGCTCCAGCCCTGAATATCAGCACCACAGAGAGAAATAACGCATCAACCCTGCTAAGACTTACACACTTAACACTGTAAAACCTGTCACTAAAAGCAAAAGGACTCAAATTTCTCCAAGGAAGACACAAAACTCAACCAATGAAGTAACTCTAGATTTGCAATCCCAGCACAGAATAGAATTATCATGAAATTCAAGATGCCCTATCTCTTCCAAAAATCCCTGTGGAACAGTGTGTGAGAGGTGAAAGGAGTTAAGATTTTATGAAAATATAGTTAGAATTGCTGAAGAAAAACCCAAGTGAAGTGATGATAGAAATGGAAAACTCCATAAACTAAGTAAGATCTGCAATGGAAAGCCACCAGAACATGGAAAGCCGCCAGAGCGGATCAGGTAGAGACCAGCACATTTAGAAATGAGAGAAAAGGTTGAGGAATTGGATCACGTACTAAAGGTGTATGATAATTTTTAAAAGAAATAGGAGCATGCAGCGGCAGACCTCTGGGACACCATACAAAGATCCAAATTTCAGATGGGCATAGAGGAGAAAAATTGCTGTAGTGAGGGCATAAAGAATATTTCCAATAAAATCATAGGAGAAAATTAGGCGAACTTGGAAAAAGAAGTGCCCATCTAGGTACAAGACATCTATAGAACTCCAAGTAGATAGGGTGAGAAAGGAAACTATGAAATACTAGAGTTAAAACACTAAAAATGAAGAATAAAGAAAGTGTATCAAAGGCTTCAAGAGAGAAAAGTCAAGTTGCTCTATAAAGGTAGAGGCACCATAATAACAGCCAGTTATTAGACAAAAAACATAAAGCCTGAAGGGCCTGGAAGGAGGTATTTCCAGTTCTTATCTTTATACTCATAGATCAGTGTATCTTTCAACCCTCAACAACAACAACAAAAAACAACAGCAGAATCAAACAACTTTTTGCAGTAGATGGGAATTAATTCTGAGACCTACAGCCAGTCAATGTGCCAAGAATATAATGTAGAGTGCTCAGCTTTAAATAGGGCATATTTATCATACCTACTCCTCACAATGCTCAGGGATGATTGTGAAAGAGGTGGTGGGGATATTGTAAGATCCAGAGGGAGTAGATGTGGCAGCATCAACAGTATATGATGGACAAAACCTCAGATCTGTTATGTACATAACCTCTCAGTAGCAAGAAATGTATTATGAGATCTGCATAAGTTTAAGCCAGTCAAACTTCTAGTGTGAAATGAGAGGAGCTCGTGAAGTCCCAACCCCATCTGAAGAACTATGAAGAACTTTTGGCTGGGAGAGGAGAGAGCACCAGTTTCTTTCAGGAAGGAGTCTAGTAGGAGGGGACCTGAGCTCCAATAGGCAGTTCTACACCCGTGCATATATGGGCATCACTTAATGGTCTCATGAGTATCTCAAAAGAAGAAAGAACATATTAAATTGGGAGGGGGAAGTGGGGAAGGAACAGGGAAAGAGTTGGAGGGAAGGGAATGAAGAGATGGACTAGAACCAAACCCTTTAGAAGTATGTATGAATATTAAATGGAAAAAATTTAAAGCCAAGGATCAGATACATTTCTTGCTGGATTCTACAAATCCTTTAAAGAAAAACTAAGCAATGATTCTTAACTCTTTCAAAAATAGGAAGGAAAAGAATACTACAAAGCACATTCTATAGCGCCAGTTTCCACCTGATACTCAACCCAGAAAAGGATTTAAAAACTATTAGGTTCATAAAATAAAAGAGTTTCTTCACAGATAAGCAATAAAAGGGTAAAAGATAGCCTAAAAGAATGAGGAAAATTCTTCCCCGCTTTATATCTGTCAAGGAACTAATATCTGGAATTTATGAAGAACTCTGAAGATTGATAAGTCAATCAGTTAATGGGAGATCATCAGAACTGGACAAGAGGACAGTACTGATGAATCCAACATGTGCTTTGTTTGCAAGATGTAGAGAAACAAAGCTGGAGCTGAGCTGTGGTCTTCTTCCCTGACAGCTAGCTTTCCTAGTTCAGAAAGTTGCTGGAAGATAAAAGTCATCAACCAGTTTTACCTAGTTATGGGCCCTGTCAAATTCAATTACAACTTGTTAGGCAAGATGTGCGCAGTGGTGCAAAAGTGGTTTGACTGATATGGTTCCTCCTGCTAGTGGATTGTAGGACTCCTCAGAGGAGGAACTTATGCCTGCTGCTGGGAAACTGGTCAAAGTCTGTGACAGAGGAGGTCAGAGGTCCCATGGGAAAATCTGCTGCTGTCTTACTATGTGAACATGGTGTCAAATTGCCTTATGAATGTTTGTGTTTAAATCAATAGATTACAGATAGCCATGGTTAAAGAAGCATATTCTTGAAGTGGACATTGGTTAATGCAGAAATTCCTAGTTGACGTGAGTACTGAGACTGTGGATTTACCAACCCTAAACCAGCCGTCTATATCATTCTCTCCAATGATCCAGGAACATTGTTGAGAAGGAGGGTAGAAATAATGTAAAAGTAAGAAAATGGGAAAGAATGTTTGCAAGGCTGTCTTCTGGAAATGACATGAGTTATTGAACCCATGGACTCAGAGCAGCAGAGGACTGGGCTCATCAACACTCTACCACGGATGAAGGAAAAGCCCACAGGTGCCACTTCTCCCTTAGGAGACAATCCACAGAGATGGAGCAGGAAGACATATTCCTCGTAGTTGTAGCTCACCTATGCTTCTGCAGGCAAGCCTAATCCAGTGGGCCACAAACAAAAACAGACACGGAAGGGGAAAGAGGCTTCGAGGGAATAGGAGTTTGGTGGGAAGCAGTGAATACAAAACAATAACAGCAGAGATTATAATCAAATTATATTATATACAGATGTGTAATGAAATTGTGAAAATAAAGTATAGAAAATAAATTGAGCAAGCAGTGTTCAAAGGAAGACATACAAATGGCCACAGAATATTTGAAAAAAAATAGTTGAAATTTCTTAGCCTTGAGGGAAGTGAAAATTGAATCTACACTAGAACTTCAATTCTCACCAGCCAGATGGCTATCAGGGAAACAAATGGCAAGAAGTATTTATAAGAATGCAGAGAAAGATGAACTGTTAGTAATGATGTAAATTTGTGCAACCGCTATGGAAATCAGTGGGCAGCTCCTCAGAGAACTAAAAATAGAACACATATCCAAGGAATTGTAAGTCAACATACCATATGCATCCTTTCACATCCATGTTTACTGAAGTACTACTCACAATGTCCATGATATGGCACCAGTCTAGACATTTACCAACAGATAGATGGGTCAAAATGTGTTAGAAACATACTCTGGAATTTTATTCATTCATTAAAAAGAATGAAATTATGTCATTTACAGAAAAAATGAATTAAAGACAATCACCTGAAGCAAAGTAAGTTTCTCACAGGAAGGCAAAGGCTGCATGTGCTCACTCCTGTGTGATAGTAGATACCGTTATTAGAAGAGGAAGAACTGGGGCGGGGGCTCCAAAAGGGAGAGAGGAGAGTAGCAAGAGAGGGCAGTGGGCATGCGACAGAGACAGAGTGTCACGGTTGTCCTTCATATGCTGGCTACCGATTTAACTGCATAGGCATGCACACACGCTACAAAGACAGAGTGGAGTGAGAGGACAAGGGACAGTCGGGTATGAGGCTAGGAGGAGAGTTGGGTGACAAATACAGGTGATAAGAACAATGATAAATATATGAAAACGCCATAAGGAAACATTATTTTGTAAGCCAACAGAAAAGAACTTCCAAGGCATTGTTTACTCGGAAACCACACACATCCTCATGGTAGATTTAACTCACGTCCAGGTGATGTAACGCGGGGTGCCAGCCTGTGCCCACCAGCGTAAAAAGTTCATTTATGTTTTAAACACTATTAAAAAACAAAAAGGAAACAAAATATTCAATTTTAAAAACCTACACTCCGGTACATGGGCTAAAACTCCCTCCCCCTCTGGCCTGTTGCTCCTTCATACTAGACTCCACCCCTCACTCTCCAGCCAACCAACAAAACAACACATAGTCCCCTGCCCTCGCCAGCTGCCCAACTAATTCTACCAGGCGCGGTGGTGCACACCTATAGTTCCAACTACTAATAAACTAAAACAAAAATCACTTAAGTCCAAGAGTTCTAAACTATAATACACTATGCCAATCAAATGTCCACACAAGTTCAACAGACTTTATCAGCTAACACCTAAATCCCACCACAGTCTCACACAGTGCAATGTGAAAACTAGCTCAATAAGTGCTGTGCTGTGTGGTACAGGGAGTGATGACCAGGAAAGCTGTCCTGTTTTGTGCAAGTGTATTGCTTTTACTATGTGTGATCTGAAGTATGTGAACTTAAGAATGTGGTGCCCACAAGTATGAAGAAATGATTTATGGGGATGACTAAGTTGCTCTCAAAGATGTTCCACAGGGAAGATGGGCTGATATATCAGTGTCTACCCAGCATGTTGAAAGTCCAGAGTGCAGAGAGCTGAGGTGGTAGGAGCAGGCTGGCAAAAAGAGCAGCGGCCAATAAATGAAGAGTTGAGCTGGACTGGGCACTTGCCTATGGGGAGACTGATGGGAATGAGCAGATGAAAGCAAAGATGTGCATGCCAGGCTCCAGACCCCAGGATCCAAAGTCAGTGCATTGAAATGAAGCAGTAAAAAGGCTTCCATGAACCTTAGAGGGAAGAAAAAAAAGAGCAAGCTCGTGCTTATAGAATCTGTATGATGAGTGATCTGTGTTTTCAGCACACTGGTTACTAATGTATCTCACAGAAGGACAGTCACTTCACTTTCACCTATAGAGTGAAACTTAAAAAATATTAACCTACTCTTTGTCCAATTCATGGAATCAATCCATTATATTCATTATATGTATCAAATTAACCTGTATCAAAATGTTGCTTATCATAGACAGAAAAACGGAAATAACATGAACTTTGTACAGACTCACAAAGATGAAATACCTACAGAATGGAACACAGTGTGTCACAATTTCAGAATAATGTTTAAGGTATATAAAGTTTTAAATATATGCTACATTATAGAATAAAGTAGATTTCAGAGAAACAAGCCATTTAAAAACTGTAGGAGACTCTTCCCCCACCCCGTCCTCTCTGTCTCTGTCTCTCTCTGTCTGTCTGTCTGTCCCTATCTCTCTCCCTCTCTCTGTGTGTGAACATGCACTGCATGTGAGACATACAGAGACATGGTTACTTGTTATCCACTGAAATACTAATACTGACTCTCTATTCTACTATCAGATCCGCGTTTTCCAAATTTTTAAATCAACTACAACATTCAGCTAATATATTTGCTAGCTCATAGTGCTTTTAGATTTATTTTCATTTTATGCATATGAGTGTTTTGCCCTCGTGTATGTCTGTGCACCATGTGCATGACTGGTGTGTGAGGAGATCAGAAGAAGGCATGAGATCTTCTGGGACAGAAGTTAAAGATGGTTGTATGTGGTGGGACTTGAACTCAGATCCTATGCAGGAGCAAGTGCCCTTAACCACCAAGCCAACTCTAGAGCCCCTTGATCATAAGGGGTTTTGTTGGTTTTGTGTTTATTTTTGTTTTGCTTTGCTTTGGTTTAGTTTAATTTGGTTTGTGTGTATATGTGTTTGTTTGCAGGCCAGAGATCTATTTCTATCACTCCAGTACTATTTTTAGACAAGGTCTCTCAACTAAGTTCACTAAATCAGCTAGACAATGTTACAATTGAGCCCAAGGATCTTTCTGACTTTGCTTTCCAGACCTGGGGTTAGGTAAGAGACAGAGATTTCAGGTGCACCCCGCAAAAACTTGACTTTCTTTGTGTGTGCTAACATCTGAGTTCAAGTTGTAGAACAAGCCCTTTACTACTAAGCTATCTCCACAATCTCATAATAGCAGGAGACTGAGGTATATTCTGTATAGATGTTTCCATTTGTATATGGATACACACACCTCACTGCCAGGTTAAATGTTATAGCTATAAATGTATGATTTTTTTAAATATATCACCCATAAGTCAAACATTCATAACACATGTAATTTCCTTAAATTACACTTTAACTGGAAAGACAGGGCCAATCTTTGAGCTGAACTGTGAGTGTACTGCCCTCTAGTGGGCATTGAACTGATGTGCATATTTACTATAAACCAGTTCTTAGCAAAATGACTCTCATACCTAATGTTCTTATTGTATTACCAGAGATAAAAACAGATAGTGATGGGGTGAATATGATGAAAATGCATATGTGCATGTATGAAAATGTCACTGTGAAAGCCATTATTTTGTGAATTAATATGTGCACTAGATTTCTTAAAAGAGTAATCAATAAAATTCGTTTTTAAAAATATGCTTCCTCCAAAGTAAAATAGCAGATGGTAAACTCACTGGTCAGGAGAAAAACTGGAGAGACATTCAATACAGATAGTTTGTAAGGTGCTACTCTGCTGTACACTATTATACAATGGTAAAACTGTCAACACTGCGTTGTTCTGTCTTTCATCACAGGAATGAAGGCATCACAAGTGTCCTGACATAGGCAGGACTCTGGCTTTGCAAGCCTTCTCAAGGAAGTCCTTTCTTTCCTATAGTGGGTTTTTGCCCAACAGACTAAGAACTTCAGCCTAAGGCAGTGTTCATAGAATCTTACAGAACACACATACATGTTTAGATGGTAGAGAGGCAAGAAAGAGAAAGAGGCAGCCATTGGTATCCAGATGACCTGCTCATAAGATACAATAAATCACAGTTTGGTATGCTTCCTGGGAGACAACCCACCCTGAGTTTCAGGCGCTTGTACAGAGGGCATCCGTGCTCACCTTCCATGCAGTGATGACAGACAGTTCCAGACAGAAAATAAAAAGCAATTACATAGGCTGGCCATAAGCAGTCTCCAGCAGATCTCTGGGGTATTTATCTCTCCCTTCCATGACCCTAGGAAGAAAGGCCAGGGGCATCTCTGTGGAGGCCTCTGTGGAAGTGGTCTACCCACCAATACTTGGCACATGACTCTGAGGAGGGTGTGTGTTGATAGCTGTCCTATCAGAAATGATTGGTCACCTTCTCTAACTTCCCATGTTGGGTTTGCAAATGTGACAGGAAGGGGGTGTGGAACTGAGGCAATGGGCAGAAGCAATATTTTGAATTTCATTGTCCTGGGTTAGTAAACTGTAATCTGCACTTCTTGGACTATGAGCAGGTATAGTTGTTTACATTTATATATTCATATGCACATCTTAATGTCCAGTTAAATTTTTCTAGATATATATGTGTATTTGTCAAATACAAATCTCTGCAACCACAGAGATCCACAGTCCCAGGAGCCTTGTGCTTGTGGGAAAATATCAATGGTAAGCAAGACCCTACTACTAATATAGATGCCCACCAGCCTGGGAGAATGAAAGGCATCTTTAACTCAGATAACTTTCAATTTATAGTGGGGTTTAATGAAATATAATCCTAAAAATTATAAGTCTCTGAATTTATCTTTGGGCTTCTTGTTTGTTTTATAGTTTGGTACTGGGAATGGAGTTCAGGGTCTCGCATGTGCTAAAATCACAATGCACCCCTGAGCTACACTCCTGGCTGAAATGACTTCTTATTTAAGAAATGTCAGTGGCTCTCTTTAGGATTACTAGAGCTGTTGGTAAAGTTTTCTTTAAGTCATGGAAACAATGGCCCATTGGAGGAATCCTAAAAGATTTTCAGATGTAGCATTGATATGGTAAATGTGGCAGGTGACAGGGACTTGGGAGGTATGCATCAACAATGGCTAGAAAGATTTCCAGTTTGCCCAATGATGTGTATTTTTAAATGACTGCTATCTTAAAAGAGTTCTAGGATATTGTGAGTACTGTAAGTTAAAACCCCACCTAAGTATATCAGTTTGGTTTATCTTGGGTTTTCTTGTACTGGGGGAGCTATATTTTATAAGACAATGTGTTTTGAAATATATTTTGGCCTGCCTTGTTCTAGAAAGGGAGCCATGCAGATACTAGCTTCCACTACACATTCATGCTTCTTTGAATTAGACACAGTGTCTTACAGAAAAGTAATGGCGGAGTTTTACTTGAACAATGTACCCATTTGTGTATTTTTTTCAGCTGTTTGCTGTCATGAGCAGTATCCCACTGAACATTTCTGTATAGATATTCAGACCATGCTTCTTTTCACCTTTACAGGGTAACAGTTACCAAGAAATTAATGTACCATCGGGGGGGGGGTGTGATTTTTATGCTATGTAAGCTAGCTATCTGTTCCTGTAAAAATACCTGCAAAATATCAGTTTCCAAAGAGAATGGAGTCTTTGTGGCTTATAGCTTTGGAAATTTCAGTAATAACTGGCTGGCTCCATTGTTTTGGGTTTTACCAAGACATACATAAAGACAGGAATGCATGGCACAGCCACACCATGTAGCTCTCGGTATGAAGCTGAGGGAGGAAAAATAAAGTTATCTCCTAGTTTTAAAGACTAGGACACATCTCCTTAAGATTCCAACTCTGCCCAATATCTCGGCTTACAGGGTAAAGACTTCAGTATATTGGCCATGGAGGGACATTCAAGATCCAAGCTATAGTGCCAGGTCTGATAAGTAACCTCAGTGCCGAATAGAAAAGCTGTTCCCCCAAATACCCATAGTGGGTGGGCAGCAAGTCCTCGTTGGCTCACATATAACAGGTAAAATTACGGAAATTTTTACTATCATTTCACTGTCTTTGCTAAATCAGTAAAATGATGGTTGGTTTTGGTCAACTTGACATCATCTTAACTGAGAAAATGCCCTCATAAGATTGTTTTTATGCCAGTATATGAGATACTGTCTTGATTTATGATTGACATAGCAGGGCCTGGCACACTCTGAGGTGTCACTCCAGAAAAGAAGTCATGGGTTGTATAAGAAAGCAAACCGGGAAGTCTGTAAGGAGAAAGCCAGTGAGCAGCATTTCTCCATGGCCTCTGATTCAGCTATTGCCTCCAGGTTCTTATATTGAGTTCCCTGACTTTGTTCCGTGATGGACCACAACATGGAAGTATAAGATGAAATAAACCCTTTCCTCTCCACATTGCTTTTGGCCATGGGGTTTAATCACAGCAGCAGAAACCTAAGTGATACAGCTTCAACACACTAAGATTCTCTGCACTTCCAAAGACTACTCCACTTCTCAAATGTTGTAGACTGAAGGAAAAAAAAAAACTCATTATCAACATTGCAGCTCATTAGCAGGCTCAGTCTGCATAAATAGCCCTCATTACTGCCACAAGTCACTTGGGCTCCCATCACTCTCATCCTTCTGGCATGACACTCTAAAGATGGTACTAATCGCAACCTCCCAGATCCCGTCAGACTGTGGCTGTGCTCCAGCATGCAAATGTGATGCATCAGGCAAGGTTGCTGAAATTGTGGATGGCCCTTTGATGGTTCTAGGACCCTGAGGTGATTACCAGACTCCTCTGAGCCTCTCTTGCTCTGAGCATTAAAATGGGAAGGTGTTACTTGTGTGTGGCTAGAAAAACTCTGAGAACAGAAGGATTTAATGTCTGGGCCCTGAAAATGACACTCCTGTCTGTTCCCTCTCTCCATAGTGTAACTAACTCTGCTCCTCACATAGGTAATGTGCACTAGAGTATGACATCACATTGCTTCAAGTAAAGCTGCATGTTTTATGATGTACAGCTTACATTTTGGATCTTAGAGTTAATAATACAGTGGGTTGTTGGATATCTTTATTCTATGGGAAAAAGTGACTCCTACAATAGTTTCACTCAGTCATTCACCCCTAGGCCAGGTGCCCCCTAGATTCTCCAGCTCAGACTCTGTCTTGCACCTTTCTCTCTTGTCCGGAGTTCCCCTGCAGACTTCATTTTTTTACAGGGCTCATTCTTAATTTCGGCTGTTTCTCAACTTCTCCACAGACCTCTTTGAATGGAGAATGTGCTACTTAGACACACTTACTATAATAGCTGTGTCCATCTACAGACACAAGTTCAAGGCACTGTGAGGAAATGTGCAGGGTTGGGCATAAAATGAAACATCAAGGTTATATCAATGTCTTGCTCACTACCACTCTGCTGCAGCTGGAGTCTTGTTATCAAATAGGTGCATGATATGTGTCCCACATGTCCCTGATGGCCTATCATTCAAAACACAGCCTCTGCGTGTGACAACAGCTACATTACTTTCTAATATGATTATGTATTGAAGTTCTTTTTTGAACAAACATTTACTAAAATGAATTCTCCAGGTACCTAAATGACTGAGTGTGTGTCGAGGGGATGCAGCCTTATTTTTTTTTGTTGTTGGTTTTGCTTTCTGTGACTTGGAAAGCATTTCCACTTACATTCGCCATGGAAACAGGAAAGCTATGAAGGCCACTTGCCCATTGGTCAGTTCATTGATTAACTGAAGTCTATGAATAATTAGAGTAAGTGGAAAGTGGTTTTTTAAATTAAAATATTAATGCTTATTTTTAGTTTTTAAACATTATCAAAACATAGAAAATTGGGGTTTTAAGCCTTGAAAATGCTGTAGAAGTAACTGAAATAAAAATGGGTTCATTTTAGTTTCTTAATAAAATCTGTATAAAATACAATTTCCATCTTCCATTATCTTAGTCACCACTTCAAAGAATGCTCTTAAGTATGTACCAAAGATAAAAAGGCATACAAATGCTAATGTCTGTGGACCTCTTCAGCCCAGGAAAACAATCTGAACAAGCATTAGTACTTCTCCAAGCACATACAGGGGCTCACTGTGTGCTACACCACAGTGTACACACACACACATACACACAGGCCACACATACACACACACACACACACACACACACACACACACACACATGCACACACACACACACAAAACCTTCAAATCATCTGCATACCCATTAGGCACCAAGCCTTGTTCAGATATGTCTAGGACATACTTGGACATAGCCATCAGCTGACCTGGCCAGCTACCCAGAGGTGCTGAACTGCTCACCGCATGGTATAGAGAAGTGTGCCATCATCCTCCAACCTCAGTAGCTTGTTGGGTGTGGTCATGTTATGTGCAATGGACTTCTTTCCATTGTGGAAGAAGGTGTCTGGGGTCCAGATCTTGCTGGCAAGAAGGTTGTTGAGAGGCAGGCGTTGCATGGGTCCCTTAAACCGCAGCCTTTCATCTTTCCAGCTTTGTCGAAAAAACACATCTATGGTATATTCCTAACACAGAAGAAAGCATTAGGATGGCATCTCAGTGGGAGAGGCCTTTAACACAGATAATTAAGTGTGGTATTGTCTGTGGTGACCAGGCTTTGGTACCTACCATTTCTGTGTCAGACACTGGACCAAAACTGGTGACGTAGATGTCAGTCCGCACCTGTGTGATTCTCTCTGAAACACAGACACAGGTCACATTTTAGTGCCTCACCATGAGCCTCCTCTGTGCTGTGCTGTTCTCAGTGTAGTATTCAGTTCTATTCTTTGTGTGAGGGGCAAATGTGTTTTGTGAACCTAAAAAACTTGAAAAAATACTCAATAGACCTGGGCTGTTCCAAACTACAAATCAAATAGAGTATCCATCATGTGAGGAAAATAGCCTGGGTCTCGTGGTACCATTGCCCTCTAGGAGTGGCCATCAATAGACATGGATGGAAATGAGAGGTCTTGAGTAGTGATACTTCTAAACCCAGAGCCATAAGGTCAACCTGATGTGGATACTGACTTGAGTGAATATCCCAATAAACTTGGAAGCACTGTGTGGACTCAGGAAAGGAATAATGAGCAAGGGCTTTGGTGGTCCTACAATATTAATTAACATGATGGGGTGTATAGAAGTATCAAAATAATCAATAGTATTGGTCAGGGGTTCATGTTTTCCCTGGGTCATGAGCAGAAGCTACACCCAGAATACATCACCACCTACACTTAACCACTCCAAGCTGCCTTATGTTATAATGGGCTCGAATAGTTTCCTGAATCTCCTGCTGAGGTGTTTTTCCACTTGTATGGTATATATTTACCATGTCTGTGTAGTTCGATTTTAGTGCCTGCCTTCTGGATAAGATACAGGCCCTGTACCCTTTGAGCCATTAGGATCTCTACTGAACTGAGTGAGATTGACAGCTCAGAAGTCCTCCTATGCTTTAGCCCCTGGAATGTCTTTCAGTGAGGTAGCAGATGACACCAAACCTGTGAGGACTTTTCCTAATCTAGACTATAAATACGAATCTGTGCTTTCCGTGAATCTTTGTTACTCATACAAACATCTGAGAATTCATTTTCTTCAAGAATGCATCTGGCAAAGGGTCTAAACTTCATGGATTGTATGTATAGAAGATATATTTGTATGTAGAAGATAGAGAGTTTGGAAGTAGTAGACTTCCCCTGAAGTTCATGGGGCTTCCCCTTTGGATAAGCAGGAAGATTGTAAATACCTTTCTTATAAACTCAGTGAGAAATCAGACTTCCAACACACACAAACACAAAGAAAGCCTTCAGTGGGCAGTGGAATTCTGATAAGCATTTACAGATAAGTGAGTGAGGGCCTTTACTTACTTCCTAACACACTGTACACTCAGGGTTAAGAGCAACTAAGAACTCAGTTCCTCCATAAGGAACCAGAATAAACCATCAGGTTGTCTAGACAGCAGAGAGTCTTCAGCGATGTAATAAGGAAACCCCCTCCCTTCAGCCCCATGAATCTGGAAAATAATAACACAGGACATAGAATAGATATTCTCCACTCAAAATCCTGGCAAAGTAGTTCTCTTGGAATTGTCTAAATTTTAGTCAGCATATTGTTATGGCTGAGGGTGATTTTTCCCTAGATCTTCACAGGCCTCAGCTGGAAACAAACATGCTCACCTCCCAGCCCAGGCCGCAGTCTGTTGTCATAGCCATCCAAAAGTCCATCCAAGATCCTGGTGAATATTGTGATGTTGTCATTGGTCTCGTCTCGTACAGAACTGGTTGGCATTTGTGAGAAGCTTTTAAAGAGAAAATGAAAGAAAGAGAAAATTCCAATTGCTTCTTATAAATATTTTTTTTCAAGACAGGTATCCACTACTCATATGGCATCTGACCTTGGAGGACTGGCATCTAATAAATAGACCCCCTACACTGACTTGGCTAGCTACTGGGTTCCGTTCACAAGCCCTGGATCTTGAAAATTACTCTTCTGCTTTAGGCAAAATGGCTCAAGTTAACATCAAACTCCAGGTTTTGAGGAGCTGAACGTTCTTGTTTCTTTTCCAAGTTTCGGACTGCTGTGTGTGATATGTTGAGTCATATAATGTGGTTCTCAACACTTTAGCCATGTTTGAAAAAAAGTCTCTGCATATGGAATAGCAGGATCATGAAATCATAGGGTATTTCAGAACGTTATTTAAATCAGAAAAACTGAGTTTGAAAGTCATCAATGAGAATCGGGAAATTTTTAACCCAAGGAAGGTATGGTGGCACAAACCTTCAATCCTAGCACTTAGAAGGCAGAGACAAGCAGATCTTTCTGAGTTCAAGACCAGCCTGGTCTACATAGTGAGTTCCAGGTTACCAAAAGCTACACAGTGAAATCTTTTCTTTAAAAAAAGTTTTAAAAATGTACCTAAGTTAGAAGACAAGGTAAGCCCAAATCTCTCTGCACCGTTCCTAGCAAACCTGACTTTAGAAAATGAACAAGAATATTTTGATTTCATTCAATCACATGAAGTTTTCCAAACTGCAAAAGAAGGTGGAGCTGGAGCTGGAAGTCAGAATCCACCTACTTAAACATGATCAATAAAAACAATTATTTCCGAGAACTTGGTACAGCAGACACACAGGGTGTTCTGCCCTTAGCATATACCTGGAGAAAATCTGAACAAACCAAGAAGACTGGGTACAGAAAGTCTACATGCCCAGGAGACAGTAACATGTTTGAAGATCACAGATTCTCCTCCATTTCGTTCAGATGATTTCAGGTGTGCAGGCAGCACTTGATATAAAAGCGTGTCTGGGCTTCCCAGGCTCAAGGTACATTTCACTACTTTTGGTGCTCAAAAGAAGAACACATGATTCCTGGTACTTCCCCAGGAGGCCTGGTTGTGGGATAATAGGTCTACATAAACACTTTCTCTCATGCATTTGCTGAAATCAGAGTTCCTATCTCTCTGTGAGAAGTGGAGGTCAGAATGCACATGCCCTTTTCCCACTCACCTCTTGAACACCAGGAATTTTTATTGATTATATCTAGACAGATCAATCCTTTACTGGCCCCAAGCTAGTCCCTTTTGAATAAGCATAAAATTGCCTCAATCTAATTTTCACATCACCATTAAAATACATACTACAGCTGAAGCTCTCACAAGCTGGTATTCAGTCTTGTTAGTACAGAGCCTACAGATCTGAATATTTCATTCTGTTATTTAATACTTTAAAATACTGTGTGCCTCTTATTTCTAACATCCATGACATCAGGCTTCAGAAGAAACAATGGAGTCCCTTTCCCCCCATAGAGCTAACAGTTGGGTGGAAAGCCTTGAAGCATCTGGGTTGCTTAAGACCAATGCTGTACTCTAGATTCGCTTGGTTGTCTAATAACTGAGCACAAAATGTCTGGCCTCACAAAATTCTCATGACATTCAGTGATTGTCCATCTGGTTATCCAGTTTTTGGTAATGTCCAGGTACCTAGTGTTAGAAAGGTCTCACTATCTGTTGAATTTAAAAATTAAGATGTGGGAATATTCAACAGTAGGAAAAAATAATGTCCATTTTATGCATAAGTCTGTTTCCTGCTGCTTAAAGTACCCAAGGTCAACTTCCTTCAAAAGTCTTAAACATAAAAGTCGTAAATAGGCAATCTAGAATTTATAAACTGCATATTATTCAGAGAACAGTATTTCTGAGTATTCACATTGTACATGCTGTCAGCCAACTAGTTATTTAATAGATGTCTCAATTATCAGCTGTACTGTCCCATCCTTGTCATCTACAATGTCAAGTAACATTTATGTAATAAATGGTCCTCAAGTACAAGGATAATGATGTTGCCAAATTCATTACAGGCTGGTGTTATAATTCTTCTATTTTATTGTTGTTCTTGATCTCTTAGTATGCCTAATTTATAGAATAAATTTTGCCACAGATATGAATTATAGAAAAAAATTGCAGATGTGGTAGTTAATACTACTCTAAATTTTAAGCACCCACCAGAGGATTGGAAAATATTCTCACAATCAAAGAACAATAATTTCATGTTCCAAGGGCTTTTCTAAGCTGTCCACTATCAGTTGTGAAATGTTCATTCACATTGGATAGGAAAATATCTAACAATCAAGTGGAAAAAATTGGTATCATCATTGGCTACTTTCATGACAGTGGGCCTATGTATTGCTTAGTGCGGTCTGTCTGTCTGCCTCCCCCCCCCCTCTCTCTCTGTGTGTGTGTGTGTGTGTGTGTGTGTGTGTGTGTGTGTAGACATTTGACTACTGCTTCATTGTGTCAGGCAATGGGTGCACCTCTTGGATATAAATTTCACTTTACACATTCCCAAATAGTCACCAATGCCAGGGATAGATGCAATGCTTATAAATTCCAAGGCTGTTTCCATATATCTACTCTCACTTGCCCATAATGACACTTTTATTGGAAAATTTTTGTTGTCTTTTTTGTCCTACTATAACCACCTACTTACTGTATTGCTCTTTAGTTTTTCATGTAGCAGCATTCATGGCTGGGGGGTGAAGGAGGTACGGAATATTTCCTTTGTTGTATTAGTCATGTGCCAGGAGTTGGAAAAAGACATCAAGAGAAAACAAATCCCTGGAAATACCTCGTGTGGCAGAAAGAAGGTTTACATTTTGCTGCTGTTGTTTTGGGGATTTTGTTTCTTTGTTTTCCGTATCAATTCCCCAAAATGAATCACCTGTGATCTGTGCAATGTCCTATTCTCACAGTGCTCAAGATCATGCAAATACTGTCTGCTGCCCTGGCTCAGCGCTGCCTTCATTCCCATCCCAGATATCTGGGGACGTGGTTATGCCTCCATGGAGCTGCCAGGTCTTTAAGTACTTCTTAGTTAGAAAGAAACTCTAGTTTGGCTCAATAAAGGCACTTGAAAAGGGAAACGGTGGAGAATCTGGAATCTGGAAACTGGAACCTCTGTTCAGCGGGAAGCAATGTGACTGAAGAGCCTCAGGTGGGGTCAGGATACCTTCTCCAGGCAGGCCTGGCCACCATTCATCTTAACCCTACTGAGTGTAGTCAAGCACCTTTCTCACTCTTAGCACAATTGTGAGTGAGTTCCTGCTTCAGGGGCAAAAAGAAAAGAAGAAAAAAAGATCTTTGGAGGAATGGATTTTCATGAGGTGACATTAAATCTATTATTACTGACAAGCATCTTCAGCATAAAAGAAATACTTTCAGATGTTGGAAACTTACTTCAATTGTAATTGAAGGTTGATTAAATTCAATTATAATAAAAGGTTAAAAGTGCTACACTCTCTTAAATCGTGAAAGTTTCCTTATAGTTTTTCAATATTACTTATGAAAACATGTTACACTTATCCAGTGTCCAGCTCCACCATTTACCGTTTGTTGATCTTCTAGAAAAGGGATTCTTAAGACAACGGAGATTCCCTTCAATATTGAACCCAATATCTGTGGGAGTTCAGATCCCTTTTACAATTCCTGTGGGTTTTATAGCATCTCCACACAACCTCCTAGATACTCTATCTATAGACAAGTTTTTGCTGATAGTTATTAAAGCACATTTTAAAGAATAACACAAAGAAAAATGTCTACAATTCTCAGTTACAAAGAAGGCATTTTCCCCAATATTTTTCAATCAAAGATGGAAAGTATGTGGTCAAACTCAAAGATTCAGATTCTGCAGGTACGTTGAGCCAACTTCTATAGAACCAACCTAGCCTGTTTTAAAAGTCACTACCTTTTGCATCTCCATGCCTATGTCATTCCATGTTTTTGGTGATTTGGGGCTAAAGAATAAATGACACAAATGAACCCTACTTTCCAGCCTGGTAAGCACAGTGCCTGCAGGAGAGGCAGGGACACTGGAAGGAACTGCAGAGCACGAATGTTTCTGAAGTCCCTGTCATTGCAGTCCAACCACTAATTCTGATAAGGTGAATTTAGAAACCGCATCTTAAGAAATCTGGTACAATAAGGGGCTGGCTTTCTGAGCAGTCTTTAAGAAAAATAAACTGTGGATGCTTTCAGAAAGTAAAGGGAACTCTCCCATCTCCTGTTGTCTCGCTTCTGGCCTTTTCAAGACATTGGCTTCTTCTCAATTTCTGGTCCCTGGAGACTCAGTTTCAACTGATCTCAGATAATAAGAAACAGTATTTGTGAAATCTCACTTCTACGTAGTGACTTCCAGGTGGAAAAAATGAGTGTTCTAGGGCTAAGCTAGAGACAGAAGAGCTGCCACAGGGACAGAGCCACAGGGTCCAGGAGCCTCTTAGTCTTCAAATGCTTCCTGGGATTCCCAGAAATGGGACCCAGTGACCAGAGTCTGAATCTATTCCAGGTACTGTGGTGAAAACTAGGAACATGTAGAAGGTAGCATTGGCCCTGAATCTAGATATGAGAAATTTTATTACTGGAGAGGTTTAGTGGAACACAGCAGGGGTAGGGTAGTGTCACTTCACAAAGCAGGACACAAGAAGACAAGAGAGAGAGATAACATGGGCTCTTGTCTAAGTCTGGAATGGAAGAAAAGAAGCCCAAATTTTTGATATTGAACATTGGTTCAATCTAGTGAAAAATGTACCTGAGAGAATTATGAACAATGGTCCCCAAAAGGCAACTGGTATTTGCAGAAGGAATGTGAGACCTTCCGTAAAAGCCAGCACTAAGGCTGCACTGATCCTCAGTAACAGAAGACTTTAAGGGGCCAGGTATTGGGTAATAAATAGAGCATTGCAAGGGATAACAGTGCACTGCATAGGGCCAGGCACTGGGTAATAGATCACTGCACAGGGCCGGGCACTGGATAACAGAGCACTGCACAGGGCCAGGCACTGGGCAACACAGCACTGCACAGGGCCGGGCACTGGATAACACAGCACTGCATAGAGGCAGGCACTGGGTAACAGAGCACTTCACAGGGCCAGGCACTAGATAACAGAGCACTGCACAGGGCCAGGCACTGGATAACAGAGCACTGCATAGGGCCAGGCACTGGATAACAGAGTACTGCATAGAAGCAGTCACTGGGTAACAGAGCACCGCATAGAGGCAGGCACTGGGTAATGGGGCATTGCATAGAGGCAGGCACTGGGTAATGGGGCATTGCACAGAAGAGTCAGGCACTGGGTAACCGAGTACTACTGCAAGGACCAAGCTCTGGGTTTAATCATTAATCCCACAAAAACTTAAAAATTCAAAAATGGTCACATGCACATTGGAAGATAATCACAAACAAATCCGTAAGAGACTTTTGATGTCATGCTGTACTTTTAAAATTCTCTTAGAGACAATGATGGCCTGAAGTCTTTTTTGACAAAGCCCTTGGACTACTTATGAATTATGGACTTGGGAGAGGCAAGATGGGAGAAGAGAGGGGCCAGGGACTCAGAAAACAACAAATAACTTTCACATGAAAGTCATTAGCTGGATGGATTTCTTTTGGCCTCTCACACACACCACACACCTTTTTTTTTTTTTTTTTTTTTTTTTGTCAGATGAGGTTTCACACGATGAGCCACAAATTGGCCTTGACCTCCTGATCTAAAGCAGTTTTTTGTCTGTTTGTTTTGCCTCAGACTCCCAATTAGCTGGAACTACTGGTGTTTCCACTATGTCCAGTTTGTTGGAATTTCTGAATGAGGCCAAAGGAGGACAAGGGATATGAAATCAGGAACAGGAAATCCAGAGGACACCATCTTCACATCTACCATATCCACACAGCATGGATTTGGCCATTACCACCCATGTCTTCAAGCTCTACATGGGTAAATTTCATCAACCACTGACTGAGAATGTTCCGAGAAAATAGCATCTGTACCACACAGACAGAGGAGTTTGTTCTTGTCATTTTCCCCAAAGATAGTAGAACCGCCATTTGTACCATGTTGAATCTAGAAACATTGTGGCACACTGCAGGATGTACACAGGTTATATGCAAATACCAAGCCATTTCACAAAAGGGACTTTGAAATGCACAGGGGCTATTGGAACCAGCTGTCTAGGATACCAAGGGACAATGGACTCTGGAAAGGGAGTTGGCTAACAGCTGTTTTCTCAATGAGATTTAGAAGAATTGTGAGTGTGTGTGTGTGTGTGTGTGTGTGTGTGTGTGTGTGTAAAGAATTTTATGCTATTTTTTTTTTACTGTTTTACTATTTACACATCCAGATTGTAATATAAAACTGGTGATGTGTTATGACCCTGGTGAAATGAAACTGCTACAGTATTTTAAAGAGGACAATTCTCATCAGCCTTGGGAAGGTCATTTGAGCATTATCATAGTACAGATGGTATTGGAGAAGATAGAATGCTAATTTTTTGTGATATTGTCTATGCTTGCATTACTGGCCATATGTGACTTACATAAAATGGCTCAGTAGCAATAACTTTAGGCAGTTTTGACATGAATATTTGTGAATTTTTTCGGGGATTGACTTTGTGTCAGTGTACTTCTGAAACTACATTTCTTCCTCAGGATTTTAGTGCTTCTAAAAAACACATTTTCACTCTGCTTGCTAAAGTACTTATATAACTCTCAATAAACAGCATCACTCACTGATTTTTTCCTTAGTTCTCCATTGCATATTTCTTTAGCAAGGCAGGTTAGAGCTGGACATTGACTACAATTTTATTTCCACATGAAAGCACTCCTGTCTCAAGGTGGGAATGTGAACTTGGAATACATTCCATAGTTAAAGCCCTGGCCATGAACTACTCTGAGAAAAATTTCAGGTTCTCCTTATATCCCATGCCTTCCCAGTGCTGGCCTTCAGTTGCCCAAATCAAAGCACTCTTCCTGCAGGTTCTCAATGTCTTTCACACTGCAAAACGCTCTAACAGGTATAGGTATGTGTCTGTGTGTTCAGCCACTATCCACGGTGCTGCAATGAGTTTTTTTGGCCTCGGATGGCCAGAGGTCTAGACCCACAGACTTGCTGCCCTAGACCCCTTAGCCACCGCAGCTGCTCAGGCCCCTAGAAATGATTTAGATGCTTGTATTAACTTTATGCTGTTTGGCCTATGGCTTAGGCACATTGTTAGCTTTTATATCTTAAATCAACTTATTTTTATTAATCTGTCTGTTATGTGGCCCATGGCTTACTTGTGTTTTTTATATGCTTTTTATAGGGAGGCTGGCTCAGTCTAGTAGTTAAGATTCTGCGCTCTCACTGTTGTGGCCTGGGTTCAATTCCCAGTCAGGGAACAAATAAATATAAATAAAAATAAAAAGATCCCAGCAGACTTTTATGAATGGGGCTGGCCACTCCCCCTTCAGGAGCCTAGGACCCTGGATAGGCGTCTTCGGACCTTATCAGCTGACACCTGAATCCCACCGCACTAAGAAGATAATCAGGGTGCCTGGGTGAGCAAAGAGAGAACAATGAAGACCACATCTGAGATCATACCCATGCAGCCTCCCTTGCCTGAGTGTGGTGGCAAAAATAGTGTGAATGTGTCCCTTTCCACGTGGTGGGCATTAAAGGGTCAGAATTGAACGTGGCTTCAATGAGAGTATGTTGTGGAGAAGACAGGCAGCACACCAGTAGTGGTGAAGTTAAGGTGATTCATGAAAAGATTGATTTAGATTTAAGATATAAAGGTGCTGCCAGAAGACGCTACTGCAGGAACCTTAGCAAAGTGGGGATTTAGTACAGGCTTTAATGGTGAAGTCCAAACTGGTGTGGAGACTGGTGGTGAGTTCAGAGTAGCACAGCAAGCTCCCTGTGGAAACTGGTGACAGTGGTACAGCTCCATGGGAGGCACAATCACAGAGTAAAGGATAAGACTGGGTTAGACCTGGAGGATCTGGAATGTCAGATGACTTAGCTTTGAGGGCTGCTGTGGGCCATGGGATGGAGTAGAATTTCTTATTGCTTATTTATTATATTTTTTGTTTGATTGTTGATTTTTTGAGAAAGGTTCTCATATATCTCATGTTTGTCATCAACGCTCTATGAAACCAAGGACAGAGATGAACTCCTGACCCTCTGACTTGTAAGATTACTGTATGTGCTGCCACCTGCCAAAACAGATAACAGCTGAGACTTTTCACACTTATTGCTACTGATCTTGGGATAGAACCAAACTGATTGTGAACCGATAGGTCAGTTCTTTATTAAACTGAAAACCACTGGTCTGTGCTTTTGAAATAGGGTAAGATGGAGCTTTTCAATTCCTCACATGTGATCCTTTGCTATGCATTACGTTCCAGAAGCTTCGCATCTTAGCGGCTTTGGCCTGAGCTGCTCAGGATTGGCCCAAGTCATCTTCTAGACTATGATGTTCTTTTGTTTCTGACACACAAATTCCCTCCCCTTCTGTCATCTTTTCCGTGGTGTTGTAAACATTAGAGTGGTGGGGCCTTTGTTGTGGGAATGCTAGCCATCCAGGAGGTAACAGGCAATGCTTCCACATTCACCAGCAAGACACTAGGCACAATTTTCTAAGTTATAACATCTGAGCTCTTACTATGCACTGAGTGAGGACTTAGTGAAAATTAAACAGCATGTTTCAACAGCAGAATTCTGAAAATCTGTGCAATATACCCATGTGCCTATTGGTGAATCTTGTTGCTATGAGAGTGAGATAAGATTTCATTTTGCTTTTAAATCTAATATCTCTCTTTAAATTCCATACCAATTAAAATGTGTATTTTGTGCCACTTACTCTTAATAAAAATCCAAATACCTACAATTTCCCCCTTCCTTAAACCCAGCTAGTGAATGACTCATGCTAGAGCTCAAGGACAGCCTACTCAGTAGAGCTGTCTCCTTACCATGGCTCTGAGTGCTGCTCATTGAGCATTGGTGTGCTGAAATGCTTAATGTTAGATATAGAAGGTATAAAGTTTGGAAGTATGTTCTCTTTCTGTCTTTTAAAACAAGGTTAGAGATAATTCTATCACTCTGCTGAGATGTGGAACACTCTGTTGTGTGCAGGCCCACCGTCCTCATCTCTGCCTGGCCTTCTCTACAGCCTCCACACAGAGCCACCAATTCAATTCGGCCCCTGCTAATGCTGTAGTGCCTTTAGAGACATCAGACTGACTGTGTGTTCTGAGCCTAGGGAATCTGCAGCTCCAGGGAAGGGAAAACTTGTTATTGGAGGGTATGCGAGAAAACTTCCAGCTTCAGAAGATATGGCCAGTGCAAGCATGATTCATACATGCTTACTGCTGTAGTCAGCAGTGGCCTCTATCCTTGCCTATAGGAAGGAGAATGAAAAGGTTCTTTATGGTAACACAGAGAAAAAGCTTTCTTTACGTTTATAAGAGCGTGCCTTTCATTGTCAATTTAAAACAATGGTTGTCCCACATCTATTTGAACTGCAGCTCTCACATAATAAAATTAAAATGTATTTCCCCTTTGATAAATGAATCTCAATGTTAATACTAGTGAATGAATGGAATCTAACATTACCTTTCTGAACTGATAATCATCAAATGTGCCTTGCAATTGTCACTGGCCTCTCAAGTATGATAAAGTATATGGTGGAAATGAATTCCAGTTTAAACTTAATGTTATATACTTTGGCAACACTTTCTTGCCCATACTGTTTCAGTGCAAATTTTCTACACTGTGTAATTTAGATTACTAGTTTCATTAAAATAACTATAGTGACTGAAATCACTCCATGCATCTGAATGAACCATGACAGCGGCTGACTGTAAGATCTTGGTTCAGTTGTATGCTTAACTCATGCCCTGTTCTATAATTCACGACTGATGGCAAAATTACAAAACTATTGAAAATGAGCTGATGGTGATTAAATTTAGGAAAAAAAGATGTAGAGAAAGACAAATAATTCTCATATTTTCAGAGCAAGTTTCCATTAACTGTCTTATATAATCACCAAATACACTTCCCTCCTCACAAATTCATCTTTTATTGCTAAATGCACAACTTTTTACAATTGCAGGCATCAAGTTGTACCTGTAGAGAACCTTCTGTGTTGCCTCTTTCCTATTCTCCTCTGACTGACTCTGTGTAGATCTCCTAATGCCTGCCAGCTCTTGTCTCCTGGGCATATTTAGGAGTATCAATATTTCTCTAATCTCAGTCACAATCAAACTGGGACCCTTGAACCCTCTTCTTTCAACTTCCTTTGAGCCTTAATCACAGAAATCCCTTCTTTGGTGGAGGGAGGAGCAGGGAAAGCGAGTTTATTCACACTGTTTCATTTCCCAAAGTAGATGTTACATTCCAGGTTCATACTCCAGCTTCTACATTGCTTTGACATACTGCAAAACTGCAGTCAGACAAAAGAGCACAAAGTAGAAGTGAGCAGAAATGTCACAGGACAGTGCAGCGTTAGGACCCCTGCAAGTGTTGGCTGTGTAGAGTTCCCTGTGAGATACTCAGTCATCCCACCATGCCAGCTGCAGAATGGGGCTAATGACACTGAGCTCATAAGGCAGCTCTTAGGATTGACTTAAGACATTGAGGAAATGGGTGTTTTGCTTTGTAGTAGTTATTATTCTGTCAAGATTTAAAGTCAAGGAACTTTTATATAACTGGCTGAGTTTCGACACAATTATTCCTATATATAATTAATCTATAAGTAGTAGACGCTCATCTGAGAAGGTATAAGTGGGGGATTCATATGTCTTCTGATGTGTTCTGTGTACACCATGCACTGCTTGGCTCCCACCTTATCTAAGGAAGATAACGTGCACTCAGAGTGCCTGGTGTATAAGTCAACTGCCAGGCATATCATCTCATAGAAACAAATAAAAATATTTAAGAAATTTACAAACAAAGTGCAGTCTATACAAGAGAATTAATAACTGGGAAAATCATCAAAAAATGTATGTGTCCCCAAGTTGAGAAGTAGCTAATGATAGGCCACTTATGCCCTACTACAATATCTATCCATTTTAAAATCAAAGAGCCTAAAGAATTTGTAACAGTGGAAGGTTAGGCCCAAAAACCAACAAAGACCTAAATATGCAGTATGACCTGAGATACATACAAATATGCACAGGAGCAAGCAGTATAGGAACCAAAATGGAAAGGAGCTGAGAATGAAAAATGTTCCTCTGTTGTTTTTTATTTTAATAAATGGCTGCACCTCACATACTTCCTGTAGTTTGTAGGCATTATTTTACGATAGACTATAAAATAATTAAAATCTTCACATCAAAAAATTACCATCTTCCCCAACAGTTAGTGTTTTTGAAAGATAAGCCTCATCTTAATCATCATTTCCTTCTGGAAAGTGACAAGTCCATCTCTAATTTATAGACGGCCTTAGAAAGCCACAGAATTAGATAAGAAACTAGCTAAAGTCATACACATGATTTCATATTTCTTTCTGACTTGCATCTACCAGAGAGAGTGATAGCTTCCTGCCATATTTGATTCACAATCATAATTATTGAGCCAAATCCTATAAACTGTATGTTCCCAAGATAGCACAGCACAGCATGGGCATAACTTCTAAAATATACAGTACACATAGAATATCAGAAAACAAGCCAACTATTTTAATGTATTAATTTGCAATGGTGAATGTTCATGGAATTTCATTCACACACCTTCCATTCAGAAAAGCAGTGGAGATACTGCAATTTATAGGATTTAATATAGAACTTGCAAAGCAAAAGCTCCTATGTAGTGGCTGAAGAATCAGGACCAGAGAGGAGAGCGTGTCCGTCGGTATAAGAAAGGCTGCCATATCTTTTATGGTGTGTCTTGTGACTGATAAAAAGTATGATCTGCCAGACAGCGAGTGTGCTACTCGTTTTAAGAACCAAAGTCAGTAAGCATTTGATCTGTATAAATGGACCGCAGAGTGTATGCTGCATGTGTATAAATCATAAATGAACAGGAGATGCAGAGGACTGTGCAGAAGCCTCCAAAGACATCCTTTTCCTGGCAATAAGGATGTTCTTGCTGGGAATGGCATTTCTTGGCTGTGTTGTGGACATTTTCTGCTCTTCTGACCCTTCCAGTGTGAGCAGAGGAAGAGAGAAAGAACAAGAAGGAGGGGATGAAAGAAAAGAGGTAGAGACAAAATTAGAAATATAGAGATGACAATGATGGAGGTGAGAGAGGCAGGAAAGAGGAGAAGGTGGGAAGGAGAAGAAAGGAGGGGAGGGGAGGGAAGGACAGACTGATAGGACTTTCTTAGATGCTGAGAACACATCTTACTTCCTCTGGTCACACGTCTGAGCCTTCATTGGAATTTTTTCCAGCAGAGTGGACCCATGAACATCCGCCAGCGGCCTGTACACTCTAACAGAAACAGGTGACTGTGTGCTGCAGTCCTTCTAACTATCTCAAGTGCCCCCTTGGGAATGAGCACTGGTAAACAGGAAACCGAGCAGCACACACTGCCCAAATGGACTATTTCAACTTGCAATCCTTTTGATTAGGCAGGGTAATTTGGAGCAGTGAGCGACATAGGAAAGAGGAGGGACACTGATTGCCTCCTAAGGGCTTGCATTTGAAATACTAGGTATTGGGGAAAGGGTAGTATTGGTGCAGGGTCACAGAAGGGCCTAATGAGACAGGTAACTGGAAATGGCAGTGGTTTCTGATCTCTGTACTTGGCTCAGCCAAGATTATTTTGGAGCCCTTTCCATGCTACATACACAACACCAGCCTGGCTAGAAAACGTCAGCAGCATAATGGACACAAAGAGAGAATCCATGTACCACACACTTGTCTAATGGCAGCAGCTATCCTTAATGCCCATGAACCTCTTCCAATCTGAATAGGAGGAAACAGCTTCCCTCGAACCATCTTCTGCCTCCACTTGTCAAAACCTCTTTTCTGCTGTCTACCTCATTTCAGAGACCTTGCGCCAGGAACAGCTTTGTTTCGGAAGAAAGCATGGGTCAGGACATATTCACCAACTGAAGGTGCAGAACTGCAGAGGTGGCAGGCAAGGACTGTCCTACCATATGGGGGTTCACAACAGCACAGGCCCCCAAGACCATAAAATGAAAGCACAGGGGGGAACTTACCCAAAGTGACTGGATAAGGTCATGGAAATACAGAAGACAAGGAGGGTTTTGGTCATGATAAATCTAGAGAACATTCCATTGTCCATTCCCAGTATGAAAAATAGTTGAAGCAGATGAATTTGGAAGAAAAACTGTTCCTTCCTCCAACTTGATCTTGAAGCTGAAAGTACAGAAAGGGGAGAAGCACATGAACATGGGATGTTCCTGTCATTACAATGAATTCAAGCATGGTATTGCCACAGTGAAGCTGGCAAAGGCTGGAACCTGGTCTGTGCCAGCGGTTCATACCACTTTCTCTGGGCAGCAAGAAGGTGTACAAAGGTGATGACACCACGGCTTTATTTCACTTTTACAGAATGCACAGTCGATAGACTCTTTGCATCCCTCAAATGTTGTTTTGCTTTTTAGCACAGTATAAATGACCCAATTATTAACATAGGGCTCAAAGTTATTTGACAAATGCATTTTCTTCCTATCAAATCCACAAGTGAGATAAATTTACCTTTCTGAAATATTTGTCACACGTTCAAAGCCAGCTTCTTGTTCTGCAAGGTGCTGAAAGTGTGTGGGAAGAGGGGGAAAGGCATACGTCAGAAACACATTTTCTAGAGGATCACAAAGGTAGACCTGTCTATGAGGGTCAGACTTTCTGTCTTGCCATCTTGCCCCCAGGACTTAGAATCACGACACTTGGCAAATATCTCTGTTCCTATCTGGGCTCTGGTTAGTACAGTGGAAATCCAAGCAAGCACTGCCTCTGGGCCAGCAATAACCTTAGAGAAGGCATATATATCTCAACATGCGCACAATGCAAATAGGTGCTCAACGTACACGAGCAAGCCGGAATTCCAAAAAGAACCATCTTTCCAAGGAGACCCCCAAAAGTCCAGAACCGGGAAGCACACAACAGGTACTTCCACCTTGGAGGAGAAGGCCCTCTGAGACTCCAGTCAGGAACCGAAGGCTGACATGCTGTGGTCGCCTGGGCGCATCCTGAGGCTTGGTGCCGGTAGCCTGGCGGGTCTAGGCGGCGAGCACGCGGCGCCGCATGCGGGAAACCCGGGCGGTGCCTTCTGCCGCCTTTTAGCCCCCGACTTCCCGATCCCCGCCGCGAGGCTGCTCTCCCAGGGGTCCCCAGATCGCGGTGCGAGCTCACCAGGGCCGGCGCCCAGCGCAGGTGGGCGAGGAGGTGGCACTGCGGAGCCGCAGCCTCCGCCACCCCGCACCTGCCGCTCCGCAGCGCCGCCGGACACCTCTGGTGGACCGGCCCTCGGGCTAGCGTCTAGCTCTCCAGACCGTTTATAGCCCCCAAGGGTCGCTGAGCGTTCGCCAGTCAGCGCCTTCCTCCTCTGCTGCGCGCGGTGCAGTGGCAGCGCAGCCAGAGCCGGCCTCCAGCAGCCCGCGCGAAAGGCGCGCGACACCAACTGGGGCCCGCGCCCACCGCGCGCCCCTGCTCCGGGGCGGGAGCGACCTTACAGGCGGGAGAGCTCGGCGACCACGGCAGGCAGTGGCTACCGGGTGTCTATCCTGAACCTCGAGGCGCTGCGCCCGGAGCCCCGTCCAGCCGCGCCACCAGGACCCCTGTCCTCCGTGCCTGTGGCCTCCGCAGTCTCCGGGCAAAGTTTGCGCTGTGGACTCGCGAGCGCCCAGCTGCTCTCCTCCAGGCGCCGAGGCGGGGGCGCCCGGACTGTGGTCGCTTCTGCTCCTTACCCTGCGCGGGGGCCCGGGCTGGCGAGCCGTCGGCGAGGGCTCATCCTGCTTCTCCTCCGCCCGCTGTCACTGCGGCGGGCGCGGCAGGCCGGTGCGGCGTCACCGCCCCATGCTGCCGGCTCGAACTTGCCCTGTGCTGGGAGCCGGGGGAATCTGGAGCCCCGCGCTCCCGCCGCCGCCCTGCGGCTCTGCTCCACGCTGCGCCCGAGGCTGTGCGCTGCCCCGCTGCAGATTCCCCAGCGCCCCCGGCGGACTCGCGATCGCTCTCACCTCTCCTGAGCGCCACACGTCGTGTCTGGGTTTGAGGAACATCCCTATCCTAAGGCGCCCGGTAGAGGCCGCCAGATTCTTAGCAAATGCTGGGCCTCCACTCAGCAGAGTGGGAGGGCTTGGGGGCCCCACTGTCTCTGGGGATGAATCGTGTTTCTGCTGAAGTTTTTTGTGGGCCTTGGAAGCAGATTTGGTTCCCCCTAGAACAACCATTGGTCGCCTTTTAGGCCAGAGGGGGAAAGGTTGTGTGAACTCACAGCAGCATCTGTAACCCAGGCAGATGCTAGGCCTGCTTATGTCAGTTACAGTGCAGTGGCCAGCACCTCCTCCTCTTCCTCACTACAGCCACCCTTTTTGGAAAGAAACTGGTGCAAGAGAACCTTTTTCAATTAATTCACAGACAGTTAATTCATTGTTGGCTTTTATGATGAAGCCACTTTTAACATCAGAGCATGTTTAAGGTTTTACTGAAGACTCATTCCTTGACAAGCTATGGAATAGTTAGTGCAGAGACAGGGTATGGAGTTAGAGATCTGAAAGTAGGTCACAGGCAGGGAAAGACTTTCAGGTGATCCTCTGGGACGTGGAAGGAAGACTTTCCCTTCTCGGTAGACATACGAGATTGTTTAACATGATTGATGTCTGTCCAATAGTCAGTATCATAGTTTCTGTCAGGCTAGGACAGCCCATACTATCACTGGGCAGAAGGAGACTTTTCAAATGCCATAAAAAAAAAAAAAAAAAAAAAAAATGGATGCCGAGGCAGCTCTTTCCTAATAGCAATGTGCTGTTTCCGCTGAAGGTTGGCAAGGGCTTAGGGCTTTCTTCACATGCAGGAAGCCCTGGTTCCAGTCCCTTCACTGTGTAATCCCCACAGAACTGGCATATTCCTATAATCCCAGAAGCCAGAAGGCAGAGCAGAAGACTAAGGTTATTCTCCACTACACAGAGAGTTCTAGTCCAGCCTGGGATGCATAAGATCTGTCTTTTAAAAAAATCAAGGAACAGAGAAGACAAAGTTAAACACTGGGGTTTGCTTCTGTGCTCCAAAGTTTGTGGGCTCAGAGTTGTTCACTGACTACTAATAGCGATAATGATAAGAGACAAATCTCTCTCTACTGTAGCCTTATGAGGCAGTGCTGAGCATAAGACCCTCCTCGTTATGTTAGACATGCCTTTGTGGCATTGTGCAGATCTGAGCTACCTGATGGTACTTTTATACATTACAGAAAATTTGGTTTCCAAAAATGAGAGACTAGAATTATTTCAGAAAGAGTATGTAAATATTAACATTTGCACTTATATAATAGTGCTTACCTTGACTATGTAGTTAACCACAATCTTAAATACCCTTGGCTCAAGAGGTCCTTCATGAAATAGAAGTAACATACTCACTCAAGGGCTTTTCTAACATAGATAAGTTGAGCACATGCATTTCTTTATTTGCTGAGTTCTTTGAAGATAAAAGTAAAATCTCCTGAGAATTCTATAACTAAAATTCCTAATGTCTCATGAAATTTCAGGTTCCAGAATCTTGGTCACCAGACAGTGAGATTAATAAAGAAGGTGGTGACTAGTGATAGGTTACTGAAACACTGGAAGTGTATTCATGAAGGAAAATGGGGCAGCCAACCTCTCCTCTTGATTTTTGTGCCAGATGGGCACCTTCCTTAACCCTACACTCCAAGCCACATAAAACTAACTAGCCATAGACTCAAAGGCAATGGCACCAAAATCTCCAGAACTCTGCCTCAATGAACCTTTTCTACTTGAAAGCTATTTGCTTCTGTCTGTTTTTCATGGTGATGCATAATAATTAAAGTCACTGAATTAAAAATTATAACTAGCTTAGTATGCTTCTCGCCTATTGTGGTGTTACTTCTAGATTTGCAAATGATAAGACATCTCTTATTCCCTTGACTAAACATCATAATACAAATGGGAAGACTTTAATTAGTGAATAGAAAACTGAACACAAAGTTGCTAGAACTATTTTGGCAACAAATGTACACAAGAGATTACTTCTGTATTTGTCACAGTTACAAATATTGTTTTATAGTGAACTGTGTGTTATATGTGTATGAACCTTTTGTTTTGACTGACTATATTTGATATTTGAAATTTCCGTGTTTTGGACCATCAGTAACAACACATTTAAACGGAAAAAAATGAAAATCATGATAAGCAAGATTCATTCCTTAAAACTATTTGAATTGAGCATGCAGCACACCTGGGGGGGGGGGCACTAAAGCAGAATTGTGAATTTGAAGTCAGTCTCAATGACATCACTATCATCAAACCAAGTCATCAGCAACAAAACCCTTGCATGTGCTCATGTTTCCTAAGCTTCTTTCCCTTCCTAAGATGAAGTGATGTCACCAGCAGTGTTTATGTGATAGTCAGCACAGCTAAATGATTCAACAAAATGGAGTTGAAGGAACTTGGAGATGACCAAGAGCCCAAGCATTACACAGAAGTCTCCAATTCTAGAAGTCTATGTATTGTCCTTTCAACAAGTTTGGGGTGACTCTGAATGCAGTGTTTGTCCTGGTTAATTATGGTCTGCTGGCCACATTCCTTTTATTCATTAGCATTTTACTGAATGAAATTGAACATTGTAGCTTTAAGTCTGGAAAACAGTAGAGGGCACCCCAGTTTCGCATAACCCTGATGTTGGCTCATTCTTTATTTTATTTCCAATGTGAAAGCCTAAAATAGTTGCTCTCAGAGAACTGTGTAATGGATGGATGGATATTTTACCAAAAGAAGCATTAGCTCCGTATCCCGATAAAAATAGGGTACTCACTGCATGTACAATAAAGGCTGAGTGGTGGCTGTGCTCTATTTATGTAGATGGGTGTTGTAGTACAGTAACCTAAAATGTGACATGTGGCATATATTAGTGAGCCTAAGTGGCATTTGGTTTTGAATTCCTGGCTCATTTTATTTACCATCTCTGCCAATTTCATCCATGTACTTATTGTTAAGGCTAGAGAATATCCCATGAAATTTATACTTTTGTTTTATGCTTTAAACAAATTACAGACATTTATGTTACCTTTTATATATTGACTATTATGAAAAATTTAAAAATGGACATGGGGACACAGAAATCATTTCAAAATAAGAATTATATTTCCTTTAGATATATGCCCATATGGGAATGAGAGTAAAAATGTAGCTCAAAGGAAAACTTCATTAGCATGCATGGATGTAGATGTTGTATTAGCATGTCATCATACATTATATGTGTATGGATATATGTATGCATATGAGTATGTGTATGCAGGTATCAGTATATAAATATGCAATATATGACACTGTGACATCAATTAGAAACATTTTTGTACATTTAAAATTTGTTAAAGGGGTGGACTTTAAGAGTTCTCACCATATGGAATCAAGACGCATGATATGAATAGGACTGAAATGTCTGATATGAAAGACACAAGGAATGGATAAAAAGAAAGATTTTTTAAAAAAATGTTTCTCACTACACACAGGAAAGAATATGGGACTGCAAGAGGTAGTATATACATTTATTACTGCACTGTGTAGACATACTCCAAATTATAAAGTAGATCATCTTTAAGGCACAGCACTACAAGTATCAGTGACACCACAAAGAAAACACCCACGAGGCAGAACTTGGTCGAGCCAAGCAGTTGACTACAAGCTGAGAGCTCACATATGCAGAAAAAAAGCCTCTCATGGAACTGTGTGTAAGTCTTATGCTTATAAAGAATCTAGTGCAAGATGATGTCACAGGAGAGATGAGCTAGGTATGCAGAGGCTGGGCAGGAAACAAGCAAGGCTGAAAAAAAGTGTGTTACTCCTGAAACCTTCCGGTGCTTCTAAGGAGTTCTGATGTAATGACTAGGTAAGAATCACGTTGGCAACTGTCTCAGAGCAAGCATGGAGAGGGGACTAGACTAACAGATAACAGGGGCAGCAAGGCAGCAAAGGCCACCCCTAGGTGGACTTCCGGAGCAGCCACTTCATTGACAGAGAGACTGACCACAAGTCTGTGCATACAACATGTGAAAGCTTTAACCAGAAGGAAAACGGTTTGGTTGTTAAGGAAACAGAAAGGGCAAGACTGATATAGGAGATTTGGGAACGTTTAGACGGCTGCAGCAATGGATTTGACCTAACAAAGAATGTGGATAGCAAAGGCAAAAGGAAGACAGACTGCAAGGCAGAGGTGGGGCGAGGAAGCTCCCTGTGTCTGTCTTCAATCTGGATTGCTTTCTCTTATTTTTATATTATTTAAATCAGAGCTGTGAAACTAGTCATTTGAAGTCTACATATAGACGAGCCTTGCTGTTATTAACCAAAATTGTTTTAAAATGGAGATAGTATTTAAAGCTAGATTTTTATACAAAGAAATAGATGGATAAATATGTTCGGATTTCTATGTTCCTTTTGCAAAATGAAAAATAAACCCACAGATTTGATGACATTGAGCACATTTTACACTCTTGCCCATCTCTGCACACTTATCCTGGGGTGGGCTCTTCAGAGCAACATTGCCTGTGCTTTTATATTCTGGGTCTCACTTCTGTAGTTTGAGAATTAGATCCTCTATTGAGTCAGTCAAAGTTATGTTGGCTTTCTTCCTAAAATGGTGGCTGTAGGGTTTACTGATGTGGGAAGAATGCCTTTCTGTATTCTATGATTCTCAATCTTTAAATAAAGGAGCTGTTTTGGGCCATGACAGGTACCATAGAAGAAGTAGGAGGAGGAATCAGAATAGGTAGGAGAAGGAGGGCGGAATCAGAAACAGACGGAGTTGAAGCTGCCCAAGGAGTAACATGGAGGAGCACAGGTGAGCCACGGGCCACGTGGCAGACAGATTAATAGAAATGGGTTGAGTTAAGATGTAAGAGCTAGCTAGCAATGTGCCTGAGCCATAGGCCAAACAGCATGAAGTTAACATAAGCGTCTGAATCATTTCTGGGGGCCTGAGCAGCAGCGGCGGTGGCGGTGGCTAAGCAGTCTGGCACAGCAGGTCTGTGGGTCCAGGTCCCTGGCCATCCCGGACCCAGAAACCCCACTACTACAGTTTACAACTAATATCTCTTATTGCATAAATAAAGGAAACTCAGGACGAAATCTCTGGGAAAGGTGGAGATATTAGAGAAGAAACCCTACAGTCAGATCTCACCCACTGTCCTCCTGCGTCCTCAGCCTGGCTCCTCCTGGCTTCTGCCTGCTCTGTCTTTCTATATCTGCCTTAAATACTCTCTTTGCTCAGTTAAGGTGTAGCCCCACCACTGCCTGCCTGGGAGCCTGGAACTCCTTCTGTAAACTAAGAGGACCTCAAACTCAGATTGGATTAAGGGTGTAGGTTACCACTCCTGGATATTCCCTGTGTTGGGATTAAAGGTGTGAGTTACCACTCTCTGATCCTCCTAGACTGACTGTGGGTAGATCCCTCTGATATCTCCAAATGTTTTTATTGTATATGAAAATATCCCCACAATCTCTCAGGTATTACTGTTTATCTCAAGTAACATTCTGATTTTTGTTTTTGATATGATGCGACTGACAGACTTTCTTACTTGCAAGTGTGTATGATAGTGTGGCAGTACATGCACAGATAAGACCTTAGTCTTGAGCCTTGGTTATGTTATCTAAAACTTTTAACTAAAGTAAAAAACTAAAATCCTATTATTTCTTTCATTCCTTCTCTTACAGCCCATTCTTACGCCTCCTTCTGCCTTCACAGATCATAGCACATTTGCTTAACTTCTTTCTGTGGACACCTTCTATTTCTAGACCTAGGTTTACTAGTCTTTTATTTTGAAGCTCATGGACTACTCCTGGTCCTGTCAGGTGTATCTTTTGCTTCAATATTTGCAGACTTCATCTCTGGAATTTTGTCTTATTATCATCATGAACCTAGTTTTATCTTAAACTAAAGCACACATTTGTTAAAGCTATTAAACAATATTTGTTAGTCCCATCAATGTTGATGTTTCAGGCGGGTATTACTGATTTGTTTGCTTATAGATTATATTTTTCTGCAACATTTTATGGATTCTGGGGGTTTTTGGGATTATAAGTTTTTTGTTAAGGGTCTGATTTTATTGCCTTCCTTTAAAGTATGTGTCCTTTGGGGCTTGAATGACGGCTAAGTGGGTAGTGAGTTTGCTGTGCAAGTTGAGGACCTGAGTTCTGACTTCAAGCATTTGTAGTAAAAAGCTAGGAAGTTGTAGTGTCCATCTATAACTCTAGGACTATGGAGATGGACACAGATATTCCTGGTCACTAACTCATGAGCCAGTTTAGCAGAAATGGCAAGTTACAGGTTCAGTGATAGACTCTGTCTCAAAATATAAATGGGAAATGGTAAAGGAAAATGCTGATATCAACCTCTGGCATCTACATGTCAACAGATCAGGATATATACACACATATATATATACACACATACACATATCACATATATGCATATATCACATGCGTGCCACATGCATATACAATGCTACATACATTCAAACACTACACATATATGCCTATTTCACACAATACACATACACACACACAGTTGCCAAATACATTGATATAACACACATACAAGCTCAGCTGTACACACCACACATGTGCATATGCACATGTATATATATGTACCACATATATTCACACAACACACATATGAAAACATATTAACACCGAATATATGAACACACTACAAACACATACCCAAACATCCATACTAAAAGTGAGGAATAGCATTTTGATATGAAAACGAAGTTAAATCACTTGAAGATCACAAGCCTTTAAGCTCTGTGATAAGGAGTTTACAGTAGCTCAGTGTAAGATTAGTTTAGTTCCTTACTACATGATGTTCCCTATATATCTCCATCCAGTACCCACCTGCTCAGAGCCTGTCTCTTAAGCCTGTCTACTAAAAGTTGCTTTCTGGGTGCTGTTCATCTGACTGATTCATGGCCATGCATCATTCAGCATCCTGGGGTTTCCTTCATGAGCATATAGCATTGTATTTCTGGATACACTTACAAACATCTCTGAAGGCTTCTTCAGTCACTAATTCCTACTTCTTCTGCCTGCACTTTACCCTCACAAGTTAACAGTTAATGTCTCCCTTCTGACTTTAACTGCTGCCTGATCTGTTTGAGAGTCCCCTGATAGTAGAAATCAGGGGAATGTCATATTTGCTCTGTTTATTTTCTTGCCAAGAGCTTGTTTCTATGTACTAATGTCCAGCATCTGGAAAGCTATGTTATGTATTTTGTCTGATTTTCTAGATGTTTATAAGGGTAAGCTGGATCCTAGCACAATTATCCAACTATGACACTGCACACTCCATTAGAAGAGCACATGTAGTAATTTTCTCCTGTGAGCCTTTCTGAGAGTGAAATATAAAACGAATTTTGATTTTTTAATATATTTTTATATATAAGCATCTTCTGTCTTATTTACCTTTGGTTGCTAAAAAGCGCCTTAAAAGTCAGATGTGGTGGTGTCACCTCCAATCCAGGCACTTGAGAAGCTAAGGCAGGAAAGATGGTGAGATTGAGCCCATGTCTGGCTACACAGTGAGATCCTATCTCAAAACATAAAAACAATAACATAGGACAAAAGGAGGAAAGGTTAGTTTGTTATCTATTGCTGTAACAAATAGCAGTGTATAGCTAAGGGCAGCCAAGACTTAAGGCAGAAACTTGAAGGCAGGAACAAAAATAGAGAGCATGGTGTGTCTGTGTGTGTGTGTGTGTGTGTGTGTGTGTGTGTGTGTGTGTGTGTGTGTGTGTGTCTGTGTGTCTGTGTGTCTGTGTGTCTGTGTGTGTGTGTGTCTGTGTGTGTGTCTGTGTGTGTGTGTGTGTCTGTGTGTGTGTATGTGTGTGCGCGCGCGCGTGCTGGATTTATCCTGTGGCTTGTACAGTCTGATTTTTTATGCAATACAGGTCTACCTGCCCAGTAGTGACACTACTCACATAGGACTGGGTCCTTCACATCAATCATCAGTCAAGAAAATGTGCACAGACTTGCTAAATCAATGAAAGGCCAATGAGATGGGTGCATTTTCACAACTCAGTTTCCTTTTCTCAGATGACCATAGATTGTGTCAAAGTGACAAAAATAAACCAGCACAGTTACAAGCCATTGTCATCACTGTGATTCCTAGTGGCCTTTTATTCCAAAAAGGAGGTTTTTAAATCTCACTTTTAAGTTTCTTTTAGAGAGATTATTCCTGGGATTTAACTATTTTGCCTCCTGTGGCACTGACACTCTTCTCTAGTCCTTTTGTTTTAAAACTGTAAACATGATTTTCTAGTTCAGCCATGGTAGAACATCCCTTTAATCCACTTGGAAGGCAGAGGCAGGAAAATATGTGAATTTGAAGTTGGTCTAGTATACCTAGAAAGTTCCAGAATAGCCAGGACTACAAAGAGAGATACTGTCTCCAAATAAATAAATGAATCAAGTTTTGTTATATCTGTACTTATATTTATTTCTACAATATAAGTTGCATCATTTTTCAATATAGATACTTATAAAATAAATAAGATAAACTTAAGATTTATATAATAATAAAATTAATGAATTATTATAGTGGAAATCGTAGGAGTGAGTACACCAAAAGTTCCTATGTTGGGATGTTGGCCCTCAGTGTAGGAACTCTGCCAGGCTCTGAGACTTGGAAGAAGCAGAACATATAAAAAGAGAGTCTGATATTTGGGGGTATCCTTTAAAGACACTACCTCTGGCCTTGATCCTGTCTTGCTGTATGAAGACACCCACTACCAGAGCCGAACAGAAACTGACACCATGTTTTTAGACATAGACTAGTGAGGCCAGTAAAGCTCTTTTCTTAATGAACAATGAAACATTAGGTAGTTTGCTATAGCAACAAAAAATAATACATGAACTACCCAATGCCCTTTAGAAATACAACACTATTGATTACATTGAGCTCCAAACGTATTCTCTGCATCCACCCAATTGATCTCTATTATTTTTTAAATATCCTACTTAAAATGTAGCTATTTTTATAATACTTTCAATATAAAAACAATGTAGTAGATATGACTAAATTCCAAATAAAGACTCAATATTTTTCCATGTCTACCCATGAAACATTATAAAAAACTATTCCCCCGACAATTAGCATGTCATTTTGTGAACTGAGTTATCACTACCGGCTTATCTCCCTTTCCTGAAGGCCACTTCTTTTGCTTCCATTATTTTGCTGTCATGAAAAATAAACAACTTTTAAGGCAACACTTCACAACACATTGACTCTTAACATCCACTGGATTTTGAATTCTCAGTTAAAATTCCTCAGCCTCCCACAGGTTTAATGTTATAGTTCACAATAACTACACATAGAAGAACTGTGGTGAGATGAGTGGTATTTGTTCAGGCTCTTTCTTACGGAAGTTCTTCAGTAGAACTGAATTCTTGTATCTCCTGTCTCAGTGTGTTACATGCTCATTTAGACCAAAAATTAAAAAAAAAACCAGTGTAGCTTCTTGCAAATACATATGGGGGCAGGAAGAAAGAGAGGGGGATTTCCTTTCCTTTCAGATGGAGTCTCACTCAAGTTGACCTCTTTCCTAAGTACATCAAGCAGAGATTGTAGAGGTGAGCTACTATGCCTAGCAAACAGTCTGATTTTAGCAATCTGGTTTTTAAAATTCTTGGGTAACATCATCAAATGGTACACTGATAACATCTTCTTTTCCTCAGCTCTATTGAGAAAGAGAACGGACATGTAAAATGTGCTCCTGTGTAAGATTCTTGATGAGCTTTGATGATATAAACACACACACTGTGACATAATTGTCACAGTAAGGTGGATGAACACCAAGTACTTTCTGTAGATGTTAATCTGTGCAATAAGGACATAAAGATATACTATTTTAGAAAATAACTGTTGATTTCTTAAATTCAAGTTACAATGTGGAATTTGACTATACTGATAATGTTTCGTGATTAGTTTTTTCAAAATCTATTGGCCAGTTCAACACCTATTCCAGATTCTCAGCAAAGTAAGAATAGGTATGAATTTTTAGTTTTGTGAGGACCACATTTTATATATATATAAAAAATCACATAAGTACTATACTTGATGTTAAAAAAATGAATGTCAATTCATACAATCAAGTGGAAGGCATGAAAATCTTGTTTGTTCAGTGGGAACATGGAACTAAGAGTTGTCACAAGAGCAGAAAGACAACGAAAGTGAGTAAAAGAATTACAATTTAGAAAGGAAAAACCAAAGCTGATCTTTTGTGCATGTGACATAATTGAACACATACAAAACTATAAACAGTCCTAAATAATATAAATATACATATGTATGTGTGTATATACATATACATAGATGCATTTATGTATACATACTTATATATGAACATTTTATATATATGAATCCACATAAAAACATATACATATAAACATATACATATACACATATATGTAGTAGTGGGGTTTCTGGTTCCAGGGCGGCCAGAGGTCCGAGACCCGCAGACCTGCCGCCTGAGACCCCTTAGCCACCCAGCCGCCCCCTCAGGCCCCAGAAATGACTCAGACACTTATATTAACATTATGCTGTTTGGCTTATGGCTCAGGCACATTGAGAGCTAGCTCTTACATCTTAAATCAACCCATTTCTATTAATCTGTCTGCCACGTGGCCCGTGGCTCACCTGTGCTCCTTACATGTCGCTCCTTGGGCTTCAGCTCGGTCTGCCTGACCTCGCCCTTCCTTTCCTACCTATTCTGATTCCTCCTCCTACTTCTTCTATGGTGCCTGTCATGGCCCAAAACAGCTCCTTTATTTAAAGATTGAGATTCACAGCATACAGAAAGGCATTCCCACATCATATATATGTGTATATATATATATACACACACACATACATTCATTTGCATATATATATACATATATATATATATATATATATATATATATATATATATATATATATAAACAATACTAAGGAGTGAGTTCAGGGGGGCTAGCTGTGTACTAACAATAAACCCAGGGGATCCAAACCTGACAGCAGCACCATTTGCAACTAGCTGAGACAATGATATGTATACTGTCTTAGGGAGGGTTTACTTTGGCTCACCAATTCAGAGTATAGTTCTTATCAGCAAGGAATTCACAGCAAGAGATTTAAAGCAACTGTTCATGCTGCATCCACAGTTGGATTTTTCTACTGAAAAAAATTAATAGGAAGTAGGACTAGGCCAGGAAGCCTCAAGGTTTGCCGTCTAAAACTCTCTTCCTCAGAAAGTCTCTAATTCCACAAAGTTTCACAAACTTCTCAGACAGTATCATCAGCTAGGGACTAATTGTTTGAATGCACATGCCTATAGGGTACATTTAATATTTAAACTACAACATACATATAAAATTCTAACCGACATGTAGTCAGACATTTCTGGCCCTTCCAGCCCAAGGACCAGACCTGCAGTCTCACAGCCACTAAGCCCCAAATAATTACACAGAGGCTTATATTAATTATAAACTATTTGGCCTAAGACAAGGCTCATTACTTATTAGCTCTTTCAACATAACTCAACCCATTTTTATTAATCTGTGTATTGCCACATGGCTCATGGCTTATCTGTGTTCCTTAACATCTTGCTTCCTTGGGTAGCACCCCACCGTGTCTCTCTGTGACTTCACCTTCCTTACCTTTTATCTACGCTTGCATTTTCCTCTTGCCTATAAGCTGCTTTTCCAAAGGCCAGAACAGTTCCTTAATTATCCACTGGTAATTCAGAGCATACAGAAAGACATCCCATATCAGCAATATGAAGCAGGCTTGTATGATACAAATAAACATCATTGATGGAATTCATCAGAAAGAGCAAAAGGTGGAAAGATGTGCCCATGTATGGGAATTCTTAATTTTGTGTATGCATTATTTTTAAATTGAGATAAAATTTTGGTAAATTTCTGTAAAATTGTAAGTAATGTTTTCTAAATGTAGGAACTTATTCAACCATATTAAAAAGCAAAAATATTTGAAAAATTGAAACAGGTTTAAAAGCAGAAAATAGAATGAGATTTCCTCTCACTTTTAATATTTCCTGTATACACTGGGATAATGTGCTCTGGTGATAAATAGACACAGATAAAACAGAGCAAAGAAAGCAGAGGGTATTCATCCATGTTTTATTACATGTCTCTTCACAAATGAGGAGATATAGATCGATGAAGAAAGTTCTTGATGACAGGTAAAACCTAGACCCTGGGAATCAGAAGACAAAATCATGAACCACAGAATAAACCCCACCCTGTGTGCATAAAGAAAGCACTTAATTTTACGACATTTTGCACTCTGAAAAACAAACTATAACACATTTTAGAAAAATATAAGGACATTTAATCAAGGCTGGGCAAAGGATTCTCAGACTTGTAGTATAATTCATGAAAAGAAATATGTTTATTTAGATTTCACCAAAGCTTAACACATTCACTTCCCCAAAGATTACCTTTGTAAAGTTTTTAAAAGGACAACTTAACTAACAGGAGAAAATATTTGCATGTTTGAAAGTAGAAAGGAATCTACAATGAATAAAAGACTCTCACACTAAATAGAAAAGACAAAAGGCAGTTTAATTAGAAAATGGCAAATGATATTAAGATCTGTTTCAGTAAAGATGATCTGTAGATGATGAATAAACTCAAGGATATTCAACACTGGCCACTAAAGAAATTCAGAAGCACAATAAACTAGCAGCACACAATTATGGGAACGAGAGTAAAGGAAAACACTGGCTTCCTTGAAAGTCTTAACCCTTGTGTTTTTAATTGGAAACAGACCAAGAAAATGAACCATGACCTTCTATCTAAATCCAAACTGTTGCATATATGTTCAAAACAAGCTTCACAGGAAAATATCCACTTATACAGTCTGTGTATGTTGTCTCTCTGAACAGTAGAAGTGAATACTTCTTCACCTTTCTTTCCTTATTTTCTTCTCTTCCTCGTTCATTCCTTATTTTCTGTTTTCTTCAGTTTCCTCACCCTCCTCTTTTGCTTCGTCCCCCACCCCTTGTCCTCCCTCCTTCTTGTTATTTGCTTCTGTAAGTCATAACAAAAATAGTTTTCACAAGTCTTCAGGAAAGCCCATTTCCTCCCAGCCTCTAGATACTCCATGAGTCTAGTAGGAACGTGAGGCTGAGCTTAATTTTCTTGAATTTTTGTTTGTTTGTTTTTTGTTTTGTTTTGTTTAGTTTTGAGACATTACCCAGGTCTTGTTTTGTAGTTGAGCCAAACTCACATTGCCCTTTAACTCACCACAGCCCTATACACTCAGCTTCCTAGGGGCTGGAATTGCTGGCATGAATTGACATACCAGATTTTAACAACAATTGAAAAAACTAAAGATATACACAAGAGAGTTTAAAAATCTCTGTTTAATTCAACTACCCACAGAAAAGCTCACACTCTAGGCTGCAAAGTATGCTTTCATTAGATTTTTTAAAAGTTGGGTATTTGACTGGATATCAAAACCCCCAAAACAAACCTCCCCACATATCTGCAAAGACAGAAACACTACACACACATAAAGCTAGTGGTTGTGGCTAGTGCCAATATTTTTAAAAATGGACATGAGAAGAGAAAAAAAGAAAAATAGGAGAGAAAATGGACAATAGCTACGATGAGTAAGGAAAAGCAGTTCACAGAAAACTGTAAAATGTTAAAATAATGAAGAGCTATTATGAAACTAGTCACATGCTCACATTATACATTTTAAGCATAGTTTTAAAAAAAACCCCAAAATTCTCATAATGGACAGATTTGAAAGACAGAAAAGAATGTATCACAATAACAAACTCAATCTGTAATCAAAATTTATAAAGAAAGCACTAGGCCTGGTGTTGCTGGAATCCTAATTGATCTAATAATAAAAACCCAGAGCAGATACTGGGGCAAATGCTAAAAGATCAGAGGAACAAGTCACAGACTCTTCTTTCCTCACCAACTCCTCAATCAAAAGGGGAAGATCCTGTCTCCACAAGTCCTCTGACTTAATAGAGAAGCAAAGGCAATGGCAAGGCTGAAAAGGAAGGGCCAACTCCTGCCTCTTCTTACCTTATCGTCCTTTTTTTCTGTGTAGCCATATCACTTCTTTTCTCCAATTTCCTAGTTCTGTGATTTAAAGTCATGTGTGCTTTCCAAGTACGAGGCTCAGAGGCATGGGATCCCAAGTGCTGGGATTAAAGGTGAGTGCTACCATCACCTGGCTCTTTCTGGCCTTGAACTCACAGAGATCCAGACAGATCTCTGCCTCTGCCTCCTCAGTGCTAAGATTAAAGGCATGTGCCACCACTGCCTGACCTCTATGGATAACTTTGTGGGTGCCTCTGTCCTTTGATCTTCAGGCAAGTTTTATCTGACACCTCACAACAGCTTGGCAACTACCAAACATTTTCTTTTCTAAAAGGCAAAAAAAGGTTTTTCAAAGTCTCTCTAAGAGAGAGAAATAAGAAAAAAAAATTCCAACATTTAATGACAAAGTTATTATTGAAAAAAAAGAAGAAAAAATATGGAGAAAACTCCTGACCACTGTTCTCAAAAATAGGAGCACAAATGAGTGATGTCCTCACAGAGCACTCAACAGTTTCATGACTAAATGAAGCAGATTTCATATCTCATCTAAGGTCAGATAAGCCTTTGAAAATCTATTCTTATTCCTTACTTAAAATGCAGAACAGAAATATATATTCATTTCAGTAAATACAGAAATATTTAACATTCATTTTCAAACACTAATGTGAGCATTTAAAGTGTCAACTTGAACAATAAAAGTCTCTAAGGAGTCATGGTGTTTTTGACATCAGAGCAAGGGCAATGCCACACCAGAGGAAATCCTATGCATATGAGAGGGGGGAGACAAACAGAGGGCTTTACCAAAGAACAGTGAGAAATTTATACAGGCCACTTAGATATGAAGTTCCTTGGCAAAAATTTTAAACAAAATTTAAACAGGAAGTATATCTAAAAGCATAAAAAAAGGAATAAAAAGTCCTGTCCAGCTGTGAAATTTGAGAACTACAATAATTTCTGCCCTCACAAGACATATGGCATAAATATTGTCAGAGTAACCAAACACTTTCCAGTTGAATTGAAGGTCCTATCCACAAAAGAAAATCCATGCCTGGTAGCATTAACTGAGCCAAACCCTATGGCTGGCTCAATCATAGGCCTTATGGAAGAAACTTGTACTCTATTACTTAGCATAACGGACACAAACAACAATAAACTTCCCTCTATTTTCTTTCTTTTATTTTTTTTTTTAGGACTTGAAAACATTACAAGTGTGAGTATTTTTGTCTGCATGTGTAGATACGTACTGCGTGTGTGCCTGGTTCCTGTGATGGCTAGAACAGGCTGTCAGATCCTATAGAATTGGGGAATGAGAATAACAGGCAGTTGTGAGCCACCATGTAGATGTTGGGGACAGCATCCAGGTTCTCTACAACAGAAGCAGCAAATTCTCTTAACCACTGAGATAGCTCTTCAGCCCATGGAGCCTATATGTGTTTCATTTTTATATCAACAGATGATTGCATTTCTCAACCCTTGTCAGAGAAGCTTCTCTTTACAGTAGAAGCAACTCATACAAAATCCCATTACTAGTCAACATATAGATAATGAGATAGTCTGTAGAGTACGTAGTTCTAAATGAGACATCTATATCATAAGCTATCCCTCCAAGATTCAGAGATTGTTACAGAAGAGGGAGATGAAAATATTGTAAGAGCCAGGAGGAGTATATGACTGTCATGAAATAGCATTTGCTCTCAACATCTCAGACTGTATATATAAGATCTGCACAAGGGAAACCAGCCAATATTTCAGCATGAATGGGAGAAATCTTATGAAAACCCATGCCATCTGAACACCCCACAGATAAACAAAATTTCAACACTTTTTGCAAAACAAGTTTAAGAAAACATTGAGAAGACCATATGCCATCCATGGAGAAGTTGCTTTCAAAAGCTCCAGCAATGAAAGGTTGCGTTAATATACGCAAGTCAATAAAGATAATTCAGAACAAAATTAGACATAAAAACAAGGACTACATGACTCTCTAGGTAGATGTAGGAAAGACTACGGACCTCTGCCATTGGACTATTCCATGCCTCTATGTGGTGATGGTAGTTACATGAATTTTGGTTTTTGTTTCATACTTTTATGATGTGTAACAACCCTGTGTCTGAAGGGTATTCTTTTACATTTGCAAATCATCAGTACATCCTGACCATGTTTTTGATTCAGCCTCCTGAGTGCTGGCATTGCAGGTGTGGTATACCATGTCTAGAGAAATTCTGAGATCACACCACTTATCTCAGATGGGAAAGTATGAGACCAGTCTAAGTGACATAGCAAGAACCAGACTTAAATCAAATGTCTGGAGATGTGTAGGTCAGCGGTAGAACACTTTTACAGTCTGTGGGCAGCCCTGGCTTCAGTTCCATGAACTACCAAGATGGGTATGGCAAGGTTACCTGTGAAAGCCTATCTTATTGGACCTCAGTAACTCAGCTTGCTACCCAAACCCAACACACTAGAGTCTCAGTGTGTGGATTTGTCACATGGACTATAGGTTTACTACCACTGGAGCCTAGACTAGAGTGTAGGGGAACTGTGAGCTGCCTTGCTACAACCATATAAACAGAAAGCAGTAATACAAGTCTTTAAATTGTGCTTTGTTTGAAGACCAGTGAATTGGAAAGCTAAAGTAAAATTTGTCTTCCCAGGTCCTTGTGTCATTAGTCTTTTGATAGAGAATCAGAGTTATCAATTCAAAGTTCTGAAAACATAAAAATTAAACTGGAAATTTATAACTGATATATGTCTAGAATTTTTTTTCTAATTATTGAAAGCAATAAGGATATTTCTATGTAATTAGCATGTCAAAAAGAGAAATCACAAAGAAAAACCTGAACACTTAATTTAATAATAATGAAAATGCAGTGTTAATACATGTGAGCTAAAGATGTTGTAAGAAATGTCATACCTTTGGATCCTGTGCACAAGGCACACAGGCACCAAATTCTCAGCACTGAGGAGATTTATTACCCAAGAACGGTAAGCTGGGGGTGGAGGAGAGGCTGCAAAGCAAGAGCAGAATTTTGGGAGGGGGTGGAAGATAGGTTACATTAGCCAAATAATACATTTTGATTGTTGGACCTTGCTGTTTTATCTCAAGAATGAAAGAATGAGTGAGTGGCCAAATAGGGGATTGGACCTTGGGGAAGAGCTTTAGAAATCAATCTAACAGTGTAGCAGGGAGAAGAAGGGTAAAAGGCAAAAGCTGTTGGTGCCATGTTTGACATACCTGGGTCTGTGTTTGTGCTTCAGATATCATATAGCTTAAACAAAACTAACTAAACATCTGTTAAATAAAGTTCCCCAAAGGGCAATCACATAACTCATTGGTCGAGAAAGACCTGGCCAGTTCAAGGCCTGTAGAGTTGTGGATTTTTACTTTTAGCTTTGTTCTTTGGGGGCCGCCACCCAGCTCCCAAATAGATACACGTGGAGACGTATTCTTTCTTCTGAATGCCTGGCCTTATCCCGACTTATTTCTAGCCAGCTTTCCTTAACTTATTCCATCTGCATCTTGCCCCTGGGCCTTCTCCTTTTCCTCCTTCTGTAAACCTACTTCCGCTCTTACTCCAGGGCTGGCTGTGTGGCTGGCCCCTTCTTTTCTTGCTCTTGATCTTCCTGATTCCTCTTCCTCCTTCCCCAATTTATTCTCTCTGCCTTCCAGCAGCGCCTCCTATCCTTTCTCCTGCCTTGCTATTGGCCATTCAGCTCTATTGCATACAATCAGGTGTTTTAGACAGGCAAAGTAACACAGCTTCACAGAGTTAAACAAATGCAACCCAAAGGGATACAAAACATTTTTTTGCATCATTAAAGCAAATGCTCCATAACATAAACAAGTATAACACATCTTAAAATAATATTTTACAACAGGCCTGGGCTCAATAGGAAGTACTTATAACAATAGTAAGTTTTGAAAAAAATAAATTCAGTTTCCTCAGAACTTTAAGATGCTTATTTTTTGTTTGTAAATTTTACCTTGGCTTACTTTGTTTTTAAAAAGCAGTAGTTGAGAAATAAATGAAAAGATAGTATAGCTAAGGACAGAAATAAATAAAATATAAAAATAAGATAAAATTGTTTCTGAAAATTTATGTACAGTAAGCATCAAGCCTATAATACATACATAAACACCCTGACAAATGTTTGTTTTCTGATAAATTATCACAGAAAACTGATGTAGGCTGTCTTTCTGTAGACTGTGAATTATCATGGGATAATAAAGGAACTGTTTTGGACTATGGCAAGGGGGCTTAGAAGCAGGTGAGAAATTGGGAGTATAGATAAGGGGGAAGGAGGGCAGAGTCAAACAGAAACACCAGCAGATGCAGAGGAAAGATGACCAGAATGCTGCTCTGAGAAAAGGTACCAAGTCATATGGCTAAACAAAAATAATGGGTTGAGTTAAGATGCAAGAGCTAGCAATATGCCTTAGCCATAAGCTAAGCCCTCTGATGGGGACACTCTCATGTTGGAACAGCTGTATAAATTGGTTCGAAAATGCAAAGTATACATCAAAAAGATCTTTCACATGCAAAATTCTAACCATATACCTTAAAAAAAAATCCCTCCTTTTGGATTAGTATGTTCTAACCAGAGCAAACTACAAAATCTGTGATATCAAGAATACCTTGATCCCTTTACTCAAAAGAGTATGTGTCTTGTAGCTCAGCAGTCAGTTTCAGATGCTGAGACAGGAGAATCAAGGTTTGTGCATTACTAGCCTGTCCTGACTATGTCGTGATTCTGAGACAAGACTGAGATACATCTCACACTGCACCCGCTCAACTTGCACACAGAGTGAATCATTTATTGGTAAATATGATTCTTAGATTTTTCTTACAAATAACTCCAAGTGGAAGAAGGAGTGCACAGAGGGGACAGGTATGTGGTGGTCCATAGTGTAGCTGGATTGTGAGTTATAACTCCCTGTTTTGGGCTGTTTTCATGATCCTCTTGTTTATTATTATATAAATACCATTGTGTGTAAGCATATAACTATCTCTGATTTAAACATAAACACATAAGAAAAATGCACAAAACAAAATGTTTACTGTAGTAATATGTTTCTGGCTCAGATTAGCCCCAAAGTCTGGACCTGCTCACAACCCCATGCCACCTAATCCCAAATAATCACACAATGGTTTATATTAATTACATGTCACTCCTGGATAATAATTTAGCAATAAGCAATGAATTTCTACTTTTTTAACGTATACATAAAACTTGGAAGAAAAAACACCTCATCATAACTTTGTCTAGTGTGTACAGCTAAACTCATGTTGGTAGCAATGTAGCATTTCATTGACATTTGAAGATTTTAAATATTACAACATTTATTTATCAGTGAATGTTTTGCCTACATGTATGTTTCTGCACCATATTTGTGCCTGGTACTCATGGAGGCCAAAAGAGGGCATTGGATCCCATGGGACTAGAGTCTCAGACAGCTGTGAGCTGCCATGTGGATGCTGGGAATAGAACTTGGGTCCTCTGGAAGAGCAATCTGTGCTCTTAACTGCTAAGTTAACCCCCCATCTTCTCACATTTTTTTTATATTGCACTTATGCTTCTATACTAATTTGTGTCTGTTGAATACAAATAAAATATTCTGGAAACATATACATCAAGTTAAGATATAAACATGTTTTCCTTTCATAAAGAAAACAGAAGGCTTTTTTTTTGTTTGTAGAATATGGAGTTTTGTATTGTTTTACGTGCAGGCCTGCATACTGTGTTCCTTCATAGCCATTTCAACTTGCATTTTGAAATGGAAATTATTGTTCACCTAGAGAAGATTAAATACTTTTGTCTTTTGGAAATAAGTGAAGGACATATATGAATACATTTTTAGTGTCTAGAAATTTAAACACATGGAACATGCACACCCATGTGTACTCTTTATGGCTTACTCTAGCTAAATGAATATCTAAATCCATTTTTTTTGTAGCTGTGACAAAATGCACAGGACTAGGTACTTCATAAAGAAGAAAGGGGGTTTATTTAGCTCATTGTTTGGGATGTTATAAGTCCAAGATCATGTTGACTTATGTAAGATCTTGTTACAATATGGTTTCTTGGCCCGGGTCAGACAGAGGTCTAGACCCACAAACCTGCTGCCCCAGATCCCTTAGCTGTCCACTGCTTAGGCCCCCCAAAATATATTAAATTCATGCTGTTTGGCCTATGGCTCAGGCACATTGATAGCTAGCTCTTACATCTTCACTCAACCCATTTCCATTAATCTGTCCTGGCACATGGCCTGTGGTTCACCTGTGTTCCTTACATGTTTCTTCTTTGGTGGCTGGTTCGATCAGTCTCTGTCTCTGCTCTTCCTTCCCTACCTATTCTGATTCCCCACCTACTTCTTCTATAGTGCCTGCCATGGGCCAAAACAGCTCCTTTATTTAAACACTGATATACACAACATAGAGGAAGACATTCCCACATCAAGATATGAGTGTCCTGCTTTGAGAATCCTTTTGGCATCTTACAATGTGGCAGGAGGTGTCATGGCAGAAATATGTGTAAAAGGAGTACAAAGAAGAAGCACATGAGAAGAAACCAGAAAGGGGTTCAGAGGGCAGGCTTGTTGTTTTCACAGCAACTTGGAAAGGAATTGAACAGCATCCTTCAAAAACTATTCCAGTCTCCTTTGAGGATGGTAGCAGTAACAACTCACTTGCCTTCCACAGGCTTCACCTCTAAATGGGTCTATCACCTCAATATCACCCACAATGGGGGACAAGCTTCCTGTAAATGCATTGAAGGAAAAGCCACATCCTCATCACTATATGAGGAGGAACAGAGCCACAGGCTATTCTAATGGGGTCACTTGACTGAACACACATTATGTGCAAGGCTCCAGCAAGCAAGCTCCTGAGTAGAGGACAAAATTAAAAGATCTACTTGGGGTAGTGGCTCATACAATCCCAGTACTGTGGAGATGTAGACAGAAGGATTGTAAGGTGAAACTTGCTTGGGTTACATAATGTCTTAGTTAAGGGTTTATTACTACATAAAACACCATAACTCTAGTGGGATTTGTCCCTCCTACTGGTTTAGTAGAAAGCTGACTGGCCAGAAGGCAGACAGAAAGTGCAAGCAGGCCTACAAGAGTAAGAAAACTCTGGGAATAGGAAGAACAGAGCAGAGATGGCACCAGAGACACTAGAAAGACACCAAAGAGACACCAGGAGAGATACCAGCAGATGCAGAGGAAAGAAGACAGCCATGCTGCTCTGAGAAAAAGTGACAAACCTCATGGCTAAACAAGATGGGTTAATTTAAAAGCAAGAGCAATATGCCTGAAAGATAGGTTGACAGCATGAAATTAGTATGTCTTTGTGTGATTATTTGGTGCTAAGCAACAGTGGGGCTGTGAGTGGGTTGAACCTCAGGGCTACTCTGGAAAGTCCAGGCCAGAAACTTCTTACTACATATAACAATAAAGCAAATTGGGTAGAAAAGGGTTTATTCAGCTTATACTTCCAAATTGTTGTTTATTATTGAAGGGAGTCAGGATAAGAACTCAAACAGGGTATGATCCTAGAGGTAGGAACTGATGCAGAAGCCATGGAGAAGTGCTCTTTATTGACTTTCTTCCCATGGCCTTCTCAGCCCACCTTCTTATAGAACTCAAGACTACCAGATCAGGGAAGACTACCATGGGCTGGGCCCTCATCCATTGATCACTAAATGAGAAAATGCCTTAAGATGGAGCTCATCGAGACATTTTCTTAGCTGGGGCTCCTTCCTCTGATGACTCCAGCTTGTGTCTGGCTGACACACAAAACCAGCCAATACAATTCTTGAGATTGTTTCAAAAAGGAAAAGAAAGAAAAAAGTAAAAGAAATAAAGGAGGAAGAGAAGGAGAAGAAGAAGGAGAAAATGAGGAGGAGGGAGAAGGAAGAGGAGGAGGAGAAAGAAGAAGAGTAGCAGCATCAGCAACAACAGCCAGGTTGTTCTCCCCTGCAGCATCTTGTTAATGACAATCAATCTCAGTAACTACAAAGCATCCTAGAACACATCAGCATTCCTCTTAACGGGCACCCAGGTTTTATGAAGGACTCAGGAGGAGCCTACAGAGTTCGCTAAGTCACATCAGGAGGAACATCCCTGCAAGAGCTGCAACAGCACTGGGCTGAAGACAGTGGGAAGAGGGAATGACTTAGCCTCAGTTCTGCTCTATAGTGTCTTGGGCGAAATTTAAACAAGTACCTTCCTGGGCCCTCTGATGCAAGACGAGGTATACTTTCATTCATGGTCCACTCAAGGTTAAAAAGATTTGTTTCTCACACCCACAATTTCTTAGGTGAAGAATATGGCTTTATGATTTGAAAGAGAGAAAATGTTGCCCAGTTAAAAAGTTTGTTCCAGAGTTAAATGACATCAAACTTGTATCAAATTCAGCCTAATTGGTTCATTCAGCCATAAAAGTTTTTAAAAGAAGAAAAATATCAAAAAAAAATTGAAATGCTTTTCGTGTTTTTTAAAGAAAAAAACTGTAATAAGATATATGAGATACATGGTGTCCAAGACCTATCTATGGCATTTCTTTTCTTTCCATTTTTAGATGTTTGTAAGTGTGGATGCACTTGCACATGTACGATACAGAAGTAGATGTTGTAAACCATCCTCAATGACTCTCCCTTCTTACACACTGAGGTAGGACTTCTGAATCCCACATAGTTAGAGATAGCAATGCCACCATGGGGATCCCTGGCTGTCCATTTTGAAGCTGGAATTACATTTACTGGGACACTAGTGATTTGAACTCAGGTCATCCTGATTGCAGCAGGTTCTGTAACCACTCAGATCTCTATTACTCTCTGTGACACTTGAAAAAAAATATAGTTTCCTTGATCAAAGAGACCTGATGCATGATCATTTGGGGCAGCAATGTGTTAGGGTGTGATTTAGCTCTGCTCTAATCAGAATGGGATAGGCACCACAGAATGCTAAGTTCCCAAGAGCATGGTCTCTCACCATACAATTTCATTTTCGATAATATTTTAATACTCAAGCTCTAGAGCTGTAATTGCTAAATGTGGCTAAAATCTCTACATTTTAGTTGGAACAGGAAGATTTATGGAGTGGAGTATGTATGTCTCAGAGAAAAGGTACCACTTACAGCAATGTTACCTCTGTATGCTTGCCAGTCTATTTAGATAGGATGTTTGTCAGGCTTCAGTACTCTGAATTACTGCAATCTTTTGAAATAATGCCACGCTAATTGGAACATAAATTAAGGTACTTAAGTGCTTAAAACAAATTAACACCAAAGACTAACCCATCACAAAGAAACTATGATTTCTTTAAACTCCAATGATAAAACCTTGAAATTCTTATTCCATATGAAGTTGCCTCACCATGCCTTTTATAGATCCCTATGGACTCAAATTCCTGGGGAGAGAATGTACATTCTTGCAGAAGTCAAATTGAATCATCTATGGTTGACAGGAGTTTAGGTTTGGGGTTGAAATGATTTGAGGTCAGACACTGACACTGCAGCTTTTTATGATAGGCTAGTGACATTAGACATGTGACTTGGGCCTTGTGAATCATCATACCTACATGGTGCATGATGGGTACCTCCTGGGAGAGGTGAGGAGAAAATAATGTAGAGACAGTGTGATCATATGGCCCATTTGATGGTAGCTATAACTGCTTCATTGACTACTTCCTCTGTCTCTATCTTCTCTCTCTCTCTCAGCAGGTAGTTCAGACAATGAACTTTGGTACTGGCCCTGGACTTGCATTTTACTTCTAAAAAGATCTCTTATTCTCTGCTGTACATGCCAGGCTGACTAGCCTGCAGGCTCTGGGATTATGCTTTTTCCACCGCTTAACTTGCTGAAGGAACACTGGGTATACTTTCACATCTGGCTTGATTTGAATCCTGAAGATCTAAACTCAAGTCGACACACTTATGACATCTGTGATTTATCTGCTCAGCGATCTCTCCACCTCACTGACCTCCCAAGTTCATCTAGATATTCAATATGCTCAAATAGAGGGAGAGTTGTGTGTAACAAACAATTCATACCCCACCAGCTCCCAAAGCATGTACTTTTTAAATGAACCTAAAAATCATTGCCTTTGCTTCAGGTACCATCTCACTATGTTTTCTGTAAGAAGAGGGGGGAGACGAGAAAGAGAGAGAGAGAGAGAGAGAGAGAGAGAGAGAGAGAGAGAGAGAGAGAGAGAGAGAGAGAGAGAGAGAGAGAGAGAGAGAGAGAGAGATTGAAAGAAGGAAAAAGGCACTCTACACTCTAGCTAGTGAAAATTATTACTTGTATCTAATCCAGAAATTTCAATTTAGTAGCCAAGGTGTAGTAGAAAACAGAGCTCTCTGGATTTTTCTTTCAGGAAATACATTTTAAAATATCTTTTACTTTTAAAAGTAAAAATGAGCTGTGCTTAGTTGCCATGTTCCATGTAATGATGTAGAACTGGTCACTGTCTGGACCATCTTCTCATTTGTGACTTTCTTTCAGCATATGGGGACAAAGTGGGCTCTGAGGAGAGATGGGCTGGTGTGAACTTGCAGCTATTTGAGTATTGTGTGTTGACTGTACAAAAGGTCTTTGCTCTGAATCAGTGGGAAAGCTGAGTTTTTAGAAAGCCTGTAAGCATGACAGAGATGGCAGCATCGATACAGTTGGGTCACTGTTCTACCTGTCTTCTGAGATGTTAGGATAACACCAAAATACAACCAACAAAATCTTCACTCCAATAAGCTCATCAACTAGTTTTTGTCCTTGAGACAGCTTTTGTCTTTGTCTATGTATCCCTGTATGGCCTGGAACTTGCTGAATAGACCAGTCTGGCCTCAAACACACAGAGATCTGCCTGCCTCTGCCAGCTTTTAAAGAGACACATTAATCATGATGTCTCTCAGACAGACGTGTACATATAAAAGAGGAACAAAATGTATGATGATTCCTGATGACTTAGCAGTGACACCCATTCCTAAGGAATATTTCATAGACAACAGTAGGCTATATTTTGAATGCACTGCCAACAGAAACAGCATGAGATAGTGAATACAGGCCTGGAAAGAGACACTGACTATGGTCAGTAGCTAGGTATGTAGGAACAGACCTGGAGCCAGCCCTGGATTGATGTGCCCACTCACTATGTGCACTGCAAATAAGTGTGACAGAGTCCTAGGAATCATAGCACCAACTCCTCTATACAAGCCGGCACCAGCAGCATGGGAATGCCACAAAACAAATAACAGGATTAGATAGCATTCATCCACAAACTCCTCTGGAGATAAGGACTATTTCTCATGCTCTTGAATGAGCATACTAGACCATTCCATGGGGTTGGAGCTTTGTGCACAGGGAGGATGAGATTGCCTTAGACTGTGCCCTGTTTCCCAGGAATGCCATTCAGTGTGCATGTCAGAACTAATTCACAGGTCAGTGTGCACATTGGAACATCCAGACAGCATTTTTTTCAGGAGAATTTAGCACTCAGCAGTGGCAGTGCTTGAGCAGTGGGGTGGGACTGTGGTAGCAGCCCACACATAGTATGTATCCAGTGGGTCATTTATCACCACTCCCCTCAAGCTACTTACTTCCCCTAAATATTCCATACTCCATCAATGGGCTCCATGCCTAGCCCTTTACAATGTGATTTGAAGGCATTTATTTTCTCATGTTGTAAAATTAACTTCAATTTAATGATTTTGCCAATGGCAATCCAAGGATATTTTTTATATTATATTTAAGTCATTAGCTTATTTCACTAGCTAGTGTTAATTAATGATTCGAAGTCTAATTTAATAATTAAACTTTGTGGTGGTATTTACTCAGTTCCTGTTTGGTGTAGTCAATTCCCAGGTTATATTTAATAGCCCAATTTTCAGATTTTTAAAAATATTACCCTTAATAGTATACACATTTTAAGTGGGGAGAGTACAGGCTATATTAGAAAAATACTTTTTATTTGTTTATCTAGTTCCTTTATAGATTTTTTTGCACGGTAGGTTATTTCTTTGTATACTTGAAAATAAGGAATGTTCTCTAGCTGCAGAATTTTGAGGTTAACATATTTCTATTAGTGTTGCCTCTAAAATTAAATTAAATTTTTACATCTTTAAAATATATTTTTTATTTATGTGTATGTGTGTATGTGTGTATGTGTATGTGCAAGTGTGTATATGGGGTTGCTTGTGAGGCCAGAGAGGGTGTCATATCCCCTAGAGCTGGAGATACAGGTAGATGTGAGCCATGGATGGATACTGGAAACAGAACTTTGTTCCCCTGGAAGCATAGCACTGAGCAATCTCTCCAGGCCACAGTCTACACCCTAAATACTGTTTTGGTTTTTATTCTGGATTTGCCTGTGCACGATGTGTTAATGTGTACAGAATAAGTTTCTATTAACACGAAGAACTTGAACTTTGGTGCACTGATACAAATAATTACTTTGTTCTTGGAGCAATGCAGTCTTTTGTACCAAAATGCTCTCATTTTCTCACTCAGTACTTTTTATTAGACTGTATACATGCCCTGGTACTAAAATTCCAACTCCTCCAATTTTTAAAAGTAATGATGTGTTTTTAAAAGTAGTGAAGAAAATTCACAGGCAGATTTCTTGCACTGGTTCTCCCTATTGCTAGCAGCTAATGTGTTAGGCAATATGACTGCTGTTAAATGTCAGCTCTGCACTATTGAAACCACATGCAAAATAGTCTCATTGACCTAAAAGTCTTTTGTGCTTCAATTATTCCCCTCCCCCATCTCCCAGCCTTTGGTGACTGAGCACCTTGGTTGGTGTCTCCCTAAGTCTGCCTTCCCACAATGTCACCGCGATGGAATCATATGACATCTTGCCTTCCAGACAGCCTTCCTTGGAGTATGCAGTGTGTTTTCAACAACAGAACTGAAATATATGAAATATGTGTGTCCATGGTCATTATTGGAAATTTGGGGAGTACATCCACCACAAAGCAGTTCATAGTCATCCTTTCCTGGACTTCTTACCTTCTGTCCACTAACACTCTTCATTCTTCTGGTGTTTTCTACAGCATCGACACTTACAGTTTCTCATTCTAAAACAGTCCAAGACATTATTAGAATTTGTATTTGTTTGGATCACTGTTTTCTTAGGGCCCTGACTCTTGAATTCTGTGACACTGTTCCCCAACCTGTCGCACATTTTGAATTCACGTATTTCTATAGGTTTGTTACACCAGGGTTCCCTTTAGGGTGTCCTAGAGGGAAGTGCCCCTCTTCGAGGTGATAAAGGGTGCTTCCACTCTCCTTATAAGGATACTTTCAAATTGCTACAAACTTATCTAGAAAAGTGAATTGCAAACCAAGGCATACTCTGGGCCCTTTTGATAGGGAAGCAACAGGATCATCCAGTTACTTTCACTCCAGAGTAGAGCAACCAATAGGGCTCTTGCTCAGCAGCACCGGAATCCCCTAGATCTGCAGATGCTAGGGGATTCTCAGGAGTAATGCTGTTCCTTTTGGGGTTTCTCCAGGTGGACATGTCCTCTTTGGATGCTTTTCAGTTCATATAAATCTTCACCAAGCCCCTTTCTGTCACGGAACTGAATTACTCCATAATGTCAGAGGCCTGCAGCTGAGGCGTTTGTCCCTCTGCCCCTGGGGATAGAAGCTGGTATTGAGCCCTGCTTTGGAGCTTGCAGCACTGCACCAAGGTGCTCCCTCAGGCCTGGGGGGGGGGGGGATATTTTTCCCTTGGATGAACCTGGAGCTTATGGAAACCTCCAAGAACACACAGGATGTCCCTGGCCAAGTTTCCAACCAATAGTGCAGGGGGTGCCTAAACAGGACTTCTCCTATAAACAAACGAATAACCACCGAAAGTGTCATCTCAGAACCTACGTCCAATGAAGAATAGAGGTGGAGGCAGAGATCCATGGCTGAGCACTGGGCCAAGCTCCTGGTCCAGCTGAGAGCAGGGAAGGAGAGTTTGTATGAGCAAGGGAATAGGGATTATGAGGAAAATTCCCACAGTGATGGCTAGCTGGAGCTCTGGGGAGCTTACTGAAGCAAGAACAGCCACTGGTGATCCATCAGGAAAAGGAACTAAGCCCTCCAAATGTGGGCAGCTGTCGGTTGGTATGGCAATATGTGGAGTCTCGAGGGTTGAGATCAGACTGTGTTCCTGTGCATGGGCTGGCGCCTTGGAGCCCATTCCCTGCAAAGGAACACCTAACATCCCAGTCTTAACTTTGGGATGAGGAAATTGGACCTGCCTAGAGTGGATGTGCCACACTGAACTGACCCACCTTGGGACTTCCTGCCCTTTGGGGGGAGGGAATGGGAAGATGGGGAGGCTGAAGGCTGACTGGGAGGGATTGGGAAGAGGAAAGGGAGGGGAAGCAGTGGGATACATGGATAAAAAAGACATTAAAAAATGTAATAAAATGAAAGGAAAAAAAGAAAATTCTCCATTGGTCTTTCTGGGATCCTCCCACTGATGTGTCCTATACACTTCCCTTAAGATAAACCTTCTGGGACCTTCCTGAGTTGCATGTATTTTCAGATAATTATTAGGTCTGGCGTAATGCTACTTTCTTCATGGGGATAGTGGGCAAGAAAACATACGATTTTGTGTCTGCTCCATGGCAACCAACACTCTGTACATGAATTTATTTCTGCCTGTCCCGAATGGGAATGGCTGTTGGTCCCAGTCCTTCTTTCTGCAGCCTTCTCAGAAATTTCTACTTGTCCTTGGTGCACACTGCCACTGCAGTAGCTTCCCTGCATCCTCTGGGTTGCTTTGTTTTTCTTACCTGTACAAGGAGGATAAAGAGATGAAACCATTAGTCATATTCTCTCAGCTGAATGCCTATGCTTTGTTTAAGGGCTGCTTTCCTTTTTTTTTTTTTTTCCTAGAAAAGTGTTCAACTTAACGCTGATAGACTATTAGGGACGGTTTCTCATACTTCCGTCTTGGAGATTCTGCAGCCCCATGGTAGGATTTGCCTCTCATGGATGGCTGCATATATTTATTTTGTTTAGCCCTGCTAGAAACTTGCCAGAAATGGCCCCATTTTTGTTTCTCAAAGACCCAGCTATTGGTTCTGTTTCCTTTAATTTTATGTTTTGATTATATTTACTATTTGCTGGTATATTTGCTTCTTATTCTTGAATCCTTCGAAAAATAAATTTTGGTCTGACTTCATTTCAGTTAGGTTCATTTCATCTTTTTTAGACATGTACTAATTTCTCATTAAATTGAAAAGTTCCTGTGTCTTTTGCCAATGATTTTGAAATAAATTATATCTTAGGAAGAAAGTGTGTCCAGTGTCTTTTTTAGAAATTTTTTGAAATAAGTTCAGTCTGCCAGGAACAGAACTGTTTCACTGTCCAGAAAAGTCTAAGTTCTTAAAATATTTTAAATGTCATAGTCTATGGATCTGAAGTCTTTAAAGGAGACCTGCTCATCTAAAATATATTTATTGGATCTTGAAAACATATCTAATATGACTATCTTTGAAGGTAATGTCTAACTACTAGCTTGCATTGCTTTATATTCTAATTAATTGGTAATAAAAACTTTCATGGACTAGCAACTTGTATTATAATGTTAGATGAACTGAATAAGTATAATGCCTTGAATAAGCATAGAGATATTTGTGCAATAACACAATTAATCTCAATATATACAATTTATATACAATATGCAAAAATCCAATGCAATGTAAAATATTTAAAGCTAGTAAACCCTTTAAAAGAAAATTCAATAATCTATCCTTATATCCTATATATCTGTATCCCCCTTTTCTTTCTATTTTTTAACACAATTCTTGAATCTAATCGTTCTTGTTTAACTTTTTTCTAACCATAACTATTAACAATTTTTAACCCATTAACCTAAACAATGACAATCATCCATAACCCATTGAACAACCAAACCCAACCCACCCCACCACTTGGGAATATGGGTACTGTGCTCTTAAGTTTACTTCCTGCTGTCTGGAGGCAACAACAGCTTTTGGGGATCCTGAAAATAAAAGTTTTGTTAATTGTCAAGTCCTGAAATAAGTAGCTGTGTTATTTGTTGTCCAGTGTCTGCATAACAGGAAAGCACACGGCTTGTCTCAAGTCCTGGCTATAGTAGTGTGTGAAGCTGGTTCCTCTCAGCAAGCTGCCTTGAAATTGTCCTTAGCAGTTTGTAGTCCAAATCTGATCCTTGGTTGGTGTTTTTCAGCCTAGTGGCTTTGTCAGATTTCATATGAAATCATCATTGTGGGCCTCATCTTCCTTTGGATACTTCAAGTTCACAATTAGGCACTGTCACAGATCACTGCAGAAAACTGATAAGAGACTAAAACCCAACACAATGTACAGGAAAGTGAATATATAACTATTTATTCGGCTTAGGATTAGTAACAATAGAATAGTCCCTTATTTTTTGTTATTCTTCTGTCCCATATCAGGTAGCTCTTCTGATATGATACTGAGATTTTGTATTTTTTTTAAACAAGTATGCTTGCGTTTAGAGAAAGAGAGAGCCACACTCCAACTCTAAAGCCAACTTTAAATTATAATTAAACTGGAACTTCAACTTACAAAAAAAAAATTTGTAGAGGTTAAGCAATGAGACTTTACCCTATGAAGTATACTAGTACCAATTATTAGGACATTCTTTTGCTTGTAAATTTTCCTGAATAGCCTTCCTTTTGCTTTGGATGTCTAGATGTCCAAGGTCTTTTCACTTCTTGAAGATGGGTATTTCTAGTTTTCTATAAAGACAAAAACAAAAACCTGCCCCAACCATTTGTTTTTTCTTACACCTTAAAGAATTGCAATATGGGTGGATGAGCTATCATTTCTTATTTTCATGAAGTTTCTCTGGTTTAAATAGAGTCTTTATTAATTTTGATGGTATCCATAACTTTCCTTCACTTTGGAAACCCCTTACTCAACATAATACATATCCTGGCTTCCATTCAAAGGTTAATACATCTTTGAAGTAAAGTTAAGCTGTTTTTTTCTACAGTCCAATGTCCTTCAGCAGCTGTTGTTCCTTTCTCATTAGCATTGAGAAAGTTCACAGTTAATAAAGCATTGTGTAATCTCTGGATTTTGTTATTCCTTTCTGTTTATTTAGCATATCCTTTAGAGTTCAATTTGATCTCTTTATGACTGCCTGCCCAGTAGGATTGTGTGGTATTTCTGTAATATGCTTCATATTATAATAAACAAAAAATTGTTTCATTTTTCTAGAGACATATGCTGAAGAATTGTCAGTCTTAATTTGTATAGGTATTCCCACGATGGCCATAACATTTAGCAAATATGTGATTACAGAAATCAGCCTTTTCTGAACTCAAAGTAATTGCCCACTGAAATCCTGAAAATGTATCTATTGTATGGTGGACATATCTTAATTTTCCAAATTCTGTACAATGGAATACATCCACCTTTCAGATTTCATTTCTCCGTATACTTTCAGGATTACTTCCTGCTAGCAATGGAGTTTGGTTATTGAAAGAACATGTGGGACACTGTTTTACAATTCTTTGGTTGTTGTCAAGTGATAGAGAAATCTTTTTTTAATCCTTTGCTATTGATGTTATGCTTTTTATGAAATTCTGAGGCCTCTAGTACATTTCCTATTAATAATTTATCAATTTCATCATTACCTTGTGTTAAAGAACCTGGAAGACCCTTATGGGATCGAATGTGTGTTATATAGAAGGAATAATTTCTAGTCCTAATTATTTCTTGTAACTGAATAAATAATGAAGTTAATTCTGATTCATCATTAATAAAATTAGCTATTTTAATGTGTAGAGCAACTCTTTTTGCATACTGAGAATCAGTGACTATGTTAAGAGGTTTGGTAAAGTTCTTTAATACCATCACAATAGCATATAATTCTGACTTTTGAACAGAATTATAAGGACTTTGAGCCACTTTACTTATATGTTCTGATTTGTAACCTGCATTTCCTGATTTTTTTACATCAGTATAAAATGTAGGGCCTCCAGAAATTGGTTTATCTTGTATAATACAAGGGAGAATCCAATTAGTTTTCTTTATAAATTCAATTCTTTTGCTTTTAGGATATTTGTTGTTAATATCTCCCAAAAAATTACTGCAGGCTCTTTGCCAAGGTTCACTTTCTACCCATAATTGGTCAATTTCTTCATTAGCTAAAGGTACAACAATTTCTGCCGGGTTCATTCCTGTCAAGTGACGAAGTCTTAATTTTCCTTTAAAAATAAGTTCTGAAGTCTTTTCCACATATGTCTTTAAGTTCTTGCTTGGTTTATGTGGAAGAAATATCCATTCCAATATAAAATTTTCCCTTTGCATTAAAATTCCTGTAGGAGAATGTTTAGAGGGCAAGATAACTAGAATGCAATTAATATCTGAATCCACATGATCCACATGTGCCTCCTGTAATTTCTTTTCTACCAAAGCCAATTCTTTCTCAGCTTCAGGTGACAATTCTCTCAGACTATTTAAGTCCTTGTCACCATTTAAGGTTTTGAACAGATTATCTAGTTCATCATTCTTAATTCCAATAGTGGCAATGTTTCCTAGTAGTCTTTGAAAAATCTTTAAGTGTCTTCAATCTATCTCTCCTGATTTGTACCTTTTGGGATCTAATTTTTTGTTGACTTACTTTATAGCCTAAATAATTAATGGAATCTCCTCTTTGTATTTTTTTCTGGGGTAACTTGTAATCCCCAAACAGGCAAAATTCTTTTCACTTCTTCAAAAATTTTTTCTAAGGTATTGGTATTTGAATAGGCCAACAAGATGTCATCCATGTAATGATAGATTATAGATTGTGGGAATTTGTTATGTATTCGTCCTATTGGTTTTTGTACAAAATACTGGCACAGAGTAGGGCTATTCAGCATTCCTTGAGAGAGGACCCTCCACTAGTATCTCTTTACAGGCTGAGAATTATTATAAGTGGGCACTATAAAGGCAAAGTTTTCTTTGTCTTGTTCTTGTAAAGGTATTGTAAGAAACAGTATTTTAAATCAATAACTATAATAGGCCATTCTTTAAGTAACAGAGAAGGCAAAGGAATCGCAGACTGTTGAGAGCCCATTGGCTAGATCACCTTGTTTATCACCCTTAGGTCTGTTACCATTCTCTACCTTCCAGATTTCTTTTTAGTAACACATACAGGAGAATTCCAAGGGCTGGTTGATTCTTCTATGTGCTGAGCATTTAACTGCTCATGTACCAGCTACTCTAAGGCTTGCAATTTATCTTTTGTTAGAGGCCATTGATGAACTCATATAGACTTCTCTGTTAGCCATTTTTAGAGGTTTTTGAAAGATCAGCAGCTGTTTTCCCTTGTTTCTCTACAACCTGAATGGTCTGTGACTGTTTCTCATATACCTTCTAATGATTTTTCTAGAACCATGTGATAGTTTATGGCTTATTTCTGTGTTTGAAGAAATATTAATCTGTGTGTTCCACTCTTGTAGTAAATCTCGTCCCTATAAATTTATAGCAATGTCAGGTAATATGGCTTTAATATTCTACTCTGTCCTTCTGGTCCTATACATTCAAGCCATCTTACACTCTGTTTTACCTGAGATATTGACTCAATACCCAAAAACTGAACATTTACCTCCTGAAGGGGCCAACTTGAATGTCATGACTCTGGTGAAATTATTGATACATCTACCCCTGTGTCCAATAAGCCTTCAATAATAACATCATTTATTTGTACTTTTAATTTTTGTCCTTTGTTCATTGGTAGAAGCTTGCCAAAATATTTGCTTTATAATTTTTCCTGAATTTTTTTCTTTTCTGTGTATTTTCTATCATTCTGTGTACTATGCCTTTTAAAAATAGGTTTTAATTTTTTAAAATTTTCTGGGAAGGTTTTTCCTCCACAATGGCAGGGTAAGACTGGATTGGATTTGATATGGGGGATTTTGAAAGCCCCCTTGTGGCATTTCCCGAGGCCAGAAAGTTACCTTGTCTGTCCCTTGTTGATCTGCACTCATTAGTCCAATGTTTCCTTTTCCACACCTTCTGCATACTCCAGAAGGGAGGGGGGTTCTCTTGGGATTATTCCTATTAAAAGCACTCTTTCCGGGAATGCCTCACCTTGCCTTCCACAACTGTAACATTTAACATTTTGACTTTTTCTTATACCTCTTGAAATAAGCTTTCCTACCCAGTTATCATTATTGTCATAAGACTCTAGATTAATTGTCTCATGAATCCAATCCTTCAAAGGTTCTAACCTTGCTTTTAAAGGTCTGTGTATTTTTCTGAATTGTACATTGGTATTCTCAAAAGCCAGTAATTCAATTATTATTTGTCTGTCTTCTGAGTCTGGTACCATTTTATTTACTGCTGTAGTTAATCTGTGCAAAATGTCTGTAAACGTTTCTTTTAGGCTTTGAATTACTTTTGTGAATGATTTAGTTTTCTTTCCTATTTCTTCAATCCAGTCCCAGGCATTTGAAGCTGCCATAGGACATAAATCCAGAGTATTCTCACTGTATAATGACTGCCTTTCAATATCAGCATAATCTCCCTCCCCAAGAAGTTGGTTTTGGGAGACTTCTATGCCTCTGGCCCTACTTCTTTGTTCTATTGTTTTAGCCTCCTCCCTCCACCATGATTTCCATTGTATAAGTGGTCCTGCCTCTAGCACAGCTGTAAGCATGTCTAATCTTTAGGGGTGACCCAGTTACAGTGTGACCAGCTGTTCAACATTTGTTTTACAAATGGTGAATGCATCCCATATGTTACAATTGCTTCTTTTACTCTCCGTAATTCTAACATTTGTACTGGAGCCCAGCTAGCTTCTGTATCATCTTTATCATTCTTCATTTTTTTAAAGGTTACTGGGTATATTAATTCTGCCTGTTTTGTCTAATTTTATATGACCTTGCTGAATTTGTTTTTCATATTACTCTGTTTGAATTTGAACATCTTTGTGTTCTCTCTTGGCAGTCTTTTTAAAGACCTTTTTCTTTGGATTTATATTAATTGACTTTTTAAGTGATAACATCAAAATCAAACAAAAATATTTATAATAAACAGTATGATAAACATTGTGATAGTTCCATCCACCTTATTCATGTTTTCCTTCACTTCACTGGTTTTAATACCAAATCATCTAGTGAAAGATTGCAGTATGATCAAGCATCCTCCATTGCTTTAAACAAATTCCCTCTTTTAAAAAGAATGATTTACTCACCAATTGGTGTCTGTTGGTGAGTCTATTGATTGTGAAGTGGGACAGCTACCTAGTGTGATAGCAACCCAAGGAGGGGTCCAAAAAGAAGAAAAAAAACAACCTACCAGGAGAAAGAGGCCACTGTCTGAAAGACTTACCAAGATAAGAATGAATCAGAAACATGTGTAGCCAGTTTGTCTAAAGTTGGAGGCTAACTCAGAACAGATAGCCTATCCCACCAGCAATTACTCCTCAGGCCACGTGTTGTTCTGGCTGTATAGTGCAGTTTTTTGGGTAGGGAGGGGAGAATTCGTGCACCAAAGTTGGATGCCAAGTGTTGTATGAATAAAGGAAACTCAGGGCCAGATCTCTGGGAAAGTCAGAGATATTAGAGAGAGTAAACACCACAGTCAGATCTTACCCAGCTGTTTTCCAGCTTCCTTAGCCTGCCTCCTCCTGGCTTCTTCTGCCTGCTCTGTCATTCTATGCTTGCCTTAAATACTCTCTTCTCTCAGTTAAGGCATAGCACTACCACTGCCTGCCTGGGTAGAACTCCTTCTGTAAACTAAAATGACCTTGAACTCAGATTGGATTAAGGGCGTAGGTCACCATTCCCTGGATACTCCCTGTGCTGGGATTAAAGGTGTGAATCACCACTCTCTGATCCTCCTATACTGACTTTGGGTAGATCCCATGATATCTCCAATCTTTTATTATATCCCCACATTCATCTAGTTATCTAAAAAGTTCATGATTTCATTTTTCCTTTCAGCTGGACAATATTTTATAATATGTGCATATGTATGGTATTTTTATTACAAATTCATTGGTTGTAAAAAATGTTCACTTCACAGTTATTCTGAACAGAGAAGCAGTGCACATGACTGAGTAAACAACTGTGGAGTAGACTATAGAAGGAGTGGTATAGCTGTGTCACATGGGAGATTCATTTGTAGCTTTTTCAGAGTTTTCCACACTTATTTCCATATTGGCTGTAGCACTTTGCTGCAGTGAAATGGGGTTCCTACTTCCTGAATGTTTTTTGGCATTTTTTAGCTGTTTTTTTTAATCTTTGCCATCCTGACTAGGGTAAAATGGAATCTCAAAGTTGTTTGATATTCATTTACCTAATTAAGACAAATGATTAAAATTTTTAGGATATTTCTTAGTCATTTTTTTCATCTCTAGAGAACTCTATTCACATCCAATCCCCATTTTTGAATGGTTCATTTGTTATTTTGACTTATTCTTTTTTGAGTTATTTTTATATTCTGGATATTAACCCTCTGTCAGATATGTACCTGACAAAAATTCTCTCACATTCTGTGGGTTGCTTCTTCATTCAGTTGATTATTTCTTTAGCTGTATAGAATCTATTTAGTTCCATTAGGTCTCTGTAGTAAGAGGTTTCTGGCACTGTCTTTTGGGCCTAGCCTCAAGGTTTAGGCCTGCAGACCCACGGACCACACAGACACACAGATGCTTACAATAAATAGTTTTAGGCTGATCAGCCTAAGGCCCAGGCATATAACTTGCTAACTCTTTACCCTTAATCTAATCCATGTCTTTTATCCTGTTTAGCCATGTGGCTCGGTACCTTTTCTCAGAGCTGCATAGTTGTCCTCTGCTTCTTCTGGCTATTCTCTGGCATTCTGTTCTGTTCTGCATGTTCCTAGAGTCTTCTGAGTCTGGTAGCCCTGACCACACTTCCTGTCTGCCTTTGCCAATCAGTCTTTTTTATTAAACTCATAGGCAGGGACAATTATTTGCAATGTAACAACATAATCCCCCTACAGAGAGGCTTATTTTCTACTTAGAAGGGCTAGAGTAAAGATGAGGGTGCAAGGAAATAGCAGTAATGCCATTCAGGCTGACTCTTGCCAAACATAGACACAAAGACAGTGGGTTGATTGTCAGCAAGGCCAGGTTATCCATTGGAGGCTGTGTTTGCTTACCCGTGGTCAATAGGTGTTCCATACCTGCGTCATGGTCCAGCTCCCCAATCCTGATCCTTTGTTACAGTTAACAGCATTTTTGGTGAAAGAAACTGATCCCCCCAGGAGCCAGAAACCCATCTCTGGGCATTGATCCCTGAGGTGAAGTCATATACCAGCCCCACTGCCCCCACCAACAGTTATGCCAGCACTCAGTTCTTTGTGTAGGATTCCTTACTGAAGTAAATAGTGAAAATAATTTTTTTCCCTGCAAGTGAACTGGCTGATAAGGGTAGGAAATATTTTGATTCCTAAAGGAGGTAACTCAGGCACAGTAAGGTTAAGACCAAGCAATCAATTCATGTCAGATAATGGATTTAAATCCATACTCATTATCTCATATTGCCTTTTTCTTTTTAAAACAAAAAGAACTCCAAATCTAATATTCTTTCCCCCCATTATATGTAACAATTTATAAACAGCACTGGAAATAAACACAAACATCCATAATCCATGTTTTGGGAATGTGGGCATCATTCTCTAAGCTACTTCATGTTGAATGAGGCATTGGCAATTTCATGGGAATCCAAAGAAAAATGTAGGATTATGGACAAGTCTTTAGTAGAGTAGTCTATAAGGCTGGGTCATTTCAGCCAGTCTCCTTGAAATTCTTCTGGATATAGAGCTTTGGGAAACTTCAACAGAGGTTCTCTGAAATGCTGAACCATTGGGCCATCATTTCCATTGGAGATTTTTCAGGGGATTTCCTCTATCAAACTTTATGTTCTTTATCTAGGAATAAATCCACAGCCGAAAATAAAAAGAAAACCTCTTCTCAAAAGTAGCATATCTTTGTATTTCAATTTTAAAGTCAACTCATTTACAAAATATATAGGTTGAATTAATCTAACAGCATTTATAATCAACTTTTAGTAGTTTTTAATGTTTCATTTTCAGTCAAGAAGCTTAAAGATAAGACAATAACATACAGTATCCAGACATTCTTTGTCTTTTCCATCTTTACATGGCTTATTTTTTATTTATTTATTTTTTTTTCTATTTCTTTTTAAGGGCTTCTCTACCTTTTCTTTTCTTTCTCTAAGCCTATGTATATATATTTTCAACACACTCCAAACTACTTAGACTTTTTAAAAAAAAACTGTGTTTACTGTATATTTATTTAACTTTTCTATCTCTGACCACACCTTTGTTTCTCTAGGGTGATTGACTCCACCCAGATTCTTCTGTTTCTGTTTCTGAACACACCTTTAGTCTGCCAAGGTCCTTGGCTATGGATTAAAGGTTGGTTGGGTGGATGGATGGCTCCTAGTCTAATTTCATAGAATTTATCTTTTTTAGCCCAGGTACTCTGGGAATTTTAGGGTCCATATAATCACCAAGTAAAGCTTTGCCATCTGCTGCTCATTAACTCCTTTTAAGTATTTGGCAGCAGGGCCTCTTAAAAGACTCACAAGTGTTTTGCCTCTAAGGCTGAATCAGGAAGCTTTTCTTCAAAAGCTAAGCCTCAGTTTGCCTCCCGCAAGCAGAGCTGATCCAAGAAAACACTGCCACTAGAAAGCCATCTTTGATTCTGTTCCCTTTTTGTCTTTATGAACAGAAACCTTAAATACATCATTCATAACACTTTGCTTATGTTGAAGGTCCTGTGAGACTTCAGGAACAAGCCATTTTACACCTTAAGGTGCACCCCAAAAGCCCTCCATTGTAGCACAAGCCCACATGCCTCACCAGGGCCTCTCTGTACCACAGCTCACATGAGATACACAACTCAGAAGCTTCTTTGGACTCTAGACCATTTTTTAAGCTTTATATGGCTTTATATGGGTATATTTTACCCACGTTAGGCTGCCATTTTTAGTAGGAAGTTTCTGGCCCGGACTTTAATGCCTAGCCTCAAGGTTTAGGCCTGCAGACCCAAGGACCTGCACAGACATATAACTTGCTAAGTCTTTACCCTTAATCTAACCCATGTCTCTTATCCTGTTCAGCCATGCAGCTCGGTACCTTTTCTCAGAGCTGCATAGTTGTCTTCTGCTTCTTATGGCTTCTCTCTGGCATTCTGCTCTGTTCTGCCTGTTCCTAGAGTCTTCTTAGTCTGGTAGCCCCGCTCACACTTCCTGTCTGCCTTTGGCCAATCAGCGCTTTTTATTAAACTCATAGGCAGGACAATTGTATACAATGGAACACCATAGTCTCCCTGCAGATCTCACTTGTCAATTGTTGATTTTGGTTCTTGGGCAAATAGAGTCATACTCAGGTATTCATTCCCTACACATTCTCCTTGCAGTTTCAGTGGCTCAGTCTTTGTTCCCAGCATGTGATAAGCAGAGATTTCTGTGAGTTTGAGGCCAGCCTGGTCTACGAAGAACTCAAGGACAGCAGGACTGTTACACAAAGGAACTATGCCTCAAAAAGCAATACGAAACAAACAAAACAATCACAGTTTTTTCTGAAGGACACTAGCCGTGAATTTGGACACTTTCTCTCCTGCCTCCAAACACCAGTACTGACATTGCAAACATGACTGCCCTGGGTGGATAACTTTACCTTTAAAGACATCATTTGTTTGTTTGTTTAGAGACAGGGTTTTTCTCTGTTGCTGTCTGTCCTGGATCTAGCTTTGTAGACTAGGCTGGCCTCACACTCAGAGTTCTGCCTGCACCTGCCACCTGGGTACTTAGATTAAAAGGATGCACCACTGCTATCCAGTGGGTGGCAAAATTTTATACATCATTATATTGTACAAATATTCCTAGTTGTTTAACTTTTCTAGATTTTCATTTTATTTGCAAGAGATATGTTCACTTTCTGAAAGACAAACTTTCTTCCAGCAAGTTTACTGTTAAAAGTTTATTACTTAAAGTGAGCATGGAGGCTCAAGCATGTTAATATCTTCACTTGGGGGGTGGGAGGGAAGGAAGTGTAAGAAATAATAAATGTGAATCTTTTCTATAAAATAGTATAAAATTTGTTTTCAGGACAAGGAATTAAATATTTTTTGCCCTTCACATTGTAACTTTAAGAACATGAGTTTGAGGCAAACCTAGGTTAAAAAGTGAGACCTTGCTTCGAAAATAAAGAAAATAAGTTTACTACCTCTGAATCATTCTGAAATGATGTGTACATTTGGATACTACAAGATAATAATGAGTTAAAAATAGTTAACTTATTTCTTTAGTACTCTAGGTTATAAATTAAGTTTTCTTAATTACTAAGCACATTTTGTTTTACAGTATCATTTAATTGTATACAATAAACATTTTTTCAGTGTCATTGAATTATTCAAATATATCTTATTATTTCTTCTTAATATTCTTTTAAAAACAGTTGTTCCTATTATATCAAGTTTCTTATTATTGTTTTCATCTTCTTTACTACTGTGGAGCAAAAGTCCAGCATGGATTAACCAAGTCATCTCAGGCAACCATGTACAAAAGACAGAACATTTGTGTGTGTGTGTGTGTGTGTGTGTGTGTGTGTGTGTGTGTGTGTGTGTGTGTGTGTGTGTGTTGTGCCAATGAGAAAGCTGCTATAGCTACATAGACATAGACTTTGGGTGTTAGATTTCAGCAGGCCACTGAAAGGAAAGATGGAAAACAGGGAGAGGCATATCTGACTTTAGACAGGACTGTTTATTGAGGGACACACAGCAAAGGTGCACAATCTCAGATCACTAACCCTGTGTGGATAGATGAACTGTATGTTCCACACCATACAGATAAATAAGAGAATTCTGGGCCACATGCAGCTGAGTGTGAATCTTCATGATAAAGGGTAAAGAGCACAGCCCTAGTTAGTATGGCATTTGCGTTTTTACTTCCAAAAATTTGTCAAAATCTTTTCTAGTGCCAAATTTTATTATCTCTAACAGCATATTGATCATCAAATTTCTGAGCATAAACTGCATTTGATGTCTGGTAATCATCTTATTCTGATGGGTTACACCGTTTCGTGGCATTCTCCTCCCCCTCTCCCCCAAGCTGATCATCTAGACACTGCTTACATTCACACATCCTGCTCAGGAGAATGTCGCACATTTCCTGTACTGCAATCGGTGTTTGGGAAATTTTACTACTGAGTTTTGACAATCCTCCCTTCAAATCCAGAGCAACAGGACATCTGTGACTTGAAACACTTTCCTCCACTCTGTAGCCTGTTTCTTGTCCTTCAATAGACCAACTTACCAATCTTTCATTTAGGTGCTGTTCCTCTTTTTGTTTGTCGTGTTCAAATAGTCACTATGTCAATCTGATTCTTTGCTAAGTTTTCTAAAGGCTCATCGTCATATCTTCTAAAGTGCCAGCTCTGATTGTAAAATGTTCCCACATGTTCATATGTTGCTTCAGGGCGAAGGCTGAATTAAGGGCCCTGTCTTCACAAACAGATTAGCTCACTGGTGGATTTAAATATGAATTTGCTAACATTTTAATAATCAAGAACATGGAAAGTATATATAATATGCATTGATTGGGTAGGGCTCTCGGTAAGTTGGTTACTCACTGTTTGGAGGTATTTGCATATTGATTTAGCTCTGGCTATTCCTGTAAGAAGTCTAAGGGGGCTGTAGGTTGTTTCTTTTTAAGTTCTGTTGTTCTGTTGTTGAATGCATAGGGTAGGTGTGCACACAGAGGAGACCCTGCTATTACTGTATCTCTTTATTATTGTAAATTTTCTCTGCTCTGCAATATACTTAGTCTGATAGTAATATGACTATATGGCTTTCTTTTGGTTGGTTTGGGTACAATACTAGCTGTCTTCTCATCTTAAATCTCTTTGTGTCTTCATATTTAAAGTTGGCATCTTGTGTCTGGTCATGCAGATTCATAAAAGACTTGTCAATTATGTGAGAAACTTTGGATTTAAACCCCAGCACTTTGATAAATTAATGCATGAATACATACACACATTCTTACATATATAAAGTTAGCTTGATGTATGGTTATGATCAATGGTATGAATACACTGTAATCTTTATATTAGGTCATTTACACTTGGCATAAACATTTGTATGTCTAAACATATTTCTACCAGATTATTTTAGTTTTTCCCTCTCTACCTTTTTATTTTAATTTTAGTCATCATTAGAGTTGTTTAAAAATTTTTCATTCCATTAAACTATATTTTAATTTTTAATATGGTTTGTATGAACATTTTAGTAATTGCTCTAGGGAGCACTACATCTACTGACTTTTCAAAGTTTATTTAAAATAATAATTGTATTATTTCAAGGGGAATATAAACCATTTATCATTCTTTTTAACTTAATTATTTGTGGCATATGTGCTGTATTAGCCAGTATTCCCGAGAGTCACATAACTTATTAAATAAGTTTCTCTTTCTCTCTCTCTTGCAATAACTTATAGGCTGTACTCCAGCTAATCCAACAATGTATAGGTGTGAACATAAAGTCCAATAGTTACTCAGCCTCACAAGATTGGGTGTCTCAGCTGCTATCCTGTATTTGCTGGAATCCCACAGATGAAGGCTGCAAAACCAGTCAAAGGAATGGGTTTGGTAGCAAGGCAAAGGCAAGCAACAGAGAAAGCTTCCTTCCTCCTGTCTTTATATAAGCTTCCCACAGGAGGTATGTCCCAGATTAGAGGTGTAACTTCCTGTCTCAAGTTTTGGAGCAAAGGCCTGTGTCTTCCAGCCTTAAGATCCTGCCTCAAATGTCCACACTAGAAGTGGATTCATCTACTTCAAACCTAGTAGAAAATCTCTTACAGACAAACTGTCTATTTCTGGATTTTAGTTTATTCCAGATATTGTCAAGTACACAAATAAGAATAGCCCTCACATATACCTAACATACTGCACCCAAGCCCATTTAATCTATTTCTTATTTAATTTTGGGAAACATGTTTTCTTTTACTACATCAACTATTTCCTAGTTGCTCCTCTACTCTGGTGCTCCCTAATACTATTGTCCCAGCACTGCACATCCCTTTTCCTGTTCCCCCAGGTTATCAGCTGTTACCTTGGAGCTTATTCACTGATTCCTTGGTTTTTTATATTTTATTTAGCTCTTTCAAAAATGTTTCTCCCTCTGTTGGTTGTGGCGATATGTTGTATATTTAATAAAATCAGCCTGGACTATCAGACAACAGAACCACCCACAGTCAAGCCATGAGGGTGGTGACCCATGCTTTTAATCCCATCACTCACAGAGATCTTTCTGTATTTCTGTGAGATCAAGGCCAAACAATCAAACAGTAGTAGCTCACATCTTTAATCCTACATCTATGATTAAGATACAGAGTTGAATCCGGAAGTGAAACAACTGGTTGGGAAAGATAATTAAGGCAGGTATAGGTAGAGATTCAGGTATTCTGTAGGAGCAACAAGCCAGTCAGAGGACTCTTGTAGAGAACATTTACTCTGCTTTGCTGAGAAATTGGTTGGGTAAGAATTGAATGTGGTCTACTTTCTCTCTCTGATATTCCAGCTTTTCCACAATATCTGGTTCTGGGTTTCCATTATATACTAATTAGAATTTGTGCAATAATCAATCAGTGGATTTCATCAAGGGACTTACGTATCCAAGGTACCTGTTCTATGCTAAGCCACATCCTCAGCTGAAAGTTTGTGGGAGGAGCTGTTTGTTGGATTTGGTTTATGTTTTGTGTGTATATTTGTGTGGTTCTATGATCTGAACACAGGACCATGTGGATGTAAGGAGAACTCAACCACTGAACTACATCCTCAAACTTAACATGTCCTCTTAAAATAGTTTCATAATTCATGACTAACATTTAGTTAGATTGTATATCTTAATCTTTTTTCCTATTCCATGCTATTAATATTTTAATTCTTTGGTATGTTTTTTTGCTTGTACTATTTTCTTGTTTTATCTTTTCTAGTAATTTTACCTCATGTGGAAAATGTCTGTTTCTTCTCACTTCTTTGATATCTAGTTTTAAACACCAAGAGCTTAGACATAGGTTTGTCCTACTCATCACATATATGACTCATTGTCATTTGTGATTTTATTGCTTTCAGTTATAGACATTTATTCTATTGCTTTACTTCAGCCATATTCATTGTATTCCAATATAGGAGATACAGTGCCTTGTACAGAAAACCAATGTACACTATTATAAGATGACATCAAACATGCCTTGCCAGGCACATTCTTGCTTTAGGAGCAGTAAGATTTTTGTTGCTTATTTTTTTTTCCTACACATCTCAGTGTAGTCTTCCACAGCTCATGCTTCAACAAAAATTTTCACTTATGGTGTACTTTTGATTTCTATTTAGCTGACTTCTCACAAGGAACTTTCAGATATCTTGCTTCCTTACGATTTTATCACTAGATCTACCACAACATGGAGACCCTTTCCTGTTCCCTTTCTCTTCCACAGAGTTTAGCCAGTGGTTCCATGTCATCTGAGCTTCTGTTAGAGATTGAGCTATCTTGGTGCTATGTGGATGCAGCTTGATATATGCAAATAATTCCTCTTAATGGTATTTCTTAGATTTTACAAAAAGCCAGTATGAATATTTCACAAAACAGATGCAAACTGATACATGTCTGTTAGAGGAATTTTAGACATTAGTGTATTAATCCTGACATCATGTCCCTCTTTGTATTTTTTTCAGGGATGCAGTTAAAGAACATGGAAAACTTTATGCTATTTATGAAACCAGGTAAGCTTAAGAGACCTCATTTCATTATTTAAAAGTGTTCACTTTTTATTAATGCTATAAGCATTCCCTACATCAGCTGGTGGATTAACTATTGTTTCCTCAGATGCTTTGTCCAGTCTTATTTCTGTGTTTCTTATTACTAATTACTAAAATGGTCTCCATTACAGTTACTCCTTTTGTTGTACATTCTATGTCCTTTGGCAAACACAAATTGCCATTACAGTTACAGATACCATGTGAGTATCCAGCAGAGAAGTTTCTATAGTCTGTCTACCACCTTTGTCCTCAGTTCTTTTTGACTCGCCATTCCTACTCACCTTTTCATGACTTTTATCATTTTACCTCTTCCAGGTAGTTGTATTCCTTCCTCTGGACTTTTATATTATATAGCCTTTTCATTCTGAATGCTTTTATTTATAAATATGAATTTAAGTCTTGTGTTATTTTAGCTTGGTTTTTGAGATAGGGTCTTACTACACTCTAGGCTGACCTGAGGCCCAGGAAATATCTACCTGCCCCAAAGTCCCAAGCCATAGGATTACAGACATTGTACTACTATGTTCACATTCCACCTATTTTTGATTTAAGAGCCCATTCTTTTTCCTACCTGAATAGTCTTCCATTGGGTGAATACATAAGAGTTTATGCCTATGTGCTGAAGTAACTTTGATCTTTATATTTATTTAGACAATTATCTGCTAAAACTACCATAAATATTCTTATGCAGACACTGTGCGTCGTGATACATTAGTCCCAGCATTTGAGAGGTAGAGACAGGAGGATTTCTGTGAATTTGAGGCCAGCCTTGTCTATAAAGCAAGTTCCAGGACATCCAGGACTGTTACACATAGAAAACCCTATATCTAAAACAAAAAAAACAAACAAAAAATAATAATTTTACTGTCCTCTGGTATTTCAGGCTGTTTTTATTAAATATAAAACATATCACAATTGTGTAGACATAATTCTAGAATATAAGTACTACAAATCACAATCATTGGATTTAGTGATCAGAATGTTTAGTTTAACCCCCAATAAATAAATAAACAAATAAATAAAGTGCCTTGTACAATGGCTGTCTCATTTTTGCATTTGAATCAGAAAGGAACAAGGGTAACTCCTGTAGATTTTCACATCCTAGGAGGCAATTGAAGCTCTTCCTGTGTGGGTCATCTCATGTTAGAAATACAAAAATTTTCACAGGACACTTTTGCGTGGGTCTGCCTATCCTAGACACACAGAGATTTGTTTTTTCCTTACTTTTAAGTTTAAAGAGCCTTTTGAGATATCTTCAGTAGCAATCAATTATCAAATACATCTGTGTAAAGATTTATGTTTTAGTTTGTGTTTTTTTAAATAATAGTAACTTTTTCAAAGGGCAGAAGTTTTTAATTTTAATGAAACCCACTGTAGAAATTATTTCTTTCATGGATTATGCTTTTTGTGTGATATCTAAAATATCAACACCAAGTTCAAGGTCATATGTATTTTCCTAAATAATATGTTCTGAGTTTGTGCATTTTGTTTTATGTTTAGGTCTACAATCCATTGTGAGATAATTTGGGGGAGAGTATAACTTCTGAGTGTAGCATCCTTTCAGTCCTGGGTACCAGTTTCTTTAGCAGGTAACTCTTTTCATGAGTTACCTTTGCTCTCGCTCTAAGAATGTATTGACTATTGTTTCATGTGCATTTGTGTTGTCCTAATTAAGAACTCTTATTATGTTCCTTATGTCTTTATCTATTATTCCTCTAAAAATCACCAAACTATGTTTTGGAAATTTTGAAAATTTCATAGATGAATACACAGTATTTACATAATTTCCTTTCTACATTTTTCCACCTAGTGTTCCCATCTGTCATCCCTACTCCTTACTAAAATCATAACATCTTCTATAATTATTTGCATATACACATAAAAATAAGACAAAACAGAAAACAACTTAGCTTGCACATTAGTGTTGCTCACATCTACATATGTTTAGGAATGACCACTTGGTATTGAATAAACATATCAAAGAATTCATGCCTATATAAAACTTATCCTCCCTCTCTTAGCAGCCATTTACTACCTGTAGCTCCTCATCCTTGCAGTGGGGCCTTATGAAATTTTATTTTATGAATGTTGGATGTAAAGTCTATGACTGTTGTCAATATGGTTGTCTTATTTAGACAATAAAATTGTTGAGTATTGCAGCATATGTGTTTTGCATTGGGCACCATGGACCTTTGGCTCTTACAATCCATCCTTCCATCTCATCTTCTCATCTTCTGCCATTTTACAGGAGCCTTAAGTATAGTAGTTTCAGTGGGAGATATAGCAGTTGGTGCTGGGTTCCCCCAGTCTCTCATTTTCTGCATTTTGTCCAGTTAGGGGTATCTCTAGTACCCTACCAACCATATTCTACAAAATTAAGCTTATGTGATGAGGGATGAAAAAGTGTGAGAGGTCCATCTATTTTCTAGAGTCGATTTCAGTTTCTTTCTTCAAGTGCTTAAAGTGTACATTGTAGAAGCTCTCACCTCCTTGGCTAGGTTTATTCCTAGATATTTTACTTTCATGTCTGGAAGGGATTGTGAATTGCTCCCATGATCTCTTTCTTAGCAGGTTTGTTATTGTTTATAGGAAGGCTACTGGGTTTTGTAAGCTGATTTGCATTCTGCCACTTTGTTAACAGTGTTGATTATTTCTTGTAGTTTAGGGTGGATTTTTTTTTCCGCTATGTCTTATGTATAGTATACCATTTGCAAGTAGAGATAATTTAACTTCTTCTCTCCCTATTTTATTCCTTTAATTTTCTTCTCTTATTGCTCCAGTTATTGCTTCAAGCATTATAAAAAGTGTTGGGCATAATGGATAGCCTTGTCTCATTCATGATTGCTCTCCATTTAGAAAGATACTGGTTGTGAGTTTATAATATATAGCTTTTATTTTGTTGTGATGTGTTCTGTAGTTCATTTTATCAAGGACTTTTATCATGATGGTATGTTGAATTTCTCAAGGACCTTGCCTATATTTGTTTAAATATGATTTTTGTCTTTAAGTCTATTTAAAATATATGATTTACTACTTTTATCAACTAATGGATGTTGCAGCAGAGCTACTTGAACAGGCTAAAGTCAACTATATGGTGGTGGATGACTTTTTTTTATGCCTGCCTGCATTAGGGTTGCAAGTGTTTTGTTGACATTTTTTTTTTAACATCCATGCCCACAAGGGATATAGACTTATAGTTCTCTCTTTTTGTTGTGTCTTTTCCTTGCATTGGTATTAAAGTGATACTGGCTTTGTAAGCCTGCATTGGACTTAACTATGCCCCTGCATGTGGGTGACAGGTTTGCAGCTTGGTTTGTCTATGGACCCCCTAAAAGTGTGACCAGGATCTGTCCATGGAGCATCAGCTGGCTTTTTGGAACTATTCCTTATGATGAGATGCCTCACTCACCCTTGATGCAGGGAGGAGAGGGGGAAGTAAAAGGAGAGGGAGGAGGGGAGAGGGAAGAAACTTGGTCCTGCCTCAACTCAATATGCCATTTTTTGTTGATTCCCATGGGAGGTCTTCCCTTTATGAGGAGTGAATGGAGGAGAGGCCGGAAGGAGATGGGAATGATGGAAGAAGAGGGAGGAAAAATGGTGCTTGGTATGTAAAATAAAATTTAAAGATTAATAAAAAGGAACTTAGAAGAACTTTTTAAAGAAGGATTGGTTGTGGTCTCTTTTTTACAAGTTTGATAGATTCCTGCTGTGAATCCATCTGGACCTGGCCATTTTTAGTCAGATGGCTTCCCATAACCCCAAATTTCAGCTCTTTATTTATTATGAATCTGTTTAAGTTCTTGGCTGTTCTTGGTTTAATTTTTGTGGCTTAGGTGTATCTCAAGAAGAATCCATTTCATATAGCTTTTTGAACTTAGTGGGTTGCAGGTTTTTAAAATATTCCCTATTGGTTTTCTGTATTTCTCTGGTGTCTGTGGCAGCCTTTTTCTGTATATGTCTAACATTATTAATGTAGATCTCTGTGTTTTCTTTAGATTTAGAATTCTTGTCAAGTAGCCAAATAGCTCATTTTGATGCTGTTGACATGTCCTGTTTTTCTTCTGCTTTATCTTCCTCTTTAATTTTTACCATCTCAGGAACACAGATGAAATCCCAGTGTATCCAGAGAAATAGTCACCTTGCCAGAGTTTTCATTACTTAGCTTTAGACCTGTTATTGTTGATGGTGAACTTAGTACCATGGCACATGCACCTTAGGAATTGGTCAATGAAGCGTGGTCAAACTTGTAGATTCATTTTTATGTGCTGTTCCATTTCTCAAGAACCTTGACCTCTCAGGTACGGAATGTTTGGCAGTTCAGACTTCAGTTTGTAGCCTATTTGCTTTGTGAAATGTCAAAATGTTTTCCAGCCTCTCTGTCTCTTAGCAGCCACTTCTGATCCTCTTCTGCCCACATTAAGCTGACATCAGCAGCAGGGTCACCTTAGCACAGACTCTGAGATAAATATCAGAGTAAAAGCAATATATTTGGGGAAGCCAGGGGACAGCAGTATGGCATAGGAGGACAGTACAGAGAACAGCAAATAGCTAATAAATGTCTTCACATTAGCCCACTTACTGAGGCTCCACCTAGAGCTGAGTTCTTTTGATAAAGGAGGGCCGATTCAAATGCACGCTTAAGGTTTATCAAGTTCAGTAGCATTTTTTTCCTATCAATTCTCAAGATCAGCCTGGGTGAAAAGCATGGCTAATGATCCTTCCTGCCCTTGCTCACACCAACAGCAGCTGACTAAGTGTTCACAGCCTCACATTAGACACCTGGGTGCAAAGGCTGACTGTTCAAGTCTAATTCAGTGGAACGTGGACCCAGAAGATGGAGTAGATCAAGCCTATTGTGGAAGGTCACATTCACATAGAGAGCCTGCTGTCTTTGTTGGACTTTAGTCCCAAAGCCTGACTACCTTCAGAGCTCACTGTGCCCTCCCTTACTACACACACATGCTCTGAGCAGGATGTTTGCACCCTGAAAGCTTGTCAGCCATAGATGAAAGTAGAAATTTATATCATTACATCCTGGATACTAAAAATATTTTTTCTGAATGATTTATGTGTTTTGACATTAAAATATCATTTTATTGATTTGAAATTTAGATAGCTGTTATTCAATTAGTTTCAGTTAAATTTATAGTATTTGAATGCCATAAGCAATTTTGGACAGGCACGGGATCTCTACAAACTCAATTCCATATGTTCTTTTCAGTGAAGAGGGTCTCCCACTATGTTTCATTTTTAATTTTTGTTTCTTTTTTTTAACTTTATTTTCTGGGAAAAAAAAAAGGTTGTTTTTTAGCTATGGCTTGCTTGGGAGTCACTATGAGGGTTGAGGCTAGTTTGAAACTCATGGCAATCCTCCTGCTTCAGTGTCTCAAGCACTGGAAGTCCAGTTATGAGATGCCACACTGGCTGTTATTTTTCAGATCTGTGATTTTTAATGAGAAATTGAAGGAAAACTGCAGCTTTTGCCCAGCAGATACTCACTGCAAGAGCTGCTTTGAGGATGAGATACGACATGCCAAGAGGAAAGCCTGGCCTGCTATCAACTGTTTATTTACACCTGCAGACTTTCTGTTCTTGGCTTTGACTACAGCCCAAGGTAGTAACCTTTTGGAAGATCCCGGTACCCAGTTGCTGTGAGCTCAGTTTTCCTCTTTGACACTGATGTTGATGTCAGCTTTCACACCTGTGCTGAAGCATCTGAGTGACAGGTGTCAATACACATTTTACCTGGAATCCCCCAAGTTTCCCACTTAGCTTTCCTTCTGCTTTCATCTGGGATGCCTTCTACTTGGCAGGGTCCTGCCTGTGGGAGCTTAGAATGGGCACAGGAACAGTATGAACTGCAGATTTACAGTGCATTCTGTAGACTGCAGTGAGGAGTAATTCTCACAGTGAGTTGAGTTCAGGGAATGGTTGTAGGGGATTATGTTGCTTCATTGTAAATAATTGTCCCACCCACTGGTTTAATAAAAAGTGCTGATTGGCCAAAGGCAGGCAGGAAGTGTGGGCAGGGCTACCACACTCTGAGAACAGGAAGCACAGAGCAGAACGCCAGGGAGAAGCCGGAAGAAGCAAAGGACAGCTATGCTGCTCTAAAGAAAGGTACCGAGCCACATGGCTGAACAGGAAGAATCATGGGTTAGATGAAGGGTAGAGAGCTAGTAAGTTATATGCCTGGGCCTTAAGCTGATCAGCCTAAAACTAATTGTAAGCATCTGTGTGTCTCTGTGGGACTGAGGGACTGCGGGACTGCGGGTCTGTGGGTCCTAAACCTTGAGGTTAGACCCGAAAGTCAAGGCCAGAAACCTCCTACAACAAATGGTGATAAAGGAAAAAGTAATTTGATGACCAGGTGTCACCAAGTATTTTCAACTGTGCATACCAATAGTAGCTCAATCCAGCCCTTTATGTATTTTTATGTATTTTCTTCATAAAACACATTCATACAGATGTTAATTTCTTAATATTGGGAAAAGTTCTAGTTCTTTCTGTGCAGGGGACTACTGTGCTGAATTCTTATGGAAAGAAGAATCCAAAGAAAGGAAAGCAACCAGCATTTGGGAGCCTAAGGGCACTGCTCACAGGAGAGATAGCAACAGCAGCAATAACACAGAAGTGACAATGACTGAAGAGACTAGCGTGTGCACCAGTTCTTCAGGACACCTTAGCTAGCATCTCTGAGGACGGGATACACTTTCAGAGGAGCTTAACTAAGCAGAGTGGTTAATGAGCAGCTTTGAACTGAAGTGGATCATTTGGAGATGAGTGTTTCCAATGAGCAGAGAAGACTGCTGAACTGGATTTCTCTGCCGTTTCAACCGTATTCATGACAGTGTGTCTCTGACTCTGTAGACATTAATATCAATTGTACAACACCTAAGGGCACAAATGTGTCATTTCCATCTATTGTAACACACATAATTCAATCTAATTATGCTTATTGCAGAAATGAAGTTCACCAAATTTTTGTCTGATAATTGTTTTGCTAAAGTAGTGAAAATGTAATATTGGCCCTGTTGCTAATATTAAATTGACAGAAAAATAAATCCATGCAGGATATCTACAAGTCCTCCCACACAGTCCCAGAGAAAATTCATATTTGAAATTGCTCCAGTCTAGTATGTCTTGTGTAATCTATGCCCAGAAGCAATAATGACAGGTTTTACACTCTGAAAGGCCATAGTTGTGCTCCTATAGACCACAGACAGAATCCAACACGTTGTCCCCTGTAGGAGGAAGCAAGGCCATAGTTTCTTGTTGATATCCATGTGTATGAGGTGCCTAGCAAAGCACCCTGCCACCTGACTTTCTGTTCAGTGCATAGGGGAGCATAAAGTACCTTTGACTTACCTTTATTAATGGCACTTACTGATAAATTCCAACCTCCTACAGTCTGGTCACTGGTCACTAAGATTCAGGGTGAGAAAACTCATGGTCATTGCCAAACAGGATCCTGGAGTCTTTTTGAGACTGCGCTGTCTCCATACCGTGGTACTACCTTCAGAGAGCGCTCTTTCTAGGAATGTGTGCTCCCCACACCCCACTTCACAGTATGTATGCATATGTTTTCTAGACTAACTAAAAGAATCATGATTATAACAACTTTATATCTTTTTGTCTTTTACTTCTTACCCAGCTGTAAATTTTGTGTTTGATATTTGAAAATAAGAGTTCTCTGTAGACCACATGTTTAATGGCATCAAGAATGTCCCCAAACACAGCGCTTGGAAGTTTACCTTGGGTCTCTTTGTGACATAAGGTCCTTCCTCAGGAAGGAATGTGTGAAGGAACACAGAGGACCTGGGGCTCTGCTAAACAGCCTGGCAGCTATCCCTCCACTGAGGGCTTTGATGGGCACAGAACTGTTTTCTCTGAACAACAGTAAACCCTATGAGTGCCGAGTCCACAGAAATTTCTGTCTTAAGGTAATTTCCAGGCCAGAGGCTGAGAACAGCTGCATCCCAGGGCATGCTTGAAAAGCATGAGTGGGAGAGACCAGGGTTATCAGACCTTAGGGTAAAGAGTCTACTTTAGTACCCTGCATAAAACACTTAATGAAACAGCCTGGCATACATTGGTGAATCTCAAGAGCTTCTTGATGACGAAATGATAAAGTTTCAGGACCAGGTAGTCCAATGGGCAAGGACAGGCAGATGAGCAGCCTAAAACCAGGCAAACTGTTAGGCGGAATCGAAAAAAGCAACAGCTTCATGGAATTGGGGAGGGGGGAGAGGTGGGACTGACAGTTTCAAAGTGACAGCAGACAGGCAAGAAGCTTCAGTAATGGGGCTCAGACTAGTTCTGAAATTCAGTCTGCACTTATGTTGGATGAAAATGTGTATGGCAAGGGAAAGAAAACTTGAAGAACGAATAAAGAACAGAGTAATTAATAAAAAAAAGAGAATTCCTCAGCTATGACGCAGGACCAAGAATCATTGGCATGAAACTGCAGTACTCAGTAGACGCTACAAGGAGGATGTCAGAGAGGCTAAATTAACACTGGAAGGAAATCCCCCAGCTCTGTGAGAAAAAAGTCCAAAACAATATTCAAAAGCTTCAATCACAGCCACTAAATGCAGCTTGAACACTTCAAAGCTACACCTCAATAATGGAAAACTAGTGGGTAGTATAGCTTAGAGGTAGGACATATGCTTAACAAGTGGAAAACTCTAGGTTCAACCTCTGGATAGACCCCTTCAATAAAAACAGACAATACAAATGCCCCACAAAATTAATAATCTATGACATCACTGTAAAGCATAAATAAATAAAAGATAAACTATTTTTAAAATCTTAAATTTTAAGAGGCTCAGAGCATATATCAGTGGTGGTGTATTTGCTTATTTGGAATATACAACACCATGGGCTTAGTCCCAGCACTGTTCTCTCTTCTCTTCTCTCTCTCTCTCTCTCTCTCTCTCTCTCTCTCTCTCTCTCTCTCTCTCTCTCTCTCTCTCTCTCTCTCTCTGTCTCTCTCTCTCCCCCCCCCCGTGTGTGTGTGTGTGTGTGTGTGTGTGTGTGTGTGTGTGTGTGTGTTACATGTTTATTCATTAAAGGGCAAAATATCCACCTATCAATTCACCAATGTAAGATGTCTAAACCCTAGAACTCCACTACACACATAGCTGATATGAAATATTAGAGATATTGTGTAGTATGAGGTTTCTGTTCTGGACTTTCAAGCCTAGCCTCAAGGTTTGGACCCACAGACCCACAGACCCGCAGAGACACAGAGATACTTACATTAGTTTTAGGCTGATCACCCTATGGCCCAGGCATATAACTAACTTGCTAGCTTTTTGCCCTTCATCTTACCCATGACTCTTATCCTGTTCAACCATGGGGCTCGGTACCTTTTCTCAGTTCAGCATAGTTGTCCTCTGCTTCCTCTGGCTTCTCTCTGGCATTCTGCTCTGTGCTTCCTGTTCTCAGAGTTTTCTTAGTCTGGTAGCCCTGCCCACACTTCCTGCCTGCCTTTGGCCAATCAGCACTTTTTATTAAACCAGTGGGCGGGACAATTATTTACAATGTAACAGCATAGTCTCCCACAATGTTGCCTTTAAGTCACTAAATCCTGCAGTCAGAATTTATAACTAGCACAACACTAGAATTTGTAGTTATAATAATAAGATGATAGAAGGCTGTTGAAGGACTCAGGCTGTTTCTCTACATGGTGCCCCACAACATGGACAGCAAACCAGTGTCCAGGTCAGGAAACTAAAGAACCAAGTTCTACACTGACAGCTAAAGCCCAGTGCTGCCATTGAAGTACAAGGACCTCAGTTTGGATCCCCAGTGCTAGCATTTACTTATTTGTTTATTTATTTATTTGCTTATAAAAAATCCGTGCGTGGTCATGGTTATGGGTACTTCTAGTCCAAGCTCAGGGGAGAAAGGACAGGTCCCGGAGTAACTAGTCTAGCCCATTGATAAGCTAGGTTCAACAAGGGAACCTGTATTAAAGGATAAGGTGCAAAGCAATTGATAAAGATACCAGTTATCTTCCAGTGGCATTGACAGACATGTGCACCTGAGTGTGTAAGTGCACACACACATATACACACACAGATATACAAACATTCACACACAGATATACACATAATACACACAGATACATACACACATACACACACATACACACATGCAGATATACACACAAATGCACACACACAGATGCACACACATGCACACATACACACACAAATACATGCACACATACACACACAAATACATACACACATGCACACACACAGCTACTCATACACACAGATACACACACATGTACATACACAGATACACACACACATGCACACATACACAGATATACACACAGATATGCACACAATACACACAGATACATACACACATACACACACATACACACATGCACACATACACAGATACACACACAGATATACACACAATACACACAGATACATACACATATACAAACACATACACACATGCAGATATACACACAAATGCATACAAACACAGATACACAGATACACACATGCACACACAGAGATACACATACACACAGAGACACATACATGCACACAAACACAGATACACACACAGATGCACACACACACAGATACACACCTTTTAAAAGCAAATAACAGTCCTAAATAAATTATCATACATGTGGCATTTTTTTCTAAAATTGAATGTAAAGTCAACTCTACCAAGGCTCTTTGTGATTTAGAGATGGGAAAGCTGATATATAAACAAAACAAAACAAAAAACCCTGCAGAATTAAGATATCTGGAAAGACATAAAGGAGAGAGAGCCCCTTTACCATGTTTCAGGTGCTGTATCAGCACTGAGGTAGGTAAGTTCAGGGGCAGAGGGACTGGGCAAAGCGTTAGGGAGATATGGTCATGTCAGCAAGGGGGTGGTGTTTCCATACAGGAAACCTTGAACTAGCTGATGCCTGTTGCTGTGACAACTGGCTGCAGATGGGGAGCAGCAATATTGCGGTTTCGTCTCACACCCACACAGAATTTGCACTAGATGTAATGAGAGAGAATACACTATGAAACCTTAACACAGCATGAAGTGGAGCAGACCTTGGTGGCAGTCATAGCAAAGATGTTCATCCAGTGACATGCAAAAGTGCCCACGTTGAAAGAGAAGAGTGAAAAATTGGACTACACCAAAAATGACTGTATGAAAAATATGGAACTAGAAAATCCGCACAACCTGAAGTATAGAATGGGCTTCTTAGGGTCTGGAGACCAGCCTAGCCTCAGTCAGAGCAAACTGGTGATAATTAGTGCCTTAAAACATGTGCTTGTAAGTGCACTTCTACATAAGCCAGCCTGGGGACCTCAATGAGTATGGAGTCTGGATATAACATCCCTAGACCAGCAAGAGACCTAACAGCAGCTGCTGTACCAGAAAATTAAAGCCCTTTCCCTTGGCTTGGAGGGGAATCTGGGAAAAGAGTATTTAAGGTTTTTCCCTCCGTATTAAAGTTGGACTTGCTTGTTTCAACCTGTACCCAGAGGCTGTGACACTGCTCTCCTTGCCATCTTTCCCCCATTCCAAGAGGAAATAGCAGGACCCTGAGCACAGAGGCAACCCTGACTCCTAACCCCAAACCAAGATCACCCTAAAACTTTAGTGAGACATCAGTAAACACATAGAGACACCCACTTATGCATGTACTAAAATGGGCAAATATATGAATGTTAATCTACAAATTCTAAAGAATCCTAGCAACTTATAAGTGCATTAGAGCTATCCCATTTAAAATGCATAAAGCCATACTGAACAGTTATGTTACTAGCTTGCAAAAGTAATAATTTTGATAATGCCAAACATGAAAGTGAGGTAGAGAAGTGGAATGCCATAACTGACAGAAGAGAGTAAACTGTTTACTATCAGGCAAAGGAGGTGAAAGCACGTGCTGCAGGCAGGTCGGGTGCTTTGGAGTGTAATTTGCAGATAGTAGCAAGTTTGAAAATGTGCACAGTCAGCAGTTCTATTTCCAGTCTAATTTTCACTCAGGAAGATGTGTGCGCCAAGTACTTATTTCAGTGGTATTTAAAAATGATAATTAGAAATAAACACAATAAAACACCTCTACTCAAAGCTTTCTTATGTAAGGAGTATAAATGAAAAAGGAAATGCATGGATATATAAGATGGTAGATGGCAAAGGGAAGGGCTGATGGCTCAGTTGACTAAGGCTTGCTTTGCAAAGACAAGAGAATGTTCAATTTGATCCTCATAACCCACATAGAAACAATCTATCATTCAATGCTTGTGTTCCGAGCATCACAAGCAGAAACAGGCAAGTTTTGGGATACATGTCTAGCAATCTAGTGTACTTGGTGAACTTTAATGGAAGGCCTTGTCTAAAACAAATAAATAAATTAGATAAACAGAACCCGAGAAATAATGCCCATGGCTGTCCTCCTACCTCCACATGCATCTGTAAGTACACTAGTATATGCATGAATATACATATACACACAAAAATAAATGGGATCTGACCACCATATGCATGCATGGATGTGTGTACTATACATGCAAAATATACATACACACACAAAAGTAAATATTTAGGGTTGGACCACTACATGTTTGTGTGCATGCATACACTAGGACATGCATGAACATACACAGAGAAACTAAATAAGTAGGGTCTGATCTTCACATGTTTTTCTTTCTCCCTTTCTCATTGATTTTAATTTTTTTGTATTTCTGGTAAATTGACTTGAATATTTTCCAAATTTCATTATTTTTTATTTAATAAACTGATTCATGGCAACAGCTTTTGTATAAATAAGGGTCTTTTGAAGAATTGATTTTTCTCCTCCCTCCCTCCCTCCCTCCCTCCCTTCCTTCCTAAATACATTTTGCATTTGTCTTATTGATGAAGCGCCACTTTGGCATCCTTTGTGGTTAGTGTTCTACATATACCAGACATTTCAAGTTATTTTCTGTATTTTAAAGTTGTGTAAATGTTTCCTTCTGCAAACTGTAGTCAGTGTCTATGACTTGTTCCATTTATACCATGTGTGATTCCACTTACATGTGCTATTCAAACATATTCTTATTTATTCTCAGAAAATTGTAGGAATGTCTATCAAAAATTTTGTTAATTTGTGAGATTCATCTTCCACTGCTGTAGACCTTCGTTATTTACAGTGTAACATCTTGTTATTGTCACCAGAGAAATAAATCAGGAATTGGAACCTAAAACAGAATGTTGAATATTGCTCATTTTTAAGGTATCTATTTCTTCAGCTTTAGATAATTATTAATCTTAGAAATAAGACTCATAATTATCCAAATATTAAAGATTAATTAAAACAGTTAACAAAACTCATATAATGGCCTCATAAAGAATGATATATGTACATTTTAAGTTAAACATAATTCACAGCACGAAAGCCCACATGGTTACAGTTGATTTCCTCTGACAAGCAGCATCATAGGAGCACAGATATAAGTATTTAAGATTATTAGTTCCAGAATAAAACCCGAGATTCCAAGAGGAAGAGAGGTAGCCTGGTCATTCAGTGCTCTATCCAGCACTGCTTGCCTTCTGACACTTCAGTGTCCTCAATGTGCAGCTGGTACATAAATGGCAAGCCCTTCATTCAGTGGGGTAAGATTTTTAATATAATAGTTTTACCAGGAATTGTAATGCATCCCAAATACTAGAGAGGTGGAGACAGGAAAATCTGGAACTCAAAATCATCCTGTATGAAGATAGTCTGGATTACATGAGACCCTGTCTAAAAATAAATGTCAAATAAAAAGTTAGTTTTAAAGAGTACACAGCAAAAAGTAAAGATAAAGTACTAGTTTATACTTAAAATGAGAGCAATTACACATGTATCTTGCTACAATAAAGTTATAATTTCTATAATTTATAAATGATTAAATAATGGCAACATTATATGAAAAGAAGCAATATATGCATTGTTAGTATTGGTTTCAATTATATAATAATTTATGCTATATTTGCTGCCTTTCAATTATAACAAATAATATGTTCTTTAAAGTTTGATCAAGTTTTACCAATCAGGCTGAAAAACTAAGAACACTGCAGAAATACTAAATAATAGCTTAACATAGAATGTTTTTTGAACGTTCCTGTTTTGTTAATGTACCCAGAAATATAATAGTATCTCCCAAAGAGTCCATGTTTCATATCACAGATCACTGGTGGCTGAAGAGATGGCTCAGTGAACACCATATTTGCCTATCAGCTTGTAGGGTCCAGAGTTTGAATCTGGTGACTATATAGAAGCTAGCCAGACAGGCATATTTGGCATGATTCATGCAACTGAGCAGCAGAGACAGGCGATCTTCCATTGGGGCAAACTGGATTGGGGCTGGGCTCTTCAAGGGATCAGACTTCAGGAAATAAAGCAGAGAATAGCCAAGGAAGACATCCAGTGTTAACTTTTGACCTCTGCATGTACATGCACATATGTGCAAGTGCACTCATACACATATGTGCTCACATAGTTGTGTGTGGGGGCACACATGTGTTTGTGTGTTAGGGAGAGAAGGGGAAATAAGCACATATGTGCATGTGATTTTAAGGGCCAGATATGGATCTTAGATTTCATTCTTCAGATATGTCCATCTTATTTACTTTTTGGTTACTTTTTTTTTTTCCTAGTCTGGAAGTTCCTTCCCTAGTCTGTTTGTTCCCTTCAAGCTAAGAAAGCTTTAAGGGTCCACATGTCCTCATCTCCCAGAATTAGGTTTATACCTGCACAGCATCATGCTTAACTTGTTTTTTAAACATAGGAAAAGGGGATTGAGCTCAAGTCCCTGTATTTGAATAGCAAGCACTTTTCTGACTATGCTTCCCCCTCCAGCCCTTACATTAATATTTTAGTTATTAACTCAACCTGAGTTTACACTAAGATACAAAATGTATGGAAGTTATTTTAGGAGTGTACAGACAATTTCCATATTGGTGTTAATTAAGCAATATAATGTTTATGATTTTAGCAATGAAGTATAAAGAAACCTGAAAGAAATTTCTGCTCTCTGTCCACTAACAAAAATCTGAATAGTCTAATCATAGCAGCTTTCGGGGGGCAGGCTATCAAACCTCTGTGGCCACAGAGAAAATCACTTCTAGAAGTCTGGAGATGCTGAGATTCACAAGGTGGGGAGGTCTGATTGGTGGGCTCATGCTCCAGGATGCTCAGAGCTGTCACGGGCAACATGGGGTGTCTCAGCCTACCTTTGCTACCTGAATTTTCAGGTCAGGAACCTCCTCTCAGGGGAATCCAAGAATTCAGTTTTGCTACAGAAAACAATCTGAGACCAAGTCAGGATGCAACAAAATTGTGTTATTACACAGAGATAGGGGATAATACTATATGCTGTAGATTTAAGTGGATAGAGAAGAGGATGAGGTGACTGTTTTAGTCTGAGTTTCTATTGCTGTGAAGAGACATCATGACCACAGAAACTGTTATAAAGGAAAACATTTGACTGGGGATAACGTACAGTTTCCAAAGTGTAGTCCATAATCATCATGGAAAGAAGCATGGAAGCATGTGGGTGGGACATGGTGCTGGAGAAGGCGCTGAAAGTATTACATATTGATTCATAGGCAGCAGGAATCAACTATGTGCCACACTGAACAGAGCTTGAGCACGGGAGACCTCAAAGCCTGTCTACCCACCCCTACTCACACACAGTGACATACTTTCTTTTACAAGGTTACACATACTCCAACAAAGTCACACCTTCTAATAGTGCTACTCCCTTTGGGGGCCATTATATTTTTCAAACAGCCACAGTGACCAAGTGTCTTAATTTTAAAGTTACATTGCTCAGAGTAACATAAGTAGATTCAATGATTACACAGTTAAAATTTCAAATAAAAACACAAATGGGTTAACTTTTCTTTTGTTGGGAATTGTTTTTTATCGTGGACATATAAGGTTGTTGGAGAGGTAGGATGTTCAGGTTCAGAAATGAGAGAGGAGTGCTGGGGTGTGTCAACGAGAAGGTTACATACTTTTCTGGCCCTAAGCAAGAATAGTCATTGCTCTGATTATGAAGATATCACTTAGAGAAGGGAGTACTATGTCTGCAGAGGACCTTGATTTTGTTAATTTTGATCATATTCTTGACTTTCGGGTACAGGAGAGGCCAACAAAGTCTTATAGGTAAAGGCATCTTTCTCCTAACAGATTCCTTCTTTCTGTCTGGCTCAGAGCTATCAGCTCTTGAAATACTTCTATCATATTTGAAGGAACTGCTGGAGGACTTGCTTGAGGGATAAAGAATTACGAAGGATTCAGTCTTGGAAGATGGTTCACATGTCTCTGGATTTCCCTTCTGAAAGTGCCACACAGTTCTCAAGGGAAAGGTCTGAAGATTCCCTGGAGGTTTAAGTAGGGAAGGGGAAAAATGACTATGATGATAAACGCCTGGGGCCTGGAGCTTTCTTTGTGCAAAGATTATTCTCCAAAGAGAGTATTTGACTAGAGCCTAGGAAGAACTACAGTCTTCCTGCCCCACAAGAAGGTGTTAAAAATAAAAGAAAAAAAGAAGAGAAAATATTTTGAGAAACAACAGCAATTGTGAACATTACATAACAGGAGCCTGGGCCACAGGCCAGACTTTAGAGTTCCAACATGTCTGATCTGAGCACTAACCCCAATGAAAGCAAATGAAAATAAGAGCTAAAGTGTTTAAGAGGGGGCAAGTCAACACAGTTTTGTTAAGTAGATGAAAAGTTTTGAGGGCTGTTATGAGCACTAGGTTTAAACACAGGATGATTGGGGCCAGTTGAGAGCTGTATGTTCTGAAACAATCTTCATCAGGTTATTGTATTTCAGCTCTGGTTCTCTTCAGTGTTCTGTTCCCTGTTCGAAAAAGCCTGATCACTCGAGGAATTAATTAAAGTTCCTTGAGATGATAGTCTCTGTTTGGGGTAATCTGTCTACAGGGCTCTGCTGTCCATAGATTCCAAACTGGCAGCTGACTTAGGACACTGGCTAGAGATATTCAGGAACATTTTGTAGTGCTGGAAGAGGATATTGTACAAGGAATTAAGATGCTTCAATTTCATCTCTTTGTATCTTTGAGATTGATTAGCATTAAGGGCAGCATGGGGTGTCACAGCCTACCTCTGCCACCTGAAATTTCAGGTCAGGGACTTCCTCCCAGGGGAAGCCAAGAATTCAGTTTAGCTACAGAAAACAGATAGCTCTTAGGTGAGTAACAAAGTTTAAAAATATGTAAAAATATAATTTATTTATTCTTACAGTTTTAATAAGATTCCCCCCCCCCAACTTCTCTCTCCCACCCCTCTCTCTGCCACAGGATTATCTTAAGTGTATTCTTCAGGAAGGCCGTACACCTTAGACATGTCTCTCATTGGCTCAGAATTGCTAGAATGACTGGCCAAGACATCCCAGGAATCTATCTACCTATACCACCCAGTTCTGGGATTACAAATAAGCACTGCCAGCCTTGACTCTGTGCTATATTTTATTTACCTTGGTTTCTGGGGTTAAAATTTAATTCCTTATGCTTGCAAGACAACCAGTTCATTGACTTAACCATTTCCTTAGTTCAATAACTTCCTTCTGCACATTGCTCAGAGTTTGGAGAGAGAGAGAGAGAGAGAGAGAGAGAGAGAGAGAGAGAGAGAGAGAGAACTGATATTGCAAAATAATTTTCACATACTGTGCTCTTGAACCAGAAGTGCTAGAAAAACTAGATACTCACATGTTGAAATAACTTCACTAATGAAGAGTTAAACAGGTGACTGGCCTATAGTTAAGCAGATAGGCACACATAAAATGAGTTAGTGTGAGGAGATAAAATATTCACATTTAGAAGAATGAAATTAGAACCATATCCACAACCCTTCACAAAAAACAACCTCCAAATGGATGAAATACCACAAAATGAAATCTTGAATGCTAAAACTTCTCAAAGAAAACCAGGCCTATGTACAATATTTTCCTAGGAAAGGACTTTATGAATAGAATTCTATTCATTTAGGTATTAAGATCAACAATTGAAAGATGAAACCTTATAAAAATGAAATGCTTTTGAGCAGCTAAGAAAGTCATCAACTGAAGAAGAAGAAGGAGAAGAAGAGGAAGAAGAAGAGGAAGAAGGAGGAGGAGGAGGAGGATATGAAGAAGCCCGCTGAGTATAAAGAGGCTTTTCCAGTTACACATGTACTAGAGGGTCAATTTCCATAACACATAAAGAACTAAAACACAATAAAAAGAAATAAAAAATTGGCTAAAGATTTGAACTTTGTGTTCTCAAAAGAAGAAATAAAACCATCCCAGAATATTTTAAAGTGTTTATCATTTTTAGCAATTAAAGAGAGGCAAATTGAGACTGCTTTGAAATTTTGTTTTATTTTAGTCAAAATGACTAAGATTAAAAAGTCAACCAACAAGTGTTGGCAGAGATGCAGGAGAAGTGGAGCCCTTAAAATATGGAGGGGAAGGGGAATCCATAGGGGATACAGAGAATGGGATCCCTTAGGAGATGTAGGGAAAGAGAGCAATTAGGGGGTGCAGGAGAAGGTGAACCCTTATTCACTGTTTACAGCATTGAAAACTGGTGCAACCACTATGAAAATTTGTGTGGAGACCTCTTCAGAAAGATAGAAGTAGGTCTAGCACATGACCCAGCTATACTAATATATGGCATATGTCCAAAGGACTCAGTATTCCACAACAGAGGTGCACACTTATTCATGTTCATTGCTGCTCTATTCACAATACCTAGGAAGAGGAAGCAGCCCCTGTGTTTATCAATTGATGGATAAGTAATGAAAATGGGAGCCATTTGCACAATGGAATTCTTCTCAACTTAGTAAAGAAAAGTGAAATATGTATATAATAAAAGAAACTGGAAATAATTACACTGAGGTAATCTGAGCCAGAAATACCTCGCTGCATGTTTTTCCTTATTTGTAAATCCTAGTTCCAAATTCTTAGACTTGAGTACAAAATCTGTACTTTAGTACAGTAACTTAGTACTTGAGTACAGTTATCACAGAAGACAGGAAAGGAAGTTTATGGTGGAAAGTGAGGGAAAAGGAGTTCAGAGAGGAACATAGTAGAACACAGCTGATGTAAAAAGAGGAAAAGCAGGTGGGGCATAGCTGGAGAGAGAGGATAGTAACACAGAAGGAAGGGAAAGGAGAGGGAATAAACAGCACTAAGGATATTTGAAAAGGCTATAGTGAAACATACTACTTTAAATATTTCTTAAAATACATATTATACAATACATATATAAATAATATATTTTAAATGTAATTATATCACATGAAGTGATACTGCCCCTCTTCCCAATAACATAAACCAACAAAAAATCCCAGTACCAAGTAAGAAAGGGATTTTTCCATTCAAGTTGTTGATCAGGAGTATCCTAGAGACCCCCAGATCAATATAGGCTATTGTCAATGGTCTTGGTTGCCTTTCAGAAATTAAAAGTGTCACCCTGTTGCTGAAGACATCACACATTTCAAACACAGACCTTAGAGGAATAAAGTCAATACCAACTTAGGAGCCTGTTTCTTGAAGAGTGGGCCTCATAGTTTCAGGTGCTATGCAATCTGTCAAGGCAGAAAAGTAATCCATAGACCTACCCAACTGTAAAGGCTGTAAGTCAGAACATGACAAGATATTCTCAATCGTGCAACAGTGTCTTATTGAACTTACGGCCAACTAAGTAGGAGGGAACTCATTTCTGGCCCACTAAACCTTGCTAAGTATCCATGGCTGGAGAGGTCCTAATCCTAGAGAACCTACTACAGCCCCTTTTCTAAACCACTGTGTCGTGGTTTGAATAGGTATGACCCCCATGAACTTATGTGTTTGAATGCTATAGGTAGTGGTGCTGTTATAAGATGTCTCCTTCTTAGAATATGTTTAGCTTTGTTGGAGGAAGTATGTCATTGTGGCAGTAGGCTTTGAGGTCTCACGTATGTTCGAGGAATACCTAGTGTGACAGTTCACTTCCTATTGTCTGTGAATCAAGTTGTAGAACTCTTCAGCTCTTTCTCCAGCACCATGTCTGCCTCCATGCTTCCATGCTCCCTGCCAGGATATGATGGACTAAACCTCTGAACTGTAAGGCACCCCCAAATAAGTTCTTTCCTTTATAAGAGTTGCCATGATAACAGTGCCATTTAACAGCAACAGAAACCCTGATACACAATGTAATTTCTGTTTTCTAAGTATATTTCCTATATTCATAGTAAAAGTATCTCTTACCCTACATCAAAGAATCTTCTTTTTGAAGGAGATATATGATAATACAGCGATTCACAGCTGTTCAAACATAGAAAATATAATGAAAGCAGCAGTCCAAGGCTTTATCCTTTATAGTCTTCAGTTTCCTTGTGAGCTCAAGGGAAGCATCACTGTTTATCAGCAAAAGCAAGTGTTTCTGTTATTCCTTGTTTGTTTTTAACAAAATTAGCTTCTAAGTGACTGCTGTTACCACATGATCTTTCTCTAATGAAATAATCAATAGAGGCTTTATCAATGAACTTCTTAGACATTTAACTATTAATGGCTTGAAAAAAGCTGTTCCTTTGCCAAAAATCCTTTACTCAACCCATTGGAGGATAGAACCAGACAAGAGTAAGGAAGAAAAAGAAGATGGAGGGGAATGAAACCTATGGCTCTAAATGTTGCCGTATTTTCTCTGAGGCATTGACTGTGGAAGACTGGCATCTCTGCATAGAGATTCTGGGCCAAAATTTCTGGGAGACACTGGTGATTGCTAAATTCTTACAATTAGGATGCAAGTGCAGAAAAAGAATTTCATTAGGTTTATGATATATGTGGAGTACACACTAGTTCAGCAGCCCACAAGAATAGTTTGTAGTGCTGAGAAGGTCATCAAAAAGTAAATGTTTACATAGTTCGTTATTAAGTTTTTAAATACAAGACCCAATTAAATAGTGTAATGGTGGACATCTTTGTCGATCTGAGCAGCAGCGTACCACTCATTCTTGCTGGAAACAAATGAAACATAAATTGTAGCATGTGAAGAAACAAAGATTAAAATGTGGATTCAAGAGAAGACAGAGGTTTGATAAAGTAGTAACTGTTATATAAAGTGATAACTGTAATTACACAGTCTAGGTCTTGGTATATGAGGTCATTCACCATAAATATATTCCCAGAGGCTGGTATATGGCTCATAGCTTTGCTGTTGTACAAGCCTGAGAACCTGAGTTCCACTATTATGTACACATGAGACAACAGCTCTGGGCAGAGAAAGGAAGATCCTAGGTACTCATTGGATAGTCAGACTATCTTGGACAGAAAATTGTATATTCAAGGAGAGACTGCAAAAGTAAGGTGAAGAGCAAAAGATAAAGAGAATCAGCATTGAACTCTGTCCTCTGCATGTATGTGCATATGGAAAAGCATAAACACACACACACATGTATGTAGTGTATTTATGATGTTACATTGTAAATAATTGTCCCACTTGTGAGTTTAATAAAAGGTGCTGATTGGCCAAAGGCAGACAGGAAGTGTGGGCAGGGTTATCAGACTAAGAAAACTTTGGGAACAGGAAGAACAGAGCAGAATGCCAGAGAGAAGCCAGAAGAAGCAGCGGGCAACTATGTTGCTCTGAGAAAAGGTACCGAGCCACATGGCTGAACAGGATAAGAGTCATGGGTTAGATTAAGGGTAAAGAGTTAGCAAGTTATATGCCTGGGCCTTAAGACAATCAGATCAGCCCAAAATTAATGTAAGTGGCTGTGTATCTCTGTGGGTCTGCCAGTCCAAACCTTGAGGGTAGGCCCGAAAGTCTGGCCAGAAACCTCTTATTACACATGTATACCACACACAAATAAGAAAGTTCTGAGTACTTTAAGATGTGCATGATATTGAAGGAAGAAAAGGCAATGTGAAATACAATAAATTACCAAGGGTGGTTCCAGAAAATTAAATATATGTCTACTAATTTCAGAAATTCTATGGTTACATTAAAATTCTGAATATAAATGTATAAAGACAGATTTGTTGTCCTCCAGATTTAACTTAGATAAATCACTCCAAAGTATGTACAGAGATAACATGAAGGAAAACCATGACAGTTTCACAGCCAACAAAGCTCAATTTGTAAGACTTTATATTCAAGATAATATCCTAAAAGAGCTCCGAGGATGAAAAGGTTGACATAAATGGTATGCTTGCTACAATATTCTTTAGGGATGGTATCTCAGACTAAATACTATCAGAATCAAGAACAAATGAAGGCAAGACCCAGACTGTCTGTGGGATACACGCAGACCATCACTTCAAAGGAAATCTTGTTTTTAAACATAAAGTCACTTTTGCTTTTAAGTGACATGGAGAGAAATTGTATTTAGCAGATATCACAATACATAGTCATAATCACATCATGTTGTAAGATACAAGGGGAGCCTCATTCCTGCCTTATATTTAAAGCCCTGTGAACTCAGGTATGTTAAATATAATTCACCGGATCATTCAGGCAATACGTGGCAGTGATACAAGAGAAGAACGGCTTTCACTGTAAAATACTTTGACAAGCTGTTAATATTTAAATGGATTCTTTTGTCTCATTATCTGCTCTCCCCCCCTTGCAGAAGTCTTGACTTAAATGATCTTCTGGCTGTACCTCAGTGGTCTGGCTTCATGACTACATTTTTCTTACTTCATTACTGTTCTTTGCATCATGTTTTTGGACATGGGGACTTGGCCACTCTTACTTTTCCATCTCTGCTCACTTAGAAGTCACACATGTTCTGGTCTCTAGTAAAGAAACTCCATATACCAAAAAGAATGTTACTAGTTATTAAACAAATAAATATTAAGACTGTCAAATACTTAAGAGTATTTGAATATATGCCAGCAAAAATAAAGATTTCATAGTTGCATTCTTGGACCCAGTGACTATGATTTTGGGTTTTGTTACTATGTAGCATTAAATCATAAATTATCAACTACTTAATACTTATAAAATATAGTATATGTTTGCCTTTTCAAAAATATTTATTCTTTATGTAAATTCATGGACAAAATAAAATTTGTAGCTTTATGAAATCTTGCTGTAGGTGAAACAGTTTCCTTATTAATGGCTAAATATTTCCCAGAGCTATTTACCTTTCTGATGCTGAATAGTGATTTTGATTTCTCCCGTTTTCCTGCACCTGTACCTCTGATCAGTGTACAAATTTCCTAGAAAGAGTCCTAATATACACGTTACTACTTATTTTTCCATGTTGACTTTGTATCCTATCAGTGTGCAGAAAACATTTATTGTCGCGTGCAACCTCGCCAGCAAGGACGACACAACACTAGGCTCTTCTTTCAGCAGTTTATTCAGGAACCTTGAACAAAGCTTCTGTTATCTCTTTGGGGTACCCGCTCCCAGCTAAATACCTTCTGGACTGCCAATCACGGGGCGCCACGTGGGTCATGCCAATAGGTCCAGGTATGCGAAAGCAAACCAAGAGCTTAGCCTTAGCCAAATAAGTAGTTGTTTATCTCAGAGAGCACTCACCATCGGGAAGGTGGAAGGCGGAAGCCAGCACCATCTTTAAGGTGCAGCGAGGCAGCTCTCTACAATTTATTATTATTGTAAATAGCAATTGTTTGTTTTCCATTTGTAACATTTTCAGGGTCTTTTAAGTACAGAATCATGTCATTTGCAAATGAAGATTATTTCACTTCTTTCCTATTTGTTTGTGTTTATTATTCTAGCTGTGATTTTCAGTACTATACTGGATGATCAAAGAGTCTGAGCACATTTTTCTCAATTCACATTTTAGAAGAATAGTGTCATTTCCCAGCTTAGTATACTGCTAGCTATATATTTGTGGTGTTCTCTTGAGTTATGTTTCTTTCATCCCTAATTTTACAGATTTTGCCATGAGGGGCTTTATCAGTGACCTTTCTATATCAATTGAAATGATCACTGTAACCAACATTCTTAAGTATATGAAGGTGCTGACTTACATTTGTTGATTTGTTTATGTTACACCAAAACCTGCAGTCTGGAAGGAAACCAATTTGGTCATGGAATGTGGTATTCTGAGTGTTCTTGCTAGAACTCCCTTTGCTAGACCTCCACTGGAAAATGTTGCAACTATATTTATGTTTATGGTTTCTTTTGGTTGTTGTTTGCTTATTAGGACTATGCTGCTTCTGGGATGAGTACACCATCGCTTCTTCCCCTCCTGCTTTATGGGACAGTGTGAGGAGCATTGACATTTGTTTCTTTACAGGTTTTGATAAAATTTGGCAGTTGACACATGTGGTCCTGGGCTCTTCTTTGTTAAGAAGTGTTAAAAATAGTTTTAATCATTTCTAGAGATCTGATTCTTTATATATGATTTATTTTTAGTAGGTCATATGTGTGTAGGAATTTATTCATTTCACCTATATTTTCCAGTTATTTTGATACATATGTTTTCAAAGTACTCCTAATGGTTTTACAGATTTTATCATAATAACCTCCTCCTTTTTCATACCTTATTTGGTTAATCTGGGTCTTTTCATTCCTGAATTTGGTTAGTTTTGATAGGTGTTTTACAATCAGTATTTTATTTGGTTGATTCTCTATATTGAACTTTTCACCTTCATTTCATTAATCTCTGATCCAAACTTTTTTGTTTCTTTCATGCTGTTTCTTTTTTCTAGGACCGTTAAGTTTATCATTAGTTATTTGGCTGAGATCACTCAGAGTTTTTAAAATATAAACACTCATATATATAACCTTTACTCCTTTAGAATGTATCATGTAGAGTTTGATATTTTGTTCTTTTATTTTCATTTGATTCTAACAATTTGCAAACACCCTCCACTTGATAACTGTGGTAGTTTAACTAAGAATGGCCCATAGGCTCCTATATTTGAATACTTGGCCCCTAGCTGGTGGAACTGTTTAGGAAGGATTAAGAGGTATCGATTTCTTGGAGGAAGTGTGTGTCATCAGGGGTGGTCTTCGTGGTTTCAAAAGCCAAGACCATGCCAGAAGTCTCTCTCTCTTGCTCTCTCTCTCCCCCCTTCTCCTCTCTCTGCCTTAGGCTAGTGTTCAAATGTAAGCTCTCAGTCACTACTCTGCTCCAGCATCATCTCTCCCTGTTTGTTGTCATCCTACTGGCCATGGTGGTCATAGACTTAGACTTTAATAATTTAAGATACCTCTTAATTAAATGCTTTCTTGTATAAGTTGCATTGGTCATGGTTTCTCTTCATGGCAATAGAAAAATAGTGAATACAACAATCTACTGGTGACCCAGAGATCATTTGTTCAGTTTTTGTAGTTTTTATTGCTATTGGTTTGTGGTTTTCTTGCAATATGATTTGATAAGATACAACAATTTATTTTAATTCTTTAGAATTTTCTAAGTATTTATGGCCTAGAATGTGATCTGTTTGTATAGAATATTTTAGGCTCCTGGGAAAATACATGTTATATTTAATGGAATAAATATTCAGTATGTATCTTTTGAGAATATTTAACCCACATTGTAGTTTAGCCCTGATGTTCTTTGGTTTTTTAGTTTAATTGACCTATATAGAGATAAGAGGAGATTCTCTAATCACCTATTGTAATTACACCAGGACTTGTTCGTTCTTTTCTGACTATTTACTGTTGTTTTATGAAATTTGGAGTCCAACATCTACAACATGCATATTTAATATTCCTACATCTTCTTGATGAATTATTCCTTTGACTCATATATGGTAGCCTTATATATCTATTTTAATTTTTATTTGAAGTCGTCTACTTTGTCAAATATTAGGATAATTATACCAGCTTGCATTGAGCTTCTGTTGGCTTGGTAGATTATTTTTTTCTTTTGGTCTCTCAATTTGTTGTGACTTTAACAGTGAGGTATGTTTCTCAGAGACAGCTGACAATTTCTTTAATCCAGTCAGTGACTCAGTCTTCATTTCTTTATTGGTGAGTTGAGGCCATTTACATTTAAGACTATTATTAACACTTTCTTTCACTCTCATAATTTGGGGTTATTTTTTTATATTGAGTGCTTTATTGCTTCTGTTTCTCATCTATTAATGTCAGGGCTTTGCTACTTTACAATATGGAATACAATAGAAACCTTTTTAATTCTCTTTTGTTCATGTAATCTTCTCCTAAAATTTATTTATTCCTGCTGTGTTCTGGTTAAGATTATTTTCTTCCTCATGTGTGTATATTATTTCTTTAAATATGGGTAGTGTTGACTTGGTAGCTTTCAATTGCCTTAGTTTATGCTTGTCGTGAAGTATCATTTTTTCTCTATAAAAACTTTAAAAGATGAATATAGTAACCTTAGTTAGGAGCTATTTATTTACAGGGTTTGAAACACATTCTTGTTGTATTAGGTTTCTGGCCCAGACTTTTTGGCCTAGCCTTGTGGCCAGGACTTTCAGACCCACAGTCCCATAGTCCCACTGAAACATACAAGACTCTTGTATTAATTGTATGCTGATTGACCTGGGGCCCAGGCATATAACTTGCTAGCTCTTGCTCTTAATCTAACCCGTGATTCTTGTCCTGTTCAGCCATGTGGCTTGGTACCTTTTCTCAGAGCAGCATAGTTGTCCTCTTCATCTGTGGCATCTCTGGCATCTCTGTGGCATTTCTGTTCTTCCTGTTCCCAAAATGTTTTTAGTCTGTTAGGACCACCCTTTCTGCCTTTGGGGCCCATCAGCATTTTTATTAAATCAGTGGGCAAGACAATTATTTACAATGGAACAACATAATCCCAGTACACATCCTATATTTTATTTCCTTTCAAGGTGACTAGCAAGATATATGTTATTCTGTTTTTCTGTCTTTGTAGATAATTTGGTTTTTTTATGTTATAGCTTTTAATGTTTTCTTTTAAATCTGTACCTATTTCTGTATGGGTGGGTAAATTCTTGGAGGGCAGAGGTCAACTTATAAAAGTCAGTTCTCTTTCTACTGTGAGAGTTATAGATATTGAAGTAGGCATCAGGATTGGAAGCAAGCGTCTTTATCTGAGAAGGCATGTAGTCAGCTCTCCTTAGAGTTTGTGGTATTGTTCCTTTATTTTTTATTTATTGACTATAATAAATAATTAGTAGATTCTTCATGTATATTTGGAGTTCCAAGTTCATCTTATATTTTAATACTAATTTCTTTTTCTATATTTAGAAAAAAATTCTTCTATAATTTTATTAGTAGATTCTCTTTGCCTTTTCTTACATAGACTATTGGCTTCAGTTTCTTGATCATACCCAAGAGATCTTGGATATTATAGTTATGCTTACTAATTATCTATCCCATTTGGTGTTTGATGGGAATATTGTTCTTTATTTCTGTATTATTTCCTCTGATTGGTCAAGCCTTTGGTGATACTTTCTATTTTATTAATTAGTTCATTGAATTTTTCATTTACCACTACTTTTTCTTTTTAAAATATAGATTGCCTTTCTGAATTTCTCTCACATATTGATATTTTAGTGATATTGCTTATATTCTCATCTACTTTGATGAATTTTCTATGTTGCTGACTTTCTGTTCCTGATCCTGGCTTGAATTCACTTACTTGGATCTATGCTTTCCTTGGGTTACTAGCTATTTTTCACTAGACAATCTTTGAAATTATTCTGTTACTTTATTTATTTCAGTATGTGTGAGTTTCATGGTCGAGGAGTTATCATGAAGGCTCAAATGACCTTTATCTTTTTTATGCCTCGTGCTTCAGCATTGTGTTTGCCCATCTTTTGGTCTGGATGGATCTTATTTCTGGAGGTAGAGAACATTACTATTGAGTAGTCTATTCTTGAAAGTTCAACCCTAGTTCAACTCAGTGAGGAGAAAAAAACAGAACACAACAAAACCTTTTTCCTTGGGTGCTGCCTCCTAAAGTTCTGCCTGCATAGGGCCCAAAGCCTATGAAGAGTGGATAGTCCATGAAATGCCCCCAGGACACCTGCAAAGATACTTTAAAGATAAATCATAAAAGCAGCCATGGGACTGAAACAGATTTCCATGAATCTGAGAAAATTCTCAGTAAGACAAAGCTAAAGAAATCCAAGGAAAGACACAGTGAAAGAACAATGACAGTCATATCTGCTTCATAAAAGCCAAGATAAGGCCTGAGCTTCTACCAGCACACTGCCATGAGAAACTAATGGCCGACCATTAGTTTGCTTACAGAGTAATATTCTGCAGTAAAAAAAAAAATCAACACCAGTTCCAAGTTAATAGAAACTGATGAGTTTTCTGCTTAGAAAATCTCACCAAAAAAGAAAAAAAAAAGTGAGAAATCTTTTGAGAAGCAAAGACAGCTAGCTCAGAAAAACTGTTAAATGCTCCTCTAACTTCATAATTATGCGCTGTGAAAGAAGGAATAATGAAAGTTATATTGACAGATTCACATAAATTAAAACAGAGTGATATAGTATGGACAGTTATGGTTTATTTCAGGAATGTGTAAATGATCTAATATTAGCAAATGTATTAATGGAACTAAGAATTAAATATGGAAGATTAAATACAGGCATTTATCTTTCCTCTTTATTGTCTTCTTTTAATAGTTGAAATGGCAGAAATATTTTTAAAATGTTGTACAGAAAGACTAAGGAGTACATTTTTCATTTAAGGTGGAACAAATGTATGATTTCCTATTTTTTATTTAAATGTTTTATTATTCATATAAGCATATAATGTGTTTCAATAAATCGATCCCCATTCCCTCCCCTGTAATTTTTCTTCTATTCCCGTCACCACTATTCCATTCCAATTTCATGTCTTCTTTCTTTACCGTTTTAAAATCGGTGCTTAGAAATCCTTGAATGTGCATGGACCATATCACGCTTGTTTCTCAGAGGACCCATCAAACTAAAGAAAAATGACTATCCTTCTCCATGCAGCCATCAGGTGTCAGTACTCCTCAACTAAAGGTGAATTTCATGACCTATCTACCCAAGCTGAGATTTTTGTCTGGCTTACCCTTGTGCAAGTCTTATAGATGTGGTTCTTGGGGCAATAAATTTCTGTGAGCAATGGTGCTGCCATGCCCAGCAAATACTGTTTCACTGCAGACACCCACTCCTTCTGGTTCTTAAGAGAGGAAAAATGCCTTTCTTCTCTCTTTTTATGATAACATATAAGCTTTGGTGGGGTGAAGTATGATGCATGTGTATTATTTAGAGTTGAACACTCCAAAGTCTTTTTATTCTCTGCACACTGACCACTTGAGGGTCTTTGTATTCATCATCAACTACTGTAAAAAGAAAGATGTGAGTCAAGAGATTCATTTATTTATGGGTATAAAGATGAGAACGTAGGGGGCAGTTTGTTACTGTGTCCATTTATCAAAATATCAGTACTAGGCTCACCCTCTAGAACCATGACCTAGCCACTTATGGGCCTTGTTTTAGTTAACCATTCTGGGCACGGCTTTCATCTTTTAGCTTTAAATCCAACCAGTACGTGGTGTGTTACAGTCATAGTGTTTGTGCTACTATTGTTCTAGTGAGCAGATCTTACCAGGCCAGTCATGATTTTAGCTCCCAATGTTACAGCTAGGGAAGACTGTTCATGACCTTTTTTCCTGGTAGTACATTTAGAAACTTTCAGCACTATGAAATCTAGGAATGAAGCTTCCTGCTACGTACTAGTTGATTTCCCAGTGTTCTTTTGGGACCCATGAGTCTCATCTGGAGTTCAGTTCAGACCCACCATGAGTCTACAATTTCATTCAAAGCTCTGCAAGATGTAAAATTCCCCAAAATCCCCAAGCTGCCTTTGCCTCGCTTCAGAACTGCTCTACATCTGTGTTCAGCAGCTTTTCCTAGAGCTTCTTTGTAAATGTTGATTAACCTGGGGTCATTTCTGGTCGTATCATGAATTATCAGATTTGTCAGAAAGCCACTGAGAAGTGAGAGAAAATGACATGGGCCTCACAATCCATGAATGGCACTTTGAGAATCTTCTTGGGAATTCCTTTTATAACATGTATTTTTAACTGAGTTCTATAGAAGTAAGAAACAAAGAACTATTACTTGGTGCAAATGGGGGTATAGGGGTATGGGAAGCAACAAAGGCTTGCTTTCCTGGCCATATTATTAAAAAGGAGGCAGGATTACAGCACCAATGCTTTGGTCAGCAGTACTGTTCACCTCACTTGTAAAGCGGAAGCATTGCCTTCTCAGAATGGTGTAATAAAACTCAGCATAAAAGGAAAAGAGGACAATAATAATACATTATAGATTAAAAAGCTTCAAAAACATTTCTGAAAAAATTGTCTTAATGTATATGAAACAAATGCATTTAAAAATATTTAAATTATATAATATAATCCATATTTTTTCAAATTTTTAACATTGGTAATAGAAAAACATTGAAAAATTAGACTCAAAATTCACGTGAGACATTTACACTTGGTTATATATTAATACCAACCAATAAATTAAAAATAACTAAATATATTGATAATGTTTTCTGATTTTTACCACAAAACATGGTAGGAAAGTATATCAGGTTAAAAATTTAAAAATTAAAAGCAAACTAAAGTGATGTTAGCTCAGAACATCAACATAGCTCAGGCGAAGCATGATCAGGCTTTTAGGTTTAACTTAACCCCTACATACATACCAAAGGAATCTGCCCAAGAACAGATAATGTTCTAAAGTAAGAAATAGAGGAAGGAAAGTGGTCACTTACAAAGTGGGTGGTGGGATAGCTGAAAGCCCGAGAAACAGACAGTTGAATGCCCAAGAGGTTGAAGAATGAATACTCTGCATCCAAAAGCAATCAGATCAGATGAGCAGAAGTAGGGGCTGAGCTCCTAGGAGTAGGCTGATCATTAGGAATATCTTCAGATGAAAATACAAGAGATATAAAGCCAACAGCTTATAAAATAGTAAGAGAAAAACCCAAGGGACACAAAAAAGCAGGCAGCAAAACTCAAATGGTGTAACTCATCAAGCACTGAGATTAGCAGATGAGCATTTCAAACTAAACAGCGCATACCCACCAGGCAGCATCACACGAGATATTTAAGGTCATCATAAAAAGAAAGTCACCAAAGGAAACAGCAAAAAACAAAACAAAACAACATTCTTTGGGAGTAACAGATGAACAAAAGAACGTGAAGAAAGAATTCATTAAAGCAGCCAAACCTCCATATGGACAGAGAAGAGAGAAAATATCAAATAATAATCCAATCATTGAGAAAATTACAGGAGTCAGCAAAGCTCCTTCAAACCCCCAATTTAAATGGCCTTCACTCTACAATTTAAAGACACAAACACACATGGTTACATTTAAAAGATGAGATCCAACTATCTTTTGTCCCTAAGAAATTACCTGAATCGGTAAGACACAGGCTGAAAATGAGAGGATTCAAGAGAATTTATGAAGCAAATAGACGTAAAGAGGTATAACAGTTATAATCTGACAAAATCATTTCAAATCAAAGTGATCACAAGTGTAAAGATGGCCACTACATATCAACAAGGAGAAGAACCCATGAAGAAGATTATCAATTGAAGTACACATACGATGAATTTTAGGGCCCCCAATGTTATATAAACAAATAACAATGGACATTAAGAACAACTATAGTAGGCATTTTTAACACTTCACTCTTATACATACATTGGTTAGATAGACTAAAAATGAATAAAGTTCAGAATAAGTTTGCATCACAGGTTAAATTGATTAACAGATACTTATCTAACAGCCGAAGAATACACATGCTCTTGGCAGTCCATCCAACTTTCTCTAAAATAGGTGTCATTTCAGGCAAAATAAAGCAAATCTTACCAAGTACAAAACAATAGGAACAGTTCCTTATATCCCCATCAGATCATAGAAGAACAAAAGTACAGATTTATAGCATAAGAAATGAAAGAAAACGTAAAATGTAAACCTAAAATGTCAGAAAAGTGGATACAACATCCTGGAGTGACCAATGCCATTGAGGAAACTGGAAAAAAGCAAAAGAATGGAATGAAATGAAAATGAAGACATAGCTGACATGGCCTTTAGGATAAAACAAAGGCAAATATCTCTTAGAGGAGCATCCCTTACTGTGAGAGCTCACGTTAATGCACCAAGAAAAACAAGAAGCCAAACAGAAAAGGCAGTGAATAGAAAGAAATAATGGAGTTCAGTAGAGAATGAATAAACAGGAGATTGAAAGAACAACCCTATGTGTAATCAAAACAATGTATCTGTTCCCGATTATATAAATAATATAGATAAGTCATTAACCAAATGGGGATAAATAAGACCCCAATTAGTAAAACTGTAGCAAAAAGGGGATATTACAGCAGATGCCAATGAAATCCATAGAACCAGTACGAGAAACTATGAAGACTTTGCAGTGATTTACATGACTTTAAAACTGATCTGACTGGGTGACAGGGAGTGAAGAACCAAGAGACGCATGTACAGAAAAGCTGGGATTGGGTGAGATATACATTCTGATGGAGATTTATCAGCAGACTGGAACTCATTAGCCTTATCAGATACAGCAGGATGAGCAGCTGAGTTAGCTAATCTAGGCAGACAGGGACTCCCAATAGGGGAGCTTGCTCTGGTTTTTGTCACCCAGGGCAAGGAAGTTGTGGTTGAAGTTTTTTGCACACTATGTCAGTGTCTGTAATGGCACCAGGGGAAGGTCTTGCAAATTCCCTGAGCCTGGTCTAGGGAAGGCGTAGCCATTCCTATAAGTCTGAGGAATGAGACACTATGGTCTTTGACATGATCATGCTCATGTCATGAATGTTCCTTCCATAGGGGTACACTAGCTTCCCACAAAACTTGTACACCAAAAGAAAATCTAGAAAATCCCAACACTCCACCTGAGGATCTATTTATATAAGAAGAAATCCTAGCCTGCTGAAAGCTGCCTAGCTGTGAACAAAATGTCAATTGCCTCCTTTTTCTTATGTCACAAATATTTACTTACCACGATCTGAGAAAGTCCTTTTTTCTTTATGTCAAAAGTAAATGAAAGTAAATAGATACCAAAATCAAACCCACTGTTTTGTACGATTAGTACATAATAACAAAAAATAGTATATTTTATTATGAATGAGTTCTGTTTCAATCCAGAAACAAGAAAAATTAGCTATAGAGCAAGGAAGTGATCTGATAATACAGCAGGGGTTCAATTAATTTGACTCCCTTTTTCCAGTCTGTGTGATCATTCAAGCCTCCCACAGTCCTTTGCATGCAGTCTGATGCTTTCCGTATTGTTTCCTAGAGTATACAGCCTAGAAAGATGACCAATCATCTTGGCATATAGGCACTATTGTGCTAAATAAGACTGGGTTCTTTCTCTTGAATTGGCCAACACATTAGCACTTTATTAGGGTGTGATGAACTTTTGGTTTCAGTATCTCCAGTAAGAGAGAAAGACATTGTGTGTAGTGCTCAGTCCAGCCTTTTGGCATACCTACTAAAGTAGGCCAAGATCATTGGGAAGTGACTGTCGTGACCAAGAGAGTGGGCCTGTGTAGGGGGATTATGTTGTTCCATTGTAAATAATTGTCCCATCCACTGGTTTAATAAAAAGCGCTGATTGGCCAAAGGCACACAGGAAGTGTGGGTGGGGCTACCAGACTTAGAAAACTCTGGGAACAGGCAGAACAGAGCACAAATGCCACAGAGATTCCAGAGTTGCCAGGCAAGCCAGAAGATGCATAGGGCAACTATACTGCTCTGAGAAAAGGTACTGAGCCCCATGGCTGAACAAGATAAAAATTATGGGTTAGTTTAAGGGTAAAGAGTTGGCAAGTTATATGCCTGGGCTTTAGGCCCATCAGCATAAAATTAATGTAAGCATTTGTGTATCTCTCAGGGTCTGTGGGTCTGCAGGTCTAAACGTTGAGGCTAGGCCTGAAAGTCGGGGCCAGAAACCTCATACTACCTGCCCCTTATTGTGCCATATGACTGAACGTCAGTGGTTACCTGAGTGTATTATTTTAAATTTTTCTTTCCTATTTTAAGGTGATCATATTTTAAGTGATATTTTTAATGACTTACCAGGTAGTTCTAGATTCCCCAGAAAACATATCCTGAGAGAAAATTCAAATGACATGTCTGTATTAAGGTGTTCAGAAGCAGTTAAAATCAGGAGTGCCAGGAAAAGACATTGAGACTGGGAGAGGGAGAACAGGAAGGAGGATTTGCCAGTAAACAGGCCATGGCTGTGCCTGGGTGCTGGCAGCTCTGGCTGAGGATCAGCTATGAGAGGCTGAGTCACACTTGGTTTTTTGTTAATTTAGGATTCTTCTTTTATTCTTATTACATACTAACCACAGATTCCCCTCTTATCAATACTCCCTCTGACCAACTCCCCCTATCACCTACTCTGAAAAGATAAGGCCTGGTACACTCAGTTGATGCAGGTTCAGGTCCCTACCTCCTACATCCAGGCTGTACAAGGTGTCCCACCATAGGTAATAGGTTCCCAAAAAATCAGCTCATGTACCAGGGATAGATCCTGATCCCACTGCCAAGGACCCTTTAAACAGACCAAGCTGTACATGTCTCCTACATGCAGTCCCATTCAGGCTCCACAGATGTCTATCTATAGTTTGTAAGTTCCCACTAGCCTCGTTCAGTTGTCTCTGTAGATTCCCCATCATGATCTTGACACGCCCCGACCACGGCTGAAATAATCCCTTTTCCCTCTTTTTGACTGGACACCCAGAGCTTAGCAGGGAGTGCTAGGCTGTGAATCACTGCACCAGCTTTTATCAGTTAGTGGATGAAGGCTCTATGACAACAGTTAAAAACAATCAGTAATCCCCAATCTGGTTACTGGAGTAGGTCAGCTCAGGCACCCACTCCACTATTGTTAGTAGTCTAAGCTGGGGTCATCCTTATGGACTCATGGGAACTCCCTAGCACCAGGTTTCTCCCTAACCCCATAATGTCTCCCTCTATCAAGATTCATTGCTCTCTCACTCTGTCTGTGTTCCAGCTTGACCACCCTGTTTCCTTGTGTTCTCCCTCCCCATCACCTCCTCTCTCTTGTCCCACCCTCCCAGTTTACTCATGAAATCTCATCTATTTTCCTTTCCTAGGGTCCTCCTTGTTAGCTAGCTTCTCTGAATCTGTGGAGCCATGCTTCTTAAGAGGCAGTAAGAAGTGTGTAGACGCTACCCCTTTCTTTTTGTTGGCCAAAGGTCCATCCTATAACCTCTGACTTGCTGGAATTTCAAATTTTGTGTAGGGCCATTTGCAGTCGAATGCATTTTATCTAATTATCAGTTGAGGAGATGGACAAGATACATAATGAAGTGAAACTGAAAGATTCCTTCCATAAGGCTGATCAGAACTGTCACAGTAGTAGATGCTGAGGAAACAGATGGTTATTAATAAGAGACCAAGAATTCCAGAGAGAGGTGGAAGCAAAGGTGGGGCACAGATGACTAGTTATGTGTTTCTGCCAGTCTTAGAATATGTTGACTATACAAAAGGAGGAAGAGACAGTCTTTTTATGTCTTTGGTTTATTCACATCTTCTTTTGATCGTTTATTTTTTTTTAAAGCAATGATTACCAGCAGGACATATCATTAAGTTAGTGCATGCAAAGAAGAGGCATTGGCTAACCATAAATGTGTGTTATAGTGAAGGTACCATTTTGTAGATAATTCTAGTGCACACTAACAGGACATAGAATACAAAGCACTTGTGAATAGACTTTTCCAGAAAATAATTAGGGAGCTATATTTATCTCTGAATCTTCCAGGTAATGCAGTCACATCCACAGTTCTAAAAATAAAACTGCTGATTTTTATAAAAGCAAAGATATTTAAAGTTAATGCACAGAAACATGCCAGCTTGAGTATGAAAGTCTACATTTAGATATTTAATGACATAAATCTTGTTAAGAGAAAAGAAAAATATAGAAAGAAAAAAACCGAGTCAATAATGGGAAGTAGTTATATTATTAAGCACTCATCAGCACTCACAACCTGGACACCTGAGCCAATCACAAAAACTCGAAAAAGACTTAACTGTGGGTCTCCCTATTTGACTATAGTAGGGTCGTGTAAACCCTCTTCTTCAGTATTAGAAGCCCAAGTACATGGAAATGTTTTTAAAGATTATCTATCATTCACTACAGAAAAGCAGGCAACCTGTGGCCACAGATAAGTAGGCACCCCTTAGGTGTACTGTAGTGAATACACAGGGTAGGACGGGTGCCAGTGGGTGTACTCAAGTGATGTACAGGTGGAAAAGGCACCAGCGGGTGTACAGTGGTTACACAATCTGCGTGTGCACCAGTTCTTGTTTTTGAAAAATATTCAAGCAGTTTTCTAATGACCACCATGAAAAAAGAAGACCTTAACCTTAAAATATATACGGATAATTCTGGTGTGCTCCAGAAAGGCAGGCGATTTTCCATCACTGGAATAAGGAGCCAGGGTCTCTTAAATCTGGCTTAGATTGCAGTTTATAGATAAGATTTCTCTTAACATTTAATTATGAATGCATTTATGCGAGCAGGAAAGATGCAGCACTAACATGGTTGTGCAGGAGACACTCAGAGAGGCACAGCTTAAGGAGCCTGTTTTACGTAGTGGTATTAGATAAATAGATAATCAGGCCACCAAGCAAGGGGCTAGAAGATAGGTCAGGCGGGAAAACCCGGAGGTGGGAGTAGAGGCGGAGGGAGGCGGGGATCCCCACGCCGCCGTTGGTTCCTAGCTCAGTGACGGGCGGAGTGGAGCAGATCCCACTCAGGTTAGGCTAGAGGAGCAGCGCCATGTGCTCTGGGCTCCAGGCCCTGCTGCTGTTAATCTGGCTTTCCTGGACCCTGGGGATCCGAGGATCTGAGCTCAGCAGGTGAGGATGGGGCTTCTTCACAGCTCTGCACCACAGCTCCTGATCAGGGACCGCGCCTAAGCTCCGTGCAGCGCCCACTGGGTCTCTAGCAGAGCAGGGTGGGGTTGGAGGTATAGGGTGGGATACAGCTGAGGATGCGGAACATTTCCCAACGCTTCTGCTGCCCTTCCGTTGCTTCTCAGGGTCCCATTTCTGGTCCCACGGTAGGAAGCTCAGAGAAGCTTGTTCTGTGGCCCATCCCCCTCCTTGCCAGTCACCACACTGTCGTGGCCCTCGCCTGCAGTGACCAGCATGCATTTGCGGCCGTATGCCATCCCCTCCCCGCAAGTCCCGAGCGGCTTCTGCCTGTTCTGGAGAGGGTTCCCAGAGCACCGCCGCGACCGTGGGCACGTAGGGGGCTGGTGCTGTTCTTGGGCCGACTCCGCCTCCACCTCTGCTCGCCTTGCGCTCCCGCGCTAGGGCTCCGCCTTCCCAGGCCCGCTCCTCCCCCTGCTTTCCTCCTCCCCCTCCCCCTCCGCCTCCTCCGCTCCGGGCCAGCGCGGCGGCGGTGGTGGCAGCAGCAGCAGCAGCCCCGGCAGCGGGTCGCGACGGCGGCGGGGCGCCCCCTCCCCCGTGCCGGGGCACGGCGAAGGGATGTGGGGCTTTGCGGGAGGAAGGCTTTTCGGCATCTTCTCGGCCCCGGTGCTGGTGGCGGTGGTTTGCTGCGCGCAGAGGTAGGGTCGCTGGTGGGTTGATGGGAAGCGGGCCGGGCGCGGGCTGGCGCGTTGTGTGCGCGCCGGGCGCTGGCGAGTGAGCCGCTGCCTGACCCTGTTCTCTGTGCCCTGTTCCCCTCCTTCAGCGTAAACGACCCCGGTAACATGTCTTTTGTGAAGGAGACGGTCGACAAGCTGTTGAAAGGCTACGACATTCGTCTGAGACCAGACTTCGGGGGTAAGTGGGATGCGCGCGGCCGCTGCGGGAAGCGCGATCCACCGTGTTGGCGGTCTGGGTGGAGAGGGAGGTGGGGGCGGTCTCCGTGGAGCTGCAGCGGGGTGGAGTGGGTGGTCCTTTGTGAGCCCCCCATTCTCAGAGTCACCCGTACCCCCTGCTGGAGCCAGGATGATCACGGTGTGCTGCGCTTCCCGCAGGTCCCCCAGTCTGCGTGGGGATGAACATCGACATCGCCAGCATCGACATGGTTTCTGAAGTCAACATGGTGAGTGCCTGAGCTTCCCCAAGCTATCCCTGGCCCTAACTAGCCGCCAGGGCCCGTATATGTTTCCCGTTCTGGGCTGGAGGCCTGAGCCGGCCTGGGCTTCCTGGTCTGCAGGGGAAGCCGCCGAGCTCTCTTGCTCCAGGTTCTTGTCTGCCTTGCTCCCTGCACTCTCGTGGGCTCCAGGCCTGTCGCGGGGTCCTATACTGGGCCAGAGTCCTGGTCTTCATCTCTGCCTGACGCATACAGCATCTCAGGAGGGCTGTCACCTGGTCTCCAGGCTTATAGAGCGCTGTCTCCCCTCCCTTAGCAACAGGCACTGAGTACTGTGAAGGGAGACTGGGTGTGGGGGCGGCTTGCATCCCTAGGTGAAAGGTGCTTAGGATTTCCTTTGTTGTCATTTGGAAAGAGCTGTTGACCATGGGAGAGATCAAGTGGCCATATGTCTAGAGGCTTCTCTGGTAGGTTTCCCAGGTCCCAGCTGCTGTTCTGAGGCCCAGTTTCCTCCGCTGGGCGCTGTCCTAGGTGCTGATGGAGCCCTGCCTTGCGCTTTGGTGGAGGCATTCTTGCCAGAATTCTGAAAGGTTTGGCATTCCAGTGTCAGGGTTTTATGCCTATGCTGACATGATCCAATATTCTGACCTGTGGAAAGAGGAGGTCAGTATCCCCAGGTGAAGAGACGGTGCCCCCTCATTAATGCGCCAAGAAATACGAAGCTAAGTGATGTTGTGAATTTAAGAAACATGTTTGTTGATTTTTCTGTTTAGTGGTTCTGTAGAAATCCTAAGAATGGGTGTTTGGAAACAATACTTTTTGGAAGATATCACTTAGCAACTTTTCTTCTGAACATACAATGTTGAGAATATGAGTGGGTATGTTTTATTAATAACGTGGTGTACATTAGAGTCACACGAGAAAACTTGCTTTCAATTCATACATATGCTCTAGTGCCTCATTCCAAGCAGTTCTGAGAGAGCTGGGCTAAAGTGGAGTCTTAGGGTAGTCACACTCAGGAATAGTTTCAATTTGAAACAGGTGTTTTGTGGACAGTATTTTAGGAAACTTTACAGCAAACATGGAGATATAGTATGTACAAATGAATGAGAAAAAATTTCTGTAATCTGTGTAAGATAAGTTTAAATATTTCCTATTTAGGAGTATATAGAAAAATACTGTACCAAATTTATTTTTATAATTTTCAAAAAAATTAAGTTATGGCGAGGGACTGAACTTGTATGTTAAGAGCAGAGTGCACATGCAGCTCATGTTCACCAAGTGTGCACTTTGATCAACAGTACCAGACTTCAGTGCCATTGCAAAAGAAAGAGGAAGCACAATGGGGACTTTTGCTGTCTGTGTTGTTTTCTGCTCCTTTCCTACAGAGTGTAGCACTCAGGACATACAGGAACACAGGGGGAACATGACTCTAGTGCACACTGAACATTAACGTTATGCATATTGCACTTCTTTATATCTTTATACTTTTGTTCAAAAGCTATATTTTATCGCCTTATGATAACAAGTTAGTATATTCCAGAGCCACTGTCAAAAAAATTTCAGTTGAGAATTTAAAAATCTTGAGAAAACTAATTATGTGACTGTGTAGTGTGTCACTGTACCAACCATCATTGCATTGGACGTCAAATGGAAGCAGAGTGTGTTGAATGGTGCTTTAATAACTATACACAGCCTTAAAATGATAAGAAGGTTGGGAGGATGGTAATTTAGACTACAGATGACAGCTGATACACTTAATAATGTCATGTATTTGTCTTAGTTTATGGTCTATGAGTGGAGGTGTCTTAGTTTTCTCTAGACTTAGTGACAGATAAATTGAAGGTGTAGGTTTAAAGCGTGTACAAATAACTGTCTGTATCATAGCATACTATATTCTTTCATGCCTCCTCATTTTGCATTCTCATGGGAGTACTTTTTATAGCTTTGGACATATAACTTTACTTTGAACATAAATTACGGCTTAGTAGTATTGAAGACCAAAGGCCCTTGGACAGATTTGATTGACAGTCCTGTGAAGTGTCCTATTCCTCACAGAAGCAGATTAGCCAGTATTGTACTGCAGAATACACAGTACATAAAAGTTCTGATATAAGACATATTATTAAAAACTCATATATAAGGATGGTTATTATTTTTAAGGTTATCCTTGTCAAGAAACAACAAAGAATATGTGAATTTGAGGCTTTAGACACCACATAGTCATTTTTTGAAGAAATTCATTCAGTTAAGAGCTTGCTTGATCACTGCACAAAACCATTCGTAAATTACAAAGGAAGAAATAATTGCCAAACAACACATAGTCTAGCTTTGAGAGCATGTAATTATTGGAAGTAGCAATGGTTCTAACACAATCTAGGACATGGTAAGCCTCACTAGATGATCGGCATTCACAGTAGAGGGGAAAAGATAGAAGAAGGAAAAGTAGGTGGAGAGAGATGTTTTGGAAGTGGAAAGCTTCATGAAAGAATGTAGAATTAAATGGGACATGCGCAAGCATTCTGGCTGGTATTGACAGCAGAGAATGTTCCGGCTAGGGGGAAAATGGCAAAGATAAAAATGGCTACATGAGAGAGATCAGAGTTGTGCATATAACCAGGGTTGAGAAACTCAAAGCAAGAGACACACAAGTCGCTTAGCCTCTACTGTAGGATACCAGAGATTTCACAAGGAAGTTAGTGGGAGTTTGTAAACTGACAATATTTGAGATGTACTTTAAAGAGAATAATTTGAGAACAGTTTACATTCAGACAGAAAGCAAAATGATAAGGAGTAAGAATGGCAAATAAATGATTATTAAAAATCACATTATTGTAAAATTTTCTGGAGATCGTACCCACATATATGTGTGTGTGTGTGTGTGTGTGTGTGTGTGTGTGTGTGTGTGTGTGTATATACACACACATCTACATATAAAGACACACATATACACACAAATGCACATATACACACATGTATAATATATACAGTCATATGTACACATACATACATATACACACACAAGCATTTGTTTACAGTTCTGGTAATACGACTTAGGGCTGCGTGCCTGCTAGGCATGACAACTGTAACTATGAGCTGCCTTAGCAGTTTCATAGACATAGTTCTAAGAATATGCAGTGAAATAGAAAAGTTCACCATACTTTGAATTTTATTGTTTAGAGATACATGTATCCTATGTGGGAGAGATGAAAATATGGTTGTTTATAAGTTTGTGAGTTCTGGGGTCATTGCTGCACAGTGGCAATACTGTGTCTTTCTACTTCAGCAACAGTAAAGTGCTGTCTGTCCTGCTGGAGAATTTGGAGATGATGCTCCTGTGGAGCCTATAGATAAACAACTCATGTGTATGGATGTGTTTTCTAATCACTCTTTTTAATGTTTTGTAGAAGTAACTAGGAATAGATTTGAGTATAGCTTGGAGTATGGATACTGGAGATATTCTATTTTTAGTCTTCAAGTCTTTTTTCCCTTGATCTTTTTATCTGATCCCTGCAGTGATCAGTCAGTATCATTGTCTTTGATGTAACTTGTCTTGTTTCTTTTATCACCTGCTGTAAAATTTCAAATATTCCGAAAATTATACACGGCAATGTAATTATTGAGATTTGGTATATAGATTTCTGAGAGACTGTATGTGGGAGAATATTATATGCATAGCATTATTATATTTGTGTTGTGACTTTGGTGTTTAACAGTGGTCTTTGTGTAAGAATCATGTTGATGAGATGGATGGGACAGATGAATAAATAAAGGAAGTGCAAGAGACGGCTGAAAAATAAAACAAATACTTTGAGTATTTTAAATGAGGTGTTTATTTGTTAAAATGAGTATTAGTTTGTTAGTTCACAGCGTAGGCTGCACATCTTACTTTTTCAGTATAAAATACTGGGGACATAAGGTTAGATATGAGTTCTAGCAGTTTTAAAACTATTTCTACAATTTAACTTAGACTTAATTATTCCATCAAAAGTAACTCAATTTTAAAGGAAATGTAGCTGAAAATTATTTTTTTTCTGGGTTCATGCACATGTGAACCATCATTCTGGTATCTTGTTCTTGTTGCTTCAGGTGTTAGCTGACAAGGCTTGGAGAGCGCTGTCAGGCAGCATCTGTGAGCACAGCCTTAGCTGGGCTTCCATTGCTGTGGTGAACACAGTTACCAAAATCAGCATAAGGAGAAAAGGGTTCTTCCATCTTCCAGGTCATAGTTCACACTTTGTTCCTGAAGGAAGTGAGGTCAGAAACTCAAGACAGGAGCTGATGCAGTAGCCACAGGACACTGATTACTGGCTTGATCTCCCTGGCTTACTCAGACTTCTTTCTTTTAGATCTGGAACTACAGGCATAGAAGCAACCCCCCTGCCCCACCCCCACACATAGTGAGCTGGATCCTCCCTTAACAACCATTAATCAAGAAAGTGCATCAGAGACTTGTATACAAGCTCATCTCATGGAGGCATTTTCTCGATTAAGATTTGTTGTTCCTAGTTGACCATAGCTTTTGTCAAGTTGAAAAAAAAAAACCCAAAAAACAACACACAAAAAAAAACCTAATAAGCATGGACACTGTTCCCATGGTTCTAGTGCTCTTGTGTTAACATGTCATGTATTGCATTTTCTCCTTATAAGTCCACTTGTGTGTGTATTAAAAGCATCATAGTGCTGACGAACACAGTTTGAGCATATTTCAAGAGGCCTTCAGAGCTGTTTTAACTATTATAGACACATTCTTATTCTTGTATAAAGCAGCACAAAACAGCAGCACTTCAGTGCTGTAAAAGATTAGCCAGCCCAAGGTAATTATGCAAAACAGCATAAGGGTGTATACTAATTTCACACATAATGCTCACACATGTCCACATACAACCATATACAAGTGTTCACACATTATGTTCACATATGCTTATGCTCATACGTACATTCACACATAACTTATACTATTAATTCATTTTTCTTGTTTTTTTTCTTGTTTTTGTTTTTTTCTTTTTTTCCCAAATGAGAGAGGAAGGAGCAGATATTCTGATTAGAGTAATCTAGGACCAAGGGTTTGGGCAATTGACCTGCCTTCTAACTTCAGAGTTGCTTTGCTGTTGATGACAGCAGACTGAGCAACCTAGTCCAAACATGCATCTGCTGGTTTGCAAGCAGGAAGCTAAATCCCAGAATCCTTTATGATACTTAGAAAGAATCTAGATCTAGTAGCTATGTTTCCACTTCTAAATTTGTGAACTCTGGTCTCAGATGTCCCCACGCTTAAGTACACAGATGGATGCCAACACTCTATTACAGAGGGCTCTGCAAAGAAAACTAGCCAAGACCTGTACAGTCCATATCAGAAATGTGTCTGCTCCCTGCTCCTCCAGTACTGGTATAAGCCACATTCAGGGCTCTGTAAGAATTGCTTCTAGCAGTTCAAAGGTAGGGAATGTGCTAATGCTTTCAGTGCAGAGGAGAGCTGGGGGATGACTCAGCCAGGAAAAGTGTTTTGCTGACCCAGTTGGGGGTTGGAAAACTGCTTACCAGGAAGGCCCTCAGGAAGATCCACAGAGTGTGTCTGTGTCAGTGTTTGATTTCAGGTTCCTATGCATAAAAGGATGGGCGTTCATTGAGGACATTACTTTTCACTGCCAGCTTGTTTCATGTCTAAGTCATGAGCATACATCAATGCCAGGCACGTATAAGAAAGCATAAATGAACTTAGAAAATAGATTACAGCAGTCCTTTACATAACACACTTTATGAAGAGAGGCTTGTGTTTAATATTAGAATGAATGGTATAGGGAGCCCTAGGCAAATGCTTTTTGTCTTTCCCCCAGGGAGGTTGTAAAGCTTATGTTGTCAGATTTTTTTTTTTTTTTTTTTTTTTTAAATGTATCTCACCCTCATTTTCCTGTTGTGAATGGTTTCCTTCATGAGCCTGCTCAGGGAGTTTATGGTACCTTGCATGTAAATATTTAGTTTTAATCGATGAAGATTTAAAGAACAATTATATCTGGCATGAAATTCCCTGAAATTCAGTTTGTTGACAATCATGACCAGCTTCTGTTTTCAGCTTCCAAAAGCAAACCCTCCACTCATGTTTCTGTGGATGACCGGAAATGAAAGCAGTTGAAAAAGTGGCTGCTTGCTGTCCTTGTCAAATCTTGTGATTGTTTAAATGAAGAATGATTCTCTCATGGACATTAAGAGAGAGGGTACTTCTTTCAAATAAATGCACACAGAAACTAAAGAAACACAGGTTTCAAGGGGTGAGTACATGACTGTGGGAAAGAAAGGCTTTAGTCAGACTGTAGACTTTATAATTTTGGATGTTAAGAGATTTGATCTAGTACTTAATTTACCACAACCTCGTATCTGTGACAGCATAGGCTATAGAGTCTCTTTTTTGTCACATGGATTTGTAATGTGCACTGAGCACTGTATTTTGAAGGGTAAATGAAGTACATGGGACAGTTGAAATATTTGAAGTGTAAAAGTGTTACATCTCTGTGGAGGTTTATCTTTCTATCTTTTTATCTCTTGTTTACGTTCTTCAAATATTACATCATATTGATTCTCAGATGTGGCAATCAGCTTGACAAAGTTTGAAAGGTAGAGATGAGGAAGTGTGCTCAGCACTCACCAGCACAAATGTGTTCTGCAGCAAGGCTGGGTCCAAGTTCTGCTTTGATGGCTTTTCCAGCTCTCCAGGGGTTGATAGATGCATCATCCTAAACTAGGTTCTTTCCTTCTACTTTTTAAAGAAATCACATTCTTTCTTTCTGAGATCACAGTTTTAAGCTTTATTCGGTTGTTTGAGTTTGTCGGTCTGCCCATTGATTCTGTTAGACTATTCTCTGGGAGGCTGTACTGTGTCTGGGAGTTGTGCTTGCCTGTTGCCTGACACTTAAGAGGTGCCCATTAACATATATGCTAGAAAAATGATATGTGATATGAATGAAATCAAACACATGAATGTACATACAAGTGTATGAGTAGTTATGAACATTTCCAAGAAGATATTTTTATAGCTTGAAACTTAGGATTATGTGAAGAATCTTCCAGACAAATATGCATGCAGTTTTTTTTTTTTTTTTTTTTTTTACTTCAGGAGACATAATTCAGTCAGAATGTGTATAACTGTACTCATTATAAAACCATACGCTGCAAACAAAATCTTCTGTAGTTGCTCCATGCTGATTTCAGAGTAGAAGAAGAATAAAAGCTTATACTCATCCCACAGAATCCAGCCTAGGTCAGGGTTGGCACGGGCAATTCTAAACCAATCATTGTGTTTTGACACATAATTTTTGTCTCTACTTGGAAAACACATGAGCCTTTCTATGCAGTCGAGGAGTTGCGATTGTGTTTTTTAGAGATTCCTTGGGGTATGCTCCCCTCCTCACCTCCTCACCCAGCAGTGCTATTCCGAGATGCGGTAGTTTCAGTTGCTTGATGATTTTTTTAGGGCAAGATACTTTAGGACCATTTATGTCAGCTGTTAAGAAAATTATCTATCTGCAAAATTTAGAAGAAAGGACAAAAACAGGTCCTATCTTTTGGTGATTTTGCTGTGCCGTCTATTCAAACCAGAGTCTAGTTTTGCTTCCTGGGGTTGGGGTGTAGATTTGTCTTATTCATATATTTATAGAAGACTGCATCATGATGTAGACTACATCAGTAAGTGTATCTCTGCATTTTCCCACAAGGCTTAAGCATCATGGAACAGTATTCAAAAGAATCAAAACGTCAGCATGAGTGGTTCTCACATTCAGGTGAATAAAAATAAAATTAAGATGTGAAGAAAACTGCAATCATTTAAAAATACCTAACTTGTGCTCCTTTGTTTTGAAAAAGGTTATAGATTCCATTGTCATATGTTTTACCCACATTTACTTTTTACTCAAAAATTGAATTTTAAAAGAAAATGTGATGATGAGAGGGTTAACAAATACTTAAATTAACAAATATTTTCTACATAATTATCAAATATATATTTTATATATATATAAAATATTTTTAATAAGGCATATATACATATACAGTATTATATATAAACAGATCATAGTCATTCTTCCTGTAAATACAAAATAAATATTTTTCCTGCTGTGCATCAGGGAGTATGCATTTTGCAAAGATTTTACATAAAAGAAATTCATTTGTTGTACACAATGGTTATGACTAATATTTTATTTTCTGCACCCAAAAACTAAGTATTTGTCTTCCTGGGCCAATTTTAAAAACCAAACCCAACAGAATTTTGCTTCACAGTACCAGAGTTTCATGATGAAGCGGCGGTTGTTAAGCCTAAGCCTCTGTATTTTTCCTGAGAGTGCTGGTCTCAGTGCACATTGTCATTGCTTTTGTGGAGGTACTGGGGATAAAACACCGGCCACATTACGTGGAAGGCAAGTACTCTATTCTGAGCTTCAATCCTATCCCGACAGAGTAGTTTTGAGAAGAAAATCTGTATCATTGTTACTGTTGGCTTGGCCTGTTTTCTGGAAAGCACAGAGTCCTGGGATGAACAGGGGACAGGGAAACTCTACTGCTGCATCCCATAGAAACATCTCCATCTAGCTTTGAACATGTTACATTTCATATACAGATATTCTGACATTTATTATTTTTTTTTTCAGTGAGATCTTGTAGTACACATTCTTGTTTGTCTGCATTCCCAAAATGCAGGTATTTGGAAGCTTAGTATCTAATGCAACAGTGTTGAAATGTGATCACATTTTAGAAGTGATCAATAGTAATGCCATTGTACTGGTATGAGTTCCTGATAAAAGGGTGAACTTGACCCTTTCTGCCCTCTGTGGAATGACACAGCAGAAGGCCTTGCAGGTGATTTCACCTTAGACCACCTAGCCTCCTGCTACTGGAGCAAACAACCATATTTTCTTTATAACTTAACCAGGCTCAGTTCTGTCATGGACTAAGACTCCATAATAAAACTATAATTCATGTTATCCTTGCATAAAATAAGATTTTATCTAGATAAAATCTAGCAATATTCAGGAGATCTGGGAAAGAGAATTTTTTTTAAGAGAACTGCTTTCACAGGTGGCCAATTTTATGTAGTTTGTTGTGTCTACACGTTCAGGAACAGTGGCATCAGCTCAGAGCACAGATGTAGTTCTAGACTCTTTCACAAACCATAGTACTGATATAGGAGGCAAGTATCGCTTGTTTTAGCTAGAGAGTCCCTTGGGGATAATGTGTATGGCTTAGGAGTTACCAAGTCCGAGTGTGAGTGGGTGAGTAAATCAAAGCAAATCCAGAAACGTAGTGAGTCAAACATTTTAACTAGGATGATTTTTAGTTTGCTACACTTAGAGACATAGAAAACTGGCTTAAAACAGATTGGCAAGCTCGTGGAGTGGGCTTACTGGGTGGAAGCATATTCTCTGTAAACCTGAGGACCTCAGTGAGTTCTTAGTACTGAAGTAAACAGAGGGACATAGCTTCACATATCTGTAACCCACTGCACATGCCTGTAACCTGATAGTGAGTGGTGGAAATAGGTGGATCCTGAGAACTCCCTGGCAGCCAATGTAGTTGAAACAGCAAGCATTCAGGTCACTGTAAGGCCCTGTCATAGGGCAACAAGGCCAGTAACGAAAGATAGCCACCTAATAATATCTGTCTGGCATCTGCCTGTGCATACATATGCTCTTGTAGTCATACTCACATGTAAGCACCATATCACATACCACACACGAGAGAGAGAGAGAGAGAGAGAGAGAGAGAGAGAGAGAGAGAGAGAGAGAGAGAGAGAGAGAGAGAGAGAGAGAGAGAGAGAAACTTTGTGACTGGGGGACTGGCTCCATCAGTAAGGTATTGACTATGCAAGCCCAGGGCTGAATTTGCACCCATAGCATTTCTGAAAAAGCCAGATGTGATTGTGCACATCTGTAACTCTAGAGTTTATGGGGCAGGTAGGGATAAAGGAGGGGAATGGACACAGGAAGATCGGTGTCCTTTGATCCTTGGCTCAGTGGACAGTGAGTATTAGCTAACTGATGAGCTCAAGTTCAACACTAGGATCTGTCTCAGAGGCTAAATTGAGAGAATTAGAGAAAATTGCTTTATGTCAACCTCTGATTCCACACACACAACACACACACTCACTCACTTTCTCAGGGTTCTTGTTTGGAAAGACAGTGCTCACCTCCTTATCTCTATCTATCTATCTATCTATCTATCTATCTATCTATCTATCTATCTATCTATCTATCTATACACATCTTTCTGTCCCTCTGTTACCAATTTATCTACCCATCTTTCTGTCTACCTATTATTTATCCAGCAGCCATCTATCTTACTATGTTATCAATCTATCTAGCATCCATGTATCTGTCTATCTGTTATCTATTAAGCATCTAGCTATGGTTCTATTTTTCTCCTATGGCTTGCCTTAGTTACAGTTACATCATATTGCATAAAAGGTGATTTTATTATTGATAACTGACTGTCCACACTTGAGAATTTAGCTTGTAAACTGAAAATTTAATTGCTTAGACAATTTTTTCCACACCCCAGGGTATTTAGCCTATAGAGATCACTGGAGGCTTAACTTTCAAAAGTATCTGTATTGTGAAAAAAGTTAGCTTTCAGAATATTTAGACCATGGAGAGTGGTTTGGTAGAGCACAGGTAAATCCTTCCTTTATGGTCCTTTATTACCTTGCTTGTTGTTGTGGGCAAACCCCTGAGACCGAGCTTATAGAGAGAATGGTTTAGTTTGCCTTAGTTCAGATCTAGCCAGTTGTGGTAGGGAAAGCTTAGAGGCAGGGCTGTGAGCTGTGTTGCCTTGGCAACCAAGAAGCAGCAATCTGGCTTTGCTGCAAATCTTCAAGTGGGTTATGGATGTGTCTTCTGTAACCAAAACATCTTTTTGGGTGATTTGTCTAAGATAGCTAAGTTTGAGAATATCAAATTGTCCATATTCAGGTTTAAACATATGTTTAGCTATTTTTTTTAATATTTTGTGGCTTTTTAATAATTTCACAAATATAAACTAAAGAGAAGAGGAACAGGCTTGGCCATTGTCAAAGGTACTATTGTATTAATCAAACGCAGAATAGTGACACTGCATTTAAAGAATACAGTTGAGAGACAGGGGACAGAGGTAGGGTGGATGAGCTAATGGGTCCACAGCTGCAACCTTAGACCTGAAAGATGGAACTTCTACATCGAGTCATCTGTAAAGATAAGGTTACATTGTACCCTGTTCTAGTCTCATGCCTGGTCTCAATATGTAAGAATTTTATATACATAAAAGTCAACTTTGTAAATTTTAATGAGTAAGGATGAATATGTTGGCTTCCCTGCACTATATGCAAAGTGATAAGTAAAGTTGTTGACTTTTATAAGTCATTTAATTCTGTAAGAGGAGAAATTGGAATGTGCAGATGCTTATGTAACTCAGAGTCTACCTATTTAAGATTATGTAAATCAATGCATGGTGTGGCTCACATTTGGAGGTTGTTATTAAATTCCACCGAAATCACAACAAATTAAATATTACAAAGTGTTGAGCTTTTCTCTTTTTTCCTATCATATGTGAAGCTCTTCTAATAATGTATGGTGGTGTCTGTTGTGAAAGTTTGCAGTTTCTCCATGTGAAATCACAATGCTGTTCTGTAGTGGTGGCCCCTGTGTGTGCTGCCAAAGCTTTCCTTCAGTTGGCCCATCTCTCTTATTCTCTGGCTGCCCTTGCAACATTCAGACATTCAAAGAAGCAGACACCCTTTTCTAAGTTTAGTAGAAATAGCAGATAGAGAATTAGCAGGACTCTGAAAGTCTGGGTAGGTGCAGATCACACACAGACATTGCCTGGTTTAGTGGGATAAAGGGGGAGAGGCCAGTTAAGGTGGCAGATGTCCTGCATGGCTTGTCCAGTACGGACCTGGATGACAGTTATCTATTTTTAAGAGATAAGCAATGACAATCTTACCTGTTAGTTTTCTTTATTTTCAAGTTGAATAATTCAAGAGGATTTCCTTCGGTGTTATTTTCTTTTGCTCTTCTTGGTTTCAAAACACCTGAGAAAGGTTATTTTCTCTTCATATCTCCAAAAGAGAACATATGAAATTCTCCAAGCAGAAGCTGACAGATAACAAGCATCTATTAACCACCAATGTCTTATTTCCTGTCATTTACCAACCTTTGTTGCAATCCAAACTTCATTATGAAATAGTGTACAAATAGAAGGCTGGGAGTGACACCCTATAATGATAATGACACTGGTCACTTAACCAGTGGAGAGCTTTGCAGTCAGTCTCACATGTTAGTGGATTGTTTTATGTGTGAATTATTGCAATAGTGGAAGTGTTTCTAGGGCATAACATATTTATGGAGATTTTCTTGAGTTGCTATTATCATTATGACCAAAATTCAAACCAATAATGAACACAATAATATCTTGAAATAGTAAACATGGTAATAGAAAGAATTCCATAATTCCAAAAAGAAAGCCGTTTGGGACAGTGGAGAAGGAGAGGGTGAGGGACTGGTTTTATAAATATGTGGCAAAGACAGTACTGTTGGTGCCTCAGATGGAAACATTATCAGGCTAACAAAACTGGACTTTTTGCAAAGATTGAAAAATTTCAAGCTTACCAAAGGACCTTGAGTTCTGGAGGTTACCACCAGAGCTAGCTAGAAGGAGGCAAAGGAGTTGAGTTTTTCTGTTTTAACTTTTGAAGTAGCTAATGTCACTTAGTGATGAGGTCTTGTATGACTGGATTTTAGTTCAGTTGTGTATCTGCCATGTGTCCTCTTGTACTGACTGCTTTTCTCCTTCATTCCAAAATACTTGAGGTTTAGAAGACAATTTGACTCATACATAGTGCACTGAGTTATCAATGCAGACAAAGCTAGCATTTAATTGTCAATGTTTTGTAGGCCATGACCAGTTAAGTGCTCCTGTATAAGCTTTGCCCATATCACTTCAGAAGAACAATACTGCTGAGGCCTCGTGGCCCAAAATAGTTCCCAAAGAAACTCACAGAGAATGTACTCACATGAGCACAGGAGTGAGCATACCATTGGTAACTTAAGACTCTGAGGAGTCAATTCATGACAGATGAAGGTCAGGGTTACAATGATTCAAAGTGTCCAGTGTGGAAGAAGATGACAGTGCTGAGCTGGGTGAGTTGAGTGATGTATAGTCAGTCATTGCTAATAGCATTTCTGCAAAGCAACTTGGAAAAAATAAATAAGGCAACAAACTATGCAGCTTTTAAACAACAAACATTTATTCTCACAGATATAAAGCCTGGAAACATGAGATTAAGGTGCTGACAGAGAAATTGTCTGGTGATGGCATTCTTCATAATATAGACTCATAAATATAGACTGCTTTGCTCTCACACGGCAGAGGGACCAGAGCCCCTGGGACATGTCATCAAAACACACTCAAAAAGATATAACAAGAGTACAAGTGTTATCTGGACACTCTTAAGGCTGACCTAGGCCAGCCTGTACTATCTAGCTAAAACATTTCTAAAAGAAAGTACAACCATGAGGAATTCTATCATGACCTAAAAACCTCACTGCCCAGTACGGCTATCTGGAAAGCCTGGTATCTACCTACAGACTCAGGGAGAGAGGATATGGCATTTACTTCCAGAAGACTGGAAGAACAAAGACATGGCTTAAGGAGTTACAGATGAAATAAACATTGAAAAAGAGCAAAAATCATTGAGATAGGACTTTTGTTTGTTTCATTACTTAGAATATTGGGCCATCTTGCCAGACTTAATTAGAAAATAGAGTTACAGTTGTCTCTTAGTATCCATGAGGGATTCCTTCAAGGAACCCTGCAGCTTCTGGAATCTTAGAATGCTCAAGCCCTTCATACAGAGTGCTGTATTACAAGCACATGGCCTGTGAATATCTTGCTATATACTTAAGCAATGCCCGTTTTGCTGTATTTATTTTCAGTGTGTTCCAGGATGGCCTATCCTGGAACCCCAAGCCTCTTTAGTTCAGGAAAAACATGCCTATATTTTTTATAGCACTTAACACATTGCAGATGACGTGTACATGGTTGTTACTCTGTTTTGTTCAGGAGATACAGAAAGAAAAATTTATATATGAGGGTTTCTGTCCATGATTGGTGAAAATGACAGATACAAACTCCATGGTTCCAGAGAATGGACTAGTTTGTACTGTGGGAAATAATTAAATTCTGCTGATTTTTCTTCTTCCTGATTTTATCTTTGACAAAAATGGAACCATGAACCATTGTGTTGCACTGGTCTGATCCTCTGGGCAGCTGATCTCTAAGAGACTGACAGCCACCAAGGAGCCTGTGCTGTAGGGATTGGTGACATGCCTGGTGCATGTTAGTCAGTGGAAAGCAGGAAGGAGACTGGGTAGGTCAAAGGACAATTATAGCTTTTCTTTTATCTGGGATGGAGTACACACAGAGGTACATGCAACAGAACGTTACAATGAATTCCGTGTTAGGTTTTTGTTGTTTTGTTTTTCCTGTTTTAGAGGCAGAGTCCTGCTATGATAGCTCAAATTGGTCTCAAACTCTTGCTCAGTCTCCTGAGGTCTGGGATAATTGCAGTTACCTCCACCTCTGTGTCAGATACAGGAACCCTCCCTGCTGTAAGGTGTTCTGTGCTCTCAAAAAGGAGTCACATGTTTCAAGTAGAGAAAATGCCTATCCACCAGGAATTTGAGTACTTACTATGCCTGTACTACTTTTTCAAAATTATTTTTATTATTTCCCCAAACTAAAAGAGCTTTGTCCGACAAAGAAAACATTTTGAAGATAGAGAAAAATATAATTGTATGCATTACATTTTTATGCACATATAACAGAGACATATCACTGCTAACCATACACATCCAGATTATCATCATTCATACTTTCAGTGCTATAGATAATATGAGACTACTAAATATTTTTTGAATAATTTAAGAGCTATATATCGTTCTTTCTCATATCTAAATAATGTTCTACTTATTTATGAAATTTTCAGTTATATTTGTTTATTTATTGGCATAGGTGTTTTTGTTTATTGGATTTTGTTTTTGGTGTGCACATGGGGGTCAGAGGATAGTGGGAGTTGGTTCCTCCTTTTACTGTGAGTCCCGGGTACAGAACTCAGGTCATCAGGCTTGGCAGCAATTACCTCTACCCAGTGATCCATCTCAGTGGCTCATGTATAAAATACTATCTTGAGTAGTCTTCTATTGCTGGATATGTAGGTTAGGTGAATATACTTTTTGTGTGAATTGTAGTATAGTGAATTATTTTCTTCAAATGGATTTTATCTTATAAAATTATTGAATCAAATTTGTTTTTGAGATTTTTTGATATATGTAACCAAAAACCTTTTAAGAAAAGAGCTCCCCATTTTGGCTTCTGATGAATTGCCTAAGAATATTTCATAAATATAGAATAAAATTCTGTTTGTGAATGCAAAGATAATAATAGTCTGCAAAAATTACATGATATAAAGCCCAAACTAAACTTAATCTGCAAACTATTCTTAATTTTACCATTATTTAAATTCAAATTCAGTCTCACTAGTGGTAATAAAGTACATGTAACTTAATGTTATATTTAAATTAATTTGATCAGAATTTGATGTTTGGTATTCTGAGAAATGAAAGCAATAGAGAGCACAGCTTTAAACTCATCACTTGGAATGAATTAGAATCATTCCAATAATAATAATAACAATGAATTTTGCACAAGAAAATAGCAATTTTCTTAGAAATCATGCTTTCTAAATTGGGGTTCTGGAACCTCAACTGACCATTTTATTTAGAGGGCTGGATTCCACCAGGACATCAGCATCTCACTTCAGTTGCAGGCTTAATCTCAGAAACTGAGCTGAGCTGGTGGAGAAGATGCAGCCAAACTGAGGACTGAGTTGTCATAGTACCAGAGAAGATTCTTTGCACATTGGAAGAAAGGCTTGGTGGCTGTCAGCGCCTTGCTCTCTGTCAGGATCACAGTGATGTGACTTGAAGTCAACCTCACTCAGCCGATTATTTAGAGAAGTATTCAATAGCCTATTAGTGTACTTTTCCTACAAAACAACACTTTAAGAGACACATTTCCATGTAGTTAATGAGAAAATAAAAAGTCAGACATCCTTTAATATGATCCAAAGTTTGGTCTACTGATGCAGAAAAAAAATTGCTAAGTGGCTGTTAACATTTAATTGGAAAGAGAATTTGGAGGGAGTTGGGCTTAACTATTTCTCCTTCCAATCTAGATATCAGTCTTTTACCTTCCCCAGGAATATGAGCACCTTATCCTCTGTGTGTGTGTTTGTGCGTATCGGGTAGGCACCCCAAGTTCTCACATTTGACCTAAGGTTCTCTCTGTCTTTTTTTTTTTTGTTTTCCTAGAAGACCTTTTGTTCTTAACTCTTTCTCTGTTTTGTATCCTCACTGTTCCCTCTGCTCTGCCTGAAATACTAGCTTGAGAGTTGGGCATAGAGTACATGCCTATAATCCTGGCCCTTCACAGCTGAGGTAGGAGGATTGTGAATTTAACGGCAGCTTGGGTGCAGAATGAGATCCTGTATAAAAATAAAAAGAAAGAAAAAACGGAAGGAAGAAATAAAGCAAGCAGGAGGGAAGAAGCAAAGAAAAGGATGGAAAAGGGGAAGAAGGAAAGATAATTTTAGTCCAACTTGTCGATAAGCCTGGGCCCTGCCTCCAGCTGTAGACAGAAACTACCTCAAGGTTCTGCTGCTCTTAGAATCATGGACATGTACAGCTTTGAATAGAGCAACCTTCATAAAATGCTTGGAATGACTAACCTACATGCCAGAGAAAAGTGTTTCTCAGTACAAGCATCCCCCAGGAAACAGTTCTTTACTTTATCTTCATTCTCTTCAGCACCCAGAACATCCTTTGTGTTTAAAGCATCCTTTGCCTCTTCTCCTTCCTGAGATTTGAATGAAACTTTCTTTCTTCCAAAGATTGAGAGCATTACCAGCTTACTTCTCTGCCCTCCTCCCTGTTTCTTGCCTAGCCTCAGGTATTTCTCAAAGATTCACCCCTTCTTTATCTCCACAAAGAATTCCTCCCTCTGACTGTGATTTTGGCCTTTTTCTACCACACTCATTGTCTGCTTTTCAGCATGTCACTTGGGGGTGACAAATGTCTTTACAAAAGAGGTATACCAAGTCCTCTGTTCTCACAGGGCCACCAGCTGAATTTGTTTTATAGGTCTCCTTCCTTGACCACAGATTTCTGGGTGCTGTTCTGAGTCAGTATCAACTTGTGACCTGATCTGTGCTGTTGTTGCTTAGCCTGTCAAGATGGCTCCTACCTTGTCATTTAGTCCCTAGAAAAGGAAATTTTCTCTTTCCTCTTTTCACTAGTAATACTATTCAGACTTGCCTAATAATTTTAATAATACATCGAAACACTTCTTCCCCCCCTCGAGTGCAAGCATCTGTAGTCTACTGAGCTCTGTTTATGCGTAATCAGTGTTACCACTTTATTCTTCATGCTCTTTCCAAGATATGAACTCACTAAAGTCTGACTGCATGAGACATAAGTGACTGCAGTCTTAGTGATGAGTTCCAGGAATCTGGGAGAATGACCAGCTCAGCCATCCTGGAAGGGTACACATGTCCTGGGCAGTAGACATCTGATCAGCCCTTGATGCTTGTAGAAGATACCAAATAGCAGATGGCAGGGCAGAGGCCTGAAGGTTCTCATCAGGCATGGAGCCCCTACATTTTGATTAATTCAAATTTGAGCTTTTTTTTCAGAGAAAATTCTAGAGCATGGAAGAATAGACACTATAAACAGAAGTTTGGCCAAATGTGATTGAAGAGATAGCCAGAGGCAAAATCCAAAAACCGAACCAAATGAAACAAAATAGACCCTCTGTCTAAGCCAGCAAACAGTGTCACCAAATCATCAGGGTGAACATGACACAGATATTAATCCAAGGGGGCAGCATTTCACTTATAAAGGATGAATGTTCTGGAAATCTCCCAAATAGGTTTTCCAACTAGAGATCATGCATGATTCTGCATGGTGACTAGACTAATTTAAAAGGTTCTTATAGAACAAAGCTGATAATGAGATAACAGGTGTGCTTATTAGTGTGATTTAATTATGTCTCTGAGTGTGTGTATTTATGCCATGTTGTACAGAACAAATATATTTGATCTTTTCATACAGAAGCAATATATCCATGAACTCTAACAAATATGGAGTGGAATAAAAGAAATCAATAACATAGTCATATAAAAGCAAAAATATAAAAAATGCACTGCACTGTAATAATTCCTTATCATTTACATTAATTACTCAACTTAAATAAGTTATCTAGAAGTGACATAAGTACTCAGGAGGGCATAAATAGGTTGTGTGTATTATACTATTATATAGAAGGGAACTGAGCATGTGTAGATCTTTTTAGGAACGTTCTAGAACCAGTAGATACCAGGGAATTACTTTATATGCAGTTTTCATTTGTCAATTAAAACTGTATTTGCCATAAAAGGCTCATAGATAAGAGGAAAGATGACAGGTGAAGGGGCTGAAGTAAGACCTGGTAAGAAGGTGGCTGTGGGCCACTCTTCCTCTTCCCAGTGCTATCACCCAGGTAAAGACAGGGTTTGAATGAACCCAGGAGAAATCATTGCTGGTCTGCCTGGTAAGCAATATTGAGTTGTTGAACTGACAACATGTTTTTCAAATAGCGCTTTTAAGAAGTGTAGAACAGCTGGGCATGGTGGCTTTAATTCCAGTATTTGGGAGACAGAGGCAGGCAAATCTCCGTGAATTCAGGGCCAGCCTAGTCTACATGGTAAGTTCCAGGATTGCCAAGGCTATACAACAAGACTTTGTCTTAAAAATCAGAAATACAAACATAACAACAAAAAACTATATAATAGTTTACTTTTTGGGAGGAATCAGGGTTTTTACCTAATGCCTAAACTTTACCTAAATGCCTACATTTAATATTTATCCTTTGCTTCTTGCCAGACACCTATTAACAATTGTGTAGAGTACCTGGAAATTAGAGATGTGACTCGGCCTTCTAAGCTTATAGGATCTAAGTGCCTAACTTTTATTCCTAAAAACAAACTGTCTTAACTACTTTAATATTGCTATTAAGAGATACCATGACGAAGGCAACTTATAAAATAAAACATTTAATTGGAGGCTTACTTGCAGTTTCAGAAGGTGGACCCATGACCATCATGGAAGGGAGTATGGCAGAAAACAGGCAGGCACCATACTGGGGTAGAAGCTGAGGGCCTACATTTTATCCACAAATAGCAAGTAGAGAGAAAGAGACTGGGCCTGGCCTGGGCCTCACTAGGGACACACCTCCTTCAATGCCAGCCCTCTTAATCCTTCCCAGAAACAATTCTCCCAGCTAGGGACTAAACATTCAAATCTATGAGCCAGTGGGGGCATTCTGATTGAAGTTACCATACCAACCAACCCAAAATTAGCAGGAAAAGAACTTAACTTGGCTCTAGGAGACCTAGAGAAGAGGGAGCAGGCCTGTGCTCAGGACCTACCCAAGTTCAACTGGTAGAATCCTACAACACAGTGGCACAGGTTCTCAAGAAAAGTTACAGGTTTATCATTAGCTTTTCCTCAAGGTGTTTTGAAAATATTGGAGTGTGAATAAAATTAGGAGCCACATATCCACCTACACATGAAGAGGGAAAAATGGATAGCAAGAATCTAGGTCTCAGGTACCCTGTCTAGGGAGTGCAGCTTCAGCAGGATGGAGTATGGCCACGGCTACTCCACTCTGGTCCCCTTTACAAGATTCTGAGCCCAGAGTTTTGGGACATCTGAGCATCTGTCCAGCAGTTGGTGTCACATATTTCTGCTCATCTCTGCCTTGATTTCTCCACTGAATGTTTTTCCAATTGATGTTCACATGGTTATTTTATTTTCAATATTTGATTAAAGTGAATTGTAAAATGTGTTTTGTTAAAAAGAAGGCTCCTATACATTTTTGAGAGCTTAGCCATAGAAGACATATTTTCCCAAGCTTCTTTAGGTGAAGTCTACAGAGGTACAGATTTTGGCTCATGCTTGACAGCATAAAGTCTATGTACTATATACAGAGATATAAAATGTGTGTTTTTGTTTCTGTGTGTGTGTGTGTGTGTGTGTGTGTGTGTGTGTGTCCCCTTCTCAGTCCATTATAGTGTTACTTGTGTTCATATGCTTTTAGGGCTGACAGTTGGCATTGGATCATGAACTGGGGCTAGGATCTTTCCTAGGTAACACCATTTCTCCCCTCTCTGTATTCCTTAGTTGCTTATAGTTCTTTATTCAGGGTTGAGGCCTCATGAGCTCTCCCCTTTCTATGTCCGTTTGATGTCATCCTTCTTCAGGTCTTGTTAGGTTGCCATGATGTTACGACTTCATGAGTGTAGCTTTCCTGAAATTTTCTAGGAGACATGTTCTCACATCATGCTTTCTTTGGCTCTTACAGTCCTTCCACACCTCTACCATGATGCTTCCTGAGCCTTAGGTGTAGGAGTTCTCTTGTTGCCATAGATACAGATATAATCAATTTAGACTGGTTACCACATGCTCTGTGCTGTCACCACTTGTAGTTTTCAGCAGTGGCTTCCATCTACCGCCAAAGTCAATTTCTTTGATGAGGAGAGGGAGCTACATTTATCTGTGAGTGTGAGAATAAATGCTTAGAAAGCAGTTAGGGGTTACACTAGTTTGCGGCTAGTTTTTATATCAGCATGGCACCGCTAGGGTCACTTGGAAAGAGGGATTCTTAACTGAGAAAATATTTGCATAAGATGGGCCAGTGTTCAAGTTTGTAGGGCATTTTCTTGATTGATGTTTGATGTGCAAGGACCCATCTAGCTCATTGTGGGTGCTGCCACCCATGGGCTGTTGGTCCCAAGTGCAATAAGAAGGAAGCATGCCAAGCTGAGAGAGAGAGAGAGAGAGAGAGAGAGAGAGAGAGAGAGAGAGAGAGAGAGCAGCACTACTCCTTGGCCTCTTTATCAGTTCCTTCCTGAGTCCCTACACTGAATTCCCTTCCCTTTCCCTAAACTCTTTCCTCTCCGAGTTGATTCTGTTTGCTGTGTTCTGTGCAGCAGTGGAAACCCCACTAAGACATCTGATTAGGAAAGAAGAAGCCGTAAGTTGTCCTCTAATACCCATATGCTCTTCTAATATGATTTCCCATAAGGCCTAAGGGGATGCCTTAAGTGGGCTACTCTTTTGCCTTGTGGGTTATCAAACATACATTTGCATTAATTTTGATTTGCGGCCCTCTGTGCTGCCTGGTTGTCATTTATTTAACTGAGTAAAGCTTAAAAATGTCAGCATATTTGCCAGTTTTATAGATTAACACAAATTAAAGGAAGTTTTAAAATCACAGTGCATATTTGTATATGTGTATTTGGTCTTTAGTGTCACTGTCTATATGTGGAAGTTAGAGGACAGTGGGTATCAGTCCTTGCTTTGTTTGGGACAAGGTTTCCCAGTTGTTTGCCATGGCTTAGGCTAAGCTAGCTGGCCTTTGGGCTTCCAAGAATTCGCCTATTTCTATTTCCCCTGCTGCCATAGGAGCTCTCAACTTTATGTGGGTTCTATAGATTCAAAGTCAGCATTTTTTAATCATCCTATACTTATTTTGACCCATCTATTTTGTCATGCAGCCCCCTGGTTTGAGCTGAGAATCCTTATCTCTCTCTGAGTTTATCTAGCTAAGGAGCATTTGAAGGACACTGTCTAGAAATGAAGGAATCATAAACAAACAGAAATTATGGAACACTCCATCTTAGTAAAGGGTTCCTAATTCATCTCCACAGAACTTCTTCCAGGGCTGCCAATAAGTGAGAAATGGACTGATTAAACTTTGGCTCCACCTTCTCTGTATATATATTGTGGAGATGCTAGTGAGCAGGACCAAATGGCAGAGAAAATAATGGAACAACAGTTCTTTACTTCTAGGAGCTGGAGAGAGATGGCTCAAGAGCTAAGAGAACTTGCTATTCTTATAGAGAACCTGAGTTTGGTTCCAACCATCCATATGGAGACTCATTTCCAAGGGATTTGACTTCCTTTTCTAGCTTCTAAAGGCACCAAGTATGTACTCATATACATAAAATACAAATAAAGTATTTAAGAAAATGTTTCTAAACAGACTTTCAATTCTGGCTGAGATGGAAGAATGCCATTTCTCTCTGGTCTTTATTACATTGATTAAAATACCTAGATGTAGCCTCTCTGCTGCCTTTCCTGCGTCCCAGACAGTATGCTGGTATGTATGCTGATAGAGAAAAATAAATCAGAACCAGCCCTCTAATGAAATGAATCTACCATGGAAACTGATAGACATTCTGGAGCAGTTAGCTACACTCCTGTGAATGGACGATTGCTCAAGAGAAGTCATATTCTATGTCGTAAAACAAAACCTCCATATATTTCAAAGATTCACATCAAACAGTTCCTGTTTTCCAATCAGTATGGAATAAACCTAGAAACCAATGACAAAAAGATAGTAGGAAATCTCAAAACAATAGAGGATACATTTTGCTGGACTGGGAGCTTGACACAGTGCTTAACTGTGGCTTTCTGCATCTGCTTCCATCAGTTGCTGGATGAAAGTTCTGTGATGACAGTTAGGGTGATCATCAACTGGATTACAGCTGAAGAGAGAGAGAAGAAACTATAAGAGCAAAAGGGTCATGATCATGATGAGGAAACCCAGAGACAGCTGGCCAGAGCTACTGGAAACTCTTAATTTGACAGCTGGAAAATCTACATGAGACTGAAATAGGCCCTCTGAATGTGGATGATAGTTGTGTAGTTTAGGCAGTTTGTGGAGTCTCTGGCAGTGGGATCAAGATTTATCTCTAGTGCATGAACTGCCTTTTTGGATCCCATTGCCTATAGAGGGATGCCTTGCTCAGCCTTGATACAGTGGGGAGGGCCTTGGTCTTGCCTTAACTTGATAAAACAGATTGTATTGACTCTCCTTGGGAGTCCTTACCCTGTCTGAGGAGCAGATAGTGGAGTGGGATGAGGGAAACCTGGGGGGGGTGTGTGGCTAGCAAGAGAGGAGGGAGGGGAAACAGAGGTTGGTATATTTAAAACAAACTTTTAAATAAAGTTATTATATATATATATGTAATATTTAATATATATAAAGAACAATATTTAATATATATATATATATATATATATATATATATATATATATATATATATATATATATATATATATATAAAGAAAATACATTTTGCAATGATCCTTAGGTGAGGGGGAATTTCAAGGGGAATGATAGATCTGGTGCATTACATGGAATAAGTACACCACAGCTGGAACAGTTTGAATGAGAAAGTTACAGCACTAAGTGCTTAGACTATAAAAAAGGAAAGCTTTCAAGCCTATGTCTTTCTCTTTGGAAAAGAAGGAACAAAGTCAAGGCAAACAAAGTAGAGGGAAGTAAAGATACAAGCATGAGTAAATGGAACTGAAGGGCAGGGCATTCAGCTCAGTGGCAGAGTGCCCCACTAGTGTATATCTGAGGCTTTGAGTTCCAACCCAGGTACAGAAACCAACCGAACAACCAAAGCAAAGAATGATTTAAAGAGACTGAAAGCAAAGACCAAAGCACAGAACATTGACCAAATAAAACTTTGGCTTACAAAATAGTTCATAGACTTGAGACAGGAATGAAAGGGAAGCAAACACAAGCAAAACGGGCACTGGTGGTCAGAAGCTTGGAAGGATCTTGAATGCTGTGACCAGCTTTACACATATCCATGCTCAGCTCCTTAAGAAATAATAGATTCAAGGACTTAGCTGCCAGTTAGCAACTTGGTTGGTGGAGTGTTTGTTGGGCATGCACAGATCACTGGTTTCCCAGTCCAACAGCACACAGGTATAGTGCCTAGGGGACTCGTGCCTCAAAAACTCATATGCAGGATGTTATGGAAGCTCAGGAAGCAAAGTCAGGAGAATCAAAGTTTCAAGGTCATCATTGGATATAAATGAAAATGTAGGCCATGCTGAGCTCTACTAGACAACATTTCAAAATAGGAAACAGGGAACTTTGAAAATAAAGCTTAAAGTTAGAGGTACAAGACCCTTGCCTCTATGCCCAGTATGGTATTGATTTTATTTTTCAGATGACAACAAAGAGTTCAATCTGGGACCCATGAGGATCATGGGCCAGCTAGGCCAGACCGTCAGATTTAAACCAGTGAGAAACCCTGTCTCAAAACAGAAGGTGACATATATGAAGTAAATTCCAACTTCAAACACACACACACACTGGGTGGGGGGAACTATAATCACTAAAATCCCAAGATGAAATTGATCATCTGAGTGGTCCAATAATGACTAAAGAAAGTGAATTTGTAACTAGAAGTATTCAAAAAAGAAATTTCTGGGCCCAGATAATTTCATTGTTAATTCTAAAGTTCACTTAAAGAATTAACACTGATTACATTCAATCTCCTCTAGAAAATGGGAGAGAACCAAATCATTTTATGAAGCCAGTGTTACGACAATAAATAGTACACACAAGGAAACCAACAACCAGGTCCCTCAAGGTTGGCACAAAAGTCCTGAATAAAATATTCACAAGTCATGTCCATCAAGATGTTGATGAATTATGTACTCCGATCCAATATGATCTTTTATAGGTATACAATGGATAACAATTCAATCTGTAGTAAGCGGTTTCTGGCCCGGACTTTCATGCCTAGCCTCAAAGTTTAGACCTGCAGATCCACAGACCCGCAGAGACACACAGATGCTTATTATAATTTTAGACCCAGGCATATAACTTGCTAACTCTTTACCCTTAATCTAACCCATGACTTTTAAATCCTGTTCAGCCATGCGGCTCGGTACCTTTTCTCAGAACAGCATAGTTGTCCTCTGTTTCTTCTGGCTTTCTCCCTGGCATTCTGCTCTGTTCTGCCTGTTCCTAGAGTCTTCCTAGTCTGATAGCCCCATCCACACTTCCTGTCTGCCTTTGGCCAATCAGCACTTTTTATTAAACTCATAGGCAGGGGCAGTTATTTGCAATGGAACAACATAATCTCCCTACACCAATCCATGTGTCAATAGGCTAAAGAGGAGAAGCAATGGACAGAAAAATACATTTGAAAAGTACAGTAGCCATTTGTGAAAAAATTCTCAGTCAGCTATTTGCATTTCACATGAATCTGCTTTCAGGGATGCTTTTCTCCAAGTGTGGAAACATAAGAGGTATCATCACACCTTCTTTCTTCCAGCCCCTGTAGTAAGTACAGAGAGCAGAAGGCAGGCAGAGCAGAGAAAGAAAGAAAACAACCTCTCTCTGCCTGTATAGCTATCTACAAAAAAAAGTCATAAGGACTTTACAGAAAACCACCCTGAGCCAATAAGTGACTTCAGCAGCATTACAATATCCAACTGCAACAGAAAAATCATGTCCATATACTAATAAGGACTTTGTGACAATAAAAGTAAAAATATACAACTTATGACCACTACAAAAACATGAAATATTTAAATATATGATTAGTAAAATAGCATCAAATGTATGTATTAACCTAGGTTAGTGGGAAAATTTTTGTTTTCATATGTTGGAAAGCCCTCAAGAGTAAACATCAATTTTCTTCCAAGTGGGTTAGCAGTTTTATGAAATCCCTGTAAAATTTCAGCAAAGGCTATTGTTTGTTTGTTTGCTTGTTTGTTTATTGTAGGCATGGTCTTATTTTGATTTGTAATGGAATGAGTGTAAAGACAGCTACAGTAATATCTCCAAAGAAGAAAACGTGGCTAGGCATCCACACAGCTCTCTGAGCACTGTAGAGCCTGAGGATCCACGGCAGGGCACTAATGGAGAGACAGCTATACAGACCAGTGGAACAGAATAGAGTCTGCAAGAATTCAACATTTTTAAAAAGTATTTGTATCTGTTTGAAAATTGCCTACACGTATACGGTGTCTTGATTATATACACCCCTCCCTTCCAACCTCAGCTTTATGCTAGGATTCCTCCATAACCATATTTCTCTCACAATATGTGTCCTCCTTTGTAATTAATAATAGTTTAGAACTTCGAGGAAGATTTTGTTGGGGTTGAGGAAGAAAAACAATAGGGCAGGCAATCTTTATACCTCTGATGCAACTAGGAGGAGGGAGGAGAGGGGAGGAAAAGGGGAGAGGCTCATCACTGCCAGTTTGGAAACAGCTTCCCAGCAGGGGGGCGGAGCTCAATGATTTTTAAAAAAACAGATTGAGAGCAATTTTGTAGTGACGTAAAGGGATGTCAATCAAAGTCTCTGACTTGCACACAACCTCACACAAAATGGGTGGGAAATGAGAGCATCTGGACAGCCCGGCACTAACACCTAAGACCTAGTCGTAAAACAACGATTAGGAGACAAGACTGAGACAAGACTCCATGAAGACAGTGACGGGATGAGCTCTCTATTCAGAGAAAAACACCTGTTATCCAGTTCTTCATGAAGGATTTGGATCTGGAACACATGACTGACTGATCTTAACATTCAGCCATCACCAAGAAGTCAGTTTCCAGTCTTCTGAGTGAAATATTTGAGAATTTCTCTGCTTTAGTTGAATATTGGCTATAGCTAGACAACTCCTAGGCCGGATTCATGATCAGGGGGATGTTTAGCCTCAGGCAGACAATGTTTTATTTGTTTGTTTGTTTGTTTTGTTTTGTTTTTTATTTATTTTTTTTGTTTTGTTTTGTTTTTCTAACCCAACCCTGTGTAAAATGGTTTCTTTTTACATTGTGTTGAACCTGACTGGTGCTTTGGTGGGAGACTCTTTTGAGTATACCAATTGGGAAATTCAGGACCTAGGATTTTGTGTTTTGGTAAGTGGCATGCCCCATTTTCCTCCATTTAGCTTTCCTGTCTCTAAATTCACTCCTGTTTTACTAATTGGGAAGATTGCAAAGCAGGATTATTTCCCAGATTGCTAAACTATGCTTAGTGCCTATCTCAAGCATATGGATTGCTGTTGATGTTTGCATGCATATGTTTATTCTTGCGGATCAACCTGATCATAACTTTGACTCAGTTTCTTGTTGGATAGAAATCTAAATGTAAGCGGTAAATACCCATCTTCAGACCTGAACTACAAGATAATCATTTCAGTGCCAGGAATTTACCTTTTTTTCCCTCCATGAGTCTACTGTCCTGAATTTTGTTCAGTAGCAAAATAGAGATAGTAATATGGTGTTCATTTTTCCTCCAAATTCCAGGTCTTTGTTGCTCTGGCATGGATGGTCATTTTTGTATTAACTCTGTAAGGGAATAGCTACTTGTATTCTGCGTCATTGTGTGGTGGTCAGCATTAATTGTGTGCACACACCAGTAACAGGCCAAGGTTTCTTTCTCAGTGTGAAGCTCAAAGACTTGGAGTTCAGTGCTGCAAGCCACATGGTTTTCCTGGAACCAGTTTTAATCCAGACCTGAAATTTTTTCATTCTAGAATTGAGAGTGAGAAGAACACTTATGACAGTGTGCTGCTGGGGTAGGAAGGTGTATTGTTGCCTGATGAACACCACCCCCAGTTAACATATGTAGTCCTAATCGGAGGACTAACCTCATTTAAAACTAATTTTGTATTTATTCCTTGACAATCTCATACATGTATTTTGATCATGTTCATTCCCCACTCTAACAGTTAACCCCCTCCTTTGCTCTAGAACCTTCCCGCTATATCCCCTTTCTACTATTGTACGTGTGTGTGTGTGTGTGTGTGTGTGTGTGTGTGTGTGTGTGTGTATTTGCAGGACTGTGAGCACCTTGTCTGTGGCTCCAAACCTGAAGAAAACTGACATCACTCCCTGCAGCAGCTATTAATTGCAAATAGTGCCTCAGTTAGATGTGGGTCCTCATGAGTTCCTCCTCATTTGTGCTGGGCTGATTTATTGGCCTGGAATTCAGTCCTTGTGCTAACCATAACTGGTGAGTCAATGAGTCAGTGCCCCTGCTACATTCAGAAGACCACATTTTTTTGCATCTGCTTATCCTCTGGCTCATATGTTCTTTTTTGGCCACCTATTTTTTTATCTTTTTAAAAAATATATATTTAATGGTCAAGGGGAGTGATACAGGTGTCCTATCTAGGATTAAGCATGTAACAGCTGCTTATTCTCAGCATTTTGACCAATTATACATCTCTGTATTAGCTTCTCGATGCAAAAAAAGTTTATCAAACTAGTTGAGAAAAGCGTACTGACTTTTGAGCATGAGCATACATATTTAGAAAATAGTTTGACAACATGTCTGTTAAACAAATTTAAAAAAGAAAAGAAAAAAAGCAAATAATGAAATCTCACTGTAGCAGGTCCCCTTCTAAGGCCTACGACCTTCCTAGCAGTGAGGTTTTGAGATTTACAGTATTAGGCATGAACTTTCTCCTTTGTAGTGTGCTTCAAATCCAGTTTTCTAAATAAATTGTTGGGTATCCATAGAACGTTCATGCCGCTGTTGCACTAGTGGAAATATCTTGTGGTTTAGGTCAGAATTATAGCCTGCAGGAATCAACAATGGCTAAACATGTTGATTCCTTTGCCTTACAGCCTACATATAAAGCATCATCAGGCACTTGGATGTTATCCAGCAATGAGCAAGCTTCGAGGTCACTTCTAGTTTGATTTCTCTACATCCCATAACGACCACATATACATATAATATTTTCAGCACGTGGGTTTTACATGCAGTTTTTTTGGTTTTTTTTTCCGGTAGGAAACAAGGCCAGTGTTGTTTTGAGGTACTTTGCCAGTCCCATGCCCCAAGCCTAGAACTCCGAGGGAAGTTTCGCATACCCGACACAGGAATTTTTGTTTAATGTTTCAGAAGTAGCATTGTCTAGCCATGGAGGCCTACAGATTGATAGGAACTAAATAAATGAATAAAGTTCACATGGAAGAATCATTGGATAAAGATAAATTAAATGGGGGGGGGTAAATACCTTCCTATGAGGTATTTGGGAACAACAACAAAAGAAAACAGCGTGGGATGCGAGCAGAGAAACCACAGCAAGGACAGTGTAAATCAGTGGGAGGCAGGGGAGTCCAGTGGCAGCCACAATTAGCGTGGGGTTCTGGCAATTAGCAAAGATGATGTTTTAAGGTCCAAGGTACAAGAATAATCTAGGTTTCTCTTGAAAACATTAAGGTTTTAGTTTTCTATTTCTTGTGTAAAGTATCAAATGAAGGAAAGGCTTGAGCAGGAGAATTCAGTACAGCTTGAGCGTGTTATTTCTGGAATAGAAACACTGACTGTCCTTCTCTTCCCTTATATGGCAGGTTGTGTTGGAGCTCACTGTGAAATGATGGCCTCAACCTCTAAGTGCTGGGGTCATTTCATATCGTTCTTTACCATTCCCTTCTTATTTTAATGAAACACCAACATAAAGAAAAGAGCTATATTTAAAAAAATGAGTAAATTATTGACATTATCAGGCAAAGTTGTGGCAAAAAATAATCCTAGACTCCTGGTCTAAGAGACAAGCTGTAGAGGAGGCATGAAGAATGCTGATGCTTACGTGGCAGATCGTAGCTTCAGGCTGCAGAGAGACACAAGAAAAACCAGAAGGGCATGCACTTTGGATCCAGCATTACCAAGACTGTGTAGGAAAGCATGCTTTTGAAAGCCATCTGCAGGCAGGCATCTGTAAGGGGCTGATCCTGCATAATATACAGAACATTTAAAAGCTATATCTTTTTAGGCCAGAAATTGCTTTCAGTGAATTTTACTCTAAAAACCATTGTGCAATTGTTGCCCAGATGGCAACTGTTTCGTTGTTTAGAACAGTGAGAAACTGCTAAGTACCCAGAAGCCCCACAGTGAGAAAGCAGCTTAAGTGCTCATGGGCATTTTTTATAAAAGTGGGTATTGTGCAGCTATTCAAAAGATGAGGTGTCTACATCCTACAACACAGCCTACAAATATTAGCAACGCCTTTTTCAGAGTATGAATATAAGCTTGGTAAGAGTATGTATGGATTTGGGCATGGCCAGGTAGGATATTCATCAGAAATTTGCATTACACATTTGATTCTTTTGGAGGGTGGCAGGGAGTCTTAAAACATGCATATTAGTTCTACTACTCAGATGAATTTCTTCTCTCTCATGAAGATAGAAGTAGAGTACAGCGACCACTGTACATCTTGTGTTTTTCAGTGTTTGGTGAAATCACTTGGCTCAGATGGAATGTTGACATGTTTATGTCACTTTTTCTTTATTTGAGACAAGAATACTCAGGTGCTTCATTTTTGTTCTGGTCTTTGTGGTACCACAAATAAAAGCTAAAACAACAAGTAATAAGAGAAAGTCTAAACGCTGCTTGCTCTGCAGCTATTGGCTACTTGTTTATGATGTCTGCAGGCTTGCACACATACAGGGATATACACACAGTTTCCTTAGCTCTGTGAGTTGAGCATTATTGTTATCATCTCATTTCATGGGTGAAGAAACTGAAGCATTTTGTTCTTACACCTGGAATCAGATCTGAAGTTTGTACATAGCCTTTGCTGTGGGCTATCTTGTTGTCTCTGACTTCCCAGTAGTTCTAAGCATGCATCTATGTGGACTGGGGAACTTAAAAGGATTCCTTATAGCTTATTATTTTACAACAGGACTTGAGAATGAAAAAGGGCACTGCTAGTGCTGGGCTGGGCAAGCGGGCATGAGCGCAGGATGTCTGGATAAAGCAGAACCACTACTAACATCATTAAGTGTGAACCTCCTGTCTGATAGAATGATTTTTTTTTTAACACATTAGGAGTCATCCTGTAAGGAATGAAAAGCAGGACCAACATGGGCAAGGGAGGACTGTCGGTAGTCATAGGGCAGCAGGGATCTTTCTGGAACATTGTTGTGGCAGATGAGAAGCAGGAGATGGACTCGAAAAAGGACCTCATACTCTGTGGCTGTTGTATTAGATGCAAGGGCACTTTGAAAGCCTTACTTCAGGCTATTCCCCTGCCAGAAACACAGGTCTCCACTGCATAATCCATTGCTTGCTTAAAGAAGCCCATGTCCTTATTTTTCCATTTTAAGCATCTCCCTCCCTGCTTCAGCCAGCATAAATTTAACCTCATGCCCACATTTACTTTATGCCAAGCTTGGTGATAGTTTTTTGGCTTAGAACTTTGATGGACAAGGGGAAGGTATGAGTCATTAGATGGGACCTGAGTTTTATGTGTGAAAATTCAGATTGATATGCAGGAGGATGACTTTGTTGATGAGTAGATTAGAAATATAGAAGCCAGATCTCAGAGAAACAATTGTTTCCTGTGTAGGTATGGAGGCAGTAGATTGCCAAGTCTCTGTTAAGAGGTTATATGGAGGACATTTTTTGTATATACCTCTTGTATTTTCCTAAGATATGAACAGACTTTAACCTATTTTCCTCTTATAAATTCCTTTATTTTTTTCTTAATATTCTTTCCATCTTAGTTTTGCAGTTATAATCTGAGCAAACTAAGTATTTAGTATTTAGAAGTACTCGGTCAGTGAGACAATCCATACTTTATGCTGCCAGCTAGCTCCAGCTATTTGCGACCTAGCCATCTTCTGGGATATAAAAAGAGTTGGTGAATTAAATCCACACAAAAATATTACTGACAACACACTGATTCTAACCACAACCACATCTCCATTTCCAAGTATAAATACTGGGACAACTGAATACTAACATCAAGTCAGTGATTTTGGTCAACAAAAGTAAAGTTGTTCTGGTCTTGGAAAAAGTCCTTCTGTCTGTCACTTCCAGCATAGCTGGACACAGGAATGGTTGAATAGGGTTGTACTTGTGTGTCAGGAGCTGCTGCTGCTTGATAGAAGCCTACTTGGTTTCTGTGGATGCTTCCTGACCTAGTGAAACACAGGATGCACACCTATGAAACAGAATCTTCTGGTCCAGATGAGATCTTCTTTCTTCTGGCTCTTGGAGAGCTGTTCCACATGATGTAGCCACACCAAATTTGTTAAGTTGTGTGGTTGTGTGGTTGTGTGTGTGTGTGTATGAGAGAGAGAGAGAGAGAGAGAGAGAGAGAGAGAGAGAGAGAGAGAGAGAGAGAGAGAGAGAGAGAGAGAGAGAGAAAGAGAGGAGGAGGAGGAGGAGATTGGATTAGCTTGTCACTGGCCTAAGGCTAAATTTCAGTGCCCATATTTAATAATTACCCTCCAGGACTATTAAAATCAAACTAGATAGCACTATCTCAGTTAATAGTCTCAAATACTCCAATTCTAGCTACTGAGGTGGAAAATTCCTTTACCTTAGGAGTCTGAGACCAACCTGAGCAACATAGCAAATCTAAAAAAATTACAATAAATAACTCATGCCATTAGAAGAAAACATTACATATGTCACCCCGGGCTCTTTCTTTCTCCCTTTTCCTCCTCCCTTATGCTTGCTATGTTGAATAATAAATGCCTACTTCCTCCATTATGTGATACGTTGTGATCATTCATAGGCAAATACAGTTAAGTCTTGGGGTGTGAATACACAGGTAGTCAGACATATGTACAGTGAGAGATGCATCAATCTACCTGAAGACTGAGACTGAGCTCCTCCTAACTGCTGCTGGTAGCATCTCACTTTCAGAGGGGATGCCATGAAGCCAGAATAACAGAATAAATATGACCCATTGGCTATGGCAACAGGCAGCCCCATTATCTGAGATTCAGCCCTTTCCATTTATAAGCTTAGTTGTAAAAACATTCACCTCTGGTTTAGTATTCATCTATTGCCAAAATTTAGTATAGCTTGTTGAATCTTTTAAATAAGTTTTGTCCTAAAAGGAAATTGTAATTATCTCCAGAGACAAAAGTCAGAGATGAGACTGTCTTAGACATATCCAGTTAATTTATTAACACATGCAGGAGATTTTACCAAGTTGTTAACCTGTTTCCAGTGATTTCTCTTCCAGTGGTCCACTGCAAAGACACGTTTTTGGGCTCAGACTTGAGATTAGAGTCCTCATTTTCATAGCAAACAGCAGAATCCAATGGTCAATGGGTAATGCAAATTGAAAGGATATGTTATTATATAGCAGTAAAAGTGAATGCCTACATTAAAACCATTTCGTGATGGGACAATGCTCATATCATGTTAAGTGAAAAAGTAGGATATGAAATTGTAGGCACATGTCTGAATAAAATGTACCGCCATGATAAAACCCATTTATAGAGCCTGCAGCACATTGAAATACAGATATTCATCAGGATAGATTGGAAGAAAATGTGTGTACTCCTTTGCTGTTTTCTAGTTACTTCAGCTTTTCATGGTCTCTTTCTCTCTGTGTCTTACATCCATTTATTAAGAACACACACAGTGGCCAACACATGAGAACTTGCCAAAAGAATCGTCTCAATTGACCTGCAATGTTCTTATGTTTCTTGATGGGAATATTTTAATTTGCACCCAAAACTATTGTCTGCTTTTGCAACAGTCTCATTTTCCATGTCAGTGTTTTATGGGAATTTTCCACTTGTGCTCTAATCATCCCTTACCTGGGACATGGTGGGGTGGTATTATCCTTCTGAAGCACATTGCAGATGTATGTGTGTGCGTGCGTGTGCACACGCACGAGAGAGAGAGAGAGAGAGAGAGAGAGAGAGAGAGAGAGAGAGAGAGAGAGAAGCTTTTTGCAACTAAATGTCTTAATTATAAGTCTAGAGGTTGCAGGATACCATGGTTCCAGCTGCTTTGTGGGAGCAGAGGTGCAGGTATCCTGCAACAGGGGTGAGGCAGCACTTTAGAGATGCATATTCTCCTTGGAGACCCAGGGCTGCTGACACAAGAATCAGAGGGAAGATCCCCAGTGGTAATCCACAGGGAAAAGCCATACTTTTCCATCTGTCCTCATAGGGAAATCTACTTTTTTTCCCAACAGAAGTGGTCACTGTCATAGATTACTTCATTTATCAAATTCTTCAGCTCCATTTTCCTCCCTAGTGAAAGCAGTTATCATTTGGTTAACCATTTCTTCAATCAGCATCCATGAAGAACGTGTTGTTTGCCCACTTCCATGTAGACTACAGTGGGAGATAAGGATATGGAATCCTGTTCTAATCACCTGAAACCAAGAGTGTGTAGGCTGCCTAAGACCAAAGATAGTGGCCACATGAAATCATGCCCCTAAGTGACACACACCTGCTTCAATTTCTGAAATGGCTAGGGATTCATGACAGATGCTCTGCTTTAGGTCACCCGCTGTCCTGTGAGGCTGACCTACAGACCTATAATTCCCAGCCTTGGGTTGTTCTGTATGGTCTGTGCAGAGACCCATGAAAATGACCTTGCAAAATGTTTCAGCTGAACTCCCAAGGAAAAAGCACCTGATACAAATGTGTAGCTAATAATTTCTGAAAGAGCACATCTCAGGCCAGCCATGTCTGTCAGTTTTATTATTTCCTTCTCTGTAAATGGTTGGGTAGAGGAAATTCTGTTTAACTGAGGTTAAAACAAAAATAAGCTGTAGCTTACAATTTTATAATTTATGTTTTTTTTTAATTTAATGGAGAAATTACATGATGTAATTCTGCCTCATGCAAGTAGCTCATTAAAAACATAATTCATTATGTTAGCTTGTTAAACATGTACAAAAGGTAGTTATCTTAACCACCTTTCAGTATGGAGTTCACTGTTATGAGTGATGCCGTCTATATTTCTTTTCAACGTATGAATTGAAACGTGACCAGCCAAGGAGCTCTTCCCACTCTTCTCTCTCAACTCACAGCCATCACTGTTCTGTTTATATTTCTGTGACTTTGGCTGCTCTGGGTACTTTAGACAGATGGAATGACACATTTGTCTCTGTGACTGGCGTATTTTATCAGCAAAGCCTTCAGCTTTCCCTGTATATTATAGAGAGTCTCAGAACTTTCTTCTGTTTTAATTAAGCTTGGTTAAATATTGTTTTATGAGTCTGAACCCTGTTTTGCTTTTTTCTCATACATCTACCTGGATTATTTCCACATTTTAGCTGTCAAAAATAATAGTGGTATGTGGATATAAAAACACAAATAGCTCTCAGCTTTATGTTTTTTTTTTCTTTTTCTTTAATTTGTAAAACCATTTTGCATCAATTTTTGTATATTGTTTTTGGTAAGGGTACAACGTTATTCTACTACGGGAGGATAGTCAGTTTCCCCAGTTGGATTCATCGCCAACACTGCTCCTTTCTCCATTCGGGAATCTTGACAACCTTGTGAAAAATCACTTGCCCACTGTTAGGATTAGTGTTATTCAACTGGGAGATGGACCTCTGGGCTTGGCTTTAGATATTTACTTTGATTACATTAATTGAGGTAGAAAGCCCATCCATCGTGGTGATGATATTTCTTAGACAGGGCTTCTTGGACTATGTAAGAGTGAGGAAAGTGAGCTGAATTCCCACGTGCAAGCATTCATTTCTCTCTTTGTGTGACTTTTACTATAACATGACCAGCTGCTTCAGGCTCCTGATGATTTTCTGTCAATGATGTACTGTAATCTGGAATGTGAATTAAAAACCTCACTCAAGTTGTTTTGGTCACGGTGTTCTGTCACAACATCAGGAAAAGAAACCAAAATGTCACATCTGGTTTATTTTATAGTTTATATACTGTGGGTCTTTTTCTTCCTTGGTTAATTCTGAAGTATTTATTTCTTTGATGCTTTGGTAAATGAATTTTATTTTGTAATTTTCCAATCCGATTGTTATTGACTGTATTCTGCCTCTTTGCTGAGTTTATTTGTCCCACAGTCTCCAACTGTCTTCAACGGTTTCCACACACAAGATAATTTTCATGTAGCAACACATCTTTCAATTAGATATTATGGCTTTTTCATGTCTTCCCTCTTTGTCCCAGAACTCTATATTCTGGCTTTGTTCCTGACTTTAGATGGAAAGTTCTCAATCTTCAACATTGAATATAGCGTTCAATGTTTGTTTTGTTTTCATTTTGTATGTGTGTGTGTTATGTGTGTGTGTGTGTGTGTGTGTGTGTGTGTGTGTGTGTGTGTGTGTTGGTTGTTTTAATTACATTCCCTTTATTTTGTATGACTCTTCAAGGTAGTGGAAGTATAGGTTAATGAGTAATTGTTTTGTAAGTTGGATTGTAAACAGAAGCATTCATAGATGTGATGTGTATAGGTAATTGTCTGTCTGTTTGCTCACTCATCCAGTCATTGCTCTGCCTATCTGGACCTAGGGCATTTCCAACTCAGTTATGAGAGGAATTGGACAGATAAAATAATCTTTATAGGTTAAAAGTGTGATTGAAATAATAGTGGGTAGTTTGGAGTAAAGGGGACATATCTGGTTAAGAGAGATTTAGGTTTCATGACAGAGAAAATAATTCTCTTTTACTGAGTTGCTAGGATGGCATGGAATTCCACAGGTTTTTACTAGTTATGAGGGGAATATAAAAAAAAATCTGTATTTTACACATTGAGTTCCTTTTCTCTATATAAGACATCAACCATATCATTTCCGAAGATATTGTCATGCTAACCTGCATCAAGTAGGTTTTCATTTTTCAGTGCAAATAGGTTGAGGCTATGAAGCTCAGTGACAGAGTGTTTGTTTGTAGTGCACAAGGACCAGGTTCCATCCCCAGCACTGGAAAACAAACAAATAGAATAACTAAGAAGCTGGACAGGCACTTTTTAAATGCTACTGATGAAGGACAATCGGAACTTATTGTTAGTGGCAATGAGCAATGGGTTACGGACCGAGATGTTTTTTGCCTTTTTCCCCATGACATTCTACCTACGGAACTTAGTCTTAGAACTTAGTCTTATTTGATGGTTTGTTAAAATTTCACACTGACATTTTTACCAGGAAATCTGCATAATCAACATATGAGTATCACTAATTCCTTACTTTATCCATTTTTGCTGAGAAGTAAATCTAAAACAATAGCAAGTAGTAAGCATTGTAGACTCTCCCAGTCTAGAATTCTTTAGAGGCTCTCTTCTGTGTTTTGAATGAAAACTTTGCAGTTAGTATCATGGTATAAGATGTTAAGTGCAGAAACAAAAATGTAGAATTTTAGAATAGAATATAAAGGGAAAAGCCTGCTTGCTATTTTTTAGGCTGTTTTCCTGGTTTTGAAGAGTTTCCTGGAGGATCCAAAAAGGCCTGATATTGGCATCCAGTCTTGAATTGTACCTGTGTGCTTGTATCTACTTCTCTCCTGGTATATTTTAAGGAGGTCCAGCCTCTCTGTGTAAACTCTAAAGTTAAAGAAAGGTGACAGTAAAGTTGCAGAAGTGTATTAACTGATTTAAGACTCTGACATTCCAGCATAAATGAATATAGATGAAAATAGTTGTCTGGGTAGTGGGAGGAAGTTTTTGAAGAGTTGTTGAATGGCCATTGTATTAAGTGGCTTCTGTTTGTATGTATTGGCTAGTATGTTTGCTTCATGTTACATGTATTATATTGTCTGATGGTTCCTTTTATTATTTAATATATTGTGTATGACCAAAATGGCCTCATCTTGAAATATTGATTAATCAATACTATTTTAGAATACAAGCTTTGAATTGGTTTTATTAGAACCAAGGAGATACTATGTTCTCTGAATATTGCTGACTAGAAAATAGCATTGAAAATTATGAGCCTTAGGGTCTAACTGGAACTTGAATTTTATTTATTATTTCTTAGTTAAAGGCATTTGTTAGCTTTGATTGTACACTGTAGGTGCACAATGCTAGTTGGTGTTTATGAAGGTCTTATAAGGAAAATATTTGGTTATTAAGACTATTCTATGGATAAGGAAATTGGAATACAGTTTCATTAAGTAAAATTTCCATGTCATACAGCCATCAGTTACCAAGTCATGTACAAGACCAAGAAAAATATTTCATACATGTACAATCACCTCAAAATTGTAGACAAGAATTGTTGGTAAAACTTTGCCTACATTTGCCACCCATAGCCCTGTGTAGGAATGTGGCCTCTGCAGCTGTTTCTTTCCATACAATTATGTTTACCCAGAAGGCTGTTGGATGTTTGCTGGGAAATGATTGTTTCCTTTTGTCTTACAGCTGCAGATCTTCCAAATCACAGTTTGTGGATATTGAAATTTTAGAAGATGAGACATAGCTAATAGGAGAATGGCATGTAGATTCAGCTTGTATTGTTAAAATGCTCCACTCCTGAGGAATTCCATGTATTTGGACTCTAGGCTCTTTCTGGTTTGTCCTTTTGATGTATTTGGTCTGCCTTCTGGTGTAGCAGTCACTCCTCGGGATTGTTTGAAAATGAAATATTTCCCATGGATTAATGTGTTTGAACACTTGGTCTTGAAAATTTGTTGATCCCATACAGTATAGTATAACTAACAGAATCAAGGACATAAGGGTATGGCTTAAGGATTTTAGGTCTCTCTCATTTGACTTGAGCTATTTCTCCCTGCTTTCTAATCAGTTGAAATGTAAATAAATAACATGTTCTGCTGCCACCATGGAGATGATCCCACTGCTGCAACTTCCTCCTGGTGACGTACTGTATCACCTGAACTGTGTGCTAAATAAGTCCTTTTCTTATGTTGCTTCTTTTGTATATTTGGGTAAATGACAAGAATAGTTACTAATACAGATAATCAGCACCAAGAGTGAGGTCATTGCCATAATAAGCGAGAGTATGTTGCTGATAGGTCTTTGGAAATGATTTGTAAGGGGATGCGGAAGAATTTGGTTTGTGGGATAAACATGCCTTATAATGCTGTAAATATAGCTTAATGACTGACTCTTGTGGGAATACTGATGACCAAACATGCTGATAAAAATATAGTGGTCTAAGTAAATGGCTCAGTGGTTAAAGCCCATGCCATATAAACATGAGGGCTTGCATTCAAATGCCCAGAAAACATGTAAAGCTAGATGAAGTAGCACTTATCTGCTATCACCATGCTTCTCTACTGAGATAGAAGGTAGAAACAGAAACTCCCAAGAAGCTTGCAGGCTAACTAGCCTGGAGTATGTGGCTGAGTACAACAAAGAGACACTGAAGCTCATAAGGTAGGAGACCAGGACTGACATCTGAAGTTGTTCTTTGTCCTCTGTTTGAATATTGTGACATGCGTAGACATCCACACTTACACAAATGGAGACCCACACACATAAATGCACTTGTCCACATATAAATATTGCACACACACAGACACACAAACACAAGAGACATACACACAGACACAAGAGACACACACAGAGACATAAGACACACACACACTCTCTCTCTCAAAGATAAAAGATAAGGAACAAAGGCAGTAAAGACTGCTCACATGGTTTCATAGGGGAACAAAGTCCATATTAGAAGTTTCACTAGAAGTCAGTCATATCACATTCTGGCAAGTGAGCTGACTACATTTTGGTCATTTCCTAAAAGCTCGATTAGTAAGTCTGTGGATATAGTTATTGCTCACTGCATTTAGTTAGATTTACTATAAGAAAGAACAAAACATGGAGTAGGAAGATGTGGAAAATGTGGTTTGAGAAGGAATGGGTTGTGAGAAACTTTAAAGTTAGGGATAGGACAGTGCCAGTAAGGAGGCTATTGTCATTAAAAAGTTTAGCTTCTCGAAAGGAAAATCTCATACTTTGAATTGACAATAGGAGTGGTGCTTTGAGGGCAAAATTTTATCCACTGAAGGTTTTAGAATGCCTTGTTCCATCAGAAACACCCAGGGAGATGTTTTAACAAGTTCATCCTTGCAGGTTCTTGATACTACCAAAACTGGAGTGTGTGTGTGGGGGGGGGGCGGACTATATATTTAGTTAGCACTAGAAGGACGTTGCATTCATGTAATGCTGTTTTTCTGGGCATGTGAAATGCAAGAATACAGAGTCCTGGAGACATGCACAAAGATTCCAGAAAGAAGCTGACACTAGACGCTAACAGTTGGATTCTTAGCACAGATCTTTTGAATGGTCTATGCATGAAGCTATGAAAGGGAAGCCTGAATTGTAGTGGGCGCCTCAGCATGTCTAAGAGACTGAAGATGAGGAATATCTGCTGAAGATGCAGGCACTGAATGGAGCCAGGTGAGAGGCCACATGTGCCACAGGCAGAAGCGCTGTAGGGGTGAGACTACTGTATGCCACTGGAAGCCAAATGATGCCACTCTGAGCCTTAGATACTGGATATAGAACTGAAGGGTTCAGTGTTGCCTCCATATGATAAGTCTTTCATTGGCCACATCATTACTGGATGAATATGTCCCTACTCTTCCTTTTGGAAAGGGAATGTTTGTACCTTTGCGTATTGAAATATTTTATTTTATTTGCTTTATAGATGCTCTCGGGTATAAGATTATATATAGTCTCAGAAAAACAAAAACAAACATTGTATTGGACTCTGAATTCCGGAACTGAGTTTGAACTATTAAGATTTTGGATGCTGAACTAGATGCATCATTGGGATGGCCATGAGCCTGTGGAGCCAGGGAAGGAATGCTATTGTTTGAATGTTGGTAAGTTCATATGTACACTTGGTCCCAAGCTGTTGACACTGTTGTAGCAGGCTATGGAAATCTTTCAAAATGGAGATAAGATGGCAGATGTAGGGCTAGAGGGGAAACAGTAATAAGACACTTTATTCCAGCCTGAGATTTCTCAGCTTCCTTATCCACTGAGATGTGAGCAAGCAGCTTCACACACATGCAGATATCAAAAGGAGCTAATTCTGTTGCTATGGCTTCCCTATCATGTAGACTATGTCCCCCTGACTAGCAAGCAAGAATTAATCCTCTTTATGGAGCTTTGTTGTGTGTTTGGTCCCCATGATGGGAAAAGTCACCAATATACACTCATATCAGAGAACATTTCCAAGCCTCCTAGTGGATGGCCTGAAAACAAGAACATTATTGAACCTTGTTTATGGACAATGTTCCCCCCATAGATATATAGATATGATAAACTTTCACCTTCTCTGTTAAAGAAATTACTTCATGATTTCTCTTTGGTGTATTCTAATTGACAACATCAGCACATTAATGGTACAGGACCATCATTAAGAAAAACAACAAAAGCAATTAAAAAACCAGTCCTGAAATACCTTGTGGTGGTTCAAATGAAAAATGTCCACACAGACTCATCTATGGTCTCCTGTTGATGGTGCTGTTTGTGAAGGTCATGGCACTTTTAGAATGTGGATCTTTGCTGGAGGAAGTTCATCATTGGGCTTGTAGACTCACTCAACTTCCATTGTTCTCCTTGTTTCCAATATGCATGTGATCTCTCTGTGTTCAGTTCCTGCTGCAGTGCTCACCTGCCGCTGTGAGCTATTCTTAAATCAGAGGCCAAATAAACATTTCCTATATACCTGTTGGTCATGGTGTTTATTAATAATACAGAAATTACCAAACTACATCTTGGTAGCTGCTGTGTAACCAAGGTGGCTACTGTGTTCTAACATCCAAGCACAGGATGGATACTTTGGAAACAGGGATGATTCAAGTCCCAGATAAGGACCAGCATGAGCTTTTGTCATTTTTTTGAATAGTGAATAATTTAAAAACTGTTACTGTTTATTTCTGGAATTTTACATTTAATATTTTCAGACAGTGGTGAGCATAGGAAAGACACTTTAAACTTAATGGTGTGGTTTAGGAAGACCACTGTGTGGCGATGGAACTCCTCCCATGTGATGCAGCCAAGCTATGTGCCCAGGACCCATTTGTTAGTCTTAGTGAACATCTTTGTGTGTCTGTTCTGTTCTGGGTTCTAAAGTTACAGAGGAAAAGCTCTGTCTGGCTGGAGCTGATGACAAAAACACATGCAAGTGAAGATCCAGCATGTTAGAAGGTACATATGTTGTGGAGCTGGTGGGATTGTAGGGCCAGGATGCCTGGAGGAGGACAACTGCTGAGGTGAACTTGGCTATGCCTGTGGGGAGGCTAAGGAACTATATAAGCCATGCCTGGGAAGAAAGACACTAACTACACAGCAGAGAAACCAGAAACTGTTAAGCATGGAGTGCAGTTCACTGATAGAGCAGTTGCCCAGCATGTGGGACCCTCTAGGTGAGAGTTCTCACAATGGGAACAAACAAACAATGTGTAATCCCTTAAGTAAATCTGGAATGGATCCACTTTATATCCATCAGGAAGAAAAAGTGGGATTTGGAGAAAGTACAAGGTGCCTCTCCTCATTGTCTGTCACAGTCAAAGAGAATGCCGGGCCCTTGTCCTGGGAAGCTTTAGAACACCTTAAATAGCCCAATGGCTTCTTTGCAGTTGTAGTCAAAGGCTTTATGCTTCCAAAGACTCTAGTTATTAGCCTGATGTCTTTGTCCAGCATGACTAGAGTACTGGCTTCAGCAAGTATTAGGTAGATCAGCAAGTGTACTACAATATTACCTGGCCTCTTCAAGTTCATGTGACCTAGGTGGGGAATAAGAAAATGGTGACTAGACAGGGGCATAAGAGAGGCTATTCATAAGGGCATCAAAGCCTGTTGATCTATATATGCGTAAACTAATCAGAGGCAGGCATGTTCTCCAGGCTAGGGAGCAAAGGGATCTGGACATGCAGTGGTTGCGCCTCATCTGTAGGTTTTCTAGTGACTTGAGAGCCCCAGTGGATTCCTGAAATGAGCAGATGTTGGAAACTATACATCTTGTTGGTTTTTTTTTTCTTAATCATCACATACCTATATTAAACTTTGACTATAAAATATGCACCATTAGCTATTAACAACCATGACCAATAATAAAATCATAGCCATAAAGCTAGAAGAGTTTTTTTAAAACTTATTACTAGATGCATATTGCAGACATCTTACAAGATAAGTTTCCTAATAAGTACTAATTTTATCAGTATGTGAATGATCCAGGAAGACCACAGAAGCAAATACGACTTAAAAACATTACTAAATTCAATATGTGATGCTAGTCCAAAAAGGTACTAGTGTTGCATATTCATTAAATTGAAATATGGTCTCTACATTATTAATAATATGGTGCTAATTGGGATTTTCTGGATTGGATAATTTTATTTATTTATTTCAAGTAAAATGCTAATATTTGAGGTGAAATTTATATTGCTGCTTTGGAGTCATAAGCTTGTTTGAACGTCTTTGTGTTAAGCATTAGAAAATAGCTGAAGTTATAATTAGTCCCAGTTCAGTTGTTTGAAACCACTCGCAAGCCCACAGAAATTCAGACTGACTTCTGTTCACTTGTAGGGAACCAAGTCATTCTCCAGATGTTTGTTGATTCCTTGTCCTAGGTACAGTAACAGGTACTGTGAGGACAAGGAATGATAGGAAATGAGTCTGTCCTCCAAAAACGTGCATCATCTCCTTGTCACTCAAGACTGAGTGTGTGCCAACTGATTGTTAGTCTATTATAGGCTGCAGTGAGTTAAAGAGAAGCCATTTATCCTGTTCAATTCACTTAGCATCAGGAATAGCAGGCTTTCAGAACAAGTAGCATTTAAAGGTGGACAGAAGACTCCTGGGCAGGAGGACAGAGTGATTGAAGAGGTTTGTAGAAGCAGAGGGATGTGAACATGGGAAGCCTGACTGGTTGAATAGTACCTGGGAGAGTAGCATGATTTACATGTGGATTGTGGCAGCTGAAGAAATTGTGTTTGTGTGTGTGTGTGTGTGTGTGTGTGTGTGTGTGTGTGTGTGTGTGTGTGTGTGTCCTGTAGGTTGTTAAGGAATTCGTTCACTCATAATATTGTAGGAACTTAGCATGGTGTTATTTATTTTCTGAAAGGAAACTCAGAGGGCACATCTTTCTTCTCTCAGCCATTTTCTCAGTTCCTTTACTCTACAGAAAGTCCACAGAGCTTGGGGAACCCTTTGACTAAGAATGTAGAGAGAAGAAGAGCAGACAATGATCTCTTTCTTCCCAGGCAGTTCTGTTTAGCAGTGTGCATGTCACACTCCTGGTGCCTAGGTCATTTCATGGCTGTACTTATACTTCACACGCTGACAGTTCAGGATGCTTGGTCATTGAACTAAAATGTGAGGTTTTGTTGGGGCAGGGACAGTGGCTGTTAGGCTGAGAAGTGGTTCATGTATGCACATTGCTTTCTAGCAATGAGTTCAACTCAGCCTCCATGAATACAGACACCCATATGTGTATGAAGATAATTGTTTAAATTTAACACAAGTAACTCATTCATTGCAAAATTTTAGAAGACAAATGCCTAAATGTAGATTTTTAAAGTGTAAGAATAACTAGCCCAGGCACAGTTTAATCTAGTTAGCCCATACTTATAATCAATTAGAATGAGAGTGTGCTCAGTAGGCAGATGATAACACCCAAGAGGCTTGTGTCACTTTACCATGGGTCCACTTATTAAGTATAAACATGCTCAGAGTACACACATCTTTTATGTTGTAAGCTTGTAAGAAGCAAGTGATGAAAATAGTCTGATGAAATCTGAGAATTTCTCACGTATTTTCTGTTGTATTTAAACCTTAAGGATTACCCTTCCAGCCTTTTATTAATATACTTGCACATCATGAAAAGAGGCTAAAGTCTTCTCAAGGGTCAAGTATGTGTTCTCATTAGCATCCTCTGCTACTTATCTGTGGATTTTTGAGCTCTCTCTGTTCACTGACACTGGGGAACTATGTGTCAACTCAAGGGGCATTAGAGGTCCTTTTAAGTGACATTGTAGAAATTACTCCAAAAGTCTGAAGGTGGAAGTTTGGGATTATCATAAAAATGAAATCACACTTAGGGAGTGAATGATGCAATACAGCATAGTATGAAACTTATAGGTCTTTGAGACAATGTAGTATACCCCAAAGACAGCAGAAACTATTATAGTGCATAGGCAACCTAAAAGGTTATAAAACTTGTTGAGCACATGGAAACCCTAGTGAGTCCCACTTGAAGAAGTATAAGACACGAGATGATCCAAACTGGCAGTATTTCCTTTAGCTGGTTAAAGTAGTGGATTGTCTTGCCTCAGACCTTAATTCCCCATCTAGAATCAAGTGTTAATCATAGTCCTGAAAAGCTGCTGGTGCTGCCACTGCTGAGAGCCTCAGGAGAATCAAACTAGAGGTTGCTGATGTATGTGAATGAGTCAGCCACTTTAGGGTCCTGCTTCAACCCAAATCATGATTACAAACCAAGCGGTAGGTCAGTTTTGGTTTATACATTGAATTACTTCATTTATTTCCCACCTGTGGCCTATTTCACTAATACATTTAACTGGCCCAAAGAAGTAACTAACCAGAGAGCCTCGGTGTCCATATAAACAACTATCCATGCCATCTGCATTCTTAAAACATATCACTCAGAAATGTTTAACAAAAAATGAAAAGAAGATAGCCAGGAACAAAGACAATTCCATTTACTTGAGTTAATTAAGATTGTAATCCTGGGTGCCAAAGGTTCAGTGATCTTAAAAACGTATTATGAGATTTACAGACTGGTAGTACCATTTCTCTCTTTAAGCTTCAAGGAGGCTGATAGTTATATCATTTGATAAGAATCGTATTGGTGCTGAAAAAGGGGGTCTTGGGGTATGTTTTCAGTCTGAGCATAGCTGGGGAAGAATTTCCATGGTGTTAATCAACAGAGGTTAGACATGTCTCAAAGGACAGCTGTTATTGGCCTGCCCACATGTAATCCACTTCAAAGATTTAACTCAATATAAGTGACTTGCTGAATAATGGCCTCCTGACTGTATTTTAAGTGCTTTGAACCAATGCTGTTCCATTTTGGTTACTTCTCCTTGACATAGAGACAGTCTACTGACCTGAAGCCTCATATTTTCATTCCGTTGGACACAAACTTTTGATGGTATGTCCCATGGCTCAGGTTACCACCTAGCCTAGATGAAGGAGACTTATTCTACCTGTTTACAAGTTTTCAAGGTTACTCTGTCAAGTCTCCAGTGCCACGCTGAATATTTTAGGAGACAGAGCAAAGTATATGAACAAAGATAAAGGAACTGAGTAAAATCACAGGAGAATAAGATACTTAAAATTTTTAGGCTGGTTCACTCATTAAAAATTACAATGAAGCCCAATGTGAAGGATGTAAAATTCCTTTTCAAATACTACTGAATAGATGGAAACTGAGTAGTTACAAAGAAACAGTTAGAAAAATAGCCTGTGATGACATCTAGTAGCATTACTGAAACAAGTCATGGGCCACCTGTCTTTCTTCAGTGTTTCTATTAAGTCTTAAGGAAACAGGCAGTGTAGCCTGTGTCTACCAGGAAAGACTCTTTCCTGGTATCTGGAATGGCTCTTCTTGGAGCCTCATGTAATGACTAATGATGTCCAACAGGGAGTCTTGAGCATTTGGGGTAGGCTCTGTTTTCCTTTCTTTGTTATTATAGCATAGTCTTTTCTTATGTCAGGAAAGCCAGAGAGAAAATCCAGTGCCTTCTATTTCTTTTGTGGTTTTTATGGTGGAGCAGACCTTGTAATAAAAGACAGATAAGTGAAAAAAATTAGAAGTTTAGTATGCATATCTTTTGTGAAATGCTTAGATAAATTATTAAGTTTCAAGCTGAGTTTTGGGGTTCCTAGAAGTCTTATATACATTTTCTCTGAAACATGTAAGAAGGTGGGAGAGGCAGTTGAAAGGTGTCTAGGAAAGCATGTAAACAAGAGTAAGGCTATTCTTCTGTGGAATTCAGAGGAATCCTCTTTCTTGTAGGTAGATGGCCTACAAATGGGTGAGTGAGTTACTTTAGAACTGTAAATTTCTTCTAGGAAAGTTACTTCTACTTTGTGTATGCAGTCCTTAGCTTTAAAGACTTCAGATACATTTCTGAAACAGAGGCTCAGTCCTTAGTGGAGAGGAGGAAAGCTGTGCCCCTCTGGTCTATGTCCTCACTGTCTAACCTCATGGTTGTCTCCGGCAGCCTGGCAGCATCCCAAGGAGAAAGCTATAGACTTTGGTGATGACAGCTGGCATTTACTGACACTTGCAAAGCCTAGGCACTGTCTTCTTCAGCGTGGTCCAGTTTTCATTCAAGCACATCATTTAGTCTATAATAAAGTTGAAAACCTTTGAATATTTTTGGGTAAAGAGAACTTTCAGAATTTGAAAATGTCGTGTTCCAGTGAATTTTTAGTTTCTATGTTGTGGTATTTGCATTTTATAACTATTTCATGGTTCTTCTAAGTTTCCATCTCTAGTTTTGCTTCCCTCTGAAGTTGTTGGAGATCTTCAGGGATCTGAAGTACACATAGCTCACTATATGTATAAGATTTCAGAAGATTCAACACTGTTAATTTCTCAGGAATAGAAAAATTCTCAGCATTCCTAAGAAAAATGTCTGTGGTCTAAGTAAAATCTACTGTCTTCTAATGGAAAGTATCTTAGACACGAAGTCATAACATTTGGAAATATTCATCTGAGTGTCAAAGGCTCTTTTCTTGTCATGGAATTTCAGTCACATTGAGTGTCCAAGAGCTGTGTGATAGAAGTAGTGAGCCCTAAGGCAGGAGAGAAGCCAATGGCAGTTGGAATAGATAGCAGGTAATATGGATGCTGAAGATAATCAGATTTGGGTTCATGGTTGTATTTAACCCTTTCTCTGCCCCTTCAGTCTATGCTACTTTGAACTGCTTTGTAGACTTCTTCATAGAGTCTAGCCATCTGAAAAGCAGCTGTGTTCAGTGAGACAGCCTGGCTTATCTCATGCCAAAAATAGTTGTCAATATGGGGTAATATGATACAACAAGAGATCAACACCCTTTAAACACATTTTAAAACACTGCATTTGATTGTGTCTATTATTGTGTACTATCACCATTAGAAACTGAATATTTTAAACAGCTTTAACACATGCATGTTGTACAATGGATTGTGATAAATTGTGAATAACATTTGTTTAATTATAACAGTTTGAACCATATTATTGTGCCTTGACCTTTTCCTACAATGGTTTCATGCACAGTTTGAAATGTGAAATGGAAATCAAGCTTATTTCAGCTATAGGTATCAGGGAAATGCAGCAAGCCTGCCAGGGTATGGATGGCTTTCTTTTTAAAATTTACTTTATTTTTTTATTCTTTCCTTTTTGTTTAAAACCCACTTATGAGAGAGTACATCCTATGCCTCTCTTTCTAGGCTTGTTATACCTTGTTCAGGAGGATATTCTCCAAGTCTATCCATTTGCCTGAAAATTTTATGTTGTCTTTTTTTTTCTTTCATCTGAGTAGTACACCATTGTGTAGATGTACCACAGTTTGTTAATCCATTCTTCAGTTGAGGGGCATCTAGGATGTTTCCAGGTTCTTTCTGTTATGAATAATGCTGCTGTGAACATAGTTGAGCTAATGTCTTTGGGGTACGAGTATGCATCATTTGGGTATATGCCCAATAGTGGTACTATTGGATCCTTGGGGAGATTGATTCCCAGTTTGCTGAGGAGCCGCCATACTGTATTCCAGAGTGGCTGTACAATTTACACTCTCACCAACAATGGAGAAGTGTTCCCCTTGCTCCACATCCTCTCCTGCATAGGTTGTTATCTGTTTGTATGGCTTTCTCAAATGGTCTTTGTTCTGTAGCTGGCTCTTCATCAGTGCAGAAAACAGTCATTGTGTCATTCGATGTGTCTTATGCTGACAGCCTTATGAACAGAACAAGAACAACAAGTTTTTTAAAATTTGTTTTATTTTTAAAGATTTATTTATTATCTATACAGTGTTCTGCCTGCATGTATTTCTGCATTCCAGAAGAGAACACCTGATCTCATTATAGATGGCTGTGAGCCATCCTGTGGTTGCTGGGAATTGAACTCAAGTCCTCTGGCAGAGCAGCCAGTGCTCTTAACCTCTGAACCATTTCCTAGCCTTAGATCAGGGAGTTTGTAAATCTGCTGTGGACATTGTAGAACTGGACACAATCCAGCCTGATGTGGGAATGCCTTTCTGTATGCTGTGAATATCAATCTTTAAATAAAGGAGCTGTTTTGGCCCATGAGAGGCCTGACTTACCTTTATATTTTGACAATTTATGAAGGCCACAATAGTCACTGGGCAAATCCAAGTTCCATACTTTTGAACTTCTAGACTATAAAACCATGAGACAAATAAACTTTTCTATTTTATCAGCTGCCTGATCTACTGTGTTCAGTTTTATGGAAACAGAAACCCAACTATGAGAATATCTCCTGGAATCTACAGAGTGTCTGGTAGGGTAACAAATGAGTGGCTAAAATGCTAAGCAATGTGGCAAGCTCCATAACCACCCACATAGCCTTTTAGATCCTTCAGAGTTAAAAGCTCAGAGTGGCTGGGTGGTAGTCGTGCGTGCTTTCGGGATGCAGAGGCAGACATGTCTTGGAGTTTAAGGATAGCCTGATATACAGAGCAAATTCTATGCTAGCTGGTATCACACAGAGAAACCCTGTTTTGAAAAGCAAACAAAAAAAAAAAAGCAGAAAAAATGCTCAGAAGTGAAAGCTTCAGGACAGAATGTTCATGTAGTGTGCTTGGTGGCCTTAGGAGTACATGTTTTGAGGAGCTGAAGGTAGAAGTAGGTAACCATGGAAGATCCCTAGGGGAAATGGAATTTGAAAATTGATGTGAGGCAAACCATGACAAGAAGTCAAGCAAAATCTGCTGGCAGGCTTGAAGGCTGACACAGCAGAGGTGGGTTTGATCTTATTCATTTGGAAACCTTGTGCATTGTCCAAGGTCTGTAGGCATTTGTTTCCCAAGAAAGTTATGATGATGTGCCATTTACTGATGGGATAAGTTGTGAAAAGTGTGCTGATAGATGATTCTGTCATTTTGTGAATATACTGCTATAATCCTGTAATGTGTTGTATCTGAAAAGCCACTGTTGGACGTAAGTGTTGGAATGTGCTTAATGGCCACAGATAGATCTTGGAATGGTGGAACAGAGAGAAAGGAGGTAGTGACGTGAATATGGTCTTTCTGAAGTGTAGTAGCAAGGGCTGGTTGACATTTAAACTTTTGGTTTTCTCAGTAATGTTGAACTTGAATGCATCCTCATCTTACTGAACCTGCTTTGATAGACACCCTTTCTTTACCACTCCGGGTACATTTCTTCCTCTTGTCCCACAGCCTTTATGTGCACAAAACTTGGCTCAAGAAGGTAAGCAGGTTGTGTTCAGTTACTGAAAGCTGTTTTGCAGTTTCTATCCTCTGAGCCTGTAGGAGAAAATTCAATCACAGTCTTAGCATTGTGAAGATGAGTATTTCTCCTCTCCTTTCCATGAGTTAGGATATTGATCTATGGATGTATGTATTTTATTAGGAGGTATGGGAATTCCTGTAGGCTCAGCATGTCATTCAACTGAAAACTCACTTCACATTGGCTTGTATACTTACCATAGCTTGTTCCCAGTTCATTTGGAGTTTTGTGTCTGGAAAACATAGTGAGACTATCACTTTCAAAGCAATCTGCAAAATGCTGAAATTGTGAAGGAGTACTTAATGCTAGGAAGATGACATTTTAATAGTTTATTAGGAAAGGGACAATTTCCACATATGATAACAAAGTCTCGACATGATCACAGCCAAATAATTTGCTTAGCATGAGGATATCACATCACCACAGGGCTGTTCCTATCAACACTGTGTATACTTGCAACTTTAGTTCACTTCTATTAGAAATAGTTACTTCTATTCTTATCTCAAGAGATCAGTGTTGGTAAGAAGATAATTTTGATAAAGGGTCATTATTTCATTTAGTATAAAATGCTAACTGCTGTCATAGCCCATCTAGGTCTTAACTTGGCACTCAAGGATTTACTGTAAAATTGGTGTCTCTGTACAATTCATATTTCGTAGTTGAAATCTTCTGTGATGTAGCACATCCCACAAACATCTGCAAGTTGAAACATTTTCTGCTAAACATCCTATCATTCTGTCCCCTTTTTAGATCATAGAGATGTATCTGAGTACCTTCCAGACTTGTGGTTGATTTTGTTGTAGAACCAGTGGCTTTAAGCCATACCCTTTGATGCATTCTCCAGACTTTTCTGGCTTCTTTAATAGCCAGTTCCTGTTTATACTTCCTGTACTCTATTAATGGAAGACCCTGAAAGATTGTTGGTCTGGGAGAGCAATGACATCCTCCAGCTCAACTGGGTATCATTTCCAGATCACTTCACCTGGGTCCTCAGGAACCTTCCCATATGGCTTTCACCCACTCACAATCTAGTCATTAGGTGCTTTGCTTTTATATGTCTAGACTGCTGTGTGGCAAAGTGTATTTTTGTCAGGCTCTCATTTGGGAATATGTTTTCACATCTTGAGGCAGGTAATAGGTGTTTTTCTTTGTTCTTGAAATCTTCTAAAAACATAAAATTTGATGTGGATTTCATATTTAACCCTGAGTTCTGTTTACTAAACTTCTGCGAACCAAGACTATTCCAAGAGCATGTGATAATGACAGCAGTGTTAGGTATTAGACATGCGGTTCAGTCATCAAATGGAGACTTCTTTGCCTCTTCACTCTTGTACCATCTCTAAAGGTTGGGGTTACTTTGGATCTATCTATAGAAGAGGGATGCAGTAATTAAAGAAACTGCTGAAGATACCCCACACATTCTCCTTGGCTGAGCTTTCTGGGTCTTGGAACAGAAAAACAAGTCCATGGTCATTACCTTTGTCACTGCTGCTTGCACATGTTAGAATTTCTGTAAGGGCCAGAGTCCCTACATAAGTCATTTCCGCCTTTCCACAGCAGGCTGACTTCTAGAAGATGCTTCCCATTTCCCTACTACACCACCTGCAGCAGTCATTGTGGATTCAGATCCCCACACCTCCTCCCTTGTTTTGGACTCTGTTGGGGTTGCAGCATCTTTGCTGTGAAGGGCCCTTGAGTGCATGCAGGATAGCTTCCTACTGCACCTGAGCCCACACAGTAGGTGCAGAGGTGAGAGCATAGAATGCCCCTCTCCTTCCCACATCATTGATGAAAGCTGTGTTACCATCTTTCCTGTAGCTATACTCTGTCCCTTGCTATCAAACACTGTATTAATGTTTAATTTAGGTCTCCTCACTCTCTTGCCCATCCAGTGCTTCTCAGGGTGTCATAGTCCTCTCTGTGCCTCTCCTCTGAACACCTGAATGATCTACACCAGGAAAACATTAAAAAGGTCTCAACATATCTTCTCTAGCATGCCCACTTTCTTGCTTCTACAAATGTGGCTCTATTCTAGTTCTCACTGCTGTGCTATCTTGGCCACTCAGGAACTGAACGTACTTTCACCCAGTTCAGAGGCAGGAGTCCTTTCGCATTGGCTATGACAATGGCCTCCCTGTGTCCTGCTTGGTTCTGAACCCAATATCTTGCTGCCAGCTCTTTCTTCATCTTGCCTAGCACGGCTTCCCTGTTCACCTCCTCAGCTTTGCTCCAGCTAATTCGTCTGCTCTCTACTGTTAAACAATCTGTGATGGTTTAAAAGGAAAGAACCTCTCTTCTGCCTTCCCAAGGTCAGTGCTTGGGCACACTGCCCTGCTTTCTGCTTACTTTCACCTTCTCATCTCCAATATTACCTTCACATAGTTGACAGTGCTCACATGGAAGACCATTTACTGTGATTTCTGAGTAATAGATTTGTACCAAATGAGCACCAGGAGTTTGGAACACTGTAAATGTACAGTACCTACAACAACACACGATGGGCTCCTAGCTCACTTTTCTCTGTAGTCCTGGTCAGAATCCTAGAGAGCCTGCCAGCTCCATCTGCACAGCTTCTGATGGTTTCTGTCAATCCCATGCTCACTACAGCTTCATTGTCTTTCTGCTTGGAACTGTGTAACTGGCTGGATGTTTCTCTTAACTTTCCCTGCTCCTCTCCCAGCAGGCAGAGTGAACACAGCAAATCTATTTTCCCCTGCTCTCTGACAAGCCCATTCTTTTGTCAACTCTATATCCAGCTCCCTGATTCCAGCCACTGTCAGTCTTCCCTTAATCTTGTGCTCCATTCTGGTGGGATTTCTGATAGATCACACATGCCCAGTGTCTGTTTAACCCAGAGTCTTTGTTTTCTAAGCTTGTGTTTCTTTTCAGCATTCTCTGCTTTTAATCTGCACTCAGGACTCTCCACAACATTAAAATACTGTATCAAGTTACCTCTTACTTTGCTGAAATTTTGTACACTTTAAGAGTGTGAAGATTGCAGGATTTTTGTTTATTGCCTTCTGTTTCCTTCCCCATCTCTGAATTCACTGAGGCAAGTGGCTTATGTTGCTTACTGTTGCCATGACAAAGGAAACAATTCTTTTCTCCCCACACCCAACAGCTCACAGTGGCAGCCTGTTATTATTATGGGCTTTGGTTTCTATGACCCAAAACAATATGGAGTGTGATAGGCATTGGCTCTGGGAGTTAATGTTGGCAGGTCTAGTCTAGAGTCTGTCAAAACTACTGTCATAAAACATAGTAGAATATATTTCTTATGAGAATTATGAAGCAAATGGAAAATGATATGCTGCATCTGTCATGACACTGCAGGATCTGTGATCCACACAAGTGTCCAAGTGTCAGGGAGCTGGCAGAGAAGTCCATCATTACATGAGGATATCTGCAGAGAAAGAGAGTACCACCAGGAAACACATGCTCAGTTCAGATCTCAAGATCAGTGACCATCCTTAGAAAAATGGAGTTACTGGACTTTCCAGATGCTCTCAGGAACATCTTTAAAAAAAAAAAAAAAAAACAGGGAAGCAAATCATTTTTTTCTTCATTAATACAGACTAATAACATTGTTCTTAGAGGATTTCTGGTGGAATCCATTTGGCTCCATGATAATGTGGATTTTTTCTGAAATAGATTTTTTTTTTTTGTGAATTTATAATACAACAAGAAGATCATAAGGTGTCAACATACCATAACCAAGAGCTTGTGAGGTTTGAGTTGAGTGAGTGATAAAATGAAGTCTCCTAGATTAACTGAGGGGTGGAATTAAAAAAATAATACTCCATTGGAATGGTTTAAATATTAACTCCTAATATCATGTGCTTAGGAATGGGCTGTCAGCTTGTGATAATGTTGGGAAATAGTGAAACCTGTGGAAGTGTGTCTGAATGGGTGGAAGAACAGTCTCAGTGGGCACTGTGAAAGAGACATGGGTCCCTCAGTGTCCCCCCTCCCGGCAATTTTGTTACAGTGATAGAAGTCTAACACACCCATTTAGAAAAGCAAGTCTCATGCTCTGGAGTAGGTGGCCAGCACAAAAGGGACTACAAGGTGTGTGTGTGTGTGTGTGTGTGTGTGTGTGTGTGTGTGTGTGCATGTGTGTGCATTTATTTTACTGATATAATCCAAAATTTTTAGTTTACATTTTTTTATTAAAGTTTGTTTTTAAACAATATGTTGATTTTTTTTCTCCTCTCCCAGCTCTTCTTGAAGCCTTCCTACTTCCTTACTAACCCAAGTATATATTCTTTTTCTCTATAAATAAATAAATAAATCCCAGAAAACTCAAAGACAAGAAAAAGAAGCAAAAAATAAGATAAAATGCAAAAATGAAGCCAAAGTGCATAAAAAATATCATATGGAATTTGCTTTGTGTTAGTCAATTATTCCTGTACGTTAAGTCTGCCCTGCCTGATATACCTAGTGACACTCCACTGAAGAATATGGGCTTTCCCTTTAAGAGAGAGAAAGAAAATAAAATTAGATGGATAGGGAAGAGGGAGGATCTCAGAAGAATTTGGAGAGAAAAAAGAATATGATACAAATATATTCTGTAAAAAATGTTTAAAATTAGAAAAAAAAGAAAAAAATTTAACTGAAAGAAGAAAAATTTGAAATGTTTCTTTCATAAAAAAAAGATTATTTCCATCGTCACAGAGAACCATAACTTAACATTTCAAGTGATCAAAAGCTCATGTGTAGTTTAGCCTTAGTGAGACATTTGCACCAAACCTCTGAACCCATGGCTAGAGAATATGGAGGAAGAGGAAGCAGGAAGATTGTAAGAGCCAAAATGCCAAGATGTCTGATGTGAAAGCATCTCAAAGAAATGGCTGCATAAGCAAGCCCAGAACAATAGCAATATCAAGGGCCATGCTAATTTGGAAGAGGGTAAAGGATCCCCCCTCTTAGAAGACCCTTTACTGAAGGAAGAAGAATTGGTCTCTCCCAGGGATGAGCCCTTCATCAAGAAAAGGGCAGGGCTCTGGTCGTAGTTAACAAAGAGCATGATATATGTATGTGAGAATGCTTCTATATGTAACAGCAGCCCGGGAAGTCTGTATTTGTGTATTTGTAGACCAGGCTGGCCTTGAACTCACAGAGATCCATCTGCCTCCGCCTTCCAAGTTCTGGCAGTGATGGCATGCACCACCAAAGGCCTGGCATTTGACAACTTCTTAATACCTTAAACATTGATTTGCCGTCTAATCCAGCAATTCCATTTTCAAATATCTTCCCAGGAAAAATGAAGATGTATGACCGCACAGGTATATCTTCTCAAATGTTGCCAACATTATTCATTAGTTATAAAGTAGAAACAACCCAATTGTATATCAATTTATGGATGAATATATAAATGGGACTGATTTGTGCTGTGCAATGCAACATAATAATGAAGGGAATGCATGCACACCAACATCGATGAGTCTTCTGTCACTTTGTTAAGGGAAAAAGCTAGATGTGGGAGGTGATGTAGCATTGCATTAATTCTAGTTAGTATATAATGAAAATCCAAAGCCAGATATTGGGGAAAAGTTGGAATATCAGAGAGAGGAAACAGGCCATAGTCAGTTCCCAGCCGGCCCGCTTCTCAGGCTGAACAGGGTAAATGTTATCTTTAAGAACAGTCAGCCTGGCTGATTGCTTCTACAGAATGCCTGAATGTCTGCCTCCTCCTGTCTTCAATATTGTCCCTGCCCATTTGTTTCACTTCTGGGTTCATCTCTGAAGCATAATCCTAGAGTTAGGATTAAAGGTGGGAGCTACTACTGTTTGGCTGTTTGGACTTGAACTCACAGAAATACAGAAAGATCTCTGTCTCCTGAGTGATGTGATTAAAAGCCTGAGTCACCACTCTGTGACCTTCATGGCTTGACTGGGTGATTCTATTGTCTGATATTTTAGCTGATTTTATTCAATATACCATACCTCACCACGATGTATTGTGTGATTCCCTTCATACAGGGACAATAAATACGTAAAGAAAGATGATAGATCAAAACTTGCCTAAGCCTTAAAAGCAGAAACACTAAATATTTGCTTGAAAAACCATCTTATGTTGTCTGACTTCATACACATATTAAAAACTATTAAAGTTGATTCTTATAATTGATAATTGTTATTGCATAAATCATACTGCAGCTTGTTTTATAAAGGCACAAAATCCACATGCTTCTATCTTTTAACAGGAGAGTCAGCAGTGTTTTAATTTTATTTAGGAATAAAGAAAAATATATAAAAATGTGTAGCAAGGAGAGTAACAGCTAGTACATATAATATTGTGTATATGTTATCTGTTTAGTGCTAGAGCTCAGATTTCCAGATTGTCTCAAGGGCTTGTGTGTTACAGGTGTGGGTACTAACTCTTGCTGCTATTGGGAGGCAGTGGAATCCTGAGGTGGGTAGGGCCCAGTGAAAAGAAGTTAAGTCAGCTGGGACAGCTTTCTCCTTTCTTTTTGATTTCCTTCTTTGAAGTTGATTGTCCCAGGTGTTTTCTTATCATGCCTGAGGCTGGCACTACCTTCTTGTTCCTACCAACTTGTCTATGAAATGAATACCGTCATCCTCACTCCTAGACAGGAAGCTAAAGATAGGGGACCCTAGGGTCTCAGGCTGGGGGAGTCAGAACTAAACCACCAACAGCACAATCTATTAAGATGGCACCATCCACAGAATCCTTTTTTCTTCCTCAGGGCATTCTCAGGTATTGTTTTCTTTTTTAAAACCTTCTTGCAATAGTCTCCTATGTTGAAATTAACTCCTCACTTTGGAGTTGTTGCTAAAATTCCTTCCCAGAAAAGAGATAAGCAGCATTTACTCCCATCTACAATTCCAATGATAAATCCCAAGCTACAATTCTACCAAAACTCATTCTGAAGAACCAGTGAGTTTTTAAAGCTTACTTATAAAAGAATATGTATGAGCTTATGGGCAGGAAGATGAGTGATATATATACATGTAGTATGGATGCATACATGGCTGGGAAGATGGAACTCTCTGCCCTTATCTTTCCCCATCTATACTATAGACCTTCCTAAAGTACACTGAGGCCAAGTGCAATAAGGGCAGAATTGCATACTACCAGTTAGAAAAGGTAAAGTTGGATACTCACATGAGGGTCTCATGACATTCCCTTCCTCCTCCTTCCAAGAGGAAAGAGCAAGAATCAACTAACTCAACTTAGGATCTCAGGACTGTTAATCTTTTGTGAAAGGCTTTAACTAGACACTTGAGGATGGTACTAGTGTGGCTCTGTGGTTCAATGGATAGTACTTTATTATGTTCTCCCAACCTCTCCTCTGGCTTTCACGAGAGTCCCCGAGCCCTGGAAGGTGATGTATATGTGTGAACTTGATTCCCCCTGCTCCAGTGAGGCACTGAACCCTGACTTCTTAGCCCCTCTGTCTTTAGAACATAGCTGCTGTGGTGAATTTGTGGGTATTCCTCACCATACAAAAGACCAATGAAGAAAATTACAACAAATTGGGAAACAGAAAAATGTACAAAAGAACAATTACTGCAGGAATGGCTCATGATTGTAAACACAAATGTGGCTTTGTGCTTTAGCAGGTACCCCAGTGAACAAACAGTAGCAGTTGCCTCTCTACTGGAATCTATGCCTGTTCACAGTGTTTTGTCTAAGCTTCTCTTAGTAGCTATGAATTTCCCCGAGGGACTGGCCTTCAGTCTAAGAGAAAGGTTGGTTCTCTGAGACTGGATAGGCCATGAACTTGGGGTGGAGGGATGACCAAATACTCTTGTTCTGCTTAAAGAAACATTATAATAAAGGAGTCTAATGGCATCCCTTCCTACCCATATATCCGTGCTTCACTCAGCCATCATCAGAGAAACTTCCTTTTGCAGTAGATGGAGAAACTAAGAGACCCATACTGGACAACATGTAGAGAATGCGAGATTCATGTACATTCAGTCCCAAGTAGGGTATCTTCATCAAACCTCAGGGCTCCAGAAACTACACTGAAGAGGAGGTAGAAAGAATATAAGAGCCAGAGGGATAGGTTAATCCAAGGAAACTGTCATCCAGACACAACAGAACTGATGCATATATAAATTCACAGAGACTTTGACATCATGAACAGAGCCTTCACAGGTTCAAATCAGATAGGGCACCTCTGTTGAGAGGAAAAGTTTACCCACCCCAAACCAAGAAGCAATCTCCAATTGACATCTACTTACAAAGGAAAATTTATTTCTTTTCAATGGAGTCTCATTGGTTATGCTAACAAAACTTAGGGATAGACCTCATACCCAGAAATAGATGGCCTACACAAAATAGACTCAACAGTATATTCAGAGACTTTTTTTTGGTCTAATATTGATTTGTTTAAGTGCTTTCTGTCTTGTTGGCCCTTTGCATATGTATAATTCTATGTTTTTATAGATTTGATGTATGTGTGTGTGTTTCTTGTGGGTTTTTTAAGTTTTTTTTTTCTAAAAATAGAGAGTAAGAAATGATGTGGAGTGTTAAGGGGAGGTGGGGATGATCTGGGAGTAGTTGGGGGTTGGGAAATTATGATAAGAGTATGTTGTTTAAAATATTCTTTTAATAAAAGTAAGAAAAATTGGTTATGTCCATAACTACTCACATTAAAGCTAAGACATCTCAGCTGGCACTTCATACTTCACCAGGAAGTATGCATGATCCATACCTTAGTAGAACTTTGCTGCTTTACTCTCCTTACCCTTTTAGTAGCACCTCCACACACTAGTAACCTACAGGGAAGAAGCATTTCTGGCTCAATCCTAGCCCTGTTTCTCCAAGCCATCCAACCATAGTACATGATATGATCATACATCTAGATCTGGAATGCAATCAATAACACTAACAATAGCTTTTATTTTTTAGGAGCCTCCATAGCCTCATTGCCCAACAATTTCTAATGAGGTAACCTATCCTGGCACAGGGACTCTTAATCAGCAATCTATGGCTTCTGGGAACATCTGTCCCTTCCCCCACAAATTACCTATCTTTACTCCTTAACATTTCAAGACCACTCTTTTCTCAATCATCTTGGGAGGGGATAGCATCTCTGTCTCATGTAGCCATAAATTTCAGAGCTGCAAGGCTGTTCTTGTGAACTAAGTTCCAAATCTCACTCCTATGGGTACACTCAGGTCTTTCAAATGCATGTTCAAAGTTTCAAAATACTCATAGGCTAGCATTATGCTACCTAGGCAATTAAAACTTTCTTCAAGAAGACAAGCAGGACAAGGCAATATCCTGAAACACACAATGGGATCATTATGAATTGTAGGATTACAAATATAACCTTCATGAATTAGTATGAAAGAACTTCAAGTGTCAGGAGCTGACAGAAGTTTGAAGCTAAGATGTTTAAGTGAAGCGTAAGCAAATTCTAATACATATGGAAGCATCTATCCACTTGTATTATTTGTTTCTTCAGTATACAAATTTTGAATACAGTAACATGGATAGGAGACACTAACTTAACTAGCTCTCCACAACCCTGTTATTCTCTCTGAGCCATTCCACCCTATGAATCTTCTTTGAATCTCTTCACATTTGATACTTGGTAGGGCTGTCTCAAGCTATTTGCTCATACCTACTAAGGCCAAAGAAGAATAAGGGTCCATTTCCCCTGCTGTACCTGCTGGCTCCCTGAGTCCAAAAAACCCTGGGTTGCCACTAACTGGACTGTGAATAGCCATCCACCAAACTGCTGCTGGAGTGGCCTTAGTTTAGAAAATCATCTCTGCCTTCTTTTAGGGAGAATAAAGCCATGTTTATTGGTGATGGTAGGATAATTATCCATCCATGCTATTGCCTTATATGGACTAATACTTGAGCTTTAATGCCTTCCAGAACCACTATGGCACAGGACTGGGCTTTCTGTCAGTTTTTTTTCCCTTAGGAACTGAGACTAAATACAAACTGTGTCTTATTTTTCCTCAAATGACCCAGACCGACCTCTTCCTCTGTTTTGCATTTCTCTTATCTCTAGGCTGCTCTCCAACCATATGGACACTCTTTTCATGCTGGTATAAGTCATTTGGATCCTCCAAAGCCTTTCTGAGTTTACCCAGATCCTGCTCAGTGAAAGGCTTCACAAAGCTGCGTAAGCTCCATGCCTGTCTCAGGGTCCTAGCTGGATCCAGTTCTTCCTTATTCACTGGTGAACATTCTTCTATCAGGCTCTGTGCCCCATACCTATCTCCCTCAGTAGAGTCTATCCTTATTCATCATCCTCCAGACACTGATACACATGGTAACCTTCTTTGATGATGACCAAATATTTGCATTTGTAATGGCTCATATGAACCAGTCCATCAGGAATTTTTACCATGATTTTAGCACTAAATATTCCAATTATAATGGTCTTTCATACCATACCATTGGCAAGGATTCCTATCAATTACCTCATGTGGGAGACTATGATAATCAGACTATTGTTAGGACCCATTAACCATGTCTACATGATGTATTATGGATTTTCCTTTCCACGTTATATCAGAAGTCAGACTCAAAGAGTAGTCTGTTTCCTTTTTTTTTCTTTTTTTTCTTTTTTCCTTCTTTGATACCTAAAGCCCTATAGATTCTAGGTTGGTGGGGGAGTTCCAGCAAGGACTCATTAGTAGAGATCAAGTTTGAGACTTTTAACTTTGGCTCCCAGCTATGAAAAACAGCAATTTCTATCCAGCTCTCTCATTATGTACTTTTAATGTTAGACTGGAGGTTAATACAGAGGATGTTAGTCACATGGCTCTTTATTGTTACAATTTCTCCTTACACCTGTAGTCTTCCTCCATGATGTTACCTGGTCCTCTGTTAGATCTATTATTACTCAGCGCAGTGACTAGGCTGCCTCTCCAGTTGCTTAGTGATCCCTTGGCCTCTAATGCACTCACTACACTCAAAGCTTGCAATGAATGTTTTCCTTATATGTTCACCAGTTCTCAAATAATCTCAACATCTGAGGTTGACCATATTCATGCATGCCATTTTATAAAACTTAGAAAACAAATGCCATCCTGAGATTTTCCCACAGGTATCTCCTGCTCAGGTGGCCTGACCTTAGTTATATGTCTCACTACTCTCTACATTCTCCATGTTCTTGCCACTACCCATCCAATCTTTATAGGGATAAACCACCATGCGAAAGTCTATTTGAATTCTTCCTTTACTACAATTTTGCTTCAGTTGTCTGTCCTATTCATTGTATCATGCTAGAACCTCCAAATATTATAAAAGTCTTTCCTATGGGAGACATATCAAGTGTCTCTGATCCCTATAAGAAACTGTGGTATGATTCCAACAAACTTCACTTTGGAGAACCAAAAACATTGAGTTTACTTACAGAGCAATGGGTAATGGATTATGGACAAGAACATAGGTGACATTAAAAAAGCCATACTGGAAGGTCTGATGTTGATTATGATTCCCTGTGGCTATGTAGATGCCTCCATTCTCTAGAATTTCCCCACTTATATACTCTAGGTATTTCCTGTACAATTAAGACAAAATGCAAACAACTGATTAAGAGGAGTGGCTGTATACTCAGTGGCCCGTACCCTCTCCTTCTGTAAGGGACCATCAACAGTCAACAAATCTAGCTATAGTCATTAGTGAGAGGCCCAATTGGACTCCTGAAGATAGTAGAAGTGTGGCTTAGAGGAAAGTCTTACACAACAGAGGAGCCTCATGTCTATTTTCTGTAACCATATTCCTTGCTTCCATGATGCCCCTGTGCTTGGGACATTCTTTCCCAATCACCTGTCACTGGTATCCATACCTTCATTCCATCATTGCTGCTTAGTTCCTCCCTGCTTCTCTGCCAGCACTCTGCTCATGCTTCTTGAAGGCAAACATCATTTTAAACAATGTTACCCTCTTCCTGTGAATTAGAACACTAGAAAACATAAACAGCTTCTTTCTCATAGAACATCCATAGAAAACCCAGTATTCTCAGAATTTTTTTAGAATTCCAATTGAGTTACTTCCTGAGACATTATTCCACCCCCCCCCCACTATTATTCTATGCAGGGCAACTAACTCACTGTTAAGTGGCAACGTTTTCTGTTAAAATTCCCCCCAAACTATCTGCTTGTATTCTAATGGACAGTTTTCACACTGCACTAAATGGGAAGCCTTGTAGCATGTAGTTTCTTGTTTCTATGTTCTCTCTGTAATCATCATGCTAGATGGAAACTCAGTTCTTCCTCTGTCTCTTGTTCTCTCTCTAGTCAAAACTACCACAGATACACTGACTCTGTCTTAAGGACTCTGAAGTCCTTATTCCTGTCTGTCCTAGCTGTCAATTCTTTGTGTAACTGGAGAGTGAAGCCTGGGCACTGTGTATGTGTATTATTAGGCAATTATTCTAAACCTGAGTTTCATTAAATCCCACTGTTATCATCCAGCATCTTCTATTTCTTATCTGGACCTTGTGATTCTTTTCTAAATATTTTTCTTATCGCTAATTTTGCTGAACACTATTTATGCTGAAAGCATACTTTCCACTAGCCTTACTTTGTGTCTTCCAGTTGTGGTATGACTGTGTCCTTTGGAACTACATACACTGGAAACAAAGTCTTCAAAGTCAAATGTTAATGGACTTTAATGGATATAATTAGATGAGGTCATGAGTTTAGGCCCAACATAGTGGCTTTTGTGACTTTACAGGAAGAGATAAAGGGTTAGGGAGATGGCTTAATAAATAAGAGTGTTTGTAGTGAAAGTGAGAGGACCGGGGTTCAGATCCTTTGCATCAGTGTAAAAGCAGGACATAGTCACCTGTGCCATCTGTATGCTTTCTCTGTCTCAACATCTGATATCCTTTATCAAGTTATGATGCAGAAAACACAAACGACAAAATCATACCTTTGTCATCAGATGGCAATATCTCTGAACTAAATAGGCCACTATTGTTTATTAAGCACTCAGTCTTAGTTATTTTATTATAGTAATAGAGAAAAAACTAAGACACAGAAAGTAGATGGGTCACATCTCTCTCTAAGTATGGTTCTTAATGCTCTGTTGTCTGGGGAGCCTGTGTAGAGAGAGACTTTCTCCTCTATAATACCATAGTATTGGACATCTACCTGTTAAACTATCATCTGGGTATAATTGTGTAATTTCTTCCTCTTCTTTTTGGAAGCATGGGTGTCTCTAAGGTAGAAACTGCATTTGCATCTTTCTCTGTATTTCTAACATTTGGTATACTCATTATTTCAGAGTTGTAGCATGAGCATTGTTTCTCAAATATGAATCTTCATTCCCTTTTAAACTTCTACTCCAACCTCCACTCATGACTCATTTGGTGTAAAGGAGGAGGGTGATGTAGTTTGGGCATAAAATTATGATTAAAGTTACCAGTATGGGGTTTGGCCTCCAACAAGACACTAATGGGAGGTGGTGATTAACAGTAAGGCCTGATGGGAACCCTTCAGAGTGGGGCCCTCTCGTCTTCCTTGCTTCTGTTGCTCACTGGAATGTGGTGAGTAGCTTTGCCACACTGTGTGTATGCTTTGGTCATGATATGTCCTGTCTTTCACAGGCACAGAAACAGTGAGGAGAATGCTCATGGACTGGAAGCACTAAAATATGAGCCACAATAAACACATACTCTTATAAGTGATTTGAATTATTTCTAGTACAGAAAAATTGATGAACATACCATCGAAATTTTTACCTCAATCTCCTGAGTTCACTGAATATAAAGGATTATGGTGGTAGTTTAAGAATCCATTTTGTTTTTATGTAGATATATGTAAACATATCTATAATATACACTGGCTTAACAAAACTTTCAATCTGACAAAACATTCATGTGCGTTGATTCAATAGAGACATGATTATTAGTGCACTGACCATCTCCTTTCTGATTAGATTTCAGACCTGCTTCACAAGTATGAGGAAATTGTATTTCTTCCCATGGTCAAAAGCTCATGACATGGGAGTTTATGAGGCCAAATACTCTAGGATGGAATCTGCTTCTGTGGTTTTACTAAGTAGACATGATAAACTGCCTTGTACTTTTTTTTTTTTTTTGCCTTCAATGCTATTTAGTTATTTAATGTTTTGTATAAAAGAATAAATGCCCAACAGAAAATTTACTATGTTTACTTATATGTGACAACCTAGATGCCACTAAGTTCTTCTTCATTTATAAAATTCTGATTACTTCATGTTCCAGTTGATATCATATAAAATATTACTAAGTGTTAAATTTTCCTGTGAATTTTGATATATGACCTTGAAATGTCATTTTCTTTTTTAAAAGCATTTTTATTCTTTTTCATACATTACAAACTACCAAGATTCCCTCCCTCCCTCTTTCTAGCTATTTTCCCCACCTTTCCTCTCCCCTAACCAACCCACTTCTACTCCGTTTCCCTTCAGAATTGAGCAGGCTTGGACTTACCTCAGCTGTATATGCTTGATTAAGGTGGTTCACTTTGGGATTCCTTGTCCTCTCTGGGGAATGGATGGGGGAGGCTGAGGGAGTATAGGAGGAGGGGAGGGAGGGGGAGTAGTGGTGGGTATGGTAAAAAACTTTTTAATTAAAAAACGTGACTTAACAAAAAAGAGCAGGCCTCCAGGGACTGAATATGCCCTAAAAGATACAGTAGACTGGGCACAAGCCCTCATGTCGTATCAATGATACTTTAGGTAAGGAGGCTAAGGGTCCCAAATTCAGGCAAAGAGTCAGAGACACCTAGCATTTACATTTAAAGTATAAGCAGAGGACCTAGCTCAGATCCATACAGTGTCCAGTTTAGTTCTCTGTGAGTTTTCATGAGTCCTACTTAGTTAATTATGTTGGTCCTGTTATCTTTGTGTCCTTAACTTCTCCTGTTCCTACAATCCTTCCTTTCTCTCTTCAGAGGGATTCTACTGGCTTCTCCTACTGTTTGAATATGGATCTCTCCATCTGCTTCCATCAGTTTCTGGCTGATGCCCATCTGATGACAATTGGGATAGGCAGTGAACTATGAATATAACAGAATATCACTAGCAATTATTTCATTGATTTTTTTTTAAATAGCCAGTCATGTTTGATTCTATTCTGGGTCTCTGTTCTGGCTCTGGTTTCTGGATATTCAGTCAGTGTCCGGACTGTGTGCCTCAAGCTGGACCAGTCACTGGCTAACCAATCCCTCAACTTCTGCCCCACCATAACCCCCAACACATCTGGTAAGCAGGGAAGATTGTAGGTGGAAGGGTTTGTGGCTGGATTTATGTCTGAGTACCATTGCTAGAAGCCTTGCCTGGTTATAAAAGGTGGCCAGTTTAAGCTCCATATCCCCCATTACTAGGAGACTTAACAAGGGTCACTCTTGCAGATTCCAGGGAGTTACTATTACACTAGTTTCTACATTGGCCCCTCAGTGCCCCCAGTTCCAGTCATATCTCACAGTACTCTTTCTGGATTTTTGATAAAGAATCCAGAAATACAAAACTGAGAAAAAGAAAGTATCTTCATCAAATGGTGCTGATCTAACTGGATGCCTGCATGTAGAAAAATGCAAAATGATCCATATTTATAACATTGTACAAAGCTCATGTCTAAGTGGATCGATAAACATAAAACTAGACAAACTGAATCTAATATAGGAGAAAGTGGAGAATAGCCATGAATTCATTGACACAGGAGACAACTTCCTGAACAAAACACCGATAGCACACACACACTAAGATAAACAATCAATAAATGAGACTTTATAAAACCAAGAAACTTCTTTAAGGCAAAGAACATCATTAGTAGTATAAAATAGCCTACAGAATAGGAAAATATTTCACCAACTCCACATCTGACACAATGCTAATATCGAAAGTATATAAAGAACTCAAGAAACTGGACATAAAAATACCGATATATCAATTAAAAATAGATTACAGACCTAAACAGAGAATTATCAGTGAAAGAATCTTAACCAATTTCAGAAATTTTCAACATTCTTAGCAATCAATGAAATGCAAATCAAAATTACTTTGGGATTCCATTTTACAACTGTTAGAATGGCTAATATTTCAAACTTAATATAAGAAAGTGCTCATGCTGCTGAGGGTGGGGAGTAAGGGGAACACTTCTCTCCAAAGATGGTAGAAGTAAAACTTGCACAGACACTATTGAAACCAATATGAAGGTTTCTCAGAAATTTGGGAATCAACTATTTCAAGATCAGACTATTCTGCTCTTGAACATATGCTCCAAGGATGTTTCATCTTACCACAAGGACACTTACTCAGCTATGTCCATTGCAGTTTTATTAATAATTGGTAGAAACTGGAAACAGCCTAGATGCCATTCAAGAGAAAAATGGATAAAGAAGTGTGGTATATTTACATAATGGAGTATTACTCAGCTGTTAAAAACAATGCCATCTTAAAATTTGCAGACAAATGAATGAAACTAGAAGAAATTAATCCTGAGTGAGGCAATCCAAATCCAGAAAGACAAACATGGTATGTTCTCACTTATAAGTGGACATTAGCTGTTAAGTAAAGGATAATCATGCTATAGTTCACAGACCCAGAAAGGTCAAGTAACAAAGACGGCTCAAGTGAGGACATATGGATCTCCCGGGAAAGGTGAATTAATAGATTTTATGGGTGGACTTAGGGCATGTGGGAGGGATCAAACTGTTAAACTGCCTTTTAAAGATATGTTTTTATACTCAGAGATGAGTGCTGCTCTCTGCCTTGGTCAGAGAGTCTCCCACTTTCAGTGGGTAGATTTATAACCTATCAAACTGCTTTGAATAAGTGACTCTTGAGTGCTGAACCCTACACTGGACATCTGTGTTACCCCCTAGCTCAAGGTTCAGAGAACATCATGGAAAGGTAGTCAGAAATGATTTAAGAGCTGGAGGATCATATGAAATGTTGTCAAAAACCATTTTTTTCTGGACATGACATTACTACTGCATCCACGAATTAAGCAGCTGTGATTACCTGCATAGAACCTGGAAGAGGCTGGATATAACACTATCTCTATCCTCTCTATGAAGTATAGGCAACTAGTAGTTTCTAGAGGAGAAATAATCACATATTTTTGTGGTATAGCAACTGGTAAGTTGCCTTTATTCAAATAAATAAGTTCCCATACTCATGCCACGCAAGTAACCTTAGTTATCTCTCTCTCTCTCTCTCTCTCTCTCTCTCTCTCTCTCTCTCTCTCTCTCTCTCTCTCACACACACACACACACACACACACACACACACACATACACACACACTCATATACACTCATGCACACATGTACACTATGAAAGTAGGATGAGGACATTTGTCAGAAAGTAGAAATAATTCAGTGGATGATGGAGGAGTACAAGAGAGGATAAATGAGGGGCTATATCATATTATATGTTATATTACATACATATATAGAAAATTGAGACGAATAATAAACTGACAACATTCTGGACTGAGTCTATACCTCATAAGGTCAGGTGTGTCCTGTGTACCTAGGCTGATAATTTGTTATTGAAGGAGGTGACCTTGTTAATGTCATCAAAATGCCCTTAAGTGTAATTCTTTATGCAAGAATTCCAAAGTACTACCACCCATGATCAAGCTAAGAGAGAAACACTTGTGAGTGGGGCAGCACATCCAGGGAGTGGAGCAGATGTTCCCAGAGGAGGATGCAACAGGGTGAGTCAGAGTGGATATTTCCACGGCATAAGAGGAAAATCAGGGGAGACAGAGAATTGTTAATTTTTGGTGTGTGTGATTTATAGGAGTTACTTAGGTGTAGCAGCTTCCAAATGCAAGATTTAGTAATGAGTTTATGATCTCCATGTATGCCTAGCACATAGTACATATGGTTATTCTTCAGAAGAGTAAAAATTGTAGAAGGGGGAAAACAAATCTTTGGTAAATGAATGAATGCGTATTTGAATAAATAAATACATGACATAGCATTAACATAGCATTCTCTTTTTCTCAGATAATGCTGGGGAGGACCTACCTTATTCATTTTTCTTTTGCACTGGAGTTGTTTGTAGGTGATATTTTTGCTTTATCCATGCAATTATTCTTGTTTTTTAGTTATTTTAAGTTACACTGCTTTTAAAAAGCATTAGTGCAGATGTTTCCAGAGAAAGGAGCTAACTTTTGTCTTTCTAACTGTGTCAGTGCAATCCTCCGTGCACATTCAGTGTTAATTAAATATTGATTAAAATTGAACATATTAACAAGTCATACCATGTTATAGCTCTCTCGGGAGAGGGGATGAGAGGCATGGTGTCAATAGGTCAGACACCTGTAGTTAGGTGAAAAGCAAATGGCAGATTCATTTATTCAGCAATGTAGAAAGCCTCATATACCCTCATCCCATCAACCAGGATGCATCCGGATCTGGTGACATTGAGTGGTCATCCCCCCTTGGCTGGAACAATCAGGAATGTTTGACAGTGTCTATTTCTATGCCCTTAGACAGACTCGAGGTTGACTCATAAGAAAGTACATTATGCGCATGTCTTGGCAACTGGTTTCCTCAACCTTATAGGCCTGTCTTACTATACCAAAAAATAAAAAGGGACAGAAAAAACAAACTTAAACCTTAAGACAAACCAACAATTGGTTTCTTTATACTCTGTTCTAAATAAGACAACCAAGTATTAATTTTTAAGGAAAACTTTCTACACTTTTTTTCTATTTGTGTATGAAAAACTTTCATATGAAGATTTAATGAAGGAGACTAATCCTCATGTCATTGTACCTGTTTCTCTGTGCTGCTTCCAACCATACAGAGATTGTACCTGGCTGCTTTTCTTCCCATGCAGTAGTGATCTATAGATAAAGAATATATGAACCCCCCCCCAAAACAAACAAACAAAAAAAAAACCCAACAACAACAACAAAAAGTAAACCATGACAGAACTTTTGTTCTTTCTTAAGCTTCAAGTCTACAGCCTTGAGCCTCTTGGTTCTTTCCTATGCTATAGGAACACTTTGTTTCTGGCAAAAGCCTCTTTGGGTTAAAGTTCACTAGTATTATGTGGAGTGAGACATTTTCCACTTTGCTTTAGGTAGCATCTCATTTGTGTGAAATCTTTTTTACTTTCTAACTTTGTTTTGTATTGTGTTTTGAAAAATTTGTTTGAGACATCATTGCTGAAATCACCATGCACTTACAAAACAAGAACAAAAGGCTCCTGAACTGGAATTGACACGAATATCTCCTTTTTGAGGACTAGTTTACATAGTAGCAAAGCTTCATGCAAGCTTCAAAAAGAAGGAATCAACAAACTGTCCTAGCCAGCTATGAGCCATACAATCCACAATGATGACAACATGGTACAATAACTCAGTAGTGGCAAGCATACCTTGGTAGTAACTGAAAACTCTCTTATTAGACTTAAGACCTACTTAACAATAGAGAAATCATGGCTGATAATGGAAAGCTAAGCAACCATCCAGGGTAAGTTATTTATCTCAGAGAATTTACAACTATAACTTTAATAAGTCAGTCTAATCACTAACTACATTCTAAGGATTTTCCCTGATTCCCACAGATAAGTGTAGTCCTCACTCTAGCAAAGAAACTGTAACAGATGGACACCATATTAAAAAATAAACAATCAAAATACAGAGTTGTGTAGTCGAATTCCAGTGAATATATTGACAATACATCTCCCAAAACTAATATTAGGAAATATTCTGGAAAAAGAGGTGGAAATATTGTATTATCCAGAAACTCAGGGAGTTTTCTGTGAGTCTGTCTCCTAGTAATATCTGGAGCTACATCCATAAAGTCTAGCTAACATGATGGCCTAAATATGAACTTAACAATGACAGCAACAATAGACCTGTTAAAGAGAACAGGAGAAAACTCATGAGGCCTATATCCTCCAAAAAAACCTACAGACAATTATGGAATGCGGATAGTAGGAGAAATAGTTGAACCCAAGGAATAACACATCATCTTGTCATCTAATACTAAATGGTCAATTCTGAAAATGTAATGCAAGAAACAGTGTACAGACTAAGCATGTTATATTTAAAACTATATTTATCTCTCTATATATGAATGTAACCACAATGAACAAAGATTTGAAAGAGAAGAAGGAGTGGGTATATGGAAGGATTCAAAGGGAGGAAAAGGAAGGGGAACTGATATAATCACATTATAATATAAAAAAATAGAGGTAAAAATATGGCCACTAACCCACTTCTTATACAGAAGATATTTGAATGAATAATTAGATTTGAAGAGAAGGATAAATACAACCAAGAGGGCACAGTAACAAACAGAAAATTAAAAGAGGATTAAGAAAATAATGGACATTAATGCACATAACTCAACAATAACTCTTAATAGTAACAGTATCAATTATCCAGTAAAGAGACAATGGGTTAATAAATTAGTAGAAAACAGAATATATCTTTTTGCTCCCTCCAAGAAACATAACTCACCATCAGATGTGAACACTATCTCAGGGGAAAAGGATAGAAAATGTATTCTAAACAAATAGAGCTAAGAAACCAACAGACATTGATGCATTGTACTGTGATTCCCTGACTGTGGGCACACAGCAATCAGCTGAATCCTAATACAATCCACCAGCAGTCACATGAGTCCAAATGGAAGAATATGTAATAAAGAGCAAATATATCTTCTAGCAAGAAACAAGCCACAGTATTATCCAGCTCTTAGCTCAGTGAAATCTGTAGGTCAACACATTTTATTTCTGGAGGAGCACAGAATAATGACATTAGTCATGTCAATCCATCTGTTCCACTTTCTTCCCAAGGCATAATTAGTTGACATTTCTTTGGCAGCTTCTTTCTGCATGTTTTCTGCAGTGTGCAAAGGGCTGTTTTGCTCTGGTGGGCATGGCTTATGGAGGCCAGTTTAGTCAAGAAGCCTGTGAATCTGTATCCATTCTGAGATGGTAAGGGAGGTGGGCTGAACTGCCCTGCTAGCTAATTTCTAAATTCCTTTTTAGACCTGTAATTTAACAGAAAAATATGACTATGGGTGGGCAGCTTGGAAAAGGATGTGAGCTATTCCTGGAGAAGCTGAGGCTGGAGGAACAGTTATGATCTGAACACAATTGCCTGGTAACAACCAATCTGGACCATTAATTGATCAGAATTTGAAATCAACAAGGAAGCATGTCTCTAAGTATGTTTCTAAGCTTGTTGATGGAAAGGTTTAACTGAAGAGGAAAGTCCTGAACTCAGTGTGGATAGTAGCATTCAATAGGCTGGGGATTGGAGTGAGTAGAAAGGCTGCAGCAGTTTGCCTGGTTCTGCTTCCTGATGGAGACACAGTATGAGAGGCTGCATCATTCTCCTGCTGCAGTGCCGTGCCTGTGCCAGCCCCCATGCCAGTGCTTTCTAACTGTAAACCCAGATAAACCCGTCAATTGCTTTTGTCAGGTGCTTTGTCAACACATGAACTGGAACTAATAAGTGATCAGGAACACAGACCCAAGGCCAATATTAGGCTCATGCCATACTCACACATGCCTGTACTCAAAACACTCTGGAAATAGAGGTAGGAAGATCCTGAGTTCTGGCCAGTGATGGTAACATGCTAGTACCAATCAACAAGCAAACAAACAAAATCCCAACCAAAAAACCAAATAACAACAACAAACCCCCACAAAGGCTGAAGGCATGACATATCTATCTAGTGCTTGTCCTGTATATTCAAGACCTTAGGTTTGATTCTCATGCGTTTTTCTCCAGCCAAGGCTTGTTTGATTCATATGATGAGTCAGGAACATAGTATAGTGTCTTGGTGATGAGGAGAGATATTTCCATGTCTTTTTGTAACCAAGGGAACAGACTGTACACCCCCTCTAGCTTTGGGCTTCGAAAAGAAGGGCAAATAAGATCAAAGGACTCTTTTCAAAAAATGTATTCTTCTCTCCTACATCTTGACTGCTGTTTCTCTTCTCTCCATGCCCTCTAGGGTCATCTCACCCCCCCCCATGCCCCATATTTACTCCTTCTTAGTTTCCCTTAAGAAAAACATCAAGATGACCAGGGAGATCAACTGAGGCAACTCAGTAGGAGGAAAGGGGTCACAAGTGGAGGCAGAGAATCAGAGACACCCAACACTCCCACTGTTAGGAATCCCACAAGAACAGCAAGTGAGATAGCTGTTAACATACGCAGGGGATCTAGTGCACAACCGTTCAGTCTTGGCAAGCCCCCAAAGAACCTTCTTTCCTGAGAACTTTCAAAGTCCTCCTTCAGTTCACCTAGAGAGAGAGATCCCACTCTGCAGGCAAGAGGCATCTGTAGAACAGACTTTGCAGTGCGAACTGTGCTGCTCTGCACAAGTGTTTATCCTGAAGTAGAAACCTAGTTGTGTCACCAGGAAAACAAGTCATGCTCATTTCCAAGGCATCCAAAGGAAAATTACAGTATTTTCATAGTAAGAAAAAGTGCACATTTCTGGAAACAGGTCGTTACTTAATCAGGATAATGTATTCTTCAGTACTCTCTTCCTAATCTTTGTGCTTAAAAATAAACTGAAATGTTGTTAGAGCTATACCTTATTTGCATTTGGCTTGCTGAAAACCTCTGGGGATCTGACCATCAGTAGGTTACAGCTTCCAGGAGAGCCTTTTGTGCTACCAGGATTCATAACAATACAAGTGGTCATGTATATACATGTGTTTTGAGCGCAGTTTCTTATACCATCTCCCTCTCTGCTCTCTGCTTCTCCCCCTACTTTTTCTCTCTTCAAAAACAGTCTTACTACGCTGACCTCAAGTTCAGTAAGCAAAGGATTTTGGATGCCAAATGAAGGGAATACCGGTTTCTCTTTCATTTCTCTAGTCCCCAGATTTGATTTTATTGCTTAAGTGAGTGTTTTCTGTAAAGTCTTGTATGTTGGATATTTTCTATGATACAGCACTAGAGTGTTTAATAGTCCAGGGGGCAAGAGATGCCAAGCACTAAAATGAGACCTATAGTTAGTCCTGCCATATTTAAACTAGAGGAACCAAAGATCAAGAGACAGTCTTGAAAAAAATGGAGGAACAAGGATAAGAGTTATAAACCTCTCCTTAGGAGTCATTCTCTACCCAGAAATATTACCTCCCATGCCCAAAAGGGAACACACTGTCAGACTAGGGAATGTGGTGTGTAGACCTGGAGATTCCTGCCCAGGAGTGGGGAAAGGTTGGGAACTGAGTTCCTCAGAAAGAAGAGCATTAGAGAAAGAAAAGCAACATCAGTAACAGGAAAGCTTGTCTTCTTACCATTAATTGACATGAAAATTCAAATAATAAGCGTAGCTATCTAAATTTAAGAAAAAATACCAAAATTAGCCAAGCATGCTTTGTGGAGCCAGGAGTCTGGCCTACAGAAGAGGCCTTTTCTCTGGATCATAAGACAGTAAGGAAAGGAACCTTCTCACTCTCAGTTTTTGAATCTTTTTGCATTAAAGAAAATTCCCAAGAAGGTGTTAGCATGATCATTGCATCTTTCATAGACTCCCCCTCCCTCCTTCACTTGCCAGTGTGGTAGTAAGCCTTTGTTTATCTTCAAGCTTGTGGTTTCACACTTTAGCTGTATCTCCTCTACTCATCAGTTTATTCAAGGCATTCTTTCTATTTATATAATATTTATTTTCATTTTTATAATGAAAAATTATTTAATTGTTTATACACTGTGTTTTTATCATGTTTTCTTCTCCTCAACTCCTCCCGGATTCACCCACTTACCTATTCAACTATATGTTCTTTTATCTCCCTCTTTCAAGAAACATTCACAAAACCAAAAATTAAAACAAACAAACCCAATAATATCAAAACTGCCAGCAAAACAAAATGAAACAAAAATCCCATAAAAAGCATGGAGTTTGTTTTGTGTTGGCCAACTGCTTCCGGCCACTATGCCTCTTCTGGATGTTGTTGACATACACAGTGGCACTCCACTGAAGAAAAATGATTTTCCCTTTGCAAGCAAATAGCTTATTGGTTAGGGGTGATAGCCTAAGTCCGTTTCTTCTCAGTGCTGAGACCACATTTGGTTTGAACCTGTAGGTAGTGTGCATGCTTGTACAGACTACGCCACTTCATCCAGATGTGCATTGTTCCTGTTGTGTTGGAAAGACACTGTTTCTTTGGAGTCATCCATCATTGTTGCCTCATGCAATCTTTTTCCCTCCTATTTCCACATAGATCCCTGAACCTTGAAGAGAAAGGCTTGATGAAAGCATCCCATCTAAGGCTGAGAACTCAGAATTCTTGTCAGTTTCTGCACAGTGTACAATTGTGGGTATCTGTGCTAAATCAAGAAGAAGATTTTGTGATGAGGGTTAAGTAAGGCATTAATCTTTTTTCATTTTTCCTTAAGGTAATGTCTATATTTGATATTGAGGTCTATTTTTTTTTGATGTAGCCAAAAGATAAATCCTGTTTCCTAATCCAATATGTTAGTCTGTGCCTTTTTATCAGGGAGTTAAGACCATTAATATTGAGAATTATCAATGAGTAAAACATCCTGATATTTTGTTATTGTTGAGTAGGTCCACTCTCGTTTAGATTTACTGTTCTGGGAATATTAATTTTGTATATCTTTTCATGTGTAGTTGGCCTCTTCAGATTATATTTTTTTTCCTAGCTCTTTTTGTAGAGCTAGATATTTGGCTAGAATTTATTCAAATTTGGTCTTATTGTAGAAATATTTTTTCTTAATTGATAATTGTGATTGATAATTTTGCAGGGTATCATAGTCTGGACTGTTATTTGTGTTTTGTAAGAGCTTGTAGGCCATCTGTCTAGGCCCTTTTGGCTTTCAGAGTCTCCACTGAAAAGTCAGGGGTTAGTGGGCCTGCCTTTTTATGACCTTTTCCTTTGCAGGCTTTATTATCATTTCTTTGTCACGTACACTTAATGCTTTGATTATTATGTGCCATGAACAGTTTCTTCTCTCATTCTGTCTCTTTCGTGTTCTATATGCCCTTTGTACATTGTTAAACATTTCTTTCTTTAGATTAGGAAAATTGTCTTCTATAATTGCGTAACAAATATTTACTGTGCCTTTGACCTGGGTTTTCTCTTCTTTCTTCATTCCTGTTATCCATACTCGGTCTTTTCACAGTGTCCCAGATTTTCTGCATGTTTTGTGCTTGAATTATTTTAGATTTAACATTTTTTTTTTTTGGGTTGATCTATCCATTCCTTCTACCTTGTCTTTAAGACCGAATTCTGTCTTCCATTTCATTCAATCTGTTGGTAAGGCTTTTTTCTATATGCTTTTGTTTGACTTCTTCAGTTTTTCATTTCGATTTTTATTTCAGCTTGGCATTGCTTTGGTGATTCTATTTTATTGTTAAATTCTATTTTCATATCTTAAATTATTTTCATAATTTCATTTAACTGTTTGGTTTGTCTATCCTGATCTTCACTGAGGCATTTATTTGAGTCCTGTTTCAGGACCTTGAACATATTCATAACTGCTATATTGAATTCCTCATCTTGATTCAGCTAAATTGATTTTTCTCAGGGCCTGTTATAATAACATTTCTAGATTCTGGAAAAGTTACATTGTCTTGGCTGTTTATGTTTGTGTTTCACACTGGGATCAGGCATTCTGGAGTTATGATTTTGAAGTTTTGAGTTATTTGAAGTTTGAGCTATGATGTTTATTGGGAGATATCTGATCTTGTTTTTATAGAGCAGGTGTTTTCTTCTTTGGTTGCTACTGCCCACTCTAGATCCGAAGCAAATATGGTGCATGGGGTGTCCTAGTGGAGAATGTGTCTGTGGATTGGCACTTGTTGCATGGAAATGAAGATAAGTTAAAAGAAAGTGACTAGGGAGATCCTGGGTCCACAGGAGGACCTGCTTTTCTTTAAAAAGTTGGCCACCAATAATTTGATCATGCTCCAGTAACAACACAAATTGGACTTATTTTGGGGAGTAGGGCACAAGAACTGTGGGGTGAGCCTCTGAGAACTGGAAGGTAAAAGTGATCAGAGTGCAATGTGTAAAATTCCCAAATAATTGATAAAAATATTATGTTAAAAAAGAAAAGAAGCATCAGAATCCCCTAGGAGTTCATGTGGGGCATGAGGAGAAGCCCCATTCAGGCTGCTGCATGACTAATAGTCAATCTTGAGAAGCAGGAATGGAGGATAATAAAGGTATTCTCTCTCTCTGAAGAACCTTAGCATGCTGTAGTCACTATGGATTTCTGGTAGAGAGTGATATTGGCAGTGTCAGTGGGTAACATAAAGAATTGAGATGATGGGCTCAATTCAACAAAAGGCTGTAAGGGGATGGCAGAAAAAAACTGTAGAAGGCCCTGAGTCTATACTAAAAGGCAGAGTTCCTGGAAATGGAGCATATTTTTTTTCCTAATTTCTTTCATTGTAATTTTGGGTATTTAGAATTTACTCCATATCTGTTAATATTAGAAGCACAGATTTCAGCTAGGGTCATTGGACCTCCTAAACTTCCCCCAACTCTACCCAAACAGATGTTGCCCAGGGTTGTCTCAAATTTCTGAATTAAATTAACTCTTCAGTCCCCAGCTACTGAGTATCTAGAACTACAAGTTTATGTCAAGATGATACCTATCTCATCAGGAACTATACAGGTTTATGTCAAGGTTGTACCACAGGTTTACTACAAAGTGATGCCTAGCTCATCAGTTCCTCAGAAACAGAGTCTGCAAGTGCTCTGTTGTCACAGGGGAATCCTGCCAGAAAAATGGCAGAGTGTCACAGGAAAGGATCCTACATTCCTACAATAAGGTCTTGATTTAGTGTGCCTATCACTTTGGTCTGTGATGTTCACTGGTGCTTTTCTTGGAAAGAAATCCTCCTTTAGGTGAGACTGGATGGCTAGTGGAGGACCTGGGCTTAAGTCTCTGCACCCTTTGGTTAGGCTCTTATACAGTGATTATCATTATATAATATCTGGCGCTGAATTGTATTTGTTAAAGGGATATAGACTACTCAGGGTCAATTTCAAAATGATGTTTTTAATTCTCTCTGCTGGAAGCACATGGGTTTTTCTATATTCTTCTCTCTGAGAACTTTATGGTCTTTAAGACTGAGACCTAGTAGTTTTTAACTTTCAAGGTAGGCATTAGTCAGCACTCTCTGACTGCCCCAGTATCTGTTGTCCCTAAGGTCAGCTTTGGTTCCCAGTGAGTTGTGATGTTCTGCAGCCATCTGTTCTTCTCTGCAGTTTTCATGGAAGTGGTTTACTTGTATCCTCAGTTTTTGCCTGAGTCTCGTGAGGGTTTCTGGTATTCTGTAGTTCAGAAAGGGAGGAAGGGAGTATAGCTGTTTAGCTCTTTGCATGTTGGTATGGAAACAGATTGAAACTCCTCCTCCAAGAGTGAAAAGCAAAGCTCTCGAATGTCAGAAACTTGCTCCTGGAGAACTCATGTCAGGCCAAAGCTGCCCATGAAATTAGCATGGTCTCTCAGGACAGAGTCACTTTTGTCTACTTTTTGTGTTTCCTGTTGGGTTTTGGGGAACATTTAGGAGCTGAGCTACAAGTATGAGGCCATTTTGGTTGTGGGCAGACGCAGCTGAAAGGATGCTGTAATCACCGTTCCTTGTGCGTACTTAGTAGCATAGGCTCTGGTACTTTTATTTTTACTGTGGTGGAAGAGTAATCGTGCAAAGATGTCTGCCATGATAAAACAGATTTCTCCACATAGACTCATTTTGTCCAGTGGAATCATAGTGATATTAACTGCTCAACATTTGAAAATTATCTGAGGCATCAAGCACGATACATCTTCCTGCACAGCACTGGTTTTGATGTCTACCCTTTCAGCATCTACAGGTTTTCTATAAGAATTTGGTCCTCCCAAAGATGCCCAAATTTATGGGTGCTTAGCTCACATATATAATGATCAGGAACTTGCATATATCTCAAGTGTTATGCAGATCATTATCATATGGTATTGTTCAGATTTTAGGGACTATATCAAGAATTAAATGGTGTGTATTTATTCAGCACAGTGGTATAGGTTCACAGCATTTGTATCTTTGTTGAACAGATTGGCAAGGAGTCCCAGAAGAATATTTTTCTTAAATATTTTCAATCTGAAATTTATAAGAATTATTCCACAGATGCAGATCACTAACTTGATTCTGTCATTTTACTGAGTGACTTGTAATTTGTTTGTTTGTTGTTGGTTTTGTGTATTTGTGTGTGTGGCATTTGCTAGGCAAATACTGTGCTGTGGACTTAGAACTTGCATACAAAGGGCTCACAAAATTAGTGTTTAACTGTTTTAATTTGTAGAGAATTTTTCCAATAAAAATATAAATTTTTAGTGAATAAAAATAAGTGGGAGCTAGAGATATGACTCAGTAGTTAAGGGTACACACTACTCTTGGAGAGAATCCCAGTTTAGTTGCCAGCACACTAGCTCTAGGGGATTCTAATCCCTTTACCCACTTAGCCACTAGTACACACACTTGCTTAAATGTGCATATACACATGCTCACTAAATACACATACACATAATTTTAAAAACCTGAACTTTACAAAGAATTAGAATTTTTTTGGCACAGGTTAACTGAGGAGAGATTTCTTATCCTAATGACACACTGTGGTGACTTACACAGCATCTTAGTCTAGCTCCCTTTATATATAACATCATTATAGTAACACAAATAATATAGAAAGGCCTTCAAGATCTTTTTTCTACCTTCATTGAGGATATTATTGTCCTCATCACAAGTATTTCAGTATCCACAGCAGAGAGCCCCTCCTCGCAAAGAGCATGTAGGAAAAAAACAGTTCTTTCACTTCCTTAGTAGAAAAAGGGTGACTTGATTGACAGTTGTGGAGAGATCACAAATTAATGTCATTTCTTGCTGCCAAGGTAGAGCCAAATTCTGTTCTGAATCAGGCTTTATTCTTGAAGAGGTAAGATGTGATTGTAGTATAAAGAATTGTAGTTGGATCTATACTTTCACAGAAAGCTACAGCTATATGTGTGTATGTATTTATGTATATATGTATAATTTTATGTGTATTGGTGTTTTTGCCATGGGTGTTGGGTTTCCTTGAACTGGAGTTACAGGCAGTTGTCAGCTGCCATGTGGGTGCTGGGAATTGAACTCGGAAGAACAGTCTGTGCTCTTAACTGTTGAGTGATTTCTGTAGCCTCCAAACCTTGTCATTCTTAAACACTGGTATTTATATGCCCCAAAGGGTTTTGCTGTACCAAGAGAAGGTAACTTATCTGCCATGAACTTTATCCTTTTGGCCTTTCATATCTGGTTTATTGTTGAAATAAATGTCAGGTGTGTACTGTCTCATCCAGACTAGAATAAGGTGGAGAAAGATGCCCGTGAAAAAGAAATGTTGCCTCCAGAGATCTTTCCTGTTCAAAAGACAAGGAAGATACTTGGCACAATAGAAGATACTTGGAAGGTAGATACTTGGAAGGGTGCTCCATGTATTATCATGGATTGTAATAGTTATTCTTGATTGCAAGTTTGACGGTATTTATAACAGCCATGGAAAAACACCTGAGTGTGTCTGTGCGAGTGTTTCTGGGCAGGTCTGAGTAAAAGGGAAAATCATCCCAAATGTTGGCACCACTAGTCTACAGGGTTGAGTTCTAGGACTGAATAAACATCGAAATTCACCTCTCTTTGATTCCCGATTGTGGACACAATATAACCAACTGCTTCAGGCTCCTACTCCACACAAACTGTGAGCAGAAATAAGCACTTCCTTCCTGTTGCTATTATTATTTTTGTCATAGCAGTAAGAAAAGAAACTAATTCAGTGTTTGAATCAATGTCCACCTAAAGCATAAGCTCCACTGAACAGACAAAATGCTAACATTGATAAACACATGCACACATTTGTGGGATACCAGAAACCTCACTGGTAGATCTGATACATGCGTAAGAATGAGAGTTATGGAAACAGACTATTGACTCATTAACAAGGCCTTCGCTTGTTTTTTTTGTAAACTGGTTGAAGACTTTGAAATGACTTACTTGAAAAATTAATTAAGTGGGGGGAATAGAAGCTCCAGGGAAGAACAAATAGTAACTTTTCTCCTCTTTTCCATTTTCAGAGTGATTAGGTCATTACACAAGCTGCGATTAGATTCCTCTTTCTTCGTGGTGTTCCCTGAATATGTACTTGCAAATTTCCTTAGGCATGGGTCAGGTTCATTTACTGGCTCTATTCTAGCAGTGTAGACTGCTGCCTGGGTGAACAGCAGTGATGCCTGATAGGACCACAAGCTCCTTGGAATGCTTGTTTTGGACTCAGCCAGGAAGTTCCTTTTCAATTGCATCATGCAGTCCCGTCTTTCTTCCCCTTTTGCTTTCTCCATTGCTCTTCGTTTTTCCCAGAGGAACATGTACAGCTATGATATTATTACAACACTTATATAAAACAAAACATTTATAAAGGTAGAGAGTTGAGCAAAGGTCATTAGGGACGAGGATAGGCAACTGCCGAGGGATTAGTTGTAGTGTTCTTACTGTCTTTTAGAACATAAATATGTCCGAAAGCCCATATATTAAAGCTTTTCTTCCTGGATTAGTGGTATTAGGACCTGATTGAAGGATCAAAAGTGAGGTCTAGTGAATCTTTAAGTAATTTCATGTATCCTTGAAGGAGATTGTGGGACTATTGTCTCTTCCTCTTTCTTTATGCTCCATCATGTACTTCCAACATGGTGTGCTGCTTCAGCACAAGCTACAGCAGACAGGTCTTCCCATTATGAGCGAAATACCTACAATTGTGAACTATAGTAATTTCTCATTAATGGTAATTTTTTTTTCTTGGATATCTATTACAATGATAGAAAAGGTAGTTATAGTCTGTGCTGGCTAGATTTTATGTCATCTTGACACGAGCTAGTATTGTCTGGGAAGAGGGAACCTCAATTGAGAAAATTTCTTCATCAGGTTGGCCTGTGAGATATTTTCTTGATTATTGGTGTGGGGCGGGGTGGGGGAAGCTCACAGTAGGAAGTCCAACTTCTGGGTTGTTGATTCTGGGTGATATAGGAAATCAAATGGAATAAGCCTTGAAAACACTATGTTCATTTGATTCTGGGTTCATATGATTCTTACACTGATACTCAAAACTCTTATTCCTTTCACATGCCCCTTTCCTTTATTTTTTTTTCTTTTTTTTTTGTGGAAGTTTGTCTTCAGGTCAACATTTATATCAATGTTCATAATGATATTTATGTGCCTGTGCTGGAGGTAATTTATATACCTGACTCAGGACACAACTTCCCAATATGTAAGACTCATTAAATGGACTGTTGAGATAGCCATGTACAAAATAAATAAGTAAATGTGATATGTAAATAAAAATTAGCTTCTGAGCATCTGAAAGTCTTAGGCATGAGTTTCAGGTGTTTAAGACGGGCCAGGATTTTATAGAAAGACTTTGTCCAAAAAGCCCAACAAAACACGTGAATGACAGGACTCATGTAAACGTACATACCATGGTGCATGTGCCATTTTTTCACAAATAAATGAATAAATGTAAAACCAACAAATAAATAAAATCACAGATTACTTAACTGCACATAATGATGAAAAATCAGCCAATTGAGATGTTCTCTTAACAGAAAATTCCTTTGTATTGTATTTGCCTAGACTGAAACATTTAATCTTTTTTCCAGTTCATTTTCCCCCATGTCTTTGTAACTTTTTTTTTTTTCTTGCACAAGACTTTAAGTTTATTCTCCTTCCCAGAATTGGTAAAAAGTAGGAGCAACAAGTAATGGAGTGAGGCTGATGTTCCATTTCATGCGTCATCAAGGCTGCTAGTTAGGTTAATGGTGCAGAGTGGTGACTCTGTGAGGGAGAGGTATGGAGAGGCACTTGAAGCATTGCAGAGAGAGCCTGGAGAGGATATCACAGGAAGCCATGGAGGAGGAGACCTAGGCCTTTTTGTTCCAGGTGGGGAAGACTGAGTACTATCACAAACCCAAGCCTGGAAGCCTTTGATCCACTTGGTCCTCACTCACCAGACTTCTTGAGAGGAGACTTATAGGTGAACCTGCCTGTGGCTTTTGGAGAGTAATTCCTGCTTCTTAATGTATGCAAGAAAATGAGCCTTTAGTCTGTAGTTTCAGGGTTATTTAAAGCAAATCTGATAATAGAGAATCTGAGGTTTTGTGTCTGGTTTTTGATTTCAACTTTCATCAAGAACTTGGCCCTATTATAGCGTAAGTGGGTAGTAATGCATCTTCAATGGTCTTTCGACCTTTTTAGGATTTTTTTAAGTGTGAAGATGTTCCATATAAGCAGCCTTCATTAGTGACATGACATCCAGTGTCTCAGCTGTTCTTTATGAACAGAGGCTATGATTCACACTCTTAGAACTAATACAGTGGACGGAGGCTACTACCATTCACTAGAATATGCACCCTCATAAACATAAATGACATTGGTAGCAGACATTATGGTCTTCCCAAATTAATTCCTTAAGAATGTGACTCCGGTCTCCTATATCTCTTCATAACCTTCAACCAAGGATACAGAAAATGAAGACTACCAATTAGCATGGGCACAAGACTCAGTTCATCCTAGATTTCCCCACTGAAGGATCCTACATCACAACCACTGCACATCTGACTGAAGCTTCCAGCATAGAGACCTGGGCTTCTCAGAGCTGCAGTTAGCAGAACAGGAGTGCAAACCAGCTCTCATCATTCTGTAAGCATGCTGGTCTCCACTCTACCTCATTCCTGTGTTTGGTACTCCAGCTACACACAGAGCACTCTTGTTAATATGCAAACTTTACAGTACTCAAAAGTGTACTGGATGCCTTTTCCTTATGTGATGTCATGTTTTGTTTTAGTTTGTAATAATGACTGAGTTTAAGTTTTCCATCCAAATCAGCAGTCCCAGGATCATTTTGCAATATAGAAAAACAATTTATTTCCAATTTTAGTTTCTCATAGTTTTTAGCTAATAGTAATGAAGTCAGGGTATATCCTTAGTAATGGGTAATTGAGTCAAGAATTATGATTATAATTCTTATTAGGATTCAATGACTGGAACTCAGGATTTGGCTCAGTAGGTTAATACTTGCCATAGTAATGTGAGGACCTGAACTCAGGTTCCTGTAAATCATGTAATCATGTAAGATCAGACATGGTAGCATGAAGCTGTTACCCCAGCTTTCCTGTATTGAGATGGAGGGCAGACAGGAGAATCCCCAGAAGCTCACAGGCCAGTTCACTTGTAGCATGCAGTGACAAATAAAACACCCTGTCTCAAATGATGTAGAAGTTGAGGGCAGACACCTGAGGTACACACACACACACACACACACACACACACACACACACACACACGATAAAAATGAGATTCAGTGGCTTACAGCTTTTGAAACATTAAAATAATGTGTTTATTCTGTATGTTTATTTGGTTTGCAGTAGGGATTCCTCTTAAATACACATTTTATAATGCTGTATAAAAACAGCCATCACAGAAATGCTTATTAAAATTCTCAGCCAGCAGGTGTAATTTAATAGGACCAGACACCCTCAGGCAGTGGAACAAATCTGGTTGGAAAATATAAGGCCAGTAACAATCTGCTCTTCTCAGTTAGATTGTTATCAATTAAATAAAAAAATTATGTGACATTTGTAAATACTTTATGTGATATTACTTTCATTATTCTGAGAAAGATTTGGGGAAGAAGAAAGTGATAGAGAAGAGAAAGAACGGCAGGACTACAGGAATTTGGAGAACACTAGAAACTTCAGAAAGAACGATACCTGGTGTCCTGGCTCACTCTGGTTTGGGGAATTGTTGTGAACTTCAAGAGACACTTCCTGCTTCTGTAAGTGTGATTTGCTTCTGTAGGCAGCTAGTTTGGAGAGACTCATAACTTCCGTCATCAAGTGTTTGCTAAATCTTCACTGAATTACAAACTGCACATACAGGCATGTAAAAGTTCATTCAAAAGGTTGCACAGGTCTGTTTCATGTGCAATGGCTACAGCATAAATTATGGAATGAAATCTGAGGTAGAAAAGGAGACACTCTGAGCACAGGATGGGCACTGTCTGGGAAGAGAAAGAGCAAGGGGACAGGCAGTGATGAGACAAAGGAGGAAGACTGATATGGTGAGCCAGGCGGCTAAAACCTGCATTCCTGGATGGATTTATGCTCCTACACTCAATGGAGAAAGTTCTTTGGTGCTGGGATTAGAGGATAGTTTTGTGGCTACCCACTTTGTTTGGCAGAGACAGTTGCTCCATCTCAGCACTTTACCAGATTTGGCTGCTATTAATAAAAGAGCCTCCACTCACGGAGGGAATAGAATATTCAAGGCCAAACTGGATCAAACATCTCTTCCCAGCAGGTTCACATCAGTTCCTCAGTGGGTCCCAGGCACAGTTTGTCTTGGTACCCAGTAGCATCAGGTATCAACTCACTGCTGCTGCTGTATTTATACTTCTGCTTTACTAGAAGCATGGCTGAAGTGTTCGAAGCACCGCCACTGATACATCATCCTCCATTTGTGAAAATCCTTTTCTTTACACAGACTTTCTTGGGTTGCTGAGCTATTAGCTGATCAGTTGTTGGAAGCACACGGCAGCTCAATGGTAAAGTGCATTCCAGAGCCCTATGCTCAACCTCCAGTGCTCATATATGTTATTTATATAGGAGTCCAACAAAAGTGTTAAGTCCAGTCTTAACACTTTTGAACTGCCAGACTCAAGTCTTCCTTTCTGAAAGAAGTGGTCTGACTTTTGGGAGCTTTTGTACAGTAATGAATTGTATTCTCTAATATTTTATTCTTAATAGCGGCAGAGAAAGAAAATGTCCTGAGAATTCCTATGATATCTCAGACTTGGGTATGGAAGGCTGGTGTTCTGGCCTTTTTTTCTGGTAACTGCTGTTCTCTTCTTTTTATATAGATTGTTCCAACTACTTTAGAGCACCATGCTGCAAAAAACATTCCAGATAAAATCATCTAATGTCCTGAGCAGAAGTAGTAAGAAGTACATTTGTGGCTCACTCATAGCAAGAGCCCAACAGATGGGTCTTCTGAGACACAAGCTTGAGACCCTTCCTTTGTAGTACAGCCCATACTGTTGGCTTTCTTGGTTGTCTGTCCTTCCTCACAAAGACCCCACTTCAGCTGTGGATCTTGGCATTTCTGGCCCTTTACACAGTGGATCTGTTCTTTCTGCCTGTCCCTTTTTAGGTCCATTTCTCCTTCCTGTCAACATTGTTTTTCTGGAGAACACTGAGTGACTCTAAACACATCACTTGGTATGTTTGCCTGTTTTGTTGGGAATGATACCATGTAAGGTTTTTCTCTATAAGGTGGTGATATATGCCCTAGAGCATCTAGGGGGCAGATCAAGCAGGAGGCAGTGCCTTTGTTTCCCAAGAAAGAGTTGGTGAGAACCAACACCTAAGTTCCCTGGTGGTAGAGGACAGGCAGAATAGGTGATTTAGACATGCATAGGAAGACAGCTAAGTGGGTTGAGAAAGGGGAGCTGAAGTAATGACACAAGATTTCTTTGATGCTTTTATTCTTATTTTCTTCCAGACTACGCTGTCTGTCCTCTGTGTGGGATCTTTATCAGACACGCTGAGATTTAGGAAGGGATGTGCTAGCTAAGGAAGGAACACAAACATTGGGCCACCCACTCTACCTTTCACACACTCTACCTCTCAGCTGCATCTGTAGCTTTTTGTGATTATGTCTCTATTTGCTGGGCTTCAAAATGTGACCTTGAAGTCATTCGTTTAGTATATAATTACACTAACTTAAAAATGTAAACCCTAAGTTGATACTCCATAGACAAGGGAGTAGGTGGGTCATGAAGCTTCCAGAGATCCTGTCCCTTTTCTCTTTGGGAAAGGTGACAGTTCTCAGATTAGGCCCATGGGTCTACTTACTATGTCTTTTTCCTAAATTTCATTATGCATCTGCTCTGGGGTTTCACACTAAGAAGTACATCTTCAAGGTAACTCCAAGGCATGTGGAAACCTGGAGAGGGGCTTGCATCTTGCTTTCTAGTGTCACACCTGAGCCACCACATTTCCTGGTCCTCCCTACAGGACTTCTCCTCATGGCTCCATCACATATATATGTATATATATATATATATATATATATATATGTGTGTGTGTGTGTGTGTGTGTGTGTGTGTGTGTGTGTGTGTGTGTGTGTGTGTGTGTGTGTGTATTCTTTCTGCCAGTTTATTTTTCCTTTGTGGAAAGTGGACTCAGGATTCATGCTCATAATTGTCATGATTTTATTATGGTTTACATTATGCTTTAAATTTAGAATGTTTGATGATGAAAGCTGTTAAGTAATTTTTCTGTAGAGTTCAGTATAACCACTATGTAAGTATGTACTCTGCTACCCCACAAGGGCCCAACAGAAAAGAGCAGTCCCTCTTTCTACATGGATGAGACTTACTTGCATCTTTTTCTACAGTGATGTGTCTGCTCCTAGAAGTGAAAGTTGGTACTCCTAGAAGTGAAAGTTGGTATTCAAGCCCTAACACTAGTTTTACAGAAGTTGGACTAGGAGCTGGAAATGCATAACAGACAGACTTTCCCCAAATACACTCAGCAGGATCCATGTTCCATACCCAGCAATGGCCATCTTTCTCCTAGGATGATATGGAGAACTCTGAACTCACTCAAGTGGGAACTTCCTGAATTAAGGATAATCTTGGTATCTTAACAGCATTCTAGCTCACATGTTATCAGTGCTGTTAGTATTTTGCAGCAGAGGGCATCTCCTCTTCACAGATGGTAAGAAGCCTTGACATGGAAGTACTTGGCTCCAGCCTTGGCTTCAGTGACATTTGAGTAGCACTCACTGTGCTATCTTGGAAATCTCATTGATACTAACGGAAAAAACAAAAAAACAAAACAACAACAACAAAAAAAAAACAAAATAAAAAAACAAAAAACAAAAAACCTCAGCTTTGCTGCCTGGAAGTTCTGGGTCTGAGAATTTAGGAGAAGGCAGAGCATTAGTGCTGGATCCATCCCTTCAAAGGCTGAATGGGCAAGTGTTCTACTTGTCAGCTTTGTTCATATCTCACCAAGGATTCCATGTCAGGCTCACAGGTCTTTCTGTGGATGGGATGGGCCTAATTTGAGAACTGTCACTTTTCCCAAAGAGAAAAGAAACAGGATCTCTGGGACCTTCATGATCTACGTACCCCCTTATCAATAGAGTATCAATACAGCTCCAGCAGACAGGGGGAGTAATTTATAACCTGGTAAACATCTATCTCAATGCCATGAATGTTAAGGAGTAAGAGATGTGAACTGCTGCATATTATGCTATCACCTAAGGATAAGGGGGAGGGCACAGAATTCACCACTCCTTGGCAGCTTCAGGTTCCTGCAGAAGAATAAGCTTCGCGTACATCTGGGTTTCTGCTCCTCAGTCTAAGGAAGAGGGACTCAGGTCCTGCACCTGGGAGGCCTTTCCACTGGCAGTGCCTGTATCTTATTTGCTTCAAAGTTAGTCTGCTGTTTTCTTCCATTAACTAATAGAGATGTTTAGGGATACAGCTCTGGAAAGGACTAATCACACTATTCTGGAAAGATACTGGCATGGCCCAGGACTGACTTTCTTGATTATTCGTGAAAATGAAGGTAAAGATGAATGTAGCTTTCTCATACTAAAATGAATCACTTCTGCCATAGGGGGTTAGGAGACAAATGAAGAAACGAAAGCCCAGGTATTAACATTTGGACTTTGAAAGGATAAAGCGAAGGGGTTTCCATTAATAGTTCACCCAAGAAAAAATGTCATGCTTGGAAAGTGTTCAGAAAATGCAAGAACCAAGATAGGACCCATTTTGAATTCTCTCTCTAAATGCCAGAATAATTTTAAGAGATTGCTTACATCATCATAAATAATATTTCCAAGTCCTGGGGGTGTCTGACACTAATTAGAACCAATATAAGCTTACAGTGTCTGTTTCATAATGTGGAATGTTACATAACCCATACTCTGGAAACAAATAAGGACAATAATGGACTTTGTGAGAGTTGAGATGTTCAGACATTCCAACTTTGCCTAAGCCTAGCATAGACAGGGCATTTAGGGAGCCACTGGCAGTCTCTCGGCAGCCTTTATCGATGGTGCCCTGTCTTCCCCACATGGGAAACAGAATATCAGTTTGGATAGTATTTATGATCATAATAATATGATTTTGAGGCCAATGACATGAATTTAAAAAATTGCATTGATTTTTCTTCTCAGGTAAGTATGTGATTCCTCCATCCCAATTCATTGGTACTTGTTCTGAGCCAAGTGAACAGCAAACCCATGATGAATGGGAAAACCTAGATTTGCTGCTGGTATCTTTGTTTATTTTTTCTTTAATCACATCCTAAAGATTTAAGGTGACTTAAAAACAGGATTTATTTTTTTAATAAAAGGGTTTGGACTCAAGCTAAAAAAAATTAAAAAAAATTTAAAAAAAAAGGTAAGAAAGCAGTGGCAAAGTATAGAGAATGTTAATCTCAGCAAGAGCAGCCTGTGGGCTGCTACCACTACAGGAGGATTGACACAAATGATGCTCTGACCTTTATAGTGCTCAGTGCAGAGGCCAGATCCAGGCATAGGAAACCTCTTACTGGTTCTCAGAATGATAACTACATGTTGTACGCTGAGTCCACACTGCTGTCATCAGACCCAAAGATGGGATGTTTTTGTATAAACATCATGCATCCTTTGTGCCAGAAGACACATCACTCAACAAAGTGAAATGGACTATCTAGAGTCTTAGGTCTGCAATAGAGCTTCACTATGTCAGCGGTCGGCGTGTAAGGAGAATGGATCATACACGGGGAGGATTTGGTCCTAAAGCAGTTACAAAGGGAAGTGTAGCAATGAAGTTTTGTGGCACCATATGCCAGCATTCTTCTCAAAAGCCTGTATAAAAGTCCATAGATACACACTTGGACACACTTGGAGGATTATTACAATGAACTTTCTGGAGGACTGAGGTGGTAGGCAAGTCTGGTATCTGAAAGGAAGGCTATCAGGCTGGAGACCCAAGGAAGTACCGATGCTTCAGTCCATCTCCAAGCTCATACTGTAGGCAGAGTCCTTCTTCTTTGTAAGACTTCACTCCTTTGTTATAATTCTGCTGTTGCTGGGAAGAGTTCTACCACATTATAGAATGTAAGTTCGTTTCAGCTAAACCCCATTGGGCTCACTGCTAAACTTATCTGATAGCTATCTTCACAGAAGCCTCTAGATGAGAGTCATCATCTGTTGACAGATGAAATGAACTCTGGTGCAGAAGGCATGGAGGGAATAAGATGGATCATGTGCAGAGTGAAATCAACCTGACCTTAGACTGGGCTAGCTTTCTTTCATTGTGTTTGAAGGATGTCTTAAAAGAACTGTGGGTCAGGAAGGAAGCAGGCCTGATAGCACCAGCTCCAGGGCTATATTGTGTGTGCTGTGGGGAAGAGCAAACTGGTTCAATCATGGAGTGGGATGCTTCCCTGCTCCTCTGGTCTCTTCAGAGGCAGGGAATCCCCTGTGGTCTGGGAAGGGTTTCCTGCTGACTATGACATCCCAAATCTGGCCCTGCTTCACATTTTCGTTGAGAGCTTGTGATCAACAGTCTCCTTTTGAAACAAGCCCGACTAGATGGTTCCCAAAATGCAACAAGATAACTGGGTCAGATCTGAATCCAAAGGTTGGGAGGTGTGAGAAGAGGAGCAATAGGGCTGAGGTATCACAGACAATCTTCACAGGGCAGTGCCCTTAGCAGATCCCAAAGAAATTCTAATGAGTGTGTGACTCTCAAGAGCAAATGGGTGTGATTCTCACTGTTTTATTCTGAGAGCTTAACAGGGTATTTTAGAAGCACATGTCAGCCAGTACTACCCTTAATGAGGTTAAAAATTAGCTATTCTGTAAATGGTATGGCCATGTTGCCTGCTGAGTAAGGAGCTTAGAAGAAATTTAGAGGGAAACTTTGATATGAAAATATTTGTGTTTTTATTTTTCTTGGTGAAAATACTTGACAAGTTCAATAATCTACAGGTTCAACTTTTGTATTAAGAACTTCAAGTGTTGGTTTCCTCATTGTTGGTTCTGGTTGCAGATGAAGTCTGAGGTCTGGAGGTTGTGAAATTTTCTTCCTTATAGACGAACAGAAGCTCTGCCTGGGAATATCCTACCCTGTTTTCACTGTGTGTCTCAACATGCTTAAGGTCCTAACCAAATTCTTGAGATGCTTGCCCTGCCCACCTTTGCATTATGCCCCTACAGTACCTAACAGGGAAATCACTTCTTCACCAATTCTTGGTCATTTGAAAATGGCACTTTGGGCTGCCAGATAGCTTCCTTCATGAACCTCATCACTCTGTGTATTTTGCTATCAGGGTAAAATTAGAACATTTTCCCCCTATGATTTACAAATTCTTATGGGAACTTCATTTTAGCCCTCAAAGATGGACAAAAATGGAACATGGCTATAAATTATTAAAGCAGCTTTATTAGTCGACTTCAAAGTAAATAAGAGTCTGGAGCAAAGGCAAAGCTCAAAATCATGCAACCCATGTTCTATGGGGATTTGGCTCTCTTTGCTTTAAAGTTTCTTCTACTTCCTTGGAAGGTAGGAAGCATATGGTCTTTCTCCTCTTTTAAATTTTTAGAAAACTAGAGATTTTAGTTAAGTTCAGATTTAAGCTTTAGGAGCAATGAATTCTCCTCAGTGGCATTTCCAGGGTTGTGACATAGTTACCAGGAGTCCCCAGTCCTTAAGCTCTTGTTTTTTTGATACATTTTTTTTTTCTTAGAGAAGGCTCTGATAAACCCACTCTATAGGAAATCAGTACACATGAACACTTCCAGATAGATTATCAGCTGTAGATAAATGAATGATGTTTGTGTCAACCTTTTATTAATATTTGCATTTAGATAATCTACATTTTAAATGGGCTGAAGGAGAGATGCTCTTAAGTAGATGACTGGAATATCTTCCACTCAGACAGAGGTCAGAATAGTTTTTATTTTATGTGATCACTCCTGCTTATAGTCCTATCCTTTTGGAAGAAAGGATTTAATTTGTAGGAGTTTTAGGTGAGGCTCAGGATAGAAGTAATATACATTAAGGTGCAGTTTAGTGTAGGCTGTGGGTTTTAGATTCCACTGCAGGACAGGGGATAAAAGTATCATGAAAATAAAAGGCATCACCTGAAAGAAGTGAATGGCTGTGACACTATGCATGGCCATCTCATTTAGGGTAGGTAGTGCCTTCCCAGCTCCCAGCTCATTGCCCATGATATTCTGTGGGCCCAGCGAAGTACTCTCTTCTTAGGACTTGTTGATTTAATTAGTCAAAGTCATTGTATACATTTACAATGTGTGGGAACAAGGGTGAAAAGTAGCATTCATTGAAAAACTAAGTGTAATCTCTGGTATTATATGGAGATCATAATCATCTATTTTATCTTGAAATTATTACTTGCTTAATATAATTCATACTTAGGCAGGACATGAAGGGGGTCATTAAACAATTGTATTAACAAGTTTCATTCACTTTAACCCTATTTACTCGCTTAAATTTCTCTATGTTCCAGCATTGGTCATTTAGGCAGTCTTGCCTAGGAAGTTGCACTGCAGCAACTGAGATAGAAGATTTTTCCTATTTTGATTAACAGATGTACTGATTGATGGGTTATGGATACTGCTATGTAGCTCTGACAAGACTGAAAATTAGAATCCTTGTTCTGGTTTGCCTGTCTGTCATTATGGTAGAATACTGAGCAAAACCAGCTACGAGGAGAAAGGTTTTTTTATCTTCTAGCTTGTAGTCTATCATTACAGGGAGCCAAGGTGGCAGCTTGAAGCAGAGGCCAAGGACAACTAAAATCTTATATTCCTAATCAAAGCAGGAAGCAGAGGGCACACAGGGAATGGTATATCTTTCCATCTCAACATGTGCCCTCACTGACACATATCATCCAACAGGGCCACACAGTTCTCAAACAGTTCTACCTACTAAGGATTAATTATTCAAACTTATGAGCCTATGACATCCATTCTCATTCAAACCATCACATTTTGTATAATGGCTGGGTCAGGTCTACCTGGCTAGGGAGTTCTGCTCACAGTGGGATGCACCCTCCTATATCAATTATCAATCAAGATGATGCCCTAACAGATGTGTCCATGGGCATGTGTATAGAGCCAATTCTTTGGCTGAGGTTCTCTTTTCCAAGATGACCTTAGTTTTTGTCAAGTTGACAATAAAAAACTAACCAGTATACTTCTCTTGTTTCAGATTCCTAAGTTTTGGTATTATAAGCACACACCAATATGATGGGCTTCTTGTATGCTTGTTTAGGCTGTTGAAGTTTAAGCTCAATTACTCATAAGGGGTTTACAACCCACAGAGAAATGGCAGTCATGTTTTTATGTCCATTTGCAAACAGATGTGATATGTGTTTATAAAGGGTCACATCATGTAGAATATGGTAGTTCTTGCTCCCTCTCATTATAGACAGCAATGAGAGTGCTGAGAAAATGGGACAGGTTGACATCCTGAAAGATTTCCCCTCTGAGCCATTGCATATTTTATAGGAAACCAAAATGAAGGTGTTAATCATCCTAAAATTTAGTTCTGACTTTTTAGTCAGGCAGTCAGCGTTGTTTCTAAGGTCCTCAGCATTATTTGTTTCTTCTTATTCTTCCACATTTTACCCTCATGGTCAACTCTTTCCATATAATGGGCTTTGCATATAGTCTTACATTCCTCCCAAATCTCTGATGGTGTTACAACCACTTTAAAGTTTAATATAGAGACTATCATTAGCAAGGTGTATTTGTTGGGCTATTTATGTGTGCATGTCGGCTCCTTTCTGCAGCATGAGATATAATGTGCTTTTATTATGCAGGATACAAAGTACTCTTATCTGTTCCTCCTGTTCTCTGTCAAATTTCACTGTGCCCAAAGAACAGCTTAAATTTCATAACTTCTGTTTGGTAGTACAGTGTTCTCTGCCACTTCTAGGCAGCCACATGCGTTCTGTGTGTTTTATGTCATCTAATCAGATACACAGCCAGTGACATATGTAATAGGTGTCCCATCTATGCTGGCTAGCCACAACCTGGGTCATAAAGGAACAGAGAATGGTAAAAGATGAGAATGTCTTCAGAAATCGGGTTCTATATAAAAGATGAAATAAAGGCCAGGAAATGTGCTAATTTAACTGTGTGATCACTTAGCAGAACTGTTTGAAACCTCCCCATGGTAGACAAATTCCTTGTTTGTCTAGAACCAGGCTTTGAGGTTCCTTGCTCCAGAATGAGGTTCCTAGGGAACTTTTGGTCCATTGCTTTAGGTTTCTTGTTTCAAGTTTAATGACAGTCACAAAGAGAAATAAATGTTAATTTAAATAACACAGTTACAACCAGTGCCTAGAGAGTTGTAGTAAGGGGTTTCTGGCCCAGATTTTGGACCTAGTCTCAAGGTTTAGACCCACAGACCTATAGACCTGCAGAAACACATAGATGTGAAAGACCCCCGGGGGTGAAGGACCCCCGAAACGGACCTTTCCTCAGGAAGAGACCCCCTGGGACCCAAGAAGGACCGAGTCACAGATCAGATGCAAACAGCACCAGGTTTATTTTTTTTTTTTTTTTGAATAATACAGGTACCTGTGGGCAAAACAAGTCTCTCAGTCCCTCGAGAAGACTTGCACGCCTTGCCCTTTGTTCAGGGCCTTTTTATAGGGTTAGAGGAGGCAAAAGCGTGCATACAGAAGCAGAAGCATAGTTACAAGGTTTCTATTGGCTGGTTTGAATGAAGCTATTCTGTTGAGGGGGTGAGGACCAGGCCACCACCTGGCCTGCTGTTTATCTTTCTGGGAACTCTGTCTTCTATCTTTCTCTGGAACTTCCCCGGGTCCTTGACTGGGGCCAGCTCACGTAGCCATGTAACTCTTATCTTTTTTCTCCCTCTGCCCTGCTGACACTGTGAAAGCTTTTATTATTAAGTTTTGCAGAGATTCTGGTGTCTCCAGTATCAGAATGCATGTCCCAGGGTTTCTTTAAGAGCAGATGTACAGGTCACAGGGGAGTCAGCTTGTCCTTGGTTGGGGAGTGTCCGGCAGGCTTCTGACTGCAGCTCCCCGTCCCTGGGCCAAGGCACCTGGTGCTGACATGGCTTAGACAAGTTTCGTTACTTCTTGGGCAGGAGGGAATTGCTAAAACAAGGGGGCTGCAAGCAAAGGGAGGAAAAGGGAGGGGGGGTCTTACAGATGCTTACATTAATTTTAGGCTGGTCAGCCTAAGGCCCAGGCATATAACTTGCTAACTCTTTATCCTTAAACTAACCCATGATTCTTATCCTGTTCAGCCATGGGGCTTGGTACCTTTTCTCAGAGCAGTATAGTTGTCCTTTGCATCTTTTGGCTTGTTTGGAAACTCTGGAGTTTCTGTGGCATTTCTGCTCTGTTCTTCCTGTTTCCAGAGTTTTCTTAGTCTGGTAGCCCTGCCCACACTTCCTGTCTGCCTTTGGCCAATTAGCACTTTTTATTAAACTCATAGGCAGGACAATTATTTACAATGTAACATCATAAATCCACTACAGAGAGTTTTCATCATAGCAGCTTACATGCTTTGAGTGATGTATTCTGTCTTTATTTAAACAAAAGTAGAGGGCTTCATAGAGACTTGCCTGCTTTTTGAGATAAGATTTCCTGATGCAGCTCAAGCTCAGGTCACTATCTTGGTGGCAGACATTTTTTCCACCTGTGAACTCTATTATGTTATCACTGTTGACAATCTCCTTGTTTGAGCTCTTCCTAGGCTCCTCCCAATTTTCTTCTATGTGTCCTAAAACTGGGGCATCAGTGTCCATATCTGTGCTCCCTAGTGTTACTTGAGTTTTTAAGGCATTTTTTTTTTAAAGCCTGCGTCATTGTTGCAGCATCCAAAAGTTAGGCTTGGGTGTATGTCCCCAATAGGCCAGCTAAGATATAAGAGGCAGTGAAGTACAGGAGATGCCTTTGCTATGGTGATATACCAGAAAGAAGAGACAGCTTCAAGTGATAAGGAATCAGAGTAGTGACTGCTAGCATTAGGCCTAGTCAAACAATCCTGGTCAAGGTATGGTCTGCTTGGTTTTTGTCAAGGTTCCATTTCTGCAAGATGCTCAAAGCCCTTTTCTCTGATTTCCATAAGATCATTTCTATTCCATAATGTAAAACGATTGTTCTCATAAGGAAGTGGGAGGGCTGACCTGGCCTATGAGGAGCTATTTTTTTCTGAAATTCAAGGTGACTGCAGCTTTAGAACAATAATTTATGTCTATGCCTTCAGCTAAACTAAAAGGAGACAGACATATATAAAGCAAGACAGAGATGTTGGCCCAAATCATTTTTCCCCAGAAACAGCAATAAATACCTGATTTACAAGTCATCTCTTAAAGGAGATTGGTTCTATCTTCTCACTCTGAACATGGATTGCCCCAGACACCGCATCAGGCTCCCCTTCCTGCCCCCTGCCTTCTCTAGGTATTGACTCAGGGATCTGGCTTCCTCAGCTAGAATTTTGCCAGGTCAGCACAGCAAGAAGGAATTCCCTCCTCATTTCCTCATTAGTGACTCTTCTAGACACCAGGCCTCATTCTGTTGTTTTGCAGTTACCTCCCCCCCCCCCGCCCCCGCCTACTCCTCAATGCGCCTACTCTTTCATCCCCCAAGGCCCTCCCTATCTCTCCACCTTCACCCTCCCCACCCTGCCATTCCTTGTTTAGAGGAGGCATGCCTCCTTTAGTTGTTCTTAGGAGTGCTGGGGCTGCATCTCAGGCTTCCAAAAGACATTCCAGTGGAACAGAGCAGGGCACTGAATCAAAGCCTGGTTTTATATGCTGCAAAAGACCTATAACTTGATGCTGTTGTTGTTCAGAAAATTGGGGAAAGAAATAGCTGTAGCATGAGAAATCAACTCCATGATCTCAACCAGAGCCAGTGCTCTTGAGTGTAATTTAATATTCAGTGTCTCATTAAGAGACCCAGAGACTCCTGAGACTTGAATAAAGTAATTATTTCACAGGAAAGCTTGACATTTCCTTCAGTTTGATGCTACCTTCTCAGAGAGAAAGAAGTCAGATACTTGTGTTTACCAAGTTAACCTTTTGTGGCAACTTAGTGCTGTTAGATATTCTGTAAACTCAAATGCTGAGTGTGTTGTAGTTTCCAGCCCAGGTATTTACCCAGTTATGCCTTTTATCCTGCAGAGAACATTCTGCACAAATGAAGTTTTGGTCTCTTAAGCCTCATCTCTCTCCAAGCTTGTACTTCTGTTGAAATCCTTTCTCAAAGTATTGTAGAATTTATAACTTCCATTCTCATTTTAATTCTGGCTTCGAGCAGTTGACTCCAGATCTCTGTTCTAAAGAAGGGATGATGTCTTTCTACCTCACTGCTATCCTTCTCAGTATTGTAAATGCATTTTTAGACAGATGTCTGGGCTCCAAACATCAACAAGCTATGGTCTACCACCTACCACCAGTAAGAAGATGAATAATAGTCAAAAGCAGAGGGATTAATGAAATGTTTCCACTTAAGTAAGAAGAAAAATAATGAGGTTCAGGAACCCCAAGTCCATCTTCAGTGTAATGACAAGAGCTCTAACCAGATAGAGGAAGAATGGGGGTGAATGAATGTTAAGTACCCATAATTACTACTATTGACCTATGTGCAGTCAACTTGGTCACTGTTTCAACTCAGGTCCTACAAGGTGGTTCTAGGAATTCCTCCGAACTTTACGGATCAATTCAGTTCAAGGTCTCCAGGATGCAGCTCTGCCCCAGGTGGAAATGCCTTTATCCAGGATGAGTGGAGAGTGAAGTTGTTTTGCAGGGTTCTGCCGCCCCTGAAATGGAAGGCAAGTGCAGGAATAGTACCATGACAGATCTGTTTCTTCAGCCACATGAAAGAGACCAGCAGATACAACACAAAGATAGATGCCAGGGTTTCATCTTTGTCTTGGTTACCTTGTGGACCCAAACGAGCTAATTAGAAAAGCAGTCTGATTACTTTTCTTGTCTTCCTACTGTTCTCTATCCTTACAGAATATGGATATGTTCTCTCACTCCCTTGTCCCTTGACACCCAGAATCCAGTTCCTCAGTAGAGTCTTGTCTTTCTCAAAATGTCCAGTGTTTGGTGTTGAAAAAAAATTCAACCAATAAGAAGAGAAATGGGTGCTTAAACTTATTAAAAATCTAATGAATCCTCTTCCAGAATTAATTTGATTTTCACTGTCAGGTAGAACATTTTCTAGCTTAGCAGGTTTTTAATGTATTTATATGCCTTTTAAGAGAGGACTTACTATAAAACTATTATTATGATGAAACATAGCAATAAAGAAATCTGCTTTAGTTACTCATTTACAAACACATAATTTGGGAGAGAGCTTTGTATACTATGGTAAAACACGAATTCAAGTTGGTATTTAATGAAAATAATTAATAAAAATTGGGGGAAAGCTATATCAGAAAGAAGAAACAGGCCACACTCAATTCTCACCCAGCCTTCTTCTCAGGGTAAAAGCTTTCTTCCATGGTCCTCAGCCTGGTTTAGTCACTTCTACAGAATACCTCAGTGTCTGCCTGCACCTGCTTTTTAATATCTTCTCTGCCCAGTTGTTTCACTGCTGAGTTCTACTCTGCATCATAATCCTAGAGTTAGGATTAAAGGTCTGAGTTTGGTAGTTAGGCTTTGAAATCACAGAAATGCAGAAAGATCTCTGTCCCTTAGTTATGGGATTAAAGGTATGGGTCACCTCTCAGTTATTCCTGTGCTGGTATTAAAGCCTGAGTTACCAACTTTTGGTTCCTGTGCTGGGATTAAGAGTGTGAGTCACTACTCTCTGACCCTCATGGCTTGACTGTGGGTGATTCTGTTGTCTGATATTCCAGGCTGATTTTATTAGATATAAAATATATCAGCACACTATGGTGTTTTTCTGGGAACATTCCTGTGCACTGGGCATGAGTCATGGGCAAACCTGGAGTCTGTCTTCTCCCATCTGCAAGACTCAGTTATCTTGTTAGATGAGTAAACTGTATTTTTCTGTTTCATTCAACTCACAGTTATTACTCTTCCCACCACTGTGGCAAGAGAAGAAGACAGAGGAAATTATGGAGACATGTGGAGAGGAAGGAGCCCCACACCTTGGAGTTTGCATGATGTCTCTCATGAGCTGGGAGCCAAGAATTTCAGCACAGTGAAGGAATATTTGCTGCAATGGTAGCTGACATAGAGATGGCATCCCTTTTATGTAGAGATATGTTAAATATCTGAAAATGGCAATAAAATATGCTTAAGGTTTGAACATATGTGATCGTGAATATGAATGCCTCACTCCTTTCCCAGGTATTTTCTGGGAGTTTTACAAATAAATTTATTAACTTTCCTTTACAGTGAATTCATCTTTACTTCCTTGCCACCCTCTAACCAGGGCCTCACATTATCCACTTTATCTCAGAAACCACCCCATACCAGAAAACATTCCTCAGCAACCCTTAGAGGCAACTTGAAAAACTGCCCCAGTCTTAAACTGTGAAGACTCTTGACCCACAGTCATTGTAGAGCATGTTTTATCCTTTTCTTGAGTAGCCCCCTTCTTACTGATTTTCATGCTTCCATCAATCATAAACACTTTCTTAATAAACTATAGCACTGCTTACTGACCTAACCTTGAATTCTTTGCTATGCCCAAGTCTAGAGTCTTGGCACCCTCTGAGATCCCTGAGATGTTCCTGCCTTAGGTGGCAGTAGATCGGTAGCCAGATTCTATCCCAGTGCTGCTGACACCATGATGTAGTCTTTATGCCTGTACATCATGTCCTGCCTTGTACTCTGTTTGAAACCCAGAAATGCTTTTCATTATGAAAACGTTACCAGTGTGTGTAAAATAGAAAGGGTGCTAAGAAAACACTTGATTTCCTAGTGTAAGAGTCACAAGATTTCCCCTGTACTTTTGGTTTTAGGATTGGGGCTTGAGTGGCTTTGACACAAACCCATAAGAAAATGCATTACAATTTATTGATTATTTTTATTGTTTTTTTGTACATAAAAGATTTTCTGTGCAGAAGTTTTATGCACACCTCTCACATATGGGAGTTGTGGGATTTTACTTACACCATACCCAAGAAGGAGAATGTCTTAAGTAAGGTTTATATTACTGTGATGAAACACCATAACTAAAAGCATCTTGTGGAGGAAAGGATTTATTTCAAGTTATAGCTTGCAGTCCACCATCCAGGGCAGTGAGGATAGAAACTCAAGTCATCACCATGGAGGTAGGAACTGATACAGAAGCCATGGGGAGTGCCACTTGCTGCTTGCTCCTTGTGGGTTTCATAGCCTACTTTCTTATAGCATCCAAGACCATCAGCCCAGGCATGGCATCACTTGTAATGAACTGGGCCCTCCCTTACATCAATCTTCATTTTAAAAAAAAAATGCTCAACAGGTTTGCCTACAGCCCATTCATGTTGGGGCAGTTTCTCAAATGAGAATTCCTTTCTGTAAATGACTCTAGTTTGTACAAAAGGACACCTATGGGAGAGCAAATGACCCTTGGGAAAGAATGCTAATGAGAATTTTATGGTTCTCGTTTGAGTTCTTATTTTCATTGAGAAAATTATTTAGAATGGACTTGGAAGAAATCTTGAAGATAATTTTATTAGTGTCTGAGAGAAAAGGAACAGGGAACTGACTAACTAACTGACCACAAATTCTAGTAGCTACCTAATGGAGGGAAAGCAGAAGAAGAGAGAATACTGCTCTCTTTTGGGTCTGAGAAAGCTGGAATGTTCAGCTATGGAGGTCTGTAAACAGCTGCATGGTGAAAAGGAGGAGGTATTCAGAGGGAAAAAATGAGGAAAACCTATAGAGTCTTAAGGAAAGAGAATTTAGGCTTTTGGTGAGTATTTGAAAAATAGAAGAACAAAGAGGAATAGGTAGTCCATTTTGTCTTAGAACTCACAGGGTTGGCAGGCTTAGTGGAGCTGCCAGGAAAGAAGCTCTGTGATGGTCATCCTGAGAGAGAGTTCTAGAAATGATAACTATATTATTTTTTAAGAAATAATTATTCCTCCAACCTCACAAACCTGTCTTTAGGTGAATCAGATTTCCTATAATATAAACTATTGACTGGGTGATTGCCAGCCTCATATGGGTCAACTTTTGAGGAAGGAAATAACTGTATATAAAGTTGAATCCTTGGAAGAGATCCGAACAACAAGTGTTCACCTAAAGCCAGAGGTATAATTCAGATTTTTTTTTCACAAGATGAAATGGATTTCTTCAATAGTGTTTTTAACAAAACCAGAAAACTGACAATTTTTTATGGTGATTTAACTATTAAGAGGGTTATTGTGATGCTTCAAGTTCTAGAGTTATGGAAAATAAGGAGAAAAGGATGAAAGTTGACTTCAAAGGACCTCCATCTTCAGTGGCTCCCAGGACCCTCAGCTCTGCTCTGGCTCCCTCTACAGAGGAGACAGATATTGTCTGCTGAGCTCTGGCTCTCATTTATTTATTTTTATGGAGTTAGAGCTCATATTTTAGAGTTGATAGAACAGAACAGAACTTCACTTGGGGGAACTCTTTAAGTAGAAAAGTTTAGAAAAAAAAATCTGCTTCCATTGGTGGATTCTGAAATGTCTCCAGCCTCAAGCAGCCCTATGCCAGTGCTGCACATTCTGTGTATGTCAAGAGAAGAGGGGCACGAGAGAAGAGAACACCACAAATTAATAAGAGTGGGTGGAATATAGGGTCATTTTTCCTGGGTGATAGGGTTCCTTTTCAGACAATGAACCCATATTGATATTGATGTGTATCATCAATTGTTGTATATCAGAAAATTAGCAAATTATGGATGCGAAAAGGAAAACCACTCTTGCTCCATCCAAATTGATTGAGATCAAACTGTTGAAGACCTGACAGGAATGAACATAGATAATTTGCTTATGATCTGCTTGATCTGCTCTGTACTGTACTGAACCATCGCTTTGGGAGGGGAGAGGAGAGAGTGACGACATCAAAATACTCATTTATGGTTTTAATAGTGAAAAATAAATTGAAAATATGTCAACTATAAAACTGATGAAGCACACTAAAGTTATCCTGAGATTCCAGCAGTAAAACCAATTCAGATTCATCAACTCAGGAAAGAGCAGCTCATTATAAGATTCATACTAGAACCCACCCCCACCCAGGCGAGGCAGTTTTGCTGTGTCCATTAGTGTCCATCACTGTGAGAAGCCCTTTCTGTATGGCAGTAAAAGGTGCATCCACCATATAGAAGTCTCCAGAAGCAGCTTTAGTTTCTCCCAGGAAGTTGGAGCAGCATGTCCATGACACACTTAAAGGGTCATCCTCCCTGTCCTGGTTCCAGGCAGACAGCGACACTCTGAAATATCTCCACTAAGTACTTTTTCTTAGGTGGATTTGGAAAAGTGGGTTTGGATTCTGTGATGAGAAACACCAAGAACATAAAAAGTTCTGTTTATTTTCATCCACTTAGGGATGAAAATTTATTCTACAAAAATTTTTATGGAAAGAAAATGTGATAGATACCACAACCAAAAGGGGCCTGGACAGTTGTGTGGATTTGGATCTGGGTATGGTCTGGAACTGCAGTCCTTATTTCTCAAGTGAAGGGATGAAATATTTTTTCTTATGCCTTATTTATATGTCACAGGGGTCTTTCTTTGTCATTATGACCTTTCTTTTATCCCACAGCATGCCTGTATCTCCCGTGCTACTGTCTGGTACATAAATGTGGGCTAGAAGGGAGTTAGGCCAACACTGAAGGGCAGGCTGTCGCCCTAATTATGAACAATGTGCACAGTAAAGGCATGAATATTTTCCTAACAAGAGTTGTTAATGATATTATAGCCCTGAAAGTATTTCTCCCTTCCTTAGGACACAAAGAACTTATCTATTATCATGGTCAGGTTCAGGAGTGTAAAGCCACATGTATAGAAATGTGATTGAACAAAAAGAATGTATGACCCAATGGAAAAGAGAGAGGAGACCCAGGAACTTCAAGTGCTCTCTCTCTCTCTCTCTCTCTCTCTCTCTCTCTCTCTCTCTCTCTCTCTCTCTCTCTCTCTCTCTCTCTCTCTCTCCATCTCCCTCCCTCTCCCCCTCTCTGTTCACCTCTAACCTCCCCCCCCCACCTTCTCTCTTGTTCTTAAGTTTCGGCCTCTGTCTAGTCAATATGAGGCAGAGGTCAACCTTCTGGAATGAATGAAGGCCTTGATAAAGGCGAATTCAAAGGCTATTTCTCCATTATGTAGCTGGATTCAGTGAGAATGATGCTGGTTTCTTTCTTAATGGAAGAGAGATTCTAATGAGGGAGGGAGCAGTGAAGTTAGGGAGGGGAGGAGAAGCTGTTTCTGACCCTGCATTGCCAGTAGTTCTCTCAGCATTCAGGAAAAGCCTTGGGGTGAAAAGTCAAGGGCTTAAAAGAAAGAAATCAAGGTGACATCAGAAAAACAAAGACAGACCTCATTTTCCATGGCCACGGCTCTTTCTTTAGTGTACAGACGCCCAATCCATAGGCTTCTTAAAATATGCTTTAATCAATTTCTGTGTGAGGTATGTCTCCGTTGCATTGTAGTTTTAAGTCCCAGCATTTTATTTTCTATAGGACAATATTCACTGGAATAGTTGGAGCTGTGTGTGCACCACAAGCTGCCAAAGTCAGTGCCTGTGGTGTGGGGAGGGTCTGTATTGAAGCTCCTGTGATATTATACATATTATACATCCTCTACCAATTTCTCACCTTCCATGAAGCCCAATTATGTCTGTCTTTGGCGAAGACAGTCACTGACATTATGCCTATTCTCTGCATAGCATTTTTGCCAGGGATCAGTGGGTTGCTACTTTATGGTAGCAAAGATGACTCCTCTGAACATACCCTCCTGACTTGCTTTCCAAGGGTGGTCTGGTAGTAATCTCATGCTTTTCCACAACACAGCGCCTCCCCTGTGACCAGGTATAATGAACAAGGATCCGGACTCTCACTCTCCTTCATTGGTGAATGATAATTATGCAGGCTTTGGGGAACCATGTTATGTAATCAATTAATGTTAATCTAAGATTCTTTGCCAGACAGTTACATGTAATGTATTAGTCTGCTGTAAAATAAAGCTAGGGTCAAATGACAAGGTGAGATCACTATGACATACAGTAAAGATGAAAAAGAAAATGCTGCATCACTCAACAATAGAAATTACAGTCCCAGTTCCAGAGTGTGCCGAGATCCAGTTCTACTGATCCTCTCCCTTATGAAGGAATGTTTCGACTTGGAGAAAATGGAAGAGAGAATGGAAGTGGGGATGCAGAAAGAGGGAGAGGAAGGGTTCTGAAACACACCCAAATACATGGGGCAGTTAATATTGTCAAGTTACGAGAGACAAATCTGTACATGTCTGTGAGGGAGTCTTAAGTTAAAGTTATCTAAAGCAGGGAGACATGCCATAAACATGGAAAGTATGACTCAGGGGCTGGGGTTCCAGGCTGAAAAAATAAAACCTAAAAAAGCAAGCTGAGCACTAGCAGCCATCTCCCTCTGTGGATGCCATGTGACAAGCTTCTGCTGCCATATTTTTTTCTAACTAGACAGATCAGATTCAAACTGGCAGCCAAAATAGATGCTTCCCTCAGTTGTTTTTTATCAACTGTTTTGTCAAATAAACAAGAAAAATAACTATTGTACATCCTCCATCTCACATGCCATCTTGCCTGGAGTTGCCCTCATGTAACTCACGAGCTCTGTAGACAATCCTTCATTATTATGCCAGTCAATGCCTAAATTATCCATCAGGACAGCCTTTTGATTTAAAGACCTATATTTGTTTTAAGGAGGAGATAGAGTAGCACAGCAGACGCATAAACACACCTGCGAGACATCATGCACATACACAAAGACACAGATACACACACACACACACACACACGCACACGCACACGCACACGCACACGCACACGCACACACACACACACACACACACACACACACACGCGCGCGCACACACACACACACACACACACACACACACACACACACACACATACCATGGGTTAAACCACAAACAATACTATTCATATACCTGAAGGACACAATGGATTTAGATCCACAACTGAGTGACACAATATATTCTGATACATGCATCTGAGTGACACAATGGACTGTGACACACAAGTGAAACAATGAATTCAGGTACATATGTGAGTTTTGGATTCACACACAAATCTGATGATTCAGACACACTAGAGTAACATACACACACTCTCTTTTTCTCTCTCTCTCTCTCCCTGATTGTCCATAACTGTTGGAAGTCACAGAAGAGGAAATTACTCAAAAAGAAAAGGAATTGGAGTCAGGGAGCAAGAATCTTGAGATAGTTTGGAAGGTTTCTGGAACTGCCTGATGGTTGCTTAGAGAAGATAGAAAATATGGCATAGAACCAGAGGAAATCAGAGCCCAGGTTTGAAGAGGAAAATGTCCAAGATAAGTTTTGTTATCTGTAAAGAATGAAGCATCAAAGCTTTACCTTGCAATGTGAAGGGCATACTTGTCTTTCCTCTACCTTTTAAAATCTATCACTCTGGGGACACCAGCAGTTTGTTCCATGATATGTCCACAAGGAACACTTATGACAAGAAAATTCTAAATTTTCCCTTCTACAGACTTTCAGAACTCCCTACTCCGTTGATGGGAGTATTAGACTAGTTCCTCAACAGATTAATCAAAGAACTGTCTTGGCAAGAGAATTAGAAAGCCCAAGTACTTAGCAATTGTATGCTCTCAGCAACAGTTGATGTCTCAATTGATAAATGAATCCCACAGAGACAACTCCATCATGGGGGGAAAGTCTGCATATGAGGGTCTTCAAGATGAGTGCCAATAAAAGCTTGTGCATAAGCCTTGCTATGGCAAGTAAGGTCTCTGCCTTGAAGACAGTACAGGGGCCTTCCCAGGTCACTGATGTGTTTTTGAAGGTTTGTATGCTTATGGATTTTGTGATGCCCAGATATCTTTTACTCATATACATCCTTCCATTTTTTTTTATCTGTATTGCTTTTCTCCAAAGACTAGATTTCAGATACATTGGACATTGGTAGGTCCCGTGGTTTGGAAAGAATTTCTGACTAAAATCCTGTTGCACCAGCATAGGTGAATGCCCCTATGAAACAGAATTCAGCTTCCTTTACTTCAAGAAATTGGTGGCAACCAAAAACATCTTATAATTATTCTCATTATTGTTTGATTGTTATGAAGACAATCATTTGGTTTCTGAAAACAAAACAAAAACCAAAACAAATCCAAAGAAATTTATCATATATAGATAAAAAACAAAACAAAACAAAAGTAATGAGTACATGTTATGGTTTATATGCATTACAGACACAAATTGCACGTTGTAACATCATGCTATGGAGCAATATTTTCTATCTTGCACGTATTAATCCTAATTTACCTTGGTAAATTAAGTAAATTGAATTTATTTTGAGGTGAGGTATAATTTCCCTTTTCTGGATGAATTGTGATGAGCAGGAAGGAATCTGGAAGTTTAGGCAATTTTAAACATTGTGGCTTATGACCTCTGTTGGACAGAATATCTTGTCTTTTTTGTATAGAATTGTTTTTCTCAAATGTTGCCTTCTATTCTATATCTTTTAGTAGCCAGGAGTATTAAATACAGTACCTGGGTCTTCTGATCTTCTCCAGTACATTCAGCTATAGACTTGCCTCTGTATTCTTCTGGGCTCCCACTCTGTCCCTGACAGGTCAAGGTTTGGCCTCCCCAAGCCTGTTCCTGGCTTACTTCTATTAGGTTCTCTAGAAAGCCTAGCAGTAAACTGCAGTGCATACCTGAGTGCTCTGGAGACTTCTTTGGGCACAGCTGTCTGAATCTATCTCAAGAGTTTCCATTTAAACTGATGGGAGAAGCATTACTGATGCTGTTAGAGCATCACATCTCAGACAGTGGTCCCTGACTGGAATCAGATGGCACAAGCATGGTCCTTATGGATGACACCTTTTCCACATCTGCTATGCTAATTATCATTGTGAACCTGACCTGATTTAGATTGTTAGGAGACACACCTGAGTATGTCTTTGACAGAAAATGTCTTTATGGGGCAGGAAGAACCATAGAGTAGATGGTACCATGCAGCAGTCCAGGACTCTGTCCTGAATAAAAGGTGAAAAGACATAATCAAGCTGAGTAATGGAACTGAATGCTATTACTCATCTCTGTGCTTTGAACTTCAGTCTCCTACTGCCATGCTTCCTGCCTTGATGCACGCTACTCTCAGACTGTAAGTTACTTCAGTGATGAGAAACAGAACATAGCATTAAACATTATATTGTGAATTTAATGATTAAGAAAAATCTGATGAAGTCACAGCTTTTATAGAGGTCTTGGTACAGTTCAAAGTAGCCATTGCTAATACTGTCTTCAAAGTCTATGCTTTATAGTTACTTTATACGATAATCACCTTGCCACTGCACTCCACATTTTTTTTTTTTTTTTTTTTTTTTTTTTTTTTTTTTTTTTTTTAGCAGTATTACTGATAAAGGGTGTAGTGGAAGTATTCTGAAATTTTTTTCTGTTTAGATCCTGTTAGAGACAAGAAGATTCTAATGTCAAGTCCCTGGTTTTAGATGTCCTGGAATGGGGCAATATTTCACAGACCAGACAATGGCTGAAGTTGCTGTTCTAGCACAGCTGTGAAACTGATAATTGCTTTCCTCCATTATAAAATGAGAGCCTTACTAGCTACTCCTCAAGGGGAATAAAGGTAAGGAACATTTCCAGATCACTGAGCAGTGTGCCTCCAGTCCACAGGTCCACCACTCTTCACAGAGTTTCTCTTCTCATGAACTGTGCACTAGCTAGGGCTGTGGGCCAATACTCTTATTGGGTTTTTTTGTTTTTTGTTTTTTTTTTTTAAATAGATGGTTGACACTCTTGAATCCCTGGGAAGGTTGAGATGTGCAGTTTTTTGTAGTAAGAAATTTCTGACTCTTCCAGTTCAAGGTACAAATCCACCTGCAGCTGATGCCCCTCAAATAAATCAGACACTTATATTCATTACAAATTGTTTGGTCTATGGCTCAGGCATACTGATGGCTAGTTCCTGCATTTTAATTTAACCCATTTCTATTAATCTGTTTTGTCATGTGGCCCATGGCTTACCTGTACTTCACTATATTTTCTTCTTGCAGGGATGGGTTGTATTGTTCTCTGACTTCATCCTCCTTCCCTTTTATCTATACCTAGATTTCCCGCCTGCTTATAAGATGCCTTGTAATAGGCCAAAACAGTCCCTTTATTAGACAATGATATTCACAGCATACATAAAGAAATCCAACACCATCTCCCCTTTTCTGTCTAAACAAATAGGAAGGTTTCAATTTTAACATAGCAAAATTACATGTAACAAAACATCTATCAAGCATGAATTAGTTATAATATTTTGTCCATTTGTATTTAGCAAAAGTATAGAAAATATTCTATCATCTGCCTTATTCTTGTGAGTCCAAAGTTTCATATCTAATTTATTTTTGTTATTACTGAGGAAAACTATAATTATAACATTTAATCTTCAACTACATCAAAGATCACAGAAGGATATAATATTACCTGAGTAAACAGAAACTGTAAGCAACTTCAAAATCTAAAAATGACAGAGATGACACCTATCTGCCTGGACAGTCACTTGAAGTTACTTTTTAACATTGAGGCATCCATCTTCAGTGTACAGGCCTAGAGTCTCTGTCAGACTTTTCAGTGAAGCAGGAAATCTGAAGGACTGCTCTGCCCATTCTGGCATAGGTTGTCAGTCACTTCTGTCTGCCTGTGTACTGCACACTGTCTGGCAGTTTTTTTCTGAAGCAGAAACCTGAAGAACCATCTTGGCTTCTTCTGCCAAAGTTCAGAGGTTACTATCCTATGGGTCCTGCATGTTCAGTTTATACAGCATACTGTCAGGCAGTTGAGGCAGAAACACTTTCTAGCCTGGTGACTAATTTTTACCACAAAGAAAGTAAACTCCATATGGAGTTTCTTTAATGCCCATCATCCTCTTGAAGTAGATTTGTGCTGCAAGGAACAGACATGTCTCACTGTTCAGAAAAGTCTAAGTTCTTTTAACATTTTAAATGCATATTCTGTAGGTCTTTTAAGTATTTGAAGATTGTCTATTAATTGAAATATATCATTGTATACCTAAAAAACCTAACAGAACTATAAGTTTTATTATCACAGATGACTATTTACCTGTTTTTCTTAATTTTATATTACAATTTTAAAGGAATTGCATAAACAATATCTTAAACAAAAGTAGAAATATATATACAGCATAATTAAATTGAACTTAAATTGGTATCAATAAACAAGTATCTATGACAGTGTAAAATATTTTGAGATTATTAGATGTTTTTTGGATTAAAGTAGATTCAATAATCTATCTTTTAAAATAATTTCATATCCCCATTTTTTCTTAGAAAGATTTACTATGACCCTTTATAATGAAAATAAACACTTATAAATAATATTTTGGGAATATGGATATAGCTTTCCATTACTACTTTCTACTACTTAGGGATGCTAGCAGTCATATGGGGGTCCTGAGGCTGAATCATCTTAGTTGGCAGCCTTGAAGCTGATGTGGCCAACTATTTCCTTCAGAGATTTTTCAGGAGGTCTTTCTTGATCAAACCGTATTAGCTTGGAAGCAGTCCACAGCTTCTCATTTCTGTGAGAGAGCCTCTTTTCCAAAGCAACATATCTTTAAGCCCAAATTTCAAAGTCAAGATACCTTTACAATATATATGTTGGTTTAACTTAGCAGGCTTTACAATCACGTCTTTCTGCAGTTAGCTCATTGACAGTTAAAAAGAGAAGAAAACACAATAATAAACATAACTTAGACTCTTGCGTATTTTCCATCTTTAGGTGCTTATTATATTTTTACTGCTCTATTCCTCCCTTTAAGGATTTTCTCTCCCAGCCTACATATTCCTTATCATACAGATTGTAACCCATTTAAAGATTTTTCTCCATCTGGATTTGTTTTATTGTGCATCCTTAATCATTTTTTAATCAGGGGAATTTTTAAGCTGCTTTGGCTGCTGGCTCTGTCCCCCTTAGCTTTTTAGCATGATGGAGTTACTGACAGGAACCATGTTTACCATCCCAAATTTGTGGAATTTTAAAGTAGAGCACCACCACTCTTTGCTCATAAATTCCATTAATGTATTTGGCAGCAGGGCCTCTTAAAAGAGCCACACAATTTTTGCCACTAAAGCTGAGTCAGGAAACCTCTCTTAAAGGAGCTGAACCTTCTCTTCTTGCCACCAGCAAACAGAGTGCTCCCAGAAAATGCTGCTACCTAGAAGCCATCTTTGACTGTTCCCTTTGTCCCTTTAAAAGCAGTAACCTTAAATCTGCTGTTTGCAGCCTCACTTGTACCTAGGCTTCTGTGAGACTGTAGGAACACATGTTGCAGCTCAGGCTGCATGAGGCAAACCTGCCAATTTGTAATTAAAGCCTACATGCCATGCAGTCTTTGTACCACAGCCCACCTCAGAGACACAACTAGAAAGCTGCTTTTAGCTCTGTTTCTGTGATCTAGAAATCTTATTAAGCTTTCTCGGGCTTTATGTGGATGTAAGTGCCCTGCACTGGAGCACTATTTGTAATAATGAATTTCTGACCCATTCAGCTCAAAGTCAGGACCTGCCTGTAGTTACCTAGCCCTCAAAAATAACTCAGATGATTATATTAATTACATGCTGTTTGATCTATGGCTTAGGCTTATTGTTATCTATCTTCCCACATCTTAATTGAACCCATTTCTATTTATCTGTCTTGCCAAATGGTCCATGGCTTACCTGTATTCCATTATATTTGATTCTTGGGAGCCTGGACAACATCTCCCCCTGACTCCGCCATCTTTCCCCTTTATCTATGCTCAGATTTCCTGCCTACTTATAAGATTATTTGCCATAATCCAAAGCAGTGTCTTTATTAACCGATCCTAATTACAGCATACAGAAAATCATCCCACATCAGCCTATGGAACAAGTTGTAATTGGAATGGTATTTTGAGAGTAATTTTGGCTGCTGAAAGTGTAGTTCTGTGGAAGGGACACAGGGACTAATATATGCCTAACAAACATTCTCCTCTGAGCTATTTCTTCACCTCAGAGTAACCTTTTCTAGGGCTATGGCTGCATCTGTACACAGACCCTCCAAAGACAATCTCCTTAGGCTTTGGGTCTCCAATTGTCCTGAGTCCTATAAGCAACCCTGTCTCGTTGGTATCTTAAGAATCTCACAGAAATCCTGGAGAATCTCCTGCTTCCTGGATCCACTTTTTTACCTGCACAGGAGATTAATGCTAGAAGTAGCACCCGTGAAGCTTGTTCAGAGATGGGTCCACATCTTTTCCTCTGCTTATTGTTCTGCTTCATCTCTGGTGGAACAGCAAGTAGTCAGTGGATACCAACAGAATTACTGTAGCTTGTACCTTCCACCTACTTCAAAGCTCTAAGTAACTCTTGTTCTGCATGTGCAAGAAGCTTGGTGTGTTACTGGCATATAAAAATGTATGACCCCCAAGGAACTTCTCCAGAAAGAGTAGCTTCCTGTCTGCCATGTAATAGAAATGCACCTCTCAGTGGAGCTGTGGAAATTGGTTATCCATGAGTAATATGGTACTCGGGTAGAATGGAGGAGCAGCTCTTTCATCTGAACAATTCATTTTCACCGAAAACTAAAAATAGTGTGACACGTGGGAAGCTTGTGAGTGCTTCAGAGAGGCCACTTTTCAATGCTATTGTACTTACGTAAGCATACTTCTTCTGAACAGTGGCTTCAGCTTAACGGAGCTCTGTGCACTTTGTGTGTGTGTGTGTGTGTGTGTGTGTGTGTGTGTGTGCTTCTAAGGCAGGAGGCTTAACTTTGAATTATCAGCTACAGTATCATACCGAAGCTGTTTTTGTCCCAGGGTTGACTACATATGGCATTTTAAAACATACTTTCAATTAAAATATAATTACATCACTCTCTCCTTTCCTTCCTCCAGCCCCTCTCATGTCCCCTTCCCCCAGCCCCCTCAAGGTAATAGCCTGTTATTTTTATTATTGTGCTGCACACACTGCTACACACACTGTACACATGCAAAACTCATTGCTGCACAAGTGTACAAAAATACAACCATACAACCTGTGAGTCTGCTGATGCTATTTTTGGTCTGTATGGTTTTGAAGCTGACCACATCACATTAGGGAGTTTCTACCTGGGAGAGGCTAATTCACCTTCTCTCAGTAGTCATTAATTGATTATAGTTATTTGCCTAAGGGTGGGACAATGTGATGTTTTCCTGCTTCCTTGTTACTTAGCACTTCTGTGGATACTGTTGTTCAAGTCTTTTGTATGCAGCTGTTTCTAGGAGACTTGGTCTCACAACAGACTTCTTGGAATTCTGGAATTTATAGTGTTCTCTGAGCCATGGAAGCAGTTGTACCCACGATCTTGATCTCTGCACTGTATTCGGGTGTGGTTCTCTGCGACGGTTTCTATTTGCTATAAGGAGAAACCCCAGTTGCAGATGTACTTCTCTGTAGGTAGAAGGATAACATTTAGAGTGTAGTTTGGAATTAAGCTGTATAGCAAAGTAACTGCAGTAGGCTCTCTTCTAAGATCCATGACCTCACTAGGTGGTGGATTTTTGTTAGATTTCTAGTACCTGGGATTTCCCTCCTGTTGGCTGGCCATTAAATCCAATTGGACAGCTGTTGGTTATCACCAATGTGTGATTGCTACTTATATAGATGTCTGGCCTTGCTGGTTATTCTGGTTCATAGATGTCATAGCTTGGTAAGAGTAGAATTGGTTTTCTCTCCTGGAAGTGTACACAGTACTCTCTGGTAGTACAGAAGCGAGACCTGAGACCACAGGAAAGAGTGTTTAAGATTAGATCCAGTCCAAACCACCTAAATCATCTAAGCCCTGTGTTGTAATGTGGAGTACCTTCAGCAGCAGGAACTAAATTTCAACCTCCAAGAGGGAACTTAGGGCAAGAGCGATAGATAGCCTGTGTTGTTTTGAGAGTCTGGGAGTCACTTGATCTTACCTGACCAAGCACTTAAAAGAGACTTTTCATACCTGGTACTGGAATTTTTGTTAGTCAAGTGGTATAACATCATTTAAGGTATATGTGGTGTATGTGTTCATATGTATGCACTGTATTTAACTTTAGGTAACTATAAAATAATATGATTCCTTGAAGCATTGGTACTGTTTTTCCGTCTCCCATCCGACCTCCACCCACCCCTTCAACTATAACTCCTTTCTCATTTTCCCTTTCCCTTCCATATGAGCGATGCCTTTCTGTTCTCTTCTCAAGCCTCCTTGCCACCTTCCCGTTATGCTTTCCTGGTTTCTGGGTTTTTTCCTTGTTGTATACTCTCATCTGAAGACTTGGAGCAAAAATTGTAGATAAGAGAGAACGTGTGGGTTTGTCATTCTGGGTCTAGGTTTCCTCACTCAATACAATCTTTTCTAGGTTCATCTCATTACCAGAAAATTTTATAATTTCACTTTTTTTTTCATTGCAGCTGATCCATATTCCATAGTGTACTTGTAGCACATTTTCACTATCCATTCATCAAGTAAGGACACTTAGAGTTTTTCCATTTCCCCCTATTGATGATAGAGCAGCAATGAACATGGCTGAGCAAGTATCTGTGGAGTGGAATGTGGAGTTCTTTGGGCATATGCCAAAAACTGGTATAATTTGAGTCATAAGATTTATTAATGTTTTTTTTAAGGTTTATCCATAATCAGTTCCAGAATGATGATGCCAGTTGTCATTCTTACCAATAGTGAATGAAGGTTCCTCATTCCTTACAACTTATCCAGCACTTGTTTTCAGCCACTGCAGCTGGGGAAAGATGCAAACTACCATACCTTGAGAACAGTCTAATCTTTTTAAATACACTTTACAGTATTTCCTACTGTTGTCATAAAAAGCAGCTCACTACTATTTCCAGAAATAAAAACTCCTTTACCTCTTCTGTATGGCCAAATGATATGGCCTTATTGTCTCCACTGTTAGGATTAAAAGACTATGGACCAGAGAGATGAATGGACTTTCCAGAGCTTCCATGTGAGTGTTGGTGTGAGCAGTCAGTGTACCTGATACCATTCTTTTCTGCACTTTATGAAGAAGAGAACATTCACTTGCTATTAACTGAGTACTATGAACTTATATTTGGAGAATTTCAGTTGTTCCAAGGTTTTAAGTTTTCATCTGGGTGCTTATTTGCTGTTTACATTCAAGCTTTTCATGCATTTTGACAATCCATTCTCCCTTTGAAGATTTTCACTGGCTTTGTTTTACATTTAATAGGGTGGGTGGTTTCAGTTCTCTAACCTTTAACAGCTCCTCCTGAAAGAAATGCTGCTTAGATCAGTGAATTTCCAAAGTGGCCTCAAGCTTTTGCCAGAAGGAGCAGCCTGTGTCTCCCATGCCCTGCTTTTTAATAACTAAATCACCTTGGACATCACATGAGGAAGCACAGGAGCCCTTGATCCTGTGGGCACAGAAAGCAGTTTGTTCTGGACCCGATGCGTGAGGAGGAACAGCTCTGGCTTTCCTGGTCCTTCCTTGTCTCTTCTGCAGCCCAGACATGTGTTGCAAAGGCTTCAGAAGCTGCAGCCCAGGTACAAAAGCTCCAGGCAGAACTGAGTCCCAAGCCCAGGTCAGGCAAAGGTTGACCTAATGGTTGGAGCAGGGAGTGTTCTTGATGATGTAGGCTCCAGTCCAGCTGACTCCAGTTTCTATTCCTGGACTTACACTAGAGTGAACAGGAGCCAGACATGTGCCTGAAGCCGTGCAGCATGCCCAGCAGCAGCTGCAGACCCTCAATGTGTGTCTGTAAGCTGATCTAAAAAGTGGCCTTCCACCCGTGTCCCTGCCCATGAACCATAGTGATCCTAGGACCCTGGAAGATTGATGAGCAGGTTTATCAGAGACAAGATGTTCATTCCCTCAACACCTCTCAGTGGGATAGTGTCAGTATAGGAAAATGGGATCTGAGCTGTACCTTGACCAAACACCAGAACAGATCTCAAAGTATCTAACAGCCCATTTCCAGAGGCTAGTGACAAAGTGGAGCTGCAGACAAAGAAGCCAGCTACAGAAACATCTCTGATTTGGCAGCAGATCTGGGCTTACACACTGAAGAAGCAGATAGATAAATCCCACAGAAGATGGACAAACAGAAATCCATTCGAGCAAACTTTTAAAAGGAAAAGAAACAGCAAAACATAAAACCTTGTCAAGTAAACAGACAGAAATGTACTTTCTGTCTATAGGGGAATAAATTGTAATACACTGGGGTTGTCATTTAAAAAAATGTAAAAATGAAAAAAGCACGAGGAAAAGTGAAGTTTGAAAAACATTGCTTAGAAGCTAAAGAAGTGTAAAATAACCTGTGCATTATATACTTAGAAATATATCTTTGGGAAGAAAGTAGAAATAAGACTATCCTAAGATGAAGTTAAGAGAAAATAATTGATCTCCAGCAGATCTCCCTACACAGAATTCCCGAGATAAGCTTTCTACACTGAATGAAGTCATTATGTACTGAATAGTAAGAGCTATCTGCATAGTGTGACCCCTTTTTCGTGAGTTTTAAACAAATATGTCAAATCAAATCTGCATATTATAGTCTGATGTGGTGCTCAGGGAATTTAGAAAGAAATTCTGAAGACAAAATATGAAAGAGAAAAAGGAAAAATAATAGACATGTTTTATAGTTTACTTAAGACTCGAAAGTGTCATTAAAGCTGACTGTTCATATGGTACTCACATGTATGTCACAAGCTTAGTAGGAGCTAAAAGTTGTGTAGAAAGATTATCTGAAAAATTATTGAGACTGAGCCTCATGAGAAAGGCCAAGACTCAAGTTGCCTGGTGTCTGAGGCAGGAGAACTGCACATGTAAGGTCGGCCTGAGACGGTGAGTGAGTTTATGGATAGTGTGGGCAACTTAGGAATTCTCTGTCTTAAAAATTAATCATTGAGAAATGGTGGGCAATACTTACCTAGTATGTGGAAAGCCCTAGGTTCGAGTTCCAGTACCACAAAAGAGAACAAAAGAACTATTGATAAATCAAAATAGAATTCTTAAAGGCATCCATATGTACTATTAAGAAGCAAGAACAAGGGAAAAGTGATGAAAATATAAATATAGAGAGAAAGAGAGGAAAAACAGACAATGAGATGAGAGAGGAGGAAGTGAATTAATAAAAAAATGAATTTTCAGACTTGATCCCAAACAGTAATAGTGATTTTCAATACAAGGGTCTAAACAGAAGATAAAATGCAAGGCTTGTCAGAATAGTTGCCAAAAAAGGGATACAAATACCCAAGTGATTCCGAGATACTTAACTTTCAATACAAAGTATGTTTGAGTTGGATGTAAAGTGGTTGCATTGTGTGTTGCTCATGCCTGTAATCTGGGAGATCAGGAGGAGTACCATAATTTGCATGCCAGAATATGAAGTTCTAGGCCAGCTTAAGCTCTAAAGATTTTGCTCCCCAAACAAATTAACAATCCAAACAAACAAAACAAATTTTAAAAAATGGGAAAAACACAGAATATAAGTGCTATGTCTCAAAATGCATGGAGACTATGGGCCTATTAGAGCAAGGGATTAGGACTGCAGAGCAGGGCATTGCATGGCGGTATAGAAGTCAGTCTATCTAGAAGGCTTAGTAATAGCATGGCATAGCTCCCTAGTGTGTGGAACTAAAATCCTAGTCATGAAAGAAGAAACAGTTTGAGCCAGTTTACAGTTAGAGGTGTCAGTACCTTCTTCTTGAATTTACAATTTGTAGAGTTCCAGACAGTAAGCCACATAATATTTCTGAAAGTAAGGAAATTTTAAAGTTGCAGAAACCATTGATCATTACTAGACAATAGAATAAGGAGAAGGCAGGCTGGCCGCTATATCTGTGAAGGAGGCCTGTGACTACAGAACAGCCCTAGTTCTGACTACAGTGGTGGATATACAGATCTTTACAAGTGAGATTGTGCAGAACTAGACACACATGAATATGCCTTAAAGTTGGTGCAGTCTCTCTGAGATTTGTGACTTGTTCAATACCAGTGTCCTGCTTTTAACATTGTACTTTTAATCATTCAGGATTGTAATTTTAGGGAAATGGGTCTTGAGTACATGGGTCCTCCCTCCTTCCTTCCTTCTTTCTTTCCTTTATTTGTTCTTTATTTTTTGCAAGCCTTTTAATGATTTCATAATAACCTTAAAACAAATGAGGAATTCTTGCACTAAGGAGCTCAGCAGGATATTAGATTCACAAGTGGCTTGGCAGTAGCTTGCCATCATCACACAAATGCATCCTTCATTCTGGATACAATTTAGAATGAGATTATTATGACAACAATCTGTAATACATCCCTCTACTGTGATTTAGAAATGAAGCTTCCTTGTCTCTTGTGAGCATAGAAGCAAAGGTGTTGACATGATGATGCAGGCCCAGGGGTCTCCTGGCATTCAAAGTCTAGGCTATGTGCGTTTGTCTACAGAGAAACAGTATAACAGTAAGAGGCATAGTAATTATGCTTAATTGTTCTGAGATTCTATTCAAGGCATATGAAGCTAAAAATAGGGCCATTTGTGTTCTGGTGCAGGTGTAACAGCTGGGAAACCCAAGCAACAGAGACACATTGCTTTTATTGGTGGATGAGGCTGTGACTAAACATTCTTATTTGGATCCACTTTATTCTGTTACCCTTAAATAGAGCATTAATCATTTTTATCAGCTAGGTTTCCTTTAGAACTATCTTTGAAAGCGAAGAATTTGCATGATTACCTTTCTATGGTAAGAAAATGCTCATTTTCTTTGTGGAACTGTCAATGACAATAAGTAACATAAATAAATCAATAGGAGCGAAATGTTTATGGAAAATATAGTTTATTTTTATGTTCTTCAGAAGTTTATTCTAATTCAGATTATGTGTACATGTAAATGTGTGTGTGTGTGTGTGTGTGTGTGTGTGTGTGTGTGTGTGTGTGTGTGTGTAATGCTTATGTAGGAGTGCTCATACTGGACGAGCATGTGCATTTATATGTGTGTTGTTTGCTTTGTGTGGGTGTATGTGTAGTAAGAAGTTTCTGACCTGTCCTGTCCAACCTTCAGACTTACAGTCTCACAGATGCCCAGCCCCAAATAATCACTCAAAGGTTTATATTAATTACAAGATGTTTGGTTTATGATTCAGGCTCATTACTTGCTAGCTCTTTCAATTTAACTCACCCCATTTTCATTAATCTGTGTATTTCCAAGTGGCTCATGGTTTATCTGTGTTTCTTTACATATTGCTTCCTTGGATGGCAGCTCACAGTGTCTCTCTGTGACTCTGCCTTTCTTCCCCTTTATCTATGCTTTGATTTTCCACCTGCCTCTAAGCTGGCTTGCCATAGACCAAAACAGCCTCTTTACTAGTCAATGGTATTCACAGCATACAGAAAGATATCCCACATCACCTGTGGGCCCCGGTGAGCACATCATCCTATGGCTTCTTCTGGGGACTGGGAACATGAGTCTCACTGTGGTCATCTCTAATTGTCCCATTTTTCTGTTTGACCTGCCCTGGTATCTGTGAGGATACAACCTTGCGAGTGATTTTGTCACCTTTAACATTTATACAGTATACCTGGAAGTCATAAACCTCATTCTCTTGTGCGTTGAGATTAAAAATGTGTTCTGACACATGTGGCTCTAATTGGTTTGTACACCACTACTACAGATGTGCACAGTGGGTTAAGTAATTCCTATCTTACTTTGTACCTGAAATAACTGAGGCTTTCAAAAGATGTTGAAATCCAGCCACCCACACCCTGGTGGCCCACAGATGTTGGCTGCTGTACAGTGGCTGTTCTTCGCATGACAAGCAAGCAGCCTTGGACTTTGGCCAGATTTGGAGAAGAAGTTTTGCTGTCAAAGCATTTTAGGCAATTGGCAGCTGATTTTCTTTCTAAATTCAGCAACACTTACTAAGATATGTTTACTCAAAGTAGAAGTTCATGGAAATGTAGGAAATTGACTTGGGATTTTACAGTTCCCTGACCATTTGATATTGGGTGGCTTAAACTACACTACAGCAAACCTTTTTATTATACACATTCAGTTGCTATGGAAACAGTCACTGCTGTCATCATCAGCTCCATATTTGGAGGGCCTTAATGCCATTTGCTTATTCAATGCACACTTTGTCCTTCAAAGCCAAACCACCCTGGAGTACACATTTAAAAAATGCTTTCCCACCTTTCCTGCCACAACAAGCCACCAGGCACCTAAATTGCAAGGTGTTCTTAGGGCTGGCTGTGTGCACCAGCCTCCTGGACTGCTCCCTTGTAAGCTGGTTCCCACTGTAGATGGTGCCTTCTTTCAGGGAGTGCTTGGTTTCACTGATGGACCCTTCCTGATCAAGTAAATGCTTCTTTGTAGGGGGATTAAGTTGTTCCATTGTAAATAATTGTCCCCTCCTATAAGTTTAATAGAAAGCGCTGATTGGTCAAAGGCAGACAGGAAATGTGAGCGGGGCTACCAGACTAGGAGAACTCTGGGAATAGGAAGAACAGAGCAGAATGCCAGAGAGAAGCCAGAAGAAGCAGAGGACAAATATGCTGCTCTGAGAAAACGTACTGAGCCGCATGACTGAACAGGATAAGAGTCATGGGTTAGTTTAAGGGTAAAGAGTTAGCAAGTTATATGCCTGGGCCTTAGGCCTATCAGCCTGAAACTATTGTAAGCATCTGTGTGTCTCTGAAGGTCTGTGGGTCTGCGGGCCTAAACCTTGAGGCTGGACCCAAAAGTCTGGGCCAGAAACCTCATGCTACACTTCTTCCTCATCTTCAACTCTTTGTTTTCTGTCCGAACTAAAAACTGGATGTTTGAAGATGTGACACTTGAATCACCTTGGCTGAAAATGCAGGGTAGCTGATTTTTACTTTCTCTTTACCTTGGTTGCATTGTTTCAAAATCAGATATTGCCTTTGCTTTCAAACACAAAGGGAGCCTTTAAAGAAATAGAGAACAATGTACATTATGCAGTTTGTATTGTGGATTCCTCATTTTTTTCTGACAGGGTTCCAGTTTGTGCGTCTATCCAGGGAGAAGTATTTATGTGCTGTATGTATGTCCCTGTGCTTGTGGGTCTCCTGCCAATAGGGACATGGGGTATCCTTGCGATGAAGTGACAAGGTGTACATAAACCCCAGGCATGGGAATTCACTTGGTTGTAGGATTAGTTTAATCAATTGATATCCTGTACTCCCTCTCACCCATGACTATGTTCCAAACAGGAACCTCATGGCTGCCTGTGCTTCTAAATTTTCGTTCTGAATGCTTCGTTTTGGGTGATGGTAGCAGCTCTAGGATGTTTAGGATGAAAATGTTAATTTTCCATTCAGAGGCCTATTGATGTGAATAGTAAAGCTTGTCATTAAGTTATTCTGTGACATGAAAAGCCTACCTGTAACATGCAGAGTATACATTTTTTAAATCACATATCTATATACCAATTCAAGCATAAAGATACTAGTTACATGGTTTAAGAAAACTTGAAAATTCAGACATTTACAAATTTCTTTATGTGCCATAACAATGCAATGTGCTTATTAATTTAAATCACTTAACAGTGTCTGTAAATACATCCTTAGCCACATTCCCTTACTGATATTTAGCTCCCTGTGACTATTTTCTGAGATTTCATTCACAGATAAACTGGGTAGCTAAGATTTTAGTTTTCAAATCTCTATTCCAAAAGATGAGAGTTATTAAAGTGTTAACATTCTATTATTACATTTCCTTAGGATCTCAAATGGCAGTTGAGATTCCAGTCCAAGAATATACCATCCCATGGATGGTCAGATTTTCCTCTCATCTTCTGAATGAAAATGAGAGGTTTGTGAAGGGATATGGCTTTTGTAAGTTTCGTTTTATTTCTATTGACAACATCCAGCATTCATCATCAACTCTAAAGATGAACTGAGTTTTGCTCCTCATACTGAAGTGCTTTCAGAGCTGTGGGTGTGGGAGTGTGAAAGATGGACTACTACCTTCTGCTTTTCACAGGTGTGGTTCAAATATATGAGTGGCAACATCAGTTTATTTTTCCGTGTTCAAAACATCTGAGGAAAGAGCAGCAAAGGTTTGTTTTGGCACATTCTCAGTGGTTTTGTAGTCAACCAGCTTCTTACCTTGGTCCCAAGGTGAATCAGAGCATAGAATAATAGTAGGGTGTGATAGTAAAATCTGCTTAATCCACCAAAGCCAGGTAGCCTCTTCCCTAGCTCCTCCCACAGAGTCAGCTAGCAATGTCTTGCTATCAGCCACAGCATCACCACTCTGTTATTTCTCCTCACAAATGGGTGGATGGAATTGGTTACAGAATATCTATGTTATAAAGTATAGGATCTTTAAATTATTTTGAGCATAGAAAATATTCAAAATTCAATTTTATGTGAAGTGGCACCCAGGACAAAACCCCAATAATCCTTAATATTAAATATATATGAAAATATGGAATTTACTAGAGTATACTTATAAGTATTTATATTTATCTCAAGACACAAGTTTTGTGTTTTTTTTTTTTTTTTTAGGATTTCTGTAGTAAATAGCTTTCTCTTTAATGTCCAAAAGGAATGCAATGATTTAAAAGTAGCTTTCAAATAATGACTAAGCCCATTTTTATAGTACTCTTTGCTGTAGAGATAGTGATTTTTACATAATCACACACTGTACATTAATTATTCAACTTTTACAAGTAGCAGGAATGTAGCTGTCTTGAGCGCTATATTGGTGAAATTTCCTAGCATTGTTTCATTTGGTATTTGCATTTGCTCATACTTAAAAACATTAGAGTTCGCAATCTAATTAAGCACTTTCTTAACACACCTTCAAACATATCCAAGAGCCTAGAGAAGAGAAATTAAATATCCAAACACTGCAATTTATTCCTTTCAGCTTCCTGCTTTTCAACAACGTGATGGTTATTCCTGGTTGTGAATTTGGCACACCTGGTATTGACTAAATCCCAAGCTGCTGAGTCAGCTTTGAGAAATTTTTCTTAATTGAACTGCTTGATATGGGAAGACCCACCCTATTTCTGGACCTTTTGAGTTGAGAAAGTCCACCTTTAGTTTGGGGTGAGCCTATGTAATGGTCATGGAAGAAGGATGCTCATGCTCTTTGTCAGCTGGCCCTCAGTCTCCCTGCAATGTTCATGCTCTCACTGGTATTACAGCCTATTTCTTTGGGATATACTAAAGACCAGTGGTGACATCAAGTTTTATGGACTTAAAAGCTATTGGATTCTTGAATTTTCATCTGTAGAGAGTCATAGTTGGAATAGTTGAATAACTTGTAGGCAAACAATTCTAATAAATCTTATATACAACCAATATGATAAAGTGCAGAACATTTTGAATGCCAGATTAATTCATTTCTTTTACTATAGCAACATATTTGAGACAGGATACTTTGTACAAGAAAGATATTTACTTGAGCTTATGTGTCTGGACTTCCACTCTTGAGGCTCATAATCTGTAGATGGTTTTCTTGCTGGTAGAATCCTGATTTAGCACACAGAGTCATCTATTGACAAACAGGAATTACCTATTTTTCTAGTATCCCTCCTCCTCTGGGAAGGAAGGCTGCCAGGATTCAGTCCTATACCTTTATGACAGCCAAGCAAACCTCTAAAATCTGGAACTTTTAAATCCATAGTGTGATTATGTTTTCTACTTTTTCAGTATCTGAAAGTAGGGATTAAGCTTCAGCTGATGTAGCTTAAAAGGACATACACTAACACTTTCCAAACTATAACACGAGCATAGTTTTATTTAGTATCAGCTCACTAGTGGCAACAAGTTAGGGATTACCAAAGCTTCAGGTCTTGGCTTTCCAACTTAAAATAAGTATTTAAGAAGGCTCATGCCCAGGTCTCTGTTGGCTGTTTCCAGGAGACACTATGATACCTCTCTGTACTTTTGTTACATTTATATTAAACATAAACTAATGTTTTGAGGACTTGCAGATCCATCCATTTGCACCACACCAAAAAGGACAGTTAAGGGGCTTCCATTTTCTTTTCCATTTTGTCCTGGATGAAGCAGAGAAATCACATAGAAGACTGGCTTCCTCTTGTAAGTCTCTTTCACGCCTTTCTGCAGTCAGTGAAGGGACTACACCCACAGACATTTCTTCAGCGAATAACCAACTCTTAGGTAGTTCAAAAGGCTTTTCATGGTTTTGGATGTACTGGAATTTTCCCACAGATAAATGTACACTCTGAATTCTGTGAGTAAATATTTGTATGTAGAGAATGATACAGAAACGATGTAAAAGGAATTATTTCCATTTGCTTCTGAAGATTGCAATCATTTGAAAATTTTTTCTATAAGATATAATCTGGCAATAGTATTATATAGATAAATATTGTCCAAATTAGGTGGCCTGAAAAGTTTGGCTTGCTATACAAACATCTTTTTTAGAAAAGGATTTTATACAACAGATAACAGCTAGCCTGGAACTGTCAACCTAGTCCAAGTTAGCCTAAAACTTGCATCAGCTCTTCTGCCTCAGGTGTGAGCCTCCACTTCTGAAAGTCTCCTCTCCTCCTCTCTCCACCCTTCCCCTCCCCTCCCTTCCCCTCTCCTTCCCTTCCTTTCTTTTTTCGTATGTGACTGACACTTAGTAACATGAACTTGCCTTACTTTTGTTCAGATACAGAATGTTACATGTTTGGAAAAGACCTTTTCAGCACCACATCTGCATTTTCACACCCTTTTATCTAAAGAGCATAAGCACAGATTTGTATTTTCAGTGAAATGCTGATTCAGCCAGGACCCCACTTACATAGACCCGATCTTTAAGCAAACTGAGTGATCCAAACAAAACTTTTTTTCTAGGAAATTATTTTATTGGTAGATAGTTTTTCATAACTGACAAACCTTAGGTAATGTTCATATTTACAAATAATAATTTTAAATAAATTCATGGATGGGAGTCAGTGACTCTCCTAAATTGGAGAGTAATAGGGGAACAGATCTCAGGGAGCAGTCCCAAACATGAATATAAAGATACTTTCTATGCTGAAGCTTACTAGCCCTAAAATTTGACACTCAGCTTGACATAGGAATAATTCTTCCAATTGAGTTGAAGGTTCATTTCTGTTGTTGCTCTACTTCAAAATCTATTCTTGGGATAGGAGATGCCCCCTGCTAAGTCATTTAAAATGTAAGTTAAAAAGGAGAGCCCAGAAAAGAGACATAGAGGAAATAGGGATATTTAGGCTCTAGGAAGAACTTGGAGAGACCCTTAAGAGTTGGGAGCTGGGAGGTGAGTACATTAGGGGAGAAGAGAAGCCAGCAGTTTCTTAGGCAAGGAGCCACACTTGATGCCAGAATGCTTTGTGTACACATGGCCTCCTTCCGGTGAGCAAAGGAATAGGAAGACAGAGGAAGCATGGAGAGAGGTGGGCAGGATGAGGCCCTAGTACTCTCAGAGAGAGCTCAAACCCAATCCTGCAGTTTTGGAAATGATATTAGTAGAGTGGGTACCAGGGCTATGCTGGTAACAGATCCTGCAGAATGGGGAACAGCTTGTGTGAGGAACAAGTTGAGTTTCACCCCAGATCTGATTACCATGTGTGGATTTGGCACAGCTCAAGCCCTCCAGCTCTCCACTAGGATTTTGAAGCCTTTCTCTGGATATGAAGTTATAAACAAATTTGCAAGGCTTTCATGACAGAGTCCTGTGAGCTGCTACTGATTTCTAGGGAGGCTCCTGTAGTAGTGGTCATGGGCAGCCAGGGGCCTGGAACCACAGATCTGCCACGCCAGACCCCTTAGCCGCCCACTGCTCAGGCCCCCAGAAATGACTCAGACGCTTATATTAACTTTATGCTGTTTGGCCTATGGCTCAGGCACATTGCTAATTTGCTCTTACATCTTAAATCAACCCATTTATATTAATCTGTCTGCCACATGGCCCATGGCTCACAGCACCAGTGCAGGATAGATATTTATTAAAATATAAACCAACACTCACGGTACAGGTAACATTTATAGTAGCACCTGAACAGGGACTGGAGTCTGGAACGGTGGACAAGCGATGGACTGATGATGGATTGTGTTCCTGTCTCTCCAACACCCAGGAACCAGGAAGAGAGCCCTTGTGTCCCAGAAGCCCCTTATCAATGGGGTTGGCCACACACCCTCCAGGTTGGCCACATCCCTTCCAGTAGCTCAGGACCCTGGATAAATGTCTTAGGACCTTAACAGCTGACACCTGAATCCCACTACAGGCTCCTTCTGCCATTGTAAAGGCTGAAGTAAATACAGCATGGCTTTGAGAAGGACTGGGTTGGAGTAGAACGCAGCCCCACACAGAGGAAGGTCCTTTGATCTCTGTTTTCCAAACCTGTGAGATGCACACATAGAAAAAGAAGTGAGTAGAATTACTTTATTTTCATGAGTATTAAAGCTGTTTGTGAGAATTAAAATAATTTCATATACTTCAATTTTTATTCCATGAAGAATCACTTGAAAAATACCAGTATTCATCATGTGGCACAATGGAAAATGTTTCTTTGGCTCTGGGTTTTTTTCTGCAGTCTTCTGTTATAGGAGCTAGTATTGGGGAAAGGCATCTTCATATATTTGGGTGCAGTTCTGAGATGGATCAGGTTTTGTATATGGTTGTGATCCTACATTTGGGAGGCAAAGGCAGTAGGATCATCTCAGGTTGAAGCCAGTCAGGGATACACAGTGAAACCTTGTCATAGAAGCAATCAAACAACTTTGTTCACTGTGCCCGAAGAACATTGCTTTTAAACTAGAATTAGAGACTCCTATGTTCTGCCCAGTATTCTAACAGGTCATGCAAAGTAGCCTCCTAACTCAAGTTCCACCTAGTCATTCTCTAAATTGCTGAGCAAAGCTTCAGTTTGTTCCAAGGGTCTTGTCTTTGTCAAATGTGAGATGCCTAATGATTAAAGAATTGCCCTGTTGACTAATACTTTAAGAAGGTAGTGTGCTGCCTCCCATTACTGAAGTTAATAAAATTATTATCCTTCAGGGATAATAACAAAGGGACAGAGTTTAACTTTCTGCTATTATCTGTTATAAGAGTACAGTATACAATATTATATATATGAGCATATATATGTGTATACAAACACATATGTGTGTATGTATGTGTGTGTGTGTGTGTGTGTGTGTGTGTGTGAGAGAGAGAGAGAGAGAGAGAGAGAGAGAGAGAGAGAGAGAGGGAGAGAGAGAGAGAGAGAGACAATGGTATCTCTTTCTGGATCCATGGATTTCAAAACACCTAATCCCCTTTGTGTGAACTTTTTCATCTGGCAGAGAAAATGACGTAGTCAGGTGATGATCCAGCTAGAGTAAAGCTGTTTGCAGCAGGACTGCTAGAGGAGAATACATGGTTTGGCCACGGATGCTCCTGGCTCATGAACATCTATCCTTCTGCTGATTCTGCAGGAATCCAGAGCAAGGCAGGTACTTTGTACATTCTGATCATGAGCTGGGCTGGGATAGATTAGATCTAAGAACTGCCCATAGATCTAGCCAGGCTGCAGCAGAGCAGGGGTTCATGCAGGGAAGGTTTGAATGAAGAGATAAAAGAAACAAAAGCTTGGGCTTCAGCCAGTGGTCCCTTCATGGCCCTTGGCTTCCTATCAGAAGTGAAGAAGTCTTTTCTACATTATTGTATCAGGACATCAAGGAGAGAGAAGCCTATGAAGAGTGAAAATTTATCGGCTTAATGAGCCTCAAGTTCAGGACTGAGGGTCTAGCACCAGGCAAATGCCCTCTCTATGTCTTATGTCATAGCCATCTCAGGCAGGACTTGGGGAGCTAGAGGCAGAGAAAGGACTTTTATCTTTATAATGTATTTATTTCTCTACTGGCATTATAAGAGCTGAGGCCTTCATAGTGCTACAGTGGCATTAAATTTGGGGGAACCAGAGATTGCCTCTGAATAGTAATGATGCCCACAGATGTTCTGTGGACAGTCACATCTGCTTTTCCCATCTCAGAAGAGGTGGGAAAATCCCTGTGCAAAATGAACCAGCTGAAGAGAATGGCTCACTGGGGGCAAAGCCACTACTGGTCCCACATCCCGAGGGATGCTTTCAGCTTCCTTTTGTATTTTCTGAGCAGCTGTTTTGCCAGAATTTCTCCACTGAGGCTAGGCCTACTCCTGAGAGCCTTACCTGGCTACAGCCCTCCTTCCACCCCAGGGTCTTCAGCCCTTCCTGGCTCCTGTTGCTTTGACTCTTCCTCTTCTCAGCAGGAAGTCGGAACTCTCTTCTGTGATCTAGTGCTCTGAGTAATTTCCTTTCCTTGGTGTGTTGGGCATACTTATGCTCTCCTCCTCGCCTTGCCCATCCTTTCCCCAGCAGCAGTCAGAATGCCCATTCTCACACTGTTCCAGGCTATGCTTGACTTGTCTTTTAAAGGTGTCTTTCTCCACCCATTGCATCAAAATAGCATCTTCTGCATCACTACTCCCCATTCTCTCAATCCACTTCATTTTTCTTTCTATATATAGCTTTTTGTTTTCCATTTGTTTGACATCCTAGAAGAGGGTCTTGACTATGCCCAGTCTGTGTGAACAGCTCTTGCAGCACTGCCTGCCCAATAGGGCATCTCAGAAAGCCACTGTTAAATGAGGCATGTGAGTTCCCTGGAGATTATGAGTCATCACTTTACTCCTCCCCCTCCCCGTCCCCTGTTTTGGCTTTTCTAAGACATTTTATCTGCTTTTCTGTCTGCAGCTTTGGTCTTTCTCCTTTTATTTTCAGGCTTCACACAGGACTGCCCAAATGGCTTATGAACATCTGTCAGACTCACTGGACTCTATGCCACCAACATCTACCCTGTCTTGCTACAGTGATTCTATCTATGCCCCTGATACTCTGTGCTTCAGAGCACCTTGCTAGGTTTCCTTCCATTATTCCAGTCAGGCTCCTAGTTATCCACTTTCTTATATAGCATTGGCTTCTCTCTGGAGAGCATAGCTGTGTCTACAAATGCCTTTCTCTAGATTCTTGCTGTATTGCAGAGTTGTACTATATCTCAGTGATAACATCTTACCAGTACTGATTCTGATATTCACTTACCAAGAAGTAGAGGATTATTGTGGTCTGAAAGCCAAGGATGATGCACACTTTGACTCATAGCTCAATAAGGGGAAAACTCGCGAGTAGGGGATCATGACTAATGATGCTCTGAGCTGGATATGATCTGAGCTGATATAAGTCCTAGTTGCTCCTGGCAGCCGGGGCATTCAACAAGTCCTTAAGAGGGTGGTTACAGAGTATGTTCAGAGGACTTTGAAACAGGTCCTGATATGGTATAGGGATTCCATCCCTCTGGATATACGCATAGCATTTGGATAGGACTGGACATGTAGTTTAGTTGAAGAGCTTTTGCTAGCACATCTGAGGCACTGGATTCAATTACAGCACTGGAAGTGTGTGATGGGGTTGAGGGTGCTGGCAGTTGATGAAGACATAAATCCTATCAGGACCCAGGCAACAATTTGTGACATTTAACATAATTTTGTTTATGCAAGGGTGTGAAAAGATTTTATAGATAGATTTTATTATTTATAGATAGAGAAGAGTTTCATGGGTAGCTCACCTTAGACTGAGTGTGATTGTTGGCTTGAAGTGAGGAACTGTAGATGTGATGTGTGCTTTCAGAGTTTACTTGTAGAAAAATACAGATCATTGCACAATTTACTCAAATGACCATATACATATTGGTTATTAACAGTACAGATTTTATCACCAAAAGAAGAATAATGTGTTTAACTTCATCTTATGAGCACATGAAGTAAGCTTGAGGAAGAACTCACTTTTTTGGTATTCCCAGAGAAGTAATTATATATATTTTCCAACATTAAATAATCTTCAAAAATTTTTTAAAATGGGTGTATTTCTTTTTCAGTTTCCAGAAATAAATGTTTTCTAAAGACTGAATGCGTTTATATTCCTAGCCCCCTAAAGCAAATAGTTGAGATTATCTCTCTGCTTCTAAATAGCTCATGTAATTACCTAAAGTATTTTCTTTCATCCATCTTGTCAAATTCAAGTGGAATTTACTTCCTAAGAACAAGATAGTCTTCATCTGAAGCCATTCAGTTTGTTTCCATGGAAACATTGTGGGATTCCTTGACTACCATAAGTCATATTATTTAACTGTAGAATTTCTCAGTCTTTACCTCTTGAGAGTGCTCTGTTCCATATACCAAACAAACTAACTCATTTGTTACTTTAATATAAGAATTTTTGTTGGCATACCTATACTTGATAACTACATATGCCTTCAAGGCATATAGGAGGTGGTACTTGTGTGCTGCACAGCTGACCTATTCCTGGGTTGACAGTGAGGCATCATAACTTGGAGGAGTGGAGGCTACGGAACCAGAAACATGATCCAACTGACTTTATCTCCCTTCTGTGGTTGCCACCAACATCTTTTTAATTAATTTCTAAATAAAGTTCCCCTTTCCAATGTTATGGCATCATGATTATCAATTACCGTTTTTATAAATAGTGTGAGGTCATAAAATATACTGCGTTTGGGGTGGAAGGTATTATGTATTATTTCATGACTTTAAATGGAAAATTAGGGTTTTCTCATTTCTTTGACACATACATGTAATCTACTTAGTGTATATTACACATTGCATATCATGTTCACACACATTTGTGACACACATGGCTATGTCCAAAGGGGATGAGGCTGTTCCTGTAGCTGTGATAAAATTTTTTTTTTTTTTTTACAAAGACTTAAGGGAGAAATTACTTATTCTGTGTTACAGTTTAAGGTACAGTTGATCATGATTGGGAAGTCAGGTGGAAGCAGCTTGAAACATCTGGTCACATCACATCTGCAGTCAAAAAGTATATCTGTTTGTCACTATTTCTGTATCTTTGTCTTTCTGTCTCTCTCTGTATGTGTGTGTCTGTGTGTGTGTGTCTGTGTATGTGTGTGTCTCTGTGTGTATGTATGTGTATGTATTTTGCTATTTCTCATCTCATTACCACATATTCCAAAAGACTTTTTTAAAAAAATTTATTAAGATATTTTTTTATTTATTTAACATACCAGCCACAGTTTCCCTCTTTTCTCTCCTGCAGTTCACTTCCCCCTGACTCCCATTTACCGTCTTTATATCCAGCTCCCTAACTATTGGCCCATAGTCCATGTGCTCCCAGGAGCTCAGGTCAGCTGTCTCTGTGGGTTTCTCTGTCATGAACTTGACCACCCCTCCTGCTCATACAGTCACCCTCAGTCCTCCCCAAACTGCCTCCAGTGCCCACCCTGCACAATCCAATCCCTCAGGTTCCCATCCCCCCAACCCACTCACTTCCAACCCCCAGTTTACTTAAGATATCTCTTCTATTTGCCCTTCTCAGGGAAAGCCATGCAACCCTCTTTGAGCTCCTTTGTTATCTAGCCTCTCTGAGCCTGTAGATTGTAGGCAGGTTATCCTAAATTTATTCCAAATATTTACTTATGAGTTGGAACATACCATGTTTGTTTTTCTGGGTCTAAGTTACCTTATTCAGAATAAAGTTTTTATTGTTCCATTCATTTGCCTGCAAATTTCAAGAAGTCATGTTTTTTATAGCTGAATAGTACTCCATGTGTAAATGTACAACATTTTCCTTGCCCACTCTTCAGTTGAGGGGCATCTTGATTCGTTCCAAGTTCTGATTATTATGAATAATGATGCTATGAACACAATTGAGCAAATGTCATTGTAGTTTTATTGAACATCTTTTGGGTATATGCCCAAGATTGGTATATCTGGGTCTTGAGATACATTGATTCTCATTTTTCTTAGAAACCACCATATTGATTTCCAAAATGGCTGTGCCAGTTTGCACTCCCATTAGCAGTAGATAAGTGTTTTCCTTCTCTACATTCTCCAAAAGACTTTTCTTGAGAAGTGACCATAGCACAAACAATTTAATTTTCTCATATCAATTAAAGTATTCAAGATAATCCTCCAGAGGCATGTGTAGGATAATTCTAGTTTGCGTCAAGTTGAGACTTTAAGCTATTATATTGCTTACATTAAAGCTGCTTCTAATGGTTTCTTATCTAAACATCCATATATTTTTTACTACACATACTATATAATATGTAAAATCATGAAAATAGATCCCACCACAAATAAGCAAATAATGTTCTTATGAACACATTGTCATTTTGGTGTGTTGAACAAACAAGAGAGCACTGTAAGTTATCACTTTCTGCTGTTTAGGGAGGAAGGACTTGAATGTCTTCCTAGACAAGCTGAATGGTCAAAGCAAGTCACATCTAATTGTCTAAAGAATCCTCACAAGAATAGGTGGCAATACCAATGACACATCGGCAGACAAGAATGAAGAAAGTATTTAAGCATATCTGTAAGTAGAACAAAGTAAGCCAAAAGAAGACTTAAAGCTCCAAGGAGATGGCATTAAAAAATAGAAGCATGAACAGAGGAACATAGGGAAAGAAGACATGAAGGAAGAAAGGAATGAAAAAGAAGAGAGGTGGAGAGAGAAGGCTTGGGGGAAGACAGGTAGGACAAAGGGGTGTGGTTCAGCTACCCTTTTTTCTTTCCTCCTCATTTTCAGTTCCCTTTGCATTAAATTTATTTTGAATCACAATATACTTGCTGTATTTTTTGATCTTTTTTTCTACCCAGGTTTTTATATTTGTCAAACAATTCATTGCTCTTCAAAGTAGTACTTACCCAAAATGCCACTGTGCAAAGCACCCCCCCATGCCTTTCCACAACAGCACACCTTCTTTGCACACGTTACCATTTAGCATGTGTCCCTCCCTTCCAGAGAGATTCTCACAATCTAATTTTGAAATACTTTTGCATGTCCTTCAACAAAAGTCACTTGGTGATGGGGCCGCTGATATGGCCACTTCTTCTACTAGCTGGGAGTGTTCTGCACTCCATCTCTCAAAATGCATTATTCCAAAGTAATGAATCCCTCCTATTTTCAGGTAGGAATCACAGTCTGTGTTGAAAATTTCAGGTATTTCAGACTGCCCCCTCCCCAGCAAGCTTCAGAGCTCATGATGGATTGCAGTAACTGATAGGTCTCGGCAGATCTGTTCAAAGAATATCTCCAAAGATCATTCTAGTCACAAGCTGTCTGATATTTCAAAAATAATAGTCATGAAGCAAAATTTCTTCCTACTTTTCTCTTCCCTCTGTCCTTCTACTCCTCCTTTCCCTTTTTGAGGTAGGTTCACACTATGTAGCTCCAGCACTTACCAAGCAGCTCTGGCGCTCACTATGTGCATCCCTGGTGCTCACTATGTAGATCAGTCTAGACTTGAATTCATAGACCTGTTTCTTTCTCCTGAATGCTGAGATAAAAGTATGTGCTTCCATGTCTAGCTAAAAGAAATGTCTTCATCTTGATATTTTCATTGTTAATATCCTTTTAATAGTCCAAAGCATGCTGGGTTATGCAGTTAAAAGTAACTGACTGTTAGAAGCCTAACTTGAGGTATTGTGAAATGATAGTGATACTTAGTGAAAATGGTATGATCTTTAACATTATGTCCTATGAAGCTGTGCTTTTGTTTAAGAGAGAAATAGTGAGTTACGTGAGGGTATGAAAGTGTCTTTACATTTCTATACAAGTAAGAAGCTGAGTTGCCCTGTGGATTTTACACAGCCTTAAAAATCTCCCAGAGCTCCCAAGTGTTGTCACTAAAGAGAGCATGAGGTTCTCTTAGGAACTTAATTTATGCAGGTCATGCTGTGAAACAGGCCTGGTCAAGTGGGCACGGCCCTGTTCCTGCTCTGGAGGATCGGAATAAACCATATGTGTATCATAGCCACTCACTTTGTTTCCCCACCAGTGTCTTAAGAGGTCGATTGAACTCATACAGAGAGCGTTACCAGGGGTGATGTGAATGCTGGTTAAGGGATATAAACTTTTGGTTACAAGATGAATAAATTTTGTAGTTCTAATGAAAGCAGGAAATACTAATATATTATATATAAATTTGATAACAGAGTACAAAGTAATGTCATACCATACATGTACAAGGGTACTCATGTGTGGTGATATGTTAATTAACTAGATATGTATAATAATTTTACAGTGCACGTGTGTACCAAAATGTTCTCTACAATAGCAGTCCCCCTCAAAGTTTTCTTTCAGTGACAACTACTTATCCTCCATTCAGGATATAAGCTTGTGGCATTGGCATTGTGATACTTCATAGTTTTGTAGAAGAATTTTAGGACATCTATAAAGAATAGTTTGGCTTAAAGAAACTAGATTAATGAATTTATAAACAAGTTTCTTCAATTATTATGTGTTTTGTCACCCAATTATCTTTACCTTCTTTCTTTCATACTTAGGGGGGAAAAGTACTTTTTTCTCTTAAAACACAACACAACTATTAATTTTGTTTTGCTTTTTTTTCATAATTTATCTTTTCTCTCGGAAAATGTTTCTTTGCTGGGACACTGAACATCAATTGGACTGTAAGGTGATATGAGTGTCTATATCCTGGAATGGCACCACATGAAGTAGAAGCTCTCGCCAGGGAACATTGCAAAGTCCATGATGCTATATCACCTGGTGTTCCTGTTGCCCAGGTGCCAGGCAAATGACAGTACTGTATGAAGACCATGCTTTTAAAAGGCCATATGTGCTTAACAGGAGAAGTTACTGTATGGATCCTGACCTGAGAAACTTGGGACTATCAAGAAGTTATTCCAGAAAAACAGGCACACCTTTCCGAACACGTTCATGGTTTGTCTTGGCATCAGGCCTCACACCCACAGCACCGATTTCTCCAACAGCTGGGAAGGAACTCAGTGTACAGCTGTGACACAAATTGAGTGTGTCCATCATTTGTGAAACATTTGCCAATCCACCACACAGATTGCTAATGAGGAGCCAAGCAGGGAGAAATATTTAAATATTTGGAAAGACAAAGCAAGAAGAGCATAATTAACTTATAGTAATTCTGGCAATAGATCTGAACTCTGGAATAGTGGGGATGACGTTTGTGTCTCCCCTTGAAATAGCCATCTTGTCTATTCTACTCACTCTCCACATTTGATATATATATATATAATTGGAGAGCCTGGATAGCAACAAATCACTATACTCTGATTTTGAAGAGGTGAGAAGCAAAGGGCAGCCCTATGCTAGGGTACACTCCATACTACTATGAGAGCATCTTCAGGATGGGGTGCAATGGGACCAGGCAGTGCCTATTAGATTTTCTAGGTAGAGATGGCAGAGTTGAAAATCCGGAGAGAATGAGACAGACAGATTGCTCAGGACAGGCTGAGAAGAAAGAGCTTGTTTAAAGAATCCAGAGATCTGCAGAGAGGATTCTTCTCAAGTTTGAAACAAAACTCACTTGGTGTATGCAAGAAATGTGACTGAATGACTGTTGAAAAAAAAAAAAAAAAGTCCAAGGAGCTCATACAGCTGGGCCCACCTGTCCTGGCAGTACAGGAAGCAGGAAACCATGACAATGGGAAAAGAGAAATTCATTCAACCCCAGTCCTTACTTTGAGCTTACTTTATAAGTTGGTTTAAATTTGAACTTTGATTTAGTTTAATCTTATCTTATTTTTCCCTCGTGGGACAGGGTTTTTCTGTCTGTCCTGTAACTCACTTTGTAGACCATCCTGGCTTTGAACTCATAAAGACCTTCCTGCCTTTGCCTCCTGAGTGCTCAGATGAAAGGCTTAATCTTATCTTAGTGATGGGTTCTTACTCTATTTTCTAAGCTAGTCCCTAACCTGTGAACTAAAGTGATCCTCCCAGCTCAGTTTTCTGAGAACCTGGGATTGCTATTTTCATTTACTTCACTTCAGTGATATGGATTAAATCCCAGGATTATGCATGCAAAATAACAACTTAAAGACTAAACTATGTCCCCAGAGCCCTAAAATATTTTAGTTTTAATTGGCAGCATGTAATAAATTCCAAAGTATCATGCCATTTGTACATAATTGGACCATACTGCAGAAAATATAGAATGTAGGAAAACAAAACATTCAGCAAGGTAAAACTAATGATGGCTGGAATTTAATTGAGATTGTCTATGTATAGTAGTAAAACCTAAACATGTAAGCTATAATAAAGAAAAGTAGTCAAATCAGAATTGACTCATGGTTGACAGCAGTGTTAGAACTAGTATTCATGTGCTTTAATGCCATTATGTGTTCTGGCCAAGATGCAGCAGTCCTCTGCCCCCTAGTCTTTCCAATTAGAAATCCTTTCTCAAAGAGGTGCGTGTGCGTGCACACACATGCACACACACAGAGACTCACGTACACACAGACATGCACATTCACACACACACTCACACATACACACAGATACAAAGACACACACTCACACAGACATACACACACACTCACACACATACAGAGAGAGAGAGAGAGAGAGAGAGAGAGAGAGAGAGAGAGAGAGAGAGAGAGAGAGAGAGAGGATTGAGGGCAAGTTGGCTATTCTATGATAGATCAGCAGTGAATCTGAACTCATTGTAGGGCTAGCAGGCTGACTTTCCACTGATTTCTCTACTTCCCCATCCCCAGTCAGCAGGCTCATTGGGGCTTAGAATTTACTTCAGCCTCCTACACAGAATCAGTGTGAGGAGTTGCTGTGAGTTGATTGGCCTCCCAAGAGTCCAGGTGTTGGACACCCCATTCTCAGTAGAACAGTATTTAGAGGTTAGACCTTGCCGTCATGATTTGAACCCTCATAGCTGGCTCAAGGGCACTGTTGATGGACTGTCTAAATTTCTTCTCTTTCTCTCTTTTGTCAATACTTTCTTCATCCTCCTATCATGGAATGAAACTGCAGCAAGGCCCTTGCCAGCTGCCAATAACATTGTTTTGGATTTCTAAGCCTGCTGTGCATCATTAAACATTTTTTCCCATTAAAGATGACATGGTCTTTGGTTTTCTGTTATAGAAGAGCAAAATGGACCTAGGCAGCAGTGCTTTCCACCCAGAGTCAGGGAGACTAGCAGGAGCTTCATGTTACATCCCAATTCACAGATACCAATATAAGAGCACTCAGACTCCAATTCCCCAAGAAAGCCTCACTGGAGCCAAGAAAGCCTCTCAACTTCTACTTCCACTCATCCTCTGGAAGACAAAATAACTGAGTGGATTGTGTGGGATTTAGTGGGAAACCTAACAGTCAAACCTGCTTCAACTCCACCTATTTAGTTACATATCAGCTCGGAGACTGCATGCTGGGAAAGACAGATAAATGTGACCTAAGTCTCATAATTAAATACCTTAATTATAAAATATATAATAGAAAAATTTCTCATCACTCCATGAACCAGGACATCATGACTTCAATAAGGAAAGCCAGCAGACATGATCTTGGAGAGGCATCAGAAGGTATTCGGCTGGACAGGGATCCCAAAGCAGCTGATGTAAAGTACTCAAGTTCACAATCATGGCATCCTGGAGCAAATCAGAAAACAGAAAATAAATTAAATTTAAAAAAAAAAAAAAACCCTTTTGTTAAGAAAGAAAATTCTAGAGCTGAAAAGTGTAGTAACTGACATTTAAAAAGTTCTTGCTAGGTGGGCCCAATATTAAGAGGAATGAGAAAATAAACAAGGTCAGTGAACTTGGGCACAATTTATCAGAGTTGGCTACTCTAAGCATCAAAGAAACAGGAAAAGGGCTCTTAGTGTCCTGTTGGGGAGGGCGGTAACAGAGGAACTGAGGCCTATTACTGGAGGTCCATACACAGTAAAAACACTCTTCAGACACAGAAATAATTTCTCTTAAGGAGAAAAACCAAGAACTTTCTGCAAGTAAATCCATCTTTCCTGTACAATGAAAAGAAATTCTCCAAATAAAGAAGAGATGATAAAAATTCTCAAGAAAGAGAGGATAAAGAACATAGAATATATCAAAGGATAGAAAATAAAATAGACTCCATTGTTTTTTACTGCTATCTTAAACCATGCTGGATGGTTGAAGCAGAAGTTATAACATGTGGTATCATGTTCAATGTATGTATGGTAAGCAATTAAGAAAGTGTGTTCTTAGATGAAGAAAATAAAGGCTCCCAAGTCAAAGTCTGGCTTCCTGGAGGATCACATGTGGATTCCATGTAGTAAAATTGCATTTGTGTATTATTATATCTATAGTAATGATTACCAAACTATGCAGTGTGATATACTAGTAATTAATTGATATAGATTCTTTTAAAATGTTATTTTACAGACAAGGGGAGAGAGAGAGACAGAGAGACAGACAGAGAGAGAGAGAGAGAGAGAGAGAGAGAGAGAGAGAGAGAGAGAGAGAGAGGAAAGAGTTGACTCAGAAAACAAATAGTGAAATGGCAAACTTAAGTCTTTCAGAGACTTTGCAAACAAGTGACTTAAACACATTTGATATCTGAAGAGAAGTGAAGAATTGCTTTAATGTCCACTAGGCTGGCTTTATTACATGATAATGAGGTACAAACTTTCCTATAGACAACTTCCTTCATCAAGTAAAATCAAATGTTTCAAGGGGCTTTCATAAATTAGTGCATTGTAAAAATGAGACATTTGGCGAACAGCTGAAAACCTTACAAGCCACAGTCTGACTATGCCTTTGCTGTGCAGCCAGCACAGTAACAGAGCTCTGCATGCATATCCAGTTAGGGTACTGTAAAGCACTTAAGATGAAATTTCTTCTTGTCATTTTTTTTCCTCTTAATGTAAGTGTCTGACTTTTATCTTACACTTTTACTAAGTAAAAAGTTTGATTTTTTTTTCTTTTAAAAAGAAAGTGACCAGATGGGTGGTAGGAAAAAGTATCAAATAATACATTTCCAAAAGAACCTCACTTCAGACATAGTTACATAGTGTTTGTTCTAGCTTTGTTTCTGTTGTTCTGATTGAAAACTCATGTCAAAAGCAACTTTGAGGTAGAAAAATTTACTCAGTTTACAATTACAAGTTAGAGTCCATACTGAGATAGACTCAAGGCAGGAACTAAATGCCACCTCACATTCACAGGTAAGAGCATAGAGGAACAAATACATCTATACTGCCTGCATTTTGCTTATGCTCACCTAGCTTTCTTTACACCGATGCAAGTAAAGGCCTACAGAATAGTGCTGCCCACAGTGGACCAGGTCAATTACAACCATGGAGATAATCTGCCACGCCCATAGGCCAGTGGGGATCAGCTGACAGTTAAAACAAGTCATCTGTAAGTAAACTGAAAATTTAAATGAAACAAAATAAAATAAAACAAAAACAGGAAAAGGTGCTATACAACCATTAAAATGCCAGAGTTATGGAATACCAATACTATACAGAATATAATTTAGAGTAAAAGAGAGGAGGGAATTGATAGAGAAAAGGAGGATGTGGAAACTCCAGAGAATACGTAGTTATTTGAAACTGTTGAACCACGAGTTGATTAATGATATTTCCCAGAAGTGGTTTTTTTTTTTTTGTTTTTTTTTTTTGTTTGTTTTTTAAATACAGAACATTTCATTGATTAATGAAATCCAGAAGGGGAGCTGGCCCAGGGAGAGCCTTAGCTTGCTGGCAGCTACTGGAGTGTTACTTCAGTATCCAATATACTTTGTTGGAGACTCTTGTTCTGAGGTGAACTCATTACAGGCATCTGCTCATACAGAGCTGCTGGGGTCATGAATGAGTTATTGAGTGATATGATAGGAGACGCAGAACAAGGGGACAAAAGGAGGGGACAACATGGTATCAAAAATGAGCCCAAGAGCGCCAAGAAGACCCAGTATCACAGAGCATGTTCCACCAACAGAATGTGCTGGAGAAGCAGTGAGATGAGTAATATGGCTGCCTGGCCTCAGCCTAGGGGGGCTCAGAGTATCTTCAAAGAAGAACAGGAGGCACAAAAGAGAAGTGAAGCAAATGTTCAAATGTTCCCCAACACATTAGCTTATCAATGGATTCTTAGCTACTCCACTAGCTGGGAAAGATTTTGAGAACAGCAAGTAATGGACCTCCACATGACTGCATGACTCCACCGACGTCCACGTGACTGCATGACTCCACGGACGTCCACGTGACTGCATGACTCCACAGCAGCAGCATCTATGGGCAAGCAAGCTTCTTTTGTATGGTATCGATAACTGTAGACCTGTGACTGAGAATAGAGCCACTGAACGTTTCTCTGACAAACCTTGCCCCAAAAAAAGAGTGAAGAAGGAAGAGAAACAGTTCAGACAAGAAGCTGTTTAAGAGAGAGAGTCTTTAGGGATTATGGTGCAGCTGCTGTGAAGTATGAAGTATGGGTCTTCACAATTGATGGTTTCCTAGAGGTAAGGGGAAAGGACTGTTTCTAAAGGACTGGCCACTGGGAGTTTGACCATACTCCACTGATTATACAGGCAACACAAGTTGAACTTGATTTATTTATCTTATTCTGGTGTTTATTTTTTATTTGTTTGGATTTTGAGGAGGGGAGAGTGCACTTGGGAAGGGTAGAATGGGAGGCTGGGAAGCCAGTGTAATCAGGGTGTACTGTATGAAATACCAAAATAACTAATAAAAATTATAGTGTTGTGGAGAGAGAGGAGAGAGAGAGAGAGAGAGAGAGAGAGAGAGAGAGAGAGAGAGAGAGAGAGAGAGAGAGAGAGAGAGAGAGAGAGAGAACAGCAGGTGCAAAGGGAAGGCTCCAAAGGAGGGCTTTTAGGGGTGACCCCAGACCCATCCTGTTTTTAGTCATGGCTGCTCGGATGCTCCTCTCTGCCTATTTGCTGCTGTTTGTGTACCAGACCTGGACAGACGGCAGATTAATACACTGCCAAGAGTGTTCAGCTCAGGTTGGTTGCTTTCCCTGGGCCAGCTGAAGGTGAGCCGTGGAGGGTCTAACCCTCCTTTCTGTTTGCAGACTCATCATTTTCCTCCTGACTTTTCAGCCCATCTTTCCTGCAGCACACCACTTCCTTTTCGGTATTCTTCTGTCTCAGTCATACTTTGCTGAGGAAATTCCCCCAAGCCCTGTGGTTGCCCTTGGTTGGGCTTTGGGGCCAGGGGTGGGGGTGGCAGTGACAGGGGTGTGTGGAGGGATGGGAGGAGGGCTGGGGATGGGGCCGGGGACATGGGGATGTATGCTTCCTCCTCACATGACTATCGAATTAGCTGGGAAACATACTGACCTAGAAGGAGCTAGACATGGTCAAATTCATTAGGCTGGGGCCACTTAATTGGGCCATCCTCAGCATCTTACATGCTGATGCACTCTGCCCTGGAGCTTGTTTGGTGATAGAGGATGAAGGGAATTTGTCTCCACTGCAGACAAGGGAAATAACAGAGAAGAGGAACTTTCCTACCCAATTGTGGAATTAAGATTGTTATGAGAACAGCTGCTAGAGAAGAATCTCTTGCTGCCCTGGGGCTCTTTCCTTCACTGCTATGACAAATAGAGTAGCAACCAATGATGCAGACCCTTTGTTTATATTTTCAAGGATCATCAGTTAATAGCAAAATTAAATATCTATTAATCTCCTCAGTTACATATTACCTGTGAAATTGAATAGCTTTCCAAGTTAGTCTTGGCTGACTGGTTAAGTTAATGTGGACTTGAATATCCTTCTGAAGAAGAGACTTTGAACATTGAAGATGTGATTATCAATTCCATTGTGTGTCAGTTGAACAGGATTGTACTCGAGTTTCAGGACACCTCTTCAGTTTACATACCCATGCCATGTTGTGGCTCTCTGTTGTACTTGGAAGCACAAATCTGATCTGTCCAGCAGCTGGCTGAGGCAGGCAGTATGATTTAAAGATCACATAACTTTTTGCTCATTGTAGCTCCATTTATTGTCTGTCTCATATTTATTAAAATTAACAGATGGGTCAAACAATAGCTTGGATGTGACATAAATGTTATTTATTCTCCTCACTCTCAGTCTAGGAATTCACCATTAGTGTCAACCTTAGCCAATATAGGACCCATCTCTTATATTTTGAACACTGAATCTCACTTGAAACCTTCCTTTTTTCTTGCTACTAAGGTTTTGAGTAACACCCACCCATCCCCTTTAGTGGTGACAGTTTGAAGGTATGAGAGTCTTTTTTCATTGCTCACATGAAATGCCGGGGATAGGTCAGTTCCGTTCTAGGATGGGGTCAAAGTTCAGGCAGCCGCATCACTTTGGGAGAATGAGACGTAGAATCCTGTTGGGAACATATGCAGAAGCAAGTGGTCATATCTCAGATGGGAAGCCCATGAAGAAGGGTGAGTGAGGCAAGCGTACATCTTATGCAACACAATCTGCAAAGATATCTTTCCTCCTTGCTTTCATCAGTGGGAAATGGCTCAAAGGTGTCAGGGAAATCCAATTCAAGAAGATCTTTGACTGCACACTGCATGATGTCCAACTGCAGAGCCTGCACTTTTTGTGTGGTGCTGAAGAAGAAGACCATCATTTCTAGGACACAATCCAAAAGTTCTTTAGGAGTATATATTAAGCACAATTGTATAGATCTTCCCACATAACTGGCACCTTAAATATCACTCATGGCAAGAAAGGAAAAGAGGTTTTAAAGTGAGGAAATGCAGGGAAGACAAAAGGAACACACAGAGGAACAGTGTAAGAAAATATGGGAACAAAGCTGCCTTGGTGGTTCCAATATTCCTGCTCCATTAAGAAGTCAGTGTAAAACCTCCTTTACTGTTGAAAAAGATGAACCTAGTCACTGCTGGTAATATAGGGGTTGAGATATGTTCCTAATATGCTGGGTGAATCATGATTTCCTAATATCCATCCACAGGCTCCAAGGCATGGTGACAGTCGCAAACCCTGCTGCCACCAAATGAAACAGGTGGTGCCCCACAATGCTTCTGCTATAGTTTGCCTAGGTAAATGTCTCCAGTTCCCATGGAGAAGGCAATAACCATACATAAATCTGATTATTATACAGAACATTCAAGGCTGAAATATATCATCTATCAGTATGAGGTCAGCAAGTGTTAATTCTGACTCATGAATAAGTGATGTAAAACCTTTCTTGAGCCCAAATGTGACTTAAGTCAATAAACATATTTGGCTGTAATAAACAATGGGGCGATCTTGGCAAGTCAGGTAAAACAATAGTATCTGAAGAAAGTAAAGCATGAATATAAGCTTGGGGCTTGAGATGAAGGAGAGGTCCATGCCCTGGACAGGGGCTTTTCTGGCTAACTTCCATCTTTCCTTTGACCCTGCTGGATTGTGAGTCTCCTTTCAGGTTCAGTTCCCCTCTAAATATCTTTCTATTCCTTCTGGTTTTCCTTGTCTCAAAACTCCTCACTGTTCAGGTAGGGATATTTGCATCTAACTGAGATTAAAGTCATCCTTCCTTTTCAAATGCTGTGCTGTTCCAAGCACATTCACTAACCTGCCTCCCAATTTTCTTTTCTGGAACACATGGTGTGTGATGGCAGTGTAAGCCTTGGGTGAAAGTCACAGGTGTCAGGCCCTCAGGGGTGGGCTGGGCATGGATGGGGCCATGTTTGTGCTGTTGATCATCTGCTTCTTGTTGGGCTCTGAGGCAGAGTAGAAATAGCAACCTCAATTTGCTGACTGGCTGTACAGTACTCAAGGTCTATATCTGTTAGATTCTGAATGGCACTCCATATTTTGTTTTGGAGTTTTGCCCAATTATTTCTAAACATACAATTTAACGGTCTTTATAATAAAAATCTCCTTTGTAGAAAATATCAAATTATGAAGTATTATTAAACACTAAAACAAAAATGTTCTGTTCCCACCTGAATACAAGTTATGCTTCCATCCTTTAGTATATTTTCATGCTCATCTTTCCATATCTATCAGCTTTTGCCCATAGGTGGATTTATAAACATCCTTTCTTCTGTGAGCTCAGCAAATGTTTCCATTTTTTTCATTGGCCGACTTTCCCTATAGCACCCATTGTAGAGCCTAAGGTCTTTGAAAGCTACTTCAGGTCATGTCTGTCACAGTTTGGTCTTAGTGTCATAGCACATTACAACTGACCGGGTAGCTTATAAATAACAGGCACATCTTACGCTTGTAAGGTATACATAAAGCCACACCAGTACCATTGCTGTTTGGTTCATGCCTCTAATCCCAGAAGTCCTTGGAGGCTGAGGCAGGAGAATAACTGACAGTTTGAGGCCAGCTGGGTTCATAGTGAGCCTGGGCTGCAGAGTGAGACTATATTTTAAGTTATATATATATACAAGTCAGCAAGATGATTTGCACATTTTACCCTTCTGTAGTGGAGGGAGAAAAGAGGGATGAGGATTCTGTGTTCTCACAGGACAACAGAGACAGGAGGCAAAAAAATAGCTGGCCAGTTCCTGCCAGCCCCTTTCCTAATCCTCTTTCTCAGGGTAGGGATGAAGGACTCTTGGATTCAAGCTGCAATGATTTCTTTCATCTTTTGAGACTGCTCAGCTTCATGTTTCACTAGGGAGATGCAGAGACAAAAGTCATTAACACCTGCGGTACACATAGCCCTGTACCGTCTCTCAGCTTGCAGCCTCCCCGTGCTGCTGTTCCCATCTCTGCGTTTCCACTCTCCGCTCCTCTCCTTTTTCAGTGCTAGTTCCAGGACCTCCTAGTGTCCGGCAGCCATCCACCCAATGCTCTCTGCCACAATTCTTAGTCCTTCTCCAGTTAGCTGCATGTTTGGGCATCTGTAGGTGTCTGGGTCCTGAGAATGCTTATCTTATTCCCATGACCTCCTGTACCCCAAGCTTATGGACTTCCTTCATTTCACATTCTCACCCACACACTGCCTTCTGTGAGTCTCACTGCCTGGATGTTCTGCTGATTCCCTCTACTCCTTCTCAGTCATTTTAAATGAGTCATCATCTGCTCTCTCCTTACAGATTGGGAGGTGCTTTCCACATGCTCTTCTTGATTATTTCATCTACTTCAAAACTTCTACCTATTCCCTCCTCCCAAGTGCTCTGCAACTGCCTCTCACTGCCTCAATGCCCAAGATCTTCAAAAGTCTTTCCTAAACAGAACACCCCTGCACGGGTGTTATTCAGCCCTACAGGAAAGAAGATACTGACACATTCTGCAGCCTAGATATATACTAAATGAACTAAGCCAGGCAGACAGCTACCGGAAATGTCTGAAGTCACAGAGCCAGGACTTACAATGCTGATCTTCGGGAGCCTTGGAGTTGTTTAATATGAAATGTTATCAGTTGGAGAAGGTGAGAGTTCTGTGGTGGGTGCTGGTCATGTTTGAGCAGTAAAGCCAAGTTGCTTATTATCACTGACTTGTGGAGCAAAAGATGGTTATAGGCTGACAAATATTGTCTGTATTTTACTGTTATTGAAAATAGAATTTAGCATGATTTTTTTTTCTTCTCCTCTCTTCTGTGTCTACTACTTGACGAGCATGGCCTAGAAGTAGTATGTATTTCAAGTGAACCTCTGGCTAATAGATGCATGACCACCTGGCTTCTGGCAGTAGCTGCATACTTGGTTCCCTTTGGATAGTCCCAGCCCCTGCCTTTCCTTAAAGCCTACAGTTTCTGCCATACTGGGCAATGCTTTCATCTCTTGAGAGCTTGTACTCCAGGCTGCAGTTAGGATTGTGTTCATTAACTGAAGTGCAGAATTCCTAGCTTTTGCATATGACTTCTTATCACAAATGGATGAATAACCTTTCTGTTTCTTTGAGTTAAAGTTTATGGAACTATAATCGGAATACAAGAAACACTCAAAATGGATTGCAGACTAAGTACTAAAGCTGAAACCATGAAACAGAAAAAATCCAAAGCATCTTAGTAACCCCAAACTAAATACCCATGATCTTGGGCCCTCTACACAGTTCTTAGCTGTGATGTAAGCCCAACTGAGAAGAGGAAATAAAGATTTAGATTTCATCAAAATTTAAAACTTCAAACTCTCTGACATAGTCTACAAGCATGGAGAGAATATTTTCAATGCACATAATTGACAAGTGAATTGCATGTGGACTCCATAAATAACACTTACAACCTAATAATAAGCACAAAAACAGATGATAAAAAGTACTGACAGTGGATCTAAAGAGACTTTTCTCCATAGAGGTGCTGTGCTAGCTAAGCAAAGCAGCATCATTAGATATGGACATTTTAAATGACAGTAAGACACTGTTTTATTACCACTAGGATATCCCACACAATAACCAAACAACCAGGCAAGTACTAAAATAAAATGAATGAATGCTGGCCATGTGGGAAGGATGTTAAGTGCATATCTCTGCATGTTTCTTTGGAAAAAGTTAGGCAGTTTGCAACACTTTCCGTCTGACCAACAATTCTACTCCAAGGGACATACTGAGGGAAAGGTGCATTTATCCACAGACAGTTCCAGAAACAATGATGAAAATATCTCATTTTCACTGCCATAAATGCAGGAACAAACTGGTTTGTCCATGCCATAGACAGATTTCAACCTCATACTCTTTGTCCTTCGGCTTCTGAGTATGAGGGTCTGCAGTGGTTGCTACTACACCTGGCACCAACACTGTAAATGTTGACAACAAAAGGAACAAAACAGTGACTCAGGTTTCACTGTAGATACATTTTAAAACCATCATGGTAAGTGCTAGAGATCAGGCATAATATGCCCAGAATAGTATGGCTCTCCCATCTGGAATAGAGCCAAGAAATGGTTTAGTTCCACATATATAGGTCCCATGAAGAGCCCTGCATTCCTCCTGGGCATGTTCACATCTGGCTTCTGCCACTTCCTTTCTTCTGGTCTAGGGCAGCATACTTACTTATATGCCAGAGCCTCCCTAGCAATGAGCCCTGCCAGAGAAGCTGAAACCAGTTACTTGTGATATCACAGACATAGTGGCTGAAAGTCTGAGAAAATCCCAAACCAAAGTGTTAGCAACATTGACTGCATGTGATGTCCATGAGAGCAAGTCTGTGCCAGCTCTCTCCATTGCTTCTTGTTTTTGTCAATTTTTGACTTTCTTTGTCCTGTAGAAATATTATCTTTCTTTTTAAGGATCCTTCTGCTGTATGCATGCCTCTTTTAAACTTTCCTTTATCTAAAGACACCACCCATCTTATTGCCCTCACACCAATATAGTCATTCCCAGGAAGACTTTGCCCATAAAGAAGATCGTATTCTTTGCTGTACTGGGGTATTAAGTTTCAATAAATAAATCTGTAGGCAACCGAAAATAGGTGCTTACTTCTATTTTCCATACACTAGTGAGACTAAAACATATTCGGTGCAATTTCAAAGTGCACCATAGGTTCCTTATGCTTCCAAAAGAAAACAATGACCCTTCTTATAACTTATATGGAGTGGTATTCCCACTGGCTCATTCACCCATACCCCAGCCATTCAGCTATTAATTGGTCTGGGCCTGGGTATTCTCAATCTTTGTGAAGTGAGGAAGCTGCCCAAGACCTTAACACTTGCTGCAGGATGAGATTCCTATGAATGTCTGTCAGTAGCTACCTTCCTCACTAGCCTACTAGAGGTGCCCTGCATCATTTATTTGCAGTGTTGGGAGAGATAAAAACACATACTTACAATTTATAGTTATTTACATTTTCTTTCCTTTTGACCGAGAGAATAATCCTGTCATTTTTATTATTTCACTTGCCCTCTCAGCCTCCCTTTTGTCTATTAGCAACAGTGTGTATTGGAAAATAGTATAGTGGACCATGATACTTGATATGTTAAGGATACTGGGCTCAGCATTTCTCTGATGTTCTGGCTCTTCTTTTTGGAAAGCAAAGGCAAATAATTCCTTTTAGATTCCCTGGTCTTACTAAAGAAGTTTCTGGAAGAATTCCAGTGATTGCGAAATTCCTCCCTGATCACTTATTAACCTGAAAGGGGTACCTAACAGGGAAAGGAGCCCCAAAATCTGAGGCATTATCCAGAGAAGACTTGCAATGGCAACCATCTCATGTGGACTGTTACTGGAACAACGTGATAAAATAGATTATTTCGAGGTACCTTCCTTCCTCACATATTCCCATGGTGTGAAGCTTTCTCCAGAGGTCCCAGATTCCTATCAAGTCCTGCCACCTGTTCCCTATAGGACATGAGCCCTTTCTTTATTTTGTAGCTCAGAGTGCTACTGAAGCTTCAACAAGTAATTTGCATTGGTTATATGACTCCTTTGAACCATCTTCATACATTAATACATTAAGGAACCTTATCTTTTGTTAATCTGTCCGTTCATTGTTTTATTAAAAGTCCAGGAAGTGTAGCCAGAAAGTTATTTCATGCCCACATGGGTTATCAGTAATGTTCATCACAAAAGGAAATGAAAGAGTAACAGAACAGGACAAATTTTTTACCTTGAAATCCATACTAAGGTCATCCATTTCCCTGTTCCCGTGAAAGAAACAATGGTCTGGATTTTCCCAGATTGGGGGTACTTGAACACACACACACACACACACACACACACACACACACACACACACACACACACACACACACACCAGGAAATCAACAGTATGTATCTCTTCTGTCACCTCATTCTTGTTTGAGGTCATCTTGTGTTGTTTATAGTGTAAAGGAGCTGGAAGAATCTATGGTACAAACAAAATAAAACCAACTTTCGCTCTTGCCAGTAAACTTGGTTTTGGCTGATGCCTGTGATGACTACTTTAGCATGTACCATAGTAATTGATTGCCCTCGAGAACTCAGGCTTGCCTGGTGGACATGCTCACTGCTGGTTGCTTTCTGTCATCCTTCATCATTTCCTGTTCTGTTTCCAGGACTGCACAGTACTCAGACTCAGATGAATGTTGCTGATCTTCATAGTAGTCCTTTTAATTTAGGTAGAGACCTGACCAAGTTCATAACAGATAATCTAAAGGAGGCTTGATAGTGGACATTTGAGGGCTGTCTGTCCTGAGACAGGCGGATGAAAAGGCTGTTGGTTTCTGAACACCTAAGGATGGCCAATCTTTCAAAGAGCACTGAAGGCCAGAGACACTCAGGTACTTAGATGCAGTAGAAAAAACAGCTCAAAACTAATATGGTCCAACCAGAGCTCGAGGTAACATAGTGGCCAGGAAGTAACTGTAGGTACATGGGAAGCAGAGGGGATTAGCTCTGGCAAGGTCATCTGCAGATGTGGAACAATCACTGACATTGTAATTATATGTCACAATCTCAGAAGGACTCAGTGAAGTTCCTGGAAATTTCCAGACATCTAGGGCATGCATATGGCTATGGTAAATTTGCCTACTCCTTGTTCTTTTATAATATGTTTTATAATATTTATATTATATTATAATATAAGCTGGTGCACGGGGCTGTGTACTACCCTAACAAGGTAGACCGATCAGTGGCCAAGGAAGCCGCATGGCAGTGAGGGCATTCCTATGTGAGAGTGGAGGAAACACCTCAGAAAATCTGTGTCATGGGCTCAAAGGGTGGATCAGTGCAAAATTCCAGATATCTGTAAAATTAATGGCAAATGAGTGGACACTACTAAATTAGTTCATTCATGATTAATTAATAAATACTTGTCCATTGACTAACTGTTATATTTCTTATGAATAACTCATGATACTTAAATCTGTGCTGGTGAATTTATGTGTCATTGCCAGGACGCTGTGTATAAACATACCTTTGTGTCTGGGTATTTATGTGCACATAGGTATAGAACTTCAAACTCTTTTAGCATGAGAATTGTAACTGAAAGTGCTCTTTCTATTTGTAATTATTTTGAAGGAGATTTAGCCTCTGTGTGCTAATTGCTGCTGCTGCTGCTGCTGCTGCTGCTGCTGCTGCTGCTGCTGCTGCTGCTGCTGGTGCTGCTGCTGGTGTGTGCCTACCATATGGTGTAATGTGCATAAAACCACGTTTTCACATACAGTCACTGTATTACATCCATGAATGCAACTAACCATAGACTGAATGTGTTTTGGAAGTAGCTGGAGCTATACCATATCTGTGAAACTTTTTTCTTGATTATTACTCTCTACACATTATAGTACAACTATTCTGCATTGGAGAATATAGGTTGTCCAGATGTGAATCCATAACACAGGAGAATGGGTGTAGTTTATATCCATGATTATTATATAATGGAAGAGATCTGGTCACAGATTTTGGTATCTGCGGAGGTTGTAAACTTAAACCTTCCTGGATACCAAGGGATGTGTGTTTGTGTATGTATATACACATACATATTTATGTATTTATTTATTTTGTTCTTTATCTTTGATGTTACTTAATCATTACAGGACACTCTGCTGCTACTACATATGTGTTCTACTGTCCTTATTCACAGATAGAAAATCAAATGGCATACTGTTATAGGCCAGCCATAACCTAGTAGCCTGTTGTTTGCAGCTTCACTAAAGTTTGTAGCAATGCTGATGATGAGGCAACAATGACTTTCCTGTCAAGTTTAGCAGCTAGAACGATGAACAATTGTAGAACAAAACATAAGTCTTCAGGCCTTAATTTTCCCAGGAATTAATTTTTCAACAATGCAGACCCTTATTTCAGGGTCCTTGGCTTTGGACCTCATCTATACCAGTCAATACAGTTTCCTTCTCTCTCTCTCTCTCTCTCTCTCTCTCTCTCTCTCTCTCTCTCTCTCTCTCTCTCTCTCTCTCTCTCTCTCTCTCATTCTCTCTATGTCTCTCCCTCTCCCTCCCCATCCCCATCCCGTTCCCCCTCCCCCTCTCTCTCCCTCTCTCTCTCTGGTCTGGTTTGTCTCATCAAAATCATCCTTAAGAAGTGAAGCTGAGAAACAGCATCACTGGAACAAGCCTACCTAGTAGCACCTGTTAACAGCTGTCCCAGCTTCATGAAATTTTGCCGTGATCAAGTTCTAGGTGTTCTCTAGGTGGCTTATCATGCACTGCATGGTTGTAAGTACCTTATAACTAAAGCTTGCTAATAAACTTAAAGCACAGTAACAAAGACTATAGATGTTTGCAGATGTCTGCCACTCATCACCGTTAAGCTCAGCCTGTCTTACCTGACTTTTGTAGGATGGAGATTTAGAGTCAGAGCATATCAGGAGATAGATAAAATAGTTGCTGCTTCATGAAATCATGACACTTTTGTATTTTCCATGAAAAAAAAAATGATTAGAAATCAGTGAATTACAACTTATTTGACTCTCATATTTAAATTATGTCAGCGAGATCACACACACACACACACACACACACACACACACACACACACACACACACACATTCATATATTATATTATGGTCAAGGTTTCCCATTTCCCCAATCCTCTCAGATCCTTCCCACCTCTCCACCTACCAAATTCCATGCCTTTTCTTTCTCTCTCTTGTTTAGAAAGCAAATAGGCAAACAAGCAAAAATCCAAATGAGAATATAAACATACACACAAACAAAATCCATAAAAATACAAAATCAGAAACTATAACACAAAACTTTATTAAGATTAAAAAAAAAGCCTTAACAAAGCAAAATGAAACAAAGACTATGAAAATGCCATTGAATTCTTTTTGTGTTATTTATATACTGCTTGGCCACCCATAAGTGTGGTTTATATACCCAGTGAGACGCTAGTGAAGAAAACTAATTTTTACTTTTCAATCATGTTAAGGGTGGGGCCTATGTTTATTTTCTACTCTGGTTATTCAGACTCCTGGCTTCAACCTGTGCAGCCCCTATGCATGTTGCTATCATGGGTTTTGTGAGTTTATATGTGCATCTGTCCTGTAGTGTCTGAAGAACACTGTCTCCTTGAAGTCATCCATTCCCCTCTGCTTCTTGTGATCTTCCAGCATTTTTTTCCACATAGCCCGAGGGGAGGGACTTGATAAAGCCATGCCATTGATAAATTATAAAGTCTAATTCTGATTAACACAACAACTAACTAATTGACATATTTTGTTATCATACGGTATAATGCAGCATGCACAATTCAAATTTATGAGAAGGAGGAAAATGTACCTATTAGCTGTGCAGCTATCCCAAAGAACTGAATCCTCATTGTGGGATCTCTACAAAGGCATCAGGAATATAAATTGTTCTCACACTAAAAATAGTCAAGCTCCTACACATCTTGAGGCCCCTAGTCAGCTTGGCTGGGCCACAGCTATATGTCAGAATTCCTTTGGGCTCACTAAAATATGAATAGTATCAGATACTATATTTACATCTAATGGTGCTCTGGTTCCTGGCTGACATGTGTGTAAACTATAGTAAACCAGTGGTCTTCATGATGAGTATCAAATAGTTCCTATTTATTTACCAGTACCCAACCCAAAATTTTGGTTTTTCTCAAGTCAGAATCCTCCAGTCATGACTCCTTCTGGCCCTGCAGACATTGGCTTTTCCTTCCTGCACACTTAATCTTCTGTCTATGGTATGATGTGTATCCACATCAGTACTAAAACAGAATAATTCAAAACATTTTTACCTTCATCAGGAGCAAATATTAGAGGAGTTAGAATAAGCCAAACTGTTACTCATCAGCTTAGGGAAACTGAATGCAAAAATATATGAGTATTTTAAGAATAATGGTTTTCTATATGAAGAGAATACACCACCACCTGAATCCTCTATTAAATATGAAATTTCTCAGTTTTGCTGTAACAACTGATTATTCTGAAGTTAACAGCAAATGAGTATGAGGAGCCTCCATGGCTAGGATCAGATTGAGATTGGCTGCCTGCTGCTTTGAACCCTAGGACAAGGCAAGTGCCTCTTCTGAGATTGTTTTTCAGCTGGTCGCAGGGAGCTAAAAATTTGTGATGCTGGAGCCATGTCCCAGGTCTTCCTTCTCTCATATGTAAGGGTGAAGCAGAGTTAATTCCTTTGCTTGTGACCCACTTGAAGATATTTGCTCAAGTGTTGGCAACCAGTGGAGTACTGAAAATGAGGGGGAGCCTCACTCATCAGAACAGAAACTCCTCAGACCATGCCAGAGCTTAGTAGAAAGTGTCCATATGCCTGCACTTCAGTGCACAATTGTATGCTTTCAGAATAAACATATTTTTGGTTTTAGGAAAGAAGAGTTCTGTGATTTTGATGAGGCTAAAGGCTTAAATCAAAATATATATGAGTGGTATAAAAATGGGTATATGTTTCTGACTTAGTAATGCTAGAATGGCTAGTGTGATTGGATTAAGGAGTTAGAAAAGAGAATGTGATGGTGATAAAAAGATTCCAAATACAGCTGTCATCAAGGATGTGGGGAAGGGGAGGAAGGAGCTGAGTTCAAAGGCTTTCTGGTTTTCATTTAGAAACTATGATCATAGCAGCATTATGTGTAATAGCAAGAACCTGCAAACATCCTAGATGCCCCTCAATTAACAAATAGATCAACATACTGTGGTACATATAGACAATGGAGTACTTCTCTGCAGTTTTTTTTAAAAAGACATCCTAAAATTTTCAGGCATATAGATGGATTTGGAGAAAATTTCCTCCCGAGTGTGGTATCACAAGCCCAGAAAGATAGGCATGGGATGTACTCACTCATAATTGGATTTTAGACAAAAGACAAAGAATACCCATATGGAAAACCACAACCCCTGAACAACTTTGAATCAGAAGGAACTTAAGAGAGACGTCCAGACATTCCCCTAAGAAGAGAAAATAGAGATAAGCACCTTAGCAAATTGGGATCACAATGGTTTGCAACCAAGAAGAGTTGGGAACAAATCTTGAAAGAAGGAGATGGTTGAGTGGGAAGAGCAAAGAGGGAGATAGAAAGAGATGGATATCTCGATAGAGGAAGCCAATGTGGAGTTGGAAAGATACTGGATGCTAGGGAGCTAGGAAAATGTCTCACAGGATGTCCCTGGCCAAGTCTCTAAACAATAGTGGAAAGGGGTACCTAAACAGGACTTTCCCTATAATCAAATGAGTAAACACCCTAAGTGTCATCACAGAACCTACATCCAACAAAGAATAGAGGTGGAGGCAGAGATCCATGGCTGAGCATTGGGCAGAGCTCCTGGTCCAACTGAGAACAGAGGAGAAGAGTCAGTATGAGCAAGGGGATAGGGTTATGAGGAAACTTCCCAGTGACAGCTAGCTGGATCTGTGGTGTGCTTACTGAATCACGAACAGCCACTGGATCCATCAGAAAAAGGAGTTAGGCCCTCCAAGGGTAGTCAACTGTTGACTGGCATGAGCAGTATGAGGAGCCTCCATGGCTGGGATCAGACTGTGTTCCTGTGCATGAGCTGGCACCTTGAAGCCCATTCCCTGCAGAGGAACACTGAACCCAGTCTTGATTTTGGGATGAGGAAATTGGACTTGCCTGGAGTGGAGATGCCAAGCTGATCTGACTCACTTTGGGAATTCTTGCCATTCTACGGGAGGGGATGGGTGGGTAGGGAAGGGTGAGGCTGAAGAATTACTGGGAGGGATTGGGAGGAGGGAAAAGAGGGAGAACAGGGGATACATATATAAAAATGACATTTTTATTAAAAAAGAACATATATATATATATATATATATATATATATATATATATATGTTAAAGAGAGAGAGGGGAGAGAGAGAGAAATAGAAATCCCTCCTGTGAGTTTTGATAAACATCTTAGGAATTCATGAGGTTGCCATGGCAAAAAGAAAGCAGGAGGAAAGTGAGAGACACTGGCTGGGTGAAGATGGGAGGAGCCAGCTGGGGAAAGGTCTCTAGCTGAAGGCCATCCCAAGGCTAGTGGAGCACAGAGGCAAAAAGAACAACTCTGCAGAGCTGAGCAGAGAATGAAGAAGTACCCATTTTTGTTTCTACTGTCCTTGGCAGAGCCGAATCAGTTGAGGACAAAGGATTCAGATGAGAACTAAAGAATATCCTTGCTGATCATTGGATGGTCTCACTAGCACCAGGATGGATCCCTAGCTGGGCTACTGAGCTATGAAAAAAATTCATGTCTCCCATGCATGATCGAGAACAGATCCTCTGCAAAACAAACAAAAACTCTGGAAATGATAAGTAAATCATAATATGTACCATTGAACTGTATCAAGAGACAGCGTAGGAGCTATGAGAAAGGATGCAAATTTGGGCAGAAAGTGAGATATGAAGGCATTACAAGGTGCACCCGGAATAGCACTTGTCCCTGTGGGTGTAGGTTACCAGGCACACACATACAGGAGACTTGAGAGCTAGAAAATCCAAAGGGAGAAGTTTGAGTTGGGTCTTCATAAGACTGTACACAATGGCTATGCAAAAAAATGGTGTTGTAAAGCATCAGTCCCTAACTGTTGATGGTGTTAACAAGGAAACGCTTCTGTCTTTTCCAGGCAGCAGGTGGTCAAGAAGACATCTGCCCTGAGAATTTATATCCCATGTCTGCATTCAAGTGAATCTGAGGTTTGACTTTAGCCAACAGAAAATTTGTCACTGGAAGTGATCCAAAGCTGCCAACCAATATGAATCTCTGAGTGAAAGCATACAGGGACCTCTGAAGGGACACATGAGATACCTAGGTTACATGGAATTTTTTCTCACTTGCTCAGCAGATCTTTATGCAATTCCCCATCTGTGCTAGGCACTGTCCAATGTGCTGAGTATATGTCTGTGAACCAGAGAAATGGGCCTTCCTGCCTACATGTAGCAGAAGCAGTAGCTATGGAGAAGAGAAAACAGAAAACAGATGGGTAGATGCTGGGGGTGAATGCTGCATAGTTGGGAAGTTGTTTCAAAATGAAATCTGAGCAAACACTGAGCTAAGGAAGTCAGCTGGAAGAACAGAAAATGCAGAGACTCTGAGTCTTTACTGGCTTATTGAGGATAGCACGAATAATGTTGCTGCTAGATTCTATAACAAAGTTTACAACATCAGGATATGGCATCATAAATGTAGCAAGTAGGCAGGAAAGAGCCTGCTTGGACCACTGTATACTTTTAAACTAAAGAGTAAATGATGTGGAAGATTCTCAATAAAGTTCTCAGGCTGCTCTATTGGGAAATTAACTTTAGGAAAAGAGCAGAAGTTGCTGCTTAGTAGGCTGCTAAAATAGGGAGGGTGGGAAATGGAGGCTTGATCTATAGTAGGGTCAGAAAAAGTAGTAGGTCTTTTATTAAGGAAGAGAGATGCCTCCTTTCTCATTCAATACCATCCCAATTGGGAAGACAGTTTTGACTCATATTTCTGTAGAATTCATAGCAAATCAAGAATAAAGTTAAAATTTATTTCAGCAGGCAAATAATGCATCCGGGGTAGAAGGTTCATTTTGAGCATCAACCTCAAAAGTTGCCTCTCGTATCTGGACATAGAATGTGTGTTCCCCATTTGTCTCTCTCCTCTCCACCCCTGAGGTGGTCCTTTTCCTGAAGGCCAAGAAAAGCTTTCTTTTCTTAAAAGCCATTCTCATTCACAGTTCCCTCTGTTATAATTAGATAATTTAGACACAGGGTTATGTCTAAAAGTACAACTACTCTCAAAGTTGAGAAGTGTACTAGATCAAAGGGCAGTAGTGTCTTACTCATGTTCCTGTTGGGCAGGATAATTGGACATAGTCTGAGTCTGCCGTGACTAACATTTTGTTTTTACTAGAGTTTGGCTTTCTTCTTTCCTGTTTTGCTTCATCATCTCACACTCAGCCAGAAGTCCCCTTACTTCTTATTTCCGCATTTCAAACCTTATCGCTTTTACCCTTAACATTTATTTTAGCCATTACAGATTCAGAGTAGATTACTATTCTAGAAGGGAGGGGTAGAATTTGAGAGGGCTTATTACAGAATGTGATGGGTGGGCAAGTTTTGTATCCCTAGGGACCTGGGCTTGAAATTTTGTAAGGATGGAATGCCACTGTGTGAATTTAGAGGACTATCTAGAAGGTAGAATCAGAAGTTCCTGACACATGTTGAGTTGATTCTTGAGCTTGTTTAAGTTTGTGTGAAGATCTAAAATTAGAAATTTTGATATTTAACTGGACTTCAAAGCCATAAAATTATAAAGAGGGAATGGGCACAGACAGAGAAGGACGACCTTTCGTAGAGATAGGAGCTACACGGTATTAGATATTGACGAGTCTGAGACCCTCAAACATTAAGAATAAAAGGAAGAAGCTGAGAAGTTAGTGAGAAACATATGACCTCTAAGTAGACAAAGGGATGGACAAGCCATGACAAAGATCACAGATTCTGCTAGATTTATAAATCTATGAATTAATTTTCTCCCACTTCTTGAATTCTGCATGAATTTTATAGTTTGGAGAAAATGGCTACTATTTATAATTTGGGCCCATTACATAAGTTGATAAGCCAAGTATATAGAGAAAACACTGGGCATATTGTTTAAAACATAAAAAATTAAAATGATATTACTCTATATTCTGAGAGGGAACAATTTCTCTTCTAGGATTTTGATGTTCGGTCTTCACTTGATAGATCCACCTTTTTAGAAGTAATTGGATTGTGCAAGCGCTGATTGAAGCAATTAATTAATTCTTTGATAGATTCATGATACCAGGGCATTATTGAGAGGTAGTCCCTGATTGAAGGAAGTATGTCACTGAAGATAAACTTGTAGAGATTGACCTTGTCCTGGACCCTTCCTACTATCTCTGATTGCTATACTCAATGTGCTGAACAGATTGGTTATAAATATATAAATCCCTCTTAACCTGTTTTTGTCTCAGATATTGGGATAAAGTTATAAAAACCCAACTTAGAAGAAGTGTTTCAAAGGAAAGGAATACTTCATAGGATTCCATGCGCAGGTACCATCTAAATATTCCTGCTGAAATTAATGTTAAGTCAGAAGATAGCTATTCTTTTTTGGTTACATGTAGTATATCACTGTTAATAGTGCAGCTTTTCTAACAGCATCACTCCAATAAGTTCTGGAAAGTAACTAGAAATAGACATAATATTAGAGATAAGCAGGGTTGGTATCCAAAAATAGCACAATTGCCTTAGACACAGCAGTTCTTTCACAATGTCATCACTGATGCATGGGGCTTGTCTTCCAGGGAAGAAATCCATTGAGAAATCCTGACAAGGAAGCTCATCCACAATTGAAGGCCAGTGAGTTCTCATGAGTAAATCTACATGGGTGCTGCCTTAGTTTAAAGTATAAATACTCATCTTTAACTATATGATAAATTGAAGGCTTATCTTCGTCATTAGCATCAGTGCATGTCATCTGCTCTCTTATAGTTCAAAGAGACCCAATTTTAAGCAGTGTTCAGTTAAACAAATGTAAAGTTGTAAACTTTATAACTCACAAAATCCACATCACACCCTTCATGCTTTAAAAATATGCACATCAATCTCATAACCAGAATCTATAGGTGTGATGCTCAGTCAGGTGAACAGAGGTGTGGGTGTGTCACAGAGCTTAATAGCATGGTCAGAACAGACAGAAGCCATTCTTGACTCCCCAGCTGTAGCAGCTTTGACCATTAATGAAGTTTCTTTAGAAGAATTGAAAAAGATGTGACTTGTGTTGTTTGAGTTTAAAAGCACATTGTTTAAACATATGTATGTTTTCTACAGCTGGTTCTCAGTGTACTTTGGGTGGGTAAAATAATTTATAAATCATTGCATTTCATTTTGAAAGCATATCAATTAAGATAATTATAGGGTATATGAATCTATGATAAACACATATTAGTGTATGTCATAGGTGTGTATCTCCGTAGGTCTCTAACTCTATGTAGTATGTCTTTAGTGGCTACTGTTCAAATGACCTCATTTAAAAATAAAAGACAATATGAAGTAACTCACATCACCAGTTTCCTAGTATATCCAGAGTTTACTTATGATGTTGAAAGATCTGTCGCCATCCAGTGTTGTCATCAACCTGTGAGGTTATTGGATATTGGAAAGAGGTAAAACATTAAGAGGTGGCTCTAGTGGGAAGAAGTTAGGACACTAGGGAGTCTTTCATCTCAAAGACAGGCTTAAGGAATTCTAGAAAATGCCAGTAAGCTTTGCCACCCCTTCCGAATCCCAGACTTCTCTTCTGCTGTCCATGGAGATGTCAGACATCCTCTAGTGTGTACTTCTCTTGTATTACCTTCGACTTGTTCAAGTTTACCCTCCCTAATGCAACTCAGATCAGTGACAGGCAGTCTACCATGGTGACACTGATTGGACTCTGAACACTATAGTATATAGGATCAGAAAAGAAGTAAGAATCAATGGCTGTGTTCTATAATACAAACAAGAGAAACCCATATCAAGTTTTTAAAATCATAGACATATATGACACAAGATTCTAATAATTGAAGACCTAGAGGTCCAGGATAAACTGTGGTGTTCTGTACTTAAAGATATATAGCATGGCCAGCTCTGTACTGGACATTGGGATGGGGGTGGAGAGAGGGAGGCAGTGACAATTATCTTTTAAAGTCTCCTAGGCCTTGAAGCCAGCAGTCCTTCTCTCTCAGTGTGAAGTAGTGAGGTAGGAATGCTTCTGGGAAATAACTTTTTTGTTAGATTATTAAAAGGTAGTTGCAGGGTGACAGAGGCAGAAAGAAATAGATGTTTGGTCTGATCTTAGGTGGGATCACATTTATCCATGGCAAAGGAGCATTTTGTCACCCATGTAGTGGATGGCCTAAATGCCTCCAGAAGAAGATGGAAGGTGCCGTCTTATATGGGATGAAGTGACTCAGTACCGGGCCAAGAAATCTGAGAAGTATAGTCTTTCAGCAGGAAGCTGTCAGGACCCACCACTAGGTATTAAGGAAATTTCCTTCTGGTTAACTTTTATACAGAAAGGAGAGAGAGAGAGAGGAGAGGGGGAAGGAGGGAGGGAAAGAGATAGGGGGAGGGAGAGAGAGGCTAAAGAGAGAGGGAGGGAGAGGGGGTTATTTCCTGGATTTAAAAAGAAGTGATTTGGGATTCTATGACTTTCCTTTGGGGAATGAATTATACTTTCTCTAGTTTTCCTTGAGAAAGCATACAAAGTGAGACAAGAAGCAACAGAAGCTGGAGTAGAAGTTGGATTTAGAGTCACTTCCTGGGGTCATCATGGGATGGACCACCACTTTTGAGTTGCAACAAAGTTATCCTCAGGTCTGCCAAGCCTGACGGAGGCGGACTTTTAGATTTGTACATTTCTGATTCTAAAGCTTTTTTCTCTAAATCACTCTAATTTCTTTGTTTGAGTTTTATGTCTTCCAGTATACTGTGAGCTACCAATGATATTTCCTTCATCTTTGGGTCTGAGTCTAGGGCAGGATCCTGGGTCCATTCATAGCCTTTTGGTCCTGCTTGGAACAAGAAGGAAGGAGGAAGATGAGGAGGAAGAGAAAGAGGTCTGATACTCTATCACTGAATACCACCACAAAATTCAATTAATGGAAACCTAGACAACATTCAAGCCCTTTATGGGAAGAGGGATGGTTGAAATGTTGAGCACTAATATTAGTCATTAAAATTAATAATTAGAATTTTAAAACACATGGTGTTAACAGGAACACCAAGATTTTCCTCAGCCTAATCATAGTGTGGAAATGCCTGCAGAGGAAGCCACCATCATCTAAAGCTTATCAATCTTTGTCTTGGAACAGTCTATCTTCTGTGATCTGGAAGCACTTTACCTGTAAGGTCTGGTGTATGAACTTGCTGAATAAGATGTAAATGTAGATGCCCTGTTGCTTTCACAGTTGCTAGTACATGTTTAAATTTGATTTGGAGACTGCATTCTTTTCTTGGAGATAGTAAATCTTTTCTCCATTTCCTGTGCTGAAGATTCTAGTCAATTCTTATCTACACAGTAATGAACAATATTCTTACTTGCAAATATGCATTCTTGTCATTTTAAGAGGTAAATTTGTACCAGCAGAAGGAAACCATATTGTTTAAATAGCTGGGCAGAGCTACATTATTCTGTTGTTACAGCTTATTTCTGTATTCGCAGGGGTAGTCAAAGAGCAGTAACCTCCATATAAGGGTTTGATTAGTAAGTGGCTCACGACCAGGAACTCAGCTTCCCTTATTCTATCATCTGGCATCCTGCTCAGGATGGGGGGTGGAAAGCAGTACCTGCCTTTCTTCCCCCACTTGGATGCCCACCAATCCTAGCCTGCTTCATGCACTAGGAATGAATCATCTGCCTGTCAACCAGGGACCCTACTATGCCTGGTATCTCATCTCAGCCAGGGATGAGTATACTTCTGATGTTTGCTGAGCATGAATTATTACAACTTTAGTCAGTCCTGACAATTGATTCAGCGTACACGTACATGCATACACACACACACACACACACACACACACACACACACACACACACACTTGAATGAGAAAGAAAAAGCAAATCACACAAATTTTAATACAAATCTGTGGAACTTATCTTACTAATATTGATATTAGTTTTGCAGGTAAATTTAGCAAGTGAAAATACTCATTGCCTGTATTTTAGTGTCACATGCTGTCTGAAGTAAGATAGATTAACATAGACTTAAACATGGGAGTTATAAGAAAGTAAGATATTCAAAGAGACACTTACCTAAATACTTGTCAAGATACTCATGTTAATTGTCTTAGCTATTTATACTGTTATTGGTCACCAGTTACATCTTTGAAATTTTCTTGAATTTCTTTTTTTTTTCTTTTCTAATAATTGACACTTTATGGTGGCATCCAAGTTGCCTTTGGCAAGATTGCAGCCTGATAAGGTCAAACCATTGGTCACAAGGTTTGCAAGAAGTATTTCTCCTAGTCAGGTTCTTAGAAAATTATAGGTTTAAACCTGGGAAGGAGAAAGGCCATAATTGAAGGTCATATACACTCAGGCTTTAATCATGATTTGGTATTCTTTTAGCATTCTTGTTTGAAGTAACTTCATATAAAATAATATTGTCTCCATATAGGCAAATGTCTTAGTTTTAACTGTGGGCTCTTCAGCTGCACTGTAGAAAAGGCTTCCTCCTCACCCTCTTCCTCCTCCTTCTGTCTCTTCTGAGTTTCTCTTCTTTCTGTTGGGTCTCAGTCTGGGTTGCGGTTCATACTTTCCTTTCATCAGTTCTTAGGTCCCAAGATGGACAGTTCTCTCTGATGGAGCCCATCCAAGTCCTGGGACAGTTGCCTCCCCCAGCAGCATTGCTAAGTATAGTATAGAAGAAATTGTAGGTGCAATGTGCCAGGAAACAAATCCCTGTACTGTAATATTCTGACAGTGTGGTGCCAGTCACATTTCTAAATTGAATCTGATCTGCAGCCTCACCAGAAGCCAAGTGTTTTCAGGTGTCTAAGGTTGTAAGGACAAGATAAAATAAGTGTGAATTGGTGAGATTCCTGCACAGTTCTCAATTAGGTCATAGAAAGAACATTATACAAATGCTCAACTAACTCAAACGACAATCTAAAACCAAGTTCCATCACATTATAACCAGAAGTGATGTGAGTCTAAAACATATACCAGGGTTGCAGGGTAGGTAATATAGAAGAGATCCTCTTCCATTTGTATTTACTCTACTCCCAACAAAGGAGAGGGCTTGTTCTCCTAAAAAAAAATCCATGCTCTAACTATCTGTCCAAGTAACAATACTTATACGAGTTCTGACTTTCTCCTCTTGCTGTCAATACCAAGTCTAGATGTGTTGATACCACTAGCCTTCTATTGCTAAGAACCCATGCCAGAAAACAGCATGTCTCTCCCCACTGTGCTAATTTAATTAGGCTGGCCATTCCTGAGCCTGTCATATCAAAATGAACAGTGTAGGTATTCATACCCAATTTCTCTGAGCTCTTCCTTCCAGAACCCCATGCCTCCCCATCCTGTTTCCAGATCCTGGGGTTTGAACTATACCCTCCCCTCACTTTCATGAGGAACCTCCCTTCCTACACTCTGTTGCTTCTTGAACCTTCTTGCTTCCTACCCTGTTCTTTTCTACTGGGTGGACCATAAAGTGTAGAAGTGGGAAAGAAAGCCACAGTCATGGTTCAGATATTCTTGGTATTTGAGAGAGATCACTGTGCTAAGTACCTGAAAAACTGGCCTTTTCTTCACCAGAAAAAAAAAATATCCTTCAGAGATAGGGACATGGACCTCTATGAGTTAAGAAAGAATAGAGACTCTAATATCTTTATCAGTAGACTGATTAGCAGGATAGTTGCTTCTGAGTTTCAGTATCTTTGGGGTCTTCTTTTGAGAAAGCAATTTCTAGACCTCTGCTAATTCAGTTACTTCCCTCTAAGGCAATGGTTCAAAACCTTTCTAATTTCTGTGATCCTTTAATACATTCATATTATGTGATACAGTTATAATATTATGTTTTGCCACCTCATAACTATAATTTCACTACTGTTATGGGTAGTAATATAAATATTGTATATGCAGGATGTCTGATACATAATTCCCTTAAAGGTGCTGTGACCCACAGGTTGAGAAACACTGTTCTATGAGTGCCTCATCTGCATAATGCTGTGGTGACCATCAATGGATAAGAGCAGATGGTAATCACTCTGCTGGACATGGCCCTCTGGCAGCAGGCTTTGAGAATGCAGCAGTGATGTCAGTAGCCATGAGAAGATGGTGGGACCCATTACCTTCTTATGTCATTCAGTTTTCACACAAGGCCCTTTCCAGGAATTTTCCCTTGGTTGTCCTTTCTATAAGTAGCTTCTTTTGTGTCTCCTCATGTTTAGTATAGCACCTTACCCAAATTACTTTTGAGTCATATACACCTAAAGTCAGATTTTTCTCAGTCTGGTGATAGCCAACCCAATAAGACTCTCGTATTATACCTAGCTCATTCCCCACACCCAACATGGATTACCACATTGTGGTAACATAAGTAAATACTTGTTCAAAAATAGATGTGTCTATAAATTTGAGAGTCTGGTAATTGGAAGCTGTGTCGACCATACCAGTGAATATTTATTACATATTACATATTATCTTAATTCTATGATGTTGGATATTTCTTTTATTTAGTGTATAATGCTAGCCCTTGAGCCCTTCTTAGGTACCTGTAGGTCTCTCTGATTGTCTGGGCCTATCCTTCCTTCAGGTGAGCTTGCCTGCCATTCTTTGAAAGACTCCATCTTCCTCAGCCACTCCTAACTTCATAATACTTAGTTGTCATTTGAGTCGGCCTTTACGTAAGATAAAACAAACAGGATTGAAGAGATACTTCATTTGACAAAACACTGTGCAAGCACCAGAACCCGAGTGTTAGCCTCTAGACCAATGTGAAGGAGGCAAGTGTTGCAGCAAGCTGGACATCTCAGTGCTGAGGAGACCAAGCACTCCTGTGACTTATCGGCTCTCTAGCCTTCTTGAGTTGGTGATCCCTAGACCAATGAGTGGCCTCTAGTCAAATACCAAGGTAGAAAGACACCAAATCTGCCAGCCTCCCCACTGCCCGTTCCAAAACTCTAGCTGCATCTTGTTTCGGTGAAGTCTAGTGTACTAATCCTCAATCCTCCACAGCCAATATTCCTGGTTTTCTTGGCTCCTTATAGTTTTTGTTGGTTGCTATGGACTTGTTTGAAATTTAGCTGATTGATTCTCTATCCCCCAAATAGTTTCTTCTGTATCTGGCTTATGACTCCACATGTGAAAAATTGGCTATTTTTCTGAAACCCTTGGAGGCAACACTTAAGAATTTGTATTGCAGTGGAACAGGAGCTGCCATAATTCTGATTCCCTTCAAAGAATGCCTTAGGATCTCGTTCTCCACTTTCCATGGCATTTGCAAACAGCCCCTACCACGCCCACTCTATTTCAATAAACAGATCTTTCTAGCTCCCTACCTATCAGGCCTCTATGTTGTAGAGGAAACATCTCTAACTTCAAAACCAGCTTCCCTTATTTCAGGGAGATGTTGTAGAAGGAATCACAGGGTGGCTAGAGTAAATCAGTTCTCTAAATTTGTCTACATTGAAATAGTATAGTAGAAATATATCAGTATTTGTGTTATATTTAAATATAAGAGAGTAAGAATTTGTTATGGGATGCTTGGTGACAGCCCACTGGGCTCCACCATTGGAAGTGGGTAGGGTGGGCAGTAGCACCACTTCTCAGCAAAAGAATTGGCCTTTTGCTTCTTTGTAGTGGAACAAGCTAATGGCAAGGGGTCTTGGGCCGTTCCATCATATGCTTCATGTTACTCACCTTCCATTCCTCTTCATCCTCCAATGTGTGCAAAGAGAAAAGAGCTATTGATTAGCGTACCCATTGGTATATTTGTTACTTTCTTACAATGCTCAACAGACTCAGTGATTTTAAATTTAAGTAAGCTTTTCTTCTCGCTCCCTAAGCTCTTCCTCCCAACTCAAATTACTTTAGCAAACACCAAAGACCAAACTAGGAGGTGCTGCTGATGGTGTAGAGAGCAACACCACCAGAAATAAAACCTGATTCTGAGCCTCCAGACTGTGAATGACAGCTGGCTCTCAGTACAATCTGATGCTTTTTCTCTTTCCTCATGGCAAACCATGTGAAATCAGACTAAAGGGGCCTCTGTGGGGAGTGTTAGACTTCATGACTCAGGCATAGAAAAGCCAGTGCCAGTTAAAGAAAGAATCAAGTGAAACTTTTCTGTTCTGATAGTTTCGAAAGTTTTATGCACATACATAGGAGAGCCAAAGTTTATAATGCCTTTCATTTCCATGTAGCTATGCTACTATGACTGCTCATGTTTGGCTCATTGCACATCGTCTCTTTAAATGAAGCTAGTATAGACAGTGCGAAGGTCCATTCTCCAACAATTGTGGATCAGCATAGTGTCTGACGTTTCAGGACTTGCCAAGCCTTCACTCGATCCAAACATCAGGGGGTTTTTGTTTGTTTGTTTGTTTGTTTGTTTGTTTGTGTTTTTTTTTTTTTTGCCTTGGCCTCTGCCCCCTTCTCCATTGATATTCTGGTCTCATAACCAGCCTCCTTCATTCACATGCTGTGCTTAAGAATTGAAGTGAAATATGCATTGGTTATGTTTCTTGTGGCTGTGACAAAGTGTGAGTGAAGAAGAGGTTTATTTTGGTTCACTGTTTGGGGACACTTTTTATTATAGCAGAGAATTTTGAAGCAATGGTCACATTGTATCCACTGCTAAAACAAAGAATTGAATCCTTGCACTTGGTTCCTTTTCTTTTTTATTCAGTCTACGACCTAGAGAATGGTGCCATCCACATATAGGATGTGCCTGTCCTCTCAACCTAATCTAGAAACTCTGCCATAGACATACCCAGAGGTTTGTCTCCTAGGTAATATAGAGCCTGTCAAGTTGACATTATTAACCATCACAACTCTACACCATGTCAAATTGAAACTCAAGTAGATAATTTTCAAGTCAGAGTTTTCCACCCCTTGTCAAAACCATCTCAGTCAAAAAGCATTTCATCCAACTTAAAAAGTCCCTATAGTCTTTAAGAGTTCGAACACTGTTCAAAAGTGGATGTGCAGAGTCTCTTCTGAGTTTCAGACAATTTCTGAATACTGAGTTTCTATAACATAAAAACAAGTTTCATATTTTTAATAGTCAATGACACAGAATAAATGTTCCTTTTACAAAACAGAGAAATGGGAACATAGCAAAAAAGAATCAGACAAAATCAGTACCCAAACCCAGAAAGGCAAATGTGAAATCCTTCAGTTTAATGTTAGGCATCTGGAGCTCCTGATAGAATCATCTGAGATCCAAAAGGCTTGTGTAGCCTCTCCCTTCAGCTCTGCACTCCTGTAGCACACATAACCTCTTCCTTGGGTCAACTCTACTCCTCGGGCAACATCCTCGGGCAACATCCTAGTGTACTGGCATTGCCACCATCCTGTAGTTTCCATTGAAACTTGGGTTTTTCCCTTACATTTTATTATTAATGTACAGTGACCTCCCCCACCCCTTTTATGGATGTGGCTTCAGCAGCTTTAGGAATCTTGGCTTAAGCCTCCATGTCTGCTTTAGGTTTGGTTTGGTTTTTAAGTTAGGGTCTCATTATGTAATCTTTCCTGCTTCACCCCTTCAACTCCCCATATAAAATGGACTAGCCTCAAATTCTTAAACATCCACCTGCCTCTGCATTTCAAGTACTGGGATTAGGTGAGCATCACCATGCCTGGCCTTTATTATCCGTTTTCTGTGTATGTCTAACCAGTATCACATGGACTACTTGCTCACCCTGGGTCACAGTTTCACAGGTGGCTGCTTTTGATCAGGGAATCCCTACAGCAGCTTTCTCAGTTCAGACTCTCCCCTTTTGATGAACTTGCATTGTCACAAGAGATTTACGAAATGAGTGGGGTTCTGCCACTCAGATGTGTTTATAGTGTTCTAAGGGTTTTCTATTTCAGTGCTTCAAACTCTCACATCCTTCCTCTAGACCAGATCCAAAGACCTACCAACCACATGACCACCAGGTTCACAAGAGCAATGGCTTCATCTCTTTCTTTTCTGTTTAAACATAATATTTATATTAATTCATTGAGCATTTGATAGCTGCATACAATGTGTTTTGATTTATCTACATTCTTCATTACCTCCTCTAACCTCTTCACAAATTTGTGCCCCCCCCAAAAAAATTCCAATTCTCAATACAAATTTTATATGATGGAAACATATTTTTCTCATAGCAAAATACCCAAAAAATCCTCTCAAGAAATAGCAGTTTTATTTTGGTTCACAATTTGAGCAGACTGTACCTAATGACCTTCGTGGCAATAGCATTGTATTCACAATATTGAAGAATGACTCAGTTTTTGTGTTTGTTTGTTTGCTTGTTTTTTATTCACCTCAGAATTCCACCCAACCCATGGGATGGTGCTACCTATATTTAGAGTAGGTTGTTCCACCCCTTGAACTAGTCCAATCTAGAAACTCCCTTATGTAGCACCCACAGCTTTGTGTCTTAAGTGATCTAGATCCTGTGAAGTTGACAATATTTTCCATCACAAGATGCTCAGGTGCAGGAAAGCCATGATATTAGGAGCCAGCTTCAAGTGAGGGAGTGATAAAAAAGAGGGACGTAGTGCACCAGGGCCAGCATGAGTCAAAGGCAGAAAGAAAAGTTACCTCTAAGTAGAGGCTTTTAATGCTGTTTTCATAAAAAGAACAGATAAAGGTAAACATCCCAAAATTGTTTAACTTAGGTAATTGCAAGACTCCTAACCATAGAGGCTCTTCCCAGTCATTTGGCACCTAGACTTAGGCCACTAGCTATTGTGAATTATTAGCTACTGTACATAAACAAAGATACTTGGTTTCATGTACTTCGTAGTCACCCCGGGTACCTGAAACTATTATTGGCTTTCACTGTATGATGTTCCCACCCCAGCCAGTTTTGCTGCCCCCTCAATATACTTGCAAATATGTAAGGGTCTTAAACTGACAGCTCCCAGCTTTGCCATGCTCCCTGCCTTCTAAGCAAGCTTCCCTTGGCCTGTATTTAGTGACATCATCTCCATGAAAATCTTTGATCTAACTGGGATGCAAGTGAGCATCTGTGTTGGACTTTCTAAGCTCAGACTTCTACCCCTGGATGTTCTTGTAAGAAATTTCTACTTCTCAGGTGTTCCCACTTTATTAAAATTGAGATAAAATCTGAGACTCCAGCACACATGGCTTTGCCCTTTTTCTTCTCTGCTCATCTTTTTCTGTAGAGGTTCAGTTGTGATACTGGAGCCACTCACATTGTAGGCATGCATTCTGACTCTAAGTTGTACAAAATCTATATTTTGTTTAGAGTTGCTTAGTATGTGTGAGCTTTCTTGAAACCTTTTGCTGGGCACTTCTGGAGAAGACAGGTTGATATGTGTACTTTATCATTTTTAAGCATAACACATATCATCTGTGTGTTCAAATGAAACAGACTATACAACATGGAGAACTGCCATGTGCGATAGTGGGTTATGTTAGTCCCTCATGTCCAGGATAAACTCTGAGACTGGCTTGCTCCTCACCTTTCAATGCACACAAAATGAGCATGTTTGAAGACCTGTCCAATGGCGTGTGTACTCCCTTGCTGTGGAATAGACCTACATGCCTTCAAGTTCTCAGCTCATCCCTTCACCAAGATCTAAAGTGCTACTTCACTCTTACCACATTCTCTCATGCATATACCTTTGCACATTTATGCAATTCATAATTCTTGTTTCTCTCTTGGATATTGGGCAGGCTTTTGCCCTGCCAACCAAGAAATTAACTATTTTGTCAATAATAACAATAAAAAGCAAAAATTACTTTATAGTTTCCTAAGAAAGCATTTGCTGATTTTTGTTGGTTGCCGAAGGCAGTGCCGTGGTCTCCTCCCTTGTCCTGTTGTGGCTCAGGCTCTCATGTTCCCATGTCCTCTGTTATCTCTGATGAGGTTACAGCCCAGTTAACGAACTGTAGGAAGGGTAAGCTGAAGGGAAAATAACATGTGAATACTGGGGTACAGAGCCTTCCCTCAGGCCACTTTATCTCTTGTAGATGTTTCTGGAAGTTCTGTATATTTATAGGCTTTGTAAGAGCAGAAGAAAGTAGCTTCAACTGCAGAGACGTTTTTGTAGATAGAGTTCATCCATGCTGTTTGGTGAAAATGCTCTATTTGGTGGGAAATCGTGTACCTAGGAAGCCAAACAAGTTCTCTGCCAGCTATCTTATTTTACAATGATTGTTTCTTATCTTTTATTTCTGTATAGTTGTCTCAACATGCAACCTGTCTGGTGCCCTAAGTAATGCAAAATTTTCTATGTGTGTCACATTTCTTTTTACATTGTGCTTATTAAACTTGGTGTTTGCATTCCCAAGGAAGTGTCCACTGCTTCTGCCCACTACAGGTCGTGGGATTCAGCCTGGATTTGTCATTGCATGCAGGAATTACACCTGTGTTTAGCACAAACTAATTTTCTTTCTTTTCTTTCTCTTCCTCCCAGGATTATACCTTAACTATGTATTTTCAACAATATTGGAGAGATAAAAGGCTCGCCTATTCTGGGATCCCTCTCAACCTCACGCTTGACAATCGAGTGGCTGACCAGCTCTGGGTGCCCGACACATATTTCTTAAATGACAAAAAGTCATTTGTGCACGGAGTGACAGTGAAAAACCGCATGATCCGCCTTCACCCTGATGGGACAGTGCTGTACGGGCTCAGGTCTGTCTGCTCTGCAGGGCTGCTGTATGGGCTCAGGTCTGTCTGCTCTGCAGGGCTGCTGTACGGGCTCAGGTCTGTCTGCTCTGCAGGGCTGCTGTACGGGCTCAGGTCTGTCTGCTCTGCAGGGCCAGTTTGGAAGTTATATGTTGCACTGGCATTGAGTTTCTCATTTGAGATGATTATAGTAAGTGAGACCATGTCCTTAAATTAATTGGTAAATATTCATGAAACATTCTGAGATTGGCAGAAAAGAAAACCTCATCACTATAAGACCATTATAGTCACCAACAGTTGCAAAGTAGCCTTCTTGTATAGTTTGTATATAATTGAGTTGCCATATCTAAGAACATGGATTCTCATATCATAAGCACAACAACTTGTAATTAATATTTCTCTGACACTTTAAAGGCTTTAGTTTTTTTTTTTTGTTTGTTTGTTTGGTTGGTTTTTTTTTTTCTTTGCAAAGCTAGCTACACTACTTAGAAGATGTCTACTGTCCAGATTTAAGATATAGTCTCAGCGGTACTCTATGGAGGCAGTGCCACTGATACTTATGGAGAGATGGGGTGAAAGCATTAAACATGAGATAGAGATCTCCTTAGGGTATGAGATGTACTCACTTACCTAAAAACCAGACAGCCTCCAGAGGTGTAGAAAAGCCCAAGACTTTCCTGCTTGATAGGAAATGACCTGGTCTTCGTATGATATTCTATTATGCTGTTTTATAATTGTGTGGTATTAATTTGCTGAAAGATATTCTTAAGTCTTCAGTCTCTGCATGGATGTTACACTGATTTTGGTACTGTGCTGCTGCTGTTTGGTATGGAAGTGTGTATGTGCCTGTCCAACTTCCTTGGTTCCAGGAAATAAGGTGGCCTTGAAGCCTTCTAGGAGTGGCCCACAGTTTTAAATAGAACATATGTGGGTCTCTTGGAGGAAGACTTAACTCAGGTTGTTTTGAATTCAGACCTTTTTTAGAAGATTCCAGTAGATAAAGTAAAACTGAAACCAAATCTCCATCCTGTGACTTGTAAAGTCTCTTGGTTGAGTAGAGGAAATTATTTTACTTTATCCTCAGTAGAAAATGTTGAATATCTTTTTTAACCAACCACATTATTGTAGTATAAGTGGGAATTTCTGCCAAATCAGATCTTTCTAAATATAAGGAAATAGTGGCATATGCCAAATAAAGCTGGGGATGCTTCACCAAAGTCTAGCCTGAGGTTTCTGGGGCAAGGTTTTTACCTTTTGTGTTTTTGTCCTACACTGAGATGCTTGGCTACAGGGTAAGAGGTTCTGATAGTTCCCTGGTCTCACTGGACGAATACCTACCACAATATAGTCTGGATATGAAATGAAAGCCCATATACTTTCCTGTCCACTTCTCTCATCAAAGTAGAGGCAGGCAGCATGTATGGATGTGATAGCTTCGTCCATATATGTGTATATGAACATAAGCTCCCAAGTTCCTGGCTGTGTGTGCATAGGGATCTAAGTCTATAATGAAGGGAAGCTGGGAGCAAGTATTACTAAAATTAATCTCTGACATTTTGACTTTTTAAAACAAAGCATGCTCTTTGGGTTATCTTACCTATAATTTATTTTTTTATTTTATAAATGTTTTCTTTGTAGTCTCTTCTTTGTTCCATTTTACATGTATTTATTTTGGGTGTGTATTCACACAAAGATGGTAAAGGCTACCGAAAGGAATGGTTTCTCTTCTTCCGCCATGTGTGTTACCAGAATTGATCTCAGATTTCAGACTTGCTGGCTAGGGATCTTTCCTCACGAGCTGTTTTGATGGACCTGCATTCTTTCTTTTCCTGACAGAAGAGGACTATACATTTTGCCTTTATTAAAACCAAAAGACCTTAAATATGGAAAACTTAGTTATGTAGCATACATGCAAATGCTGTAATAAGTTTACAAATTTCATTCCAAGGTATTAAATTCCATGCCAAAAAAGAGGTAAGAGTGAAAAATAGAAAGAAAACCAACAAACAAATCAGAAAATATTTAAATTGTATCATTACACACACTTGACCTATAGTTTAAATACTACTACAATAATATGTTAGGGATCCTTCCAAAATAGCCTTTACACAGCAATCTACAAATAAGCATTTTGGTTAACTTTCCATTAGTTACCTATATTCAGGATGCAGCTTTCTGTGTTACAATTATGTTTCTGGTCCCAGGTAGCCAGGGGACCTGCTACCCCAGACCCCTTACCCGCCCGCAGCTTATCAGGCCCCAAAAATGACTCAGACATTTATATTAGCTTCATGCTGTTTGGCATATGGTTCAGGCAAATTGCTAGCTTGCTCTTACATTTTAAAACAACCCATTCTCATTAATCTGTCTGCCACGTGGCCAGTGGTGGCTCACCTGTGTTCCTTACATTCTTCTTCTTGGGCGGCTAGCTTGGTCTGTCTCTGACTCCACCCTTCCTTCCCTACCTATTCTGATTCCCCACTACTTTTTCTATGGTGGCTGTCAAGGGCCAAAACATCTCCTTTATTTAAAGATTGCTATTCACAGCATACAGAAAGACATTCCCACATCATTCCTGTAGAGCCTTCTTACCCCCCAGGTGCAGCTGCTTAATGTTTCTCATTCTCTATTGAGATCCTCCTATTTCTGTAAAAATTCTTCAGATTTCTGTGGACCTACACAAATCATGGTAAGTGCAGACAGACCAGCAAGTTCTAAGTATACAGTGTCTGCACTGCTGTCTTCTTAGAAGTTGGCTAGCCTATACATTTCTATCCTGACATAATATTCAAAACTGTATATCTTCATAAAGCTTAACTTGAGCTTTTTAACAAAAATCGTATTAATATTGTTTAAAGTTCATATGTATTCATCCTGTGCTAGACTATGAAATACATTCCAGACTTTCATACAGAAACACATAAAATGTTTCTCTCTAGAAATAAGACACAGATGCTCTTGTGAGTGTCACTCTCTACCCTATCCCCAGCCCTTCTTTCTTTTATTGTTACACTTGCTAAGTCATGGTAGGAACATAGCAAGCCAGAGCTAAGCCAATATTCCAAGCTTGGATTATATATCCTGCATCTTTTGCTAAATATGATCAACTGTTCCTTGGTTTATATTATTGTAACATCTTTATTAACTCATCAGAAGTTGAACATGTTGTAATCATAATGCATGGAAAGTTTCTAGCCTACAACCTGGCAGTCCTCCACAGGGCAGCTCTCTATATGTGTTGGCTGTTCCTGTCTGGAGCTTGAGGTTGACTAGGAGCTGGGGATTCTGTTGATGCTCAGCAGTATAACAGGGCCTCCTGGAAAAAGAGCGAAATTCAAAATCCAAAGTTTTTTTTTTTTTCTCCTGAATACATTTTGCTTTTACATGGAAACACCAGAAAGATGAAGTTGATCTCTGCATCAGTGATGTTTGTGCTGTGTGTGGGAATGGAGACACACCCCAGCCAAACTCCCCATAGTTCTGACTTGCTGCCTCTGTCCTCATGAGATGCTGCTGTGGAAGTCTTACCCAAAAGAGGGCATGTTCCTCCTGGTTACAGGTGTAATCTGGAATGGTTGCACCTGAGACCTGCAGTTAAATATTCCCACTGTTGAACACTGAGCTCTTTCTTCACCCTAGTTATTGCCCATATTGGTGGTCAGACACTACTGTGAGTCTCTGGGTTTCTTTTCCTTCACATATAGCCATGATGCATCAAGATGGGGGCGTGGCTTCTGCATTTTTTTGGAAAAGATGAAGATCTTTGGCTATAGACCAGAGGTGGTATACATTAGGACCTCAGCCCAGTCTTATTCTAGGAAAGCATTGATTTTTCATTCTGCTTTTTTGAGAACAGTAATGCTCTACTGGTAATAAAAGGTCAGTTGCACTGCAAACAGTTTCTTCCAACTCTTCCAGTGCCTTAAGCACAAGCATTTCATGAGTTCTTTTGTGGTCACTGACTTGGGCACAAAAGACTACAATGACAGACTAAGCCTCTGCACTAGCCAGCATGCTGTGATTCTAGAGGATAAGGCACAGTGTTGTCTGAACACTAGTGCACCTTTTAAAGTTTCCTTTCTGTATGCTGTACATATCAATCTTTAAATAAAAGACTATTTTGGCCATGGCAGGCACTGTATAAAAGTAGGTAAAAAATCAAAATAGTTTTTAAAAAGAAAAAAAAAGAGAAGAAGAAAAAGACAAAGTTGAATCAGATTGGGTCAGCCACCAAAGGAAAAAAAAAAAGTTAAATTAAGATATAAAACTAGCTAACAATGTTCCTAAGCCATAGGCCAGACAACATAAACTTAATATAAATATATAAATCATTTTGGGGGACCCAAATAGCGGCGGGTGGCTAAACAGCTAAACAGTTTAAGACAACAAGTCTGTAAGTCTAGACTTCTGCTGCCCAGAGCCAGAAAACCTTATTGTACCAACCAAGGGCATCTGAATCCAGGGGCCTTCATCCTCTCCTGCCTACACAGCTTCTATACTTTGCCCTGAAATCTGTCAGAAGGCGGAGTTATCTTCTTTCTCTGTCTTCTTTACCTTCTTTTTAATCTCTGGATCCTCTTTTGCCATTAAACATCTTACTTTGCCCCATTAAACATTGTGTTTAGCAGTGCTATGGGTGGATAAGGAAGTTACAGATGTAATGTAACTTGCGTTGCAAAGCACCTGAATAATGATCATCAAAACAATGCAACATATTTGGGTGGGAAATGTGAAAATAATTTTAGATAATACACTGAAATGTTCCTATTTACTGTTAAAAATGCTATTGAAAAATTATTAATGTAGCCATCCCTATGGCTAAAATTTGAATGCATTATTAAACCAAACATAGAGTGGATTTCAAAAGATCCAAATTGAGTCTTATAATTGATTTACCATCTTATTCTGAAGCTGTATTTTTTTATGATTCAACTATGTATTTACTCCATGGAAGGTCTGGGCTTCTACATTGCTCTCGGCACTATTAACTTCAAAGCTCTGGATAAAATGAGCCATTAAGCTCTGTTTATGGCAAAATTTGGCTCCCTAGTTCAAGGTTTCAAAGAATTTTAGATCCCCTCCAAAACCCAAATGGTCAGGTTCTTCACACCAGAGAGTCTCTAGTACCAACTTCTTTATTAGTTATTTTATAATTATTGTGATAAACATGAGTTTATTTTGTTTTATGGTTCCAGAGGGAGAATCCATAATGGCAGGGGAGACATGGAAGCAGGCAGCCAAGAGCAGGAAGCTGAGACATTCCATCATTAGTCATAAATACAAAGCATAGAGAAGAAACTGAAGTTGGGGTAAGGCTATAAACATTCAAAGCTTGCCTCCAATGACATAGTTCTTCCCATAAAGCTTCATCTCTATAAGTTTGCATAACCTCCCCAAACAATGCCACCATCTGGGCACCAAATATTCAAATACATGTGTCTATGGAAGACATTTCTCATATGACCACCACAGTAGAGAAAATCATCCATCCACACAAACATCTTATTTCCAGTAATTTAGTTAACACTTTTACACATTTTGGTTTTATACTTATGTTGTTTGTTGTAGTCAGTTTTTCTTCATTTAAAAATAGATTTTTTTCTCATTTCTTTTCCCTGATCTACTGCACTGATTTTGATTTCCAGAAGAGTGATGAGCTAACAAAGTACAGTGCCAGCCCATTCTCTTATAACATAGGTGCTGTCTGTGCTCACCACCAAGGATGATGGTACTTTACATCGAGGGTAACTCATATGCATTCTTTTAATCCACAGGTAGATAGAGGGGTGTGTGTGTGTGTGTGTGTGTGTGTGTGTGTGTGTGTGTGTGTGTGTGTGTGTGTAGGGGAGAGAGAGAAACTGTGTTATACATTGAAATATGGCAAGTGAAACATTCACTAGCTTACATTTATATTTAACAACCACTAAAATGATGGCCATTGAAAGATATTTTTTTTAAATGGCAGAAGTAGATAGTATTCCTTCATGTTATGTTTAGATGACTATTTTCTGTGACTGTTTTATATTTATTTTCTACCACCTTTATTCACTTTTAAATGTTTATTTTTATTATATATTAACAATTTATAATTACATCTACTTAAGGGGTCAAAAATGGTGTTATGATTTATGCATGCAGGGTGGAATAATTGAATCAAACTAGGTATCACATTCCTCCTTAAATATTTCATCTCTTTTGTGGTGAGTAAACCTAAAATCTCCTTTTAGGAATTTATGGTTAACAATTTTGAAATACCATGTTCTCCGTGCTGTGCAGTATGGAGGTCTTAAACATAATCTTCCTTTCTGGGCTTTTGTATTATTTTATTGTTAGCTTCTTCTTCCAGTGTTTGTTCACCCCCTTCTCCTATAGGCTTCTGAGTTTGACAGGGCTAGATTCTACATAGACATCACAATAGTCTGTTTTTCTGTGCCTGGCTTATTTGATACAGCATAATATTTTTCATTCATATCCATGTTGTCACAAAGGTCAGAACTTTCAATGTTGTTAACTAGACAGTGTTGCATTGTTTATACTATACTTTCTTATCAGCCATTGTGTTGGTGGGTAGTTTGGTTAATCCCATAGTTTCACAATTTTAAAACCCTGTAACACTCAATATGGGAGTGTAGACAAACTTGATAAACTGATGTAAAATCTTTTTGGATAAGTATGGAATTATTAGCTCACTTTTCATTTTGGTTTTTAGTAATTTAAAAGCCTTGTATACCACTTTCTATAATGATTGTGTCAATTTACATTCCCACCAACAGAGTACAGGGTACTCTTTTCTTCTTGTCCTGGCCAATATGTCTTCCTGATTTTCATGATAGACATCCTTATTTGTGTATAATGGTGTTTTATTGTGCTATGAACATTTTATTATCAGTGATTATGAGAATTCTGCATATGTCTGTTGGCCATGTATTTGCCTTGTTTCAAGACATTTCTCTTTCTTCCACTAAATTTTCTGTCTTTCAATAATCTGACTTCTGTCATGATGTGTAAAAATTTCCAGAAAATATAAACCAATTTATTGAAATTCTTTAAAGAATTATATATTAGAGAGTCAGTAATGTTGAGTCCGCACATTTTTATGTGCTATGTGTCACATGCAGTCTTTTGAATATGCCAGAATACATATTTGTGTTTTCTGATTTATTTTGTGTTTTGATATTACCAATCAAGATTTCTTTTTCTGCATATTCTGTAATACAGTATATGATATAGGGTTACTTATTCATCAGAAGGTCAGTATTACTTTAAATATTTACATGCAAATATATTCTCCATGTGGAAATATTTGGGGCAATTTTTCCTCTCCTTTTTAAGAGTTGTTTGAGAATTTTGTAGAATATATTTTGATCATATTTAACATTACAGCAACTTCTCCTGAGTTTATCACCCTTCCCTATACTCACTCAATTTTGTGTCTTTTAAGAAATAATCAAGTCCAGTTTGTGCTGCCAATATGTTCTTAGTTATGTGACCTTCCATTGGAGTGTGGCCAACCCATCAGAGTCCATTTTTTTAAAGAAAAACAATGGTTCCCATCTCAGTAGCTAAAAATTGCTAACAACTCTGGTAGGCGTGAGACTTCATTGTCTCTCAGTGATGAAGTGAGGTCTGATGCCCAGAAAACGCTGTTTGACTGCAGTTATCCACATTTTCCTACTTGTACTGTCTTTCCACTTCCTATTTCAGAGATTCCCAAGCCTTTGAAGAGGGTTATGATAAAGATGTCCATTCAGGGTTTAGAATTCCGCAGGCTTTTATTTTCTGGACCTTGGTCAGTTGTGGATCTCTGTGTTGAAATCCTTCTACTACAGGAGAAAAAAAAAAAAAAAGAAGTTTCTATAATGAGTGCTAAGAGGTGCCTTATTCTATAGGTATAATAAAAAGTCATTAGGAGTCACATTAATACTATGCTGATTGAGCAGAACTCTGGGGCCTATGACCTGTTTAGTCCCAGGTTCTTAGTCTGCTAATGGTACTTACCAGGCATGAGTTTCTTCTTGAGGAACTATCCTTAAATTCAATCACAATATAGTTCTCTTTTCCCATGATGTTCTTGCCATTACTATACCAGTGGACATACTTTGCCAGGGATGTCGTTATCTTAGCTTGCAATGTTTATGATTGGGAAAGATTCTGGATTATGTCTATGCTCTGTTGGTATGCACAGCAGCTTTCAGCACTAGGAAAGCTTTCCTGTGGAGATGAATCTTCAAGTGAGTTGCAGCTTGAGTTCCCCATGCGTTATGACTCCAAGTACGAGGTGTATTAAAAAACAAGAATATGTTCAGGAGAGTAAGCAATAGCATTGGCTAGCCTGTGATGTTGGGGTCTCTGGGACCACCACCAGCCTCAAAAGAGGGAGCCCATTCCTTCCACTGGGGTCTTGATTTATTAGTCTGTGGTTTCTCACAAATACAACTGTTTAATCTTATGACGTGTGTGTGTGTGTGTGTGTGTGTGTGTGTGTGTGTGTGTGTGTGTGTGCATTAGGAGCTTCTATATTTATTAAAAGGTCCTAACTGTTGTTTATCTCTCACCATGTTCTCTCTTTTACTCTGACTCTTACCCCAAGCCAAATGGATGCCTTCCTGTTCTGTCAGTCTCTTTTCTTCATTATATCAGTGTGTTCTATTTTCTTTGAAAGTACTTCCCATGGCCTCTTACCATTTTCCTGATCATAGCATTTATGATTATTCTGAGAGAAATGCACATATCTGACAAATCAAAGCTGGTATACACAGATAAGAGAAAACATGGGATGTTAGTCTTTCTGGCCCTAACGTACCTCATGCACACAGACGATTTCCAGCTCTCTCCATTTACTTGAGACTTTAATAATTTTTCTTAGGAACCACATAGAATTTGAGAGTGCCAATACACCTGTTTTCATTATCTCTTTATCACCTGTGGAATTCAAGGACTTTTTTATTTGTTGGATATTATGAGAATAGCAACAAACATGGATGAACAGGTTATATAGTAGGTTATAGAGTCCTTTGGGTATATATGTGCTCAAGAGGTGTTTTTTCCTTCATTTTATAAATTTTTATATAAAAAGATGTCTTTTTTTATCCATGTATCTCTCTGTTCCCCCTCCCATCCCTCCTTCCAATCCCTCCCAGTCAGCCTTCAGCCTCCCCCTTCTCCATCCCCCCATTCCCTCCCCACAAAGGGCAAGAAGTCCCAAGGTAGGTCAGCTCAGTGTGTCACATCCACTCCAGGGAAGTCCAATTTACTCATCCCAAAGTCAAGACTGGATTAGGTGTTCCTCTGCAAGGAATGGGCTCCAAGGTACCAGCCCATGCATAGGAACACAGTGTAATTCCACCCCTCGAGGTTCCACATACTAGCCATGCCAATAGTCAGTTGCTTACCTTTGGAGGGCCTAGCTCCTTTTTCCGATGGATCTCCTGTGGCTATTCTTGATTCAGTGAGACCCCCAGAGCTCCAGATAGCCATCACTGTGGGAATTTTCCTCATATTCCATGGGCCCTTGATCATACAGACTCTCTTCCTTTACTCTCAGATGGACCAGGAGCCCAGCCCGGTGTTCAGCCTTGGATCTCTACCTCCACCTCTATTTTTTGTTAGATGTAGGTTCTGTGATGACACTTAGGTGGTTATTCATTTGATTATAATAGAAGTCCTATTTAGGCACCCTTTCCACTCTTGGTTGGAGACCTAGCCAGGGACATCCTGTGAGTTCTTTGAGGTTTCCTAGAACCCACTCTTTCCAGCTCTACATAGGCTTCCTCTATTGAGATATCCATTTTTTCCTACCTATTTGTTGCTCTTCTCTCTCATTTATCTCCTTCTTTCATGATTTGCTCCCAACTCTTCTTGGTTGCAGCCTATTATGATCCCAGTTTGCTTAGGTGGTCTTCTTTATTTTCTCTTCTTAGGAGAATCTCCCCTCCCCCAAAAAATCTTCTCAAGAGTTTTAGAGCTGGATTATATGGTGATCTTTTTCTCTCTGTGATCACACCAAGTTTCATTTTAGCTGTTAGTGAGTAAATGTTCTCCTTTCCCCATATGGCAGCATTTTTTTTTGTCATTTGTAGTTTTGATACTAGACATTCTGATAAGAATAGGATGAAACCACAAAGGAGATTTAATTTAGATGCTTCTGATGAGTAAGAGTGTTGAGCATTTTCCCCGACAGTTCCTCAGCCATTGTATTTTATCCTTTGAGAACTCTGTGTCTTAGTTCCATGCCCTATTTTAGTTAGGCTGTCTGCTTTATATGTAGGTTCTTGAGTTTTTTGTATAGTATAGATACTAACTTTCTAGGGGATGGTAATTTACTTCTCCATTCTGTATGCTGCGGATTTGCTTGAATGCTGATGTCCTGTGCTGTGCAGACACTTTTTAGCTGGGTGAGGTCCATTTTCTAATTATTGGTTTTGATGTCTGCACCATCAGGATTCTGTTCAGAAAGTTTCTTTCTGTGCCAAGGAATCTAGTTCCTACTTTGTCCTCTGTCAGACTCAGGTTATCTGATTTTTTTGTGGAGATATTTGATCTATTTGGAGTTGAGTTTTGTGAAGGTTGAGACGTAAAGAAATGTCTACTTTTATTCTTCTATATGTTGGTTATTCAGCTTGACAAGTACCAGTTTTAAGGATGCTGATTTTTTTCCTTCCATGTGTATTTGTGATATCTTTATCAAAAAACATGCAGCTTTATGGATGTGGGCTTATATGGTAGTTCTCAGTTCTATTCCACTGTTCAGTGAATCTGTTTTATGTCAGTACCATGATGTTTTTATTACTATAACTCTGTAGTATACTTGAAATATGGGATTGTTTTTGTTTTTGTTTTAGTGTGTGTGTGCCAAAATTAGATTTAATTTCATCCTTAAATGCTTATCAGGTTTTTGTGTGAAAGCCTCTGCCTCAAGAAATCTGTTCCAACATGTTAGAAGGATGAAATCATTTTCCTTCAAGTCTTAGGAACAGGCACACTCTTCATTTCATGCTGGGCATGTCTGTCTTACCTGATCTTTCAAATGTTTGCTGTAGAGTTGCTCAGAATATCCACTTTTTTAAAAAAAAAATGCATACTATCTTGATTTTCATTTTCCTTCAAGTCTTAGGAACAGGCACACTCTTCATTTCATGCTGGGCATGTCTGTCTTACCTGATCTTTCAAATGTTTGCTGTAGAGTTGCTCAGAATATCCACTTTAAAAAAAATGCATACTATCTTGATTTTCCCAATGATTTTTATGGTCTCTTCATGTTTTCTTGTTTGTTTTGAAAATACATGATTTTTCGAAAAATATTTTACTTTGAATTTTATTTTTTTCACTTTATTATTTTTTAATACTAAATACAGAGATATTCTTGACATCACTAAGAGAAAAGGACCCTTCCAGAAACAGAATCTAAGAAGATTACATGCCCATTTGTCATCAGAAACATTGGATGTCAAAAAAGAGTTGAACAATAATTATATATGTTAGAAACGAAAAGCTTCAACAATGTTACATGTGAAAACAGCTCTTAGGAATGAGAAGGAAATAATATTCTCAAAGATAAACAAATGCTAAGATGCCTGTTTCAGTTTAGTAGACCTGCTTTAAATTAGTGTTCAAATGTTCAAGTTTAAAGGAAAAGATACTGGACATTAATGCTAAGGCATATGAGGCTGTAATGATGTCCAGTGATAATGGATGAAAACCAGTGTTACTGAATGTTTTGTAACTCCAATTTTGAATTTTTATTCTCTACAGAACTTAAATGATAATTCCACCACACTTTGCAGGCTTTAGTGGGAAAATCACAAGCTTTGCTGTGTTATAGCAAGGTCTATGCTAGCACTGGCTACATAGCAAAGCACTGTCTCACTGTTCCCTCCCAAAAAATTACATGCAAATCATTATAATCAATTATTAGCATACATTGTTCAGAGACACAGTTTACAATGCTGGAGGTATAAGAGGTGCTAACTGAAGATTATGTATTAGAACAAATTATCTTATAAATTTAGCATCTTAAATTTAATATGCCAGGTAACTAGAAAGAATATATCTGTGAAATAGCTGCAAGCATAGACCTAAACAGACATTTAAATACAGATAGGAGTCAAGATCTAAGTAGTTGAAAGCAAAAGGATGAAAATGTGTATTTCATACAAATGGCAGCCAAAGAGGACTTGAAGCAATGGTGTTGATCTAAGAAAAACTCTGAGTCAAAATCTGTAGCAAAAGACAAAACACTAGACATTGATTAAAGAGCCACATAGAAGATATAACAACCATGGACATATTAACCTTCAGAGTGACGAAACATAGGAAGCCAAGTGCCACAAAACGGAAAGTAGATCCAGCAACCACACCAATTCTACGTGCTGAGTACTGAGAGTAATTCATTCAGTTAGACCATGCACTTGAAAGGTCAATCTTCTCACAACAGTGGCCAGGATCTGAAATAAGGGAGGTGGCAGCCAAAATCTGGAAATACAACACAATAGAGTGAAGTATATTAAAAACAAAACTACACAGAAATGGCTAATGGCTGAAACCTCTCCTGAGGGGTGCACTTCTCATGGCCCCAGAATTACACTGAATGTTTTGTTCTGTGTTTTTTGTTTTGTTTTGTTTTTATTTGTCATGTACTGGGCTGCTGCAGATTTTCTTTTCTTTTCTTTTTTTTTTTTCCTGTGGACTAAAAGATTTGAGGTTTCTTACTGCAAGATTTATGAAAGCTTTTGTGTTAGGGTAGAAGGTAGGAAAGCAAAAGTTCCTCTGCTCTCACTACATGTGTGCCTGTTGTGAGATTTTCACAAATGATGACACACTTGTAACAAATCAGACACAGAGCTAAGTGTGAGCTTAAATGCTCATTGTGTGCAGTGGGACTGTTCACGAATAAAAGCACATTTTTCACTCATGGTGAATGTGTTTTCCAGTGTTTTACAAGATAAATAAAATTATCAATCCCCCTTTTTATGTTGGGGTGGAACCAAGATTACGCACTTTTATCTAGGTTAACAAAGAAAGAGACAAAAGACTCAAATACCTAAAATCAGAGTTTTATTAAACATTTGGCTTCCCTAACAATTATTTACAAACAAAGAGACATAATAAGTTTATGTGCTCTAAAATTAAAAAGAATGGATAAAATGAACACTTCTTTTGGAAACAGAAAATGTATCAAAACAGAATCATGCAGAAAATACAAAATACTAATTTCTCAAAGAGAACATTACTCACTGGATAGCTCCACTGATGCATTCTATCAAACACTGAGAGACCAGTTAATTAAATTATTTTCAAACTACCTAAGAGGAGAAGGGTTCTTCCTCATTTCACACTTGTTCTGTGAGGCCAGCAGTGCAGCTATATCAAAGCCACCCCAAAGGGCTACAGGAGGAGTCAGCAGATAGCCTCCCTTATGAATACTTATTCAAAAACCAACAAAATATTAATCAACCAAAGTCAGAAACAGAGACCTTAATCAAGTAGCATAATATTGCAAAAGATTTCATATGAAAAATAAGTGTAAGGTACCACAGAAACGAAATGAGAACAGCACACAAGATCAGTTCAGCTAAGGCAGACAGAACATGACAAAATTAACACATTTCCATGATAAACCTTGCAGTGCACAGGAGTAAATTTTATTAGGTGACTTAATTGTGTATTAAATGCATAAGATCATAACACTGAAAGACTGAAAATTTTTCCCTAAAATTAAGAATAAGATACTCAATTGTCACTATTTTTAAAGTGGGAAAGAATGGCATAAGCATACTTGTTCACAGACAGTATGACCATGTGCAAAAGCCAAAGTATTGTATAAATACTCCAGTCTATTGCAGCTAAAAATGAATTCAGCAAAATTGCAGAAGACAAACTGAACATGTATAACTCAGTAGTATTTCTGTATAGTCATGAATAGTCTTAAAAGGGAGGTTAAAATAAAAAGCAGTTCCATTCAGACAATCACCTAACAAGATTTAAAACTTAGGTTTCTTGAAATGAGTTTTAAAAATTGTGTTTAGCTTAGTTTAAATCATGTGTTTATGTGTGTGTTGGAGAGGATGAGGGTGTTAGCACATGAATTCAGCTACCTGTAAAGCTCAGAGTGTTGGATCCCATGGAGCTGAAGTTATAGGAGGTTGTGGGTTCTCTTATGTGTATGCTGGGACTCTGGTCCTCTGCAAAGCAGTGTGCCCTCTTAACTAATGAGACACCTCACCAGCTTCAAAACTATATCACAGGGTGCTCTCAACTTTTGTCTGGTCCTTCTGGCTCTGCCTCTCCTTCATAGCCTACAGGTGTGATGTGCCACAACCTTCAAGTTTGATTCTAGCATTTTCTTTCTAAGTGGCCCAGAACGACCTCAAACTTTCAATCTCTGTGCCTCAGGTTCCTAATTGCTGAGTTATAGACATATTGTCACTATACAGTGACATTTTAGTCATAGAATGAAAGACTTAGATACTAAAAACTATGGAATTTTATTAAAATAATTTGAAGATGTAACTGAAAAGGGCATGTTGTGGCTTGAATAGAAATATGTGTTAAGATGAAAGTACTGCTCCAGCCTTCTCTACATTCAGCATAAAACCTATCAAAGTACAATAGAATTATATTTATAGGACTGGAAACCCTGTTTGGGTTCCATATGAAATCTCAAATGATTACAAAAGTGTGAAATAACTTTTAAAAAGAAGAAGGATGGAGACCTCACAATTAATTATTTTAAAATTTGCTATAAAACTGTTAGTCAAATAAATCACTTGTCGTAAGGGCAGACACACTGTCCAGTGAAATGTAATGGATAACCCAGGAATAAGTCTTGACATATGTGATACTATTTAAATTAATATTTTTATGTTATGGGGTGGGGGGAAGTTTTCCTTCACTTTTCTCTATGCCCTATTTGTGTGCAGTGTCTAAGGAGGCCAAAAGAGGTTTTGGGTACTCTGAATGGAGTTACAGACAGCTATGAGCCACCACCATATGGGTGCCTGAAATTGAATACTAGGTCTACTGCAAGAACAGGTGCTTTTAACTACTGAGCCATTTCTCCACCTCTGTGAAATGTATTTTGATGAGGTTCCCAACAGTAGAAAGTCATCTTCATGAACAATTCTGGAAAATGCTGGAAAACATGTGGAGGAGTTCTGGAATTACAGAAGTCAACTCAGTGAATCCAGATCTTAAGAGTTGAAATCATCCAACTCTTAGAAGAACATAGGAATGGCTGTGTGACTTTGGATGTGGTGTTGAATGTCAGTTATGAGCCCAAAAGCACAAGAAAGAGGGTAAAATGAAACAGAGAAGCTGGATAACTGCATTATTAAAGGGATGTCTGTGCATCAAAGGACGCAGTAAACACAGATAAGCAGTCCCCAAAGCACCATAGTGAGAGTAACATGGAAGAGTTTGGTGCATTTACAGAGGCTGACCCCTGGGCATCCTGATGAGGTCAAGATAGTAGGGGGGATGCAAACTGTTTTTAGGATTTTTTTAAAAAACTTTTCTACCCCTTTTCTAGTATTTTTTTAGTATTTTAAGAATTCTTTGGTCTTGGATCATAGGCAGCTACTTCTGTGGCATGAAGTTGAGAACACTATGCTCTTCATTTTGTCTTTCATCACAGTACTGGTTTGGTCCTTTGTGTAGCTCTGCACACAGATAATTTACAAACAAACAGGAGAGAAGTTAGCCTGTCTCATCTACCATAAGTGACTGAGTGCATAAAGACATTGTCTCTGTTGCTTCAATGCAGAAAGAGATACCTGCTCTAGGAAAAGGGTCCACTAAGGAGCAGTTACCAATTGCTACATCACTGCAGTGTAAAATGCAACCAGAGAACCTTAATTCTGGGGGATTAGCAGGTATTTCTGCTGGCCTTGGCTAGCTCCCCATATGCTAAGGTGAATGGTCACCAGCTAATCCACTGAGGTGGTCTCTGAGAAAATATTCCACCTCAGTCCTGTCTCCATGTCATTCCCCTGGACCAGTAGACTCACCTGCATTGCTTTCTTGTGTTAGAGGAAGAGACAAAAGACTAATCCATCTTGTGACTACCAAGCTGTGCCACCTATTACCTACCATACAAAACAAGTTGTAGGGTAGATCTACAGTTAAGAGATAGACAAATAATGCCTTTGTAGTAAGACTTATGTAGGAGGTGGGGGTAGAGCTACAATAGACTCAGTTTTGCCCTGGCGATTTCCCAACACCATCCTCAAAGAGTCTTTATAGCAAAAGGCTTTAGATATCTCTGAAAATGTATTCTCTTATATATTTTTTAAAACACAACAAAATGTTGGCTAGCTGAATTACTGGCTTATGCCCTGTGACCTCTGCATTTCTCTGTAAGTACTTGCCTAAGAAGAATGTGTATGTGCTCAGCCGAAGCCCCTTAGCTCCTAGACCTAGTAAAATGACAATTGCCTCTGTTGCCTAAAGCATCTGGATTCCAGGCAGCCTGGAATGCTGATGACATGGGCAGCTGAAAGGGTTTCGGAGTAGTGGTTACCTGGAGGTCAACAGCTGGCATATGGTGCAGCCTCAGCCATAGATAGAGATGCTTGTCAGAGTTCTGGAACTCTTGCACTGGTCCATCCCTGGTTCTGTTGCTGTGACAAGGTTGAAATCAGAGCTGAAGGCATGTTTCACTGTGGTCTTCATTAAGGTGAAGCTGTGAAGCTCATGGCAGGCAGAAGACTGGATTCTCCAGGATTTCACTCTGCAACAAGGAGATTCATAACAGCTGCTTGATTTGGAAAGCCGGGCCTTATCTGAGACTCTTAAACAGTGAACCATTCTTGAAAACTGAACCCACAGTATCTAAAATGTTCAGGGCTCTTCCTGAGAGTGTCTGTTTGTGGGCAGGTGTCCCCCACTGACTCACATCCACTACCTTTAAACAAAGAAGGGCCAGGATATCTTTCTCTGCCAACAACTTCAACCTAATTTGGTCCCTTAATCTCCTAAATCAATTATTCTGTGAGTTTTTGTGGGTCCCTTGCTGTGGGAGGTCTAATACCAGAAAATAGCTGTGGGTTGGACAGGCTAAGCTCTGACTTAATAGACTTAAACCAAATCAGACAAAATCCAGCTGGCCAGTAGTTAAATGGATGTGCCTTGTTTGCAAATGGTACTTAAAGTAATAAGAGCATTGACATGAGGTGAGGTGGAGGAGAGACAACAGGACCAGAGATTTTTTGATTCTCAGCAACTAGTCACCCAGTAACATCACAATTAATACTCACATCTGTCTTCTTCAGTATTTGGGGGTAATCTAATGCAAAGAGGCATCAAAGATTCACTAGAGAACACAGTACAGAGTGCCTGTATCTGAGTTTTCTACATTCCTGGAGCATGGGGATATGCTAAGCGACTTGCTCTTTCTAACTCTTATTTACTCATATGAAAATTGGAATGATAATACTAAATAAAAATAACAATAGGCTTTACTAAGCAGTTAGTGAAATGGTGAATGTTTAAGTACATGGCACAGATCTAAACACAGCTATAGCTGGCTTACGTCCCAGTACAAAACAATGCAGAGAACATTAGTAAGGAAGAAAGAAGAAAATAAGTTAATGAAAGAAGGAAAGGGAAAAGCTAAGGAAGGAAGGAAAAGAACAAATAGATTATAAACATATATTACTTTAATATTAGTATCTTTGATATCATTACATATGCATATCACTGTTAATACTCAGAGAAACAGAGAACAGGAGGAGCAGAGTGTCCGATGGATTTGGATGGATTTAGCATCTCACACTGCCTCTGACATAAGCCATCCCCTTTCACCTGCTTTTCTATCAGTGAAGCATGCCCTGAACTCAGGAAGATTCCAGTCGACTCTGCATCTCAGTCAAAAAAGGAAAACCTTAAAAAAGCAATGTGCTGAAGACTCACACTGCAGAGAGCCTTGCTGTCTTAGTGTCTTTTCCCATTGCTGTGATAAAATATATAGACAAATGCAACTTAAGGGGGAGGAGCTTCTTTTAGCTCACCTTTCCAGGTTTAGGTCCATCAGGGAGGGGATGTCATAGCATCCAGCACAACCCTGCATCTGTAGTCAAAACAATGTGCATGCCAATATTTGCTTGGCTCTCTCCATCCCTTCCTTAAGTTCAGGGCCCAACCTATGAAATTACTCAGCCCACTTTCAAGGTGAGTCTCCACACCTTAAATAAGCCAGTTAAGAAAATCCCTCACAGACATGTTTAGAGGCCCTGGCTCAGGTGATTCTAACTGGTAAAGTTGACCATTAACACTGACTGTCACAATCAACTTCTAGCAATGTAGACCCATGTGCATATATGTGCATCTATAAGAAAACAAGTAATAAGTAATACTCTCAATTATAGACTATGTTCTAGTGAATTGGATGCTAAATAATTACATGATTCAGAAAAAAAATGTATTTAGTTTTGTTTTATAGATATAGTTCACTCTTCATGTTCATTCTGTCAGATACTCATATTTCTAAATATTGCTCCACACACCATAGGCATATATTTTGCCTGTCAGTTTAAAAACAGTTAAAGGAAGTAAAGTTAAGCATAGCATTGTTTTCTTGATAAAGCTGATCTGTAGCATATTCAAGCATCCAGTGAGCTCTTTATTCATCTCAATTTCTCGATGAGGGAGGGAGGCTGGCAGGTGAACTCTGGGAAGGGGGTTTATGTAGATGTGACTTGTGTCTATCTAGAAGCAGTGTCCCTCCTCTGTTCCTCCACACACCTCTAATGCCACCCTCACTGTGTGTTTCAGGATCACCACGACAGCAGCATGCATGATGGACCTCAGAAGATACCCATTGGACGAGCAAAACTGCACCCTGGAAATTGAAAGCTGTGTGTATCAGAATATACTCCTTTTGCTTGCCCTTTGCATTTAAGTCTTTTTGTCGTAAATTAATGTCTATACTAAAGCGGTCACAATGCTCTTATGCCTTTAACTATCTTAAAGCTAGGCCTGGGGGCAAACCTCAATGTTAGAATGCTTGCCTACTACACACAAGGCCTTGTGTATAATTCCTAACACAACGAAACAAAACGAAGTATTAAAGGGCTAAGTCTTACCAATTTACTGTCAACACAAGGAGAGAGATAGAGGCACAGAAAGAAGAGAGAGAAACAGAAAGATTGAAAGACATGTGTATGGGGGGATTCAATAGAAGTTTCGGAGATATCAGAGGGAATCTACCCACAGTCTATGTGGGGAGTTAATAAAAGCTCCAGAAGTTCCAGAGCTCTAACCACAGTCAGTCTAGGAGAATCAGAGAGTGGTGATTCAAACCTTTAATCCCAGCACAGGGAGTATCCTGGGAGTGGTGACCTATGCCCTTAATCCCAACTGAGTCGAGGAGGTCACTTTAGATTATAGAAGGAATTCTAAGCTCCCTAGCAGGCAGTGGTGGGGCCACACCTTAATTACCAAAAGGATACTTAATACAGGATAGAAACACAGGAAGGAAGCCATTCCAAGGGAAGCGAGGCTGAGGAAGCTGGAAGACAGCTGGGTAAGATTTGACTGTGGTGTTTATTCCCTCTAGTATCTCCAACTTCTTCAGAGATCTATCCCTCAGTCTCATTTATTAGTGTGACATGTGTGTATCTGTGTGTGTGTGTGTGTGTGTGTAAAAAGGTCAGTATAAAAGAGTTCTTCATTCTAATCTGATTAAAGAATCTGTTTTCTGTGCTGAAATAGGACAAAAAAAAATCCCCATCTCAATACATTCAGCAGGAAGAGAGCAAACACTGAGATGCAATTTTCCTACAATCTGTTTCATCATGCTTGAGTGGCTGGACTGCTGGGACCCTGGGCAGTCAGAGTGAAACTCATTTCTCATCCGAATCACAGCCTTAAAAGCAGGCCATTTCTGCATCTTGGCAATTTTCTTCAATTTGAGACGTGTTCAGATGCCTTGTTGATAATTCAGTGCTGTGTGCGTCTATGGGAGAGTTGCTAGTATCTAACAAGATGTGCCTCCTGCCACCTGAATGATACTACATGTTGAACTTCACCTGTCACACACTGGTTTATTACTAGTCTCAACAAGTACTTGTATTGAGTCTCTCACAGGTGTTCTACTGGGTGCTTAAGTGAAGTGGCCTTTGTGGTATCACTGGAAGTATCTGTGGTTGAGGAAGGTATGAGATGCTTCAGCATGTTGAGGGAGTGCACAGTGGGAGACTGCAGCTGGCCATAGTGTTCCCTTCACTGCTAGACTCCATCAGGGTTCATGCTTCTGCACAGCTATGATTTCAGTGATTAGAAATATAAGATAACATCCAATGATACTGAATTAAAGCATCTGAGAACATTGGCCATACATTTTAGAAGGCTCTGAAGAAAGAAGGTGATCCCTACAGTTCCTAGGATTATCCTAGGAAGCCAAATAGCTTCTTTGTGAATAGAAGTTATAGTCTCTGCTGACATTATGAAAATTTTAGAAGGGAAATGTGAGCTTTTATTTAGGAAGCAGCTTTATCTCCAACTTTCTGTTCACATAGTGTGACTTCTGGGTGTATGGCCTGACTTCAGTAGTTGGTGAGGAAAATGAGATCCCATGGGTAAGGGAGGGCTTGCCCTGCAGAATTCCAGAGAAAAGCACCGATGACAAGAAGGAGATCCCTTTCTGCTGGCCTCTCTGTACTGTGAGAGGAATAGGGAACTGGTGGTTTTGTTTTCCAGCTGAGTACAAATTCACTGATCGGTTCATTCATCCTCCACATACTTTGCAGGCTTCAGCTCCATGCAGCACTAACTTTAGCTTTGATATTGTTTTCTGGTTCTGGGATTAAACCCAGGACCTTACACAAGTGAAGCAAGCACTCTACCTTAGGGCTCCCCTCCAGCCCCAGGCATGCACTGTAGGAAGTCTGGGTACGTGCAAAACAACACACTGGCAAAATGCTCTCCTACCTGGAGCATATAATCCAGACAGATGGAAAACAGACAAGCAGAGCATTAAGTGTTTTGAAAAACAAGGGATTGTGGGTGACTGTGGGGTGGCTCAGGAGGTGGGAGCTCATGGATAACTTCTTCAGAGGGTGTTCAATAAATCACAATATGTCCTGGAGAATGATGAAATGTTTGAATACCCGTGATAGGCTTCTAAAGAGAGCACAGCTGCCCTGGGCACAGGAGCTGCTCTGAGCAATATGAGGCCTATATATGGATGGGCTGGTAATGAGGAAGAAAAGAGCATCCTATTGGGATGGGTCTTATAAGTTGCAGGAGTTCTTGTGAGAAGTTTAGGATTGTTTTGCCTATTGGTATGTAATCAGGTGAGTATTTTATTATAGACGATGCTGTTAAGTCTAAAAGCCTGAAGGAAGGTACTAAATGGTAGATGCCACACTGTGTAGTCTACACAAAAGGACAGCAGAGTGCTCTAGGGGTGTGAGGACCACCGCAGGAGCAGTCAATGCTGAGGTAAACTGGGCCGTGAAAATATCATACAATTTTGCTGTATATATGTTCAAATCCCAAGTCGTGTTGCATTGCAATGTGATATTTTTTATCAGATTTGTGTTTCATTGATCTAATTGAAAGAACAAAATGGATGTGATGGTCTGTAATTCCAGCTCTTAGCCGATGGTATAGGACATGTAACACTGGGTCCTGAGACCTGACTATAGAGGAGAAAGTAGGGGAAGAGAGGAAATAAGGTAAGGAGGGAGAAGGAGGAAGGGAAGAGACAGAAGGGTGAAAAGAGAAAGGGAGTATGAAGGGAAGAGTGAAGAAGAAAGGGTGAGAGTGAGGAGGTTCTCATGGAGGGCTGCCTGCCTGCCTGTGAATGTGAGGCGGGTCCCCAGAGTGGGGTGACAGATACAGCCCGTGTTGTTATCATCCTCTTTGTGATGAGGATAAATGTGCCAGTGTAACTTGGCCAGGAGTCTTCCAGAAAAGAGCATTGCTGGAGGGGGCAGGCACCTTGTCACTGGGCCCTGATTGGAAGGTTGGCCCTGGTCTCTGTAGCCATCCCTGAGTCCTCCATCCCGGCCTTACCCCACCATGTTATTTCTTATTGTAATGATGTGTTTAAATCCTCAGCTGGTTTTATTCAGGTATCTGTAATTTCATGCTTTGCACTCAGAACTCTGATCCAAGCTCTCATCCCCAATAACTTTAGTGCTCTGTCTTTCAGGACCATCCTGGTACAAATTGAACTGCTGAAATAGCACACAAATACCCCAAAGCTAATTTATTCACATTTTTTTGCAGATGTGCACATTGAATGTTTTTTTAATCTAATAGAGCCATTATTTCCTTTTAACAAAGACAATTTCTTGATGTACTAATGATTATAAAGTGACAGTGTCTCCTATCCACCATGTCCCTGCTTCTCTCTCCTGGTAGATGGCTACACCACGGATGACATTGAATTTTACTGGCGTGGCGGGGACAAGGCTGTCACTGGCGTGGAAAGGATCGAGCTCCCACAGTTCTCCATTGTGGAGCACCGTCTGGTCTCCAGGAATGTTGTCTTCGCCACAGGTGACTCCTGTGTCCACTCTCAGTCCCTCCCTTTAGAATGCTGACTACAGTGACGCTGTGATCTCTGGCTGGCTAACATGTATTGTCAGGAATTGACCATCACATGAACTCCTTTAGCTTGTATATAAAAAGTACTGGTATGTGTGATAAGGACAAAGGACAAAGGACCATGTAATAATGAGACACTTCCATAGAGTATGCTGTTGAAGATATGACAGTTGAGTAAGTAGCTAGTCCCTGTTTGATTTCATAAGTAAAGTTACAAAAGAGGCTGTTGATGGCCCTGGAGATAACGAAAGGACACAGGTGATAGGAAACATTCTCCCAGGAGCTGGTGGTCACCTTCTCCTCATTCTGGGCTCAGTTCAGTTTTGGTGTTCCAGGACAACAGAGGTCCATGCTGCCATTCCTACCCTTTATACATGGTCTTCTCTAAACTCTGTGTGGTTAAGGTTACCATGGCCTGAGAAGACTCACTGACATTTTCTCCAACTATCTATAACCAGAAATGTCTTCTGCTCTTCTGTCTGTGCTGAGGTTTAAGTTACTGTCACAGGTATTTAATGGCTTTGGTGGTATCTCAGTTGCTTTTTTGCTCTTGGTGCATACTCTGCATGATAATTAAGATGATAAATGATAGTACTTTGCAAACTTTAAAGAATAGCCATGTCCACAAACAGTATTAAAAACACTAAGGGAAAGCAGAACTGTCCATACATTTGAACAAAAGCCAACAGCTATGAATTAGTCTCAGGCTGTGATTTCTCTAAAGAAGCTGGCCCTTTGCTGTCTGCCTGGTGCCTCTGTGTGCCTGCTCCCCACCCACAGACACCTGATGTCTCCTCTGCTGCCTGGGTCTGGATCTTCACACTGCTTTGCTCTAGGAGGCCCTCTGCTCTGTTCCTACCATCATAGCTATCCTGGCTGAATTAAGTGGCTGCTGTACAAATTCTCAATCTCCTTCTATTTCTACTTACAGCTCATTTTTCCCTCTAGAGCAAGAACTTGTGTTCCCAGGAGGGACAAGGCCTATTCACAGCATAACTAGCCCTGTCAGAGTTTGCTTCCTTCCTGAGATGGGAGCATTAGTCATTGAGTACCTGCACCATTGCTCAATGTTTTGATCTGTAGCTCCCCTCTCCAGCCTGGTTTCTTCTATTGGTCAATATGTTAGCAGAGACAGAAACTTGAATTCTTACCTTAGGTTCATCTACATGCAAATCTGCTTAACCATGGTCTACAGATCTGCCTAGTCACACTTGCTTTGTGTGAAGAGTGAGAAAGAACAGGATCTCTGGCTTAGCCTTAAGGAATTATGTTCACAATCAGAAAACTGTCATTATCCATTGAAGAAAATGACTCATTTATTATGTATCAAATTAAAACTTCAATAGTACTATGCCCAAAGCCTTATGTGCAAATGTCTGCTCAGAGTATGCTGGTACACTGATAGTATTCCCACAGCAGAGAGATCCTGTCCATTCCTGTATTTGTTTACAAAGTTTCCTTTGTGACCAGACCATGCTTATACAAGAATCTCTTACAACTCTCTCTCTCAAAAGCACAGGAAGGATGTGGACTGGGCAGCTCTTAGCCTGACTTTGGACTGACACTGTTTTTTTAAGCACCTATGCTTTGATTTGTTCAGAAAAGGAAGTTAGACTGAATATGTATGTTATAGTCTTAAAGCTATGCATTGACTCTTGAGGCCATCAAAATGCATCTCTGCCTCCCTTCCAGCCTGATTTGAGTTCTATATTCATCGAGTACTGCATGGGGCTTGATACCAGTTCTGAAACCTCTCACTCCTAAAAACCTTGTATTTTTAAATTACACTGACTGAACTATATATGGAGAAATAACATAACCCTCATCATCTTAAAGACATTTAAAAAGCTAAATGCAACCCTATTTTTTCTCTATCCACTGCAATGTTATGAATTAATGCAGTCTCAATCAGTAATCTGGTTAGAAAGAACTTCATCACCTAGAAACAAACTGTCTAACAGAGATTAAAGAAGAGCAAGGTCTCTGTCTACCTGAGACATAGCATAAGTCATGCATGCATAGCTACTGAATTGAGAGAATACACTGGTTGGCTGGTTGGCAATATATATGACAATGATTCATTTCTGCAGAAGAGATAATTAAATATTTTACATAGAAAAGATAACACAAAACTCAGAGACATTTTATACTTGAGGATTGTAGTACTTTTTGTCAAAAAAAAAAAAAAAAACCCACATTAAGCTTCTCTGTTCCTGATTGGGAACTGGGGATGGTACTGCTTGTAATGAGGTAGCTGTGCCCCAGAGTCCCTGTAGAGTTATGGAATGACAGCTGAGTTCATTAGTGCCAAAACAATAAACAAGCAAGCAAACAAACAAACCACTTCAGTTCCAAGCATGATTCCAGTGTTCTGAAAGGTGTTTTGATACATTTAGAAAAGAAAGGCAGGCTACGCAGTGCTAATGCTTCACCACAGTAACATTTTGTGTCAATTTTATGATAGTAATGTATGTGGAAGTCCATACTTTAGAAGTGCACTAGCTTATGTTAAAGTAGAAGAAAATTTGAAGCCTGTGATATTAATAGGTAGCATAGCACAAAGTGTATTCAAGAGCCCCATGTTTAACTACTATCACTGCAAAATAAACAAAACTGACGTATAAATGCTCAAAGCACAACTGCAGTGATGCTTAAGTCTCTTCATGGTACCACCCACAATGTACCTTTGACACTTCCCTATCCAATTGTTTTCCTAAACTCTAAATGGTCAGTTCCCAAATTTGTGTTATGTGAGTTCTCACAAAAACAGGTAATTCATTCTATAGAAAGAGCTCTACAAAGTGTGAAGTTGAGAAGACCAATATCTACTGGACCATTGTGTGCCATCTGTATTCAACTTCTTTGCAGTGAGTCTTGTACCAATGACCACGAGTCACAGATGAGCTGGGCTTTTAGGAACTGATACTGGGGTTGGAAGTCTCCACATGGCAGCCCAGAGCTCTGAAAGATCTTAATCCAATACTTGACAGTCATCTAAGACAATAAAAATATGAACAGTCTACCACTGAGCCCCCCTCTGCTCAGTTGTGTTAGCCAGAGGTCACCATATTCCTTATTCCATTGACCATTTCTGAAACTTTTTTCCCTGGCCATAATCCCTGACTCATGATGAGCTCTCCAATTTCTCACTCCAAACTTTTCCTTAGTTATGGAATTGAATTCTCTTGCCTCCTACTATTCTTCCCGGCCATCCAAACCTTTGCTCAGATCGAGCCTCTTTGATGTATTTTCTTTTCTGGGCCCTGTGGTAATGCAGCCCCCTTACACTCTCCAGTGAGCAGCTTTCCTGTCAGTGCCTCTGCTCATCTTTTTTGAGCTTCTCCTCCAGTTTCTTTCTTCCTTTTTCTTTGGACATCTGGTATCTTTTTTTTGTCATCTGTCAAGTGTTAATCTCACTCTTTATCAGAGATGTTCTAGGGAAGTCTTTTGAGTAAGTGTATTTGTTCTTAACCATGTACTTAGGATTTCAACAATTTAACTAAATTTAAAACGTGGGTTCTTGCCACAAAGCCCACCAGAAATAAGAAAAGAGAAGGTGGATTATGCTCATTAAGCTCTTAGTTAAGCAACTGATTTCTTGAGGAAATCCTAGTCTGTTAGCCGTGTTCCTTCCTCATTCTGAATTCTAATTTTTATGGAAGTGCTTATGAACATGTTACTCAGATGATTCTTCAACAAGCAGAAATATTAATTCAAATCTGTAAACCTACATTAGTGTTATTTCTAAGAAAACACAAAAGCATAGGAAGGAGACCTAGACCCATAAGGACAGTGAAAAATGAAGTGAGAGAGGAGTGGATAATCTCACCTCCACACCTGGTCAGCATCCTTAACTAGGCTTCAGATGACTCCAGCAGCTATGTCCATGTGACCAGTAGACTTGTGTCAACCTCCATGAGACTGATAAACTTTTATGATGAAATTCCAGGAAATAAGTATGAAACAAACATATATAGAGTTTTGTGATTCTTTTGATCAAGATCTGAAATGTGTTGAGGCTTTTAAACAAATTTTGAAAGTGTTGTACTTCATTTGCTAAACTTTACTTTTAAACTTAACAAGTGAATCTGAGGACTTCCCTCAAAAAATTTAATAAGGCAAGTATAATTTTTATTTATAATAAAATAATTGTATTTATAATAAAAATTATAATTATAATTTTAAAGTAAACTTGGATAAGACCATCGTTTCCTGCAGGAGTAGCAGTAAAAGAACCTTTCCATTATTTTACCTAGTTCTGTTTAGTTAAATAGAGTAAGTTTGAGTTACTAAAATATTTTTGAATGTGCCAACAAAATATAATGCATATTTAATTTTTTAAATGTCAACTATATGGTTCTAGTTCATCCAAAGAGTAGCTACAATGCCGAAAGGGTGCAGCCCACAAGTAGAGCAATTGATTGGTTATACATGGTCTCTGGAATCCATTCCTGACAATAGAGAAAAGGAAAGGAAATAAAAAGCTTGTGAAGGGATGGGGATTTTTAGTGGTTTGTCAAATGATAATAGGCAGATATTCAAATGGGCTCAAGTTAAGCTCCTAAGACAACACCTTGAGGAAATATTCAGATACTTCCATAAAGAGATGATTGTAATTTTAATATTCATGTTTCTGTTTAAACACATACATAAAAATATATTACAAATATAGAAGTAAGTTTAAGCAACTCTGCATGAAATTCATCCTGAAGTAAGTGCCCCCACATCCTCCCTTGAATAGAAATCCTCAATCCTTGAACATACATATTGTCTTTTGAATCTATAGCCAGTATCACCATCTGGACTGTTTACCACCTGTTCTCCACTTCAGCCTCACACTGGATACTTGATTCACCTTCAGACTAAAGTTCACTTTTTTTTTTTTTTGACTATACTGTTCTCCACTTTTGTGCACAGGTAGGAGTAATGTTACTACAATAACCATAAATATTGTTGCAGATGAATGATGACTACAAGCTTTAGAGTAGAATGGGAAATGCTCAAACTTAACTTGAAATGCCAAAGTGCTTTCCAAAATGGTCCTACCAAGTTACACACTAGTCAACCTGAGGGTACTTGCATCATATCCTTTCAAGGTACACACTAGCCAGTCTGAAGCCCCTGCCTCACACACTTGACATAGGCATCATCTACTAGATTATAAGTTGTGTCTTATGTTTTCCATTTTTCTAGTTGCTAATGAGGCTTAGTGCATTTTCTGGTGCCTACTTGGTGATCATCTCTTATGAGCTTCCTGTGCAAGTTTTGTGCAAATTGTTGGTCTTTTGAAAACACATTTGTATATTTTACATGCTGACCACTGCCTCCTATCCCACTTTTTCTATTTCCTCCTTCAACTTCCCCTCAGCCCCTCTCAACCCATCTTTTGTACAGAAATGGCCAGGCCTCCTGGACATCAGCAAAGCATGGCATATCAAGCTGCCATAATACCAAGACACCCCCCCCCCCCCGTGTACTCAGGCTGGGCAAGGCAATCCAGAAGAAGGAATAGGTTCCCAATAGCCAGCCAAAACACCAGGGACAGTCCCTGCTCCCATTTCCAGTGGTCCCACAAAAGACCAAGCTATACAAATGTCTTGGGTATGCAGAGGGCCTACATCAGTTCCATGCAGGCTCCCTGGTTGTTGGTTCAGATTCTGAATTCCCATGAGTCAGACTAGATGGATCTGTGGATTTTCTTGTGATGGCACTGACTACCTTGGCTTCTACAATTCATCTTCTCTCTTCTCAGCAAGACTTCCCAAGTTTCAACCAATGTTTGCCATGGGCTTCTGAATCTCCCTCTATTAGTCACTGGATAAAGATATTGTGATGACAATTGAAGTAGTCATCAGTCAGATCACAGGCATGGCCAGTTCAGGCTATGCATCCACTGATGCCAGGAGTCATAGATGGAACCATTCCTATAGACTCTTGGGAGTTTCCTTTGATCTGGCTTCTGATCCCAATCCTGACCATAAAGCCCCTCCATCACCACCCCATCAAATAATTTCTCAGCACTGTACCCCTTCATCAACCTCATAACTGGTTCCCTCAGTGCCCATTCCCACCTGCCCCAAGTCCACCAAAAAGGTCTTCTCTATTTCTCTTTCCAGGGAGATCATGTGCCCCTCTCCAGGCCCTCCTTGTTACCTAGCCTCTCTAGGTCTGTGGATTGTAGCATAGTTATTTTTTAGTTAATATCTACTTAGGAGAGAGTACATACCATGTATGTCTTTCTGGGTCTGGGTTACTTCACTCAGGATGATTTTTTTTTCTAGTTCCATCCATGTGTCTTTAAATTTCCTGATATCATTGTATTTGAGACCTGAGTAATAATATTGTACATTTACAATAATATTGTAATACGTTGTGTAAATGTATTACATTTTTTTCATTCATTCCTCAGTTGAGGGGCATCTAGGTTGTTGCCAGGTTCTGGATATTACAAATCACTACTAGCATAACTGAGTAAGTGTCCTGTGGTATGACTGAGCATCCTTGGTTGTATTCCAAAGAGTGGTATAACTGGGTCTTAAGGTAGACTGAGTCCTAGTTTCTGAGAAATCAGCATATTGATTTCCTAAGTGTCTGTACACGTTTTCACCGCCACCAGCAATGGAGGAGTGTTCCCCTTGCTCTACATCTTCCTCAGTGTAAGCTGCCATTTGTGATTTTGATCTTAGTCATTTTGACAAGTGTAAGGTGGTAACTCAGGGTTTATTTGATTTGCACATCCTTGATGGCTAAGGATAATAAGTCTATCTATCTTTAAGTGTTTCTTGACCATATGAGATTCCTCTGTTTAGAATTCTCTGTTTAGGTCTGTTCCCCATTTGGTTTTAATGTCTAGTTTCTTGAGATCTTTATATATTTTAGAGATAAGCCCTCTGTCTGATGTGAGGTTAATGGAGATATTTTTACATTCTGTAGGCTACTGTGAATTGTCTGTTGTTTTTAAAATAAATTTCAGTTATATTCTGTTGTAGAATATATGTATTGCAATACCCTGCTTAGAAAATGTGATTTCTGGACTATTTGCTAGTTTATTTGATCATCTTTGAAAGTAACAGCACTCAGCGCATTTTTGCTTTAAATTGGCAACACCCTTTTCATGCTTTGCTCTTATTGCTTGTTGTTGGCTTAATTATTCTTGCTTTTCACTTTATTTATAATCTTGCTACCATGTGGTTTTTACTTTAAATTGATTGATATGCTACAATGCCCAAATTTTGGAGAACAGAGGCAAGAGGATCACAAGTTTAAGGCCAGTCTAGACCATATATCAAGATCCATTCTCAAAAAATTAGACAGACAATTTACATGACATTGGGTGTTGGAACCAATGTTAAAGAGTTTAGGGGTTTGTTTGTAGGTTCTATGAAAATATACCCGTACTTTACAGGAGGAACTTTTGAATCCCTGATTTTGGTTTTGTTAACACCCAGTTATCTGTTTATAGTAGCAAAATAGTGCTTCTAGTATGTTTTTCCTTCAATGTTTAGTATAATTTCAATGTATACATCTACTTTTGTTTGGGCTACTAATCTGAGGGTTAAAAAATGGAGGGATATTTATTATATTCACATTACAGAAAATATGGATCCGATACATCTGTCCCCCATCTCCTGGTAACAGGAAGCTTTATTTAGCCCAGTGTGCCTTTTTAGGAAAATATTTTGGAATTCAAAGTCAGGAGGTTAGAGTCTTTGCTTTAATACTAATGAGCTATGAAAATGTGAACAGAGCATGGGAATCACAGACTAGTTACAAAGCTGAGATTAAGGAAATATTGAATTAATGTCATATTAACAAATGTGCTTAGCTCATGTTAGAATAGAACCTACCTAGAACGCTAAGTTTATGCATCACCAAATCAAGATTGGGTCTTTCAAACTGGTTCTGAATGTCTGTCTGGCAGAGTACCAAAATTTATAATGTCCAGTTTTTGCCAATTCAGAAATTTATCTGTAGTTTTTTGTTTGGTTGGTGTGTGTGTGAGTGTGTGTGTGTGTGTGTGTGTGTGTGTGTGTGTGTGTGTGTGTGTGTGTGTTTGCTGCTTGAAAGGCTAAGATTTTTACAAGACCCACAGAGAGTAGATTATTTAATATGATTCTCTAGATGTGTAATATTTTAATTTTTTTCTTTTCTTTTTCTGAGGCACAATTGAATAAAGGTATTCTGACTTTATTTCAAAAGATTTTCAAATATGGACAAAAGCTGGAATAGCCAATGTAAAATTGTTCAGAGAGGAATTACTTTAAAGTTGTTCTTCAAAAATACCTTCTTATTTCCTGACTAGCGATTATAGTAAATTGAACTTCCCTTAGAGACTGTGTGCCCTGTTGTTAATAAATGCCCTTAAGCTTCTTCTGAGAATCTTCTCCATGGACCCCAAAACTTTAGTTTTTATTAATTCTTATTAATAAAATATTGGCATTAGTCTTTTATTTGTAAAGTCATTGTATGTATAGAGAAACAAACCAGTAATGATGGTGTTACCATCTGTATCTTCTTTATGATTTAATCTCATCTTGAACTCAATGAGAAATGCCCCTCCCTCCCTCCCTCCCTCCCTCCCTCCCTCCCTCCCTCCCTCCCTCCCTCCCTCCCTCCCTCCCTCCCTTCCTTCCTTCTCCATTTCTATAGGAATCATTGCAGACCCTTCACCTGCTTTTCTAGGCTGAATTCTACATCCAGTTCCAGAGTCCTAAACAGCAGGCTCAGAACATGCATACAGCCTGTGCCAAAGACCAGCTTGAATCTGAGTGTAGTGCTGTGAGATCCCTTGCCTTTTAGAGCTCCTGGCCTATGTCCCACCACAGAAGACAAGGATTTTCAAAAGTTCTTCACCCTACATCCTAATAAAAATATTTATCTGCCTGAATCTTTTGTGGCTATCTTTAAGACTCTAGCAAACGTTTAAATATGCTCAGTGGTGAGATTACACTGATTTTTTTAAAGATAAAGAAGAGGAAAGGAAGAAAATAAGCAATATAGTGCACCTGTTAATTGATATTAATTAAACCATGCAATTCACAGTAACAAACACACAGTGGATTTTCTCCATTTGATTGATTGGTTTGTTGAGATATTTTATGAACTATATAATTCGCCCATTTAAAGTCTACAATTCAGGGATATTTTGTGTACTTGTAGGCCTCTGCAACCTTAAATACAACCAACTTTAATTATTTTTACTGCCCCTTAAAGAAGCCATGTAGCTTTTAGCAGTTATTTTTCCCACTCTCCTTTCTATAAGTCTAGTCAGTCACTTCCCACTTCCTGTTTCTGTGTGTGCCTGTTCCCTGCTCCCCTGGTAAACAGAGAATCACAATAAAGTTCCGTGTAAGTTGCAGCTTTTATTAGTGTTATTTTCAAATTTTCTTAGGTTCACTCATGGTGTGATACATGTCATTTCTTGACTACTTTTTGTTGCAGAATAATCTATTGTATGAAGAGACTTGGCTTTTTTTATTCTTGCAGCATTTGATGAAAGATTTGGGTTGTTTCCAATTGGTAGCTGTTTGGAATGAGTTTGCTCTGAACATTTACATAAATATTTTGCTATGGACATTTTTTCTCTTCATTAATATTTACTTTCTGAAATTCAATCATTTTATTTATTTTAAAATAATTTTTTCTTTTGAATATTTCTTACATATACAGCATGAAATATAATACTGACCCCTTTTTCCAAGTTAGTACCCTCATACTTCCTCAATATGTCCCTATCCTAACTTAATGTCTATTTATTTTTCATTTTCTACAAAGTCCAAATTATGCTGCCAGTACATATATAGGCATGAAGGCATCTTCTGGAGCATATGAAACTTACCAGTGACCACATCCTTGAAAAAGAATGATTCTATTCAGCTGCTAGAACTTGTCAATAGCTCCTTAGTAAGGAATGTAACCCAGAGATGACCTACCCCATCTATACTAGCAGGTCAATATGCAGGATCCAGTGCTGGCTGAGATGATGAGTGTTGTTTTTTTTGTTGTTTTTTTGTTTGTTTGTTTGTTTGTTTTGCTTTGTTTTGTTTTTTAAGTAACCCAGTTTTTCCTGACGCTATGAACACTAGCCATTAGGAAAGATATTTTTTAATGTGATCTGTGTCCTGTAACCAAAATGTTTACTGTCCTAGGCCATGAGTCTTACTGTATAGTTATGGTGGTGGTATCAAAGGGCAATGCATTGTTTTGAAGACCTCTGGGGCCTCCCTGATCAAAAAGCTATAAATGCTTTCCGCTGGGATTTCAATTTGATAGTGCATAGACATGTCTTTTATTCTCCAAGGAACTGAATCCTTTAGAAATGAAATTACTAGCTTGTACAATGTTCTAATTTTGAGAAACTTTCAGGCTGTTGATTAAAGTGATATAGCCATTTTACATGGATACCAGAAACATGCATGAAGTCTAATTTCACATCATCCCTTGCCACTTCGTTGTTTTGATTGGAATCTTTCTAGTAGTAATGGAGTCATGTCTTATTTGACTTGCATTTTTCTAGAATGAAATTTAGCTGTGAATCTCCCACAAAATGGGTGTCAATATGTTTGTTTTCTTTGTTCCAAGCTTTTCCCAATATTTTAATTTGGTTATTTTTCTGGGATATTTTTGAGGAAGAATAAGTATTCTTTATATGCTCCAGATACAATTTTTTTGCCAGATATATGCCTTGGAAATATTTATTCAAATCTTTTGGCTTCTCTTTTACCTTTCTTGATTCCAATTATTTTTAATGTAACAGGTTTTCCTTTTTAATGCATTATAGTTTATCACATTTTTTATACTGCTAGCTGTATTATTGTCCTGATTTTATACACAAGGAAATAGAGGACCTGTGATATTGAGCAGCCTCACAAATGGGAATAATTCAAATCATCTGTGAATCTGCATCATGTAAACACTTATTGTCTGTGGCAGCATCACATGAGCCAAAGCACACTTTTACTATGGAGACTGAAAGGACAGTCAGCCCGCTTATGGTATATTTTCTATTTCTTTTCCATTACTTTTTCCTCTCTTTCCTAGGTTTTTTTCAGCATATAGTGAAGTGAGTAGTAATGAGAGAGGAAAATTGGTCAGATCCCTTTTTTATATGTTATCACTATGTAGCTTAGGTTGGCCTTGAACATCCTGCTGAGTGCTGGAATTGCAGGCATGCACATTATACCCAAAGTGCTCCATTTTCGATTTGGATTTATTTTGCAAAGTAAAAGGTAAATTGTAAGTAAATGAGATAGATAAAGAGCCCAAGAATAGCTTGTGAGCTTCTTCAGTGATGAGAGTCCTTCAGAAGCTTCCTTGAAAGGGGAAAGGCACATGTGTGCATGTGTGTAGATCTACTCTGTATCAGCTCCAGAAATATCATCTTGTTACTTTTCAAATATATTGGAATGGCTGTTATCAGTCTACAAAGCTAGCTTGACTATGTGCAGATTTTTAATGAAATCTTAAAAAATATTGATGCCTAGAGAGTGATGTAAATTTAGGAGGAATGGAGTTTCAGAGCCTGGTTTTGGCATAGCTCTCAATGCATGTAGGGAGAAAGGGTTGAGATCAGCATCTTTGCTGGATACTTTTGCCAAGCAAGCCCTGACTTGGAACAGAATGCTGTTCAGGGACTATACTTCTGCCTGTTGACTCAGCATCTACTGGAGACCTATCTGTATCTGCATTGGCACACAGGCACCAGACCAGGGCTCTGCAATTCTATTGTCATTTTGAAGCTTCTAATGCTATCTTGAAGGGTTCTCACTGCTTTTCAATTTTATTAGCCACTGGCTATGATTTTGTGGGAAATTTCCCGTTTATATACATTCATTTCCCCTAGCATGTGTTGTAAAGTTTAACCTTGCCACTATCAGGAAAGCATAACAGTCTGTCAGAGCTACATGAGGACTCCTATATATTAATTGACAGAAGACCAAACTTAGAAGAATAGCGCTCATCTCTGATGTTTCTTAACTTTACTGGAATCCAGGAATCTTATTTCTGGCCTTTCTGACTTTGTGGGAACTCTTTACTTCATAAACATTTCTTCCCTTCACCCAAATGAATTTATTAATTTATTAGTACTTGATATTATTATGTGGGAAACCCAAATCACTAAATCCTGTCTATGTTTGTGCACAACCAATGTAACATGTTCATCAGTATTCTTCTGGTAGCTTGTACTTGCCCAGGCTAACTCTGTGGGAGTCTCCTGCCATGGCCTTCGTGTTCTTTGAGACTGCTTTTTCCTCATGCTCCTGCTTATGCTCTGCTCTGCTCACTTCTTACACCTCGGAACGGTGTACAAGGCATGTGTTAAATGTTAAAAGTGTTTCACTTTTCCAAAATAGAATGGATTTTCTAGGCAAATATATTAGAAAAATACAATAATGTACTTTCTTAATTCTGGACTCTTTGTCATGGAAAATTTCTAGAAATTCATATGCTTTTGAAACTAGATTGATGCTGCTCTCATGGAAGTTTCTCGTGATCTTATGGAATTTGGTTCTGTCATTCTGTCTCTCTCCAGTCCTGCCTAAGGGCAAACTCCACACACAATTTCAGTAGTTTCTCACTGTTGGTTTCAAATAGTTTTTTCTAAAACTATCCTCTAGAAAATGTTAAGAAACTCGACTGTGGAAATGAAAATTTGAGAAAAGGGGTGAATTTAACTGGATTTTTAAAATATTTGTTGCTTTTTCCTGGAAGAAGTTTAAACATTCTCACTCTGATGACATAAAGGTTGGCACTCAGGAGCGGCCAGTGAAGAAGGTGGTAAGTATATGTGGTACCTCAATGACATCTTTTTGGATGGAAAGAACTGAGTGACTATGTAGTTTTGAAAAAATCATTTTTGTAAAGCACTGAAGTTTGAGCTGTTTGTTCCTGACAAACATAAATTATAGTGACTGAAACAAAGGTTATTTTACCCACAGTAGAGAAACAAGATAATCAAATTATAACTAGCATGCTCTAATACTGACATCAAATCAGAAACCCAGAGTCAGTGTTGAACTACTTTACTAAGATGTTAAAACTGCATCTAATTTCAAGCTATGATACAGTTGAGGGTATTAAATGCTTTGCATATTAAACTCAATTGCAGAGTCTGGAGAATGAACTAAATGCTGCTATTTTCATGCATCAGTATGTGGACGCATATGGTGTGTAGTTTGTGAAGCAGGCTTTTGTTCAGCATTGTCATTGCATTCTTCATAAGCACCTTGGAGAATGTATGGCTGCCAACAAAGAGCTTACCAATGAATGTGAGTAAGTGGATTTTAACAAGAAGAAAAATAATTCAAGAAGGTGACCACTACCATTGTGAGATAGCACACCGTAAGGATTCATGCAAATATAATTGGGTCAAGAACTTCTACTATGGCAAGGGGAGGACATTTTCTAAAAACAGTGAATTGGAATCTGCAGTCAAGCAGTAATGGGCAAATACCGAGGTAATGAAAATATCCTTGTCTGGACACTAGCATGCTTATGCAGAGGCATGGTAAAAATTAGAGCAAGTTAGCTGTAAAACTTTCATTCCCACGTATTTTAACATATTTGGTAGCACAGAAGTGTTTTTAGCATTGGATAGTGCTGATGTCATATTGTGCTTCTGAAATATATGAGTGGAGTGGCAGGTTTGGGCCTGCAGAATATAGGCCTTCATTGGAATCCTCATGGTATGGCATGGAAATACTCCTCAGTTACATGGAGTAGATTACATCTATTTCATAAGTTTCAATCCACTGATGGTATTTGAAAAATGAAACAAAAACTCAGTGTAGAATTTCACCTCATGTCTAACTCTGAAACAATTGCCAACCCTTAGAACAGGTTAAGTTTGTAAATATGTTATGAATTAAGACTAAAACAATGTTTAGAAGTCATAAGGAATTTAGTGTGGTGGCACATTCTTATAATCCTAGAGGCTTAAGAGGCTGAAGATTAGGGATCACAATTTCAAAGCCAGCCTTAGTAACTTACAGAGACACTGACTCCATGCAGACAAACATTTTTGGAGACAAGGCTGGAGTTAGAACTCAGCACGGGGTACTTGCCAGAAGACCTAAGTCCCTGCATCCAACCCATGGCGTACCACAAGAGAAAAATAAATGTTTAGATAAAATTTCACACAAAAAGCTAAATGTCTTCTAATTTGACATTCACACCCATTAGAAGTTTTAACAAACAATATAACTGGGGAAATGCTTACCTACAATCCAAGTGAGCATTTATATGGATAGGTCTAAAGTGCAAAGTTTAAATAAGAAAAACTAAACTGAGGAGATAGTCATAAGACAGTAAGATTAAATGTAGTGGGAATATGTTGTCACATTGTAAGTAATTGTCCAGGCTACTGGTTTAATAAAAACGCTGATTGGCCAAAGGCAGACAGGAAGTGTTGGTGGGGCTACCAGCCGAAGAAAACTTTGGGAATAGGAAGAACAGAGCAGAAATACCACAGAGATGCCACAGTCACACTAGAGAAGCAGATGCAGAGGACAACTATACTGCTCTGAGAAGAGGTACCGAGCCACATGGCTGAACAGGATAAGAGTCATGGGTTAGCTTATGGGCAAGAGCTAGAAAGTTATATGCCTGGGCCCTAGATCAATCAGCATAAAAATTATGTAAGCATCTGTGTGTCTCTGTGTCTCTGTAGGTCTGTGGGTTTGCAGGTCTGAAACTCAAGGTTAGGTGAGAAAGACTGGGCCAGAAACATCATACAACAATTATATATCAGAAAATATTCAACTAAAGAAATTAAGGTTGAGAATGCAGCTCAGTGGTAAACCTTTTACCTAGAAAATGACTGAAATGGCAGATTTTATCTTACAGGAATTGTTAAAAAGTTAAGAAGCATACAAAAGGGTCTGCTTGCAGGATGAGGTAGGAGCTGGAGTAAGTGTTCATGGAAACAATGCAGTTTGGGCCTCTTTTACAGAGTAAGCTAGTAACTGTTCCAGAAACCCTGTGCACTAGCTGGGCAGTGGTAAAGAATCAGTCTAACACAAAAGCTCTGCAAGAAGTCATTCTTTTTTTTTTTTCTTCTTTTTTTTTTTGCCATACTCATTTTTCTTCATTTTATTTTTTTAAGTCTTTTATCCATGTATCACCCTACTCCCCCTCCTTTCCCTCCCCAAGTCCCTCTCAGTCAGCCTTCAGCCTCCCCTCTCACCACCCCCCAAGCCCCTTTCCCTAAAGGGCAATTAGTTGCAAGGAAGGTCAGCTCATTGTGGCACATCTACTCCAAGCGAGTCAGATTTCCTCATCCCAAAGTCAAGACTGGGTTAGGTGTTCTTCTGCAGGGAAGGAGAGTCTGTATGAGCAAGGGGATAGGGATTATGAAGAAAATTCAAATAGTTATAGCTAGCTGGAGCTATGGGAAGCTCACTGAATCAAGAACAGCCACTGGAGGTCCCTTGAGAAAAGGAGCTAGGCCTTTCAAGGCTAGGCAACTGTCATTTGGCATGGGCAATATGTGAAGTCATTCTTAAGAATACTCTTTATAGCTTTTGCAGAAGCAGAAATCACCTAACTCCACAATATTTGAGAGCTTCTATTTATATACCAGTTTTCATGTATATGTATTTGGTGATAAATTGGGAAGAATTTAAATTGTGTTTATACATATTTTGTTTCACTTATGACAGTGTTGATGTTATGTTGACAATGTGATATGATCATTTGATCAGGCCTTTCAAAGCAGACTACACAGATACACTGGAAACCATGAAGGAAGTTTCATGCAGCTAGTCTTTAAATGCTGCGTTTAGTAAATGGTTGGTTTTCTGTTTATATAATTGGCTGGAAGTGTGGGTGATAGTAAAGTAGGCAGTCATGGGCTAAAGTGAGACATACAATTCCCATACAATTATAGGCAAAGAGGTGAGTGATCCTGCTGCAGAAATCATGCATTCAGGGACAAACACAGGAGCATGAATCAAAGTGTGGAACAGGCATGTACAGGGTATGGGAAGCAGAAACCTGCCAATCTTAAAGTACAGAAAAGTCAAGGTCACCTGAAATAAGCCACAGCCTTTAAAACAGGTTTTCAATAGTAAAAGATTCTTAAATATTCAGTGACAATGATTAACTCAAGGTAAACTGTAATGAATCTGTTTTTTGTTTGTATGTTTTTTTCAATGTTCAGATGCACCCCTGCTTTGGTTCTGTGCACACACACACACACACACACACACACACACACACACACACACACACACCAACATGCACACACACAACTTTGCACTTTGTATGCTATCATACCACACAATGCCAGTTGAGTGATGCCTAGAGTACTGATGCTCAGACTCGAGACTATGCATGTTAGGGATTTCAGTGTTATGGTTGCACATCTCAAGTTGTCGAGTGTTTAGAAATGTAATAATTTCATTGTGCAAAACAAAAGCTTTTCACATTGTTTCAGCATTATTCCTCTGAGGTACCTGTCAAATGAATATTTCCTTGGATCGCACTGTGTTTGAGTGTTCGGGTTTTTAAATTGATGTTTGAGTCCCATAAAAATCTTTGATTTTGAACTTGAGTTTAGGATGGAATTTCTAACTTTCTGAGATGGCCTTAAACATACTTCTGATATTTATACATATTTATGTGAGGTGCCATTTGGAGCAGTGGGGATAAGATTAACTCTGAAACTATTCAAGATGTTCTTCACCTTGCGGCATCAATATTCAGCCACATAACAATAAACAAGTATACTCATCCCACTGATGTGCAAACATGCTTTTTCTTTCAATAAATTAGTAAAATTATACACATTAAACATTTTTAACTGAATTTTTTAGTGATGTATGATAAGTAATCATTGATTACACATCTGTATGCTTGAAGGCATGCAATCATTTCTCAGATAAGAAGAGGTAATGTAGGAAGGTCTAAGAAACTCTACTTAGGCTATCTTGGGAAGAGAGACCCCCATTCCCCAAAAGACTGAGGGAGGGATCAAGAAGTAGGTGGTTTGAAATTCCTTTTGGGTGTTCCTTTTTCCTAGCCTTCTTCCAATCCAGGTTATGTGGTGTTGAAATGAAAAAGAAAGCATAGGTTACACTTACCTTAATTTAAAAACAAAACTAGAACCAAAGGCCCCTACAAAACAAGGTGAACAAATGCCATATTCATTTGACATCCTAAGGCACTACTTTTGCACCTCTGGTGGCTGTAGTGATTAGAGCCCAGGATACATATCCCAGGATGATCACTGGCCTTGCACTTGCATGCTAGAAAGGACTTCTCTAAGGTTCTCCTTGCCAGACAGGCACAATAGTGTTCACTACATCTCTTTCTGGGACTGCATTTGCTTCCCACCCTTCCAGTTATATGTGTTATTGAACTGTCATTTCTCCTGTAGTCCAGAGTTAATGACTCCATGCCTCTGGATAGGAAGACAGCATGATGTATAAAAACATATTTCCTAATAAAATCTTGTACCAAAGTTCCTTTCTCTTCAAAGGATACAAAGGGGACAGCTATCATATTATTCTATACTCCAATCCTAAAATCACCCCTGGAAACAACTTTCAGCTGAGCATTTTGGCCTTAGAACAATGTCCTTGTTGTTCATTATCTTGTAAACAGATATACACTCCTTGCTCCAGTCCTCTATAAATATTGTTTCAAGATGGATGATAGTGGGTGGCCTCCCAGTTCATGAGGTTTTCAAGTGCATGCTTTTGACCTTTGGAAGTAGGAGCAGACTGCCTGCCATGGCTCTTCACTATGCCCTTGTGTGTTTACTGTAGGTGCCTATCCTCGACTCTCATTGAGTTTTCGATTGAAGAGAAACATTGGTTACTTCATTCTTCAGACATATATGCCCTCAATACTGATCACAATCCTCTCGTGGGTGTCCTTCTGGATCAATTATGATGCATCTGCTGCTCGAGTTGCCCTTGGTATGTGCTACTATTAAGTCCTATCTAAAATGTAAAATGACCACATTATTACAGTATTAAGGGAATTTAAACGCCAGACTGAAACTACGATTTCTGCCCATCTTGACACCAGCTTCACTCACATAGTTACGTTTTATCTTGAAACAGTAATTTCATGCATGAGTCTCTTGATCTGTTAATTGAATTATAAGACTCAAATGTGAATTCCATGCCCATGAAAGGAAAAATATGTTTTCAGAATATTTGCATCATATAACTATTTTTGACACTTGATTTTAAAGTAAGGATGAATATTTCCTACTCAAAATGATTCCATAGACAGAAAGATTTGATTAATTTGAGTGTTCTATTCTTTCAAGTCATGGGGGGAAATCATCAAATATTATAGCACAAAAATTGAAATTACACAATGTAATGAGCATTAAAATAAACAACAAATTATGAGTAATTCCCAAGATGCCTAGTGAAGCTTGCTAGCCATTGGTTATTTAATAATGTGATTTGTAATTGATATGCAATATAATTTATTCTGATAGGTTCTGATTATCTTATTCTGATAGGTTCTGATAATTTTTTAGGATTTTCTTATTAAAGAAAGTTTATATTTTCAGGATTAGTACTCCCTGCTCAGCTAATTATTAGAAAACATTTTGGAAAAAGTTATCTCATAAATACATCAGTGGAAGAGGTGACGAGCCATGCCAGACCAGTTTTTCTCTGGATTTGATATAATTTCTTAAGATAGAACTAACAAAGGAACTTTAAAAAATTGTAGGAGAAGAACTTGCAACACATTGCTGGGAGAACACCTAACAAAGAGGCATAGCCCAGGGATTTAGGTCTCCATCTCACCTTCTGCTGTTTGCCACCTTCTGCCATTTTATTTCCTAAGACAATGGGCATATGAAAACACTTGTGCTAGATCAACAGCTGTCTAGCTTACACAGGGGCTTCTGGGGTAGACGTTTTCAATATCAGATTTCTGAAGTTGTCCTGGGAATAAAACAATACTCTGGGAAGGGTCAAGAATCCAAGGCTAAGAATTCTATATTAAAGTTGTTATATGTTTCTAAATGGTGAGGTTTTTAAATTTTCAGTTTTCTGTGTAACCAGCAGAGGTTTTTTGCAGGCTTTACTTATTCATGCTTTTAATATGACTAGATGCCTCTTTCCTAGAATACTTGATTTTTTTGCATCTGCAAAATTAAGAGGCTGAGTTTGTAGGGCAGATCCAAATGCTGCAGTTGTTAATTTATACAGTCTAATGTTGTCTCTTTATGAATAAAAGTGTAAACAAATGAAAATTTCCTGAGCCACCCTCAAAGCCTGGAAAATGTTCATCTACACTGAACTGTCATGAGCTTCATGGTGACTCTGCTGCTGAAAGTTGCTACAGCAATTAGAAAGAACCAAAGAGACGGAATTATCTAGTGTTGCAAGGGATAAAACATACAGCAGGTGTGACCATCTGAAATATGCCTGCTACTACAAACTCTGTACTTGCTGACTTGTAGAACACGACAACAATATGAACCAGGTAGTCTATCGGAAATAGATGAAAGCAAGCCAGTTTCATCACAGTGAAGAAAGTTGTTTTACATTTTCCTGCTATCTTGCTGATATAAGCTGAAATCACGTCTTAGGGACTCTGTGGGCATGGTGGTACACGGGCTCTGCCTCTGGACAGCCATAAATTCAGACAAGCATTAGAAACCTAAGAAGCAGGTACCAGGGAAATAGCAGAATGGGTATTTACAGAAGTCTAGTGAACCTGGTTCCCACTGGGCCACAGACAGATGTGATCCCAGGGCCAGTGGGAGCTTTCCAAGAAAGAACCTAGGAGGCTATTGGTGGCCCTGTCCTCAGAGGAGATTATGTAGTTTTGGGAGAACCCTGTTCGTTTTCAAAAGAGAGTTATTATAATATCTTGCCCTATCATTTGACTTCTTGAATTATTATGTCATCTTTCCCACTCATACATAGCCATAAGATGCCATTCACCATAGTAGGCCACCATGGGGGACACCCTTTTATCATTACTAAGCAGATAGATGCTGGCGATTGCCTCTCTGAAGAGGGGAAACAGAATAGTGGTGAACATGGCAAATTTTTGAAGAATGGTGAGAATGTCTAATTTTTTAGCTTTTGCATGGTGTTTTCACATTTATTTGTAAACTGTAATTATCCCATTGCTACATTCAAATTTTTAAAAGTCCCCAGGTGCACATGAATGTAATGTTAAAGGGAGTCTTAAAATATTCTGACATCTGAGCTCTCCAAACATTTCTCAAGCAACTGTGGTTTGCAATTATGCATAAAAATAGTTTCTTGGTTCTTCTCTGTTTTATACTGTTAGTAGTCTCCTAGGATTTGGGGAGGGGTGCTGAAAAAGCCTTACCTTGCTTCTCCCCTGTTTTTCCCATATAAAAGGTTGAGCTCTTCAGCCCCAGGCCAGCTCTGGGAAAAACAGGGAGGAAAAAAAACATGCTTCTGAGAGCAGATGGCCACCCAGAGGACTGCAAACCAAGACAAAAACCATGAGCCCCTTTTTACAATATTGACTCTACGCAGAATCTTTACCATGCCAATGCAGCCTCTTAGCTTCAGTCACAACACTGATGTACATGTGTTCACGCATGTGAGCAAGCATTCATGCCCCCCCCCCGTGTGTGTGTGTGTGCGTGCATGCATGCGTGTGCGCGTGTGTGTGTGTCTGTGTGTGTGCGCGTGCATGCGTGTGTGTGTGTGTGTGTGTCTGTGCGTGTGTGCGTGCGTGCATGCGTGTGTGTGTGTGTGTGTGTGTGTGTGTGTGTGTGTCTTAGTGAGAATGAAAAAAAAATCACTGCCAGTCTCTTCCCTTTGAGTGCCTTCTCCGGGAAGTTATGAATACATTCTTAGATGAGAAGGAAAGGTGAGTGTTTATCCCACACTTGGGGTTGTCGGCTGCACTAATGGAAAAGGCTGGCCTTTGGAGCTGGGCTTTCAAGAATCTTCATTTTGCAACCTAACAGGTTCCAAGGCAGGTCTGAAGCTTGTTCTTGCTATGGTCCTCAGAGGTTAGTGACCCACTCAAACACAGCTTCTCTGTGCTCAACAGACCTAGGCATGTCTCTCCCCAGCATGTCCTCTGATCACTGTGGTCTCAGCTCACCAAATTTGTAATCTCTGTATAGAAGGAACTGTATCTTCTGCTATGGGAGGAAAGGTTACAAAAAATGTTACTTATTTGGCCTTAGGGACCACAACCAACTGTCCTATGTAGATATGAATCCTCAATACAGAACTTTGTTAAGAACTCAGCAGAATGCTTACAGAGGAGCTTCTTGGTGTCAGAAAATGAGACTTCAGAAAGGAGCAGAATTCTCAGACCTCCCTCTGAGCTAACCTTCCCACCCAGCTTGTGGGTACTCTTTCCTTTTTGAGGGAAATGGTTCCAGAGTGAGTCTATCCTCTGGGCTTGGCTCTATTGGCCCTCCTTTGAGCTTAGACTTGAATTTCCCCCTAATCAACAGCAACTCCTCAGCCTCTGCTTCCAGAAAGCTCTGGAATAGGAGAAGCAGCCAATCTTAGCTTCCCTGGTAGCCAGGTCCCTGCAGCCACAAAGCCACTGTCAGCTTCCTAGTGTATTATAGCCAGGTGCTCAGTTCTTTTGATAAATTCTGGGACAACCTGAATTTCTTCTAAAACTCAAGGGAGCACATTCTACCAAGATGGCCCAGACATCTTTCTATTCTCTCCAGATTCCCTTCACTATGTGTGAGGAATGGCTTAGTGAGGCCTTTGCAGGCTTGCTCCCTAGTGGCAATACTTGCTTGCTGCTCCAAAGTGTGATGTGTTGCCACAAGACATATAGCTTGTTCCAGTGACATTCAGTCACATGTCTTAGAAGGCATTGCAGTGAGAGGGAGGCTAGGATCTGGGATGAGTTCTCATATTGTGTTTGTTTCTTAGGAATCACCACCGTGCTCACCATGACAACCATCAACACTCACCTTCGAGAGACTCTGCCCAAAATCCCCTATGTCAAAGCCATCGACATGTACCTGATGGGCTGCTTTGTATTTGTATTCCTGGCCCTCCTGGAGTATGCCTTTGTCAACTACATTTTCTTTGGAAGGGGTCCACAAAGGCAGAAGAAGCTTGCAGAGAAAACAGCCAAAGCCAAGAATGACCGTTCCAAGAGTGAAAGCAACCGGGTAGGCTCTCTATGGCCTGGGCACTCCAGCATGGCAGTATCTAACTTCCCAGTTCATCTCCCGGATGGCCCTACCCACCATGCTGTGCAAAGTTCCTAGGGCATGCTTCCAGGATTCCTATTAAAACAACACTGAAGCAAGTGCTGGAGAAGCCCAACTTTCCTTCCCACCTTCCTTTACAAGCAAAAGAATCAGGAATAACCAATACTCTGGAATGTATGGCTCTTGTTTAACATGTAAAAAGTCATTTTCCAAAAGAGCTCAACATCTTTTAGTTGAAAGATTCCCAGTTCAATTCGCCAGCTTGCCCCCATTGTGGACATTGCAATAGGCAGTCTCCTCACTGGTCCCTCCTTCTTTCTGGTCACAGTCACATGGGGAGAACATTAAGTATCAAGGCAGAGGCTCAGGAGGTCTGTAGAGCTGCTGGCTCTGCTGTCTGCATAGCACAGCTTCCCACTTCACCAGAGAACCAGAGCCCAGCTTAGGAATGATTACCTTCCAATCACAGAAGAACTAAGCATTGGACACATTTACTCATAAAAACATTATGTTATTATAATGAGATTTTAATGAAATGTTAGTTTCAGTTTTTTAAATGTCTTTATGTCTTTCATCTCCACAAATCCTCAAGAATACATTTCCACTAGGCTGAATCCTGGGCCTACTCCTTTATTCTTTACTTTTTACTTGTGCTATTTGATTCATCTTTTTAAATCCACTTAGTTTTCAGGCCCTTCGAGGTTTTCTTTTATTCTCCAGTACACATACCAGCCTGATCCCTAATGCTGCCTGCCATGGGGTGCTAAATGTGCATGAATGGATGGAATTCTGTAAGTGAGTGGAAATGGCCCCTTCCCTTCTATAAAAGATAAATGAAGTTGGTCTCTAAATAGAACTAGGTTTCCATAGACAAAATTATCTTCAATATCTTACTTGAAAATCTCCTCTGCTCCAGACTCTTATGTTTCTATGGAGATCACGCTGTACTATGAATACACCAAAGCTTGGCCTTGGTGTTTCCAAGGAAACTAGAATTAATCATGTTGTCTCTGCAGCCAAGTACATTCAAAAATGCATACATGAACTATGTTTTTCCCACTTCTTTCTGTAATGAACAACCGTAGCTTTCCTTTTCTCTAACTGAGACCACTTAAAACCATCAAATCATCAGGGTTCAGAAATATTCTTTTGAGTATGATGAACAAAAATTAAAGAAAAAACTCAAACCAGTAATATTCACAAATAAAATCATCAGAATGTAGAATGAATATAAATTAGAGGCAGAGGAATTCTAAGTTGACTTATGAGTCCATTTCCAGTACCCGCCCCTATAAATCTTGTTTCTCTTTTCTGAGCAGTTTCAAATTATATATACTTTTCAAAATACATGATTCTCACTCCTTTCTTAGATTTTAAAGCCAGCATATAGACATAAGGTATTCTCATTTTGAACATCTATTTGGTGCTCTCATAGTTAAGCACTAAAAATTATTCCTCCCTCACTTAAGAGTTTAGTGGTAATTTTTAGGTAGAAATAGAGTCCCCCGAAAGTTTATATAAAGAATATAGGATGAGTATGAGAAACATAAGAGCCACAGACTTCATACTAGACCGAAAAGGCTCACATGAGGGGCAGCAGTGTGACAGTCCATCCAAACAGTCCAATTTTATTTTTTAGTTGTGACACTTGCCTTTGGTTATCAGTGTAGCCAACCACAGCCTACAATTTTCCCAGACAGGGAAACTGTCAATTTACTGCAGGGAACCTGCTTCTTACTGACTTTCCTGAGCAAACAGCCTTCCCCATGGCTGTGTCATGGGCAGAGTGTCCTGGAGGCCTTGCAGGCCATCAGCTGCCAATGACTTCAACCTCTCTAAAATACAGTAGTGTAAAATTATATTGATTCTTGAGTTCTGTCTCAGGAGAATTCTAAAATATCTACAAGCTTGTCCTCAACATTCAGAGGAACCAAGAGAACTTCACCAATTAGTTAAGTTTTTTTTTTTTAAATTATTTACAAACTATGACAAGTTCTTAAGGAAGCATGATCTCCCTCAGACTAGGCTTGCTTCATGAAAATTCAAAGAATCATATTCCCACCCTGCTGAAAAACTACAAGTAGGTTTTTCATATTCTAGTGGTTACACAACATTATAACTTCACTAGTGATCCATAAATGTTCCAAATGTTTCTTTATTTGTTTACTTTTTCCTTTTGGTACAGAGTAAGCCTTTAATTCATTTATACACCCTGCCTGTTTGTTCCAGACTTGCCTTTGGTTATGATGTCCACATTACATTTGCAATCTTGTGATATCTTGAGAGTTGACCAGTTGGCATAGTATTTTAATATCATAACACAATATACCCATAAATATATGAGGGAGTTGATGGCAGTTGAATCTGTGCCCCATGTGTGATACATAGAGCTATACTTCTTGTCAAGAAATCATATTAAGAGACTCAGTATTATCTTTACTAAGGAGGAAAACTTTGTGTCATCTGCAAATAGCAACTTTTATTCTTCTAAAACTAGAATTTTTTACTTAATTGGAATCTGGTAAGTAAGTAAAGAATTGACTGTCAACCTAGAGACGTGGTCTACAAAAGAAAACTCTGATGTGATATTTTCTGGATGAGATGTCTTTAATTTTGGAGAGCTGCACCTGTCTAGGTTCAGAGCAGAAGAAAAACCTGCATTGAAATCATTGGCTCTAATTATATTCAGTGTGAGCTGGACTCTTCAAAATAACAAGAATTCGTGAAACAATTTAAAAATTACAAGGCACCTGTCACTCTGAAAAAAATCGCTTCAGCCTTAGGTCTCTCACAGTTACTTGTTTCGATTTTGTAACCTACACACTCTATAGGTAAGAAGAGGAAGAGGTCATCCTCTCCTTTAGGAACATAGATTTTAAAAAATGAAACTTCTAAAAGTTGATAAATTTTGATACCCTTTAAATATTCCAAACAAAAATAATCCATCAATCTTCTGCACATTGGCTTAAACAAAACCTGTGTAACAATAACTCCATAAGTAAGACAGCCATTTTGAACTTAGATGTAATTCAATCTAATTTTGCATTCTTTTACACATCAGAATAAGTACAATTTGTGATAGTGCTTCCATTGCAGGGCATCAACCTCTCTGAAATACAGTAGTGTAAAATTATATTGATTCTTGAGTTCTGTCTCAGGAGAATTCTAAAATATACAAGCTTGTCCTCAACATTCAGAGGAACCAAGAGAACTTCACCAATTAGTTAAGTTTTTTTTTAATTATTTACAAACCATGACAAGTTCTTAAGAAAGCATGATCTCCCTCAGACAAGGCTTGCTTCATGAAAATTCAAAGAAACAGATTCCCACCTTCATTAATTACTTCATTGCCCAAACACACAACAATGGCCACAGGGGTCTAGGGAAAACAGAACACTGACTCACTGTTGTGTCCTTGTGTGTCAACATGGCAGCCTTAACTCTTATATCTTTAGTGTTTCTGTATGGTTTCTTTGGTGCCATAAATGGCACCTCTGCTTTTCCTTTAGTCTGTAGTCTTACCTTTTGGTTGATATCTTCTCTTCCTTCAACACTCAAGTCAGGTGTTCCTCTTCATAGATTCTTCTTATTTATTCCCATGTTTGCATTTTGCTTCAGTCACTCCATGCTCAAGCCACTGTTTTTGTTGCTGTTCTTGCAACTTCCAGAACTTTCGCTGTATGTGTGAGATGATACGTCACTTAAGCTATTTCCCCTACTGGGCTACACCTAGTTTTTTGCTTCTACTAAAATACAGAGGCTGACTTCATTGTGGCATTGTGAGGTGGCATTTGTCACTGTGGATCTGCTCCTCCTGGACTTCTAGGACCCACCCCACCACATAATTGTTCATTTGTATTCCTTAGATTCTGATAAAAACAAAACAGAACAATGACAAATGGGTGGGGGGCGATTTCCAATATCATGTTTTGATAACTAGAAGAAATGTGTTCAATTTTTTCTTATAAAATATAAGTATTCATTACTGGAAGTTCCCACCTAGTAGGCTGCTTGAGATTAGGAGTCCCTGCTTTCACATTCATGGCTCATAGCCTGGCCATGCATGACCCTGGTGCGAAGCAAGACTGTACTTCAGTTTTTTGTGAATGACCTCAAATAATGCAGACCCAGTCTCCAAATGAGTCACTGAGGTGGCTCAAGAGTCCTTTATCTCTCTGTTTCCCTCTTTAAAAATAGCATTGGAATAAGAAATAGTTTTCCATAGTTACTAATGTTTTCTGTGTTTCTTTCTACCTTGGAGGGAAATGGTTAAACTTTCTGAAATGGTAAATAATGTATGAATGACTTGTTACTAAGGAAAGAGTCAGTTCTACATTAGTACTCTAAAAAGTCATTATCTCCCTCTTTGGAATGTTCTCTGACTCAACTTCAAGAACAAAGTATTTTTTTAAAATTTCATCTTTATGCGTAGATCTTTTAAAATATTGAACATAGAAAAAGAATTAAATTCAACTAATTTATTGGGGTCCCCACATAATTTAAGTACATGGTGAGTGAGCGTACTATCTTTATGATTTACAGCCAGGTACTGGGGAGAATGGTGGCCATTTTCACTGCAATCAGATGAAGTAATAAAATAAACTAAATGGTAGGATCTAATTGGCTGAGTCCCTTCCCAGCCCCTCTCTAAGTCAAGATGCCTTGAAAATATCCTTCCTTCACTGGCCTGCTCAAATGCTTTATGCCATAAAATATTCTGGGCTATGACAGAGAAAGGATGAACACTAGGGATACAGGATCTGGTCTTCACACATGATTTTAACTACCCTGCTTGCAAAGAACAGCTCAGTCATCTCTTCATACGTTCCTTCCTTCCCATCAGAGTTGGGTTGAGTTGCCTCTCTTAGGTAGAGTGAATGGATGTGGTCACAGCCGAACCTTGCTGCTGCCATGCTGCCAGTGGGCTGGAGGACAGAGCACTTCACTGTTTCCTTCTGTTTAAACCATTCTGTAATATATCTGTGTCTTCTTCTGTCTCATCCTGCTGGAAACACTAAAAATTCAGTCTGAAAAATAACTGGAACAGTCTCCCTGATTCTGAAGACAGTAAACAATCTTTGTTGTTGAAAGGATTTTATTTATCTATCATTCCAGGGGAAGCTTGAAAAAACAAGAACAAAGCAAAAACAAAGGCAATGCAAAGTCCTACCCAATTCCCACATTTTTAGTCCTGTAAGATTAAGATATAAGCACCATTCATTAACTCTTCGTGCATCCCAGAGTCATCAACTCTGGATGGGGTCAGAGAGAGGAACTCCTCCTCCTCCATTAAAACTTCCAAGAAAAAAAGACAAGCTTAGTGACCCACATCTGTAATTTAAGCAAATAGAGTGACATAAGAGACTGCCGTGAGTTTTAGGCCATCCTGTGCTCCAGAGAGAATTCTTGATTAGTCTGCTAGACTGAGACCTGCTTTGAAAAGCAGTCAACAAAACCAACACAAGTCGGTATTGCCAAAATACAGAGCCAAGCTTCTGCTGATGCAGGCACACAAGCCACACAGAGATCAAAAAGGGAGTCTATATCTGTCCAGGAGCAGGAAAAGGGCAGCTGTCTATTTCTTTTCAGACTTCTATTGGTCCGGGGAATCTCCTTTCAGATTGAGCTTTTGTTCTCAATCCTACAAGCGTGCACTCTACTTCAGAAAAAAAAATAATAATAAAGATTTTTTTTTTGCATTGTATTCTAAAAGCATAAAGTTGGAATTTCTTAGCATGACATACAGAAAACTTTACTGGCCCAGGGTCATACCTTCCCATTCATCACCAAGTATCCTCTATTACCACAATTTATTAGATGATGGAAAGATGATAATGGCAGAGAAATGCAACAAGAACTCCACCACCAACAGGCATAGCATGATGCTGAGAACCTGAGTTTATTCAGCAAGTTGAACTTACACAGACTGATTTACTTTGATCTTTGCTTGTGATGTGTTTCACTTAAAAATTCTCTCTCTCTCTCTCTCTCTCTCTCTCTCTCTCTCTCTCTCTCTCTCTCTCTCTCTCTATTATTTCTCATGGTAGGCAAGTGCATATCTCTTATTTCCCCTTATCCTATAGCATTAGTGAGGGTTTCTATGGCAGATTACTATCAATTTAACCAAGGTAAAGCAGCAATCATTAGGAGGGCAGAGCTAGAATGGGGCAGCTCCTGTCTCACATGCTAAATCCAAAGTGGCTGAGATAAGAGAGCACAGTGGGATAGAGATGCTGTTAGATGCTTGGCTGTCCTCTGGTGTCAGCTTTTACTTCTGTGGACTGTCCTGTTCCCTCAAAGTGAACCTGTTCCTCCAGATTCTCCCACCAAAGGCCAGGTGAGTCCTACTCAGGCCGGATATTTGCTGACTTGTCCTTCTGCTTCTAGCTAGAAAAGTTTTCTATTGTGCTTAGGACAGAATGTTGTAGTAGGAGGTTTCTGTTTCCAGACTTACAGACCTAGACTCAAGGTTTAGACCAACAAACACACAGACCCGCAGGACACACAGATGCTTACAGTAGTTTTAGGCTGATTGTCCTAAGGCCCAGGCATGTATCTTGCTAACTCTTTACCCTTCATCTAACCCATGACTCTTACCCTGTTCAGCCATGCGGCTCAGTACCTTTTCTCAGAGCAGCATAGTTGTCCTCCGCTTCTTTAGACTTCTCTCTGGCCTTCTGCTGTTTCTTCCTGTTCCCAGAGTTCTCCTAGTCTGGTAGTCCCACCCACACTTCCTGTCTGCCTTTGACCAATCAACGCTTTTTATTAAACTCATAGGTGGGGACAATTATTTACAATGGAACAACATAAATCTCCTACAGAATGTGATGATATTGGATCTATCCAGTAATTCAAAATAAGCTTTCTTGAGGGCTGTACCCTTAATTGCATCTACAAAGTCCCCTTGTCACCTGTTTACAAGCTCTGGTAAATGTGAATTGATCTAGCTAGAACACAGTGAAGTTACCTTGAGAGGTTTTCTCAAACAGGAGTATGATCAGCTCAGAGGCAAAAGCCTGAGTGGCCTCTACTATTTTGGCCTTCAGAAGCCTTGGACATTTTTCCATAGTTGTGAATCTGCACTCTTTAATCTGCTTGGTGCTTTAAAGACTCCCTAACTTTTCCTGGATAGAAGTTATAAATACCCTCTGTCCACCTTACCACCTTCTCATTTAGCTTAACATCTTTAATGATAGTAGGGGATGCCTACTATAAACCAGGAAGACTCAAATTAACATATCAATAGGTCATTCTACAGAAAAATCCACAGACCTTGAATCTCATACTAAAAGAGGGTAGGCTAGCCAGGGACAAAGGAAAAGGGAATAGTGTCCCCTCCAGGGAAGGAGATGACAGAATGTAGAGCATGCAGGAATGAGTGCTTAGGGAAGCAGGCCATTAAAACTACAGTCTGACCCCAAAAGGATCTCCATCAAGTCCCTCCCAGCTACAGGTTCCCCAAGACACATGGTCCCTCATCCACAGAGAGCCTGCAGAAAATTCTGTGGCAATTTAAAAATCACATGGGCCCCTGGTGTTGTCACAGAATGCCTAAAACTGTATTTAGCAAAGAATAAAACTATTATTTTTAAATTAGACTTTACTGTGGAAAGACATTTGCTACTTTAAATGTGGCCCTGGCAGAAGAAGACTTTTGCCAGGGTCACAATTGAGCAGAGGCTCACATCTGTATCTACCCCAGCAGTCATCAGAAGCACCATCTGGACTTTTTGTCTCTTTGCTTATTCACAGTAATATGGCAATTTAAGTGATCAGACACATGACTAGCAGGCTGGCAGGTGCTAAGGCAGAGAGCATACTTAGCAGATATTGGTTTTGGGTCCAATGCCAGCATTCAAAAGAGAGCAAGCTAACTTTCTAAGAATACCCCTGTGTCTGAATCCACAAAGATGACCCCAGCTAAGACTCCAAACAATAGTGAAGAGGGTGCCTGAACTAGCCTTTCCCTGTAATCAAATTGATGGCCCTAAATGTTATCATAGAACCTTCATCCAGCAACTTATGGAAACTAATCCAGAGATTCATAACTAGGCTCTGTGCTGAGGTCCTGGAGTCCAGTGGAAGAAAGGAAGGAAGGATTATATGAGCCAAGGAGTTAAGATCGTCATGGGGAAACCTACAGACAGCTAACCAGAGCTATTGGGAGCTCACTGAGTCTGGACTGACAGCTGGGGAGCCTACATGGGACTGAACTAGGCCTTCTGAATATGGATGACAGATGTGTTGCTTGAGCAGTTTGTGGGGCCACTGGCAGTGTGACCAGGACTTATCTTTGGTGCATTAACTGGTGTTTTGGTTCCCATTCCCTATGTAGGATGCCTTGCTCAGCCTTGATACAAGGGGAAGGACTAGGTCCTGTCTCAACCTGATATCCCAGATTTTGTTGACTCCCCATGGGAGGAGTGGATGGTTGGCTGGGGTTGGGAGAAGCTGGAGGGTGAGTGGGAGGAGGGGAGGGAATGAGAAATGTGTTCTGTATGTAAAAAACAAAAAATTAAATTAAAAAATTGTAATAAAATATAGAATAACCCTGTCTTACTTGAGACCACAGCTGATACCAAATGTTATATGTCCTCTGCCATTCCTAAGACATACTTAAGTCATCATTAGTAGGAGGAACACTGTAAGAATGTGGAATAATCCTAACAGTGCACTTCTATGGAAGCTATGTGCTTGAGGCCTCTGTTGTAGTCTGTCTTGTGCGCTACCTCCATCCATGCCTGTGATGTATGATGATTCAATGACTAGAAAAAGATCCTGAGTTACACAGGTATTGCCAAATCTAGACTAAGTGGTTCCTGCTGAAGTGCAACGGAAAAAGGAAGGCCTCCAGTATTCCTACTCAATGCTCAGTCATGAGCAGTTACTTGCACAGAGGTAAAGTCGTTGAACATGTTTGCACTTTAGTTCTTTCTTCACTAGGGATCCTGACATAACACGAAATATCAATCTGGTTAAAGCTTCTTTTTTCCTTCTTATTGCCCTATAGAAGAACTTCCAAGTAAAGGAAATATAGCTTCTAAGCTGCTGTTAAATATCCAAAATGATATTTTCTTATAAACCAAGACAAAAGGCTGACAGATGTACATATTCTCATAAACTATGTTTCATGGTTCTATAACATTGCTCTGTCCTGGGCTTGCATATAAATGAATGGGCATGCCAGTTCCTAATAGTGTCCCCTTTTTGTACCAATTAGGTTGATGCTCATGGAAATATCCTGTTAACATCTCTGGAGGTTCACAATGAAATGAATGAAGTTACAGGCAGCGTTGGTGACACCAGGAATTCAGCAATATCCTTTGACAACTCAGGAATCCAGTATAGGAAACAGAGCATGCCCAGGGAAGGGCATGGGCGGTACATGGGAGACAGAAGCATGCCACACAAGAAGACCCACCTACGGAGGAGGTCTTCACAGCTCAAAATTAAAATCCCTGATCTAACCGATGTGAATGCCATAGACAGATGGTCCCGGATCGTGTTTCCATTCACGTTTTCTCTTTTCAACTTAGTTTACTGGCTGTACTATGTTAACTGAGTGACTGTACTTGATTTTTCAAAGACTTCATTTAACACTGAGTGAAATATTACCCTGCCTGTCAAGTTTTTATACCACATACACACACACACACATACACTCAGACACAATTGTATATATATGTGAACTTTCTCAGCATATATATAAAATACACATGTATATGAGCATATATGTGTATATGTTTATATATGCAGGTGTGAGTACCTGTATATGTAAAACAAATACACATACATACCATCCATTTTGCAACTATGGACAATTTAACACAGGATGCATATTAAAGAAAGTCATAGAATTTTTCTTTTTTAATTGAAAGGGACAAGTATCAAAATCTTATGCCTCAAGAATGAGGGCGTAAAACACAGTCATCCCAAAGTGTGTCTTTTATTATCATAAGTTAGATATTTTCTCTTAAAAACCAGAAAGGAATTCTTAGTTAATCTTTGGGAACTCCCACAGCAGTAGATGTACACCTCATATTCTCTCTTTCAGTTTGCAGCCAAGGCTTGTTGGCTTCTCTGTAATGGACTTGTTTCATCAGGTATGCTTCTCTGTAATGGTTTAGTGCTTGAGGTGAGTCTCAGGTGATGCCTTTACCTGATTCTTACTGGTAGGTAGCTCCCACGCTCTTGTCTGAATGTCCATCTCCTGAAAACTCACTGGGAGTAAAAGGTGTCCCATTGTAAGTACTCAACCATCCCATACATGTGGGGGGTTTCTGTTAACATTAAGTGGGTCCAGCTTAACTGTCTTATGAGAATACAATGGCACATTTTGATAATGAAATTCAGTCACTAAAAATGTGCTCTACATCTTGTCCAGATTTCTAGGTCTGCTATTTTTAACTGGAAGCATAGACGTCTCAGGTTCTTTGTTACTCTAAGGTAAAATCATCTAGAGTGATTCCCCCTTACAATTATGTTACCATTCTTATAACATTGTATGTTAATATAAATATATTTGCATAATATGCATACATATGTATATTACCAAGATTTTGTTTTTCTGCTTGCTCTCATGGCAGCATGCGGCGTCATATTTTTCATTCTGTGATGTAACTACTTTCTGTTATTTAGAAATTAAGATTGAATCTCAAGTGTTTCTACTGTTCACTTTTGGAAACTTAAGAAACATCCTCACAGCCTTTATTTCTGTACTGACATGTCTCATAAGCACACCCAGCTCCTCCTAGACTGACTAGGATTCCGCAGGAACATGACCAGTACACACCACGATCACAAAAGAACCCATGACCGTTCCTGAGGCAAGGAGGGCAACCTGACACAAACACAGTCTCTTTTGGTTCCTTCTGATTCACAGCCTCATCAGTATTTGGACTTTTTAAAGCTCGTAGAAACAAGATAAGGTGCGCCGGTTTCATAGATGCACCCTTAACTTACTATTTAGATGAGCTCTTTCTAAAGAAAAACAAAGATAATATATTTTTTGTAAACTATTTCTATCACAGGCATCCATAAACTGACTGCAGTTGTATAAACAAGTGTCACAGCGAAGCATTTGGAAGACAGGTTAAAAAGCAAAACATAGTAAAGGACTGCTAGATTAATAACCCCAAGACCCCACACATGTGTCACCCTCGAATGTGACACCATCGTTTACCACACAGGCAGCACCACCCTCCCCGGGATGGTGGACTGCCACCATGGACTGACACTACTTGATTTTTTGGTGGCCATAGCAATCTTTAATAAGTGTGAGTCTGACTGTTCCAAACCCAACATTAGATAAAAGCTTAATCCACAAAATCTCGTGCTAGGGACAGTGACTGAATTTTATGCCCTTTACCTCCTCCATTCTTGTCTACTCAGCCTTCTTCCAATTATTGCTCTTTGGCTTTATTCTCTATCTAGAGATGAACCTGGAAAGTTCAGCCTTTAACTTTTCTCTGGAAATTTTCTTTCTCATGGGTAACAGTGGGAGGAGACAAAGTTAAACTGATTCGAAAAATTATCCTGTAAGTGGCCTTATCATTGTAACATTTTAAAGAAAATCAAACATTTGCAAAGACCTTATCCCTTTCAACACTTCAGGCATCTCTCTGTGTATCCTGTAGCTCAAGGTGTAAGTGCCACATTTAGAAAAGAGACCCCAAAATGCCAGCAAGCAATGTGGCAGAAGGAGTCAACGACTGATAATTTATTGTACTAAGAACTGTGACTTTTTCTTCTGGGAGAAAAGTGACTGAAAATGTTTGATGCATAGTTGAGATACCCACATATCAGAGGCAGAGACTCCAAGGGGCTGAGAAGAGCAGCATTGGACTCCCTGGGAATCTCTGGATATAAATTTGCATGGTGTAGTTGTACTAGCTTTTGAGCTTTTTATATGCATTTGGCACCAAGACTGGGATCCACAAATTTATAGACACTGCGATGAAGTTACCATAGTAGCTAGACTCTAAATAGTATTTGTAATTACACACACACACACACACACACACACACACACACACACACACACACACACAAATACATACATGTATTCTGTAAAAACAAAATCCTTTTTAAGATCCTTTAGTACGTGTTTGCTTTACCCCATTTCAAAAGAAAAGTAATTTTCTCCTAATAAATTCTTTTATGGCTTCTCTATTTTTTAAAGCTGTGAGAAGTGTTGAGATGAGAACTTTGACTGTTCTAGCAGAAGAATGGGACCTGATCCCTGTTCTAGGAAAGTAACCTCTAGTCACATTATAAGAGCCGTTGGAGCCAGTGAGTGAGTGCACAAAGGGATTCCACCAGGACCTCTGATGGAGGGCAGCTGTTACCCATGCCCAGAGCTCTTAAGAACAGAAAATTTAATTTCTCATCAACTCAATAAACCATTTAATTTTCTCAGTAGTACTGTCTTTCCAAAATGAAATGCTTCGTAGAGAGCTCATGGTGTTGACGTTTAATGACAGCCCTTTATTAATCATCTTCAGCTATGTCTGTGACAAGTCAAGAGCAGCAGAGAAAGACTGACCAGAGTGGAATTATCTTTAAGACAAATGTCACTCCTGCTTACCAACCCCAGGATCATTGAAGGATTGTGATGTCAATGTCATGACCATTCACTGTCCTTGAATCTCAGATGAACTAGAAAGTATATCATAATAATATTCCTTTTAGGCTTTAAGTGACATTCCATCTGCAGTGTTGTGTGTTTTGATGCCAATATGGGGACGTCTTCAACTGTTCCCACTATAAACACTTTTCTTCTTTTGAAACATGGAGTTGACAATTTTACCAATGAGATAATCTCAGAGGAGACAGGTCCATTGCAATTGTAGGTGATTGCCCTATGTGAACACATTCGGAAAAGATGTGTCCAATTTTCAGCCTCCTTTCTTAAAAGCATAAACCTACCATAATTCATATTTTGACCCTCCACCTAAAAATGAGTTCATATTTCTGACCATTTTCTGTAAGCCAACTGAACCACTGGTAAAATATTTTGTTACTCTTGAAACAAATGCTGGCGTTCATGTCAGTATTAACTTTCCATCCGAGTAATGTTGACTCTTGGGGCAAAGAACTGCCCTGGTGGAGTAAATTTCCCAGGACACTGGCGAGTGTGCCTTGGACTGATTACCTCTTCTACTGCATTGAAAGGTGCCATGTTTTCCTGAATGACTAAATCCCCCTCACTTTATAACAGTGACCTCCCAGAGTGGCTCACGCACCATACCTCTCCTAGGGATGGCCCACAAACATGTCATTCATGATTCATTTTTCTACTTCCCAAGTCAGTAGATGTGTTCAAGGTAAGTACAGGATTGTTCTAGTAGGAATAGGTGGTTGCTGTCCTAATTGATATCCACGTCGATTTCATTTCATTGTAAAGATAAACTTAAACCCGGTTTTGCTTAAGCACATTGGTGTAATTTTTTGGTATTATTTGACGTGAAAAAAAACAAAAACAAAAAAACAAAAACAAAAACAGCAAAATTGAGTGACAGATACAATATGAAACTTGTTGAATGAATTCAAATTTATTAAAAAAGGACTAACTGACAAATGTGAAGACTGATTTTTTTTCGCTTCCTTAACTCTCTGTTGTTGAATGGTGTGGTTATTTCAATCGAATCTTGTTTAATTTCATATATCCACTTAGGTTATGTGAAAATAAAATTAAAGTCCTGAAATGATTCCTAAGAGAACAGTTGAACTGTTTCTTTAAAGAGGGAGAGAGAAGAAAAAAAGAAAGAAAAAGAAAAGAAGACTGAACTTGTGTGATCTCTATGTGAAGCTAAGTTCAGTTCCTACTACTAAAATAAAGAAAAAAATTCAAAATTTAGCTTGAAATTAGAACTTCAAAGAACAAATAGTCACACGAAGAGTAATTTTTTCTAGTCTTTAGTGTTTAGAGAGACATATATTTTTATTTTAAAAGCCAGGGAACGATCTCCCCTCCTCTGGGTAGCCACTCTTTGAGTTTTTCAGGACCTTAAAGCAATCTCGCTGCTTTTCTCATGTGAAGGAGAGACAGTATCATAGAATGAATAAATGAGTGAATGAATGAATTAATTAATTAATTCAGACTATGGACACTTTCATGCAGACAGGGTTTACTGAAAGCCCTATCTCTTTCCTGGGCACCGTGAGGTTCTCATGTTCTCAGCCAGATGATGCTGAGCAGCTGGTCTACATCCATGCACAACAACTTGTAATGTAGTCAGGAATGATGCAAGGACCATTTTCATCCCATGTTCCATTATGTGAACAAGTCTTGTATTTAAGGAGTCCTGACTTGGTCATGCTTTAAACTAAGTTGTTATCTGTGGTAAGAAATCTCTCTGGGAACATTTCTCACCTAGGTCACTGGGCCAGTCCTGGTGGCAAGCTTATAAGACCAATAACTGCTTCTTAGAAGTACCTGGGAGCCTCCACTTAGACTCTTCTGTCCACAGCCTGTATTCATATGTTGCTGCATCACAGTTCTTGCTTAGAATTCCTTACTTTGCAAAGCATGTGGCTTATTACTTCTCCTTGAACTGGGGATACACTTCAGGGAGACTGCCTCTCTCAAAGTCTCCACAGATAGGGATTTGTACCAGGTGGACTAAAACAGCAGCCATTCTTGATTGAGATGTTTCTGGAGTTAGAGAGACTCAGTCCCATTCCTTTTGGTTTTAGACAGCAGATTCGACTCAGAAGCACCAGGCAACAACATTGAGAACATCAGTCCTGAACATGCAGCCAACCGCAGCTGACTTCAGTCTCCAGTGTTCTTAAGAAACAAAATAAATAAACAACATTGTATTTAAATGGGAGAGAAACTCTGGGAGAAAAAACTCTGCCTAGTGACCCCATGCTTCTTGAAATAGACTAATGGCCCTGATCATTAGGTGACTAGAAAATATCTCTAATAAGTTAAGTCTCTTCCTCTTGTTACACTTGGTTTAGGTATTGACATGTTGTCATTTTGTTTACAAATTTAAAATTTAATGATTATACAAAGGGCATTAATGTCACTTCACTCTCTGTATTTGGAGCTTCCCTGCTCCTCTCTGCTAGTATTTCCTTAGATTGCCTGCTGTGCTGCTGAGTGCTGAGGCCCCTCCTCCCAGCCTCAGGTAATGACTATTCTCTTCTGCTCTGAGATCAATGTTTGTTGCTTCCACATACATAGAAGAACACATTACATTTGTTCTTCTGTTTCTGGTTGATGTCATTTAAGACACCTCAGTTCCAAATCCATTTTGCTGCAAGATATAGGACATTGTGGGGATATGTTTCAAATTTAATAAAAACCGTCTGAGATATCAGAGGACAGACCCACCTCTTCCAGTCTTTGTTTTTGTTTTGTTTTTTCCAGACAGAGTTGTCTGTGTAACAGTCCTGGCTGTTCTGGAACTTGCTTTGGAGACCAGGCTGGTTTTAAACTCATAGAGATTCTCTTTTCTCTGCTTCCCAAGTTCTGGGACTAACAGTGTGAACCACAGCTTTTTCTGCCTTCTCCGTCTTTTTATGCCTGCCTTAAATACCCTCTTCACTCAGTTGTTTCACATCTAGGTTAAGATTAAAGTCATGGCACCACCAGTGCCTGCCTGGGAGCCTGGAACTCCTTCTGTAAACTAAAATGACCTCAAACTCAGATTTGATTGAATTAAGGGCATAGGTCACCACTCCTGGATATCCTCTGTGCTGGGATTAAAGATATGGCTTACTACTGTCTGATCTTTCTAGACTGACTGTGAGTAGATCCCCATGACATCTCTGACTGTTTTTATTATATTTGAAACATATACCCACAGGACATCACTCTTTTTTTCTAGCTAAGTAATGATACTGTGCATATAGATCACACTTTATCCATCTGTTGATCCTATGGTGGCTTATTGTCATGGCTTCTAAGGATGCTGCAGAAATAACGGCACTAATTTTTAGATAAAAAATGAACACTCCCATTCTGAAATGTGTTTTTCTTTCTCCTTTACTGCCACCAAACTTCTTTAGCTGTATCTTTATTTTATGTTATCAAGTTTAGAAATGATTATTCTCTGCCTGAATGTTGGGGGTGCACAGTCATTTTATCTGTCTTTCCCTTTTCCTTTTTTACTCTGAAACCATCTTTATTAGTCTCAGGCTGACATGAAATATACTTCATAGCTCAGACTGACCTCAGCTTCCTTGACATGATTCACAATGCTCACTGTGCATTGTATTTTCTCAGTGAAGAAAGACATAAAGACATATCCTTCTTGAGTAAGAACCTACTCTATTTTATTTGAGCCAAGGTTTTTCTGTGTAATAGCCCTGGCTGATCTAGAACTTGCTTTGTAGACCAGGCTGGCCTGGAACTCACAGAGATCCCACCTCCATTTTATCCTCATTTAGCAGACATACAATGATTTGGCCCCTTACAATTTTTCTGTCTTCAGTTGGTACTCCATTTTAGACATGCGTATATAAAAATTTAAAACTAGCAACAATATATGAGATAGAAAAAAACAAGGTTTGTATTGCACAAATTATACTTTATTTTATAATAAAACAGAGATCCAGATGTTGGGGAAATGCTTAACAATCAGAGAGACAGAGAAACAAGCCACAGCCACTCCTCAAGAATCTTTAGACTGAATGCCTCTCAGTCCTTAGTAGAAAGGAAATATTGTACAGGTGAAGGCTGAACTCCTGCCCCCTCTTTCTCTGCCCAGTCATCTCACCTCCTCATTCAGCTTTCCTAGTGCTCGAATTAAAGGTGTGGGCCACCAACCACCACCTGGCTCTATATGGCCTAGAACTCACAGAGATCCAGACAGATCTTGCCTCCCAAGTGCTGGGATTGAAGGCCTAGGTCAGAATTTTGAGGATAAATCTGTGGGTGGCTCTGTCCTCTGATTTTCAGGCAAACATTATTAGATACACAACATATCACCACATATTTCCATTTGGGTTAAAAAATTAAAAGGGAGGTTATAACTAATACAAGAAAAAGTATATACAATAAGTACAATAACTACAATATATACAAGCAACAATTAAATTAATAAAATCCAGTCCATTAACAATTGACAAATTCAGAGAAAATATTTCATTATTTATCCTATTTTGGTGAATCCAAAGTGCAGTACCTAATTCACTCTCTATCTCTATTAATAACTGAAAACTATCTTTTGATGTCTCTCAAACTTATACACTCTACACCACTTAGTGAGCTTCTTTTATGTGTCTGTAACTGGGAGAACTATAAATATTTGGTCTTCAATTCTCCCAGAGACTTGAAAAGGAATAAAAATTCCTTTTTTTTTTTCTTTTTTTTTTTTTTTTTTTAGAAGAAAGTGAGTTCTAAAAATGGTAAGAGACGGCAGAAACAGCTGGCTGCTTGGCCAGTCACACAAGGTTTCTCTGCAACATTGGGGCATCCATCTTTAGCCTACAAGCCTAGCATATCTGATTGGATATTCTTAAAGATCTTCCTGTCTTGTCTTGGCAGGGTTCTGCAGTTATTTCCTGTGTCCTGCTTGTCCATTTTGGACATCATTCTGTCAGCAGTTGAGGCAAGGGTGTTTCTTGCCCAGTGGCTAATCTATGCGACAAAGAAAGTCAACTCCATATGGAGTTCCTTTGATGCTTATTATCTTATCTGAAGTAGACTAGTGCTTCCAGGAACAAATATGTCTCATTGTCATAAAAATAAAAAGAGCCTTTGTTATTAAAACATCTGTTTGACTTTGAAAACATTGAATATGACTATATATTTGGTTATAATGACTAAGTACTAACTTGCAGTTTTTTTATATCCTAATTAGTTGGTAATAATAACTTTCAAAGACTAGCAATTAGCATTACATTGTTATATGAACTATATAGGTACAATACTTTAAACAAGAGTAGAAATATATATATGTATATATATATATATATATATATATACTATGTATTAATCTCAACTTTGTATCAACATACACAATTTTTATACATTAAAGAAAAATCCAATCCAGTGTATAATATTTAAAACTAGTAATTGCTAATTAAAAGTGGATTCAATAATCTACCTTTTTAATATTTCCGATTTTCTAGAGTAGATCTACTTTTATCTCCTATCATACTTGTATCACATTTTTCCTTTCATTTTCAAATAATATCCCTGAATGTAATTTCATTTGTTGTTTTTTTTCTAACCATTACCAATAACAGTTTGTAACCAATCACCCTAAACAATGACAATTATCTCTGTTGAGAAACCATAAACCACCCACTCCACCACTTAAGAATGTCGGTGTTGTATTCTTGAATTTATTTTCTGCTATCAGAAGGAGACAGATTTTTTAGGTGATCCTGAAAAGAAAATTTCTTGTTAGTTGTCATGTCCTGGAAGAGGTGGCTGTATCATTTATTGTTCAATTTATGGTCCAGGAAAGTGCAGGGCTTGTCTTAAGTCCTGGCTATTGTAGTCTGTGGATTATTTCAGCTACCCACTGCAAAATTGTAGTTCAAAGCTGATCTTTATGTGGTGTTTGTCAGCCTAGTGGCTTTGACATAGCCCATGTGAAATCATCATTGTGGGCCCCGTCATCATTTTGGAGATTTCAAAGGTTTCAGTTAGTCATCATCATGGTTCACTGCATTAAAATGATAGAGATTCAAACAGAAAGCGATATACAGGAAGCTGTATAAAGCCTCTTCTCTAGAATTAGTACTCTATATGGCCATTAATATCATTATATAAACAAAAAGTTAAATATATATTATTCGTATAAATTTTTACATAAAATTTGTATATCAATAAAAGTTTTAAACATTCAAAATAAAACCAAAAGATCATGAGATTAATAGCAATAGAATAGAAGGTTTTTCTTCCCATATCAGGTGACTTTTCTGATATGATATAGAGATTTTGCACATGTTTAACACGTATACTTGGGTTTAGAGAAGGAGAGAGCCACACTCCAACTCCAAAACTTAAAATTGAATTGAGACTTTAACTTTCCTTAGATGTAAAGAGATATAGATGTTAGGCAGTCAGATTTGACCCTGTAGAATATATTGGTACCAATAGGCTTGTTTTTTTTTTGTTTTGTTTTGTTTTTTTTTTTTTTTAATTTTGCTCATATATTTTTTCCAGATAGCCTTTCCTTCTGCTTTAGACATTTAGATACCCAAGGTCTTTTGACTTCTGGAAGATGGATATTTCTATTTTTCTGTAAAGATAAAAACAACGCTTCTTTGATCCTTGTCTGATGAGGTTTCCTTACAACTTAAGGAATTGTCACATTGGTGGATGAGCTACCATTTCTCCATAAGTTTTTCCTGTTCAGTTCTAGTCTTTGTTAATGTTTATGGTATCCATAGCTTTTCTTAACCTGTGGAAGCAAAAGCAAAACCCCTTCCCCAATATAGAACATATCCTGGTTTCCATTTTGAGGTCAACACATTTTTTAAATAGACAGACTAATTTAGCTTAGTAGGTTTTTTTTTTTCTTTTATAGTACAATGATAGTCCACAGTTGTTGTTCCTTTTTCATTAGCACTGGGAAAATTCAAAGTTAATAAAAATTTATGTAATTTATTTCTGGAGGGTCTTTGTTTCTTCTTTCTGATAAAAAAGGCTCTTAGCACTCTAAAGATTAAAAATAGAAGTTTTTAAACACATACTGGGGTGCAAATACTTGTTTGTTGGGCAATTAAAAGTGGAAAACAGGCATGGTAGCACATTCCTATAATTCTAGAATTATGAAACGCAGAGACAGTGGACCAAAAGTTCAGGCCTAAATGGGCTATACAATGAAACCTTATTTTCAAAAACTTAAAAGCTGAGGGTATGACCCAGTGGTGGTGTTTGTTTGCAGTGGACAAGGTATTGGGGTCAACCCTCAGCATTGTAAAATGTAAGAATTTAAAACATAAGGCAAATGGGAGCTACTGGCTCAGAAAGTGGTTTGGGAACATTAGTTAGTCTTGCTAAGACTCTCAGCATAGACTCATTTCTTTAGTTCTACTTTGCCAAAATGTAGACAGCTTTTACCTGTCATTATTACAGACCAGTTTTCCATGTGATTACTCTACTTGAGAGTAGTAACTTCCATAAATTTTGTACATTCTGTGCTGGGTGCTCTAGTGTGGAGTCAATCATCTTCAGAACCAGACCAAATTAAGAGGCAAAGAAGCACATGATATGGAACTATGATTTGGCAGGAATTCCCTCTCAGTTAGGACTATAGTCCAAGCTGAAATTTCTTTGCAACCAGTGCCCCCTTTCTCCCTGTGCAGACCTGGCATTGCCTGTATACAAATGTTCATTTACGGGGCAGCCCTGGATTGATATGGGGTGTCTTTCTGGGCACTGTGAAATACCATTAGATAATAAAGGAACTGTTTGGCCTATGGCAAGCCAGTTTATAGTCAGGCAGGAAATCCAAGCATAGATAAAGGGGAAGGAGGGCAGGTCATTAGAGACACCATCCAACCATCCAAGAAGCAAGATGTGATGTTAAGCAATGAGCCATGTGGCAAGACATAGATGAATAGAAATGTGTTAATCTGTAAGAACTAGCAAGCAATTGTGCCTGAGCCATAGGCCAAACATCATGTAATTAATATAAACCTTTGTGTGGTTATTTGGGACTGCTGTCTGGACCTTGTGCAGTCCCCTTCCTACTTCCTTTGTCTCCATTTCAGTTAGAGATCTTAAGAATCAGTTGTTTCTGCCATCTCTGCTTACTCTCAGTTTTCTTTTTTTCTTGGGAAAGGAGAATGTAGGTGTTGAAAGAGTAAATGATTCAGGCAAGGAATTTAAAGATGTATATATTGTGGAGAATTTTTAGGGTAGGAGATTATTGTTTATTTACCAAAAAAACCAGATAAACCCTGGGGATTTCAGGGCACATAGCCAAAGGTCTAAAGAATCATCTTTCAAAAAGTTTTAGTAATAAAGTTATTTAAAAGAAACCACTGTTCAAAAGGGTTTGCCTGGCCTCCAGCTTCCAACTGTTTTTTTTTTTTTTTTTTTAAACAATGTATGTGTAGCTCAGGTGGCAACACAGCACAGCATGCTCAGGTCTGAAGATATTATCCCCAGTGATGGGGGAGCATTTACTACTAAATTCTTCAGGGTCCTGTATGGATAGGAAAGGGAAACAAAGGTATGGATGCAGTACCTATCCCTCTGATTTCTCTTGTGAAACAGAGTAGAGAGCACAGGCAAGCATGTGGAACTGCAGATGCTGAACATGGCACTTCTAGTTGTTTCCATCCAGATGCAGTCCCCTCTCTGGGTGTGATGCTCATACAACCACATAAAGCCTGAGAAAGCTTTAAAGGGGGTCTAGAACACAGAAACAGAGCCAAAAACAGCTTCCTAGTTGTGTCTCTCAAGTGGCCCATTGTATGAAGTGGTATCCAAGTTTGAGCTACAACATGGTGGGTTTCCTAAGCCTCAGTACAAACATGATTTGCATATGTCTGATTTAAGGGTACTGTTCATACAGATGAAAAAAGAACAGAGACAAACACAGCTTCTTGGTGGCAAGCATTTTCTCAGGTGGGCTCTGTTTGATGGTGGTAGGCAGAGGCTTCCTGACTCAGTATTAGCAGCAAAAACCAGTCAGCTCTTTTAGATGGCCCTGCTGCCAAACACTTAAATGAGGCTTATGGGCAACAGGCAATGATGCTCTAATTGGTGGTAGTGTGGGCCCTAAATTTCCCCAGAATTGAGGTGGTAAATATGCTGATTCGTCAGTAGCTGGGCAGAAATAGAGGCAGGGTGAACTGACTAGAAAAATTCTGTGAAGAGGAAAGGCAGAGCAGCAGTCACCAGCCAGATGCAGCAAAGAGAGACGAGAATGCTGCCCTAAGCAAAGATATCAAGCCATATAGCTAATCACTAAGAGTTATGGGTTAATTTAAGTGTGAGAGCTAGATAGTAATATGCTTTGGAGACACTGGCCAAGGAGTTATTACAATAGTAAGTCTCCAAGTCAATTACTTGAGAAGTGGCTGCTAGGCATTTGAAAGTTACTAGTGGGACAGAAACCTTGGTGTACAGGTATGTCTTTCTAGGCCTGGGTTACTTCATCAAGAATAATTATTACTAGCTTCACCTATTTGCCTAGAAATTTCATCATTTATACTGCTGGATAAGATTCCATTGTATGTATATACTACATTTTCATTTTCTACCTAATATATAAGTTGTCTCCATTTTCTCTTTATTATGAACAGAAAAATAATAAAGAAGCATGAGCAGGTACCTCTGTAGTAAGAGATGAAGTCTTTTGTATGTGTACTCAAGAATAGTATAGCTGGGTCGTATGGTAGAACTGTTAAAATAGAAAAATCCTGTAACTCTTGACCCCTTCCTGAGGTCCCTGAAACTAGCCAAGGTTGAGATGGCTGTTTCTTGGAAAAGCTCTGTTCACAGGTTGTACTTCCCCCATTGCCTGGCTGGGACTGCATTCCTAGCAACCTGGTGAGATCCGCATTCCTTATTCCTGATGTAGCAACCTGGGTGGGGTCACCCAGGAAAGCCCTACCATGAGAACTGTTAACTGTTTGCAGAGGCAGGAACTTTCTGAAGTTTGCACAATTGCCCTGCTCCAGGAAATGAATGTCTTCAGGTGGTCCTATCTATTTTTTCACAGGAAATAGCTTGCCTGCCTGCATTCCTAAACTCTGTCCTAAGCTGACCTTTGGCCCCGCCCTGTTATTGTGCCGAGCCTGCCCATAGCCTCTTCCCTACCCAGAGTGGGGTATAAGAATTCTGCCCCGAAAATATTTGGGGCTCCAGGCTTTTCTATACAGTGCCTGGAGCCCACACATGTGTGTACTAGTATTCATATTCATTAAACTCTCTTTTTCTTTAATGTTAACAGTGGTCATTAGCTGTGGTCTTGGGTTGTCTTGGGGTGTCTTGGGGTGCTCTAGGGGCACCCGCCTATTACAGAACTATTTTTTTTAAAAATAAGCCCAAACCCAATTTCCAAGTAAATACAACCAGCTTGCACTCCACCCAATAGTGAATAACTGTTCCTTTTCCCTAAAATTCATACTATCATTTGTTTTCATTTGTTGTTGTTTTGATTTTAGTCATTCTTACTGGGGAAAGATGAAATCTCAAAGTCGTTTTGAATTATATTTCCTTGATGGCTAAGGGTCCTTAATATTTAAAAAAGATATTTATCTAGAAGTTTTATTTTATCTTTTTATGACTTTATTTGGTTTCATTCAGATGAAACACTGGTAAAGATACTTTCTAATTCTTTGGCATGCCTCTGAACTTAGATGATAGTGTCTTTTGTTATTCAGGAACATTTTAATTTTATGAGGTCCCATGGTGTCTCTTTCTGTATCAATGCCATACTATTTTTATTCCTAGAGCTCTGTAACATAACTTGAAGTTGGGGATGGTTATAATTCCAGAAGTATTTTTATTATTCAAAATTGCTATAGTTGTTCTCACTCTTTTGTGTGTCTATATTGCTTTTTTGAAGCAATGTCTCCCTACATAACCCTGGTTTGCCTGAAACTCATTATGTAAACAAGAATGGTCATAAACTCAACAAGATTTGCTCAGGTCCGCTTCAAAAATATTATAAGATTAAATTTGTGCACTTTCATGCCTGACCTATATTAATTTTAAGAATATTTTTCAATTTCTATAAAGAATTATATTTGATGTTTGATGTGGTGGGATTTAGGTGTCAGCTGATAGGCTGAATGTGTAAATGGTATCCAATCATTTTCACAATAGCCATCAATGAACATGAGTGGTGTACTTTCCCTTCTCGAGTATCTTCTTTGATTTCTTTCTTTGGTATCTATATTTTACTCTTTTGTGTCTTAACGTTTAATTGTTTGAGTCATTTAGCTCCTTTTAGGTTTATTCTGAAATACTTTATTGATTTTGAGGTTATTATGAATGAGACCGTTTTCCTGATTTCTTTCTCTGTATGTTGCTATTGGTATGTATATAGGAATATGGCCAATTCTTTTATGTACAAGTTATTTATCTTTTATTTTTCTCAATGTGTTTATTGTTTGTTTTAGTTCTTGAGGGGAGTCTTTAATGCTTAGAACTACATCATTTGCAAATAAGAATGCACTGGCTTCTGCCTTAGCTGCGTGCATTCTTCTTAGCCCCTTCTCTTGTCTTGATTCTTTGTCTAAAACTTTCAACATTATATTGGAAATATTTGGTGAGAGTGAACATCCTTGCTTTGTTCCTAATTTTACTGGAAATGCTTTTGCCTTTCTCCATTCAGCATCATGTATACTATAGGCTTATTAAAAATTGCCTACATTCTGTGATATATGTCCCTGTATTCTCATATTCTTCACACTTTTATTTGAAAAGATAAATAGATTATCTTAAAGGCTGTCCCCACATACACTGAAATGACCATGAAATTTCAGTCCTTTGATTTTTTTATGTAGCGGATTACATTTATTGATTTATGTCTGCTAAACCTGTTCTGCATCTCCAGATAAAAGTTGTTTGATAGTGGTTAGGAATAGTTTTTGTTTCTTGAATTTGGTTTGTAACTATTTTATTCAGAGTGTTTGATCTGTGTTATTCAGGAAGATTGCCAATACATCTCTATTTTTGTTAGGTCTCTATCTGATTTTTATATCAAAAATGTTAGCCTAGTAAGAAGAATTCAAAAGTCTTCCTTTTCTGTTTTATGGAATAATTTATCAGTTTTTGATTGTACCAAATCCATCTATGCTTGGGTTTTTTCTTACTTGAGAGATTTTGAATAGTGTATTATCTAGGGTTTATGTAGTGAAGGACACAGTGATCATAGAAACCCTTACAAAGTTGCATTTCAGAGGTTCATTACATTATTATCATAGTGGGACATGGCAGCATGCAGCCAGACATGGTGCTAGAAAAGTATCTGAGAGGAGAGTCCCACATCTTTTAGGCAACTGCAAGTAGTCTGTGTCACAGGGAATAGCTTGAGTATAGGAGAACTCAAAGCCCACCTCCACAGTGACACACCCTCCAATAAGCCACACCTACTCTAATAAGGCCACTTCCTTTGGGGGCCATTTTCTTTCACATCATCAAATTTTCATTCCCTATTCCTCAAAATCTCATAGCTATATCATAATGCAAAATTACATTCACTTCAACTTCAAATGTCCCCATATCTATAACAGTCTCAAACTTATAAAAAATAGTCTAAACCTCAAGCTTTTTTTGAGATCCAGGTAGTCTCTTAGATGTAATCCACTATAAGTCAAAATTTAAGAACAGATCACATACTTCCAGCATGTAATGATATAGGATATACATTGTCATTATAGAATGTAAGGAGGGGAGCAGAGTGAGTAAATGCTGAACCAAAGTAAGACTGACAATCAGCTGGGAAAACTCCAAAGTCTATCTCTCCGTGTCTGATGACAAAACATTCTAGAGACCTTCAATTCTTTCAGCTTTGTTGACTGTAATACACATCTTTCTTTTGGGCTGCTTCCAATCCCTGTTTGCAACTCTCCTTGATGGGTATCCAATGACTTTGGCATCTCCAACATCTCAGGTTCTCCAAAGCAATCCAAGCTTCAACTTCACAACTTTATATATTGGAATCTATAGGCCTCCATTCAAGGCCTGGCCTCAGTTGCTTTCCTTAGAGGCTGAGGCAGATTCTATAACCTCTTTCTTTTATCCTTGACTCAAATCCAGAACCACGTGCTTGAAGCTGCCAAGTTCTGCTTCTTCAATAGGTCTAGAACATGGCTACCTTGTTCAATTATATCTTCACTGATTTTCTGCTGGCCATGGTTTTCTTCACTGTTTAAGGTTGGCTGTTCAGGAATTTGCTCTATAGACCAATTCAGCCTCAAACTCAGAGATGTGCCAGGCTTCAAAGTATTAGGATTAAAAGTGTGCCCCACCATACCTGGCTCTAAGCTTTACTTCATTTCTGTTTCATAAGCTGGACACTTAGCTGGGTGAGATCTAGCCAGAAACTTAAAAAAAAATACCTAGATGTCTCTCAGCTGAGAAATAGAATTTTAAATATAGTATATTTACATGATGGAGTATTACATAGCTATTACAAACAAAGACACTGGGAAAATTGAAGGCAAATGAATGGAACTAGAAAAAGAATATTGTGATAAATAGACTTAGAAAGACAAACATGGTAAGCACTCACTCATAAATGGATATTAGCTGTAAGATAATGGGTAACTGTGTTACAATATATAGTCCCAGAGAGGTAACAAGTAGGGTTTATGGGGGGATGCCCAGAACTCCCTGGAAAGGGAAAGTATAAGAGAGTTCTTGAGTGGATTGAGAGATTATGGGGATAAGAACATGAATAATCAGGTTGGGAAGGTGAGGTGGGGGGTATTGAAAGATACTACTAGATGGGAAGAGACATTTTGGGGGTCAGGTAAAAATCTGCTACAAAAGAAGCTCCCAGGAATTTACAAGGATGACCTCAGCTAAGACTCGTAGCAATAGTGGATATGTAGCCTGAAATGGCCATCCTCTTTGATCAGATTGGTGTCTTCTGAGAGGCTTCATCCAACAATTGTTGGAAACAGATGTAGATATACAGCCAAACATTAAGAAGAGCTTAAAGAATTCTATAGAATATGGGTAGAGAGGATTGTAAGATCCAGAGAGGTCATGGATGCCACAAGAAAACCTACAGAATCAACTCACCTGGGCTCACAGGGGCTCACGGATATTGAACTGACAACCAGGGAGTCTGCATGAGACTGACCTGGCACTCTACATATATATCACAGTTGTGTAGCTTGATCCTCTTTTGGGACTCCTAGCAGTGGGAGCATGGATGTCTCTGACTCAAGTACTGGCTTTTAAAAGGCTACTCTCATACAGAGTCAACTTGCCCAGCCTTTATACATGTGGAGGTGCTTAACCTTACTGCAACTTAATATGCCATGCTTTATTGATTTTCATAGGGGACTTGACATTTCTTAAACAGAAACAGAGGAGGAGTGGATTGAGAGTTTGGAAACAGAAAGGGCATTTGGAGGAGATTAGGGAGGGGGATGGGATGCAATATAGACAGATAAATATATAGATAAGGAAATTAGAAAAGGAGAGAGTTGTTTGTGTGTGTCCCAATTTGTACTCTATTGTAAGAAAGCTACTGTCTCTGCCTGTGTCTTTGTCTTTCTATTACTCTTTCTCTCTTTATCTCTGCTTCTATTTGTATATGTGGGGTGGGGAGGGAGGGAGAGACAGACAGAGAGACAGAGAGAAAGTCACACATACGCATGTGCCTACAGAATACAGAAAATGGCATCAGGTCCCTTGAAGTTGTGGTTACAGGCATTATAAGTCCCCTTTTTGGGGCACAGAGAACTGATCTTGGATTTTATGGAAGAGGCTGAACTATCTCTATAGCTACAACCACACTTACACTATTGCTATTGTGTGATTTAGTCTTGGATATATTATTTGGATTTTAGTAGAAATATTTTATTTTATGGTAAGCAAAGAGAATACTAACTTAGATGTGGGAACCATAAATGTCAAGATAAAACTTTCATTGGGGCTATCTTTGAGATGGCTCTTTCTCTATTTAAAAGCATGTTAAATAGTTTTACTGTTAATATTTATTCATCTGTTATTCAGTTTCTCTCCTGTTGATAAAATGCATAGTACATAGGGTAAAGAGAGGATGGTAGAATGTTAGTGATTTGCCAGTTCAATAGGAGTAATAGACTTCCAGTAACTTCTTAGATTGTTGTATGAGTCTTCCTCATGTGTTAGCATCTTTCTGCATATGCTTGGATGACAGCAGTTCTCTTCCTGCTATAATCTCTGCTATTTATATGCTGTGAGTAAGTTTTTAATTCATGTTATTTGTCAATGGAGTACCATTTACTTTTCTTCTTTAACTGACTAGTTGGAGTTAGTCATTAACTTCATGTCTCTCATTATAGTCTTTCTAATATTTTTACTTATTTGGGGAGAGTCAAACACTAAAATGTTCATGCCTGCTTAGAAACATTAGGGATATGCTTTTAGACAAATTAGACCATCCTATGAGGCATAGTGCTTACTATGAACTAGTCTTTACAGTCTTTATGCTAGCTAGTTATGTCTACTTGATAGAAGCCAGAGTCATTTTGGAAGAAAGAGCCTCAACTTGGAAAATGCTCCTTTCAAACTGACCTATAGGTGAAGTTATCAACTGATGATTGATGTGGGAAAGCCAGCATCCGAGTCCTGGACTGGTGGTTGTGGGTGCTATAAGAAAGCAAGCTGAGCAAGCCATACTGAACAAGTCAGTAAGCACCACTGCTCTGTATCAGTTCCTGCCTCTGTGCCTCTGCTCTGCTTGAGTTTCAGCCCTGACTTTCTTTCATGCTAGACTAGGACTGTAAGCTCAAATAAACCCTTCTTTCATGTGTTGTTTTGGCCCTGTTTTTCACAGCAGTAGAAATCCTAAAAGACAAGTCTTAGTTACATGTTTCTCTAGTTTGAGGTTTGACAAACTACAACCAGTGAACTAAATTACCAGTGCCAACCTTTGACACTCAAATTAGATTAGAATTGAACTATACTCAGCTATATAATGTCTACAGCTGCTTTTGTGGTATCATGGCAAAGTTGATAGTGTAGCAGAGATTGCATGGCTGACAAAATTCAACATTATTTTCTGGATTTTAAAGATAACTTCTTAGGTGGACCTACAACCAGAAACAGTTGATTTCATATTTAAGTTGACATTGTAGTTTGGGACTCCAAATCTTTGTCTTGAAATATTTTTATTTTCACTATTATAGACTAATACAGTAAAACTGTTGGATGTTCTACACTGAGTTAGCCATGATGTATTTCCATATAACCTATATAGCTGATCTCCCACTCCCAATTACTTAGAGATCCATAAATCATCTCTTTTTTTACATTTTTATTTATGTTTTTTTTAAATATCTCCTTTCCTCTCCTCCTCCCACTCCCCCCCTCAGATCCACGCCCTGACTCTTCAAAGAGGATAAAATATCCCACGGGAAGTCAACAAAGTCTGGAATATTAAGTTGAAGCAGGACCAAGCCCCCCTTCTCCATTCCCATAAAGACTAAGCAAGATATCACTCTTCTAAGCAACCAAAGTTTCTTTTAGAATGTAACTTTGTAATGACACTTAAAAATAAAAACCTGATCTTAAAATTTTAATAAGCCATAGGCAAGTATCTAGTAATATGACTTCAAATCAAAGTTAATTTATCTAAATGACTGGAAATCACTGTTGAACCTCCCAACTTTGTGATTCCTCTATCATGAAAAAAATGAACCCAACTGAAGGGGAAAAATTTGTTTTGTTGGATTTATCATCTTGGGCCATTTAGAAGCTTCATATATAAATTGTCATCATAATAAAATAATACCATTTTTTCCAAATAATAACTAAACAATATATCAAGGGAACCTTACAAACCTTGTCCACTGATGGCCTATATTCTGCTTCTAAATCCCATTCATTAAATTTTCTCATTAGGCACACAGGTGGTGGCAGTGAACCCTTTAATCCCAGCACTTAGGAGTCAGAAGCAGGCATATCTTTGAGTTTGAGGCCTGCCTGGTCTACAAAGCGAGTTCCAGGAAGCTAGGACTACACAGAGAAAGCCTGTCTCAAATAAAATATTATTAGGCATAAACTTCTTATTTTGTGAGGCAAGGTCTCATTATGTAAACCTGGCTAGCCTAGAACTCACAGAGATCAATCTGCCTCTACTTCCTGAGGGATGAAATTAAAAGGCTTTATTGTTGTGCTGGGCCCAACAATTCTTTATTAATATTTATAGAGTCCTCTTATTTCATCTCCAAGTCAAGTGAGTTAGTATTGGTCTCATCTTAATGAATTTGTCTAAACAACTCATTGGACTTTTTTTTTAATTACAAATGAAATGACTAAATTAGTAATAAAATACACACACAGAGAGAGAGAGAGAGAGAGAGAGAGAGAGAGAGAGAGAGAGAGAGAGAGAGAGAGAGCCATCTATTGACAAAGAGAAGTAGATCAGCTTCATGGAAGTATCCAGAGGAGAAAATGGGTTCTTTACAAATAATTTTATGATTCTAATATAACTCTAATAGAGAAACCAAATACATCACAAGAAAACAAAACAAACAAACCCAAACAACACTTTATTTTTTCTGTTTATTGAAAATAGACTTTTTAATGCAACATATTCTGATTACTGCTTCCCCTCCTTTTACTTCTCCTGGTTTCTCTCCCTCTCCCCTCTTGTTCAGAGCCATACCCATTTTGTCTTTCCTTAGAAAACCAACAAATGTCTAAAAAATAACAATAAAAAATAAAATATGATCAAACAAAACCAAATATATCAGAATAGGATAAAACAAACAGAAGAAAAAGAGCCAAAGAAAACTAAAAACTCATATAAATGCAGACACACATTTCCACATACAAGAATCCCATAAAAACAAAATCATAATCCATAATATTTATGCAAAAAACCCCTGTAAGGTTTTTAAAAAAGCCCTGAATCAACATTATGTTACAAAGAACATCCAAAGACACCTCTGATTTCAGTGTGAGTTGGCCATTTACTGCTGGGCATATGGTCTTTAAAAAGTGGTTTGTTTCATCAGTGAGACTCCTTCGGAGAAAAACATGTTATCAATTACAAGTTGTTCAATTTGCAATTGGGTTAAGGACAGGGTATGTGTTCTCATCTCCTTTCTGTTCTAGGAGGTCTCCTTATGGTGCAGACCCATGAAGGTTCTGTGTGTGTGCAGCCAGTCTCTGTGGATTTGTGTGTTTGTCAGAACTGTTGTGCCTAGAAGGACTTGTTTCCCTGGTCGCTCTCCATCCCTTCTGGCACTTACCTTTATTTCCCTTCTTCTTCTGCAAAGATCTCTGAGCCCTGAGGGGAAGAATTTGATGTAGAAATCCCATTTAGAACTGAGTGTTCCAAAGTTTCTTACTCTGCATGTCTTCTGGTCTCTTTTACTTAGTGCCATCTTCTAGAGGAGGAAGCTTATTGATTTATGAATATAGCAGAATGTCCTTAGGAGTCATATTATTGCTATGTTCCTGTAGAAGAACAGTAGTATTTGGTTTTCCCCTAAGCCCCTGGCATATCTAGTCTGAGATTCATGGTCACCAAATAAGTGTTGGCTGTGGGTTCCATTTCACAGAGTAGGCCTTTATTCAAATTGGATTATTGGTTTGTTACACACCTAAGGACTGTGCCTATTGCATTAGCATATCTTGCAGACAAGTCACCATTATAGATAAAAACATTTGTACCTGGGTTGGTGTTTTTCTTTCTTTTTTGGTAGAGGGCAAAGTACTACCCAGTACCATACCATGAATACTAGTCTGTAGTGGTTAGAGCTCTAGATAGGTAGCAGCTCCACTTATCCATGTTAAATGAGTTGTTCTGAGCTTATCTTCAGCAATGGTGCCATATTATCAGTTTGTGGAGAACAAACAATAGCCTTGGCAATAGCTTGGGTATTTGTTGTTTGAGGTTTCCCATAAGAACATTTTGGCAGACAACTCAATTAGATGTACCCATTTCCATTACTAGAACCTTCATTTGGTGACAAGATATGTCTAGTTGGGGCTTTGTCTCTCCATTATTTGGTGACTTCACTTAGAGTGCCCTCATACATGCATATATTTTAGGGAGTTTCTACTATACTAAGTTTTCATATAATTCCTCAAATAGCCTTTAGTTTTATGTCACTTTTTACCCCCTTCCTTTTCTTCCATTTCTCTCTCCATTTCTAATTTATCTGCCAGTTTTACTATTTCCCTTTGTCTACCCATAACTATTAATTCTATTTCATCTTCCTAGAGAGATCCACCCCAGCTCTTTATTTAAACAAAATTTTGTACAAAATTATAGCTGTCCAAACTAGCAGCATTTCAAAATAATTATGCAGAATGACCACATTGGATTTGTCTCAGAAGTTCAAGGCTGACTTGACATTGAAGAATAATAAATATTCTTTTATGAGCCTTGCTGTTGGCAAGACATTGTTTTCTTGGAGTCATCTATCACCCCTGGCTTTCAGCCTCCTCTTCTCCATAGATCCCTGAACCTTGATATTAGGGGGTTGGTTTATTACTGAGTGCTTTGAAGTCTCTCATTCTTTCACATTGTCTGGCTGTGGGTCTCTGTATTAAGAAGTTTTTCTGATGAGGGTTGAGTGATGCCTTGATCTAGACCCAAAGACACAGGAATTCACAGAGTCTGTTGTCTTGTTATATTTTATATTTAATAAAATCATCCTGGAATATCAGAGAATAGAATTATGCATAGTCAAGCCATGAAGGTCAGAGAGTGATGACTCAAGCTTTAATCCCATCATTTGGGATGTCCAAGTGGTGACTCAAGTCTTTAATATCCTCTCACTCTAGAGACAGATATCTTTCTGGAGTTCTGTTAGTTCAAGTCCTAACAGCCAAGCAGCAGTAGCTCACACCTTTAATCCTAACTCCTGGATGATACAAAATTGAACCAGAAAGTGAAACTGCTGGGTGGAACTGATATTTAAAGCAGGAGAAGACAGAGATCTGTTCATTCTGTAGATGTGACCAGCCAGGCTAAGGATCCTTGAAGATAGCACTTACACTGTTGGACCTGACAAGTTGGCTGGGTTAGAATTGCCTGTGGTCTGTTTCATCTTTCTGATATTCCAGTCTTTTCCCCAATATGTGGCCCCAGGTTTTCATTCTATGTTAACTAGAGCTCATGAAATAAACAGTAGGCACAGGAACCATATCAGTTCAAGCTAGATAAAATGCCAGCATGGTGAAGGGGAAGAGAAAATCAGCTTTCTCTAGTATAATATCTCTAGGTTTCTCAACCACACTTCAGGGAAGGTCCAATGCTCAGGATGAGCACACTCTTCTGGGGGTTCGAGATACATTTTGTCTTACTGTTGCTGTTGTGTTTTCGTTTTGATTTCTGTTTTATACATTTTGGTGAGAAAGAGAGAGGAACAAAAAAATATTGTGAAGTTAGGCACATAAAAAAGTAGAGAGAATCTGGAGAGAGTTATAAGAGGGGAAAGAATATTATCAAAATATATTTTATATAAAAATTAAATAATCAAGGCATTGGCAAACAAAAAGAAGTGACATTATATCAATAAAATGAAAAATAAAAGTAGCATGTTCATTTCAATAAATTAAGAAAAGCATTTATTGAAATACATGGTAATAAAAAGTAAATAGCCAAAGTCAGGACATTGCAAACAGAACGGGGAGAAGAATCTTTAAACACTGGAGAACATTGCATTAAGTAGTGAAGAAGAGGTGCTTCCCTAGACAGTCAGTCACAGCCCTGCATGATTTCTTTTTACTTCTACTGAACACAGCCATGAAGATTTTAGCTGAGTTAGTCAAACAAGAAGAAGAAATTTTAAAAATCCTGCAATAAAAAATAATTTAAATTATTCTTATTTGTTGATGACTTGATTACATGTGCCAAATCTCAGAAATTCACTACAGAGATATGAAAGTAATAAATAATGCAATGCAGGAAAACTGCCTTTCTACATATATAATGAACAACCCCCAAAAAGAAATTAAGGAATTAGTTTAATTCTCTAAAACCTCAAAAGGAATAAAATACTGAGGAATAAATTTAGCAAAGAAGTTAAGAAGTTATAGTCTGAAAGGTATAATTCTGATGCCACATTGGATTAGCAGAAACTTGACATTGCTACCTAAAGCAGCTGTTCTTCACATACTGTTCTACTCTGCCTCAGAACCCAGCTCATGAGATTCACTAAAAGGGTCCCTGTCTAGAGCAAAGTTTTTCATCCTTCCTAATATTGCAACTTTTTAATACAGTTGCTTCCATTGTGATTACATTGCTACATTATAACCTTAATTTTGCTTTTGTTATGAATTTTAATGTACATATCTATGTTTTCAAAAGTTCTTGGTGACTCCAGTGAGGTTTTCAACTCCCAAAGGGATTGCATCACACAAGTTAAGAACTACTGGTCTCGAGTATGTAGAGAGCTATTAGAACTCAATATTAGGAGAAATAATATGGGGCTTAATTTTAAAATAGGCAAGAGATTTGAAAAAATACCTTTCTAAGCCATTAAACACTTGAAAATGTCAGTATATAATTATTCCTTAACAAACAAAAAAATTGGTACTGCATCTCTACTCATAGGTGTGCCCAAAAGAACTGAAAACTCATGTCTACTCAAAAATTATAGGTATTCACAGCAGCATTGCTTATACAGTTCAAAGGTGTAACTACCTCCCCAAAGACCATGATTGTAGCATACATGTAATAATGGGATTGTATTTAGCTCTGAAACAAAATTAAGTACTGAAGTGGTTTTTTTTGGGGGGGGGGATTTTTATGTTTTATTTTTCTTAATAATTTTAGATAAAATAATTCTGGCATGTTTGTGTTATTATTGTAAATACATAATATTTAAATTTTTCTGTTTTATTCATTAAAATCTGCTAGGTATACCCACTTTTATCTAACTGTGGAACCCTATTTTTTAGATAAACTAAATTCTTGTCCTAAAATAGCCAACACTATTTCTGAGCACTATAACTTTCCATGTAGGTTACTTGAACCAATGTTTTACTGATGAATGAATTTGCTACATTTTCCAAATGGTGTTAAACATGTATCTTACTTTCCAAGAGTGTGTAATGAATTGTGTAGTACATTAATTTGCAGTCTATTTCTATTTGAAATTACCAGGAGCAATGGCAACTGGAAGAGATAGCTAATTCTTGCTTATGGTTCCAGAAGCTCTAAGCCCATCTAAATCTAGTAATGTGTTTTCTGCAGCAAAATGGTACCTCTGTAAAGATTTATTTAAAGAGTGCCACAACTGGGGACCAAGTGTTGAAATTCCAGAGCTTATGCAGGAATATTTTCATTCAAATTACCAAATTTAACTTCGTGGACCCAGCAAGTTTATGGCAATATAATAATAATAATGAAATGCTGTAGTAGTGGGGTTTCTGGGTCAGGGGTGGCCAGAGGTCCAAGACCCACAGACCTGCCGCCCGAGACCATGTAGCCGCCCAGCTGCTCAGACCCCCAGAAATGACTCAGATGCTTATATTAACTTCATGCTGTTTGGCCTATGGCTCAGGCATATTGCTAACTTGCTCTTACATCTTAAATCTATTAATTTCTATTAATCTGTCTGCCACATAGCCCATGGCTCATCTGTGTTCCTTACATGTTGCTTCTTGGGCAGCTTGCTCAATCTGCCTCTGACTCCGCCATGCTTCTCCTACCTATGCTTTGATTTCTCCTCCTACTTATTCTATGGTGCCTGCCATGGCCCAAAACAGCTCCTTTATTTAAAGATTGAGATTCACAGCATACATAAATGCATTCCCACATCAAAATGCATTTAGCCCAGCTTCAAAATTCCTATGCTTTCTCATAGTATCAATACTGCTTAAAATTCAAAAGTCATTACTGAAACTCCAGGCAATATCTTAACTATAATACCCTGAAAAAAATCACAGGGCACATGAAATAGTTCCAACATGTGATGGTACAGAATGTATATTATCATTTCAAAAGGGGATGGTGGGATATAGTAAGGAAATTACAGACCAAAGCAAAGCCAAAACCCAGCAGAGCAAATACCAAATCCTGTAGCTTCATGCTGCATTTCTGGGACTTTGATTTAAGATCTCAGTGGTTCCACCCCTTCATCTTTTATCTCCCTTTTTAGACTGGCCCCATTCCTTATTTGCAGCTCTTTTTGGCAGATGTCTCATGGATTGGGCATCTTCCAACCTTGGGGTTCATACTTTTACCCATTCTTAACTGCCACAAATTCACAATGTGTCTTATCTGAGTCTATTCCCTCTCAGGACATTTGTACAAGGGCACTATTACCACATGCTGCTCGACCTCAGCAATTCCAAGAAGGGAAGAATCCTAAGTCCTATCACTCTGGTCTCCCTCATGCCACTAAACTCAAGACTCCATAAATACTACTGACAAATTTAGTACCATCTTGGGATGGACTGTGAACCACAGGAGAGGTTTTGTTTGCCATTACTTTATAGAAACAGAATAACCTCGGGCTTTTCGTTTCATAAGTTGGAAATGTAGGGGTTTGGGTCTTATACCAGGAACACCCTTCCCTTTCTGTCAGTGTAGATCAGGTCTCCTCTTTTATAATTAATTCTTTTTCTCAAACCCACTACTGCTCCCTCTCCTTCCCCTTGTCCCAGTTCTCCCCCAGCTTCTACCCTCCCCCTTTATACTCCTTCCACCTCCTTCACCCCACAGAAAAAGCAAGGAATTCCAAGGTGAGTCAATTCAGCCTGGCATATCCAGTTGAAGTAGGAGAATTTCTTCTCCAAGTATCAAGGCTGAGAAAAGTGTTTTTCCACTAGGCATGGGCTTCGAGAAGTCAGTTCATGGACCTGGGACAGACTCTGGTCTGACTACAAGAGGTTCCAGAAACTGCCCATGTTTTTTGACTTTGACATGTGTTTTAACATGAATGAACATTGAGAACATTATGGGAATAAGGCAGTCTGCAGAGGAAACCATCAGCTCTGAGCTCTCCTGGGTTGACTGTGGCTGTTTTACTCATGACTACATTTTTAAAGGTGAAGTTGTATATTTTAAATGAATGAATTTTTATCACATCTACTTATATATCAATGAAACTGTTAAAAGTCAAGTTTTGTTGCTTAAAAATTAAAAGGAAATTGCAGTGATTTTAGTAACATAATGTCTAGTTTTTCTGCAATTTAGAAATAGCTAGCCAACCACAAAGGTGATAGTCTATAGTTTGAGGGACCCAACCTTCATTTGTTTTATAATTTTAAGATGATCTCAGATTCCAAAGGGCTAGGAGTGCCATACATACATCTGACCTTTAAGCAACAGCAGGGAGAGGACAGAGCAAGCCCCCTTCTGACGATAAAGAACTCACAACAGAACTATCCACTGTGGACGCAATTGGCTGTCAGTCACATGGTCACATGACATGGAAGGAAAGATGGTGGTGTCATCATTATTACTCATTGGTAGAGTAAGCTTAGCATGCTCATGGCCCTGGGTTCAATCCTCAGCACTACAAAATAAAAGGTGCAAAAGAATGCCAATAGTAGAACAATTGAAATGTAATGGCTACTGTTTCCATGCTTGGTTCTCAAATGGTTATTTAGTTTCATTTCTTTGAAGATGGCAATTGACATAAAGAACACAGATGGGAGGGCAGTGCTCAGTACAGGGAACTCTGTTCTTGTCCCTTTTCCTCCTAATCCTCAGAGCACTTCTTCAACTGGCTTCCAGAAACCATGCAACTAAACAGACTAGAGGACAACCTGATTCCTTTGCTTTCTTCCCACTTGTCCAGGAGATCCTCCCAGGGGCTTTACTGTGTCCCACACATCCCTCTCTGATGCACAGGTACTCAGAAGTGAATTCAGGTGGTTGGTTAATAATCACTTACCCTCAGCTCACATTTATCATAGCCGGATCATTTAAATTTCAAATTCTCTCCAGAAAGTTTCTCTTTGAATATTTATTGACATTTCAACAACTTTTCTTAATTGAATAGTTTATTGGAATGAACAAGATCTTTGTTTACTGTAGTTCAGGAGAAGTGAGAAGAGTTGAAAGAAGCATTACTGATTACAGGGCATCAGCAAGATTTTGCAAAGAAGTCTGTTCTGTGGTAGGTCATAGAGAGCAAGAGCCCACGTAGGCTAGATGTGCTACAAATAAAAGTGGCCTTTGCGACATTTAGAATTCAAGCATGTAAAATGTCATAATGTGATTATAGAAAGAAATGTAGACTCCACATTGTATTATATATGATGGTCCACAGAGATGATTTTCTTTAATCATGAAGGCATGAACTCAGTTCTGTGTTAACAATAACATATGGAAGCTTAGAGCTTGCCCCCCTCCAAAAAAACCCCTAAGAACTGGAAACATAATTTTTCAAACAATAAATACAATTTTGGTGCAAATTTTCAGCCTTGTTTTTCAGCTGCCCGAGTTTCTGAATTATTTGGTATTAGAAAATACAAGAGAGAAATGATAGGATTACAATATAATCTCAACAATAAAAGAAAATAAAAATTATTTAAGAAATAGAAGAACCATCAATGAAAGGGAACTAAATCCTGCAACACTGAGGATTCAGTTTTGTTAAAAATGAATTGTCTTTCCTTTAGGCCATAGAATCTGAGCCTATTAAATGCAGAGATTCTCAAGTGAGGTGGATAGGGTGCTTTTTTGCTCAAGTTGACTTCTATCTCATTAACTGCTGCATGCTGGAACCTGTGAGAAAGAGGCTGCCTCCTTCATCACATTAGTGTCCTGCCTGTGTCCATTAGAATCCAGCTTGTGTATGGAAGTGTGATAAGGTCACAGCCTGGTTGGTCACTGTGTGCCCCCCACAACCAGCTCTTTTAACAGCTACTCATGCAGTTAGTTACATCAGGTAAGGGAGGAAGCTGAAGCCAGGAAATTATGTCAACATGTATTAGCTGGCTTTCTTCCTCAAAGATGGTATAGAAAGATGATATTCTTGCACTATTGATAATTGGATAATGGTAACTCTGTCATCTTGATTTTTACTATAAACTGTTTAGGTTGCTACAACAGAAGACCATTAATAAGGTAACTGATAAAATATGGAAATATATTCTTTACAGCATAGTATTTTCGAAAATCTGAGAACAAGTGTCTGGCATATTCAGGACCTGTTTGTTGTGGTGTTGTTATGAGGAGGTTGAGCCCAAGGCTCTGCATGTGTTGGAAGTGCTTTACCATAAACCTGCACCTCGAGTTCATTATTCAAGGTGTGATGAGATTCACAGTTCACTTAACATTGTGATATTTTCACTTGGTAAAGAGATTAGGCATGTCTCTTGTTGCTTACTCACCTTCCAACTACATTTTTATAGTTGTCACCCAGATGCGTCAAGATTTTGGCATGAATCTTAGGAAGCATGACTATGAGAGCAAACAAAATTCTCATGGCAGTTTTACTTACAAAACTGCAATTGTCGTGGAAACCACCAGCAATGTCTGATATCCCCCAGACTAAGGTGCACATGGAGACATTCCAGCTACCCATGAGAATACTGAGGAGTGGGGAATAGAGTATGGAGAAGGGGAACTGTCTAACAACAAAAGAAGAGTGCCTTCTGCTACAGCTTGACTTACAGAAGGAATTCAGGATCCTTAACCATAGTTGTGACACACTTAATAGCTCATTGTTTGTGATGGGAAGAAGCCCAGGGCTTTGTTGGCCCAGGAGAGTTTCTTTGCCTGGGTTGCTGGATCTGAGGTTATGCTGCATGCTCATCTCACTACTTCAGTGCTTCAGACAAAGAGCTGCACCACACCTTCCTGATGTGGAAATGCCTTTCTGTATGCTGTAAATATCAATCTTCAAATAAAGGAGCTGTTTTGGCCCATGACAGGCACCGTAGAAAAAGAAGGAGAAATTAGAGCATAGGTAGGAGAGTAGGGTGGAGTCAGAGAGACAGAGCTAGAAGCCCAGAGAAGAAACATGTGAGGAAAACAGGTGAGCCACAGGCAACATGGCAGACAGATTAATGAGAATGGGTTGAGTTAAGATGTCAGAGCTAGCTAGCAATGTTCTTCAGTCATAGGCTAAACAGCATAAAGTTAATATAAGAGTTTGAGTCATTTCTGGGGGCCTGAGCAGCAGCGGTGGGTGACTAAGGGGTCTGGCATGGCAGGTCTGTGGGTCTGGGCCTCTGGCCGCCCAGGACCAAGAAACAACACTGTAACACCTTCCTGATCACTATTTATTTTACATGGAGTCTCCCCAGAAGCACACTACAAAACCTTCAAGAAAACATCTGGGAAAGGTTCATGACAGTGCGCTGTGGTGTCCTCTCATCATTTACCAGTTGACACCTCTACCAAGCACTGTGATGGTCTTGGAGCACAAGCAGATGTCAAGGATTTGGTTTGTGAGAATCTCTTTTTTGAGGGCAATGAGATTCTGGGGTGGTGGTGAATTGTTGAAAGGAAGGCCTGTGGTGATATATTTTATATTTAATCAAATCAGTCTGGAATATCAGAGAATAGATTCATTCACAGTCAAGTCAGGCAGAGGTGGCACAAATCATTAGTCCCAGGATTTGGGAGGCAGAGGAAGGAAGTTTGTTGTGAGTTCAAGGCCAGCCTGGTCTACAAAGCAAGTTCCAAGACAGCCAGAGCTATACAGTGGAACCCTGTCTTAAAACAAAATAAAAGACTAGAGAAATGGCTTTGTCCTCTGATATTGCAGGCTGATTTTACTAAATATACCATATATCACCACAGAGGCCCCTTGGAAAAGCCCTTCTGTGTACAGAGATGACTAGAATAATTAGGATGCACCCTGAAAACTTACTGTCTGAAGCCCAGATGAAGAGCATGATGTGAACAGCTAGTGAGTGGTTTGCTGTTAGTTGGTGACCCCCTGTTATAATCAATGATCCCTTTCAGTTTGGTGTTTGAGTCTGTTCCTGTTCTATAATGTGAAGAATGGACAGGATGCCTTCCCAGAGCTTTAACTACCAATGTTCTGGTGAGAGCTGGTGAAATGTCTATTTGCAGGACTCCCACTACACTATATACAAATTGACATCCTAGATTATGCAGCAGTCATTCTTTCCACAGGGGTAATTAGTTCTAATAAAGAGTGAGCATCTCTCTGAGCCCCAGCTTCAAAGGGCAGGAAGCAAGTGTGTAGGAAAAGACTCCATGTGTGATGCTGGGGATACACAATTTTGCTGATGCTTCCCACTAGTTGTAAGAAAAGTGCTAGTGAAAGTTTCCTTTCTAAAAGGCTCTGGGATGCTTCTGTTTCTTCATTATAGTATAGGCTATAATAATATTAGAAGTATTATATTATATATTTATTAAATTATATTGTATTATATAATAGGTCTTATATTTTAAGACTCCAGATGTGGTCTTATGTAACTACTTTCAATGTGATTGCCTCTAATGTAGCAAAGAAGCACCTCTCAGCCTCAGATACAATTCTTGAATCAGTTGCACAAAAAAAGGTCAAATAGCAATTTTGAAAATAATTATCTGATATCCTTCTGTAAACCAACCACTGTGCTGGGGCCTTCATATGCATTTTTATTTGTTCTCTGAAATCCTTAGAGCATTTTCAGGAGAGAAGCATTATTAGCTTCACTTGTCAAATAAACCTGTAGCCACTTTGCGAACGTGTAGAGGAGTTGCAGATCTTGGGAAAATACAGACCTGGAATGAATTAGATGCTGCTCATGAGTAAGATATTTTGATGTCCTAATTATTTATTTGCTCCAAATAATTAGAAGTCTGGAGATTATGGGTGCACAGATGGCCATATCCTAAGGCAGTGTGCATACTTCCTTCAGTGTTTTTCTTATGCGTACGATACAGAAGAGAGTCTATTGCTACATATTCAGTATCTAATTGAAAGCTCCTGAAAATTCATGTCCTGAGAGTAAAAGTAGTACTAGCTGCTTAGGAAGTGACAGGACTGCAGTGACAGGACTGTAGTAGGAGGTTTCTGGCCCGCACTTTTGGGTCTAGCCTCAAGGTTTAGACCTGCAGACCTACAGACCCGCAGAGATACACTGATTAATTTTAGGCTGATCAGCCTAAAGGAAAAGTATATAACTTGCTAACTCTTTACCCTTAAACTAACCCATGATTCTTATCATGTTCAGCCATGGGCCTCAGTACCTCTTCTCAGAGCAGCATAGCTGTTTTCTGCATCTTCTGGCTTGTCTGGCAACTCTGGAGTCTCTGTGGCATTTGTGCTTCGTTCTTCCTGTTCCCAGAGTTTTCTTAGTCTGGTAGCCCCACCCACACTTCCTGTCTGCCTTTGGCCAATCAGTGCTTTTTATTAAACTCATAGGCTGGACAACATCATAAATCCACTACACAGGACTTTCTCCATTACACTGTGCAACAACCACTGTTTTGAAAAGCAATGCAGAGTTAAGGTACATGTGCGTACTTTCACTTGCCCTGTAGGGCCATGAATGGTACTACTGCATATAATGGACCCATGTTGCTAAAATTTCTTTCCAGGGGAAAATATAAACAAAATTTACTCCTCTTCCTAAGGTCCCAAGGATAAACCAAAGCACAATTGCAGCAAAGTTCACTCTGGAGAACCAATGCTTCCTGGGCTTCTTACAGAAGTCAGTGAGGTATTATTTATAAGAATGTAGGTACTCCTTTTCCAACCCACTGTACCTGGAAAGCCTTACACAGAAGGGATATGTGGATGTCCCCCCCATATCAGATCCAAAAGAAACTCTAGTTCCTCAGACCCTAAAAGGCAGGCAAATATCCAGAAATGAGCTCAGCCTGAACTATAGGAAGATTTCTGGTGTTTAGATAAAAGTCAGCATTCCCCAGGAACTGGTAAAAAGTTCCCCTTTACCAAAGGAGTCATTTATTTCCTTCCCTCAGTATGTATCCTCAGCAAGTATCCAGCTTGCTCCATGTTTGTCAGAGAAATCCATTTGTTCTGCTGGCAAAAATCATCTTGCATAGATTCCTTCTGCTCTTCTCTCTCCCTGGAAAGCTGGGCTATCCTCTCCTGCCTAGCTATTAGCACTTCATCTTGTTATTAAACCAATTAGATGAAACTTTAGTGAAGATATCTTCACAGTGTACAAAATGAGTACCCAACTAGAGGTGAGGGCTTTATGACCTGTTCTCCATGACAAAGCAGGAAGGGGTAAACATTCAAGAAATCCAGCTGGGATAATCCTTTTGCAAGGAGGTTCAGCTTAGCTGCCAAAATGGTGTTGCTTGGCTCAGAAAACAGTCATCACCAACAGCCTGGTACATGGAAAAATCTTAGGGTTGTGGAGGCCACCCAAGAATAGAAGCTCATCAAACTCAGGTCCCCATGCATGGTAAACAAGAGCTCTTCATTGCCTTAAAATCCTTCCCAAGAAAGAAATATGCCATCTGTCTGAGAAAGTAGAATTTATATCTATCCTGAAAGCCTATTTTCTATAAAAATAACAAAACAAATCATGAATGATTCTTAAAAAGACTGTTTTTAGGCCAGCAAGATGGCTCAGTAAGTAATAGCACTTTCTGAGCAAGACTGGAAACCAAAATCTTATCCCTGGAATCCACATAAACACTAAGAAAAAATTATTCGGGATAAAGGCTGCCTGTCAGTGACACCTAAAAACACTGTGATGTGATGCCTACAAACTATGGAACAAAAGCCTGCTAATGCAAAATCCAGGGCCCCAATCAGGCCTACTAAACAGGGTGTCTTGGGGAAAGGCCCAACAAGCCTTCTGATTATTCATTTAGAGTTCTGGCTACATCTTAGCACTCTTCACATCTGCGTGGGTGTAGGTTGGCCAAAATCCTGTATATGTACATCTTTGCTCTTTGACACTGTTCAGAGATAGCTTCATGCCAGAGATCTTGATGATATACAGTTTTTCTTTAATCCAATGTGACTATAACATTGACAATGTAGATGACAGTTTTGACATGTAAAAATATTATGTGGTTTCATGGAATACTATTCAGTAGTAAAAAAAAAATAACATCTTGAAACTTGCAGGCAAAGGAATACAATTAGAAAATATTATCCTGAATGAGGTAACACAGACCCCGAAAGATAAACATGGTATGTTCTCACTCAACTGGATTTTAGACATAAAGTAAAAGATAACCAGGCTACAATCCACAACACCAAAGCAGATAGGTAACAATGAGGCACTTAAGAGAGACCTCCATAGATGCCCCTGGGAAGGGGGAATATATAAGATAGCCTAAGTAAATTGGGACCATGGTGGGGGGATGAGAGATTCAAGGAGAGATGGGAAGAGAATATTAGGGAATGGATGATTGAGTTGGGGAGTAACAGAGAGGGAGAACAACAAAAGAGATATCTTGATAGAGGGAGCCATTGTGAGGTTAGAGAGAAACCTGGTGCTAGGGAAATACACAAGAGCTCACAAAGATGACTCAGGCCAAGTCTCCAGGCAATAGTGGAGAAGTTGCCTAAACTGGTCCTCCCCTACAATCAAACTGATAACCACCCTAATTGTTACAGAAACTTCATCCTGCAACTCTTGGAAGCAGATGAAGAGATCCACAGCTAAACACTGGGGCAAGTTCCCAGCCAGTCAAAGAGTGAGAGGAGGGATTATATGAGCAAAGAAGTCAAGGTCATGATGGTGAAACCCACAGAGACAGCTGACCTGAGCTATTGGGAGCTCACTGACTCTGGACTAACAGTTAGGGGAACCTCCATGGGACTGAACTAAGCCCTTTGAATGTGGATGACAGTTAATAGTGTGAGCAGTTTGTAGGACCTCTGGCAGTGGGACCAGAATTTATTCCTGGTGCATGATATGGTTTCTTGGATCACACTCTACAGAGGAATACCTAGTTCAGCCTTGATACTGGAGGTAGTGGCTTGGTCCTACCTCAACTGTGTAGTAAGAGGTTTCTGGCCCAGACTTTTGGGCATACCCTCAAGGTTTAGACCTGGTAACTCTTTACCCTTAAACTAACCCATGATTCTTATCCTGTTGTCAGCCATGGGGCTTGGTACCTTTTCTCAGAGCAGCAGAGTTGTCCTCTGCATCTTCTGGCTTGTCTGGCAACTCTGGAGTCTCTGTGGCATTTCTGCTCTGTTCTTCCTATTCCCAGAGTTTTCTTAGTCTGGTAGCCTCACTCACACTTCCTGTCTGCCTTTGGCCAATCAGTGCTTTTTATTAAACTCATAGGAAGAATGATTATTTACAATGTAACATCATAAATCTACTACACAACTGTATATGGCAGACTGCATTGACTCACCCTGAGATGTCCTTACTTTCTCTGAGAAATAGATGAGGGGATGGAGTGGGGGGTGAAGCAGGGAGAGGACTGGGAAGAGGGGTAGGAGGGGGAACAGTTGTGTGTATGTTTAAAAAAAAAGAAAATATGTAGTTCTAATTAGCATAGTCATTACTTGATCTAAAATGCTGGATGTCCAAATATCCTTAAAGATCATAAGAACAAATCTTCAGTTTCCTTGATTAAATTTTCTAACTTTTTGAATTAGAAGTGATTTAATTGAGTAGCACTAGAAGATAATTCATTTAGTTCCACACCCATTTAAAAATTCTCTAGGCTAATTAGAAATTTAAATTTCATAAAAAGGTTGGAATGAGATTATCGAAATTCTATCTTCATTAGTGTTCTTTTCTAGTTTCAAATATTTAAAATAAAATCTCAGTGACTTCCCTCTGTGAATAGAAAGTTTGTGATAACATCACAATGTAGGGGCTAAACATGTAGCCCAGTGGCCTCAGAATGAGCAAAAACAAAAGCCAATAATCATTAGATTAATAGAGGTGGTTGAAGGACAGAGATCAGAGTGAAGCTGCATTTAGAAGGTGGACTCTCGATTTCATAGATTGTGAGTTACATTTACAACTAAGTAAAAGTGCCATGTCCTGCCCAAGCAAACCTGAGATTCCCACATTCTAAGTTAAAGCTCAAATACTTCAATACTCCCTCGACATCAGCTCAAGAAGTTTGCCAGAAGAACTTGACAGGTAATAGATAGATGTTTGTTCCTATGGGAATCCAAGCTGGGCTACATCTGAACTAGTTCACTAAACACCTCCTTATACTTCTCATCTCCTCAGTATCAGAAAAAAAAATCAATGAGTCTATAAGGGTGACTTTGAGATTCACCTGATCTTTATAGCAGAGTCCCCAATCTTCTTGAAAAAAGCAAGTCTAGTTGTATTTTGTATTATCGAGATTATCGTCTCTTTGGATACTATGGGTGTAGTCAGCTGGCGACCTTCTTTGATGTGCTTCATACAGCAATTTGCCTCTTTTTCCTATCTGGTTAACAAGTAAAAACTCAAGTTTCTCTGGATGAATTGTAGCTCCTTAACACAACACACGAATAATCAAAAAGAAATACAGATTTTAATATTCTACAGTTCAAATAACCACCTATATTTTATTAAATAGAAGTTTATGTGTGTTGATTACTTGGGACGTTGAAGCTGACTTGCAGCAGAATATTTAAAACCTGCTTGGGCATGGGTTTAAGTCAATAGAAAATCTTTATTAGCCAGCCATTGACTACACTGCATGTTCGGGATCCCATTGTAGCCCTGAGCCTTTCTTGGGGCAAGGTTTTAAGCACAAAAACCATATCCTGAGCTAACATTTTGCAGTTAACAAGAACAGCTAGTCAGAAATAGAACTACAAAAGCCAAATGCAAGATTAGTACATTTAGAGACTTTCCCACAACTCTGGACTTTGATGGACTAGGTCTTTGTTTTCTGTTTGGTTGATGGTACTGTCTATATGCTGTTTTACAGTCTGAGTGACACTTCCATCATGGAGTCAATTGTGTTAAGGCCTGGGGGCCTACTAATGTCTGGAGCTTTGTTTTAACTTGTCCAAGTGATCCTACCTCCTGGGATAAATCCTGTCAAATATCTGCTCAATAGTATTTATCCAGCACAGGCAGGAAATAGTTTCTCATTCCCAGACAACATATTATGAAGTACAGGCACGTGCTGAGATTTCCAGTTTCATGGAAACAACATGGAAATTGTCATTTATTTCCTTCAAACAAGAAAGAATAAATGGTGGAAAACTGTCAACTACTGTTCTTTCTTGAATGCATCTGCATGCTAGAGTAACAGATCAACACAAAGCTCTAAAATCTGAGTCTACGCTCACACGAAGTAGAGGCTGCTCCAGCCAAATAATAGTGTGTATGCTTGCATGGCAGTTCTGTTCCACAGCTGGATGTGGAAGAACATGCCAGTGACAATGCTTTTAAGTTCCATTATTAGGGGTCAATTATAGAAAAGTTACCAAGTTTCTTTTTTCTTGTTTTTTTTTTTTTTTTGGTGAAAATTTGAGAAATTCCTTCATAACTCTGACAGAGTTTAAGAAATTGTTGGGATGTGTGCCAATGACCATCTCCATAACTGGTATCTGTTCTCTGAGGCAAATGATGTTGCTGGATTATCTTGGGGGGTACAATAATCTTGCTCTAGCTCCTTTCAGTCTTCCTGGTTCACCTCTGAGGACTGTAATTTGATCACAGTTTATCCAATACCCTTCCTTACTCACAACCTCTTACTATATATCAAATTATTCTGTGTGGTAACAATGAACTTCAGCAGAGAGATGCAAGATACAGAATCGTCCCAAGCAAAACTTCTTAGAGAAGTTCATCAAAATTGAGAGCAAAAATGGATTTAAAGGCTCTTGAGAAAACTGGCAAATAAACATTGTTGATACTAAGCGTCAAACAACTCCTAGGCACCTTCATCAATTTGTATGCTAAAAACTATAAAGTACAATGTGTGATGAGCTTTTTTTTTTTTTTAAGGCCACAATGTGAAAAAAAAAAAACCCACAATGTATAGAAAAGGGTAAGAAAAACTATAGTCATAAAAAATTATTACACTGAACTAGAAGTTTGAGTTAACAAATACAGTCTAACTAATACCAACTAATAAAATAAAAATTCTAATGGGAAAATTTAGCCACTATGAAAGAGGAGGTAGTTGAAACCAATATGAATGTAAAAAAAAAAAAAAAAAAAAAAAAAAAAAAAAAAAAAAAACAAAACACAGAGGACTAGGAAGAAATTGCATTCTCCTATGTCCTCAATGAATCTGACAAAAAAGAAAAAAAATTGATCCCTGTCTTAAGAAAGTTGTGAGAAGTATGGATAAATGAGGGAGGTTTGTAGTAATCACCCAACTATGACAGACTAGATAAAGTACAAACAGCAGTTAAGTGCAAATTTGTTACGGAAATGATAGACTAGCCCAGTACATGAGACAAAATAGTGAAAAAGCAAGGGAACAACTCCATCCCTAATCAGGGCCTGTGAAAAGCAGAAAAGGAAAACCCCCAGAAGTAATATAAGTGAAAACACAATTTCGGAAGACCTATGAGGTATGTGGCTTCAGATGCTGGGAAATTATCCAGTTTGTACCTTACAAATAACCATAAGTTTTAATGCTCTATCTGGTGTTTCAATTGATATACTTCTCCCATGAACTCATGCATTTGAGTCTTTGCTTCTTGGCTGATGGCACTATTTGAAAACATCTAGAAAGTATGGCCTTGCACAAGAAATATGCCATGGAGGTGGGCATTGCATGTTTAAGGCCTCATGCCATTTCTAGCCTGCTCTCTTGTTTCAAGCTTTTAATTGAGATAATTAAAAAAAAAAAAAAGCTACTGCACTAAAGTAATGAGGGTGAAAAAATGTTACAAGCAACCTACTGTATTGGGAAGAACAATAGGAAGAGAGATGGCTGCACAACCAGGATTTCTAATCCTCAAGCTATCTCTACCCACCAAGAGCAGGAGACATGGACAGTCACAGAATACAATTAACCTGAGGTAATCTGAATGTAAGTTTTGGGAAGCAAACACTGGTAAAAGAGGCAGATTCAAAGAAAAGCAAATGAAACATAGTGACAGCCACATTGTCTCCATTGATATGGAAATCTACTAGGGGAATCATAGCCACCCCACCCCATGTAAAGTGCTGTGTAGGGGATAAGGTAGAGCAGCAGCTTCTGCAGGATTGATGACTGATGCCAATTGGGCAATATAGTGCAGAACACAACCTGTTTGAACTCCATCTCACCACTTCAGATTTACTAATCTGGTCTAAGTGGTTTAATCTGAAGACATACACTGCCTCATATAAACACAGTTTGTTCTATAAGATATTTCAGGGAAAGGGGAGATTCAACATGGTATTGTGAAAGTCCACAAAGATTCAGGCTTGTGGCTTGTTTCCATCTTGACTCAAGTTCAGATTTTGAGCTTGTTTTGATGTTTGTTCAAAGGTAAGGTTTCCAGAAGTTTTGCTTCCCAAGGCTGTATTACAAGATGCTTTGTCTTAAGATGTAGTTACTAGATGTTTTATGAATTAAGGACAGTTTTTACACTTGTCTGTACTTTGTACTTTGAACCATGGTGTACTGGAGAGTGGAAGGTGTTTTTGCTTCCCCTGACATTGGGTATAACAAGGCCCCTGGAAACAAACTCTGGGCTTCATCATTGACTGAGATCCCTTCCAACTGTAGTATTTCTGTCTATGTCTATTCTTTCTGTCTCTGTAATTTCTCAAACCACACTCCCCCAAAGGATTGTCTGAAAGATTGAATGGGACCCTACATGATAGTCTGTCATGGGAACACCATCAATAAAAGACCAGAAAATGCAGGAGTTCTGTATTCAGAATTGTTGCAAGCATGGCCAATGAATTCTGAATCTGGAATGCTATATACTAACAGTAAAGAGCGTAGTCAGGGTACTCTATGACCCAAGACTTTGATTAGGACAACACTTTAATGAATAAGTGCTTTTTATTTGCATAACACTAATTTACGTGGCTTTTTTGAAAGCCAGATTGCACACTAGAAATTACATTCATGATGGCTCATGTTAACCTCCAAGACCTATGCATCAGCCAATCTGTTTTTAATTTCTTTGCATGGTATCATTGATATCCTAAGAAACTGCACACAATTTATTCTCTAATAATAAAAGAATTCCTCTTAAATGGAGAACCCATACCCACAATCCATTCAGGTGGTCTTCTAAACTTTCCACCTTTCTGTCCTCCACAATATATTAATGAGCTATTCTTTCTATTCTGATGTACAGGGGAACTTATCCATTGCCTGCACTAGTGTATAAATATCTCTCAATGAGAGAGATGCTTATGTTTTATGATTATTCAGTTTCTGTACTTATTTTAACATGTTTTCTCTACATACAAATAATAAACTTCCCCTTTCATTATCACCCCATTTTCGCTTTGTCTTAGCTCTCGTTTCCTCTACTTTCTACTGTTAACTAGTAATCTTTAACTTTCATTCACCCTAATAACCAGTTCTACTTACTGTTTTCTCTTCTTTATTTTCTGTTGTTCTGGTATATATTCTTTGTATTGCTAAGATTTTTTTCTTTCAATTTATGAGCATAGTAACTAATATCTTAGAGTATTACCATGCTATCTTTGTTTCTTTTTTCTATAAAAGAAATTAATAAATTTAAAGAGATAATTAGAAACAAATAAGCAGAAAAAAACCCTCTTGCTTCTTTGCATAGCAAGATTTCTATCAATAGCACTTGTTTTTCCTATTATTATTTCCTTATAATAGTAACAAAGGTCGTGCTTAGTGTCCTGAGCACATGGTGAGAAACTGGAGTAATTAGGAGAGTGACACCTTTACTCTACTACAACCTAAAGCAACTTCAACATTAGAAATCTGTTAACTGATGTAGTTTCCATAATGTAGTGAAAATCATCCATCTCCACAGATATGGATATCAAAAAGAAAGACTGAATTAGATGCAAAACTAAAAATTTGAAATTTTAACAATAAGAAAGCTTAAAAATTAAACCAAATACAAGCAACTTCCTGAATAAATTTGAAGATAATACAAATAAGTAGCAGTATACAATAAAATAAAAAAGTCTATAAGGGTTATGAACAATGAATTAAGTAGATATCAAATGCTGGAAAAGGTCAAATGAAAACTTTAGAAATTAAAAGCTCAGTAAGTCAAATAAAAATATAACTGGTAGAAATCCTAACCAATGGAATGGATCCTGTGTTCTACAGAAGACAAAGTATCATGTCCTGACCACAAAGTTTGGGAACTGCAATGCTTAAGCAATGTAACAGATGAGCAGAACATAAGAGATCTATGAGAAAACCAAAGACAAAATGTATAAATTATGAGCATAGAAAGGGAAAAGTTAAAATTAAACGCAATGAAGACATGTTCAATAAAAACAAAGGAAAAATAATACCAAATATAGAAAAAGAGCTACTTATATGCAGAAAGCACTGGGAATGTCAGAAAGACAAGATCCATATAGATTACCAAAGCCATGTTATAGCTAAGATATTACATATACAGAACAGTGCTTTTATTCTCCAATCAATATAAAATACAGATAAAAATTAGAAAATCATTACCTATCCACTTGCCAGTGAAAAATACTGTTTACCAACGCAGCCTCGGGTAAAAAGAAGAACAAATGTACTCCAAATAGGTAGACCTAGGAAGTCAAAGGTGTTTTATTCTAAAATAGATGAAGCAAACTTCAAACGAAAATTAGAAGAGATAAAGGACTCATAATGACTAATATAAAAATATAGGATAATACAGCTCTAAGCATAAATATACTAAATAGTAGTTTACTTATTTCATAACTGAAAATCTCAATAAAAATAATTGCAGGATACTTTAATAACTTCCTCTCACCAATAGGCAAAACATCCAGATTAAAAAAAAAACAATAATAATGCTTCATAGAACAATGGAACCTATTAAGTGTCTGCACAATATTCTACTCAAATTCTAAAGAGCATACATTTTCTCTAAAATAGAACACATTTTAAGACACAAAGCAAGTCTTAACAAATCCCAAAAGTGAAGTAATCTTTTTATACTGGATTTGGTCACCATGGAATAAAAGTAAAGTCAATAGTAAGATCTCTAAATACAATTAGAGATGGACAAAGAGACAACATAACTGACACCACAGAAGTTCAAATGATTTTTAAAAAATATCTAAAAAAATATTTTATGAGGGAACAGTATGGTAAAGTTGTGGGAGAAGTGGACAGGGAGAACAATGAAATAGATACCAGAAGAAAACATTTGGGGCTAGGGAGAAATCTGGTGCTAGGGAAAGATTGCAGAAATCCACAAGGTTGACCCCAGATAGAGTCCAAACAGTAGTGCAGACAGTGTCTGAACTAGCCTTTCCCTGTAATCAAATTGATGACCACTCTACTTGTTATCATAGAACCTTCATCCAGCAAGTGATGGAAGCAGAAGCCAAGATCCACAGCTAAGTTCTGGACTGAAATCCTGGAGTTCAGTCAAAGAGAGGGAGAAGGGATTATATGAGCAAAGGAGTCAAGATCATGATGGGGAAACCCACAGACACAGCTGACACAAGCTACTGGTAGCTCACTGACTCTGGACTGACAGTTGGAGAACCTTCATGGGATCAAAATAAGCCCTCTTAGATAGAGACAGTTGTATGGCTTGAGTAGTTGGTGGGGCCTCTGGCAGTTTGACCATTATTTATTCCTGATGGATGAACTGGCTTTTAAAATTGCATTCCTTATAGAGGGATGCCTTACTCAGCCTTGATACAGGGAGGAGGGGCTTGGTCCTGTCTCAACCTGATATCTCAGACTTTGTTGACTTCCCATGGGAGGCCTTATTCTCTTTGAGGAGTGGATAGTAGGGTGGAATCAGGGGAAGCTGGGAGATGAGAGGGGGAGGGGAGCAAAGGGAAACTGTGTTTGGTATGTAAAAAAAAAACAAAAAACAAAACTTTCAAATAAAAAATGTCAAAAATCCATATATTTTAATGAATTAACATTCTAAAAGAAATGAATAAATTCATGGAAGCTTATCTCCTATGAAATTTAAACCAAAAGGATATAAAGAATTTACATAGCTCTGTAATAGGTAGTCAGATTAAAACAGTAATAAAAAGTATAACAACTAAAAGCATCCCAAGGCCCAGATGGAGTCACACAATTAATTTTGAACAAAAAGAAAAATGTTAGGATTAGATAATTTCAATTTATACTAGATATCCATAGTAATTAAAAATGCCATGGCACTAGTACCAGAACATATATATAAATTAACAAAACAGAATGGAGCGTTAAAATGTAACCCACATAGCTAAACCAGATAGTTTTTGACAAAGTTACCAAAAACATACATTGGAGACTCAACAAATGATGCTGTAAATACTAGAAGTGTGTGCTGAAGAATGCAACTATAGCCTTTACTCCACCCCACAGGAAAGATGATCTGCAATCAGATAAAAGATTTTAATGTAGTACTAGATATTCATGAAACCATTAGAGATAAAGTATAGGGAAAGGCTTCAAGATGCAGGCACAGGTAAGGGCTTTCTAAAAAGACTTCAGTCAGTTAGGAAGTAAAGCTAAGACTTCAAAAAGTGCTTCATAAAATTTGAGAGCTTCCACCTGGCAAAGGAAATGAGTGAAGAGGTGGTTCTACAGAGTCGCAAGAAAATCTAGGCTAACTACACATGTTAGGGAGTTTTAGAATAGAGAATATAGAAGGAAATAGAAAATAAGATTTTTTTTAAAAAATCAATAAATGGACTAATGATCAGAGAGTTATGAAATACAGTCAGGTGGTGGTGGTACATGTCTTTGATCTCAGCACTTAAGAGGTGGACGCAGGCAGATCTCTGTGATTTGGAGGCCACTCTGGTATGTTTTACTCAGCTACAAATAAGATGTTATTTGCTGGAAATAGATGCCAAACTCAAAAGGACAAATATTATATGCTTTCTTTCATTTGTGGGTCCTAAATTTTATACAGATACATGAGATTATCAATTGTTCATATATGGCATCAATGTACAAATGAAACTGGGAGAATTAAGTGACTAAGAGTAAGGATGGGGTGGAGAAAGTGGTGGACACTGAAATAAGCAGGGTTAAAGTCTACTATACACTTGCAGGAAAGTATCTTTTTGAGTTCAGTTACTATGTGCAGCATAGGAGGAAGAAATTGCCTTTGATTGCCTCATCCAGCAGAGTAGTCATTCAAAGGAAGGATTACAGAACTTGGCAATAAGCCATGAGAAACTCCTGTAGTGATTTAAAAGGAAATGCCCCCCCCAATAGACCATGGCACTATTAGGAGGCATGGCTTTGTTGAACTAGGTGTGGCTTTGCTGGAGGGAGTGTGTCCCTTTGGGGGTGGGCATTGATGTCTCCTATGCTTAAACTATGCTCAGTGTGAACACAGTTGCTTCTGCTGCCTGTGGATCAAGATACAGAACTCTCAGCTCCTTCTCCAGCACCAAGTCTGCCTGCATGCTACCCACCATGATAATTATAGACTAAACTTCTGAAACTATAAGCTAATTCCAATTAAATGATTTTCTTTGTAAAAGTTGTCATGGTCATGGTATCTTTTCACAGCAATAGAAACCCTAACTGAGATACCATTCCAATCTAAAATTCAAAGTGTAGAAAGAGAAGGAAGTGAATGCATGCAATAGTCAATGAGAACATTTTCAATATGATGGTAGAGACTAAATCAAGAAGTCCAAATTACAAGTGGAATTGTGAATCATGGATCCAATACCAAGAATATCACTACATTAAATGTGAATAAAATAAACCATGTGGAAAATCCTGGAAGAAGAGGGGCTTTGTTTGTAGAGTAGGTTGGGCCCAGGGTCAGTGAAGAAATAGTAATGGGGTGGGAGAGAAGACTGGGTGGGAGTGGGGTGGCACTGGGTCAGTTACTTTGCTGAAGAACAAGAATAACAATGACAATGGATGCTTAGTTAGAAATTAAGCAACGAAAAGGGAAACAGGGAGAAATATTTGATAATAAGGGAATGAAAAAGACAAATCTTCAATAGAAAAGGCAAAACTGAAACCCTTTTTAAAAATCAAATGCAAAGTGACTCTTTCATCACCAGATTTACCCTGAGATAAGTATTAAAATTCCTCAGATTGGATTAAAAAATAATGTGAGTAGAAATTTGGACCTGTCTAAACAAGTGAAAGCACATGCCTTCTATTTTCCTGTCTCTGGAACAGACAGCTATTTAAATAAATGCCTTAAGAATGTACTGTGGAGGGCAGGATTCAGGGGAAGAATAATAGAGCAGGTCTCTAAGGGTTTAATGTATATATGAAGTCCCATGATGGAACTTAAAGCTGGACTTAAAGTGTGTGGCACCTACTTCTAAGCAACAGTCATTAAAAAAAAAAAAAAAATCAGCATAACCAGTAAGGTAAAATATGAAGAACTCAGTTAAACCAGAGAAGACTACCAAAAAGCAAACTACCAAAGTCAGTACAGAATAGCGAGAGAGTTTTCAGATTTTATCTATATAAGTAATAGTTTAAAATCCTTACCAAGGCTTCAGTGGCTTTCTCTAGAATGAGAGGCTGGACCAGAGCAGACAGAACAGGCAGAGTGAACAGAAGTTTCATCAACTTGTGACCTAGGAGAAGGGAACATCAAATGGGAAAGTGCTCCTCATCAGATCGCTCTGTTCTTTTGCCCCTTGTGCTGTTTGTTACCACCCTGCTAATTTTCTGCCTATGCACATACTTTCTGATTTAGATGTCCTATAGCCTTTAACTGAAATGAAATTGTACTTCCTGCAGGACCCTGTGTAAGGTGCCGTCCCTCCTCTGCCTTCCAGTCAGTGATATTTATCTCAACCATATGTATCTTTGCTCACAATTTCCCCATTTTCTATTTTTAGCAGCTTTCTAGGAAGCACACCCTGCTTTTCCTTGACTGCTTTGACATCTAACACACACTCATAGCAGTTTTCTTGCCTCCGTTTCTCTACTACTGAGATCATAGGTATGTGTTACTGTATCTGGCTAGTGTTTCTTATTTTTAATAAAGAAAACAGACTAATTTTATAATTACTATGTAAGTTCATCAGACCCTTCAATAAATATGATATAGGCTGAAATTACGGTGATTTTATTTTAATATCAACTTGATTTTTGTTTTATATTTAATTATACTGCGCCTGAGGATTATTTCATCACTGTTTTATGACTAGTCACATAGTAAAATAAAAGTTAGAAAATAATAAGGAAGTGGAGGATGATGATGGACACACTTCATTTTCCAAGTCTGTGAACACGTTACACCACAAACCTTAGTAGGGACTTCATTTTCACTCCAGGGACTGGGAAATATGGAACTTGGGAGACTTACTTCTTTTCTTTTTCATTGAAATTGACTTCATGAAATTGACATTTAGCTTATGTTGCCTTGATGAAATGAATCTAATGTATATGTTCCCAAATCTAGTGCCCTAGTATCAGTGAGAAATTACAATAGATCATTATAGCTATGGCTGTGTTCATTGGTGGCAGATCCATCATTATCAATATCATCCCCTGTGAAATGTTCCTGAGTATATGACAAAAGTAAAAGTTTTTTATTTGTTTTGTTTTGTTTATTTTTTTAATATAAAACAATGGCGAAATTATTTCCCTAGTATTGCAAAAGAGAAAATTTTGTATTAAAGTAGTAAGTAAATCCTCTTTTGGGACATCTCATTTTATTGCTTCCTTAGTATATTTGGGATAAAAATACGTATTTTATATTTGTATGTTAAAGACATTAAGATGGTCAAGTAGTTTCTTACAACAACATAAGCATAACCTGTTTTGACTGACAAACACAAGTCCTTATTGGAGACAGCACTCCTAGTTGCTGTTTACAATATCTGCAATGATTCTGTGTGATTTGTAATTACGAAGCTTGATGAAAATTAATGTACCTACAAAAAGTAAAAGCTGGGTAATCATTGTGGGAATATAAATGTAGCTCTTACAAATAGCAATTCATTCATTGTGCTCTGGATTTGGGGACTGATGTGGTGTGAAAGTACAGAGGCACCCTATGTGCACTCCAGCCGGGCCACTGTTGGGAAAAGTTGTCTCATTGTCTCTTCTAGCATGTCTCTGGATTTCCCAGGCAATATTTAGCAATTGCTACAAAGCATCAGACCTCTTTACTTGTATTTTTGTTTTTGCTTTCATTAATGTAACATAAGCAGATACCTTCAACACAGTCATATAAAAGGTTCATATTTTAAAAATATTGTCCAGCCTCCTCAGAATATGCTACAAAATAGAGAATTCTGTTCTATCCTCAAACTTACTCAACAAATTGGAGTGTCACTCCTGATGTCATCCAGGGGAACTCAAACAATCCCTTTATTTTAAATTATGTGTCTCTATGAGTGAATATGTCAACACAAATAGGTGTGTGTTCTGGCTAGTTTTATGTCAAGGTGACTCAAGCTAGAGTCATCAGAAGAGGAAACCTCAATTGAAAAATTCCTTCATATGATCAGATTGTAGGCAAGAAATTGCAAGGACATTTTCTTATTCAGAGTCCAATGTGGGAGGGCCCAGCCTATAATGGGTCATGCCATCCCTGGGCTGATGCTCCTGGGTTCTATAAGAAGGCAGGATGAGCAAACCATGAGTAGCAAACCAGTAAGCAGTATGTTTGTATGGCCTCTCTAACAGTTCCTGCCTCCAGGTTCCTGCCCTAATGCCTTTCAGTGATGGACTGCTGCATGGAAGTGTGAGTGAAAAAGACCCTTCCACCTCATGTTGTTTTCTGTCATGGTGTTTTATTACAGCAATAGTAATCATAACTAGGACATGAGATAGAAGAGAGCACTGGGTCCCATGGAGCCTTTATTATAAGCAGCTGTAAGTTGCCCAACTTGGGTGCTGGGAACCAAATATAGATCATTTGCAAGATTGGTACATGCTCTTAACTGGTGAGCCTTCCTACCATGCAATTGCCTTTTAATATTAATAAGTTGGGGTTTTGGTTGTTAGGGTGTCACTGTGGGATGTGGTCTCATGGCTATCGCTTTTATGTAGTGTATTCTGTATGACTGTAAGAATGTGTGTATGCTCCAGCTTATAGTTTTTTCCATTGTTTTTGGTTGGTTGGGGAACATAAAGTTCAATTGTTTTTCAGGATGAGGGTTTCAATATTTAAGTAAGAAAATGTGTCAAAAATAGAAGTGGGGAAATAAAATAAAATGGTAAAAATAATATAAAACAGAGGTATAGGTATAGAAAGCAGTAGAAAAATATTGTATTAGGTTTCGATAATGAAAGAATGTGAAAGCAGTTTTCAGTGGGATACAAATTAGAGTACAACTGAACAATTGTGAAAACATATAAATGCTAAAAACTGTTAAAAATAAAACACAAATAATGAAGGGAAACGAGCAATTAAATAAAACAGAGTGAATTATGAGTCACTATACATTTCTTCCTAGGGGACTATGGGGTTCAACCTCCCAGATTTTTCTCTTTCCTTGAAACAAACAAAAATATAAAACATTTTCCACATGGGAACGGGGGTTTTAGGATTTAAACTACTAATTAAATGTGTGATTCAGAGACAAGGATCTCTGTGGGCAAAAACCACTTCTTGGCATTGCCTTATTTCCTTAGAAGGCAAATTGTAGCCCTGCCTCCTTTGGGGTCTCTGAGGCTCTGTGAGAGTGAGGTAGGGTCAACCAACCTGTTTGCCCTGCTCCAGTCTGTAGGAGCTGTGTGCAATTGCTGCGACCCCACACAGCTCCTCTCTGCTATGGAGTGGGGGTTTGTGATAGTTTTTTTCCTTGCTTTTTTTTCATTTATTTTTTATTTTATTATTATTATTATTTTTTTTTTTTGCTTTTGGAGGTTATAATACATATTTCTCCCCCCTTTCCACTTTCTAAACCCTTCTTTGGTCCTTTCGAAGTCATGGCTTTTTTTCCATTGATTGTTGCTACATGAATAAACTGCTTAGTCTGTAATATTTACTTGTGTATGATTTTAGGCTTAACCATTTGGTACTGGGTAACTAAGCAGTGTGATCTTCCACAGGGAAGACTGTTTCTTTCACTCTCCCCACTCCTTAGTTGGCTGTAGATATTTGTGTGGTATGAGGCCTAAGGGGCCCTGCCCATCCATATTAACGTATCTATTGTTGTTTTCTCATTCAGCTCATGCTTAAGCAGTTATATTGGTGAGACTTTATGGGAATATGTAGTAGGAGGTTTCTGGCCCAGACTTTCGGGCCTAATCTCAAGGTTTAGGCCCGCAGACCCACAGACCCGCAGAGTCACACAGATGCTTACAGATAGTTTTAGGCTTATTGGCCTAAGGCTCCTTGACTAAGCTGTTGCAAGCATCATACTGTAATGTGATGAGAAAGCACACATTGAATATTGATTAGAGGCAGAGTCTCTAAATATCAAACCAAGAAAATAAATATCTTAAAATTGCTATGAATCATTCCTTCTCTAGACCATTGTAATCAGCTCTGCTGAAGCAACAATGGTGACTTAAACTGAAATTAAAAGAAAAAAAACTAGTTAAATCATTTTTGGTTTGAAGTTTATTTTGTTAGATATTAAAATGGCTACAACAGCTTGCTTCTTAGTTTCATTTGATTGGAATATCATTTTTCAACTCTTTACTCTGAGATAATATGTACTCTTGATTTTGAAGTGTGTTTCTAGCACACAGCAGGATGGGTCCTGTTTCATATCTATTTTGTTAATCTATGTCTTTTTATTGGGGAATTAAGACCATTGATATTGATAGATGTCAACAAGCAATGATTATTTATTCTTACTTTGTTGTTATTGGTGGTTGTGGTGGAGGAATGTGTGTGTGTGTGCTTCACATATTTACAGTTTGAAATTATTTATTTCCCATGTTTTGTGGATATATTTGGTTGGTATTTTTCTTTCTAGCCCCTTTTGTGGGTCTGGATTTGTATGTAGATATTGTTTAAATTTAACTGTATCATAGAATAACTTATTTTCTCTCTCTATGGTGATTAGAAGGTTTTCTGGGTATAGCAACCTAGAGTGGTATCTGTGGCCTCTTACAAAATGAAGTTCATCTATTCACGTCATTCTGGCTTTTAGAGTCTCCATTGACTAATCAGGTTTAATTTTGCCTTTATATGTTACTTGACTTCTAAAATTTGTAATTGGTAATATTATTTTTTTGTTCTGCATGTTTATTATTTTGATTATTATGTATTAATGAACCACTTTTCAGGTCCTATCTATCTGGTATTCTGTATGCCTCTTGTACTTTTATAGACATTTTCTTCTTTAGATTAGAAAATTTTTCTTGAAAATATTTTCTGGGCCTTTGAGCTGATATTCTTCTTTTTCCTCTAATCCTATTACTGGTAGGTTTGGTCTTTTAATAGTGCCCACATTTCATTGATGTTATTTTAGGAATATTTTAGACTAATTTTTTGACTGATATACCCATTTCTCCTAGTGTATCTTTAGTACTTGAAAACATTTCTTCTATCTCTTGTGCTCTGTTGGAAAAACTTGCCTCTAGATCCTGTTAGCATTTCTAATTTTTTAAATTTTATTTTTGGGGTTGCTTCTTTCTGTTTTTTCTTTATTGATTCTATTTCACTTTTAGGTCTTGAACAGTTTTATTTGTTGCTATCTTAGCTCTTTTTGAAAATTTATTCATTTTCTCCAAAGGTTTGTTTTCTCCTGAATTTCTTTCAAGGATTTATTCATTTCCTCTAGAACATCTATCATCTTTAGAGAGTTGGTTTTAAAGTTCTTTTCTTCTGCTTCAGCTACGTTGGAATATTGAGGACCTGCTGTGGTAGCATAACTGGACTCTGGTGAAGATATATTGTCCTTTCTGTTATTGACAGTATTCTTACACTGACATGTAGGCATCTGGATTTAGGATGATTACAGAACTAGGTGCTGATTTCTGATGCTGTACTTGTTGAGTGGGTATTTTGCTCCTTAGTTTCTGTTTACTCTCTAGATTTTTAGAGAGTGAATATGCCAGCAGTTGCCTATTTTACTTGCTTGCTTGGCTGGCATGTTCAGAGGAAACACATGAAAAAAAAAAAATCCAACAACATGGCATTCAATTCTTGACATCTATGACCAAAACAAAAGGTGACCCACTTTTGTAAAAGAAACTTTACTATATCTTAAATCACATACTCACCCTTACACACTGAGAATGGAAGACTTTCCTACCCCACTATCACCAATGAGCAAGCCATCTACACTAAAATTAAGCAGAGAAATGTTGGTGCTGATAGATATTATAAATCAAATGGACCTAACAGATATTTGCAGGTCAGTGCACCTAAACACAAAATAATAGACCTTTTTCTTATACCTCATGGAGCTTTCTCCAAAATTTACCACATATTCAGATACAAAACAAGTATAAAGAGACAAAAGAAAATTCTAATAGCTCCATACATTCTATCAGACCACCATGATTAAAGCTGGATAGCAGTAACAACAGAAACAACAACAACAAAAAAAATACTTACAGACTCAAAAAAATTTCTTTATTAGTTGAAAAAATGAATCAAAAACAAACTTTCTATAACTCAATGAAAATTAATATACAACATACCCAAATATTTGGGACACTATCCGAGCAGTTCTAAAAGAAAAGCTCATAGCACAAAGTGCCTACAAAAAAAAATTTAAAAGATGTCATAGTAGCACCTTAACAGCACACATGAAAGCTTGAGAACATAAAAAAGTAAGTACACCCAAGAGGTGTCAAGTGTATTTAATAATCAAACTGAGGGCTGAAGTTAATAGAAAGAAAGATAACAATACAAAGAATCAATGAAACAATAGTTTGTTTTTTAAGAAAACCAACAAAATATGCAAATCCTTTTTTAAACTAACAAAAGGAGAAAGAATATTTAAATTAATAAGATCAGCAATAAAAAGAACGTAACAAAAGCTAATATGGAAATACAGAGAATTATAAGGATATACTTTAAAAACCTGTACTCCACCAAATTGGAAAATCTAAAGGAACTGGATAATTTTCTTGACAGGCATCACTTAACATATTTAAATAAAGGTCAGATAAACAATCTAAATAGACCTATATTTTCTAGTCAGAGTCATTAAACATTTCCCAATAAAAAATATCTAGAGCGATAGTTTTAGTGCAGAATTCTACTGGATTTTCAAAGAAGAGTAAACACCAATACTTCTCAAATTATTCCACAAAGTGGAAACAGGGAATGCTGCCCAATTCATTTTATGATGTCATAGTTACCCTGGTACTAAAATCACATAAAGTCTAAACAAAGACAATTCCAGACCAATTTCCCTTATGAATATAAACACAAAAGTACTCAATAAAATGCTTGCAAATTGAATTCAAGAACATAAAAAAAGTCATCTACAATGAAAATTGTAGCCTGCATACTGTATTCAGGGATAGTACAACATACAAAAATTAGTAAATATAATCCACCATATAAATACACTGACAGAAAAAATAAACCCACATGTACCTCATTAGATTAAAAAAAAAAAAAGCCTTTGATACAATTCAGCAGCAAGTCATAATGTAGATTCTAAGAGAGATTAGGGATACAGAGAATATACTTCAAAATAATAAAAGCAATTTACAATAAGTGTATAGCCAACAACAAATTACGTAGACAGAAATTCAAAGCAATTCCACTAAGATCATGAATAAAACAAGGTTGTCTACTCTCTCCATATCTATTCAATATAGTATTTGGAGTTTTAACTAGAATAATAAGACAACTGAAGTATATCAAGGGAATACAAATTGGAAAGGAAGAAGTCAAAGAGTCACTATTTAGAGATGATAAGATAGTATATGTAGATGACCCTTACAATATCATTAGTCAGATCCTACAAGTCATAAACACTTTCAGCAAAATAGCTGGATACAAATTAACTAAGAAAAAATAAGTAGCCCTCCTATACTTAAATGACAAATGTACTAACAAGAAAGTTAAGGATAGCCACAAACAGTATAAAATATCTTTAGGGAAACTCTAACCAAGCAATTGAAAAACTTGTATGATAAAAAATTCAAGTCTTCAAATAAAGAGATTGAATAAGATATCAGAAAATCTACCATGCTTATGGACTAGTATGATTACCAAAGTTAGAGTCAATGCAATATTCATTAAATTCCAATACCATTTTTCATAGATATGGAAACAACAATTCTCAATTTCATATGAAAAAAAAGTCTCCAAAAATCCAAGCAAGGATAGCTAAAAGAAAGAACTGCTGTAGGTATCATCATCTCTGATTTCAAGTTGTACTACAGAACTATCCTATTAAAAAATGCAAGGTAATGGCATAAAAACAGACACACTGATCAGTGGAATCAGAGACTCAGACATAAATTCACACACACACCCATGGAAACTTGATTTTTGCAAATAAGAAAAAAAAAATCCAGAAATATAAACTGGAAAAATGAAAGCATTTCCAGCAAATGGTGCTTGTCAAACTAGATGTTTGCGTGTAGAACATGCAAATAGATTAGTACTTATCGCTCTATGCAAAACAATTCCAAATTGATTAAAGACCACAACATAAAACAAAATACACCAACCTTGATGAAAGAGAAAATGAGGTGTAGCTTTGCAAAAATTGGCACAAGAGCCCACTTTCTGAACAGAACACCAATAGCACAGGCACTGAGATCCATGATAAATTTGACCTCATGAAAAATGAAAACTTCTGTAAAACAAAGGATACTGTCAATTTCACAGAGACAACTTACAAAAGAAAAGAATTCTTACCAATTCCACATCCAATAGAGGTACAGAATACAAAATATATAAAAATTCAAGAAACTAGGCATCAACCCCTCCAAAAAAAAATCCACTTAAAAAATAGAGTACAGACCTAAATAGAGAATTCTCAACAGAGGAATCAATCTTGCTAAGAAACATTTAAGGAAATGTTCAGCATCTTTATTTGTCAATGAAATAAAAATCAAAACTACTTTGAGATTCAATCTTACATCTGCCAGAGTAGCTAAGATCAGTAAGAAAAGTGGCTCATGATGTCAAGGACATAGAGCAAGGGGAACACTCCTCCATTGCTGGTGGAAATGAAAACTTGTATAGCCATTATGGAAATAAATATAGTTACTCCCCCCAAAACTGGGAATTAGCCTACCTCAAAATTCAGCTATGCTACTCTTGGGAATATACCCAAAGATCATCCCATCTTACCATAATCACATTTGCTCAGTTCTGTTCATTTAAACTTTATCCATAACACCTGGAAACTGGAAAGAACATAGATGTCCTCCAACTGAAGAACAGACACAGAAAATATGATTCACAATGAAATATTACCTAGCATTTAAAAAATTACATCATGAAATTTGCAGACAAGTAGGTGAATATAGAAAAAAATTATCCTGAATAAGGCAACTTAGAGCAAATATGACAAAATTGATATGTATTTAATTTAACAATCAAATTATAACCCACAGACCCAGAGAGAATTGATTAAAAATAAAGAAGCTCTGGGGGGAAACATGGTTCTCTCTGGGATGTGAAATAGAATAAATTTTGTGCATACACTGATGGGAAGAATGGGGAAGAATATGAGAATAGGGGAAGAGAAAATGCAGGGAAACACAGCTGAAATTGGGGAAGACTGAGAGTATGTGGAATCCTAGTGAAATAGGAACCTTCTAGAATCTATGAAGGTAACTCTCCTCAGAATCAGTCATTTTTGTAATCAGGCAAAGCTTCCAGTGTGGAAATGGGCTATATTTTTTTTTAAAATTGTTGGGTGAGGGGGTCCTTAGGGATACCTAAATAATCCAGCCTGATGTTAGGACAGAAGGTTTCTCTCTGTAGACTACAAGTGGGACCCCATTGCCAAGTACAATATCCACACAGCACCCTGAACATGAAGATGTCCAGTAAGTGAAGGCATGGAGCCTTCACACCTATGTTTTAGTCTCTTTGGTGTGAGAAGGTACTGTGTAAGTTATAGAAAGAGAAACATGAACATCAATTCTTCCACAAAAATCTTCACCTACAATCTGTTCTGCTTTTAAGGTGTTTTAGATAAATTGTGGTACAGAACATGTGGCACTGCCAAACCAATGTTTGGTTTAACTAGAGGCCCATACCACAAATGGGATATGACCCCCTAAACTTCCTGGATGACCAGGAACTAGCAGCTGAAGACCTAAGGTAGAAACAAATATGATTGGCAAAAAAATCAATGAAATTATTTTAAAATATATTCTGCTATACACAGAGATCTGTGCCTCTTCTAGTAATAATAAGAGAGTTTTTCTCTAGGATCAGATGGGAACAAATGCAGACATCCTCAGCCAGATACTATGCAGACAGAGAGTCTAAATCAAAGGACTTCATCAGTTTCTCCGCTCAGACAAAAGGGATTGATGAGAAGAGGGAGGGAAATTATTGTCGGAATCAGAAGGTATGGAAGATACTAGAAGAACATGGTCCTCCAAATCAACTAAGCAGGGTTCACATGGCCTCACAAAGACTGAAGTGGCAAGCACAGGGCCTATGTAGGTCTGTGCCAGGTCCTCTGCTTATATGTTTTGGCTGTTAGCTTGGTGTTTTTCTGGGACACTTAACAGTGGGAACAGGTATTTCTCTGACTGTTTTGCCTGCTCTTAAGGCTCTTTTCCTCCTATTGGGTTGCCTTGTCCAGACTTGATATGAGGGCTTTTGCCTCATCTTACTGTATCTTGTTTTGTAATTTTTGGCTCTCTCTTGAATTCCTGTTTTCTGCAGAGAAAATAGTAAGGAAGTGAACCTGGAGGTAAAAGGATATATAGGGAACTGAAAGGAGTTGAAGGAGGAAAAACCATGATTGGAATGTTTTGTATTAAAAAAGAATCTAATTTTAAAATTTAAAAACCTGGACCAATAAACTAGCTCCATATGTGCAAATCCCAACACAGAAATTAATACATAAAAAATCAAGGTAACACATAACCTTCCCAAAAATGCAAACACCATAGTAATGGTCCCCATGAAATGACATGGAAGAAATTTCAGACATATAATTTAAAAGAACAAGTATAATGTTGTTCAAATAGCTCAAAGACAAAAAGACTAATGACATAAGTCAAACTAACATCGCCATAGTGTTATAATGCCAAAGGAAAAAACCCAAAGATAATACTGGAAATGACATATTATAGTGAAAATTTTAGAATGCCAAATAAAGAAAGAGTGTTGAAAGAAACAGGAGAGAATGTTCAAGATATTTGTAAAGGCAGGCTGACGAAAACAGCATCTGGTTATTTGACAGAAACTTGAAAGCCATAAGAACTTGGAAAGGCATACTCCATGTTCTCAAATGCTGACTCAAACTATTATACCCAACAACATAATACATTAAAGTTGTGAGAGAAATAAAAACTGTTCATTATGTGACAACTAAGCCAGCTTTAAAGGGGATGCTAGAAAGAATACTTCCATCTGAAAAGAAGGATAAACAAGTGCAAGATGTCATAGGAGATAAATAATGCAAAGACTGATAAGAAAAGCCTGAGGAAACACTACAAATGAATATCTTCTTGGTTGCATGGAATTTCAACATTTTTCTTTAAAATGATTACTTCTATTTGTGTTTCCTGAGAATGTTTTTTTTTGTTATTTTTCATGAGCTATTATTTATTGTTGGAAGGCATGTCATTTTGAATAAGGAACGCTGTGATGCCTAGTTGAGGTCTTACTTCTTTGTCTGTTTTGGATTTGAATTGCTCTGCCCTGTCCTTTGAAGAGTCTGTACCTTGCAGCTCTGTAGCAGATGTCCTCTGTTCTTGGTACTGACAGTGTGTAGGGTGTGGGAGAGGGAATATGGCTGAGGAAACTATGATGTCCTTCTGCATATGGCAGTGGGCTTAGCAGTCTTGTCTGCCTAGCAGAACATGTGTACATAAATGGAGAAAACACTGAAAATGAAACTTTTAATTTCTACATTTCCTTTAGTCTTCTGGGTCCTTCCTTTCCTCCCTCCATTCTTCCTTCCCTTACAGTCAGAAGTTTTTGTCTTGCCAACAACTCCCAAATATCCCACAGCCACTTCCCAAATAACTGACTCAGAAGTTTAATATTATAGTAACTGCTGGGCCAGTAAATCGAGCGTATTACTAACTAGCTCTTATAGTTAAACTAGCCCATCATTCTATTTATGTTTAGCCACACGGCTTGGTACCTTTGCTCAGTCCAGAATTCTCATCTTCCTTCCTCTGTGTATGGTGGGCATATTCTGCTCTACTTTTCTTCTTGCTAGAATTCTCCTGGTCTAGTAACCCTGCTTTTACTTCCTGCCTGACTACTGATCAATCAGCATTTTATTAAACCAATATGAAATGCAAATATTTACATTGTAGAAGAGCATTATCCCACATGATCTCTTTACCTCTCCCTAGGTCCCTCTTTTTCTTCTTTCCTTCTTTGCCTCACTGAGGCAGATCTTACCCTATAGTTCAAGCAAGCATCAAATTCCCAATCTTCCTTTTTTTAATCATGCAGACAGTACAATTATGTTTCATCATACCTCCCTAATTTTTCTGTGATATGTTACAATTTAGTTCAACTGCTACTCAAATATGTGCTAACTCTTTCACTGCTGCTGTGATAACACACCATGATGGAATTTAAAAAGTAGTTTATTTGGTATTCTGGATTCAGAAAGATAGAAGTCCATACTTATGGGGAAGGACAGACACAAGTGGGTGGAGAAGAAAGCTAAAACTTCAGATTTTCAACCATAAGCAAAAAGCAGAGAGAGTGAACTTGAAGTGGCAAGAGGTTTTTCAGTCTCAAATCCCAGCCTAGCTGGACCCATTTAAACCTCTTCAAATAGACCTACCAACTTGGGGAGCAAGATTTCAAATATCTGAGTTGATGGGGCCAGTGCATTCCTGCTTGAACCAGCACAAATGGAGAAGGTTGAAAGGCACATCTTACTTTCCCTCCTTCATGTTCTTTAATCCCCTGAGCCTACCTGTTATCAATGCCTTACACATTTTTATTTAATTGTCTTTATAGAATTAAGCCATACCACTTCCTTATGAAAGATAAACCTATTCTGACATAAAAAGTGCAGATGCTCCTTGACTTATGAGGTAGATCATTTCCTAGCTTATGCGAAGAAGCCCTGGATTCAATCCCAGCACTGCGGAAACCATGCTGAAATGCTACAGCCCACCTTTTCTCATAAGATCATGAGAAAAATTTTCTGTATTAATAGAATAAACAGGCCTTCGAGCAAGTTCTATATATGACGTGAGCCTAATAGCTAGTTCTTGTTCAGCATCTGTCAAGTTCTGACCAATTCTAAGAGGCATCCCCAAGTTTCTTTACACTTTCATACAACAAGAGGCTAAGTAACAGAGGGCTAGTTGGAGTGAGATAGAAAACAGATTAAAACATCAAACAGTGAATATTTTCATACTTTGCCTCAACTATAGTTTTCTACGTTCCTAGTGAAATGGCACCTAGTAAACTGTTTACAACTCTAATAGTAGAAAGGCTCCTGCTTTGGCCTTGGCCTTTGTATTCTTTCACATTAAAAAACTATTCTAGTGTAAATTAAATTAACTCATTAAATTAATGCAATACATATTCTCAAACATTCTCATCTTATGCGTATTTCTTCAAAAAGGGCTATCAAGGAAGAAATTTGACACTAGGCAGCAAGAATCATGGACATGGAGAGCTTCCATGGAGTGATTTTACTCACAAATTAACTAGAACTCTTATTAGATACCAAGTAAGTTTTTAGTGCCCAGAAAGAAGAAATCTCCACACAACACAGCTCACTGTAGGCTGGTATTAAGGACACATCTTACATTACTCTTGATAAAAGAAGAACACCTTTCTCAGCTTTTCCCAGCTGTGTCATCTAAGGGCACAGTCTGACCTCCAACAAGTGACAGATTTTCATGCCTCACAAGGCAAGCTTCTGGCCGACTTGTAGGTATTCTTGAAACAATCTATATAGACACCTATAGGAACTGGACACACATACACAGACACACACACATGCACACACAGTAGCTCTTCAAGACAGAGGCAGTGTCTGAGTATTGAAAACTAAATATTTAGAAAGCCTTTTTTTTCAATGGTCAGTGATATAGAGTGTCTCAATCAGGTTTCTATTATTGCAATAAAATACTGACACAAAAATACTTAGGGAGGGAAGGATTCATTTTATCTCACAGTTTGTTGTCAATCATCAAGAGAAGTCAGGGCAGAAACTCAAGGTAAGAACCCAGAATGATGGTGCTGATGTGGAGTCCACAGAGTAGGGCGGATTACAAACTTACTCTTCCTGGCTTGCTTAGCCTCCTTTCTTGTACTCAAGAGCACCAGACCAGGGGTGACATTGCCTTCTGTGAGTTGTGCTCTCCCATATCAAACATCAGTCAAAAAAGGAAACCAGAGTCTTGCCCATGAGGATAATCTGGTAGGGCCATTTTCTCAACTGAAATTCTCTCTTCTAAGATGACACCAACCTGTGTCAAATTGACATAGAGTTACCCAGCACATGGATTCTAAGGACCACGAAGGAACATCCTAGCTGAAAACCACAAGTTTATGAACCTTTAGTGTGCCACATTGATAAGCACCAATGTACTTGCTGATTTGACTGTGCTGAAGGTTATACATGTATTATATTGTCACTCTATGCCTGATTATTGATGCCACTTAGATATTTTTTATTTATTTTTAACTTTTTTTATAAATAAGGAAAGGTAAATTTTATAAATAAGGAAATAATATGTCTCTGTGCTGTTTGCCTGGTGCCCATAAAGGACAGGAAAGGGTGCCGCCTGGAGTTATATATGGTTGTGAGTTACCATGTGAACTCTGGGAATTAATCCCAGGTTCTCTGGAAGTTCAGCTAGTACTCTTGAACACTGAGTCATTTCTTGGGCTCCATTTATATGTTCTTAAATAAAAATAAGTAGGGAAAAGAGAACCCACACCTTCTCAATTAATAATCTTATTTTTATCTCTTTAGGTAGAATGGCACCATTTACCGAAGAGAAATAAGTCCATAAGAAATGCTTTTCCACACAGCATAATGACATAGGGACCTTTGAAGTTATGGTCATTTGAGCGATAACCAGAAAATGATTTGGCTTTTGTTCCTTCAAAGAACTCAGAATGTGTCTATGATGAGCAATAACTTCATATGAACAATTCTGAGCACACAGTGTAGGTGTCTAGACTCATCAGCAACTTACCTTCATTCTAGTAGCAAAGCATTTCTGAAATATTTGTTTCAGAGCTTGGAATTCATCTAGTCTGGTAGAAGTTATTTGACACTAATTTTATGAAAAGCACTATGACTGTTGTGTCTGCAAATCTGCCCATTTACCTATGAATACATGTCATCTGGACCTATATCTTAGGCGTGTATATGATTTACTTTCTGTTGCCAACATCACCCTAGCACAGACTCTAGACAATATTTTAAAAAGAGGTATGTTTATGATTGTAGTTGGAAGTTTATGGCACAGCCTAGCCCTGAGGTCTTGACCCACAGTCTCAAATAATCATACAAAACTTCTATTAATTACAAGCTGTTTGATCAATGACTCAGGCATATTACTCTTACTCTTAAACTAAGCCATGCCTCATATCTTGCTTTGCTCCATGGCATGGTATCTTTTTGCTCAGTGCAGAAGTTTCACCCTGATTCTTCTGTATCTTGCCATCATCACTCCCTCTGATCTTCCTTTCACCAGAATTATCCCTAGTCTGGTTGCCCCAAATACTTACAGTGTACAAAAGCATAATCCCACAGCATTTACCATTTTCTGTTTTTCAAACAAAATCCCCACATTTAATCTCCATAGTATATAGCTTTTCCCCCTTACCATTATCTATAACAACTTATAACCAATACCTTAAACAAAGGTAAACATTCATAATACATTTTGGGCATAGTTCTCTTGACTACTCCCTGCTGATACAGGTTACTGGTAATCTTGTGGTGATCCTGAGAAAATTTAAGGTCATGGTTAAGTCCTTACTGGAGTACTCTGTGAAGCTGGGTTGTCTCAACCAATCTTTGTGAAGCTGTTCTGGATACAAAGCTCAGAGGGAACTACAACACTACAACAGAGGTTCTCTGAAATGTTGGACCATCTGGGTAATCTGTTCCCATCTGAGGTTTCTCAAGGGGTCTTTTTTGATCAAAATTGGTTTCTTAAAAAACAGAATGAATCCATATCCACTCATTTCCTATGGAAATAAAAAGCAATCCTCTTCTCCAAAGTGACATATCTTTTGACTTCAGTTTTGAAGTCAAGGCATTTACAAAATGGATAGGTTGGATTAATCTAGAAACATTTATAATAAAATGTCTGTTAGCAGCTCTTGCTCATTTCTCAGCAGTTAAACAATTCAAAGACAACAAACATAACATAGAATATTTAGACTCTTTGTGTATTTCCATCTTTACATGACATATATGATATTTGTTTAACCATGAAGATTGATACCTTTTCTCAGAGCAGCATTCTCATCTTCTTTCCTCTGTGTTTGCTGACATCTGTATCTCTGTTCTTTGGCTTCCCAGAATTCTTCTAGTCTGCTTGCCTTGATTCTAATTCCTGTCTAGCTACTTAACCAATCTGGGTTTTATTAAACCTACATTCACAATGACAACTATTTATAGTGTACAAAAGCATAATTGTATAGCATAAGATAATGGCTATGAAAAATAATACTAACAGTCTGATGTGGAAATGCCTTTATGTATGCTGTGAATAGCAATCTTTAAATAAGGGAGCTGTTTTGGCCCATGGCAGGCACCATAGAAAAAGTAGTAGGAGGAATCAGAATAAGTAGGAGGAGCAGAGCAGAGTCAGACTCAGAGAGAGACAGAAGGAACCAGAAGCCCAAAGGAGCAACATGTAAGGAACACAGGTGAGCCACGGACCATGTTGCAAGAAAGATTAATAGAAATGGATTGATTTAAGATATAAGAGCAAGCTAGCAATGTGCTGGAGCCATAAGCCAAACTGCATGAAGTTAATATAAGCATCTGAGTCATTTCTGGGGCCTGAGCAGCAGTGGACAGCTAAGGGGTCTGGAGCTGCAGGTCTGTGGGTCTGGGCCTCTGGATGGCCAGGACTAAGAAACTACTACAATATAAACAGTCTTCCTTCTGGAGGGTCCTGAGGTGGAGATCAGGGCATGAAGTAAAAAGCATCTTTATGACAGTGTTTGTTTTCTTCTAAATGCTCTCTTTCTTCCTTCTGGGCCACTTGGATTCAAGCATGGTCACCCTGTTCTAATAAATTTTTGTAATCCTAGGTCCCTTCCAATGGTTCTACCTTCAAATAACATGTCAGGTCAAGTTTCACTTCCTTGCACTGGGGATTAATTGATAATACATGGAGGCTATAGTAGCACTCAAATTGAAGCAATGGCTGGGTTCTCTTGGCTCTCAAGAAAAAAGCTAGAACATGAGAAACAACTGATGTCCATGTTCCAAAACAACTTTTATTTCAACACTCAGCCTATGATGACAAGAAACACTCAGCATCTGTGTAAGACTGTGGCTCCAGCTCCTGACACAAGAAACTATTAGAATCGCTCCTTTGATATATAGTCTGGGCCTCTAACTTCTGTTGCTTTATTCTCCACTAACCAAGTGACCTAGGTACCAATCAGTTTGTCCTGGTTGTGCTTCTCTATCTCTCCCACTTGCTCTGCTTACCTTACGTACATCTGGAAGAGCCAAATCTACCTACACATGCATTTTATAAGAGATGGGTATACCACAGATATATTTTTGCCTCCAAACCTTATTTTTCAGATAGACATGCTATGTGTCTTAGACCTCAGATATACCTATAGATGGATAATTTCACCTTTGGGATCTGGTGTTTGCTTCACCTACTATAAACAAGTTCTATAAGCTTGGAGCTTCAACAGATATGCATTTTTCTAATTCTTCAGGCTAGACATTCTGGATCAAGTGCTATGGGTTGATGCCTTTTGAGGACTATTTCACTCTAAGAAGGCCCCATACTTCTATGTCATTATACTGACTTCATGTGGTGTCTGGTCCTAGTCTCCATTATAATAGGATACCAGTCACTTTGGGTTAAAACTTACCATAATGATTCCCCTTAAACTTTATTGCTCCTTTAAAGAGATTACCTCTTAATATTGTCACATTGCGGGTTGAGATTCATGATGTGCTGAGGGGAGAAAAGGAATTCAGTCTATAATAGTGTCAATAGTATTGTTGTCCAAACCAGTTACTAAGGCTAAGCCTCAGACCAGTTTGGTGTCCCCCAAAAGACAGGTGAGTATTGTCCCCACCATGCCATCTCTGACAAGGATTCTAGCCAAATAGCTCCAAATATGGCCCTAGAATCCTAATTTTTTTAAATAAAAAAGTCTCTTTAGGGGGTTGAAATAATGTTGAATGAGAGGATGCCATAGTTTGCTTTGTTTTTCTTTGACATAATAGAACAGTGTGTAATTTAAAGAAAAATCTATTTGTCACAGTTTCAGAGGCAGGAAAGAACAAACTGAGGGAGATGATATGATGCAGCATCATTACATACAGATGGCAGTGCACTGCAGGAAGGCTGGCCAGTTTTGGGGGAGGGCTCTTCCTCTTCTGTCACAGAATCAGGTCTCCCTTGTGACTCCATCTAACTGTAACTTCTCAGTGGTTCCCCTCCATACATTATCATTAAATTTCAGAGTTAAACATGTCACTTAGAGGTGACATTCACATAACTGTTGGGTACAATCTTTTAAAAATATATATTTTAATATATATGTGTGTGTGTGTGTGTGTGTGTGTGTGTGTGTGTGTAGACAGACAGATAGATAGATAGATAGATAGATAGATAGATAGATAGATAGATAGATAGACACGCAATCTTCTGAGTCCGTTCAGTATTACTTGTACATGATAACATATTATTTCATGGTTTATGACTTGGTACTGAATAATCAACTAGTGACCTTTTAACTCTAGCCCCACTGAACTGAATGTATAAGCCTTGTTCATTGAGACCATGAAAACTTTCTAAACTTCTGAATGTCTGTGCAGTTGTAAATTTCACTCCCACAACTAAAGAAATTGGTTGGAATTTATGGAAATTATGATTCTGGTATATTTATGTAAAAATATGTGAATCAAAGTGCAACTGCTTGAAGAGCAATCCCCAGTTGGTCCCTGAGCAGGCAATAAGGCTGCTGTGTTTGAGAATTGAAGTTCTTATGCCACACTAGGTGAACTGAGGCAGAAATTGTAGGAGTGGAGTTCAAGCTCCATAGGTAACTTTTAAAAGAGTTTCAGGAATCAATGTGAATGAGGACATGACTGCTCTGAGGTATCGTAAAGGAGGTTTTATTGTAGATACAAAGGAGAGGCATCTGAAAGAATTCTAAGAATAGAGAGAAAGACAGTACATTGAATATGGTTTGGAGAATGGACTCGGCAATGAGAGGAGGGAGATTCAGAGAGACAAAAGACAACTCTGAGAGTCCTTTGCTCAAAAAAGAACAAAAAAGTACATGGGCAAAATGGCTGGATTGTATAGAAAAGATAAGCTGGAAGAGGTAAGCTCATGAGCTGGAGAAGTTCAGGGCAAAGACAAGGTAAGCTGAGAAAAGTCACAGGTACTGAGTGAGCCTTGAGGACAGCACACACTTGGGTAATGCTTATAGGCACCACAGACAGCCATTCTTCCATTTCTTCTGGATTTGTCACAGTAGGTAAGAGGAACCTTAAACAAAGTATAAGGAAGTGCATGGTGATACAGAGAACTTTGTGTGGAAGAGCAACACTGCAGGCTTCTTTGGGATCCTGAGCATGGTGCCACCCTCTCAACCAGAGGCAACCATCATGGATTAACAAGATTGCATGCTTCCTTTTGGCTGTCAGACTACTGAGACAAAGCATCCTAAGAAACATGACTTTCCCCAAGAATATTACTCTGAAAGAAGAGAAAGCCTGGAAATCTTATGCTAGCCAGAGGGGACTTTGTTCTCAAGGGAAAACAAGATTACAGTTTTGTCAGACCACCTTGCAGAATGAACTGTAACTGAGGCAATGACTACCTCTAGCTTACTATTGAAGAATAAAATTTATATCAGAGTAATCTAAATATAATAATCACAATATCTTAAAGATTGATTAAGATATGTTTGATATAATAATCTCTTCTATTGTGGCCACATTGAATAATTGTACTTCCCCTTTTACCATTACTTGCATGTTTATCAGGACTATTGGCAGGGAATGGCTAGACCTAGCCTACCAGGGTCCTGAAGATGAATCTGGAGTTCTCAAGGACGCCAGGATCCTTACCCTAACATCTCTGATAACACAAAATCAGAGCACAGCAATGCTGTATATCTACCTAAAAGTCAAGATGGTTATTAATTTACAAAATTTGAAATTTCTTATGTTCACAAGTAACATGTTTGTCAAAAGGAACCACTGCTCAATTAATATAGGGTCAACAATGAATTTAGGCTCCTGTGTGCTACCCTGGGACCTCCTCTCTAGATAAGGCCCTTCAACAAGTAAGCCTGTCCCACACACAGGGAGTAAGGCTTGCAGTGTTATTAATAGATCCATGCTTCCTGGTTTTAGTTACTTGCCTTGGCCTTACAGAGACATAGAACCTATATCTCTGATGTTCTTCCCTTGCCTACAGATGCCTTGGGTTAGCAGGAAATGTGCTCAATACAAATAATTCATCAAAGAAAGGTTTCTTCAGAAATGTTTTTACAGCTTGAAAATATGTTATACTGTGTGCTTAGTGTCCCTCTATTTTTATATATCTTTATTTTTTAAAATAGTTTTCCCATCCCTACCATAGCTCTGCCTCCCCCCTCTCCTCCCACCCCCATCCATTCCCCAGGAAGGGCAAGTAATCCCAAGGTGAGTCAGTTCAATCTGGCATATCCAGTTGAGGTAGGTCTGAGATACTGGTCCTAGTATTAGGGTTGCATTAGGTGCTCCTCTGTGGAGAATGAGCCTCCAGATGTCAGGTCATGCACCAAGAACATAGTCTGATACTATGCAAGAGGCTCCATAAACTGCCCATGCCATTTGATAATTGTCTGCTTTTGGAGGGTTTAGTTCCTTTCCATGAAGGTTCTTCAGCAATTATTTCAGAGTCAGTGAGCTCCCAATAGCTCCAGTGAGCTGACTTTTTGGGTCTCCTCCTGATGATCCTGATCTGTTTGCTCATATACTCTCACATCTCTCTCTTTAGATAGACCAGGAGCTCAACCTGGTCCTTAGCCATTGATCTCTGCTTCTGCCTCTATCCATTGCCTAGGGACCCTCTCCAGTGTTGCTTGGAGTCCTAGCCAGGGACATCTTGTAGATTATTTATTGATTCCTGTGTTCTTTTTTGTCTTCATGACTTCTGAATCTAAACATCCTTTGCCAGATGATTCATTAATAGTGATGCACAGAGGAACCCTTTTTTCTTCATTAACAAGGGAAGTCCCCTCCTCTTTGTATTGGAAATACATTTTCAGGTTAAACATATTTTTTCAAAAATACATATAGAACAAGGAAACTTTAGGAAGTATAAATGTATTTATTTCTATGATTATGGTGATGGTATCTTGAGTATATGTATATGTTCAAACTCATCAAATCATATTCATTGACTACAAGAGTTTTTATATCAAATAAGTCTTAATAAATCTTTAAGATAATGTTTTTTTCTATTTAGAGGATGTTTGTTTTGGGAAGCTCCCATCTAACATCTCTTGATGAATTCACTGGGAAGAAAGGAATAAATTTTTATATAACAAGTTGAGTCATATTTTTTCTCCTTATTTCTAAGAAGATGTGGTGTTTCAAAAGTTTTAATCATTTCATTACATTAGGTGAATTAATAATGTACTAACTCAGTTACAAATTCTTTCCCAGTGATTTAGCAGGAACTTAAATTCTCTTGTGTATTGTTAAGAAAGTACATATTTCAAAGATCTTGACAAAATAATCCACCATCTGAGATAAAGTGTAGAGACATATTTTAAATAAGCAGGACTTTCTGTAGAATGAGATGCTGTGAAGTGAGGTGTCTCTAGATCTGAGTGAGTGCAATAATGGCACAGATGTTATGGGAATAGCTAGCCATTTTAAAAATTAGATTTAGACCCATTCCATGAGAAGGAACCCATGTCTCACTCCAATAAAACAGCAAAAATTTGGGGTTGGATAGGTCATGATTTTGGCGATAGCAAATGCTATTATTTTCTAAAGAACATGACTCCTAAGAATATATTGCTATAACCATAGACCAGAGCTTTGCTCAGCCATCATTGAAAAAGTTTCTTATATCACTGCGTGGTAATTAACACAGAGACACTCAATTGGAAAATGAGCACTTAGTCCTAAATAGAATGTCTGAATTAAAGCCTCCTAACAAGGCTAAGGGATCTATGCAGAAGAGGAGATAGAAAGATTATAAAAGCCAGAGGGTGGTGGATGACTCCAATAAAATAGCATCCTCTAGCCAAAAGCCAATTGGTGCAATATGAATTTGCAGAAACTATACAACACAAGCAAGACCTTCACAGGTTCAAGACAAAATCTTTCCACAGAAATGAATAAGTGGACACAAAGTCCCACCCCAAACTAAGATCTAATATGCAATTGATACTGATAGGAAAGGAAAAACTAATATGACAGATTATGATCTCTGAGGCCAACCAGAATGTTATTTCAGACTTTGCATTTGCTAACAGTTGTCTCCCAAGAGTGACATATCACTGACAGTGTTGTAAATAAGCTCAGTGCAGGCTGGACTCTGATGCAGTAAGCAGAATTGCTGGTGGGTAGACAAAAATCTAAAATCAGCATTCCCCAGAAACCTAGTGCAGTGAAATTCTGTTTGTCAGTAAGAGCCACTACCTCCCTTATTTTCCCCTACAGCTGACTACTTCTGGCAGTGAAGCATCTAGTACCTATTAATATATACCTATAACACATACCAAAGTTAAAGTCCCCATGCCAGCTCTCAGACTATTTCAGTTTACAATGCTCTTCCGCTGCCAACCTGTCTTTTAAAAATGGCAGTATTTTTTCTCTCTGATCCCTGAAGAAACAGCCATTACAGTTTTGAATTTCTCTTTCTTTTTGCCCAGGAAGTGGTCCAGTTCTGTGGTTTTACTGTACCCTCACCAACATTGGAAAGAGGCACAGTCTTCTATTGGTGATTTTAGCCCTTCAATTACAGAATTCCCAACTTAGGGTGATTAAACTACTAAACTTCCCATTTTTAGACACTGCAAGAAACACATATTAAGTGGAGGCCATTCTTCAGATCTTGATCTTTGACTAGACTAGCCATATATATGATGTAATATCTTATCTCTTGATATTCTGGCCAGCAGTGCACAGTCTATGCAACACTGAGGGGAACAGTGAGTACTATAGTACATGCTGAACCATGGTGTTCTGTAGGCAAGATCACTGAAGTGCATACTCATATTTTTCAGTTAGATTGAGTGCATTATAATCAGAAAGATATGCATTGTTCTAGTTGTCAAGAAAGTGCTAGAACTGAGTTACAGAATTGTTTAAGAGATTAAGGCAATGATTTTTAGGATCTTAGACTTAGTTCATGAGGAGATGCCATGTATGTTAAAATCTTGCAAGATAATGGAGTATCATCATGCATGGTGTATACTTTTGAAGTGCATACTTGAAATTCACATGTAACTGGTCTAAGAATGAGATAATTTTATCATTTGACACTCCATCATTTAGAATCACTGCTATATTATAAATTTGCCACAAAGGAGCCAACCTAGGGGAGTTGGCATCAGCACACCAGCACCTGAAAAGAAAGAAATGGGCTGACAAACAGAAATCTGTCCTGATTGATTTATTTTGTTGACTTGACAAGTTATAGTCATCAAAGAATAGGAAATCTTAATTGAGAGAATGTCTCCATAAAATTGGCCTGTAGGCAGTTCTGTGAAGTATTGTCTTAATTAATGACTGATGTGGGAGTAACCAGCTCTCTGTGAGAAGGGCTACCCCAGAGATGTATAAAAAAAAGAAAAATGAGCAAGTTAGGAGAAGAAAGCCAGTAAGCAGTGTTCCTTGATGGTCTCTGCTTTGGTTTTTGCTCCTACTTCCCTCTGTAATAGACCTGAAAGTTGTAAGATGAAATAAATCATTTCCTTCCCAAGTTGCTTTTGGTCATGGTGGTCTATGGCAGCAATATAAACCTGCCAGAGTCTCAGTTAATGTTTACATTGCTGTTAAAAGACACCATGACCACAGCAACTCTTATAAGGAAATATTTAATTGGAGTAGTTTCCTTATAGTTCAGAGGTTCAATCCATTATTATCATGGCCAGGAGCATGGTGGCAGGCAGGCAGATGTGGTGCCAGATAAATGCTGATAAATAGTGCTGAGAGTTCCAGGTCTTGCAGGCAACAGAAAGTATACTGAGAAACTAGGTGATATCCTGAGCACAGGGAACCTTAAAGCTCACCTCCACAGTGACACACTTCTTCCAACAAGAACATACTCCAACAAAGCCACACCTTCTAATTGTGCCATTTCCTATGAGCTTATGGAGGCCAATTACATTAAAACTACCACATTTCACTCCATGGTCCCTAAAAGTTTGTAACAATCATAATGCAAAACAAATATAGTCCACCTTCAAAAGTCCCCATAGTCTATCACAGTTTCAACAGTATTTAAAGGTCCAAAGTTTAAAATTTCTTATGAGATTCATAAAATATCTTATAAATTTTAAAACTATAATTTAAAAACTATAGTTCCTTGTAAACTCAAAATAAAAAAAGCATATCACATACTTCCAACATACAACAGTACAGGATATACATTAACACTCCAAAACATGGGGGAGAGAGTATATTGAGGAAGTATTGGATCAAAGCAAGACTAAAAACTAGTTTGGCAAACTCCAAACTTTGCATCTCCATGTCCAATGTCAAAATGCTCTTCAGATCTCAAATTCTGTTCAGCAGGTATGGGATCTCTAACACTTGGGTTCTCAAAGACATTCATGCTTCAATTTTAGAGCCTTTCTACTGGACCTCTCTAACCAGTGACACTGTTGACACATACCTTGCTTCTGTGACTTGCTTTAGGTTTAGAGTAAAAATTAATAATCAGTTTCTTCTATCCTTTACTCCAAATCCAGAACCATGTGGCCAAAGCTGCCAAGTTCTGCTTCTTACTGGAACAGGAACACGGCCTCTCATTCATTTATGGCTTCATCAGCTTTCTGTCTTTCACTCCTTAACTTTTGCTGTCCTGAAACTGGATCTTTAGACCCAGCTGGCCTCAAATTTAAAGATCTGCCAGCCTATGCCTTCCTAGTGCTGGGATTAGAGGTGTGCCAACCACACTTGGGCCTAAACTCTTCTCTACTTTCTATCCATCTGGGTGTGATCTTGCCCTGAGGTCACCACTCCCTTTATTCTATTTTTTAAATCATTTATTTTTCTGAACACAGGACTCTGCTCCATTCAACTTTCTGGTGCTCCTTTTCTCCTCAAAATTTATATTTTGTGATTTACTCTACTCAGCTTGCTCCTTTTCTTTATAGATCTTCATTAGAGTTACCACTAATATCCACATGACAGAATCTATACTGTTTGAGATTTCTTCTGCCCATGAAATTAATCCAAAACTCCCCACTTCAGCCTCAGGAAAACTCTTTTGACAAGGGAAAAGCAGTCACTTTCTTCACAAAAATATCACAAGACCAGTCTCTATGCCACATACTAATATTCTTCTCCTCGGAAACCTCTTGATGTCATAGTTCATCAAATCATATTCAGCACCACCGTCTTCCATGTTCCCACTAGTATGGCTCATTAAGCAATGCACAAAGCATTCCATTGCTTTTCTAACCCAAACTCCTGGAGTCTATATTCCTCCAAATAAAAACATATCATTGTTATGATAGTCAGGTCTCTCATAGCAATACCATAGTTCCTAGGATTAATGTCTGTCTTAGTTAAGGTTACTATTTCTGTGAAAAGACATCATTACCATGGCAATTTTATAAGAAAACATTTAATTGAAGTGGTTTCCTTACAGTTTCAGAGGTTTAGTCCATTATCAATTGTAGTAGGAGATTTCTGGCCTGGACTTTTGGGCCTAATCTCAAGGTTTAGGCCCACAGACCCACAGAGACATACAAATGCATACGATAGTTTTAGGCTGATCAGCCTAAGGCTCAGGCATATCTCTTGCTAACTCTTTACCCTTCATCTAACCCATGATTCTTCCTGTTCAGCCGTGTGGCTTGGTACCTTTCTTTAGAGCAGCATAGTTGTCCTCTGTTTCTTCTGGCTTCTCTCTGGCATTCTGCTCTTTGCTTCCTGTTCTCAGAGTTCTCTTAGTCTGGTCGCCCCACCCATAATTTCTGCCTGCCTTTGGCCAATCAGTGCTTTTTATTAAACCAGTGAGTGGGACAATTATTTACAATGAAACAACATAATCTCCCACAATCAATCATGATGGAGAACATGGTGGCATGCAGGCAGACATGTTGCTAGAGAAATAGCTGAGAGTCCTACATCCTGAGGGCAACAGCAAGTAAAGAGACAGACACTGGGCAGTATGCTGAGCATAGGAGACCTCAAATCCCACTCCCACAGTGACACACATCCTCCAACAAGGCCATACCCACTCCAATAAAGCCACATCTCCTAATAGTGCCAAACCCTATGAAATTACAGGGGACCTTATACAAACAAAATTGCTTTCTTCAATTCTGAACTTAAATTTGGTGAAAGTAGAAATCATGACGTGCAATGACATTTAAGGTTCAAAACCTGAGACCACTAGCATTAGTACTAGTATTTTTCAGAATTGTTTGAGGTATTTATTCAGACCTTGAGCAATCTAGGTTTCAAGAACACAGGTGATTTTTATGTGACCAGAAGCTTAAATTTCCTGAAAATCAAGTAGCTGATAGGAGCCATGAAGAGAGTGGTTATGTTGTTTCCCAAACTCTGAGAGTAAAACAATATAAATCCATGTTTAGAGCAATAAAGTGGTCACCTTTACATAACTATAGTGAAATACCAGAGGCAGGTTACTTTTGAAGATATTTTGAAGATTCATTTAGTTCACACTTGTGGAGATTCAAAGTATAAATGGCATGGTGCTGACTCTGTCAAGAGTTGGTATCACTGTTAAATACATATATCCATATCTGGAGAATGGGCTGAAGTAAGGGAGTGATCACATCTCAAATCAAAAGTAGAAGTGATGGATGGGCAAAATTGCTATTTTGTATAGCAATCTTCTTGTGAAAACAAGGGATTAGGGTCTCTGAAAACTGCCTTCACCCATTTACATAACACATCTGATGTCCTAAAAACCTTACAAATCTCAGGTTAAAGAGACTACACTCTTCCATGCCATACAGACAACTAAGCCTCAAGTCATGATGGACCAATGTGAGATAAGAAATTTGTCAAATCATAGCAGACAACAACCCAAGTATATGACACCTCAGCCCAGCAATGTTCTGAATTGAGCCACGAGAACTCAGACTTCTACTTTTCCTGTAATAATCAGCACTGGGAAAATGTCAGTGAATCCTGTTCTAGTATCCCTTGCTTTCAGGATTCCCATAGACTCACATCTTTTTGGCCTGACTGTTGTGGGCACCTGAATGTATAATCTGGAAAGGTGCATATCTAATTACAAGCATTTAGATCTACTGACATAAGCAGCAAATTTAGTGGCAGCTCTTTGGTGGATTTCAGAATGGAAACTTACCACTCACATTAAAAACTGCATGGATAAAGTTGAGGGTTTTGCTTTCTGGCTCTGCATCATCAGTGACTGGCTCACAAGGAATCAGTGTAGAAAGAATGTCCAATAAATTTCAATATCAAGTGTCTGTGTTACACAGCTTCATGTACCCTATTCCACAACATTTACTATATAGATGGGAGGCATGGCATGGACAAGCACAGTCTGAATGTCTTCATTCAGTCACTATGTCATTGTGAGTATATGATTTTATTTTCTTTTATGGGATGTTAATTGATTGCAGGTTATTATTGTATTCCAATAAGCCAAGATTTTGAGAAGTCTTTATTTTAAAATGAGCTACTACACCGAACCCAGTAAACCAGATAAGACCAGAATCGGTGCATTTGTGTGCAAAGTTTGGTGGATTAAAGTTTTTACTAAAAAGAGACTGTTCACAACCATCAATTATTGAAAGCCTGCTTTACCTAGTTATTAAATGTGTTAAGAAATTACCTTTTAAACAACCAATCTTTCTCCTTGATTTCTTCTCTCTTTAGCCCCAAAGTCAACCTCCTGTGTTCAACTCTTCAGAACAATTCAACGACTTCAAAGAAAATGAATCAGGCCTATAAAGTTGATGTAATTCTGATTTTTGATTTTGTTTAAACTTACCCTTCAAGTCTCAGGTGGAAACGTGAGAATCTTTTCTGTACCTTTACTCGGAAGAAGCATGGTAACTTGTAGGGGCTTTGGAATTTACAAATGCCCTCTGAACTTTTCACTTTATCAATATTCATCATAGCACCTGAAGATACTGAAGTTTACAAAGCTCAACTAGCTTGTCCAAGTTCAACTAAGCAGCAGTTGAGTTAGAATTCAGAACTATGGGCTCCAAAGCCTGGATTCTTTCTTAAGTATATAATCTCAGTAACCAGCTGAATATTACACTTTATATTTACTAAAGGACAAATTCACCATGATGTCCCAATTGTGAACATCTATGCCCCAAATATAAGGGCACCAACATTTGTAAAAGAAACATTACTAAGGTTAAATAACATATCAAATCCCATACACTAAGTTTTGTCCAAACAGAAACTTAACAGAAACAAGGGCCATTACAGATGTTGTGCCTCAAATGAACGTAATATATTTACAGAACATGTACTTTACCCAAACACTGAAGAGTAAACCTTCTTCTTAGCACCTCATATAACCTTCTGAAAAGATGACCACATAGTTGACCACAATGCAAGTATTAACAGCTAAACAAAATTGAAATAACACACCTATTTTGTCAGATAACCATGAATTATAGCCAGAGTTCAGCAACAGCTCAACCAACAATAAGCCTAAAAACTCGAGAAAACTGATCAACTCACAACTTAATTACCACTGAATCAAAGAAGAAGTAAAGAAGGAAATTAAACACTTTCTAGAATTCAGTGAAAATAAATGCACAATATACTTAAACTTATGGGACTCATTAAAAAGAGTGAAAAGTCATCACTCTGTGACTATATAAAGAATCTTAAAAGAATCTCATACTAGCAACTTAACAGAACATCAGAAAGCTACAGGACAAAAAGAACTAAACATACCCAAGAGAGTAGATGGCAAGAAATAATGAAACTGAAGTCTGAAATTAATAAAATAGAAACAAAGAAAACAATACAAAGAATCAATGAAACAAAGAATTGCTTCTTTTAGAAAATCAACAAGATAAACAAACCCTTATGCAAACTAACCAAAGGGTAGAGAGAGACCATCCAAATTAACCAAATCAGAAATAAAAGGTGGAACATAAGAACATACCCTGAGGAAATCAAGATAATCATTAGCTTAAACTTCAAAAACCTAAACACTTCTGTACAATAAAAGAACTGCTGAAGGAAGCAATCACCCCTGATCTCAAGCTCTACTATAGAATGGTTGTAATAAAAACAGCATTGTGTTAACATAAAAATAGACAGTGGATCAATAAAAAACAAATTGAAGAACCTGACCATATGCACATACCTATGAATACCTGATTTTTCACAAAGAAGAAAAATTATACAATGGTAAAAAAGAAAGCACCTTCAACAAATGGTGCTGGAATAACTAAACGTCAGTATATAGAAGAATGCAAATAGCTTCATATCTATTATTCTGCACAAACTCAAGTCCAAGTGGATCAAAGCCCTCAACACAAATCCAATTACACCGAACCTGATAGAAAAGAAAGTGGAAAATAGCCTTGAACACACTGGTACAGAAAACAACTTCCTGAATATAATACTCATAGCACAGACACTGAGAATGAAAATTAATAAGTTGGACCTCAATGAGAAGCTTCTATAAGGCAAAGGACATTGTCAATAGGACAAAATGGAACCCTAAAGAATAGGAAAAGATCTTCACCAAACCCATATCCAACAGATATCTGATCTCCTAAATATATAAAGAACTCTATGCACTAGACATAAAAAAATCCAATTTAAAATTTAATTATATACCTAAATGGAAAAAAACCTCAACAGAGAGTCTTAAATGTCAGAGAAATACTTGGTAAAACAAATAACACAGGGAGATACAAATCAAAATGGTTCATATTCCATGTTACATTTGTCAGAATGGCTAAAATTAAATTTCCAAGTAATAGTTTATGCTGGAGAGGGTGTGGAGTAAAGGGAACACTCCTCCATTGTTGGAGGGAAAGCAAACTTGTAAAATCACTTTGCAAACCAATGTGGTAGTTTCTCAGAAAATTGGGAATCAGTCTACCTCAGGACACAGTTGTACCACTTTTGGGCATTTACTTCAAGGATATTGAAACATAATACAAGAACATTTGATCAACTATGTTCATAGCAGCTTTATTTGTAACAGCTGGAACTTAGAAATAACCTAGATGTCTCTCAACTGCAGAGTAGATCAACAAAATGGGATATATTTATACAATGAAGTAGTACTCAGCTGTTAAAAACAAAGACATCAGGAAATTTGAATTCAATGGATTGAGCTAAAAAAGCAGTCACCCTGAGTGAAGTAATTTAGACCTAAAAAGACAAACATGGTATATACTCATCTATAAGTAGATATTATCAATAAAGTAAAAATGTAACTATATTACAATACACATCCCCAGATTATTTAAGAAACAGGAGGCCCAACGGGAATACTCAGATATTTCTGGCAAGAGGAAATAGAAGAAATCTCTGTAGTGGAATTCAGGTGTCAGCTGATAAGATCCTAAGATGCTTATCCAGTGTCCTGAGCTCCTGGAGGGGGTGTGGCCAACCTCATTGATAAGGGATTCTGGGACAGGAGGAGCTGCTTCCTGGTTCCTGGTTGTTGGAGAGACAGGATCGGAATCCATTGTCTGTCCATCGCTCGTCCATCGCTCATCCATCGCATGGATACTCCAGTCCCTGTTCAGGTGCTACTATAAGCTGTTACTAATATCGTGAGTGTTGATTTATATTCTAATAAATATTTATCTTGGACTGGTGACTTGTAAGTAAAACTCCACCTACATCTGGCGCCCAATGTCCTCGGCCCTGTGCCCTTGGATGGCTATATAGACTTTCACTTGGGCTTAAAGCTCCCTCTCTCTAGCCGGTCATGGTGGTTTCCAGCCCGCTAGTCAGTGTGCAGGCACGGGTTTTCGGCTCAGTGCGTGGGCACAGATTTTTAGCTCAGTGCACAAGTGTGGGGTTTTCGGCTCAGTGCCCAGGTACATGGGTTTTTGGCTCAGTGCGCAGGCATGGTTTTCAACTTTCTGGGCCTGCCGCAGCTGCAGCACTGGGTTTTCAGCCCTCAGACCCAGCTCGAACAGTATGCACCTGCCTGGCCTGCCAACGCAGCACTCAGGAGTGGTCTATTGTCCACTTGGCCTGCCACTGCCTGCCTGTACGGCAGCTCTGCTCATCTAGCCCAAGTAGCAGAGTTTAGAGTGTGCAAACACTGCTCCCCACCAGCCAGCCCACGTGGTCGCTGATTGTGACCCAGGCAACTGTAAATTACTTGTGCAAGCAAACTAAGGAAACATAAACCCTTCTATTTTGTGATTAACATCCTGTCTTAAATTGTGAGAATTTGCTTTTTCCAAGGATTGTATTCTGCCTGCTGGTGCCGGTCAAAACCCCATAGGGTCTGTAGGTAGCTTTCTGCTGCTGAGAGTCTCTGCATCTGCCATACAGGGGGCAGGGCATTGACCGCTACTGTGACACCTGTGGACTAAATGGCATAATAAAACCTGAATTGACGCAATGGCTGACAATTATTCTTTTGAAGACTTTAGGCCATATTTTGCCAAGGTGGTTGACAAATTTTTAAATGAATATCTTGAAGGATTCAATACCCCAGTCCTACTATCTTTTGGCTTGTTTCTCTATTTTATGTTTCAAAATAAGAGGATGATGACAGAGGTGTCGAATGGAAACCAACAATTACTGTCCAGATTATGTATTATGGAATTATCGAATGCTATGGTGGCAGATGAGGTTAAACAGGTACAAAATCTAAATCAACAATTGTCCAAGGTATATGACGTGGAACTGTTAAACATTAAAATGGCAAAAAGGATGGATACTCTGGAAATTGGTTACAACAAGCTTTCAGATAAGGCTTCCTCTTTAGATATGGATAACACTGTACAAAGAAAAATGAAGGCTCTACATAAATGATGAAAACAAGAAACTTGTTGACTACATTAATGATGAGAACAAAAAAATAATTAATTATGTTAATGATGGGGATCAAAAAATTGCTGTCTCAGTAAGGTCTTTGGAAGGACTACTTCATCAGGACACTCAAGCTGTAGAAAAATCAATAGTATCTAAACTTCAAAAATGGAAACCGATAGTATCCAATCCAGGAATGGGAACCCATAATATCCAAAATACAAGAATGAGAGGACCATATTGCAATACTGGAAAAGGGTAGTGATGCATCTTATGCTCAGAACAGTTCAGGTCCACCCCCAATGGGATATTATGGTATTGGAGATACTCTACCTAAGGTGGTAAACATAACAGGGCTACCCCCTTCCGGACCACTATTGTTCCCAGCTACTTTTCAGACAAAGGTAGCACCTGGGGGATCCTCAGAATATGTAGAATATAGCTATGAGCCAGTACATGTGAAGGACATCAAGGATTTTAAAGAGGCAATATCAATGCATGGTGTACACTCTACTTATGTAAAGCAGCTTCTAAATTCATGGTCAGCAAAAAACCGGATTCCACCAACTGATTGGATGTAGCTAACGGCTGCTGTCCTGGACCAAAGTCAGAATTTACAGTGGAGAGCTTGTTTAGAGAGGAGGCCAAGACCTTAGAACAACAAGGAAAAATTAGGGGTTTCTTTGCTTCTCAGGACCAAATCCTTGGTGAAGGCATGTTTGCTGATGTGAGGACTCAAACTACTTATGACGAGCATACTTTATTGCTATGCTGTACTACTGCACTGAATGCTTGGGAAAAGATTTTGGACCCAGGTCAAAAAATTGAGCATTATACTAAGGTCAAACAAGGCTTAAAAGAGCCTTATACCGCCTTTCTACAGAGGCTTACCATGGCTCTTCATAGAGCAATATCAGATCCAGAAGTTAGGAAGCAATTTATACTTCCTCTGCCCTTTGATCATACTAATTTGGAATGTAGAAGAATACTTATGCCTTTAAAGATCAGAGCCGCACCTATAGAAGAATGGATTCAATATGCAATCAATGCTGAATCTCTCCATTGCAATGAGAAGAATTGGGTAGGCCAAGCCATTGCTAATGTTAGGGTGAGGAACCAAGGCATCACTTGTTTCAACTGTGGTAAACAAGGCCATATAAGACCGAATTGTACACAAGGTACTCTTGGAAATAATGCCTGATCTAGGTTTAATTCAAACAGAAGGCCATTGCCTTCTAGATTATGCAGAAGGTGTGGCAAGGGACAGCATTGTATCAATGAATGTAGATCTACCAGGGATAAAGAAGGCAACCCTTTACCATCTGGAAATGCCTTTCAGGACTTCCCCTGGGAAGCCCCCAAAAATCAGATGGTAAGATCATATCCAGTCATAGTAGAAGACCAGCATTCTCAGGACAAATAGGACATCCAATACCTGATCTAGAAGATCATACAGTACTATATAATAACATAAATTCAAAAAAAATCAGAAGTTCCAAAAAGAATCACAAAACGAATATTTTGGCAGACTTCAATAAATGAACAAAGACCAAAATTGAAAATACGGATAGATAATATTTATATCCAGGATTTAGTCGACATGGGGACTGATGTTTCAATCATGACCTCCACAATCATGGCATCCAAGATGGCCTTTATGGGCAGTAGATATTCAATTTTTGGGTATTGGAACAATATCTCAGGTGAAACAGAGTGTGAGATCGCTTGAATGCATAGTCAGAAAGGATGGTTGAAGCCATATATGGCTGATATAGCAGTGAATCTGTGGGGTCCTGACCTTCTAATGCAATGGAATACCCAGATTAAAATCCCTCCTAATTCTGATATCAACCAGAGACTCAATTATGTTTCCAATAGTGATGCTTTAAGGTTCTATGAAGAAATTTTACCATCCATTCAGGTTGTACAAAAGAATTGCCCAATAACCACAGAACCTAAAAGAACACTCATAGCACTGCCATTGAAATAGTTAACAGAAAAGCCTAGTTGCATTCAACAATGGCCTTTGATGAGAGAAAAACTTCAGGCTTTGGAATAGTTGGTACAGGAGCAGTTACAGGCTCAGCATATCAAAGAATCAACCAGTCCATGGAATTCTCCTGTTTTTGTTGTCAAGAAAAAATCTGGAAAATGGAGGATGGTAACGGATCTAACAGCAATTAATATAGTGATTCAACCTATGGGCTCTTTACAATCTCGTATTCCTCTGCCTTGTCTGTTATCTAAGGGATAGCCTATTATGGTTATTGATTTGGAGGATTGTTTTTTACCATACCTTTAAAGGAACAGGACAAAGAGAAATTTGCTTTCACGGTGCCTACTCTTAGTAATTCAGGACCAGTTAAGAGGTACCAATGGAGAGTCGTTCCCCAAGGAATGTTGAATAGTCCCACCTTATGCCAATATTTTGTACAACAACCACTAGAAATACTGTGCAATCGCTTCCCACCATCTATCATTTACCATTATATGGATGATATTTTGTTGGCAGACCCAAACTCAAAAACATTAGAAACATTGTTTGAAGAACTAAAGAAAATATTGCCTGATTGGGGACTACAAATTGCTCCAGAAAAAGTACAGAGGGGAGATTCTATCAATTATTTAGGATATAGAATAGGTTTACAAAAAATTAGGCTATAAAAGGTAAAATTAATTAGAGATAAATTGAAGACTCTTAACGATTTTCAAAAGTTACTAGGAAATATTGCGTATATACAGCCCATGATTGGCATAAAAAACTAAGAGCTAGTTAATTTGTTCAAGACTTTGGATGGTGAAAAGAATTTAAATCATCCAAGAGAATTATCTGATGAGGCCGAGAAAGAATTAGAGTTGGTGGAAAGAAACTTCAAGAAGAACTTGTGGATCATTTGGATCCAGACCTAGATTGCATAATTGTTATTTTACCCTCTAGACAATCTCCAACAGTAATATTAATGCAAAGAGAAAGCATTTTATTAGAATGGGTATTTCTGCTGAATAGGCTAAGCAAGAAGCAGATATATATTGAAAAATTTTCTGATCTGATTTTTAAAGGTAAATTCAGACTTCGTCAATTACCTGGAAAGGACCCTGCAGAAATTGTTGTGCCTTTGACTAATGAAGAAATTTATCGATTATGAGCAGACAGTGAACCTTGGCAAAGGCTTGTAGTGACTTTTTAGGAGAGATTGATAATAAATATCATCAAAACAGAATTCAGTTCATAATGGAAACTAATTGGATTTTTCCTCATGTGCTACAGGATAAACCCATTTCTGGAGCCCCTACATTTTATACTGATGTGAACAATTTAGGAAAGGCTGGCTACAAGTCTGAAAACTTAATTAAGGTGGCTCAGAGCCTTTATAACTCTGAACTATATGCAATTATTATGGTGTTGTTGGATTTCACAGAGCCTCTCAATGTAATTACTGACTCTCAATATGCAAAAAGAGTTGTTTTACATATTGAAACTGCTGACTTCATTCCTGATGATACAGACTTGACCTTACTCTTCATGCAACTACAAAATATCATCAGAGATAGGATACATCCTATGTACATAACACATATCAGGGCGCACATGGGTTTCCCAGGCCCTCTTGCACAGGGTAATGGTGAAATAGATTGATTGCTGATAGGAAACATACTAGAGGCAACAGAATTTCATGAGAAACATCATGTTAACAACAAAGGACTAAAGAAGAGTTTTTCCATCACTTGGCTTCAAGCAAATGAAATAGTAAGGAATTGTAACACTTTCTTTCTATAACCAACTGTCTTTATCTGCAGGAAGTAATCCTAAGGGCACACAGAGAAATGAGATCTGGCAAATGGATGTGTTTCACTTCCCAGAATTCAGAAAGATGAAATATGTACATCATACTATTGATACTTAATCTGGAATGCAAAGGGCGACTGCCCTGAGTTCTGAAAATGCTGATGCTGTACTAACTCACCTTTTGGAAGCCATAGCCATAATGGGAATTCCCACTCAGATTAAGATTTACAGTGCTCCAGCTTATGTTTCCCAAAAAATGAAGCTGATTTTTGGACACTATAATATAAAGCATATTATGGGGATAACACACAATCCCACAGGACAGGCAGTTGTGGAGAGATCTCACTGCACATTGAAAGAGATGCTTTATAAACAGAAGAAAGAAATGAGAAAACCCAGGGAGAGGTTGCACAGTGCCTTATTGACTTCAAATTTTCTTAACGCCGATGAAAAGGGAACATCAGCTGCTGAGAGACATTGGAAATAGAGAAATCTTCTGAGATAAATCAACCCATCTACTTCAAAGATGGGTTGACTTCAGAGTGGAAGCCGGGATATGTGCTTCGATGGGGTAGGGTTTTGCTTTTATTTCAACAGGGAAAGAAAAGATATGGGTACCGACAAAACTAATAAAAGTCCACTTCGAAAAGGAGTCCCTTCCTGAGGAGGAGAAGTAATTGCTCATCCCTGATATGACAAATGGATACATGGTAAGGAAAACATATTTAACAAACTTGGGGCAGGGTCTCAATTTTGTCTTTACAGGAAAATGGATACAACTGTTTTTAAGACATTGACTAGACATTGAATAATTACTCACCTGCGATCGAGGAGAGATCGATGATGAAGGAATGTAAACGATGGACTATGAGACCAACTGATATCCATATGCACTATCGGGTAATCTCTCAATTCTTACTGCTTTGCATCTTGCATCTACACCTCAAAAAAACAAAACAAAACAAAAGTGGTCCTGATTTGAGTATTAATAGGGCTGGATTTGGATTGGGAGCAAGTGGCTTTCTCCCTCTCTAAACCCCAGCATATTGATAAAGAAAATGTGAAGAATTTCTGTATCAGAAAAGCTACCTGGTGTGAGACAGAAGACAGAATGTTTAGGGACCAATATCATTGTGACTTCATCTTAAACCTTGTTTCTCTCTGTATCTGTACCTTTCAAACATCCTGTCTGCTTATATCTCCTGAAGTCATAGAAGATATAAATATCTTCTTTGAGTATCAACAATGCTTAAGTTTTCCATTGCAAACAACATTTCCTCCTATCAGCGATCTACAAAGAATCTGGAACCTGGAACCGAGATGTGGCCCCCACTGCAACAACTCCTACTAGTGAAACAAGAATAAAAGGGAGAGTATGAGAGAGAGAGTACGAGACAGGAAGACAGACAGACAGAGGCAAAAATAGAAAAATAAAGAACTTGGTATGCACCAATCAATGATTGTTTTCAGAAAATAGATTATTCAAAAATGGCTAGAAGATAGCTCTCTATAATTATCCTTCAGATCACACTTCTAATTAGAATTCCAGATGGAATTAACCACTATTCTGAGAATGGTTATAGATGTATATAGTCAGTCCATTAAGATCTAACCATGGTTTTAGCTTTTACAGGATCCCAAAGAGATGCCATCGCCCTTAAGTCAACAGGAAGCAACTTTATGAAAGACTACATCCCCTTCCCTAATAAGTTTTATGCTCTGAGGGTTGTGGGTAATTATTATTGTAATAGAATTGCTATAAGTTAAAATTGGGTAAAGGACAGAACTACAATATAGCATCAAAGACTTCTTTTGAAGAAGAGAAAGGGGATAGATAGGATAGATAAAGGTAGATTGTTCTACCTACCTATACACAATACTAGCTGAATATATGGGCCATGCTAAAGACAATTTGCACTGGCATAGATATTTTTGTATTGATACAAATTTGAAATCATTTTGCATGCTTAATTGTGATAATTTGTACATTGGTACAAAGTTTAATCTGAAATTGCTTTATATAACCAAAGCAACTTGTGCTTTGATATAAATCTGAATCTGTAATTATTATGTAAAATTGAATCTGTACTTGCTATATTTTATATATGCTTCTACCTCTGTTTAAAATATTTGCACATTATTGTCATGTACACTATGCAATTACTACCTTCATTTAACTATACTAGATATAATGTATGATTGCACTTGTTTTGATGTATGCACAAGATGTTATATATACCTTTGTTTAGATGATATATATGTATATATATGTCTAAAATGCTGTGGCCACTTTACATGGTAATATACCCCTGGCTAATGTTTGATAGTCATACTAAAAGTCATTGTTCAGAGATTATACACCCCTTATATAGGTATTCTAATTTTTAGTACAGAGTTTATTCCTTAAGATGGTAAAAACTACAGTCAACATTACTTAAGGTACCATATCCCAGTCATCTCAGATACAGGTTAGAATATCATAGATAGACAAGAATCTTCAACCATTTCATAGACCAAGAGAATATGGCATTTAACATTTGAAATTCAGCCATGAGAGACACGACGATTCCTGGTGTCACTGCTCCTTTCCCAAGATGGTGCTGAGCATTGAGGATACTCCTTTTGAGTTTGTTCTTTTGGCAGAGAATGGCTGGTTGGGTAAGAAACTGCCCTTACCTTGATTTCTGACAGTACACACATGATGTCCAAGCTGAATGAACAAGTTGATCAGTGGAGACTGATGAAACCTACCTGGACAGGATAAGACAGTCCCTCCAAAATTTCCCTGCTTGTGAACAGATCTGTCAAATGCCATAGGCCTGTTGCCAATATGATAGATGCTTCAACGGCGCACAAAACCAGAGGTGATTGTCCAGGTAACTGTGTTGCTGTCCTCTCCCAAATTTTGGAAGCCACTACTTCTATGTACTTCTGACTTTCAGATGATACATCTTCCTTCTCAGGTCTTGAAGGGGTTGAAGAATAGGTTTTTAAGGTTACTACCCTATTATCCCTTAGAAAGGAACATTCAGGTATTGAATTTTCACTTTCCCTATGAACCTTTTGAAGTAATTTATATACACTACCATCTACCAATATTCTAGAAATATATGATGTACTTTTTATATTTTAGGCTTTGGTTGTAATTTGTACTTTATCCTCTCCTAGATACTACCTCATAATAATTCCTATTGTACATAGTCTTAGTTTAGAACCTTCTTAGTTAGACAAAACGAGGAGATGTGGTGGGATTCAGGTGTCAGCTGATAAGATCCGAGGATGCTTACCCAGGGTCCTTGGCCCCTGAAGGGGGCATGGGCAACCCCATTGATAAGGGGCTGCTGGGACCCTGGAAAGCCTGTTTGCCTTGTTCCTGGCTTTTGGAGAGACCATTTTGGAATTCATCATCCATCGTTCCAGATTCCAGTCCCTGTTTTGGCTCCACTATAAGCTGTTACCTGTATTGTGAGTGTTGGTTTATATTTCAATAAATATTAATCTTGGACTGGTGCCTTGTAAATAAAGCTCCACCTACAGTCCCCATGACGGTGCCTTTTAATACATCCACTTCATTTAGCCCGCAAAAATTACTCCCAGATAATTTAGTAAGATAGGTGTTCAAGGCCACTCTAGGCAGTACAAGATTAAACCAGTCTAAAAAATAAACAAAATACAGTAGTAGTGTGGTGCATGCCTTTAATCTTAGCACTAGGGAACTGGAGACAGGAATATAAGGCAGTAGAGACAGGATCTTAGGGAACCCCCATTTGGTCTGAGATTTCATAAAGGTAAGTAGTGTACTGTGGTTGCTGCTCTTCTTCTCAGATATTTCAGCTTTCACTCTTAATATCTGTTCTTAGGATTTATTATTAAGACTAATTAGAATTATGCATCATCTTTGTTCATCTTTGTCATTGCCTGCATGCTTGAACTCCTCATCCTTGTTTTCAAACCTGATACTTTATCTTCCATTTCATCCATTTTATTGTTTAAAAACTCTATTGTTTACTTACTTTCATTTGCAGCACGTTAGACTTTTTTCAGAACTTCTACAAATCTGTTGAGTTCCTCTTACAAATTCTGTGTTCATCTGTTTGTACCCTCTTTAAATTACTTTTGTAGTCTGTGTCATCCTTTATTTATTTGAACATTCTTATCAGTCTTTTAAATCTTTGGAATTTTATGAAAAATTTTTTATTGACGTCCATTATTTAGAAATTAATATTTTTTGGAGATACCATGTTGCCTTGGTTTTTCATGTTTCTTAAGTTTCTACATTGAAGCTTGAATAACTGGGATTTGTAGGGTTTTCTTGGATTTTTTAATCTTTTAAATTTATTCCTTGTATGTGCATATTATTGGTATGCATGTCTGTATCCTGTGTGGGTTTATGATGCCTGTGGAATCCAGAAGAGCACATCAGATTTCCAGGGAATAGAATTACAAATGGTTGTGAGTCCCTGTGTGTTTTCAGAAAATTAAATGCTCATCTTCTGGGAAAGCAGCCAGTGTTTTTAAGCACTAAGAAATTTCTCCATCCCTTTATACTTTTTATAGATCATCGATATTCTTCAGTGAGAATATTTCCAGTGTTCCAATGGGACTGGGGTATTGTCTTTTCAGTAGCTAAACTATCAACCCAACTCCTCATGCAATAGGCTTGATATCCAGCTCAATACTGAGAGTAGAATATTAGCTAGAGAAATTACCACAACAGATGGATAGGCCTGTTATAAAAATATAATAACAGTCAGTTAAAGACAAGTGCTCTTTAAACTCAAATAATTTGAATTAAAAGATAGAGTAATATCATAGAATGCACCTAACTACTTGTGACTGGGGCTAGAAGTCGAAAGGAAGCACACGGTGTTGAAATAACAACACTAGAACTAGAGAAACACCAGAGAAAGAAAAATCAAATCAGGGGTTGTGATGATGGAATACACATGAAAAGAAGGAGCTCTAACCCAAGGCAAAATGAAAGGAGATAATCCTGGTACCCTTGGGGCTGAAGCAGAGAAATTCTATCACCAAGCCAATATTTGTTCTCTGGAAAAGACAGAAAAAGATAAAAGAGAGGGAAGGGAGAAACACACCTGTTCTACTAACTTAAAATTAGATTTTTTTTTTAAAAGGAAGTTTAAAAGCAAAGGTGCTGAAGCTAGATGCTTATCTGCAGGCTGTCTTCAGTCTTCTCCCTGGGCATAGGTGCAGAACATGTCTGTGCAGCCACACATGTCCTTACTTGTACCTTTGCGGAACCTCTTTACTCACATGCATGTGTATGCCAGGTTTGCCTCCTTTGTAGTTCAGTCAAGTGTATGGATAAGAGAAAATTTCCATCCTTTGGAAAACTGTACAATTCTAACTGAAAGCTTTCTCTGTTAACTTTTAGGGAGATTCTATAAGCTGTCTCTAGTATAGTCCTGCCCAACTTTGACTTTTCCCAAGAGGAATATACCACAGAATGACCCTTCCCCCCAATGCTGCTTAGCTGACTTAGCTGAAATTTTACTTTTAGCTTGGGAATAACTTTCTCTTGTTTTTGTTTTCCATGTCAGACTTTTAAGTATTATTCAATTATGACATGTGAAATTTAGTAGAAATATTAGGTAAAACTGTGGCTACTATAAAGCGATTTAATGGTCATATTAAAATGCATGTTAGCTTTGTTACCAAATATGGTAAAGTCACATTGTGGTGATCTAAAGCTGTGACAAGCATTGCAAAAATATAAAATAGAAGATATTTATTACCTTCTTCTGGTAAAGACAGCATAGTAATTAATTTCCAAACTCTTATCTAAAAAATAATTTGAAGGTTTTATTTAAATAGCCTACAGAGGGGTACCATAATTCATAGAATGTGCAGATACATAGTACTTTTCTTTTTTTCTAAACACAATTTCTTTATTGATTCTTTGGGAATTTCACATCATTTCCCTTAATTCCACTTATCTCTCAATCCCCCATATCCTCCCCTTACCCCTGCACTGCCACCAAAAGACAATTTGATGTGGGAATATCTTTCTTTATGCTGTGAATATCAATCTTTAAATAAAGGAGCTGTTTTGGTCCATAAGAGGCACCATAGAAAAAGTAGGCAGAGAAAAAGTAGGTAGGAGAAGCAGTGCAGAGTCGGACCCAGCCAGACGACCAAAGAAGAAACATGTAGGAACACAGGTGAGCCACTGGCCACATTGCAGACAGATTAATGGAAATGGGTTGAGTTAAGATGTAAGAGCAAGCTAGCAATGTGCCTGAGCCATAGGCCAAACAGCATGAAGTTAATATAAGCATCTAGGTCATTTTGGGGCCTGAGCAGTGGAGGGTGGCTAAGGGGTCTGGGGCTGCAGGTCTGTGGGTCTGGACCTCAGGGACCAAGAAACCTTATTACAACAGATGGCATCCTAACGTGGGCTGAATATCCACTTAAAACCTGAGAAAGTTAAAAAAGAATTTTAGCACAGAAACTGAGCCAAAGCAAGTTCCAAATTGTGTATCTGCACTGGGTCATTGTACAGAGAAAGTGTGGTGTTCAAAATGGTGCTGGCAGACTGGCAGCAGGCAGTGTAAGCTGCAACCAGGCTGGTTCCTGAAGTTTCACAAAAGACTCAGTAGCTTGTGATTGATTTAAGGTTTCTTTTTATTTTGAATAAAAAGGAAACACAGTCAGATAGTTTCTTAATAGCAGCATTTCTTGGGTCTGCTCTGTTTGCTGGTGGAGAAGAGAGAGGCAGGGCCCCTTAAGAGAACTTCCTGACTTAGCTTTATCTACAATAACTATGTGGCTCTTTAAGAGAGTGTGAGTATTGTAAAAGCTCTTCTAGTTAGAAAATGATGAATGATTTACAATAAAACAAATTCAGATGAAGAAAAAACCTTTAAGCAGTTACACTGTGTATACAAGGTACATAGGCTTCAGAGAGAAAAAAGAGAAGGTAGAGAAAGTCTTAAAAAAGAGAAATAGAGTAATTAAAATATAATAAGCCACGTAAAGATGGAAAATAGACACAAAATCTGGATTTTTGTTGTTATTGTGTTTTCTTTTAATTTTTTAACTGTTAATGAGCTAACTGCAGAAAGACAATGGATTGCAAATGCAAAGGCTACTAAGTTAAACAAGAATATATATTTTAAAGGTATTTTGATTTTGACATTTGTGTCTAAGGATTTATTGCTTTGGAAGAGTTCTGCTTTTGTTTCCACAGAAGATGAGAACCTGTGGATTGCCTCCAGGCAAATATGATTCCATCAACCAAGACCCCCTGAAAAAAAATCTCTGATGGGAAGAGATGGCTGTATCAGTTTCAGGGCTGCAGATTATGATCCAGTCTCAAGAACCCATGAGATTTTCAATGCCCCATAATCAGCAGGAAGTAGTAATGGAAAACTACACCCAAATTTTTATAATATTGTTTATAAATGTTTGTTTTCATTATTAATGGTTAATAGTCATAGTTAATCTACTTCTAAGAAGAAAAAGGGGATATAGTATATGAATGATTTTTTTAAAAAACAGATTATTAAATTTACTTAGATCAGGAAATCAGCTGTTAATCTCAACATGTTTTACATTGGTATAAATTTTGGTTTATTGATACAAATTTAAGGTCAATTCTCTTATGCTGTATGTATTTTTCTACTCTTGTTTAAGATATGATGTTTATGTAACTGATCTTAAAATGTGATATATAATTAAGAAATGCATGTCAGTTAGATTTTTATGTATACAAAGATATAATTCAATTAGATAGGTAATCTTCAAACACTTCTAAACCTACAGAATATGGCATTTAAAATGCTTTAAGAACTTTGACTTTTCTGGACAGTGAGACAGGTCTGCTTCTGGAAACAGCAATTTACTTCAAGAAAAAAATGAACATTAAAGAAACTCCATGTGGAGATTAGTTTCTTTGTGCCATTGGTTAGCCACTGGACATGAACCTGTTCTTATATTGACTGCTTGACAGTATGCTGTTTAAACTGGACATGCAGGTTTCATAGAAAGGTGACCTCTGAACTTTGACAGAACAAGTCAAGATGGTCATCAGTTTCCTGCTTTGCAGAGAAAACTATCAGATATTCTTCAGGACTTGAGGAGAAGCGACTGCTGAATGGTAAGAGCAGATTTCCTGCTTCACTGAAATGAAAAGAGACTCTAGGCCTGTAGGCTGAAGATGGATGCCCCAACTTTATAAAGGAACTTTGGGTGACTGTCCAGGCAGATAGGTGTCTATCTCTGTCATTTCTAGATTTTGGAAGTTGCTTGCACTTCCAGTTTACTCGGGTAAATATATCCTTCTGTGGTCTTTGATGTAGTTTAAGATTAGAAAGTTATAGGTATAGCTTTTCTTAGTCATTTGAAAGGTATATTGGATATGAAACTTTAGATTCATAAGGATAAGGTAGATGAGAGTATTTAATTTTGCTAAATACAAATAGACTAGATATTGTATCTGTAATTCTTGCTTGATGGTTATTTTGTTATGTGTAATTTTGCTATGTTAAAATTGAAACTTCCTTTTTGATTAGACAGAAAGGTAGAGGTAATGTGGGAATGCCTTTCTGTATGCTGTGAATATCAATCTTTAATAAAGGAGCTGTTTTGGCCCATGACAGGCACCATAGAAAAGTAGGCAGAGAAATCAGAACATAGGTAGGAGAAGCAGGGCGGAGTTAGATAGACCAGGCCAGAAGCCCAAAGGAGCAACATGTAAGGAACACAGGTGAGCCACAGGACACATGGCAGACAGATTAATGGAAATGGGATGAATTAAGATGAAAGAGCTAGCTAGCCATGTACTTGAGCCATAGACCAAACTACATGAAGTTAATATAAATGTCTGAGTCATTTTTGGGGCCTGAGCAGCAGAGGGCAGCTAAGAAGTCTGTGGGTCTGGACCTCTGGCCTCCTGGGACCAAGAAACCCTATTACAACAAAAATTAGAAAGAAAAATAGATTTAAACCACCAAACAAAACAAAACAAGCAAAGAAACAAAAAATGAGCCGAGAAAAACAAAGTCTTATTTACTCCTTCATCTTTCCCATCTCTTCAATATCTGCTCTTCATTCATCTTGATACTGTGTGGGTTATAATAAATGTGACCTCTGTTGGCAACCTAGGGCTCAGATTTTAACACAGACTCTGGATGTGGTAGAACCATAGATTCATATATGGTTCTCGGAAGCAGCCTGGGCTCAAACAACTTCATGACCTTTTTGGCAGCATAAATTATTCAGTTCTGTATGGCCCCAACTGCAGCATGGCTCCTAAAATCCAAGAAGGCCACAGGTTGTGGCCCAGGCCCCAAGCTTCTGTGTGGCCTTTGGTGGCAACATGAACGTGGAAATTGAAAGAAATCAGAGAAATATCAAACAAATAATACAATGGTCACTTTATCTCATGGTCTTAGAAAAGCAAGAACATTCTAATTTCTGAATTAGTTGATTAGAAAAGTAACAAAGATAAGAGTAGAAATTAGGAAACAGAAATAAAAAATGAAGTAATGATAAGAATCACATAAACATACTGAGAAAGAAACTAAAAAAAACCAGTATATTGACAGGGATAGAGGTAGTACCTTAGAATAAAATTCAGCTAGGAGTTAAAAGTTCTCTACAATGAGAAGCTTAGAACACACACACATACAAATAAATTGAAGAAAGTCACTAGATACAGAAAGACTCCACAAAGATTGGTAGAATTAACATTGTGAAAAAAGGATACACTAACAAAAGCAATATATAGATTCAATTCAATACCCACCAAATTTACTACGATATTCTCCACAGAAATAGAAAGCAATTCAAATATTCCTTGGAATGTATAAAAAGATCAGATACCACAAGTAACCTTGAGGAAAACAAACAGTTATGGGTATTACAATTGATATGGGATGTCTTTCTATATACTCTGAGTATGCTTTACTACTGTTGGCTAATAAAGGGTGTTACAATGAGGTTTTATTCCCTGTCTGGCCAGAAGTACAGACCCACAGACCTGCAGTACCAGACCATTTAGCCACCTGCTGCTGCTTAGGCACTCCTAAAATGACTCAGACAATTATATTAAGTTCATGCTGTTTGGCCAATTGCTTAGGCATATTGCTAGCTAGCTCTTTCATCTTAACCCATTTTCATTAATCTGTCCTGCCACGTGGTTCATGGCTTACCTGTGTTCATTACATGTTTCATCTTTGGGCATATGGCTCTATCTGGCTCTGACTCTGCCCTCTTACCTATGTTGATTTCCCTGACTACTTTTTCTACTGTGCCTGCCATGGCAAAAACAGTCCATTATTGAAAGAATGATATCACAGCACACAGAAAGACATTTCCACATCACTTCTCCATTTCTGTCTAATCAAAACGGAAGGTTAAAATTTCAGCATATCAAAATTACATATAACAAAATAGTTATCAAGCAAAAATTACAATTTGAATATCTAGCCTATTTGTATTTAGCAAAATTAAAGAAAATACTCTATCATCTACCTTATCCTTGTGAATCTAAAGTTTCATATCTAATATACCTTTTAAAATAACTGAGAAAAACTACAGCTATAACTGTCTTATCTTCAACCACATTAAAACCCACAGAAGGATATATCATTCTGCAAGTAAACAGGAAGCTCAAGCAACTTTCAAAATCTAGAAATGACAGAGATGACACCTGTCTGCCTGGACAGTCACTCAAAGTTCCTTTATAAAGTTGAGGCATCTATCTTCAGCCTACAGGCCCAGAGTCTCTGGCATACTTTTCAGTGAAGCAGGAAATCTGAAAGAATGCTCTGCTCATTCTGGCATAGTTTACCAGTTGATTCTCCTTTTGTCCTGAAAAATGTCTGGCAGTTTTCTTTGCAAAGCAGGAATCTGAATGACCATCTTGGCTTGATCTGCCAAAGTTAAGAGGCCACCTTACAGAACCTTCATGTCCAGTTTAAACAACATTTTCTCAATCAGTCAATACAAGATCCAGTGGCTAACCATTGCCACATAGAAAGTAAACTCCATATGGAGTTTCTTCAATGCCCATTTTTCTCAAAGTAGATTGGTGCTGCCAGGAGCAGACCTGTCTCACTGCCCAGAAGTCTAAGTTCTTAAAATATTTTAAATTCCATATTTTGTAGGTCTTAGAAATGCTTGAATATTACCTATATAATTGAAATATATCTTTGCATATCTACAAAAATCTAACTTACATACATTTCTTAATTATACATTACAATTTTAAATCCGTTACAGAAACATCATACCATAAACAAAAGTACAAAAATACACACAGAATAACAAAATCTTAACCTTAAATTTGTATCAATAAACTGAAATCCATACCAATGTAAAATACTTTGAGATTAATAGCTGATTTTGGATTAAAGTAAATTCAATAATTTTTAAAAAATCATTCACATACCATATTCCCCTTTCTTCTTAGAAAGAGATTAACTATGACCATTAACCATTTATAGTGAAAACAAACACTTTTAAACATTATTTGGGGAATTTGAGCATAGCTTGCCATTACTATTTCCTGCTCATTAAGGGGTGCTGGTAATCTTACAGGTTCTTGAGACTGAATCATCTTAGTCTTAAAGCTGATGTGATCATATATTCCTATCAGAGGTTTTTTTTTTTTTCCAGGTGGTCTTGGTTGATGAAACCATATTTGCCTGGAAGCAATCCACAGGTTCTCATCTTCTGTGGAAACAAAAATCAGAACTTTTCCAAAGCAATAAATCCTTAGACACAAATTTCAAAATCAAGCTACTTTAAAACATATACTCTTATTTAACTTAGCAGCCTTTGCAATCCATTGTCTTTCTGCAGTTAGCTCATTAACAGTTAAGAAATAAAAAAAAAACATAATAATAGCCATAATCCAGATTCTGTGTCTATTTTTCATCTTTATGTTGCTTATATTATATTTTTATTCCTCTATTTCTCTTTTTTAGGGACTTCCTTTACCTTTTTTCTTTACTCTCTGAAGCCTATGTACATTTTACATACATTGTAACCAGTTTACAGGTTTGGTTTTCATCTGAATATGTTCTATTGTGAATCCTTAATTATTTTCCAACCAGAAGAGCTTTTAAAATACTAGCACTCTCTTCAAGAGCCACATAGTTTTTGCAGACAAAATCAGGAAGTTCTCTTAAAGGTGCTGCACCTCTGTTCGCTGCCAGAAAACAGAGCAGACCCAAGAAATGCTGCTATTAAGAAACCGTCTTTGACTCTGTTTCCTTTTTGTTCAAAAAAACAGAAACCTTAAATCAATCACATGCTACCGAGTCTTCTGTGAGACTTTGGAACCACCCTGGTTGCAGCTTATACTCCCTGCTGCCAGTCTGCCACCGCCATTTTGAATGTGGCCGTGACACAGTGCAATCTCTGTTCAATGACCCAGTTCAGATACACAATTTGGAAGCTGCTTTGGCTCAGTTTCTGTGCTCTAGAACCCCTTCTAATTTTTCTCAGGTTTTATGTGGGTGTTGGGCCCACCTTGGGAAGCCATCTGCCATATGTGTTCCTCACATGTTTTGTCTTTGGGCATCTGGCTCCATCTGGCTCTGACTCTGCCCTCCTACCTATGTTGATTTCTCTGACTACTTTTTACTTCGGTGCCTGCCATGGCCAAAACAGTCCTTTATTTAAAGAATGATAATCATAGCATACAGAAAGACATTCTCGCATCAAAAGTGACTGTTCTGGCCTATGTTCTGGTAAGCAAGAAATCCAAGAAAAAATAAAAGAGGAGGGCAGAGTCGAGGGGACTTGATCCTCTCAAGAAGCAAGATGTAAAAGTACAGGGAAGACATGAGCCACATGGCAATACAGTAAGAATGGGTTGAGTTAAGAGGTATTTGGTAATGAACCTGAACTATAAACCAAACAGCGTGTAATTAATATAAGCCTTTGTGTGATTATTTGGGGCTAAGTGACTGTGGGATGGGAGGTCCAGATCTCATGTTGGACCGGCCAGAAAACTTCTGACTGCATACAATCCTTGATTTCAAGTTATATAAAAAGATCCACAGTAATAGGACCATCATTAAAATATATAAGCATAGATAAACAAATAAATGGCACAGAATAAAAAAGGTCATTGGATTAAGCACAGAAAGCTATAGTCATCCAATTCTTGATGAGAATAGCAAAAAAAAAAAAACCATCTGACAAAAAAATAGTCTCTTTAACAAATGGTGTTAGAAAAAGTAGGTATTTATATATAAGCAAGTGAAATTAAATCTGTATTCTTATCATGAACAAAAATCAACTTAAAATGGAACAAACAGCCATAGAATATCTAATGAAAATCCCAGTACCAAGGGAAGCCTCCCTTTTAGCTGTTGATCAGATTAGTCCAAAGGATTTCCAACCAGTGTAGGCCATTGGTATTGCTCTTGCTTGTCCTTACAGAACAAGTAAGTAAGATCCTACTACTGAAGGCACCACACACTTTGGATACAGGATTTGCAGGAATCTAACTAGAACTGAACTATATGTTATTTCCCTGAACACTAGCTGTCATAGCATCACAACATGGGTGCTTTGCAAGCTACCAAGGAAGAAAAACAATAAACAGTTTATCCAACTGTAATGCCTACAACTAACAAAGATGGGAAAGAAATCCCCAGTGGTACAATAACAGTATTTTGATCTTGATGGTAACCAAAAGCCATATAATTGGACTTAATGTCTACTTAATAGGGTGGAATAATAATGCACAATACAGTAAACTTAACCAACTACCTGTGGCTGATGAAGTCAGAGACCCTACAATTGCCACTTTCCAAGTCTAGTATAATTTCTAACTTCATTATAAATGCCTACCCTGATTTCTACAGATAAGTGTAGCTCTCACCTTACATTAAAGAAGTACTTTATTTCAGAAAACAGAGATCATTACAGAAATACACAACTATCAAAATGTAGAGAACAAATCATTGGGTGTCCATCCCAAACTGATATAGTCATAATGCAATATATTAAGACTCAGGGAACATGATGGTAAGATTGTAAGAACCAGAAGACTTAGACACTTGCTGAGATGTATTTTCTCTATAAGATAGGAAAGCTGCACTGTGAAATCAATGGTATCAACTAAACAGGATTTGCAAAATAACATAACCAGTTGATATGCAAGAGGGGGGAATTTCACAAAGCCCCATGCCTAGATCAAGCATTATAGGCATATAATGCTTGCCAAAAAAGGAAGGATCAGTATTCTGCAGGAGCAAGCCCCTGACAAGTTATCCAATTCCAAGAGGTCAGTGCTAAATACCTATACATACAAGCAACACTAACTGGACTCAGCAGCATTTATAGAATTATTTTTAAAAAGCAGTCAATATGTAAAAAGAAGTAAGGAAATATAAGAGATGTTGTAGAAGGAGAAAGTCTGGTGAAAAGAAAGAAAATTCAGTAGTAATGTATGAAATTCTCAAGAAGTAATAATAAAAATAATAAACCAACTAAACTAACCATACAAATGCTCATCAAAAGGAACAAATGGCATTTTGTGCCTGTGAATGAGACTATGATTCAGGAAGACATTCTAGTGATGTCCTAGCCAACAATAAATAACCCAGTATAGTCACAAGAAAACACAAACAACTAGAGATTGTGGAAATGAGCAAGAATTGCATCTTTCTGTCAATATAACAAATGGTAAGGAAAATTTGAGGTTGTATGCTAGCTTAATGGAGGCTCAGAGCTGTGATAGATTCAAAATCTAATCATAAAGTCACTCCCATTTAGGGGAGGGAATGCTAAGCAGACAACATTAAGCTACTTGATGCAGCTTGAATACAAATGATAAGTTAAATGCAAAAATATTTACATTTAAAAGACAACAACTTTGTTGGACTGTATAGCCAGACCCTAACTCAAATAAATAAAATGAAGTTATGAATTTTCTACTTTATTGTGGTGTAAAAGGCATATGCATTTAGGAAGCTATACTTTAAATTTCATTTCTATTCTGAATGGTGAAACTGACTGTGGTCATGTCTTGGGATGCTGGGGCAATATCAATGTATCACAGCCACCTGTCAACCACAGGACCATGTGCTGAAACTCTTCATTCTACTTTGTACTATGTCCCAGATACATTTCAGGCTTATAGTATTTTAATTTACTGGGGACTTTGAGATCAGTGGAGGGTACCTGCAGAACAAACAAAGAAGGAAGTTAGAGCTTTATGAACTTGATCTTGACCTGCATGTCATATTCTTCACTGGCATGATGGTTGTGGGGTGGCAATATGCTTGTTTTTAAGATGTTGATAATCACATCAGAAAGCCATACCAGGTTTTTCCCTTTAAATTATTATTTAGGGAGAGAGAAAGCTCCTTAATGTCTGATTAGTGATGTGTACAGAAATGTCAGTCAGATGTCACCACCATGAGTGGCAGTAAGATGGGTAGATGACTATGGCGTATAATCTTTGTCATAAACCTAGTAGTCATCTTCACTTGTTATTTAATATAAGACCTTTATTTTATTCACCTATTAGCTTACTTATTAGAATTCTTTATCCTCTTTTGTCCAAGATTGATTTAGGGATGCTTTTAAAAATGACTTCCAGATCATTAGTATAACTTCCTCTGATTGGAGCTGAGATAGTGTGAATACTTCATTCAACTAGTGGAATGTGAAACTAGTAGCATCCAATGACTTGAGAGGTTAGGACATGCAGACTATGAAGCATAACCTGATTTGATTGTTAACATTTCTTTGAAGGATTTTCCCTCAGTATCCATCTCAGACGTTTGAGGAGTCCCAGGTTCCCTGTATAAGGTGCCAACAAGGTCAGTCAACATTCTAGCAAATAGCACAATGGACTCAGTGGAACTTATTAGTCAATGTCTGTAGGGAGGGGAACTGGGCTAAATGTGATCAAGTTATATTATATCCACACATGCAATGGTCAAAAAATAAATAAAAGATATTGTAAAAATAAAAAAAAACATGCATACAAAGGAATAAAAGGCATGAAGGAAAAATTCATGCTTTTATGCTAAATTTATTTGTAACAAAGATATGTAAGAAGGCACAGGATAAAAGAACAATTTCTTTAATAAATTAATTAAGAAAATTAGATTTTTAATGCAGAAGAATCAAGTTATACACATATCTAACTCTAGATACCAATATAAATTTTAAAATGTAATGAAAACTAAAATATAAAAACTTACATTATAAAAACTATTTGAAAGAACAATACAAAAAATCTTCCTTAATATTTATTTAGATATTTATAACTTGTATAACTCAAAGGCACAGATAACAAGTAAAACAATGGAGTACTTGGTTTGCAAAAACTTAAAAAGATTTTGTACTGAAAACAATTCAAAGAGAAAACTTATGGAATAGGAATGCCCAAAATTTCAGTTCTGCTGTAAGAATTGCACACCAATAGGCAGAGGCATAAAACATCTAACAAATACCCCACTGTCACATATGGGAACATCTCTTTCAGTTATTGGTTAGAGAAATCCAAGAGACCCCTCAAACAATAAAACCTATTGCTGTTGCTTTTGATTTTCTTCAACACTACACTTTAGTGATAGGACTCGGAAAATCAAGCTGTAACTAAATAACACTGATGCCTGCACTGTGAGTACTAGCTCTCAGGATCCAAGCTGTAGAAGAGCAATCAATAGTCCTACCCAGCCAGCAGTAAAGCTCTAAACTATAACAATGACCAGCCTAACCAGATATCACCAAGGATGTAACAGTGGCACATGTTCTGAGAGCAATCAACAGCTTTCTAATTGGACACAGGCCTTACTCTAATCCTCATATAATGTATTTTGATCATATTCACTTCTATCAAGACACTTCAATATTCAGCCTCTTTCCATACCCATCTATTTTGTGCCCGCAGTTTTCCCTTTAACTTATCAAGTCCAGTTTGTGTTACCCATATACTTTTGGATGCATGGCCTTCCACTTTCTCTTAAAGAAAATTGATTCTTTCTTTCACAACAGCTACCAATTGTCAATTGCTCCTCAGCTAGGGGATGGCCTTCACAATCATTTTATCTCCCCATGCTAGAATTTTTCTGGCTTGAGATTTTGCATGTTCTATGTGTACTGTCATGCTTGCTATGAGGTGATATTGTACAACTGTCCTGCTGTGTCCAGGAAACTCTTTGTATTCATCTAAAAGCTATGGCTCTTAACCTGTGGGTATACTATAGATGTCCTATAGGGCTCAGCATTTTGTAGCCTCTTGTTCTTGTCATGTTCACCAATTGTGTGTCTTCATGTTAATTGCCAAGTACATCAAAAAGTATATGGTGTCTTTAGTAATACAACCTTACCATCAAGTTCTGGAGCACTTCTGAGAACTAGATGTAATGTTCAATGATCTTGCGATGCACTGACAATAACTCCAAAAGATGCACCCATTCCTTCCACCGGCATTTTTGTTGTTTCTGTTGTAAGCTGGTGTGTACTGGAGATATTGCCACCTTGTTATAAGGTTATCATATTTAAACTCTTTTTATATTGGCAAGTGTGTATATTTTAGGGAGCTTCTACACTTTAGCTTTTCATACGAGTATTTTGAAAGGTCTTTAGCATTATTCTTCTCTTTTCTAATTATATATTCCTCTTTCATATAATACATCCTGACTGCAGCCTCCCCTTCCTCCACTCCTTCCAGTTTCCCTATCATCTTCCTTCTTCCACATGCTATTGCTTTTCCACTTCCCTTCAGTTAAGAAAAAGCTTCCCAAGGATGTCAACTGGAACATAGCACAAGATGTGAAAAGACTAGGCACAGATTTTCATATCAAGGGTGGATGAGACAACCTATGAGGAGAAAAGAATCCCAAGGGCAAACAAAAGATCTGGAGATATCCCCACTCTCACTGTTAGGAGTCCCACAAAACCTCCAAACTCAAAGCTAAGCAACCATAGCACATATGCAGAGGGTTTCATGCAGAACCATGCAGGTTTTGTGGCTGCTGCTTCAGTCCCTGTGAGCCCTCTTTGAGCCCTGCCCAGTTGACCCTGTGGGCCATGTTCTGGTGTTCTCATTCCAAGCAGTAAAGATACAGTCTACTTATGAATAAATAAGAAATGATTGAACTTCAGCACCTATCTGCATCAATTTAGACAGGTTATTTTTATTTACTGTCATGTCCAATAAGCAACCTACTTCTGACCCTAAAGGGTATTTAGCAAGATAAAAGGCCTAAACAGTAGAAAAGTGTTTAGAACATGTGTAGAATAACTCACTCAGTATTGTTTGGTTTGGGCTTATACTGATACTTTATATTTTTTTAGTATATAATACCTGTATTAAATCTCATTTCTTAATTATATTTAGCAGAAATGTAAATTATCTTATGAAGCAATAAATGATGTGAGATTCAACAGTATTTTTAGGATAGTATCCTTGAATACAGAGGGTGGAGCTTGTTTTCAAACATGGCCCTTTCCCACAAAACACAAAGATCTATTCTGGGGTCTCTATGCCTTGGGATGCTTTTAAGGACCCATTACTTCATACATTCCTAAGTGTAAGGGAGTCATCCTCCCATTTGCCCTTGGAGTATTTTCCTGGAATTTTCTAATAGTCAGAGTGGTAAAACCAAAAAGACTTTTCAGAGAATAGCAAATAAGATATCATCCTCTTGAACAAAGCAAATAGAAGAAAACAAAAATCTCTGACAAATATTTGTGATGGAAGATACCATTATACTCAGTAAAGCACTGGTCTACTGGTAAATGAACCCCAAATTATAGAAAACATGACCATCTATGTGGGGATTTAATAAAAGCTCCAAAAGTTTCAGAGATCTAACCACAGTCAGTCTAGGAGAGTGGTGTTTCACACCTTTAATCCCAGCACAGGGAGTGTCCTGGGAGTGGCGACCTACACCCTTAATCCCAACTGAGTCAAGGTCATTTTAGATTATAGAAGGAGTTCCAGGCTCCCAGGCAGGCAGTGGTGGGCCGTGCCTTAATTTACCAAAGAGTATTTAAAGCTTAAGGCAGGCATAGAGGAGGAGGAAAGGAATCCGAGGGCAGCCAGGCTGAGGAAGCTGGAAGACAGCTGGGTAAGATCTGACTGTGGTGTTTATTCTTTCTAATATCTCCGACTTTCTCAGAGATCTATCCCTGAGTCTCATTTATTCATGCAACACATCTATTAGTCATACATAATTTTATTTTATTTATAAGCAACAGAAAACCATTCTCAGAAGACTCCCAAAACACTACCTCAAGGGATTGCCTCAGCCTTACTTTTACTAATTTCAGTGACATGAAATTTTATATGATGGAAACTAATACTGTAGTACAATCCTCCATCCTATTCCATAATAAAGATAAGTCTTCCTTTTTAAAGGTATTCAGTTTATAAAAGTGCCCTTCAACCCTTGGAAAAGCATGCTTATCACAAGGATTTGATTACAATAATAAAGAGCTATGAACATAAACTAAAAAGGGTTTTATTTCTGCTATTTGTTCTGTCCTATTCTGGTTTGCTTTTATTTTATTTTATCCTTTAGATGTTTTTTAGTTTTCTAATGAGAACCAGTAAGGGTATGAACCCTGTAGGGATATCGTGTTGTTTCATGGTAAATGATTGTCCCACCCATTGGTTTAATAAAAAGAGCTGATTGGCCAAAGGCAGGCAGGAAGTGTAGGCGGGGCTACCAGACTAAGAAAATCTCTGAGAGCAGAGAGAAGCTGCAGGATGCAGAGGACAACCATGCAGTTTTAAAGAAAGGTACCGAGCCGCATGGCTGAGCAAGAGCCATGGGATAGCTTAAGGGTAGAGAGTTAGCAAGCTATATGCCTGGGCCTGAGGCTGATCAGCCAAAAACTAATGAAAGCATCTGTGTGTCTCTGTGGGACTGTGGGACTGCGGGTCTGCGGGTCTGCGGACCTAAACATTGAGGTTAGGTCCAAAAGTCTGGGCCAGAAACCTCCTACTACAGAACACAGATGGGAGAAGAGGTAGGGAAGGGCTGATAGGAATTAGGGCAGGAGAATCATAATCAAAATACATTTTATGAAAAAATATGTTATTTTAAATAGGAAGAAAATAGAAACAAAAATATATTTTAAAAATAACACTACTTAGGAAAAATAAGAAAACTCAACAATAATAAAATAAGTTTTTTAGTCCATTTTAATGCTATAATTATATATATACATATATATGCATATATATATACATGTGTACATGCATATGCATGTAAATTTGTTCATGTGAGTGCAGTGGCTGCAGAGAACAGAACTGGATCATATCAGAGCTGGAATTATGGGTAGGTATGAGCTGCCCAATATGGGTTCTAGGAACAAATCTCTAGTTCTCAACAAAAGCAATGTTTGTTTTTAACTGCTGAGCTATCATTCTAACCTCAAGAGGAATTCTTTTTAATTTTTTGTATGTTCATTTTATTATTTTTTAATTAAAAATTATCTTTTTTATCCATATATCCCCTGATTCTCCCTCCCTTCCAACCTCCCAGTCAAACTTCAGCCTCTCTCTCCCCATCCTTCTGCCCCAAAGGCAGAAAGTCCCAAGATGGGTCAGCTCAGTGTGGCACATCCACTCTAGCCAAGTCTGATTTCCTCGTCCCAAGATTAAGACTAAGTTAGATGTTCCTCTGTAGGGAATGGGCTCCAAGGTGCCAGCCTGGAGGCACTGCATACTGCCCATGTCAGTCAACAGTTGCCTACCCTTGGAGGGCCCAGCTCCTTTTCCTAATGGCTTCTTAGTGGCTGTTCTTGATTACATGAGTCCTCCAGAGCTCCAGCCAGCCATCACTGTTGGTATTTGTTCTCATAATCCCTATCTTGTTGCTTATACTCTCCTTCCCTGCTCTCAGCTGGACTAGGAGTTCAACCAAGTGCTCAGCCATGGATCTCTGCCTCCACCTCTATTCATTGGTGGATGTAGGTTGTGTCATGACACTTAGGGTGATTATTCATTTGATTATATGAAAAGTCCTATACACATATAGGTACACACTCAATTATTGGTTGGGGACCTAGCCAGGGACATCCTATGAGTTCTTAAAGGTTTCCCTAGCACCTGGTCTCTTTCCAACCCTACCTTGGCTTCCTCTATTGAGATATCAGTCTCTTTTATGTCCTTCTTTGTTGCTCTTCTCATTCAACCATCTCCTCTCAATATTTGTTCCCAAGTCTTCTTGGCTGTAACCTGTTATGACCCCACTTTGCTAAGGTAATCTTCTCTATTTTCTCTTCTTAGGGGAATCTCTGGATGTCTTTCTTTATTATTCCAAGCTACTGAGGGTTGCGGTTTACAGCTTGGGTATTCTTTGCTTTATGTCTAAAATCCACTTATGAGTGAGTACATCCCATGCCTGTCTTTCTGGGCTTGTAATACCTCGCTCAGGAGGATATTCTCCATATCCATCCATTTGCCTGCAAATTTTAGGATGTCATTTTTTTTTCTTTTTATTTACTACTCAGTAGTACTCCAATGTGTGTGTATATATATATACCACTGTTAATCCATTCTTTAGTTGAGGGGCATCTAGATTGTTTCCAGGTTCTTGCTATTTTATAATGCTACTATGAACATAGTGCTTGATATATGAATGTGTGTTTAGGGAACCAATAGAAAATATTCAGTATGTTTCTCCTTCTGTTTTGTGTCATTCTATATGGGCACACCTTTGGGGAGGGTGGGAGAAGGTGTGGAGTTTCCAGGAGTCAGATGAAAAGAAGACATAGACTCATTCAAAACAAATGACAGACCTCCACACTGATTTATTTTGATATGGAGCAAACTTATCGTGTATACTCTCTCCTGATTTCCCACTGGCAGCTGGAAACTCAGTTATCTGTGTTTCATTGGCCTCCTGCATCTCCATGATCATGTGTTACCAATCACCAGGTACAATGGCAGACTCCAAGCTGACCTTGAGTTTCCAGATCTCTCACCCAAACCTCTTATAGGCCTAAACCACAAACTCTTACAAAACTTCAACTGACAACTCTTTTGCTGTTTATTTAAGGTTATAACATCTTGTTATAAGACATACTGATATATTTTGGGCATGATTTAACTGTGTCCCCAAGGCTTATTCAGTGGGGTGACACTATTAGGAAACCTTAAGGGTCTAGCAGAGAATGCTCTGAAGTGTAGGGTGCATCACTGCAGGCAGCTCATGTTTAAACCCTTCTTTGGAGAGGGATATTATAAATGCAGTTGTCTGTGTCATGCCATCTTTGCTGTTCTAGAGTGACACATGGCAGCGATTTGTCATGCACCTGAGGTCAGCATTGTTACCACATATACCATTGTTACCATGATTGATATAGCCACTATGTTTCCCTTGTATGAACCTAAGTTAAATCTTTTGTTCTCTTGCCTTCCAAAACTGAGCTCAGTAAACCTATCCTTCATAAATAGCTTGTATTAGCATGCCTTCATAGTGAAGTAGAGCTGACTGATGTTTATTTTCAGAAAAATGTCCATAATCTCTGTAGCTTTCCAATTCTCTCACAACTGCAGTGTTAAGGAGAGTTATAACTCCCCCATTTCTAGTCAGTGGAAAGGAAGAGAACTGAGACCTGGAGGTCACCCCAAGCTCTGTTATAAATACAAATCATTCAACCAATCATATCTTTGTGCTTATTTGTTGTCTGGTAAATAATTGACAAATTTATAAATAGATTTATTCATGGCTTAGTTAATTAATTTAATTTATAGTTTAAGCATCCATTAGTTATAACTAACAATTAAATGAGATAATACAAAATAAAATCATAACCTCAGTAGAGATGTGGATACAAACAGACTGACACTATAGTTTAGCAAAAGCCTGGCATTCTGGGCCAGATAATATAGCATCTCTTGAGGTGGGTGTTGCCTCAAAGAAGCTGCCTGGTGGATAAGGTTGGCCTGTAAGCACAAACATCATTGTCATTGCAAATCAAAGATCAGAATGGCATTGTGAAGAATGGCAACCTGGGCTTGGCCCAATGGCAGTGGGTAACATGGATAAAAATGTTCTGAAAGGAAATTAATTATTAAGCTTTCTTTCTAAAGTAAATGAACAGAAGTTTAAAGAGAAAAACAAACATCTGATATCAGTTTCTCTGTGATCCTTGACTGGAAATGCATCCAGATATACAAATTATACTTTACTTCAGATGTTATCTATTCAGATGGAGGGCCTTTTGTTGATTGATGGGGGCTCTGACTTCATCAGTGGAGCCACTCCTCTATGAGTTTAATGCCTATTAACTGATGGTAAAACTTGAGGACTGGGAACTGGCTAATGGGAATGTGTCTTTGTGGCTTTGTCCTCAAGTCTCATTGTCTAAGACCCTTCTTGCCCTTGCCTGCCTCTCCTTTTCCTATTCCCTCTTTCTTCCTCTCATTTTCAGTCAGCTCCAGGCAAGCAGCTCTGCTCCACTGTGCACTCACGTCATGGGGTGCTACTTTACCATGCCCTAGAAATAATGTTCTCAAGTGTCCATGGATGGCAAGCTCTGAAACTGCAAGCCAAACAAGATTCTTCTGCATTAAATTGACATGCTCATGCATTTCATCACTGACATAGAGAGCACTGATAGTCTCCTTCAATAAGTATATGAGCCAGAGAAAGTAAAAATTATAGATTAAAAAACACTCTCCACAAGCAAAGTCCAGAAGGCACCTACAAAAAGTTCTTTGCCATTTTGAAGAGGCAGGGATCACTATTGTTAATGTAAAGATGAAATTTTCCTTGCCTAACCTAAGATTTGACCTCTTGTTTGTTGAGAAGGTACTTGCTCACTAACCCCCTCCTGAGAAACACAGGATGTGCTTTCTGCATTGCTCGGCCTCCTGACTTCCTGTGCCTGCATTCCTGATGTAGAAACCTGGGTGAGAACACCCAGAAAAGCCATACCATGAGAACTGTTACAACTTCTCTATCTCACCAGCCCGGATGTATCCCTCCCCTACCCAGAATGCTGTATAAAACTTCTGTCCTAGGAGCATTCGGGGCTCTTGGCTTCCACAGTGCCCTGAGCCCACATGCGTGCATTTGTAATCACAAACCTTCTCCCTTTAAAAGACAGCTCGAATATTGGGGTCTCCTTTTGTGCCCACCATTACAGTTAACATAAGGAGTTTAAGAATATTAATTTAGGCTGATAAAATGCACATAGTGAGACTTTAATTATTCTGAAGATGATTTTACTCAGTGTTTGAACTGTACTCAAGATCTTCACAGCATCTGAACCTGCAAGGCAGCTATATGTGAGGTGGCTTGAAATAGCTGAGGGTGTACCTAGGATTTTTACACAGCTACATTTTTCCAGTGTAGTAATTTTAGCAGCTTATTGCAAAGTGCAGCTAGAAGGTCATATCAGCAAAATAATGATCACAGTCATCAGAAGTACCAGGGAAAGTAGAAATGTTTGATTCTCAAAGCTGAACACCAAACCAAACTATGCAACCATGGAGAAAAACATCCTGTAACTATCAAATAACTACCAATGAGAAATTTCTTTAGTAGGTTAAGATATTAAGAAACAAATGTGTACACAGAAAGGAAATATAGGAGGTACCTTCTTTGCTGTAAGGAAACTCTGACAATGTTAATTTTCTAATGGAAAATTAGTGAATGGGTTAATTTTTAAAGTTTTCTGAATATGAGAGACAGTTGTGTGACTTGATCTGTTTGTTAGGCCCCTGGCAGTGGGACCAGGATTTATCCCTGGTACATGAGTTAGCTTTGTGGACCCCATTCCCTATGGTGGAACACCTTGCTCAGCTTGATGCAGCAGGAAGGGGTTTGATCCTGCCTCAACTTAGTATGCCAGATTTTGTTGACTTTTCAAAGGAGGCCTTATCCCTCTGAGGAGTGGATAGGGGGTTTGGGAGAAAGTGGCCATTGATAACCATGGTTGGTATGTAAAATGAAAAAATTTTAATTAATTTAAATTTTCAGAAAGTACTTAATCTATCTGACCCCAGCAAATATCCAATGAGAATCAAATTAGTGTGTGCTGATAGCAGTAACACACACACACACACACACACACACACACACACACACACACACACACACACACACACACACACATGCTATAATGTTATAACCACTTAGAGCTTTAATAAGTCTACTAGGAAGATGTATCATCCCTTGTCAACAGAAAGAACACAAGCCTGCAAAATTTGTGTGCATGATAACATAAATCATAAGCTCTAGGATGAAAATGAAATCACCTGCTAATAAAGAATTTTCATACTTAATGAATTTTCCTGTCTTACAAGAGGAAGACTTAGTTTTTAGTACAGAGCCAATAAGATTGCTCAGGGCATAAAATCATTTTTCAAGCAAAACTAAGAACCTGAATTCAGTACTGGCTTTCATAGTGGAGGGAGATAACGAATTTCTGAAAATTGCTACCTGAGTCACACTCTTACATGTATATACATCAAATATACATAGGCATACATATGAGCAATAATAAATTAAAAACTAGAATTTAGCACAAATTATGTGGTATCTAAAACAAAACTTAATTTTGTACAGTGACTTCAAATTCCTTTTTTGATGTTCTTTTTTGTTGTTGTTGTTATTGAGACAGGAGCTCAGGAAATCAGGTATCCTTGGCTGGTCTCAAACTCACTTTAGCTGAGGATGACCTTCAACTACTGATTCTCTTGCCTTTACCTCACAAGAGATAATACTACAGGTGTAAACCAGGTTTACACAGTACTGAACATCGACCCCAGAGCTATGTTAATGCTTGGAAAATACTCCGATGACTGAGTCACATCCATATCCCTCATTATTTGGTTCAGTTGGTAAAAAATTTTACAATGCAAAATATCATCAGAACATCTAATAATTCTAAAATCTCAGTGAATTGTTTTTTACAAAATGATCCATGTAGTATAGTCCATTTATTTTTTACATTCATATTCAAAGAGCAAAAGGATTGAATAGTGCTTGGTTATAGTAGCAAGTACCAAATTTATAGTAACTTAAAAGCAAAGCAAGTTTCTTTCTTATTGAGGTAAATAGTACAAAATAGATGCTTCTGTTGAGAATATAGTTTTCCTTACCTGGTTGTCCCAAGGCCACCTTTATATTTGGTGCCCTCCCATACCACCTTTCATTACTTCTGCTTACAGATGTAATCTTTGCAGTTACATTTCCCTGCAGCTGAAAAAACTAACTCTTCTCTCTTTTTTTTTTTTAAATCTGAACAGTAAAACTATATCTGAAAGAAGGAAATATAAGGGGATATATGACTAGTTCACAAATCCACCTGTTTATATCATGGATCAGAAACATTAATATAAAACTTTGTCATAGATCCATCTATTTCTGTTATGAATCTGAAACAATCTAAAACTAGCTCATAGATCTACCCACTATATCATTGCTATGAAGCATTAAAATTATACATGTTTATTTACAAATCCAGGTTAATTTCTGTACAATAAGGTGAAGAGTCATGATCAGTTGAAGGAAGTTTTACAAAGAACGGATAAATTATAAATATGTCTGGAAATGTTCCATAATAAAAGGTTTTATGAATTTGGTAATAACTGAAATAAATGACTCAAGAATGATTGTGTAGATACAAAAAATGAAGATAAAAAACTAAGAAAAATATGTATGTGCTCCTATGCAATGCTGTCAGAATGTAACAACAAATATAATATTTAATATCTGCCTTTCCCCCAAAGACTAATTATCCTCAAGAAGTCATTGATGAGCACTGGTAATATTATGACCAGCTTCTAAGGGTTTTTAAATGTTTAAAGATAGGCAAAATAATGCTTTGGTTTTATCCTAAACATTTCCTTCAAAAATTATTCATGTTTACTTTATGAATAGGGAGATATTGTCTGCATGTATATGTGTGTCTCATGTGTGTGCCTGGGGCCTGTGGAGCACAGAAGAATCTCATCTTGTCTTGAACTGAGTTACAAATGATTGTGAATTACCATGTGCAGCCAGTTCTGAGTCCTGTGCAAAAATGTGTGCTCTTAACCAATGACCATCTTTTCAGCTTCTACTTAAATTTTCTTAAAAGTTAAACTTGTGTGGTGAAATCTCAAGTATAAATACAAAACAAGAAAATGAATTGTTTATGTTTTATTCTCAAGTACCATCTTATCTCTAGTACCACAGAAGGATTGATATCCCTACAGTCCCACAACTTAAGGGAGACAGCAACCTAAATACTAGCACTTGGAGCCAATCCGAAACACCTCCTCTAAGACCACCATCATCTGCCTGACCAGAAACCCTGCAAGGCCTGATTTGCAGGGTTTGTTTTAATTGGACAGAACTCATCACTAGCATTATCCAGGTGACTGATGAAAGCAGATCTCTGACTCCAGAGTTCATTCCCCATTTCTGCAAAAGACCAAATGAACTGTAAACATTTCTGGCTTGAGGAATCTACAATTGTGCAGTTATGGCATCTCAGTTCTGATCAGGGGAGCAGCCACTGCTTAGACCAGACTGCTGAGAAAACAGGGAGGTAAATACGGTAATTTCTTAGACATGCCTTCATTTTTGCTCTGTCCAAAACTGAATTTCTCTTGTATATTCTTTGTCCACTCTAACATGTGCTATTTAGTTTATGACAGAAGCACCAACACAAGAGGTGATGCTCTGGGACATAACTAGACCCTAGGAATATGGGGGACAGTTGTGTAGTTTGGTCTGTTTAAGGAGCCCCTAGCAGTGAGATCAGGGTCTATCCCTGGCTCATGAGCTGGCTCTTTTGGAGCCCATTACTTAGGGTGGGACACCTTGCTCATCCTTGATGCAAGGGGGAGGAGCTTGGTCCTGCTTTGCTGATTCTCCAGGGAAGGCCTTACCGTTTTGAAGGAGGGGATAAGGTGGGTGGAGAGGGGAAAGGCTGGAGTGGGAGCTAGAGGAGGACTAGGGTTGGTATGCCAAATGAATAAAAATATTTATAAAAATATAAAAATAAAAATATTTCTAAATTTTTTTTAAATGAAGTGATACTAAGGCTTACTGTAAGCCACAGGATTTCTGATCCCTGAGTCCTCCCACACATTCTGCTCTTGACTGTGTTTCTAAGATTTCTAGTAGCTGTCCTTGCATTATCTTCAAGTTTCACTTCTGAGTTGGTGAGAAATGAAATGATCTTTGTCTTTCTCATCTACAGAGCCTGGGACATATATATTTTAATGCTGTATTTTTACAAAGGCTCAAACAAAGCCCTAAAAGAGAAGACATTACACTCTTAGCTTATATATTTCAATGAAAACCCACCCTCATTCAACTTGTATGGATTTTCTTAGTATGTTAAACAAGGAAATGTTAGAGGTTTAGCAGTTTTGTGGTTGGTTAACTAAGTGTCCATTCTTAGAATTTGTGAAACTTCTTAATTATTTTGTCACAATATAAAGGAATCCTCTTAGAAAACCAGAGCCTTGTGTCTTACACATCAGGATAAATCACATGGGCATGTGCTGTGCAAGGAACTGAACACATTCTATTTTCTTTAAATACTGTGTTGAGAAAAGTCTTTCTAAAGCAAAAGTTCAGTGAGGTACTTTTCTTAGGAGTCCTATTTCTGTGAAAAGAAACCAGGCCTACAGCAACTCTTATAGAGGAAAGTATCCAATAAGGGCTGGCATACAGTTCAGAGGTTTAGTCCATTGTCATCATGTTGGAAATCATGGGGACATGCAGAAAGATATGGCTCTGGCGAGGTAGCTGGGAGCTTTACATCAGGATTGGCCTGCAGCAGGAGGAGAGACAGACACCATGTCTGTCATAAGCATTTGAAACCCCAAAGCCTAATCTCAGTGACACAGTTCCTCCAGCAAAGACATACCTTCTAATAGAGCCACTCCCTGATAACCAAACATTGAAATATAGTAGCCATGTGGACCATATACCTTCCTAATTCAAAGGTCTGACTAGAAATGGATTCACCCACTTCAATCCAAGCAAAAAAGTCTCTCACTGGCATTTTCTCCATTTCTATATTGTGCTTCATTCTAGATGTAGTCCAATTAAGAAGCAAGAAGAGCCATGATAATACTGCAATTTTGCAATTCCTCAATTTCCTCACAGTTAGTAGCTTAGTCTAACTATATAAACTAAGTCACCTGAGGGCTTTGAGTTGAACTTTGTCCCACTCCAAGTCCAAATGCTGAAATACTAACCATAATGTAGCCATTTGGGGACAAAGTCATTATAGACCTAATTATGAAGACAATTACTGATAATGGAATATGCTGGGCCCCTAATGTGATATGACCAGTGTTAATTCAAAGGGGAGGATTTTAAATGCAACCTTCACTCAGGAAGAATACTACATGAAATAAAGGTGAAGTGATTTTCTCTCATAAGCCAAGTAATGCCAAAGGTTGTCAATAGATGACCAAGACTCAGAGAAAAGGCAAGAAGTGAATGATTATAGTCTTCAGAGAAAATTATGTCCTTTCATGACAGCTTACTTTGGATTTAAAGATGATAAAACCACAAACAATTTTCTTATATTTAAATTTACTAATTTGTAGTAATTGTGACTCAGCATAGCTAAACTAATTAATAAAGATGAGTGTAGCACTGATAAAAGTCAAAATTTAAGAATTAATTAATATTCAAATTGGTTAGAATATTTTTTGACAAATATAAAATAATATTTGGAATGGTATTTGGAAGAATTGTGATATATACTGCCAAAAATAATGGAGTTAAGATAACAGATTAGTCAATTATTGTTGGCTATCATAGACTTAAATAGCAGAGAGAGAAGGGAGGGAGAGAGGGGGAGGAAGAAGAAGAAGAAGAAGAAGAAGAAGAAGAAGAAGAAGAAACGAGCCTATTTAGAGGGAAAATTCTAAGGTCTTAATACCTCTTCCCAAATAAAGTGAAATCCAAAGGTCTCAGATTAGTGGCTAAAGGGGGACACTGTGGTGAACTGTCCTTTTGAGTAAGAGGTTTGTTACTAGTTATAAATGCCACAATGGTAGCATGATCAGGATTCTTACCAGAGTTCAGACTTGTGATGCCAAATGGATTTGAATCCTTTTAAAGAGCCATATATTTGAAGAATAGTCCATGCTACATCCTAGCAATCATATTGTCTCTGGTTATTGTGCAATGAATGAAAGGTGAAAGACTCAGCTCTTCAGTTAACATGTGTATAACACACAGGAGCCCCCAGTTGTTTAGTAACACTTCCTTGAAGGACATAAAATTTCATATTCACAGTATGGTAGCTGCCATTTCTTTTTGCAGAGGTTGTGAGGACAGAGAGACAACAATGATATTGCAGATGACTACGGTCTGAGAAAACTCTCAATCTAAACCTAATACCAATAATATAAAATAAATTTGTTTGACTTGCATTGCCACCCAGCAAGGGTGGCTGGCAGGGCTAGGGCATGCTCAGTGTGCTAATAATTCAGCCCCACATTCATAAGACTGCAGCAGTATATGGAGGAGACTCAGAATACACAGGGAATGTGCACAGGAGCCTACACATATCAAGGGTGTGAGGAAAAACCATGAAGAATATTAACAGTTTAGAAAAATAAATGCTATAACCAATGTCCAGATGGATGAGACACAGGTTTTGTACCGGAACATTAAAATATTATTATAAATGTTTCTGATCTTTAAATTTTCTATTGAAAGATGACATGAGAAAAATCATAATAAAGACAAAATATAGTTCTTAATAGTGTAAGGCTCCCAATGAACACTCTCTCGTGCATAGATGTATATTATTACAGTTAAGCAGTTAAGACAGCCATTCAATATGTTTTGAGTTTAAGCATTGCAAATAATTGAAATCATTTATAATGAATTGAGAGCCTGCTATTTTTTGAAAGTGATGCCAACTCTGTAATACGGAGGGAGACTGTGGGCAGGACAAGTACCATGCCATTCTTTCTTTAACAAGGAATTTTTCTTTAGCCTCTGAAACAGCTGGGATTTTTATGGTCTCTGTGAGGTCCTGAGACATTAGAAGATGCTAATTTTCAGCAAGACTTGCATGCATTCTCTAAGAGCCCAGTGCTGTGTGTATGTGTGTATGCCCATCAATTTTGCCATCTGCTGTGTGGCATGATGATCAGGGAAGGGCAATAGCCAAAGAGAACAGTGTCTTTCTGTCTCAGTTCTGGCTTTTCCCAGCTACCTTTGAGAGGCAGCTTTCATTGCTCCCGTCTTTCTGATGCAGATCTGTTCCAGGTAGTTTTGGCAAGAGTGAATATGACCCTTTCCTTTTGTAACCAGCTTGTGGAAGATCCTAAGATGGTGATGTGGACAGCTGGGCACCAGGCCCTGTACCACACACAGTGCCGACAAACAGAAAGCATTCACAGAGGGTAACCAACAGGAACCAAACCACCCTTCCTTATACCCCAGTTAATGTAGCAGAGTACAGAAAGAGCCTAATTCACTTTTGTTGCCATGGGGCTGGATTCCACTGAATAAGACTCAAGAACAATATATGCTCAAAGGCATTGTTTAAAATAATACATTATTTAGCCAGCAATTACTGGAAGCTAATAGTTGCGTGTGATAAGAATAGATGCAGATCAGCAGATGTTCAATGAGATGAGGATGAGAGCACAAAAGAAGGACCAAAATTATTCAATCCTGGTGAGAGGGAGCACTGTGCCCATCCAAAGCTGGACCCTGTGAAGAATAATTCCAGAGGCTTCACTGCAGGGAAGTAGAAGCCACTCTGACACACAACAAAAGGACAATAGGGAACAAAACAAAAATGCTCTTTCTTTGGAAGTGGCAACAAATACAACAAAGTAACTAATAGTAGGTGAACACACATGATTTACTAGATTAGGAATTTAAGAATTACAATGGCAGATATCACAGAGAAGAAATGTAATAAAAAGAAAACATGATATGTGATGATACATTATATATTTAATAAAAAATAGTCTGGAATATTAGAAAACAAACCACTCATAAAAGCAAACCATGAATGTCAGGGAGTACCTTAATCCCAGTGCTTGCGAGGCAGAGATCCTCTGGGTCTCTGTGAGTTCAAGCCTGAACAAAGAAATGGTACACACGCCTTTAATTCTAGCTCTAGGAAAGTAGAACCAGGAAATAAAATAGCTGGCTAGAAAAAGAAATATAAGACAGGAGAAGGCCAAAGTTCAGCCTTTTTCCCCTCAGTATATTCAATAATCTATCCTTTTATCTTATCATATTTGTATTCTCTTTTGTTCTCTTTCTTTAAAAAAAGAAAATTATATTTGGGGTTTTGTTTTAAAAAGAAAAAAAGGAAAATGCTGTGGACTATGCTGTTGTACATTATAAATATTTGATGCTGTAAATATTGGTTTAATAAAATGATGATTGACAGAAGGCAGGCAGGAAGTATAGTGGGGCAAACAGAGAGAACTTTGGGAAGAGGAAAAACAGTACAGACTCAGCCAAATGCAGAGGAAACCAAGACAAGAAAGCTGCGCTGAGAAAAAGGTACCAAGCCAGGTGGCTAAACATGGATAAGATCCATTGGTTGGTTTAAAAATAACAAGTAATAAGATTAAGCCATAGGGCAAGCAGTTTATAACTAATACAAACTTTTGTGTGATTACTTGGAACTAAATAGCTGCAGGACTGGCTGGGTTGGACAGAGAAACTTCAAATTACAAATATATATGACTCTATGCTAACCAATGAGATAGTTTGCATGAAATTTACCATATGCTAAAAAGACCCAAATTAGAAAAACGGAATCAAGAAAGAATATAAAATTTAAGCAGACATGAAAAAAAAAAAAAAAAAAACAAATAAAGCCACAGACTTTGAGTAGAGGCTGATATTTGTATTTTTTTTTTTTTATGTTTACACATGTTGCCCACATGTTGCACAGCATGTTAAATTGTGGTCTGGGTAAATCAGCCCTGCACACAGAAATTAGAGAAAGATCTATGAATGTAAGGCTATAAATGGTTACAATAGAATACAACAGGTATATTTCATGAGATCCAACCAAGTTGAGTTCTGAAACCACTAGTTCAATGAATCTGGCTCCCATTGTTGGATTTTTGAAGCATAAATAATTGATACTTTTTCTGTATCTTTGACCAACCTAGGATAATTTATGTAAAATAAACATTTTTTTCTCTAAAAAGTGGCAAAGTTTTTCTTTTCCTATTGTTAGAAAACCTCGTCCTTTCATATTCTGTAGGATAATCACTGTCAAGGAATGGAACTGATGCTGGATTCTTGTTATGCATTGAGCAATTTGTTTAAGGTTTTCTTCTATATCTTGAAATAAGTGTTATAGTATGTTACTGACATGAAATAGCCCTTTTCTGTGCCTATATCTGCCTTTCCCCCCAAACCACAAAAGAGGTAAAGTGGTTAGCTATCCAAAAACTGACAGCAGGGCCCCATTGTCAAAGACAACATCCACCCAGCTCATTGAACATAGAGGGATCAACTTGGTACAGGAATGGAGCCTTCATTCCTATGTAGTATTAAGTTTCTTGTTCAGACTTTCCAGCCTGGCCATGTGGTCTGGACCCACTGACCTGCAGTTCCACAGTCCCACAGAAATATACAAATACTTATATTAATTTCACTCTGATCAGCCTAGGGCCCAGGCATATAACTCGCTAACTCTTTACTCTTAAACTAACCCATGATTCTTATCTTGCTTAGCCATGAGGCTTTGTACCTTTTCTCAGAGTAACATTTCAGCTTCTTTCCTCTGCATCTGCTGCTGTCTCATAACAATGTTTCAGTAGCTTGTACTACTTATATTAAAATATTTTATAATCACTGTTAAAAATACTGTAAAGCAAATTTCAGGATTAATATTTTTTGAAATTTAGCTATAAAAATAATTACAGGTTTGCCCAGGTTTTTTTTTTTCTTTTAAAATAAAAGTTCAAAGTGCTTTAGGAAGCCACAGTACTAGGTGGACTTAGCCAGTGGGTGACTTTCTGAGAGCTATTCCTCAAGGTTAAGCTTATGTGTAGTACCATATCTGTTTTAAGTGTGTGTGAGTGGATGGAGTAAGAATTTCTTTGAGGTCTGGAAGCCACCTTCAATCTGGAAAAATAGATCCAAGAGCTAAGACCTTGTAGTTTAATGGCAGAGGTAGTGGTAAGAAAAATCATGTGAATTTCTGAAAAGAAAGGTTGGAATGGTTTAAGATTTAGTCTTTGAAGTAAATCTAGTCTTCTGGGTGGGTTGGAAGAGATGGAAAGGCTGTGATAGAACCTTATGAACCTTATGAACTGTGTGTCTGATGAAACCCAGGTATGGGAAAGATCAAGATATTTACAAGTGTGGAGGATAAGAGAAACTTCTTAACACAAATGGCTTTTTATATCTCAATTCTAAAGGAATTAGGTCACCTGAAGCCTGGGGTAGTGAGCAGTTTCTCATGAAGTCAATAAAAGAGAATTAAGCCAGTTAATTTGTGTTTTTGTCTCTAATTTCTTCTCTACTTTACCTGGTGATTGAAGCCTTTAGGGGATGTTTACCATTCTGGTAATGTGAAGAGATTCACAGAAGTTTAGGGTAATTTTAGATAATAGACATAGCCATTGTCCAATTCTTTATTTTCCATGAGTTTTTATACTTACTATAGGGTTGTTTGCTGTCAGTTTTAAATTTTATCACATTATGAACAAATAAGATACCCAAACTTCTTTCAAACTCACTGAATTTTCTATTCTTATGTGTGTTTTCTGAGATGTGATATGCTTTAGAGCTGCTTCTGTGTGAAATGTATATGTTTTGTTGTTTGGGTGCAAATATTCTATTGATATCTGTTAAGTTCATTCAACTGGTTTTTCTTTACTTATCTTTTGTTCAGATAAACAGTTTATTTGAGAAAGTGAGGCATAGAAACCACCTACTGTTAATGGATTGGTGTTAATTTGTATCTTTTTGAACATGAATTCATAAATAATTCTATTTTAATAAAATACACAAGACAGTAATCTCTTTAGATAAAACAAGTTGTAAATGGTGGTGTACAGTTGTAATCCCAGAACTTGGGGAGGCTGAGGCAGGAAGATCCAGCTGTTGGAAACTAAAGGAAGTCCTTTACTAGTTGTATATTAATTCTAGTTAAATTTCAATTTTTATGAAATTAGGTGCAGAAGAGAAGAAGAAATTGGGTGTTAGAAACTGTTTGGCTAATTGTGTTTTTGTTTACAATGAAGTGTTTCACTTTGCTCTCCTGATCAGTTTTAGTTTGAAGTCTTTTAGTTATTTTTAGTTTAAAGAAGGCCTATATTTAAAGCTAAGATGGATTTCTCATATACAACTGATGGACTTTTTTTTTCAGATGGTTTTGTATATAGTCAATTCAGCTAGACTGTGTGTTTTGGCTGGAGCATTGGAAGCCATCATGTTAAAAGTTATATTTTAATTTCAGTCACTGTCATTGTGTTGATTCTATTCTCAGTAATGCTTTGTATTTTAATCATTATATCTTCCTTCGTTTTGCTTATACCATCTCTTTACTATGCTTATTCTTTTCAGTCAGAACCATTGCTTCTTGTATTTTCTTTAGGCTTGGTCTGCTGCCTATAATTGGTTTAGGTTGTTTGACCCATGAACAGTCTCTCTCATTCAATTGTGGCAAATAGTTTCAATGGGTATATCAAAGGAGCACTCTCTGTATTCCAGATCATAGAATGTATTACCGAACTTTTTGGCTTTCAAAGTTTTCACGGAGCAGTCAGCTGTTACTGTGATGGGTTTTCCTTTGTATTTAACTTTCATTTTTTTCTCTTGCAGCTTTCTTCATTCTGCATGACTAGTGTTTTAACTGTGGTATGTTATGATGAGTTTCTTTTCTGATTTTCTTATCGGTGGTCTGTGCACTTCTAGTGTACCAACATGTATGTATTTCCTTATTTTGGGAAAGGTTTCCCCTATGATACTGTTGAAGACCCTGTTACAATGTGGTTTCTTGGCCTCGTGCGGCCAGAGGTCCAGACCCACAAACCAGCTGCCACAGACCCCTTAGCTTCCCGCAGCTGATCAGGCCCCCAGAAATGATTCAGATGCTTATATTAAGTTCATGCTGTTTGGCTTATGGCTCAGGCACATCGCTAGCTAGCTCTTGAATTTTAACTCAACCCATTCTCGTTAATCTGTCCTGCCACTTGCCCTGTGGCTCACCTGTGTTCTTACATGCTTCTTCTTTGGTGGCTGGCTCGGTCATTCTCTGACTCCGTCCTTCATTTCCTACCTATTTTTCCCACCTACTTTTTCTATGGTACCTGTCATGGGTCAAAACAGCTCCTTTATATAAAGATTGATATTCACAGCATGCAGAAAGACATTCCCATATCACTTCCCCCTTTCTGTCTAATCAAAAAGGAAGATTTCAATTTTAACATAGCAAATTTACATATAACAAAACAGCCATCAAGCAAGAATTATAGTTACAATACCTAGTCTATTTGTATTTAGAAAAATTAAAGAAAATATTATCATCTGCCTTATTATTATGAATCTAAAGTTTCATATCCAATATACCTTTCAAATGACTAAGAAAAGTTATACCTATAACTATCTAATCTTCAACTACATCAAAGACCACAGAAGGATATATTTATCCAAGTAAACTGGAAGTGTAAGTGACTTCCAAAATCTAGAAAGGACAGAGATGACATCTATCTGCCTGGACAGTCACCCAAAGTTCTTTTATGAAGTTGGGACATCCATCTTCAGCTTACAGGCCCAGAGTCTCTTTTCATTTCAGTAAAGCAGGAAATCTGCTCTGCCCATTCATCAGTATCTTTTCCTTGAGTCCTGAAAAATGTCTGACAGTTTTCTCTGCAAAGCAGGAACCTGAATGACCATCTCGGCTTGTTCTGCCGAAGTTCAGAGGTCACCTTCCTATGGAACCTGCATGTCCAGTTTTAACAACATACTGGCAAGCAGTCAATATAAGAACAGATTCATGTCCAGTGGCTAACTGATGCCACAAAGAAACTAATCTCCATATGGAGTTTCTTCGATGCCTGTTTTTCTCTTGAAGTAAATTGGTGCTGCCAGGAGCAGACCTGTCTCACTGTCAAGAAAAGTCTAAGTTCTTAAAAGCATTTTAAATGCCATATTCTGTAGGTCTTAGATGTCTTGGAAAATTACCTATCTAATTGAATTATATCTTTGTACACCTAAAAATCTAATTAACATGCATTTCTTAATTATATATTTCAATTTTAAATCAGTTACATGAACATCATACCTTAAACAAGAGTAGAAAAATACATACAGCATATAAAATTGACCTTAAATTTACATCAATAAACTAAAATCCATACCAATTTAAAACATTTTGAAATTCACAACTGATTTTCTGATCAAAGCAAATTCAATAATCTAATTTTTTGAAAGTCATTTATATACCATATCCCCCTTTTCTTCTTAGAAAGAGATTGACTATGACCATTAACCATTTATAATGAAAACAAACATTTATAAACAATATTTTGGGAATTTGGATGTAGTTTTCCATTACTACTTCCTGCTGATTATGAGGTGTTGAAAGATCTTATGGGTTCTTGAGACTGAATCATAGTCTGCAGCCATGAAGCTGATATGCCCTTCTCTTCCCATCAGAGATTTTTTTTTTCAGGGGGACTTGGTTGATTAAACCATATTTGCCTAGAAGCAATCCACAGGTTCTCATCTTCTGTGGAAACAAAAGCAGAACTCTTCCAAAGCAGTAAATCCTTAGACACAAATTTCAAAATCATAATACCTTTGAAATATATATTCTTGTTTAACTTATCAGTCTTTGAAATCCACTGTATTTATGCAGTTAGCTCATTAATAGTTAAAAAATTAAAAGAAAACACAGTGATAACCAAAATCCAGATTTTGTGTCTATTTTACATCTTTATCTGGCTTATTATATTTTTATTACTCTATTTCTCTTTTTAAAGACTTTCTCTACCTTCTTTCTTTTTTCTCTGAAGCCTATGTACCTTTTATACACATTGTAACCTGTTTACAGGTTTTTTTTTCTCATCTGAATCTTTCTTATTGTGAATCCTTAATCATTTTCTAACCAGAAGAGCTTTTACAATACTCACACTCTCTTAAAGAGCCACATAGTTTTTGCAGATAAAGCTGAATCAGTAAGTTCTCTTAAAGGGACCGTGTCTGTGTTCTCTGCCAGCAAACAGAGCAGACCTAAAAAATATTGCTACTAAGAAACCGTTTGACTCTGTTTCCTTTCTATTCAAAGTAAATAGAAACATTAAATCAATCTCATGCTACTGAGTCTTCTGTGAAACTTGTGGAACTGGCCTGGTTGCAGCTTACACTGCCTGCTGCCAGTCCTCCGGTGCCATTTTGAATGTGGCATTTTCTCTGTACAATGACCTGCTTCAGATACACAATTTGGAAGCTGCTTTGGCTCAGTTTCTGTGCTAAAACCAGTTTTAAACTTTCTCAGGCTTAAAGTGAATATTCACCCCATGTTGGGCGCCATCTGTTACAATGTGGTTTTTTGACCTTGTGCAGCCAGAGGTCCAGACCCACAGACCTGCTGCCCCAGACTCCTTAGCTGCCTGCAGCTGATCAGGCCCCCCAAATGATTCAGACACTTATATTCAGTTCATGCTATTTGGCCTATGGCTTGGACACCTTACTAGCTAGCTCTTACATCTTAACTCAACCCATTTTCATTAAAATATCCTGCCACGTGGCCCGTGGCTCACCTGTGTTCCTTACATGCTTCTTCTTTGGTGGCTGGCTCTATCTTTCTCTGACTCTGCCCTTCCTTTCTTACCTACTGATTCCCCACCTACTTTTTCTATGATGCCTGCCATGGATCAAAACAGTTCCTTTATTTAAAGATTGATATTCACAGCATACAGAAAGACATTTCAACATCAGGATCTGGTGGTCAAAACCATTGATCTGAGATTCTTTTCCCTTATCCATTTCTATAATTAGAAAATGTATTCTTTACATGGAGTTCCACATTTCCGATATATTCTTTTCCTTTGTTAAATTTTTTTTTCAGGTAGCTATATGAAAGAACAGAAAACAATTTGAGTGGATCCTTGCAACAGCTGGGACAAAGCTGAGCTGGGGTAATAGGGAATTCTATGCACACTATAGCTTTGAAGTCAAGTCAGGGTTTTTACTATTTCTGTGGTAGGTATACTCTCTGTGGGGTCCAGATAAAGAATTTCTATCCTCTGTTCAGGCTGGTCAACTAATAACATATGCCTGTTTTTTTCTGATATGATTTTTATAAGCCAACCTGTTCTTTCAGACCCAGCTACCCCTGATAAATTTGTAGTTTTGCACATTTTCCATTGCAAGGAACAAGTCATATATGAGTTTTACTATGTGGGTAGCTTTGAATAGATGGTGTTTTTGTATATAGACTTGGATAATCTTGTCCTCCACACTCAAAATGGAGTCAAAAGCTGCTTATAAAGTAAAGATTTTTAAAGAAAGACCATCAGAAAAACCACTCTGATACAGGATATAGAGTAACTATAAAAATAAAGTATAGCCTGAATTTAATACTTATATATGTCCAAGCATTTTTTGTTTTGTTTTGTAGCCTGGCTGTCTTATAACTAGCTCCATAGTTATAATTCAGGCTGGTCTGGAATTTAGAGATCTGCCTGTCTTTGCTTTCTGAGTGCTGGGATCAAAGACTCACCAGCACACCCAGCTAAAGTATTTTTTATCTTTGAGAAATTTTAATAGATCATACTTATTTCTGGGCTTGATATTTTTATTCATTATTCTATGTGTTTTTCTACTCAGAATTTATATATAGTCTAGGTAGTCAACTAAAGAAAGATTCCTTTAACTTTATTTTATTAATATTAATGCTGCTGAAAGTTGACCTTAAGGTTATGTGCAGGCTATGTAAGCACCAACTTTATTATTACCAACATTATTTTGGTTATTCTATAGCTTATTCTTAGACATAAAAATAAGCTTATCTATAACTCAGAGAAATACAAAACATTGATAGCATTTTGGTAGATATCAGGTAAATCCCATTGATCAATTTAATGAAAATTGACTTCCTTTTACTTTTTCAGTGCTAAGTATAGAACACTGGATCCTGTATACACTAGAAAAATGTCATGCCATTGAGCTACTTCTCAGGTCCAAGAAGAGAATCTCTTACTACGCTGAGTCGGTTTATAATCATGGTTCATCTCTATTTTTGCTTAAGATTTTGGGTTTTTTTTTTTCATAAAGTGCTTATCCATGCTGTGTCAAGTTCATACTTAATATCAATCTGTAATCATTGTAAATTTTGTTGTGTTTCTAATTTTGGTTTCTGTGTATTCACTGTTAGTATGTGTTGTGTAGTATGATCTTTTTTTCTCAGTGTATAACTTGTTCATTTTATCATATCCTTAGGGTAGAGAATAATTTTGTGGGTGTATTATGTCAGAAGCATAGATGAATATGGTTTTGTTTTCTTACAATTTCAGAATATTAACTATCATAGAAATTTTAATTGTGAAATTTTCACAAATAACCCTGTATTTCTTGTAACCAGACTAAGTTAAAGATATCTTCTTTTATTTTAAACTTAATTATCAATATCAATTCATATGTAACACATTACATATTACACAGAGAGTATATCTATGTATATGTGTGTTAAATAATGAATACAAAAGATTAATGAAGGCTATAGAAAAATTTTATGAGGTTTCAGAGTAAGATTATATAAATATAAGAAAATTTATATGGATTAAAGGGAGAACCCAAACCTGCTTCAGGGAAAATGCTATTTTCAGGGCTACAGTGGCTCATGGATTTGAGAGTGACTCAGGGCTGAGTCCACTGAAGAGTCCAGAGGGGATGATAAAAAGTAAACAAATGGTAGTTAATCAGGCCTTGCCAATGAGAGCAGTGGAGGCAAGATGAAGCTCCATGGAGAGTCTGAAGTTCTCTTCCTGCTGGTTCTTATCCCACATATGGCAAACAACAGATCAGTGGGGACTGTTGACATTGGTAGGTTGGGCGTACATTTCTTTATGGAATCAAACTGAGGGAGTCATATGTAACTTTCCTCAGCTTGCTATATCAAGTAAGTTCTTGGGAGTTGCCTACTCATAATGATTTTAACATACCCATCTCTCCCTATAGTCTCAGTTCACTTTGATAAATCTTTAGGATAATAACCCTTTCTATTTTTATGAATAAGTCATTTATTCATCTGTGCTGACAGGTGGTGCTGGAGTCCATGTAAGTTCCACAGTCATTCTTTATCCTCAGAATGAAGTCAGAATATGTTTGTAAAATGGAGCTTCTCTAGGCAAACCAGACAGAGTGAAATTTTAGTTTTATGTAATATAGAGTAACATAGAGCAGAGCACAATCTGATTTTAACAACTACCTTGACCCAGTAGCCATGGCAACTAGTTACAGTGATACCCAATGGATGGAAGAGGGGGTGTCATAGGACTCTTACCTAGGATTTCAGCTATTGTTCCCTCCTCTGCTACTCCATATAAAAGAGATCTTTGAAGATTGTAGAGAACACAGGTTAGTGTAAATTTAGTAGAAAGTAGGAGATGAGTAGAAAGCAATTCTCCAAGATGAAATTTCTATGATATATACTTCCACTGAGAGGGTGAAATACTACAATATGCAGCTGTTTGGAAGTCACCATGCTCCTGTAAGTAACACATCATACAGACTCTGTAAGAAATCCCAATAGACTCATTTCAGCAAGCTGTATTTTAATGGGTTGGTTATTTTGGGCTATCATTAGTGCCCTTTCTATTATAAGTAGATTTTATGTCTGTACAGAAAAAATAATATAATGGCATGTTTATATATATATATATATACATATATATATATATAAGAGAGAGAACATGTATGTTTCCATATATATATATATATACATACATATACTATACATTTATATATAATTTTTATATTTTCCATATTTTTATATAATTATTATTTAATGCATTATTGAATTGTATACTGATCTTATATTTTATATCATACTGAGGTAAGCTATTAATACAAATAGTACTATTACAGAGCCTTCAGCACTATGTTGAGTAGTGGAGTGGCTATCTTTTTCTTTTCTCAACCAAGTTTGATGAAGAGAATAGAGACCAGGTAAACCTACATTAAGTTGAACATCTAAAGAAAATAATTTAGCAGAGAAAGACTGAAAACTCTTTCCTAGGGGGGCTTTATATAAAAATAGAGCATGCTCAGGCTAATCTCTAGGGGGAGAAAAAGACATTTTTCATCTGGGCTTCATGTAATAAAGAAGCATATTTAATAGACATCCATTGGATGTGGAGTTTTTCCTGTACCAGTAGTCACTTGCCAAGTAACCACAAGAGAGTCTTATTATTAATTATAAATGCTTAGCCAATAGCTTAGGTTTGTTACTAGCTAACTATTACCTTTTAAATAATCCATATTTCTTATCTATGCATTACCCCATGGCTCATGGCTTGTTACCTCATTTTCTACATGTTCTGCTTTCCTCAGTATCTGGCTATTATGTTTTCTGATCCTTACATTCTTTCTCCTAGAATTCTCCTACTCTGGTTCTTCCATCCAATCTTTCCTGCCCAGCTATAGGAAATTTAGCTTCTTTATTAAACTAATCACAGCAACATGTATTCACACAATGTAAAGAAATGTTCCACAGTCCATGATATACAAGTGTAGGAAGGGTAGTTACTATGTAAGTATCTAGCTTTCTGGTCCTATGCTCACTAGCTCATGAGCCCACTCTTATTCTTTAATAATCATTTCTTTTCATTACATATACTATGCTCTCTTACTTTCACTATTACTTTGAAGCTTACCCTTTCTAACACACTGCTGATTTCTGACCTCCATTGTAATCATGCCTGCTTGCTTGGATGAGAGATTAAGAGGAACGACTTCATCTCTTTCCTTCATCAGTCTCTGTTATCCAGAAACAACCAAAGATTTCAGCTTGCTTGCCCTACTGTTGTTCTCTTAATATCTAATAAAATAATATTTAAACTTCTTCTCAGTCTGTCTTATAATTCTTTTATTAAAAAACTAAGATCTATCAAAATCAATGCCAAATTAACTGGTAACACTCGAAAATATTTTTTTCACTATTAAATGCAAAGTCCACTATAGTATTGTCTGATAGGTTTTCATCACCAAGTTCAGCTGCTTCTGTTAATTTACTTATCTTTTAATTAAGTAATAATGCTTATGATTTTGGTCATTCTTTTTCTTTTCCTAGGTAATGTCATACATGTGAGATACAAGGTGCTGATAATACATGTAATTTGTGAATTTATGTGTGTGTATGTGTGTGTTATATGTTAAAATTTTGTTAAGTAGGCTAGATATGGTAACATATCCCTGAATTCCCAATACTTAAGAGGAAGAGGCAGAAAGATATTTTTTTAAATCAAGGCTAACCTATTCCAGTGAGACTTTGTCTAGAAAAGTTGGATGTATTGATGTTGTTATTAAATAGCTGATGGCTTATTAGAATAAAAATGTATAAAATAAATATTTCAACAGCTATCAGTTAAAAATATTCATAGTGGCAAGAATGAGATGAATGTTTTTCCTCTTACAGATATGAATGAACTTAGAAAAAAATGGAGAACAGGAAGAAGGTGCAATGGCTCTTTTAAGTTAACATTCTTCATTCCATCAAATTCCAGTCAAGGGTAAGAGCAAATTATGACTTTGTGATTGAGAACTCAGAACTTTTACTCTAACAGAATCTCCTGTGAAAATAAGCTAAAAGTATTTATTTCAGAAAGGAAGAAAAAAATGCAATATTGCAAAAATTACCAATAACACTAGAAAAAGATAATTTTTCAAAATGATTTTTTTCAGTTTATTGTACAGTTTATAAAGATTTAAAGAAAATTACATATAATAAATAAGAGAGTTAGATTGAATCATGAGAAGATAAAGGAGAGGATGAGAATAGGAATTTTCTGAGACCAAAGTTTGGGAGCATATGGGCATTGGTTCATTGTTTTCTTCATTCAACAATATCTGTTAATGAAGAGGCAGTACAAAGAAAACAAAAATAATATACTCTGTTCTCCTTATAATTTGAAACCAAGAAAGCATTTAGAATAAAAAATAAGACCAGCAACAAACTAAAGAAGTTTTCATTTACTTTCCTTTAATTTTTAAGCATTCTCCTTTGGACATATTATCTATTCTTTCACATGGTTCCTTTTTATGAAAACAGTACCTAGAAATAGTAATACTACCACACAAGCATTTATTCTATTATCTTGAAAGCAAAAGGAGAATCCTTTTTTGAATCTAGTTTATGCTTACTGAAGTGTTTCTCCTAGGACTTGGAGGCAACTAGACATAGATCCTCTCACAGGTAAAAGCTCAAGTTCACCAGAGTTCTATTAAAATTTATTAGCTTGCAATTTAAGAAGCCCTTTTGTTTTTTCATTTTTCTTTTAAATGGATGCTAAAGTCAATGAAAAAGATTACAGAGCAAGCAGGATGAGAACCATTTCTCATTGTCCCACACAGCAATAATTAATAGCCTGTACTCTTATCTTACCCAGTTCACATTGAAGCAATGTTGTATTATTATTCAATTAGCAATTTCAAGATGAAATGTTGACTTTCATTCTCATTTTTATAGAAAATTAATACTATAGATGATGAGAACACAGAAACTCTTTAAGAAGCTGTAGTTTTCTTGTACAAATGTTGAGAAAAATTAGGCCAAAATTAGTCAATTACAAGTGTATGTCAACATGATTTTTATATAGTAACCACTGAAATAATTTGAATATATGCATAATGCAAACATAATGCTTAGAAAATAGTATCTGTAGATATTAATCTTTAAAATATAATCTTTAATGTATTTATTCTATCAATGTCCACTTTTCTCTACAGAGGAGGAACAGGGAGGTATAATGTATTAATATCCTGAATCAATATGGCATTGCACTTTTGGTATTGTATTTTTTTATTAAGTTTTGTTTAATTGTCCTAAATTTTTATTTAAGAAATGTTTTCTCTATATAAAGAAGGAAAAAAACTTTAAAATAATAATAGAAGAAAGCATGGTAGTTAAAATCACGAAAGTCTTTTGACAAAGTCTAAAACAAAACAATGATCAGTAAGTCAGTAACATACACACACACAAAACACGCACACACACACACACACACACACACACACACACACGTATACACATGCATACAGGTGTGGGGGTTGCAGGGGAAAGAAGAGATAGCAAATTGAAGGTAGGATGTCTCAGTATACTATTGCTGGGAAGAGATACCATGACCAAGGCAACTCTTATAAAAGAAAGCATTTAATTATGCCTACTTAAAATTTTAGAAGTTTTGTCCATTTTCTGTGTGAAGGGGAGTATGGCATTACATAGGCAGACATGGTCAAGTTGGAGAGTTCTACATCTGAATTTGTAGGCAGCAGGAAGAGAGTACCACTGTGACCGGCTTGGGCTTTTGAAACCTCAAAACCCACCCATCCCAGTAACATGCTTTATCGGACATGTCCACATCTACTCCAACAAGGCCACAGTTCCAAATTCTTCTCAAATAGCTTCACTTAGTGATTACTAAGCAATCCAATACATGAGCCTATGGGGGCCACTTTTACTCACCAGTATATGGGGTGAGACAATAAATTCTCAAAGTCTGCTCCAGTGATACATTTCATTCAGCATGTCAGAAACATTCCAAAACATCTCTGAACACGAATTTGGGCCCAAGCATTCAAAACCTTAGCCTATGGGGGCATTTTTTATTTAAACCATGACACTAGACCATGAGTCAATCAGTCTTTCATGTAATAACTGTCAATGGTTGTCATTTGCAGTCTTGCTATTTTTCTAACACAAACAACCCTTATAATTTGGGACTATAACATAAGCCAGACTTGGCTTCTCACTGAAAGTCTATTTATAGTAACTGATCTTCACAGAGTTTCACTGTTGTAATCTGTTGCTGTTACTATGCTATATGTTCCTCATCAGTACACAATACTTTAATAAAGAAAATTTATTCTTTCATTTTTTAAGTCAGCTATTGCCACCCATGTTCTATAATTTAGACAATAGATAAGTACTTTTCTTATTGAAATAGCCATTAGGAATTTCTGGCATTCTTATGCTTAATGGCTACACTCTCTATGATTAGTATGTTTTGTCTGTGATTCTGGTTGTAGACATTCTTTCTGAATGGTGCCCTAGTCACTCACAGTTTTCTACCACACAGCATAGTCTATGCCCAAATGTGGATATACAGTGCCATTACTATTTTGAAAATATGGAAGAAAAATGGTACCTGGTCAGGTTCATGAATATATTCTTTATCCAAGCACTCAGAAAACTGAGGCAGGGGTGTCCAGATCTGTGCTTTCCAGACAAGCCTAGCCCTTCTAAGTAGATCCTATCAAGAAGAAGAAAATAATAAAATGGAGAAAGAGGAAGGAGGATGAGGAAAAAGACAAGTAGGAGTATGAAGGAAAGAGGAAAATGAAGAGGAGGAGAGAACTAAGCAAGAACAGAAATCATTAAGTGAGTGTTAGATATAACCTCATTTCTCATTTTAAGTTCAGGTAATTCTGTCTCAGAAGCTAGTCTATTTTCAGAGACTGATTCCTGTTTAGCCAAAAGCACTGGATAAACAACTTCTAGATAAATTTTCTACAATACAAACATTCTGAACCAAGTGTAGGAGTGGCTGCTGAGTAGACTCTGATTTTCCCTTTCTTTGACACTAGCAGCTGTCTACATCTCTAGGCAGATCATACCAGACTTCTTAGCTTTGGTAAGGCTACTATTTAAAGCCTGAAAGTCTTATTTAAAGTGCTGTATGCAGAAGTTTCTGTAACATGAGGATTTTGGCCCTATCTGGTCAGAGGTCCAGACCCACCGACCTGTAGTTCCAGGCCCTTATCAGCATGATGAGCTTAGGCCCCCCCAAAATGACTCAGATGCTTATATTATTTTCATGCTCTTTGGTCTATGGCTCAGGCATATTGCTAGCTAGATCTTTTATCTTGATCTCAATTCAACTCATTTACATTAATCTGTCCTGCCATGTGGCCCATGGATTACCTATTTTGTTACATTTTGCTCCATGGGCAGCTGGATTGTGTCTCTCTTGATTCCACTCTACTCCTGCCTATGCTTCAATTTCCCACCTACTCCTAAGGTGCCTGGTATAGGCCAAAATAGTTCCTTTATTTAAAGAACTGTATCTATTGCCATCATGAGAGCCTGATATGAATCTAGTGTGAGAACTGCCCCTCATATAATTGTAAACCCATCAGACTCCAGAAATCTCCATATATAAGCCTGTCCAGTTTTAGAAACATAAATGGACAGTGAATCAGGAGGGCTATAGTAGACAAATGTGGCCAACCATGTTCTCAGCATTCTCTGACACAGAGAAATTCCAAGTCCTTTGTGCTCCTTATCACAAGAAGTAAGCTCACACTCATTGAAATCTAAAGTTTCTTAGTCCCATAAAGTCATGCTCTTCTAGTGACATTATGGCTTCTTGATGCCATAAGGATGTGTTCTGTGGTAGAAACATTCCTCCTGCAGATACTAGAAACTACAAACCTATTTAGATCAGGAAAGTAGAGATGGAAGCAATAATTCCTAACATGAATTGACTCTTTGAGATGAAAGTACATTGGTTACAGATATTATTGATGGTCAGCTTCACTACATCTAGAATTACCTAAAATTGAAAAATGGAGGGCACACCTATGAGTGATATTTTTTTAATTTCAAGTAGGAAGATTCACTTCTAATCCAGAGTGCTAAGGTAGGCACATATGCCTTTAATCTAGATATTTTGAGCTGGCAAAAGATATTCCTTTAATCAGGATCATGAGGCAAGAAAACCCACCTTTAATTTAGGCCACACTTTGTGCTGAACAAGTATACAAGGACATGGAAGAAGGAAGCTTTTCTCTTTGATGGCTTGCCCTTACCTTAGTAGCAAGTCCATTCCTTCACTAGCTTTAGAGTCTACATCTTCAGGACATTCAGTCACATGGAGTGAGCAACTAATAGATTCTTGGACTTTTTACTCATAGGCTGACATTGCTGAATTAGCTGTATTGCTGCCTATAGTTCATTCTAATCCATGCCCTGAATACATACATGAGAAAAAGAGAGAGATTCATTCTGAGTTCTTTTCCTCTAGAGAAATCTAAAAAAAACATTGACACTTTTCTCTGAATTGCCTTGTGAGATAGTTTGCACAGTAAGATTAAAATTTACAGTGAACCTTGAGATAAATCTAAATAATGTAATTTCATATTATTCCTTAACAAAAGAATTCAGCTTTGATCTCTATTAACTAAAGGTATTTGCTTTTGTAGACACAGTATTGTGCTAGGAAGGCATTTATGCTGCCTAGTTTTATGTCAACTTGTCCCAAGCTAAAAGTCATCTGAGAGAAGGCAATTTCAAAGGCACTCCAGGCTTCCAGTGGTAGGATTGGGACACCAACCCAGCCACAGGATTTTCAAACTACAACCTGCCTTGCCTGCAAGATGTTCTGGGACAACAGTAGCTCAGGACATGTAGGAGTGGCCAACCAACAATGAGTCTAATTTGAGGCACATGCCCTTTACTACCTGCATGGTCAGAAACTGGATGCTTAAATGGCACAGAAACCTAGGGTAGAATCGAACATGAATGGCAAAAATACCAATAAAATTATTTCTAATATTATTCTTCTATACTCATAGATCAGTGCATAGCCCAATTGCCATCAAAGAGGTTTCCTTTAGGCAGCTAATGTGAGCAGATACAGAGACCCATTGCCAAACATTAGGCAGAGCTCTGAGAATTCTGAAGAAGAAAGGAAGAAGGATTATAGAAACCAGAGGAGTCAAGAACACCAGAACAACACAGCCAACAAAATTACTAAGTGAGGACAGTAGGAGCTTACAGAGACTGAAGTAGCAATCACAGAGCCTGAATGGGTTTGCATTCCTTGTGATTCTTTAGCTTGGGGATTTTACAGGACTCCTACCAGTGAGCATGGGGCTATAGCTGACTCTTTTTTCTTGCTTTTGGGATTCATTTCTTCCTACTGGGTTGCCTCATCCAGACTTGATAGAAGTGTTTGTACCTAGTCTTATTGCATCTTGTTATGCTATGTGTGGTTGATATTCTTGGGATGCCTGCTCTTTTCTCCAGGGAAATCAAATGGACAAGTAGTAGATCTGGAGGACAGGATAGGAGTATGTGTGTAATGGTGGGGAGCCTAAGAGAAATGCAGGGAGGGGAAACAATGGAATATGTTATATGAGAGAAGAGTAAGTAAACAGCAATAAATACAAGCAGAAAGAAAGTGCCTTCCTAAGAGCAGGCTATAGACATTTTCTTAATTAATAATAGACATATAGACCACCTAGTATGTGATGCCATGCCTTAGGTAGTGGTCTTGATCTCTGTAAGAAAGCCATTATGTGCAAGTTAGTAACCTACACTCCTCCATAGTCTCTGTCATAGCTCCTGCCTTAAAGTTTCAACCCTACTTAAGTTCCTGTCCTGACTTCTAATGATGAACAATGATATGGAAGTTTATACATCAAATAAACCCTTTTTTCTTCTCAACTTGTTTTTGGTCAAAATGTTTTATTATAGCAACAGAAACCTCAAGACTTCTACATCATAACAGACTATGTGTGAACCAGTTCACCTTGGCAGTCTTGTAGGTTTTCCCATTAAAATACCTATTTAATTTTTACTCATAGAAATTTTTACTTCTTCAATGCTTATTTAGGAACTTTTATAAGTGATTTTGTATTTTATTCTTCTTTCACATTTCCTCAGATTCCTCATATCATATGAGAGTGCCATGGGTTTTTGTCAGATTTATGTCCTGGACTGGATATGTTGTTTTATAAAAAAAAATGTTTTTTATATATTATCAAAAGATGTGGATATGATATTGTCATCATGATGAACTGGTGTGATGTCTACTCACACAATCAGCATCCTTCTAAATAATGCATCAAAAGAGAACAGGTGCCCTGTTCTGTCAGGCCTGCATTTTTACTTTAATTAGATGATTTTGATACTCATTTGTTTGCTACTCAGTCACTGTGTGTTTGTATTTTATCTAGGTGACAGGGAAGGGGCTATTTTATTCCATTTTTACAATATTTGACATTTAATTTATTATGAGATGTCAACAAACACAAAGGGAGAGAGAAAAATAAAGAAAGCAAGAGAGAGGAATAATAGAAAGGAAGAAAAAAGGAAGGAAGAAAAGACAGACAGAAAGAAAGAGCCAAAGAGGAGGAATATGAAAGAGTTAGAAAGTAAGAACAAACAATATATTTCTTCTTAAAGAGGATAAGAGGTAATTTATTCTGGAACCACTTTTAATGACCATGGTGTGGGAACACAGATATTTGGTTTACCTCCAATTTTATGCTCTAATGTGAAAGCAGTTTCATGAAGTTTTTATAGTTTGACAGAACAAGAAAGTTATAAATCAAGGTGAGTTTTAAATACATTAGTGGGTACACTAGAGAGGCAGGTACAGGGAAGTTGGAGAGGATTTTCTATATGCTTGTCTGATAACATTCTTATCTTTTGGATTGTTGGAGGCTAGTGGTCTGATAAGTTAATAGATTCTGAAAGGTTTTTAACAACTGAATGATTCGTTCATCAATTTTTGGTTTATGAATATTTAGAGTGTCTCTATTTCCTGTACTGTGAATAGAGCAGTAGTAAGAATATATAAGTAGGCATCCCTATGCTAATATGTAGTGGGCCTATGTTTTAGTATACTGTAAATATTTGTCCCTCCTACTGGTTTAATAAAAGTTGATTGGCCACAGGCATAAAGGAAGTGTGGGCAGGGCTACTAGACTAAGAAAACTCTGAGAACAGGATGAACAGGGCAGAGATGCCAGAAAGATGCTAGTAGATGCAGAGAAAATAAGTTGAAATGCTGCCAAGTAAAGGTACTGAGCCACATGGTTGAACAAGATAAGAATCATGGGTTAGTTTAAGAGTAAAGAGTTAGCAAACTATATGCCTGGACCATAGGCCAGACAGGCCAGAAGCTTCATACTTTTAGCAGTATACAGAGTTTTCTTATTATATGCCTAAGAATAGCATGGCTAAGGGCACCACATTTGTAGTATGAGGTTTCTGGCTCAGACTTTCAGGCCCAACCTCAAGGTTTAGGACCCACAGACCCGCAGTCCCGCAGTCCCCAAGAGACACACATATACTTTCAATAGTTTTAGGCTGATCAGCGTAAGACCCAGGCATACAACTTGCTAATCCTTAATCTAAGCCATGTCTCTTATCTTGTTCAGCCATGTGGCTGGGTACTTATTCTTAGAGCAGTATAGTTGTCCTGTGCTTCTTCGGACTTCTCTTTGGTGACCTGCTCTGTGCTTCCTGTTCCCAGAGTTCTCTTAGTCTGGTAGCCCCGCCTACACTTTCTGCCTGCCTTTGGCCAATCAGTGCTTTTTATTAAACCAGTGGGTGGGACAATTATTTACAATGTAACAACATAATCTCCCACACACATTCTTGGATATTATAACATAAAGAATGCAATCTGGCACTTAGTTGGAAATGTTATCTTTCATGACACTGAGAGGTGCCATGCATACTACCTAGGAAGGAAAGCAATTACCATTGGTATCTATCTATGTTGGAATTCTGTGAGCTACAGTAATTACTATCATGGTATGACATGCTGTAGTAATACAATTGCATGGAAAAAAACACTCATTTTATGACTAATCAAAGGCCTAGATGTCCATAATCTAGTGAATGCATTAGTCAGCTGCTAAGAAAAGTAAAATTTATCAATAAATGGATGGAGCTGAAAACAGCAACTCTAAGTGAGCCAGCCCAGATACAGAAGGACAAATGTTAAGCATTCTCTCATTTGTGGATTTCAGCTTTGAATCTTCTGATCTGTGTACTCCATTTGGAATTCACATGGAAATCATAACATTAGTAAGGATCCAATCAAGGAAGGAGAGATAGAAGGCAAAGTTATAAAAGGTTAAATGGAAATAATGAAAGAACAGGGATTAAGTGGGCTGGGGTTGGGAGTGAGAGACAAGGGCAGAAACCAGTGAGTGGTAACTAACACTAAAGACATATCAAGAAATTCATTTTAAAGCCTGTACTATAGAAGCTTCATAAAATATTTATAAGCATGTAGTAGGGCACAAAGTCCAAATGATTACAGATAGCAATAGCGAAACCAGAATTGTTAAACACATAAGCTTTTTTCTTCAGCTTAAAAAATGACACTTGTTCACCTGGAAGGCTGTAGTGCATATTGTTTAAAAACTTTGTCACATTTTGTGATGGTGGAGATCCAGTCCTCACCTCTTATCCTGAGCATTGTTTCTCAGCAAATAGAACCCATTCTTATTAAAGACATCACATACTTTGCAAGGGAATTTTGATATAGTCATACCTTAAGTTTTGTAATGATAATTGTCATGAGAAAACTTTTTCCAAAGTTTTACTATGTTTAAATATGTAAAACAAGCAAAAAACCTGCTTGGCCTCATACTCAGAAGTTTGAAGAATCATGACTAAGTCATACTGAACCAAGTTTTATTTTTGGCTCCCTGAGGATCATTTCACTGCCAGGTGTGGTACTTTCATGGACCTCCACACAAACACACATATGAAAAGAACATACATTGAGGTACTTTTAATCTGGAAACCATACTCAAACTCGATCCCAAAAGCTAACAAATACCAAGCTCAGTTATTTTTTTTTATTTTTTCAGAAAGGTCTTATAGACTCTAAACAATACAGTCCTTTTCAAATTCTCTTATTTATTACCTAAATCTTGATGGTTTTGAAACTATATTTATTTGTTTATTTATAGGAATGTATGTGGGTCTATGTGGATAAATGTCCCATGTATACAGGTGCATGTGGAGACTAGAAGAGGGCATCATATCCCTTGGAGTTGGCATTACAGATAGTTTTGAGCCAGCCAACAAAGGTGCTGGGTTTTAGACAAGCTCCTTTGGAAAAACAGTAATACTCTTAACTGTTAAGCCATTTTTCCTGACTTAAATTTCCTCAATAAATAAGGTTGCTCTGTCTCTGCCTTTCTTGCCTACTTTACATGTCACATTCCTTTCCTAGCCAAATAATAATTTATTATGCTTTCCATTCCATCCCGTGTTCTCTTTCAATGTATATCTGGGAAAGAATAATGCAGTATGTGTTGACCAAGCCATGGCTGGAGTATTACTCTGTCCTGGAATTTCTTGACCAAGAAAAATACCCAATTACTTTTCAGTACAGCCCTGCTAAAGTTCTCAGAAAGGCATAAGCAAAAAATAAGCCAAATTATTTATCAGGATATTATGTGAATGGCCTTTGTGCCAGTTGATAAACATCTTTGCTTCTCTCTAAAAATATTTGAGCCAGGCTACCACTGTCTTTCTCACTGTCTTCCGTTTTCTCATTAAAATGGACCAGGAGAGATTTCTTTATTCATTGGCAGATTTAATGTCCAAATACGGATTCCCAGGCATCTACTTTCACTAGAAGAATCACCTGGGTAAGCATTAGATGTAAGGATGGGCCTCTTGTACCCAACTATCTTGCACTGCCTCTTAGGTGAACATCAGTGAGTTCTTTCTGGGCCCAGGCATCCCTTGGTGTGATTCCTGATTTGTTGCTTTATTTTTAGCTAGTTGATTGGATCCTTCATTTTGTGCTATTTACCCTTGTTTTCTGAGCATCTGGGGGTTTTTTGTTTTAATAAAGTTTCTTTTCTTTTTATCATTCCTCCCTCTCCACCTACTAATGCTCTAATGTAGCTTTGTGCCATTCAGTAATATCTTCTATTAATTTCAGTCTTTCTAACTTTAGATTGAGAATTTTATCAACATTTCATTATAATGTTAATGATAAAAAGACAAGATGCTTCTAGTCTAATAGGAAAGAAAAGTCATGAAGAATACCTCATGATGTATAATCATTTCAGAATAAAGCTCAACAAAATACAACATGCTTCTGAATTCTAAATAACTGTCTTGTATCATCTGGGAGGACACATAAAGTTAATCATACTGTGTTTTGAGCTCTCTAACAGTCCATAAATATGTAAAACATAGTCCAATACAGAGGAGAAGGCTAGAGATTTATTGCCAAATCAGTATATGTCTTATAGAGAGCATGTGTATATTTATAGATGACACAGAGAGGTCTGAAAATTTCAGTAGAATATGAGAAATGGAAATATAAGGAGTGACAAACATATTTAGAAAGATGCTTCAGTTGGGTTTATGTTTCATAATTGGTTAATTCAATTTGTAAGCATTTTGGAAAATGGACATACCTAACCAAAGATAACTCAGTTTAATGCTTTCTTCAGTGGAAATTATTTGATATCCCTAGATTTTGTGACCTAAATTTATATTCTAGGAAATAGAATTAAAAATCATGAATGAGAAGCCTACTTTGATTGGAATTAGAAATATCTAATAAAATGATGAAATTATTAATAAAGGATTGTGAACTTTAGAACCTATTAAAATTAAAATAGGTATTAAAGAACAGAAAATTAAGAACAATCTGAAGATCTCATCTGAAGCAAAGATGTCAATCCATACAATTATCCATCCTTCATTGATATCACATCTTCCACATTTTTATCTCCAAGAACAATAAAATTCTGTACAAACCAAATATATCATTATGAACTATGTTAGGGTGAAGCTGAGGGAGATGTGACTCTATGTGATACTGAACATTCCCATTGGTAAGAGTATATTCCTCTGGATAATTAGCTCTTGTTCAGGTTTATATACTGTATTAAGTTCTCTGCAATAACAAGACTGATAGAATGATTATATATACTACAAACAGAGTTTGATTGGATTAGCTTATGCAATCAGAGCTAAGTAGTCCAACAATGGCTATCTGCATACTGGATAACCACAGAGGCTACTTAGCCCATGAAGCTGATTGGCTCATTAGTCCCAAACACAAAACCTTTGAGTTACAATCTGACATGCTTGCAAAATTTCCTAGGACAATGGTAGCCAACCAATGTCTCATTTGACTTAAGACCCACTTTACAAGAAAGGACCAACACCTTATACTACTTTAAATCAAGAACCAGATACAAGAAATCTCAGAAACCTAAGATAAAATCAAACAATACTGGTTTTTAAAAAGTATCGATAAAATGACTTTTTTGATATTTAGCTTCTTGAAATTCTTTATAAATTGTGGATGCTAGTCTTCTATTTGATATGGAGTTGGTAAAAAATCTTTTCCAATTCCATAGTCTGGTGCTTTGTCTAATTGACTATGTCCTTTCCATTAGAGAAGCTTGTCAGTTTCATGAAGTCCTGTTTATTAATTCTTAATTAGTTCTTAGTGCTTGAATCATTAGTGTTCTGTTCAAAAAGTCATCTCTTGTGCCAATGCATTCAAAGCTATCCCCCAATATTTCTCAGTGCATCTAATTTTAGGTTGAGGTCTTTGATCTACTTGGACTTGAGTTTTGTGCATAATAAGTACAAATCTATTTCCATTCTTGTACATGCAGACATCAGTTTGACCAGCACCATTGCTGAAGATACTTTCTTTTTTTAGTATGTATTTCTGGCTTCTCTATCAAAGATCAGATGCTCAAAGCTATGTGAATTTATGTCTGTGTCTTCATTTCTATTCCATTGATTAACATGACTGTTTTTATGTTAATACCATGTGGTTTTTCTTATTAAAGATCTGTAGTACAACTTAAAGTTTGGAATGCAGTGGGACCTCCAGAAGTTTTTTTTATTGTTCAGAATTGTTTTATCTATTTTGGATTTTTGTTTTTCCATATGAAGTTAAGAATTACCCTTTCATATTCTCTAAAAATTTGTTTTGGTGTTTTTGTGGGGATTTCATTGACTCTATGGATTCTTTTTGGTAGAATGACCATTTTTACTATGTTGATCTTAGTGATCCATAAGCATGGGAAATCTTTCCATCTCCTAATATCTTCTCTACCTTCTTCAAAGACTTACCTTTTTATTCATACAGGTCTCTAATTTGCATGGTTAGAGTTAGCCCAAGATGTATCCTATTACTTGAGGCTATTGTAAATTTTATCCAGCTACTGTGCTGCTTTTAGCAGCAATAAGAGTTTCCTGGTGGATTTTTTGTGGTCACTTTTGTGTCCTATCATATCATCTTCAAATGGCAATACTTCAACTTCTTTCTTTCCTTTTCAATTTGTATACACTTTATCTCCTTAAGTTTTCATATTTCCATAGCTAAAACTTTAAGTTTTATATTGAATAGTTATGGAGAGAGTAGACAATCTTGTCTTGTTCTTGATTTTAGTGTAACTGCTTTGAGTTTTCTTTCAATTTAATTTGATTTTGGCTATAGGCTTGCTATAAATCACCTTTACTATCTTGAGGCCTTCCCTTTTACCCATAATCTCTCCAGGACTTTTACCATGAAGTATTCCTAGATTTTGTCTAAAGCAGTTTTATCATTTAATATGAAGATCATGTGGATTTTTTTCTTTCAGTTTATTTATATGGTGGATCACATTTACTAATTTTTATATAGTGAATCATCCCTGAATCTCTGAAGTGAAGGCTACTTGTAGTCATGGTGGATGATCTTTTCATTGTGTTCTTGGATTCAGTTTTCAAGTATTCGATTGAGAATTTTTACATATATTTTCATAAGAGAAACTGGCCTGTAATTTTGTTTCTTCTTTGACTCTTTGTGTATCAGGGTAACTGTGGACCCATAAAACAAATTGGGCACTGTTTCTTCTTTTTCTATTTTGTAGTATAATTTGAGGGATGTTCATGTTATCTCTTCTTTGAAAGTCTGGTAGAATTCTGTACTATAAATCATTTGGCAATGTTAAATTTAGGTTGGTAGAGCTTTAATTATTGTTTCTATTTGACTACTATATTTATGTTTAAATTATTTATCTGATCTTCATTTAACTTTGATAAGTCTGATTATTTTCTTCTATACACTCCCATTTAATATGTTAGCTTCTTCTTGTTCTAGAGTTTCAGGTATGTTGGTAAGCTGCTAGTTTGAGTTCTCTCTACATTTTTTTATGTAGTTGCTTAATACCTTAGGTCTATGAACTTTCCTCTCAACAATGCTTTCATCATGCCTTGTAAGTTTTTGGTATGTGATGTATTCATTTTCATTAAATTTGAAAGAGTTTTCAATTTTTATTTCTGCTTCAACCCATTTTTCATTCAATAGAAAGTGGTTCAGTTTCTACGAGTTCATAAGCTTTCTGTTTTTTCTTTTGCTGCTACTATCTAGCTTTAATTCAAAGAGGTCACATAAGATGATGGAAGTTATTTTAATTTTCTTGTCTCTTGGATGTCATATTGTACCTGAGTATGTAGTTAATGTTGGGGAAATTTCCATAAAGTGTAGAGAAGATATGTTCTTTTGTGTTTGAATGAAATGTTTGTTAAGTCAACTGGTTTTGAACACCAGTTAGCTCCAGTATTTCTGTTTAGTTTTTATCTGGATGACCTTTCTATTGGGGGAAGTGGGGTACTGAAGTCTCCTACTGTCAATGTGAGAGGTCAATATGTAATGGAAGCTGTAGTGGTATTTAACTTACAAACTTAGATGTCCATGTGTTTGGAGAATATGTGTTAATTAAAGTGCCATCTCGGTGGATTTTTCCTGTGATGATCTCATAGTGTCCTTCCCATCCTTCTTCTTCTTTTTTTCCTTTTTTAGTTTTGGTTTGAAGTCTACTTTGTTAAATATTAAAATGTTAAAATGACTACACCAGCCTGCTTCTGAGGTCTATTTCCTTTGAAAGCCTTTTTTTCAAATGTTCCCCTCAAGGTAATGTCTATCTTTGGTTTTGAGTTATGTTCCTTGGATGCAACAAAAGAATAGATTGCCTTTTCACATATATTCTATTAGTCTTTGTCTTTGGGGAATTTAGAACATTGATATTGAGAGATATCAATGAGTAAGGACTGTTGATTTCTATTTTGTTGATGTTGGTGATAGTGCTCGTGTGTGTGTGTGTGTGTGTGTGTGTGTGTGTGTGTGTGTGTGTGTGTGTATGTGTGTGTGTATGTGTGTGTCCCTTATTTTGATTTTGCTTATGCAAGATTATTTGTTTCCTGTAGTAGTGGGGTTTCTTGGTCCCAGGCGGCTAGAGGCCCAGGGACCCACAGACCTGCCGCCAGAGACAGCTTAGCCGCCCACCGCTCAGACCCTCTGAAATGACTCAGATGCTTCTATTAACTTCATGCTGTTTGGCCTATGGCTCAGGCACATTGCTAGCTTGCTCTTACATCTTAAATCAACCCATTTCTATTAATCTGTTAGCCACATGGCCTGTGGCTCACCCGTGCTCCTTATATGTTTCTTCTTGGGCATCTTCAGCTTAATCTGCCTCTGACTCTGCCCTGCTTCTGCTACCTAAACTCTGATTTCTCCTCCTGCTTATTCTATGGTGCCTGGCATGGCCCAAAACAGCTCCTTTATTTAAAGATTGAGATTCACAGCACACACAAACACATTCCCACATCACTTCCCCCTTTCTGTCAAAAAGGAAGGTTTCAATTTTAACATAGCAAAATTACATATAACAAAATAGCCATCAAGCAAGAATTATAGTTACAATATCTAGTCTATTTGTATTTAACGAAATTAAAGAAAATACTCTATCATCTACCTTATCTTTATGAGTCTAAAGTTTCATATGCAATATACCTTTCAAATGACTAAGAAAAACTGTACCTATAACTATTTAATCTTTAACTAGATCAAAGACCACAGAAGGATATATTTACCCAAGTAAACCAGAAGTGCAAGCGACTTCTAAAATCTAAAAAGGACAGAGATGACACCTATCTGCCTGGACAGTCACCGAAAGTTCCTTTATAAAGTTGGGGCATACATCTTCAGCCTATAGGCCCGGAGTCTCTTTTCATTTCAGTGAAGCAGGAAATCTGCTCTGCCCATTCTGGCACAGTTCATCAGTTGCTTCTACTCCTGAAGTCCTGAAGAATGTCTGACAGTTTTCTCTGCAAAGCAGGAACCTGAATGACCATCTAGGCTTGTTCTGCCAAAGTTCAGAGGTCATCTTCCTATGGAACATGCATGTCCAGTTTAAACAGCATACTGTCAAGCAGTCAATATAAGAACAGGTCCTTGCCCAGTGGCTAACCATTGCCACAAAGAGAGTTGACTCCATATGGAGTTTCTTTGATGCCCATTTTTCTGTTGAAGTAAATTAGTGCTGCCAGGAACAGACCTGTCTCACTGTCCAGAAAAGTCTAAGCTCTTAAAACATTTTAAATGCCATATTCTGTAGGTCTTAGAAGTATTTGAAGATTACCTACCTAATTGAAATATATCTTTGTACACCTAAAAATCCTAACTAACCCAACTATAAGTTTGATTATAAAAGGTGACTATTAACCTTCATTTCTTAATTAGGCACTACAATTTTAAAACAGTTACATGAACATCATACCTTAAACAAGAATAGAAAAACACATATAGCATAACAAAATTGACCGTAAATTTGTATTAATAAACCAAAGTCTATACCAATGTAAAGCATTTTGAGATTAACAGCTGATTTCCTGATCTAAGTAAATTCAATAATCTAATTTTTTAAAAAATCATTTATATACTATATCCCCTTTTTTTTCTTAGAAAGAGATTAACTATGACCATTAACCATTTATAATGAAAACAAACGTTTAAAAACAATATTTGGGGGATTTGGGCATAGTTATCCATTACTACTTCCTGCTGATTAAGGGGCATTGAAAATCTCAGGGATTGTTGAGACTGGATCAGAATCTGTAGTCTTGAAGCTGATCTGGCCATCTCTTCCCATCAGAGTTTTTCTTCAGGGGATCTTGGTTGATGAAACCATATTTGCCTGGAAGCAATCCACAGGTTCTCATCTTCTGTGGAAACAAAAGCAGAACTCTTCCGAAGCAATAAATACTTAGACACAAATTTTGAAATCAAAATACCTTTAAAATATATATTCTTGTTTAACTTAGTAGCCTTTGCATTTTCAATCCATTGTCTTTCTGCAGTTAGCTCATTAACAGTTAAAAAATTAAAAGAAAACACAATAACAACTAAAATCCAGATTTTGTGTCTATTTTCCATCTTTATGTGGCTTATTATATTTTTATTACTCTATTTCTCTCTTTAAAGACTTTTTCTATCCCCTTTCTTTTCTCTCTGAAGCCTATGTACCTTTTACACACATTTTAACCCATTTACAGGTTTTTCTTTTCATCTGAATCTATTTTATTGTGAATCCTTAATCATCTTCTAACTAGAAGAGCTTTTTAAAATACTCTCACTCTCTTGCAACATAGTTTTTGTGGATACCACTGAGTCAGTAAGTTCTCTTAAAGGGACCGCGTCTGTTTGTGGCCAGCAAACAGAGCAGACCCCGTACAATGCTGCTACTAAGAGGCCATCTTTGTTTCTTTTTTGTTCAAAATAAGCAGAAATCTAAAATCAATCACTGCTACTGAGTCTTCTGTCAGATTTCAGGAACCCGCCTGATTGCAGCTGCAGCTTACACTGCCTGCAGCCAGCCCGCCACTGGCGCCATTTTGAATGTGACCTGGATGCCACGCTTTTTGTACAAAGACCCGCTTCGTATACACAATTTGGAAGCTGCCTTTGCTCAGTTTGTGCTAAAACCCTTTTTAAACTTTCTCAGACATTAAGTGGATAATCGACCCATGTTGGATGAGCCATCTGTAATAGTGCGGTTTCTTGGGTCCCGGGCGGCAGAGACCCACAGACCTGCCGCCCAAGCACGCTTAGCCGCCCAGCCGCCCAGGCCCCCAAAAATGACTCAGACACTTATATTAACTTCATGCTGTTTGGCCTATGGTTCAGGCACATTGCTAGCTAGCTCTTACATCTTAAATCAACCCATTTCTATTAATCTGTTGGCCACGTGGCCTGTGGCTCACCCGTGCTCCTTACATGTTGCTCCTTGGGCGGCTTCAGCTTGATCTGCCTCTGACTCCACCCTGCTTCTGCTACCTAAACTCTGATTTCTCCTCCTACTTCTTCTATGGTGCCTGGCATGGCCCAAAACAGCTCCTTTATTTAAAGATTGAGATTCACAGCACACACAAACGCATTCCCACATCAGTTTCCTGTGTTTTTATGGCTGTAGTTAAGCTCATTAGGTTGGAGTTGTCCTTTTTGTAACTTCTCTAGGCTTAGATTTATAGAAAGATATTGCTTAAATTTGATTTTATCATAAAATATCTTAATTTTTCATGTGTTATAATAAGAGATTTCTGGCTTGTCCTGCTTGTGGTCCAGACCCACAGATCTGTAATCCCACAGAAACACAAAGAAGCTCATATTAATTACATGCAGCTTGGCCTATGGCTTAGACATATTACTAGCTAGCTCTTGCATCTTAACCCATTTCTATGAATCTATCTTTCCATGTGGCCTGTGGTTTACCTGTTTCTTTACATCTTGCTTCTTGGGTGGCTGGATCTAGTCTCCCCTGACTTTACCCTTCTTACCCTTTATCTATGCTCAGATTTCCTGCCTCCTTCTAAGATGCTTTGCCATAGGCCCAAACAGTCCTTTTATTAATGAATAATTTTTACAGCATACAGAAAGATATTCCCACATAATTTCCCCTTTTTCTGTCTAATCAAAAAGAAAGTTTAACCTAGCAAAATTACATATAACAAAATAACATAAAAAACAAGAATTGTAGTTAAAATATCTAGTCTATTTATATTTAACAAAATTAAAGAAAATATTCTGTCATCTACTTTGTCCTTGTGAGTTCACAGTTTTATATCTAATATACCTTTTATAATAGCTAAGGAAAACTATACTTATAACTCCCTAATATTCAACTACATCAAAGACCATAGAAGGATATAATATTATCCAAGTAAACAGGAAGTTCAAGCAACTTCCAAAGTCTAGAAATTACAGAGATGACATCTGGTTGTCTGGACAGTCACCCAAAGTTTCTTTGGAATGTTGGGCCGCCCATCTTCAGTTTACAGGTCTAGAGTCTCTGGCACACCTGTCAGTGAAGTACTATTCTGCCTATTCTGGCATAATTCATCAGTCACTTCTCTTTGTGTTCTGAAGAATGTCTGGCAGTTTTCTCTCTGAAGCAGGAACAGGAAGGACTATCTTGGCTTGTTCTGCCAAAGTGCAGAGGTCATTTTTCTAAAAGTCCTGTGTGCTTAGTTTATACAACATACTGTCAGGCAGTTGAGACAAGAACAGTTTCTTGTCCAATGGCTAACTTTTGCCACAAAGAAAATAAATTCCATATGGAGTTTCTTCAATGTTCATTATTCTCTTGATGTAGATTCATGCTGCCAGGAGCAGACTTGTCTCACTGTTCAGGGAAGTGTAAGTTCTTAAAATATTTTAAATGCCATATTCTTCAGGTATTTTAAGTATCTGAAGATTACCTCTCAAGTTAAAATATATATTTTTTTTAACCTAAAAAACCCTTAACTTACATGACTATAAGCATGGTTATTACAGATGACTATTAGTGTACATTTCTTAATTGCACATTATAATTTTAAAGTTATTGCATAAACATAGCATCTTAAATAAGAGTAGAAATATACATGCAGTATAATAAAATTGATACCTAAATTTGTATCAATAAACCAAAATTCATACTAATGTAAAATATTTTGAGATTAACAGTTGTTTTTTTTTGCAGATACAATAATTTTTTTTACATCATTCATATATTATATTCCCCCTTGTTACCTAGAAAGAAAAAGATTGACTATGACCATTGACCATTTATAATGAAAGCAAACTTTTATAAACAATATTTTGGTAATTTGGGTGTAGCTTTTCATTACTACTTCCTGCTGATTGAGTGACACTGGCAGTCTTATGGGGGGTCCTGAGGCTGGATCATCTTAGTTGAAAGCCTTGAATCTGATGTGTCCATTTCTTCTTATCAGAGATTCTTCAGGGGTTCTTCTTATTTCTATTAGGCTGGAAGCAATCCATAGATTCTCATCCTCTGTGGAAAGAAAAGCAGAACCTCTTTGCAAAATCAATATATTCTTAAACCCAAATTTTAAAGTCAAAATACCTTTAAAATAAGCAGCCTTTACAATCAAATGTCTTTCTGCAGTTAGCACATTAGTAGCTTAAAATTAAAAGAAAACATAATAATAACCATAATCCAGATTGTGTATTTTCCATCTTTATGTGATTTATTATATTTTTATTACTCTATTCTCCTTTTTAATGGAATTTCTTTACCCTTTTCCTTCCCCCCCCAGCCTATATATACATTTTCACACACCATTTAGAGGTTTTTTCCCCATCTGAATCTTTTATTGCATAATCTTAATCATTTTATAACCAGAATTTTTTTTTAAATGCTAGACCCAAAAATGCACTCTTTGACAGCTGATTCTACTCCACTTGGCTTTTCAGCATAGTGGAGGTACCAGAGCCATGCTTAGCTTCCAATTCTGGGAAGCAGTATTGAATATTGTAGAGCCATTTACTTCCCTAACTCTGGGGAATCTTGGGGTCCACACTGCCAATAAGCAGAGCACTGCTGACCTGCTGCTCACTAACTCCATTTAAGTGTTTGGGTGCAGAGCCTCTTAAAGAACTACACAGAGTTTTGTCACCAGGAAGCCTTTCTTAAAGGGTCTGCTCATTTGCTTACCACCAGAAAACAGCTGACCCAAATAATGCTGCTATTAAGAAGCCATCTTTAACTCTGTCCCATTTTTGTCTGTATGAACAGAAAACTTAAATCAATTATATATAGCTTGTGATTACATTGAGGGTCCTGTGAGACTTTGAGGATCTGCCTTGTTGCAGTTTAAGCTGCTTGCTGCAAGCCTGCCATTTTGTAATTCAAGCCCACACCCCACATCTATCTGTACCATGACCCATATCAGAAACAACTCAGAAGCTGCTTTTGGCTCTGCTTCTGTGACATAGAACACTTTTTAAGCTTTCTTAGGCTTTATATAGGTGTATATTCCCCATGTTGGGTGCCATTTATAGTAGAAGTTTCTGTTACAGCGTAGCACCATGGTCCAGATCTGCCTACTTCTGCTTAGCCTCCCCCCTCATACACAAAATGAATTACATGCTGCTTAGCCTATGGCTCAGGCACATTTCTAGCTAGCTCTTGCATGTTAATTTAATCCATTTCCATTAATCTGTTCTGCCACATGGCCCATGACTCACCTATGTTACCTTACATCTTACTTCTTGGGTGGCTGAATTTTGTCTCTGTCTGACTCTGCCCTCCTTATCCTTTTCTGTGCTCACATTTCCCACTTGCTTCTAAGATGCCTGACCATAGGCCAAAACAGTTTATTTACCAGTGATATTCACAGCACACAGAAAGACCTCCCACATCTATTTATGGTGATTGAAAGTTTTGCAAAGTATAATGGTCTAAACAGGTGTCTGTAGTCTCTTAGAGTCTACATTATATTTGCACAGGCCCTTCTGTCTCTTAAAATCCCCAATGAGAAGTCAAATATATTTCTAATAGGTTAGCCTTTGTATGTTACTTGTTCTTTTTCCCTTGTGGCTATTAATATTCTTGTTTTGTTCTGTATGTTTAGTGTTTTATTATGTGATAAGGGGGCTTTTATTTCTGGTCCAATCTATGTGTTGTTCTGTAAGCTTCACCATTATGTTAGAAAAATTTTCTTCTGTAATTTTGTTGGAAATATTTTCTGCGCCTTTGACCTGGGATTCTTCTCCTTTTTTTATTTTTAGTATTGTTAGGCTGGACTTTTTCATTGAGTTGAGATTTCCTGAATGTTTCGTTTTTACATAGTATTTTAGATTTATCATTTTATTTGTCTGATGTATCCATTTCTTACAGCATATCTTTAATACATGAGATTCTCTCTTCTATATCTTGTATCCTGTTGATGAAGCTTTCTTCTATGGTGCCTGTTCTAATTCTTATTTTTTTTTAATTTCAAAAATTTCCTCAATTTCTTCTTTTTTAAAAAAAATCTATTTTTTATTCCAGGTCCTAAAGAGTTTTATTCATTTCCTTCAAATGTTTGTGTTTCTTTTAGATTTCTTTCAGGCTTTTATTTATTTCTCCCACTTTTTAATTTGTTTTTCCCCTGAATTATGTTAAGTTGTTTATTTATTTTCTGTATGGGAAACTTTATCATCTTCATGTATTTAGCTTTAAAGTCTTTTTCTTGTGCTTCAGCTATGTTGAAATATAGAACTTTCTGTAGTAGAATAGCTAGCTGGGTTTAGTGGGGACATATTGCCTTAGCTGTTTCTATTGTATTTTTATGATGGTATATGGGTTTGAGATGGTTATAGGTCTAGGTGCTGATTTAAGAATTTGTCTTTGTTGGGTGTGTTTTGTTCCTTGGTTTCAATTTTCTCTGTAAATTTTTGGACTGTGCTAGTTGTATGCTATCTGTTTTCCTGGCCTGCTTAGCTGGTGTATTCACTGGGAATGCCTTCTCATATTGTAATCTGGGATACTGGAAAGGTTTGAGATGATCTTTGTGATTTTTTGAGAACTAGGTCAGAAAGGATAGAAAAACCAAGACAGGTTTCCTGCTTCAGAGCTGTGTTTAAGACAGGGAGGATTGGATCTCAGAAGCAGTAGGAGAGGTTTGGGTTCACCTTTAGCTTATTTGTTGTCCTGGGGGAGGAGCTATTGGGTTAGTACATAGTGCCTGCTGGGGTCAGGGGTCTGGGACAAAGCAACATTATAGGATGGAAAGTTGGAAGCAAAAGATATATGGGATCCACAGGGGATGAGAGCAGTGAGTAGACAGGGAAGTTGGCCAAGGATGCTGTGCTGCAGAACTGAGAATGAGACTGGAAGATTGAATGGATGGGAACAAAGGAGAAGAGAAAGCATTCAGCATCTGGAAGGTGTGACCTGTGAGTTAGCAGGAAATACCTGCTGCAGTTGGGGGCTGGGACAAAGCAATAAGTAAGGAGAGGCAGGTTAGAAGGGGGAGGTCTGTGAGATTCACAGGGCAGAGGGGGTAGAAAGGCTGCAGCAGATGTTCTGAGGTAGAGATAGGAATGAGACTGGGAGATTAGATTTGGAGGAAAAGGGGAAGTTGGGAGGGTGTTCAATTAGCCTACTTGTTTTCCTATTCTGCCTAGCTGGTATGTTCCCAGTAAATTCTTGATGGTGTTGAAGACTAAAATAATGGGGTGGGTTGGGGAAGGAAAGTTGTGAAAGAAGACCTTTAGCTCCTTTGGATATGGGATCAGACACAGAAAAGAGATCACAGTGGGTTTCCTGATACTGAGCTAAGGATGAGACTGGAGGTGAGTGTTGTATCTCAGGAGTAGTAACAGTCCATGCATTAGCAGCCAGTGCCTGCTGGACTTGGGATCTGAGACAAAGCAACAAATGAGGGGAAAAAGTTATGAGAAGATCTTTGGGATCCACATGAGATGGGAGTACAGAGAAGGTTGCCACAGATATTCTACTACCGAGCTAGGGATGAAACTGGGAAATTGGATCTTAGGGGGCAGAGAGCAAAATTCTGCTTTTGTAATGAGAGGGGCAAATATTTGCCATTTCATATATAGTCACAGTGTGATGCAGCTTTCTAATAAACAGGAAGTGCTTCTATGTCTTAACCAAATGTATAGTCCTGGACCTTAGGTGAAACTAAGGTATGGTCCCTCACTATCATTGTTCCTTCAACTGTAAGCTGCTTTTTCCCATGGTCTGCCAGTGGAAAAGAAAAAGATTTTTAGAAAAAGTGCATCCTCATGTATTTCTGAGATCCTTTGGGTACAGAACCATTCTGGGTGATCAAGAAGATGCTGTGAGTGAGGCAGAAGAATCAAGCTGTTGAACACCTCAGGGAATTCTCTTGAGGTTGGCTGTACTCTTTACTTCCTCCTACCTTTACATTTAGCAACTGCTCAGTCTTCTACTGCACAAGTATAACTTAGAGAATCAAGGACTTCTGTGAGCATCTCCATAAAGGACATTCTCCTCGCTGCTGGAGCTCTAACTCTCAAAGGAAACAGCATGTGCCATCTGTCATCAGGAACTCCAAAGTCTGAAAAATGGAAATCCAGCAGAAGTGATATAGCTGAAGAGGCTGAAGCAAGTTCCCAAATCTGGAGTAGGCAGAACTAGTGTCAAAAGATCTTAGTGTAGCTGGGTGCTCCAAGCAGCAGAATGAATACTTGTGGGAATACCTAAACTCATGTCTAACTTCACATTTTCATTTGAATTCCTAGTATGCAAGACATTGAAATTCACTACTCAGTTGTTTTGAGGGCTTAGTTTCTATAATTTTGATATATATTGGGAAATTTTGGGTGGCTTACATTTCTAGAGGTTTAGTCTATTATCATCATGGTATTACATGATGGTGTGCAGGTAGACATGGTGCTAGAGAAGTAGCTGGAAGTCCTACATCTTGACTTGCAATCAACAGGAAGTAATCTATCTCAATGAGAGTGGCTTGAGCATATATGAAATCTCAAGATCTGCCTCCATAGTGGTATGTTTTCTACAAGGTGACACTTCACATTAGTGCTACTCTCTTTGGAGGCCATTTTCTTTCAAGTCACCACATTCTACTCCCTGGTCCCCAGAGGCTTGTAGCCATATCATAATGTAAAAATGCATTCAGTTCAACTTTAAAAGTATTCATAGTCTATAACAGTCTCAAACTTATTTAAAAGTCTGAAGTTAAAAGTCCTTTCTGAGATTCATGCAATCTTTTAACCTCCTATAAAATTAATATTGAAAATCATATCTCATACTTATAGCATATAATGTTACAGAATATGTGTTACCATTCCAAACCATAGGGAAGGGAACACAGTAAAAAAAAATATTGGACTGAAAACCAGGCAGGCAAATTTCAAACTGCAATGTTATGTCAAAGCATTTCAGACCTTCAACTCCTTTCAGTTTTTTTTGTTGTTGTTGTTTTTTTTTTTTTTTGACATTACCCACTCCTTTTTATTAGGATGGCTCCATTCACTGTTATCAGCTTTCCTTATCAGGTATCCCATGACTCTGACATGTCCAACATCTTGGGGTCTCCAAGGAAATTTAGGATTCAACCTCAGAACTTCACTCAATGTTTTCTCTAAACATCCAGGAACACACCTGACATATGCCTGACCTCAGCAGCTTTCCTTAGTCACAGAAGAAGGTTCCATAATGCCTTTCTTCTGTCCTTGTAAAGCCAGAACCACATGGCCAAAGCTGCCAATGTCTGGTGCTTGTTGGAACTGGAACATGGCCCCTTGTTCAATTACATCTTTATCAGCCTTTTATCTTTTTATGATCTCTTTCACTGCTTAAGCTTGGCTGTCCTGGAGCTTGTTCTGTTGACCAGGATGACCCCAAAATTAAGAGATCTTCCAATCCCTGCCTTTCAAATTCTGGGATTAAAGACATGAATACTAAATTCCAAGCTTTTTTTAAATTCCTTTTCACAAATTGGAAACTTAGCTGGATGGAATCTTGCCCTGAGGTCATTACTCCTTTTATTCCATTTCTTAATCTATTTATCTCCTTGAATACATGATTTTTATCTCTATTCCAGTTTCTGGTTCCCCTTTTTAAAATCTGTACATTTTGTATTTTTATTTGCTCAGCTTTATCCTGTTCATTAAAAAATATTCATCAGAGTTAACATTAATAATCATATAACAGAGTCTATACTAGGCTGTTTTGAGATTTTCTTTGCTAATAGAATTAATCCAAAACTTTTTACTTTAGCCTCAGGTAGACTTTTGGATAATGGCAGAAGGCAGCCACATTCTTCCCCAAAATGTTACAGGACAGGTCTTTAGGCAACATACTAATCTTCTTCTCTTCTGAAACCTCTTGAACCAAGCACCCACAGTTCAAATCACCCTTGACACCACTGTCTTCCACATTTCTACTAGGATGACCCATTATGCAGCACTTAAAGTACTGAGCTGCTTTTCTAACCCACAGTCACAAGTTTCTTATGACTTTAAACAAAAGCATAGTCAGGTCTATCACAGCAATACCCTAGTCTCTGATATCAACTTCTGTCTTAGGGTTCCTACTACTATGTAGAGACTCCATGACCACAGTAACTATTATAAAGGAAAATGGGATGGTTCACTTATAGTTCAGAGGTTCAGTTCATTATTATCATGGTGTTACATGATGGTGTGCAGACAGGCATGGTGCTGGAGAAGTAGCCGAGAGTCTCACATCCTGACTTGCAGGCAACAGGAAGTAATCTATCTCACTGGAAGTGGCTTGAGTATATATAAGACCTCAAAGCCTGCCTCCATAGTGGCACATTTTCTTCAACAGCAAGGCCACACCATTCCAGCAGGCCTCATCTTACCTTAGGACATTTTCTTTCAAACAACTACAACTCAACTAGAAGTCCTAATACTTGAGAATGAAAGAAGTAGATCAACCAATGGCTTGGGAGTCTCCTAATGTCAGCATCTTGGAAACTTGAGAGTCATTTATGCTATGTCATCATGAGGCTCACACAGGGTTCATCTCTTTGCACCATATTTGTTGTTTCAATTTTTACTCAGTGACACATGACTTTGGGAGAAAGTAATCATTATCTCTGTGTTACAGTTGAGAAAACAAAAGTCATAATGTCAAATAGCACTTCAGATCACAGAAATAAAGCATATTCCTGAGTTCATAGAAGGCTGAAGTTGACTTCTTAGGCTAGAGAGAGTGACTAAGCAACACAGAATTCCAAAGAAAGAGAAACTAGTGTCCAGTGACATTAAATGTACTATAATGTTTAATCCCAGTTAGAACTTGAGAGTCATTCTTTTTTGTTTCTGGACTCTCACTACTTATAGTAAATGTAATGGTCACTATTTTACAAAAATTTCTATAAATTTTACTTTCTAACTGCTATTATTTTACTTCTTATTATCTACTTTAAATGTGATCTGAAACACAGACTTTGGATTATGACTGACTATACTTAATATCCCACTCTGAATACCTGTGTGACCTTGGGTAATATACTGGTACATTTCTAAAGTCAATTGTGAACATGATTGTTGGCATTGAATTGGTCTTTGGGCATCTCTTTGGAGGCATTCAAAAAAATTCAAATTTATATAGGAGGACTCAGGCTACTGTAAGTGGTGCAGTTGTTAGGCTAGTAGGCCCAAGTACTATTAGAAAAAGTAGTTAGTTGAAAGCCATGCAAATGCCAGATGAGGTCTCACTGCCCCAAACAGCCAGAAGCTGCCCAAGCAGCACTGGTCTAAACATGGCACTACAAAGAACAAATATGTGATGGGGAGGTGCAAAAGATAGAAAAACAGAGCAGTGTGCTCTAGAGAGAGAGAGCCAGAACTGGAGATTCAATGGTGGTGAAAGAGGGCTGAGGTTTACTTACTGTCATTGCCAAGTAGGGTTAGTGAGATGGTGTACAATAGCCTGGGCCTTAAACAAAAACAGACTCAGCCCCTGAACCTGCCCCCTCCTTGAGGGATCTCTCTGGCTTTAGACAATGTCAGAGGCTTGAGATAAGGAAAGTTTCACCTTTTAAATTAGAGCTCCTTTGGTCTGTGATACCAAAGTAGGCCATGTCGGTGTTGGTGATCCATGCTTCTGCCCCCAGACCTCATTGAAGCCTGAGATCTATGTGAATGTATGTAGTCTGGACTGATGCCCAATGCCTTGGTGGTGTCCTCAGGCTTTGCTTCCTCAGGGAACTATGCTGAAGTGAGTGGTACCTGAGACTATGTAGACTTGTAGTCCACACAGCCACTGAGGGCCATAAGTAGGTCAAAGGTCCTAATATAGCCAAGAACCATGTTGTTGTCTGTGGCTTATGTTAACAATGAAGCCCGTGCATATGCCATTGATTGGGGCAGATGACTGTTGCCATGCTAATCTCTTTGGGTATAGGAAAGCCAGCTCTACCAACCTACAGCATTGCAGTGAAAGTAGTAGCTAGGCACTGGAAATCTAGTCCCACGCTGTTCTGGCTACCTTATGGCTCTCCTCAGCTTCTGGCATAAATTCAGGCAGAGAAAATCTTATCTTATTTTGGGGCGAGGGGGAAACCTGAATATACGTACAAAACAAAATGAACTTGTCATTTTGGGGGGGGGGTAGGAGATCAAGGCAGAGGGGTAGATATGCAGAGGATGGGAGGTAAGCACCATCAGTGGGCAGGACATGAAATTCCTAAATGATTAATAAAAAATTAAAGAAAAGATAGCTGGATAAGGCAGGAAAAAAAAAAAAAGCTAGCACAAAGCATTTCTCCATGGTCTCCTTTTCAGTTCTTGTTTGGAGTCCTTGGATTCCTTGAGTTCCACTGATAATATACTCTAAAATTTAAGCTAAATTGATACTTTCTTGCCCAACATATTTTTGTTCAAGTTTTATAGCAACAGAGATGCAAACTAGAATTCAAACTGGAACTGAGAGTGGGTTCTGATGGCTCTGGTGGACTTGCCTATGACTTGCTTTTTATTTGGGGGGAGGGATTATAGAAGCAGTCAGAACTTTGGGCTGAAAATGCTTAAAGCTTAATGAGTTCCTGTTGTACAATCTTGGAAGATAAGACTATTGAAAGAAACAAAGAGGATGGAGGTCTTATCTGAGACATTTTAAAGAAAAATTTGACATACTGTTATAGACTATATTCATGTAATCTGATTGATTCGAGAATCTGTGGAATTAAAACATTTCTTTAGCTTTTATGAAATATACCAGTTAGCTGAGGTCAAAATTAGCAGACTAAGAAGTGAAGTATTATTGTGATGATATCTTTGGGAAGTACTGTGCAAGGGCGACAGAAAGAAACTGACCATCAACCTGCCAACCCTACTTGCAAAATATTGTGTAAAAGTCTTATATATGATGCTAGTTTTGAAGACATAAAGGGATTATAGAGAGACGCTGAGACTTAGGTATCAAATGGCAGTGTTGGAGTCCCCAAGGAGGTCAAGACAAGCCATTGGTAAAGATACAGCCTCATTTTCAATGGAGAGCCCAAAATATTATATACACTAGGACTGTGGACAATCACCAGGGACAAGAACAGTTTTGGAGTGGAGCTCCCTAAGAAGTAGAACTACCTTAAGCTTTTAGAAACCCAATAGATTATGAATGAGATCAAAATGCTGAATACTACTAAGCTGTTTAAAATGATGCGTGTTGAGTTTTTTTGTTTTGTTTTTTTTTGATTTGACAACTATGCCCTGGTTTTCCTCTTTTGAAATATGAATGTGTGTAATTATTTTTAGTTTTACAAAATCCCACAGTTAAGAGGCTTTGGATATTTTAAAGTGACATTGAAATTTTAAAGTATTGAAAGTTTTTAAAGACCAGGGGTGGAGAGTGTGTATGAGCAAGGGGATGGGAATTAGGAGGAAAATTCTCACAGCGATCACTAGCTGGAGCTCTAGGGGGCTGACTGAATCAAGAACAGCCACTGAAGATCCATCTGGAAAAGGAGCTAGGCCCTTCAAGGGAAGGCATCTGTCAATTGGCATGGGCAGTATGTGGAGCCTCAAGGGGTGGGTTCAGACTGTGCTCCTGTGTGTGGGCTGGCACCTTGGAGCCCATTCCCTTCAGAGGAAGACCTAACCCAGACTTAATATTGGGATGAGGAAATAGGACTTGTCTGGAGTGGATGTGTCAACTGAGCTGGCTCACCTTGGGACTTCTTGTCCTTTTGGGGGAAGGAAATGGGAGCACATGGAGTGGGGAGGCTGAAGGCTGACTGGGAGGGAGGAGGAAAAAAGGGGAAGCAAAGGAATACATGGATAAATAAGACATTTTTAAATAAAAAATAATAAAATAAGAAACAAATACAGAAATGGGCTGATTTTATATTGTTATATTAATGTCACAATAAAATCTTGGAGATAAACAAGATTTACTTATGTAACAGTGACTTGTCTGTGAGAAAAAGGGTAAATTAAGCTGGTTAGTATTTATAAAATTGATAGAAAATAAAGTGTCTCAGGAATGCAAAACCTCAAATTAGGATTGTCTCCATTAGCTTGGCCTATTGGGCATTTTCTTTTCATTTTTAATTTTTTTTCATTTTTATTTTATTTTGAAAATTTTTTCATTACCCACTAATGCTCCTTCTCCAGTTCCCTTTCTCCCAGCCCTCCCTCAGCCTCTCCACTCACTACTCACAGCCCCAGTCCTGTTCACCAGAGGAGGCAAAGAATCCCAAGGTGAGTCAATTCACCTGGCATATCCAGTTGAGGTAGGATCCAGTCACTCCTCCAAGTATCAAGACTGAGAAAAATGTTTTCCTGCCATGCATGGGCTTGGAGATCGCAGATCATAGACCCAGGATAGACTCTGGTCTCATTTCAAGGGCATTTCCTTGATTTTTAATTGATATAGGACAGCCCAGATTGTACCATTAAAAGGCAAATGGGCCTGGGTTCTGTCAAAAAAATAACTGAGCAAGCTAGAATCAGCAATCCAGTGAATAGCATCCCTCTATTATCTCTGCTTTGGTTCTTGTTTCCACATTCCTGCCTTGAATAACTTCCTTCACCTTTCCCAATGATAGACTGTAACCTATCAGCCAGGTAAGTCATTTTCTTCCCTAACTTGTTTTTGTTTAATGCTTTATCACAGAAACAGAGAAGCAAAGTAGATGAGCAAGAAACTTGACTATTCTCTACTTTGTGCCTTTCCCTTAAAATAATAATGATGCTTGCTTCATCATAAGATTTGGGGAGTTTCATATATGTAAATTTTTAGTCTATGAAGAAAGTATGCAGCCCACAAGATGTGATAGTCTGTTGTCTTGAAGAAAATATTCCACTGGTAAAAATCCACAAACTGAAAGCAAAAGAAAGGAAGACAGTGTACAAAAGAGAAAGAAAGAAAAGTAGAAACAGCTTGTGCAGCTATTATGATACCTGATGGAGCATGCTTCAAGACAAAATTAGAATATTCCAACACAAATTCATATATGTGTGTATAATCATATATATACATGTATATTTCAGTAAATATTGAGGCACAAATGTGCTCATCTAATAATAACAGGAGTCTTTAGTAACTTACTCTCAATAGATAGGAAATTCAGATTAAAAATATATATGGTTAAAAATAAATAAATAAAATAGAATTTATTAAAGCACTTTTTAACCAAAATATAACTTTGGGATGTGTTGTATGAAGTTTCTGGCCTGGACTTTCTGGCCTAGCCTGGTGGTCCAGACTTTCAAACTCACAGTCCCATAGTTTCACTGAAACACAAAGAAGCTTGTATTAATTTTATACTGATTTACCTGGGGACCAGGCATATAACTTGCTAGCTCTTTTTCTTAATCTAACCCATGACTCTTATTTTGTTTAATTATGGGGCTTGGTACCTTTTCTCAGAGCTGCATTTCAACTTCTTTCCTCTGTATCTGTGGGCTCTGTTCCTTTTCTCAAAGCAGTATAGTTGTCCTCTGCTTCTTCTGCCTTCTTTGTGGCATTTTTGCCCTGTTCTTCCTGTTCCCCAAGTTTCCTTAGTCTGGTAGCCCTGCCTACACTTCCTGCCTGCCTTTGGCCAATCAGCATTTTTATTAAGCTATTAGTCAGAACAATTATTTACAATGTGACATAATCTCCCTAGAGGGATGAAGAAAGAGAAAATATAATGGTATCTAATATATTGAGCATATCTGTGAAGGATTTTTTTTAATTAAATTATTTAAGGGAGGGAGATCCACTTCCAATCTGGATCTTTGATGTGGGAAGATAAACCTTTAATCCAGATCTTTTGAGGTGGAAATATCCATCTTTAATCTGGATGACACATTCTTCTGGCAGCCTATTGGTAAGTCATGGAAGAGGGAAGTTCTCTCTTTTCCTGTTTGCCCTTCCTCTCACTGATGAATCCATTCTTTTACTGACATTAGAGCCTACTCCTTAGCATTCCAGTGTATATTGAAGACCAGCTGAGATATCTAACATCATAGACTGAATAACTTGATTCTTGGACCTTCCATTCATATGCAGCCATTGTTGAATCAGCTTCACCACAACATGTAAGTCATTCTAATAAACCCCTTTAATATATAAAGATTCATTCTATAAGTTCTGTTATTCTAGAGTATATTAATTAGTGCAATGTTACCTAATTCTGATATTTCTGTGATTAATTTTTGTCTAGATGACAGAAAGTGGAATGCTGGGGGGGGGGATCCAAAATAACATATTTAAAAAGAAAATAATACAAAATAATATCTCTTGTGTTAAACAGTAGGCAAGAGTAAACATGATGCAACCCTACACTGAAAACATATACACGGGTGTTTGTATTACACTAACCACCTTCAATTGGCCAGTTGTTTGAGGAGTAACCCTCTCCAGGCACTGACTGGAGACTCAAGGAGGATTAGGGGAACTCCTGTCTGTCTCTTCCAATCTTGTTTTTACTTTACAGGTGAGGGGAAAAATCCTCCAAGATTCCTTCCAGTTCTCTGCTGGCTTGACTCCTGACAACTAAAACATATTAAACTATTAGGTGCTGAGAAAAAAAAAAAAAGTCTTTTACTTGACCAGTCCATGGCCTAAGTACCACCTAAGAAACTACTAATTACAACACCAAGCTTGTTTTGTAAACAAGAGGAAAAGTCCCTATAATTCTCTGTGTCTAGCTTCTTTTTAATCTGAAGGACTACCTACATCTTGCTAAAAGCTACAGAATAAACTCATAGAGTTAGATGCATCTACTCTAGATTTATTTTAAAAGTGTACAATTTCTGCTCAAACTTCACCCAAACTTTACACATTAATTAAAAGTAACAAACTGATAAAAACTGACCCTATGGGTGTTCAATAAACATATTTGGAGGCCTACCTTGTCATGGTCAGAGAATGGCAGAAAAGGGAGAATATTTTCAACCTCATCTTCCAAGGTTAACTAAGTACCAGGGAAATGTGGGACATCTCTTAAAATTTTCTGCAGCTGTGGAAAGTTCAGGGAGGTCATAGAGATGCCACTGAATAATCTTTTAACCAGTATCCATCCAGGCTACAAAAAGGAAGGCCAACAAAGAAGAATTCTTCCACACTTCCAAACAATATAATGATTAAGCAAAGCCTTTGAACTGTGAAATAAAGAAAAGCCAGAGCTTCTTCATAAGCCCAAATTATCTCTGAGTATGAGATCTTCAACTTACCTTGACAGTTATAAAAAAGAAAGTAAAGTGATTAATTTAAGCCACCTATATTATCTTAAACACCCAAAAGAAAAGTATATCCAGGATTAAAATGATCAATATGTATATTTCATTAACAGTCTTAAGACCTATTATACTTAGCCATATGAGATGTCATTTAGATAACCATTTATCACTAATAATTTGTTTCCTGATAATACTATCCATATTAGGAAGAGTACTTCTCACAGTTCTAATATGATGTCCTAAGCAATAGTGTTCCCTGATTAAGAGTCTGCCAAATACCTGTTGTCAGTCTTGCAGATGCTGACATACAGTTGTAACTTCAGCAAATGGAATCTGAATTTCCCTGAAGTTTGGTTCATATTGTCCTCTGTACTGAACATCACAGCTACTAGATGGGTAGAGGTATCTCTTGCTGGTAAGACATTGTCAACAAGTCTCTATAAAATGGTGATAAAGCTGTCTGATACACAGTCCTGTCAGCTACACAATTATGCCTCATTTTAGTAAACAAAACCTATATTAGACACAATGTTGAGGAATTTTCCTCATTAACCTTGTCTTTTAGCATTATAAGAAACTCACTGGCTGCCATCTAAACTTACATTGGCTAATGAAAGGCTTATTGAACTCTCATTGAACTTTTAAGTCAGAAAACTGGCCTTTCAGTAGTGGACATCTTAAAGTAAACAATGGTGGCAGAGAAATCATCAGTCTCATTGATACCCACAACAAAGCCTTCTGAGGGGTCTTTGGATGGTTTGGTTAACTGTTCTCTTCCTCTAATAAAGGCAAAACTGCCACATCTATTCTTATAACTGTGCTCTCAGGAAGATGTGCTCTCAAGAAACTACTACAAACACACTTTTCATATGTTTTAGAAGCTACCCAACTCATATGATAATCTCCAAAGATATAAAGCATTATCACATAGCTGTCACATGCTCTGGATCATTTCCATTTGTTGTTTCATTGTGACCTTTAGATAGACCCTCCTCTGAGATATTTTAATGGCTGTCCCCCAATCATGCACCCCTATTCAGATCCAAGCAGTTGAGTGATGAGCACCCTCAAGCCACTAAAGCAGTTAGCTTACTTCAGAGAGTAAAAAAGGAGAGACTAGTAGTTATCCAGACCCCATTTATGAGACAGAGATAAGGGGGCCAAGACTAGCTTGTAAAAGTGATGAGTTTCTAAGATGGCCAAGAGTTTCCATCATGGTTTTTTCCTCACCTTTTTGACTTGAGACAAGCCTGGCAGCTTTAAACAAGAGCTTTGTAAGCTTTTGTTTTCCCTTTATAGGACCCCTGTAGTAGGAGGTTTCTGGCCCGAACTTTTGGGTCTGGCCTCAAGGTTTAGACCCGCAGACCCACAGAGACACACAGATGCTTAAATTAATTTTAGGCTGGTTGGCCTAAGGCCCAGGCATATAACTTGCTAACTCTTTACCCTTGAACTAACCCATGACTTTTAGATTTTTATCTTGTTCAGCCATGGGACTCAGTACGTTTTCTCAGAGCAATATAGTTGTTGTATGCATCTTCTGGCTTGTCCGGAAACTCTGGAGTCTCTGTGGCATCTCTGCTCTGTTCTTCCTGTTCCCAGAGTTTTCTTCGTCTGGTAGCCACACCTACATTTCCTGTCTGCCTTTGGTGAATCGGAGCTTTTTATTAAACTCATAGGCAGGAAAATTATTTACAATGTAACATCATAAATCCACTACACATTCTTCTTTCTCTTTTTAAAACAAGAACCCCAAATATAATATCCTTTGTATAATTTTTTTTCACTATTACCTATAACATCTAGTAACCAACACTGTAAACAAAGGCAAACATCCATAATCCATGTTTTGGGAATGTGGGCGTCATGCTCTAGGCTACTTCCTGCTGAATGGAGGCACTGGCAATCCCATGGGGAACAAAAGAAAAATGTAGGATTATGGACAAGTCTTTAGTGGAGTACTCTGTAAGGCTGGGTCATCTCAGCCATTCTCCTCGAAATTGTTCAGGATACAGAGCTCAGGAAACTTCAACAGAGGTGCTCTTCGATGTTGAATCATCTGGGCCATCCATTTCCATTAGAGATTTTTCAGGGGGTCTTCCTTTATCAAACTTTATGTTCTTTATCCAGAAATAAATCCACAGCCTCTCATTTTCTGTGAAAATAGAAAGAAAACCTCTTCTTCAAAGTAGCATATCTTTTGATTTCAATTTTAAAGTCAACTCATTTACAAAATATATAGGTTGAATCAATCCAACAGCATTTATAATCAACTGTCTTTTATTACTTCATTTTCAGTCAAGAAACTTAATGACAAGAAAATAACATACATATTCAGACACTTCATATTTTCCATCTTTACATGTTTTTGGGTTTTTTTACTTTATTTCTTTTTTAAGGGCTTTCTTTACCTTTTTTTCTTTTCTCTCTCTAAGGCTATGTGTGTGTATGTGTGTATGTGTATGTGTGTGTGTATTTTTTAACACACTCTAAACCATTTATACTTAAAAAAAACAAAAACAATTGTCTTTACTGTATATTTATTTCTTAACTTTTCTGACTCTGACCATACCTTTGCTTGGCTAGGGTGATTGACTCCACTCAGATTCTTCTATTTCTTTCTGTTTCTGAATACACCTTTAATCTGCCAGGGTCCTTGGCTAAGAATTAAAAGTTGGTAGGATGGATGGATGGCTCCTAGTCTAGCTTTATAGAATTTAGCTTTTTAGCCCAGGTACTCTGAGGAAATTTAGGGTCCATATAATCAGAAAGTAAAACTTTGCCATAGGCTGCTCATTAACTCCATTTAAGTATTTGGCAGCAGAGCCTCTTAAAAGACTCACAAGTGTTTTGCCTCTAATGCTGAATCAGGAAACTTCTCTTTAAAAAAGCCAAGCCTCCGTTTGCCTCTGACAAACAGAGCTGATACAAGAAAATACCACCATTAGGAAGCCATCTTTGATTCTGTTCCCTTTTTGTCCTTATGAGCAGAAACCTTAAACACATCATTTACAACTTTTGGCTTATATTGAGGGTTCTATGAGACTTCAGGAACAAGCCATTTTCCACCTTAGGCTGAACTCCAAAAGCCCGCCATTGTAGCCCAAGCCCACATACCTCACCAGGGCATGTCTGTACCACAGTTCATATGAGAGACACAACTCAGAAGCTGCTTACAACTCAGAAGCTGCTTTTGGACTCATTTCTATGCTCTAGACCATTATAAGCTTTCTATGGCTTTATGTGGGTATATTTTAACCATGTTGGGATGCCACTTGTAGTAAGAGGTTTCTGGCCCAGACTTTCTAGCCTAGCATCAAGGTTTAGACCAGCAGACCAATAGACTTGGAGAAAAGGAAAGTGAGGGTGGAAAGAAGTTGTCAATAGAATGTGACCTTTTGATGTTAGGTTATATTGTTCTGCTACATAAAAAAGTAAAGGAAGGTATGTAGTAGTGGGGTTCTCGGTCCCGGGCGCCTACAGGCCCACAGACCTGCTGCCTGAGACCGCTTAGCTGCCCAGCCACCCAGGTCCCCAGAAATGACTCAGCCACTTATATTAACTTTATGCTGTTTGGCCTATGGCTCAGGCACATTGCTAGCTAGCTCTTATATCTTAAATCAACCCATTTCTATTAATCTGTTGGCCACGTGGCCCATGGCTCACCTGAGAGTCTACATGTTGCTCCTTGGGTGGCTTCAGCTTGGTCTGCCTCTGACTCCACCCTGCTTCTCCTACCTATGCTCTGATTTCTCCTCCTACTTCTTCTCTGGTGTCTGCCATGGCCCAAAACAGCTCCTTTATTTAAAGATTGAGATTCACAGCATACATAAACGCATTCCCACATCAAAGGTAGGCTCTCACTTCATCTACTGAGACAAAAATGGCAGTTGGTATTAGGAGAAAAAGTAAATGGCTATTATCAAATATAACTCATTTGAGAAGTTCTTGTTTTAAATGAATCTATAGTCAGGGGCTAAATTTGGTTTTCAGAATGTTGTTTTTGCTGACTATGGTTTGCTGGATCCTGGGAAGAAGTCTAAGTCTCAACCTTATTTGATTTTAGGAATGTGTGTGAATGGTCTGTATCAGTCCATGTTGTTGCTTGACTCGTATGGACAGCTACCCTCCTAGTTGGAGTTTTCTGTTTTCATTTAGGAAACTCTAGTTTAAAAAAATAAAATAAGAACATACAAATCTCTGCTCTCCATGAACTTTAGTTGAACCTGACAGATGTTCAAACTTTTCATTTTCTCCTCCAGCGAGGCTTAATGGAGATTTTGTTACAGGGTAATCATCTCTCTGTTTGCTCTATTTATCTAGGCTCTCTGAATGTTGACTCTTGATATATAAAAGCAGCCAAAATATCCATTTTTCTCCCATTGGATTTATCAATTTGGAGTTTTTATTTTCTAAATTTGCTCTGTAATATCAGCTCCTTAACTTAAGAGAAAAAGAAGAAAAGACAAATGTTTAACTGCCTTTGATCTAATCTCATCCATGGAAAATGAAATTTATTTTTTATGGACTATTTAATATTAGCTATTGCTCTAGCCAGAAGCTGATCAACATAGTGCTTTTGGAGTCACATGGATCATGGTCCATCTGACTTGCTGATCGATTTGCACTTTCTAAAAGGGAAAATAATTTCACTTTCAGAAGCATGGATCAGTGGTAGGATGCTTGCCTCATATGGTTGAGGCTGTGTTCAACCCAGCCCAAAAGTAAGCAAGGAAGCAAAATGTCCACTTATGTGGGCCTCTGTTTCCTTTCTAGTGTGGGGATAAAGACAGCCATAGGATTCTTTATAATATATGTGTGTAAAAATATTAATTGTACTTTCTTGTACAATTGATGTCTTGTCCCAGAAAGTGAGTTCCTCAGGTTCTCATGTGATTTTGACTATCTATGGGAAGACAGAAAGTAGCCTATGGGCATAAACTAAATGAGCTGTATGGAAAGACATTCACAGTACACATCCCAAAGTGAGAACAATAATAGTTGCTTGAAGGATGTAGATTCACTTTGCTCCATATACTGATGATCTGAGTCACTTTGGACCACACAGCACTCATAGAGAACTCCTAGTAATTGGAAAGTGTCTGAGGACAGGAAGGAATATTGCACTTGCTCCTGTTCCTGACAAAAGGAATTCTGTTTCCAGTTTCCCACTTAAAACTATGTGAACTTATTAGACATTTTACCTGTGGGGCTTTTGATTTTTCTCATCTGAAAAATTAGAGGAGTAAATTAAGTTACCATTGTGAGTGCTTCTAGGGCATATATGGGATATTTGATTCTGGCTTTGAATCTGTTGACAAAAACACAGGCACCATGAAGGTGACTAGAATTGATCATCACTTGCCAGGAAAGACTCTCTGGAATTCCTGATGTAGCTTTATTCTGAGAACTCCTTTTCAGGGAACCATAAGCATTGCCTAACAGCCTCCTATGAACACTTGTTTCTCCAAGTTTAAAACAAAATGATACCTTACAGCTTAGCTCAATTCTAATGCATTAGAAACACCCTTGAGAAGCCCTGGCCCAGAATAGTACATTTCATTATTCTTTACTACTCAAATGTCAACATGTTGTCGAACTCTGCATAGACTACTGCTTTTCACCATCCATGTATCTATGATTAAGCTAAAAGGAACAGCAGGATTTGTTATGCATCAACAAAGAATCATGTGACATAATAGAAATCTGTTAATCATATTTATATTTATATTGCTAATACTATACAAATTAAACAAATAAAATCAAATTATATAATTTTTTACACCCTGAGTCACATTGTGGAAAATATCCAAATTCCTAAAACTTGATTTTCTTGCCAAGAAAATAAACATTATTTAACTTTGCTTAATACAGTTTGTATGAGTTAAAAATAGTATCTGTAGACCATAATATGCATATCACTGGCAATTAGTATCACTGTTGAGTACTATCTGGAACATTCAGAATGCTGCATATTTCCATCATTGTTTTCTAAGTTTCCTGTGACCTACAGCAAAAAACTTAATCTCCTGAAGTCAATTGTTTATTAAAAACAGCTTATGGTAGTGTACACTTCCCAGGATAGATGTAAAGTGTACGTGACAAATAGTTCTCAGCAAGGTCACTGGCCAGGCATTAGCAGACTGAGATACTATTGAGGATAGACCCCTTTCCTCAATAGTTAGCTTTGTACCTTCTGAAGACTTAGAGTAGCACATGAAAGGGAGGTTTGTGAAGGGAAATCTACTTCCTTCTAACTGATAAAACAGGATACCTCTGATGTGACATTCTAAACTGTCATCCCAAATTTATGCTATTTATGCTCACTTAGAACTAATCCAACTAGACAAGTCAGTTCCTTGGCAAGAAGATGAGATCTTAGAAGAAGGAGGTATTGTGGGAGGGGGTCCTGTGCTCTAGTCTTTCCATTTTCTCTCTCCTCTATTTCCCCCTATTTTTTGACACCTAGTCAATCAGATACACAGCAGCTGAAATCTGAACTCTGGGCCTTTGTCATCTTTTCTACATAACCACATAAACTCTGTTCTGAGGTTTTATCTGTGTGTCATGTGAATCAAGTTTTGGTCTTCTGCTAATTTGCCTTTATCTCTGTCTCCCATTATCTACTGCCCATCAGAACAATGATCCTTCACCATTTGTCTCTGAGACCAAACCACATTCATGACAAATTCATTAAAAGTAAGTCTTGGTCAACACATGAGGGAACCTCAGTCCTAGGCCTTCTCTGACTTCTGAAGTCTCTTGGCTTTTGACACCTCATTTTCAGAAGCAGAGACTCTCCTCTGCAAATGATAATCATTCTTTCTACTGCTACCTAAGGCTAGGTGATGACTTGAAAAAGACTGTAGCCTCCCTCTCCTTTGCCATCTGAGATGGACTCCAAATTATCTATGCCCAAGGACATCTCTTTGGCATGCTTAAACTCAAACCTCAAAACTTTAGGTCCAGCTCACCCTCAGACCTGCTCCTATTATCTGTCTTTCCTCCTAGGTCTGGCTCTTATATTTAGACAGCAGCCATACCTGGCCTGATTTACTGACTTGGTTAACTTCATCAGATAAAATACAAATGGTCTGAGGTCCCCTATGCAAAAAACTTTCTTTGACTTTAAGAATATGGTTCTTCCTTGTCAATCCGGTTTAACACAATCAATTTTACTGCTCCAAATGCACCTTTCCAAACAACCCTCCAATGCCCCACAACATGCTGCCCCATCTCCTGCTTATACTTTATCAGATTTGAATCCTGCAAGCAAACCACTCACTTGCCCTACCAATCCTCCTAAAGCCCCTTTCAGCCTGAGGAGTTGGCTGGTTGAAAACTGGCTGTGGCTTATTTCTCTGATATTTTCAGATTATCTCCAGTATCTGGCTCCAGATTTTTATTACAATACCAAATAGAATCCATGCAATCATCATGTTCTGCAAACTTCTGTTGATTCTGCTAGTGTTCTTTGGTGCAGTACCCCTGGCAGTAGAAATGATCACTGTCATCCTGGTGACTAGACATGGGAGGAAAAGTTTCTCCTAACATTTTTTTAACTTCACATGTATCAATCTATCTTACCTCAAATTCTTCCTGACCCCTTAATGGAAAATCTTCAAGCATATAGTTCTAATTCTTGAAAAAATATACAGAATTATTAACAGCCCACAAAGTTCTCTTCCTTAGCCCACAATTTCTGAGTTTCTACAACAAGATCTAGTGGAATTAAGCTTACTCCTTCTTTCCATCAATAGATTAATATTTGCTATGATTTTTTCTCATTCCTGACATTGTCACTATTATAGAATCTACTACCTTACTCTTCAATCACACCACTTAGTATTTTCTTCCCCTTTCTTGAGTTTGCAACACCTTTCTTATCTTAAACTTTGCAGCAAAATCACTTTGTGTGTCTTGGAAGAATGTTCTCTGAGATCATACCCCTTTAAAATTCCTATGATTGCTACTACAAATGTGTTCGATATTAATATACCCTGGTTCCAAACTACAATTCTTAATCAGAGCCATGATGCAAATAAATCATCCCTAAAATGCTTTTTCCACACATACTAAATGATTCCTCACATTAATCTTCACTCTTTTCACTGCCCTCAGGACAAGTAGCAGTGCCCTAAATGCTAGAGCCTTAGATCTAAGTCAAAATCAATAAAAAAGGAAAAATCTTTGTTGCTCACATAGACCAATACTTTTCTTCCTCCATACTCAGTTAAATTCCTTCACTCTTGTAGTCCTATAGCATCAGTTAGAGCTGGAATTACTGACAGTCCAAGATGGAGTAATTTGTGTTCTCTTGGGGATGAATTTTGCTATTATACTTAAAAGCTCTGGATCACCATAGATGCTCTATAACAACTCAAAATAGAATCATCTTCTGTTCTCTATAGAGAGGCTGGGATCAGGACCTTCAGTTATTTATTGGGACTTGAACATGGTTACCTTTATTATCAGCTCCCCCCACCATCCTTAATACTTTTAGTTCTTCTATTTGGCCTTTGTCTTGTTAACATCACTTAAAGGTATTTTTAAAGCATCTTTTTATACTAAGGTCCAGTTGCTACTCAAGTAGATGTTAAAACTATGTTCCTACTATGCTAGACCTGCACTACACAAGTTTTGATTCCAATTCTGAAAACCCAGTTTTGCCCCAACATATCAGGAAGTAGCCAAATAAATATGGTACTTTTTTTTCCCTTTTGTGCTTTCAGGATCTGCATTAAAGAACAATGTATTATAAACTAAAAATTATTTTACTCTCCCACAAAAGAGAAAAAAACAACAACAACAACAACAAAAAAAAACCTTGTCCTTCATGATAAGGAAGTCTAAAGAATAATGTAGTCTCCTAAACTAAGAAGTCTCCCCTCTTCAAGTAAAACATCTCCTGAAAAGTAAGTCCCATCTAAGCAAAACATTGCATTCCTGATGAACCACTGATGTCTATCCAACCACCTGTTCACACACAAAAATCCCCCACAGTTCCCTTTGCCAAAGGCCTACTCTCATTTCCCATAAAAGTCAGTCTTTCCCAGCAATACAACACACAACCTTCAATCCCCTGGGCAGTGTTCTCACTCCTCATAGCAGTACAAAAATGTCTGCTTTTGTTGATGTCAATTTCAGTCTCCCTCATTTTCATGTCTCCTGGATGAATCTTTTTGTAACATTGATAGAAACAATTTAAAAGAGAAAGGTTTATTTTGTCTTACAATTATAGCTCATCCTGGTTGGCAAGTCCTAGCAGTGGAAGCTTGAGGCAGCTGCTCATGGTGTGTCCTTAGTCAGGAAGCAGGAAGCAGTGGATGTTTGGTTTACTGCTAGCTTTCTCCTTGATACATGATACAGAACCAAAGCCTAAGAAATGGTGATTCTCATTTTAGGTGGTTCTTTTCACATTAATTAACCTAATCAAGGTAATCCCTCACAGGCAAGGCCAGAGGCTAGCCTCATCTAAATAACTACTTTCATTCTTAGTCTTGGCTAAAGGCACATCCTCAAGGTGAATCATAACCACCACAGCTTTACTCCTTGTCAGTGTAGCACCCAAACACAGCCCTTTTACTTTTTTAAAAAAAAATATATTTTTCTTTTGTTGAAAATAGTTCTTTAATACAATATATTCTGATTACAGTTTTCTTTCCCCAACTCCACTAACATTTTCCTAATCTTCCCTCTCATCTCAATCTGGACCTTTTCTGATTTTCTGTAGAAAACAAACAGAAATGTAAATAATAAAATAATAAAACATAAACAAATAAGAAGAGAACAAAACAAACAGCCAGAGGGGAAAAATGCAAAAGAAGTATAAGAAACACATTTAAATGCTGAGATGCATGTATTTGTACACACAGGAGTCCCATAAAGAGGCAAAACTGGAGGCCACATATATACAAAGGACCTGTAAGGTTTTAAAAAAAAAAATGCCCTGATAAATCATTATGAGACAAGGAATTCCCAAGATGCCATTGAGTTCATTTTGTGTTGCACATCTACTGCTGTGTGTGGGTAATACACACTTCAAAACTATATTATTCTATGCTTTGCTTCCATAGCTTCATAGACTCCTTATAATTCAAGATAACTTTAGTCTAACTTCAAAAGTACCGATAATTTGCAAAAATCCCAACACTGTTTAAAAGTGTAAAGTCTAAGTCTCATCTCAGAATCAAAACAGTCTCTTAATTTTGAGTTTCTTAAAAATTGAAAAAAAAAGTTACAGGGTATATGAATACACAGAGTAGACATTCCTATTCTAAACAGGAAGACTTGAGGCATAGAAAAGACTGATCAAATCAAAGTGAAGCAAGATTGCAACCATGTTAAGAAGTTCAGTGTCCAGCATTGGAGACTCAGGATAGAATCATCTGGGCTTCAAAGTGACTATTCCCATTCCTCCAGTTCTGGTGATTGTAGTATAAAGAGCTTCTCTCTTGAGGTGGCTCCACTTCATGCATTCAGCTTTCTTTGGCAATGTCCTGTGGTTCTGGCATTCCAACATCCTAGAGTCTCAACTATAACTGGCATCATTTTCAAAACTCCATATAGTGGACCTTTAAAGTTTCTTTGCTAGGACTCTGCATTGTATGGCCTCAGCTGCTCTCTCATACTTCCTCAATCTTACGTTTTCCATGCCTGTAAAATTAGTACTTGATTCAGGGTGGGGCCTAGAGGATGTATACTGGGGAAAGAGGGTAACAGTGATTTTTTTTTTTTTTTTAAAAAAAAAGCTTTTAAATAACAAAAAGATTTAAAAAAAAAAATAGCGTTTGATGATGGATGCTAGTTTTCCTGCCCATTAGAGATACTACCTTGCCCTTTTAAACCATTGCTCTATCAATTTCTGTGAGAGTAGACTTTAAAGAAACTCTTGCCTTGGCAATTGGTTTCAAGAGGTACAAAACCCCTTCAGCTTTTTCCTCAGTAAGAACTCTTATTTAAAATAAGTTTTCATTTTCACAAATTAAAGCATCTGATGAGTGGGGTCTTGTAGTGGGATATTATCATGTAGCTATGGATAGTAACCAAGACAATGGCAGTAACCTTTGTGTTTTGGATATCTCTAAGATCTTTCTGACCAATATCCTGTCAGGAGTTATATTATTCTTTTCACTTCAATTTTTTTTAATGTCACATCATCTGGGAGCAACATTATTCACCCATATAAGATCTGTTTGAATTCAGTTTTTAACTTATATTTTGAAATGTCTTTGCTAATTTTTTAATACAGTCTCTTCTGTAACTTAGGTTTATGTTAGGCCATTTGCTCTTTTCTCCACCACTAGTTCCTATCCTTGTTCAGACAGAAAACTTCAGTACTTCCTACATCTCCTTAACATATCAAACATTCCACTATCTCTCCAATAGTGTACTTTACATAAGTTGTGGCATAGTAAGCTTCCGTATGGTTTTTGTATGCATACCTTCTTTCGGTTATCCCTCACTGACACCAATTTATTTCTGTCACACTTGCACATCTTTCTATGTTTGAGGTTTTCTATTCCCAGTATTCCATTTCTCTATTTCTGGTGTTACCTATGGTTTGTTTTTTTTTTTCCCTAAACTCCTAAGGCATCCTCCAGAACCCTATTCTTGTAGTTTACTAGTTTCTGCTTCTATTTCAAGTTCAACATACAATATTTGAAACTGGGATACAGATGGGAGAGTATCTTGACATTTGATTTTCTGGACCTGAGTTACCTTACTCACTATAATTTTTTTCCCAGTTCTATCCATTTATCTGGACATTATATGATGTTGGTTTACTTTACAGCCAAATAATACTCCATTGTGTATAAGTAACATATTTTTTATTTGTCATCCTGATGTACATTTTATCTGATTGTATTTCTTGGCTATTGTGATTATTACAGGTACAGGGAGCATGAATGCAACAAGTTTCTACAGAAGGTATTAAGGAGGTTAGTTTCAGAGCTGGATCATATGACAGTTCTATTTCTACTTCTATCTTTTAAGAAATCCTCAGAGTGATTCCTGTAGTTACTGCAGTAGCTTACATTCCTAATATCTGAGTTTCCTTTCTTCACATCCATGCTGACATTTTTAATCATTTGATGACCATTCTAATTCAGGTAAGATGAACTTTTAAAGTAGCTCTCATCTGTATTTCCCTAGTGGATAAGGATATTAAGAAGGTTAAAAAAAAAATGCTTCATTTACAGAGAAACACTGGCTCAAAAAAACCCAAACCCCAAAAAGACAAAGTAAAAAGGTTTTATAATCTTTGACCTTCTTTTGATAATTTCTTTCCATATGCTATTTTTGGGCCTGCTGTTTTAGTTTTTTCAAGGTCTTCAGGTTCCTCATTAAATTATTAGCATGTTACCTCAAATTTCTTTATAAAAGCACTAAGTGCTGTACACTGTCCAGTTAGAATGGTCTTCACTGTGTTCCATAGGTTTTGATAAACTTTGTCTTCATTTTGATTCAGTTCTAGGATTTGAATTATTTTGTTCTTGATTTCTTTAAGGACACATAGTAATTTAATAGTTTTTGTTTAAATCCTATGAGATTGTGTACTTTTTGCAGTTACTATTCCTGTTGATATTTAGTACTACTCCACAGTGGGAAGATGGGATGTCAGAAACTATTAAAGTTCATATATTTCTTGAGACTATTTTGTGTCATAATATGTTATCCATTAAAAAAAAATTCCATAGGTATACGGAGATTATGTTGTTCTATTGTAAATAATTGTCCCCGCCTATGAGTTTAATAAAAAGTGATGATTGGCCAAAGGCAGACAGGAAGTGTGGGCAGAGCTACCAGACTAAGAAGACTCTAGCAACAGGTGGAACAGAGCAGAATTCCAGAGAGAAGCCAGAAGAAGTAGAGGATAACTATGCTGCTGCTCTGAGAAAAGGTACAGAGCCACATGGCTAAACAGGATAAGATTCATGGGTTAGATTAAGGGTACAGAGTTAGCAAGTTATATGCCTGGGCTGTAGTAGTGGGTTCTCTCGGGTCCCGTATGCCAGAGGTCCCAGACCCACAGATCTGCCCGGGCGGCTAAGCCCGGCGCCGCTTATCCGCGCACCGCCCCGGTCCCCAGAAACGACTCAGACGCTTCTATTTACTTCATGCTGTTTGGCCTATGGCTCGGGCACATTGCTAGCTAGCTCTTATATCTTAAATCAACCCATTTCTATTAATCTACGGGAGAATCAGAGCTTAGGTGAGAGAAGCAGGGTGGAGTCAGGCAGACCGAGCTGAAGCCGCCGAATGTAAGGAGCACGGGTGAGCTACGGGCCGCCACGTGGCCCGTAGATTAATAGAAATGGGTTGATTTAAGATATAAGAGCTAGCTAGCAATGTGCCCGAGCCATAGGCCAAACAGCATGAAGTAAATAGAAGCGTCTGAGTCGTTTCTGGGGACCCGGGCGGTGCGTGGATAAGAGGCGCCGGGCTTAGCCGCCCGGGCAGAACTGTGGGTCCGGGACCTCTGGCGTACAGGACCCGAGAGAACCCACTACTACACTGGGCCTTAGGCCAATCAGCCTAAAACTACTGTAAATATCTGTGTGTCTCTGTGGGTATGTGGGTCTGTGGGTCTAAACCTTGAGGCTAGGCCCAAAAATCTGGGACAGAAACCTCCTACTACACATGGGCTGCAGAAAAGCATGTATATTTTTTAGAATTTGAGTGAAATGTTCTGTCAACATTTGGTATGTTTATTTGATGTGTGGTTTTATTTAACTCCGATGGTTCTCTATTTGGTTTTTGTCTGGGTGGCATGTCTATTGGTCACAGCAATATATTTAAGTTTTCTTTTATTAATGCATTAGTTAATCTGTGACTTTGAAGCTAAATTTGTTATTAAGAATTTACAAAGATAATATTTTTGTGCTACAATATTAAATTATATGATCACTTTATTCCATATTTCTTTGTGTTTTTTGTATTATTTCTCTTATCAGTAACTCTCAATTGTGGGAATGCCTTTCTGTATGCTGTGAATCTCAATCTTTAAATAAAGGACCTGTTTTGGCCCTTGACAGACACCCTAGAAAAAGTAGGCGGAGGAATCAGAATAGGTAGGAAAGGAAGGGTGGAGTCAGAGACAGACCTGCTGGAAGCCCAAAAAAGCAACATGTAAGGAACTCAGATAAGCCACGGGCTATGTGGCAGACAGATTAATGAGAATGGGTTGACTTAAGATGTAAGAACTAGCTAGCAATGTGCCTGAGCCATAGGCCAAACAGCATAAAGTTAATATAAGTGTCTGAGTTATTTTGGGGGCCTGAGCAACTGCGGGTGGCTAAGGAGACTGGGGCTGTGGGTCTGTGGGTCTGGGCCTCTGGCCGTCCAGGACCAAGAAACCACATTGCAACACTCAATCTCTCATCATTTCTAATTTTTCTCTCCTTACTTCTTCTTCTTCTTCTTTTTTTTTTTTTTTTTTGCTATTTTTGTACATAAAAGTTTTCCCCCCATATCTACCACTGCTCTCCCTCACTTCCCTCCTCCCAGTCCCTTCTAGTCCTCCCTCAGCCTCCCCCAAACCATTCCCCCGTCCATTCCCCAGGGAGGGCAAGGAGTCCCAAGGCGTGTCAGTTCAGTTTGGCATATCCAGTTGAGGTAGGAATGAGTCTTTTTCCCCAGTATCAAAACCAAGTAAGGTGTTCCTCTGTCAGGAGCAGGCTTCAAGATGTCAGTTCATACACTAGGAACATATTCTGATCCTATATGCAAGAGACTCCATAAACTGACCATGCTATTTTACTGTTGTGTACCTTTGGAGGGTTTAGTTCCTTTCCCTGAAGGTTCCTCGGCTATTATTTTAGAGTCAGTGAGCTCCCAATCGCTCTCATCAGTCATCTCTGTGGCTCTTCTCATGATCCTGATTCTTTTGTTCATATACTCTCCCCCAGACCCTTTTCAGATGGACCAGGAGCTATGGATCTCTGCTTCTGCCTCTGCCTCTATTGGTTAAGAAGTCTGTACATCTTCTTTTGTTTCTGATTTTTGTTAATTTGGATATTCTCTGCCTTTTAGTTAGTTTGGATTAGGTTATATCTATCTTGTTGAATTTTCTCAAAGAAAAAATCTTTGTTTTATTGATTGTATTGTTATCATTGTATTTTATTGATTTAGTTCTAAGTTAGATAACATATTGCCACCTAATCCTCTTGGGTATGTCTACTTTTTGTTCTAGATCTTTCAGGTATGTTGTTAAGACACGGTTATGAGAATTCCAATATAATAATGACTAATGATATTCTGCTATGCTCATAGATTGATACCTAGGCCCAATAGTCAACAAAGAGGCTTCATTCAGAAACTGATGGAAATACAGTTTCTATCACTCCCATAATCAACCTTAAGCCAAGGTTGGAGAAACCTGAGAAAGAGAAGGAGGAAGGATTTTAGGAGCCAGAGGGGCTCAGGACACAATAAGAAAACCCACAAGATCAACTAACCTGGGCTCATAAGCAGAGACCTAACAACAACTGGGGAGCCTGCATGGGACTTAGCTAGGCTGTCTGTATATATCTGACAGTTGTGTAGCTTGTTCTTCTTGTGGGGCTCCTAACAGTGGGGCTAGGTACTGACCCTGACTCCTTTACCGGCTTTTGGGACTCTACTCCTCATATTTGGTCTGTCACCTTGCCAAGCCTTAATACAAAGGGAGATGTTTAGTCTTACTGAAATTTGATATGCCATGTTTTGTTGATACTCATAGGAGGCCTGATCTTTTCTGAAGAGATACAGAATGGGGAGGGGAGAAGGGAGGTGAAGGAGCAGGGACCAGGAGAAGAGTGTTGGGAAACTGCTGTTGCTATATAAAATTAATTAAATAATCAAGAAATGTCCATGAACATATATACCACATTTTGAACAAATTTACCACTATCCACTCCCCACTATTTTCCCCTCCAAACTTCATGTGTGTAATACGAGGAACAACGTAATCTTCTACATATCCCCTTTTCTCTTTTTAAAACAAAAAGAACTCCAAATCTAATATTCTCCCCCCCCCCTTATCTATAACAACATATAAACAACACTGTAAATAAGCACAAACATCCATGATCCATGTTTTGGGAATGTGGGTGTTGTTCTCTATGCTACTTCCTGCTTTAGTGGAATAGTCTGTAAGGCTGGTTCATCTCAGCCAGTATTCTTGAAATTTTTCTGGATACATAGATCTGGAAACTTCAACAGATGTGCTCTGAAATGCTGAATCTTCTAGGCCATCCATTCCCATTGGAGATTTTTCAAGAGGTCTTCCTCTATCAAACTTTATGTTCTTTATCCAGAAATAATTGCACAGCCTCTCATCTTCTGTGGAAATAAAAAGAAAACCTCTTCTCCAAAGTAGTATATCTTTTCATTTCAATCTTAAAGTCAACTCATTTACAAGATATTTAGGCTGAATTAATCCAACAGCATTTATAATCAACTGTCTTTTAGCAGCTTTTATTATTTTATTTTCTGTCAAGAAGCTTAAAGATAAGACAATAACATACAGTATCCAGACATTCTTTGTATTTTCCATCTTTCTGTGGCTTATTTTTTATTTATTTATTTTTTACTCTATTTCTTTTTTAAGGGCTTTCTCTACCTTTTCTTTTCTTTCTCTAAGCCTATTCATATATAGTTTTTCAACACAATTTCAACCACTTAGACTTTTTAAAAAAAACTCTCTTTACTGTATATTTATTTCTTAACATTTCTGTCTCTGACCACACCTTTGTTTGGCTAGGGTGATTGACACCACCCAGATTCTTCTATTTCTTTTTGTTTCTGAACACACCTTTAATCTGCCAGGATTCAAGGTTGGTAGGATGAGTGGATGGCTCCACCTAGCTCCTAGTCTAATTTCATAGAATTTATCTTTTTAGCCCAGGTACTCTGGGAATTTTAGGGTCCATATAATCACCAAGTCAAGCTTTGTCATCTGCTGCTCATTAACTCCATTTAAGTATTATGCAGCAGGGGTCTCTTAAAAAACTCAGAAGTGTTTTGCTTCTAAGGCTGAATCAGGAAGTTTCTCTTAAAAAAGCTAAGCCTCGGTTTGCCTCTAACAAAAAGAACTGATCCAAGAAAACACCAACACTAAGAAACCATCTTTGATTCTGTTCTGTTTTTGTCCTTATTAACAGAAACCTTAAATCCAAAATATAGAGTTCCTTGCTTACAGCTAGGCTCAGGGACTGGCCTTTTTCACCTTAAATTGCATGCACCAAACACACCATTTTATAATTTAATCCCATAAACCACTCAGTCCCTTTACCCCAACATGGAAGCTGCTTTGGGCTTTGTTTCTGTGCTCTAGACCATTTTTTAAGCTTTCTATGGCTTTATGCAGGTATATTTTACCCATGTTGGGCTGCCATTTGTAGTAGGAGGTTTCTGTCCAGGACTTTTTTGCCTAGCCTCAAGGTTTAGACCCACAGACCCACATACCCACAGAGACACACAGATGCTTACAATAGCTTTGGGCTGATCAGCCTAAGGCCCAGGAATATAACTTGCTAACTCTTTACTCTTAATCTAACCCATGATTCTTATCCTGTTCAGACATGTGGCTCGGTACCTTTTCTCAGAGCCACGTAGTTGTCCTTCAATTCTTCTGTTTTCTCTCTGGCATTCTGCTCTGTTCCACCTGTTCATAGAGTCTTTTAGTCTGTTAGCCCTGCCCATACTACCTGTCTGCCTTTGGACAATCTGTGATTTTTATTAAAACAGTGTGTGAGACAATTATTTACAACATAACAACATAATCTCCCATACATGTGCTTCTTTTTTTTTTTTTTAAATCAGAGTCTATTTACTGTTGCTTGGATATAGATCCATGTACTAGATTTTGAGTCACCTCCCAAGGACTGCATTCCTGAAGAATATTGAATCTATTTCTCCCAGCAGAAATCAATTGTCAATAGTTCCTGAGCTTGAGGTAGGAGCTATGAGATTTTTGATCTAGCTTAGTCTTATGTATATAGGCACAACTGCTATGAGTTCATATGTATAACAGGCCCATCATGTCTAGAAAACAATGTTTTTACAGTAATTGCCCAGAGTGATTTTTATAATCTCCCCTAGGCTGGGTTTCTATTGTTGTGATGAAACACCATAAACAAAAGTAAGTTGAGGAGGAAGTTTAGTTGACTTATACTTCTGTATCACCATTCATCATCAAAGAATGTCAAGAGAGGACTTAGACAGAGCAGGAAATTGAGGCAGAAGCTGATGTGGAGGCCATGGGGGAATGCTGCTTACTATCTTGTCCTCCATGGCTTACTCAGCCTACTTTTTTTTTTAGAATCCAGTGCCATCAATACAGAGATGTTTCCTCCCACATCAATGAATCAATTAATTAAAAAGAAATACTCTACAGTCTTATCTACAGCCTGATCTTATGGAGGCTGTGTCATGCTAACACAAAATTAGCCAACACACAGTGTATTTCTGCTTTGTCTTCCATACTAATCTTTGAGACATGGGGGTATAGCTGTTATATAGATGTCCCATTTATGGCTGAGATCTCCACAGTCTCTTCATCTCTGCAAGGTGTTTCTCTGATTAATCTCAATCAAATATGGAAGAAAGGTTCATTGCCAAGGGTTGAAAGATGTGCTAATCTATGGGATAAAGTTATGTACTCATTGGTCAATTTGATCTGAGGCCCATTCAACAGAATAATAGTAGTAGGTTTTCCCCTGAGGTCCATCACCTATCTATTAATGAGTATTGGTACCAAGTATGAGACCTGACTCATGAAGCAAGCATTAAATCCAATTAGAAAGTGGTTGGTTACTTCCATAATATTTAAGCTTCAATTGTACCAGTAGGTATATATTGTGAAGGCCACTAGTTATTGCAGTTCATAATTTTGATTATTTTTCTCCCCTGATACCCTGTAAGCACAGAGCACTATAAAAGTGAGTAAGGATGAATCTTCTAGGTTGTTATCAACTCTTTTTATAGTTCTTAATTAGAATCATCTTTATCACTTTAATATTCCTTAAGTTAGTTACATAAGCAATTTCCCAACTAATCTATCCACTTGCCCCTTCTCTGTTATTTTTCTATTGCTCTTACATTATTTCTCAAACTTACTCAGCTTATTTTTTTTCTGATGCTTAGTGATCAATATCATAATACCCTATTATGTACCATGCTTTTTTTCCTTTATTAGAGTTGAAAGGGTAATTGCTCTTAGCCAATAATTATTATAATTTTATAGTTGGTCTATATATCAAGTGGTACTGAGATTAGGATGGTGACCTGGGTAATTGCAAAAGGTTTGGGATTAAACTGTAGCCCTATTTCAGATAAATAATGATAATAAGAGTACAGTGAATCAAAGAGGACATAAGTAAATGCTTAAATGCATTCAAAGAGAGCATTCATACTGAAGTAAATAAAGAAGCCAATAAATAAGATTTTGCTAATTATAACTATGAAAATAAAATACACATCTAAAAAAATCTAAAAATATGTTAAAGAGAATGAAATCAGTAAGAATGCCAGGAATTGAAGGTAATGCAGGCAAATTAGAACTTTCAGACAATAATATAATTTAAATTATAGGCAAGTAGAATCAGAACAGACAAGGTACATGAGACAACATCATGAGGACTAAATTTGTGAATCATGAGCATAAAAGATGAAGTATAAGTCAAGGCCATAGAAAGTGGATCCAATAAAATAATAACATATAATTTTCAAATTCTAGACAATGATACATGAAATATTTAGAGTGTTAAACAGATAAGATCATAAAAAACATACTCTATGTTATGTTAGAGTGAAAACACTGTGTATACAGAAGGATAGAGTATTAAAGCTAAAAAAGATGATTATCAAGTAAGCATATTCATAGATTTCTTAAGAAAAATTAAAAATGCAGGAAGGCATGGAATAATATTTATATGTATCAGTCTTTTAATATTAATAATTCAGATCACTATGCCACAATTAAAGAAGAAAAACAAACTTTATTTGATAATCCTAAAATAGAAGAGTTTGTGACCATTAAGATAATAAGTACTACAAAAAATGCATGAAAGAATTGGATACACTGTAAACCAAGACACACATATCACTAAAGTTATAAGAATATTCATGTAGTAGGAAGTTTCTGGCCCAGACTTTCTAGGCCCATAGACCTACAGACTGGCAGAACAGCAGTCCCACAGTGACACACAGATGCATATGACAGTTTTAGGCTGATCGGCCTCAGGCCCAGGCATATAACTTGCTAGCTCTCTACCCTTCATCTAACCCATGATTCTTCCTGTTCAGCCATGGGGCTTGGTACCTTTCTTTAGAGCAGCATAGTTGTCCTCTGCTTCTTTCGGCTTCTCTCTGGTGTTCTGCTCTGTGCTTCCTGTTCTCAGAGTTTTTCTTAGCCTGGTAGCCCCACCCACACTTTCTGCCTGCCTTTGGCCAACCAGCACTTTTATTAAACCAGTGGGTGGGACAATTATTTACAATGAAGCAACACAATACCCCTATATATCCCCTTTTCTCTTTAAAAAAAAAAAAAAACTCCAAATCTAATATTCTTTTCCCTCTTATCTATAAACACTTATAAACAACACTGTAAATAAACCAAACATCCATAATCCATGTTTTGGGAATGTGGGCATCATGTTCTAGGCTACTTCCTGCTGAATGGGGATGCTGGCAATCCCATAGGAATCCAAAAAAAAAAAAAATAGGATTATGGACAAGTCTTTAGTGGAGTAATCTGTGAGGCTGAGTCATCTCAGCCAGTCTCCTTGAAATTTTTCTGGATACAGAGATCTGGAAACTTCAACAGAGGTGCTCTGAAATGCTGAATCTTCTAGGCCATCCATTCCCATTGGACATTTTTCAGGGGGTCTTCCTCTATCAAACTTTATGTTCTTTATCCAGAAATAATTGCACAGCCTCTCATCTTCTGTGGAAGTAAAAAGAAAACCACTTCTCCAAAGTAGCATATCTTTGGATTTTGATTTTAAAGTCAACTAATTTGCAAAATATATAGGTTGATTTAATCCAACAGCATTTATAATCAACTCTTTTAGCAGCTTTTACTATTTCATTTTCAGTCAAGAAGCTTAAAGATAGAACAATAACACACAGTATCCAGACATTCTTTGTATTTTCCATCTTTACATGGCTTATTTTTTATTTATAGATTTTACTGTATTTCTTTTTTAATGGCTTTCTCTCTTTTTCTTTTCTTCCTCTAAGTCTATGTTTATATATTTTCAATACACTCTAAACCATTTAGACTTATTTTTTTTTAAAAAAAAAAACTGTCTTCATTGTATATTTATTTTTTAACTTTTTCTGTTTCTGACCTCACCTTTGCTTGGCTAGGGTGATTGACTTCACCCAGATTCTTCTATTTATTTCTGTTTTTTAACACACCTTTAATCTGCCAAGGATTCTTCTATTTCTTTCAATTTCTGAACACACCTTTAACTTGCCAAGGAATCTTCTATTTCTTTCTGTTTCTGAACACACCTTTAATCTGCCAAAGTTCAATGTTGGTAGAATGGGTGGATGGCTCCACCCAGCTCCTAGTCTAACTTCATAGAATTTATCTTTTTAACTAAGGTACTCTGGGAATTTTAGGTTCCATATAATCACCAAGTAAAGCTTTTCTGTCTGCTGCTCATTAACTCCATTTAAGTATTTGGCAGCAGGGCCTCTTAAAAGACTCACAAGTGTTTTGCCTCTAAGGCTGAATCAGGAAGCTTCTCTTTAAAAAGCCAAGCCTCCGCTTGCCTCTGGCAAACGGCTGATCCAAGAAAACACCACCACTAGAAAGCCATCTTTAATTCTGTTCCCTTTTTGTCCTTATAAAGAAAAACCTTAAATAAATAACTTACAAATTTTTCTTATATCTAGGTTCCTGTGAGACTTCAGAAACCAGCCATTTTATACCTTAAGCTGCACTCCAAAAGCCTGCCTTTGTAGCTTAAGCCCATGCCCCTTGCCAGGGTGTCTCTGTACCACGGCTTAAGTGAGAGGCACAACTCAGAGGCTGCTTTGGGCTCTAGACCATTTTTTAAGCTTTCTATGGCTTTATGCGTGTATATTTGACCCATGTTGGGCTGCCATTTGTAATACGAGGTTTCTGGCCTGGACTTCCTGTTCAGCCATGGGGCTTGGTACCTTTCTTTAGAGAAGCATAGTTGTCTCCTGCTTCTTTTGGCTTTTCTCTGGCAATCTGTTGCTGCTTCCTGTTCTCAGAGTTTTTCTTAGCCTGGTAGACCCACCCACACTTTCTGCCTGCCTTTGGCCAATCAGCACTTTTATTAAACCAGTGGGTGGGATAATTATTTACAATGAAGCAACACAATACCCCTATATATTCACTATAACAAAAGATAAGCAAGGGAACATTAAGAAAATTGTTCATGTTATAAAAACAAAATGACAGAAAATAATTCATACTTTCCAATAGTGATTCTGGGTGTTAATGATCTCATTTTTTATTAGTTAACATAGATGGTATCTTGTATTAAAACAATGAAATCTACCTATTTTTTTTTCTCTCAGACATGCATCTCACTAAAAAACAGAAATAGAACCTTTCAATGAAAGGATGAAAACAGTATGCCAAGGAACTGTAACTCTAAAGACAAAATGTAAGATTAATCATTCTAATGTTACAAAATGAACTTTGAAGTAAAATTAGGTTGAAGAGATAAAGAAGGATACTTTGTATTTAATAAAGGAGCAACTCTTGAGAGAAAATAACTATTCTAATCACATAGCTCATCAGTACACTCAATTTTATTAAAAAACTAAATATTAAGTCGCAGATTGACTTTCACATTCCTTTCTCACCAATTAGAGAGTTCATTCAGACAACCACTTAATTTTAAGTCAAGGTTAAATGGCTTTATAGATCAAATAGACTCAACAAGTATCAACAGAATATTTCAACCAAACACTACAAAATACTGATTCTTTTCAGCAGTTCAGAGAACTTTACCTAAAATAGTTGTAATTGAAGTACACAAAACAAGTCATAATAAATAAAAAATGAAAGTGATTAGTTTTACTCATATAATAGAATGAAATTAGAAAAAAAATCTATAAAATATATAAAGTAACAGAGACTAAAAACCACAATAAGCCATTGAAAATATCAACAAAGCCAATTTTAAAATCATCAGTGTTTGTTTCAAAGAAAATAGTCCTCCAAAAGGAGTGGCACTACTAGGAGGTGTGGCTTTGTTGGAGGAAGTATGTCACTGTGTGGGCAGGCTCTGAGATCTCTTTTGCCCAAGCCTCCTTCATTGTGACTGTCGGTTGACTTTCTTTGCCTGCAAGATGTAGGACTCTCAGTTTCAGCACCACATATGCCTGCATGCCACCATTTTCCCCATCATGATAATAATGGGTTGAACTTGTAACACTATGTACAAGCTACCCCAATTAAATGTTTTGTTTATAAGAGTTGCCCTGTGATCATATTGTTTCCTCACAGAATAACACTGCAAACTAAGACAACCATAGCTAAATGAGATTAAAATAAAACAAAACACCTTACAGTTCTGTGGAACACAACTAAAATAGTTTTGAGGGGGAAGTATATAGATGCCTATATTAGAGATTATGAACATCAAATAAATAACTTAATGTATAACAGCAATAAAAATAAGAACAAGCCAAAATTAAAAGCAACAGATAGAAAAAATAAAGAGCAGAAAAGAATGAAGTAAAAAAATAAACCAATACAATAAACCAATGAACAAAGAGTTAGTTCTTTGAAAAGAAACAGAGAAAAACATACATAAACTAAAATAGAAAGAAGACCAAAATGAATAAAACTAGAGGTGAGAAAGAGAACATTATAGTAGCTATCAATGAAATTCAGGAGATATTTGAGACTAACTTTAAAAGTCTTCACTGCAACAAGAAAAAGCAAAGTGTATAGAAACTTGTGAATGTTTTCTTCTTCCAAGTCACAAGAGACATTACTGCTTGGTAGCTTATATCTACCATCAATATATTTTGGGTTTTTTGAAATAAGTTTATATTGTTTTGGTAATTTCATCTGATATATTTAAATATATATATATATATTATTCCTTCCCTTGGGGTAGGAGTAAGATATAGACAACCTATTTAGGGCTGAATCTTTAAATCTCTCTGTACACTATCTAGTTATAGGTTTTTGTGTTACTTACCTTCTATTGCAGAGAGTTTTCTGGTGATGGTTGAGTGATATGCTGCTCTATGGGTATAGAAATGTGTCATTTTATTGCTATGCTTATTCAACAAAATAATAATACATTTTTCTCTAGTATTCATAAAATATCTAGTCTTGGATTCTTAGTCTTATTTGCAGTGTTAGGTATGGTTTCTCATTAATTAAGTTTTAAATACAATCAAGAATTGTATTTAAAATTGTAATAAAAATGTTAATTTTCTCCATAACATTTGTTGCATTATTGCATTACTAGCATATGTTATAGGTGTTCATTGGTGTAGCTTGTAGGGTTCATAACAGTGTTGATATGGGATGTCTTTTTGTATGCTGTTAAATATTATTTGTTAATAAAGGAACTGTTTTGACCCATGGCAAGGTAAATTAGAAGCAGGCCAGAAATCTGAGCATAAATAAAGGGAAAGGAGGGCTGAGTCAGAGAAAGATGCTGTGAGCTACTGCAGAGGAGGAAGAAGTAAAGGAATTCAGGTAAGCCATGGGCCACATGGCAAGACAAATTAATAGGAATGGGTTAAGTTGCAAGAGCTAGCAAGCATGACTGAGCCATAGGCCAAACAGCATTATTAGAATCCTGCCATCAAAAAGCCCTTTTCTGTAATAATGTGTACATCTTCTACTTTTACTTCTATTAGGTTCAGAGTATCTGGTCTTATGTTGGGATTCTTGGTTTATTTGGAGTTTAGTTTTGTGCAGGATGAGATACATAATTCTAGTTTCATTTTCTGCATGCAACCATTCAGTTTAATCAGCATTATTTGTTGATAATTATATCTTTTCTCTAGTGTGTACTCCTAGCTTCTTTGTCAAAAATCAATTATTCAAGGTATATGGACTTATGTCTGTGTCTTTATTTCTGTTTCATTAACGAATGTATCAGTTTATGTCTTTACCATGTTTTTTATTACTATAGATCTAAAGTAAAACTTGAACTAAGGAATCAACGATACCTTCATCTTCAGCAGTAATTTTATTTCTCAGGATATTTTTAGCTAGTGTGTGTAGGGGGGTGCGCGCATGTGTGGGGGTATGTGTTTTCCATAGGTAGCTTAAGATTAGTTTCAATTTGTGTAGTAAGTAGTCTCAGGTCTGGACTAGCCCCAAGATTTAGACCAGCAGTCCCAACGTCCCAAAGAAACACACAGAAGCTTATATTTATTTTATGCTGATTGGCCTATGGCTCAGACATATTGCTAGCTAGCTCTTTTATTTTAACTCAACCTATTTCCATTAATCTGTGTAGCCATGTGACTTGGTAACTTTACTCAAAAAAGCATGATTGTCTTCTTTCCTTTCATCTTTTGGCATCTCCATTGGTGTTCTCTGGCCTCTCTTCTTGCTCCCAGAGTTTTCTTAGTCTGGTAGCCCAGCCCATACTTCCTGTCTGCCTTCTGGCCAATCAGCTTTTTATTAAACCAGTAGGAGGGACAATGTGGTAGAACAAAGTCCCACTACAAATTTATGTGAAGAATGGTGTTGGAAATTTGATGAAGTTCACATTGAATATGTAGATTGCTGGTTTTGGTAGGATGCCCATTTTCACTGCATTAATCTTACGAATGCATGAGCATGGGAGGCTTTCTTATCTTCTATCTGCTTCAAATTCCTACTTCAATGTCTTAAAAGTTTTATTGTATATGTCTTTCCCTTAATTACTTAGTGTTTTTCCAAGATATTATAAAGGGGCTATTGTATAAAGTAGTGTTTCTCCCCTGTCTTTTTCAGTATACTTGAGATTTATATATAGGAAGACTACAGATTTCTGTGTGTTAATTTTCTATACTACTACTTTGATGTAATTTTCACCTGTTGGGGAAATTTCCTGATAGTCTTTAGAGTATTTTTTATAAATATATAGAATCATACGATTTGTAGATAAAGATACTTTTACTTTTTCCTTCCCCATTTGCATTCTGTTAATATCTTCTTTTTGTTTTCTTAACATAAGGCAGACTTCAAGCATTATTTTGAAGAAATATGGCTAGACTCAATATCCTTATCTTGTCCCTAATTTTGAGTTTCTCTACTTAGAATAATGTTAGCTATGCCTCATTGTAAATTATCTTTATTACATTCAAATAGGTCCCCTTTATCCCTAGTATCAACACTATTTTTTTTTTATCATGAATGACGTATTTTGTTAGAAGTCTTTTCTGTAGCTTATAAAATGATAATGTGGTTTGATGTGGGAATGCCTTTCTGTATGCTGTGAATATCAATCTTTAAATAAAGGAGCTATTTTGGGCCATGACAGGCACCATAGAAGAAGTAGGAGGAGAAATCAAAGCATAGGTAGGAGAAGAAGGGTAGAGTCAGGCAGACTGAGCTGAAGCCCAAAGGAGCAACATGTAAGGAACACAGGTGAGCCACGGGTCACATAGCAGACAGATTAATAGAAATGGGTTGATTTAAGATGTAAGAGCTAGCTAGCAATGTGCCTGAGCCATAGACCTAACAGCATGAACTTAATATAAGCATCTGAGTCATTTCTGGGGACCTGAGTGGCAAGCAGTGGGTGGCTAAGAGGTCTGGCACAGCAGGGTCTGGGCCTCTGGCTGCCCAAGATCAAAGAACCCCCATCGCAACAGTGGTTTCTATCCCTTATTCTACTTATATAGGGTTACTTTTAAAAATTTATATATGTTGAACCATACTTGCATCTCTAGAATGAAGTCAACTTGATTATGGTGAATGTTTCACCAATCCTAATTTGTCTCAATAAAAACCTGGAGCAAGATATTGAGGTAAATGTTGACAGTTCAGAGAAGCAGAGGAATGAGGCACTAGAGAAATTTCTTACCACCATAAATTCTCAGCCCAAAGGGGAAGAGCAAATTCCTATCTCCTCTTACCCTATATTCCTTTCTTTACCCAGCTATATCACTACCTGTTTCAACCTTCCTAATGTTGGAATTAAAGATACGTGCCACCACTGCTTGGTTCTGGATTTCTTTTAGACAGGATTAATCGCATGTAGTTCGGGTGGCCTTGAACTCATAGAGATCCAGACATATCTCTGCCTCTCAAGGGCTAGGATCAAAGATGTGTACCACCATTGCCTGACCTCTATGGTTAACTCTGTGTCTGACTCTGCCTTCTGATCTTCAGGCAATCTTTATTTGTTAGATTACAAATAATATATCACCACAGGTAGATAATGTTTTTATTGTGTTCTTGAATTAATTTTGAAAGTATTTTATTGAGAAGTGTTGCATATATATTATAAAAGTTACTAGTCTATAATTTTACAATTTTGTTGAGTCTTTGTCTTTTTTTTTTAAATTGGGGTAATAGTAGATTTATAAAAAGAATGTTTCTTTATTTTCCATGTATTGGAATTTTAGGAGTATAGGTGCTAGTTCTTTATTTAATTCTGCAATGAATACATCTAGCCCTGAGCTTTTATGGAAGATTTAAAATTAATGATACTGTATCACTAGAAGTTATGGATATTCACATTGATTTACCTTTGGTAGAAAATTGATCCATTTATTAATTTTCTATTTAATTCTTGATTTTTTTCCTTGACCCAGTTTTCATTCAGTTAACATCATGTTTAACTTCCGCCACTTTATATCTTTTCAACAATTTTTATTGTTGATGATATCCAACCTTAACCCTTGGTGATTAATAAGATGCAGGGTTTTAATTTTCCTATATATGCAAAGACTTGCTTTGTGTCCTATTATGTGGTCAATTTTGTAGTAATTCTGACAAATTTTTGAGGATATTTAAGAATCTCTGGTGTTTAGAGATAATGCTCTATAAATGTATGTTAGGCTTACTCCATTTAAGTTATCATTTAATTCTAGAGGTCTGCTATTTAGTTTTTGTCTGTCTGAGACTCTGTTGCTAACAGTGTGGTACTGAAGTCATTCACGATCACTGTGTTAAAGGTGATTTCAGATATAATGTTTCTTTTATGAATATGGTACTGTTGTATTTCATGTGTCAAAGTTTAAAACACTTTTGATGTGTTTTTTACCAAAATATACTGCCCTTCTCTGTCTCTTTTGATTAGCTTTGAAATGAAGTCTATTTTGTCACATCTTAAAATAGCTATGCCTTCTTTTTTTCTTGAAATATGTCTTCCCATGCTTTTCCCCCTAAGGTAGTGTCTGTTCTTGCTGGTAGTGTATGAGCTCTGAAATTTTCAGAAAGATGGATCATATTTTCTAATTTATTCTGTTAGTCTGTGCCTTTTTATTGGTGAAATAAGATCACTAATATTGAGAGCTATTAATAAGAATTTGTTGGTTTCTATTATTTTGTTATTTTGACGGTATCTTTTTAGACTTCTTTTAATAACTGTTCTGGGTGTATTTATTCCTTCTCTCCTCTTGGGTGTTTTTTACTGCCTGGGGAACCAGCCTCCAGCAGTTCAGGGCTGAAAGGAAATCTATGAAGTTGGACTTGGCATAGAACAACTTTTATTATCTGAGGGTAATGAAAAAAAAAAACACTCACAGGCTTTCTTGTTTATTTTCTTCTTTATTCTTGTTCTGTATTCTGTCTCTTTAGTTTTCTTCAATAGCTTGTATACCACAACAAATCTTTTAGGCAATACAAAAATTACAATGTGGTTACATGTATTTTTCAAGTAAATAATTATAATGAGTACAGGTGAAAACATGTTTTTCATCTTTGTTTCATGATTAAAACGAAGTCATCCTAAGAACTCACGTACAGTTACATCTAAGCAACTTGTCATAGATTAACAGAGTGTGAACAAGCAGCGTATTTTACTAAGCCATTTCTTTTACTGGCAAGATTCATATTATGGTTACAAAGAAAAAAATCAACCACTTTATTACTTATCTTAAAAGACAATCTTATAGGGAATCTTAGAAGAATCACAAACCTAAACCTTTATCCGTGAAACCAATCAGGCAGCTTTATTTTAGATCTGTAGGGCACATAACCACTCATAAATAGCTTGGGGAAATGCCTAGGAGGAATTCATCATCATCTTTGGTAAGCAACCCATGCCAGCTAATAATAGCTGGCCTGCCTTGTTCCTATTCCATGACCTTAATGAGTTTCTCACTCAACTATATGCCTTTCTAAAACATTAGAATATCTTGGGTTTTTCACTTCAAAGCTATTTAACAAAAACGTTGTAGTCTATCTTTAAGTTATTTTCAAAACTTTGTTTTGGCTATGATACACTCCAAAACCTATAAACACTTTTGTCAACACTAGAATTAAAATTAAAATTTAAGCTATCTGGACCACTGGGACTTCATTGTTTTTCTTAGTCATTAACCTAAACCACAGGCTATATGCATCCTCAGTAGAAACTCATGTGACACTTCCTTGTATTATTTATTTTTTATCTTCTGCATAATAAATGCAGGTGGAAAGCTCTATGTCTGGATTAGTGTCCTAATTTTTTCATTTGAGATCTTTCCTAGGGACAGAAGATGGCTGGTTCCAGCTTTGTGTCCCCCATTACTATGAGTCTTTGGTAGGGTTACTCTTGTAAAGCCCATAGAATTTCCATTACACTAGGTTTCCACCTCACCCCCAAATACTCTTTGATTTAAGTTGTTTATTCCAATATTCCCTGCCCAGTTAATTTCTTCTATTTCAAACACACCTAATCCAAACTTTCTAAGAAACTGCCATAATAATTTTCAAAGTGGTTGTATAAGTTTGCACTCCCACCAGTAAAGGAGCAGTGAGGTCTTGCATCACATTCTCTCCAACAAGAGCTGTCACTTGTGTTTTTGATTTAGGCTATTGTGATAGGTGTAAGATGGTCTCAGAGTAATTTTGATTTGCATTTCTCTGATGACTAAGACTGTTGAACATTTTGCTATGTGTTTCTCAGCCACTTGAATGTCCTCTGATATGTACCCCACTTTTAATTAAATTATTTAGAGCATTGATGTCTAGTATCTTGAGTTCTTTATATATTCTGGGTATTAGGCCTCTATCAGATGTAGAGTTGGTGAAAATCTTTTCCCATTTTGTAGGCTGTCTTTTTGTCCTATTGATGGTGTTCTTGGTCTTACAGAAACTTTTCCATTTTATGAGAAAAAGAATTTTTTTTAATCTTAATGTCTGTCTTATTGGTGTTCTTTCCAGAAGCTGTCTCCTGCACCAATATGTTCAAGGCTAATTCCTCTTTTCTATCAAGTTTAGTGTATCTAATTTTATGTTGAGGATTTTGATTCACTTGGACTTGGATTTTAAAGAGTGATACATATGGATATATCTGCAATTTTCTATTTTTTGATACCCAGCTATACCAGCACCATTTGTCGAATACACTTTCTTTCTTTCAATTTTGTATTTTTGGGTTCTTTATCAACAATGCAGTGTCCATAGATGTCTTGATTTATGTCTGGGTCTTGTGTTGGAATTTTGATGGAAGTTGTATTGAATCTGTAGATTTTTTTTGGTAAAATGGCCTGAACAGATCTTTACTAAACAACTATTGTGTCAAAAAAGAAAGTAAAGACTTCCTAAAATTCAATAGAAATGAATGCACAACATACCCAAAATTATGGAACACAAAGTAAGTGTTAATATCATAGTACCAAATGCCTAGAAATATAATTTGAAAAAAATCCCATACTAGTGACTTAACAGTACACCTGAATTCTCTAGAATAAGAAGCAAATATATCCAAGAAGAATAGATAGGAGAAAATAATCAAACAGAGGGCTAACATCAATAAAATAGAAACAGAGAATACAAAGAGTCAGTAAAACAAAGAGTTGGTTCTTTGGGAAAATTTACAAGACAAATTCTTATAAAAGGCAGAAAATATGCAAATTAAAAAAATCAGAAAAAGGGGAATTTAACAACAGAAATTTAAAAATTCAAAAGAATTATTGGATATACTTCAAAAAACTGTACTCCACAAAATTTAGAAATATAAAAGAAACAGACATTTTCTTGATAGATACTCTTAATAAAAGTCAAATCAAGATCAAGTAAACAATTTAATTCGACCCAAACTCCTAAGAAAATAGAAGCAGTCATTAAAAACCCCCCAATCAAAAAAATCCTAGGGCCAGGTGGTTTTAGCAAGAATTTAGCCAGAATCCTACCAGACTTTGAAAAAAGATCTAATACAATAACACACCTAGAATTATTCCACCCAATAGAAACAGAAGAAACATTATTGACAAATTTATTTTATGAGGCCACAGTGACCATGATACCCAAACCACACAAAGGTTCACTAAAGAAAATTACAAACCAATCTCCTTCATGAACATTGGTGCAAAAACACTCAATAAAATTTTTTACAAACCCATTTCAAGAACATAGCAAAAAGATTATCCTCTCTAATCAAGGAGTTTCAACCCCGAGACACAGACACGGTTCAAAGCCTGAAAATCTATCAATGTAATGCACCATATAAACAAACTGAAAGGAAAAAAAATGAGCATCTAATTAGGTAATTCAAAAGCCTTTGACAAAATCTAACAGCCCTTCATGATTAAAAAATCTTGGAGAAATCAGGGATACAATGGGCATACTTAATATAATAAAAATGGTTTACAACAAGCTTATAGCCAGCATCAAATTAAATGGAGAGAGACTCTAAGCAAAATCAGGAACATATTATGGCTTTTCCACTCTATCCATATCTATCTAATATAGTACTCAAAATTCTATGTAGAGCAAAAAGACAACTAAAGGAGACCAAGATGATATGAATTAGATAGGAAAAAGTCAAAGTATTGTCATTTGCAGATGATATGAGATTGTAATAAGCAACCTAAAAATTTTTGCCAGGAAATTCCTACAGCTGATACACACCTTCAGTGAAATGGCTGGATACAAGGTTACCTCAAAAAAATCAGTAGTCCTTCAGTATACATAGGACAAATTGGCTGAGAAAGAATCAGGGAAATAATGCCTTTTACAATACCCACAGAAAATATCTTGGGATATCTCTAACCAAGCAAATGAAAGTTAAATATGGTAAATACTATAAATTTTTGAAGGAGGAAATTGAAGAAGGTATGAGGATATGGAAAGATCTCCTATACTTGTAGATTAGTCGTATTAGCATAGTAAATACTACTTAATGTAGCATCTAAAAGTCTGAAACTTCCAGAGTAAGAAATAGATGATCAGTTTCCTTGACTTTGTAGGTTATCTGTTGTTTCTAATTATGTTAACATCCAGCTTTAATCCTGTGTGTATCTGATAGGATATGTGGGGTTATTTCAATTTCCTTGTTTCTGTTAAGAATGCATTGTGAATGAGTATATAGTCAGTTTTGGAAAATATTCCATGAGATTCTGAGAAGAAGGTATATTCTTTTGTGTTTGGGTAAAGTGTTCCGTAGATATGTGTTAGATTCATTTTATTGATAATGTCTGTTATCTCCATTATTTCTTTGTATAATTTTTGTCTGGATGACTTGTCTATTGGTGAGAGTTGGGTATTGAAGTTTCTCACTACTAATGTGTGAAGTTCCATGTGTGATGTAAGGTTTAGTAGTGTTTCTTTTACACATGTTGGTGCCCTTGCATTTGGGGGCATAGATGTAAAGAACTGAAATGCTATTTTGGTTGATTTTTATTTTTTGCTGAGATTAATTTTGGTTAGATGTTAGAATGGCTACACCAGCTTGCTCATTGTGTCCATTTGCTAGAAAAATCTTTCTACTATGAGGTAACATCTATCTTTGATGTTGCAGTGTATTTATATAGGCAGCAGAAGGATAGAACCTGTTTTTAATATCTATTCTGTCAGTCTGTGTCTTTCTTTGGGGGAGTTATATGCATTGATATTGAGAAATAGTATGACAAATAATTGTTAATTCCTGTTTTTTTGTTGGTGCTGCTATTGTAGTTGGTACTGGTTGTGGTGGTTGTGAGATTTTGTGTATGTGTGAGTGTGTGTGTGTGTGGTTTTGTGTGTGTGTGTGTGTGTTTCCCTTCTCAGGGTTTTGATGGTATGAGGTTATTTATTGCATGTGTTTTCAGGGTGTAGTTAACTTCTTTGGGTTAGAGTTTTTCTTCTACTACCTTATGTTGGGTTGAATTTGTGGATAGATATTTTTTAAATTTGACTTTGTCACAAATATCTTGTTTTCTCCATGTATGGTAATAGAAAATTTTGCTCCTTAAGTAGTCTTGGATGGTATCTGTGGCCTTGTGGAGTCTGCAAGATATCTGACCAAGCCCATTTTCATTAAAATCTCCAATGAAAAGTTGTATGATTCTAATAGGCTTACCTATATATGCTACTAGGCCTTTTTCCCTTGCAACTAAATTTTAATATTCTTTCATTATTCTGTATCTTTAGTGTTTTGATATTATGTAGTGTGAAGATTTTCTTTCTAATGGTATCAATTTGGTGTTCTGTAAGATTAATTTACCTTTAAAGGCATGTTTTTCTCTAGGTTAGGAAATTTTTCTTTTTTTGATTTCATTAAATATAATTTCTGGGCCTTTTACCAGGGATACTTCTTCCTTTCCTATGTTTAGTCTTTTCATAGTGTCCCATATTTCCTGAATATTTTGTTTTAGACATTTTAAAATATGTAACATTTTCTTTTCCCAATAGATTTGTTTCCTCATCATATCTTCAAAGCCTGAGATTCATTCTTTGCTCTCCCATCTTCTGTTAGTGATGCTTGCCTCTGTAGTTTCTGTTTGCCTACCCAGATTTTCCAGAATTCTTTCATGTTTTCTCTTGATTGTTTCTATTTACATTTTTATATCTTGAATAGTTTCCTTAACTTGTTTGGTTTGCTGTTGTTGTTTGGTTTCCTTGGCATACTTTAAGAAAGTTATTAATTTCCTCTGATTTTGGGGTTGACCTTTTTTGTATTTCTTTAGGTGTTTTGTTCATTGTCTTATTAGGGATATCTGTCACCTTCTTAAAATTGGTATCTTCCTATATTTCAACCGTGTTGGAAAACTTGCATCCTGCTGTTATGGTGGTACCATATTGCCCTGATTGTTAATTGTATTTTTACACTGGCATTTTGGCACCTAGGTTTGGGATGATTATAGGTGTTGCTGCTAATTTCTGGATTTATCTGTTTGTTGTATGGATTTTTATTCTTCAGTGTCTGTTTCTTTTGTGGTTGATTGTATTTTGTGATCTTGATTTCTGGTGGTTGGTGTGACCTCTGATCTAAAAGGGAATCTCTGTCCAAGTTGGAGGCTAGCCTTCTAATTGCTAGCTTGGCCATTGCTGTATCATAGGATCTTTGTTCTTCTGACTGGTGTGGCCTGAACTTGTTCTTTTGACTGCTTTGGCCTGCATCTAAGAGCCTAGCAGCAAGACATACAATGAGGTAGAAAGAGGCAGGCATTGGAATAGGTCTTTGGATACAGAATCTAGGCAATGATGAAGTTTGTATGACAGGGGTCACTTACCTGTTCTGACTGAAGTGATCTACACATGAGCAGCAGAAGTCTTCTATAGTTGGGGGAAAGGCTGACCTCAGGGCAGGCAATGAGCTGGGAGGAAAGGGCAGTAAAATGGATCTCTGGGAACAGAATCTAGGGTGTGGGGAGGTCATATGACAGGCATGTCACTCACCTGCTCCTCTGATTGGTGTGACATTAGTCTGTAACTCTTAACTAAGGCAAAAAAAGGTAGGAAAAGGGAAGGAAATGAAAACAAGGACAGAAGAAAAAAATAAAAGATAAATGAGAAAGAGGAAACACAAATTATCCTTATTTGTAGCTTACATTGTGTACAGAAATGAACTAAAAGTTCTACCAGAAATCTCTCTTAAAACCTTAGAATAATTTCAGCAAATTAGCAGCATACAAATCTAACAAATACCAACAACCTTTCAACAAATCAGAAATAAACTTGCTGAGAAGGAATTTTGAACAATGTCTGGTTCATAATATCATTTAAAGTACTTAGGAATAAATCTAACAAATTCTTCTACAATGAAAATTATAAAATAATATATAGAATAGAAGATGACACTAAAAGATGGAAATATCTCTCATAATCATGGATTATCAGAATTAATAAAGACAATGGAATCATTGCAAAATATTTTTTTAAATCACAAAACTCATCTGGAAACACAAGAAATACCAGGTACACAGAGCAATAATGAAGAAAAAAGAACAATGCTGGAGGTATCATAATATCTGAGTTATAGTCATCATATAGCCATGCTAACAGAACATCATGACACTAGCAAAATAAATGACATTTATTTCTGTTGAATGGAGGCTCAGATATCATAAGCCCATGATGCTGCAAGCACCTGACTTTGGCACAGGTGCCAAAGATTTATTAGAGAAAAGATGCCCTATTCAGCAAATGGTGTTTGGTAAAGTATACATTCATATGCAGGAGAATTTAACAAGGTCCCTATCTATCATTCAATTAAAAATATTTTCCCATTATTATTTATCATGAAAATACTAGTTAAAATACCTTGGAAATTTATCTGTCCCTGGTCAGAATGACTATTAATAAGCAAACTGGGAAGAGAAAATGCTGGTGAAAGTATGAGGGAGAGAGAACATCTACCTACTGCTGGTGGGAATGTAAACTGGTGTTGCCACTGTAGAAATCAATATGAAAATTTCTCTGGATAAAGAGGAGATAGATGTGGCCCATAGGCAAATGCAGTATATAAAGGTAAATGGGAAAACCTTGTGTTAAGGTGAGGTGTTTAATTGGACATGTTAATAGGCGAGCCAAAAGGGGGCTTTTGATTCCTAGACTTCAGTACTTAGATAGCTGGACCTTGGTAGCCAGACTTAGAATGAAAAGGTGGTCAATTAAGGGAATAGATTTTGGCAGCTAGCTTTAGGAATTTAATTTAACAGTTTAGCCAAGCAGAGGGAGTAGGGGAAGGGCAAGGCCTGCCAGAGCCATGTTTGCCATGCCCAGGTCTGTAGTAGGAAGTTTCTGGCCCGGACTTTCTGGCCTAACCTCAAGGTTTAGGCCTGCAGACCTGCAGAGACACACAGATGCTTTCAATAGTTTTAGGCAGATCAGCCTCAGGCCCAGGCATATCACTTGTTAGCTCTCTACCCTTCATCTAACCCATGTCTTCTATCTTGTTCAGCCATGTGGCTCAGTACCTTTTCTTAGAGCAGCATAGTTGTCCTCTGTTCCTTCTTTCAATTGAAATAGTCCCTGGAGAAGACAAGAGAGGTGTGGGTGCCCATTAGACTCAGGAAAAGAAATGAAGGCAACCTAAAAGTTGTAAAATTTCAAGGGCTTCTCTCTGGCTTTTAGAAGAAATAACACTTGATGGTGGAGAAGAATCTGACTAGTCTAGCTGCTGAGAAGCTAGACTAGTCAACTTAGACCTGCCTGCCACCTAAAAGCTGTGCAAAGAGCTCCCAGTATTCCAGCTTTCATGAGTTATCATAAAGGTTGGCTTTTGGGTCATACCTGCTCCTGTGAGTAACTCCTGACTACTATGCCTATTAGTAAGTTCAGTAAAAAGCTTTATAATTCACCACTTTGGACTTCTGTGTTGTGCTTACTTTAGATTGCTTTAAGGTGATCAGGTTTATATGTGTATTATATTGTCTAAGGAAAAGTTTCTTACAGCATATCCTGTATATTGGACATAAGTGAGGAAAACTATCTTAATTTTAGTGGATCATCTGGTCTGCACTTAAAACTAAAAAACTTAATTCTTTCATCAATGTTTTAATCTATAGATTCATCAGTCTAAAAATTTTAGTAAATGTTTTGAGGATATTTCTGAGATGTATTGGGAAATTATAGAAATAAAAGCACAAAGAAATCTGCACAAAATAATTTGGACTAAACTATTAATCACATAGAAAACAGTTTAGAAATGGAATCACACAAATACCAACTGATTTTTTTGTGTGACATAGCTCAAATAATTCAACAAAGGAAGGAAAATCCTATTAATAAATGTTGCCAAAATGTTTATTAATGCTTTGGTTCAACTGGACATTCACATGGCAAAATAATTAACATTTATATACCTCACAGCTTATACAAGTATGTCATAGAACTAAATGTAAGATTTTAAGTAATAAAAATATCTACAAACAACATGATATAATGATAAATTGTATCAGTTTACATTCTTATTTAAGACAATATGATATAACGATAAAAATAAAGAAACAAGCTCAATAAAAACTGGACTTTATCAAAATTAAAATTGTATCTCTGCGAAAGATTTAATTATCAGTCTTGCCCTGGGAGATACGAAAATGACTGGCCTAGCATGACACACTCACTGGTACACGAGTGATACAAATGTCATGAGAATAACAAGTCACTTTCTGAGGGGATTTAAGCCTAGCTCCATTATTTGAAACTCTGGTGCTATGTCCAAGAATCTTTGGCAAAATAGGTTATGGGTCCAACGGAAGACCCTACTCTGCAAAATGAGGATTTTATTAAACTGACTCCTGATGACATGTCTTTATATCAGAGATCTGTACATCTCTCAACCTCACCCAAGGAGATTCTTTTGGAAGTAAATAGTGATACAAACAGACCACACGTATTCCAGTGCAAAGGATTAGAGCCAGTATAGTGTCTATAAAACATCCCTGATGATGTGGATCAAGAATCATTGAGAAGAGGACACAGATCATTTGTAAAAGCCAGAGGTGGTGTGTGACTACCAAAAAACTTTTTCAGATTCAACATGCAGTTTCACGTATAAATTTACAGCTGTCATGACTGCATGCATGAGCCTTATGCAAGCTAAAGCCAGACAAAATTGCAGCATATAGAGAAGTGGGGATGAAGGCTAGGAAGATATTGGCAATTGATCACTGCTGGGAATGGCACAGTGAGTTTTCTTTAAGAGTGTGACTCCTGGTAAGTTGCCCACACTTTAGTAATGACTGCCTACTGGTAAACATATGGCCACCACAAATGGATCTGATTAGCTTACAGAGTAAATGACACAAATTCGGATGAGCAGGCAAAGGTTGAATATGGGAGGAGTATATGTATATAAGTGGTTTAATGTGATCAAAATACATCTTGTGAAATTCTGAAAGAAATAATTAAAAAGAGAAATGAAAGAATATAAAAAGAAACAATGGACTGGAGGGAATTCATGCATCTAGTTAGTAAGATATACTACAGCAGATTTGTGTATAGAACGCACAGAGAACCCAAAACACTCAACAAAAATAAAACACACATTTTAAACTGGACAAAATATCTGAACACACACACTTGACTGAATAAATATCAATAATAAATTCTAATTACAATAGAATTGTAATAATTAAGCACATAGAAAATTCTTATTTCACAACTGTGAGGAGATCCCACTATAAAGCCATTCAAATGTTTAATGAAGATGATACCAATCACTAGTAGTGGCACAAAGTCTGCAACCTCTTCCATTGTGATAAAGTGCAAGGTGCTGCCAAAACTCTGGAAGGCAATTTGTTACAAAATTTAATGTACTCTTAAGACACAATGCACACACTCCCTAGTGGCCATATAGTTCGAGTAAATGTCTGTGATCATATGAAAATATATATGCAAACGATCATGTAAACTTTTGTATACAATCCTCAACTTTTTTATAGGGAGAGAGTTTGTCAATATGGGACAGATAGTGATTTGTGGAAAATTCAAATCGTGGAATAGAACTAGTACCAATGAAGAGTTGATTCATATGTGTAAACATCTGTGAATATTCAATGAATTTTATAAGTGAATGAATGTAGAGCTCAAGGGTTTCCATATGTTCTGAAGCAGAGTTTCTGTAGTTGAGTCTGGAAATTTATGCTGTAGTTGAACCTGGAAATTTATGCTTTCTCAACCAGGTTTCTGGTAAGACTGATGGACCCCTCTGTAAATTTCCATGAGAGATGTTCACTGTGTCTAGAATGCACAGACCCCCACCTAGGAACTGCCATATTGGTTGACAACCCTTTAAGGAAAGGAACCAGCTTGCAGTGTTAAAGGAATTAAAGAAGGGAAATTTATAGATGCTGCATGTGTATACTGGCCTATCTTTGATGATTTATTGTTTGTTTTCTAAGTTGACAGGAACGTGGAAAGAGCACTTTATTCAGTATATACATTCACTACATATGTCAATCAGTAGTGAATGTACGCAGTTGGACACTTCATCTTTGCTACACACACACACACACAACTCTGTAATGAGAGCAACAGCAGCCAGAAGTATTGTGGGAATCTTATTAGATCCACAGCAATAATAAGTGTCCCTCATTATCAGTAAGTTTATTAATATTTAATTTTTCAGAATATTATAAACTCAGGAATTGAAGTCAGTGTGTACCTAATCACCTTAGCAGGAGAAAAGCATATTCTACTTTGACATATGAGAAATATATATTTTACTAACAGATTGACAGCAGAAAACATTTTTAGCAGTTTGGTACTTACATTCTTAACTTCCATTTTCTAAAAATAATAACAATAATTGTTTTTCTCTTTCAAAACTTCTAATGTTGGAAAGTAACAAACATAGTGATGAATATTTTCTTCACTCATGTAACTAAAACCTGATTTTTAAAATCTTTTGGGGATACGGGTACCACTCAGGTCCCAAATAAATCACACATGGAGGCTTATTCTTAATTATAAATGATCAGCCTTAGCTTGGCTTATCCCTAGCTGACTTTCCTTTACATTAAATTATTTAATCTACCTTTTGTCTGTGGATGTTTTCTTTTCTATTCCTGTATAAAATTTTTTGTTTCTTGTTTTGTGGCTTGCTTAAGTCTGGGTGGCTGGCCCATGGATCCCCCTCCTTCTCTTGCTATTTCTCTCTCTCTTTTCTCACAGATCTCTCCTTCTATGTATTCTTTTTGTCATTGACTCCTGCCTATTTCTCTCTCCTGCCTCATTATTGGCCACTAAACTCTTTATTAGCCCATAAGGTGTTTTAGACAGGCACAGTAACACAGCTTCACAAAGTTAAACAAATGCAACATAAACAAAAGTAACACATTTTAAAATAATATTCTACAACATCCCACAGGGTTACATCAACTCCACTATGGCAGAAATAGCATTCTCATAACTTCATCAGAAGATATGTAGTTGTAGATACAGTTTATATTTGTAGTCTGTTTATAAAAACACAAGAGATAAAGGAATAAAATGGGAAAACATTATCTCACTCTTCAGGAAAATAATCCAAAATAGTAAGAAATAGCAAGGAGATTATTCTTTAAAAATTACAATCATATCTAAATCTTTTACTATAATTTTTTTTATTTTTTATGTGCATGATGTATGTGTGTATTTTGTGTGTCTCATATGTATGTGTGTGTGTGTGTGTGTGTGTGTGTGTGTGTGTGTGTGTGTTTGCTACTTAGTGAGGACAGACATCAGTGGAGAACTTTGCTAAGTTGGCTCTCTTCATTTACCTTTATGAGAGTTCAAGGGATTGAATTTGGATTGCTAGATTTCCATAGCTAGTGTCTTTACCCATGAGTCATTTCCCTAGCTCTATACTCTCCTGAACAGAGCAAGTGTGTGATGACTACAATTTCCCTTTTTTGTAAATGACTGACTTCATGAACTGCAAAGCATTTTTATATGGTTTATGAGTGGCTCTGAATATATAGAAATCTGGTTTGGACAACTTCAATATAAAATAATCTAACATATGCCTATTTGTTGGGCCTATATAATGGAGAAACAGGCTTATGCACTCACTGTTCACAGAGTTCAGTCATCCAGAACAGGTATCATATCCTCTGTATACACACTACACTTCTCATCTGCTACCTCTAAAAACATACCAGAAACAAGAACCAAGGCCAACTCTCTGAATGACATAGGATTCTGGTCCACTTCTGTTTTCAGAAATTCCCTCTGAATTGTTCGGTCTCAGCAGACTTTCAAGAATGAGAAAATATGATGAGATTCTCAGGTAATATAGGCATACTGGAAAGGCAAGCCTGGCTTAGGGTAGGGACTTTTCACATTCAAACATAAATCTGGGTTGGGAAAGGTGAGAAATTGTAGGCAGAGTTTACTTAGAAGGCACCAATACGAGATAGATATTTATTAAAATATAAACCAACATTCACGGTACAGGTAACAGATTACAGTAGTACCAGAACAGGGACTGGAGTCTGAAACGGTGGACGAGTGATGGACGGACGATGGATTCCAATCCTCTCTCCAACAGCCAGGAACCAGGAAGAGAGCATCTCGTGTTCCAGAAGCCCCTTTTCAATGGACTTTCCCCACCCCCTTCAGGGGCCCAGTACCCTGGATAAGTGTCTTTTGACCTTATCAGCTGACACCTGAATCCCACAACATCTCCCCCTTTTGTCTAACTAAGAAGGTTCTAAACTAAGACTATGTACAGTAGGAATTACTATGAGGTAGTATCTAGGAGAGGACAAAGTACAATTTCTAATCAAAGCCTAACCTATATAAGGTACAACCAATAGTTCTAGAATATTGGTAGATAGTAGGGTGTATAGATTATTTCAAAGGGTTAATCTGGGAAAGTGAAAATTCAACACCTGAGTGTTGTTATCTAAGGAATAATAGGGTGATAACCTTAAATACCCATTCTTCAAACTCTTCAAGACCTGAGAAGGAAGGTGAATCACCTGAAAGTCAGAAGTACATGGAAGTAGTGACTTCCAAAATTTGGGAGAGGACAGCAACACAGCTACCTGGACAATCACCTCTGGATTTGTGCACCGTTAGAGCATCTATCATATTGGCTACAGGCCTATGGTATCTGACAGGTCTTTTCACAAGCAGGGCAATTTTGGAGGGACTGTCTTATCCTGAAGGGGGGTAGGGAAAGCCCATTGAAAAAGGGCTTCTGGAACATGAGACACTCTCTTCCTGGTTCCTGGCTGTTGGAGAGAGGATCAGAATCCATTGTCCGTCCATCACTTGTCCACCATTCCAGACTCCAGTCCCTGTTCAGGTGCTACTATAATCTGTTACCTGTACCGTGAGTGTTGGTTTATATTTTAATAAATATATATCTGGTTATTGGTGCCTTCTAAGTAAACTCCGCCTACAGGAAATAGTTTTGCATATAAATATATGTAAATAAAATAGCATAACAAGGTGCTAGTCACTTTTACATTACTATAATAAAACACCCAAGATTTGGTAGCATAAAGTAAAGAGGTTTACTTGGCAATTGTTCTGGAAACTAGTGGATTCAAGCACTGTGGTCCTCACATTTTAGCAAGTCTCCTGGCTTCATCACAATATGGCTGTGGGAGATTGTGTTGGTTCCTTGTAAATAATTATCCCACCCATTGGTTTAATAAAAAGTGCTGATTTGCCAAAGGCAGGCAGGAAGTGTGGGCGGAGCTACCAGACTAAGAAAACTCTGAGAACAGAAAGCTCAGAGCAGAACACCAGAGAGAAGCTGGAAGAAGCAGAGGACAACTATGCTGCTCTAAAGAAAGGTACCAAGCCCCATGGCTGAACAGGAAGAATCATGGGTTAGATGAAGGGTAGAGAGCTAGCAAGTGATATGCCTGAGCCTTAGGCCAATCAGCAAAAAATTGTAGCAAGCCTCTTCATGTCTCTGAATGGGTCTGTGGGTCTGCGGGCCCAAACCTTGAGGCAAGGCCCGAAAGTCGGGACAGAAACCTCCTACTACAAATGGTAAAATTACCCACATAAAGCCATAGAAAGCTTAAAAAACAGTCTAGAGCACAGGAACTGATGCCCAAAGTAGCTTCCGAGTTGTGTCTCTGAAGTGGCCTGCAGTAAAGAGACTGAGTGGTATATGGGATTAAATTATAAAATGCTGTGTTTGCTACATACAATTTAAGGTAAACAAGGCCAGTTCTTGAGTCTAGATGTAAGCAAAGAGCTCTATCTGGTGAATTTAAGGTTTTTATTAATAAGGACAAAAAGAGAATAGAGTCAAAGATGGCTTCTTAGTGTTGATGTTTTCTTGGATCAGCTCTGTTTGCCTAAGGCAAACTGAGGCTTGGCTTTTTTTAAGAGAAACTTCCTGATTCAGCCTTAGAGGTAAAATGCTTGAGTTTTTGAAGAGGCCCTGCTGCCTAATACTTAAATGGAGTTAATGAGCAGCAGATGGCAAAGCTCTACTTGGTAATCATATGGACCCTGAAATTCCCAGAGTACTTGGGTTAAAAAGATAAATTCTATGAAATTAGACTAGGAGCTGGGTGGAGCCATCCACCCATTCTACCAACCTTGAATCCTAGCAGATTAAAAGTGTGTTCAGAAACATAAAGAAATAGAAGAATCTGGGTGGAGTCAATCACCCTAGGCAATCAAAGGTATGGTCAGAGACAGAAAAGGTTAAGAAATAAATATACAGTAAATAAAGTTTTTTAAAAAGTCTAAGTAGTTTAGAGTGTGTTGAAAAAATATATATACATAAGTTTAGAGAGAGAAAAGGAAAAGAAAAAAGGTAGAGAAAGCCCTTTAAAAAGAAATATAGAGTAAAAAAAAGCCACTTAAAAGATGGAAAATACAAAGAAAGTCTGGATACTGTATATTATTGCCTTATCTTTAAGCTTCTTGACTGAAAACTATGTAGTAAAAGCTGCCAAAAGACAGTTGATTATAAATGATGTTAGAATAATTCAACCTAAATATCTTGTAAATGAGTTGACTTTAAGATTGAAATGTAAAGATGTGCTACTTTGGAGAAGAGGTTTTCTTTTTATTTCCACAGAAAATGAAAGACTGTTGATTTATTCCTGGATTAAGAACATAAAGTTTGATAGAGGAAGACCCCCTGAAAAATCTCCAATGGAAATGGATGGCCCAGATGATTCAGCATTTCAGAGCACCTCTGTTGAAGTTGCCAGAGCTCTGTATCCAGAACAATTTCAAGGAGATTGGCTGAGATGACCCAGCCTTACAGATTACTCCACAACTAAAGACTTGTCCATAATCCTACATTTTTTGGGGAGGGGGGATTCCTATGGGATTGCCGGTGTCCCCATTTAGCAGGAAGTAGCCTAGAGAATGTTGCTCACATTCCCAAAACATGGATTATGGATGTTTGTGTTTATTTACAGTGTTGTTTATAAGTTGTTATAGATAAGGGGGGAAAAGAATATTAGATGTGGAGTTCTTTTTGCTTTAGAAAGAGAAAAGGGTGTATGTGGGAGATTATGTTGTGTTCCATTATAAATAATTGTCCCACCCATTGGTTTAATAAAAAGCGCTAATTGGCCAAAGGCAGGCAGAAAGTGTGGGCAGAGCTACCAGACTAAGAAAACTCTGAGAACAGGAAGCACAAAGCAGAACACCAGAGAGAAGCTGGAAGAAGCAGAGGACAACTATGCTGCTCTAAAGAAAGGTACCAAGCCCCATGGCTGAACAGGAAGAATCATGGGTTAGATGAAGGGTAGAGAGATAGCAAGTACATACTACATATGGCAGAAGAAAAACAGAACTAGATGAATAGAGAAGGAACCATATCTTAATTTGTACTTAATTGTTCTCGCTGGAATCATCTTACTCTCCAAGTGCACCATGTGTTCTTTTTGAAGATGTTCTTCAAGGTCTACATTAGCTATGGGCTTCTGGTGTCAAATTGTGCTATGATAGATCTATGCAAAAGGGAAAAATACAATAGAAAATGAATAAACAAATGAAGCTAGCTGGATATACTGAAGGAGGTTTAAAGAAGTGAAAATGGTTCAGAGAGCAACATTAGGATCATCTCTACCATTTCATCCAAAAAGTCTATTTTCTGGGACTATAATAATGGTTCAACAGTAAAGAACACTGGCTGCTTCTTCAGAGCACCCACGTTTAATTCCTAATACCTACATGGCAGATCATAACTGTCTGTAACTCTAGTTCCAGGAGATCTGAGGTCCTCACTCAGACATCCATGCAGACAAAAAACAATGCACATAAAATTTAGAAAAAACTTTTTAAAAAAAAGTTTCAGAGATGGCTCAGCGGTTCAGAGCACTGGCTGTTCTTTCAAAATACTAAAGTTTGAGTCCCATTGCCCACAAGGTGACTCATAACAACCTGTAACCTCAGTTCCAAAGGATCTTATGTCTTCCTCTGGCCTCTACAGGCCTCTGACATGAATGTGGTGTACAGACATACATGCATGAAGACAAAACACCCACACAAAAAAAGATAGGCCATCTTCTCTGGATTCCTGTCTACCCATGTGCTGAAGCCACAGCTTCACTGGAGACATTCTGGGTCTTTGCAGAAAAGCTCCACTGTGCTCATCCTTCACAGCTCCCATTACTTGGATTTCTTGACTGTTTCTGCTGGATAAACTCTTTACATATATTCCTATATTCCTTGAGGGATACGGGGAAGTTTTACATAATTGGCCAGAAGGTTCAAAGATGAGATGCATAAGTACTAGAAGGATTTCACTGCTTGCAACTTCTAAGAAGGACCATCCTTTCAAGGTCTGGGTTTTAGATCAAAGATAACCTAGGAGCCAAGGAGGAACCTTCTCCTCCTCTAGATTTCCCTTTCATAATTCTTGCCTGATCTTTGTGGTAGGCAGAATAACAGCTTCAGGGGGCTATGTTTTGCATTTTGCAATAGAATAAGTGCTTATCATAGAGTAAAAGACTAAAAGCCAAATCCTTAGCATCAAAGAAAACAAGCAAATGAATACATAATATTTTTTAAAAGTCCCAAAAAGATGTTCATGTTACAATTCCTGGTAACTGTAAATACAGCATTTTGTACAACTATGGGGAACTTTATAACTGTGATTAAGGATCTTGAGGTGGGAAGATAAAACTGAAAAATAAGAATAGGCCATTTAAATCTCAGAAACATTAATGAATGGCAGAGACCAGTAGTGGAGGCAGATTATAAACCTGAATAGTATGAATAGCTCCTATATAGTCTCAAAAAAACCATGTCATGGCAGAGATTAGCTGTGGGGCATAGTCAGCCATGGTATGTGACGATGACATCATATGTGGGGATACCAAACCAAATATTGATGTGTGCAGGTGGATCCCAGCAGCTACAGAAAGTTGGGAAGACACCCTTCTATGGAGGCTTCAGAGCTAACACAGCCTTACCAAGATCCTAAAAACTTTGCTTCAGGATTCATGGTTTTAGAAACTTTAACAACAAGGGATTTATGATGGTTTATGCCATCATTTGTAGTATTTGTTAGAGCATCTAGAAGAAACTGATATACAATCACTTAGTTGCAAATGCAGCAGCAGTACTTTATACAAATGGCCTGCTCCTTATGTCTCCATAGGGAAGTGTGAACACAACTATAGTAATAATACTTCAATGCAAACTACCTACCCCTTACTCTTGTTGACCACAAAATGAAGTATGAATATGAATACAAGTATTTATTTTAATAAAATTCTATGTAAATTCCTTGCTTCTTTCATCTTTTAACCACACAGTTAATTGATTATGCAGACTTTTTATTCTGTAGCAGATATATCTATTGAAGTGTTGTTTTGAAAGTACAGTGCTAACTTTGGATGGATTAGGCACAGGCCACATTGCACAGCAACCCTATCTGTTTTATTAATGTGGTAGCAACAACATCTGGAATTCTATTCCTGCCTTTCAGTTACAGCAGGGGCATGTTTCTAAGCTCCAATTGTTTTCAGCTCTATTCTTCTAAGGTCTCTTCTAACTTAATGTAAAATAGCACATATAATCAAGTTGGAATTAAAAGCACAGAAACCCAGTCTTTGATATCTGTGGTTCATGCAACAGGAATAATTAATTTCCAACTTCCTATAAAAACACCGAATTGTAATGGAACCATTAGGAAAAAAATGAGAATGGAAAATAGTGTTCTGTTAAGGCCATAATATTCAAACCCTTTATGAAAATGCCAGGAAAAAGATAACCTATTTTGATTTCCTGTTTGAGTGAGTGTATAGTCTGTCATAGCAGGCAGGCATGGGTGTCAGGTGGGAGCATGTGGCTGTGACTCCTTTTCTTCTCACATCTCAATAGGACTGAATCAGACAGTTGAGTGCTGGTGCTATCTTGCCTTTCCTGTCTTTCATCCAAATTCCCAGCCCATGGGTAATGATGCCCACGTTAGACTGGGTATTTCTTCTCAGATTGCCATTTCTGAACTTCCCTTATAGACATACCCAGAGGTATAGCTCAATCCCCTAAATGATTTTAAATCCAGCCATTCTAGAGTAATTCCAAACAGCCCACCTGAAATTTTTTATTCTTCCTGGGAATGAGCCAGAGCAGGCTCTCAAAGTGGGTGCTCAGGAAATTCTTGTTAGAATGAGAACTTATCGCTTCTTATGGAGTCTTCTGGATGAGATCCAGCTGCTTCTTTGCTAGCCATGTAATGCCAAGAAAAGCCCTAGAACACAACATAGATGAGCATGCAAGAGAATCTCAAGCAAATGTGAAGGTATATCATGTCTTTTCTAAGCAAGTTACACAGCTGATCCCTGTAGATGCCAGGAGAAAGCAGATGGAGCATGCTCAGACCAAACACTCAGACTATTACACCTGGCAATGCAGTCATAATAAATACCAAATTTCTGTGTTTTACTTTGAGTAGTATCTTTAATATGGAATGATAGCTTCCAAAGGGGTATGACAGCAGAAAGAAATAGACATGACAGGAAGTTCTCATACCTTAGCCTTATGCAGCTGCTCTTCCTCATCTCCTAAGATGAGCTAAGACTTTTCACAGTCTCTCCTCTGCAATTAATGATTTTAAAAATTACACAGATTGAGAGAGTAGTAGCTGAAACCTTATCAAGTTATAGAATTTATTTGTTTCTCATAATATAGATAGAGGCAGTGGGTTTGTGCTTTCTCTCATATATTTCCAGGTTTCTGCTTAACAAGACTTGTTGGTGGGTCTTTTCCATGCCTGCTGCTCTACACATAAAAATACAGGCTATTCTCAATTAAGATATCTGCTAGAGATTATTGGTTAATAATTGTTAGTGTGTTTTAAAGGAAAAACTTGTGGGTATCAGACTTTCTTGTCTCTATCCTTGCTTTTCTAGCCACAACACATAGCACCACATGGCATAGATGCTATATGATGCCTTCACCACATCACTCCATTCTATAAAGATGGAGTAGGATGTTTAAAATATGGAAATTGTCTTTTAATTATTTGTAACTCCAAGAGCAATAAGTTATCCAACTTAAAAATTAGGTATGCTGTTTTGGGGATAACCATTATCGGGCAGTTGCAGTGTCTTAACCTCCATTTAAAGAGGAAAAAAGGCTAGCTTTCCTCAGTGAGAATCAGAATCTTGGCATGGGCATGGGTCTCAAGATACTCAGAACATTATTACCAGGAAATGAAACCCAATGTGACAATAGAAAATGTTAAATCTTGGCCCACATGCATGTTCCTGAACCATCTGTAGTTCCCTAGTGTTCTCTCCAATTTGAGAAGCAGTCATTATGTTAGGGTAAGGCTTCCAAATTCTTTGGGAATGCATCCTCTGTACAGCATTTGCTTTGGGACAAAAAAAGGGGGGGGGTATTATGGGTTCCCAGACTGAAGAAATTGATAAACTATGAGAGGAAAGCACCATGGGCCAAACTTATAAAGTTGCCTCTAGTAAGTAATTGAATCTATTCTTATATATTGAGGAAAACCCTTTGGACATAATTCACATTAAATGAATATTTAAAGGTATAAACCTGTGCTGATATGCTGTTTGTGGATTTAAGCTATCCTTTCTGTTAACAACATGAGCTAATTTCAATTTCTCTAGTGCATTTGACTAAGTACACGTGAAAGTTATTTAAGCATCCAGTAAATGAACAATCAGAAATTCTTTAGTATTTTAAGACATAATGGGAAAAGTTTTTTGTACAGACTTTAAATTACTATATGGTATATGAGTGGCCATGTGAATCTCCAAAATAAGAATATAAAGGGTGCTCACAATCCAGTCTCAAAGGGAACTGAGGGAAGTATGCATTTCATGATTATTTGCCTTCAAGTTTATGTCTAAGTCAGTTTGAGTTTAGGAGGAGGAGAATTCTGTGATATATATCCAACCATATATATGTGTGTATACATATGTATATATACATATATAATGTTACTCATATATAATAAATATGTTTACTTTTGTTTTGTTTTTAGGCAGGGTTTTCTGCATCCCAAGTTGGTCTTGAACTCACTGTCTATCCAAAGGCAACCTTTGAGCTCCTGATCTTCCTACCTCCACCTGACTAATGCTGGGGTTACAGACACAAACCACCACATGTGACTCTATGACAAAAGCTTAAAATAAAGAGTTGTTCTTATCAACATATCAAATATAATCTAAACAAACTCTTTGAGTAGAGTATCTATAGTTAAGATTTGTACTGTGTCTTCATTGCCCTAGCATATCATGCATGTAGTACACCACTGTAGACAAAGAGTTTATAGCTTATTTGGTGCTCATGTTTCTCTTTTGATAGCATAAAGAGTACCTTCATATAACAAAAATGCTGGAATATAAGAGTAAAGAGTCTATGTAGGCAAAAAAACAAACAAGCAAACAAAACCAACTCAACATTGTCACATTTAATGAGTTATGTAGGTGTTGCCTTCAGCAATGGGCCCTTGCTGTCAGTTTGTGGAGAGCAACCTAAAGTCTTGGCAACAGCCTGGATTGTTTGATCATTCCTGTGAGACCCATTTTCCAACAACTCAATCAGATGTAACACAATCCCATTACTGGGAGCTCCATTTGGTGATAAGACACAGTTAACTAGGACTTTGTTTCCCCATAACCAATAACTGATTTGACCTAAGGCCCACTCCCTGAGATAGAACTCACACCCAGAACTGCTTGAGTGGCCAAGAATATAAGAATAGATATCCCAGAGACCTGGGGTAAAACCAAATAATACTGATCTAAAAAATAAAAATATATAGTGATACAATGACTCTTAATGACTTCTACTGTACTCATAGATTAGTGCCTTGTTCTGCCATCATCAGAGAAGGTTCCTCCTACAGGAGATGGGAACAATACAGAGACCTACGCCAGATAATGTACACAGAGTGAGATACATCGGAACATTCAACCCTAAATGGAATGTCAAATCCCTTCCCTCAAAGCTCAGAGAACCCCTCAAAACAGGAGATAGAAAGAATGTAAGAGCTTGAGGAGGTGAAGGAGGACATCAAGAAGATAAAGCCCTCTAAATTAACATGACTAAAGCATATGCAAATCACAGAGACTGAATCTGCAAGTACAGGCCTGCAGAGTTCTGCACCAGCTCCTTCTGCATGCACATTATGGCTTTCAGTTTAGTGTTTTTATGAGATTCCCAGTTATGCAAATGAATGGGTCTCTGATTCTTGTGCCTTCTCTTGTCCTGTTTTTCTTCTGTTGTTCTGTCTTGTCCAACTTCAGTGTGATAGCTTTGTTTTATCTTATATTTTGTTAGTTAAAATTAATGAATGATTGAATTAATGAATGAAAACCTAGTCACTAGGATAAAGTGACTGACTTGTTATTTATACTTGTTGGAAGAGGGAAAATCATTTTTCTCTAGTGGAGTGAAACTACAAATATCAGCTACTCCAGAGTAGGTCTCGTCTCATGTTTAAGAGCAGATGACTAACATATATTGGGTTCCATGTTTTCTGTTCATGTCCTTTTATTTATTTATAGTTTGGTGTTCTTTTTTGCTTTGGGGTGACATATTCTTTTCTTGGTTTTGTTGTTATATTGCTTTTTTTTGAGAAAGTACTTAAAGTTGGGTAGGTGAGAAGAGGAAATAGGATCTGGATGCACTTAGGGGAGGGGAATCATAAATCAAACTGTATTTAAAATTAAACTTGCTTTAAGTAATAAAAATATTTTTTAAAAAAACTTGAACCCCATCCTAAAATAGTACTATGAACTTAAACATAAGGAAAACTTCAGTATTGAGTGCTTTTAACTTTCCCATACCAAAACATACACAACATAGGCCTTTTTTCAATTCAAAGAGTTTGATAGATCATGCAAGCAAAGTTCTGGAGACAGTGGATATGCTTATTTTCTTGATTGTGAGCATAGTGTGGGTACAGATGTATATCAGACTGAATATATTTAATCTATATTATCTTTTATGTTAAATGCACTTTAATAAAGCTTTAATAATGTGCCCTTGACCTTTATTATTTTCTGTTGCAAACAAAATAAGTACATATTTGAGTAAAGGAAGAGATTCTGGAAGCCAATGTTGCTATGCATTTTCTCTTATATTTCTATGTGTAGTTGACTAAAGACAGCTTAGAGAATATCATCAAGACCCTTGAACACAGGTATAAATGAAAATTATTTCCATGAGCCATGATCAATAAAGAGTGTGGGTGTAATAGGCGGGCACCCCTAGAGCACCCCAAGACACCCCAAGACACCCCAAGACCATGGCTAATGACCACTGTTAACATTAAAGAAAAAGAGAGTTTAATGAATAAGAATATGAATACCGGTACACAGATGTGTGGGCACTAGGCACTGCAGAAAAGCCTAGAGCCCCGAATATTTTTTGGGGCACAATTCTTATACCTCACTTTGGGTAGGGGAGGGGGTATGGGCAGGCTCAGCGAGATAACAGGGCAGGGCCAAAGGTTAGTTTAGGACAGAGTTTAGGAATGCAGGCAGGCAAGCTATTTCCTGTGAAACAATAGGGTCTTGGGAGAGGGGGACCACCTGGGGATATTCATTTCCTGGCAGAAAGTTCCTGCCTTGGCAAACAGTTAACAGTTCTCAAGGTAGAGCTTTCCTGGGTGACCCCACCCAGGTTGCTAGATCAGGAATGTGGTCCCAGGGCCTTATCTTGGAAGGTCAAGCTGCTCACCAGGTGGGTCTCAGGAATTCAGGAAGTATCAGGCTCAGGCTGCTGGGTGTGTCCCAAGCAGCCATCTCAACCTTGGCTAGTTTCAGGGACCTCAGGAAGGGGTCGAGGGGGAGAGAGTTACAGGATTTTTCTATTTTCACATGGGCAATAGCATAAGGAAATCGTCTACTTAACAGGGAACTGATTGTAGGCCCAGTGACTACCTGATAACTCTGAGATAATGGGGGCAGTATCAAGCTCTAGACACAACATGCCTATGACAACATATAAATATAGACTAAGCAAAGACAATAATAATAATAAAATGTTATGAATAGTATATGTAGAAGGTACATAAAAGTGGCTTCTCTCCCACAACATTGTATTCTTCTGCTCTTGTCCTGATTTTGGTGATAATGTGAAATGAGATAAAGCAAGGGATGATGCAAGTACTTTGCTGTAACATTAAGCTATGGCATAAGGCCTATCTCACAGCCATTGCTGTGCCAAGGCATGATTCTGAACCAATGCCACAGTGTGACCAATGAGGTGCTTCACAAAAAATAGAGAGGCTAGTTATAGAGTGAACACAAGAGGTGTCAGTACCGGGTGAGAGAAAATGGAATTTTGCTACTCGGAAACGGAAACACAGAGATTATTCATTTATGGAAAATTTCATTTAATTATTTCAGACCAAAGTTGATCACAGATAAGTAAATCACACAGATGCTTTTATTTGTTTGTTAATCTGTAGTCTGATTAAATGTAACATATTTACCAAAACTATAATTTGATTAAATACCTTGGTTTTAAGAACTTCATTTGTTTATATTTTGTTAAACTCTCCTGTTGATCTTAATCTTACTACATTGTCTGTTAGGCCCAGGTTCTCCTTGGTGGCTTGAGGGCAGTAAGGAGTCCTGTTGAATGATGGTAGAAAGCTCAACCATTTGATACTGTCCACTACATAGTCTGAGAATAATCATTGGTTCTGTGATTGTCTGTAAGAAACATACACCATTATTCTTCTCAGTACCCCATCTTGTCTCTGCCCTTCATTGTAGATGAAGACTTTTCTGTTATGACTGGTCCCTCAGTTACTTCTAAAATAGTCATTCACAGACTTAATATTAATTACAAATCATTTGGCCAATTGTTCAAGATTATTACTGACTAACTCTCACAGTTTAAATCTATATATTTCTACCCAGCAGTAAAGTTACCAATCTGCTGGCATGTTACTCCTTTGGTGGGTGGCTAGTGTCTGCTCCCAACTCACCCTTGTTCTCTCCATCTCTCTGGATTTCTTAGCTAGCTCTATCCTGCCTTGCTACAGGCCAAAGCAGCATCTTTATTAATCAATAATAATAAAACATATTCACAGTATACATAAAGATATCCCACAGCACTCTGTTTCAGTGATCCCAGTACCTGACTACTAAAGTCACTTTGTCTCCATTCTAGTGAAATAGGAATTAGTTGACAACAATTATTTCTATTTGGTGCTTTATTATTTTAGTAAAATTTAGATTCAGTTAATGTATATTAAGCCCTAATGTTTTGAAAAAAATGAAGAAGTGTATGAATTTGAGTCTTGTTTCTGTGACACAGCAGAATTCTCACAATAGTTGGAAGAAGTCCCTTTTGATAAGGGGAAGAGTTCTCAGGAGAATGGAGATTGTTACCTTCTTGCTCAAACACAACTGAAAACACATTTTAATACAAAGAAAAGTTTGACTTCTAAAGATCTTCCTTCTACCATTTTATGTTTTTTAAGTAAGGCACACTGCAAACTGGTGTTGGACAGGGAGGCCAAGAAGCAATGTAGAACACTAATAGAAATAGAGGCTTGATCATTTAGACACTTCTTGACAGTGTCATCTGCAAACATCCCTGGCTGCATTTATCCTGGGATTCCTGTGACCCATGGCCTACAGACTAGACACATCTAAAAACAGTTCCAATCTACTCTGCTCCATGATTTGGTGAAAATGTTATTTAAATAACTTCCATGGCAAAATATTTTTTGACTGTAAACATTGGGGACTGATCACAGTAATAAAGGAAAGCTCCTAGAGGTTTTTTAGTGTAAGAAATGAGAGAAAATATATAATGTGTTTAGGATAAATCAGTCACAAAATAAGCACTCAGCAAATTTTTTGCTTTGCTATTTATGGTTTCCTAACATTATGCAAAGTTTCTTCCATAGTGTTGGTTGTCAGCTAGTACCCTACAATGGGTCAAATGAGGTAGTAGGAGCTAAGGAAATGTTTAATGGTATTTCTGCAGTGCTTACCACACTGAGGTCCATAGCAATGTTTGCCCAAGAGAAAATAAAAATTGAGAGGAAGTTAGCTGTGTGTGGTCATTGAGGCAGGAAGGAAAAACTCACAGAGTAAGAAATATTGGTAAGGGGAGTCAGCACCTTACCCATATTAATATATTTTAGTTCTTGTTAACATGTTGGCAAGAGAAAGGCCATGGATACATGGAACAAGAATGTGAAATGGCTTCAAGGGTCCCTCTGTGTGTGTTCAGTGGCTGATTCATCTTCCTTCTATTCTTCCTTGGAGAAAAAGCTTGGAGGGAGATTTAAAGATAATTTTTCTTATTTACCCTGTGCATATAGTGTGTGTGTGTGTGTGTCTGTGTGTGTGTGTGTGTGTGTGTGTGTGTGTGTGTGTGTGTGTGTAAGAAAATAGTAGAAAGCACCAAGATGAAATATTTGTTAGTGAGGTGAAAAATGAAAATGGAGGCGTTACATTAGGCATTACATAAACTAGATAGTATTTTCATAGAGACAAGAGCTGATTCCCTCTTATCAAACAACAATGCCATTCTTTTCCTCTGACCCTTATTTCTTTCTTTATTTGCATTTATGTAATCAAATCAAGGCTTTGAAAAAAAATGAACCCATCATTCAACTCAAACTCTGTAATTTCCTCACTAGGTAATTAATGTTGCAATATAAATCTTTCTGGTCCCACCTTTCTTACCTTTAATTGAGTAGAATTGTTTGTTAATGTCAAAGGAATCTCATGGAAGAACTCAGAATGTGCCTGTTCAATCCAGACTCTTCACATCTCCAAGAATGCACTTGAGCTTATATTTAAACTCTAGTCCAAAAGTGAAGAGTGAAGACATCCTAAATTTTCCTGATTGTGTTCTGGCTGAACTCTCTGTATTTTTGGTGTGTTTAGTAGGAGCCTCTGTTTAGAACCCATTGAGTTGGTTTGTGATTGGTTTTGTGTCTGCATGTAAGTTAGAGATTCTAGGCTTTACAACACTATAGGGACTGAAAAACAGCTGCAGAGGAAGGTTTATTTATAAAACCTTTATTAAAACTCCTTGAAAATTCTCCTGAAAAGAAATTAAAGACTTTCAAGGCATAAACTCATGAATCAAAAGGAATAAAGAAGAAGTTAGCAGTAGGAGGTTGTTAGGCAGTAAGGGTTGATTGTTAAGCTACATAAAGATATTAAGTAAACCCCAGAATTTATTACTCTTAAGGACAAATTAAACATAAATGCTGGCACTAGAGAAGCAGATAATTAGGGATGAAGACCAAAGCAAGGATACTATCTACACAGGATGCCTGTGGTGGCATAGCTGTGTTGTCTCTGGAGTCTATGATGAGCATGCTTTGGCTGTGTCCAGAGAACACCCCATCTGCTTAACAACACCTAGGCCCATAGCCAAGAACATCCACATGGCAGACAGAGGAAACTGTGTAGAGTGAAAAACATGAAAGCAGATGAAAGCAAATAGCTAAAAAAAAAAAAAAAAAAAAAAAAAAAAAAAAAAAAAAAAAAAAAAAAAAGCAGAGTCTATGCACTGCATCGAGAACAGAAGAAGTCACAGCAATGAGTAAGCAGCAAAGCCTTTATCAGATGGACATTTTAAATCGATTAATTTGTTTTGAGACAGTTTATCTATACAGCTAGGGAACTCATTACATAGCCAACTTTGGCCTCACATTCACACTGATCCTTCTGCTTCAGCATACCACATGTTTGAATAATATGTATGTGCCACCATACCTAAGAGTTTCCATTTAAAACAAGAATAAAGGCTTATGTATTTTTAAAAAAATTTAGAAAACAAAAGAATGGTCTTAGAATTTTTTAAAGTGTTGCAAATGTTAAAAACTCAATGGGTAGAGTGATATGTGATTAGCATATAAAGATATCAGATAAAGCATATGCAATATCCAGGAAATTAGAGTGCCAAAGTTCAGGGAGTAGTGGATGTCTATAATTACAACAGTTAGAAGACTGAGGCAGGAGGATGACAAGTTTGATATCAGCCAGAGATAAATGATCAGAGCTCATCTCAAACAAATTAGAGTCCAAGAAACTAAAGGAAAGAAAATGGATGAAGATTCAAATGATGGAATTCCATCTCTGGATATCAGGAAGATGATAGAAGTGGCACAGTCTCAGCTGCACTGAAATATTTCCTAGAGGTGACAGTTCACAAAATGCAACATTCCACTACCACTTGGAAAATAGACTTAATAAAGCATGACCAATGAAATTTAAGGATGCCAAAGATTAAAAGAATATTCCAAAATCATCTTCATGAAGTGACACAAAATATAGATTCTTCAGAATAAATGAAATGAAGATTGTAATCTGCCTGTATCAACCCTCTGGTACTGATTCCACTCTCTAAAACCTCAACTCAACAAAAGGTAACATGCAAATGAAACCAACCTGACAATTTCTGATAACTAAAATTTTTTAAGAAGTTAGGTTTCCAATAATCTTCTTTAAAAAATCTATGGAATCAGACACTTCTCCAAATAAAGAAATACTCCAAGGGACAAAAAATGCTCAAGGTCCATGGTGAGGATGAATCTTCTTGATGGCTGTGTTTGAAGAGTTTGAAGAGCTCAGGAAAATTGATGAGAAATTCCTCTAACTCCAGAAAGGGAATACACAGTGTTACACTAAAGACCATAAAGTGCATACAAAATTACAATGAAAGATATTTAGAAAGTAGAGAAAAATTGGGATGTATTTGAGATAATAGAAAGCTAAACAAGCACTAACAAAAGCATGATTCCCATAAAAAATTCCAAGGAATATTAATACAGAAAATATTATAATATACCACATATTTTAGCTCTAAACTTATCTCAAACTATATTGATATTCACAAAATATGAATGCATACCAGATGTTTAAGTATATTAGAAAAGTAGATAAATGATAGATGAATGAGATGTATTTGTGAGTATAGGGTAATAGGGAAATTCATGGATACTTCATTAAAAATTGATACTACCATTGTAAACACACTGATAGATATTACAATATGGTTTCTTGACCCTGGGAAGCCAGAGGTCCAGACCCCAGACCTGCCACCCCAGACCCCTTAACAGCCTGTAGCTCTTAGACCCCTAAAATGACTCAGACGCTTATATTAAATTCATGCTGTTTGGCGTATGGCTCAGGCACACTGCTAGCTAGCTCTTTCATCTTAATTCAACCCATTTCCATTAATCTGTCCTGCCACATGACCCATGGCTCACCTGTGTTCCTTACATGTCTCTTCTTTGGGCAGCTGGATGGCTCTGTCTCTGACTCCACCCTTCCTTTCCTACCTATTCTGATTCCCCGCCTAATTCTATGGTGCCTGTCATGGGCCAAAACAGGTCCTTTATTTAAACCTTGATATTCACAGCATACAGAAAGTCATGCATACATCAGACAGAATTTCTCCCAGTCTGTGAATGTCCAAAAACTCAGGATGGAACATGCACTCATTCTCAAATATAGCTCTGAAAACATATTTGACTCTATAATAGTTCATGCATATCTTTGAGTCCAGCTGAAGTAAAACTTAGAAAATAATCCTTTGGAAGTATTTATATGGTTAGAGAAGCAGACAAGAACTAATTGTAAGCACACATCTAGGACCAATGCCCCCAAACAAACACCAAGAACACACAAAACTACCACAGTATCCAGGCTGTGGATGCTAGGCTGGCAGGGAACATTCTTAAGCAAGCTGTCAGTCAACTTTGGAGAATACATTTTCTACTTACTAACATCCATACTCAGAAAGAAATGAGGACACCATCAGTTTCAAGGCAGAACACAAGCCCTTAACTTGTTAGAGGCAATTAGCAAATGAAAGAAAGTCTGTTCTAATATGTGGACTAGGTGTCAGAAAGAGACAAAGTGAATTAGCAACTATCTGGACTGATGAGGGCTTCCTCTGAGGCCCTGGTCTATGGAGAAGAAATTTAACTCCTCTAAAGGCAGGGATGAGTTTGGTTAGGCTGGATATGACCTGGGACAGGACCTTGAGGGAGTTGTAGTTGCAGGGCTTGTACATATTAGATGTGTGTGTGTGTGTGTATGTGTGTGTGTGTGTGTGTAGGAGGAGATGAGGAAAATATAGAAAAGTTAGGATATAGCAATGACTACAGAGCTGTGATTATAAAATTCTAGAAACTAACATTTTATATCGTTAAATGAATGGATTTTATGTTGTTACATTTGTGCTTCAAGATAATTAGACATGGATTTTCTTTAGTTAAAGTATTTGATGAGGTAAGTCTGAGTAGAAATGATAGAAAGGTGAAATATTTGTTCTTGAGCAAATAATTAAATTCTAGGGTGAGAATGGGGTACTTACAATATATTCTTTCAAAGTAGTCTGACACAAAATAATCATTCTGCAGTTCTTTTTAAAAAATTCATTTTATTATTTTTCTATTGAAAATGTCTTTTTATCCATGTATCCCCCTACTCTCCCTCGCTTTCCTCCTCCCAATCCCTTCCAATCAGCCTTTAACCTCCCCTCTCCCCATCCACCATCCCTTCCCCCCAAAAAGGGCAAGAAGTCCAAGGTAGGTCAGCTCAGCATGGCACATCCACTCCAGACAAGTCTCAGCAATGCTGGTTGAGCATATGGCAGTTCCATCCAAGTTTTTAGAGCACCCCCTACTGTTTCACACAAGATCTGGCTAGTATGGATCACACAATAGTGTGAATAATAGGCCCTCCTTTTCTATGTTCTCTCTTACTAGAGTGAAGTAATTCTTAATGATTTCGCTTTGGATATGTCTGATGGTTAATGACATTAACCTTTGGAAAGCTTATCTGTTGACCATTTCTGTGTCTTCTTTTAAAAAACATCTACTTGAAATTTAGCCCATTTTAAAATATGAAGTTCATGGTATTATTTTCTTGCCATCAAACTGAGTTTTTTCTATATTCTGAACAGAATTCATTGTCACATTTACATTTAAATGGGAAAAATAAATTCCAGTATTGTGGAGCATAGCAGGAGGATTACAGATGACTTTGGAATACATTGTATTTCTCAAAATATTCATCACATAGTGGCTCTTTAATATACATAAATAATTAGCATACAATATATTGAGTTTCCAAACACATTTGCAGTTGTATTTTTTGTTAATCCTCTTCTAATTCCTCTTATCCCTTGTCTCTCTGGTCCCCTTCTACCTTCACTCCCCAGAAGCCTTCCTTCTCTCATCTTTGCCATTCACCTCAACACCTACTTTATCTCATTTGTGGTCACCTACTAGTTCATGAATCATATATCCATCAAGATTCATGCATATACATTTATATCATCTTTAAAACATTTAATTTATTTATGAAAGATAACATGAATTATCTTCCTGAATCTGGGATATCATGCTTTATATAGTACTTTAAAAAATCCATTTTCCTAAAAAAATTCATAATTTTATATTTTCTTTACAACAAAATAAAATTTTACTGTGTATAAGTACCTCATTCTTTTTACCCATTCACCAGCTGATGAACATTTAGATTGATTCTGTCATGAATAGAGGATAAGTGACCATATATTTGCAAATATGTCTGCATAAGAATATAGAAGTTATTTTGATATGAGTCCAAGTGTCATATGAAAATGTTATTTTTGATTTTATGAGATATATCCACATTAATGTGCCTAGTGGTTCTACAAGTACACACTCTGACCAGCAAAGAATAAGTCCTCTTTCCCTACTCCTTAGCAGTATTTATTGTTGTTTAATTTTTTAATAAAATAATCAGTATTGAATTTGTAATGAACTTTTAGTAAATCACACATCTGAGCACTGTAATTTTCTTCCCCACTCCAGCTTCTCCGTCCCCTCTAACTCATCAGAAATTTTTTGTTAAACAAGCCCAGAACCTGGGTTTACATTGCCAGTATCCATATAAAGAAGCTCTGTACACTATCATGAGCCTACAATCCTATTACTGGGGATGTGAAAGTGGGAGAATTTCCAGTACTTCTGGCTAACATTTCTCTCTAGATCAGGCTACTACAGGGTTAAAAAGGACCCTATTTCAAAGATGAATTGAGTGATCAAGGAATTTTTTGGCCTCAATACCCATGCTTGCACATACATATATACTAGAAGAAAACAAAGTTTATTCCTAGGAACTTTAATTTTTATAGCAACTCTGAATTCATTTTTCTAATTTCTCCCTCCATAAATTTGTTGTTGGTATATATGAAAGGTACTAAATGTTTTATGTTAATATTCTACCCTGTACTTTTACTGAAGTTGATTATTAGGTCTAAAAATTTTGTTGTATTATGTATGATCCTATAAGCCTACAATTGTGACATCTATAAGTACAAATAAATTGTCTTCTTTTATCTTCTCATCTCTTTTGTGTTTTGTCTTAATGATCAAGCTAAGACTTTGGGAACTATATAAAAAGTGGAGAGTTGATTGAAGTGGGAATGCTTTCTGTATGCTGTGAATATAAATCTTTAAATAAAGGAGCTGTTTGGCTCATGAAAGACAACATAGAAAAATCTGGAGGAAAATCAGAGCATAGGTAGGAGAAGTAGGGCAGAGTCAGTCAGACCAAGTCCAAAGGAGCAATATGTAAGGAACATGGGTGACCACGGGCCACATGGCAGACAGAATAATGGAAATGGGTTGAGTTAAGAAGAAAGAGCAAGATAGCAAGATGCCTGAGCCATAGGCCAAACAGCATGAAGTTAATATAAGTGTCTGAATCATTTCTGGGGGTAAAAGCAGCTGTGGGCGGCTAAGGGGTCTGGTACGGCAGGTCTGTGGGTCTGGACCTCTGGCTGCCTGGGACCAAGAAACCCCATTACAACAGATGCCGTCCAACATGGGCTGAATATCCACTTAAATCCTGAGAAAGGTTAAAAAGGGTTTTAGCACAGAGACTGAGCAAAAGCAGCATCCAAATTGTGTATGTGAAGTGGGCCATTGTACAAAGAAAGCATGGCATCTGGGTCACATTCAAAATGGTGCCAGTGGGCTGGTGGCAGGCAGTGTAACCTGCAATCAGGCCAGTTCTGGAAATCTCACAGAAGACTTAGTATCATGTGATTGATTTAAAGTTTCTGTTTATTTTGAACAAAAAGAAAACAAAGATGGTTACTTAGTAGCAGCATTTTCTTGGGTCTGCTGTTTGCTGGCCATGAATAGAGATGATGTGGTCCCTTTAAGAGAACTGACTGCTTCAGCTTTAATGGCAAAAACGATGCAGCTCTTTAAGAGAGTGTATTTCAAAAGCTCTTCTGGTTGGAAGATGATTAAGCATTCACAATAAAACAGATTCAGATGGAAAAAAAAAACCTGTAAATGGGTTACATTGTGTGTAAAAGGTACATAGGCTTCAGAGAGAAAAGAGAGAAGGTAGAGAAAGTCTCTAAAAAGATAAATAGAGTAATAAAAATATAATAAGCCACGTAAAGATGAAAAATAGTCACAAAATCTGGATTTTGGTTGGTAATGTGTTTTCTTTTAATTTTTTACCTGTTAATGAGCTAACTGCAGAAAGACAATGGATTGCAAATGCAAAGGTTACTAAGTTAAACAAGAATATACATTTTAAAGGTATTTTGATTTTGAAATTTGTGTCTAAGGATTTATTGCTTTGGAAAAATTCTGCTTTTGTTTCCACAGAAGATGAGAACCTATGGATTACCTTCAGGCAAATATGGTTTAATCAACCAAGACCCCCTAAAAAACCTCTGATGGGAAGAGATGGCCATATCAGCTTCAGAGCTGCAGACTATGATTCAGTCTCAAAAAACCATGAGATTTTCAGCGCCCCATAATCAACAGGAAGTAGTAATGGAAAACTATGCCCAAATTCCCAAAATATTGTTTACAAATACTTGATTTCATTATAAATGATTAATGGTCATAGTTAATCTCTTCCTAAGAAGATAAAGGGGATATGGTACATGAATGATTTTTAAAAAAATAGATTATTGAATTTACTTAGATCAGGAAATCAGCTATTAATCTCAAAATGTTTTACATTGGTATGGGTTTTGGTTTATTGATACAAATTAGATGTCAATTCTCTTATGCTGTATGTATTTTTCTACTCTTGTTTAAGATATGATGTTTATGTAACTGATTTAGAATTTCAATGTATAATTAAGAAATGCATGTACATTAGATTTTTGTAGGTATATAAAGATATATTTCAATTAGGTAGGTAATCTTCAAATACCTCTATGACCTACAAAATATGGCATTTAAAATGTTTTAAGAATTTAGACTTTTCTGGACAGTGAGACAGGTCTGCTCCTGACAGCACCAATTTACTTCAACAGAAAAATGGGCATCAAAGAAACTCCATATGGAGATTAGTTTTTTTGTGCCATCTGTTAGCCACTAGACACGAACCTGTTCTTATATTGACTGCTTGACAGTATGCTGTTAAAACTGAACATGCAGGTTCCCTATGAAAGTGACCTCTGAACTTTGACAGAACAAGTCAAGATGGTCATCAGTTTCCTGCTTTGCAGAGAAAACTATAAGATATTCTTCAGGACTTGAGGAGAAGTGACTGCTGAATGGTAAGAGCAGATTTCCTGCTTCACTGAAATGAAAAGAGACTCTAGGCCTGTAGGCTGAAGATGGATGCCCCAACTTTATAAAGGAACTTTGGGTGACTGTCCAGGCAGATAGGTGTCTATCTCTGTCATTTCTAGATTTTGGAAGTTGCTTGCACTTCTGGTTTACTTGGGTAAATATATCCTTCTGTGGTCTTTGATGTAGTTGAAGATTAGATAGTTATAGGTATAGTTTTTCTTAGTCATTTGAAAGGTATATTGGATATGAAACTTTAGATTCATAAGTATAAGGTAGATGATAGGGTATATTCTTTAATTTTGCTAAATACAAATAGACTAGATATTGTAACTGTAATTCTTGCTTGATAGCTATTTTGTTATATGTAATTTTGCTATGTTAAAATTGAAACCTTCTTTTTTGATTAGACAGAAAGGCAGAGGTGATGTGGGAATGCCTTTCTGTATGCTGTGATTATCAATCTTTTAAAAAAGGAGCTGATTTGGCCCATGACAGGCACCATAAAAAAGTAGGAGGAGACATTAGAGCATAGGTAGGAGAAGTAGGGTGGAGTCAGGCAGACCAAGCCCAAAGCCCAAAGGAACAACACGTAAGGAACACAGGTGACCATGGGCCATGTGGCAGAGAGAATAATGGAAATGGGTTGAGTTAAGATGAAAGAGCTAGACGCCTGAGCCGTAGGCTAAACATCATGAAGTTAATATAAGTGTCTGAACCATTTCTGGGGGCCTAAGCAGTGGTGGGCGGCTAAGAGGTCTGGTACGGCAGGTTTGTTGGTCTGGACCTCTGGCTGCCTGGGACCAAGAAACCCCATTACAACAGTTGGTACCCTTGCCTTGTTCCAGATTTTAAAGGACATGGTTTCAGTTTTCCTCATGCATTATCACATTGCCTATATGTTTATCATAACAAACTTTCAGTTTGTTGAGATATATCTTATCTGAGCTTAATTTCTTAGAATTTTTGTATTGAATAAATTCTCAATTTTGTCAAATGCCCAGCTGCATCTATATAAGATCTCTATGTGATTTATAACATTTTGATTTTCATATGTTGAAATAGCCTTGAATACCTAAAATAAAAGTAACTTTATTGCATGGTATGTTCTTAATGTGTTTTTTAATGTGGTTTGTATTTTATTGATTTTTTTTAGGGAATTTGATATGCAAATTTCTTCTTTTATCTTGTGGACTTTTCTGGTTTTGATATCAAGGTAATATGGCTTCATAGAAGAAGCTTAGTAGCATTCCTTCACTTCCAGTTTTGTATAACATTTTTGGGAGCATTAGAATAAATTATCCTTAAAAGTTTGGTAGAATTCACAGGAAATCTTTCTGGTGCTATGCTTTTTCATTATGAGATTTTAAATTTCTGTTTCAACCTCATTGCTTGTAATATATTTGTTTAGATTGTTTACATCTTCAGAATGCTCTTTTGATGAGTTAGGTGAGTTTAGAAACTATGTTTTCTCTGAGTTTCCAGCATTTTGAAACATAAGTTTTCAAAGAATTCCCTAATGATTTTCTGGATTTAATTGTCATCTGTAGTGACATCTCTTTGCTTCTCTAATTTAATTAAATTGGGTCTCTCTCTCTCTCTCTCTCTCTCTCTCTCTCTCTCTCTCTCTCTCTCTCTCTCTGAAAGAGAGAGGCATTTGAGTAGATGTGTGTCTGTCCTATTATCATTCTCAATATATGTTCCATCCATCTTTGTTATTACAAATAGCATGCAATAAATTTTAAATATTCGTAAATATCACTAAAATAAATGAAAATGAATGGTACCTTCAGACAGCTGTCTAAGCTGTTACCTCACACTAGGTACTTGGCTTAACTTGACCTGACAGATGGTCCATGTGAGATGGAGAACCAAACAATAAGACTCAGATATTTTAATTTTATATAATTTACACACTTATAAAATCTATATTGATCTTCTCAGCCTAAGAGCCTTCCTGAGACACAGACTCCAGAATGTTCCATCATAAGAGGTGAGTTACCCTCATCCCAGCTGGCAAGTCAGGCCAGCTTCCATGTCTGGGCAACAGGGCTTACAACCCATGCTTCCTAATCCCATTATAGCCCCAGTTTCAGACAAGAGAGAGGGACCCCTTGCCACATAATATCAAAAGACTAAACTTACAGAATAAAGAAAGAATATTAAGAGCTTCAAAAGAAAAAGGCCAAGTAAGTTTTAAATGCAGATCCATCAGAATAACACCCAAATTCTCAATGGAGACTATGAAGTACAGAAGGCCCTGGGCAGAAGTTTATGCAGACACTAAGAGACTACGGATGTCTGCCCATACTATTATACCCAGCAAACTGTCAATCACCATAGATAGAGTAAATAAAATATTGACAAAACCAGATTTAAACAATATCTATCCAAGGATCAGATGGCTTTAGCTCAGATACTACCAGAATTTCAAAAAGTAACTACTACCAATACTCCTCAAATTGATTCACACAATAGAAACAGAAGGAACTTTGCCAAACTCTTTTTATGAGGCTACAGTCACCCTGATACCCAAACCACACAGACACAACAAAGAGAGAATTATAGACCAATCTCCTTCATGAACATTGATGCACAAAATAATTTCTTAGAAGAAATTGAAGATATTAAAACATGAAGAGATCTCTGATGCTCTTAGATAGGAAGGATCAACATAGTAAAAATGGCAAAGTTATCAGAAGCAATTTACAGATTGAATACAATCTCAATCAAAAGTCCAACACATTTCTTCAGAGAACTTGAAAATACAATACTTAACTTTATATGGCAAAACATAAAAACCATAATTGCCAAAACAATCCTATTCAAAAAAAGAATTTCTGGAAGCATCACCATCCTTGATTTCAAACTTTACTATTGGGCTACAGTGATCAAAACAGTTTGCTGTTGGCATAAAACAGACACATGGATCAATGGAATAAAATTCAAGGTCCTCAAATTAATCCACACACCTCTGAACACCTGATTTTTGACAAATAAGCAAAAAAATATACAAAGGAAAAAAGGAAGTGTCCTCAACCAATGGTGCTGGCATAAGTTGATATTAACATGTAGAAAATATGTATGCAAATAGATCCATAGCTATCACCTTGCACAAACTCTAGTCTAAGTGGATGAAAGACCTAAGCATACACCTGGTTACACTGAATTGGATAGAAAGGAAAGGAAAGTGGGAAATAACCTTGAACACGTCAGCACAGGATGCCACATTCTAAATATCACACAGATACTGAGAGAAAGAATTAGTTAATGGGACCTTCTGAAACTGAGGAGCTTCTATAAGGCAAAGAACATCATCATCAATAAGACAAAATTACAGCCTACTGGATGGAAAAGGTCTTCACTAACCCTACATCTGACTAAAGGCTAAAATATAGAAAGTACTTGATAAACTCAAGGTCAAAAACTAAATAATTCAATTTAAAAAAATGAATTGCAGAGCTAAATAGAGAATTATCAACAAAAGAATCTTAAGTGGCTAAAAAGCACTTAAAGAACTGATAAAAATCCTTAACCATCATGAAAATGCAAATTCAAACAACTCCGAATGATTTTATACCTGTTAGAATGATCAAGATCAAAAATATTGACTAGAGCCTATGCTGTAGGGGAAGTGGAGTAAGGAGAACACTCCTCCATTGCTGGTGGGACTGTAAACTTGTACAGACACTATGAAAATCAGTATTGTAATCTCTCAGAAAACTGGAAATCAATCTACCTAATGATCCAGCAGTACCACTCTTGGGCATATATTCAAAGGATGGACATTCATATAACAAGGACATTTGCACAATTATGTTTGTAGCAGAATTATTCATAATAACCAGAACTTAGAAGCCCCTCAACTGATTAACTGACTAAAAACTGTGGTAAATATATTTAATTGTGTACTACTCAGAAAAAAAAAAAAACAATATCCTGAAATTTTCCAGCAGAAAAAAAAAATCATCTTCAGTGAGATAACACAGACCTAGAAAGAGAAGCATAGGATGTACTCACTCATGTGTAGATTTTAGACATAAAGCAAAGGATTAACAGGCTACAATGTACAACCCCTGAGCAGCTAGGTAAGCAGGAAGAATCTAAGAGACATATCCATGGATCCTCCTTGGAAGGAGAAATATATATCTCCTGGGTAATTTGGGGCCATACAAGAGTGGTGGTAAGTAGGATTGGGAAGAGAATATTATTAGGGAATGGGACAGTTGAGTTGCCATAGGGACAGAGAAGGAGAATAAAATAAATATCTTGATAAAAAGAGCCATTGTGAAGTTAGAGAGAAACATGGTGTTAGAAAAATACCCAAGAACCCATAAATAGGATCCCAGCTAGGACTCTAAAAACTAGAGGAGAGGGTACCTAAAGTGGCCTTCTCCCATAATCAAGTTGATGACCACTTTAATTTCATTATAGAACCTTCATTTAGCAACTGATGGAAGCAAATGCAGAGTTCTACAGGTAAGCACTGGATCAAGCTCCTAGCTCAGTAGAAGAGAGAGAGGAGAGACTGTATGAGCAAAGAAGTCAAGACCATGATAAGGAAACTCACAGAGACAGTTGACCTGAGCTGATTGTGAATTGACAACTTGGAAACTTGCATGGGTCTAAACTAGTCACTCTGAATATGAATGACAGTTGAATGGAGTGGACAGTTTGTGGGGCCTCTGGAACTGGAAGAAGAATTTGTTCCTAGTGCACAAGCTGGCTTCTTGAAGCCTATTCCCTACAGAGTGTTGTTGTGGAATTCAGGTGTTAGCTAACAAGGTTGGGAGGTGTGTCTCTGGAGTTCTGGAAGCTTGAACAGGGTGTGGACAGTCCCATTGAAAAGGCTTCTGGGATCTTGAGTAGCCCCTGTTTTATTCCTGCCTTCTCAGGGACTGGATCATCAACCCCATCGTGGAACAATTCTAACTTCAAGAATTTCACTAAGATTCAATTTGTATCTATGAATGTTAAAATATCTTTCAATAAATATTAATACTTTGTATAGTACATTGCAAGTAAGAGTTACTGCAATAGCTGGTGACCATGTGGGTTCTGGGCTAGCTGACCACCTGCCAGCATTTTAGGTTGGCCTGTTTAGTGCCCAGAGCACTGCCAACAAGTGGGGAGTGTGCCATGAGTCTGCACTCAGGTATGTGACCACCATGAACATGCTGGACTACCACATTGACTACACGGCAGAGTGCAGATTTTGTCATATTGTCCTGATTCCTATGAGAATTTGCCTTTGTTAAGGTTTCTCAAACTGTCTGCCTGCAGGGGCTGCCTAAGATCAAACAGGTGTCACTGAGATCCACTGCATCTGCCATATTGCAGAAACCCAATATTGTTTGGGAACAGGGCATTGAACACTATTGCGAGACATACTGGCCAAATGTCATTACATCTGGATTGAGGTAATTGATTCTCTCTTCTTTCTCAAAAAATTGCTGACAATTCACCTCTTCATGATTTCAGAACATACTTTTCCATGGTGATTGATAACTCCTTGCATGAGTCTATTTTTGAGGGCTGTAGCCCTCAGTCCTGCTACATTCTGTATTTTATGTTTTAAAATAAACAAGCTGACATACATTTTAAGGTCATGATAAGCATGATGGAAGATTTAAAATCTGGGAATGAGCAATTGCTGTCTAGAATATATGATATAGAAATTTCAACCAATAAATTAGTAGATAAGCTTAATTTTCTGGAAATTGGTTATGACAAACTTTCAGATAGAGCTTCCTCATTTGACATAAATATTAAAACTGTGCAAAAAATGCAGGCTTTAAATTAATGATGAGAACAAGAAACTTGTTACTTGTGTTAATGATGAGAATAGGAAAATTTCTGATTCTATGAGTCATTAGGACTGGCTTATCAGGAAAATCAAGCTCTAGAAAAGTCAGTAGTGTCTAAGCTTCAGGAATGGGAGGAACATGTTGCAATACTAGAAAGGGGTGTTAAGGCATTTTCTGCTCAGAACAATTCAGGTCAACCCCAATGAGATATTATGGTAATGAAAACACTCAACCTAAGGTGTTAAACATGAAAGGGATACCCTTTCCCCACTAGTATTTTTTCCAATTACTACTCAAAGAACATGCATGGGGACTCCCCAGAATTTGTAGAGTATAGTTATGAGCCAATACATATGAGAGGTAACAAGGATATCAAGGAAGGCATATTGCTCCATGGACTACACTCCTTATGTAAAACAAATGCTAAATGCATGGTCAATAAAAAACTGGATAACTCCTAATGATTGGATGCAGCTGACAGCTGCTGTATTGGACATTAACCAACATTTGCAATGGAGAAATTGTTTTAGGTAGGAGGCTAGGGCCATAGAGCTCCAGTGAAGGATTATGAGCTTTTGCATTTCTCAAGACCAAATCCTTAATAAAGGCTTGTTTGCTGATGTGAAGGCTCAGACTACTTATACTGAAAACATGCTGTTGCTGTGCCATACTGATGCATTGAATGCTTGGGAAAATATTTTAGACCCAGGACAAAAAAAATTAGTCATATATCAAGGTCAAACATGGCTTAAAAGAACCTTATACTGACTTTCTGCAGAGGCTTACAAAGGCTATACATAGATCAGTATCAGATCCAGAAGTTAGGAAGCAATTAATTGTTCTGCGCCTATCTCTCGCCCGCGAGGAAAGACACAGCACACACACACTTAGGATCCTTCTGCAGTATAACTTTAATGTATCTTTGGTGAGAGCATTTAGCTTACGGAAAATGGAGAGGGAGGAGAGAGTGAAAGAGCCGGCAGAGAGACCGGCAGAGGGGCAGGAGCCGCTGCGCAAGAGCCAGCGGCGGCGGGCCCCCAGCGGGGAAAAGGGAAGCCAGAGAGCTAGGCTAGGCCCCAGCGTGGTCTGGGCCGAGCCATCTGCCACGTGGCCTTGAGCCCGCGTCCCAGAAGCTGGGCCGGCGTCCGTGCGCACGGCGGGGCGGAGAGAGAGAGAGAGGAGGAGAGAGAGAGAAGGGACCACGAGGTAGGAAGACCCGGTTTTAAGATGACCAAACGGCTCTTGCTTTGGACGAAAAACCTTTTTATTGGTCGTAGTTCAGAATCTCATGACGCCACGGGAAAGGTGGAGAAACCAGACCAGTCTCGCGAGAATATCAAGCGCATGCGCTCTCTATGACTCAGGCGGGTTGGCCAGCGCCAGATAATGGCGCCACCTAGCGGAGCTGGAGCCAGTGGCCTCCAACATCTCACCCTTCTCAAAATTAAGCAAGAGAAAGTCCTATAAGAGGGTGGAGACAGTGATCATCTCCCAGAACACATTGTGGACTTGCGTGGGGGTCACCCCTAATCCCTCGACAGATCGAGATGCCCCTAGCCTGTCCTCTGCCTTTTGCTGGGAAGGGGGTTAAGGCAGGTACCCTTATGCAAGATGATGTGCCTCTCGGGACATAGGTATGTCTCCTGCGATGCCCTTGGCTCAGCATCTCTCTTAGGACACGGGCTGAACGCTCCACCCAGTGTGTAGGAGCTGTCTAAGCCACAATATCTCTATTGCTTTAGCATAATTAGTCATACCTCTATCGAGGTTTCTGAGTCTAGAGCCATTAAGGCTTGAGCCGAAACTGTCTTGTTTCTCGGACTTTGGATTCTGAACCTACAAACCGTCTAGAGAAGAATGACTAGTCCTCCGCAAAAAGCTAGGTCAGATATATCCACCCCCACCCATCTTTTGGAGTAGGGGAAGAGGGGATTTATGGAGTGAGCTCTCTGGTCAGCGACAGGTCTAGCCGAGTGGAATTGGCCTGGACGATCGCCACTTGCAGGTCACGAAGGGTCTGTTCAAACTTAGACGACCAATTCTGTAAGAAAATTGAGAGAGGCTTTTCGAAAGATTAGTTGTCTTTGTAAAGTTTTTATATTGAATAGAGGTTATGTATAAGCCAGCAAGTTATTGTTCACACCTCAACTGTGTCAATTATTGGGGTGGACAATTTGTTAACCGCCTGTGCAGTCTGCACTATTTTGAAAGTGCACCAGCTGAGGCAGTCACTGAGGCCCCTATGGCAGCTGTGACAATGAATTTTATAATACCAGCAGAGATTCTGAAATCTCTTTTTTGTCTAAATGGCTGTGAGTTATTGGGGAACCACGGTGGCGTGGGCACAAATCGTGGCATGTGGGCCGTTGCTGCAAAGAAATAAAGCTGAGCATCTCAGCATAAGGCATAAAGGCAATTATCAAATTTGTATCTAAATTTGTCTATAATTTCTGAGGCATTGTTAACAATCTAAATAAATGGTGGCCAGATTGGGAGGAAATGAAAATATTTTAGGTGTGGCCCAACCTATATTTTTGGATTGGCAACTGTTATATGGTAAAATTGAATTTTTATCTGGCCTGCCTGAGCAAAAGGAAGCCAATTTTGGTTTTATTAAACTCTGTTTCCTTTGTCAGGCTGCCGAGAAATTTTTAGTAATATATCTGAACTATTTTTAACTAAAACATAAACTTCTCTCTAACCCCAAACTTCTATTTTCTTTAAAGCTATGTCTAAATCTTTATACATCACCGGCATTGGCAGAGGGAAGGTGGGCATTATCTTCTACTGCTGTCAGCAAACACATCAACTGGAGAAGGCGAAGGTTCTTTTTCTTGTAATATTTTTCTGGTGAGGCGCTCTGGGATCCAAACTGGATTTTTTTCATCCTGTGGAAAAACACAGACAGCTCCCCGGGATCTTATTAAAATAGGATCCGGGCCTTTCCATTTATTTTCTAAAATATCTTTCCATTTTACTAGCTCTTTTGGCCGTTGTGGTTCTGAGCAATGTCGCTCAGCAGCATTTTGATATTTATCATCAATATTTAAGAAATTTATGGTAAACAACGCCAAGGCAATTGACACTCTTGGTGTTGAGGGCAGTTCTACTCCCCCTCTTTGTTTTAATAAATAGGATTTTAAGGTCCGATGTGCACGTTCAATAATGCCTTGTCCTTGAGGGTTGTATGGTAACCCGGTAAGGTGTGTTACTTGCATTTGTGCACAAAATTGGGCGAATTTTTGGGAGCTGTAAGCTGGCCCATTATCAGTCTTGAGATAAGCTGGTTTGCCCCAGGCGCTCCATGCCTCTAGGCAATGTTGAATAACATGTATGGTCTTTTCTCCTGTAAGTGGTGTGGCATGAATAATATCTGAGCATGTATCAATAGAAACATGTACAAATTGAAGCTTTCCAAAGGACGGAACATGTGTTACATCCATCTGCCATATTTGTAATGGTGAAATGCCTCTTGGGTTAACTCCAACAGTCTTAGCAGGGAGGAATTGACAGCAGTTTTGACACTGTGTCACGATTTCGCGAGCTTGTTGTCTAGTAAGTGAGAAGCGCTTGCGCAAAGTTTCTGCTGTAACATGAAATTTTGTATGAAAATCTTTTGCAGCTTGTAACGGATTAGCAAAGGCAGCAGCGACCAGGCATGTAGCTTGGTCAGCCAAATTATTTCCTTTGCTCATAGGACCTGGGAGTCCCGAATGTGCCCGTATATGGGTAATGAAAAAGGGCTCACGTCTTTGCAGCAAACAGTCTTGTATGGCACAAAACAGGGCAGACACTGTACTAGAAGGATTAATAATACCGGCCGTTTCAAGTAACTGAAGGGCATTTACCACATAATGGGAATCAGACACAATATTAAGTGGACAATCAAACTTTTGTAAAACTTCTAACACAATTAGACATTCAACTATCTGGGGTGATTTTTGACCAAAATCTTTGAAAAATGTCTGTGAATTTATAATGTAAGCACCCCTTCCATTTCCTGAGCCATCTGTATATACAATTAAGCCATCTTTTAAAGGCACTGAGGAAGTAACACGTGGATATATCACAGGGTGATAAGCCACAAACTGTAACAAAGGATGTTTAGGATAATGGTTATCAATTTTTCCAGGAAACATAGTAGTTAATATGGCCCAATCATCATTGGTAGCAGCTAGGACCTGAACCTGATGGGTGGTATAAGGTAAAACCATCACAGTGGGATAAATACCAAAATACTCTGCCGAGGCCCTCAAGCCTTTTTGAGCTAATTGAGCAACGGCAGCTGGATACCAGGCAATAACCTTTTGGGGTGAGGCTGGGGGATGAATCTATAATAAGGGGCCTGTTTGCCATAATACCGCAGTAGGCAATATTCTTGTTTTAAAAACACATAGGGAAAATGGCTTATTATAATCAATTCGAGCTAATTGGGCCTTTGTTATTGCATTTTCTACTATCTTAAGCACTTCTTTAGCTTGAGGTGTTAAACTGCGGGGAGAGGTAAGACTAGAATCACCTTCCAAGATCTCAAACAAAGGCTTTAAATCTGCAGTGGGAATTTTCAAAAAAGGTCTAAGCCAATTAATATCTCCTAGTAATTTTTGAAAATCATTTAATGTCTTTAAGTCTCTCCTGAAAATTTCAATCCTCTGGGGAACAATTCTATCAGGAAATATATTAGACCCTAGAAACTGTCCAATTTCTGAAGTCTGAATTTTATCTATTGCAATTTGAAGTCCCCACAATTTTAATTGCTCTTGTAATAGAACATAAGCCTCTCTTAAAATCATCAAATCACAATAACAAAGGAGGATGTCGTCCATGTAGTGGGCTATAACTACCTTAGAATACTTTTGTCGCACTGGCGCAAGGGCTTCTTGAACATATAACTGACATATGGTGGGACTATTAGCCATACCCTGAGGCAAAACCCTCCATTGATATCTCTTGTCCGGTTCCAGGTGATTAATAGAGGGAACCGTGAAGGCAAACCTAGGCCTATCTCTCTCATTTAAGGGAATGGAGAAAAAACAGTCTTTAATATCTATAATAATCATGTGCCAATCTTTTGGCAAGGCTGAGAGCGTGGGAATTTCTCGCTGAACTGGCCCAAAAAGATGCATCTGCGCATTAATAGCTCTTAAGTCGTGCAACAGACGCCATCTTCCGGATTTCTTTTTAATCACAAAAATGGGTGTATTCCATGGAGAGGTGGAGGGCTCAATATGCCCTTCAGCAAGCTGTTCTGCAACCAGCTCGATCACTGCCTTAAGCTTATCAGAGGTCAATGGCCACTGAGGAACCCATACCGGCACCTCTGTTTTCCAAGGTATAGGTCGTGCTGCCTCAGTGGCACCTAAGAAAAACCCAGGCCCTGTCTTTCCTCATATCCCATCTTTTTTAAAATCTCCTGTGCTTGAACCGAATATTCATTGGACAATACTAGCCCTAGCTCTTGCATAATATCCCGTCCCCATAGATTTACTGGTAGTGGGAGGACGTAGGGTGTGAACCAGCCTTTTTGACCTTCCTCTGTTCTCCATGCTAGAGCAGATGAACTAACTTTGGGGTGAGAGGCATACCCAAGGCCTTGTAAGGAATGAGAAGACTCAGTAGTGGGCCATGATTTTGGCCACCAGTGGGAGGAAATTATGCTCTTGTCTGCGCCCGTGTCTAAAACCCCTTTAAATTTTTTATCTTTAACCCAAAGAGTTAGGCTAGGTCGCTGTCTCAAGTCAACCAATAAATAGACTGAGTCTTGTCCTGAAGAGCCCATTGTGAGGCCTGTTGTGGTGTCTGATCTATAAGCGGGGAGCAGAGCTAGCTGTGCTATTTTATCTCCAGGATTAATGGTGAACACCCCAGTAGGACAGGAGCATAAGGCTTGAATTTCACCAGCATGCTGATGATCTATTAAACCGGGGTGAACTACAAGTCCCTGCTTAGTGAGGGAGACTTGCCCCAACAGTAACCCTATACATGCTTTGGGGATTGCCTCAGGCAGGCAGACAGGTACAGGCTGCACTCCCATTTGTGGTGTCAATAAGAAGTGGGAGGAGGCACACAAGTCCAGTCGGGCTCTCCCGGAGGGCTCACACTCTTGCTTTTCCTGACAAACTTTGCCCCATACTTTTGCGGGCCCTGGGACATGGGGCCCACTATCTCGTTTTTTGGCTCTGTAGTCTCTAATGGTGGTAAAATTCTCCCCTTAATATCTCGGACTGAGCGGCACTGATCTGTTCTATGGTATCCTTTACTACAACGAGAGCATAAGGAGGGGGTAGGCCCCTCAGAGACACAGCATTCCTTTTTAAAATGGCCGGGCTTGCCACATTTAAAGCAAACTCTCTTGGCGGGATCCGTTAGAGGGCGCCTCTGGGACTGCAAAATGGCTGCAGCCAGACCGGCGTTAGTTAAGGGACCGCCAAGCTCTCGGCATACCCTTAACCAGTCTTGTAAACCTTTATTTTTTTTGGGAGCTATTGCCATACGGCATTCTTTGGTAGCTTGTTCAAATACCAGCTGCTCTATCAGAGGGGCAGCCGCCTCTGGGTCACCAAAGATTCGACCTGCTGCCTCTGTCATGCGAGCTACAAAATCAGAAAAGGGCTCTTGCGCACCTTGAATGATCTTAGTTAATTGACCGCTCCCTTCTCCCTTTTTGGATAAAGCCTTCCATGCCCTAATGGCTGTATTAGCAATCTGCTGATAAGCTCCCCAGGGGTAGTTAGTCTGATCAGCCGCGTGTGGTCCCTGCCCTGTCAGCATCTCAAATGTCCAGAGCTGTTGTTCGGGGGTAAGCGCAGTAGCATTGGCCCTAGCCTGTTCTTGAGCAGCCTCGTGCCATAAAGCTTTCCATTCTAGATATTGACCCATACTAACCAGGGAGGCCTTAGCAACTGTCTGCCAGTCGGCAGGCGTCATGGCTGACAATGCTAACCTGTCCAGCTGAGCAACCGTAAAATTGGCGGTTACACCATACTTTCGGACTGACTCGGCTAGTTCTTTAATCTGAGCGTATTCTACAGGAGCATGTATCCGTCCCCCTTCCGCTGCTTCAAACACTGGATAGGCCAAGCTGAGCTTTTTCTTAACCTTCTCGGACAAAAAGGACAGGGTCCCGGCTCGTCCCTCATAAGGAGGGGGAGCGGTAGACATTGGCCGTGTAGGTTTGACGGTCAGTTGTCGTTTTCTAACTCTTACATTCTGATCCTCGGGGGGAAGCTCATCAGGATAATATCCCTCTGTAGCTGCCTCTTCTTTTAGTTCACTCTCCTTATCTGGGCTCAACTCATCGTCTCCTGATTGCTCCGATGTATCAGAGCCACTAGAGGAGCCATACTTTAAATCTAAATTTTCAAGTTTCTGTATCGGGTCCAGAGTGGTGGAACTAGGCTTTAGTTTCTGGTTTCCCGGCTCCCCCAAATTCTTTATTTCATCGGGGGGTTCTTTTTCTTTATGAAGTAATTTCTGGTTTCTTAATTCTCCCATCCTTATGGGGTCTTTTTTCCTTGTATTACGGCGCGCGCCTAACCTCACGTTGCGTTCGGTTTCTGACATGCTGTTTTGAACTTTCTTTATCTCGCCTCGCCCTTTATCTATCAGATCTTTATAAGCCTTGTCTTCTACAAAGTTCTTTAGGGTAGGCTGTGCCAAAGACTGGGAGGATCTCACAGACCGGTAAAAACAATACGCAACCCCAAACAGTAACGCTGTTAAGACAAGCACCAAGGCCTCAAGAAACCTTTTCCAGGGCGGGAAAAATCCCAAAACAAAGTCCAGTTCAGACATACCTCTCCGAGCAACTTGTCCGCAGTTCTGAATCCTGACGGTGCAAACGATGTAAATTTCCCGGGATTTCGGCACCACTTGTTCTGCGCCTATCTCTCGCCCGCGAGGAAAGACACAGCACACACACACTTAGGATCCTTCTGCAGTATAACTTTAATGTATCTTTGGTGAGAGCATTTAGCTTACGGAAAATGGAGAGGGAGGAGAGAGTGAAAGAGCCGGCAGAGAGACCGGCAGAGGGGCAGGAGCCGCTGCGCAAGAGCCAGCGGCGGCGGGCCCCCAGCGGGGAAAAGGGAAGCCAGAGAGCTAGGCTAGGCCCCAGCGTGGTCTGGGCCGAGCCATCTGCCACGTGGCCTTGAGCCCGCGTCCCAGAAGCTGGGCCGGCGTCCGTGCGCACGGCGGGGCGGAGACAGAGAGAGAGGAGGAGAGAGAGAGAAGGGACCACGAGGTAGGAAGACCCGGTTTTAAGATGACCAAACGGCTCTTGCTTTGGACGAAAAACCTTTTTATTGGTCGTAGTTCAGAATCTCATGACGCCACGGGAAAGGCGGAGAAACCAGACCAGTCTCGCGAGAATATCAAGCGCATGCGCTCTCTATGACTCAGGCGGGTTGGCCAGCGCCAGATAATGGCGCCACCTAGCGGAGCTGGAGCCAGTGGCCTCCAACAATTAATACTTTCTTTGACTTTTGGCCATACTAATTTGGAATGTAAGAGATCCTTAAACCTCTAAAGATCAGATCTTCACCCATAGAGGAATGGATGCAGTATGTAATCAATGTTGAATCTCCCCATTGCTACAAAGAGAATTGGGTAGGCCAAGCCATTGCTAGTGTTAGGGTTAGGAATCCGGGCATAATTTGCTTTAACTGTGGTAAACCAGGCCATATAAAAAGGAATTGTACACAAGGTACTTCTGGAAATAATGTCCATCTTAGGAATGATTCAAACAGAAGGCCATTGCTCTCTGGGTTATATAGAAGGTGTGGCAAAGGCCAACACTGGACCAACAAATTCAAATCTATAAGAGAAAAAGAAGGCAACCCTATACCATTGGGAAAAACCTCTCAGGGCTTCTCCCAGAAAGCCTCCAGAAATCAGACTTCAAAGCCAAAGAAGGTCCAATCACATCCATTCATAGTGGAGGAACAGCCTTCTCAGAATGAGTAGGAAATCTAATAACTAATCTAAAATACCATATGGCATTGGATGGTGAAATAAATTTAAGGGAGAAATTGACAGTTCCAAGAAAAACCACAAAGTAAATATCAGATTTCCATAAATGAACAAAGACCAAAATTGAAAGTATGAGTAGATAATATTTATATTCAAGACTTAGTCAACATGGGAGCCAATGTTTCAATAATAACCCCACAATCATGGCATTCAAAATGGCCTCTACAAGTGCTGTATTTTCAATATCTAGATATTGGAACAGTGTCTCAGATGAAACAAAGTGTAAGATGGCTCAAATACATAGGACCAGAAAGTCAGAAAGGAAAGTTGAAGCCATATATGGCTGACATAACAGTGAATCTATGGGGCCATGAATTTCTACAGAAATGGAATACCCAGATTAAAATCCCTCCTGTTTCAGATATCAATCAGAAACTCAATTATCTTTATGAAAGCAATGTTTTAAGGTTCTATGGAAAAAAAACCACTAGCCATTTAGGTTGTGCAAAAGAATAGTCTAATAGTTGCTGAACCCGTAAAGACACTCACAGCACTACTTTTGAGATGGTTGACAGAAAATCCTATTTGTGTTCAGCAGTTGCCCTTGATGAAGGAGAAACTGCAGGTATTAAGACAGTTGGAACAGGAGCAGTTACAAGCTCAGCATATTGAAGAATCAGCCAGTCAATGGAATTCTCCTGTATTCGATATCAAGAAGAAATCTGGAAAGTGGAGGATGATGACAGATCTGAGAGTGATTAATAAAGTGATTCAACCCATGAGCTCTTTACAGTTTGGTATTTCTCTGCCTTGCCTGTTACTTAAGGGATGGCATATTATACTTATTGATTTGAAAGACTTTTTTTTCTTTATCATACCCCAAGAACAGGACAAAGAAAAATTTGCCTTCACAGGGCCTACCTTTAATAATTCACATCCATTTAAGAAGTACCAGTAGAGGGTCCTTCCACAGGGAATGTTGAATAGTCCCACCTTATTCCAACATTTTATGTAACAGCCACTAGAAGTGATATGCAAACAATTCACACATTCCATCATTTACCATTATATGGATGGTATCTTGTTGGCAGACCCAAACATAGATACATTAGAAAGAATGTTTGAAGAATTGAAGAAAATCATGCCTGATTGAGGAATACAAATTGCCCCTGAAAAGATACAAAGAGGAGATTCTATCAATTATTTAGGATATAAAATAGGCTTACAGAAAATTAGACCCTAAAAGGTGAAACTAATAGCGATAGATTTAGGACTCTTAACAATTAAAAATTTCTAGGGGATATTGCTCATCTACAATCCATCACTGGTATAAAAAACCATGAATTAGTTAATTTATTCAAAACTTTAGATGGTGATAAGAACTTAAATAGTTCCACTGAATTCTCCATTGAAGCTGAGAAAGAATTAGTTTGGTGGAAAATAAACTACAAGAAGCACATGTAAATTATATGGATCCAGACCTCGATTGCATACAGGTTATGTTACCCTTTAAACATTCTCCTACAGGAGTCATAATGCAAAGAGAAAATATTATATTAGAATGGATATTTCTGCCACATATGCCAAGTAAAAAGCTGAAAGCATATATTGAAAAGATTTCTGATTTGATTTTTAAAGGTAAATTTAGACTTTGTCAATTGACTAGAAAGGACCCTGCAGAAATTGTTGTATCTTTGACTACCAAAAAAATTGATAGATCATGGGCAGAAGGTGACTCTTAGCAAAAAGCCTGTAGTAATTTTTAAAGAGATATTAGTAACAAATATTCCCAAAGTAAAAGAATTCAATTTATAAAGAAAACTAATTGAATCTTCTCTTATGTGGTACAGAATAAACCTATTTCTGGAGTTCCTACATTGTATACTATGTCAACAAATTATGAAAATCTGGTTACAAATTGGAAAAGTTAATTAAGGTGGCTCAAATCTCTTATAACTCTATTCAGAAGCCATAACTATATACTATTATTATGGTGTTGAATAGATTTTATAGAACCTCTTAATGTAATAATTGGCTCTCAGTACACAGGAGTTATTTTACATATTGAAACTGCCGATTTCATTCCTGATGATACAGAATTAACCTCACTGTTTATACAACTACAGGATATCATCAGAAATAGAATTCATTCCATGTACCTAACATATATTAGAGCATACACAAGTCTCCTGGACCCTCTGGCACAATGTAATGATGAAATTGACCAGTTGTTAATAGAAAATGTGCTGGAGGCCACAGAATTTCATAAGAGACATCATGTTAATAAAGGAATAAAGAAGAGTTTTCCCATTACTTGGCATCAAGCCAAAGAAATTCTACGGAATTGTACTACTTCCTCCTTCTATAACCAACAATTTTTACCCACTGGAAGTAATTCTAAAGGTACACAGAAAAATGAGATCTGGCAAATGGATGCATTTCACTTTCCAGAATTTGGAAAGATGAAATATGTACATCATGCCATTGACACTTACTCAGGAATGCAAATGGGCAACTGCCTGGAGTTCTAAAGAGTTGATGTTTATAGTCAGTCCATTAGTACCTAACCATTGTTTTAGCTTTTACAGGATCCCAAGGAAATGCCACCACCTACAAGTCAGGAGGAAGCAACCTTATGAAAAACTATGCCCACTCCTAATAAGTTTTGTCTTCTTTGGGTTATGGATAATTATTATTCTGATAGGACAGAAATAAGTTAAAATTGGGTTCAAGATAAAACAATAATATAGACTCATGGATCCCTTTAAAAGAAGAGAAAAGGGAATAAATAGGATAGATATAGGTAGATTGTTCTCTACCTACCTGTAAATAATTATTAGCCAAATATATGTGATAAGTCAAAGACAATTTGCACTGGTATAGATATATGTACATTGATACAAATATGAAATCATTTTGTATGTTCTATTGAGATGATTTGTATATTGATATAAATTTAAATCTGAAACTGTTTTATATGTCCAAGATAACTTGTATATTGATACAAAATTGAATCTGTAATTCCCATGTTTTACATACACATCTGTTTAAAGTATTTGCACATTATTGTTTTCCACTATGCAATTACTACCTCCATTTAATTATACTAGACATAATATATAATTATACTAGTCATAATATGTGCAAAAGATGTTTTATATACCTCTGTTTAGATAATTTGTATATGATATATATAAATATTTATTTATATTTTATATTATAACTATATATAAATATTTATACGTACACATATAAATATTTATATATATTTAGAATACTGTTATCATTTTGCATGGTACATGTACCTCTGGCTAATGTTTGTGTGATAGTCATACTGGAAGTCATCATTCAGAGATTGTATAACCATTTATAGGTAGCCTAATTTTACAATGTAAGCTTCAGTCCTTAGAATGATAAGAACTGCAAGTTAACATTACTTAGGTTTCACATGTAACAGTCATGTTGCCTAAGCTTTCCAGATACATGAATATATAGAATATATCAGATAGACAGGAATCTTCAACCACCTCATAGACCTAGAGAATATGGCATTTAATGTTTTGTTATTCAGAATTCGGCCATGAGAGATGGGATGACTCCTGGTGTAACTGTTCCTTTCCTGAGATGGTGTTGAGCATCAAGAACACTCCTTATGGAGTCTGTCCTCTTGGCATAGAATAGTCAGTTGGGCAAAGAACTGCCCTTTTCTCAACTGATGACAGTATGCACGCTGTCCAATCTGGGTAAAAAGGATGATGTATGGAGACTGACAAAACCTGCCTGGACAGAATAAGATGGTCCCTGTAAAAATGCCCTGCTTCTGAAAAGATCTATCAGATATCCTGGGCCAGTAACCAAAATGATGGATGCTCCAACTGCGCAGAAAACCATAGGTGATTATCCAGATAGCTGAATATTGCTATCCTCTCCCACTCTGATGTGCTTCCAAATTTCAGGTATTATATTTTCCTTCTCAGGTCTTGATGGGTTGAAGAATAAGTAGTTAAGGTTACTATCCTATCATCTCTTAGCAAGGGACATTCAGGTGTTGGATTTTTGCTGTTCCAGATAAACAGTTTTGAAGTAATTCATATACTTCATCATTTACCAATATTCTAGAAATGTATGGTATACCTTATATTTGTTGGGTTTTAGTTGTAGTTTGACCCTGCTTGTGTTTTGTCTTTTCCCCCACCAGAAATTACCTTATAATAATTCCTATTGTATATAATCTTAGTTTCAAGCTTTCTTAGTTAGACAAAAAGGGGGAGATGTGGTGGAATTCAGGTGTTATCTGACAAAGCTGGGAGGTGTGTCTCTGGAATTCTGGGAGCTTGAATGGGGTGTGGACAGTCCTGTTGAAAAGGCTGCTGGGATCTTGAGTGGCCCCTGTTTTGTTCCTTCCTTCTTGGAGACCAGATCAGCAACTTTGTCATGGGACAAACCTAACTTCAAGAATTGCACTGAGGTTCAATTTGTATCCATGAGTGTTAAAATTCCTTTCAATAAATATTAATACTTTACATGGTATATTGCAAATGAGAATTACTGCAATATAGGATTATCTTGCTCAGCCTTGATACTTAGGTCCTCCTCAACTGGATAGGCCAGACTGCATTGACTCACCCTGGAAGTCCTTACCCTTACTGAAGAATGGATGGGAGGGTGGGGTGACAGGAAGTTGAGGGATGAAGAGAGTATTAAAGGGGAACAATGGTAGGTATGTTTTAAAAAAAATGCATATGTGTTTGTGTATCCTGTGTTAATGTAAGGCTCTTTGAAATTTTAGATGAACCAGATAATTCATAACTATTGAAACAGGACAATTTCTTAAACTGAATAGATGTAGGAAAATATTTGTGACAGTCCTAGATAATCATGACCATTTATAGCAATAATAATCTAATGCATGCTTCAGAGAAACAGACATTCTGCAGGACTCAGTCCTTTAAGATAAATTCATGCTGGTCAATTTACTTTTACTGAATTCATCATATTATTAAATTTGAAACTTATCCTCACATATCCCCTTATGTGTCAAAATTTTAAAAAGATTATAGTTAACATAAGAAAAACCATATACAAAAGGTACAATAATCGTATACAAATATATACTAACAATAAATAAGCAATGTCTAGTCCATTAACAATTGACAGTTCAAAGATCAGTTATTCTATTTTGATGAGTCCAAAGGATTACACCTAATTCACTTTCTTTCTAACTTGGTTTACTAACTAAAAACTATTATTGTGATGTCTCTTAAACTTATACACTTTAACTTCAAAGTTTCTTTTCTAAAACTTGCCCAGAAAACCAAAACTATCTAATCTACAACTACCTGAGAGATCCAACAAGGAAATAATATTAACTAACTAAATATTATGGGCAAACAAGCAACTTTCTAAAAAAAAAAAATGTAAAAAATAAAACAGCTGACTTCCTGGACAGTCACCCAAGGTTCTTATGTAACATTGACGCATCCATCTTTGACCTACAGGTCTAACATATCTGATAGACTTCTCTGTGAAGCAGGATAATCTCAAAGATCTTGCTACCTTGTCTTTGCAAGGTTCAGCAATTCTCTTGTGGATGTGTCTCCTGCTTGTCCAATTTGTACATCATACTGTCAGTAGTCAAGGCAAGAGTATTTTCTTGCCCAGAGACTAACTTTCACTACAGAGGTTATCTGTATATGGAGTTTCTCTGATTTCCATAATCTTCTCCGAAGTAGATTGATGCTGCCGGGGGCAATTGTCCCATTTCTATAAAATAATAAAAATCTATGTTATTAAATGCTATGTATTTCAGAAGTGTGTGAAGAAGACCTGTTTATCTAAAATATATGTTTGATCTTGAAAACATATCTAATATGACTATGTTTGAATGTAATGTCTAGCTACTAACTTGAATTACTTTATATCCTAATTAGTTGATAATAAAACTAGCAATTCATGAACTAGCTATTTGTATTACATTGCTAGATGAACTGAATAAGTATAATACTTTGAACAAGATTAGAAATATATTTACAGTTACAAGATTATTCACAAAATACACAATTTGTACATAATGTACAAAAATCCAATCCAATGTAAAATATTTAAAGCTAGCAAATTCTTTTAAAAAGAAGATTCAATAATTCACACTTGTATCCTTTTATATCTGTATCCCTTTTTTCTTTCTTTTTTTAAAACAAGAATCTTGAATCTAATAGCTATTGTTTAATTTTTTCTAACCATACCTAACAACAATTTTTAACCAATTAACCTAAACAATGACAATCATTCATAACCCATTGAACGACCAAAAACCACAAACCCCACCTCTTTAGAATGTTGGCATTATGCTCTCAAATTTACTTCTTGCTGTCTGAGGATGACAGAATTCTAAAAAAGAAAAGTTTTGTTAATTGTCAAGTCCTGATATAAGTAGCTTTATCATTTGTTATCCAGTCTCTGCATGACAACAGGAAAGTGCACATCTTGTCTCAAATTATGGCTGGTTCATCTCAGTGAGCTGCTGCAAAATTATCCTGAGTAATTTGTAGTCCAAATCTGATCTTTGGTTGGTGTTTGTCAAGCTCTATCATAGTCCATATGAAATCATTGTTGTGGGGCCCCATCTTCCTTTTGGATACTTCGAGTTTGCAATTAGGCATTGTCATGGATCACTGCAGAAAATGGATAAGGGACTAAAACCCAACACAATGTACAGTAAGCTAAATATATAAGAATTTTTTTCAGCATAGGATTAATAAAAATAAAGTAGTCCCTTATTTTTAGTTATTCTTCTGTCCAATATCAGGTGGCTCTTTTGATATGATACAGAAATTTTGCATTTTCCTTTAACAAGTATACTTGAGTTTAGAGATGGAGTCATACTTCAACTCTGAAGCCAGCCTTAAATTATAATAAAACTGTGACTTCAGCTTACAAAAAAAAGGGTAACTGTGACTTCAACTTACAAAAAAAAAAAAAGATATATAGAGGTTAAGCAATGAGATTTTATCCTATAGAGTACACTGGTACCAATAGTTCTGATATTCTTTTGCTTGTAAATTTTTCTGGATAGTTTCCCTTCTGTTTTAGATGTCTAGGTGTCCAAGGTCTTTTAACTTCTTGACAATAGGTATTTCTAGTTTTCTGTAAAGAGAAAAACAAAAACCTGCCCCAACACTTTGTTTTTTCTTACAACTTGAAGAATTGTAATATGCGTGGATGAGGCATAATTTCTTATTTTCATAAAGTTTCTCTGGCTTAAATCAAGTCTTTATTAATTTTGATAGTATCCATTATTTTTTTCACCTGTGGAAACAAAAGCACAACCTTTTCCCCAATGTATAACATATCCTGGCTTCCATCCAGCAGTTAGTACATCTTTGAAGTAGACAGGCTGATTTAGTTCAGCTGTTTTTCCTATGGTCCAATGCCTTTCAGCAACTGTTGTTCCTTTCTCATTAGCATTGAGAAAATTCAAAGTTAATAAAGCATTATATAGTCTATCTCTAAGGGTCTTTGTTATTCCTTTCTGTTTATTTAGCATATTTTTTAGCATTTAATTTGATCTCTCTATGACTGCTTACCCAGTAGGATTGTATGGTATTCCTGTAATATGCTTTATATTATAATAAGCAAAAAATTGTTCCATTTTACTAGAGACATATGTCGGAGCACTGTCTGTCTTCATTTGTACAGGTATTCTTATGATGGGCATCACTTCTAGCAAATGTGTGATTAGAGAATCAGCCTTTTCTGAACTCAAAGCAGTTGCCCATTGAAATCCTGAAAATGTATCTATTATCTGGTGTACATATCTTAATTTCCCAAATCCTGTAAAATGAAATACATCCATCTGCCAGATTTCATGTCTATGTATACCTTTAGGATGACTTACTGCTGCCAATGGAGTTTGGTTATAGAAAGAACAGGTGGGATACCTTTGTATAATTTCTTTGGCTTGTGGCCAAGTGATAAAGAAATCTTTTTTAAATCTTTTGCAATTGACTTGATGCTTTTTATGAAATTGAAATTCTGAAGCCTCTAGTACATTTCCCATTAAAAATTTATCAATTTCATCATTAGCTTGTGCTAAAAGACCTGGCAGACCCATATGGGATTGAATGTATGTTATATAGAAGGGATGATTTCTAGTCTTGATTATTTCTTGTAACTGAATAAGTAATGAAGTTAATTCTGATTCATCATTAATAAAATAAGCTCTTTCAATGTGTAGAATAACTCATTCTGCATACTGAGAGTCAGTGACTACAGTAAGAGGTTTGGTAAAATCAATTAATACCATTACGATAGCATATAATTCTGACTTTTGAACAAGATCAAAAGGGCTTTGAATCACTTTACTTATATGTTCTGATTTTAACCTACCTTTCTTGATTTGTTTGCATCAGTATAAAATGTAGGGGCTCCAGAAATTGGTTTATCTCATACAATATGAGGAAGAATCCAATTAATTTTCTATAGATATTCAATTCATTTGCTTTGAGGATATTTGTTGTCAATGTCTCCCAAAAAATTACTGCAGGCTCTTTGCCAAGGTTCACTTTCTACCCATAATTTGTCAATTTCTTCATTAGTTAAAGGTACAACAATTTCTGTTGGGTCCATTCCTGTCAGTTGATGAAGTCTAAATATTGCTTTAAAAATCAGCTCAGGAATCTTTTCCAAAAATGTCTTTAATTTCCTACTCAGTTTATGTGGAAGAAATATCTATTCCAATATGACATTTTCCCTTTGTGTTAAAACTGCTGTAGGAAAATTCTTATATGGCAAAACAAGATAACTAGAATGCAATTAATGTCTAGATCCCCACTCACATTTGCATCCTGTAATTTCTTTTCCATCAAAGCCAATTCTTTATCACCTTCAGGTGACAATTCTCTTGGACTACTTAAGTCCTTGTCACAATGTAAGATTTTGAACAAATTATCCAGTTCATCATTTTTAATTCCAGTAGTGGGTCATAAATTGGCAATGTCTCTTAGTAATCTTTGAAAATCATTTGTACCTTTTGGGGTCCGATATTTTTGTTGGCCTATTTTGTAGCCTAACTAATTAATGGAATCCCCTCTTTTATTTTTTTTCTGGGGCAATTTGTAATCCTCAAGCAGGCATTTTTTTTCACTTCTTCAATCATTTTTTCTAAGATATCAATATTTCAATCGGCCAACAAGATATCATCCATGTAATGATAAATTATAGATTGTGGGAATTTGTTACATATTTGTTCTACTGGCTTTTGCACAAAATACTGGCATAGTGTAGGGCTATTCAGCATTCCTTGAGGGAGTACCCTCCACTGATATCTCTTTACAGATCAAGATTATTATAAGTGGGCACCATAAAGGTTAATTTTTCTTTGTCTTCTGAGATATCAGAGGTATCTACCCACAGCCAGTCTAGGAGAATCAGAAAGTGGTAACTCACACCCTTTATCCCAGCACAGGAAATATCCAGCAGTGGTGCTCTATGCCCTTCATCTTAGCAAATCTGAGTTTGAGACCATCTTAGTTTACAGAGGATTTCCAGGCTCCCAGGCAGGCAGTGGTAGTGCCACATCTTTACTCTTAACTTGGATGTAAACAACTGGGTGAAGAGGGACTATAAGGAAGGTATAGAAAGACAGAGAAGGCAGTAGAAACTGTGGTACACACTGTTAAGTTTAGCATTTGGGAAGCAGAGACAAAAGAACTCTCTGAGTTCAAAGCCAGCCTGGTCTTCAGTGTAAGTTCCAGGACAACCAGACTCTTACACAAAAAATTCTTGTCTCAAAAAAAAAAAAAAAAAAAAGGACTGGAAGAGATGGCTCTGGTTCTGTCCTCTGACATTGCAGATGAATTTTTATTAAATTTGAAACATATCCCGACATCATATCATTGGTATGAATTTCGGTGCGTGGCATGGTAGAGAGATAAAGTCAAAGCTTCCTTGGCAAAATAATGTACACAACAAAGTTCATTTAAATTTCAGTCATTTTTAATTCTTTAATATTTTTTGGTATGGATATTCTTTCTTTATCTAATGAGTTAATATGGGGAAAATAATTTCTAAGTCTATAAAAGATATTACCTCTAAGAGAAATTTCCAGTGTCCTATTATTTAGGTTGCCATACTATACAGAACACAATTGAACTCTGCTATCTTTTAAAGACAATCAGGCAGCACTGTAATTCAAACAACCAGTGATTGTTCCATCAATAGATGACATTGCCTACTTCAGTGATATTCTTTGTCTAGTTTTAGCATAATAAATGCTTCTAGTGGCACTCTTCTTTCCTAGCTAGTCCTTGCTAGTTGCTTCCTTTCTTCTTGCTAGTTGCTATGTGGTAGACAATTAGACACCCATCCCTTCATTTGTCAATTACAAGGAATTAAAACCAGTGTTACCACATAAGGCAGAATTTTTTTAAAAAACCTTAAATAAATGCCAATCTTGGAAGCAAGAAATTTTGATTTGCTTGTTCAGAGAGGAGTTTGGACAGAAGAAGCACAAGCTTGAGCTGCTTTGTTAACAAGTGGGTATTGGCCTCATTGTTTCCTACTCTTCAATTGACCTTTTATGCAAGACTTTGTATGGAGCTAGAGATCATATACTCACAAATGTATCTGAAAGACAAATTAACCTTGACTTCACATCTGAGACACTTACACTCTCTGAAGCTCTTTTGATTTCATTTCCTATTGCTGTGGAAAAAAAAAAAGCCCTGACAAAAGCTACTTATGGGAGAAAGTGCTCCTATCAATTAATAATTTCAAGTTAGAGTCCATTACAGCAAGGAAATCAAGGTGACTGAAACTTAAAACAGCTTGTTACATCACACATAGTAAAAAAAAAAAAATGAATGCATGCATGATTAGTATTTGACTCACTTTCTTTTTTCTTATACAGTTCAGAATGCAAACCCAAAGAACAATGTCACCTACAATGGATTAGGAGGGCTTCCCAATCAACTAACATAATCAAGACAACCTCTGACATATATGTTCATAAGTCAGTTTGATCAGTCTCTTATTGAGACCGTTCCCTCGGGTGATCAGACTTTGTATTAAGCTAAAAATTAAAATTAACAATCATGGAGGCAAAGTCTCAACATCCAGTGCAACTCTATTTACTCTTTAATTATTTGATTGGATTCTGTTTTATTAAATGTGCTTCAAAACCATGAAAACATAAGGAATGATTTTAGGGAGTGTAACAAGTGTAAGGGAGTACAGTAACAAGTGGAGAGGTGAGCAGGGTTTCCTGGGAACAAGGACACAAGTTACCTCTATTTTGTGTAAGCAGGAGAGGGGTTTAAAATAACATGTAAAGCAAAGATAGAAGTTGAGATTATAGTTCATTGATAGAAGGCTTACACAGTCCACAAGAAACTCTGGATTAAATTCCTAGGACTACAAACAACTAAAATAAATTAAACAATAAAATCCTAGAACATGTTAATGGAAGACAATGTTTTTAAATATTTTGTAGGTGTATATTTATATTTGAAAGTGCTCAAACTGTAGATATTAATTTAAGAAAAATTATATACATAGTCCTGCCATAATGAGTTATGTGTATACCAGCAGTTCAGGCCTTGCGGAAAAGAGAGAGTAAATATGTAAATGCACTTGTATGTGGAGATAAGAATTGTACAATATCAGTCAATTGTTCCAGATAGACATAACAGCATGAACCCACACTATATAAAAAAACAATTTTCTGTGGACATAGGGTGAGGCACAGAGGTCAAGAGATTTCAAGAGTAAGGCTATAGTAAGGCTTATTTCTTTAGAGCCTGATTTCTGTGCCTTAAAATAGCTATGTTCTCATCTTATATTTATTTCCCTCTACCTTGCATCCAAATATCTTTTTTTCTAAAAGCACAACAGTCAGACTTAATTGAGGTCTGTGGTAGTCTGAATAAGAATGGCTCCCATAGACTCATAGATTTGAATGCTTGGTCACCAAAAGTGGCACTATTAGGAGGTGTAGTCTTTTGGTGGAAGTACGTCATTGAGGGTAGGCTTGATGGTTTCAGATACTCAAGCCTGGTCCAATGCCTCTCTGTCTTCCTGCTGTTTTCCAAATCTGTTGTAAAACTCTCAGCTACATCTCCAGAACCATGTCTTCCTGAATGTCAACACTTCCCACAATGATGACAATGGACTAAACCTCTGAAATGGAACCCAGCCCCATTTAAATGTTTTCCTTTATAAGAGTTGCCATGGTAATGGTGTTTCATCACAACAGTAGAACACGAACAGCACTCAACTTTATTTTAATTTCTTCTTTAAAGTGCATATGTTAAATATAGTTAAATTTTTTAAGTTCCTGGGGAACAAGTTTTCATTGTACATATTTTGATGGGATAGAATTAAATACAAGCATAATGTAACATACAAGGAAAGTCTATAATCTCAGAATTCTTTCTGTAGTCTACTTTTTTGTGCACTGTTAGAGATAATTTTCCATTATACTTTTCTGGGATGGTAGAATATACTTCTAATGACCTTATGCTTAAATATTTAGGCCACATGTATTAGTATAACATGCTTATAAAGTTTATTAGTATAAGATGGCAGCAAAAAAAAATGGTGAGATTTTTCAGACTAGCCTATAAAATTACACAGCCTTAGTAGAAACTTCCAGACATGGGTTTAATTATGACACTCAGCAGTTTTTCTAGAAATAAATTCAAGTTCACCCCTGCTGTGGAGAATACTGATGAAGTGAACAGGTCAACTCTTGAGATATTTTAGCACTTACTAGTAACAGCCAAAGTCAAGGTTACCTCTACCTCATTGGGTTCAGTTGTATCTCATCACTTAGAGGTGGAGCTTGGGTCTACTTGAACAATGGGCCCTGGAGCAGTTCTAGTTTTAGCAACAGCCTAATCAACTGAGGAAGTGCAACCCAATTAAAGACATTTGCAAAGAAAGCATTTCAAACCAAGTAAGCGAGCTAGTGTTTCGTGTTTCTGAGATAAGCTCCTCAACCGTGTGAAGGGATCCTGCCTGACACCCCAACAGCCGAAGATGCCGGTAATGCAATGTGTCCACAAGAGCTATGAAAAAAATCCCATTGCCCTATCCCACTTGCCAAACCCACACTCCCTGCCTCCCACTGTCCCCAGACTGCTCTCTGGGTCCAGTCCAGTGCTACCAGAGGGGCAAATGCAGTTCAGTCTACCAGTTCTGTGGGGATATGTTTCAAATTTAATAAAATCCAGTCTGAGATATCAGAGAGATCTACCCACAGTTAGTCTAGGAGGATCAGAGAGTGGTAACTCACAGCTCTAATCCCAGCACACAGAATATCTGGGAGTGGTGACCTATGCCCTTAATCCAAGCAGATCTGTGCTTGAGATCTGGCTCTGAGTTTTCTTTATTCATGCCACACAGTTCTTGTTCAGACCCATGATTATCACCAAAGCCCACTGTATGGGTGATGCCCACTGTCTGCTGTTTCAGTTACATTATTATTATTATTATTATTATTATTATTATTATTATTATTATCATCATTATCATTATCATCATCATCATCATCATTATTATTATTATTATTGAAACTGGAAAGAACCAGCAGAGAAAAAACACATTTAACTGAACAAGTGAATGTACTTAGCTCACTGGGTACACTGTGCTATGAGGAATGTAGGGGTCTGTGATGGTGATAACTTGAATTCTGAGCTTGAGAGAGTTACAGTTTCCATGAACAGACACAGTAAAGCTGTTAGAGCCAAAGTTATCACAAATAGTTCTTGCTTGGGGAGATTCTTCTGATTTCGGTTATCTTGGATTCCTTCGAAATTCATGGACCTGTTTAATTTGCCCATTCTCTGAACCTTCCTCCTTCTTTACCCAGGGGTCAATTGAAAGGGATTGATATGAGGATGATTTATCGACGCACACTCAGAGGGAAGGGGTCAAGTGGGCAAGAATAAGGGGGCAAGCATGTCACAGTGTCTGCCTGGCAGGGCTTACAGCAAGTATAATGGGTTGTTGTCTGCATTTAATTTGACTGGCAATTCCCTGTAAACATTTGAGTCAAGGTCTGCCTGCATTCAGCAAACTGTTTCCATGACAACAGGACCTACAGCAGGTACTTACCATACAGATATCAAGAGATTAGCCCATTCCAGCTTTCTAAGAGGTCCTGATGAATAATTGAATATTAAACAAATCAGAACATTAATTTTATGCTAACAAATACTACTTCTATGCTACTTTTTTCACCTCTGTCTAATTCATGCCATTATTCTAAAACAAGACAAAATGGGAGAGAGGGAAAGAGGTAGAGTAGGAGGGGCAGAAAGACCAAGGGAGAGGAGAAAGGGCACTAACAAGGCACACAACAGGCTTGGTTTTGAGTTAAAAAAAAACAAAAACCTCCAGGGATTTATTCATTTTGTTTTCTTACTGAGAGAGAAATATGAAAATATCTTGTCTGGTTTATGACATCTCAGACCACAGAAAGCAACAATGCAAAAGGTCAACATGTATGCAAAAATTCAAAGGCTTAATGAAATAGCTACCTGAAGATGCAGCACATCCTCGTAATTTCCCACATTTTATCCATGCTCTTGCTGCTAACACAAATGTCTATAGAGGCAAAGAACTTCCTTTGCTCACAACAAATAAAGCAAGGTGGAGGAGGTGCTTAGCAGTGACAGAGTAGGATAGGCATGAAGTACCCCCTACATAGAGGTAATGCAGTTGTGTAATTCCTACAACCAAAACATGGCTCTATTTTTTTTTTGCATCTTCTGTTGTGCCTGAAAGAAAGAGTAAGAGGACTCCTCCTCAGGGCTCAGAACACTTCATCCATTTTGGATATCATCTCAATCTTTGGAAAAACTCGTCTATAAGAGAGTTATTCAAACTACTAGGAGAATATATAAATCCGCTCCATAATGTCCTGTTTCTGTATATTGCCCTCTCAGATTTGGATGACAATTATACACAAAATAAACTGCATAGAAATTCAGTGATGACAGCTTCTAAACAGAGTTTGATTTACTTTTTAAATTTCCCAGAAAACCTTTTCTTCCTGGACTTCAGTGTATATATGTATATATGTATGTGTGTGTGTGTGTGTGTGTGTGTGTGTGTGTGTGTGTGTGTGTGTGTATGTGTGTGTATAAATTTAATTGATGGTCAGTGTAAACATACTTCAGCAGGTGATTTTTACAGCCAAAGAATATTTTTGTGTTCCATCTTCTACTATTAAATGATGTCTCAGGATTATGGCTGATGTGTAAATGTAATTAGAAATGCTAATAGAAAAATATGTGAAAGCATTTTGTACCATGAATAAGAATAGTGCATATTTCAGTTTCCAATGCACTAACATATTGTTTCAAGATTGGTCTTAAATGCACTTCCAATTCTCTGTTGGTTAGTGGAAGCTGGCATCAGAGCTTTCAGTTTTTGCTCTCATGCAAAGATTTTTATATTTTACATTTTCCGCAGATTGTCATTCATTACAGCAAAGGCAACACAGTGAAGTGTGATGGTCCTCACTCATCTCTTTGGTGTAGTGCTGGAATTTTAAAAAAATACAGACAGACTGGAGCTGGTCATAACATTGCAAAGTCACTGAGAAGACAGCTCTGGATTAACATGCCTCTGGAGGTCAGCACATTAGAAAACACATCTTTTCCTATGAGAAGGAGCAACTGGTGGTTCAGTGAGTAAGGGATCCTGTTGTCATGCTTCATGACCTTAGTTATGAATCCAGAGTGAGTTGGTAGAGGAAGAGAACAGTCTTTACAAAGCTGTTAGCTGGCCTTGATCAAGCCCCACATATACAAATACAAGCAAAATACATATTTATTTTTAAATATTAAGATCATTTAAAATGACAACTATGTTTAAATGCAAATTAATTATAATTTCCATTTGTCAAAACTCATTTTTCTTTCTTTAGCCAGAAACTGATGCATAGGTCAAACATACTTACCAGAGTTCAAGAGAAGAACCTGGTAAGTATGCTTGACATTGAGTCATATAGCATGGCTCAGTCACATGGGAATGGTGGTCCATGCAGAGGCAGGAGAATCACAGTAAGTGTGAGGGCAGCCTGGGTATACAGTAAGACCTTGTCTTAAAAAATGACAAAGGAAGGAAGGAAGGAAAGAAGGAAATAAGGACAGGCAGATGAGGTTAAAGGAGTGCCATTAAATACTGCTAAATAGTAAATGGCTATAGTGAGAGATGGGGTATGAGAAGTGTGTACATCATGAAAACAGAAGGCTCTATGCTCAGATATGAGAAAATCTGGCTAAACAGCTCAGAAATAGTATGACTAATTCTGCATATTACTTTGGCATCTTTCTTGACCTTTTTAAATATTTGACACTGTTAACTTTTCTCAGATTCCTGTTTCACTTTTAGGTTTCTTCTTTCTACCAACCAAGTACCATTCTCTTCCTCTCCTTTACCCAGAAGTTAGACTCCCCAGAATGTTCTGACTGTGAATTTATGAATTTATTGTTGCTTATTCTCAAATATACTTATCATTTCTACACTAACTCAGACTATACACAACTGTTCTCATGAGACTCAGAATGGGTACTGAATTTTAGTGTGATTGTTTTTTGCAAGCTATCCCATGTCACACAAACCTAGAAATCGTTCCTCTTTGCTGTGTCCACATACTCATCATCATTGCATCTTGTCACCATTACTTCTTAGATACTTTCAGAAAGTCTACTTCAGGCTCTGTTTCACAGGAGGCAAGGCCAGTCTCTTATATAGCCTAGTCTCTAGTTATAGCCTAGCTTTATTTCTTACCATTTAAGGGAAGGAAGAAAGGCATTATTTTGGTTTTCCACAAATCAGGTAAGGAGTGGCAGCAAGAGTGTGATGTTGGCCTGGTAGTCAGGAAGCAGGGAGGGAAAACAGTAAATGGAGACAGGAAACCCCAAAGACCAACTACAGTGACAAGTTGACATATTTACTCAAGTGAGAATCCACCTCCTCAAAGTTTCCATAAGCTTCTCTAACAACACCACCAACTAAAGACCATGTTCAAATACCTGATCTATGAGGTTGGGGTGACATTTCTCATTCAAATCAAAGCATCCTACCCCTGAATCTCATAAGTTCCTGGCCTTATCATAACGCAAAATGCATTTAGTCTAACTTCAAATGTCCCCATGGTGTTTAACAAGCTCAATACTTTTTAAAAGGGTAAAGTCTAATGTCACTTCTGAGACTCAAAGCAACCTCTTGACTGTGACACCCTTCTACAAAATATATACTTTCACCATATAATGGCACAGAGTGTATATTCCCATTCTAAAAAGAAGAAATGGGAAGTTGGCATAGAAAGTATTGACCAAAGCAAGAACAAACCAGCACTGTGAATACCAAAAGCACAAGCTCCATGTCTGGAACTCAAGATTTCTCTTTCAAAGAATTTAAGTGGCTCTACAATTTTTAACTTTACACCTCAACATGTCCATCTTGTGGGCTGGTAACACTACTTAAATGCAGTTCTAAGTGCTTGTTTGCTCTCTGAGATCACAAAACTCCATAGGCTCTCTCCTTTCACAAGTTGGAGCCTTAACTGTATGTGGTTTTTCCCTCTGGACACATTTCCTTTGGTCACAATACAGAACAGAAATCTTCTCTATAATGGTGTTAAATCTCTTTACCAATTACAGCTCCATTTTAGGACATAACTTGGTTATAGCTTATACATCCTTCTGTAAAGGACACATTTTTTGTTTTCTACTGGCACACTTATTTCCATTTTTAAGTGTTGCTCTGCATCAAAGTAATCAATGATAATCATATCACAGACTAAATGTTATACTCTTTTGAAATTTCTTCTAAAGAGAAATCACTTCCAATATCTGCAATGCTAGAGTTGTACAGCCACTGAAGTCCTTTGAAAGTGGAATCCTATGTTCTGAACACAGAGTTACATGATTTGGTGCTTAACCTGCAGGATTATTTCAATATTATAAAAATTCTCAGGACAGGGGCAGGGTCCAACCAGTATTTTTCCCAAATTATCACATGGCCTTTAGCCAAGTTCCTAGGAGAGTTCTTTCCCCAACCCCTTGAAGCCTCATGTATTGGTTCTCCACTATCAACATTCTCTCAAAACTTCCAACATCCAAGAGGATCCAACGCATCTTATAGTTTAAGGTTCCAAAGAATTTTACTTTCTCTTAATAGAAAATAAACAAAAACACAATGAGACTTACAATAGCAAACACTTCTCTGGTACCAATTCTGTACTAGTTAGTTTTCTGTTGTGATAGAACACCCTGAAAAAAATCAACTTAGATAAGAAAGAGTTTTGACTTATAGTTCAAGAGGACACAGTTCATTGTGGTGGAGAAAGCACATCAATATGAGTTATCTTAGAGACCTAGCTTTGTCTCTTACAGGTTACTCTCCACCTATATTTAGTGACATCTCAATGAACAAGAAACAGTCATTAGATTTTTTTCTTATAAAACCTTTACATCATTTTGTAATTGTTCTTTCAGGAGAGTTTTTATTACTTTCACACTCATTTTCAACAATTTTTTTTTACGTCACATAGTGATTCCATATATATACATATGTCTCATTTTCTATGCTTGTTTAGCAGATTCACATATATGCAACTGTTTCTGTATTCCATTTCCATATCAGTGGATTCATCTGACCATGAACTGAAAATATTGGTAGATTTTTAGAAAGATTTTAATTCTTCTGAACATGAACAATATTTTTCATTGCTTTTATGAAATCTAGAGGTTATTTAAAGTACATATATGGAAGTATTGCATAGATTTTATTTCAATATTATCTCATTTTTATATAACTGACTTCAGAATCTAAGGATTTAGAACTCTGATGATAGAGTATGTCCTGATAACAATCCTCAGTTCTGTTAGTTGTCATATCTGGTCCTTCGAAACTGCATCCAATGAAGTAAAATGGGGATAGACTTGCCAAATTCTTATTTTCATAAAGCATGCTCGTGCAAAACCTTATTTTAGACTTGTACTTTTTAGGTGTTTTCTGTCTTCCTGTGGTGTTCATTCTATGTCCCTATGCCCTATCTTAGCCTCATGTCCATCATTGTCATGCTACTTCCCCTACTGGTTAGGATCTGACTGATCTAGCCCATGGCCGTCAAGTTCTTTCTCAGTTGCCCCTTTTAGCCTCTTCTCATAATATGTGGGCAACATCACATTTCTTTCACATGCTATTTTAATTCTCTTACATTTTCTGCAAAATCAAGCTATAAATTTGTTAACATGTGCCTTCATAGCAGTTGATGAGAGTAGGAATGAAAGAAAGAAAGGAAGAGGTATTAAGACCTTGGTTCTGAACAATAAAATCACTTGTTCTTATCCATGAATTATCTTCTTGTTTATTACACTCACATTGTACATACTACCCTCCAATTACTAATTGTATAGCTGTCAGACTTATCATATCAACTCTAATATAGAACTGCTATATTCAATTAACATTTATTTCACTTAACAATATCCCTGAAGGCCAAGATTAGAGTTTTGGGAAATTCAGATATAACAGGTAGAAAAAGCACTTTCTTTAAGTGCCAGCTTTGGGAAAGTATAGATTTGTATAACCTCTCAGAGTCCATTGTACTAACAATTATACCAGAGAACTGTGTATATCCACATAACTTTATAGAGTAGGTTTTAATAATTGTCCAATTGATTTATTATTGTTAATCTATTATCCAAGCAGAAGAAGATAGAAAACACATACAAAGAAAGAAATGAAAGCAGTGCTAAGAGGAAAGTTTATACCACTAAATGCTTACATAAAGAAAGTGGAGAAATCTCACACTAGCAACTTAGCAGCACACCTGAAAGTTCAAGAACAAAAAAAGCAAACTCACGCAGAAGGAACAGATGCCAGAAAATAATCAAATTGAGAGCTGAAATCAATAAAATATAAACAATGAGAATAATATAAAGAATCAATTAAACAAAGAGATGGTCCTTTTAGAAAATCAAAAAAGATAGACAAACCCTTATCCAAACTAACCAAAATGCAGAGAGATAACATTCAAATGAATAAAATCATAAATGAAAGCAGAAATATAACAACAAACACCATGGAAATATAGAGAATTATCAGGACATACTTCAAAAATCTATACTTTACAAAATTGATAAATCTAAGAGAAATGGACACATTTTAAAATAGACATCACATACCAAAATTAAATGAGGATCAGATAAATAATTTAAATAGACCTATAGCTCCAAAGGAAATAGAAGGTGCCACTGAATATCTTCCAACAACAACAAAAACTAGAGACAGATGGTTTCCGCTCAGAATTCTACCAGAATTTTAAAGAAGAGTTAATATCAAATTGTTCTACACAATAGAAACAGAAGGAACATCACAAAATTCTTTATGAAGCTACAGTCACCCTGATACTCAAACCACACAAAGATGCAACAAAGAAAGAATTACATGCCAATCTCCCTCATAAATATTGGTGTAAAATTACTCAATAATATACTGGCAAACTGAATCCTAGACCACATCAAAACAGCCACCCACTATGATCAAGTGGGCTTCATTCCAGAAATCCAGGGATGGCTCAAAATATGAAAATCTGCCAATGTAATCACCATATAAACAACCTGAAAAAAAAAAACAAAAACACATGATCATCTCATTAGATGCTGAAATAGCATTGGAAAAAGTCCAATACTCCTTCATGATAAAGGTCTTGGTGATATCAGGAATACAATGTACATACCTAGACATAATAAAGGCAATATATAGCAAGCTGACAGCCAATATCAAATTAAATGGAGAGAAACTTAAAGTAATTACACTAAAATCAAGAATATGAAAAATCTGACAACTCTCCGCATATTTATTGAATGTGGTATTTAAAGTTCTAGCTAGAACAATACAACAACAAAAGGAGATCAAGAAGATACAAATTGGAAAGGATGAAGTCAAACTCTTGCTATTTGTGGATGATACTATAGTATACATAAATGACCCAAAAAATTTTACTAGGGAACTCCTACAGCTGATAAATATCTCCAGTAATATGGTAATCAGTAGTCCTTCTATATACAAATGATAAAAGAGCCAAAGAAGAAATCAGAGAAATATCATGCTTTACAATAGCCACAAATAATATAAAATACCTCGAGGTAACTCTGTAAAAACAAGTGAAAGACCCATATAACAAGAACTTTAAGCCTTTGAAGAAAGAAACTGAAAAATACATCAGAAAACAGAACGATCTCTCATGCTCATGGATAGGTAGGACTAACATAATAAAAAAGGCAATCTTATTGTAACAGGCGGGTGCCTCTAACTTTAGCACCCAAGACCACAGCTAATGACCACTGTTAACTTTAAGGAAAAAGAGAGTTTAATGAATGATATACTGGTACACACATGTGCAGGCTCGAGGCACTGTGGAAGCCAAGAGCCCCGAATGTTTTCAGAGTAGAATTCTTATACTGCACTCTGGGTAGGGGAGGGGTACATGAGATAGAGTGTAACAGTTCTTGTGGTAGGGCTTTCCTGGGTGGCCCCACCAAGGTTGCTACATCAGGCACAAGGAATCAGGAGGCCAAGGAATTCAGGAAGTACATCCTTATCTTGGGTGGTCCCTCTCAGAGTGATTAGTGTCCAGAAGGTCAAGCTGACTGGGTGTGTCTCAAGTGTGCAGTTGAGCAAGCAGCCATTAATCCTGTGAACACAGTTTTTCTGAGAATCTGAGTTCTGAGCAAGCTGCCACTTAACAATGAAACTGAAACTCTGTCAACCTTGGCTAGTTTCAGGGAACTCAGGAAGGGGCTTGAGGGGAAAGAATCAAACAGATTTTTTCTATCTTCACATTATCAAAAGCAATGTACAGATTCAATGCAATCCCCATCAAAGTCCCAACACAATTGTTCAAGATCTCAAAAGAACAATATTAAAATGTTAGATCGAGTAGGAGACTTTAGAGGTACACATTATCTGCTACCTGCATTCCTGTACTTAGCAGGTCATCTACCTGCATTCCTGTATGTAGTGGCCCCCATGACCTAGCTCCTGGAAACATAGTCCATAGGATATACTTTATCTGCCCACTGAATTCTTTCAAATAAACACATTCCTGCACATAGCAACCCTCCTTTAACCTATGACTGAACTTCCTTGTCTAAATATCCTATAAAGCTTTGTTCAAATTCAGCTCAGCGCTCTCTGTTCTTTTGTGACATTGAGACCCATGTGCATGGTAATTGATTAAAACTTGCCCTTTGCTTTTGCATGAGAGCGTGTCTCTTGGAGTCCTCCTACACAGGGACCATTACAAAAATTCAGATGAAAAAACAAAAAATGCAGGATGGCTAAAACAATCCATTACAATAAAGTGTGACACCTGCATCACATGAGCTTCTTTGAGCAAAGGCCTATGGGTTGAAAGACAGAGACACACAGGTCACGCTTGAGACAAGAATGCTGTTTATTGGAGTTCAGGGGAAGTATTATATATCTAGATTGCCCTTTGAATTGAGTAACCTCTACAACTCTGAAGCAAAACCTGATCTTAGCCAGCTTCTTTGTCCTCTGTTAACTTCCTGATTCCTAAATCGAAGCACCTGCTTGGCCATTGTTCTGATAATGGAAACAGTTCAGTTAGTTCTGGTAAACAAGGCACTAAATAGTGCTAAGCCCTGGGGCTGCAGGCCAACCTTCACACAAAAAAGAAACTTTTGTAGGCATCACTATTCCTGACTTAAAGCTTCAAGCTCTACTATAGAGCTATGATAATCAAAAAGTTTGGTATTGGCATAAAAAACTGCCCTATGGACTAATGGAATTGAATTTATAACCCTGACATTAATCCACACAACTATGAACACCTGATTTTTGAGAAAGAAGCCAAACTGTACAATGGAAAAAAGAAAGCATCTTAAATAAATGGTGTTGGCATTACCAGATAGTGACATGAACAAAAATGCAAAGAGATCCATTTCTGTGCTCTCTTGGACAAAACTGAAGTCCAAGTGGATCAAAGACCTCTCAACACAAATCCAGTTACACTGAATCTAATAGGATAACAGGTTGGAAATAGCCTTTATCCCATTGGTACAGGATACCACTACTTAAATATAACACCAGTAGCACAGACACTGGGAACAATAATTAATAAGTGGGACCTTCTAAAACAGAGAAACTTCTGTAAGACAAATGACATTGTGAATAAGACAAAACAATAGCCTTCAGAATGTGAAAGATTTTCACCAACCTCACATTTGACAGAGGGCTGATCTCCAAAATAAATAAAAAACTCAACAAAGTAGACATCAAAATAACAAACAATCCTATTTTTAAAATGGGCTACAGATCTAAACACAGAATTTTTAACAGAAGAATTTCAAATGGTTTAAAGACATTTAAGGAATTACTCAACATCCCAGCTGTCAGGGAAATACAAATATAAATGACACTGAGATACCATCTTACACCTTTCAGAATGACTAAGATCAAAAACACTGATAACAACTTATGTTAGAGAGGATGTGGAGTAAGGGGAGCACTCCTCCATTGCTGGTGGGAGTGAAATCTTCTATAGCCACTTTGGAAATCAGTATGGTGGCTTCTTAGAAAATGGAGGAACAATCTATCTAAAGACCCAAAGATACCACTTATGGGCATATACCCATGGAATGTTCAATTATGTTTGTAACAGCATTATTTGTAATAGCCAGAACCTAGAAACAACCTAGGTTCCCCCCTACCAAAAAAAGTAATAAAGAAATTGTAGTATATTTATACAATGGAGTATACTCAGCTGTAAAAAATGATGATATGATGAAATTTACAGACAAATGAATGAAATTATAAAATATCAATCTGAACAAGGTTACCGAGACTCAGAAAAACAAACAGTATGAACTCATTTATAAGAGAATACTAGATATAAAGCAAATCATAACCAGACTACAATCTATAGCTAATAAAGAGGACCCTAATAGGAACACATGGATATCCCCAGGAAGGGAAAATAGATCTCACGAGTAAATGGGTGTGGGGAATATAAGAAATGGGAGAGGAAGGGATCAAGTGGGTGTATGAGGGGTGGCAAGAACAACAAATACCAGAGGAAGGGTATATGAAATTTGAGAAACAAACTGCTGGCCAATGGCCTCAGCTACCTGGGTCAAGGCACCTTGAGCAGCGGGGATGAGCATGTGGGGGGAAGAGGGATCAGGGTCCCCCTTCAGGACCTCATTAAGTGGCAGGATCACATCACTGGGTAATTTTAGGTAGGGCCTGAGTCATTGAATGTCTCCAAGCAGCTTCTGAAAGTCATTGAGTGTACGGAGGTGGTTGGAGTGGTTGACTATGTGGAGTCAAGACTTGATTTTCATGCAACTCCAGGCTTAGATAGTTATAAGGATCCTGATCTGTACCTTATCTGGGGAAATCTGAAGGCCCTGGCCTGTAAGGGCCCTAGTGAGATTTAAGAAGCAACCTTTGAGGTCTAAACTCTTTTGTGCAGCCAATAGCAAATCATCCATATAGTGCAGAATATAAATCTGTGGCCAGTGACTCTGGATGGGGTCTGGTCTGAGCCACAAACTTTTGACAGAGAGTAGGACTATTGGTCATTCCTTGTGGCAAAACTTTACATTGGAACCTGTTCATTGGCCCTTGAAAATTAATGTGGGGTAGGCTAAAAACAAAGTAAGCCCTATCCTCAGGGTGCAGGGGAATGGTAAAGAAGCAATCTTTTAAATTTATAACCATTTTGTGATATCCACAAAGAATTGCCACAAGTGTGGGGATGCCAGGTTGCAGGGCTCCTATTGGTCTCATTATTTTATTTATAGTACATAAATCCTGAAGGAGTTGCCATTTTCCTAACTTCTTTTTATAACAAAATGAAAGTATTGCATGGTGAATTAGAAGGCTCAATATGGCCAGTCTCAAGTTGCTCCTGTACAAGTGTGGAGGCAGCTTCTGGCTTTTCTTGGGTGAGGGGCCACTGATCCACCCAAACAGGAACCTGGGACTCCCAGGTGATTTTGTCTGCATGGGGTACAGGAGGGTCAGCAGCCAATGTCAAAAATCTGAGTACCCAAAGTCCATGCCTGTCTATTTTGGGGGTGGGTTGAATGGGTTGGGTTATTCCCTGTCCTTACTTTCCAAGCCCTGTGCCAGGAACAAAGACCATGCGCAGCATCTGTTGTGTCACTGCAGAGTTTGGACTGCAGAAGATAATGCCCATTTGGGCAATAATGTCACAGCCCCACAAATTTACAGGGAGACTAGGTATGACAAAAGGAGTCACAGTGCCCCTATTTCCTTCTTTGTCCTCCTAATGGAGGGTCTTAGCACTGACCTGTGGGTTTCTGGATTGCCCTATACCCAGGAGGTCTGTTAGGGATGGTGTCAAAGGCCAACTGGAGGGCCAGTGGGTTTGAGAAATGACTGTTGCATCAGTCCCACTGTCTGGGAGCCCCTGAAATTCTTTTCCTTCTATAACAAGTGTTAATGTTGGTCTATTTTTTTGTAGTGGGTTGAACCCAATAAACATCAGAGGAGCCAAGAGAGGCTGTTTTTCTCAAACTGGAAGAAATGGAAGAAGTCCCTTCAGTTGATAGGGAGATAAGCACAAGCTGAAATAGACAGGGGCCTCATGGAACAACAGCCACACCATTTGTGCCTATGGCTAAAATTTTTATTTCTCCTGTATAGTCTCTGTCAATGAGACCTCAGAAAACCTGAATACCTTTGAGGGCAGCAGATGCATGGCCAAGAATAAGCACACAAGTCCCCAGTGGGGATAATTTGGGGTGCCTCAATGGAGTCTAGAAATGCATCATGGGTGGTACAGAGGTCCAATCCTTTGTTGCCTGGTGTTGGTCGTTGGAGGGAAGTGACTGGGAGGAAGGGCTCTGGCGGGGATTAGAGTCCTCCTGAGCCTGGGGCTGGGTAAACTGTATTGCCCCTGGGTTCATCTGAGGAAGGAGCGGGACCAGGGGCTGGCCCCACAGGAAGTTTCCCTACAAGCATGGGGGAAGCAGCTGGCCGAGGGTGTTTGTCTTGGATCTACATTCATTTGCCCAGTGGTGCCCTCTGCTGCATCTTGAACAGAGAGTAACTGTCAGGGGTTGAGTATTTGGCACTACACCCTGGATGTGGTGCTGCAACTTGGGCTGAGGCCCTTTCTTGTCCAGGCAGGGGGCATACTTGGGCAAAGTGTCCTAGTTGTTTAAATGAGTAGCAGGTTCAGGATCCTGCAGCCGGGCTCTGGGTCATTCTTAGTGTGGCTCCTATAGCTAATCCCATGGCATGTGCAGCCCAACACCAGCACAAATCCTTACATAATCAGACAGGTCAGCATTATTTTTATGGGGCTGGAGGATATCCTGGCAAGCTGGATTAGCATTCTCAAAGGCAAGGTGCTTAAGAACTGTACTTTCATTTTCACCGGGCCCTTGAAGCCTCTCTGCAGCAAGACTAAGCCATGAGATAAAATCACTATAAGACTCATCAGGTCCTTGTCTGATCCTTGTCAAAGGTGTAGTGGCCGAGCCTTTCTGGGGTAAGCATCACCAGGAGCACAGTCCAGCATTCTGGATCTGTGCCAGGAGTCCTGGAGCAAGCCATGCCTGTGTTTTATTCTTGTCAAATGCCAGGCCGCCCAGGAGTTTTTTCAAAGAGCATTTTTTTGAAAAGGACTTCTCTGCATTCCTCTGAGCAATTTCCCTGCAATTTTTCATAAAGTTTGCTTTCCGTCGTACAAAATCACCCCTGCTGAGCATGGCACTGGCCAAAAGATACAAGTTATTAGGAGTGAGCCAACACTCGCTTTGATTCTTTAAAAAGGCCATGGTATATGGGGCAGTGGGGCCATACTGAACACAGGCAGATTTAACTTCTCAAAAAATCTAAGATTTAATCTCTTGAAAGATTGTCCTCTTGTTCCAGGGTCATCCCCACCTCTTCTTCTCCTTTCTCTTTCTCCTCCCTTTCCCCCTCTTCCTCATCCTCCCTGTCTTTGCTTCATTGCTCCTAGATGATGTGGGCTGAGAGGGTCTGCCTGTCTCACTCTTTGTTACTGGGAAGACAAGGACCGGCCGGGACTGAGTTTTTGGTTTTGCTTTCTGGAATACATCAGCTGTTCCTTCTAGGGCAAGGCTGTGGAGGTCTGTATCTAGGTTCAGCTCTTTAAGGAGCTCAATGTGCTCATGCCTAGTCTGCATGGAGTGATGTAGGGAAGACAAGTCTGGCACAGGGGGTGTTATTTTGGATGAGGCATTTGGCATCCTAGAGCAAGACTGCAGAAAGGAGCATAAGGCAGCAGCCAGACAAAGAGGGAAATTGTTTTTTATTAGACATTAAAGAGGGCTGCTCTATATTAGAAATCAGAGGTCAGCTCCTGAGAGGGGGCAGTCAGGGTTATGATAGTGAGCTGCCTCCTCCTCCAAATGTGCTTTGTTTTTAGAGTTGTTCTGCTGGTCATGTTTGCCAGACAGAATTTTTACAAAGGTCTGGTATATCAACAGTCATGGAGGGCCAAGCTGAGGGGGGCTGGGAAGTTTGCTACTTTGCTTGTACTCCCTGATTTATGATTTCAAGCACATCTGGGGCATGTCTGTGGACTCTCAAATATCACTAATTAAGTTCTAGTAGAATAAGGTTATGGGGACCTTTTCAGGTCCAAAAATTCTATGATAATCATTGAGACAGTCTCCTACTCTCTTCCAGCAGTTCTCATCTATCATCCCTTCCTAGGGAAACCAAGGACATGTATCTCCTATATAATCACATTTTTTTCAATATTTTTTTTCTTAACCTGTGTTCCTCATGTCTTGAGGGCCTCTTTGAGACCTGAAATGTACAAATCTTGTGATGATATTGCCTGTCTTATGGCTTGTCACATCTTACCTTGCATCGTCTCTTCTTCTGTGCACCAATCTGTCTCTCAGGTGGGTGGTCCTGAGGTGATCATGAACTTCACTTGGCTGCCAAGTTTTCCTGGAAGACAACATTCTCAACCTGTAGCAGGCAGTGGGATCACATTGGGCATTCGCTGTCCCAACCTGCAAGATTTCAATGGGGTCCAGGTCACCTATAAGGAGGAATGGAAGGACAGGAGATGCAAAGAAGGACCACAAGTCTGAAAATGCTGATCGAGTAGCCAGTCTTTATTTTTTCCAGACTGTGTATATATGCTTTTGCAGGGTTGCAGGTACATGGAGAAGGGAGGATTAGTGAGGGGGCTGCAAGCCAAAACTTGGCTAGCGTTAGGTAGTTATGAACCAAGAATGTGGTTAGATAAAAAGGTCAGTGTGTTCTCATGTAAGTTTTCTGAGAACTGTCTTAATCTAAAGAATGCTGCCTTAATCTAAAAAAAAATGAAGAAGGAGGGAATTCTGATTTTTAGTTGAATTCTGAGCTTTAGTTGACTCTTGGCTAATGAACTGCCTCCTGACAAGGAGAGATTCTCCACACTGTGAACTGTGAATGCTGTGCAAGGCAGGGTAGGTGCTGACTTTGTTTAATGAGGCACTATTTATATATCTGCTCTTTAAGGAAAAATGAGGGATAAACTAATGCTGATATGTCAAAAGTCAAGTGCTACTGTATGTAAAACAAAAAAAGAAAGAGAAGAAATCTTATAATGACCACCTGCAGTGATTAGGGGACCGGGTAAAAGTCCTGACCAAACTATAAAATAATCTTAAACAACTCACACTCATACACAGAACTGTAATTCATATAAAACCTAAGCAATCAAACAAATGAAACATAAACTTAAATTTTAAAAAACATAACTCAAGTATTTTTTTGCATTTTACAAAGCGTTAAATTGAACCAAGACATTTGCTTGTTGCAGGTAGGTGATAGTTTACATCCCTGACAAATCAAATCACTTTTGAAGAGAACACTTTAACTAATAGATATCAGTGTTCTTAAAAGAAGAGGACATCATTAGAAATACAGGGGATAAAATAAAGAAAAAGCAAAGAAATATAACAAATTTAAAATAGCATGCATTCTCCTGTTTGTTGGTGACAAAAACCTATTAAAGTAAGAAACAATAAGCTGTATGACAAGGGAGAAGGGAAAGAATTATTCTTTTCAGCAACAAACTCTGATAACTTTACCTCACCTTCAGGTTTCTTCCTATAGGGAGGAAGTTAGTTCTGGATGCTGAGGTAGCAGGTGCAAAAGGACTGAGGCATTCAGAAAATATGAGAATGGAGAGAGAGGCTTGCAAGCAAGGTGAGGGCTGACAGGCGGGATTCTGGGGCACCTTCCTAAGGATGGTGATTCTGGAGCCAGAATATTTAGAGTACTTTTTCATATTACAGAGTCACATTGGCTTCTGTGCCAAGAATCAGTATCAGGGAGGCTTGTGGGGGATAACAGGAAGTACAGGGAACCTACCACAGCATTGGGCAAGGCGAGAGGCAGGGGAGCCTTGGAGGAGAAAGTCAGTGCTCCTGCTCCAAAGGCTGAGAAATCTGTGCAAAGAGGGAGCTGAAAGCGTCTAAGAGGCAAAACAGTGAAAACTATTAAGAAACAGTGTCTTCTTGATAGAGCAGGGCAGCTTGCAAGTGTGAGCTTAACAGCAGTTGTGAAATAATGTACAAGATCTATGCAAACCCAAGCCAGACAAATCCCAGCATTGAGAGAGTAGTTGAGCACGACAAACTGTTCTTAATTACCTAGCTATTAGCAATACTGATCAGCTGCAAAAGACAGACAGGCCAGCTTTCTCTAAGAATGTAGCTTTTGATAAGTCTACCATGCTTCAGCAGAAGGCTATACATCCAAGAGTATTTAAGTATCACAAATTAACCCTGACAGAGAAGGACACAATGATGGACAAATAGGGAAGGGGTAGATCTGTGAAGAATAGGGGGAAGGGAGTGTGAATATGGGTCTGTGAGGATCTAGGGGAGGGAAAGTATATGATGAAAATATATTATTTGTGAGTTTTTCTTCTGCCCCTTTCAGTGTTCCTTCAGGCCCATCTCTATTTCTCTTTGAATCCACCCACCTGCGGAAAAGCTCTCTACCAAGTACGCACAGCTGGCACACTTGGCTGAAAGTCAGATAGGAGACATTTATCCTCCTCTGCATCCCACATTGTGGTCTCTTCAGACTTCTTTTAGACATACTGTTGCCTGCCAGTCTGATCCATTTCTTCCATCCCACTTCCATCCCCGTGGGACTCTGCTTCCTGTTGCAGACCCATGGTCCCCCTAGTTCATATTCATCACTCCATTCACTCTTTCTTCATAGCATATCTCTGTTCCTTTGTAACTTCCCACCAACCCACAGCACATCTCTCCCAGGGACTCCCCAGCCAGCACACTTGGTTGGGATGAAGATATGTTACCTCATCCATTCATGACTTTTCAGACTACTCTGTTGCACAAAAGAATGAGACTCAGGGATAGATCTCTGAAGAAGTTGGAGATACTAGAGGGAATAAACACCACAGTCAAATCTTACCCAGCTGTCTTCCAGTTTCCTCAGCCTCGCTTCCCTTGGAAATGCTTCCTTCTGTGTTTCAATCCTATCTTAAGTACCCTTTCATAAATTAAGGCATGTCTCCACCGCTGCCTACTTGGGAGCCTGGAATTCCTTCTATAATCTTAAGTAACCTTGACTCAGTTGGGATTAAGGGTGTAGGTAACCACTCCCAGGATACTCCCTGTGCTGGGATTAAAGGTTTGAATCACCACTCTGATTTTCCTAGTCTGACTGTGATTAGAGCTCTGGGACTTCTGGAGCTTTTACTAACCCTCCACATAGACTGTGGGTAGATTCCCTCTGATATCTCCAAAACTTCTGAAACTTTTATTGAATCCCCACACTACTCTTATAATTGAATCCTTTTTCCTGCCTGAGCCACTCCTGAAATCCAATATATACCCACTTGGGCCATGGCTTTTTATTGCAGATCCAAGAAGCAGGGTCCCTCCTAATTCTCCCTGATCACCCCTTCAGCCATTCCTTATAACCCACCTCCATTGATTCCCTGCCTAACCACATAACAACACTCAATCAAGAATTCCATAGATACCACATTTGGCTAGAACTCAAAGTGAGAAACAGCAATCAAGAAAAATAATAGCACCCATCTAGGGTAAGACTAAAATTTTTTTCCCAAAAAACACTTTTAAAGAGAACACCAATAGCATAGGCACTAAGCCAAACAATAAGTGGAACCTTACTATATAGCAATGGACACCATCATTTAAAAAAAAAAGTAGCAGCCAACAGAATGGAAAAAAAATTACCAATTATATAGGCATTAATGAGTTAATATTCAGAATATACAAAGAACTAATAAAATAGAACATTAATAAAACAAATGAATAAATTTTAAAATGCTGTATAAGATTAAACACAGTTCTTAAAAGGATAAACGAAACACAAATGGTGAAAAAATGCTTTTAAAATGTTTGACATCTTTAGCAATTAGGGAAATGAAAATCAAAAATACTTTGGGATTTTTGTCTTACCTCAGTTAGAATGGCAAAGATCAACAAAAGAAATGAGCCCATGCTGGTGAAGATATGTACTTTATTCCTAGTTGAAGTGAAAATTAGTACACCTACTATAGAAATCAGTGTGAAGCTTCCTCAAAATTCAGAAATATATCTACCTCAAAATCCAACTATGCCACTCTTGTGCATATACCCCAAAGACTCTATATTTTAGTATAGAACACTTGGTCATCAATGTTCATTGATGCTCTATTCATAATATCCAAAATCTGAAAATAGTCTAGATGTCTCTCAGCTGATGAATGTATACTGTAGATATAATACATTTAAGTACATTTATACAATGGAATATTATTTGGCTATTAAGTCCAATGAAATTATGAAATGCTGGCAAATAAGTGGAACTAGAAAATAAAATCATCCTGTGTAAGCTAATATGGAACCTCATAGACAAATATTGCATTTTCTGATTTGTGAATGCTATTTTTAAGCTTTAGATATTTGTTTTTTATAATGAATAGCCATAGAGGTTAGGTAGCTAGAAAGGGACTAAGGAGGAGGAGTGACTATACCACAGAAAGAGAAAATATATGAAAATAAAGGTGAAACAGAATCTGAGTATTAGATGTGAAGAGGCATTGGAGAGCAGAGTGAAGGGCAGAATATAGGCATGGGCAATTAAAACTAAAGCCATATGGAAACCTACTACTGTAGAAGCATTCATAAGTGTATGCATACATGCATGTACATAAGATTATATATAATAAAAGGTGCCACCATATAGTGGGTTATACAATGACCAAACTAGAAAATTTATAGCACCAAATAGAATCTCTAGTGTGCCCAGAATGATTTACATTTTGCTGAGATTTTGACCAATAGGGTTTCATACACATACATCTATTAACAAGACTTTCCATAATTGGATGGCAAGGCTGTATTGCCAAAGATAACACCAACTTATATCATCAAACATGGAAAAAATTAAGTTGTTACCCAACTAGAAGCTTTATTCCTAGTGACTGATATTCAAATACAACCATAGCACAAATGTTGTGGGATTAACCAACCACTTTTTGATTGCATTTAAGGGATGCTTCATGAGATGGAATTCGTATCTGACATTGCTCAAGTGGCCAAGAAACTATGACTACTATGACTAAATAGGCTATGGTTTATAGAGGGAAACCTATTACTATTGTCTGCTAAAGGAACATAGCAATAAACATGACATTTATTAACATATTTCTATAGCCATAGATCAGTACATTGCTCATCTCCCATGAGAAAAAATTGTCTTGTAGTAAATGTAGAAAATGTAGTAAATGTAGAAATTGACAGAGACTGCTTAACTGGACAATGTGCAGAGAGTGAGAGACTTTGGATCACTCAGTCCTAAATGGAATGTCATTATCAAAGCCCTTTCTTCAAGGCTTGGGAATCTATGTAGAAGAGGAGGCAGACAGATTGTAAGAGCTGATGGATGACTCCAAGGTAATAGTATCTTCTAGACACAACAGGGCTGACACATCTGAATTCACAAAGACTGGGACAGTATGCATAAGACTTGTACAAGTTCAAACTAAACAAAATCCCAGAACAGAGAAGAGGGAGTGTGTACAAAGTCCCACACCTAGCCAAGAAAGTATTTACAACTGATACCTGCTTGGAAAGGAAAATCCATTTTGTCCAATGGAATGTGACTGGATATATCAAACACATTCCAGTGCAGGCTCCAAGCCCAGGAGTAGTTGGACAACACAAAACTTCATGGTTTTTGTGGACACATTTTGTTTTGTTCTATGTTTATGTTATTGGTGTTTGTTTTGATTTTTTCTTCTTTTTTTGAGAGAGAGAAAAAAAATCATGAAGTTGGGTGTATAGGAAGGTGTGGTAAATCAGTGTATTGTTGTGGAGGGGAGAAGAAACATGGTCAAAATATATTTATTATGTGAAAAATAAGTAAGATGTTTAAATAAATAAATATAATTTTAAAATTAAAAAAGAAAATATATACACATGTGTTTTAAAAAAAAGCAACTATGTCCATGATTTAGAAGCTTCATGTGCCAGGCTGCATTTGGAATCTCCATGAGTGAAGTCAAATGTGAAAAGTTGTGGTTTAAACTATGCTTTAAGTCTTGTTCTTCATTACATCAGCTCATAATCATAATATATTTGAGCACCTTAGAAATACAGACTCATAAATCCCACTCAGACCTCTTTAACAATGGTTGGAACCTAGCTAAGTGTACAGGTGGAAAAGCTTGAAACACTTCTTTGAGGAGTCAGGCTAACTCTACATACACACAGTCTACCTAGGTTTGTGCCAGAAAACTTGAACTCTGCTTCTTCTTCCTGGTCTCCTCTCTGCCCATAAAGAACACAAGAAATCTGGAATCTGAAGCTGATCATTACATACAAAAGACAGATCCCAATGTCATGTTTGGAAAGCACTCAGAGACTTTAGCAAAGAAGATATGATACATCCAATCTAATTTGAACTCTCTAGAAATAGGCATTGCCATCATCACTTTTCAGTGCCCTCTATACCCTCTCTACTTTTGTTAAAGCACAGGCTTGCAGTCTGTCCCTCTTTTTCTTCTTCTGATGCCCCAGAGAACTAACTTCCATCACTGGATTAGAGTTGTATTCATCTGCTTGACGCTTTCTTCTTGTGCAGTTCCACATTCCCTGACCTATAATACCAATGCCCAGCTGGAGAGAGGCATCCTCTTTTATACTGTGGAATTTTAATCTTGAACAATGTTCTTGTAGGGAGTTCTGTAATTAAATATACCCGATGAACCAAAGGGATTTCCTCCTCCTCTTAAAGAGTATAAACATATATTAATGTTCTGTAGAAAGAATTTAATGAAACACAGAAGACTCTAAGATCCACACAGTACCTGGTGCTAAATGAAGACCTTTAATTTCTATGGAACTCAATGTTCTGTGCACAGCCCATAGGAAGTAATAAACTTCTAAGACATTTACCTAGAACAAAATCCTGCCTCAGCCTTATTGCTTTTGTTGCCTAGTGAAGCAAGAGAGAAATGATAATTAATTCAAAATGTGCACTGGGCATCTGTACCTTGCAGCTTCTAACATCAGCTGTCTCACAGTCAAAGGATGATCCACCCTTTCATTAGCACTATTATCACTTAAAACGTTTTTCTAAATTTGTATCTTCACTGTGATTTAAATTATATGGAGTGTGAAAGTCATAGCAGAGCTTCTAAATTGGAACTAGTGAAAACCAACTGTTAAAATATGAATAAAAATTAAGATTCTACTGTAGCACTGTATATAGCTAAGCTCCCATATTTCTATAGTAAAGTTCTCACTATCAGTCATTTGTCACCTGCTTGTCTGTCCATCCTGTAATGAATCATTAGCTCTGTTGAGGATTATGTTGTCACAGAATAGGAAGATTTTGCATTGAATCTGAATTAAGACTAAGGAACTTTTATTTTATTACAATATAAGGTTTGTTTAATTCAAGGTATTAATTAAATTACAACAATTGTTGCATATAAGTAATTTCAGAACGTAAAGACATAATAACAACAAAATTTATGGTAAAAAATTCTTCCTTTTCATGTCCTTTTTTACCCTCTAGATTTTGATTTGGGTTCTTCTTCCCTGACTTTTAACTTTTAAGTGTTTTCACTTGTTTATCTAAACAGAATTTTTTGAGAGTTGGGCAAAAGAGTACACACCGGAAACCCAGAAATCAGAGTCATTCTCCCCTATAAAGTGATCTTGTCCAGGTTGAATTACATAAGACCTTTCCCTGTAATCCAACTGATGACCACTCTAAGTGTCATCATAGAACCATCATCCATATTACGAGAAGGAGGAGAGAATACACAAGCAAAGGGGTCAAGATCATGATGGAGAAACCAAGAGAAACAGCTGACTTGATATTGGGAACTCACTGACTTTGGATTGATGGCTGGGAAACTTGCACATGACTGAACTAGGCCCTCTGAGATGGTTGAAATGTGACATGGGACACGTTAAATTCTGGTGACAAAGTCTACATGTTTCTCACCCTGTTAATCTCTGCACTTGGTTTCTGTGTATTCCGTGGCTGTTTAGTAGTCTCCTTCAGCCAGCATATGTCTAATCTTGGGCCAAAATGCAAGTCATGGTAACAAGAAGAGTGCACTAGCAAACAAACAGCAGAACCTACATATCTTTCCTATACAGCCCTGACATTCAGACAGCTTCATCCAAGCCACGCACACCAGTGTTTGGCCTGGTACCAACAGTGGTGTGCTTCTGCTCCTCCTGCAGTTCACCTGGCTCAGGACTCAATTGTTGTCTTATGTCTTTTGGTTCATTGATTGTAAATGTAACTATTTTCCTCTGCCAATAGATTACAAACTTCAGGAAAAGGAAGGAAAGAAGGAAGGAAGGAAGGAAGGAAGGAAGGAAGGAAGGAAGGAAGGAAGGAAGGAAGGAAGGAAGGAAGAAGGAGCCATCCTATGACTTTGTTGGATATTCATTTAGCAATTTAACAGAAGGTTTGAGTTTCTTCTTAAATAAGATTCAGCATTGCTCAGCCTTTAAAGAAATTTTCTCTCTCATTTAAGAGACCACATTTAGTAGTAACAAAATTACTCATAACAATAAACCTTACCTACAGGATCTATAAGAGCCCCCCTTTGTGTCCACAATATTCTTTAACTTTTAGGTTAATTTTATTTATTTGTCCTAATTATCTTTGATTGTCAACTTGAAATAGTTTAGAGTTACTTTACAGAAAATCCTCAACTGAGAAAATGCCAAGATCATATTGGATAGTTAGCTGAGCATGAGCCAGAGATTGAAACAGTGATGGAGTCAGCAAGCCTTGTCCCTCCATAAGCCATGCCTCCAGATTCCTGCTATGCTTCTTGCCCTGACTTCCCTCAGTGGTTGCTTGTGACCTAGAAGTGAAAGTCAACTAAACCCATTTCTCCTCAAAATGGCTTTTCTCATGGGGTATTGACACAGAAACCAAACCAAACCAAACCAACCAACCAAACAAACAAACAAACAAACAAAAACTTAGAACATTGTTTTGAGGATGATTTTGTAAACTTCTGTGATAAATATTCTGATTGAAGTATTTATTCATTGCAGAATAGTTTCACTGTACCTATATTCTAAGTTTTATTTTTCTATATTAATCAGTTTGGCTGAGCCTGTTTATTGATAAAACAATTCACTAAAAATGACTTAGCTTTATTTTATTTCATTGACTATCACTCCCCCCCCCCATTTTTAAATTTATTTTAGTCTTTGCTTCAGTGTCCTTTTTCCCACTGGTGTTTTTTTCTGGGTAAATTGGTTCTTCCATTTCTAGTACTTTCAGAGAAGCAGACTTCTACTTTAAACACATTTAGTTTGATATAATTGTCTGATTTCTTCTCGGAAATATGAAAATTTATAGATATTGTATATATACTTATTTCCCATTTAGTTACATTTTAATTACACACTAATGTCTATACTATAAAATTTAAAATCGATTTTTTGGTCTTATATAATGTCTTGATAAACGTATTCTGTAAATTTGTAAACATATATGCTGTTATTCTAAGTATAGTGCTAGATTAATGTGTAAACAATAGATAATAAGCAGAAAACAATAGATATAAAGGCACAGAGAGATGTTTAGATGACTGATAAATAGTAACAAAGAATAGACAGTGAGAGATAATATATAGAGATTAGAAAAATAGATATACGTAGATCATAACTGGATGATAACAGAATATGTTAAGTAAGCAGAAAAAGATAGAACAAGGGATAGTTAGATGGCAAATAGATACTAAATAACAAACAATAGATAATAAATACATGCTATACAGATAAATAGGTAGATAAGAAGTGATAGGTAGGAAGATAAAAATTATATATATATATATATAAATAGATGACAGATGCATAGTAACAGATAATAGAAACCTACAGAATAGGTAGATAAGATATGATAGAGATACATAGATAGATGCTAAATACATAATAGATAAGTAACATATGACTGATAATAGGCACATAGATAATTTATGATAGGCAGATAAAGATACATAGAGCAGAAAAACAGAATAATAGTTGTCTTAGTTCATTCTGTGCTGTTATAACTGAATACTCCAGATTACTGCAAAAAAAGGAAGAAATTTAGTCTCATGTTTCTGGAAGTTAGAAGTCCCAGGTTACAAAATTGGTGTTTGAGATCCAGTGATGCCTAAATATGCTCCTATGGGGGAAAATAAGAAAGGTAAGTGTCAAATACTATACAAAGCTTCCTTTATAAAGTCTTTAATCTCACTATGAGAAAGGAGGTATTCAGACCAAACTGGCTTTCAAAGGCCCCAACTCTAGTACTCGTTCCTTACCAATATCAGAATTTCAAAGAGAACAGGCCCAAACTACAGTACAGTTATCCAAATGTTAATAGATAATTTCTGCATCTTTTCTGGGTCCATCTCTTTTTTTAATGTACATTTTTAACGCAACATGTTATAACCTTTAGCTATGATTGTGATCATCTCATGTAAATTCCTCAGCAAGTTCATCTTTGGGATTGTTCCATTTCATGACACCAGGTCACTTATATTAAGAATTCCTTTTTAACTTCTACAATGTATTGTCTAATGCTTTGAATAATATACTATTCTGAATTATTTCAAATACCTTTGGAGCTAGGGATGGAACATAAGGCTTTGAACATTACAATGTTCTGCTTCACTCCAAAGCTCTCCCTATTAGAACAACTAATCCCTCTCTAAATTCTTTGATCCAGTTTTGGGTGTTCACTGTCGGAGGGGATGCTTCTTGTGTCTTGAGAAGGAAGTATGCTTCTTCCACTTGGAGTCTTATACTCCCAGTTCTTTCAAAATGTTGGTCAAATCTAGCTTTCTGAGGGATTCTAACTCTTCCATCCAGTTCTCAGAAGAGCTTGAAATTCTCTCTAATTTTGACTGAACTGTCCTTTTCTTTATTTCTGTCAGGTTTTGTCTCATGTGTAGGAGAATTATGTTACTCCATTGTAAATAATTGTCCCCACCTATGAGTTTAATAAAAAGCGTTGATTGGCCAAAGGCAGACAGGAAGTGTGGGTTGGGGCTACCAGACTAAGAAGACTCTAGGAACAGGTGGAACAGAGCAGAATGCCTTAGAGAAGCCAGAAGAAGCAGAGGACAACTATGCTGCTCTGAGAAAAGGTACCAAGCCGCATGGCTGAACAGGATAAGAGTCATGGGTTAGATTAAGGATAAAGAGGCAAGTTATATGCCTGGGCCTTAGGCCGATCAGCCTAAAAGCTATTGTAAACATCTGTGTGTCTCTGAGGGTTTGTGGGTCTTCAGGTCTAAACCTTGAGGCTAGGCCCAAAAGTCCGGGCCAGAAACCTTACTACACTTATGTATTTTATTTCAAATATTTTGTGACTCACTGTCATCTGCTCTTTCACCTTTTTTCTCTATTTCCCACTTCTCTGAAATGTCAACACTTGCCTTAGCTGCAGTGTAGTAGTTACCTCTGAGATTAAGACCTCTTATCTTAAAGCATAGGATGTTTCTCAAAGGAAATGAAACACTCCATCTTGTAGGAAGACCCTTAAAACTTGGGAAGTGTAAAATTCAAAGGCTTGAGGAAGTCCATGAAACCAAGCAGATCATCTAGGTATATGAAAGCAGCAGGATTACCGGGAAGACTCTCAGATAACAGAGCTATATGGAAAACATATTCTCTAACTCCCTAAGCTCCCTGTAGGTTGCTCGGTGGGCCTTAGATTTTCCACTTTCATGAACAATTACCTTTGTCTGAATAGGTATTTAGAGAAGCAGCAGTCTTTAAGTCATTTCTGCTTCTTTATACACTCCTTTAATATGCCCCTGAAAAGCCACCAAAAAGGAATTTCTTGGTGTGCTAGCTATTTGTCCCAAAATAAGAATAACTTGGGAAGAGGAAACCTCAACTGAGAAATGACCACTGTCAGATTGGCCCATGAGAATGCCTGTGGGGTACTTTCTGGATTAATGATTGACATGAAAGAGCAAAGCCCACTGTAAGCAGTGGCACTCTTGACCAGTGGTTTTGAGTTGCATAAGAAATAAAACTAAGCAAGCCATTGACAGCAAGCTAATGAGCAGTATTCCTTCATGGTTCATGTTCTAGTTCCTGCTTCCAGATTCCTGCTTGAGTAGGTGCCTGTTCCAGCATTTGTAAATCATGGCCTATAATGTATAAGTGAAAGCTAAATAAAACATTTTTTCTCCCAAGTTAGTTTGGTCACTGTTTTATCACAGCTACAGGAAGCCAACTGCCACATGTGATAATCTTAGGTCAGTAGTTGGTTCTCTGTTTGTAGTAAGGAGTCATCTGTTCATATTTTTCAAGCAATAATGGCACACAACAGTAGTTGACTATTATATATCTTCCTGCCAACTCTGGGTTACTTTTTCAGTTTTGCTCATAACTATTTTTTTATTCTAGTGTGTTATTTTTCAGTATATTAAGTTTCCTCATCTGAGTTACATGAAGGGAGTGATAAGTCTATCAAAACAAACTTCAGAATGCCATCTTTATTTTTAACCCCAGGCTTTCTACTGGATTTCTTCTCATGATTTTTATTTCTATCTTGGAATTTCCCATATATCTTTCTTCTCCATCAGAATCATCAGTTTTCCAATTAGTGACTTCTGAAGTCCCACTTTATTAATGGTTATCCAGGTGTTCAATGTATCTACTCTTAATGACTGTTTTACCTCCTATGCATCTGTCACTTGCCTTTCCAATGCTTTGCCATTTTTGGTTTTCATAGGAGAAGCATATGTAAATTCTATGATAGGAAATTGGCATTCTTGTTTCTTTTAGGTCTTTGCACAGTTTCTTGAGGAATAGAGATGATTCTAAGTTTGCTTTTGCTATTGCTACCATCAACATAGGAATGAAGCTTCAGGTTCTTCCGTGATAACCTTATGTTGTTCTTCTTGCTTAGCTTTAGTTTGTTCGTTCACACCTCAGAGATACAGTCTGTCTCCTGTAGATTTCCAAGAATTTTTGTTATTCATTTTATTTTAGTTTTAGTGCTTTTTTTGGTGTCATTGCTTATTAACATAGTGGTGAGTGACAGGAAGCATCAGAAGGTCCCAGAAAGAAAGAGGGGCTTTTCCTGACAGCCTGGGTCATCTCTAGTCCCCAACATGTACTGTGAACTTAACTTGAGAAGTGTGCTCTTTCCAAGTATTCATGATTCATGTGTTAGATATATCTCCACCCTTCCCTCTGGGTAGAACCTCTCTTTTACTTCTGTGGTGTCTTGGAACATCTACATATGACCATAAACTGAGATTTTTATGTAGATCATGTATTTTGCATTTTAAGGGAAATTTGTCCTGATGGTCCTTACCCATTCCCTCCTACAGTGAAGTGTCTTCAATGTCAGGGAGGGAAGTACAGTTTCTCAATTCTCATCTATACTACTTCTGATTTTCTGCAAGATTATCCTTGGTTTCTACTCTTGGAGAAAATACCTTCCTAGGTCTCTGGATCCTGGAGGATTCATGTATTATAAGTAGCTGCCATTTGATGCTTAACAATTTGCTTAAAAGATATACCTTAGTATTCTTGAAGAGCATACATTTGATTTGTTTCGAAGTCCCTCATTTTGTTTAAGGCACAGATTTGAGTCCTAGGGCACTGGAAATTTTCAGGCTCTTATATCCCAAGTTAAAAAATTCAACTAGAAACTTCGGTTACAAACAGAAATGGAGAGCGTTTGTTAACTATCTAGACTAGAAAATTCAGTTACAAACAGAAATGGAGACAGTTTATTAAAAATGTGAGTAGGGTAGTAAACTGAAAAGGCCTGTAAAACACTGGACCATGATCTACATGACCTTTTACAGATTATTTACATGGTACCCAGTCACTCTCACCATGTGTATATTGCAATTGCTTCTTTAACATTCCCTGTTTGGTTACATGAAGCCTAAGAAGGAAAAAGCTTGTGGTCTTTTTCAGCCAATTGCCTTTTTTCATGGGGTTCACTTAATGCAAGGCATCCAGTTGTTACTCTTCTGTCACAACTAAAAGTTTTAAGTTCTCTTTCTATTACATGGTTGCATTTATACATTTTACTGATCTCTGTGTCTCTTACAGAAACAGGTCTATTTCCTGATAAAATAGGAGGCTTATAGCTGAAGTGATACTGTTTTTGACCAATAAGTGTGATGATATTTTGTAATTCCTGGTATCAGTAATAATAGGACAGAGACCCAGATCCTCACTGCCACCTTCAGCAGCCTAAGAAGTTCCCCTTAACTATTTGGAACTTGTATTCAGGCTGAACTGGCATTGAGGCATCAACATTCAAAAAGACTACCTGGTTTCTGATAAAACAGAGCTGGATATTTTGGTGAAAAGATTTTTCAATATCTTAAGCACAAAGGTTAAGAAAAAGAGAGGCACTTTGAAGAAAAATGAGGTATCAGTGTGGGTATGTACCTCCAAGGGAGAGGAGAAGGAGAGGTATTTGAGTGTTAATACAACCTTCTTAAAAGACAGTAAGCTATTGATTGCCTTGGCACTAGGCATCGAGTAATCCATCAATTGTCTTAGCATGATTCATATTTACCCTTTTGGTGACTCTTATGCAATATCTCAAAAGGTAGGTAAGACATTCTTCTCTTTGTCTTTTGATAAAATGATATATGGAGATATGACATGTAAATGGAATTTCATTATGAAAAGAGAAAATTAGAAGCCAAAAAGATTGTACAAGACATTTAATATGTGCCCTTTCCCAATGAGTGGGATTATTTGTGAGATTCCTAAATGATTGCTGTTTTATGGCTGAGAAGGGAGAAGATCCTTGATCACTTGAGAATGGTACTGGAATTCTTGCTTTTCTGTGGCAAAGAGCTTCAGCTGGACCTCAAAATAATGAAACTTCTCCACTCATAGCTCCCTTAGTTTGCTATCCTGCCTCACTTAGACGGCAAATTTATTTGGTAAAGGACATTTATTTCACCTACTTATACTATGTCAAATATGAATTTAAAATATATTAAATTAGTTATTTAAAAATATAACCTACTTAGTCCAACCAGAATAATGCTTGTCAGTGACTGCAAGCAGAATTAAGTTAAAATTTCCAAATTTACTTTATCATCGTTTCTGAACTCTACTGTGTGGGAGATTGTGTTGTTCCATTGTAAATAATTGTCCCACTCACTGGTTTAATAAAAAGCACTGATTGGCCAAAGGCAGACAGGAAGTGTGGGTGGGGCTACCAGTCTAGGAGACCCTAGGAACAGGAAGAACAGAGCAGAATGCCAGAGAGAAGCCGGAGGAAGCAGAGGACAACTATGCTGCTCTAAGAAAAGGTACCGAGCCCCATGGCTGAACAGGTTAAGAGTCATAGGTTAGATTAAAGATAAATAGCTAACAATTTATATGCCTGGGCCTTAAGATGATCAGCCTAAAACTATCATATGCATCTGTGTGTCTCTGTGGGTCTGTGGGTCTGTGGGTCTGTAGGCCTAAACCTTGAAGTTAGGCTTGAAAGTACGGTCATGCCATCTAATAAACAGACCTTCAAGTAATAGTTTTGCCTATTCTCTTGTATATGTTGAGTTAACAGAAAAGAAAGAATTATGTTTTTAATTAGGAGGAGTCAAACTATAAAAGACTATTAAGTCCAGCAGGTTCATTTATCAAATTTAATCAAAAGTTTCTAACTGCAGTGCATCTCACTGAAAATTTAAACTAAAATTCTCTTGAGAAAATGTTTTTTTTTTTCTTGTAGGGTTCCAAATATCATATTTTTCCTTGTTGTTTATTCACTCAGAAAGCCAATCTAGAAATATGTGATAATTCAGTTATTATTTTTCAAAGTTTTAGAAGTCTCTTTTCAGGCCCTGGTCTTGGCTTGCTTTTTAGTAGTTAAAGACAGCTTTTAGTAAATTTAAGTACTCACTCCATCTATGACTAGTGCACATATTCTGCTTAATACGATGACTGGTGACCTCAAAGCCCATTGACAAACATCTAGAATATAAATATATCTAAACATCCTTTGGGGTTCATATCTACATCTCTTCCTTGTCTACCATCACAAGTTCAGGGGAATTCATGAGTAATTGTTATCTGTTAACTGCATAATTTTGAGAACATTAGTCACCCATTCTGCATGTTCATTCTATCCTTTATAAAATGAACTTAAAAGTTTATCTTCCTTAGATCATAAGAATAACATCAAAATCATCTAGAATAGTGCTAAGCATATTATGAACACACAAGCTCAGTCTCTGCTTCTGCTACCACTACAAGGAAACCACTGTAAATGACTATTAATATCACTCATGGTAAAGCCAGAACAGACTTCCTTTTGCTCAAGTAAGTGTGGCACATATGGGATCCATTTAGCCTTCTCATCATCCTCATGATACATGCTCTTCATCCTTTGTGCTTATTGATTAGTGTGTATTTGTCCTGCTGGCCTGTACCAGTCTTCTCTCTGTTGCTTTTTCAAATGCTAACCTGGACTGTGGATCACCTAGTATTGCTTATTATTTATCTGCATCAACTAGAATATTCTTGGGACATTTCAATACTTCCAGAGCAAGACTTATAAAAGTGGCCCTCACAATTACAGTGCACTGTCCTCAAAGGTATGGCCTTAGCTCTGTCTCTTGATGCATGTCTTTGTTTAGTCTCCTACCTACGCATGTTTGGGGAATCACACTCCACATTTTCAACATATGCTATAGTTGCTGTGTGTAGTTAGTTTAAGTCTTATGAGATTAGAAACTATGTTTCTGTTTTTATGTTATATTTCTGCAAATAATACAGGGACTCTAGCATGGTTCTCTCTCTCTCTCTCTCTCTCTCTCTCTCTCTCTCTCTCTCTCTCTCTCTCTCTCTGTGTGTGTGTGTGTGTGTAGTTTATTTTATAAATATATTCTTCACTCTCTTTAGACTCTGACAGCTATGGATCCTCTTCCATGAACTTTTTTTTTTACATTATAGCTTGTGTCCAGTTTCCTTTCTGGCAAGAAAAAATTATATGTGCTTTCTTGGTATACATAAGTAGCTTTTCCAGATAATTAAGGCACAACACTTGTGCTCACCAGTTACTGGAACAGACTTTGCAAAAATTATATAGCATCATTCACATGATGCTTTCAAGGAGTCAAGAGATCTTCTTTCCCTGCTTTCTCTTTTAAAATGAAATTAATATCAGCAAAGCAGTTAACTTGTGATATTGTATCAATCAACTCTGACAAGTACAGCCACCAGGGTCTAGGAGAAACTTCATTGCTGCATGTCTTGCTCCTTCCTATGATTGCATGGTACCCAGAGCACCTTGTAAGCAGCAGAGCCAGGCAGGCTATTGAGATCACTTCTTCAGCACAAGAAAATGTGTTAGTGCTTCTCAGTGTTTTCTGATTAGAAATCTGGGGATTCCCTCTATGATAGTTAAGTTCCTTAAAGTTCTGCTTTACATGCACAATTTAAATTTTGACTCTATAATTTTATTTCATGTTGTGCAAAATTCTCTGAGAGATGACTATATGTGAACAATTCTGGAATCAAAAAGATGCATAGAATATGCCACATGCCAACTTAAGAATAGAGGAAAAAATATATCTTCAGGCCAAAGGAGACACTAAGCAGCCTATAAGCCCTCTAATAAATTTGATTGTCCAGCACCCTAGAGGAAGCAAACTTATGTTGCCTATTAGAACGTGGATTTCTACACCCAGTGGTTTGTGTGTGTGTGTGTGTGAGAGAGAGAGAGAGAGAGAGAGAGAGAGAGAGAGAGAGAGAGAGAGAGAGAGAGAGAGAGAGAGAGAGAGAGAGAGACACAGAGAGAGAAAGAGACTGAGAGAGAGAGGCTGCAGCTGTGTATGCTGGTACATGTGTATGTGGAAGCCACAGATTGCTGTCATTTTTGTCATGTTTCTCCCATGCAAGCTTCATACATAGCTTTCCTTTGACCCCAAAGGCCATGTTAACTGTCATGTGTGCTTTTTAGCTGATCTTTTCATTATGCTTCCCACATACAGGAACGTCAATCCCCTTCCTTTCCCACACTTCTGTTCTCTTAGTCCATGAGTACAGCTGTTCTTCAGCCTCCTAGAGACTGGTGACGTAGACTTAACTTCCATGTTTGACCCTCAGAGCTCAGTGTAGTATTATGTGACATTCCACAAAGATACTCACTATCAGATAGATAGCCTTGCTAACCAACTTTGGAGTCCCCTTTAAATAACTGTGACAGGTAAAATTCTTCAGAAGTGAATATTTCTTGTTTAAAGACACTGAGTCTGGAGGTTGCTACCTGATCACCTTTTCCTTAATAAGTTTCAGTTACATGTGGGTCTTAATTTTATCTAAAATGTACTTAATAACATCAGCCTGTTTTAACTAAGTCATACATGGAGCCCTTTTATCTAGTAGTTTCTCAAAGTCAACATTTTTTAAATCTAGAAGTATTCCCAAAAAGGCTCATAAAATTAAAATATATTTTTATTTTAAAATTTGTATGTGTTTTAGGGAATGGGAAATTTTTCTTTTCAATCTGTAAAATGCAAACAGACAATATAGGTGGTACAATAATATTTGAAATACTTGCTACGTCTTCAAAAATAAAAAATAACTTGTGCTGATTTTACATAAAGAAAATTTGTTTTCCTGACACAGCTATTTCCCAGAATATTAAAAACAAACAACAAAACTTTTTGATACCTTATTGTTAAGGAGGTTTTGGCTTTTAAAATGAATCAGTTATGATTTATCAATACTCGCCTATAAGCCTAGAATTGTGTTATAGAATCAGCTTTGAAAGTGTTGATATGCATGACATGTACACGGATCCTGTCTCATTAAGACCCACAGAATTTCTTTTCTATATGAGTTGATAACATTCATTTAACTTGGAGTCTTGGAAATCCTAGTCATAGTAAGGAGTGGAACATACAGCTGAGAAAGGGTGGTGCTAAGACTTCTCAGGTTTGGAGTCTCCTGAATGACAGAATCTGTTCATTTGTGGCAAAAAAAAATAGACACAGTACTTAGAGGAATGTCTTTTTGTTGCTTTAGCAATAGGGAGGACAGTGGTGTGTGGAGCTGCATATATTTCTACATCTTTTTGGAACTCCTCATCATAAATAGTCACTATCTTTCTACACATGCTGCAATTAACAAGTTTACTGTTGGAGGATCCAACTCTTAAATTAGAAGCATTTTATTGGTTCTTCCTTGCTTAAAAACCTTTCCTTTCTGATATACTTTTCATAAGTTTTGATTATTAAATGGATAGTGGGTGTTTTTAGTTATAAAAGAATGTTTCCAAGATTGTTTAAATATTTATAGACCCTAGCTGGTCATGATTAAACACGGCAATAAATCAATGGGCTTAAGAAGACGAAACATGGTAGACCATGAGTCTGAGGTCAGCTTGAGCTACACTTGGATAAGTCTAGTATCTGCACATGCTTATAATCACAACCCTTGGCAGGCTAATGAAAAAGGATCTTCAGTTTAAACCTAGTTTGGGATATGTACCCAAACCCTGCCTTAAAAACAAAAAGAGGAACACAAACATAATAATAAAACATGTTAGTGTCAGTCAAAGACATGTCACCTAAGTGCTAGTTTCTGCTGCAATAAGTTGTGCATTCTGACATAAGGCTTCTGTGGAAATGTTGACATGTTGTAACTCTGTGTTACATAATGACAATGTTTTATCTTACATTTTATTGTTCTATTTGTAATATAAAGCAGTACTGAATGTACTCTGTAAGACTTTGAGAGGTATTTTTTTTTCCTAATTGCTGCTCAGCAGAGATTTAGCTGCATATTCATAACCACTGGTGACATGGTGCCAAGTGCTGAAACAATTACACTGTGAATTCTTTGCGTGGCGCTTAAAGGGAAAGATGAGAGTGCTGAAGCCAGGTTTTATTTTAAGATCTTTAGCTGATGGCTATGAGAACTGTGTAAAGGAACACTGCACTGGTAATAAAAAGTTCCAGAAGAGGAAAAGTGTAGAGTACATCATTAGTTTAGAAGAAAACATGTCTAGCACAGCAGAGCAGAGGGTGACTGGAGCCATGTTGGTATATACAGATATACCCACAGGGTACATCTCTGTGAATGTCTAGGTAATGTATGGTGTTGAAAATTTATGTTATATAAGAAAAATGAAGCTATCATTCTTTATAAAAGTCCATTCAGATGTTCTCAATTTGATTGGAAATGATGAATAGAGAAGAGTTATATGCCCTACTTTTTTTTTTACAAGAAAAGAAGCAGGGTAAGTAAATTCAGATGTCTCACCCACTGCAGTCTCACAGCCAGTGGTGCTCATCAAAGTGATCTTTGTCTCTGATCTTCCTAGAGTGTGACATGACAGTCTTCAGAAGCAGGCTACTTTATCCAGTCAGCCATACTTCAAGATGAGTCAACTTCTTATGGGAAAATTGCCTGCTATCTCCTTTGGTTCTGCCTAACAGTACCTCAGAGAACAAGAAAATCGCTTCATTTGGACAATATTTTTTTTTCAAGTGAATTTACCCCTTGTATTAGTGACAGCATCCTTTAACAAGCTGGAAAAGAGCTGGAGGTTTGCACTTTAAAAGAATAGTGGGTTTTCTGCCTGCTGAAGAAGAATGTGCACAAGAAAAATACACTTAAATTAATTTTATTGAGATATATATAAATGATATGACAAACCACAGATGTATCACATATAATTCAACATTCTCAAGCAACACCCATACTCACACACTTTGTTGTAGGATCATACATTGGTGAACCCTTGAATATATTCTTCATAGTCAAAGATTTTTAAAGTTTCTTTGTAATTTCTCTCATAATGGAAAAATGCCATTTTTCACACAGTCTTAAAACTCTGCCATTGGTTTATTTATATTTAAACCCTATCTTATATGGTATGACTGACAAATCAAATTGTACATATTTGAGATAAGCAAAATAATGTTTAATATATAATAGTGTGAAAATGTACTCAAGCACATTTATTAACATATTATTATATTAATTTGGGGGTAGAGGTACCAATATTTAATAGTCTCTTAACAAAATATAACTATATGACACATTATTATTAAATATAGCCAACTTGTTCTGTACAGAACTGCAAAACTCATTCACCTTATAACTATAAATTTTCACCATTGGACAAATGTCTCCACAACTGCCTGCCCTTTGCCCTGGTTCTCCCTATTTCTACTCAAGTTCTGAGAGTTCACCTTTTGTAGATTCCACATACAAATGAGAGAGATCATGGGGTATTTGTCTTTCTGTGTCAAATCCACTTTACCTTTGAAAGTCTTCTAGCCCTTCAAGGCTGAATAAAATGGTTGCATGTGCTGACCACATCTTCTATTTTCATCACTCCGTTGATGAATCTCAAATGTCCTCACTGTCCAGATTAATATTTCATTATGTTTTACTTTAGTATAATGATACTAAACATATATGGCCTTATTTGATAGATATTACACATACATTATGTATCATATGTACATATATATAACTTTTTAAATTATAATTTTAAACTCTACAATTCACCACTGAAAATGAATAATAACCCAATATTTTTTGTACATTCATAGATTTTTTTCAAGTTAAAGCATCACTGTTCTTAGAACATTTGTATTCATTCAGATGAGAAACATACCCTTTTGTATCATTCTTCACATCTTTCTTCTCAAGCCCTACTATCTGTCTCTACACATTACTCCACTTATATGAACAAAATCAGGTATACATAGTTATTAATTGCTGGCTTATTTTAATTAGAATGGTGTTTTTTACTTTGCAAACATTACTGTATTAGAGCATTTTCATTGTACATAGCACAAGCTTTCTAAAGACATTTTCACATAACATGCATCGATAATATTCCTCTACCCAGCACTCTCTTTTATCTCCTCTTTGTTACCTCCCTTGTTAGTTCTTTCTGTGTCTCTAGTGAGGCTCAAGGTTTAATTCTACTTTCTATAACACTTGTCATTTTTGTATATCTACATTAAATCCAGATTGTACAAGTTAAAGAAAAAATATTTGTCCTTTATGAGTCTGGCTTAATTTTCTTAACATTCTAATCTCCAGTTGCATCCATTTTCCTGCAAATAACATAATTTCTTTCTTTAATAAGTAGATAAAATTTCATTGTAAATATGTATGTATATATATATATATACATGTATATATCATAATTTCTTCATCCACTCCTCTGTTTAATGATACATGTGTTGATTTCATAACTTAGTCATTGCAAAAGAAACTTATAGAATAAATAGTTTATTTGGGCTTATGGTTCTAGAGGGATAAGAATTCATCATGGCCAGGAAACATGGCAGCATAGAAGAAGATGCTGAGAATTCACATCTTGAACCACAGCCACCAAGCAGAATGAACAACTGGAGATGGTATAAGTCTTTAAACTCTCAAAGTCAACTTCCAGTGACACACTTCCTTCAAACACACCATATTTCCTAAATCTCCCCAAATATGGAGCACATTCTTACTTAAACCATCAGAGCAATTCAATGTGTGCATGTTCACCTGTGTTTGTGTGCGTGTGTTTTGAGAGAAATAGCCAGAAGACTGGATTTTTAGCATATTCCTTATTTTTTAAAAAAAGACACAAATTTAGAGTGATGAATATGTTACTTTGAAATGAGACTACATGATTAATATATAAATAAATACAAAATACCCTGCTCTCGTTCATAAATATGTATCAGAAAAATGGCAAAAACAAGATAAATAAGAAATATATTCTTCTGCCTATCATAGTAAAACTATATAAATTTCTATAGAATGCCTTATCTCCCTGAAAAAGAATAATGGTTTAATAAAGACATGTGTAAGAGTCTCTGCAATTTGTTGACTTGGAGTTTCTCAGGCAGACACCAAGGCATGGTGTGGAGATGTTGCAGGGTAGACATAGTTTCACCCTTTTGAAGAACTTCTATAATGCTTCCTATAGTAATGGACTAACTTATGTTTCTATCAGGTGTATGTAAGGGTTGCTTCAGATTCTCACCAAGAGATGCAGGTTTGGTTCTCTTGATGATTCGGATCTCTGCTTGGGATAACATGAAGTCTCAATTTAGTTTTGGTTTTATTTTTCCAGTGGCTAGTGATGTTGAACAGTTTTTTATGTCTATTGGCCTTTGGTAGTTTATCTTTTGAAAACTGTATTGTTTTTACTAGTACATTTATTTGTGGGGATATGTTTCAAATATGATAAAGACAGTCTGAGATATCAGAGGACAGATCCACCTCTTCCAGTCTTTGTTTGTTTTCGTTTTGTTTTGTTTTTGAGACAGAGTTTTCTGTGCAACAGTCCTGGCTGTTCTGGAACTTGCTTTGAAGACCAGGCTGGCTTTGAACTCACAGAGATTCTCTTGTCTCTGCTTCCCAAGTGCTGGGACTAACAGTGTGAGCCATGGCTTCTTCTACCTGCTCTGTCTTTTTATGCCTGCCTTAAATACTTTTTTCACCCATTTAAGGCGTGCCACCACCACTGCCTGCCTGGGAGCCTGGAACTTTTACTGTAAACTAAGATGACCTCAAACTCTGATTTGATTGGATTAAGGACATAGGTCACTACTCCCTGGTATTCACTCTGCTGGGATTAAAGGTATAAGTTACCACTGTCTGATCCTCCTAGATTGACTGTGGGTAGATCCCTCTGATATCTTCGACTGTTTTTATTATATTTGAAACATATCCCCATATTTATTGATTGAGTCATCTCATTTTTTGATTAGTTTCTTGAGTTCTTTGTGCATTTTACACATTTAATTCTCTTTGTTAAAATTGTGGTTAGCAAAGATTTCATTCCTTTCTGTGGGCCGTTTCTTTTCTCAATTATTTCCTTTGTATAAGCAGAGTTTCATCTCATTAAGTTTCATTTGTCAGTTCCTGGCATGATTTTTTTTTCTGATTAATTCATTTTAGGAAGTCCTTGCCCAAGTCTGTCTTTTGAAGTGTTCTCCTCACAGGTTCAGTTGCAGATTTTTAGATCTTGCACAAAGATCTTCAATCCAGTTTGTACTAGTGAGAGATGGAATTTGGTTTTATTTTTCGACATGTGAATAGTCAGTTTTCCCATCTCCATTTGGTAATGAACTTTTCTGTATGCTTTTTTGTATTTTTCAGAATTTAAGCAACTCTCACTCTGGGTTATATTTGTAATTTATTGATCTGAGTATCTGTTTTTATGCCAGTACTGTGATATTTGTGTTAATACGGCTCTGAAGTATACCTTAAATTCAGGCATGGAGGTACCTCCAATAATGTTCCTTTTATTTTGGATTGGCAAATTGAGCTCCATTGTGCTTCCATGTGTATTTTAGGAGTAGATTTTCATAAAAATATGTTGGTTTTTGTCAATTTTATGCATCTGTTGAAATAGCCATGTGATTTCTGCTCTAGAATCCATTTATATTATAAAGTTTACTAATACAGATGTGCTTATTGGTATGATAAACTGCCTCTGAATCCCTGGAATGAAGCCATAGTATTCAAGTGAATGGCCATTTTTATATTCTTGAATTTTATTTAAAAGCATTTTTATTAAGAACATTTGAATTTATGTTCATTTGGGATACTGATCCATAATTTTTTTGTATTGTCTTTATCTGGTTTAGACCAGTGCTTAAAATATTCTTACAGCATTTTTTTCTTTACTTCTTTGAATTAGGATAACATAATGATAAGTTAAAAGTTTGTTCAAACTCACCATTGACACCATCTGGACCTGGGCTTATTTTTTGGAGACTTTTTATTGCTTCAATATCATTGTTTATTGTAGATACGCTTAACTTATTTATAGCATCTTCATTTAATTTTGGCAAGTCATGTGTCTCTAGAAATTACTCCCTTTTTAAAAAAAGTTCTAGAAATGTAAATTTTAAGGTGTGTCATAATTATTATCTGAATTCACAGTAATCTGTTTTAGTGTCTGTTTTTTAAATCCTAATTATATGAATTTGGTCTCTTTCTGACTAAAAGTTTATCTTTTTTTTATCATTTTCTTAATTCTTTGTGGATTTCACAACATGCAGCCCAATCCTTTTTATTTCCCCTTCCTTTCATATCCACCCACCGCCCTTGCAACACCCCTCCAATAAAATAAAATTTAAAAACACCTACAAACGAAAAACAAAACAAAGAAATCTAAGCATGGAAGCTCTATTGTGGCTCAGTGAGTCACACAATACACCCTTTAGTCTATATATGTTTATTTGTAAGTGCTCATTGCAATAAGTCATTGGTGTAGTTCAAGGCCTCTGACTTCTACTGTGCTATCAATACCAGGCTCTCACTGAGATTCCTCTTGTATATCCTGCTGTTGCCTTGTGTCATGGAGATCCTAAAGCTTTGAGTCTGTTGGTTTGGTCCCTTTAAATGCTCCAGCAGTTTACAGATGAAGCAAATGTTGGGGCGAGCCAATTAATAGCCCTGGTTCTGAGCCTGGGTGGTAGCTGGGTTGGTCAGCTTGTCTGCTTTTCCTCATTGTCACCACCAGAATAAGTTCTCCAGGAATCTGCCTAGCTAGCTCACCAAACACAGCAGGCAGCAAGGAGTATGGGCAGTTCTGCTTTCTTGCCCTGGGGCCAGCTTACTTACACCCGTACCACCAGGGCCAGTTCTACTGTTTTGTCCAGGTGATGTACAGGGCCAGATCTCCTAAGTGCTGCAATGGATAAGTGGCAGGGACAGCTCTCCATAACTCTCCTGCCCCTGAGACCAGCTCTCTCACTTACTACAAATGTCAATGGATGGTGATGGTAGTAGGTTATCTTTTCCTCACTATGTCACCACATGGCATATGGAGAGGCAGGATCAGCTCTTCTGCACTCATGTCCTCAGGGCCACCTCACCTGTGCTCCCACTAACTAAGTCAGGCCCACTCTCCCATGAACTGCAGTTGATGAGGGGCAGTAGCAGCCCTCTCACTCTTGTGATGTGACCCTGAAGGCAGCTCTCCTGCCTACCATGCATGGCAAGGGTCAAGGGAAGATGGCAACTTTCCCTACCCATGCCACCACACAGTAGACTAGCTGGGGGCATGGTCTTCTTTCTTGCTCTCCCACCCTCAGGGCCAGCTCAGTGATGCTTCTGCCAACAGGGTCAGGTCTACTGTGTTGTCTAGGTGGGGTGCAGTACCCACTCTCCCAAGTGCTGCACCCAGTGAGGGGCAGGAGGTCAGCTCTCCTATTCTCTTGAATTCTCACCTGCAGTCAGTGGTGAGAAAAGAGGAGTGAGGGGCAAGGATAAAGGAAACTCCCTTTCCCATGCCACTTTGTGACAGATGGGAGGGGGTAGCTTTCCCACTCTAACACCTTCAGGGATAGCTCATTCACACTCACTGGTCAGTTCCACTGTGCTGCTTAGGCCAGGTAGAGGGTCTACCCTCCTGAGTGCTGCATTTGGTGAAAGGCAGGGCCAGTTCTCCTTAGTGCTACAGCTGTTGAAGCATGGGATCAACTCTGTGTGTCCCTATCACCCTTACATCAGTGGTAACAGGAGCCATGGACATCAACACAGACCAAGGCTGGGGCAGGGCCATGGACCCAGATCTGGCTCTTGGCAACAGCCCAGGCCCAGATGACACCATAGCCCCAGAAAGCCATGCAGGCTACTCAGATCTATCTGTATGGTACCAGCAGCATGGCTCTCAAATGCTAACATGGCCCTAGGTGGCATCCCAGAGCTAGATAACAGCATGGCTCTTGGTGGTAAGAAAGGCAATGGATATCAACACAGACCTGGACTGTGGTTGGACCATTGACCCAGACATGGTCCTTGGCAGCAGCCTGGGCTTGGATATAACCATGGCCATGGTTGGCAGTACTGGTCACTCAGATAGGAATAGACTCAGTGGCATCATAGCTCTTGAACACCAACATGGCACCAAGTGGTGACTCAGACCCCAGGCATTCACATGACTGTCATGTCAATGGGAGCATCAGACATCAGTGTCTACCCTGGCTGCATCAGGGCAAAAGACCCAGACATGGCCCTGGCCAAAGCTAAGTCTCAAAAGACACCATGGTCTTGGGTGGCAGCACATGCCACTCAGGTTTGTAGGCAGTGGCAAACAACCTTCGGACACCAATGTGACAGCAGGTGGCAGGCTAGATCCTGGGCACTCATGAGTACTTCAGTGCCAGTTGAAGCCACTGACAACATCACAGACCCAGAATGTCATAGGACCATGGATCCAGACATGGTTCTTGACAGCATCCCAGGTCCAGATGTCATCACAACCCTAGTTGGCATTGCAGGTCACCCAGATCAGTATGACTGTAGTGGCAGCATGGCTTTCAAATACCAACATGTCCCCAGGTGCAATACAGACCTCTGGAATCCTTTCGGCCTTCAGTGGTAACAAGATCCATGGATACCAGCACAGCCCCTGGATGTGGTAGGGCCAAGACCCAGATGTAGCCCGTGGCTGAAGTTTGGGCTGGATATCACACCCCAGGTGTCAGCACAGGCCACTCAGATTTGTATGGCCTACTACCAGCTTGACCCTTGAGCATCAACATGGCTTTAGATGTTGGTTCAGACCACAGGCCTTTCTGCATTGCCCTTGGTAGAAACAGGAACCACAAACATCAACACAGAACTTGGCACAGGAGGACCACAGACTCATACATGGCAGTTTGGTTGCAGCCCAGGTCTAAATGTCTCTATGGTCCCAGGTTGCAGTGTGGGCCTCTTAGATCAGCATGACCCCTGTGGGGGCACATCTCTCAGACACCAACATAGTCACAGGGGATAGCCCAGACTCCAGGAGTCCTCAGAGCCCTCAGTGATAACAGGAATGATGGACATCAACATAGATCATCAAAAGGAGTCTGGAAAGAACATGTTCTATGAAAAGCACAAAGAGTCAGGGATGAAGAAGCCTTGTATCACCAAGCACAGGGCATAAGGAGGGATGTCAGAGGAAAAAGGAAGGTGTGTCAAGAATGGAAATCAGCAGGGCATCCTCATAAGATAACAACCAGGAAATCTCACTGGGACCTAGATAGTGCTGTTAACTACCATGAACACCTCTTTCTCAAACTTGGTGTGCCAAACAGTCTGTGTTAGCTCCTGTTTTAGTCTATTAGTTCCTAATGTATAGAAGCAGTGTCTCATTTACTGCAGAACCCCAGGATATATTATATGTATTTGGGACAATAAAGGTTTGTTGATCTTAAAAACAATAAAAGAGGCAAACAAATGAGGCAGTGGTATGTGTGCATCAGAGGGATGAGAAAATATATGGGTTACACAGTAGTAAGAGCCATAGAACACATGGAAGAATGGTTGCAGAGACATGTAAAATAATCAAAACATGGTTGAGCAACAAATGAACACTGTAGGATTCATTCTGGAGTGAAGATTTTAAAATAAATAAATAAATAAAATTTAAAAAAACAGATAAAGTGAAATTGAACTAAAATAGGTTCATAAACCTATATATCACTGGTCAGTACTTCATTGGTGGAATAAGTTTTTATTTCCCCTGATGTGGAGGAGTACTTTTAAGCTCTAGTGCCAGCCTGTAAAGCCAACAATACAGGATGCTATTACAGCTGTGTTTACCCCAGTGCAAGTGCCTGCTGTTCCAATGTCACTTACTCAGACCACTAAGTTATAGGTTCACAAGTCAGATGTCATCTGCTACATCCACCACCTTATCTGACCCTGATAGTGCCAGTGTGTAGGGTCTTGAGGAGTTACTGCCTTCAAAATTCAAGCTGACCTTTTGGAGTACTGAGAAGCTCAGCTTTTCCATCCACATCATAAATCTTTCTTCAGCTCTACAACCTATGCTGATTCCATGTCTACCAATTGTTCATCCTTGCCTTGGTAGCATCTTTGCATCCCAGTCTGTCTCTTTCTCCAGCTAGATGATGGTGATGTACCAGCATCACGTGGAAGTAGATAAATCTTTCCCTGGCAGTCCTGATGAACATCGTTGAGTCATGCAGTCCAGCTGGGCATGAAAACTCCTACCTATGTCTGTATGAAGCTCCTATCTAGCTCCTAAATGTGCTTTGTTATATCTTGTAGGTATCAGGAATATGGTTTTATTATACTGTCTTATACCAAACAGTGCTTTTAGTCTTCATCATACCTGGAAGTACTCTTTAACACACTGAAGATTCACTTAGGATGTAACATGTATCCATACTTTAGTCCTTTTTTAATGGCTATATAATTATTCAGTATATAGATATGTCACTTTTGTGTGTCTTGAACCATTTTATACTTTATTCTTTAATTTTATAAATGTTTAATTTAAAAACTTGCAAATAAACAAAATTACCACACATTAAAATAAACCGGACCCAAAGTCTATGCAACTCAGTGAGCCTTTGTACAATTAGAATAGGCACAATTTATTTAGATATACTAAATTTTATTGTCTATTCATTCATTACCTGAGTGACATTTGGAGTGATTCTATTTGGCTGTTATAAACATCCATTTGCAAGTCTTTGCATGAATTTTCTTTATTATACCATTGTGATGGAAAGAATTTGGTTGTTGATCTGACAAAATAATTGTTTCATCATGTGAGGCCTTGTAGACTTTTTTCAAAATGTCAGTGTCTAAGATTCCAGTCTTTCCATATCTTTGACATTTGTTATATTTGGCTTTTGGGTTATATATGTAATTTTCTGGTGGCTAATATCAAGAAGCCTATTTCCCTAGGTCAATTGAACACATTTTCACCTTTGCCCACTTTCAGGTGAGGTTTTTTTTTTTCTTTTTTTTCATGAGATGCAAGTATACTTGATACGTTTTATATTCAAATACTTCATCAGATGCTTGGTTTGAAACATTTTACCTGGTCCTGTGGATGTCAATACATTTTCTGACATTCTTTGATACACAAAGTTTATTTATACAAAAGCATATTGATTTGTTGCCTTTCATTCTTTGTGCTTTTGATAATGTAGCTAAGAATGCACTCAACAGTCAAGGCCATTCAGGGATTTTTCTTCAGCTGTGTTTTGTGGCTCTTGCTGCTTCTTGACAAGTATGTTACCCTTTGAAGAAGGTATCAGCAAAATGTCAAGCATCACCCTCTTGTATTCAGTTACCCATTGTTCCTATCACTATTTGTCATGACTGTTCTTTATTTTGTTTGATATTCTTATGGTTGCATAAGTATTGTCTTAAATAAGTTATACAACAGCAACATCTAAGTAAAAGTCCAAGCACATAGAAGTCTATATATGTTTGAATTCGTATTTATTTTAGCTCAGAATAATAGCTCATCCATAATCACTTGGAACACATATTCTGCACCCTGCTTTGCTTACAGACATGCACTTGAACAACTATGAGAAGGTTAAACTCCAGAAATTATTCTTCTTTAGTAGTTACTAAATCTCCCTACAGACTTTGCTCTGTGTGTGTGCACACACATATGTGGTAGAGTATACACATGTAGATATGTCTTCATGTGTTCTTGTTGAAGCCAGAGGACAAGCTTAGATGTTCCTCACTTCTCATGAAGCCGCCCATCTTGTTTTCTGAGATAGGACTTGGAAGTAACCTGGAACTTGCTGAATAGCTCTGCTGGCTAAATTGAGCTCAAGAGATCTATTCTCTCCTCCTTCACTAGTTCTGATACAACCATATGCCAACACATGATATTTTTTAATGTGTGTTCTGGGGCTAAATTTCAGCTCATCATTCATCAAAGTTAAGTATTTTGTTGACTGAGCCATAGGCAAATGGATGGACTAGTCAAAAGTATTTGGAGACACTGAAAATAATGGAGTGCCCTTAACTTACTGTAGAGTAAACAAGAGCCTGATCTGTGTAAACAAAAAGAGATACTCAGTGCTGGACTAACATAACCAGTATACAGCTCACTGCATCACCATTTCTGCCTTTCCAAAATGGCTCATCACAATCCAGTCATCACATCAACACTCACTTTGACTTATCAGGCTAAAGGGGAAATAAGAATACATGGTCAACAGATGTCTAAGCAGATTCTCTCAGTTCATTCCCTTAGATAAGGTTAATTCCAAACATGAAATAACTGAACTTAGACCTATCTCATGCTTAAATTTACTTGAGTTTCTTTAAACCAGTTATTCATATTGCCCAGTAACTGAAATTTAATCCCAGCTACACACAGGCTATGCCATGCAGCAAAGGAGTCAACAAAGGGCTGTGTTTCTACAGGAACTGAGAGAGGCAGTAACAATACTGTGCCAGATACAGGGAGTTAAAATGTAACATTCTGACTTTAGGCAGCATTTTTTCAAAAATTTAATATACAAGAGAACATCAATAAATTATTTATTTATTTATTTTAAAACATAAGGGAGAATGAACCTTTTTTTTCCATTTTACTATTAATTTTTTTTCTATTAAAAACTATCAGGAAAAAAAACCTAAGTGATTGACAAGGTTGAACTTTCTCCATCATATAATTATTTTCTAAAATAAACCAGTTAATATTGTCTACCAATTTTATGGGATTTTGAATTATCCTAGGGGGGGTTAGCCTCTGACATTTGTATTAGTTACTTTTATATTCTTGTGATAAGACACCAAGACCAGGGCAGTTTACAGAAACAAATTTTCTCTAGGGTTATGGTTTCAGAGAGTTAAGAGTCTTGTGGTAGAGTAAAGGTAGCATATGACAGGTGGCAGTTTGTTTAAGCAGTAGCTGAAAGCTCAGGAAGCAAAAATATTTTGAAACCTCAAAGTTTTGTCCCACTGACATCCATCACCAACAAATGTACACCTTCTAATACTTCCTAAAATGTTCCATCTACTGAGAACCGGGTATCCAAGCATATGAACCTGTGGGCTCATTCTCAATCAAACCACTACACCAAGTCTCTTGTGGAATGTTTAGATTAGGTTAATTGAAATAGGAAGACCAATAACACATACAAGCAACAGGAATCTGGGGGGCTGAGTTCTGGATTGAGAATAAAATAGAAACAGAGCTTAGTACAAACATCTATTGCTCTCTGCTTGCCTCCTGGCTGAAAATACAGGATGACTAATTACCAACTGATTCTGACACTTTTTTGTCACGGTGGACCTAGGTCTTTAAGCCAAAATAAACCCCTTCTTGAGCTTGACTTTTATCCTCATCAACAAGGTAAGAAACTAATAAATAATGATTTAACATTTAGAAGACCACTTATTTCCAACCCAGGTGTTCTCTTCCACCTATTCTTAGAAGAAATATTACCATTTATGCCAAAACTTTGGACTGAATGAATTCATCTGTGAGTTTGATCCAATCCATGGACCTACCTACTATTCACACAAAACAACAGAGAACAGAGGAACAGGTTGAATTACCCTAAATAGCAAAATACACACTATAAGAAATGCTCTGAGACAAACGACATGTAGTTTTTAATAAGCATGTTGTCAGAGAAAACAGAGGGTTCATTAATCAGGGTTCTCTAGAAAAAAACAAAAGTTATAAAATGAATATATATGCATATATTTATATTTGTATATATTAAAATATATGAAATTTATTAGAGTAGTTTATAGGCTGTGATCCAATTATTCCAACAATGGCTATCTCCTGATAGAAAGTCCAAGAAAGGTATGTGAGTAAATGGGTCAGAGAACCATCCTTCATGCTTATAGAGAGTTGTTGAGGCAAGATTATGGTATGGTCATAGGCCTAGGGGGGCCAGGTAGTAGTTTGAATGAGAATGGCCCTAATAGGCGCATACATTTGAATATATGGTCCTCAGTTGGTGAAACTGTTTGGGAAGGATTGAGAGGCATGGTCTTCTTAAAGGAAGTGTGATACAGGCTTTGAGGTTTCTGACACCATCAGTAAAACTAAATGCTTTCTTTTATAGGTTGTTTTAACTATAGTTTTTTATTACAGTAATAGAAAAACAACTAAGACAGCATGAACCATGTAGAAATGGCTCACAATGCTAAATCTAATACTAATTCTGTGGAAATACTTGATGACAAGGGAAGACATTGTATATGCTTCAGATGCTTAGCAAGGGGAGACTACATGCCTTTAGTATGGACAGCGCTTTAAATACCCAAGTCTGCAGTTGCTGGGACCCACAGATGTATGATCCATAGATACAGAGGCTGTGTTGGATAAAAAAGACATTCTTCCATAGAGGTGTCTACTAAATACTCATGGGTGAAATGAGTTGAAGTTTTCTGCAAACTACAGTAGCAGAATCACAGTAAAGGTGTGAAATGGTGAAACAGAAAAGCCAAGAGCAGAGAGGAGCAAAAGGATCAGGCTACTAATCCTGCACTGTACCTCCACCTGAAAGTCTCTAAAAATTTTCTTTTAGAACATAGGACCTGCCACTTCTCTCATCCGTGTGTGTACTCCATGCTGAAGCATAGAACACTCTACGTCTTGACTTTGAAAAAGAGATATATTAACCTTAAAGTTGATTTCCCTCTTTTTTCTATCTTTATAAAATGTCTTTCAGCAAATAACATTTTCAGAATTCAAAAAAAAAAAAAAAGTTCAATCTGGCAAATGGTAACACCCCCCCTCCCTCCTTGCTTATAAATGCACTGGAACTACTTAGGAGTAAATTGACATCATGGGAACTAGTGAGAACAAATGTTAAAAAAGGCAATTAAAGCAGCCTTCTGGACCTTTTTATATATAACAAGAAAGAAAGATAGAAAGAAAACAATCCCTGGTTCTTGCTTTCACATTAGCGATGGGAACCCTTGCAGTGAATCATTTTATGTAAAGATTCTTCTTCCCAGAAAGGTTCTTAAGCAGAATCTCACTGTGCTTCCTGTTGTGTCTGAATCAGAGTGCTCTCAACCGCTGCACTCCTACCCACTCCTCGCTCTGGGTAAGAGAAGAACTAGAAAAGATTGGTCTGCATAGACCAAGAATTGGCAAAGCCCAGCAGACCTTCACCTTCGGGAGCTGTTCGGTGAGAAGGCCTGGGGGTGAAGAAGTGCTGTGTGCTTGGTTTCCACAAACTCACCACTGCTTAGAAACAGAGGATGGTCCTGAGCTTGCAATTCTCAGGCCAGCACCTCTCATCCTGGTTGTGGATGAAAACATGAGGTGCCCGAAACCACAAACAATTGTTTGGATTAAATATCAGACTTTTACTATTTGTGATTTAGAATTCGCACACAGTAAAATTATCTGGTTTCAGTCTTGACTTTGGAATGAGTAAATTGGGCTTGCCTGGAGTGGGTGTACCATCCTGAGCTGACTCACCTTGGGACTTCTGACCTTTTGGGGGTGAGGGAGGGATTGGGAGGAAGGAAGGGAGGGGAAGCATGGGGATACATAGATAAAAATGGCATTTTAAAAATAAATATATATAAATTATAATATATTAAAATAATATTTGAGATAATTTGATATTATTATGATGATAGGAAAATAAAAGTGGTTTTTATAACATCTGAAAAAATATTGGCTGGTTTTGTGTATATGGACCTATGAATTTTAATCCTTGTGTAGATTTCCAACTCTGTAACCAGGATGTAGGCCAGCTGCATCCACCAGGACATTCTCTCTTACTGTTATTTTCTGCCATTCACAGCTCCATACAACCACTGATCTATTTGAAATTTTTCTTTTCAGGTTGTCTTTCATAAGATTAAATAAGATTGTTTATTTGTCTCCTTCCCTCCTCAGAACAGCTCTTACTATGACTCAGTTGCCCTGTATAAAAAGGAATCCACATTTGAGGCCTAAATTCTAATACTATTACATTATAGCTAACTTTTACATCAAGAAGGTAGGAAGCTGTTCCCAGAGACCCAATATCACCCCACTCACAATGACACATGGCTTTGTTGGATACTGAAGAAGAACTGGAAGAAAGGAGAACCCTGATGACCGCTGAGAAAAGGGCAGCGTAGCAATCTTAAAGAGGAGCAGATGCTAAAGCCTCCGTGCCATACTCCATGTCCCTTCCCCTTCATAGCACATCTTGAGCCCATTGCCCTACCTTTAGAGCTGAACAATCTGCTCTAGTTAGGGTTTCTACTGTTATGAGAAAACATCACGACCGAAAGTGAGTTGGAGAGGAAAGGGTTTATTTCCCTCTCACTTGAATATTACAGTTCACCAGCAGAGGCCATGAAAGAATCCAACTTACTAGCTTGCTCATCACTGCCTGCTCCACAGGGCCTCTCTGCTTGTAGAACCCAGAACATCCAGGCAAGGGACAGCACCACCCACAAAGAGTTACACCCTCCCTCACCAATCAGAAATTAAGAAAATAACCTACAGGTTTGACTCTGGCCTAATTTTATGGAGACGTTTTCTCAGGTGGGGGTTCCCTCCTCTCATACAGCTTTTGCCTGTGTCAAGTTAACATAAAATTAGCCAGCACACATGCCCATGGCTTGATGGGTCAGGCTTGAATGAGACCAGGTGTCTTTTAAATGTCTGCCTCAAGAGGATGCAAGAGTGAAGGTTGCCTTTACATTTTAGGAAAGAATTTATCTATTTATTTTACATTTATTTAGTGTGTGTATGTAAAGGTTAGAGGAAAATTTGTAGGAGTTGGTCCTGTCCTTGAATGCTGAGGGTATCACAGATCAAACTCAGGTCATGAGGCTATCTTCATAGCCAAAAAGTTCTCCTTAAAGGACTGTGTGCCTCTTGTGAGGGAAGGAGGGATGAAATCTTTAGCATAGGAAAATGAAATTCTTACCATCCACCATTCTGGCAGTCATATCTTGCAGGATAATCAATACTGGGTTTTCAGAAAGATGCTTTTCCACTGCAGTGAGGATGACAGACGGTAGGCATGCTGCAGAAATGTTCACTCCCACACCTATAAAGCACAGCCACTTGCAAGAGCATTACTCTTTGGCATCTGAAACAGGCCTAATCTGTTCCGAGACAGCCAAGACACAGCAGTAATTTATGTGTTCTACTACCTTCCATTTTAAATCAGTTCTGCAAGAACACAGCGGAATATCCTTGCACATTAGCTGTGTCACTGTCCTGGGAAGGTTGTTTTCCTGCTTTCAACCAAATCAGCAGACCCCACAGATCAGCACTGAATTTGTAATTAGAGAGGAGGAGCTGATTAAATAACAATGCAGTTGAGAATTGTACAGCAGATTTCTCTTTACCTGTTATCAGAGTTAGGTGTAAACTGTACTGCCCACAAGTAAGAATTTAAGTCGGTCTGCATGCAACATTTTCTCCTTCTGATTTCCTGTGTGATCCACATCGTATACAAAGATGCCAGTGATGACACTTCTGGGCAACTTTCCTTATGTATTAGAATACAGAGTCGATTCGTGAACATCGTATCTAGTTTTTGTCTTTCTATATTATCTGACACAATGGGGAGTTTTCTTTCTTAAGCTTATCCCCACTCCTGCTCATGGTTAAGGTTGACCTTACTCAGCTTTGGCATCCAACTGTCTTGGAAGAGGGCAGCACTGTTGAAAACTATTCAGTGGATACGTGAAAAGGAAGGGACTATACAAAAGCAGAGAGAACAGCAGAGACCAGCTGACCATCCAAACCTTCTGATGCATTTCCTGGGAGCTGGGTAAATGCAGCATTCATAGGAGAAACCTGGTCAAATGGAAACACAGTGTGTGGGAATCATTTAAAAATTCATACAAAAGCAGAGAAAATGGGTTTTGAACTGGTTGCTTTTGAGAATCTCTTGTGAGTACAGACATTTCCAGGCCCCCAAACATCATAGCTCTCCAGATTCGGTCACATCCTAAACCCGATCATGGTTATTTGATTTCACAAAGCTACAGTGAGAAAGACTCAGTATCAAATGCCTCCAGATGACAAGAAGTGTTTAGCGTTTTAAATTGGTAGCTTGTGCATGACTGATTTGGAGTCCCTACTGCTTAATCTTGTTGCCGAGCCTCTTGTGCCAAGATCATTTCTCCTGGAGCACTCTTGAAGCCCGCTGCTTTCTTTGCTGTTAGGTTTTCCTGATCTTCCCAGGGTGCAGTAGAGTGAGGTTCCCACCAGGGAGGAGACACTGTCTCCAAGCCTGGGCACCCTAGCTGTGGGAGGGGTAGGAGACAGAGGCCTTTTGGATATCCATAGTTTTGTAACCCTGGGCTATTTCTCTACATCTACTTACCCTTACAAAGTCTAGAGACACTTGTCTTGGGCTCCAGTGATTGGGATTATCCTGGCTTTGGGGTCTCCACAGAAAACCAAGTCCTAGATGTACTTGGGATTCCAGCTCCTGCAACTGCTACAGGCTTTCAGGAGTAAATACACCATGTGGCCACCCTGAGTGAATAACTAAGAACTCCAGGCATCAACCCTTCCTCCTCATGTGGCCTGCATGTCCCCAAATGTGCCCACAAGACAGACCTTCATTATCTTTCTAGGATCTGGTGACATGGTTGCTTGTAAGAATGGCAGGAGACTCAAGGAACTCAAAGGGATCTCTGCTGGATCTAGCCCTCTTTCCTTGAAATCATCAAACAAACAAATACAGAGAGACAGGACATTGTGTCTCAGAGGCTTAGAAGAATTGTGCCATAGTCTTCCCTCAGATGACAACTACATTGTGTGTTTTTTGGATGATGTTTGTTTTCTTTGCCTCAGTATCCCTCTGAGCATTCTTGGCTTATTTAATTATTAGTTTGGTGCCTCAGATAAAAGCTATGTCTCCTGCAATGCTGCAGGGACACAAGAATAAGTGTGGCCGAGTTCTGACCTGTTAGGTGCTTGTGTTACAAAGTACTCAAGATGGTGATTCAGAAATACATGAAAACTGTGGTGCCTGGAGGAAGATGGGGTCACCAGAGGCAAAGGGTATCTAACATGGGAAGACATGGATTATATCAGAGAGAAGAACATGATTACCAAAGTCCAAGCAAGGGATCAGTGGTTGTTGGGCACAGTAAAGAGAAAGTGGCAGATGTCTGTGAGCAAAAACAAGGAAGGCCAGGCAGGGACACAGAAGGTCATGCCAGGACATGGATGGTAGGACAGAGGTGGCTAGGCTAGGACAGGGAAGGCTCTACAGGTTCAGGGGAAGTCAGGCAAGGTCAGGAAAAGCCAGACAGGGACAGGAATGGCCAGGCAGGGGCAGGAAAGGCCATTCAGGGGCAGGGGTAGCCAAGGAGGAACAAATGCAAAAGAGAAAAGCAAAAATTACTCCTGGAGGAAAAAAAAAATGTTACAGCTGTCAAAGTAACAGGTTTATGCCTGCTGTGCACAAATATCTGTGTTGTATTCTCGCAAGCCTTCTCTGTGGCTACCACTCTTCCTTGAACAATATTTTTACATTAAAACACTTATAAACATATAACATACTAAAAAGGAAAACATTTTATTGGCTTCATTTCTTATTGTGTGAGGTGTTCTTTGCTTGCCAAATGACTACTTTGGAAACATAATAAACAAACAAATGGAAACTCTATCATTTTCAGTGTGCTACAGATAGGACTCACAACACATAACCACATTTGATCTTGTAAATGGGGGCCACAGCTATAAAACTGGCTTCATTCATTATGTAGCACAATATCCTCTAAAGTTCCCACCTGTTAACCCTGGGCCTTCACATCTGGGCAATGCAACAGAGCACACAGAAAAGGGTTGCTGGAATCAGACTACCTAGGGCAGAGGTTCCCAACCTGTGGATAATGCCCCCCTTTAAGTCACACATAAAATATTTACTTTATGATTTATAACAGTAGCAAAATTAAAGTTGTGAAACAGCAGTAGAATAATGCCATGGTTAGGTTCACTACAACATGAAAAACTCTATTAAAGGGTGGCAGCATTAGGAAGATTGAGAACCACTAATCTAGGGCAAACTCCTGCTGTGTCCCTCATAAGACAGATGAGCAAGAGCAGGCCCCTCAGCCACTCTGAGCCTCCATAAGATTTAGTAGAGTCAGCATCATCATTATAGAGCACACATGAGTCAGTGAGAGGGAAGAACCCAAGAATGGTAGTGTCAGCACTTCAGTAGACCTCTTCCTAGTCATCAAATGTCAAATTTAAACTGGTAGTAAACAGGTATTTAAACACAATAAATTTAAATTCCCTGGGAAATTTGGTGAGTAGATCTACATTTTGAAATAAAGTGATGATATTCTTTACCATTCAAGCTGCCCTGTGCTTTCATCTGTGCTTTCCCACTAACATCATGTGCTGAAGGGCTTATTCTAAGGTGTAATTCTTGGGCAGAGATAAACAACAAGATGAAGCCTTCCCTAGGCTTCTACTTCTAAGTAGAGGTTATCATTCCATGCAATGTAGAACAGACTTCCAATGTTTCACTGGATTCTCCATGATCCCTACTCCTGGGGTGAGGGTGCTGCTATATGTACATCAGCACTTTGGGTCCAGGGAATGGTTCCCTCCCCAGCTGAACATGCAGGCTCTGTCCAAACAAGGAATATCAAGAAGCCAGGGACAAGCCATTCTCCCAAAGAGTTTTGATTGAAAAATATAAGGTAGCAATCCCACCCTCAGAATCAGGGTGAAAGCTTTTCTAGGGATTGAAGGTAGGTCATCAGGAAAGCTCTTCAAATTATCACATGAAAAGAGAGAATTTATTTGCAACAGAGCTGAGTAAATCCATGCCTGAGTGAGCACACTAGGAAATAATACAAACCTATGGCAAACAACCCCAAAGCTGCTGGCCTTTTGCTACTGAAAGCAATCAGGAAGGTCTAAGGGCTTTCGTGACATTAGCAAAAGCAGTGGCCATAGTCTAGAGAGCTGTCTTGGAAACACTGTTGTCCTTGAAGGTCTGGAAGCCTGTGCTCTGTACCAGGCTAGATATACTAAAGTACAGCCATTCCTCTTACCACTGAGAGGCTTGGCAGCAAAGTGAATTAAGACTTTGGTAACCCAGGAACAAGATAATAAGCTCCAGGGACCCAAGGGGAATACCTAGGGAAGCTCAAACAATAAACCAGCAAACAATAAACCTAGTTTTCAAAGATACTGAAGACTAGGTGGGTGCCCAAGACTGTATCCTTCCAGGAGGGACCAGAGCTTCACAGGCTGGGCTTCTAGCTCTAAGGGGCAAAATGTTGGTAACACAGTAAATTCATGGAAAATGAAGGAAGTCTTAAGCCACACATATGTTGTGGCAAAGGGGAAAGACTATATAGTCAAATTTAGTAATGCTCAGTTGTCACAGATAATATGATAATCCAGAAGGAATTCCTCAAAAGACTGAAAATAGATAAAAATAAACAAACAAAAAGTCATGTAAGTCAAGCAAAATAATAAAAAAAAACAAGCATAAAAGTCACATGGAATAAACATCAGTATATAACCCTAAAGTGTCTATTTTGAACAAAAAAATAAATGATACACGTAGCTAAACAGAAAATTTTGGCTCCCATAAGAAGATAAATAGCAGGTTGGCTGACTTACTCTCCATCTCTTTTTCTTTTTCTCTCCCTCCATCCCTTCCTTCCCTCCCTCCCCCTCTCTCTCTTCTCTCTTTCTTTTTCCTTCTCTCTATAACTGGAGATTATCAATATAGATACAGAAATTATTTTCAAGAAAATGGTAAGGCAGTGTTAAAATTTAAGTAAAAATGTCAATTCTAGAAAAACAAAGGTGATTGTAGTTGACAGAACACCCAGGAGGTGTGAAGGTAGATAAACAACAATTACACACATTCAACACAGAGAAAACAAAAATAAGGAGCAAGAACAGATCCACAGATGTGTGGCAGACCAGAGGACAGCCACAGAATCTGAGAAAAAAAAATGTGAGAGGACCAAAAAAAAAAAAAAAAAAAAGAAAAAGAAAAAGAAAAAAAATAGGGAGCAAATATATAATGGCTGATACGTTTTGAAATTTGATTTAATGATGAATCAACACATGGAAAAGGCTGAAAAAACTCCAAGTAGGAATGTTTACTTTAAACATCAAGGGAACCTGATTTATATGCATCAAAGCGAAACTTTTGAAAGCCAAAGATGAAAGGAAAATGTTTGAAGCAACAGTACTCGAGTGTGAGACCGTGCAGTCAAGAATTTGCTGAAAAATTCACCCACATGATTCACAGGTGTTCAGGAACTACACTAAGGTTGATATGTGAATCTTCACTGGCATCTTGGAAGACAGGAAGAACACAGAGACACTCAAAGTGGTGAAAGGAACAACAGCTATTGTGGCAATATGCTTCATACTTAATAAAAACCAGTCTGAAATATCAGAGAAGAGATCTACCCAGTCAATCCAGGAGGATCAGAGAGTGGTAACTCACACAAGGAAAGATCACGACTGGTGACCTATGCCTGACTGGAAGTGGTGATTTATGCTTTTAATCCCAGCAGATCTGAGTTTGAGGCCATCTTGCTTTACAGAGGAAATTCCAGTCTCCCAGGCAGTCAGTGGTGGTGGCATGCCTTTAATCCCATAACTCCAGAGACAGAGGAGATCTTTCTGTGTTTCTCTGAGTTCAAGGCTAACTACAATATAGTAGTAGCCCATGCCTTTAATCTTAACCTGGTTGTGAAGTAACTGGGTGAAGAAGGTATTTAAGGCAGGCATAGGACAGATCATGAGGAGTGAAGCTAAGGAAGCTGGAAGAGAGCTGGATGAGATTTTACTGTGGTGTTTCCTCTCTTTAATATCTCAGCCTTTCCCTGATATCTGGCTCTGAGTTTCCTTTAACATAACCAGAATTTTATTAGTTCCTCTTCTGTTCCTATAATAAAATATCTTGACCAAGGCAACTCATAAAAGAAAAAGTTTCTTGGGGTGTATAGTTGCAGATGGACAAAAGATCATTATAGCATCAAGCAATAGACATGTTGGTAGGAATTAAAGCCAAGAGACTACTTCTTCCAATACAGTCATAAACAAGAAATGAAAATTGGCAAGACAATAAAATTTCAAAGTCCATCCCTAGTGATATACTATGTTTAGAAGGTTACATGTCCTATGCAAACAGTGCTACCTACTGGTGACCAGGTGTTCAAATGCTTAAGACTGTGATAGATATTTGTCATTCAAACTTTTACATTCCATTCTTTAGCCTTCATAGTTTTGTGGCCATATCAGAAAGCAAAATATATTTAGTCTACCTCTAAATGTCCATGTAGTCTTTTTCTTAATGTTATTTAGAAATCTAAAGACTCTTATGAGACTGTAATCTCTTAATTGTAAAACCTTGAAATATCAAAAAGCAAATTACATACTTCTAACATATAATAGCATATATCATACATTACTATTTAAAAAGAGAGAAATGGGACCATAGTGAGAGAATATTGAACCAAAGTAAGACCAGAATCTAGGAGATCAACACTGTATCTTATAACTCTATGTTCTACATCTGGGACTTTAATTTCAAAGAGCTTAGATGGCCCCAACCTCTCCAGCTTTGTTGCCTGAAACATGCATTGTTCTCAGGGTTGTTCTATTCTCTCTAGTACTAATGCAAGCTCTCCTTACTAGATATCTCATGACTCTGGCATCTTGGGGTTTGCAATGAAACTCAGGCTTCATTTACACAGCTTCCCACAAAGATCTCCCATAGCTCCTTGCCTTCTCAGTCATGGATGCAGAGACTCCTGTCCCATGCTGCCTGGCTTCAGTGGCTCTCTGAAATCCTAGAGTCACAATCTGTGACTCTTTATGCTTGCACCCTTCATGTCTCTAGATCCAGATCCATGAAGACAATACCACCCACTTCCATTGCCATGTTGGGATGGCTGACAGACCTTTAGAGTCAAATTAGCATCATTCTTTATGCTTCTTGAGATCATACAATACTCTCAGATCTCTTTTGATGATTAGAGGCTTAGATGTGTGGGATTTTGCACTGCAAGCACTGTCCCCTCTACTTCAGTGATGAATGGGAGATTTCTTCATAATGACACTTAACTTATCTCCTTTAGCAGAAACTAGGTACAATATTAAGTTTCCTTGTGCTATTTTCCTCTGTAAAATGCACACTTTGTATTTTTGTTATCCACTTGCTCATTTTCACTGTAGACTTATATAGTAGTCATGAATCATAACTGTGCCATAGACTCAATATTATGCTGCCTTAAAAATGCCTCTGCCAAAGGTATTAGTCCATTACTTCCTAATTTAGCTTCAAGAAAGCTTTTAGAACAAAGGCAGAAGACAGCCAAGTTCTTTACCAGGGTGTTACAGGAATTGTCCCTTGGCTGATTAGTGATATTGTTCCCCTGTGAAACATCTTAGTAAACATTTCCTTCCAGCAACATCTTCCTGGGTCCTACTAGCATGACAGGTCAAACTCCACTTTTAATGTTCTACTGCTTTTCTAGTTCACAGTTCAAAAGTCTGTATAATAAAATGCTCAGCATCTTAGTTTGTTTATATTACTGTGATAATCACTATGACCAAAAGCAACTTGGAAAGGAAAAGCATTTGGCTTATATATTCCAACCATAGTCCATCATTGAGGGAACCCAAGGAAGGAACTCAAAGCAGGAATTAAAAGCAAAAAGTGAAGCAAAGACCATGGAAGAATGATGCTCACTGGCTTGCTCTCCATGGTTTGCTCAGCCTTTTCACACAACTCAGAACCACCTGCCCAGGATGCCACCACCCATAGTGATCTGAGTCCTAATCCATTAACCAAGGAAATGCCCTACACTTGGCTACAGGTCATTTTAGCTGAGGTAATGTCTCAATTGCAATTCTTTCTTCCCATATATGTCTATGTTTGTTTCAGGTTGACAAAAACTAAGCATCACAATGAATACCTTGTCAAATTGATACAAATATGTCACTATTAAATCACAAGCTTTTCTTTCTTGTTTGTCTCCAAATTTTTATTTTAATGTAAATATCATAATATAAAGGATAATTTTAAAAATACAGCAGTCTTTAAAATGTTTAAACATTTTAAAAGTTCAATCTCTTTGAAATAGTCAAAGTTCTTTTCAAAATATAAAGTCTCTTAATTGTTGACTCCTATGAAATCTAAAATAAGTTACATATTTTATTAAACTAAAACAAAAAATCAAGGCACAGTTAGATACAAATCAAAGCAAATCCAAAATTCAACAATGTAAAAAAAATTGGTGCTTCACATTTGGGTCCCTCTATGCTTTTCTGATCTTCATAGGGCTTGGGCAGCTCTACTTCTCCAGCTATGCTGTTCACAGCATATACAGCTTGTCTTGCAGGCTCAGGCAGGCTGCACTCTACAACTACTGCTATCTTTTACAATTGTCCCATATTTGAAATATTCTGAAGTCAGACTGCAACTTAATTAATATTTCTCCTAGGTTCTCTTCAGGTACTCTTGCCCTGATACATAGTGCCTCAACATCTTTCCATGGCTCCTTTACCCCTGGGCCTCCATGGAGGATGCCCCTCTACCAATGGCTTCTCCTGGATTCTCAAAGTACCAATCCACATGATACTATTACAAGATAACAAGTTTGGTTTCCATCATGAAAATATACTGTTGGCCACTTCTGGATCACGGATTTTATGTGTTGGCACTGGGGAAACACTCCTAGACACATTTATATTGATGGTGCTGATATCTGCTTAAACACTGATAATCAATTTCTCAGCCCCAGCAAACCAGCATCCACTGCCCAGTAAAACATGCTTTACTTTGGTGGTGCTGATCTCTAGTTAATCATAGCTGAGAGTTCAACTCCAGCTGAACACACACCACAGATTTTTTTTTAATTGAAACTACAATATAAATAGCCCAGGGAAGGTCTTTACGTTCATCTGAATACCCCCTCCCCCCTAAAAAAAATCAGGCCTTCATCACTTGCATTGGCATTGGAATAATTTTCCAGGTTCCTATAAGCTCATTAAGCTTTAATTGCTCAAAGGTTTCTTCAACATAAAGTTGCAACGTGCTTCACCATCTTCTTTCAATAACATTGTTTGGTCTGTCCTGGCAACAATTTAGTCTCTGGTACAAACTCCTACTTTGGTTTCTAGTATACAAATCAAGTTCCAGGTCAAGAGGGTCAAAAAAGTACCACAAAGTAAGTTCTAATATTATTTGAGATAAACTTTATACTTTATGGAATACAACTGAAGTAATAATTACATGGATATTTATAGCTATAAATATATATAGTAGGACAGAATTTCTCAGGTCAGCAGCCTACCTCTCCCCTAAAGGAAAAAAATAAGATAAAATATATCAGATATAAAAAAGAATAAAACCAAGAAAAGAAAGAAGAAAAGAAAACTGAGATTTTTTTAAAAGACAAGTAAAGTGGGCATGGTGGCACATGACTTTAATCCAGCATTCTGAAGGCAGAACAAAACAGAGGCAGGTAGATCTCTGTGAGTTCAAGGGCACCCTGCTCTACAGAGTGAGTTCCAGGACAGCCAGGGCTGTTACACAGAGAAACCCCCATTTCAAAAAACCGAGTGATGGCGTTGCCAATGGACAATTGGATAGTAATTACTGGATCAAATACCTGACAAGAAAGCACTTAAGAAACAAAGGGCTTATTTTGGTGCATGGTTTGAAGATCCTCAAAGGTAGGGAAGTCATGACAGCAAGAGTGTTACAGATTTAGAAGGAGGAGGTGGGAGATCCCTGTGAGGAGGTGGAGAGTGAGATAAGTTGCCAAATGACCAAATTACAATGTATCTATGTATGAGATTCCCAAAAAATAAACTAAAAAATTTAATATATAATTGGAATTAAAGACAAATTAACATTATAATAGGTGATTTCAATACCCCACTTTCTTCAGTAGGTAAGTCATCTGAACAGAAAATAATAAACAGAGAAACACTAGAAATAAATGACACTTTGTATCACATAGAAATCACAGATAACTATAAAATATTCCCCTCAATCACTATATATATTCTACTTAACAGACCAGACCATGAAAGTCTCTCTAAAATGAAGAACCACCTCTGTAATTAACTTGTATCAATTGATATAATTCTATGTATCCTATCTGACTATAATGCAGACATTTCTATATCCAGTCAATTCCATATTAATATAAGAAGTGATTGACTACTCAAATAAATCCATAGCAAATGAGGATATTAAAATAGTAATAAAAATAAAACTGAAAAAAATTAGGTCCTTATGCATTCACATCAGAATTCTGCCAAAATTTCAAAGATCTACAGGTATTTCTTCTTAAACTATTCAAAAATATAGAAAAAAAACAAAAGAAGCATTTATAAATTCTATGAAGCTAGTGTCATTCTATTACCAAAATCAGTTAAAGACACACAAGAAAAGAAACTCAGAGGCCAATATTGCTGATAAACATTGATTTTAACAGTCTTTAAGTATTTACTTGAAAACCAAGCATAGACGTACATCAAAAATATTATCTGCCATGACTAAGAAAGCTTTTTTCTGGAGATTCAGAAATACTTTAACATATTCAATCAAAAATGTAGAAAACCACATTAAATGCACACAAAGACAAAAATTCCATGATCATCTGTTTGGATGCTTAAGAAGACATGGAAAAAATTCAACATACCTTCATAGTAAAAGTCCTGGAGTGTGTAGTGACTAGAGGAAGCATACCTGAGCATAGTAAACAATATATATGAGAAACCCACAGCAATGTCATCCTAAAAGTGTGGGACACCCACCAAGTAAATAATAATAAAGACTGTTAAAACGGTGAAATAAACAAGCATTTATGCTGTGGGTCAAATACAGTCTCTGAAATTAAAGAGAATATTAGGGAGAAAGCAAGTTTTAAAACAGAATTTACGATAAATTATCAAGCTAGACTCAAACAGACCTCTTAATATATACATAAAACTTAATAAATAATTTATACCTGCATATAAAATAAAATAGCAACTGTGCCAATAGAATCCATGAGAAATGTAAAGAGAATAAAGAATCATCCAAAGAAGTATTTTTAGATCAATGTACTCTGACTTATTAAACATATAAAATATATAAACTTGAATGAAATTTGAACAGAATACAAAGCTATATAGCTATCAATATAGAGAATAAGGATATAAAATTTGTAGTCATAACAAGGGGAAACACGGCTTCAAATAATACGGTATCTATAAAGATTAAGCACATGAAGGAAGTATAAAGAATGGAAAACTTCTCAGAGTTCAAGTGACAGGAAACAGTATCAAGTGTTGCCTGGAGCCAGGCAGTGAGTGATGTGCTGTACACAGAAAGTCCTCATTCTTTCCACCACTAGGGAAGCCGAGACAAAAGGATCCTCTGTTCCAGGACAGCTAGGAACTAACTGAATAATTTTAAAATCTCCATTAAGCAATTTCATGTCAAAAGGCTGATAATAATAAAAAACAATAATCTATTGGATGAACTTAATGAAGGAGAAATGAAAATATTTACATCAAATATTTATTATAAAAACAAAATGAAAATAAGTTGATGAAATTGCCAACTAAAAGGATGGAAAATATAGAAGCACACTGTAAGAAATAAAAAAAACAAATAATTAGTTATATAACAGAAAAAACTAGCATTTTGAAATTCTTTTAAAAGCAAAGTCTTTGAATTATTGGTAATATGCTCCATCAAGGCAAAGTAGAAAACAATCTCTAGAGCACAGCTGGGGCGGGGGGTGTTACAATGGGGGTTTCTTGGTCCCAGGTGGCCAGAGGCCCAGACCCACAAACCTGCAGCCCCAGACCCCTTAGCTGCCCGCTGCTGCTGCTCAGGCCCCAGAAATGACTCAGATGCTTATATTAACTTTATGCTGTTTTGCCTATGGCTCAGGCACATTGCTAGGTAGCTCCTACATCTTAACTCAACCCATTCCTATTAATCTATTTTGTCATGTGGCCCATGGCTCACCTGTGTTCCTTACCCACATCAGGGGTGTATATTAAAACACAAGAAACATTAAAAGGCAGAAGCTGAATGAAACTGAAGGTGCTGAACTCATTAATTTCTTAGTAAGTTTATAGATATTAGTGTTTAATTTCTATTTGTTACTTTACTTTTCCCAATTTTCTGTTAATATATTGAAATTAATACCAAAATAATTGACAACTCAATTTACCAAAGATAAAGATTGTTTGTTTTCTTAATTTTTGTGCGTCAGTTGACTCTACTCTGTAATTTGTGAATCTCCCAGTATAATTTATATGTTTTAGTATCTGTGCATGTACATATGTATGCAGATGAACCTTCATGGACATGTGGCCTGGCTTTCTGTTGCAGGGTCTCACTGATCAGGGTCTCTCTGGTGAGTTAGTCTATGTGGCCAGTGAACACCAGGGATCTGCGTGTCTGTCTCAGTAAGCACACTCCTCTGCTCTAAGCTTTTAAGATATGTTCTGCAAATTAAACTCAGGCCCTCATGCTTATACAATAAACACCATTCTCACTGCTGAGTGCCCCCTGAAATTTCATTTCATTCCTAAAAACCTGTTTAAAAAATCCACAATGGAGAATGAGTAGAGCATGTGTTACTGTTGGTCATTCCAGCTTTGTAGGGCCAAATAGCCATAGGTGGCTTCCTTTCCTCTTTTCTGTATAAAAGATAGCTGTCAAAAGAGTGACCTAGCTCCACTCTTGCCATAGTCTGAGAGCAGTGAAGTACTGCTCACATCCAGAGGGAAGAATAGCAGAGGATGAAGGTCACTAAGGGATTAGTTCACTGCTGTGTAAGTCTACACTGCAGAAACAATGATTTCATGGAAGATATTAAGTGACAGTATTCAGGGGAAAGCAGAACTTAAATATACTCTGATAGAACACTATGTGTCAACATAAAGCCCAAATATAATAGAAACACGAGCATAAAAATAAAACCATTCAGATAATAGATAAAAATGTGAAAGCTTGTATGAATAATTTGTTAATAGAGAACAATGGTCTTTTTACTAAATTAATAAATCTTGAAAACTGAACAAGGAAATAAAAGGACAAGCACAAAGAAAATATTTGTAATTGACTTAATGGAAAAATTATCTTACTAATGTATAAAGAACTCTTAAAAGCTCAGAAAAGTCAAACATACTAACAAAAATAAATAGGACAAGCCATGGGCAAAGCAGAGTAAGAGGCATATGGCACCCATCATAAAAGAACACTCAGAATAAATTGCTTATGGTGAAATGTCTCAGCATAAAACCTCACTGATGAAAATACCCACTCCTCACTCACCAAAGTGACACCAATAAAAATCTCAAGGATGCCAAGAGTTGGCAGGGCTGCTAAAAAGCGTTCACTGAGTGTACTCGGCAACTTCCCCTAAGAGCTGCTGATCCATTATTTTGCTACCCAGCCGGCTGGTTTGGAGACTTGCACTTCAAGATTCACACCAAGCACAAAGCAGCACACTGCCATGTATACACTACAGCGCAATGGTAATGATAACTCTGGACCCATTATGTAACTGACTGAGTGAAACCATACTAAGGAATCTGATGATGATTTGAGGGAAGAGTAGTCAACTAATATGTTTGCTTTTGTGTTATGCAAATAATCTTTTAAGCCATCTTTGCAGGGGGAACCATTTTGTGTCAGCATTTGCTTACTTTGAGACAGAAGCAAGCCTTCTTTTCTTTTTAATTTTTATATTTGTATTTTTGTCCCCTGTGCCTGGAGTACTCTAGGTAGTTGGGAAATATTTCCTTTCCTCTTCCTTTCTTACTCTCTTTCCTCTTTCTTTTTTCTTTCCTCCTCTCTCTTCTCTCTTTCTTTTTTTCTCTCTTTCTGTTTGGGAATAGACACAGATTCTTTGGGGGGGCATTCTCTGATTGCTTTAATAACAGAATTTCACCCTGTACCTCACCATTTGTGTTTCAAGCATGTGCAATCAGTTTCATCTGCATCTGCAACAACCTGATGCCAGTAAAAGGATATAGCACCTTCTCTGCATTGCTTAACCAACACCACTCAGCAATTTGCTTTATTGTTCCCATGTTTAATTGGTGTCTCAAGAAACACTAGCTACAGAAATCGTTAATTCTTTCTACATGTCTCTTTGGAATAGTCTCTCCTCTCACTCAATGACTGTAACAGAAGCCAACACTCTTACTATGTGTTCAGTGTGGGGGCGCTCACAAAAATTGCTTGTCTTGATACTTAAAGGGTTCATTTTATCTATTTTATGAAAAAAATTAGACTACCTTTCCAAATCAGTGCAGCAACAACATGTTAACCAGTCTTAACCAAAACATTGTTTTATTTGAGGCTGCATCTGTATGGAAACTCTGTAATATGGTAATCAATAAACCATCTGTTTCAAACAAGCCAATATTCACAACTTCATGTACTGAGGGAGTGTGTACATACGTATGTAGTTTGGTTCTCATATGTTTTCTTCTCATATATATACAAACAACTTTTCACATCTTAGGGTTCTGTATCTGTGTGTTCAACCAACTACAGACAGAAAACAAGTGAAAAAAACTCATTTTTGTTGTTCATGTACAGACCTTTCTTTCCTGTTATTACTTTCTAATATTGTAGCAACTGGTTACATGGAATTTAAATGAAATTGAGTCATCTAAAAATGATGAAAGGAATGCAGGTGTGTATGGGTGAATCCTGTGTAAGTATTTTGCCATTTTAAACAAGAAACAGACATTTATAGATTTGAGTTTTGATGGGGGGATGTATTAAAATTCATTCCTCTGAGGTACCAATGGGCAATTGTATTTCTTAAATGTGTGTTAAGATAGATTTAAAAATCCTGTAGATAAAATCAACAAAATATTTTAGTATATGCAGGTCCTCCCCATACAGAAAGACCTTAAAATTTTAAAATGATTATAATAAAACCAACATAAGAACTATGATGGCAGTTAATAAGGCCTTTAGAAAATACATTATTGCAAAAGTATTCATGACACAAACTAGAAATTAATAGCAATTGTTGCTTTGAAGAATAGGAAAGGAGAAAACACCTGGAAGGGGATGTCTAATATCATCTATAGTTACTGGGTCAGCAGCCTATTTTCAAATGCTTTCAGTAAGACATTTGAGTGGACAGATTTAACTAGCCAGTGGCAGATACGTAAATGGTATAAAGACAATAGACAGACAAGGAAGGATATCTAATGAATAAGCATGAAAGCAATGCCTATGGCTCTATAAAGCCAAACTGTTAAAACTCATAAAAATGAAGTTGGCCCTTGAAGAGGAAGATGGCTAAATGGAAAACATCTGCTTTAAACATTAAAAGCCATGAACTTGTAGCCTATAAATACAAAAGACTTCACATTTATGAGACAGGCACACAGTATTTTTAAATCTATCTGCCTTTTAAAAACACACTTAGAAATGCAGACACACAAAAGGGCAAGGACTTACTATTAGATGACCAGGGTCTGATATGGGGGTTTGTGGCAAACCAAATGCTGTGATTGGTGCTTCAGAAATCAGATTTTGAGGATACTGAGCTAAGAAACCTATCTGTGTTCCAAGGGAAAAGGAGGGAAAAGGAGGATGTCTAGCACCTGGTAGCCCATGGATGGATAGTGGGACCTAATATATTGACTAATTTATTGTGGGAATGATGGCTGGGTTATCAACTGGAAAGGGTCTAGAATAATCTAAGAGTTGGGATGCTGAATATGTCTATGAGGAATTATCTGGGTTAGGTACACTAATATTGGAAGACTCAACTGTGGGAAGGAGCATACATTGGCCAGGGATCCTGGACTGTATAAAATGAAGGAAGTAAGCCTGAGAATTATCACTGACCTCCCCGTCTCCTGGCTGGATGTAATATGTCCACCTGTATTAAACTCCTGATGCTATGACTTTTCCACCACAATGTACTCAAACAATGAACCAAAGTAAACTGTTTATCTGTTGAGTGGGCTTTGTCAAAGCATTTTACTACAACAAGAAGAAAAGAAATAAAGACAATGAGTTAAGACATGTTTTTTTCTGTCAGTGAGATAAATACTGTCAAAGCAGCAGCAATATGATCAAGTTTCTCTCTTAAAGATAGCCTATTTTTGAAGATGAGCTAAGAAGCCATTAGCATGGAATTCATGTACTGTGTCCCTCCATAAGCAGGGCTCTAGCTCCTGAAATGGTTATGGTGTGACCTCAGAGTCCACAGAGAAAGGCATCAAGGACTAAGCATTCCAACTCAAGATTCCCCAATGCTGGGAATCTGCCCAGCACCTGAACCAGAAATTTCCTGGGAAAGTCACCGGATCAATAAGCAGAAAGGTTTCACAACCAAGAATAGAAAAAAAGGAGCCATGGAGTTAGAAAATATAGATGTAAGATTTGTTTTCCAGTGAGGAAATTACACAAGGACCCAGACAAAGTGCTTGCATACTTAGTAACTTGCTGAGAACTTGGAAATATTTGTTATTGTGGAATATTAGTCCTCATGGTTAAACTGTACATAAGGTAAGCAGAATACACATACTGCTAATATGGCTTCCACACTGCACTGTATTATCAACTGTTAAATTTCCCACCAAGCCTAACTGATATACTTATCAAGGCCAACAACAACAACAAAAATAATTGCTGAATCAGTTGTTCCCAACTTAGTCTGTTTATGAGTTATCAGAATCACTTTACAAACAGTCCTGGAGTCAGCACCTACTCCAACTCTAACCTGGCATACAGTTCCTTAGCTGCTTATAATGCTAGATGCTCCATTGTGATGTGGAATCATTGTCGAGAAGGAAACACTGATTTTTCATAAGGAAAACAGACTTATTATTTTATGTTGTGATTTTATTAACTCTCCTGGTTTGAATATGGAGCCTTCATTTGGAAGCTTTGTGGATAACTTAAAATTTGTGTTTACATAAAGATTCACACTGACTTGGAAGTTAAGTCAAATCTTTAAATTTGACTAAAGCCACCTTGACATAGAATAGTAGATAGGAATCTTGGTTCTTTTTTTAAAAATTTTAATTGAAAGAACACTACTCTCTCTGTTAGCCTATCTGACATAATATGAGTAGGTGCTACTGCAATATGTGTATACTCTAAACAGCTTCACCTCTTTGTAAAAAGAAGAATTCTTTAACTTAGCTTACACAGATTCAGTCCATAGTCCTTGGAGAAACTGACTCTGGCCCTCAATGAGGCTGAGCATCCTGTCTGGGGGACACAGATACCACAGACTATTCACATCATGGTAGACACTTTTGATTGGTTCTCAGATTCATTGACTAAAAATATGTTACCAAAAAATATCATTTCTACATTCACTCATAACATGAAGCATGTGGCTGCCCTCTCTCTTGAATAGGAAAATTGTAAACATCATTTTTTCCATTTATTCCTTTCCTATCTCACCTGCTTGGGCTTAAACTATCCTAGAGCTGTCTAATATGAAGCAATCTTGAAATCCTTATTGCAGAATCTGGTTTTAAATTTTTAAAAAAGGCCAAGTGTTGTTCAACACCATTTTTTAATCACGACTGTTAGAAAATGCTTATATATGTGTGTATATATACACATATATCGCTATAGTTGTGGCATCTTATATATGCATGTATACATATTCCCACATTGTCTATTTTTATCTTTTATAATGCCAATGATTTCTACTCCAACTTAGTTTATATGTCAAATTTAGGAAATTAGGAGATCTTGTGGCTGAGGTTGAATATCCCTTATTCAAAATGCTTGGGGAAAGCAGTTTGTGATTTCAATAAAAAAAATGTAGATTTTTTTCCATATATATATATATATATATATATATATATACATCATTTTTTCCATTTATTCCTTTCCTATCTCACCTGCTTGGGCTTAAACTATCCTAGAGCTGTCTAATATGAAGCAATCTTGAAATCCTTATTGCAGAATCTGGTTTTAAATTTTTAAAAAAGGCCAAGTGTTGTTCAACACCATTTTTTAATCACGACTGTTAGAAAATGCTTATATATGTGTGTATATATACACATATATCGCTATAGTTGTGGCATCTTATATATGCATGTATACATATTCCCACATTGTCTATTTTTATCTTTTATAATGCCTGAAGATAACCATGAAATTCATTGTGTTTCATATAGTTCTCATCCATGTGGCCTAAATTCACTGTGTTGGACTATAACATGGAATTTTCTACTCATGGAATCATTAAGATACTTAAAATTACAAATTTTGGATAATTTTTTATTCTTTATTCTTCTTGCCCAAATTGTACCCATTTCTATGACATTTCTGTAATGTAGCTTTCATTCCACATGCCACCATATGACTTCCCTTGGTCTGGCACCTATGTCCTTTCTAATGTTTTAGCTTCTATACTATGTTCTATCCCTGTTTTACATATCCAAAAATACATGAAAACTAGAGTGAGAAGGAAATATGCTTTCACTATGGGTCTGTATTTATCACCATAAACTTAAGTGATTTGAAATGTAAAGCTATTATATATTGGGATATGTAAATGGAATCCTAACCAGACTAATAAATAGATTGGACCCATTTTTCCTGTGTAAAAATTTCTGCTCCCCCAAAACAAACTGAGGTCTATAGTGTCCTAACTAGTCTGCAAACACCAGACTTCTCCCTTGTGCCAGACACATTCTCTTCATCCGAAGATGCATCTTCAGAGGTGATGGTCCCCAGCAGCCTCAAGGAGTACAGACTGGAGCCAGAAAAAAGGAAAGTGACTTGTCACACATTAGTGACTGACAGCAAAGAGGAAGCTAATGGTTTACTACTGGCCTGCCATGGGCACAGAGGGTTCACCTCCTGAATGGGAAAAAGGAACAAAGAACTGAGCTTGGTGCTCCAAGAATGGCCCATCATGTTTGCTGGCTGCCTTTTCCATACATACATATACATTTCCAATTCCTCATACACCACCATTTAGGGTCCATAGTATGAATTCATTCATTCATTAATTCATTAATTAATTAATTCATTCGTTCATATATATATAAAACATACATATATATGAATTATATATGTAATCTGATTTTTCTACAATAATGTCATTAGACCTAAAAGCTACAAAATATATAGTGCCTATAAATATATTTACAGTTAAGAGTTTAGTTATGGTTGAAAAGTAAATTGTATAAACCATAATTGTATTAATTATAATTTTCAGCAGTCTAGAATTATTATTATTTCTTCTATTTTATTATGCCAGTTTCTTTTCTGCTTGTGAACTTTTATCTGTTCTCAGAAATTTATACTGAACTTGAATTCCATTAAAATGGGTAAAATAGTGTTTTCTAAAATTCATGTCCCCCAAACCTCAGTATGTGACCTTCCCTGGGGTAGTCTTTGCAGATAAAAGAAGGCCATGAACATGAAGGTGAGAATGGAAGAATGAATTTATAGGCCAATGAAACTCAAGTACTGCAGCAAATAAGAAAAAGGAACAAAATAGTTTCTCAGAGCTTTAGGAATAAACCAGTCTTGCCTACACATGGGGCTTCTAGTGTCCTCAACTGTTAAAGATTATGTCTTCTGTTTTAAATTTCTCAGTATATAGTTTGCTTGCCAACCTTGAGAATGACGTACCTTAAAAAGTCATTAAAGGAATGTTGGGTGCTCATTATGAGGCAAACCTGTCTGCCTTGCTAGCTAGTTCTTGCTTCTCTAGCTAGCTCTTGGTTCTCTTTCCTTGACTTTTAAATTAAGAAGGGTTCTTACAGATGCCCCAGGGTACATTTACTATGGCACTGCAAAACAGACCATTTTGCAACTACATATAAAGTCTGGAACCCACACTTACTAGCCAGTCTCTTTAATTCTTCTTAGACCTAGGCTTTGCTGAATACAGATGATCTGATACCAACTCTGTTGTCTTGGACACCCAAGAATCTGTCAAGATGTTACATAATTCTGGAGTCTAATATGTTTTACTCTGTTTCTCTCCTGTGGCTTTCCACTCCCTGATGGAATATGTTATCTTCAAGTTCTGAGTCTGCTATGTTTATAGGAAGGTTCTTTCCTTGTATCTCTAGACATAGATTTCTAAAGTTTGATGTAGTCTTCTGTTTTTCAAGTGGTATCAGTCCTTTCTCAAAATTAATAGATGTCACTGATCCTATAGGTGAGAAGCAAGCTGCATTATTTTACTGTGAATTAAAATAGCCTGCTTAATTATTTCTAAGGACACCACCTATGTTTATAGCCTTTCATTTTCAAGCACAACAGTTCCTTGGTAGGCAAGACATGCTTAATCACTTTAAAGAATAGCACCCATGTTCATATCCTTTCAATTCAAAGCACAATAGTTCCTTGGTACCCAGGGGAAACTGCTTCTTAAAGCCCCAAAGCTATCCAAATCTCAATATGTTCAAGCTCTTTACATGAAGTTAAGTAGTGTTTGTCTATAACATCTGAATATCATATAATTTTATATTATTTACACTAATTAATGCTTTATTCATGTTATACAAATAGCTCTTCTACTGTGTGATTTAAAAAATAATAAGGAAAGGGGTCTGTGTATATTTAGTAGAGAGATAACAATTTACATATCTATGTAGAATGACAATGAGAACACATTTTATTTATATTATTTTTAATATTACTCTTTATTATTAAAATATTTTTGTTTTTTAAATAGATTTTTTTCAACAATACTCAACTTCATATGAAAAAACAAAAAAACAAAAAAATGCAGAATAGCCAGAAGAGTCCTACACAATAAAGGAACTTCCAGAGTCATCACCATCCCTGATTTCAAGCACTACTATAGAGTTATAGTAATCAAAAAAATTGCTTGGTATTGACATAAAAGCAGACATGGATCAATGGAATCAAATTGAAGACCCTGACATTAATCCACACACCTATGAATACCTGATTTTTGACAAAGAAGACAAAATTGTACAATGAAAATAAATAAGGTATCTTCAAGAAATGGTGCTGGCATCATTGAATATCTACATGTAGAAGGATGCAAATAGGTCCATATCTTCTATTATCATGTACAAAACTCAAGTCCAAATAGATCAAAGACCTCAACATAAATCTAGTTACACTGATAGAAGAGAAATTGGGAATTAGTCTTAAATGCACTGACACAGATGATTACTTTCTATATAAAGCATCATTATCACAGACACTGAGAGTAACAATTAATAAATGAGACCTTCTGAAACTGAGAGGCTTTTGTAAGGCAAACAACATGGTCAATAAGACAAAATGACAACCTACAGAGTTGAAAATATATTCACCAAACCCACATCTGACAGAGACCTGATCTCCAAAATATATAAAGAACTCAAGAAGCTAGATATTAAAATACCAAGTAACCTAATTAAAAATGGGGTGTAGATATAAACAGAGAATTTTCAACAGAAGAATTTCAAATAGATGAAGTATATTTAAGGAAATGCTAAACATCTTTAGCCATCAGGGAAATGCAAATCAAAAGGTTGCTGAGATAGCATCGTATGCCTATCAGAATGGCATAACACTAATGACAGCTTATGTTGGAGAATATGTGGAGGAAGGTGAACACTCCTCCACTGCTAGTGGGAGTGCAATTTGGTACACCCATTCTGAAAATGAGTATGGTGGTATCTCAGAAATTTGGAAATCAAATTACCTCAAGACTCAGCAATACCACTATAGGGCCAAAAGATGGTTAACCATACCACAAAGACATTTGCTTAACCATGTTCATAGCAGCATTATTTGTAATAGCCAGAACCTGTAAACAACCTAGGTGCTCCTCAACTGAAGAGCAGAAGAAAATGCAGAAAATTTACACAGTGGAATATTATACAGCAGTAAAAAAAACAATGACATCATGAAATTGTAAGCAAATGGATGGAACTGGAAAAATATTCTAGACACAGTATTTATTCACTTATAAGTGGATATCAGATATAAATCAAAGGACAATCCAGAGAAGCTAGGTAAAGAGGAGGACTCTAAGAGGGACATGCATGGAAACCCCAGAAAGGGGAAAGGGTTAACATATCTTAGGTAAACTGGAAGGGAGAGTAGAGGAGAGAACATGGGGGTAAAAACACGAGGGTATAAGATGGCCAAGTTGGGAGAAAGATGGAATGGGAGAGGATGAAAGGAGATAACTTGACAGTGTGAGCCATTATGGGGTTAGGGAGAAATGTAGTGTTAGGGAAATCTGCAAGAACCCACAAGGTTATCCCCAGCTAAGTCATAGCAATGGTGGAGAGGGTGCTTTAACTAGCCTTCCCCGTACTCAGATTGGTGACTACCCTAACTGTCATCATAGAATCTACACCCTGTAGGATGGAAGCAGACACAGAGACCCATAGTCAAGCACTTGGCTGAGCTCCTGTTCAGCTGAAAAGAGTGGGGGGGGGAGGAGGATTATAGGAGCAAGTGGGGTCAAGATCATGATGGGAAAATCCACAGAGACAGCTGACCAGAGCTAGTGGGAGCTCACAGTTCTATACTAACACCTGGGGAGCCTGCATGGGAACTGCACAAGGCTGTCTGAACATGGGTGACAGTTGTACAGCTTGATCTGTTTGTAAGTCTCCTGGCAATGGGATCAGAACTTCTCTTGGGTACATCAACTGGCTTTTTAGAACCTATTCCTTATGGGGTGGGGCTTTACCCAGCCTCAATTCAAGGGAAGGGTCTTGGTCTTGCCCCAACTTGTATGCCAGACTACACCGACTCTTCAAGGAAAGTCTTACACCCTATGAGGAGTTGATGGGGATGGGATGGGGGAAGAGGAAGCAGGAGAAGGGAAAGGAGGGAAAACAGTGGTTGATACACAGAATGAAAAATAAATTAAAAAGAAAACAGATTATTTCTTTATGCAATATATTCTTATTACAGTTTCCCCTCTCTTTACTCCTTCCAGTTACCCCCTCCCCTCGGGATCCACTCCATCTCTGTTTCTCATTTGAAAAGAACAGACTTCTAAAAGATATCAACCAAATATGACAAAAATAAAATATAATGAAATGAAGCTAAAACATTATATTGAAGCTAGATAAGACAGCCCAACAGAAGGAAAAGAGTACCAAGAGCATCCACAAGCATCAGAGACCATCTTTTTTACACACTCAAGTCACACAAAAATGTTAGCTCAAATCTATGATATATACACAGAGGACATAGCACAGACCAATGCTTCTCCAGTCTCTACGAGTTCATATAAGTCTTCTTATTCCATAATTTCTAGGACCTTGTTCTCCTGTTGGCCTCCATCCCTTCTGGCTCTTACAGTCTTTTCATTTCCTCTTCTATGTGGTTCATTGAGCTTTGGGAGGGTGGGGAGTGGAGACATCCAATTTAGAGCTGTATGTTCCAAAGACTGTGTGTGTGTGTGTGTGTGTGTGTGTGTGTGTGTGTGTGTGTGTGTGTGTGTGTGTGTGTGTGTGTAAAATGTCTGGTTGTAAGTCTCTGCCTCTGTTCTGTCTACAATAGAAGGAAGCTTCTCTGAAGATGACCAAATAAGACAGTAATCTATGAATAGAGAAGAATATTATTAGAAGTAATTTTCTTGCTAGCTCTTTTTAGAGCAGTAATGTTTGGTTCTACCCTAGATCTCTTGGCTTTGGTTCTTGGTTACCTAAGCAGAATTGCATTTAAGACTTGTCTCATGGAGTGGGCCGTAAGTCAAGGCAGACATTGGTTGGCAACTCTCACAAAATCTGTACACCACTGTCCTAGCATATCTTGTTGGCAAGACAGATAGTAGGTCTAAAGTTCTGTGGATAGGTTAGTGTTTATGTTTCTCTCTTGGTAGCATGTAAAGTACCTTCCAGTACCAAGAATACTAGAACCATGTAGCATCTCCTCAACTTCTCTGTGTTCAGTGAGTTGTGTGAGTGTTGTCCTTGTCAAAGGGGTGATATTGTTAGTTTGCAGTGAGCAACCCATTGCCTTAGCAACAGCCTGAATTGTTTTGGGATTTCCATGGTATCCCCTTGGCCAACAGCTCAATTAAATGCGACAGAGTCTCACTACTGGAAGCCATATTTAGTGACAAGAGATGACTAGGTAAAACACCATATCCCCATTATTAGGAAACTCAACAGGATTTCCTTCATATATGTTAGGAAGGTTCCATTGAACTAGGATTCCTTAACATCTCTCAAATATCTCTCAATTTCAGCAAACTCTTCTTGCATTCCTTCTCTTAGCTTTATCTTCTCTCTTTCCCCATCACTACCTTATCCTCCAGTTCTCCTCCCTACAAGCCTTCATTCCACCTATAAAATCTATTCTATTCTCCCTTCACAGGGAGATCACGTGTCCCACATAGACTCTTCTTCTATACATAACCTCAATGGATCAATAGATTTTAGCTTGATTACTATTTAGTCAATCGATAAAATCACCTATAAGTGAATACATGCTGCATTTATTCGTCTATATCTGTGTTATCTCACTCATCATAAATTTTTCTAGTTCCATCCATCCATTTGCCTACAATTTTCTTGAAGCTTTTCTTTAAATGGCTGAGTAATATTACATTGTGTGAATGTCCCATATTTTACTTTTCCACCATTTTGTTGGGGACATATAGGCTGTTTCCAGTTTCAGAATGTTATGAATAGGGTAGCAACGAACATGGTTGAACAATTGTCCTTAGAGTAGAATGGAACATTTCTTGGATATATGCCAAAAAGTGATCTAGCTTGATTTTGAAGTTGATTGATTCCCAACTTTCTGAGGAACCACCATATTGATTTCCATTGTGACTACAAAAGTTCCCACTCCCACTAGCAACGGATTAGTGTTATTCCTAACACTTTGCCAGCATGACTTGTTATTTGTGATATTGCTCTTAACCACTCTGGCAGGTGTAAGATAAAATCTAAAAGAAGTTTTTATTTGCATTTCCATATGACTAAGAGTGTTGAACATTTCTTGAAGTGTTCTCAGCCATTTGAGTATTCTCTATTGAAGATACATTTAGATCTGTACCTCATTTTTCTAAAAGTAGTTTATTTAACTTTATTTTTATGTGCATTTGTGTAAAGCTGTCAAATTCCCTGGAACTGGAGTTATTGACAGTTGTGAGGTGTGATGTGGGTGCTGGAAATTGAAGCAGAATCTTGCCAGTGCTCTTAACTGCTGAGCCATCTGTACAGTCCCAATATCTGTATGACATTTTAAAAATGAATTACTTGGTATTTTGATATCTAGTTTCTTGAGTTCTTTATATAATTTGGATATTAGTCCTATATCAGATATGGAGTTAGTAAAACTATTTCCCTATCTACTTTGCTCAAATAATGGTGCTCTTAGCCTTAGAAAACATTTTTAGCTTCATGAGGTTCTATTTATTAATTTTTTATCCTAGTGTTTGTACTATAGGTGTTCCATTCAGAAAGTCTTACCCTGTGCCAAATAGTTAATGACATATTTAAATTTCTCTTCTGTAAGATTCAGTGTGTCTTGTTTTAAGTTGATGTCTTTGATCCACTTGGACTGGAATTTTGTGCAGGTTGATGAATATGGATCAACTTGCACTCTTCTACATGTAGATATCCAGTTTGATCAGTACCATTCATTGAAGATTGTGTCATTTTTTTTTAGTATGTATGTCTGGCTTTTTTTAAAGTCAAAAAATCAGATGTTTATATGTATATGGATTTATGTCTTGTCTTCAATCCAATTAATAGATAAAATATGTCTTTTTTACACAAACTATGCAGCCTTCAGTTTTATAATGCTGTATTACAACTGAAATTGTGGCTGATGTCTTCAGTGGTTCTTTTTTTTCTGTGAATTTTCTTTCTTATCTTCTTTTTAATTAAAAAAATATTTTAACATACCCAACACTGTTACTCTTCCCTCTCCTCTTCCCAGTCCTCCCCCAGTTCCCCCAGACTTACTGCCCCCCCATGGGTAAAGACTCCCAGGATGAGTCAATGCTGTCTGGCGTATCCAGCTGATGTAGGACCAAATAATTCCTCCAAGTATCAAGGCTGAGCAAGGTATCCCATGGAACAGGCTCCAAGAAACCAGTCCATACACCATGAATAAATTCTAATCCCAACGCCAGAGGTTCTGCAAATTGCCCACACAACTTGAGTGTCATCCATATTTGCAGGATCACAGTTTGGTGAGCTCCCAATAGCTCAGGTCAGCCTTCTCTGTGTATCTCCTCACCATGATCTTGACCCCTTTGCTCATGTAACCTCTCCTCCCTCTCTTCAGCTGGACTTGAAGCTCTATCCAGTGATTAGCTATGGATCTCTCTCTGCATCTGCTTCTATCAGTTGCTGGATGAAGGTTCTAATAACAATTAGGGTGGTCATTATTTGATTGTGGGGGAAGGCCAGTTCACACAGCCTCTCCACTATTTCTTCAGTTCTTTTATTGTTTAGGATTGAAACGGATACTGGATGTTTTGCTTTTGGTAAGGAATTGAGAATTGATCTTTCAAGGTCTATGAATAATTTCATTGGAATTTTGATGAGAATAGCATTAAACATGTAGGTTACTTATGGAAAGATGTGGCTAGGGAACTGGATCTGTGGGTATAGAGGAGAGAAGGTTTCAGGCAACCTGCTAGGTGTTCTTGCAGGCATGGTACTTAGGTAGCATAGATTATCTAGGAGAACAAAGCTTTTTATATTTTTCACACAATATATTTTGATTGTATTATTTCCTATCCCCCAAGTTTTTCCATATATTTTTCACCTCCCTACCTTTCCAATTTTATGTTTTTATCTCTCAATAAAAAAATAAAATAAATCCAAAACTCAGAAAGATAAAACCCAACAAACTATGACCAAAAAAGAGCACACACACAAAACATGTAGCCCGTTTCATGTTGGCCAACTGTTTCTGAGCATGAGATCTGACATAGAGTAAGACTAATACACCCAGTGCCTGAAAGCTAGTTTTTCCTCTCTGATAGAACAGATCAATTACAAAGAGCTTTCTGTTTAAGGGTCTGGCTTTTCTAAACAGAGATTTTTGGCTGATTTGATTTTGTGCATACTTATCATCTCCATGAGTTCATGTGTATATCGACATTGCTGTGTCTAAAGAACACTGCTTCTTTGGAGTCACCCACCACCTTTGATTCTTAAAATATTCCTACCTCTTTCAGTGCATAGATCCCTGAGCCTTAAGGGAGAGGTTTGACAAAAGCATCTCATTTAGAGCTGAATTCTCCAAGATCTTTCACTATCTTCACATTGTGGAGTTGTGAGTATCTTTGTTAATTATCATCTATTACAAGAAGCTTTTTGATAATTATTGAGAGATTCTCTGATTTATCAATATATCACAAGAGTTAATTTTATTATTAAGTTCATTTATAATAATAGAAAGATTTTCCTTTAGGGCTCATGACCTATCCAGTCTCACATTATTGACCCAATTAACATTGTTAGGTAAGGTTCCATCTTAAAGAGTGGGTGGTAAATATAATCAAAAACTGGCTTGCAATTCCCAAAACAATTACACTATTTTTGCACTAGTATATCTTGCAGGTAGGACAGCATTGTATGTTGAAGAGTTCATAATTGAGTGAGTAGTGATTAGTTTCTCTGAAAGTATCAAGTACTTTCTGGTACCGTGAATGCTGGTAAGTAGTGGTGAAGCTTCTAGTGGGGTGCCAGCTAAATTTTTCATATCTAATGATAAAAAGGTAAGTGGTCTTTTCAGCAATAAGGATTTGCAGTCAATAATACTGAAAATAGACTGTGTTATTTGGGATTGGAAGCATTTGGCCAATAACTAACAAGATGTAACCCATTGGCAGTATTATGGGTTTTATGGTAGCATATGATGTCTAGTTTAGGCATTGTCTCCTTTATGGTAACCTCATTTAAATTCTTTTTATACATTTTAGGAAGGTGTAATAGTTCACTTCTGTGTAAATTTTAATAAGTCTTTTAAAATTAGTTGTTCTTTCTCATATTTTATTTTTATCTTGCCCTCCCATGATCCTCCCCATTTAGTTTACTTGCTTTCCTATTTAAATATTTATACAATCATATACTATTTCCCTTTTCTTGGTTAATCTATTCCACACCTCTGGTACTTTTATAGCTACCTAATCTCTGTGAATATTCTAAAGTAAATTCACATTATCTAAAGCATAAAAGACAGCATACATATATATAAAATGCAATGTTTGTCTTTATGGTTTTGGGTTACCACACTCAGGATAATTGTTTCTAGTTCCATCAATTTACTTACAAACTGCATGACATCATTTGTGTCAATGGTTGAGTAATGTTACCACATGTAACTATACTACATTTTCACAATCCATGAATCATTTGTAGATATCTAGGTTATTTCTAATTTCTGGTTATTGTGAACAGAATAACAATGAACATAAATAAGTAAGTATTGCTATAGTAAGATATAATCCTTTGGGTGTATTTCCAAGAATGTATATCTGGGTCTTATTGTAGATCTATTTGTAACTTTTTAAGCATTCTCTGTATTGATCTTCATAGTGGCTATACCAATTCTCACCCTGACCTGCAATAAATAAATGTTCTCATTTCCCAGCATTCTTTCTAGAATCAACCGACACATATTTAATTGATCTTTGTCATTTTAATTGAAGTAAAATGAAGTTCCAAAGCAGTTTTAATTTGTACTTCTCTGATATCTAAAGATGATAAACATTTAAAATGTTTCTTATTATCCATTTGTGTTTTATCTTTTGAAAACTATGTTTAGTTTTATACTCAATTTTAATTGCATTGTTTTCTTGACGTTCAGTTTTTAATTCTTTGTGCTTTCTAGATATTAGCCTTCTGCAGATGTATCATTTATATAGATTTTCCCCAATTATGTGGGCTTCTACTTTGTCTGAATGATAGTGTCCTCTACTCTACAGAAACTCTTTAGCTCCATGAGTTCCCATTTAGTAATTGTTAGTGTTAATGCCTATGCATTCAGTAAGTCCTTTCCTGTGCCAATACTTTTTCTTTATATTAGCTTGTTCTCATGTTGATTAATTTGGAATTGAGCTTGTGCAGGAAATAAATATAGATGTATTTGCCTTCTTTTACATGAAACCATTCAGCTTGACAAGCACATTTGCTGAAGATGTCTTTTCTCCAATATGTATTTTTGGCTTCTTTGTGAAAAATCACAGGTTTGTGGGTGTGGAAAGTTACATCTGGGTCTTCAATTCTAATCTGTTAATTTACATGACTGTTTTGTGGCAATTCCATGCTGTTTTTATTACTTTAACTCTGTAAACATTCTAAAATCTGAGATGATGATACCTACATCAGTAATGTATTATTTGAGATTGTTTTGGCACACAAAGAAGAGGCATTCATAGCACTAAATGTCTTCATCAAAAACTGAAAATATCTCATATTGATTAGCTGAATTCTTTAGAAAGATAAGAAGAATAATGCCTCAAACCAGTAGATAGAAGAAATAAACACAGGCCTAAACTCAATAAAATAGAAACAAAAGTAACAGAAAGAAAAATAAATGAAACAAAGAAACAATTTTTAAAAATCAACAGGGCTATCAAAACTTTAGTCAATTTGACCAAAAGGAAGAGAGACAAGATACACATGAATAAAAATAGAGATTAAAAGGGGGACATTACAAAATTCACTGAGTAAATTAAGAGTCATAAGAACATACGTTAAAAATGTGCAGTCCACCAATATGGAAAAATTATAAGTAACAGATTAATTTCGTGACATATATGATCTACTAAAATTAAATCAAGATGCCATACAAAATTAATATGAACCTATAAATTCTAGTGATATAAAAGTAGTAATTAAAAATTTCCCAACTGAAAAAACCCTGTGCCAGATAGATTCAGCCATAATTTTATCAGATATTCAAAGAACTGATACCAGTACATCTCAAATTATTCTGCAAAATAGAAACTGAAGGAACATTTTCTTTGTATGCAGTGACTATTTCTGAGATACTAAAGCTACATAAAGACTCAATAGAAAGAGAAAATTATAAAACAATTTTTCTTATGAAATAGAAACAAGAAAATATTAATAAAATATTTGTGAACCAAATTGCAAAACACATCAAAAGCTTACCCACCATGATCAAGTTGTCTTTATCTTAGATATTCAGGAATGTTCAACATACATGAATCTATAAACATAATTTACCACATAAACAGACTGAAAGATAAAGTCCACATGATCATCCTATTGGATAGTCTTAGCCATCTCAGAAAAGACCTTTGACAAAATCTAACACCATACATCATAAGAGTTCTGGAGAGGCTTGACTAACAATAGACATAACTAACATAATTAAGATGATTTACAGCATTCCCAGAGGTAACATTATTCTCAACAAAGGGGACCTCAAAAGCAATTCCACTAAAATTTGTAACAAGACAATGTTGTCTACTCTATCCAAACATATTTAATATAGTACTTGAAGTCTTACCTTAGCAATAAGACAATTGAAGGCGCGATCAAAGGGTTATAAGTAGGAAGAGAAGAGGTCAAAGTTTCCTTTTTGGTAGAAGATATAATTTTACACACAAAAGACCTTAAAGACTCCACTGAGAAATTCCTACAGCTGATGAACACTTTCAGCAAAGTAGCAGAATATAAAATTGACACACAAAAATCAGTAGCCTTTCTATACACAAATGATAAACAGACTGAGAAGGAAAAAATATCATTCACAATAGCCTGAAAACAAAATGAAAGAAGGAATAGAAAAGAAATAATTGGGATAACTCCACTCATGTAAGTGAAAGACTTACATAATAAAAGCTTTAAGACACAAGACAGGAATTGAAAAACACACCAGAAGATGGAAAGGTCTCCAGTACATGAGGACTGGTGGGATTAGTGATCTGAAAATGGCCACCATACCAAAATCAATCTACAGATTCAATTATATCACATCAAAATTCCAGTGCAATTCTCCACAGAAATCGAAAGGATAATCTTCAATTTTATATTTCAAGTATTTTCATTGCAAAGTTTGTGGCTTCATATATAAAGGAACTTACAAGTATAGAGAGTTGGATTTATGTATTTATGTCCTGGAAGTTAGAGATGATAAGAGCATTGTGAACTTCAGAAACTTCTGAGTATATAAACGTGATCATGGTTATAGTAATCACAATCGAGTCTGATACTTTGTAAATTATGGCTCACTGCCTTCTTTAAAGAACCAGCATGTGCTTGCCAGCAGCCATCTTTACGAAGCTGGCTCGCTTAACCAAGAGAAATAGTACTTAATCAGGAGCATGTGTTAGCAAAGTGATGGCGCATCATGATAAACCATCATAAGTAACTACTGCCAGCCTTGGTCCCCGTTTGCTGAGTGTCTTCATATCTAGTATTAACTGGAGAGGAGATGAAATCATCTTTTGTAAAGTGAGAGCAAGAGTTGACTGGTCCAGTAACAAAGCCTGTTAGCCTTCTTGGCCTCTAGGGGGAGCCCAATTCTCTTTTCCCGAAGAATAAATTGAAGGGGATACTCTTCTGCTGCTCTGGAGCAAGAGTTGGCTCCCTCTATGGAAGTTGCACCTCTGTGGCAGATGGAACACCAGTTTCTCCCTGTAGTCAGGTACTTTAGTACCAGGAGGCACTTCTCTGTGGACAGTTTCTGTTCGCTTCAGCCTGTTGTTGCAGGCTTGGGAACATCTGTATTTTCTTAACATTCTACTGCAAAGATCTTCCTTCCAGCTGTAGATGGACTCACTTGGAGGCGTCAGCTATAGTACAGGATTCTTAGCCCAATTTAAGATAAGCAGTAATATATCGGATGTGGCATGAACCATATTACCTCTGGGCCTAAAGGAAACTGTTACCTTCTGATCATCCTTCTGAGGATCCTAGCTTCTCGCTGTGGACTGAGCCAGTCTTAGAGGCACTTGCCAACCACAGCCAGTTCCTTGTTAGAACATTTCTGGACCCAGATCAATGCTATGAATCTTTCTGGTGGGTATGTTTTCTACCTATCTTTTCTGAGATCAATTTGCAACCCCCAATGCAATTTGCCGATCATTCACGGCACATCACTGATGCCAGAGAGGAAGAGGGTAGATTAATGATGATCTCAGAGTCAGTGCACTGGTTTGCAACTTTCTGAGGAGCCAAATATAGATGTTTCTTTTTTAATGTCTGAAACATAGTAGGTTTATTTTTTAATTAAAAATACCACGCTATTTTAATTCTGAATTCAGTTTTCATTCTTAATTCTGAATTTAAAATAAAAAAATGGGCCCTATCCAACTGCCTTCAGTTAAAATCACAAATGGTGACATTCTGTTGGTGGCATTCAAAGATAGCATTTTGAATGCCATGACAATCAGTGCTTCCCTGTGGAGTTGTCATGTCTGCCATAAAATTTATGAATTTTAAATACTGATCAGCAGGCTCACACCTAAGAGACCCAACCCATTTAATGTGCAACTAATGATTGCTTGATGGGTTTACTTCAATTATAAAGATAATCAGTGGTGGCTATATTAAAATAAAAGCAAGTATAAGCAATAAACAGTGTAGTGTGTGGGAGTACTATTAAAGGTATAGATCAGAAGTTCTCAAACTGTAGATCACAACCCCTTTGGGGGGGTTATATATCAGACATTATTCATATCAGATATATCAGTTATTTCTATTATGATTCATAACAATAGCAACATTTCAGTTATGAAATAGCAAAGGAAATAATTTTGTGGTTGAGGGTTACCACGAGATGAGGAATGGTTTTAAAGCATTAGAAAAGTTGAGAACCACTGATGGACAAATAATTTGAGAATCACTCACCACAATATAGCTTGGTGGAGTAAATATGACACCCTCTGTTTTATGAGAACAGGTGCCACAGAAGCTAGGGTTAATTCTTGAGTCTAGGCCTCATGGAACCAGGGCAGTGAAGGGGTGTGGATCTGAGCTGATAAGCTGTGCTCTATCCTAGCTTCAGTCTGCCTTTGGCACACAGGAGATGAGTAGATGATCAACTAACCTCTGCTGCATTAATCTGCTGACTCCAAATTTGAGAGAGGGTGATATATTCTGCATAAATTCCCTCAGTTAGTTTCAAAATCTGAAAAACAGGTAAAGTGGCATCTGTACTTTTTTCAACCGTCTCCCATTCATTGACTTCATGCATGCCAGGAAAATGTAGTAAAATATTACCAAAGTTGGAATACACTAATTCCATCTTAGGCAGTTATTGGTGCTTTCACTATTTTGCACAGCTATTGTAAACTAAGAATTAAGGTCTCCCTGTGGTCTAACGCTGCTCCCAGCTTTTGCTCATTCAGGTGCACAAGCATAAAGACAATCTCTTATTTGCCAAGAACAGCTTAGTGCCTACCAAGCCATGTCTGATACTGTGCATACAGAGTCTTTGCAGGTGCACCCAGTATTTGAACAAAATCTTGAACAGTTTTATGGGGAAAGTATTAGGATAGAAACAGGAGAAGATGCCTGTAAGGAGAGAAAAAAAATACCTAAGACACAAATGGAAATAGGATGCTTTCATAAGACTCTAAACTATTTAAATTCTAAGAAACAGATTTATGGGTCATCATGAGATGCTCCCTGGAGACCGCCTAAATGTGTTGCTGCCATCAGAAAGATAAGCCCCAAATTATGATTCTCTCAGAATAACTGGAAGCAATCCAGAATGCAATCCTTTGCCTTTGTGCAAAGCTATAGTATGCCTTATGTTTCAGCAGTGCAATTTCCTGTTATAATCATTGATCTAGAGAGTTCTGAGACAAACCAACGTAGTTGCTGCAATGAAGACACTAATTGCAAGAGAGAAATTGAATCTCTTAAAAATTAGATGATAAATCATAAGAAAGTTAACAATTGTAAAAAAAAAATGAGAACTAGACCTTTCTTACAATTTTTCGAATCAGGATTCAAGAAAATTAAATGTTAGTACTGATTTATAAAGCAAGAAAAAAACATTCTAATAATTCAATAAATGGCAGGTAAAATCTAAATAATTTCTGAAAGACAAATTGTCCATTTATTTCTTGTTTGAGTTTCTTCTGAGCAAATAGTATATTTAGAAATATATTTTAAGAATGCATTGTTATTTCAGTATATCCTCATATGTGTCTGTGTAAGAGCATATGCAAATATGTACTTGTGTGCCCACCAAGACCAGAAGAGAGTGCCAGATTTCTTGGAACTGGAGTTACAAACCAATGGTTTGTGACCACCCAATGTGGATGCCCCAATACAGTCTTGATAATTAAGAACTAAGAGCTTTTATCTATGGAGACATCACTACTGAAATCCTGAGAAGATTATTTTAAATGAAACAAAACACTTGTAAAATGATCCCCATTAACAAAAATCAAATTCAGTGCCAAGACATTGGTTTCTGTTCTCTGGCTCCAATGAAGGTTACCAGGGCTCCTTGGAAAAATGGTTGATTCTGAAGTCAAGATAGGAAATGTATATGGTGAACTTAAAACATCTCAGAGTATCAGAAAGTAAAAGAATTACCCCAAATAAGAAGATGGTCTGCCATGACAGAGGAAATAGCTTAGCAAGCTCTTACTGATCAAAGCAGAAAGAAAATAAAGGATTTAATACAAAACTATATCCTGAATCAGGAATACTCATGAGTCCATACTAGTATAGGTACATTATTAAATGAAGATTGTGCCCCACAATAAACATGAACATATAAATATTCCTGTGGTATGCTAGCATAGATTCCTCTGGTAATACATCTAGGAAAAGCACAACTGGACTATGCTACATCTGTTTTCAGTTTTTGAAGAATCTCATGAACTTTCAGCTGCCTCTCTGGTCCTCAGAGTCACAGTGGCTAGAGCTGGATGCATCCCACTTTTTTACCCTTCTCTTCCCCCTCACATAGTTCTTCTGCCCTGTCAGCCACTTTATTGTTTCTGATGCTCTACAAATCTGTTTCTCTTTAGAACAAAGCCAACTCCTCTTCATTAAGCTGTCATTCATTCTCTCACACAACAAGTCTTTTAATCCACCTTTCTTTCTGATCACATGATATTTGGGTGTCAGAACATTAAATTAGAAAAAGGACAGTCTTTTAGAAAATAGTACGGATAAGATGAATATTCATATTCAAATGACTGGACTGAACTCAGAACAATGGGTGGTTTTATGTCAACTTGACTCAAGCTGGACCTATTTGGGAAGTGAGAGTCTCAAATAAGAAAATTCCCCCATAACATTGCCTGAAATAACTCTTTTGTGCATTTTTTTTTTTAAATTAGTGATTACTCAGAGTAAGTGGTCCTGTTATCCTGGGTGCTATAAGAAAGCAGACTGAGAAAGCCATAGATAGAAAGCCGGTAAGTGGCATTCCTCATAGCCTCTGTATCATTTCCTGCCTCCAGATTAATTCCCTGTTTGAATCCTACACTGAATACTTTTGTTGATAAACAATGAAATAGAAGTAAAAGCAAAATAAACTCTCTCTCCCCAACTTGGTTTTGGTCATGGTGTTTGATCACAGCTATTGAAACTCTAAGAGAATGGATCAAGACACTAAATATAAGATCTGGAACTACAAAACTGTTAGAATGAGACAAACAAAACAACATTGGATTTAGCAATAGTTTCTTAAATGTTGTATCAATGACACAAATAACTAAAGGGAGAACAAATATGTAGAACTTCATGAAAGTGTTTCAAACTGTGTGCATTAGTGGTCTGTATCCACTATAGCAAAAATACAATCTAAAGAGTAGAATTTTTACAAAGCACGTATCTAGTAAAAGAAATTAACTATTGAAAATTTATACAAAACTAATAAACTTCACCACCAAAATCAGAAAACTGCTCAATTCAAAAATTTATGAAGGACAAGAACAGACATTTTTATTTCTATAAAAATGATCAATAACAGTGTGAGCTGGATTGAATAGAGAACTAACAAACTTACACACAAAAAAAATCTTGCTCCATTTCCAAGAACTGAAAAGGAGAAGGAGGAGAAGAAGAAGGAAGAGGAGGAAGAGAATGGTTATGTGAAAATATTCTTAATATCTCTAACCATTAAGAACATGCAAATTCAAACCACATGATCTTTAGGTTTGATGTCATCAGAGACACAGAAAATACATTCTGGTGATGAACTGTATAAATTATAAGCTCGTGCCCTGTCCTTGGGAATGTAAAGTCGTCCATCTACCATAGGAAGACTGTGGTGGATCTTAAGTATTTTAAAAATAGAATTTTGTTTCAGCAACCCCATTTCTGGGTATGTATCTAGAAAGTTGACAACAGGGTATCAAATTGACATTTTATATTCTCATTTCTACCATTAATAATAGTCATTACATGAAAGCAACCAAAATATTTGTTGACAGGTAAATAGATAAGCAAATGTGTGCTGAAAATAAAACAAAACAAAATCAAAACCCCACCACAACTAAAGTACACAAAGTGTTAACACTGTTCTACAATACAATGAGAGGGAGTCACATTAGCTTCCAATGGCTGTAACAAAATAAATGTCTGAGGTAAATCAACTTTAAAGGAGAAAAATGCACATTTGCACTGGTAATCTCAAAGGCTTAGGTGCATTGTTTGGACTGTTGCCTTTGGGCCTGTGATATGAGGTAACATATCACTGTGGGACTCATGCAGTGAAGTTTACTCATGTTGTGGTAACTGGGATATAAAGAGCATAAATCAGGGATCCCAGTATCTTATTGAAGGACACTCCACTCAACTTGCCAAAGGTTCTGTCACCTTCCCACAGTTATCACAAAGTTAAACTGAGTCTTTTCAATGAAAGTAGTTTGTGGGGCACTCCAGATCCAAACTACATCTTAAGGCAGGTCCAAGAGCAGATATAGACTGGGAAGCAGGATGAAGAAGTTAACAGTGATTGAGGAGGGGGATGAAGGGAGTGAAAGTGATAACTAGACATTGACAGTAAAAATGGAGAGAAAGTGAGTGCTTGAGAGAGCTCTTCAGGAAGTGGAGGTGCTAACAATGATAGGAACTCAGTTAATATTAAGAGAAAATAGAGAGGGAGGAAGGCTCTTAAATTTCAGAACATTCATCAAGATAGCCAAGGGTTTAGGTAGGACTTGATATGTGACTGTTAGAGCTGTGTACAATCACTGGTCTGAGAATGATGGTACCATTAGCAGTTGGTTATGTGTCTCTGAAATTGGGAGAAAGGTAGGAATGGGAATCATCTCAAAGGAAACTCAGAAAAAAAAAAAAAGAATTATGAGAATGGCACAAATGCAAATAGGTCTTAAAACTAAAATCTAAAATTTAAGATATAGGTAAGGAAACATGAAATCTTAATACAATGATCTACTGATATCAGTCAACACCAACAGTATGGAGAAAATAAATACAAACTTTAACACTTGGCACTTCTTATGGTGTAAACTTCCTCAACATAACTAATGTTAAACAATGACATCAGCTGGATGTCAAAGTACCAGTGACATCAGCTAGAGGATTAAGTTACTGAGGATGTCATAGTTGAATCCTGCCAGAGGTGAGAGGCTGAGCCTTCCCCCTGTATACTGTGGCAATGGGAACAGGAAAGAAGCACCAAAGTAATGCCATTGAGGGAGATCAGAGGGAGAGGGTATGGTCTTACACAGAGAATAATGACAAGCCTACAAAGACATTACATGAAAGTCATAAAGGACTTTTGAAATTTATAATTTCTTCCATCACTTAAGTGTTGAATCTCCTTATATAGAGTAACAAGGGACTGAAATCTGACTGAAGAAGTTGTCAACTGATGGGGATGTAAAGAAAGTGTTTTCACAAGTAGACAAACATCTTAAACTTCACTTCAAAAACACTGAGTATCAAGAAAAACAGGGGACCATTTGAGGTGTTTATAAACACTGCACCTCCCTTCATGTGACTTACAATCTATAACAAGGCAAGTAGGAAATAAAAAAAACCAGTATACCTCTGGCTAAGGAGTCAGGCAGCATTTAACTAACTCCTTTATTTATTTAAAATGAGGTCATGTTGGGTAGGGTGAGGTCTAATTCTGTGGGACTGATATTGCATATACACACAAGGAGTATGTCATTTGAACATGAGGACAAGGATCAGATGGTGTACCCACAAAACACAAAGCACAGAAACTTTCTCACAACCAACAGGAATGTGGAGATGTCTGCAAATGTGCCACAATTTTTATGGCTTTGGCATAGATATGACTAGAGTGGTAGGGGATGAAGAAGTGATAGTTATACATACACAAAAGCTGGGATTATCTGTACCATGGACTGTGATGGAGACACCAACAGCACCCAGAAATTTGGGGAGTTTTTTATATATAGCTTTAAAGAGCAGGGTGTCTCTGAGAAGAGCAGTCTTAGGCTGTAGTTATTGGAATGAGAGAGCTGTGGTTGACAGTTTCTGAACACTGTCAATATCTACACTCTGACTGAGAGAAGCCCTTGCTGTTCCTCTGAGCCTGATATAGGATGGTGTTGCCATACTCATAGGTCTTAAGCTCCTTGATACAGCCAGGTTTGTCAATAAAACACACTTTTCCTCAGAACTTCATCTACTCTCCACACAGATGTTCCCTCCCCACCTTCAGCCCTCACAGGAAACATGTCTGCCACACCTCAAGCTTGTTCTTTGCCCCACAACTGTGAGAGTAAGAATGCCAGCCAATTCACCTACTTAAAATACCATCCAGTGTATCTACTTAATCTATGGGCCTTTGCTATGATGGCTGAGTAAACTAACATGGGATAGCATGTTCACACAATACTGATCTGACAGAATGAATCAATAAGAAACCTGAAAGAATGTCTCATTTAATCAAGAGCTCAAAAAGAGGAGGAGTCCAGGAAGCAGCACCTACTACTACTGTACTTCCCTCAGGATGGGTTGCTATAGTCACCCATGTCCACCAGCCAGTATACAATCCTCTGGCCCTGTTCTGGGTGTTTTCTGCTTCCTCTCTGGGCATGAGTCCAGAACCAGAATTGGGCTTTAGCTGTCTCTCACACTAGATAGCATGACTAATATTTGTAAAGACTGAGTTTGATCTTCAGTCACATCACACACATATTACACACAAACACACACACACATACATCATACACACACACATGCACACACACACACACACACACACACACACACCTTTTTTGTCCTATCATTCCTGATTCTGTGGTTTACTATGAAGTTTTACTTAGCTGGTCCTTCTTTCTTCTAGTTTAAAAATATCTGTGAATGCCTGATCAAAAGGAAACCTAAAATAAGAAGACTTTGTTCCATTGAAGCAAACAAGATGGAGATTCCAGAGGTCCTGCCCTTAGATATAGTACATCCTTGTGGAAAAACCAAAACAATATACCACATTTGGAGTTGGAAAGAAACAATGTCTCAGCTGTATAGACACTTACAGTTTGTCACCTAGTGTCATGATCCTCCTCATTCCCATAAATACTCTAGAGTGTGTATGAGAGTCTGGAGCCTAGACAAACACAAGACATAGTGAAAGAAACCAACCACAGATGAGATTCCAGACTTATTCTCATAAGCAGCAAGAAAATGTGGCCAGTATTATCTAGGGATTCTTCCTTAACTATGTTATCAAGTATTTCTCTCTCCCAAAGACTGGTTTTCTGCACAGTCAGTCTTCCTGTTATCAGACCTTAGCAGTGTGCCTCCCTAGCTCTGTGACTTTATATTCAGAAAAGGCAATGCTTAATCAAGCAAGAAAACTATGACCTCAATTTTTCAGGGGAAAAAAACATGCCTTTATTGACAAATCTTCAAGGCTGACTGGCTGATTTGAGCATCATTGTAGGGGTATTGTGTTGTTTCATGGTAAATAATTGTCCCACCCACTAGTTTAATAAAAAGAGCTGATTGGCCAAAGGCAGGCAGAAAGTGTAGGTGGGGCTACCAGAGTAAGAAAATCTCTGAGAACAGAATGCCAGACAGAACACCAGAGAGAATTCCAGAGAGAGGCCCGGAAGAAGCAGAGGAGAACTATGCTGCCCTAAGAAAAGGTACCGAACCGCATGGCTGAACAAGATGAGTCATGGGTTAGATGAAAGGTAGAGAGCTAGTAAGTGATATGCCTGGGCCTGAGGCCGATCAGCCTAAAACTATAGTAAGCCTCTGTGTGTGTCTGTGGGACTGTGGGTCTGCAGGTCTATGGGTCCACGGGTCTGTGGTCCTAAACCTTGAGGCTAGGCCCAAAAGTCCGGGCCAGAAACCTCATACTACACATCATGATTGTGAAGACTTGTATTTGAAGGTCCATAACCAAAGTATGCTCAGTTATCTTCAGAACCTTGATAGACATTTTTGGCCCATCCCTCTGACTAACCTAACATCTTTGAGGTTAACATTTTTGTCCCATCCCTCTGACTAACCTAACATCTTTGAGGTTCCAAAATGTAAAATATATTGGAAGATATTAACAAACTACAAGCTTCCATTAACCTTCAAACTAAGAGAATCTTTAGACAGTGTCTGAGGCCTGTAGCTCACATGTCTGATCTATTCTCAAGAGTACTTGGAAGTACCTTGATTATTACTTTCTTCTGTTAGGAACTTTAGGAAGTCCTCACTGTCTCCATGTTAGAATACATTTTTGGGGGTAAAAATAAGTCTGTGGCACTTAGCTAACAGCAAAGTCTATTGTCTTTGAACAATTAACTGTTACTAACAGGTGAGAAGAAAAATCCCAGCAGGAAGGAGAGAATAGAACAGTGATAACAATTTTGCACGCATGCACTTACCATGCACTGTCTCATACCTGATTGTAGGCCTACTGGGAGCTTCATATCTAACATTAGAGCTGGCTTTGAGGATTCTTCCTTCATCCAGGATGAGTAGAGGGATCCTCCAGGTAGGTTAAAAATGATGTACTGTCCTTTCCCACCATCTGGGGATTGTAATTTCATTGGTCAATGTCTTAATACATGTAACAATATACCAGAGATTGAGCAAGTTACAATCCACAAAAATTGATTCTTCATATTTTCAAGGTGCAGTGCCTATAAGCAAAGTCTCAGCAGGGTCAGAGTCTGGGGAGGTTCTGGTTTCTAGTCTTATATAGCTATCTTTGTTGTGTCTTCTTATCATTCTACCATGAAGACATAAGGCAGCTTTCTCTCCCCTCAAAAGGTCACAGCTTGGTATATGAAGACTCCAGGTGTACAACCAGGTCACCTTTCAAAGGCCTCAGACCTCACTACTCTTACCTTGGTGACTAGAATTGCAACAATGGAATTTGGGGTCCCCCAAAACTTTATCAGGCAATTTAGTTACTGCCTTGATGTTTATTGGCTGAGAGGTTAATTAAGTAACCAGATCTGTAGCTTCTCTCAAGATTGGATGGTCGCAGAAATCAGTCACTTAAACTGGAAAAAAAAATATCTAGACCTGTGTCTTTTTAATGAAAACCATTAGGACCTTTGGGGCTGGGTGGAAGGATTTGGACTGTAATTTACATATAGTATAAGCCTGTGTTGACAAATTGAGAGCACAGAAACTGCATGGTTAGAATTGTGTTTCAGGGAGATAAATTTGGCTGAGAAGGACCAGGGAGGAAGTTATCTCCAAAAGGTATATGTAATGATGGCATTTAATGTAAGACAAGACCCAGGGGGGGAGGTTCCAGATCCTAAAAATACTTCAGCTCAGTAGAGCAGGTGCTGTGGTCTCAGTTGCATGGGGGCAGGAGGCAGTGGGCTTATAATTAGTCTGTACAAGTTCTTCCAGAAGGACAAAAGCAGCTGGTATTTTCCTTTCTAATTCTAGCAGTGACTTCCCATCTCCACATAATAAAGGGATTCATGGAAGGAGAGTAGGACTCCAGAGATGAAAGGCCATGAGGGGGTGAGGGAAGGTGTCAGTTATTCAGGGGCAGGCCAGATCCAACACAGCATTTACAACAGATGTCAATCAGGTGGATGCAGCCACTTCATCTCAGGCTAAGGGGATAACTTACCAGGGAGGTTGAATTGTCCCTCATCTCCTTGTCTATAGCAAATAAAAGTTGCTGTTTATCCTCAGGAACCTCAGACATAAGCATTCCCCCCACATCCATCTCATGATATGATGCACTGTTCAATTCCTTAGTCATATGCACACATCCCCAGTCTCATGGTGATGATGTACTGTTCAATTAATTTTATGTAACACTTGTGAAATGATATAAACAGAGGAATGGAAAGCAGATTCCTGACTATGAAGAATAAGGCCAGGATTTGGAGGCAGAGACTGCAGGAAGGTGTTGGCTTACATGAAAAACTATGGGAAAAACCCTTTTGGTCCTAAGCATATTAAACAAGACACATGGATTGAAAAATCACATGCTCCAGGACTACCAGTTCAATCATTATATTTCATGTAGCATTTGAGACAAATTTAATTTTTATATATTTTCTCTATCTTAATTGTGGTGATAGACACATGAACCAACATGTATGCAAAAAAATCAAAGAATTAAATGTACACACACCAGGGTGTGTGGGGATATAAGTAAAACTGGGACATACAAGATTGGTAGGTTTTTATAGGCTTCAATATCAACACTCTTTTGTGACTGGTTTTAAAAACTAGAGGAAAGGTAGAGAGTGAAAAACTGGGTGGGGAGGTAGGTGTATCCTTGTTGGGAAGCAGGGAAGGCAGTACAGAAGAAAAGGGAGGAACCAAAGAATAAGAAAATGGATGTTTGAAAAGGTCATAGGAAAACACTATTTTATAAACTTGCATGTCCTCCAGGTCACATTCAAAATGGTGCTGGCAGACTGGTGGCAGGCAGTGTAAGCTGCAATCAGGCCTGTTCCTGAAATCTCACAGAAGACTCAGTAGCATGTGATTGATTTTAGATTTCTGATTATTTTGAACAAAAAGGAAACAAAGACGGTTTCTTAGTAGCAGCATTTTCTTGGGTGTGCTCTGTTTGCTGGCCATGAACAGAGATGCAGTCCCTTTAAGAGAGCTGACTAATTCAGCTCTATCTGCAAAAACTATGTGGCAAGAGAGTGAGAGTATTTTAAAAAGCTCTTCTAGTTAGAAAATAATTAAGGATTCACAATAAAACATATTCAGATTTTTAAAAAACCTGTAAATGGGTTACAATGTCTCTAAAAGGCACATAGTCTTCAGAGAGAAAAGAAAGAATATAAAATCTTTAAAAAGAGAAATAAAGACATAAAATATAATAAGCCATGTAAAGATGGAAAATAGACACAAAATCTGGATTTTGGTTGTTATTGTGTTTTCTTTTAATTTTTTAACTGTTAATGAGCTAATTGCAGAAAGACAATGGATTGCAAATGCAAAGGATACTAAGTTAAACAAGAATATATATTTTAAAGATATTTCGATTTTCAAATTTGTGTCTAAGGATTTATTGCTTTGGAAGAGTTCTGCTTTTGTTTCTACAGAAGATGAGAACCTGTGGATTGCTTCTAGGCAAATATGGTTTCTACAACCAAGACCCCCTGAAAAAAAAAACCTCTGACGGGAAGAGATGGCCATATCAGCTTCAGGGCTGCAGATTATGATCCAGTCTCAAGAACTCGTGAGGTTTTCAATAACCCTTAATCAGCAGGAAGCAGTAATGGAAAACTACGCCTAAATTCCCAAAATATTGTTTATAAATGTTTATTTTCACTATAAATGGTTAATAGTCATAGTTAATCTCTTTCTAAGAAGAAAAAGGGGATATGGTATATGAATAATTTTTTAAAAAATTAGATTATTGAATTTACTTAGATCAAGAAATCAGCTGTTAATCTCAAAATGTTTTACATTGGCATGGACTTTGGTTTACTGGTGCAAATTTAAGGTCAATTTTGTTATGCTGAATGTATTTTTCAACTCTTGTTTATGATATGTTTATGTAACTGATTTAAAATTGTAATATATAATTAAGAAATGCATGTTAGTTAGATTTTTAGATGTAGAAAGATATAATTAAATTAGATAGGTAATCTTGAAACACGTCTAAGACCTACAGAATATGGCATTTAAATTATTTTAAGAACTTAGACTTTTCTGGACAGTGAGACAGATTTGCTCCTGGCAGCACCAATCTTCTTCAAGATAAAAATGGGCATCGAAGAAACTCCATATGGAGTCTACTCTCTTTGTGGCAATGGTTAGCCACTGGACAAGAACCTGTTCTTACATTGACTGCTTGACAGTATGCTGTTAGAAGTGGACATGCAGGTTCCATAGGAAGATGACCTCTGAACTTGGGCAGAACAAGCCAAGATGGTCATTCAGGTTCCTGATTTACAGATAAAACTGTCAGACATTCTTCAGGACTTGAGACGAAGCGACTAGTGAACTTTACCAGAATGGACAGAAAAGATTTCCTGCTTCACTGAAATGAAAAAAGACTCTGGGCCTGTAGGCTGAAGATGGATGCCCCAACTTTATAAAGGAACTTTGGGTGACTATCCAGGCAGATAAGTATCATCTCTGTAAAATCTAGATTTTGGAAGTTGCTTGCACTTCCAGTTTACTTGGGTAATATATCCTTCTTGGTCTTTGATATAGTTGAATATTAGATAGTTATAGGCATAGTTTTTCTTAGTCATTTAAAGGTATATTGGATATGAAACTTTAAATTCATAAGGATAAGGTAGATGATAGAGTATTTTCTTTAATTTTGCTAAATACAAATAGACTAGATATTATAACTATAATTCTTGATTGATGGACATTTTGTTATATGTAATTTTGCTATGTTAAAATTGAAACCTTCCTTTTTGATTAGACAGAAAGGGGGAAGTGATGTGGAAATGCCTTTCTGTATGCTGTGAATCTCAATCTTTAAATAAAGGAGCTGTTTTGGCCCTTGACAGGCACTGTAGAAAAAGGTAGACAGAGGAATCAGAGTAGGTAGGAAAGGAAGGGCGGAGTCAAAGGCAGATCAAGCAAGCCACCCAAGGAACAACATGTAAGGAACACAGGTAAGACACGGGCCATGTGGCAGACAGATTAATAGAAATGGGTTGATTTAAGATGTAGGAGCTAGCTAGCAATGCACCTGAGCCATAGGCCAAAGAGCATAAAGTTAATATAAGCATCTGAGTCATTTCTGGGGTCATGAGCAGCAGTGGTGGGTGGTTAAGAGGTCTGGCGTGACAGGGTCTGCGCCTCTGGCTTCCCAGGAAGCAAGAAACCCCATTGGAACATGTGGGTGTACAAATTCTCATGGTCTGATAATGCTCCCCCTAAGAGCCAAAGACTAACAAAATTTCCACTGCCAAGGTGGAAGGGACTCTGAAATAGTGTAGACCATTGCCATTGCCCTTGGTTGCCTCCAGAACTTCACCCTATTACTAAAGACACTACACACTTCTGACACATGTCTTAGAGGTATCTATCTACAACTGACCATGAAGCCTCTTTCCTGATGACTTTCCTGATGACAGAAGTTGCCAAGGGAAAAAAATCAATCAATAGTCCTACCTATCTGTGAAACACAACAATGACTATCTCAGGAGGAGATTCCCCAGTTGGCAAGTGTGGCACTTTTATCTTGGGATAACACACATCTGTCTACTTAGACTTAAGGTCTACTCTGTAGGAAGTAATTCATTCCAGATACTATAAACCTAGCCAAGAACCCAAGGTTGGAGAGGAGATAAATCTTGTAGGAGAATCTGCAATTGTCATTTTCCTAAACCAGTTTAATTTCCAACTGTATTCTAAATACTTATCATTATACCTACAGATAAGTATAGGTATAAGTATCACCCCCAATAAAACAAGCTTTTTTTTACAGAAGATAGAGACTACTAAGAGTTCCATATCTGATCAAAATGCAGAGAATAAGTTCTGAGAGTATGACCAGTTCTAATTGGTACATCTACATTGAAACTTTCTGACAATGTCTCTAAAAGGTACAGTCGGCTTCCTCCTTAACTAGCTTATTCTTGAGGATTTATTCATGTTTGAGGCTGCATGTGGCTTTCTGGGTACCATTGTCTCCAGCATTTCTTAAGTGGACAGGGGCTGTGCCTGTGGTCGTGGATTTGTCATTGGTTGAGCTGAAGCTACCTATGACAGAGTCTATATAGGTCCCCATGCTATTCTTTGTATCACATGTTCTTATGTATAGCAAGAATAGCCCTCTGGAAGTGTGATCTTGACTCTGTCCCTGGTGATGGATAAGACCCTGACATCTTTTATAGCTTCTTAAGGTTTGCCTTTTCCCAAGTTGCAAAGCAGCAGTCGCTGGGTTTCTTTTGCCAGGCAGAGGAGGAACCAACATGGAGTAACTTGAGTAATTTTGTGTTTTACGTTTCCTCTTGTTGAAGTATTAGAGGAAGTAGCAGTGCCAGGATGTGTATGATGTCTCTTACTGCATATGGAAATAGAATCCCAAAGTGAATTCTAAACTGCAGATACATAACATGTCCTATGGCCTTTCTGAGGTTGTGGGTGTCCTTTTCTCTGCTCATCCCCTCTCCACCTTCTTCTCTTTATGAACTCAGTTTCTTTTCACCAAGAAAGAGTCTTTAATCTAATTGAGTTGCCTGGTGTGACTGTCTCTTTAATTGTCAACTTGACACAACCTAGAATCACTTAGCAAGAGAGTCTTAATAAGGGACTGTGTTGAGTTGTCTTGTGGGCATGTCTGTGGGGATTTTCCTAATGAAGTTAACTGATGTGGAAAGACCTATCCTACTGTGGGTGGAACTTTCTCTAGAGAGAGGTCCTGAACTACATAAATAGAGAAATTAAGCTGAGCATAAACAAGCCAACAGCTAACATGCATGTACTGACTTCTCTGTCTCCACAACTATCACTTCCCTGCTATGATGCAGTCATAAGCAGAATAAATTCCTTCCCCCTAAGTGACTAATTGTGGTGTTTATCACAGCAGCAGATATGAAAGTAGGACCCTAGGCCAATCAGTTACATGCGATTTCATACAGCACACATGCCAGCAGCCAAAATGACCTCCAGCAAAATTGCTTTTCAGATGTTCCTGACTTTTGTATCATGTGGCTTAGAAGTGGGACAATTTAGTTGTCTCCGTCTTTCTTTCTGTCTTTTTTTTCAAGTAGTTGTGGACATCTTTTTAACCATTTTCAACAGCAGTTTCTAAGATTCAGAGCTATACTTTGGCATGAATGACTTTTGGGTGATTCTTCACAGAACAAGCTTGCCCTCTGATCTCTACTAGCTAAGAATTCCATGAGATGGTGGACCTCCACAACTCAGGAGCACACTTGCACCAGAATCCAGTCATTCTGGAAGCCAGTAGCAGGTTTCCATCCTCTAAAACAATGAGAAATAAAGTTATGTAGAGCTGTAAGAACTTAAGCATAGTAACAGTACATATGAGTACATAATACACAGTTCCTATGTGACATCAGCTACAGTTAGTTTATTAAAGAGAGCAGCATATCTCACCAAGGGAATTTCATAACCCTTTCCTGCTCCCACAGACGGAAGAAAGTAGAACAAGCACCCTTTTGGCCAGAGAGGCAAGTTCCTCTTGGAGAAACAGTCATGAAGTGATGTCATGCTTGGCACTGCTTGGATCACACCACATAAGAATAATATCACCCAATTTTAAAGAAAAAAAAAAACAAACACAAATCACATATATGGAACCATTATCCCTACTTGTGTTGCTTAAGAAAATATTCACGTTTCAAACCACTATTTTATAAGAAGTTGTTACAGCACAGTTTATCTGGGGTTGATGTATACACAGAGATGAGAAGAGTTACAGAAATACTGTCCCTGCTCCTGTGTGAGCTTGAGTGCAAAAATGATGGTTCCTGTTGCTTCTTCCCCATTTTCTCCCCACTCCAGAGAAGGCCAGAGGTATTCTGCTAGTCACAAGAGATGCAAGTTTCTTCCTAGTTCTTTAGAATCAGACTGAGACCATCTCTCCTTTTCACTGAATTCCTAAGGTTCATTTTCTCCCTTTCCTTGTCAAGGATTTTCCTTTGCCTAGGAACCAGGCAGTGGTTCATCTCAAGTTGTATGGTGTTTATAAATATACATTTGTATAGGATGTTAATGATTAAGTATTAAGTATTTTGTATTTATTGAATACATTAGCTGAAGCTAGCAATATTTCAGGACATGAATACAGAATGCAGTTATCCAAAATCCACGCTCATAACCACCACCTTCCCAATCTCTGAGGATGACTATTATATATACAGCTGTTTTTCTGTCTTTCTTATATGAGCAAAAGTATGTAGTGCTTGACTTTCTGTCTCTGACTTAGTTTAACACAATAGCCTTAATTTCCATCCATTTTAGTGGAAATGTCAGAATTCTCTTTTATATCTGAATAGAATTTCATACAGTACATGCATGCCAATTTTTTTTTTTTTTTATCTGCACATGCACCAATGAGAATCTACCCTGGTTCCGTATCTTGGCTTTTCTAAATAGAGTGATAATAAACACTGGCATATAATGTCTTTTGTTTGCTGATTTCATTTTTTTAATACATAAGGTGATAAATGGAGAATTGGTAGTTTCACTTTTAGTTTTTGATAATGGTTGTGCTGATTCACATATCAGCAACACTGTAAGAGAACATTTTCATCTATAGATCTAATTTTGAGATGTCAGTTCTACCCTTCTTTCATGGGTTCTGGGAACCAAAATAAGATCATCAGGCTTTTATGGTAAATGATTTTGCTCAAAGAATCCCCATACATCTTGTATCTTCTCTTATATGTGCATACACTTTCTTAGTTTCTAACAGAATGTGTCCTTGGGCATGAGAGGGAGCAGGAATGAAAAAACTCTTAAGTTATGTTCCAATGCTTAAGGCTGACTGTGCTTTTCCCTGCAAAGGAAAAAATGTTTTTCACTTTAAATCCTCACCATGGCAGTGGTAGAGCAAACTCCAGCTGCAGGTGACAAGCATGAGAAGAAAGTGGTCCATTCTCTGCACTGACACCCAGGCCTGCTCTTATCTTCAGCTGGAACTGAGTCCACTGTTACCTATGTCAGTTCTTACTACAGAACCCAAGGACTTAGAAAATTCTCCTGGAAATATACTTTCCTCACTTCAAATTAAAAATGTATCCTTTCACTCATGTGTCCAATATTATGGAGGCTTGAATTAGCTAATAAAACTGTCATTCCGTGCATGATCCTTGAAATACTACCCATTTGATGTCCTAAAATTGACAGATGTAATATTCCTCTTCCTGCTTGGGTGTCTTTAATGGAGTCCCCTGGGGTGGGAGTATCCTCATTCACAGCCTCTACTCTTTCCACTGCTTTGTACGGTCACAAAATAACCAAGGATTGTTGAATATGTCCTTCCCCTTGATATTCTTTTTTTTTTTTGATGATTTTGGAAATTATTTAATGATTTAAGCTGTCACTCTTTGGGTACCATTTGTTATAAATTGACTTTCATCTTCTCTAATAACAAAACTTCAAGGGGGCCTTCGGGAGTATGAGTTCAGCAAACAAGGGATGTAGTGTTCATGCAGCCCAGTAACCAAAAAGAGCTTGCTTCATGAAATGAGCAGTTTGGTATTTGGTGAGGTAGTTTTACCCAGAGAATACCTCTTTACTCTCTTCTTTGTACCTTTGCTTCCACATGTATTTAGTGATGCTGCATCTCCAGATGTGGTAGACCCAAGGAGAAAGGAGGACAGTGCACAAAAGCTTGCACACGTCAAATGGATTTGAATTTTTCATCCAACCCACATTCACCTAAATGCAAGAGTCTATGCAACGAATACAAATTTTACAGATTCTCTCAGAAGAAAATAAGAAGGGTATTAAGTAGGTGGAGGAATGACCCAAATCAGATATCTTCTGTGCCACCAAGGGCTTATGTTAATAGAGAGAGGAAACATATTTATGATTAGATAAATTGGTAGAAGATATGTTTGGAAAGTAACACAACTAGAAACATTGTTTACTAAGCATTATAAAAATCTAGTCCTTAATAGTCAAAAAATCTAAAACTTTGAGCAAAAATAACATGTTTTTCGGTGAAATAACTTTGATACACATCCTATGAAATATGCTTAGCTCAGAAAGCTATGCATTGAATGACCACTTTTATCCATAAAAATTTTAATGGTTGCAGTCACAGAAAGTAAAAAACAGAATGGTAGTTAGCAGAGGCTAAAGGGGAAGGAGAGTTGTCAGTCAGCAGGTGCAGTGCCACAGTTAGAAAAGCTCTGTTGTTTACTGCACAGAATAGTGATGACAAATGATGTCAATGTTGAAGATTTTAAGCAAAAACACAGAAGAAATAGTTTTAGGATATTTATACCATAAAACATGATGGATTATTTTTTTAAATCTGGATTAGGATGTTACATAATTTGCACATGTATCAAAACATTACATAGATAGGGGTGTGAATGAGAAAAATCCTTACCCTGGACAATGTATGTGTCAATTTAAAACCTTTTAAAAATGATGAGATAAACCTGCCTTTTAAGAACTCAGAGCAGCACATAGAGCCCACATCACTAAAGGAGTCTATGAACAGTGAATTCACAATAGAAAGGGAGTGCCCCATGTCATCACCAGAGAAAAATGTGCAGAGTAACTACATGTCATTTGAAACTGTCACTGCAATTTTTCTCACTGGGGTGGGGATGAGTGGATGGGGAGGGCCAAGGCTGAGGGATGACTGGGAGGGATTGGGAGGGGTGAGGGGAGGGGGGGCAGGGGAATACATTGATAGAGATGACATTTTTTAATGGAAATAAAATTTTAAAAAAATTTAAAAATGTACACATACCAAAAACCCACTTACAAAGTGGTAGCTGTTTAAAAGTCTGCTTCCTGAGGCAGGATCTTTCTCCTGGTAGTCCATGTAGGCTTCGAAATGTTCTTTAAAAGAGACCTTGCCCAGATTTTTCTGAGTATGCCTAATAAGGATTCTGAACCCTAAGGCTCAGTATTGGATCATGAGGCATTGATCAAGGATTTCATGGTGCCAATACTCTGGATAGATGATTAGTAATGATCTCCACCCATTTACCTATGAATTCTACAATTCCATTTTTCTTTACAGTTTAATAGTATCACATTAGATAAATATACCATATTTTCATTATCCAGTGATCAGTTGATGAGCATCTGGTATATTTCCTAATTATTGTGACCAGAGCGGCCATGAACATGGATGAGCAAGTACAGAGAAGTAGAACACGGGTGGTGTGCTACTCAGTTTTTGGCCAACTTGACAGAATCTAGGTCATCTAGAAAGAAGGAATATCAACTGAAAAAAAAAATGCCCCACCCCACCAGTTTGACTTGAACACAAGTTATGAGATCAATTTCTTCACTAATGGTTGATGCTAAAATGTTAATTTCACTATAAATGGTGAAATTTCTTGATATGTGGTCCTGGAAAGTATACGAATAGCTAAACATGAACCTGGAAAGCAAGCCAGTAAACAGCACTCCTTTGTGGACTTTGCTTAAATTACTACCTCCAGATTCTTGCACTGCTTGAGTTCCTACCTTGGCTTCCCTCAGTGATGGACTGTAATATGTATTTATAAGCCAAATAAACTGTTTCCTCAAAAGCTTGCTTTGGGTCATGCCATTTGAACATAGCAATCAAAAGCAAACTACAAAAGTTAGTATAAAAGAGAAAAGGAGAATAAACAAAAGAAGGGTTAATGGTTTGGGGAGGAAAGGGAAGATAGAGAAGTATGAGGAGGAATAACTAACATTGAAAAAAAAAACCCGTTGAAAATGCCATGTGGTTTACTACTGTAGAAACTTCCTAAAATATGAATATATATAGGAAAATGAAGTTTAAATAGAATTACTATAACAGAAAGACAATGCTTCCTAGACACCATATACTGCCAAATAAAAATTCCAGAGAGGTTAGAAATACATTCAATGTGTTAGTGTTCACCCAAATACTGAACATTATTGCATTGTTCTTGGTTGTTTACATGGTGGTAAGACTCTATTAATGATGTCACTATATATAGTTGATATGAAGAAATCAAAGTGATTATGATCCATATGGATGGTTAATATAGATGATTTACCCCTACCATTTAGCTTTTTCTCATTGTGCCATAAGGTGCTATTTATACTATTGGAGGAGAAAAATAATAATCAACAACCTTAATCAGCTGTGAAGGCTATAAGCTACAATAACCCCTGGCCTATCATTACATGCTCACTGGTAAAATAGGGACACAGATTTAGGAAAGTAACCAACCACTTTCTGATTGGATTTGAGCCTGCTCCATCAAGTGTAACCCAGATCTGGCATTACAAATGAGGTGACAATCAAGCGGTAAATAGGTCAGAGGCTCCAGGGAAGAACCTACTACGTTAGTCTCCTAAGTGGACATAGGATTTAACTGACTTCCAATAACTTATGCTATACCCATTGATCAATGCATGTCTCGACTATCATAAGAGAAGTTTCTATTGAAGTATTTGGAAATAAACATGGAGACCAACAACTGGTCAACAAGCTAAGAGAAAGAAACTTAAAAGTGTTCAGTTCTAAATGGGACATCTATATCACATGTTTTCCCTCACGTTTCAGGGGCCTTTGCAAAAGAGTGAGTGGTATGGCTTCAAGAAAAGAGTGTTTCTAAACACAATAGGGCATTTTTACATATAATTTACAGCCATTGTGACAGTATGCACCTGCAAAAGTTTTAACCAGAAAAAAAAAAATCTTAGCATAGCAGGCAGGACATGGACACAAAGTCTTACCCATAACTGAGGAGTTATTGACAATTGATAACATGTATGAAAAAGAAATTCAGGTTTCTTCAGTGGTATGACTGACACCTAGCATATCAACTATAACCCAGGGCAGGTATCTAGTAGTTGTGCCACACAAGCTACGTTGGATGGGTTTTGTAAAAAAGACAACATGAAGTTAGATGGATAGGGAAGTAGGGTTAGGTCTGAGAGAAGTTGAGGGAGGGAACAATATAATCCAAATACATTGCAAGAAATTCTTTAAAAAAAATTGTCTGAGTACTTAAATGATGTTCTATATGTTTCAATTGAGAAAAGGATATTAGATTTCATCTCTGGCATGTTAGTAACATATACTAATCTTTAACATTAGAACCTATGTATAGTTCTGAAATCCACAACTTTGCCTCTAAATTGGGCATCCAAAACCATGATCTAGCTGAAGCTGGTACAGCCTAATAAAAATCTTCATGTAGGCTTTATTATTACTCAGTTGGATATGGACAAATTGTACTGCTGCTGAAATAGCAATGTGTTTGATTATATGGTATGGCCTAGAAACTGACTTACTGTAAGCCTATGTTATAAGTCTTGCATGGATAATGTACACTTAGAGATAATAATAATTTATATTGCAATATTTAGTTATCTGCAGTTACATTTAATTGCTATCTATATCTGATAATTATAAATTTATATTGTAAATTGTCCCATAAAAATGTAAAAGCAATTGTGAGTAATTTTTGGATTTTAATGCTGGTTGGCCACCTTTTCTCATTCTCAGATTTTTTGTTAAGAAGTATTACTAATTATAGTAAGGAAAATTGTCTTTGTCTAATGGATGAAGTGACTTATTGGATAGCATTGAACATACCTTTCTAAAAATGCCATGTTCAGGCACTGTTGGGATAATTACAAGTATTGCTTACACAAACTTTCAGACAAAAAATAAACAACAACAAAAGAACATTATTGCCATGGAAGGTTTAAATAAAATAAAACTGTGGCTCACCTATTTTTGAATCCATTCAGTTTTCACACCTCAGTTCCCAGTGGCCATTAAACATGCTAATCAGACTCATGGTGGTATTTGACATTACTGTTGCATTAAGTGTGTCATTCCTTCTGTTTTCTGAAGCCTTCATTATAATCATACCAGAGTTTCACAAATGTCTTTAGAAGTTTAAATTAGAAATTTATCTTAAATTGGAAATGTACTGCCCAGTGTTTATCAGAACTGCTTTCATCTGACACTAGACTGGACTGGTAAAAAGCAAAGGGTCTTTTACAAATATTATTTCTGGTATGATCAAGAGTTCAGTGAAAATAGAGTTTTCTCAAGAGATTTAGAAAAGTTCTTTTTCTCTAACCTAGGCTGAAAACTGCTGTGAAATTGGCAGGAAATAGAGCATGCTTTCTTAGAAGTTCAGGAACATAAAGAACTCATTCAGCTCGAAGGCCCTGTCAATGGCCTCTAAGCCAAATCAAAAAGCAAATTAAAAACAGGTATGTTTCTATTTTAACTTCTAGCTTTGTTTTATTAAAAATACATTTTTAACATTTCAGAAACTTTGTGAAGCCCATATAAAACAGAAAATGAACATTAGCAAAAGTAAAATGGTGATGCATTATACCATCTAGATATGGCACCCTCCTGATATACTGACACATCCTTACCTTTACAAATGCATACATCTACATCATTATAACTTTACTGAAATGCACCTCTTAGTTAGGCTTCCTATTGTTGTAATAAAGCACCATGACCAAAAGCAGCTTGAGGAAGAAAGAGATGTTTGGATTATAGACTACTGTCTATTGTCAGGGGAACTCAGGTTAAGAACTAAAGGCAGAAACAGATGCAGAGACCATGAAGGAATACTGCCTACTGAATTGTTCTTCATGGCTTACTCAGCACTGCCTTTTTAGACATGCAGAGTTATCTTTGTGGCCAGTGATGGTACTTCTCACAATAAACTGGGTTGCCCATATCAATCATTAATCATGAAAATTTTCTGTACACTTGTCCACAGGCCAGTCTGTAGGAGACACCTTCTCAAATGAGTTTTCTCTATCTGAATATGTCTAGGTTATTGACAAATACAAACATAATCTAAAAGCTAACAATATATATTTAAATTTTAAAATTATACCTATAAAATATCTAATTATTCAGTTGTCTGAAAATTATCCTTTATAATTTTTTTAATTACTTGGAATCCAGATTCATGCATGTGTTAAACATCTCTATCCATTTGGAACAGTGTACCTCCTGGTTTTCTTTACTGGCAGCCAATTGATTATATTTATAACTGTAATCTATTGAAGGAGAAATCCATTCTGTGTGAAGGAAATATACAGCCTTCAGGATGAAATAGTGGAAATCCTCTAGTCATCATCAGTTCTGCCTACGGCTCTTGTAGTGAGGAATCAAAAGTTTCTCCGTCTTAGAGTCAGCAGCCATAATTAGCAAACAGGTCAAGGAAAGCTCAGGCTAAATCTCCCTTTGGTTCCAAGAAACTTGCAGAAGATGTTATCCAAAAGGACATCCAGGCCAAGGCCCTAACCTAACTGCAGAATGTTCCATCCTGCCCTGGGGCCAGTCAATAAAAATCCAATCCTGACCCACCCTGACAGAGGTCAAGTTAACTCTGGTTTCCTCATTTTTCTCATTTTTACTCAAGTTCATGGTTTTTGCCTCAAAAGATACAAGTATTCTCAACTCAGGAACTCCTTCTAGTCTTGTTTTACCGAGTGCATGGACGAGTTCCCTCCCTGGCTTGTATTGTGCACTCAATAAACCTTGCGTTTGCATTTTGGATTCCTTGGACTCCGGTGATCTCTCTGGTGATCATTCTCTGGGCAGAACAGAACAGTAGTTTCTGCAAGTTGGCAACTAGTTCTGAAGATCAGCAGTTCCACACAGAGCTTACTGGGCAGCATTTGATCCTTCGTCACCTCAGAAAGCATGACATCTTATGTTGATAGCTAGTTAGGGATGGAGACCAACAGTAGAATTAGAGCGGTGACAATGGACCACCCCATGAATGCCACCCACAGACTCCAACCCTGCAGTCTTTGGAACTAGTCTCCGGATGTTATTTTTGAGCCATCCAAGCACTAAGTTATCCACAGCAATGGTTTTAACACTACTTAATAATCTTTAGGATAAGGGATGTCATGAGGATAGTTTAAATTTTTTTGTTTCATGTATATTTGCTGCTGTCTTATATAAGTTAAGGTTTTGTTCATCATTTATGGGTTTAGGTTACCTCATACCTGGTTCCTACTAAGAAAACATTAAGACGAGGAGGCTAGTTTTGAAAACAGCAACATCAGCTTAAACTTTATTTTAGTGTTCTCTTTTCTGAAGTTACAGTACCAGGTGGGGCCTTTCCACGTGTGTCCCTCAGTCTGCGGATGCAGAGGTTAGCCTGCAGCCCCCAGGGCTTACCACTGTTTAGTGCCCTGCATTGTTTACAGTACTAATTGATCCATTTCCACTATCAGGAACGACACCCATGATTTAGGAATGAGAAAGTTAGCAGTGAACAGAGAAGCCGACTAAGGTCAGGTATTGCTTGTGAGCTGCAGTCAGCCCCCAGTATATACGGCTTTCTGTCAGCTCCAATAAACATTCTTCTTTCAAGAGTGACCTGCGTGTGTTTATTTTTCAATCTATAGGCCTTTGCTCAGTAAAGCTCAGTCTGTGACATAGGCATCCACATGTGGATGGTTGTATGCTTTTTGTAAATGGTACTTTGTACCTCCTGGTGTTTCTTATAACAACATTTTTTGAGGAACCAGATATTTACTCACAAATAACTGAAGGAGATTAAATTAGACTCTCAATATCTTCAATTAGTGATGATTTTAGGGGCTTGAGAGATGGCTCAGTGGTTAAGAGTAACACCTTCTCTTTAAAGGGTCTGAGTTCACTTCCCAGCACTCACATGGCAACTCACAACTATCTGTAACTCTGCTTTCAAAGAAATTGGCATCCTGGCAGAGACATACATACAGACAAAAAAATTCAGTGCACAAACATGGTGATCTTAGAAGTAAATCAATAAAAAGTTAAAAATTATCTATGTCAGTTTCTATTGAGTAAAGGAAGCTGAAGTGCAGAAAGGTTAATTATGACTATAAAAATCAAACCAATTATTCAGAGCAGTCTTTTCATATTTACTTGGAAAATTCAGGGTAAATTAATTTTTTTTCAAAAAAATGTTTAAGCAAATTCTTGACATGAAGCAAAGCTTGTTTAAGCTCAGATCTCTACTTCCTCTCACTGGAAAATGGATGTAGACTCCCACAGCTAAGTTCTCAAGTCCATCTGTTCCATCAGAATACTTAGAATATTTGGATTTTTTTTTAACAGGAGGCAACTCGGCAATAGAAGAGCCAGCTGGATGTGGGACACATGAGAAGTGGAAGGCAATGCGCTGCAGAAACGATTGTCCATCAGCACAGAATTAGCCAAGCAGCTCCTGTCCATACAAAGTGCTCAGTCTTAGCAGCATATTTCATTCAGTATTTTGAATAAAACTTTAAAAATGGGGCTTTATCTGAAATTAAGATGCATCTATAACATGATCTGGTAATACAAAACTCAAAGTTTTTCCAGGAGGGAAAGGAGGAACCAGGGATCCTATACAGACTCTGTGATTGACACAGCCATCTGCCTGCCAGAGCCTTTTCCTGTCTCCTGCTTATGTCTTACTATTTGCCACTTGAAGTGGGTTCCAGTGTTGGTATTCACAGCTTTTCTCTTTTTCCTACCTTGATCTATGTAGTTTCAGATCCTATAACTCTGACAGTATATCTCATCCCATTTTTCTCTCTCCTCAATTAGGCACATTATTGGCTCCTAGCTGAATTTTACTTGTGAAATAATTCTTAGCATGCCTAGGAAAGACCTGATGTATCTTATATTTATCCCAGAAAGGGTGACAGATTCTGTTTATATGCATTTCATTATAGTATGTATCAAAAAGGGTTTTATTATTTATTTTCTATAAACACTGGGTTAGACTGTCTGTAGGATGAAAGGCTCTGACATTTGGTCTGCTCACACTGCAAGTGAGCCAGCTTGATGAACACACATTAGAGTTACATAGAGAATGGAGAGATGTAGGTTCTTTATTGGCATTGTTGCTTTAAAATCAACAATCTTAAAAATCATAGTCATGATCCTAGAGTGTCTGATTCAATTTCTGTGACATCTCATAGTCTGAGGTTTCTGGCCTGGTCTAGCCCTGAGGTCCAGACTGCCTGCAGATGCTTAGTCCCATTAATCACACAGAGGCTTGTATTAGTTACAAACTGTTTGATCTCTATCTCAGGCTTCTTATTAGCTATATCTTGCATCTGAACTCAACCCAAATCTACTAATCTATGTCTTGGCCCATGACTCTGTGGCTTTACCTGTGTTCCATTAAATCTTTCTCTCTCTGAAGCAGCTTGAAGCATCTCTCTGTGACTCCGACCTCCTTCTCTTTTAATCTATGCTTAGATTTTCTGCCTGCCTATAAGCTGGCTTGCCATATACCATTATTTTTAACTATCCACTGGTAATTTACAACATACAGAAAGACATTCCACATTAATATATGACCAAGACAATGGTATATTTCAAAGTTTTCTGGTCATTCTAGTGTATATCCTAGTTAAGAATTGAACACATAAAACTGAGTAAAATGCCAGCTAAGTATCTTACACAAAGTGATGGTATATCTAAATCCAGCCAACTGAGAATGGAAGAAATTCATTCCAGGGGAGGGTAGAGAATTCTTGATAGGACTTTTAGAAAATTTTACCCTAAAAACATAGGGTATTGTAGACAGATAAAAGAGAAAACAAAATTGCAGAGTAAAAGAATGTTGCAGTAAGGTTTTCTGGCCCTGGCCGGCCAGTGGTCCGGACCCACAGACCTTCCATGCCAGACCCCTTAGCTGCCCTCAGGCCTCCAAAATGATTCAGATGCTTATATTAGCTTCATGCTACTTGGCCTATGGCTCAGACACATTGCTATAGCTCTTACATCTTAACCCATTCTCATTAATCTATCCTGCCACATAGCCCATGGCTTACCTGTGTTTTTATATACTTCTTCTTGGGTGGCTGGCTCAGTCTGTCTCTGACTACGCCCTGCTTCTCCTAACCTATGTTATGATTTCCCCTCCTACTTTTTCTATGCTGCCTGTCAAGAGCCAAAACAGCTCCTTTATTTAAATATTGATATTCACAGCACACAGAAAGACATTCCCACATCAAAAGAATATACAGCATGTTCCAGAACTAGAATAGCAGGTTTCCTCAGACAAAGCAGGCATGAGTTTTTCAGCAGGGATTTCTGCAATGATTCACCAGGCAGTTATAGTTTCAGGAATCACAATGTGACATGGTATAGAGTGAGCCCACTGCATACATTTTTGTTTGGTTTGAGGACATATGAATAATAAATAATCCAGAGATGACCTAGATTAGTATATTACAAGCTTCTGGGAATCATCATAATGTCTAGGGATGAAACACTGAAGGATGAGAAAAAGCAGCAGCCTGTAGATAAAGATCTTTCCCAACTGGACATTTGTCCCAAATCGGATGGCACATCCAGTTCCATGTTCCAGACAGTATAACTTTATCTGGAGTTGCTTTCCTGTAGCCAATGTCATGTGTACATACAGATCTCAGCACACCACACTAATCACTCTTTTACTTCCTAGTTTACTTGACATTCTTTTCTGGTAGCTGCAAATCTAAGGTAATTTCTCTATGAATTTTGTAAAGAAACCAAAGAATACAAGAGTGGGTAGATATTGCTGAAATTGTAGTTTTCAAAACAATTTTATTCTGCAATTTCTTACCAGTCAAAAATGCCCTAAGGGAAGAAGCCTTCTTTGTATCATAATACTGTCACTATGATCATCACAATATTTAAAAACCTTTTAGATCACAGAAGAAGCTGGCCATGCTTTCCAGAAGGCTGTAAAGATGAGATGGACAAATTTTCCCTGTACACATACAGATTTAGAATCCTATAGGCCACATCCTCGTGGTGATTCTGCTGTACAGAAAATCCATGGTACACTCCATGGGTAGTTATGTAAATGTATGAAGAGACAAGAATGTAGGAGAGTTGAAATCAGAGGCACTGCAAGCAAGTAGTGACTCACCTGCCCTGTCGGTGGCAGATGAAGTCCTATATAAATGCATATAAGTATCCCAAGTCCTCAGTCCTGTGGAAATGGATAAGTTTATCCCTTTCCTGCATGTGGATGTTGACAGTCTATACAGAAAAAACAAAGCTTCCCCTTGCGGGATGTTTACAGCCTAAAACTGTTCCCCCTACTGAGATAATTGAAGCCTGCTTTCTTGGCCATATACATTAACACATTTCCTCATTCAGTGTTTGCTCCTCAGTTCAGATGTATAAAATAAACATGCAGACTTCTGCCATGTGTTTGATGCTTGTCTGTCAGAAGGCATGACTCACCCAAACTCAGCTCTTCTATCTGTCTGTCCTGTCTTCATTCTCACATTGCCCAAGATGTAGTTGCTGGTGTCACAGCACTATCTTCAATAAGCACTTACTTCCAACCCAATAAGGCACAGAAACTCAGGAGAGATTCTTCCACCTAACTGCCGTATACATCAGCCATTTCATAGATGTACAGCTTTAATAGAGCCTAAAATATAATGAAATAAATATCTCAAACAAGTGTGTTTGGTTTCCAGGGATTAAGCAAAAAAGACTAAATCACACTGAGAAATTTTAGCAGGCTTCATTTAATCCATGGCTAAAAATCATCTAGTTGATGAAGTGAAAACTAGCACACTGCTTGATTCCTTCTTTACTATTTTGTTGAATGCACAATTTATCTTTTTCAGTAAAATACAAGCCATTCATGGAGTGTTGAGTTAGAAACAGTATGAATTTGGAATTAAATGTCTTCTGTGTCATTATATGTGAACAATTTACTAAGTTTCTTTTCAGACCCATTTCTGGTGCCTGGAGGAGCTAATGAGTGGCTTTACAGATCATCATGTGGTCACCTCAACTCATCACAGTAAACTTAAAGTGTTACCGAAAATAGTTGCCCTCCTTTCCTAAGCAACCTAAATGCCCTAATTTATACATCTCCATATCCAGATGCTTTAACAGGATGCAGTCTGTTAACCAAGAAAAGATCTCTCCAAGGGAAGAATGCCTGGAAAGGACCAGCAGCTACTGATGTTCTGAGGAGAGAGGCACATCCTCTGTGCAAAATGAACTTCTGCCACAAAGGCCCATTGGCAAGGAAGTTAAAGTGCTAATATTAATATTCTTGAAGTTCAGTGAAGAACTTCTTCAGTCTTTACAGTATAGGAACCACCTCATGCCTTCCTTATATATAAAAACATGTTTTGTATCTGCCTCAGACTGTTCATCAAATTAATAAAGTACAGGGTGGGAGCTTTTGAATGATACCCTTCCCTCTATAGATAATAGAAACTGAACAGTTATACAGATCCAAGGTTTAGTTTTATATATTTGTCACCTAGGTTGAGAAGGTTACATTTACTACATCACAAGTTTTGATGAGAAATAAGCAAAATGATGTGAATTCTTGCTGTAGTGTCTGAGAGTCTACGATGTACAAAGATGCCAGGAGCTGGGTGTGCTGACATAGTATCTGTAAACCAAGCAATCAGGAGGCAGAGGCAAAAGGATCATGAGTGTTAGAACAACCTAGGCCATATAATGAGAGCTTTTCTCAAAAAAGAAGGGTGAAGCAGAGGAGTGAAGAGAAGGGTAGGTGGGTGGTGGAGGGATTACAGGTGAGGAAACAGAAACAAATAGAAGAATAACCCCACTGCCACACTTAAGGTCCTGAAGCCATTCTCCATGATCATACTAACCTCTACCTGCAGAAATTCCTGTCAGCTACTGGGAGAGACCCTGTGACTATGTGAATCTTTCCATTTTGGCTATGTGAATATCATTGTTCAATACTTGTTTAGTTGCTATCTCTGAAAGGGCCTCTGTAGGGAAATATTTATGATTTTCTTGAAAATTCAATTTCCCTAATTTTTGTTCTCTCATGAGGATGATGCTATATGTGTATATTAGTTTTGATTGAACCTGCTACAAAAACTTCTCAAGTAACTTACAATGCACTTGACAGGATGAAGTGTACAGTGAGCAATTCAACTGAAAGCTTAATTCACATACCCTCACTACCCAAGGGACATTGCAGAAGAGACCACATAATCCTACAGACGTGAGTACTTCTCACATGTCTCATTTCAAGATGGATTGCTAGGACTCAATACATGTTTTGACTTGTTGTGACAGTACATTGTATCCATGATGTGTCAATCAAGCGAGGTAGAAATAAACAACTACAAATCCAGGAAATATTTGTCACTCATCACCCTTTTCACGTGCCACTTGGGCTAGTAAAAATTAATAACTCAATGCAAGCTAAATATTGTGTTGTGCTAGGGAGACAGCATGTTTGATATTGGTCAGCCTTTCTTAAATGCATAGCCTTGCACCTGACAGTTCCTCAGCTCACATTTTATGACTTGTTAAAAGTTTTGTGTCCTCAGTAAACCATTATATGATAATATGACATAGTCAGGACCCATGGCAAAAACAAATTGCTCTTTTAAAGAGTACTCAATGTCTTGGCTCAGAATACCTTTGAATCTGCTGGGAAGGTCACCTGGGAAGTCATCTGAGCTGTGAGCATGAATAGAGTAATTCTTCCCTCAGGAAGAGATCTACACTGCGCTCCTCAGAACTGCCTCCTTACATTTTCCCTGATTTCAGCTTGGAGACTTTCCCTTTTCATATCTGTCCCCAACCATAGCAGAAAAAGATGCTGAAATAGAGTCCCTTGGGATGGAGAGAGTTGGGGGGTGTAACAATTTTTATGTGTTCTATTTAGATGCTCAGGCCCTACCTGGACACTTTACATCTGTGGCAAGCCAAATTTCCTGGTCCCCTTTCCCCTAAGTAGCCAATTTCTCAGATCCTTTACCCCAGCAAGGACCTGTGCCATTTGCCACTCATGTTACTGTTAAGATGGTCCCCAGAGCTGCTCTGTACGTAGCACCTAGCTTAATGATGCTTCAATTATATGCTTTTGTTTTTGTTTTATTTTGAATGATATGAACATAAAATTTCATATAATATAGTATTAAATAAATTACAGAAGACATTTAATAATGTGTTACAAAATAGGCTTTGTGTTGAATGACTTTACTGTTATAGAATATTGTGACTATCCACTGCACTGACAGGCAAGGCTGTTATTTCTCACACATTTTCCTGGCTGAAACTACCTTGACTTTGATGCCTGCAAGAGCAGGAAAGAGGTCTGCAAACACAGAAGTGATATATATGGTCCACACACAGTGAAGAATAGAGGGCATCCATACCTGAATTAAGAAATGCAGAACTCAGTTTACATATAAAATCTGATCCAATTGATTAGATTTCAGTCAATTTACTGTCTACTATGCACCCAGATAAAGGGATAGCAAGATGTCCTTTAAGTGCATTCTTTATGTCTGAGTGTTCTTGAGAACTTTCACCATTCCCTTAATGTGCGGTCTTTATAAGTGTAAAGTATCACCTGTGGCTGTTGTAAAGCATAAACACAAGAGAAGTATGCTCTCTTATGTCCCTAGAGAAAAAAAAATTCAAAATTGCTTCTGAGCAATGATCTAAAATCCAAGTAGTGGAGGAGCTTCACTCTTTCCAAAAACTATGGCACAGGGGTCAGGGGCAGGGATGGTTTCTTGCCTTATTTGGTTCCCTGTGGCTGATTGCATTTTTTGGCCTTTGCCAGTATCAATCTAATCTCTGAGGTCAATATATCAAGTTCTCTCTCTTCTGCATCTCCTTTGTTCCTTCTCAGGGTGTGACGCTTAAAAATCTCATGGCTTCCTTTTCACTGGGACCTTAAATTATATTTGTAATCAATCCAGACAACCCAGGATGAACTTCTCACAGGCACCAGTTTTGTTTTACTTTTGTGTGTGTGGGGGGGGAGGAGGGGGATGGAATTTTTTACTTTGTTTTACTTTGTTTTCAGTGGGAAGGTATTAGAGATAGTACTTTCAAATTCTGAGGATTATGATATGGATATCCTTTAGGAAGATTTTTTTTGTTGTTTTGTTTTGGTTTTGGTTTTGTTTTTTTACATTTTACTTAGTGTGGAGTTTGTCACTGCTATCAAAAGACAACCCATGGTCTCACATTTGAGGACAAACACCTATAATCTTACTCTTCAAGAAATGAAGACATGAAGACTCTGAAGGCAGACCAGTCCAACCTACATAATTATAGCCTGTCTTTTAACTCAGAAAACCAAAACACAAATAACAAAACATTTTAGCATTATTTTGAGTGTACAGGGAATTAGAAATCAAACTTCTAGTATTTTTATGTAAGGTTATATTTTTTAATTCTCCAAATATATTTTCCTTCCAACACATTGGGTTTGGTGACAGCCAAGGGCAAAGTCTCATTATAACTACCTCTACTGAGAAAGACCGTTGTCTTTTTAAGTGCCAACTATACTTCAATTGCTTATGGTAATAATGAAATTATTTTATTTAAAAGAGGAAAGAATGTTTGGGTTCTGTTTTCACACTACCCATGTTTCCACATGGCAGGAGACGTTCTAATACAAAGGCTCCCTTTCATCTTCTATGTGTAACTGAACTCGGAAAGCATACTCAGCTATCTAAGCATAATATTTGAGCAGTAGTACAAACATCTCTCTGCTAATTCTGAATTTTATCCATCTTACTTTTGAAATACAGCCACTTGTGTCTATTCCTAGGCTGTGGATGTGAGAGGCACTGCAGTTCTCCAGTGTGTTAGGAGAACAGAGTCCTCTCATTGGCAGCAGATTTCTCTCTGGTAAAATCACAGGAGAGGAAGTGAAGGATGCTATGAATAATACCAAATGCTCACAGAGATCCAGGAAAATCTGCAACTGCCATACACCTCCCATAATGTTAGAATCTTTTCAAAGCTCTTTGAAAGGTGCTTCATTTAGAATGTCATCCTGTTATTTGGGGCAGAGAGACATTTCCATTGAGAGTTAGGAAGAGAAAACAAAACAGCAAGGAGGCATCTTCTGTGGACACACGTCTAACCTCACTTTCCTCAGAGAGTGTTATTTGAACTTGCTTTCCACAGTTCCAGGCTTCTCAGAATCTCACACCGCACATTTGTTCCAGTTCTAACATAGGTGTTATTTGTATGCCTGAGCATTTCTGAAGTTGAGAACCTTCTGTGCTGTAAGGAAAGGAAGAACAGTGATGACCCAGGCATATTACCTTTTATCGTATAAAAATGACTGGGGATAAGGCTTGACTTTCATTTACTTATCTTTTTTTTCCTTTGTTCTACAGATTATCATTGGATTTACATTGTCTTAAATGGCAGTTTTTAAATGAATAGACTTCTAAACTTATTTCCTAACCCTACTTATTAACTGAAATATCCTTTACGAGAAGACATTTGAATTCTCTATGGGAACCCACTGGATGTGTACAATGCTTCCCACCATAAATCTCCATTGTTCCCACTATCTGGTAGGTGTTGTGGAGGGTTTTGAAAAATAACACAGATATATTGCTATCCAAAAAGAGTGCTGATGTGTACCATTCTAGCATGAGAAACCTCTGCCTAACCTTAGATTTCTGTACAAGAGAAAACAATCCCCCAGGACTCTAATTGCTGAATTGTATTGCTGACCTGAGACTAGTGGAAGGATTCCAGCTCTGTCTCTACTTCCTAGCCATTCTCTCAAAAGCCATGGTGCTAATTGTTAATATATCTGGCTCAAAGCTAATGCTTCTGCAATACAGACAGGCCCATAGGATGCCATTGAGATGAGGCTGCTGTAATAAATTCTTTTTCTTCAGTGATTTAAAAAATAAGAGTGCAAGAAAGGTCAAGCCTCCACGCTCAGTCAAATTGTACTGAGAGAAGCAGCGCAGGTGAGCAAAGATCACAACAAAATCAGATCAGGAACCTGAGACCACTAGGACATTAATTTTTTTGTTGTTGTTTCTTCAATTTTTATGTGTGAAAAGGGATGAATTCCTTTTCTTCCTCAGGTTTGATGTGCTGAGAATATTGCAGTACAATGGGTAATCAAGACAAACATAGGGAATCTGGTTCCTCCCACAGAAGCCTCCTTCCATTTGCAAAGGTGGGGGGGGAGAAGCTGCCAAGTCTTTGTCATGGAGAAAGGACATAAGCAGGAAGTCATCTGTCTTAAATGTTTAAGAAAAAAGTACATTAATATTTCTAGCCTTTCCTCCTCATTCCCTTTTTGCCTGCCTCTCATGGATAAGAACTCAAGAAATAAGCCACTCTGCTTCATTCTCCCTCTATCTCTGCAATCCATGTTTGATTGAGGTCAGTGCACAGGTTTATTTTATCCTGTCTGTTGGGGTCCTATTGGTAACAAATGTAATTAAACACTGAAAAGATTTGTTTTCAAACTCTGTCCCATCAATCAGAATGTCTGAACATGACACACTGATTAGACACTTGGGCAAAAGTCCTGATGATGTAGAGATAAAAGGGAGATCTTGCTAGGTGACATCATCCATGAATTGTCAAGTAGTGCACTTCATCATATCTTATGAACTAGCCAATAGTGTCTTTCACTGGGCACTTTTCAAGCTGTTCATATACTGCTGTCATGGAAGACAGCAATCATTAGTATGTGGAACATGAAACATAGGCTGGGTGTATGAGATTTGGTTTATAAGGCCACCACAGAGAGAGAGAGAGAGAGAGAGAGAGAGAGAGAGAGAGAGAGAGAGAGAGAGAGAGAGAGAGAGAGAGAGAGAAGCAGAGACAGAGACAGAGAGAGATGTCACATGTCTCTATTTGTGCTAGTCTGTAGGACAAGGCCCAGAAGACTATCACAGAGATGTCACTACTCTGGCTGTTCTCCCTTCACATGATAAATGATGTGTCTCTTATTCTGGAAACCTTGGCATTCTGACAGTTTATGTCAAGCTACACAAAGCCAGAATGTGAGTTTGCAAGTATGGGGCACTCTTGGGTCCTTCATCATTCTTGGCACATAAGAGAAGCTCTTTGACTTTCTGAAACACACTATGTAAACACATCTTAACAAAAATGATGGAAACTCTAAGAGGTTTTTTTTTGTAGTCTCCAATATGTGTTGAAAATTATACTATTATAAGATAGCAGATCAAAAATCTTAAGCATTATATATGGAAAGAAAGGTGCATATTTGTGTCTTTCGTATCTAATAATGATCAAAAGAAAATCAGAAAATTCTTTAATCTAAAAATAGTAATGAGTTTTAAATTAAACTTTCATTATAGAAATGAGGAAAGGGGGAAAATTTGGAAAATATATATTGTAACTTAAATATTTTAAGTATGAAATACTTATTTTGTCTAGAAGTTTTCACTACTCTGGAAGTAAACCATATAACTGACCTAATTTTGAGCTTAAAGATGCTTATTTTGTTTAAAAAATAATTGATTCATGATATTTTGCCAATATCATATTGTACAATATTATATATCACATAATAATGCAATTATAAGCTTCAGACTTCTAAAACAAAGAAAGAGAAGGGAGAAGAAAGGGAGAGGGATGGGGGGGGAGAGCTACAACCAGCTCCTTGCTCTGCTTCCTGCTATGACATGAAGCTGTGCTTTCATGATGCCCATCACATTGGACCTTACTACTTTCTGTGAGCTCTTGACTTTGATCATCTGACAATTTTTGTTCTATGTAGAGTATTCATCAATGTTTCTTTAATCAAATGCTGGTAAGCAAGCAAAATGTCAAAACATAATGTAGCCAATTCCTATTCTCCACTATCACACATTCTTTCACATTACACTCACTATCCCCATTGTTTTAGGGGAAAGAAAAGATTGAGTTTCTCTGGATGTCTACTCATATTTTTTTTAGTAAAAATGAATTTTAAGTCATCATTTATTTGTATATATCTCATTTACCAGGCCCAAAGGTTGTCATGGGAAAAATGTAGAAAAATTATAGGGAATAGAAAATAGAGAATAGTGCTAAGAAACTCAGACATGGCCATCTTATTGACAAGCACACAGAAGACAATGCACACATACACAGTTATGTAAACAGGAGAAAATAGACAAGAGGAAAGGTAGTATGAGAACCAGTACTGAGAACAAGAACTTGTTCACAATACACTCTACACACCAGTACAGTAATCAAGCATGAAAACCAAAGAAATGCAAAATGTTGTGGTTTGGATACTGACTTTGGAGCCAGAGAGCATCAATTCTACTTTTGACACAGTTCTCTTAGCCACACTTTTTTTTTTTTTAATAAAAATTGGCATTAAAGAAATGTTATGTTAAATAAAAGAAGAGCCTTATTTAGCATGTGTGGCTGATTTCTTAACTATGAGCTTCTAGGCAACAATCCATAATACATACAAAGTCTAAAAACTTTCTAGACTATGTATTTTTTTGTGAAGCACATCAAGCATTTTTGCATTCAAGAACAGACAAGTACACTATACCTATGCTATAGATCTGCTGCAAACCATAGCTTCTGAAATGTGACTATGAATGCACATGGGATTTGAGGAATGCACTTGGTAGTTGTCAATACTTTGGCTATAAAATATTTCTGGAAGCAAAAGGACCAAAGAATAATTCAAAATCAAAATCATGATGAACTCAAAGTGTTAGCCATACTTGTTCATATTTTTTTGTACCTTTATTGGAACCTGGGTTTTAAACACAGCCTGTGGCTTTGCACAGCACATGACTTTGTAGTGGAATGATGTTCTGGTACATTATAAATATTTATACCTTCTACTGGTTTAATAAAATACTGACTGGACAGAGGCAGACAGGAAGTATGGGCAGGACTACCAGACTAAGAAAACTCTTGTGGTGGGATTCAGGTGTCAGCTGATAAGGTCCAAAGATGCCTATCCAAGGTCCCGGGCTCCGGAAGGGGGAGTAGCCAACCCTATTCATAAAGGGTTGCTGGGATCTTGTAAAAGCTAAAACAATGGTTAGATCCTAATGGACTGACTATACACATCTATAACCATTCTCAGAGTACTGGCTAAGTCCATCTGGAATTATTATTAGAAATGTGACCCGAAGGATAATCATAGAGAGCTATCTGTTTTTGAATAATCTATTTTCTAAAAGCAATCATTGATTTGTGTACACCAGGTCCTTGATTTCTCTATTTTTCCCTCTGTCTGTCTGTCTGTCTGCCTCTTTCTCTCTCTCTTGTACTCTCCCATATTCCTGTTTCACCAGTAGGAGTCATTGCGGTGGGGGCCCCATCTCAGTTTCAGATTCTTTGTAGATAGCTGATAGGAGGAAATAATGTTATTTACAATGGAAAACTTAAGCATTGTTGATCCCCAAAGAAGATATTTTTATTTTATGACTTCAGAAGATTGTATGCAGACAGGATGTTTGGAAGGTACAGATACAGAGAGAAACAAGGTTCAAAATTAAGTCACATTAATATTGGTCCCTAAACATTCCAAATGTCTTCTGTTCCACACCAGGTGGCTTTTCTGATATGAGACAGAATTTTGCACATTTTCTTTACCAATATGCTTGGGTTTAGAGAGGGAGAAAGCCATTTGCTCCTACTATTTTTCAGCTTGTTTCTCTATTTTATGTTTCAAAATATGAGAATGATGAAAGAGGTGAAATATGGAAATCAATGATTGATGTTCAGGATGTGTGATATGGAAATTTCAAACAGTAAAATGGCAGATAAGATTAATTCTCTGGAAATTGGTTACAACAAGCTTTCAGATAAGGCTTCCTCTTTGGATATGGATAACACTGTACAAGAAAAACATAGGCTCTATGTAAATGATGAAAACAAGAAACTTGTTGACTACATTAATGATGAGAAGAAAATCATTAATTATGTTAATGATATAGATCAAAAATTGCTGGTTTGGTGAGGTCTTTGGAAGGACTGCTTCATCAGGAAAATCAAGCTCTAAAAAAATCAATAGTATCTAAACTCCAGAAATGGAAGCCAGTAGTATCCAAAATCCAGGAATGGTAACTGGTAGTATCTAAGCTTCAGGAATGGGAGGACCGTATTGCAGTACTGGAAAAAGGTAGTAATGCATCTTATGTTCAGGGCAGCTCAGGTCAACTCCCAATAGAATATTATGGTACTAGAGATACTCTACCTAAGGTGGTAAACATGACGGGACTACCCCCTTCCCCACCAACTTCTCCACTGCAAATTCTGACTTTGGTCCAAGGCAGCAGCCGTTAGCTGCATCCAATCAATTGGTAAGATCCGATTTTTTGCTGACCATAAATTTAGAAGCTGCTTTACATAAGTAGAATGTATACCATGTAATGATATTGCCTCCATAAAATCCTTGGTCTCTCATATGTACTGGCTCATAACTATTTTAGTTGATAAGGTCCAAAGATGCCTATCCAGGGTCCCAGGCTCTGGAAGGGGGAGTGGCCAACCCTATTAGTAAGGGGCTGCTGGGATCTTGGAAGGCCCTGTTTCCTGGTTCCAGACTGCTGGAGAGACCAGTTTGGCATCCATTGGCATCCATTGGCATCCATCATCTACCATGTGGATAGTCCAGTCTATCAGGTGTCTACCTAAGCTATAACCTGTATCTGTTGTATTCTGCCTGCTGAAGCCCCTTAAGACTGCATAGGGTCTGTAGGTAGCCTGGTGCTGCTGAGAGTCCCTCATCTGCCATATTGCTGGTGAACAGAGCATTCAACATGTAAGGAACACAGGTGAGCCACAGGCCACGTCATAGACAGATTAATGAGAATGGGTTGATTTAAGATGTAAGAGCTAGCTAGCAATGTGCCTGAGCCATATGCCAAACAGCATGAAGTTAATATAAGTACCTGAGTTACTTTGTGGGCCACAGAAGCAGTGGCAGGCAGCTAAGGGGTCTGGGGCTGCAGGTCTGTAGATCTGGGCCTCTGGCTGCCCAGGACCAAAACAGATGGCGACCCTGGGTGGGCGTCTTTGGACCTTATCAGCTGACACCTGAATCCCACCACAAACTCTGGGAACAGGAAGAGCAGAGCCACCAGGAGACACACCAGAAAGATGTCAGATGAGACACCACCAAACACAGAGGAAAGAAGTTGAAATGCTGCTCTAAGAAAAGATACCAAGCCACATGACTAAACAGTTTAAAGGAAATAGATTGAGATAAGATGAAAGAGCTAGCTAGCAATATGTGTGAGCCATTGGTTAATCAGCATAAAATTAATATAAGCCTTTGTGTGATTGGGGGGATGTAGGGAGCCAGCCGCACCCTAAAGATGGCGCTTGTATCGGGCCTATGACTAAGCGGTTTAAGGAAGCTCCTTAGTAAACAAGTCACTGCTCATGACACCTTGTAATTTTCCAGCAAGAAGCCTGGCCCCCAGACAGATACATCATATCGGGTGAGGGTGTGCTGACCAATGGGAAAGGCCCACGTCAGAGATAAACAATGTTGCCTATAAAAGCGGCTTGCCTGGGAGGCTTGGGGTCTTCCGTTCTTTGCCCTAGTGTGTGAAGCTTCAATAAACCTGCTGCAGAAGGATCCTGTTGTACTGCGTCTTGTTTGCGGGCAAAGAAGGCGCGGGACAGGGGGAGGGGGAACTCTGGGGCTAAGCGGCAATGGGGTTGCAAGTGGGTCCATACCTCGGGGCTATGCCGGAAAGGCCCTGCCCCTGCCAGTAACTTATTATCACATGACTTCACACCCAAAATACCAACTCATGTCTGGAATACTCAGCTCAGATTTGAGAATGTAATGAACTATACTATTGTTCTATGCGCAAAAGCCTTCTGCTTTTATAGAAACATAATTACCTGATTGTAGATGCAAAGTTTTTAATATTTTCTATCATTTCTCAGCATGTATGTATCAAATCCATTTTTAGATCCTTTTGAATCTAAATGTTGAAATGTTTTATATTTAAAACTCAAAGTTTGAGTTATTGACTTGAGTTTACTTAGAAAACATTCAATGAACTTCAACTTGAGACTAACACAGCACTCCCAGTAATTTCTGAAGTGACCTGAAACACAATTTTGACATCTTATCCCATGTATTTCTGCAAGGCAACATTCCAAGAATTTACAATTATAAATAAAATTATCAATCATCTCTGAAAACAGTTAAAGATTCTCCATATCTCACAGCATTCAGTATTCAGCCATGATTTCATTCTTTATCTAAAAATAAACACAATCATCTCACTAGTCACTAGATGTTTCTTCATTTCTAACAAATGCTAAATTAGATATGCATAAAATAATTGTTTGAATTTTTTATAATTTACAAATTTTAAAAAAGTTTACAGCCATTGAATGTTTGATTTTTTTACATACTTTTATTCACAAATTCACATGAGGATTTCTCAGACAAAAAGAATGAGTATTATAAGTTTAAGATGCCCTGTACAAGATACCACTATACTTGGGTACTATTTTTAGGTACACACCACAAAAAAGGGGGGAAAATGATATCAAGTGGGTAGACAAAAGGATGCTTTCTCACAGTTGTGGAATTCACATTAGATGACAGTTCTAGATTTTTTAGAATCAGCTAGGAACACACACATTGGGTGACATAAACTTCTTTGCTCATCTGAACATATCCAAAAATTAGAGTCAATGTCTCATGAAGATCAAGGTGAAGATGTCAGAGAATTGTAACAGTTAACTTTCATTGGCAACTTGACTAGACCTAGTATCTCTATGTAAATATACCTCTGGCTATATCTAAATAGTGTTTCCAGAAAGATTTAATAAAGGAAGAGAGACAGACGGCACCATCCCATCCTCTGGAGTCCAGGACTAAATAAAAAGAGAAAGTAGACTGAGAAACAGTGTTTACCTATTTCCACTTCTGCACTGTGATTCCAATGTGAGCAGCTGTTTCCCACTCTTGCTACCCTGACTGTCTCCTTGTGCCAGAGTGAGCCATCAAACTGTAAGCCAAAATAATTCCTTCCTTTTTTACTTTCATTGGGAATTTTGAGACACCAGCAAAGGTAACTAACACAAAACTATGAATGTCATATTGGTAATGCAGTTTCTGATTTGTTATTGTTCAATATATGAGTTTTTAACTTTAAAGAGATATTATTCCATAAAATTGTACTTTAAATTTGGATTTTTATTTATACTAACCGTGTGCAACATGATGTTTTAACCATTCCATTCTGTGGGATAATATGAATGTGTGAGTGTTGTGATTATGTGTAAGGCAGGCTTGGGTAAGTTGCAATGACTGGTATATTAAATGCATTTTAACTTAATTATTCTCATCTATGGGCTTATCAGGATGTAACCATGCTGTTACGAAATTGAAGAATGTACATTGAATCAGTGACAAAGAAAACCACACTCAAAATAAAGGATACATGTGCCACAGTCCTCATCCCAAGAGGCAGGAAAAGTACTTTGTTTGGCCAGCTCAATCTAAGGGAAAGATGGCAGTTGTACTGAAACTGACCATCCCAAATTCATTATTCTACAAGGAAAAAGCAGAGTAAGCTGTCTACCACAGTAGTCAGGATGTGCGTTGGGGCAGGAATCTATCCCTTCCTGTAGATGCAGATGGATGGGAAAGATGCTGACTGCCCTGTGCAGTGGTCACCTTTGATGAATGAAGCACAAATAATTACAACCAGGAAATAAAAGATTAAATAGCTACAATAAAATTTATTGGTTGTAACAAATAAGAAAATACTAGAAATAATAACCAAAGCATTACTTTCGGGAAATCTCACATAGTCCTATAGGAAAGAAGCCATCAGCCATAGGGTCCAGCACATCCCCAAGACTGTACAGTTAAAGGCTACCCCCATATATCCAACATTTGAAGTTGGCAGCAAAAATGCCCCCTGGTTGGAGAACTTCACATTACCATGTGGTTAAAATAAGTCACATTTGCTTTTACTTGGAAGTGTGTTGTCCAAAAAGGACTTCCTTAAACCAGCTACTTGTGCTTGCCTCTGGAAAGCCCTAGCCAAGCAAACCATAGCTCCAAAATATGAAGCAGTCTAAGACGTTTGACCACACTTCAAATTCTATAGACTACAATCACAGGAGTGGAGCAAAACTGCAGATCTGGTGGGAGTGAGAAAGAAATGTTGGCTTGGACAGCAATGACCAGTCCTCAAAAGCCAGCAAAGCAATGACCATAGAGCTGGGTATTCATGGAATGTTGCACTCATTTACTTCTGTAATAAGAGTATTCTGTTCTTCACTCCACAGGATCTGGTTTCTCTACAGGCAAGCAAGACTCCATGTCAGAATGCTAATTTCTACTTTGAAGTAATAGGGTGGTGGCAGAGAAACATAAGCTCTGTAATTGCTGCTTACAGGATAATTAAGAGCTTGATATTATGAAAGTTAATTATAAAATTATATTAATTAATTTTAATAGCCCAGAAATTCTCCTGGAATTGATATCTAAGAAGAGTACGGTCTCCAGAGAAGCCAGCACAGCAGTAAAAGAAGTTTTTCTGGCCCCAAGTGACACCAGCCTTGGTCTGAGTTTATTTGAGGAAAGTGTTTGGAAGACATAGAAAGACATACATGACATGTGCATGGTATGTGGACACCTGAGATGATGTAAGGTGTGTAGATCAGCAAGATCAGCAACAGTTGTTTCCTTATGTGCTTTAATGGCTTGAAAACACTTTCACAGACCAAACAATAATTCTTAGTTCTAGTTTATAAACATTATCACAGTTTCAGCATGCAAGTGGTGGTGATGGTTGTGGTGCTGTATACATATGAACATACATTCTCATGAACACACATGAGCACAGAGAGATAGCTAGAATGAAGGGCACCAGGAATCTCTGGGTCCCCTTCAGTGGAATTACAGGCAAGCACTGTGGTGTCCAGCTTTTTATGAAGGTGATGGAGATTTAACCTCAGGTCAGTCCAGGCTTGAACAGTAAGTGCTTTACTGACTGAGCCATCTCTTCAGTCTCAAAAGTGTTATTTTAAAAAAGATTACCTAAATGTGAGATTTTAAGATACAGTCTCATCATCTATGTTGTTACAATCATGACCAGTGACTCATTTCTAACAAAATGTACAGACAGATCTATGGTATGATGAATTCACTTAATTTCACCTTCCCTCAGTCACAGGCCACAGTCAAGCTTTGTCCAGTGAATTAATGCATTCTCCTTGTGATGCTATCAGTAGCTCTTTTTTAGTGAATTTGTGGTGTTTTGTCCAATAGGGTTTTTTTTTTCAGTTTAAGGAAGAATTTTGATAATTCATATTTCAACTTAAAAGAGATCTACTAGAAAAAGATGTGACAGCTAAATAAGTCATTATAGAGAAAGTGATTCTTTAAATGCAATCATTGTTATTGATCTAACTGATGTCTGTAACAAAAACATTTGGGAGATGCAATGAGAGGTTGACTGATCAACTTACCATACAAGGATGATAAGACAAAAGAAGCACATGGATAGCATGGAACACAGACTTTGGGTGGATCAGAGGTTGCTAAGAAAACTCTCAGGTTTGATAAATCAATAGGACTGAGTCCTAACAGTTACAGTTTATGCCATGGAAATAATGCAAATTAGAATCAGGTACAAGTAAAGACATGAAGGAAAAAGTTCAGCAGAAAAGGGCAGAATTTTCTTACTTGTTCATTCCCAGAAAATAAAAAAGTGTTTGATTCTCCCAGCAGTAGTGAGTGACACATGTGGGAAGTACTACTACTGTTTGACCTTTCCTAGGGATATGTGGATGTATATTTGTTAATCTGAGACATATCACCAGTGACAGAACTACAGAAATGATTCTGCTCACGTCTAACTTGGTGAACCAATGAGCTTATTTGGGTCACTTACAGGAGCATATATGGATGGAATCATTAGTGACTCAAGGGTAGCTGCATTACCAGAAAGGCCTCATAAAAAGAATGACAGTTAGGAAAGATACATCACCAAAGATCTCTGTTCAACTTTCAAGCAGTACCACTCTACAGTCTAATCAACCATTTATTATTTTGACAATCCTGAGAAAGGGCATTAAGAACCTCGGAATTCCTTGAACTTCCCCAATTCTTTACACTTCATTAGCTTCCTGAGTGTTGTGAACCTGTAGGAAGGAAAAATCTCAATATGAACAACACAGCTACACAACACTTTACTCCTTCATCTAGTTCTTACCCCTTTTTTCTCTTTCTCATAGTGTTCACTTGTTGCTGGGTCCTAATGGTTACCTTAGGGGAGGAGGTGAGAAGACACAGACCCCAGGAGTCAGTTGAAAAGCAAAGGACTAATTTATTTATTTAACAATGGGGAGAGCCTTATGTATCCTCCTTCCAGCACCCAGGCTGTGTCATAATCTGGTGATATTGCATAGCCCTCCCTCATTGCTGGGGAACTAGCAGGAGATCTGACAACATCTGTTGCTAGTCAGATTCTGAGTGATCAGGAACTCTGGGCAGTACCTGTTGCTAGGCCCTAAAGTAGGCTCCAAGTTGGTTCATAAGGAAGTACATTTTGAACCAATTTTCTTGACCCTATGGACCTATCTTACTACAGTCCCTGAATCTTGGAAGCTCATATAGCTGTCTGATTATTTTCCTTCATGTTTAGATGAGCACTGGGCTACTATACAACAGCAACAGTCAATTTTTTTTTCAGGAGCTTGACTAATTATGGGAAATTTTCAGTAACCACACATTATTTTGATAAAAAATGTTTCTCTTCATAACTGATGTTTACAGAAGCAGTAATATGTGATTATTAACCTAAGTATTTATAAGTCAAGTTGATAGATACACTATATCCATCTAATAAAACATTAGGATTTGCTTTCCACATGGTACCAATGACCACTTCAATTATGAGTTTTTGTCTTAAAGTACCAATAATGAGTTATTTCCTCTGGAATAAGCCTTAAATCCAATCATAAAACAAAGATTGTACCAACAAGTCCTTGTACTTGTCCATTGTGCTTGGCTTGTTGGTATTATCATGTCCATATAGGACTGTCAGCAACAAGTCTGTGATGGCAGATAGCACCAAAAATCCAGCCAGCAAGCAAAAGTTCCCAGCTTAGTCTCAGCCTGACTTCCCCTTGTCCTACAACCAAGTGCAGTGTCTGCAGCAGTAGGTACTCACCACCTACTAATAGCATTTAATCAACACAAGTTGCAATAGCATGTATGGTGTGGGGCCTCAGAAACTTTCCTATACCAGTAACATTTATCTGGAAGTAACTCATGCCTTAGACTTGAGTTTTCATACTTTATGATTCCTTGAAGGTCCTTTTCCTACTCATATACATACCTTCATTCAAACTTCTTGGTTACTGTTTTTGAATGTCTTTACAGATGTTTCTTCAAAGCTATAAGACACTCAAATTCAGCAGAGGGAGGTTAGGAGTTCTGAAGGTCTACCAATCTCCACTCTAAGCAAGTGTCCATTAATATTTAGTACCTAAGAAATCAAACCAAAGTTGAAGGGACAAAACAGCAGGAAAAGATTACAGTATTTTTGTCAAATGTTTACTTAAAACATTGACTACAAGAGCATGGATGGGAGACAATGTCCCATACAGTTATTTAAAACAGCCAATCTCTATCAGGTACCTTGCTTTCTCCTCTTGGGATACCACTACTGCCATTGCATCTACTGCAATTTCCCTATCCTTAGTTGTCTCAACAGGGCAAGCTTACACTACTTGGCACAGTTCAGGCCCCACAGAGAACAAGGTCATATATTAGTCAGCCATAGTTTTCAATAACTCCAGATCAGCACCATGGCCCTTGCCTTTTCATTATCTATAACTAGTTACTGAAAGAACCTTCAGCTAAGCAAACAGTGTACCTCCCCAGTATTTTCGTGCAGGGTAGAAACAGGATAAATGCTCACATCTGCGACACTCAATCTTTTGACTTGCAGTATTTTGTCATTTGTGTCTTCTGTGAACTGATACTCAGACTTGTCAAGGCTACTAAAAGTTTCACAGCACAGTGTTTAGGTTTTCTTTAATTTTATTTAAGAATTCAGTTTAACACAAATCTTGACACATTTGCCTTTTAGTAACTTTTACAAATCCCCTTCTGTGTTTTGCCTTGCTCTCATTCTTCCTTGGTTATTCAAGTATTTTATGAGTGTGATTGGTATGAAAGTCTAAGTCATTTAGATCATCCAGAGCCTCTTTTACTTTGTATTACTATTTTCTGGGGATATGATAAAACTCTGATAAACACCATGAGCAAGATCAATTTATCAAAGAAAGAGTTCATTTTGGCTTATTGATCCAGAGGAATAGGAGGCTATTATGGTAGAAAGGCATGGCAACAAGTAACAGGGATGATACCAGAAACAGAAAATTTAAAGATCTCATCTCACATAACCTCAAATAGGAAGCAAAGAGTAACAAGAAGTGAGATAAACCTATCAGTTTTCAAAGCTCATCCCAAAGAACATATTTCTTCACCATGATTCCACTTTATAAATGCTTCATAGTCTTCCCAAACACCACTATGAACTCAGTGGCTAAGTATTCAAATATGTGAGCCTATGGAGGACATTTCTCTTTCAAAGCACTACATACTTAAAAACATCTTGTTCCACCATGGAGCTAAGTAAGGCACTAAAGCTCAACCAGTTTAACAGCACTGTTGAATCAACCATTTACTTAACCCCCCTACGCATAATGGCTTATCTGGTTAGGCAAACTGGACATCATGCCTGCCGTTTGAATCCCTTGTGTTTATTCAAACCTCAACTATGATCAACCAAGCATCCATACCAGCTCAGAGATTGACATCCACTGTGCTGCCTAGGGTTGTTGGCTCAAGGATAGATGAGTGGTTTTGAGGCATCTTGTCTGCATCTATAGCACCCTACTCATACCCCAAGTCCCACAGTCTCATAAACCAGGCTGTGAGAAATTCTTTTATTTCTTATTTAAGAGTTTACTTCAATTTAAACAGTTCAGATACAGAATGTTCCCTGGTTGTCATCGTCTCCTGTACTAGGCCATGGTTAAGGGCCTTCTCTGCATTCAGAGTTATGGCTTTTCTTTTCTTCTGTACTAAAAGTAATATCTGAGGGATGTTCTAAAGAAATCTGCTTTACGTTCTTCTTCATTGCCTGATAGTCCCTTGATGGCTTGAGTGTTTTATCCAAAGAATGCCTCTTCAACACAAAATGAATTTGTACTCCATTTCCCATGCACCCTTCAGCTGTAAGAAACTGAAAGCTATTACATGTATCCTACCTCCTTTTATTTCTCTTTCCCTGCCAGCTAGAAGCTACTAAAAAGGAGAACTTCATGTCCTTTTGACATTTAATTCCACCCTCACGCAGACAAGTTATTTCAGGGCAGACAGATGAGCCTCCACTGCATTTCTTATCACTCACAGCAAAAGTCATACAAATGATGCAACAATCTGTTTCTGATCTTATTACATAATTCTTATTTCAGTGATTGACATATATTTTCTACTTCATAACTGTTTGGACTACATACCTATACTTATTAAATGAATTCCATTCATCAGAGAGGAATGTCACCCCCTATCACATAGAGGGAAATGACAACCCTGGAAGATTCCCACAAGTCCAGTAGTCTAAAGTATCCAATAACATTATAGATAACCATATATGGAAGATGAAGAAGTGAAACAGGTATAAAAGCCTTAATCCCATAATTTTCAGGACTATAGACTTTAGATATATATCTATTAGAAGCCTTGGTGTCTTCACAATAAGATACATCCTGAAGAAAAAAATCAATATCCCATTCTCTGTCCTGAGTGGCCTATAAAAACCCCAGGTAGGACACCAGTGACAGACCAAAGACGTAATCTCACTCTACTCTACCTTGGTGATCCAATGAGTTTATTAGAATTGCACACAGAAGCATGGTAACTCAAAGGTAGCTGCATCATCAGGAACTTTACCCCCAACCTAGCATGATTGGTGCCTCTCAATACCAGAACCCCATTCTTGCATGATTAATGCTTTACATTATCAGAATGCCCCCATAATTTATGCCTTACAACACTAGATCCCCATAATACTAAAACCCCATTCTTTCATGGTTAATGCCTCACAGAAGCTTCACTGCTGCAGCCACTAGCCAACTCTTGGGCAGAAATAGTCTCCTTTCATCCACAAATTTGCTTAATGTTAATATGACCTTCTGGCTTTGTGAGTCTTGAAGCTTTCTGAGTTTCCTGGCTTTTGTGAGTTTCCCTAGACCCCTTGGTTTCTGAGCCCCATTCCTTTCTCATGAGGACATGTTACAATGTAGTTTCTGGTCCCAGAGCTGCAGACCAACAGACCTGCCATGCCAGACCCCTTAGCCACCCACTGTTGTTGTTGATTAAGATGCTTATATTATAATAAGTTCATGCTGTTTCGTCTATGGCTCAGGCACATTGCTAGCTTGCTCTTACATCTTAAATCAACCCATTTCTATTAATCTTTCTGCCACATGGCCTGTGGCTCACCTGTGTTCCTTACATGTTGCTCCTTTGGGCTTCTGGCTCCTTCTGTCTCTGACTCCGCCCTGCTCCTCCTACCTATGCTTTGATTTCTCCTCCTACTTTTTCTATGGTACCTGTCATGGCCCAAAACAGCTCCTTTATTTAAAGATTGCTATTCACGGCATACAGAAAGGCATTCCCACATCAAGGACATGCTTCAATTTAGAGGAAACACCTGCCCAAAAAATTCAAATAGGCATATTTTAATGGTACATATACATACACAATGGAATTCAACTGTAAAGAGGAATGAAACCATAATATTTGCAGGTAAATGGGTAGACCTAGAAAAAAAATGATATTTAGTGAGGTAACCTAGACCAAAAAATGTTTTTATGTAATCATGACTGACCACCTGTTACTCAGTCTACATCCCTCATAATTAAACTGAACACAGCATGGTGTCAATACTCTATGAAACCCTAAAATTCTTCAAGCCCAATCCCTTTTTAGAAATGCATGAAATTTGGGCACCCAAGCTGGTAAATTATCCCCTTTCTGCACATTCATTTCACCTCCTTGGAACTTAGTTTCCTTTCTGTTACTTTTTTAAACAGCCTACTTATAACAAAGACAAAACATCTGTAACAAGTTCAGAAACAGTATCTGCCCATAGTAAGGATGCATATTATTACTTTTTAAATGTCATTTTTATAAAAACATGAGAAAGTTGGTGAGTCTCTAAGCCTTTTTTTTTTCTTTATTCATCACAGGCATAGAGATGAATAAGTTGGCAAACCAGAAATGCCAGCTGGAGCTGACATTTAAAAAAAAAACACCATACATGGTCAGATCCAGCTCAGATCATCTTAGTCTTACGTGGTGAGTGTGTGAATTCTTCAGTAATAGGGGATCAGCCTCAAACTCAAAGTAGTAAACCAAGGTCCACAGTGATAATCTATGTTACTTTAAAGAGTCACTTAGATGACCATGTCTACTTATTTGAAAGAAGCTTTCTCATGTCTGCTACTGGAAGGTTGTTAGCCTATTGTTCTTTCAGAAAACATTGTCAGCCCAGTGTGTGTGTTATGTGTGTGTGTGTGTGTGTGTGTGTGTGTGTGTGTGTGTGTGTGTGTACATATACTAACATTCATTATGTATAATTTTAGGTAAAATAATATTATTTAGATAAAAATAATGAGTCCTTGAGGCTCTATCAAACAAATAACCTTGGTCCTATTTGTTCTTCATGCCTCTTTCTCCTTTATTGACCTCCTTCCCTCCACCCTAGTTGACCATCCACCCTTGTTGTACTGTTTTGCACTTCATAACACCTGTTTATTATATCTTGCTATTCCCCTGTCAGGTTACCTGCTGCTGGCTTATGTTATTACTTCTTATATTTTGGCTATGAGCATAGTTTTTTTAATGGCTGAGCTGTCTCTCCAACCCATGTTACTACTTTTTAAATGTCATTTTTTAAAGAAACACAGGGAAAGCGGGGAAAGTGGTGTCAATTTATTTTCCTGGTTTCTGTGATTACTCCATGCTATAGACTTGCATCTGAAAATTTGGAGCTAGAACCTACATATAAGAAAGAACATTCAACATTTGCCCTTTTTGATCTGTGTTACCTAGCTCAATATAGTGATTTCTAGGTCCAGCCATTTACCTAGAAATTTCATAATTTTATTTTTCTTTAAATGTGAATAATAGTCTATTGTGTATATGTACCATGTTTTCATTATCCTTTCATCTGTTGAAGAACATTTCGACTGCTTTCACTTCCTAACTATTGTGAATAGAGAACTTTGAAGACTACCAAACTTTGAGAGAAAATATAAATCATTTGGACACATGCCAAGAGCTGGTATAACTGGGTTATATGGTAGATTTAGTTTTAATTTTTTGAAGGTTTTTCCTACTGATTTTCAAAGTGGATGAACAAATTTACATTCCCACCAACAATGCACGATAGTTTCTCCAACACCTAATCAACATTTGCCAATTTTTTAGATATTAGCCATTATGCCTAGGGTAGGATAAAAGCTCAAGTTGTTTTAATTTGCATTTCACTGCTTGCTAAGGATAATGAACACTTTTTGAGGTATTTCTTAACAAGTTTTTAATATTTTACTGACAACTCTGTATTTAGATACCTATCCCATTTTTCATTGGGTTACTTGTTTCCTTGATTCTTAATTTTTAAAAATTATTTGCATATTCTGTATACTAATCTTATGTCATATGTACACCTAGCAAAGATTCTCTTTTCTGTAACCTAGCTTCTGTGGTATTAGAAAATAATATGCAAGACCCATTGCTCCCCTTATCCCAGGTCATCAGGGAAAAATCCTGCTGACCAGCACTCTCCATTAACACTCATTTGTTAGATACCCCCATCTACAAATCCTGCCATGACCCACAAACTATCATCTGGTTCTGCAGTCACTACCTGACACCCACAGGTCACCAGCACCTTTTGGATCAAGAGGTGACCACAGAGGCTACCTGATATTCAAAGTTAACTAGCACATACTGGGTCAAGACCAACCTCAGCAGCTCCCTGAGACCCATAGTTCATCAGTCCCTATTAGATCAAGAGCTCCTATAGAATCAGTCCTGCTGGATCAGGAGCTCATACTGGACTAAGATTGAATCCCTGAAACACAGAAATAGCCAGCTCCTATTGTACCAAAAACAGCTCACTGAGACACAGAATACACTACTTTCAAGCAGACCAAAAGCTCAAAAGTGTGGACCAAGAAAGGCTTCCTAAGACACAGTCTCAGGTAGAGCAGACTGCACAAAGAACAGCTCAATGTGATACAGACAAATTCTGCACCGACTCAAGAAAATGGGTGGACACCATTGAAAGAATACATATAACAACATAAAGAACAATATGGCACCACCAGAAGCTGGTAGTTCTACAACAGTAAGACCTTAATAGTCAATGTAGAAGCAGCAAAAATATTAAAAATTTTATGAAGATAATAGAAGCCTTAAAATGAAAATTTAAAACTCCTTAAAGAATTTGAGAAAAAACAAATAAATTAAAAGAGATTAACAAATCCCTAAAGATCACAGAAAGATATCTATAAATGTGAAAAAGTGGCACTCACATGCTGATGGTAACCAATAGCTTTCTAATTGAATTTAAGTCTCATTCTGCAAGGGAGAAACAATATCTGGTACTGAAAACTCTTGCCATCTTCCCAGGACTAGTAAGGTCATAGGCATTAGAAAAGCATCTGCTACCACTATTTATTAGATCATAATAATTCTTTTTTACATTATAAATCTTATCCTTATACCCACAAGTAAGTGTAGCTACTATCCCTCATTAAAGAATTATCTCCTTAAAGCAAATAGATGCCATTACGAAACTACAACTAGACATAATGTAAAGATTAACAAATCTTGAGAAACTGAACACCAATGAATACATCTACATCACAACTACTGCCTCTATGGATCATGCAGCATCGAGGAAGAGAAATCACAAATATTGTAAGTTTCAGAGTACCAAGAAGTCTTCTTTGAAACAGTCTCACTAAGAAATGGCTACATAAACAAGGCAAAACAATTTGCAATACAATGGGCATATTAACAGGAAGGGAGAAATTTTCGTGGGGTCATACCACTAAACAAAGAACTAAGGCAACTAAATGACTAGTGGGACAATGAGAACTAACATCTCCCAAGGATATATCCCTTATTGGTTGTCCAATGCAGAGTGGTGTAGTGGAGAACAAGTACATCACCTTTACCTAGAGGCATGGCCTCTTAGCCAGTGTAGAACTGGGATTCACCTATGACCATCAGGCTACAGAATTCAGGCATGTCTGAATGTAGCTTAACATGGGGTCAAGTAGGCAATTGTCTTTCTTCTGCTTCTTGTTCCCCTTTGGAAGGAGTACCTATTCTGTTCTGTTGAGTTCTGGCCTTTCTGTTTAACCCCTTGTATCTGTAAGGGTTTCCGTATAGCCCCTTAATAAATATTAATTCTTTAATGAATTGTCAGTGATGGATTTCCTGCTATAGAGTGGCCATCTCTGAAACTATATACACACAAACAACAAAAACAGACTCAGTAGGTTATATTTATATATTTCTGCACATGCACACAAACATACATGCACATGCTCATCTATATACACACAAAGGAATTAGAGAGATAGTACCTGAAAGGAGCTTGAGAAAGGAAAGTGAAGGGGCAAAACACATTTTTTTAATGACCATGCACATTGTCATACACATAATAACAGTAGTTTGGAGTCTGAGAAAGGATGATCAAGTTTTTAGTAAGACCTTCTCAAATCTAAAAAGCAATAGCAACCCCTCCCCAAAAAAACCCAAATGTATCTCTACCCAGATGTACTGAAATTGAATAGCCTAGTGTAGCAAGATGGAAGAATTTTAAACTATTCTAATCTATCCATACAATGGGTAGGGCATTTTGACCAGTGCATCGATCTGAGATACTCCTCTTTCTCCCATTGGAGTAATGTTGAAGGACAATTAATGTAGGTGTAGCCTCTTATAATTTTTTTATGTATCTATGTCACACCACATGGTTTGTGGCTTATTTGCATTTTATTATATTTTGCTTCTTGGGTTGTTGGATTGTGTCTCTGAGTTATTATTGTACCTTCCTTCCCATTTATCTATGTTTGGATATTTTTTGCCTGACTATAAGCTCACTTGTCATAGGCCAAAACAGTTTCTTTATTATCTAATGATAATTTACAGTGCATTAAAAAAAAACCCCTCACATCACGTAGGGATCTAATTTAGATCCCTAATCAAAATTATCCTTGATTTCTGACACTGCACAGTGATAATCACCATTCAGAGCTGCCATCCTTGAGATGCCTATAGAGACCTGATAGACAATCCAGCTACCATAAAATCATCAAGTACCTACTTAGAAACTGTGCTACCCTCAGTACCCAGGATACCCTCTTTCCCTCAAATGCCAGTGAATGCTGAGGGGAAAGGATTGTGCTGAAAAAAATGCTTAAATGACTAAAATCATCACATATTTTTGTTGTGCTTTAAATTTAGAGGCATATGAATGTATCCTGAAGTTTTCTGACCCAGCTTCGACCTGAGGTTCAGAGCCACAGTCCCACAGCTGCTTATTCCCACATAATCACATCAGGCTTATATTAATTATAAAAACTGTTTACTTGTGGCTCAGACTCATTACGAACTAGCTCTTAAAACTTAATTCAACCCATTCTTAATCTATGTCTTGTCACATGGCTCCATGGCTTTGCCTCTATTCTATTATGACTTGCCTTATCAATGGCAGCCTGCAGTGTTTGTGTAACTTCACCCTCCTCATTTATCTATGCTTGGATTTCCTGCCTGCCTCTAAGCTTCTTTTCCATAGGCCAAAACAGCCTCTTGATTAACAAATGGCAACAAAGCACATTCACAGTGTACAGAAAGACACCCCATATCATATAAGACATACAAACTACAAGTAGACTACACCCCAACTAATCCTCATCAAGTCAGTTGCTGTCATTATTTTTATTTCCCCTTTATGCCACTTTTTTCCTCCCCTTTCTTGAATGTACCTTTTCTCAATGATCCCTTACTTGTCTTCTGACCTCTGGGAATTTCAATGAAACATGGGTATCTAAAAATTCAAAGTATATATCTGCAAATAAGAGAAAACCTGTGATTTTTGTTTTTTTTCTGGGTCTAGGTTACTTCACTTAAAATGGTTGTTTCCAGTTCTATCCATTTATCTTCAATTTTATAATTTCATTTTTTCTTAATAGCTAGATAGTATTCTATTATAAATGTACCGCATTTTTTACTATCTATTCATCTAAAGCAGCAGTGAACACGGATGAACAATTATCTCTATAGTAGGATATAGACTTTTTGGAAGTGGGTTACCAAGAGTAGAGTAGCTGAATCATTTTGTAGATATATTTCTACCTTTTAAGGAATTCCCACGTCAGTTTCTATAGTTCCTCACACCAACAGTAGACAGACTAGAGAAACTACTACCATGGACACTTTATAAAACATAACATGCATATAATTTTAAAAGGGTTTACTCTATTACAGGTAACAATACCCCTATTAGACTCCACTGGCTATCAAATAAAAATACTAGTACAAAGAATGGGTTGCCTTTATTGGGGTTATTGGCCAATGAGATCTTATAGACCCCCGAAAAGGCTTTTGCCATTGCTTCTGGTTACTGTCTAAAACTTGATGCTAAGAAAATAACACAAATTTGAGTGACAGAGCATGGGGAAGTCAGGCTGGTATTGAACTTGAGGCTTTATCCCTACCATCCAACTTTTATAAAAGTGAAAGAAATAAAAAGTAATCTTCAGTTTTACCCAGCTGTGAGCCATGTGAGTGACATTAATGACTAGGTTGGCAAATATCCCCACTAGTTCAACAGTGGAAGGGTCATAATAGAAATAATAAACAGCTTTCTGATTAGATTTAAAGCCCACTTCACAAGATGCACCCTATACCAAGCCCTATTATCAGAATGAAGGACCTATGGCTAAAGATGTTATAGGCCCTAGAGAACAGCCCATTGCTATTACTCTCCTAAAGGAATATATTATTAAACCATTCCCTAGTGACTTAATGCTATATCCAATGATTAGTGCTTATCTAAGGCATCATAAGCAAAGCTTCATTTTGTGCTAGCTGTTGATGACACAGAAACCCACAAATGGTCAAGATGCATAGAATAAAAGACTACTATGCCCTAGCTGGACATCTATAATATAGCCCTTCTCCCAATGTTAACTGATCAGAGCAGCAGCAGGACTATAGAAGTCAAAGGTGGTGAGTGACTACAAGAAAACGGTTTTCTGAACACAACAGAAAAGTTGTACACATGAACTCACAACAGATTGTGACAGCATGCATAAAACTTGTACAAGTTCAAGCCACACAAAATTTCATCCTGGATGGGGGAAGTGTTCTCAAAGACCTATTCCTAACTGGGGAGCTATTAATCTCCAGAAAAAGAAAAGTATAGTTTTTGTGTTTTCGTTTGTTTTGTTTTTGTTTTTTTCAACTGTGTGCTCCTGGTAAGTGGAATGCTATAGGTTGGACAGCCACAAACACAAGATTATATAACTAGTACTAATTGGACTGTCTGTCTTTTTATCTTTAAATGAAGAGACAAATTTGGGTGAGTATGGGATATTAGTGAATCTGGGAGAAGCCAAGAAAGTGATTAAGATCAAGATACAATGTATCAGATCCTCAATTAATTAATTAAAATATGTATTTAAAAAACACTGTGTCAAGATCCTGAAAGACAAAGAAAAGAAATCTTGAAAACAGTGACATAGAAATACTGTCAATTATTATGTCAGCTAAATTCTCAAGAGAAACTTTGAGAATGACAAAGCATTTATGTATTTCTTTCTTTCTTAAAAATGTCAATCTATACTTTTATATCTACCAAGAGAAGACAGAGTCCCAAAATAATTCTTACCTCAAAAGCCATTAAAAAAAATGAGGCAAACATGATAATAATGCACCAGCCTAACACCAGAGCCTTTTCCATGGTGTTTTCCTTAATTCCTGTATCTTAATTATATGAGTTCAAGTTCCATCATGTGTGCAGGCTGGAAACACTTTCAACATCAGGATAAGTCTGCCATGAAAGACCTACATTACAGAGGTCACCATCCAGTGCTGTCATCCCAAAGTTGTTTAAGTAAATTTGAATCAACTTCAGTTTTTCTGTGTGCCTACTGGCTGAAGTATTAGCACACATAACAGTCCATTCTGCCATCCCAGAAAACTATCAACAGTGAGATTTCCCAGTGTTATCTAACTACTTTAATTCTGAGGACTCTTTTTTTTTTCTTTTTTTAAAAAGCATACTTTATGTTAGTCATGAATTTTTGGCTTATGCATTTGATGCAGTCACCATTATATATATCAAATCTACTTTTCTGCAACATATTACAGTTTTTATATATTTCTAATCTCGTTCTGCTACAAAGTACACTGGAAACTAATATTAAACTGCATATAAATGCTTTAAGCAGAAAAAATTTTAAAAAACCTTTGAAAATAAAATGCATAGCCGTGGTTAAACAGCCTCCTCCTAACACATATGCCCCACAAAAGGTCAGGTAACATTCAATGTCTTCAAAATGGTCTATGGATTTTTCCTGAAATGTAACAGCCTTTTATTGCAAGGTTTGCATGTTTATTTTCTTCCTAAAATTCTTTCACAGTGCCTGCATGCAATTGTTTAGAACTGGTTTCTATATTTAGCAAAAATTTAATTGGAAAAGTATGCAAAACTGCAAACAAGAGGACTTTGAATGGAATTATCAAGATTAATTTCCATAATTATGTTTAACTAATTCTGCTGCAGTAAAGGTTTCACTCAAATGAAAACATAAAACATTAATGAATTCTGGTGACTCTGGGTTTCTGGCATTAAATGTAGATTCAGAGTCTGAAAAATAACCCCAAGTTCAGGAAATCTTGAGGCAAAGCATGGGCATATGATTTATTATAAGAGCCATGTTCTACAACTGATTCTGTATGATTAAATTTAAGAAGGCATTCTGTTGACTTTAGCAGGTAGAGCCAGCACAGTAACGCCAGGTTTTCATCTATTAGTGAGTGAGGAAGACCCAAAAGTCTGCCCTTACTACTGTGTCTATGGTGTCATTATTCATCTCTAGTGTGCAGTACCCTGGACTCCTTTGAGAGCTGCTCCTTCAACATCAGATCAAAGACAAGGCTTTAATGTGCTGTTATATCAATAGAAGAGTGTGTTGATGCACATCCTTGAGCCACATCTTCAGAAGTTGTGACTCACTGGGTCTCAATAGTACCTCAAACTCTAAATGTTGAGAAGCCCTTATGTCATTGAGTATAGATGTTCCATCATGAACTACTCTTTGAAGTGCTTGACCAAAGCCTTTTCTTCATAGATGCTGTAATTTGAACTTTTAACCATTTTGAAATTGGTAATGAGTTCTAGAAAATTAAACATATATCTCAGTTTGGCCTCATTAACCTTGAGAAAATTACTTGTGGTCTTTAATATTCTTTTCATGCTGTTGTAATTGCTATTGTTTTTATCTCCTCTTCACTGGATGTGAATCTTCTTCATTGAAAGTGTCATGTAACTCATTCAATGGCTCTTTAAAAATTCATATTCAGAATAAGGTTTTACATAGGACTGTGCATACTATTGTGCTGAATGTGTCTGATGCAACTAAAGATAAAGTTCTATCCATTTTTATATCTTGAAACATCACCATTCTTTTCACTTCTCTCCTGACTTCCCTTTACCCTTCCTGTAATTAGGTTAACAGGAGTTGTCTAGAGCATTGACAAGTCACATTCCATGTCAGGAAAGAAGAATTTAATGACTAAAATAAGACCAAGTCACAGAAAAGACAAAGCAACAGAACTATACATTTGGGATAGGAGAGACCTAAGGCTAGAAGTCTGCTCTGCTGGCTTAGGTATTTTACAGAACCCCTGGGTCCTCCATTCTCCAGATAATTATGCTTAGATATCCCTTTCCATGCCTTCCAGCTGTTTCCCATTACAGTGCCTTCCAGGATCAAAATGCCACCATCTTGGAAAGTTCCCTTTACTTTCCCTCCTTCACCTCTAGTAGTGTAACTTCCTCTCAGTGTCCCCTCCCAGAAGCTCAGGTTGTCTACCAAAAGATGGAGTAAGTACTGTTATAGCTACTTAATGCTGAGAGAGGGTGCAATTAAGAGAGCTTACTACCTATGAAGTAGGCTTCTGGATTGATTCAGGCGGGGTTGCAGTAAAATTCTGATCTAAGGCTCCATCTGCAAGATCTATAGGCTAATTGAAGCTAACATAGTGAAGACAGGAATATTACAAGTCATTTCAGTAAGACTAATATAACAAAGTGTGGAGCAATACTAACAATTAAATTAGGGAGAGTTGTGAGCAGAGCAAAGGAATACTATTTGTCTATGATATGATGACTATTTCTCAAAGAGCAGTTTCAAGTCCTATAGCAGCCCACAAGAAAATGAATCCTTTGTTTGGAGTGGCCCTGTGTGGGTTTTCTTCAAATAGAGACTATGTAAAGTGTCACATTCTGACCCTGGTGTAATAGATCCAGAAATTTAGGTCAGCCACTTTAACTGTGTAGGTATAGATAAAATGGAATCACAGAGGCCATTCCCAACTTGCATTTCAAAAGAGCACCCTTTGATTATCCTCACAAGGATTAGGTCTCCAGGCCATAATGTGACCACCTCCATGTCTCTCATTCTACGACATCTTGTTTAGCTTCCAAAAACACTTGCTCAGCCAAGTTGGGTGATATATGACTCGAGATGACTAGTCTCAGTGTTATGTAACAAATCCCTTGACAAAAAAGGCCTGCCATGCAAGGCTTTGAAAGATAGAAGTCCCAGTTGTTCTGGGGTACTGCTTAAATGCATCAAGCCTATGGGTAGCAACTTTATCCAAGGAGTTTGAGTTTCTTACATTAGTTTGGGGGGAGGGGTTGCCTTTTTAGTTGCCCATATATTCTTTCTACCTTTCAGAAGACTGGAGTTCTCAACACAATGGAGATAAAATTTAACCTCCAAGGCCTAGGACACTTTTGAGGTAACAGCTTCCTTGAAGGTTGGTCAATTGTTACTTTGTGTGTGCTTTGGTATTCCAAACCTAGGAATTACTTTATTTAGAAGAGTTTTTATTACCCCCTTTGCCTTTTTCCATTTATCAAGTAAAGGTTTCAATCTAGCTAATGGAAATATTTACCTATAAAAGTAAAAGATAATTTCTGCTCCCCCACCCGTGACAGGTGAGTATAATTTGTCAGTCCTCTCCTAGATACTCCCCTTGTCTCTGTATCTAGGGGGAAACAAATTACTGTTCTGGGGATTAGTCTTTTGACATGCCTCATATCTCTGAATTATTTAAGGGATAGAATCCTATATTCCCCTTCTCATAGACATTCTTCTAGCAAGTTGAATGGATTTCTTCTCCCCCAAGCTGATATAATTGATGGAAAGATTTTAGGAATTTCTAATTTAAGGATACAGACAGCCATAAATGATTGTTAGGGGCAGCTCACCATCCAAAATGGTCCAGAATATAGCTGTGCTTTGGGACCTCTTCTGTTTAAGCACTGGTATAGAATGGCCTCTCAGCAAGTAAGAGGGCATTTTCTCATGGGAGAGAGAACATCCCCTCAGTTCTCAGACAGTTTCCTTAGCAACAATATTTGCTGTGTGGTTACCAAGGTTATTGTATTTTTTCCATGTTGGTGTCCTAGGCGGTGCATAATCGTTGCTTTCTGTGGGGGCTGAACTACTTATTTTTCTATAATTTCCTTGGAATGGTTGTTTGTGGGTTCCAGGGGTGATGATAACCTCTCTTCCTTCAGATAGCTTCATGTGCTATACACCAAACATTCTTATTTGGAGGCATATAGATATTCACCATTTCTCACTAAAAATCAAAACCTGAGTCAGGAGTAGTAGATCTGTTGGTTAGGTATCAACTTTGACTGAATTAGGCTCAAGAGTTTCGTATTCTTTTACAGCATCATATCCTGCCTTGTGAATTCTATCCTGAATCAATGAACTTCCATTTGTAAACAATTGGAGGCCTCAGAGCATAGGTTTGCAGCAATAGTTCTTAGCATAAATTCCCGAGACTTTTTCCATCCAATGCATAAGTACAGGGTTAGTAAAAGGACAGATGACAATGGTGACTTCAAGTCCCTCCATTTTGGAGCCTGATATGTTATCATTCTGCGGACAGCCATTAGTGTGCTTTAGAATTAAGATTTTCCACAATGCCCTGGGGATTGTGTACAGTGAGGGCTTTACCAGGGTTCATTTAAAGATCTTTATAATAAGGAACTCCATGGCTGCAGTTGCCCTCAGGAATCTTGGGCATCTCTTAAGCACCAAATATAACTTGTTGCTAAGGTATTCAGTAGATTAATTGTGGCATTGGGTTCTATTTGAATGAATCAGAATCCCCAAGGCAACTTCCTTTCCTTGATGACATATAGAGAACCCTGAGTGTGCAATTTCAGAGTAGGGCTCCAGTATACATGTCCTTGAGTTGTTATAAAGTACCATCAGCCTCAGATTCCCAAGTTAGGGGAGATGACAGATACTTTGAAGTCTCACTGAGGATGTAGTAAAAAGGCCTAGTCAGTACTGAAAGCTCAGGAATCCAAATTCTGCAGAGGACTTATGGCCTCAAAGGAAGTGCTCATTTGCCTAACCATCTGAGAAAGGGGTAGTTAAAAGTAGCCTGAGTTTGATTAGAACTCAGGTTATGCCTTTCTCTTCTTAATATCACCCCTAAGTATATGACTCAAAATGGACAAAATTGGGCCTTTTCTAGAGAAACTTCAGAGCCCCTTATTGCTAGAGATTTGAGGAGAGACTCAATTCCTATGAGTCTATCCTCAGAATCCCTAAATGTACATATTGAAACATTTTCATAGGCACCTGACCAATACATGAGGTCTTAGGCTAAGATATGTATAAAGAAATGAGAGATGCCCTTATGGAAAGAATGGTTCAAGTGACTTGTCTGCCTTACAAATGGCATCCCCAAAGGTAAATAAGAGATGACAATCCAGGTGCAAAGGGATATAGAAGAAGGCATCTTTCAAATCCAAGACAGAATAGTAAATTGTTCCAGGTATAACCTGGGTAGTGAAATTGTAAGGATCTGGTAAAGGGGAGCCACAACCTCATGAACTAGTCAGGCATTTTTTACCAACATCATTTGTTTGGCCCCTTTTGAACTCCCAAAATAGATGCACTATAAGGGCTAGAACATTCTCTCAAGAGTCCATTTTTTAAGGGCCAAGATGAAAGAGTTAAGTCTTTCTGCCACTTCAGGTTTTAATGAACACTATTTCTGGTGGGTAAAATGGGATCTTTTAAATGTATATGAATAAGAGAAGTAGCTATAGATCACTCTAGTCACCCCATCTGTCCATACTAAGGGGTCTAGACTTCTACCAGGGACAAGCATAAGTTCTCTCCTGGAGGCAGGATAAGTCCCACCTGAAGCTGGGAGAAACTCTTTATCCAAAAGAGGAACAGGAGTCTGGCCAGTGAGAAAAGAGAATATGAAGAGGAAGTAACAGCATTGACAGGCAAAAGGCTGTGTCTCAGCCTCTCAAGACCTGTCCTATTATGTTCTAAAGGTGGTCATTTTCAGAGACTGGGGACCTGGAGAAAATAGCAACACAGAATATTAGACTTCCATGCTTTTTGAAAAATTCAGGGTGTGCTGCCTTGTATGTAAAGCTACCTGGGTTCCTATAGTTGACCTGGCATTGGTGAGGCCTAGAGAAATAGCCTCAGAACCCCTCAATGATCAAATGTAAAAGGTGGACTCAAGCCCATAGGGTTCAGGAAAACCATATCTTTCAATGATTGCCTTTACAGTTGGGACAGAGTCTAGGTGGGTATCAAGATATATTGTATATTTAAGGAAAAATAGTCTGGAATATCAGAGGACAGAGCCAAGCTATGATGAAGCTGAGGAGTTGGCTGGGTGAGAGTGATTATGGTTTATTTCTTGGTCTCTTGGATATTTCAGTTTTCCCCCAAAATCTAGCTCCCATAATACCAAATAGAATTTGTGCCATAATTGTACTTTTGTTACCTTGTCTATTCATGAAGGAAGCATGTCATGTCCTAGAGGCCCCTTCTTGATGGTTTCTCCCTGGTAAACTTTTGTAATTATCAGGAGGTAAATATAGCATTTCTCTTTTGTCCTCTCCCTTTTCAGGTCCCAACGTGAATGCACTGACATAACTAGGATCAACTTGTCTAAGATATTGCCTAGCTCAGCCACCACCAGCCTTTGAAATTTTCTCCATATGTCTGGGATTGACTGAGTCAAGAATTTGTCTTTCAGGAAGCCTTTCTTCTCCAAAAAGTGTGGTATTGTGTCAGTATGCTTTCTGAGAGCCTCTAGAAAGTCTCTAGACTAGACTCTACAGAGACATAGTAGAGGGGTCATTTGTCAATTCAACAAATGGCTGTGAGTAATTAAGAGGCATATTACCGACTTTCTTTAAGCCCTCAGAAATACAAAAGATAAAGTACTTTTTCTCCTAGTGATCTTTGGGGTCACTGACATCTCAGAATGGATAACTCTGAGAAACAATCTGGATTTTTGTAGTAATTTAAGTCTGTGAGTCTGATCTCTGGGCATGTGGCAGTCATTACTAGCCCTACTGCCCTTTGAGTTACCCAGTTTTCCACCAAGGTCAAGGTCAGGCCTAAGATGAGCATTGCAATCATACAGAACTTTTTGTAAATGCTGATTAGAGGTTGGAAAGCCAGACACATATTGATCAGGATTCTCAATGAAACTACCTAATTCTTTTCTTAAGAAAGGCTCTATGAGAATATGTATATTCTGAGCTGATCCTGGTGAACAAGATTATGATAGGAGCAAAGCTGAATCTCAAACAATAGCAGGATCATCCTGACATTTATGGTTGGTTTTGAAGCTAAAGGAAGTTGAACATAAGGAACTTCAGACTTTCTTTTCCTTCTATGAAACTGGTCGAATTAAAGAATAATAAGCACAAATTCCTTGAAGTGGCCATTTTTTTTGTCACCCAGGGAGATCTTGGGACCATACTTCCTAACAAAAGAAAATCTGACTGTATGATAACAAGGGTTTCTAAGCATATAGTTCTGTGTTTGTGTGTGCAATCCAGTGTCTGAGAAAGCTGCCAAGTGCAACTTCCTGTGGAGTTGAAGGAAGAAAGTTAGATGGCTTAGGCCAGGGTCATCCTTTCTCTCCCTTCATTCTCTATCCCATCTTGATGAGCATGTCCAGCATCACTGTTGGCAAGGAACAGCTAGTCAGGTCTAGTCTGTTTCAAGAAAACTTTCCAAATAAACAGTGGGATTTCCACACCTTACCCCATGGCTCAATGCCCTGCTACATTCCAGTGTCCCCCTCTCTGTACTCCACAGGCTCTGAATGGAGACAGAATTCCATTTATCATATTCACATGAGCAGCTGCTTTGCTGCAGCAGAACTGTGGAGAGCCAGATACAGAAACAAGGCAACTAAGCTCCAAACTGATACACTGATGGGAGCCCAGGAGTCGTGTCTGCCTCATTCTGGTACCCATCCATCCACCTAACAATTCAAGAAGTCTAGTTATTTGCAGAAATCAGGTGGCAATCAGAATTATAATTCCAAGAAATATTAACTAGGGCACAATTACAACCAGATCACAGTGAAACCAAAGTCAACACTGTAAATAGCTCAGTGTCCACTATCTTGGATTCCCTCCAATTTGTCTTGATAATGTCTGGATGAGGTCCACAGACCACAAGTGAACACACTAAGGAGGAATCTAGGAACTTTGCAGCCACAAGCAATAGTAGTAAAAAGAGACTAAAAGTGTAAGAAAGGCCTGGCTGCCTAAGCTGGAGCTTCTTGCCATTTTCATTAATCAATTACCCATGGTGAGATTTTAGTTAGCTGCATTACTCAGTGTCCTAGTGCATCAATCCATATGTAGACATTAAACAATATTTAGTGTTGAACTAAAAAAAAAAAAAAAAAGAAAAGAAAACAGTTTTGGCAGATATAAAAAGCATTTCCAGAAAACCCATGCTCTTTCACCCTATTTCCTATAGAACTCTGAATAGGCAATAGGAAAATGACTAGTCAGAGCTCAGGTAAGAATAACCAAATGACTTCAGTATCTGAAGTAAAGGATGATTTTCCTTAATCCCAGAGCACTTTCCTGCTGTGAAGAAATTAGTAACCAATTCAAAATTAGCAGCCAAAATTTGTTTTGAATGAATTGCATTATCATTTGAATGGTATCAACATTCAATTAGTCAATATATTTTTAACACTCTCTCTCTCTCTCTCTCTCTCTCTCTCTCTCTCTCTCTCTCTCTCTCTCTCTGTGTGTGTGTGTGTGTGTGTGTGTGTGTGTGTGTGTGTGTGTGTGTGTATTACTGTACATGAAAGTGTCCACAGAGACCAAAAAAGGATATTGGGTTCTCTGGAGCTGGAGTTATAGATAGTAGTGAGCCACATGATGTGGGTGTTGAGAACTGAATTTGGGTCATTTGTATGAGCAGCAAGCATTTTTAACTGCTCAGCCATCTCTCTAGTCCCTCATTAATCCATTTTATCCTTTTGTTTTAAATACTTGTTTAGGCACATTATTTATTGAGATACAATTAATACTCAAAAGTTCCATGTGATTGTTATACATGTTTACATCTGTGGCATCATTACTACAATGTAAAAATGGCAAGGATCCACTATGCTCAAATGTTTCCAAAACTGGGGAATGAACTCAGGATATTGTGTATTCTTGGCAAGCTCTGTGCTTCTGATATGCATTCCAATCTCTTTATTCATTTCCAGTTGAAGACCGTGTCTCACTAAGTTGCTCAGTTGACATTCTCTGTCATTTCAGGTGTTGCATGCAGGCAGCACAATGCCCAGTTCCTGGTGTTTCTTTTGGTGTGATTGTGCTTGTGTGGTAAGAAGACTCAATATGAGTCTGTCCTCTTCCAGTTGCAGCTGCTCTGATACGCATCAGATCTCCAGAACTTACTCGAATACAGATAGAACCGTATAACCATTGAACAAGCCAGCATATGTGAACAATATTTTATGTTTGGAAAATTTCAAAATTTGTATTATAATTATTTCCAATGAAATACACCACACACCAACTAAGACCCTTGTGCATATAACAGAAGAATTTATGTAGATATCACTTCTATCAACCAAGGTCACTTGTTAGAAAAATGTTGATATAAAAGAAATTTTTACATAAGTACAAAGAAACTAATTACTACCAATTTTATCATAAAGTTGAGGAGTAAACAAAACAATGGAGATAAACACATTTGTGACAGATTGTAAAAGGAACTTTAGGGCAAATGACACAACTGTTTGAGTCAAGTTTTATGTTTAAATCTTCCTGATATAACACACAGAAAAATATTAAAAATATAAACAAGAAAACATGCTTGCATGTGAATAATAATATGGCAATTATATTTTTCTATCTTGTATAATGCTATTTTTATTGAAATATAGTTAGCAATTAAATTACATTAGTTTAAGGTAAAATATGATGATTCTCTATATGTATGCATTGTGAAATAGTCTCGTTAAATAATTATCATATGTCACCTCATACAGTTGCCCCTTTCTTCTTTTTATTTTTGGTGAAGAGACAGATCTGCCTTCCAACATAGGTCAAATGTACAATATTGTTAGCCATCATCATGCTCCCATAAGCTGAGCCTCCAGAACAATACACTTACATTTGTAGGAATACAGTCCAAAAACGGAATCCTGTGAGGAGATATCTTAGTGCTTCTGAGGAAAAATCTGTGATCTCAGTTTCCTCAAAAACATAGAAGTGGTTTTGGAGTATCTTTTTGTGCCCCTCCCAGGTGTAGTAGATAGAAGTGAATTTACCTTTCTCATTACAACTGGCTATTGTTATTTGTTTATTTGTTATATGCCTTTGTGGAAAAACATGATTTTGCTTCATGTGGCTTTTATGTGACTCCTCTTAACTTTAAAAGTATGAATTGCCTAATTCTCTGAATAGAGTTGGCTATCACATGAGACTTTAGTCTGCCTTATATATTTGCTTCATTCTCCCAGGTCTCATATCCTCTAGAGTGGTGACATTGTTGTGTAACTGAATTTGTGTACCACTTGACCAACATTCCTCCACCCTTTCCCACCACAGAAAGCAAAAATATTTGTTTTACTCAATACATAAAAGTGTGTTTTGGTTTGCAGCCAACGATAATGAACACAGAAGCTTTCTCTTAGAGGATTCATTTTCTGGTCCAAGAGATAGAAATCAAAGAATTACAGTGTCTGATATAGGTTTCGGAGACCTGGATGATGAACATATGCACAGCATCATAGGATCATGGGGCTTTGTTTAACCAAACACCATTTCTATAACAACTTTCTGGGCTTCTGAAAAATTGTTCTTTGACATAAATTCAAATTTGTCTCCTTATTTAAGGTCTTCCTCCACCCATTTCTTTCATCAACTGTGCATCACCCTCAAAATTCCTTTAGACAAAATCCATCATTTCTATTCACCTACAAGTGCTCAGAGCATTCCTCTGTGTTGTCATCATTCTGCAGTTGTTTTCATTCATTGGAATCCCTTGGAAGGCAGAAGTCTATTACTCAGCATCTTTGAAGAAGCCCTGGACTTCATAGGATTTCCTAGACACATCTAAGATTGTGCTGAACAACAGAGTTGTCTTTCTCATGCTACTATTTATTCTTTGTGTCTGGCCACAGTTCTTGCTACCTTTCTATCTTCCTAGTATCATAGGGTGACTTTGTATCAAGGATTAGCAATAAATAGACCTCTTGTGGGAGAGTTTGTGAACCAGTTTCTCTTCGAGTGAAAATCAAGGAATACTCTTTGATCAGGATATAGAGCAGTTGACCCACTACCCCAGAATCCATCCAGCTTCCTCCTTCAGCATGAGCTTTGCTGGTCACTAGTTTTTGAGATAAATGGAATGTTTAAGCTTCAAGGCTATACTTTCTTTGTCCAAAAACCTGGGTGGTTATGATGCTGGGCCATCAACAACCATTGTGGTGGATTAGTTCATGAACCTAGACTATGTATTCTCAGAGCTCTTTGTGTTCTCAAACCTTACACCAACAAAAGAAAGCTGCATGTTAGAAATTACAGGAGATTAAATGAAGCCAATACCCAACATTACCGGAAGAAATCCACTGAACCAAAACTGCCCCAGAACACATAATAAATAAGGTTCTGATCCTTACCTCTGATAGCATTTTCTCTTTCAGATAATTTTAATATAAGTCAAAGTTTACTTGGGTTTTTCCCCATAAGAACTTACAGGTCATTTTAAAAGAATATTGTATCTTTTTATGACACATAAATAATGGTTAGAAATAAATAAATGTGAACTAAAGCATTCTTATTGTATCTTAGTGTGAAAAGGAAAGAACGTTTTTCCATCCTAGTAGTAAGAAAATTCTAATTTTGTCACACAAGCAATGGTTTCCTAGGAGACGGTGTACATTATCACCAACGAGACCAACTCAGGAGTCTTCTCTGCTCCAGACAGTGCTGATCATTTGTGAAAGCTTGTTTTTGGAACAAAGGCTAGATCCATGTGCACATGCTCTACACACTGTATGACACTCTGAAAATCTATCTGTGGCACCTTAGGAGGAAATTTTCATACATTGTACCCTACAAATTCCTCTCATAGTAAGAATTATGAACATGATCAGAAATGAGGAGAGTGAACAGACCATCAGCCACACCCATCCAGTCTTGGGAAGAAACCTACAGGAAGCAGCCAGAAGCCCTCTGTTCATGTGTCCCTTTTTTCCTCAATAGTTCCAAAGGCTAAGGAGGACCATAGCAATGCAAACACATTAATTGTGTATAGAAAGGAATATGGAACTTCTGCTTTTCATTTACATTCTCTGAAAATCACTTTTGATACAAAACACAATTGCCAGCTAAACAATTGGAATCACACTGATCACTGCAACATTTTAGGGAATCTTCCCCTTTGCAGAGCCAAACATTACATTACATTAGCCATGGAGCCAAGGTTAGCTGAGAAAAGGGCCAAACTCCATGTCTGTACTCCTCTGGCCACCATGTTTTGAGGGTCTCGATTTAAAGGTGCCTGGCTGTGTGGAGAAACTGAAAAGCTCAAGAAATCATGAAGATTCTTTTTTATAGAGGAAGAGAGCATCAGCAGATAGGTCATTACATAAATCCTAGAAGAAACCATTAGATTCCCAACAAAGGTCAGAGAGAAGAAACCATTAGATCTCCAGTGGAGGACAGAGAAGAAACCATTAGATCTCCAACAGAGGACAGAGAGAAGAAACCATTAGATCTCCAACAGAGGACAGAGAGAAGAAAACATTAGATCCCCGACAGAGGACAGAGAAGAAAACATTAGATCCCCGACAGAGGACAGAGAAGAAATCATTAGATCCCCAGTGGAGAACACTCAAGCTTTATGCATGAGGTCACAAAGCTCCCTTTTCTCCTATCTTGTTTTTATTCATGTGAGTTTGAATGTTCATATGTGCAAGTTGCTACTAGCCCTTTGTGGATTTTCAATTATAGATGACTGAAATTTCTCTCACTTCTCTTGGATAAGTGAAAGCACTTTTCTATATGAGAAAGGTGATGATGCTCTATGAGAAGTAATACTGTCTTCTATATGGTGCTTTCCACACTGTTCAGTTATTTGTCTTAAATGACTATAATGTATCTACCACTGCCCTGTACTTGACTTCCTGTGGGTTAGTTATTCATGTTATTGCTTTCCCAACTGCCTTGTGCTTCAGGTGAGAAAGATCCAAGTACAAGATATCTCTGAATCCTTTCATCTGCTTTATCTAGTCATCACTTCTAAGACAGTGCCAGGCATCAAGTGCACTGAAGAAAGTGCACTGTGCCCTTGGATACAGGCATCTGAGCTAAGGAACCGTGGATTCAAGAGGACCAGAAAACTTTTCGGGTTTCAGAAGCTCCAACTTACTATCTAATGATACATTAGCAAAACAAGGAGAAGATGCAGATGGACATTCAGACTGAGACAACCTGAATGTCAGCATATATCACCATTGTAAATAGGAAGAGAGAGAGAATAAATAAACATTTATAAATAACTCTCAAATCAAATGTCCAAGAAATGATATCAGAGGATTAAGACATGTTTATGGGGTACAAGGAAAATGAGGTGGAGCACTGCTCAATGCAATCTGTTTGCTTTTTAGAGACTTACAACACATATGAAGGAGTCTCCAGTAGGAGTCCATTTCTCATTTCTTGTAATATGGTGTTTTTCATATGGTTTGATCATAAGCCAACAATAAAATGATGTTTATTCTCCAGGACAAACATTAGAAATAAACACTATATATTCTTTCAGAGTAACAGAAGATTTCATGAATTAGTGGATTGTATAATGAAGAATAGTATAGAATAGAGAACGTCAGATAACAGTGAGAAATGAAGTGACTGGAATATGGTCACATAAAGTAAATATATACAGGCACATGTTCAAAACACTGTCACTATAACACCTTTTATCTCACTTGAACTTGAAGAAAATGGGACAAGAATTATGTACAGTGTACAAAAACACAGGTAGATTCAGGAAACATGGACCTCTTGCGAAGTTCTGTCAGGAAAAACAGAGCCTTGAAAGCTGACTTTGTTGTGTCTACAGGAAATGTGGTGAAACATTTTCTGCATGTGACATCTTTCATCTACAATTATTTCGCATTTGCTTAGGTAAAGGTGGTAAATCATAGATTGAAGCCTAAGTGGTGCTCCTTCAACATCATCAGGGGAAAAAATGGTTACAATAAAAAATAGCATAAAAATAAAATACAAAACACTTGGAGATATCTCTTCCAGCAGTAATGTGTCAAATAATAGCAGCCTAACTGAAACTTATTTCTCAAACAATTGAGTGAAATGGGCACATCATTTACAGAAAGGATCACTGGAGATCTCTGCTTTAATTATTTCATTTCCTTTGCTCTTCTTTATAAGCACAAGTAGTACACTGTCTCTGCTGCATTGCTTATGCCATTGTTGTCATGGTAACAAATGTGCTTTAATGGCAGAGAGGCACAGGAAGATTAAAATGAAGCAATAAAAGTAAAGGGGATAAAATAGCATTGAGTTGAATGGATTTTATGTGAAGTGCTGTTGATTTTATTAACATAGTTAATACCATATCGAGTTCGTGTTTTAGCTCCTAGTGAAGGCATAAAATGCAGATCATGTCTTCTAATAAGATGTTATTTAAGGTTTTTTTTTTCTTTGAGGCTCCAACTACCCAAAGTAATAATTGTTTTTATTTAATTTTCTTGAATGAAAAAACTACGTTTGAAATATTTTCCCTCTTCAATTTTTCTAAAAATAATTTTAAAATAAAACTAATTCTATCATCGATGTATGTCAATTAGATATAGTCTGTCTGGAAGTGGTAGAGTTTGTGGGAAATTTTAAATGAAGCACAAAAGTAGACAAAATAAATTTCAGCATAGTCAATAGTAGAGAGGTACACAAGGAGTTCAAAAATAATGTTTTAGAGGGGAATATAAAAAGAATAAGGCAGGGTCAGTGGAGAGTGTGAGAGATGACATTGATGGGGAGGAGAGATCTTCCAGCTCTTCTGAGTTTAGAATATTCAGAAGTCACCCACTGAGAATCTGCAGCAGGTCACCAGGGCACATAATGGACCCTGTAACTACAAAGGAGCAAAGGCAATCTGCAGGCAAATACAATGCATGAGGAGAAGACAGCATGCTAATTTCTTCTTCATTTGCAATGATGCACTATTCATATTTTAAGCAAAACGTGAATTTTTATGTTTATATATCATGTAATAATGATCATATCAGTTGAACTAAAAACAATTCTCCCTCATAAACATTTGTCATTCTTTTCTTGTAGCTATCACATTCCCAATCCATTGTGTAATAATCTTTTTGTACACTCTGAAGAATTGTCACTCTAATTGGTTTAATAAAAACCTAAATGGCTTATAGTCAGGCAGAATTTTCAGCCATGGAAAACATAACACTAGGAAGAAGAAGGGTGGAAATGCAGGGAAACATGAAGGAAGCAGGAAAGTGTGATAGACAGTATATACATGATATAAAAGAGCCTCTGAGCAGCATATATATTAAAATAAATGGTTTAATTTATTTTAGATACCTAAACGTAAGCCTAAGCTATTGGCTGTGGTAAAGGTTTCTAGACTGGCCTAACCCTGATGTTCAGACCTGTCTCCAGCCCTGCTGCCCCTCAGCCCCAAATAATCACACAAAGGCTTATATTAATTACAAACTGTTTGACCTTTGGCTAGGGTTCGTCACCAGTTAGCTTTCTTATCTTAACTCAATCCATTTCCACCAATATGTCCTGCCATGTGGCCAGTGGCTTACCCATTTCCTTACATCTTGCTTCTTGGGTGGCTGGATCATGTCTCTCTTAACTCCTCCCTCCTTTCTTTTTATCTATGCTCAGATTTCTCTCCTGCTTTTAAGATGCACTGCAATAGGCCAAAACAGTCCTTTCATTTAACAATAATATTCATAGCATACATAAAGACATCTTACATCAATTTGCTGAGCTTGTATAATTATTAAGAAGTCTCTGTGTGGTTATTCAGAAGCTAGCAGGTGGGACAGAGATAGACTCACTAAACCAATATCTTTTTCTGACTTATTAGAAATACAGTTAAAAGTGTATCATTGCTATCCACTGCTATCTAATTGTATAAGAGCACCAGAACTGTCTAGTTATAATAGTATCCACTCACCAACTGTCCTCACTTACACTCCTCTGCCTTCTGGGAGGTCAAATTCTATATTTCACATATAGGTAAGATCAAAGTGTTTGTCTTTCTGTGTTTGGCTTATTTAATTTACCTCTAGTCCTCCAGGCTTATCCACATTGTGACAAATGGCAAGATGTGAGATTTAATGGAAAAGTAATTCTCCTTTTATGTATAGGTTATATATTTTTATGAATTCCTTTATGGATTAGAATTTAGGTTGAGTACACATATCTTTTTTATAGTACATAGTGAGATGTTACATCATTCAAATTAGAGTGGCTAGTTTCAAAAATGAAAAAAATGATGATCAAGATACAGAGAGAAGAGAATGTTCATGCTGTGGTTTTATAAACTATACTGTACATACAGAAGTTCCTCAAAAGAATAAAAATAGAATTACTATTTGATGTAATAGCCCTATCTCTGGACCTCTTTGACATGTGTGTATAGGAACAGGAGTAAAATATTTGAAAAAAAAAAAAAATCTCTCTCCCATGCTCACTGCATCAACAAACTCTGAAGGAATGCACCACCCTCCTACTCCCTGTGCATCTTTCTCTTTGTCCTCCTGACTCCCCTTCACTCTCTATCATTTGTTTTCTTAAAAATCCTATATTTACTTCCTGTCAACTAGCAGCTTGCTCCACCTCTTGACTTTAATCCTGTTTATAATATTCAAGCAGAATTCTCTTGGATTAAAGCTGAGTGCTAGGGCTGAGCCACATCACAACTAGAAACAGGTTTTCCCAGTAAATAACACAATCTTGGGGTTCACAGTGTGATTAAATATCCTGCAACAGATGATTTAATATATAAAATTCGATAAATGCAATGTAGCACATAAGCTGATACAAGGACATAAATCATGTGATTATCTCAATAGAGGTAGATCCAACATCACTTCATGATAAAAGCCACAAAAAGATTAAGAATGGACAAAACATGTCACAGCATAATAAAGGCTGGATATACCAAACTCATAATTAATATCAAGCCAAATAAAAACTCAGAAATTTTCCACTAAAATTAAGAAGACAAGGGTGATTTCCAATTGCTACTTAATAATATTTAATATAGGGCCTTCAAGGAAGCGAAGCAAGTAAAATGGGGATAGGCAAGAAAGACAGAAGTCAACTCACCATGTTTACAGATGAGACTATCCGTCATATGAGTCTGCCAGACATGCATGAGCTGATAGTTTCCACAAAGGAAGGCATACAAAATGTCGGTTATTTGTTGATTGGTTGGTTGATTTTTACCTTCTAACTCTTCAGATAAGTTTGCAGTTAGTGCTTTCCTCCCTATTCACCTAGTTGACATCCCACTATGATTTCTCCCAAAGTTTTACATGTACAGAACTGAAGAGCTCATATAATAATTATCTAAAGGTACCATGTGTGCACCCCAAGTCAGGACACAGTACCTTCATATAAACAAACACAAAGACTGGGATCTTTAACCTCTAACTGCTTGCTGATTCCACATAGTTGGCATACCTGGCCTTTCTTCCTCCTAGCCCCAGATTTTACTCAACCTCTCAATCCCATCCATGTACTGCTCCCAATCTACTCCAAGGTACTAACTTCTCTTAGATGTATCCTTCATGACATAGAAACTATAATGAAAATAGGGCTAAAGCTTTATCATTTTCTTACTTAAAATCAATGTCCTCTAAAGTGATATTTTAGACATTTGTGGTGGGAGGACATTTTGACATTTGACATGACCATAGCTAACCAGTCAGCCATATTGCCTGAAAATGTCTCATTGTTCTCTATCTTGATGGTTAGTAAATTGTTTTGTTTCCTAAATGTACTTGCACCCTCTTCCCAATACACATTTGCATTGATCACTTCATTTGGCATGATGTACTTTTCTCTACTCAATCACCTCTTTCCTAACATTCTTGAGAGACAGTTACGCCTCACCCCCCCAAAAAAGAATTGCCCTGCTGTGAAGCTGGAGTATCTTTCTTGCTGGGTGTTTCTTTCATTTTCTCCCCCAAATTCAGAAATTCTGAATCTCACTGTGAGCTGTTACCACATGGTTGACATGCCTGGTCATAAACAAATGAATAAACAAACAAACACACAAATAAAAAATAAAATAGAAACCTGACAATGGTCAATGCACTCTCAAGACAGGACACTTGGATCCCATATTCTATATCCTCCAGTTATTAACAACAGCTTCCCAGCCTCCCCTCTGAGCTCTGCATCTATGAAGAAGGGGATTTGAGCTTGTTCTGATGAGTACCCCAGAGCTTCCATGATGGTCAACTTAGACACAAATTCTTCCCCTGATATTTTCAAACTGCTGGGAACTCAAATTTCCAGTGATACTCCCAACCTCTTCCTTTTCTCAGTGAGATCTGTGTCTCCTTTTGTAATATGAGGTTTCTGGCCCAAACTTTCAGGCCTAGCCTAAAGGTTTAGGCCCGCAGACCCACAGACCTGCAGAGACACACAGATGCTTACAATGGTTTTAGGCTGATCGGCATAAGGCCCAGGCATTTAACTTGCTAACTCTTTACCCTTAATCTAACCCATGACTCTTATCCTGTTCAGCCATGTGGCTTAGTACCTTTCCTCAGAGCAGCATAGTTGTCCTCTGCTTCTTCTGGTTTCTCTCTGGCATTCTTCTCTGTTCTTCTTGTTCCCAGAGTTTTCTTAGTCTGGTAGCCCTGCCCACACTTCCTGTCTGCCTTTGGCCAATCAGTGCTTTTTATTAAACCAGTGGGTGGAACAATTACTTACAGTGAAACAATATAATCCCCCTACATCCTTCCCTGGGCAACTTCTTGCATTTTAACACAGCGTCTTTCACACAACCTGCACAAAAGACAAGAGTAGTCAGGTGTGTTCTCCAATAAATGATAGATTTCATGAGATTAAAGGTCAAAAAAAGCTACAGTGAAGACTACAAATCTCTTAAAATATTGTAGGAAGGGGGGAACTTCTCTGGTAAGTGTTTATGGAGAAAAGATATATGAGTAAGGATTTTTTAAAAGCTAGCCTGATGCATGCAGGCTGTAAGAGAAGACACTTTCCTCTGCCAAGTATGCAGACAGAGCTCTAGACTCATTACTGAAACTGAGCTGACTATTTTATTAAAAAAATGACTCCATAGTATAGTATACTGCTGTGGTCTGTGCTCTTGACACAAGCTGGATCATGGAAACAAGACCTTATTCTACTCAGTTCTAGAGGCTATGCCTAGAGTCTAAGGCCTACATCCAGTACAGAAGAAGCACAGGGTACCTTACTGTGACAATGGCATATGACAAAGAGCAAGCCTGACCTCTGTAAAGCATCTGTTCTTGATATCTCTTATTAATCAATTCACTAACCTATTGTATTGGATAATTCTATGTCAACTTGACATAAAGCAAAGACATCTGAGAGGAGGGAACCTCAATTAAGAAAATGCCTTTATAAGACCTGGATATAGGTAAGCCTTTTGAGCTCTTTCCTAATTAGAGATGCATGGGGGAAGATCCAGACCCTTGCGAGAGGAGCCATCCCTGGGTTGATGATCCTCAGTTCTATAAGAAAGCAAGCTGAACAAACAAGCCAGTAAGCAGCACCCCTCCATGGCCTCTGGATCATCTCCTACCTATAGATTTCTGCCCTGTTTGAGATTCTGTCCTGACTTCCTTCCATGATGAACAGTAATGATGGAGTATAAGTCAAATAAATCTTCTCCTCCCGAAGCTGCTTTGGTCATGGTGTTTCATCACAACAACAGTAACCCTAAGATAAGTTGGCACCAGAATTGTGGGATATTGCTGTTATAGAACTAATCATCTTGCTTTTAGGAGGGTTGTGGAGGAAAACTTTTTCCTCTCCAACTTACTTTTTGGTCATGGTGTTTCATCTCAGTAACTGAAAATCTAAGATACCCATTATTGAGCCTTCATGATCAAACTACATCTTAAATCATGATACATACCAATGGGGATTAAATGTCAACATTTTCTTAGGTAAGTCATTCAAACCATAGCAAATACCTAGAACATCATGCTATACTGAACTTTTTCTCTAGGAGAAATCTGTACCAGCAGTACAAACAAGAAACCCCTGCTGCATTTATCACACATCGGCTTAAATTAATATGCAGTTTAAATCAAATTAGGTAAAGGCAGGAATATCAACCAGCAACTTTTCCTAAAACTTCACTCTGGTTCTGTCAGAATGAACCACTCTTTCTTTCCAACTTTGATCTCAGAGTAGAATACAAAAATATATTTATCCTTATTTTGTAGACTCAGTAAAGCTTGATAACTTGTCCAAAATAATTGTAAGTGGAAGAGTCTGGATTCCAACCTAGGTCCGCAGTTTTTTAGTAGTCTTCCAAACTGTATGGCTAGACCTGTAATTAACACAGGGTGAAAAGGTGAGGAAGTTACTCTTTTCAGTGGGTGAGAATGATTTGTTATTAACATATCAATGATCTCTAAGTAAATTGCTTCTTGCCTCTGGAGTAGGGCCTTAAAAATCAAGTGCTGTTAGGCCTGACTCCAGCTTCAACCTTCACATAAGGAGCATCTAAGGTCACTTCTGCACCTCACCTTCTGAGTCATCCAGGCCCCACTGTGGAGATGAGAACTAATTAGATTTGACTGTGAGTATTTCATCCAACCCGAAGCTAATGAAGCATTAATTACCACCTTTTTTGCTATACTATCAATTTGATTAATTTGTAGCTGTTTGCCTGGTGAGCAGAAAGCTTCCTGTCATGTCTTCATCTTCAGGCCTCTACAGAATGTGTGGGCTCCTCTACACAAGTTCAGATGCAGTGGGTCACTGCCTTTGCAACTCAGAATAATTGCTTAGCCTGTCCTTGTCTGCTAGCTTCACTACTTGAAAACAGAGTTAATAAGAACTGCCATTTCTTGATGCTGCTAGGAAGACAAAGTGTACATATGGAGTAGTCTCCACAAATGCTACCTGTCACCATTATTACTGGCGATGCTGCTATAGATGGTTTGAATTTGAGAATTGCTGTGGATTATATGTTTGTATCTTGGCCCATCTCTATAGATGGGTCATCAGGTCAAAGCCTTGGAGTTAATCCCGAGAACTGAGTCCAATTCCGAGTACCCACAAGTGGAGAGGAGAGACCTGAGCACACAAGTTTGCCTCTGACCTTCACGTGCATGTGTATTACATAATAAAACAAACAAACAAAAAAATAAGTAAATAAAATTGGTTTGTGTTCCTCAAAAGTCATGCATGGAACCCTAATACACCCAATGGAATAGTGAATAAAGATGGATCCTCTGATAGGTTATTAGTTCATGTAGATGGATCCTTTATCAATGGGTTTGAGGTCTTTAGAAGAGAAAATAATGTGTTCCTTGTTCTTCTCTTCACTATACCTTACAGTAAAAAGCCAGCTGCCCCAAAGCCAGAAAGAAGTCACTAACTTCACATTAACTGAATCCTTATTTTGAATTTCTTTCTAGCCTGCAAACACTGAAAGTTAAGCATCTTTGAACCTTTTATAGCCTAGTCAATGATATAATGACCCAGAAGTACAAGATGTCCAGATCCCAAGTAAAGAATAAGAGAAAATAGAGGAAGAGAGAAAGGAAATGGAGAAAGAGAAAACAAGAGAGCAAAGTCTAAACTATCTAAAGTCAGCTCTCTCTGGAAATATTTTAACTGTACTCCAAGAGCTCTGTCATTTAGAACAATCACTTATTGTGTGAGGACATCATAAAGAATCCTTTCTTTTCCAGAGTATCATTAGGATAGTCACAGTGTTCCAAGGTTATACTAAAGGCCAGCTCTTCCCAGCTAGGTCAAGCTGGCAACCACTGGAAATCACTGTTGTTCCTGCCTCTGTGAATCACTAGTAGGCTTCATGCTGGCACCAAAGCTGTATAATCTGGGCAACAGTAACATTAAGAAAAAGAAAAAAGTCTGGAGCTGATGCCAGTGATCAGGATGCTATAATTAAAAGCAAATCTAACACTGAAGCTAAAGTAGGTCAGTCATCTTGGTGAAGTCTTTGATGAGAATGGGAAACAAAAGTCAAAAAGGTAAACAAGTGTTTACATGTGAGCAAACTATTGGTAATCTGCATATTCATATCTTGGTAGACTATTATGAGGGGGCCTCACCAATGAGCCACAGCTCAGTTCATATTACATAAGTAAGATAGAAGACATTCTGTTCCAGTTCTTATTCAGTAAAGTCTGATTAAGAAACAAACAAATGAATCAAACAAGACGAGCTCACCTCTTCTTTTGTGTGGAGCCAGAATACATTATCAAAGACAGGGGAGAAGGGGCCCCTCTGCCTCCACCGAATCCACAGATGTATTAGCTCCTTGGGAACTGCACTTATTCACTTAAAGTGTCTTACCCCTTTTGCAATAGCAAGTACAAGACAGTTGCTCAGTGAGACCCATACTTCATATGCACACACACACACACACACACACACACACACACACACAGGTTTAATCTATAACAAATAACTTGTGGAAATTGGAATAGACTGCCAGTGGAATCAGAAAATGGCTTCTTATTTTATAACCTCAGGTTATAAAAAAAGAAATGTCCCCAAGTATTTGAACACTTGGTCTTTAATTGGTGACACTGTTAGGGGAGATTATAGAACCTTCAGGAGGTTCTACAGGTGGAGAGTTTGTCACTGTGGTATCTTTGGGGTTGATATGTTCATCCTTCCAGTTTGCTCTCTGATTCCTGCATGTGGACAGAAATAAGATGACAATTTATTAGGGCAATAGAAAAGTAACTAATACAGAGCTTCTTTCCACTACTACTCCTTTAGGAGGATAGTTCTGCCCAATGGTTAGTTGCAGAGTTGAACAAATAGACCACTAAGCTTATAATTCCAGACTTACATCCTCTCTGCCTAATGGAACTTGGACAAGTTCCTTAGATGTATACAATAATAAATGATATTGTGAATGTAATTTCATAGAATTTGTTACAAAAGTTTCTGATGTCCTTTTGAGGACCAATAGTAATGTTATACTTCTCTACTTCCAGTTGTTTCCTACTTGGAACAAGCCAGTTGAGTGCTGCTCAGGAGCAAAAGCCTACTCTACCTGAGACAAGAATTAAAACAATAAACAAATTTTCTTCCTGGTACCATTATATTGAGGAGAAGAAAACCAGAATGGAGCTGTGAGTATGAAAGCAAATGCAGGCAGCTTAGACACAGCAGATCTCCAGACTAAGACCTATCTGAAGATCATTTCCCCCTGACCTCTTTCCTGCCTGTTTATGGATGTGATTTCATTGTCATGGGAATTTCCTCCCACCATGTTTTGCTGTATTTTGCTGAGTGACAAGTGCCCCTTCTTGTGTCTAGGGAGATATTTCTGCTTGAATTTTCAACCTCTTGTCATAATCTATGAGGAAAATCTCTGCTACTATATCCTACTGAGGGTGAGGTGGGAGAGAGTGGGGTGAGGAACAGAGTTTCAGAGTGGCTGAGTTTCCTGAACTCAGTTGGTAAGGAGAGAGGAGAAACCAAACAGCCAAAGGCATTTTAAAATATTTTTGTAAAATGATCTCTTTTAGCGATATTTCCATGCTCACTAATCTTCATTCTGAAGGTTCTGGTTTCTGCTTCAAATGATGAGATGTGCTACATCTGGAGGCCAGGGGAGAGACTAGGTGCCCTGGCAAGGCCAAGGTACTGTGGGCAGGTGGGCTGTTGGTGGAACCAGACAAAATGAAAGGGGAAGGTCCAGATTCTGGTAGTTGCATGGTTAAAGTTCTTTCTGGATTTTTCCATTTCAGAATATTTATTATAACTTTACTGATATATATGCTTATATCTAGGGATCGAGTGTTATATGAGTACATGTGCTTGTGGAGGCCAGGAGTACATGTTATACCCTCTGGAGCCCAGGCACTAGAAACCAAACTCAAGTCCAGAGGGAGGAATAGCTCTCTCTTCCACTGAGCCATTAACCACAGACTCCAGTTTTTCTCTTGGACTGAGAATGGTGGCTGTAAGATAGACTTTAGTTTTATAATCATTGCCCCTTAGCACATACTATGATGGATGTTCATATTAAGAAAATGTTCAAAAGATCTGCAAGGAGGGAGAAACAGCAAGAAAGGTAAATGTGTTAAAGCTGCCTGTCATTATAACACTACAGGCAATCCATTTATTTAAAAAAAAGTTATTTTTGCTTTCTGGTTTTTCAGTTGTAGTCTACAAGAGGATGGATCTGTTGTTTTCCTTTTGGCACAGGAGCAGAAACCCTGCTGGAGCATGAAGAAAGTGCACATTCCTTATGACTCCAAAGAGAAAGGGTAAAAGAGGAAGCCAGTATCCCTTAGTCCTCTGCATGCACATCCCCAATGACATGAGAATCTCTCAGTAGGCCACACCCCAAAAGGCTTTGCTACCTCCCAACAGCACCATCCTGGGAGCAACCATTAACAGATCAGTTTTGGAGAATATTCAATTGTCCCAATTTTAGTGGCAAAGGATAAAGCAAATTTATACAAGGTCCATAACATGTCTTAATGTGAAAAAACAAGATATAGATGTACTGACCTGCACCAACATACTCCTGGCCATGTAATATGATTGCATCTTAGATTCTCTCAAGGCCAAATGTTGGAGCCTTGTTCCCCAGCAAAAGGAAACAGTTTTGTTCCTCACATGTTCCCTTCCACAAGATCATGTCTGTCTATGGGACCAGAACAGTGGAGTCAAACAAGGAGTAAAAACTCGGAAGCTTTGAGTTAATGTAATGATTTCCTCTTCTGACTATGTCAAGTACATATCAGAGTGGCAGAAAATTAGCACACCAATGATTCCCAGGGAGACGAATTCTACAATACCTCACCTCTCTAATCAAGATGTCATGAATTCTCAGGGAGCTCTCCTGCCATTTCCTGCAGCAGCTGTAGGAAAAGGGATGTGCTGAAACTGGCATCTGAAGATTTATCAGGGATATCTACAGGAGAAAAATGTAGAAAAGAGCAAACTCATTTTAAAGGTGCTTGATTTGCACCTGATATTTGGATTTGCAGACTTCTGAACTATGACTCATGAGATAACATATCCCAGGAAGGTACTGAGCCCTTTGTGCAGTTACTGTGTAGGATCAATGAAATGCAGATGTCAATATCAACTTTCTATCACTGTGGCAGTGTATATGAAACAATCTATTTAAATTGAAAGGAAAAAATAGTTTATTTCAACTCATAGCTTCAGAGACTTCAGTGCATGGTCATGTGATCTCACTGTTTCAAGCCTATGAGTAGACAGAACATAGTGGCTAATATACATGGCAAAACAAAGCTGTTCCTCTGCTGGTGGCCAGGATATATAGACAGGCCATATTCTAAAATCACCTTCAGAGGCACACCTACAATTAGATAATGCCTTCCTACCAGTCCCTGAAGATTCATTGCCTCCCAAATAAAGCTGTATTGTTCCCTTCTCTGTTCCCATGATAAAGAACCATGACCAAAAGCAATTTGCTAAACAAAGAGGTTATTTTGCTTTATGGTTCCAAAGGGAGGGTCCACAATGGAAGGGAAGGCCTAGAAACAGGCAACAAGAGCAGAAAGCTGACAGATCACATTCTATCTGTACACAGGAAACAAAGACAAACAGGAGGTAGGATGAGGACATAAACCACAAAGCCCACCCCTACCTCCTATAATCTTCCCCAAAAAATACCACCAGCAGAGCATTCAAATACCCAGCCAATGATGAGTAGGGGATTTTCACATACAAAGTACTACAGGATGTGGAGTATGTTGCCAGTACCTGGATCTTTCAAGGATATCTAATGTCTGAACCATAACACCAACCATTTAGGATCTGTACTATTAGAGATCTTTCCAGTTTGCAGTGAATAGGAGTTCTGAGCTTTATTTTACAATAGTATGTATAGAACAGAAGCTGAATTCTTAAAGCATCCTTTTTTTTTTGCATGCAGTTCTAGCCTTTGGAAAACTCCTGCCTGTTTCTGTTACCCAATAAATTGTCAAGTTATGCTTCAGGCTTGAAATCCTGGATTCCCTATGTGCTGATAGCTTTATGTCAGTTTGAACAAATCCAGCATTATCTGGCAAGAGGAACCTCAATTGAGAACATTTCTGCATCAGATTTCATATTGTCAAATTTAAATGGATTTTTTTCTTTTAATGTATTTTATATCCCAACAGAGAGCAGTTTCCCACTTCTCCTCTCTTCCCACTCTCTCCCCATACCTCCCCTCTACCACCTCCCTCAAGCCACTTCTCTGTTTCTGTTCAGAAAGGGGCAGGCCTCCCATCACCATCAACAAATCATGGCATATCAAGTTATGGTGAGACTAAGTACCTCCTCTTGTATGAAGAACAGGTTTCCAATAACCAGTCAAAGCATTAGGGACAGCCCCTGCTCCCATTATTAGGAGTCCCACAAATAGAAAAAAACTACACAATTGTGTATATGTATAGGGCTTAAGTCAGTCCCATGTAGGTTTCCTGGTTGTTGGTCAACAGACTCTGTCATCAGTCCCAGAGCGGCCTGACCACACAACTGCCAGGACAGGCTTAATGAAAAGCAGACAGCAGGCTCATGCTGGCACCACTTGGTGGTAGCAGGAAAGGCCCATGAGCAGATACCATCCAGGGAGAAGGCAGCACCTAAGGGAAAATACTTGACATTTCAAACATTCCCTTCCTGGGAAAAGGACAGATAGTGTCCAGGTATACCTGCTGATCTGCTGATATAGAGTAATGACAATGCTAAATGTGGAAACATTGCTAAAACTCAAAGACACCAATGAATCCATAACAGGTACCCATAGCTGGAGCTTGAACCAATCCCAGGACTATAACCCCAAAGCTCTGAAACCCATAGAGCCCTCGCCCCAATAAAAATCCTTGCTTTGTGCTGCTCAGGGTCACTCTTACTCCACCACTGCACTAGACAGATGGAGTGCCCCAAGGTAGCTTGTCAATAAAGAGATTCTTTGCTGTTGCATCAGATGGTCTCTTAGTGGTCTTTGGAGGTCTGGACTCTTGGGCACAACACTGTAAGTTTCTCTCAGGTTAGTTTTTTTTCTGTGGGTTTTCTTGTGATGTCCTTGGCCCCTCTGGCTCCTACTCTTTTTTCCTCTTCATCAGGATTTCCTGGGCTCCAGCTAATCTTTGGCTGGTTTCCTTCCTTCAGTTACTGGATGAATCCACTTTGATGGTAATTGGGGTAATCATCTGTGGGAGATTATGCTGTTACATTGTAAATAATTGTCCCACCCACTGGTTTAATAAAAAGCACTGATTGGCCAAAGGCAGGCAGGAAGTGTGGGCAGGGCTACCAGGCTAAGAAAACTCTGAGAACAGGAAGCATAGAGAGAATGCCAGAGAGAAGCCGGAAGAAGCAGAGGACAACTATGCTGTTCTAAGAAAAGGTACCAAGCCACATGGCTGAACAAGTTAAGAGTAATGGGTTAGATGAAAGGTAGAGAGCTAGCAAGTGATATGCTTAGGCCTTAGGCCGATCTATTGAAAAACTACTGTAAGCATCTCTGTGTCTCTGAGAATCCGTGGGTCTGCGGGTCTAAAACTTGAGGCAAGGCCTGAAAGTCTGGGCCAGAAACCTCCTACTACAAATGGCAGCCCAACATGGATAAAATATACCCACATAAAGCCATAGAAAGCTTAAAAAATGGTCTAGAGCTCAAAGCAGCTTTTGAGTTGTGACTCTCAAGTGAGCCATGGTACAGAGAGCCCTGGGAAGGCATGTGAGATTGGGCTACAATGGCAGGCTTTTTAGAGTGCAGCTTAAGATGTAAAATGGCTGGTACCTGAAGTCTCATAGGACCATCAATATAAGCAAAAAGTTGTAAATGATTTATTTGATGTTTCTGTTCATAGGGACAAAAAGTGAACAAAGTCAAAGATGGCTTCTTAGTGGTGATAATTTCTTGGATAAGCTCTGGTTGCCAGAGGCAAACTGAGGCTTGGCTTTTTAAGAGAAGCTTCATGATTCAGCTATAGAGGCAAAATATTTGTGAGTTTTTCAAGAGGCTCTGCTGCCTAATACTTAAATGGTGTTAATGAGCAGCAGGTGGCAAAGCTTTACTTAGCAATTATATGGACCCTAAAATTCCCCAGAGTACCTGGGTTAACAAAAAATTCTATGAAGTTGGAGCTGGTTGGAGCCATCCATCCATCCTGGCAGATTAAGGGTGTGTTCAGAAACAGAAAGAAATAGAAGAATCTGGGTGGAGTCAATCACCCTAACCAAGCAAAGGTGTGGTCAGAGACAGAAAAAGTTAAGAAATAAATATACAGTAAAGACAATTTTTTTTAAAAAAAACTTTAAGTGGTTTAGAGTGTGTTGAAAATATATATACATAGGCTTGTAGAAAGAAAAGAAAAGGTAGAGAAAGCCCTTTAAAAAGAAATAGAGTTTAATTAATTAATTAATTAATTAACTAATTAATTAATTAATTAATAAGCCACATAAAGATGAAAAGTACAAAGAGTGTCTGTCTGGATACTGTATGTTATTGTCTTATCTTTAAGCTTCTTGACTGAAAATGACTTAGTAAAAGCTGCTAAAAGACAGTTGATTATAAGTGCTGTTGGACTAATTCATCATATATATTTTGTAAATGAGTTTACTTTAAAACTGAAATCCAAAGATATGCTACTTTGGAAAAGAGGTTTTCATTTTATTTCCACAGAAAATGAGAGGCTGTGGATTTATTCCTGGATAAAGGACATAAACTTTGGTAGAGGAAGACCCCCTGAAAAATCTCCAATTAAAATGGATGGCCCAGATGATTCAGCATTTCAGAGCACCTCTGCTGAAGTTTCCAGAGCTCTGTATCCAGAACAATTTCAAGGAGACTGGCTGAGATGACCCACTAAAAGATTTGTGCATAATCCTACATTTTTCTTTGGATTCCCATGAGATTGTCAGCACCCCCATTCAGCAGGAAGTAGCCTAGAGAACAATGCCCACATTCCCAAAACATGGATTATGGATGTTTGTGTTTATTTACAGTGTTGTTTGTAAGTTGTTATAGATAAGGGGGGGGGGAGAGATATTAGATTTGGAGTTCTTTTTGTTTTAAAAGAGAAAAGGGGATATGTGGGAGATTATATTGTTACATTGTAAATAATTGTCCCACCCACTGTTTTAATAAAAAGCGCTGATTGGCCAAAGGCAGGCAGGAAGTATGGGTGGGGCTACCAGACTAAGAAAACTCTGAGACCAGAATGCCAGAGAGAAGCCAGAAGAAGCAGAGGACAACCATGCTGCTGTGAAAAAAAAGGTACTGAGCCCCATGGCTGAGCAGGTTAAAATGGGTTAGATTAAGGGTACAGAGTTAGCAAGTTATATGCCTGGGCCTTAGGCTGACCAGCCTAAAGCTATAGTAAGCATCTGTGTATCTCTGTGTGTCTGTGGGTCTGCAGGCCTAAACCTTGAGGCTAGGCCCGAAAGTCCAGGCCAGAAACCTCCTACTACAATCATCAATCTGATCACAGGAGATGGCCAGCTCAGGCTATTGCTAATAGTCTTAGCTGGGGTCATTCTTATAGATTTATGGGAGTTCACTTGCATCAGGTTTCTATCTGACTCCAAAAGGTAGCCCTTTTCTAGCCATCTCTTTTAATGTTCTCCCCCTCTCCCACCTCCAAACCTGATCCCTTAAGTTTCCATCCCCACCTGCCACAGACCACCCAGGGGAACTCTTCTGTTTTCCCTTCCGAAAGAAATTCATTCATCTTCCCTTAAACCATCTTTGATGCCTAGTCTCTCTGGTCTGTGTACTGCGGCATGAGTATTTGTTACTTTACAGCTAATATCTATTTATGAGTCAGTACATACCATGTTTGTCCTTCTGGGTCTGGATTATTTCAGTCAAGATGATTATTTTTCTAGTTCCATTCACTTGCTTTCAAATGTCATGTTATTGTTCTTTTATAGTGCTAAGTAATACTGCATTGTGTATATGTGCCACATTTCCTTTATCCATTCCTTGGTTGAGGGACATCTAGGTTGCTTCCAGATTTTGGATGTAATAAACAACTTTGTTATGAACATAGTTGATCAAGCGTCCTATGATTGAGCATCCTTTGGGTATATGCTCAAGAGTAATATTGCTGGTTCATGAGGTAGATTGATTCACAGTTTTCTGAGAAGTCACCATACTGATTTTCAAAATGGCTGTACAAGTTTTCACTCCTACCAGCAGTGGAGGGTGTTCCTTTTGCTCTACATCCTATCCGTCATGAGCTGTCATTCATGGTTTTGCTCTTAGCTATTCTGACATTTCCCTGAGGGTTAAGGATGTTGAGCGCTTCCTTGAATGACATTTTCTTCATGAATAATTTGACAGGTCTGAACCCACTGTGGGTGGTACCACCCTAATCAGGTATTACCTTGGTTGTATAAGAAGGTGGACTAGGGGACAGGCATGAAGAGTAATCCAGTAAGTAACACTCCTTCATTTTCTATGCTTCAGTTCCTATCTCTAGGTTCCTACTTATACTTCTGCCTTGGCTTCCATCCATGGAATGTGAGGTAAGGTGTGTAAGCCAAATACATGCTTTCCTCCCCAAGCTGTTTTTTTTTTTTTAAGTGTTTTTGTCATATTAAAAGAAACTAATACATGTTCTAAAATGCTTACATTTCTTTACTTCTATGAGGTTCCAAGCAGCACTCTAACTATCAGCATTTCAAAGATAAGAGAAGCATCTATCTTGGCCACCGAAGTACAATCTAATACTTTTATTTTATCTATTTTGCATGCACATACATGTACATCTGTGGGCAAAAGCTCATGCTACCATGCCTATGTGGAAGTCAGAGAACAATTTTGGGGAATCAGTACTTTCTTTCCTAAGGTTATTGGGATTAAACTAAGCTCATCAGACTTAGTGGCAAAAAGTGACTTTATCTACTAAACCATTGTCACTAATCCCAAGTAAACATGACTTGTAGCTAAAGTAATGTCTCCAGTTTGCCAAAAACCCTCTGACCAGTCATTGTTCTTAAATGAAACTTGTCTTGTATTATACTGAAGTGGATAAATAAGGGGAAATGATAATACTTTTATTAAACTGAGCAGTGTTTTGTTATAAATGTCTCAAGCATCCTATCTTTATCTAGGATAACCTTCACTTTGAGATAGATACGGAACTGTAGGAAGAGTGTGGAATGGAGAAAGAAGCATGAGGTTTGAAATATGAAAAAAGTTGTGTGAGTATAGTTGCTTTGAGCACAGGCTATTTTAAAACAATGGAGCATGTTCAGGAAGAGCTCCTGTCTCTAAAGGCAGGAGAAGGTGATGCTGTATAAGTAACTTAAAAAGAGTGGGGCCTGGGATTTTTAAGCCTTCTATATGTCACTCCTTGCTCACTAATCCACTTCCATTCTCTGAAGACCTTTCTCTCTCTCACCAAAATGTTCTCTATTTCCACCACTCTCTAGATGCCTTGGCGCAATTTTTGTTCCCAAATACAAGAACATAGAAATCTCAGTGTTTCCCTTCAGACTTTGATCTACATCTGTTCCAGAACCACCAGTTTCCCTAGGGTCTACCATTCAGACATAACTTTTGGTGATAAGCTGAACTCGCAAACCTAAAATATAAGCCCTTATATTAAAATTGAATAGACAAGCAGCTTTTTATTCCAATGTTTGCCACAAGACAGTAAACAAAGTCAACATACATCAAAGGATCTCACACACAGATGAAAGGGAAAGTATCAAATACTGGCTGTTTTTATTTAATTTTTCATTGCAGAATATAGAAGTACAAAAATAGCAGAGAGCCTCTGCATATCATTCACTCCATTTGCCCCAGTGATTGCACCTTACATAACAGTAGAATGAAGTGCTCCTGCTGGGCAGGGGTGGGGGTTCAGCTCCAATAATGGAACACCTGCTCTTGTTGGTAGAGGGGGGGCTGCAATTTTCTTGGTGCTTAGCAGGAGTTTTATCTAAAATTTGCTGTTCTAAAGATCTGTCTTGCCAGGAGTTCCTTTTCTTGGCTTTGGGACTTAAGGCTGCATTTATGTTCACTGGCTTTTGCAAAGTAATTCTAGGTGTGTGGAAAATCATTGGTGGAACTAAGCATCTGACATTTCTTAGTTTCTGAGGTCATCAGTAGCTACTTTTAGGGTCTTACATTTGTTATACATATGTCTGATGCTGGGGGTTCACTTGTTCTTACAATAAACATAGAAAAGTGTGTCTGTTTTTTCTTGGTCCAGAAGAAAGACTGGCTTTCTCTATATCTAGTTCTTTAATTTCTCCAAGAAAGCAGTTTTTAAACATGTGTTTTGTCAGTAAGGATAGAGCATAGTGCCAAACAAAGCTGTGGCAGTGAAGGAGAAAAAGGCCACTTTTGAGATGATTTGGACTGCCTAGTATCACTTTTTATAAGAATGGGGCTCAAATCAATAGCCTTGCATGTGATAGGTAAACCTTTTACCACTAAGGCATACCTGCAGCCCCCAAAGCACATTAAAAATGCCAATGCATTAACTATTGTAGCAAATTTTACTGTGTTGTTCCACAAGGGGTGCTAAAGCAGTGCGGCCACAGCATATGATCCAGCATGCTATCCCTTCCTCCAGCTCCTTGATGTCTATTTACACTGACTTTGTATGTTTTAAACAAAAAGGCCATCAATGGGTAGTCTCTATTTTAAGTATTGAGTCTTGAGCATTAAAAAAAAAATGGCATCCTGAATTTTGCAGGGAAATGGATGGATCTGGAAAGTATCATCCTGAGTGAGGTAACACAGAATCAGAATGATAAATATGGTATGTACTCACTCATATAAGTGGATTTTTAGATATAAGGCAAAGGGAAACCAGGCTACAATCCACAAACCCTGAACAGCTAGGTAACAGGAGGAACATAAGAAAGGCATTCATGGATCTCCCTAAAAAGGGGAAAAAGAGATCCCCTGAGTAAATTGAGATCATAAGGGGGAGCAAGCAAGGGAAGGTGAGAAGAGAACATGAGAGAATGAGATGGCTGAGTGGGAGGAGCAACAGAGAGGGAGACAAAGAAATAGATATTTTGATAGAATGAGCCATGAGGGGTTAGAGAGAATCCTGGTGCTAGGGAAACAGGAACAGTTTGTGAAGTTTCTGGCAGTCAGACAAGATTTTATTTCTGGTGTATGAACTGGCTTCTGATCCCATTCCCTAGAGAGGAACACCTTACTCAGCCTTACTGAGAGGAGGGACTTGGACCTACCTCACCTGAATATGCCAGATGGGAGATATGATGGGAGGAAGGCTCAGGGAGGATGGGGAGGAGAGAAGGAGAGCAGTGTTGGTTATGGGCAAAAAACTTTTTAAATAAAAAAATAAGTGTTGAATCTAACCACATTCATTTATGTTACAATCATGACAACATTAATAAAATGTAGGATTAGCAAATGCCTTAAGTCTTTCACTGAACCTGTTTAAGGATCCAGCTTCTTCTTTTCCTTCTGCCTTTATCCACTTTGAGCTGTGACAAATACCCATAAGACCACCAGAACAAATGTCCCACCTGGGACCTACAATAGTCCCAAGTTTCTGTGAATTAATGGTTATTTTTATATATTCCCTTTAAATAAATCCTTTTCATGTATTTAAAGAAAAATTTAAAAAAATAAAGGATTCTCAAATATACTGAATGTTCTGAAGAAAACTGAGGTTAAAACCATCTGAGTAATTCTTATTAGGGAATCGTGTATTTGTAAGGTGCTAAGTTCCTTCTAATGATGGCTTGTTGACATCAAAAGGATAGTAGTTCATTTTTATAATGGGCCTGTTAGCCTCCTTCTGGGACAAGCAGATGTTTCTTGTTTCCAAGTAGATGCAATGTAAACACACATCACCTGTGCAACATTTTTGCCAAAAGGTTTATTCTGACTCTAAAAAGTCATGTAGACATTAGTGGAGTTTACATAAAATGATAGTTAGTCATAGATAAACACATTAAAGTCTCAATAAAGAAGAAACTTTATAATCTAACACCACTAGATACTGTAGGAGACAAATCTCTCAATTTCATAAAACAAAGATCATAGATGGGAAAGGTATGACAAAACACAAGGTTTTAAATGATAAAATTTCATAAAAACATATTCATTGGTGAGAAAACACATTGGTGTTTTGGAGTAAAATTTATTATGTTGTACAAATTAGATGACCCAAGAATCATCATCAATTTTCCTAAATATGATGATGGCCTTATAGGATTATATATTTAGTTCTTCAGAGGTGTACACTGATGTATTAGGGTTAAAAACTCACATCCTATGTTCAAAACAACATAGCAAACTATAGATTATTTTTCAAACAATTTAGAACAGATCTTCTGCAAACTATGGGCCATTGAGTAGTTTAGGCAAATTTCCTGCTTTTAACCATGGGCTAGAAACAAATAATTCTTCCTGATATAGAATAATTACTTGAAATTTAAATTTCAGTGGTCATAAGTTTTATTGGAGCACGACTACAGATATCATTTTTATGTTGTTCATTGGATTTTTTTTTTTTACTTTTACTACTACAGAAGAGTTGAGACAGAGCCCATCTGACTTACAAAGCCTGGAATATATTGTTCAACCTTGTGCAGAAAGTTTGCCAACACCTGGTTTATAAGATACAGTGATAACTATTGTAAAGTTTTCAACTTTCCTTTATATTTTTAAGAATATAAAATTTAGCCACACAATTGCCATGAGAGCCCATCAGGAAACTAATTTGCTTTCCCAAAGAAGCATGCTTGCTTAATGGCAAGGATGTGTGAGTTATGGGAAATGTTTCCTTGGATGCTTCCATCACTCTGTAGATACCAGAGTGAGGCAAGAGGCAGCAAACTTGCATAGCATCCATTCCAGTTCATATTCTGTTGTTACAGTAAAACTTTCTGAACAAAATTTGTTTGGATTTTAATTCTTGGTCACATCCAGTTACTGAGGGAAGGAAATAAGGACAGAACAGGGAGTGTGGAACCATGCAGGGACACTACTTGCTTTTGCTCCCTCTCCCTCTCTGGTTCATACTCAACTTTCTTATACAGAATCACTAGCCAAGCAATGGTACTGCCCATAGTGTACTTGGCTGTCCTGCAACAATTAACAATCAAGGCAATCCCCCAAAGATGTGTCCACAGGCTGATCTGATCTGAACAGTCGGTCAATCAAAGCTTTCTCTCCAATGTCAAGTTGACAATTAAAGTAAACGAGGGCAATGGGGAAAACACTTTTATAATTACAACATTTGTAACTAGAATACTCTAAGATAATGTTAAGGACTAAATATGAGATGATTGGTCAGATCATTAAGCACTTGCCATGCAAGGCATGAAAACCTAAGTTCATTCTCCACAAATACATAAGAAAAGTCAAACGTAGTAATGCCTATAATCCAGTTCTGGGAGCACAGAGAAAGTTGAACTCCAGGGGCTTGCCAATCAGCCTAGACTACTTGAAGACATCCAGCCTAGTAAGATAACATACCTCAAGAAATCAAGGTGAGCAACAATTGAGAGAATAACATTCAAAGGTTTTTTTGGCATCCTGCATGCATGTACAGTCCCACATAGTGATACAAGAAACACATAAACTACTAACACAATCATTTACTGTCATTCTTAAGTATAGTATGCAAAGCATAGTTCTATATGCAGCACTGTTGTATGACTAGCAGTGCCATTGATGTATGTACAACACCATCATAACACGTGATATATCAACTATATAAGGGATATGATGTTACCAGGTGATAAGATTTCTTCCAGTTCGTTCCTTCATAATCTGATAGAACCCTTGTCACAAATGATCTAATACTGACTAAAACATGCTTCCTTGACTACCTTATAAGCAAAGCAGTGGAAACTCAGCAAGTTCAAATGAGCACTTTGCTAAGAATATCCATACAATAAGCAGAGATGAGCCTAGATGCATGGCCTTTGTCTCACAGACACTCTTGTTCTCATGTTCAATAGGTCCTCTTGAAATAACTTTTCATATGTGATTTTTAACTGAATTCTTCTAAGAGACACAAAGTATTAATCCATAAAAATCTTGTTCAAAATTTATCCTATGTCTACAGTGCTCCACATCTTCTTTGCTGCAGTCTTTGTTCCAGTTGTATCATATAATTTGATTAATGATTGCATTTGCCCCAAAGTTACCCTGAAATAAAATGTAAAATACATACTATCACATTTCTCTGCCTATAAGATGGCAGAATTAGAAAATGAACTCTGAAGCACACTCTGGCCATCTAATGTATCAAATATGTGCCTCAAGTAAGTCTCAAGTGGTAGTGAAAACATCTATGCAGAATCCTTACCAAGCTCTATTAGAGATGTGTGCCTGCTCTATGACCACATCCACACAGTGAAGTAAACCAGCTGAATTAACATGTATCAGCAGAGATAAACCTCAGAAACACATAAATGAATGAAGAAGTCAAGCATCAGAATATAATAAAGCATCATATAAATTCATCATATGAAACCAATTTTGAAAAACAAAAAAGGAATCACAGGACCTCCCCACCTCACCCCATGTTTTTATGGATATTGGGTAACTGTATGAATATCTAGATGGATGTATATGTAAAAGGCAAAAGTCCACTCCAGGAGAGAAAGTTAAGACTTGGGTCTTGGGAAGGAATAATAGAGGAGGATGGCAAAGTCTTTTATAATGTGCTTTTAAGATGTAAGAAATTTGCAAAGAGTCAGTTCCTTTCTTAAGGAGGCTTGTTCTTGAAACTCTAATACCCTTCTGTATTAGACTCTTCTGCAGTTTCTAATAGTAAAGGAACAAGAGATTCTGTTTGTCCAGGTGTTTCTGTTCATAAATCTCTGTTGATCCATAGGGTTCTTTTAACATTTTATTTTACTGTTTGATTAAATGCATATTAATTGTACATGTTGACAGAGTGTGAAAGTCAAGCATATGTATATAACAAACTCTCATCAAATCCATTCTCCTTATAATCAAATATCATCTTTCCCAATTTCTTTAACCATTGTTTGTACTTTCAGGTTAAACATTAACGACTTCCACACAATGTAGTATTTGACTTTCTGTGCTTGGCTTATTTCTCATCTTACTTAATACAGCATCCTCTAGTACTATCCATTTTGCTGCAGGTAAAAGGACTTCCCTCTTCTTCATAGCAGAGACATCCCACATTGTCCATTGTCCAGTCACCAGCTGGGAGCCCAGGCTGGGAACATGTCTTTAGTATCATAAACTCTGCACTTGCCCCAGCACTTCAGCCCCAAGGACACAAAATGCCATCATTACTGCACAGGACATGTCATCAGATATTGATGTTTTATCAATTCCCTATTGATATCTATAACAGTTCCATTATTAAACTTTAACTCAAATTGCTTGATTCAAAGATAGACTGCAGCAATGCATGACACAGTGATTATGTTTTATTTTTCATAAATATTTCTAGACAGTGAAATATCATAATGAAAGTGACAGGATAACAGTAGATAGTGGATGTAATGTTACTATTCACAGATTTGTAATCATATGCTTATAGAACTAATAAGTAATTGGCCACAATAATCAAAGGAGAAAAACACTTTTATAACAACAACATTTCCTGGGATGTTGAACAGGAATGAGTATCAATATAGCTTAACATTCAATGGCTTTAAATTAGCATGTGCTCATGAGATTGTGACATAACTAAAAAATGGCTAGACAGTCTGGGAGGAAAAGAAAGTCTAATACCTCAAATGCAATATGAATTACCATGACACAGACAGAGATGACCGAAAAGGCAAAGCACAGAGACCATGAATTCTTCCTATACACATATTCATAAAAATTTCTGACTTATAAACTAGGCTATTAGAAAAATAACAGTAATAGGTAATAATGAAATAGATTATAACAATAGATCCTTAAGCATCCACAACTTTTAACTACAGCTCCAGGGCATCCAATGCTGTCATGGCATCCATGGTTATCTGTAAACACATACACATAAACAAAAGGTACATTTTAAAAACTATAAATTATTTATTTGTTAAATTTTCTGGTTGATAATGCTGGAATTTTCCTGAGTACAAGGAATGGAACTGTGGAAAGCTGGCCTATAAATAAAGAGGATTCTCTGTGCAACACATGATAGCAGCAATTTGCCTGTAAGACATATGTTTTTATTTGATATGGAAACTGTAGACATTAAGACTACTGTAGATGGGCACATAAAAACAGACTTACACATAAGTGTATATTTATAGGAGGAAAGATTAAGGTCTCAGAAAATATCCCTGGAACAACTATATGTCTGTGTACAAAGAAAAACAATACATACACAACGCTCACTTCACATTTTATAAAAAAAAAAAAAAAAAAAAAAAAAAAAAAAAACCAATGAGCTTTAAGAGCAAAGATGAAACCTGAATTATAAAAAAAATAATAGAAAATAAACCAGCACACTTGGATTATGAAAGATTTCTGAGATATATAACAGCAAAGCAAAATTCATTTTAAAAAAATCTAATGACAGATTAGAGACCATCAAAGGTTCTAAATTTCTGCTTCACAAAAGACACTGTTAGGAGAATAAAGAAAAGGTTTCAAGATGGTCCCAGGGGTAAGGCAAGATCCTAGCTATTGAGACTGATGACCTGAGTTTAATTCCTAGTGCTCACATGGTGGAAAGAGACCAACAAGAATTGTCTGACCTCCACATACACTGTTCCTATAAATATATGTAATGGAAAAGATTCTGGAAAAAATGCACATGCTTTGCAAAATATCTAAAAAAAATCATATCCGGAATATAGAAATAATTGCCCAGACTCAGTGAGAAAACAAACAACTCACCAGGAAGTGGTACTGGTGGATGGTATGCAAGCACACTAGGGAGAGATGCTTAGGAGCATCCATCACCAAAGAAACGCAGAGTAATCCACAGTTAACATGATGGTTGCATGTGGGTGAGTCTGGGAAAGAGCAATAAGAAAAGCACAACTTAAAACTGGAATTGATAGCAAGCAAAGCATCAGAGCAAATAGAACTCTCACCAACTGCTGAAACTGAAGATGGTTCGACCTTCAGGAGACGGTGTGCCAGCTTCTTATCCAGGCAAATGTGCATTTACCTTGCAACACAACAGTTTTTGGTAATCAAGAGGAAAACCAAAATTGTGTATCTGAAAAACAAAATACTGTCTAAAATGTTTCATGGCTTTACTCCTAATTACTAATAGCTTATAAAACACAAATGTCCAATGGATGGTAAACCAGCTATATTTTTGTAATGAACCATTGCCTTACAGAAAAACAAAAGATTGGTGGCACATGCAGCAAAAGGCACCAGGCTCAAATGCAGTGCGATAAGCTAAAACACCATCTTCAAAACACCAAAAATTAAATTATAGAAACAAAGAACAGCCTGAAAACAACTGCCAATGGAGGTGGAGGTGTGAGTGTGCAGAGCTCCACAGAGCATGATGGAAGAATCCAGGTTGGAGTAGAAAGCAATGAGGCTGCACAGGGATGTTATGGTAGTAAAACCACTATGTGCACCTGTTAGAACCTACAGACTGGTACTTTTCAAAGAGCAGCTTACCATGCAAAAGTAAAAATTCAATGGCAAATGTTAAATAAAACATAACCATTTTCACATATTTGATTGGAAAACAGAATATGCAGCCTCTTTGTTGACATAATTTCTACACTTGTAGGCAGATATTCATGAATAGCTTTTGTAGAACAAGTTTGCAAAAGTTGCTAAAGAGTTAATATTGCACACTGTCAGATGCACAATGATTCTATTTCTGAGATTAGTTCAGAAATGTACTTCTGTAGGCAGGGTTTCTCTTAAAATGCACCAATCTAAGATTAATATTTATTAAAATATAAACCAACACTCAGGATACAGGTAACAGCTTATATTGGCGCCTGAACAGGGACTGGATAATCTGAGTGTTGGACAAAGGATGCCAAACCAGTCTCTCCAGCAGTCAGGAACCAGGAAACTGGGTTTCCTAGGGTCCCAGCAGCCCCTTATGAATGGGGTTGGCCACTCCTCCTTCAAGAGACTGGGACCCTAAATAAGCATCTTCAGACCGTATCAGCTGACACCTGAATCCCACCACATACTTTCTTACTCCTAAGATCAGACATACACTGTATCATGGATATGTGCAAATATAAAAATGTTTATAAAATGTTACTAAAACAGGAGAAGCAGCCACAAATTGTGCCATTTAGTCCAGAGCATTCTATGTTAAGATGTATTCTGAGGGATCAGTGTTCAATCCAGCGATTTGCATGGCACCATCTGGTTTTGGTTCCATATCAAATGTAATGTGGGGCCTAAAATAGTATCTGTTTAATAAGTATAATTTTATTACCTAAAGCTATGTTCACTCTGTCACTGTGTCAGCACAACACAGTTCTCTCTTGTGTCCTAAAGCTGGAATTCTCCACAATGGCTATTATAATGTCATACTTTATTACCCACCCCTGTTTCAGCTGTTATAACTATTAGAAGGAAAAACCTGGTATGCATTCTCTACTCTGCACTTAGTACGCCTTCTACATGTGCTCAGGCAGGATGGTAGACACTGGTCAGATTCCTGAATCCTGAGTAGCTTCTGTATCACCTATATTGAAGGCCTTCTGAATTGGTTCCTGGGCTATTGTAAGATATTCAAAATGCTCTCTGAAAGTTGCATTCTCCAAAAGGTCCTTTAAATTTACCTTCTATAAAGCCCAGAGAGAGATTCTAAAATATACAGCTTCAACCTGCATTTCTCCAGTGTTCTCCTGTTCCTGAATTATGGTATCTTACCTTCTTGAGATACCTTGTCCTGCTGTCTTTGGTCCTGTCCCTCATCAGCACATGCCCTCAAGCTTTCATCTACTGCATGTAAAAATTCCTGGGTACAGCACATCTTCTAGCAAGTATATTAATCTGCTCTCAATTACTGTAATAAGATCTGAATGTAGGTAGCTTTAAAGGAAAAGGATTTGTTCATTTGTTAGCTTTCATTTTGGAGGTTCAAAAGCAAGATGCAGGCTCACAGCTTACAAAGACATCATGGTAAATGATATGACAGGAAATGGTCAAGAGGAAAAGATTACATGGTAAAAGCTAAGGATCTTTTTAATTTTAGGGCCCAGGCTCTGTTTTATACCAACCCTTAAGAAGCTAACTGGGATCCTGTGACAATTACTTAATTTGGACAGTGTCTTCTATGACCTACTCCCCCCACACACACAGGGATCCCATCTCAGAGAGGTCCTACCAACTCTGAATGCAGCCGCAGCAAAATGCTGGGGACACAGACCATCAAAACCACAATAACCAAGATGGGCCCTCTCTTACCCTTCTGGCTGCTTCCTTTTGTTACATTTCACATAGATTTAGGCTTCTACTATTTAGAGGTTCCTCTCTAACCATATGAACCAAGAGATCTTCTGAAACATTAATGTTTTTTCTGTCATCTATCTTGTACCAACAAAGGTTCACTAAAGTCACATAATTATGTCCCTCAGCTTCTAAATGTTCTGTAGGTTCTAGAGAGGATATCCTACTTCAGGTTGCTTTCCAGCTTCTGACCGTAGCAAGCACTTAGAACAGAGATGTTTGTTCCTGATTTTAGTGGGATTACTTTAAGTGTTTCTCCTCCATTTAGTTTGATGTTGGCTGTCAGTTTGCTGTATATCATATATTTAGGTATTTTCCCTGTATTCCTGATCTCTCCAGGACTTTTATCATGAAGGAGTGTTGGATTTTGCCAGAGGCTTTTTCAGTATCCAATGGAATGAACATGTGTTTTTTTTTTCTTTCACTTTGTTTATATGATGGATGACATTCATACTTTTTCATATGTTGAAATATCCATGCATCTCTAGGATGAACCCTACTTGATTGTGGTGGATGATTTTTTTGGATATGCTGTTGAATTCAGTTTGCCAAAATTTTATTGAGTATTTTTGCATCAATGTTCATGAGGGAGACTGGTCTGTAATTCTCTTTCTTTGTTGCATCTTTTTGTGGCTTGGGAATCAGGGTGATTGTGGCCTCATAAAAAGTTTCGCAGTGTTCCTCCAGTTTCTACTTTATGGTACTTGTTCTTCTTTGAATGTCTGGTAGAAATCTATACTGAAATGTGCTGGGCTTTTTTTTTTTTTTAACTTGGGAGACTTTTAATAAAAGTTTCAATTTACTTTGGGATTATAGGTCTGTTTAGGTCTTTAATATGATCTGGATTTAATTTTGTTAAGTGGTCCCTGTCCAGAAAGCTGTCCATTTCTTTTAGGTTTTCCACTTTAGGTGGAGTATAGATTTTCAAAGTATGACCTGATAATCCTCTGGATTTCCTGGGTGTTTGTTGTTATGTCCCCCTTTTCATTTCTGATTCTGTTAATTTTAATATTCTCTCTGCTTCTTGGTTAGTTTGGATAAGGGTTTATCTATCTTGTTGACTTTCTCAAAGAATCAACTCCTTGATTCATTGATTCTTTGTATTGTTTTCTTTGTTTCTATTGTATTGATTCCAGCCCTAAGCTTGATTATTTCCTACTGTCAACTCCTTCTAGGTGAGTTTTCTTCTAATTGTTCTAAAGCCCTCTGCTGTCCTGTTAGGTCTCTTGTGTGAGATTTGTCCAAGATTATTTTTATATATGCCTCTAGTGCTATTAGTTTTCCTCTTAGCACTGCTTTCATTGTGTCTCATAAGTTTGAGCATGTTGTAGATTTATTTTCATTAAATTCTAGAAAGCCTTTGATTTCTTTCTTAATTTCTTATTTAACTCAGAGATAGTTCAATTGAGAGATGTTCAGTTCCCATGATTTTGTAGGCTTTCTGTGATTTTTGTTGTTGTTGAACTATAACTTTAGGCCATGGTGATCTGATATTATACAAGGAGTTGTTTCCATTTTTCGTATTTATTAATATTTGCTTTATATCTGAGTATGTGGTCAATTTTAGAGAAAGTTCCATGGCACCCTGAGAAATACGTAATTCCTTTGTGTTTGAGTGAAAGGTTAATATCAATTAAGTCCAATTGGGTCATAACATCTGTTAGATCCCTTATTTCTTTGTTGAGTTTCTGAATGGTTGACCTATCCAAGGGTGAAAGTGGGACATTAAAGGCTCCCGTTATTAGTGTGTGGGGATTGATGTGAAGGTTAAGCTTTAGTAGTGTTTCTTTTAAATATGTAGATGCCCTTGTGCTTGAGGCATAAATATTCAAGGTTAAAACTTAATCTTAGTGGATTTTTCCTGAGATGAATAAGTAATGTCCGTTCTGGTCTCTTTTGATTGATTTTAGTTTGAAGTCTATTTTGTTAGACATTAGGATGGCTACACTAGCTTGTTTCTTAGGACCATTTGATTGGAAAGTCTTTTCCCTAACCCTTTACTCTGAGCCTGTGTCTGTTTTTAACATTGAAGTTTGTTTCTTGTATGCACCAGAAGGATGGCTTCTGTTTCTGTATCCATTGTGTTAGGGTGTGTCTTTTTATAGGTAAATTGAGTCCATTGATATTAATGGATATTAATGACCAATGATTGTTATTTCCAGTTAATTTTGATGGTAGTATGTGTGTATTTACCTTCTTTGGGTTTTATTCTGTAAGATTATTGATTGTGGTGTATCTCATTTCCTTTCCAGTGCTTTCTGTAGGGCCAGATTTGTGAATAGGTACTGATTAAATCTGAGTTTTTTCATGAAATGTCTTGTTTACTCCATCTGTGGTAATTGATAGTTTTGCTGGGTATAGTAGTCTGAGTTGTCAGCCATGCTCTTTTAGTGTCTGTATAACATCTGACCAGGACCTTCTTACTTTCATTGTTTCCACTGAATTGTCAGGTGTTATTCTGATGGGTTTGCCTTTATAGGTAACTTGGCCTTTTTCCTTTGCAGCTCTTAGTATTTTGTTGCTGTTGTTCTGTAGGCTTAGTGGCTTGATTATTATGTGTTGAGCAGACTTTTGGGGGGTCTAGTCTATTTGATGTTCTGTAAGCTTCTTGTATCTTTATAGACATTTACTTCCTTAGGTTGGAAAGTTTTTCTCCTATGATTTTGTTGAATACATTTTCTGTGCCTTTGAGCTGGTATTTTTCTCATTCTTTGATTCCAATTATTCTCAGGTTAAGTCTTTTCATGGTGTCCAAGACTTCCTAGACACTTTATATTACAACATTTTTGGTTTTAGTGTTTTCTTTAACTGGTGTATCTATTTTCACTATTGAATCGTCTACTCCAGAGATTCTCTCTTCCATCTCTTTTTGGTTATGCTTGCATCTGAATTTCTGGTTCAGTTCTTCAGGTTTTCGACTTCTAGCTTTGCTTTGGTTTGTACCTTCTTTATCGCTTCCATTTCAATTTTAATTCTCAGAATGTTTCTTTCACCTGTTTACTTTTTTTTCTTGGTTTTCTTTATTTTCTTTCAGGGATTTGTTCATCTCTTCTAATTTTTTTTTATTTTCTTCTATTTCTTTAAGGGAGTTTTTCTATCCTCTTTTAAAGATTCTATTTTCTTTATAAGGTTGTTTATAAGGTCATTTCCTTCTGTTTCTTCTTCATTGTTATGCTTATATCTTGATGTTGTAAAATCACCAGCTTCGTCTGGTGATATCTTGTTGCTCTTTATATCATTATATGTATTTTCATCGGTTTACTCTTAGTCAGTTCATGGTAGGCTCTTAATCAGTTGTGGGCCTGGGGGCTGAGTGTCTCCTGTAATTACTGGGGCTGCTCTTATTAGGCTCTAAGTTGGCTTTAGGGCCAGGATCTCTGTGTCTCCAGTCATCACAGGGGTCATTCTTATTTGGCTCTTAGTTGGCTCTTAGTGGGCTCTTAGTCAGCTGTGGATCAGGAGGCTTTGGGGTCTCTACTTGTTGGTGCGAACATTTCTTTTTTGCTTATTTATTTTTTATTTATTGAAAAAGTTTTTGCCCATGGATCCCCCTGTTCCACCTATCTTCCCTCCTCCCAATCCTTCTCAGCCAGCCTTCAGCCCCCCCTTCCCATCTCCTGATTCCCTCCCCCAAAACGGCAAGAAGTCCCAAGGTGGGTCAGCTCAACTTGGCGCATCCATTCCAGGCAAGCCTGATTTCCTCATGCCAATATTAAAACTCGCTTAGGAGATCCTCTGCAGGAAATGGACTCCAAGGTGCCAGCACATGCACAGATGAATGGTTCTAAGATACCAGCACATGCACAGGAACACAGTTTGATCCCACCCCTCAAGGTTCCACATACTTCACATGTCAATAGACAGTTGCCTACCCTTTGGAGGGCCTAACTCCTTTTCCAGATGGTTCCCCAGTGGCTGTTCTTGATTCAGTAAGCTCCACCCAGTCATTTCTGTGGAATTTATCATAATCTCTATCCCGTTGCTCATACAGACTCTCCTCCCCTGATCTCAGCTTGGCCCAGTGCTCAACCATGCATCTCTGCCTCCACCTCTATTCAATATTGGATGTAGGTTCTGTGATGACACTTAGGGTGGTTATTCACTTGATTATAGGGGAAGTCCTGTTTAGGCACCCCCTCCACAATTGGTTGGAGACCTAGCCAGGGACATTTTGTGAGGAGAATTTTTTTTATGTAAATGTTCTACTACCAAGCAATCCTTAAGAAGCCATCATAGAATGTAGGGAGAATGCAGCCAGCTAGCCTGATAAAACCATGGTTTCTCTGTTTCTGGCAATGTCTATAAATAGGAGGGCTACACTGCTTCCAGCTGAGCCAGCTTGAAATCTGCCACTGTATCTAGTGATTGGTGTCCAAGATCATCGAGATCCTAGAGGTCAATGAAAGAGAGACAACACTGCTAGGGGAGTCACTTGCTGCTAATGGAAAGTCAGGGGGAGTTATATAGGCTTGCCACATGTTTAAAATAAATACAGTTTGCTTCTCACCTGGCTTCCAGTGTTTGAGGCATTGACACCATGCCTTCTTACCTCCTCCCCTAAAGGGTGCCCAGATAGAATGGCTCATAATAATAGGTATCTTCTAATTAGCTAAATTATTTAATGAACACCATAAAAGTAAGATGACATAGAAAAATTTAGACATTGAACAAAAGTTATATTTTTGCCAAAAGATAGTTCTATGGTTGTTTCTGGCCAATATTCAACCGACCACCATTTTTAGTAGCTGTAACAAAAATCCCAGACTTTCTTCACCCCCCGGATAAGAATACAGGAATAAAGTGTGTGTGTGTGTGTGTGTGTGTGTGTGTGTGTGTGTGTGTGTGTGTGTGTATGTGTGTGTGTGTGTGGCCATTCCATTGATTATGTTCCTCTAAAGAATCCTAATTAGTAGATCACTATTAGTAACTTTGTACAGAATCAAACTGTGGGATGCCTGAGATAAAACTCCAATGTATGCATAAACAATGGGTCATTTAGCCAATGAGCTGTTTAAGACACAGCAAGGGCTGCCAGCTCTAATTTGCTGAATGTACCTGTATGGATCAAGATGATCCAGTGTCTCTGTATGTGGAACTTAAAATTTTTCTTTTTAAATAAAATGGAGGGAAAAAAATCTATGGATATAATAAGGAGAGGACAGAGGAAGGTGTCAAGATTCTTTCCATGATGTGGACCAGCCAGAGCATAGAGGACATCACCTCTTATGCTAGAGCTGGACACAGAGATGAACATATCCCAGGTACTGTCTTAATCTTAGTGTTCTTTCTCCTGTAACCCAAGGACTGCATTTAGTGTCTGAGTACATAAGGACTTGCTTAAGGAATTCTAAAACTAGTGCAAGAATCATCCTCTAACCCAACCTTTCACCAGGATGGTCAGATGGCTTCAAACAGGAGTGAAGGCAGAAGGTAACTGAGGGAGCTGGGTACCAGAGTGTCCACTAACTCATTGTATTCTTTTTAACCCAGGACCTAATCACTTTCCAGAGAAGTTTCAGCTCATTCTCTTCTTGAAACAAGATGCACATGGTGGGAAGCCTTATTCTACTCACCACTCCCTTCCTGCCAACGATGGTGACTTTTATAATAATGTGGTTCCTAGGATCAGCCCTGTGCTGGCTCTACATCCATTCTGCTCTTGGTGAGGTCTACTATAAATCTAGAATTCAAAATTTTCCCAAAGACACAGAAATTTTTTCTCTGAGAAAAATACTTTCATTCACTATATTTTCCTGTCAGTAAGCCACAACCTTCACCAGAGCTTACTCAATCAGGGAGCCTCTCATGTAAAGGAAGCTCACCAGTCCTCCATTTGACAGTTCTTGTCTCTGTGTAGCTGAGATTTTATTGGTTTAATTCCACTTAATGGAAGAATATTTGACAGAGCTGAGAGGTCAAGAATGATGATAGCTACAGCCTGGAGGTGAGTTTCCTTCATTTACTGAGTACTGTGAGGATATATATCTTATTTATAAGGAACTGTTTATGAGTCCTCCTCAAACAAAGGAGTGCTACCATTGAGACATTTTTTAGACCAATGAATTCCCTCCTAAATGATACTTTACTTTAAAAGTTTGTCTTTCAGACTATGTCCTGTGGTCTATGATCTGTGCAACATGGCTCAGTTAGCCTGGAAACTAAACAATATCTGCAGAGGTTTAAATCCTCTTAGATCTGTGGCTCATTTTCATTTAGTCCAAGCCAAATGTTGGCAGCCATTGTCCGATTGTGTCACTTCTGCAGTGCTCGCTCACTGCAGCTCCTACATTTTCATTTACATATGGCTTCTCTACGTACTCTTGCTTAGTTTAGTCATCAAGAATGCTCTACACAGGAGAGTAAGATGTAATAGTAAGATGTAATTTAACTCTAAGATAGCATAAGGAGACTCCAGATGTCTGGGGAGCTTGGCCAATTTCACAGTCAATACACAGACTGAGAACCTCAGTTTTTTTTCATCCCTCCTCATCCTCAGGCCATCATGGCATAAGTAGTCATGGGTGCCACACTTATTAATGTTGCTTGCTACTCTGAAAAGAAAAGTTGAGCTTGTTGCATTTCTCAGAACACAGAGGCTGCCAGGAATCCTGGAAAAAGTGTGGCCAGCCATTAGAAACTTGTTGCAAGATTCTGGGAACTCACCTTTAAACTCACACCTCAAGGAACTAGTTCCAAGGAGCACAGTGCTTTTCTGAGTACATAAATACTGATACATTAAGACATCGAAAAGAGGAGATGAAAGAGCATTGCAAATAAAGTCAATATGTCAATAACTACAAACTCACCAGACTGCTACACTGGCCATGGCATTCTGAAGACAAAAGATGAATTATGTGTATATAAACTTCCTGATGTGTGTGTGTGTGTGTGTGTGTGTGTGTGTGTGTGTGTGAGCGAGTGTGTGTGTGTGTGTGTGTGTGTGTGTGTGTGTGTGTGTGTGTGTGTGTATAACTTCCTCTTTCCCAATTTTAAGACAGTCCCTTAATAAGACTGGATACTTGCTACACTTGCTACTCTTGCAGAGGACCCAGGTTGTTTCCCAGTACCTACGTGTTGGCTTTCCCTACTCTAATTCAAGGAGATCAATACTTTCTTCTGGCTTCTTCCATAGGCATCAGGCACATATGTGTTACACAGACGTATAGGAAAGTAAAGCACTTATACGCATAAAACACAGACAAATAACATTTCAAGGTATCCCGTAATGTCTACTCAGTTGTGATTTATTTGTATAGTGTGAAGAGGTATTGCTGTGATTGGTGTAGTAAAAAGCTGAGTGGCCAACAGCTAGGAAGCACAGATAGGAATGACTTCTGGGCAGAGAGAAATATACAATAATTCAAGTGGTGATAGAGACATAGAATTAGTCAGACACACAGAATGGGAGTGAGATAAACACCACATGGTCAAACATAGATTAATAACAATATGGGTTAATTTAAGTTATAAGAGCTAGTGGAACAAGCCTAAGCTAAGTCTGAGCTTTCATAATTAAAATAAGTCTTTGTGTCCTAGTCGGACAAAAAAGGATTCATTACACTATTCTGCTAGTACTCCTGGCTGCACTGGGTATATTGTTTTCCACCATCTCTGTATTTATCACACACAAGGGTTGCACATTTCTTGTGCATCTGCCCAGAAGATGCACAGTGCTAACTGAATGAAACACTTCCCTACTTCTTCTGTGCTTCTCTGAGCTCTTATGCCTATGTTCTAATTAACAGTGTGATTCATCATTGATCCAGGGAAGAGCTCAGGTTCTCATCTCTAATTCTTTTACTGAAAAGGTAAAAATGAAATTCATAATATGGCCTTTAAAACATGCATTTCCAGCAGTTCCTCTTTGTTTCTTATCCTTTCATAGCAAGGTAGAGTAGAAGTGTACCAAAGGGGGTCTAATGCCTGACAAACCAGCAGAGGCCACTATGAATCCCCAGAGGACAAGTGAGACAGAGATAAAAGTTCACATACCCAGCCTAGATTAAGAAAAAGGACCTGGGTAGTGGTACAGGGATGACACACTGAGCCCTATGCAAAACAATCTACTTGCCATTACTTCAGGAAAAAATAATGTACACTGACATCACAGAGCTGAATGGACAAGGGCTGACCACATTCTCTACCTAAGGTGATAGAGAGAAGTTCCTTACTTCTATTTGGCTAAAGCAATACAATTTACTTCTAAGATTCACCTCCCAAAAGTTTAAGAGTGGAAGCTTAGATTACACAGTGGTTACCTGTGATAGCAAAACCAGTAACATGGAATAAATAGGTCATGCATGAGAGCCTACTCTTAGAAAGGAAAAGGTCTCATTGTGAGGGTAGGTTAGATTCATTAGAATTAGATTACTTACCTTTAGACCAGTTGTAACAATGTACTCTGTCTCTTCGATGATACTATTATTTCCTGGCATCTGTTATGACCTGTTGTATTATGACACAGCATAAGGCCCTTTCCTGATATGGTAACTTCAGCTGAGACTTCCCAGTCTTCAAAGTTGTAAGAGAAAATAAACCTTTTGATTTGTAAATTTTCATCTTCTTTTAATTATAGCAAAGGAAAATGAGTGAACACATTTACCAATGATACAAATTTGTAAATGAGAGTTTTTAGTTACATGTTGTAAACTCCATAACTGGATCTGGACCTGAACTGGGAAAACAAACAAAAGAAAAACAAAACAAAAGGCTTAGATACTATAGCTGGGAAGAAATTCAAAAGGATTCTGTTTAGAATCTCCAAATAGCCCAAAGGGCATCATCTGTCTATTAATTTATCTGCATGACCAGAAAACGACAGGAAAGCATATACGACCCAGAAGGTACATGACAGAAATGGAGTGGACTTCAAAAGCAGCTAAAATAAATGACCAGGATTTTGAGCTCCACAGCAGACTTCAGGAACTGGCTTTAGTCAGCCCAGGCAGAATTTCAAACAGAATCTCTTCACATGTGAATCCAGGCTGCCCAGCATATGAATCTAGATTCTGCTGTTGTCCTCACAGCTGATCTACTTTCACACAAGGCAGTCATTAATCAGAAAGAAAAAGGTCTGCTGCTGAGGACACACAGTCCACACAAGCTAGACCCACTACCTCCCATATGCACCTGGTCTGAGCTGCCAGTTAGCCAGCACCTCCATAAGATAACACTGAGGCTTTCCACAAAATATGAGGCATATCTTTATCTTCTTGAGATTTCCAGCCATGAATGAGGAAGACAGTTACCTATCACTCAATCATGGACCATGTATTCAGAAATGTTTTCATAAACCAAAACAGCTATAATGCCAGCATGAGACTTCATCTCATGGTGTCACTGTCATATGTTCGGTGTGTGTCTTTCTGTATCACTGGGAGTTATAGACAAAGAACAAGCCTGCTTTGTTCCTTTATTATATTTGAATAGATGCTGTTAGCAATTTGGAATTTTGATGTAAAATGTCTTTCTGTATGCTGTGAATATCATTGGTTAATAAATGCAATGTTTTGACCTATGGCGCAGGCATATTCCTTGATAGCTCTTATAATTTAATCCATTTCTATTAATTTATGTCTTTCCATGTGGCCCATGTCTTACCTGAACTCATTTACATCTTTCTGATCTGCAGCGGCTCATAGATTCTCTTTTATCTCTACTTGGAATTACTGCCTACTTCCAAGCTGCCTTGCTATAGGCTAAAACAGTTCCTTTATTATCCAATAACAACTCACAGAATACAGAAAGAAATCCTACATCAGAGTTTAAAATATTATGCCATGTATATGTGAAGATGTTGGAGCATGTAAGAATTAAAACAGAAAAGAGAAGCTGTGGCTATGATGAGAACAGCTTCCAACCTGAGTAAAGATGTCTCAGGAGGACTGGTGAGCATGGCCTGAAGGGTGTCATAAATTAACCACTAGTTTCCAGAGATTTGTATTAAAAGTAAATTTACAGCAAGTATGTAGGGAGTAGCTTATAGCCTGTGGCTATAGCATTCAAGGGACAAGTCAAGAGGAACGAGATTTAGAGATTATCCTGAACAACCTTTCAAGACCCTGTCTCAGAGACAAATAAATAAAAGAAAAGGTAGATTACCTGAAGTTCAACCTCAGAATAACTACAAAAAAAAGCTTTAAGGGTATTCCATGGAAATACTGAGCAGAGGAGAGTATGACTCTTTTATTATGACATGGGAGACTTCACAGAAAGACATTGTACCAGAAACTGAAAGTACAGGAAATGAAAGTCTGAGTTGTCAGGAAGACATATTCATTTTAGATTTAAAGTCACCTTACGATATCCATTTTTAACTCAATGAAGAAAAGCTTAGCAACATTATAAGAAAAAGTTGCAAATCTCCAATAATGGGAGACTAGTATGCCAGTCCACAAAACTAAAACAGAAAAAATAAACTTATTTAAAAAGACGTAAGTTAACTCACACGGGTGAAACCCTAACCTTAGTAACCAGAGCACACTCAGAAAGTCTAACAAAACTGGCTGCTCTTCTAATTTTATAAAAGGGAGTCACACATACTTTACTTATGTTAGAACAATTGAGCTAAAATTCCATTATACAAACAATGAGAATTGACATGAAGGATCAAAAATGATTTTGTGACTAAATGTTTGGAACAAAGACATCCTAATGGAATCTATAAGGTAACTTAGATGTGGAATGATAAAGCTACAGATGAAAGTCTAGAGGAAGCTTATGGAGTAAAGAAAGACTTAAAAGCCTACTGTGAGAAACATAAGAACAAATCTAGGGCCACCCTGAGTTAAGTTGAAAAGAAAGGAAATAAGAAGAAGAAAGTAAAAATGCTGAGTTAGGAAACAAATGCAAGACAAAGAAGCACAAGAAAGCTTTGAAAAGACTAAAGACAATGAACCCTGGAAGGAGACTCCTGAGAAAGGACTGTGTGTCTGAGAAGGACCCATCAGAGGGATAGCACAAAGCTCAGGGGAAATTACAGCCTGTTAATGCCAAGACGTTTGCAACTTTACATGAAATGGACAAACAAGAGAATCATAAGGTTCTATTCATAGAACCTTGGGAATCCTGTAATTATTAGAGAAATGGAAACTATAATTATAAATCTGCCCACAAAGCAAACCTCAGGCCAGCTGGATTGCCAATTAATTCTGCCACAGATTAAGGATCAAGCCCCACAAACCTTGTCTAATTCTCCTTGGTCTTTAAAGGCAACTTGCCTATATAAAGCACATATAACTCTGAAATGATGCCAAGGAAACAGAATTTAGAAAAAATTACAAGTCCTAATCTTTCATGAGTTCAGTTTGGGAATGATAAGCAAAATAATAGCCAGTGAAATCTGCCCCATATACAGAATGAATCCACATCACTGGGTTTGCTTATTCCAGGGTGCAGTCAGCCATTCCCATTTACTGCATTATCTGAACCAAAGAATGTGCATGGAGCTACATTAATACAGAAAATGACTGGAGATGGTCAATGCTAGAGTGCTTGCTTCTCCTCTGCAAAGCCCTAAATTCAAGATTTTTCATAGAAAATAAATGCACTATAAAATTTAATATCCATTGGATTTAACATCTCTTCTTCAAGTGAGGATAGCACTTTCTCAATTGATTGAAGTGGCCATATAAATTCTATTCTGCCTGGCACTGGGAATGAGCCTTGTCCCATCCCCGGAGGCCATTCAGCAGTATCTGGAAAACTTTGTTAACATGAAAGTTTTAAAAAGGAAATAAAATGCAAATAGAAGAGAAGAGATGTTTTTGACAATATTTGTAGAAAACCCAAACAAATGTATGGATGGGAGACAGATTTAGGAAAACAAAACAAAAATACAGCATGCCCGAGATCCAACCGTAAGGAAAGATATTCCATACAAGCCAGCCAAAACAGTGTACTTTTCTTAATTTATGAGAATTCTTTATAGCAAAACACTGTATTAATATTTAAAAAGTGACTTTCCTCCCCACCAAAAAATATCCCATCATGAAGACCTACCTCAAGACCTCATCCAACTCAGACCCCTCAGAAAGGCCAACCTGCAGATGCCTCTTCTGTTGCAATCATAGACTTTAACATTTTGGTGCAGATCATTTGGCATTTCATAAATAACACTGGGAGCTGACTGACATCAGATAAACCCACAGATGTTGTGTCTCCAGCTAGCTGACCTTCCAACTGGATGGTAGAATGATAAGCAAAAAGGGAGTTTTTTTTTCTGTTCATCCTTAGGAAAGGCTGAAGAAAGTCATTTGCAGGGCCCCACAAGCCCTGTCCATGACTGAATTTGATATAAGTAACAACAGAAAGTGCTGTGAGATTGGGGAGAAACACTTCCCAGGCACCGTGTTGAAAGTCTGTCTTCCACATCCACTTGAAACACAGGATTTTTGTGGTAACTTTTCTGACTAGAAGTACATGAGGCCAGTTCCTGTCAGCAGCAGTGATTTGGCCCAAATAGAATGTATTGTTGGAGGGACAGGTAAGCTGAGAGATCACACCAGCATTTTATGATGGACCTAATTCATAAACTCTTCATCTTCAGGCTTTATCAATGGCTAGTGGAATGTGCAATAAGAGAATACTATATAGCTGTGAACACAAACAGGATGGAATAGAATATGAAAATAATTGAAAATTGTAGTACACAAAATAATGCAGATGAAACAAATCCTTTTCTGTAATATTAAAAACCAACAAAAGCTTAGCTCTACTGTTGAATTCAGGACCAGAGACACATATGAGAAGAGGTGAATGTTTCCCAGAGAAAACAAGGAAGGATTCTGATGTGTGGCCAGTGTCTCACTTCCTCAACTTGGAAGCCTATTGTTCAGCATTATATGAAAATGGCCCTTGGTGCTCTTGACTTTGTTGTGTACCTCATTTTATCATCCAGCAGTTATAGTTTGAGGGAAAGCTAGCATTAGACACAGCACCTACTACTATGTGTTCCATTTTCTTAGGGACTTTCCCAATTCCCACCCTGGTCCTTTCAACATATCATTCCCAATTTTAAAGATAAAGTTATAGTTCAAAAGTTAAGTGTGATGTGATGGGATTCAAGTGTCAGCTGATAGGGTCAGAAGACACTTACCAGGGTTCTGGGCTCCTGAAGGGGGAGTGGCCAGCCCCATTCAAGAGGGGCTGCTGAAATCTGGGGGGCCTATTTTGTTCCTGCCTACTGAGAGACTGGATCAACGTCCATCACTTGGTCTATCCGATTGCTCAAGTGTCTTCCTAAGCTGTAGCCTGTTATCGTGAGTGAGTGTTAATTTGTTTTCCAATAAATATTTATCTTGTATTGGTATATTTTAAGTGAGATTTACTGCTACAAGTGTGGGGTAGAACAGCTTTACAAATATAGCTGTAGCCAAATGGGAATTTTCCCCTAGTGTGCTATATCTCTGTGATGTATTGAACTCTGTTCCAACTCCAGTTCCTTGTGCTTTGCTGTTTCTGAAGCTAATAGTTCTACATAGATTTCTACTGCTCTTGGAAAAAGCATGACAAAAACCAGTTTTGGAAGAAAGGTGTTTATTTCTTTCTACACATTACAGTCCATCATTGATTTCCTAGGCAGGAATCCAACATAAAAACACTGTTTACTGGCTTGTTAATAAGCTTAGTTGGGTTCAGCTAGCATACTCACACAGCCCAATCCTGTCTGCATAGGGATAGTACTGGCTGCAGTGGGCTAGGACTCTTCCATATTAATTAACAGTTAATAAAATGCACCCCAGACTTGCCCAAAGGTTAATCTGATAGAATCAAATCATGAATTTGGGTTCTCCCTGTCTAGCTCCATCTAGATATGTATCAAGTTGACAGCTAAAGATAACTAAGATAATGATCTTTAAATAGTTGAGTGTGGCTCTCAATACTGCAGGCTGTCTTCCTTTGGGTTTGTATTGCTATGAGGAGATAACATAATCATGGCAACTTTTCTAAAGGAAACATTTCATTCAAGTGGTTCCTTTACAGTTTCAGAGGTTCAGTCCATTATCACCATGAGGAGGAACATGGCAGTATGAAAGCAGACGTGATACTGGAGCTGGGAGTACTAAATCTTGACTTGCAAACAACAGGAAGTCAACTGACAGTTGTCACACTCAGTGAAGGTTGAGCAAGAGACCTCAAAGCCCATTCTCACGGTGACATACTTTCTCCAATAAGACCACACCTACTCCAACAAAGCATGTCTCTTTAGTTTCACTCCCTTTGGAGGCCATTTTCTTTCAAACCACCACAAAGATTATTTGAAAAGCATGCTTGCTTTTAAGCATCTGAGCACATGGAAATCTTAAGTAAACTAATGATCAAATCCTTTTTCTGGGTCACATAATGTTGAATTCACAGGTTAATTAAGATTATTGAAGTTATCATTTCTATGTCATGACTTAACCAATGAATTTCAGAAACTCCCTCAGGCTCCCTATGTGTTGACACTTTCACTTTAATAAGAGAGCCTGGAGTTGGGAAGATGGCTCAGTCTGGCTTCACAAGCATGAGAACCTAACTTTGGATTCCTCAGAATATCTAAGTGTTGTCCTGTATCTGTAACCCTACATGGTAGAAGCAGATACAGATCTTTAGAACTCCCTGGCTTGTCTAGTCAATCAGTGAGGTCGAGGCTCAGTGAGAGACTGTTTCAAAGAACAGGTATAAAGCCATTAATGACCTCGAGCTTCGACACATGAGCACACATATGCCTGCATATAAACATAGACTGTACATACACATAAGGGAGGGAAAGAAGTCACGCAAACCTCCTGTCTCATCACTGTGGGAAGGATCTTGGTTATGGGCGTAATAATGCCCAGAGTTTTGTGAGGATGGTGAATACCAGCAGAGGAATAGGACATGGCATTGTGTAGAGACCCTGACCTTCCCCATTTTACTAAAGCAAATGTCATCACCCAGTAGAAATCTGTAGCTGCTTGAAAGATAAATGTTTCTGGGAAATGAAAGGACAGGAAATTGTCTTTCGCTGTTCTGTCTTCTAAATGAGAAAATGTGTGTCTGTGTCTTCATCTAAAAGTGAGTAAATCAAGTTTGACTATATCATGGGATTCTCACAGTGGTATAATCCTTCACAACTGTCTGTTTATCTCTGAGTTCCAGTTACTAAATAGAATTGAAGTATAGCTTAAAATGGATGTACCTCCTACTGGAGTCTAGGAAGTTCAGCCATGTGCCAAGCATGCTATAGATACTGGGTCACAGCATTCTTGACCACAAGAAAGATGCTGTTGACTTAAGTTCAAAAAAAGAAAAAGGAAACTGGTATTTGTAGACGCCACTTGTTTAGGAAGAGACAGCAGGTGGATGAGGTACAGGATTGAACCTAACTCCTCCAGATTCCTATTTAAGACTTAGATTTATATACTATTTTGAAGTGTCATTTATCACATACTGTAGTGCCTTTTCTCACAGCAGCATGGTTGTCCTCTGCTTCTTCTGGCTTCTTCCTGGTATTCTCTCTGGCGTTCTGCTCTGTGCTTTCTGTTCTCAGAGTTTTTAGTCTGGTAGCCCCACCCACACTTCCTGCCTGCCTTTGGCCCATCAGCGCTTTTTATTAAACCAGTAGGTGGGACAATTATTTATCATGAAACAACACAATACCTCTACATATCCCCTTTTCTCCTTTTAAAACAAAAAGAACTCCAAGTCTAATATTCTTTCCCCCCTTATCTATAACAACTTATAAACAACACTGTAAATAAACACAAATGTCCATAATCCATGTTTTCGGAATGTGGGCATCGTTCTCTAGGCTACTTCCTGCTGAATGGGGGTGCTGACAATCTCATGGGAATCCAAAGAAAAGTGTAGGATTATAGATAAGTCTTTAGTGGAGTAGTGTCTAAGGCTGGGTCATCTCAGCCAGTCTCCTTGAAATTGTTCTGGATACAGAGCTCAGGAAACTTCAACAGAGGTGAAACAACAAAATACCCCTACAACATACAGAAGTAGATCCACAGATGCACTTCTCAGCCTTTTGGCTACCTACAATCTAATTTACATTCAGAGAAGGCAAAACTACTTCTGCAAGGTCATTCAATAAAATTCATTCAGTAAAAATCATACTTTAAGAGCCTTTGCTCCATTATGCACATGCAAAGCTCTGTATTGGATAATCACAAACTTCATATATACAGACAAAAAGATACCCAAGGGCTTGGAGTACCCACATCCCTCTCAACTGTTTGGGACTTCTAATATGTTACTGATTTGTAATGTGTGTGTTGGATTATACATTGTGAGTCTTGCTTGAACTACATGACTGAAATTCTGGGCCTCATTGACTAATGTGATAAGCAAGGTATGGCGAGGCATTTGTGTAAATAATAGCATAATTTGCTATCCAGAGTAGTAGAAATATTTACTGAGTACTCGGATTCTTGAGATGAATCATGTTATACAAATAGTGAGCCCCAGCCAACATGAGCCTCTGGGATGTCCTGCACAGACAACACTCAGTGGATTTTCCACAAGTACAGGCCAAGTTTCCTTTTGAAAACTATTCTGAAAGTTCAGATTTTACTTAACTCACCCAAAAATGGTATTCAGAAATAACTTCACATACTGAATATAGACTTTCTTTTAAAGAAAATGTTACAAATTCATTCTAAGAAAATCTAAAAAAGAAAAATCACTCAACATTCATTAACATTCTTATTCATCTTTTAAAAACTTAAATGAAATTAAGAAATAATATAATGAATACTTAAGAATTAAATCATAGCATTCTCTCTAATAAATTGGTTTTCTCTACAGCATTGCTGTGGATTTCCTCAATAGAATTCTTTTCTGCATTGCTTTAGTTCAATATGAACAACTTTATGTTTAATTCTGTAATCACACCAGCTATAGCTTCTGTTGGGATTTAATTCTAAGTTAACATTGGTAGTTCTGAAATGTCATATGTGAGTAGAGTTTGCAGTGTGTGTGGATATTCAAGTTGGGATAATAGACACTGAAAACCTCTTTGTATGGGCTAGACCCTATTAATGACTATTCTGGAAGAATACATATTTCCAATTTCAACTATGAGAGGTGTCCAGAAAACCAGAAGGCTCTAGCCCCAACAAGCATATTGTTGTCATACTTTACAGTCCAACCAAGTACCCTAAGTACTGTTTCAGAGACCAGCTATGGTCCAGTTAACAAAGACAGACTGATGCTTTGCTATGATGATAGGATCCCAGCAGAGCTGGGAAAGAGCTCCACCTTACTGAAGAGAGTCAATGATGTCTCTGTGACTATCTGGAAGTTCCTCTAATCATTACCATCTTGACTATTTGAAAAGAGTACTTACAATTTTATGTCGCCTTGACAGTAATTTTGAATGTAACTTGAACTTTCTCACACAAGAATCAAATTCCTGCTCCTTACCTCCTTCCAGGTCCTCAGTGTGGTCCACGGTTGCCTTGTAAAACATTTCCCAGTAACCACTTACCTCTGGCACAGCAGTTACAATGACCATAATTGGCCCTGCTGTGGTCTGTGAATATATACAACAGAGAACTCCTCTTAGCACATCATATCTTCCCAGTTCTGTACCTTCTTGTTTTCATTCTGCTAGTGAGAAGTCTGTACGGATAATCCCTTGCACCCAAATAGGAGTGTCTACTAGTCCCTGGCTCACTTTCTCTCTATGTGTTTCCTGACTGGAATACGGCCTCCGGGTATGCTGTGCACCATCTAAGACCTATAATAATTAAAAATTCTTTATTTCCACTTATGTCTCTCTGTCAAATCAGGGGATACTTTGTACCTTAAAGATCCTAAGTTAAAACAACTGAGTGTGCCTTTACTAGAATTTCTATAACCCAAAAATGTTTCATTGTTTAGTATTCTCAGACACACTCTAGCCTTTTTATACCATGCCCCACCAGGGATGGTTCTCTGGCCAAGATCAGTTGTCAGATACTTCCCTTTCTCCCTGAAGGGCAACTTGCTCTTCTCTTTACTGAACCTACTACTACCTACTCCATTCCTGGAATGCTTTCTGTTTCAGAGGTAAGGGTAAAAGATGCTGCCCTTCTCCATCATCATGCTCCCTCCTTTCTAAGAAGGATAACTTTTAAAATGTAATATTTTTGTTTATTCTTAGAGAAGTCAATACATGCAAAAAATGTATTTATGACATTTTTATTTGAAGCATGCCATGGCAATGTCTTAGATGAATCAAGGGAAGGAAATAAACCTGAGAAGTTAGAAAGAATGCCATATTTACAAAAGTCTTTAAGCCTCCACCTCCAAATCCTAGATCTAGACCCTTTTTAGATGACTCAGTTTTCTCTCTTAATATTCTTATTCACCATTCTCCAAGTTTATTTTTTGCTATATTCTAACAATAAGTTGGAGAGTCTCATGTTGAACATAATTCTGTTCACATCAGAAGGATCCTGACAGCTATCAGAGCCAATTTCACAGCTCTCAGATCTCTATTATAAAACTTACAACAGAGGAAACACTTCTATTTGCAGCAAGAATGAATCATGAATGCATGTCTTACTAAAAGAGAATTCATATGCCATAGTTGGAGAATCGTCCCTCCCCAATGGCAAGGCTACAAACCTGTTGCTTTCATCTCTAAGTTTATTAAAGGCATTTATGAATACAAAATTCTAATTTTCTTGAGGATATATCCATCACATATCTAGACCAAAGGGTAGAAGAAGACATCTAAAAGTGATCTTGATAACACCCCTCTTTGCTGAAGTACTTCTTCCTACTTTCAAACTGTTGTGGGAACATGATTCTGTTAGCTATTCTGATGCATTTCTTCAGAGGTTTCTGGCACTAAAGTCCTTTGATTAGTTGCATATAGTAGCCACTTAAAGATACTATTTAAATTCTCCAATAAGCTAGATATGTTGGCATACACTTATAAGTCCTGTACCTAGATTGTGAGTTCAATGCCACTGTGAGTGAAACAGAAAGAAGTAAATAAGGGGAAGAAGATGAGAGAGGAGAGAGATTCTACAGCCATATGACCCTTAATATGTTTGAGCACATATAATTTGGGGAACCTAAGCATGATCAGGCTTGCTTAGGTCTTGGATGTGAGGCAAGAGGGAAGCAAAAAGAACAACAGCATCCAAGTAGTGCTGTGGGTTTATGTTCCAGTACATTGTATTTGTCCCTCCTACTGATTTAATAGAACACTGATTGGCTGAAAGGAATACAGGAAGTGTGCATGGGTTACAAAACTAAGACAACTGTGGGAAGAGAAAGAAACAGGCAGAGACATCAGCAGAAACAGAGGCAACAAGACAAGAATGCTGCTCTGAGAAAAGGTACTAAGCCACTTGGCTAATCATGGATAAGTTTAAGAATTAAGAGTTAGTTAGCAATATTCCTGAGCCATAGGTTGGTCAGTATGAAATTAATATTAGACTTTGAGTGATTATTTGGGACTGAGCAGCAGCAGGGCTGCAAGTGGGTCTGAACCTTGGGGCTAGACCAGAAAGGCTAGGCCAGAAACTATATATTACAAAGTAGCATCCACCATGTCCCTCAACTCAAATTTGGCCAATTTCAAGGAAGTCCTAGAGATGCAATGCCTTAGACATTAAGATGATGCCATGCTCAGACTCTAGCATCCAAATACACTCAAAAGATTTCAGCCTGGTCTTCTGGGCCTTTGTAATTGTCAATAACTCAGGGAAAATGAATTTGTCTCAAAGAAACTCTTCTTTACAACAAAGCAATATATAACAAGAGGTTTCTGGCCTCATCTAGCTGGAGGTCCAGACCCACAGATCGGCAGTCCCAGACCACCTAACCACCCGTTGCTGCTTAGGCCCCCCAAAATGACACAGACACACATTAACTTAATGCTGTTTGGCCTATGTTTTAGGCATATTGCTAGCTAGATCTTTACATCTTAATTCAACCCATTTCCATTAATCTGTCCCACCATGTGGCCATAGCTTACCTATTTCATTATGGTTCTTCATGGGTGACCTGATTCTGCCCTCCTTCTCCTACCTACGCTCTGATTTCCCACCTACTCCTATGGTGAGCAGCATAGGCCAAAACAGTTTCTTTATTTCACAGACAGGCATACACCACATCAGTAATATCCTATGATCTACTTACAAATACAGAATTCAAGGGGATAGACACAACACTCTACTTTAAGATTATTACAATATCTGATAAAACTGCATGTGCAGTATCACTGATGAGCTATAAACTCAGCATCACAAGTGGCCCCACGCAAGTCCTGCAGGACCTTTTGAGAGGGGGGTCCATGGGCAACTAAAAGTAATGTCCTAGAGTGTCAAGTACACCAGAATCAGTACCACTATATTCAATAACTTGCTTTCACACTACATAGACAAGATGACCAGCCCTGCAGAAGGTCAGCTGTCAGCACAGCCACTGTTTGGCGCTATTGCTACTGGGAATGAAGAGAACCAGTGTGACCAGTCAGTATTTCCCCAGGGCCGAGGCATTCCCTCCCTAGTTTCAGAGCCTGATTGTTCCTGTATTACGTCTTTGTCGGAAGTTCTTACTTAAATGATATTCCTTTACATCTATTCATGATTTGGAGGAATTTTTTGCTATTTATGATTTTGTTGTTGTTGATGGTGATGATCTGGAAAGTTCAGGAAAGAATCTAAGAAGCAAAAATGGAGTGACTCTCTCCTAGGAGCAGCAGTGATCAGACTGTCTTACTTAAATGGATCTAGGAATAGGATGAAATTGAGCCAGAGATTTTTCAGAAGCCATTCAAGTGTTCATTCAAACCAGGAACGTGTACATGTGAGAGAACACAGGGTGCCTGTTGAACATTTAGCTATGAGACTACTTCTGGGTGGCCTTTGTAGCAAAGAATGTATCACAGTGAAACTGGATAAAGTTCAGGAACATAGAACAGTTTAACCTCTTGAGCCGGTATGACGATGCTTGGACAGGAATAGCAGCTCCTTTAACTATCTCCACCCTCCTGTTATTTGTGACCAAATGGTATTTGTTGGAGATTCTACTTAGACACTGGATGGTGGTTATCAGCATTTCTGGCATCATCTCACACAATGTTAATTGTATTTCTCCTCAAATTCTGCCACTGAAATTCTTCCAGATGATGCTAAATGTCCCCTGAAAAACAACCTTTCCCCAACAGAGAATTATTTTTCACAAGTAGTCAGAAGCACTTCCATAAAAGAAGTGAGAAGATGAATCTGACACAACAAAGTGAGATACAAATCAAGAGGTTGCACAGGAGGGCACTATAGAAATCACCACTGAGAAATGCTGGGAGTGTAGCCTACTTCTGCGATAAAAAAAAAGTTCTGTGCAATGATTTAAAGATGTTGCAAGTCCATTTTTTTAAAAAAGTTAGAAAAAATACAGGAAAAAGCAGAAAGCAGATCTCTGCTTCCAAACACTTGGACAAGCAGGACACCTTGGATATCTGTTTTCACTGTTCTGAACTTCAAGTTCCTTTTCTGAAAGTTCCAGATAATAATAGTTCCCAGCAGCCTGTTGTGTTGCATGGGAGAATGAACATAGTTCCCCACAACACACAGTATCTCAGAACACATAGAAGTGGGAGTACTGAATGCCCTGACTACAAAGAAAGGGTATATGTCAGAAGAGGAAGATCTACTAGTTTACCTGCTTTGATCCTTATCAAAGCAGTTATCCTGAACCAAATATATATATATATTTCATGTCCTGATCAAAAGTAATAAAGGACTGATGATATAGCTTGTTAGGAAAGTTGCTTGCTACTAAGCCTGATAACATGAGTTTAGTCTCCAGGAACCACATGGTAGAGATGGAGATCCAACTACCATAGGTTGTCCTCTGACTGACAGTCATGAGGTGCAGTACACATTTATGAGTATATGAGTGCACACACACACACACACACACACACACACACACACACACACACACACACACACACACTGAATTCTAAAAAAAAAAATTCTCCTGAAGTACATGTGAAAAAGGGCAGAAAGGATGTGGTAAGCTGGTGACTGACTGCCCTCAGTTGCAGTTCAGTTCTGTTGGAACACAGAGTGAAGTGTAGAAAAAAAGACTGAATTAATTAAATTTAATTAAAAAAAGCACAAGACAAGAAGAGGGAGAACAGAACTTGAGACTGGCTCTGAGTGTATGAGGTAGAGAGCACCTTGTGAGGAGAATAGATGCAGACCCTTACACTTCGGCAAACTCACTCACAGTAGCATGGAGAATGATTTTAGAGGGCAAGACTGGAGTTGGGTAAGATGGAGCATACATGGAAAAGAGGAGAAAGCAGTAAAGTAGCTCTTTGGAGGAAGAAACTGTGAGGACTGGATGACTCGGAAGGTTACTGGGGCAAATAAAGGGGTCTGAGGGGCAGAAGATATTCTATTCCACTGTAAGTTTTGTTACTTTCTCACAAGACTATATACATGATGAAGAGCAGATATTTTAATAGGAACAACTTTTGTTTAATAATTCATTAGTCCTTCCAGCTAAAAAAAAAAAAAAAAGATAGAAAAATAGTAACAACCACTTCAGAGGTCAAAACCTCACTGGAAACCATTTTCACCCCAGGTGTTCAAAATTATTGGCATGTATTAGGAATGAGATCAAGTCTGTCCCACTGGAAAGGAAAGTTTTAGATAATGCTGCTTTATCACTTAGGTGAAAATAACCAATTTATAGTTTAACAACTTCTCACTCTCAAGCAATGAAATTAATATAGTTAAATTCAACTGAATTTTAAAAGTAACTTTCATTGGAATTATGGTACCTCAAAATGCATTCAAATAGCACATTGGGAAAAAAACTTCCTTTGAGTTTTTTGTTGGAATCTTGCTGTCTTAGGGTTTTATTGATATAAATGGCTGTCCATATTATGGCAACTCTTATTTTTTTAAAAAAAGGAATTTAACTGAAGCTGGCTTACAGTTCAGAGTTTTAGTCTGTTACCAGCATGGCGAAAGCATTATGGGAACCATGGTAGCATGCGGGCTAGAGAGTTGAGAGTTATACATCTGGATATGTAGGAACCAGAAAGAAGGAGTGATAATGGACCTGGCTTGGGTTTCTGAAACTTCAAAGCCCAATCCCTGAGACCCACTTCCTCCAACAAGTACACACCTCCAGTAACACTACTCCCTATCAGTCTATATGAGCCATTCCCATTCAAACTCCCACTCCTTGGCCCCTTAGGCTTGTAGCATTATCATAAAAAATGCATTTAATCCAACTTCAAAGTCCCCCCATAGTCTATAATTGTTTGAAGCTTGTGTAAAAGTCCAAAAGTCTCTTTGGAGACTACTGGCAATCTCTCACTATAACCCTTGAAAAAAATCAAAATAAAAAAGAATACTGTAAAATTCCCACATATAATGTCATGGAGCATATATTATCTTCACAGTTACTGATCTATTTATGCTAGTATTTGCTATGTTGCTGCTGTTATGGGCAAAAAGACTGCTGCTAGAACAAGAAAGCATACTTATTATCCTATCAGGAATAAATGATATCTGGGAAGAAAGTAAGCTTTTTGATATCTAATGAAATTGGGATTGTGTGTTCCTATCTAATGCAACTAAATGTACTGCAAGCAGATTTTCAGATCTATAGTTGCCAATACATGATGTATTTGATTTGTTTTTGATGTGACCATTCATTGACAAATAGAAGATAAAAAACTGTGGGGACTTAAATAAGAAATGTCCCCATGGGCTCCTACATTTAGACAATTGGTCCTTATTTAATGATGCTGTTTCTGGAGATGTAGGAGATATAGCCTTGCTAGAGAAGATGTACCACTGGGTATGGGATTTCAGTCTCACACGACTTCCTCTTTGTTCTCTCTGAATTGTATTTACAGTTGAGGATGTGGCAGCTTATTTCTGCTGCCATGCTTGTCCCTTGATGCTATGCCTCCCCACCTCTTACCTCTCTGGGAACCAAATAACAATCTTCCTTCTCTAAGTTACCTTGATGGTATTATCTTATCACAGAAATAACAAAATAACTAATACATAAGTTGTTATTGAGGAGAGGCCTATTGCTGTTAAAAACTTGACAATATTGATTATTCAAGGAATATAGAAGGCTTTTGAACTTTAGACCAAAAAAAATTCCACTGAATTCTGTAAACAGAACTTACCATTCTGGTAAGAGCCTGGGAGACCTTAGTGCTGAAAGCAATGGACACTATGGAAGCCCATCTCAAGAGGTTTCAGAGGGGATCAACATTAGCAATTAGGCTAGAAGCCAGTCATGTGATATGTTGGGCATACTTCTGGCTGCTTTTGTTCACCCACATTCTGAAAACTTACCTGAGGCTAAATTTTAAAGTAATAGATAAAATTCTTTAATAGAGGAAAGTTTAAGACTACATAATGTTTAGAATGTGGCATGGTTATAATAAATGGGACTTAGAAGGATCTCCATGAAAAACAAGAGGCAAAAAGAAATATAAAATACACAGTTTGGAGAGAGAAATAGACCAATGCAATGTAATTTTACATCCAAAGCATGTGCTATAAGAGAGGTTGTACATGTTTAAGGAGAGTAGTGCTATTAAAGAGAGGTCCTGGAGCAAAGGGAAGTTATCCTTTGGGAAAGACCCAACCAGAAAGCTTCAAAGTTGGGAAAGAAAATAAAGCATTTTCTGCTTCTAGAAATCACCTGATTAAAATGTGTGTGATTCAAGAGATGAGGATCCATCCCACACAGGCAGCTTAACCTGGCAGTGCCAGCCAATTGGTGCTGGCTTTTAGAAGCATGAAAGACACAATAGTGAAACAGCTGTAAACTCTTCCTCTCTCATTGCAGAGAGCCACTGAGGAAAGGCAGGATGAGTAAAGGTAGTCCCTTCTTGCGTGCATACTCTGAGAGAGCAAGGGACTGAGAGAGGCCACAGTATAAAGCTGTGAAAGTGAATCCAGGGCTTCACTGGAGATCTAGAGATGAGAGAGGTATGAGACATCTTTCCAAGGAAAGCTGCATGCAGGGTAGAACCAGACCAAAAAATAAGAATGATTCAGACAATAAAACCAGAGTCCCAGGCACCATATACACAATTTGGGGCTTGTTTCATTAGATTTTGGCCTTGCTTTAATCTACTGACTGTGCCTTGATTCGTCATATTTAGGATGGTAAGGCATATCCTATATATGTTGGAAGCATGTAAATTTTCCTTTTATGTTACAGGAAGTTAAGAGCACCAGCTGCTCTTCCAGAGGATACAAGTTCAATTCCCAGCATCCATATGGCAGCTCACAACTGTCTATAACTCCAGTTCCAAGGCACAAAACACCCTCATACAGATATACGTGGAAGCAGAACACGAATGCACATAAATAAAAACTTGAGAGAGAGAGAGAGAGAGAGAGAGAGAGAGAGAAGGAAGGAAGGAAGGAAGGAAGGAAGGAAGGAAGGAAGGAAGGAAGGAAGGAAGGAAGGAAGAGAGAGAGAGAGAGAGAGAGAGAGAGAGAGAAAGAAAGAAAGAAAGAAAGAAAGAAAGAAAGAAAGAAAGAAAGAAAGAAAGAAAGAAAGAAAGAAAGAAAGAAAGAAAGAAAGAAAGAAAGAAAGAAAGAAAGAAAGAAAGAAAGGAGGGTTGCTACCAGGTGGTGGTAGTGGATGCCCTTAATCCCAGTACTCAGGAAGCAGAGGCAGGCATATCTCAGTACGTTAGAAACAAGCCTGGTCTACAAATCTAGTTCCAGGACAGCCAGAGCTGCTCAGAGATACCCTGTCTCAAAGAACCATAGTAGTAACAGTAGTAGTAGTAGTAGTAGTAGTAGTAGTAGTAGTAGTAGTAGTAGTAATAGTAAATTAATTGCCTTGAGCCTCAAAAGAAATTTGGAATTTGGACTTTTAACCATTTTTAAAATTCTAGAATTATAAAAGACTATAAAAGACTTTTGAAGTGATATTAAATGCACTTTACATTATGATGTGGCTATGTGGCTACAAGGTCTATGGAGGGTCAGAGTGTGCAATGTGATAGTTTAAATGAGAAATCCTCCCCCATAGGCCCTGGTATTTCAATACTTGGTCCCTAGGTGGCACTTCTGGGGAGAGGCTTAGGTGCAGCTTTGATGGATAAAGTATGTCACCGGGGTCATAATTTGAGGGTTTAGAGCCTCACACTACTTTTGTTTTACTCTCTGTTTTATGATTGTGGTAGAGGATGTCAACTCTCAACTTCATCTTCCTGTTGCCATACCTACTACTTGTTACCATGCCTCTACCTCAGTATGATAGATTTAAACTGTGAGCTCACTTTCTTCTATTATTTTCCTCTGCCATTGTATTTTATCACAGCACAGAAGAGTATGAACATAAGTTGCCTTATGAAAGGCAACTGTCAATGAAGAACTAGAAGCAGGGTAGATCTCTTCAGAGTAGCTCTCCAATCCCTCCTTGTCCCCTGGGTAATTGGCCCTTGATACATATTGTCACTATGTTCCAGAACTCCAGATCTATCATTATATTCTTGTCTCATCTAGCCCAATTTTTTAGGTGTGGCATATATAACCCCAAACATTAAGGTATGCACATGAGATGCATGTAAGCCTTCTTATCAAAGTCCCAAGGGAAAACTTTCCTGTTCTTCTCCATCATAACAGTATGAATGGAATATATCTGGTTTTGTAGTAAATGGTTCTCCATGCTCTTATTTATAATTTTATAAATTGTACACATATCCCAATATATTATAGTTCTGCTCATCTTGAAAAATCTTACATGGTATGCAGAAATCAAAATGCTATACTGTGTCTTGTTTCCTTCCCTGAGCACTGAAGGTCACCTAGCTGACAATAGTGCACAGCATTGCACAAGTGCCAGTTTCTTGCTTTCAGACCACCACCACTAGTTTCCTACTTACAGTTTCCCAGAGGAGTTGTGAACAAGAGCTTTCATTTGAGATTTTATTATCATAGAGATCAGAGCTCCCTCCTCTCAGTTACTTCATTAATGTTTGGCTCATCTTTTCCCAATAAGATTTTTCTCATGATACATGTTTTCTTTAAAGCTTCAGGTTGGTTCTTTGTGATAACTATATTCCATTAATACCTTGTCTTTGTACACTTCTAATAGTTTATTTTTCTGACTCTTAATAAACAAAGATTACCACAAGTTTTAATTTAGCAACCTATTCTTATGTCCAAAGCAATAAAATAAGATAACTTTAGCAAAATTTTACAATGTTTAAGACTTACTTTCAGATTACTTTTATTGAAATAATGGCCCCTCAAACATGAATTTGGTTATAGTGCAGTGTATATTCTATACATAAAGGTCTTGTGTCCTATTAAGAAATGTTTCAACTGGATATAGTAGTACAGGCTTTTAGTCCCAGTACTAGAGCTCAAGGGCAGCCTGTTCTATATTGTGAGTTCCAAGACAGTCAGAGATACACAGTGAGACTCTATTTTGATTTTTTTTTTAAGTTTCTGCACAATGCAGGGAGAGTTCATCACACACTGATTTTTTAAAAGAAGGTTTATAGCTTCCATGAACATAGTTGAGCAAATTTCCTTGTGGAATGATTGAGTATCTTTTGTGTATAAGCCGAACAGTAAGTAGTGTTTCTGGGACTTGAGCTAAATTGCATTCTAATTTTCTAAGAAACAACCATATTGACTTCCAAACGACTACAAGTTTTTACTCCTATCAGCAATGGAGGAGTATTCCCCTTATTCCACTTTCTCTCCAGCATTTCAGAGAGCCTTCATCCAGTAACTGATAAAAACAAAGACAGAGACCCATAGCCAAGCATTATGCCAAGTTTGAGGAATCCTGATGAAGAGAGGCAGGAAGGATTGTAGGACCCAGAAGGGTCAAGGGTATTACAAGAAAAACCATGGAAACAACTACCCTGGCTAATAGGAACCTGATAGGCCACACATTTCTAGTTGGCAAGGGCCATGTGAGTCCTGCTCCTTTCTGAACAAAAATAGGAGTGAATTAAAGGCAGATGAGAGAAAATGAGTGAGAAGAAACTGTGATCAGGATGTAAAAGTAAATAAAACAAGTGAATAAATAAACAAAGGTTTATAGCTTAATTTTTCTCCTAAATTGACATTACATAATAGTGTGATGTATTATGTTGTTCCAAGTGAACAGTAAATACACTAAGACCATTGACTTATGGTTCCATCTTTGTCTTATACTAGAGCCAACAGATAGATACAGGGGTCACTTTCCAGAATTTCTTCCTGTGCTCATAGCCTATTTGTCTATCTCTATCCCATCACATTTACTTCAAGTTTATAATTATATAGAAAACATAGAAAGTTAGTATCTTCATGTTCTTATTCTAGGCTCACTGTGTCTTGATATATATTTTTCAAATAACTGATCAAGTTATGTGCAAACCCCACTGAGCTTTGTCTTGAAATCTTCTAATGGTCCCTTCCAATGAGTGTGACAGATGTCTCTATGTATGAAGGTTTGCTCTATTTTAGGATAGTCAGTGCTAGCACTAAAAAGATATATCAGTTCTTAAGATCACTGAGTTCTCTTGCAGAGAATCTGGATTTGACTCTAAGAATCCACGTTAGTTCACAACTGTCTGTAACTGCACTTCCAGAATATTTGATACTTTTTTTCTGGCCCCCATTAGCACCAAGAAGATATGAGTTACACTAACACAGAGCAAATAAAACACTCAAAATATATTTTTTAAATTACCTTTGTTTTTAATTTTTTGGAAGTCTTGCATATCATTTTTTAAAAGATCTACTATTATGTTCTTGACATTTTAATGTATGTTAAACAGTAAATTTTGCCTTCTACTGGAGACTTTTCAATATATGAAGTTCCAACTGATTTTTATATTGATCCTGTATATAGCAGCCTATTGCACTCTCATTTACTAGATAATACATATAGGTCATTCTCTATATACACTTTGTGTTTTTTAAAATGGCTGTGGACAGCTAAGGGATCAAAGCATGAGAGATGTTGTGGCAGAGCTGGGCATCCATTGGTAGCTCTGTTCATTCTGTATTTATTGTAACCCAGCAAAAATAGGATATATGTTTCAAGGCACAGAACCAAGAAGAGAGTTGATATTCATACACTCCCATGTAAGGAAAGGGATTCTGGTGGTTTTACATTTGATATTCTAGAATTTTTCAGGGCTACTCTGAAATATGATCTTCTTAATTTCTGAAATGTCTCTCCATTTCTTTCATATCTTTTCTTGATTGCTTTGGAAAAACTACTTCAAATGTCTCTCTCACAGCAAAACTACCTACACTCCATAGATTATTACACTGTCATCAAAACACATTCAATGGCTTATTCTTACTATCTAATAGGAGATAATTGTATACAAATCTACAGCAGTCTCATTTTTGAAGGTTAGCTGTTAAGGGGATCCCTGTGTGGACATTCTGCCATACACAATACATCAGAATCAGCATATCTTACTGATGTGTGTGTGTGTGTGTGTGTGTGTGTGTGTGTGTGTGTGTGTGTGTGTATGTGTGTATGCGTGTGTGTTAGAAATCCATAGTTCCTATTAGGATATATGAACCTCAAGACTAACAGGTAGGTGAATGCCATCTCTCCCACACACTGTCTGTCTGTGATGGAGAAAAAAGGGAGGTGGCCACTCACTGTCACATTACCCTACTTGAAATTAATTATACCATATAACCTTCCACATAACATCAGTACTACAGATGTGAGGCAAGGTCTCCAAAGGCAATCTGAAACAATGTGTGTGATGACTTATATAGAGGCTTGGAATTTGATTTAAAAACTGTAAGTCTCACATTTAAGTTTACATGGACAGTGTGAACCAAAAGATGCTGTAAGATGCTTAGACTTACTTATACAGAGTAAATTCCTTCTCCATGGACTGCCTCCAGTATAAAAAATCTACCTGACACTCATTTGGGTATGTGGTTTGCAAATAAATCTATTCTAATTTGGAGCCAATTAAAGAAATTTCTATTTAAATATAAATATATGTTCTTGGTCCTACATATGATGTTCTTCACTTATCTATCAAAAGAATTAATAAAATCCTTTCACTGAGCTCACCACAATAAAAACTATCCATTAATTTCAATATCTCCTTTTCATGCATACAGAAATAAGTCATTATGTCACTGAAGTATGATTTCATGCTTTTCTCCAGCTCATTTGCCAGGTAAATACATCTGTATTCAGAATGGTTTTGTGATCTGTGATATAAAGTAATGGCACACACTTTCCCAGTGTGGAAGAGTTTGCAGAGAAATGGGAGGACAGCATGCCATTTTCTCTTTCCTCTGGAACAATAACTTATGGAAGCTGTGTTTGGTATGTCTTGCCATATGACTTTGGAAATCTCATTTAGTCCCAGAACTTTTATGACACAAGTATCATAACTTTCCTTTGATAGGAACAACCTACTGTGGCAGATTCATAGATGCATATCATTATACTTTGGTCTTATCAGCATCCTCATTGCACTTTATCATCCCCCATTGCTGGTCCCCTTTCTTCCTCCAAATGGTTCCCCCTTCTGATACCTGACACATTTTTGGGGACTCTCTTCCCTTTTGTTTAAACCTCTTCCTTGACTCTCAAAAACCATTTCCTACTTTCATGTTCTACACACAAACACATACACACTCACATAGTTGCAAACACACACACACACACACACACACACACACACACACACACATGTAGGGGTATTGTGTTGTTTCATAGTAAATAATTGTCCCACCCACTGGTTTAATAAAAAGCGCTGATGGGCCAAAGGCAGGCAGGAAATGTGGGTGGGGCTATCAGACTAAAAACTCTGAGAACAGGAAGTCCAGAGCAGAATGTCAGAGAGAATGCCAGAGAGAAGAGCAGAGGACAACTATGCTGCTCTAAAGAAAGGTACTGAGCCACATGGCTGAACAGGAAGAATCATGGGTTAGATGAAGGGTAGAGAGCTAGCAAGTGATATGCCTAGGTCTGAGGCCGATCAGCCTAAAATTATAGTAAGCCTCTGTGTGTCTCTGTGGGACTGTAGGTCTGTGGGTCTGCAGGTCTGTGGGCCTAGACCTTGAGGTTAGGTCCAAAAATCCAGGCCAGAAACCTCTTCCTTGACTCTCAAAAACCATTTCCTACTTTCATGTTCTACACACAAACACATACACACTCACATAGTTGCACACACACACACACACTCTACATTATGAGACAAAGCAAAAGATAATTGGCTTTCTTAACCTGATTTCTTTCATTCAAAATTATGGTCTTTTCTATAGCTCATTTTCCTATGAATGTCTTAATTTATTCTTTCTCACAAGCTTAATAAAATTTCATGCCATATCCATGTTACATTTTTTTTATCCATCCATCTATTGGTGAATTTTAAAGATGTGTCTATACCTTGCTTACTATAAACAAAAATGTATAAGTACCTCTGTGGTACATTGACTTGGGTAATTTATGAATCAGGAATATACACATGGGAGGTCTACTAGGAGATCTACTGTCAGTGTTTTCAGAAACCTCCATATTCCCTGTGGGTGTACAAGTTTACATTCCCAAAAGCAATAAGCAGAGATCTTCTAGCCTCACATTCTCACTAATGTTAATAATTGGTTGATTTCTTGATGTTGATCATTTGACTAGAGTCAGATATAATATTGGTTTTGATTTTCATCTCACTGCTGATTAAAGATGTTGAACACTTTGACAAATACATATTGGATATTTCTATCATATCCCTGAGAAATGATGATTCAGTTCCTTAGCCAATATGATGATTTGCTGATTTTAGTTATTTAATTTTAAGGGGTTATTTTTATATAATAGAAATATAGATATCAAAGAGTCACTCCAATTCTGGATGTTAGCATTTTTAATGCTGCTAATGGCTTATTTGCGAATCCTGTATCACACAAGACTCTGTTGTCAACCAGATCTGGCTTAAGTAACTTTTCTTTACATGTCAGAGACCTCTCCTGGCCATACTTAGTCTTGTGTACTTGGCTAGTCAGGCGTTCCAACATTCTCAATACCTGCCAATATGAATGCATTGGTTTGGCTAATATTTTTGCTAGGTAATAACTCCTGAGTGTTGAGGAAGCAATGGCAACACCGAGATCTGCAAAGGCCCCATCTTTGTACTTTTAAAACGTACTGAGCTAACTAGCTGGAGTGGTGAGTGCAGCTTCAGTTACCATGTAGTCCAATAAAGATACAGAGAGCAAGGACTCACAGCAGTGAAACCCCAGGACAGATAGGCAGTTCCCAAAGTTGATTTACCCACTGACATCAAACTCAAGTTGTTTTCAGTTGATAGGGTCTACTGCCAGCCATCAAGAATGGCAAACTTCCTCTGTGCCATTCACTGTTTGAACCACACCTTTTACCTAGACATTTTCATTTAGAATGTTTGGTATTGTGTTGGGTCTTCCCCACCATTTTATTTCACTGAAGTCCATCCTTTTTTTACCAGGGATCATCAACCTCTCTCTGAAACAACAAGAACAAACATTTTGGGTATTAGAGATGATGTGGCTTATAACACAAGTAATCGATAGTATTGTAGCATGAAAGCAGCTGTAGAAACAGTTAAATTAATAGAAGTAACTTTGTGCTGACTTAGAAAATGTAATTTGGGAAGAGTTGATGGAGGGAAAAGAATATGACCAGAATGTATTGTATGATTTTTTTAAATAGATATTTTTTTAAAAAAATACTTCCTATAAACCACAAATTCTAGTTGACCAATCTTCACTCAACCATAAGACTTCAGAACTCTACTCAGCCTTGTTGCTTCTTCACTATTAACATTATTTGCCTCACCTTGTCTTCTTTGTCACTGGTGATCAATAGCTTTGTGTGAATATTATTACAAATCAGACTTCTAGACTAGTATTCCTTAATCTATGGGGGAGGAGCAGTGACACAAGGTTTCATGTAGCTCTGGTTAGTCTTGTACTCTTTATGGCCTTTGATAAATTGGACTTTTGATGCTCATATTCTACCTCCCTAATGATCAGGTTTTAAATATGTGCCATCACATACAGCTTTATGCAGTGCAGTGAATCAAATCCAGGACCTTAGACATACTAGGTAAGCACTTCACCAATTTAGCTAAATCTCCAATCTTGGAATAATAATTTTAATAAATTCTGAATAAATCATAACTATTACCTGTTCAAATAACATCATGCTTTATTTCACTTTTGCCATCTGGAAATTACTAAATATATATTAATATTTTCTCCTAATACTGTTTATGCTATTCATCTGAAGCTTTTGAGATAAGGCTAACTCCACAGCTATTGTTTTACAGTCTCTAACTTTGATTAATTATGTTCACTTAAGTAGTATGAATGTGGGTTGTAGTTCAAAGGTTCTTTCCCATCAAAAACTCTCAAATACATGGCAGCCATTTCCCAAATAATTGACTCAAAGGCTTAATGGTATAGTAACTGCTTGGCCAGTAGCTCAAGCATATTAATGTCAAACTCTTACACTTAAATTAACCCACAGTCCATATCTATGTTTGGCCATGTGGTTTGGTATCTTTTCTCAGTGCAGCATTCTCATCTTGCTTCCTCTGTGTCTGGCTGGCATCTGCCTCTCTGCCTTTTCTCTTCTCAGATTCTCCTAGACTGGTCACCCTGCCTATATTTCCTGCCTGAGTACTGATCAATCAGCATTTTATTAAACCAATACCAGTGGCAAATCTTTACAGTATACAAGAGCATTAACCCACAGTACATTATGTCATCACAGAGCTCTATGAGAACACGTTTCTTCCCATGAGACTTACAGTTAATTCTTTCATAAAGCCCAGCATGTAATGTAGAACCATTGTGCAAACTAATTCATCTGCTTTAGAAACTGCTGAGCTACTTCAACAGGACACATTTTCAAGCCCAAATTGGTGTCACTGAAGATTCATATCATGAATGTATGATTCAAAATTTAATAACTATATTCACTGAGTGTTTAAACTATCCAGTTTTGACTTGATGTGTGACTCACTTTTTCAAATATACCCTTCTGCCCAAAGTGACACATTATATGCTTATTTGGTTTTGGCGTTAAAACTCTAGCCCTTGGACTATATATTAGAGCAGTGACCTTCCCAAAAGCAGAGAACTTGCTGAGATAGTTCACTCTCTCTCTACTTTTAATTCTCATTTTCTTTTTTGCCCTTTGTGAAATTCCTTCTCAGTGTTGTCCTATGTTTCTGTTTTCTAAAAAAGAAAAAATAATTTAAGTAATATTATCTTTATTTGGTATTTATTGCACTAGCTAGGGTTTTCAAGTTAGTCATTCTTTTTAAATATTTATTACTTCAGCCTTGTTTTAGAAGCAATCTAAAGATGTACAGTCAGTGCATTTACAGATGATGAGTATGGATTTAAATCCATTATCTGACATGAATTCATTGCTTGGTCTTAACCTTACTGTGCCTGAGTTACCTCCTTAATGAATCAAAATATTTCCTACCCTTATCAGCCAGTTCACTTGCAGGGAAAAAATTTATTTTCACTATTTACTTCAGTAAGGAATCCTACACAAAGAACTGAGTGCTGGCATAACTGTTGGTGGGGGCAGTGGGGCTGGTATATGACTTCACCTCAGGGATCAATGCCCAGAGTTGGGTATCTGGCTCCTGGGGGATCAGTTTCCTTCAGCAATAATGCTGTTAACTGTAACAACAGATCAGGATTGGGGAGCTGGACAATGACGCAGATATGGAACACCTATTGATCACGGGTAAGCAAACACAGCCTCCAATGGATAACCTGGCCTTGCTGACAATCAACCCACTGTCTTTGTGTCTGTTTGCCAAGAGTCAGCCTGAAAGGCATTACTGCTATTTCCTTGCACCCTCATCTTTACTCTAGCCCTTCTAAGTAGAAAATAAGCCTATCTGTAGGGGGATTATGTTGTTCCATTGCAAATAATTGTCCCTGCCTATGAGTTTAATAAAAAGGACTGGTTGGCAAAGGCAGACAGAAAGTGTGGGCAGGGCTATCAGACTAAGATGACTCTAGGAACATGCAGAACAGAGCAGAATGGCAGAGAGAAGCCAGAAGATGCAGAGGACAACTATGCTGCTCTGAGAAAAGGTACTGAGCCACATGGTTGGACAGGATAAGAGTCATGGGTTAGAGTAAAGGTAAACAGTTAGCAAGTTATATGCCTGGGCCTTAGGCCGATCAGCCTAAAACTATCAAAAGCATCTGTGTGTTTCTGTGGGTCTGTGGGTCTGTGGGCCTAAACCTTGAGGCTAGGTGCACAAGTCTGGGCCAGAAACCTCCTACTACAAATGGCAATCCAACGTGGGTAACATATACCTACATGAAGCCATAGAAAGCTTAAAAAAATGGTCTAGAGCCCAAAGCAACTTCTGAGTTGTGTCTCTCATGTGAGCTGTGGTACAGAGAGGCCCTGGTGAGGCATGTTGGCTTGAGCTACAATGGTGGGCTTTTGGAGTGCAGCTTAAGGTGCGAAATGGCTGGTTCCTGAAGTCTCACAGGACCCTCAATATAAGCAAAAAGTTGTAAATGATGTATTTAAGGTTTCTGCTCATAAGGATAAAAAGGGAACAGAATCAAAGATGGCTTTCTAGTGGTGGTGTTTTCTTGGATCAGCTCTGTTTGCCAGAGGCAAACTGAGACTTGGCTTTTTGAAGAAAAGCTTCCTGATTCAGCCTTAGAGGCAAAATACTTTTAAGAGGCACTGCTGCCAAATACTTAAATGGAGTTAATGAGCAGCAGATGGCAATGCTTTAGTTGGTGATTATATGGACCTTAAAATTCCCCAGAGTACCTGGGCTAAAAAGCTAAATTCTATGAAATTAGACTAGAAGCTGGGTGGAGCCATCCATCCATCCTACCAACCTTTAATCCTTAGCCAAGGACCTTGACAGATTAAGGGTGTGTTCAGAAACAGAAAAAATAGAAGAATATGGGTGGAGTCAGTCACCTTAGCCAAGCAAAGGTGTGGTCAGAAACAGAAAAAGTTAAGAAATAAATATACAGTAAAGACAGTTTTAAAAAAAAAGTCTAAGTGGTTTAGAGTGTGTTGAAAATATATATACATAGGCTTGTAGAAAGAAAAGAAAAGGTAGAGAAAGCCCTTTAAAAAGAAATAGAGTTAAATAAATAAATAAATAAATAAATAAATAAATAAATAAATAAATAAATAAGCCACATAAAGATGAAAAGTACAAAGAGTGTCTGTCTGGATACTGTATGTTATTGTCTTATCTTTAAGCTTCTTGACTGAAAATGACTTAGTAAAAGCTGCTAAAAGACAGTTGATTATAAGTGCTGTTGGACTAATTCAACATATATATTTTGTAAATGAGTTTACTTTAAAACTGAAATCCATAGATATGCAACTTTGGAGAAGACGTTTTCATTTTATTTTCACAGAAAATGAGAGGCTGTGGATTTATTCCTGGCTAAAGAACATAAAGTTTGATAGAGGAAGACCCCCTGAAAAATCTCCAATGGAAATGGATGGCACAGATGATTCAGCATTTCAGAGCACCTCTCTCTGTTGACGTTTCAGGAGCTCTGTATCCAGTACAATTTCAAGGAGAGTGGCTGAGATGACCCAGCCTTATAGAGTGCTCCACTAAAGATTTGTGCATAATCTTACATTTTTCTTTGGATTCCCATGAGATTGCCAGTGCCTAGAGGTAGCCTAGAGAACAATGCCCACATTCGCAAAACATAGATTATGGATGTTTGTGTTTATTTACAGTGTTGTTTATAAGTTGTTATAGATAATGCGGGGTGAAGAATATTAGATTCGGAGTTCTTTTTGTTTTAAAAAGAGAAAGGGGGGATATATAGGGGGATTATGTTATTCCATTGTAAATAATTTTCCTCGCCTATGAGTTTAATAAAAAGCACTGATTGGCCAAAGGCAGACAGGAAGTGTGGGCGAGGCTATCAGACTAAGAAGACTCTAGGAATAGGAAGAACAGAGCAGAATGACAGAGAGAAGCCAAAAGAAGCAGAGGACAACTATGCTGTTCTAAGAAAATGTACCAAGCTACATAGTTGAACAGAATAAGAATCATGGGTTAGATTAAAGGTAAAGAGTTAGCAAGTTATATGCCTATGCCTTAGGCTGATCAGCCTAAAACTATTGAAAGTATTTGTGTGTCTCTGCAGGTCTGTGGGTCTGCGGGCTGAAACCTTGAGGCTAGGCCCACAAGTCCGGGCCGGAAACCTCCTACTACACCTATCTTTTACTACCTCTCTAGTGTAGTGTGGGAAAGGCTGGCTCCTGTTCTTCAGTCTCTACAGAATAAGCTTCTGGGAGCGTTGTTTCAAGTTGTTCATAGACACCATAGGACAGATGGAAAATAATGCACATAACTGAGCTGGCATGAAAAAAATGCCCATTTTGCTTTTAGGGTCCTGGGTGTGTCAAGTTTGCTTCCCAATGATGCAGGATTTATGGTGTCTTCTCTATTTGTGATTGAGCAATGGAACACCCTTATACTCATTGGTATAAAATTTGATTGTTTTTGTTTTATTCTCTGATACAAGATATCTTTGTATAGCTTTTTCTGTCCTGGAACTCACTATGTAAATCCACTGGCCTCAAACTCAGAGAGATCCACCTGTCTCTGCCTCCTGAGTGCTGGCACCATACCTGGCAATGGTTGTTTCTTTAAAGAAATAAATGAGGCAGTGATTTATAGATGAAACCCATGGCTCTCCTCCAAGAGGCAGCATTACATACATGGTCAATCAACAAAGCAGCAACTAACATGTAGGTAAATTCAGTGCTCAAGTCTGGTGGCTAGGCACAAGCACTGCACAAGATGGCAAGGCAGCACATGAATCATCACATATAGAGCCCCCAACAAGCACTGTAGTTGTCTAGTAAGATAAGCCCAGGGTCAGCTAGGACCATTGCTATCTCATCTTGGTGGGCGATGATGCCAAATACAATGTGTTGTTAACAGTGTTCCTTGTTGCATATAATGTGAGATGTTCAATAAAGAAGAAAAATGTGGCATAAACCCTCTGGTAGACGGTATCTGATACAAAAGATATAAACTACACTAACTTTTATTTGAAATATCATAAAATAGAGCTTCCCCCAACTAATCTTCTACTACACTACAAAGGATGTTAGCAATTTATAGACAAGCCAGTCGGACCATTATTCATCAGTGTTTTAACTTAGAATAATTTGAAATGGACACAAGGAACAAGATACAGAGATCTTCCTCTACATTGTGATTCAGCATGGCCCAGCCCATCTCCTCTGCAATTCAGTGTGACCCCCTCATCTGACAGTTTCACATTTTCCTCAGGTAATTCCTATGGTGATCCTTGAGACAGGCCCTAGCTGGTCTCTGATAGTTTGATGCACTACAGAGAAGTCTGCATCTCTGAAGAGCATGAAAGCTGATTCATGTCACCCATGTCCTCAGGTTACAGCCACTTGTATAGATGAATGAAACAAATAAAGCTAAGATCCATAAGGGCTTTACAACCAATTATTTTTGATGTTTGACATTATCATCCAGAGCAGGCAAGGGGTGCTTCCAGTATTCTATCTGGAACACTATATAACAAATATGGTAAGACAGCTCTCAAGGCAACTTTTCTTTCTGGCAATTCTCTCATATCAGCCACTGTTCAGAATCAGCTAAAGCTGATTACATTACAGATGTTCTCTCTGTCTGGCGGATGTCCCCCTTGCCCCCAAATCATAGTATATACAGGACTACAGTTCCTCCTAAAACATATGATGCTTAACAAGTTCCACCTTCTCTGTGTTTTCCTTCCACATGTCTGCAGACCACATTTTCTACCAGTTTACAATTTCAACAGTGGTGATTACATATGGAGGTCTCCTAAGTGAAATCCCCACTTGATAGCTCCCACAAGACATATGGTAGGCTAGACCCTGCCTTCCCTTACAGAAAAGTGTGATTTGAAACAGGTTCTTCTTCTAAATTGTTTCTTTGTTTTAGCTCAGCAATAAAAAGTAACTAACAAAAATACTAACAAAACAGTACAAAAAATTATTAATACCAGATAAGCAAATAATAAGCAGTGTCAACAAGAATGTACAAAAACTAGAATCCTTGAATGTAGATTTAACATAAAATCCAGAAACTTCAGTCTCATGCATGTACCCCAGGGAAGTGAAAGCAGGAATTAGAACAGGGGTTCAAAAACACATTCTTAGCAGCCTAATTCACAGAAGTTCAAAGACTGAAACAACCTCATTGTCCATTGATAGATGGAAAAGTTAACAAAATGTGGTGTTTCCATACAGTCTCACTCAGCCTTGAAACAGTGGGAGATTCTATGAGCCCAACATCATAGCAGATAACTTGATAGTCAGTGGAGGAATCTTTCCTCTCCAGCATTGTATTTGAAGCCCTTACACTAAGTGATATGATTTATAGACACTAATTGCTTATCAAATACAAAAATCCCTCTAAGAAGTTAAAACTTTTATGTCCTACTCTCAAGAGATCTGAACTAAGGATGTTGCTAGGTGGCAAAGTATTTTCCTACTGTGCACAGTCCTGGGGTTAATCCATAGCATCACAAATAATAAAATTTAAAAATAAAGTCCCTGCTCCCATGAACTCCTAGTTTCTCCCTTTGCTTTCTTCTAAATATACCAGCCAGAAATATATGCAAAGAGGACACCTGAAGGCAAAACACATTCACACCCAGTACACAACTCTGATGTTTGTCCATAATCTTGGGGTTTTCAATGAAGTCAGTAACAAAGCAACAACAGTAAGATTGCTGGCAGTTACCAGGGTATAACAATGTTCAACATATGAGCACAGGGTTAAAAATTAAGAAGGCAGCTGCTAAGAGAAGTAGATGTTAAAAGTATGGGGGTGGATTATTATGTGAGAACTGAAGAGATGTAAAAAAGCTTCACTGGTGAGTCCTGTCTTCTGCAATTATAGACCTAGTGGGGTGAAAGATATGAAACTGGTGGAAAAGTCATCATCCTTCAGCCTCTGAAAGTTTCTGATTGCAGGCCAGGTTCTAAATAAGGAGCTTGCTGACCTACCAGCCGTCAGGTCTTTTTAGCCATGAGTTTATTTATAACACTTTTGTGTTAGCTATTTCAAGAAGAGGATGCCATCTCTGCAACTTCTTGTGATTTCTGTGATGTGTTTTGAAGAAAATAGCTCAATGTATTTCACACCTATAATTTTATTACTTGGAAAGGACTCTGGGCTTTGGCAGACACAATGGCGAGATTTGCCTGTGCCAAGCCTGTGACCTCCCAGGCCCTCACACTGCACAGCCCTGCTCAAGGAGAAGAGCTCCTGCATACATGTCTCTCACATAAAAAGAGTTGAATTTTGACCCTACCTTTGGCTGATGTGTTCCCAGGACAGCTGATATTTCCCAGCATGCACTGGGCTTTTGAGGTCCTTCTTCATTTCCTTTCTGTAACAGCATACTATGTTTAAATCTAGTCTAGAATCCATTCCTATTAAAAGTGCACACAGTTTACTGTTATCCCAGCAACTTGAAAAGCTAAGGTTGGAACCTAGGTAACAGAACAAGATACTATCTTTTAAAAGTACTCTAGTCTTTTCTTTTCTAGAATGTCATTTCTTTCCAATCCTGTACTTCCACCATCTCTGCCTGCCTCCTAATGTTGATTGATTTATATCTCAATACTTATTCATGCATTCTCCATATTTCAACCATCCTCAAATGAGAGTAGACTGATATTCTCTTTTAATTAATGGCAGTGCAATTTGTTTAACTTTGAAGGCTATTCCTGTTATTTTATTTATAATTTTAAGCTAATAATAGGTGTAGAACACCTATCACTGTCTACCATGGGGAGCATAGGCAATACAGATGAAGCATGGCCATAGGCTTCATCCTGGAAATGCTCACTTTCTGTGATTCTATTTTGGTAAGAACAGGGATGGACCTGTCTCCTTATGCCAGGGCAATTATACTGCAAGCAATTGCTGTTGGTCCATGTGGAGTAGGTGCAAACACTCTGAGCCTTCTACCCTTCTAGAATCTCAAAACACTTTCATAGCTTCAACCTGTCGGTCCCTTGGGACTCAAGAAACACTTCCTCTCATGATCAACTTGATCATCTGCACATTACATGCTAAAATTATCCCACCTAACAATAAGAGAAAATCCTCTTTCTGAGCCAAGATATTGCTATGGAGTCAAGGTTGGCCTGGGACTCATGACACTCTTGCCTTAGCCTCCCAAGCACTGATAATACAAGTGTGGACTCCCATGTGCAGTTCAAGTATTCCACCTTTAATGAGAATGACCATCCCACTAACCACAACCTCTTGTCTCAGCTTCCATTGTCATCAGTTCCCTGAGGCCCACTGAGAATGCAGCTTTAGGGTCTGGATATTTTCTTCACCTTATCACTTTTGTGAACTTCCTTCCACAGCTCTGTCTCAATGATGTTCTTCCCCTGTCTTTCTGTCTTTGTGTCACACAGGCAGACAAGCCAAATTCACTTTCTTTCTGTATGCTGGAGCTTTGAGATCTGAACTTTGTTGAACAAGGACTATCCTCAAAATGGTTGGAGTTTCTAGAGACAAGTCAAAATTTACCTGTCTTTTCTTGATACAATCCAGCCAATCCATAGTCTACACCCAGCTCCTAATCCCCTAAGGTCAGGCAGTTTAGTGGGCATGGCTCACATCAGATCATCTTCAAACCAGAGACAGTTTAACATCCTCCAGGACCAAGTCATGATAAAGGCCAGACTCACACTTTCCTCCCTTCTCTCAGAGCCTGAGGCCCCCATAATGAGGCATATTCTCTGTCAGTAGCAAGCCATTTTTTCAAAGACAGTCACTTCCTGGTTTGCTGTTTTCACTATAAAACCATATGTTAAAGCACCATCCCTCAACATGAAACCTCTGTCAGAACTCAATTGAAGGTGTTTGAAAATTTTCTAAAGGAAATCATACAACTGTACTCATCATTTTCTTCATTAATTCATGATGATTAACCATTAACCATCAACCCTAGCTGAAGACTCCAGTCACTTCTGAGGCTATTTCTGTCTTCCCTACCTTTCCTATGATCTTTACTTCACTGCTCTGCTGCCCTGCTTAATCAAGTGAGCTTCCACTTGTTGAAGAAAACAGAAAATACCAGAGCTGAAATTCCTCCCTTTACCAAATAGTCTGATCATACTTACATTGGCATTTCCACCTTGCTACATGCATAGAAAAGCTGCTTTGTGTCCTACAAGGCCCTGACCTTCCACTAGAAGCTCACTGGATCTTCTTTTTTGTCACAAGAGAGTAGGTTCTTTCTTTCTCATGCTTCACTGTGATTGTGCCTTCCATTCACCACAGCATGTTTAAGCAATGCTCCTCTGGTCATTATCCTGAAGCAATGACTCTCGGCCTCTGGTCATGCTGATTATGTGAGGTGAATCTCCAGCATGTTTTCAATGCATCTGAAACCCTCAGGTATATATCACACCTGAAAGACAATGACTTCTGGGAAATGTGACCCAACAACTTAGCACAGGTAAAGAACGCAACAGAAATCCTTCAATGTTGTCAATTATTCAAGTAGGTTCTATTGTTTATGATTATCTCACAGTTCCTCCTGTACTTGGTTTGCATCAGTGATAAATGTAAAGTGAAACATAAAAATAGAAACAGCTGCAGGGTGGTGAATGAAAGGTGAAAATTGCTATCTAACCATTAGAGCAGACTGACCATCACAGGAGCACCAAGTCAGGAATAAGGACACTTTTCTAGAACCTAACAGTAGATCAAAGTTTTGGGATGTGCTGGACTAGACAGCTTATCCCCTGACCTAGACATTCCAATGGATGTAAAAGTATCAGTGCCCTAATTTGGAATTTTGTCTTTTGAGCTTAGGCCTGAACTTAGTGCTTTGTACTTGCTAGCATGTGATTTAGCACTGTGCTAAATTCTCAACTCCAGAACCCATATTTTACACATCTAAACTTTCCACACATCTACAGAGACAACTTCATGGGCCCAATCATTCAATTTCATGGATCCAAGCACCCTTTTCCACGGATCCAAGCACCCAGTTCCATGAATCTAAGCACCAAATCCCATGAGTCCAAGCACCCAATTCCATGGGTCCAGCACCCAACTCCAGCAGACTTCTAGCTGATAGATTTGCCTCGGTCTGATTTATCTCACCCAAATGCTCAGCTGTCTGTTCTTCCTCCATCCTCCTATCACAAAATCTTCAGTCCTGCTTCACCTACATGGAGACACTGTTTAGCTTTGATATTAAGCCTGTGTTCCTCATTTACAGATCTATCCTGTAACACGATAAAACTGTCTTCCCTTTTATCTTTACTTAATGTATGACTTCTTAGTTTACACTATTAGATTCCAATATATTTCACATGGTGGAAGCAGGCTGAATGTGATAGCCCTGAATTCCCAGATCCTGTGAATGGTACTCTATGAGAGAAGAAGGTTTCTGCAGAAATAAAATAAGCCTCTTGGGGCAAGATTTTCTTCTGTACTATTTTGGTGAACAGAAAGCAAACACAAAAAATAGATAGCACCAGGATCAGAGGGCCAATGGGCCATGGTGGTAGAAGGAGTGTTGGACAGATATGAGCCAAAGTCAGGGACCACGAGCCTCTCCCAGGATCTGGGAAGGAAAAAAACAGAATTTCCTCAGACCCACAACATTTGATAAGCCCTGCAGATGCTTGGAGACTTCAGACCTGAAAATCTACAGAATCAATTTGACTTTCTCTCACCACTAGTTTGTAACAATTTATTAACATAGGGGAAACTAATATATTTAAAATATATTTCAATCCCCACTCTCCCTTGTTTGTTTGTTTTTATTTTGCTCTTGTAATTTATTTAAGTGCATCTTCATGGCTCTGTTCAGCTTGTGCTTTAGTTAAAGTCAATCCTTCACTTTGACTTTAAGATCCAAAATCCTCATTAGAGAAGCTCAGTGTGGGAGAGAAAATACTTCTCAGATGGGCCGTGAAGTCCCCATGGCATCAACTCTGGAGATGTATGTCTGTCTGTTTTTATGACAAAACATTGATTGTTTCATCCAATGTCACTTTGGTGAACCACCAGTGATGGCCTCATCAAGGAGCAGTGGACATGTTGATGAATGACATTGACAGCACGTATTTGGTCTGTCTCTTATTAAGGAGGCCAAAGAGACTGTACTTTTCACCACTTTATCTCTTCTAAAGTTATTGGCTAAATGTAAGCCATATAAAGAATACTTTTCAATCAGATGTTTGCTAAACCTGAGGCACAGTTTGAACAGGAAATGTAAATATTTGATTTTTACACCAGTTTTCATAAAAATTAATTCATCTTCTGTAGTATCATTCTCTTTGCTCTCAATTGACTTCTCCACCATCAGCCCTGCCTATGGGTTCTGATAAGTCCTGTTGCTTCTCCAGTACATCTTCCTCAGTACATCCAGCTCAAGCTCCTTATTCCTGAGCCTCGGGGTGCTGGTCCATATGGACATTCTTTTTACTCATGAAAAGCAGCTCAGACTTTCAGGTTCACACAATGGCTTGCGCTGAGCTCCTCCCCATGAGTTGCTTCATGCCACAAAATTGTCATTCATCAGGGGTTCATAGACTGAGCCAAGTTTCATCTCTCAGTTACTATGTGCCCCAGAGACATCCTCCCAAGCTCGGCTCCCGGGAATAATACATTGACAGCTTGAAATCAGCCCAAAGCATTACAAATCTGAGCATTTTTCTCCTGGGACTCAACATTTCACACACTGCTGTGGTTCCCAGCATCATGTAGATTCTCATGCAGCCTCTAATTTCTCCTTTTGGGAAAGGAAGAGCTTCAGGAAATTTCTTCTTTTTTTTTTTTTTTAATCAACTTTTGTGTTTGAGGATAAAACTAATTCAAACTACATTTGAATTTATACAGAAAAGCTTTCTGGTATGCCAAATGGTGAAAAAACGTTTGTAACTGACAGAGCATTCAGTAGTAGCAGGTAAGTGATAGGTGAGGAATCTGATTCCTCAGCAATTTTTCCCATGGCCCCAGATGCAGTGACCTGTAGTGAGGTGTTTGGGAAGTCTTGGGACTGTGAGTGTAATCTGAGGAGGGCATAGAGCAAATTGAGGCTCTAATTCATCCTGTAGCATCAAAAGAAAGGCTCATACAGTAATAGTACTAGGGAATGTTCAGCGGCCACAGAGCCTCGGGTCCAACTCAGAAATAGGAAAACTTCTTGTAAGAGTCAAGGCAGCTCTTTAGATAGGTAAGGCTTCATAAAACTTTTAATTATGCTAAAGTAATTCTGACATATAAGCTATTTGGTCAGCCTTAGCTCACCTCTTGCAATAGTCTACAGATAAAAATAAATTTTTTGGTTTTCCTAAGGGAATTATAAAAATAAAAAATGGAATGTCTTAATATACCTTTATGGCAAACCAAAGTTTAAAACTTCAGAAGCAGAAGATGACTGCAAAGGTTTATAGATAGTGTGAAAACTGCAATTTTCCACGAACACAATTAAAACAAGTTATCAAGTTTAAGTTATTTGTGATACTGTGTGGAGTTTACATTTTGATAAAATGATTGTAAACTTGGTCAATGACACTTGAAAGGGCTATACACATGCCCTGAGTCAGAGTGGACTAGGAAGTTTGTTTAATAATCTATATATGCAGAGAAGAGAGAAAGCATCAAAACGTATCTACCTACGTGAAAGGGATGAGTGCTCATATGGTGCTGTCTGTGACTTCCTACTATCACTATTTCCTAAAACTTCTTGAGTGTAAGAATGTATGTGTGTGTGTGTGTGTGTGTGTCTTAGTAGGATGAAAACCAGGTCTCTCATAGATCAGAGGCAATCATCTTACCACTGAGCCACATTTTGAGCTCTATAGGTATCTTCTTTTTTTTAATATGAGGCTAACTCCTTTACGTTTTATTGGAGGATAACTAAGAGAACCAATCGATCTGATGCATCAGTTGCACTGGGCTGTGGGACCACATACCAGGCACATAGTGGCAGTATGCTGCCTGTGTGCTGTGACTGCCTTGATGGGACAGCTAAGCAGGTACAGGTATGAGCTTCTCTCTCTCTGTCTCAGCTCCATTCTGAATCTGAAGGCTTCCACAGCAGAGAGATGTTCTATACACACCCTGAAAGATCTCCTGCTGAAAAGAAGCAAAATAGCAGGAAGGTTTTGAAACATTTAAGTGAGTCATCGAGATAATAATACAACAGACTTAAAATTCAAAAGGGAAATAAAGATGGCTGAAGACAAATTGGAAGAAGCTGATAGCATTTGGACAAGGGCTAATCTGAATGGATACTGAGGCTCTGTGCCTTCACATCAGGTACAGGAGAGGACCATGTCTGAGCACAGCAGTCACCAAACAGATTCGTGTGAATGAAGCCATATTTCGTATCCTTTATGATTTACTGATTCTCTCTTGAGAATCCTTCCTAATGATACCTAAATTGATCAATAACAGCAATGTCAGAAATGCAAACATGGTGTGAAATCAGGTGTCACAGGAAGATAATGCATGTGCCTTCCTATCAGAGATCTCCAAAAGCACTGACATTTTCACCCTGAACTTCTGGGGTACACATGGAAAAAATCATATAAACAAGGAACACATGAACCTCAGGAGCTTATGAATCCACCCATCACATAATTACAGGCAGAGGCTCTCCATCACAAGCCACAAAATACCTCATTTACTTGTGAAAAAATAAGCTTATTATTCAAATACAGACAAAATTTTCAAAATAAATTGCTGTGCCCTCAAGCACAAGGTAGTTTTAGAAAGTTCTAGAGGTTGTATTGCCCAAACTATGTTTGTTTCCATGAAGCAATAACATTAGGATAATTTTTTTAAATCTCAAATGTATATAATTTTGAATGAAGAAAACAAATAAGAGTAGAAATTGTAAATAAATTATAACTGAATAATAAATGTGGGCATGGTAGTACAGAGTGCTACAAAGATTATTTTAAAATGTGTCCTTAAGTACATTATGTTCAAAGACAGATTAAAATAAATTTCTACACAGGATTCAGAAATAACAACAAAACATTAAACATGAAAGAATTAGAAAAAAAGATAATTTAATTCAATAAAATAAACCTACACGTAAAAATTTCAGATAGCAGTGCCATAAGAACATCCCAGAAACCATCAATAAAACTAACTTTGGGAAAATAAAATAAAAAGAAAAGTGTCCACAAGTAATGTAGGAAGCAAAGATAAAGGGGATACAGACACAAGGATCCACATGCCACAGGAGAGTCCTGTGAAGTCAGCTTTGGATCTTGGCAACTGCTAACAGTCCTCTTTTACTCTTGAGATTTCCTAGCAGGTAAGTGTTGAACATGCATTAAGTGTGGCTTTTGTGATCACACACACAAAAACGCAAACCCCAACTCAGAGACTCTGGCAGACAACAGCAGGGAAGTCAGCAAGAATCATACTCTTTCTCCACATTTGCATCTGAGCTCAAAGATTAGAAGGGGGATGTAGCTCAATGGCAAAGCATTTATCTGGCATGTGTGAGGCACTGGGTTTCATTCCAAAGTTCAAGAGGGAGGGAAAGAAGAAGGAAGGGAGAGAGGGAGGGAGGGAGAAAGAAAGAAGAGAAATGTGTATATACATTGTAAAATGGATAGATCAACTTTATCATCACATATTTATTATTTTCCTGTATTAAGAACACTTAAAATTTGGCATTAAAGTAATTTTCAAAAATGCAGTGCTCTGTTGTTCTCTGTATTCCATGCTCTTCTCAGTTGCTCTGATCAAGTTCTCCATCCACTTGCTTCCTATCTATGCTTTCTTTGTATTTCTATTGTATTTCTAGTAGCCTTTAGACACTTCTTGCTGATAATGCACATTCCCTAAGTTTGCTCCCCAATGATCTTTTGATTTTGCTGCAAAAATGCATCTTCCCCACCACTACTGACGCAGTTTGTACCTCTGAAGTCAATCATTTTCATGTTTTGTCTTTTATTGTTTATCCGACCACATCCATTATGTGGAATGTTTATCTGCTCACTTTCCATATATTTCAGTCTATGTTACTGATGAAGAATGCCCCCCTTAATGCTTCTTCCAGCTAAAAAACTTTCTGTGCTGGGTAGTAGCTACGGGCCATTGCTCCAGAACAGCTACGGACCATTGCTCCAGAACAGTGGTAATATTTTACACTTGGTTTTGTCTGTGTTTTAAAGAAAGAAATTATTCTCAGTAAAGGTGGCACTAGCCTTTAATTCTTTGATACTTTGGTTTCTTTCTCTCTGGCTCTCTGACTCTCTCCCTCTCTCAATCTCATTCCCCATTTTCTAAAATTATTTGGCTTTTTTTACTTTTTGTTTTGTTTTGTTTTTTAAGACATGGTTTCTCTGCGTAACCCTGGCTGTCCTGGAACTCACTCTCACTCTGTAGACCAAGATAGCCTCAAACAGAGATCCACCTGTCTCTGTCTTCAGAATGCAAGGGTTAAAGGTGAGATTTTTAAATCTTAAGGGATTATCTCTTGTGTAACTAGGGATTGGATTTTTATATATCAAAAATTCAAAGAGTATCTTTTCAATAGCTATATAAATTGAAATTCTTATATGTAAATATATTATTTATATTAATAAAATTGAATTAAATTTATATTTTGTCTTAAGAGGCCTCCCAGTGTTTACAAATGTTTGCATTTTTTCAATAAAGCAGAAAATTGTCCATCTTTTAAATAATGTCTAATGAAATATTTTATTAATTAGCATCTGGAGTTGAAAAGAGTCAGTAAATATCTTTATAGATGTTACATTAAGATATGAAAAAAAATGATTTGTTCTTGGTACTTTAGACCAAAAATAAGCCCACATTTTAATGTTTATTTTCCTTTGGAGTATGTGGACTTTGGTCTACCTGAGGGGAGGTGTGTCTGATCTGCCTCTCACTCACAAGGGGCTTTGCTCTATAATTATTGAACAGTATAGGAAAAAACAGGAGGAAAGATATGAGAAATTATTCTTACAGAAATCTTTAACAGTTTTGTAAATAAAACGTTATTGCACAGGTCCTAAATGACCCAGAATAGCCCTCAGAACTGCAGACAGATACCTTTACCATATGTGCTTCAACATTTATGGGATGCCAGTTGTTTCAGATCTCTTTCGACTTGGTGACTGATGACTATGATGATGACTATGATTCCACACACAAATACATGAATACGTTAAATTCCTCTGGGCCGGTCTGGTGGAAGAGTAAACAGTTTAAGATTAAAGCTATGCTGTGCATTTAGCTTCGTCTGTGAAAGCTGATTTAAAGGGAAATACAAGGCATACTGAGTTTGGCTTCTCTTTTGTCTGTTTGTTTAGTAAGTTAGACATAAAAGGCTAAGTACACACTAAGATAGCAAACTAAACAGGTATACACAAATATATATATATATATATATATATATATATATATTTAAATGTATTATGTGTATGGAGGTCTTTTGCCTGTGATGTCTTCTGTATTACTTGTGCTCCTGCTGCCTTCAGAAGCCAGAAGAAGGGATCAGATTTCCTTGTAACTGGAATCACAGGTGTTTGTGAGCCACTGTGTTAGTGCTGGGAATCATACCCAGGTCCTCCAGAGAAGCAGCCAGTGTACTTAATCACTAGGCCATCTCTCCAGTTGCAAAGCATATACATTTTAAAAAAAAAAAGAAAAAAAACTTAAATCTTTCATAAAACAGAATTTCATATCAATATTTATGTCAATTTTATGTCCCTTTTCTGTTGCTTTTTATTGCTCTGGTCATTAATTTCATTTGAGTGATTTGGAAGGTTTTCTTCTTTTTGCTATGCAGTTAGATGAACCTGGAGTGTTTGAAGTCTGGAAAAGACTGTCAGTAAACTTTCACTGGACTCCCTTTCCAGGTCACCTTCTACTTAAGATATTTGGTAATGATGGATTTCTAAGATGTCTTTAGAAAAACCTAGAGAATGTGAAAATTTTCTCTTTTTTTTTTTTTTTTCAAGCAGATATCTTTATGGCTTCACCACAGTATAAGATTACTCTGTATACCAGGAAGACAGATAAATGGTGGGAGTGACCATGTATAGGACAAGAACAGCCTCAAACCATCCAAGACATGCAGAACTAGCCGCCTGACTCCAGAGCCTTCAGCACACAGAATCCAGGGTGCTAGGCACTTTGAAAAATAATGGAGTTGCCACTTTGAAGAAAACTTTCTTTCACACTACTCTGCTGCTGTTTCCTGAAAGAAAGCCTGGACCAGTTTCACCACAAATCTAGCTGGACCCCCAAAATCTCCTGCTCCCTGAAGAAGGCCCCAGTTGTTCTATTGGAAGAGCTACATTTTAGAAAATGGAGGGATGAAAAGAAGGCCAGGGAAAGGAAATGTGGCTTGCCAGGACATGTCAGAGTCAGGGATACTGGCATCATCCCTGCCTCTAACCATCAGTAGCATGCCTCATGCCCAGCACTGGCAGTACTCAAATTCAAACAGGCTGCCCTGCCTTCTACCCATCCCCCAAACCCTGGTTTATGTGGTGCCTCCAATAATACCAAGAAAGCTACCAGAAAAGCCCAGCAAGAGTGTGTCCCAGTATCAGAAAGGGTCATTGCAGAGTTATGATGGTCCAAATTTAATTTTTTTAATCATCCATGTATAGCTGAAGATAAAAAGAAGTTGAAACCAGACCTAACCAAAGTGAAATGAAAAAGAAATGACTCTGGAATGCATACATTTCATATGGAGATAATGCAAATAGAGAAAAGCAGGATTCACTGACTAACCTGGCATTATGCAATATTTGTCACCTTTTCCAGACAACTGAAAATTTTAAAATAAAAGTATTTTTTTTAAATGGATAGAAAAAAATTCTACCTTGTCATCTGTGTTTTTACATACATGTAATCCTTCCTTCTCACAAGTCTACTATGTTCCCACTGAACCCTCCTCTACACTACTATATATAGCTGATTTCTTACCCTTTGTTTTTAAACTTTTAAAATGGGGCTGAAGAGTTAAGTGTTAACAGGACCAAGTTCGGTTTCGAAAACCTACATGGTGGCTCACAAACTTCTGTAACTCCAGTCCCAGGGGATGTGATGCTTTCTTCTGGTTTCCATGGGACCCAGGCATTCACATTTATATATATGAATAAAAATAAATGCATCTTTAAAAATAAATGACAAATTTATAAAAGTAAAACTATTTCAGTTTCTGGCCAATGCATTAAAGAAATAAACTATCAAAAAATATAATTATACACAAAAATGTAAACATAAATATTCTTTATTATTCTATTTAGCATTTGATCTATTAACTATAACTAAATAAAACAGGGATGTAGAAGATTTAAATTATATCTTCTTCCCTTTTCTACCCTTTACTCAGAGTTCTTCTCAGAGCAGTGGTGTAGCATTTACATCAGATTTTCCCAGCACAATTTCTACATCATTTTAACTCTTAATTCTTTCCATATATTTATCCCATATGCTTGTATTTTTCCGTAGTTACCTACCCATCTGTCCTCAGCCCTTTGTTAAGGACCAGCTAAAGTGAATCATCCCTTGTTATACTTGTTCTACTGTTCTGACTGACAGACTCACAGATGGTGATGTAACTCAGTGACAGAGACTTGGTTGACATGCATGAGGTCCTAAGCTTTGAGAAGCTGCCAGCACCACATCAAAACAGGAAATGAAGACTTTCTTGAAATAGAATTTTTGTCATGTTTTCTTTTTACAATAGCTTGACCATTAGTATTGAATATGATATGAAGTCTAAGATATGTCAGCATTTTTTAAATTTCACATTAAATGTGAATTATTTATATGTGTGCCAAAAAGAAAGTTTCCTGAGTTTTCAAAGTGAGTGGTTGTGCTACTGTGCTTGAAGTGAGGGAAAAAAAATATTTTCTAAATATCAACATCAGTCTAAAACAGAGGTCAGCTTGACCCTCAAGCATGTACAATACTTACAGGAGCTTTCAAAAACCAGCATGGCTCACTTCTGTATCATAAGGCTTTGTTTTACTCCTCTTGAACCTTATTACTTTTTTTCTTAAATTACCTGTGGGATTTTCTATTCCTTCTTCCAAAGATGCTGACTTCTGAAATGATAGTGTCCTTGATTATTCTGTGTTTTCTCTTAGATGCTCATAAATATATGTGTTACTTTAGCCTGCTGGGTAATTCTAGGTAACCATGAGTGTAGGTAGATTCAGAGTCCTATTTCCTGAATCTGAGTGAATCCAGACATCTACCTCCTGAATGTACGTAGAAAGCGAGATCTACTACTGGAATGTGGGAGGAACCAAAGTTCTACTTCCTGAATGTATGTAGATATAAAGATTCATTTCCTCTATTGTGAATGGATAGTGACAAGGTTTGGAAAGTAAACTTTCCAGATGGAAGGGTGAAACATTCACATATTGTGTGACATGTTAAGTATTATATATACTTTATATGGTTATATATTAATATTTTCTTACAAAAATGATCCTTAAACAAAAAGATCTATGCTGTGGGATTATGCTTTCGTACACTATAAATATTTGTCATTGTAAATACTGGTTTAATAAAACACTTATTTGTCAAGTAGCTAGACAGAAAGTAGAAGCGAGGCAATTAGACTAGGAGAATTCTGGAAAGAAGAGCAGAGGGAGAGACAATAGCCAGATGTAGAGGAAGTGGGATGAGAATACTACACTGAGCAAAACAGTACCACATCATATGGCTAAGCATAGATAAAAATATGGATTAACATAAAGTATACAATTTGGATAGGAATATGCCTGAGCCATAGGCCAAACAGCTTGTAATTAATATAAATCTTTGTGTGATTCCTTGGGACAAAGTGGCTAAGGACAGGTCCTGACCTTGGGGTTAGGCAGGGCCAGAAAGTCCTGACTATGGATCTAGTCAGTTATATTGAACTTCTGATCCTATATCCAGGTTTGTAGTCAGACTTTCCTTTTGACCATCAGCTCAGACATAACAGCGTGGAGACAATAAATTATGAAAGCTTAGGCTTTTCCCCAACTAGCTCTTACAACTAGAGAAGTTGGTCATATGGTACAGAGGAGAGTTAACTGAGCCATGTGACAGAATGTAGATTAATAAAAAACTGTCACATGGCTCAGTTAACTCTCCTCTGTACCATATGACCAACTTCTCTAGTGTCTTGCTAGCATCTTTTGTGCAACTAGATTCATCCCAAGTTTCTCTCTCTGCTCAAATGTCCTGGCTAGTCTCTCCTACCTAGCTGTTGGCCATTAGTTTTTTATCAAACCAATCACAATGACATATCTTCACACAGTATAAACAAAAAGTCCACATTTCCCCTTTTGTCTAAATAAAAAAGAAAGGATTTAACTCTAGCACAGTAAAACTAATAATAACAATTAGCAGGTAAGAATTACATTCACAATGTTCAGTCATATGTATTTGCCAAATTTGAAGAAGTTACACTTATCTTGATGAGTTCAAAGTTTTATACCAAAACCATTTCTATCATAACTTGTATTGCCATCTTAAAAATATATTTTTAAAGATCAAACCACTTTCTTAGATAAACTCTTGCCTGAGATCACATACACACTACCAGCACCACAGAGTTTATTCAGGAGAGTTGCAAGGTGAGTAGAAAGGCAGCGAAGCAGAAGAGGAAAAAAAAAAGAGAAAGTCTTTCACATGGCATCTCCTTTTAAAAGAACATGTGGGCACAGATTTATGTAGCCACACCCAGGGGTGTGCTCTCTGTACGCAGTGTTCTGCTGGTGCCATGTTGAGTTTACCATGTGGTTGCTATGTGCCAAGAATCCTTACATAAACAACTTAAACTTTTAAGTCTCTCTATCTTATACACTTTACAACTTTTTTGTAAGTTTCTTTTCTGAATTTAATAACAAAGTAAATGGTATATCTAGTCTTCAACTCCATTAGAGAACTGATAAGGATATAATATTACCTGAGTAAGCAAGCAGTGCAGAGGAAATAACTTCCCAAACTATAGAAATGACAGAGACATCTAGCTACCTAGACAGACACCCAAGGGTCCTCTACAACATTGGGGCATTCATATTTGGCCTCCAGGCCTAGAATATCTGACAACTTTTCTGTGAAGGAGGAAGTTTGAAAAACTGTCCTGCATTGTCTTGACAGAGCTTAACAGTTCCCTTTTATGAATCCTTCCTGTCCAGTTTGGACAACATATTGTCAACAGTCAAGGAAAGAGCATTTACCTGACCAATGGCGTTCTTTGTCACAATGGAAGAGAAATCTATATGGAGGTTCTTTGATGCTTGTAATCCTTTTTGAAGTAAATTGATGCTGCCAGAAGCAGACATGTCTCACTATCATGAAAAGTACTACTATTACAGCATCATAAATACCACATTCTATAGGTCTCTGATGTGTTTGATGACCATTTGGTTATTTAAAATATAGCTGATTTTGACCTTGAAAACATATCTAACATAATCACAAGTTTGATTGTTAGATAACTAAGTACAAACCTGTATTTCTTAATTATGCATTTCATTTTTAAATTAGTTGCCTAGGTCTAAGAGTAGAAACACATATACAGTATAACAAAAATAACCTTGAATTTGTATCACTATACAAAAATAAACATGAATGTAAAATATTTGAGACTATTAGTTGCTTTTTGTTTAAGAAGATTCAATAATTTGCCCTTTTATCCTATCATTCCTAAATCCTGCCCTTTCCTCTTCAGAAAGAGATCCTTGAATCTAATCTCCTTTGTTTGGTTTCCTCCCTGATCATGGCAAATAACAACCTGAAACCAATGCTTCAAAATGATAATAAACCAAATGACCAAAAAATGACCCACTCCACCTCTTGGAAATTTGGGGGTCACGTTCTAGAAACTGCTTCCTGTAGTCTGAGAGGAGATGGCACCTTAAGGGGACCCTGAGAAAACTGGGATAATAATCAAGTCGTGAGAGAGTTGGCTGTATTATTTTTTGTTTAGTTTCTGTATTATGAGAAAGTATAGCACTTATTAAAAAGAGTCTTGGATAGAGTAGTCTGAGAGGCTGAACCATATTAGCTAGCAGCTTTAAAATTGGTCTGGATAAAGAATTTTGAAAAAAAAAAAAAATGTAACAGAGGCATTCTGAAAGACTGGAGTGTTAACATAAGGTTTCTTGGTCCTGGGCGCCAGAGGTCCAGATGCAGTGACCTGCCACCCCAGACCCCTTAGTCACCTGCTGCTACTTAGTCCCCCCAAAAATGATTCAGACACTTATATTAACTTCATGCCATCTGGCCTATGGCTCAGGCACATTGTTAGCTAGCTCCTTCATCTTGACTCAATCCATTTCCATTAATCTGTCTGCCATGCGTCCTGTGGCTCATCTGTGTTCCTTACATGTTTCTTCTTGGGGGGCTGGCTCAATCTGTCTCTGATTCCATCCTTCTTTTCCTACCAATTCTGATTTTCTACCTACTTTTACAGTTCTCACCAAGGGCCAAAACAGCTTCTTTATTTGAAGATTGATATTCACTGCATACAGAAAAACATTTCCACATCACTGGATTATCTGGGCTACTTATTTCATTGGTGTTTTGTAGTAAGAAGTTTCTGTCCCGCATTTTGGGCCTAGCCTCAACGGTTAGGCCCACAGACCCGCAAACCCACAGAGACACACGGATGCTTACAATAGTTTTAGGCTGATTGGCCTAAGGCCCGGTCATATAACTTGCTAACTCTTTATCCTTAATCTCACCATGACTCTTACCCTGTTCAGCCATGAGGCTCGGTACCTTTTCTCAGAGCAGCATAGTTGTCCTCTGCTTCTTCTGGCTTCTCTCTGGCGTTCTGCTCTGTTCTTCCAGTTCCTAGAGCTTTTTTAGTCTGGTAGCCCCCCCCCCTTCCTGTCTGCCTTTGGACAATCAGCACTTCTTATTAAACCAGTGGTTGGGACAATTATTTACAATGTAACAACATAATCCCTTTACAGTGTTTGGCTTTTTTCTGAAAACACAAAAACTTTTAAAAGTAGTACATATATGTGTAATTTATAAGGGTTATATATATATATATATATATATATATATATATATATATATATATATACACACACACACACACACACACACACATATATCCAGTCTTAGAGCTGTTCTCTTGTTGAGAGATGAGAATATATGTCATCTCTCTTGTAATTTATCTTGGTTTCTTCCTTTACATTTGCACCCATGGTTTTGGGATTCTCCCACAATCAAATCTGATCTTTAATTTTGAAGAAATCTATTATTTTTTGTTTTCTATGGAAAATAAAGGTATAACCTCTCCTCCAATGCAACATATTTTGTGACTTCCATTTTGAAGTTAAGGCATTCTTAAAATATATAGGTTGGTTTAATTTAGCAGCTTTTTTTCTACAATCCAGTATCCTTTAGCATCAGTTACCCTTCACTCATCAGCATTGAAAAAATTTAAAGTGAGCAGAGCAACAGAAAAGATCCAGGTGCCTTGTGTATTTTTCTTTCTTACATTTTTTTTTAAATTACCTTAATATTTCTTTAAAATTTTATTATTTTTCAACTATATTTTAATGACTGTTTATACCCATGTTTTACCTTTCTTCAATACCTAACCATATTTTTAAGTGCAGTATAACCTGTTCAGAGGTTTTATTTGGTCTGTGCTTTGCATTTCCATGTGAAGACATTTTCAAATATAATAAAAACAGTTGGAGATATCAGAAGACAGTTTTTTAAAAAGTCTAAATGGTTTAGAGTATGTTGAAAATATATATACATAGGCTTAATGAAAGAAAGGTGGGGGGGAGGAGAGAAAGCCCTTTAAAAAAAAGAGTAAAAAATAAGTAAATAAAAAATAAGACACATAAAGATGGAAACTACAAAATGTGTCTGGATACTGTATGTTATTGTTTTGTCATTAAGCTTCTTGACTGAAAATGTAAACGCTGTTAAAAGACAGTTGATTATAAATGCTGTTGGATTAATTCAGCCTATATATTTTGTAAATGAGTTGACTTTAAAATTGAAATCCAAAGACATGCTACTTTGGAGAAGAGGTTTTCTTTTTATTTTCACAAAAAATGAGAGGCTGTGGATTTATTCCTGGATAAAGAACATAAAGTTTGATAGAGGAAGACCCCCTGAAAAATATCCAATGGAAATGAATGGCCCAGATGATTCAGCATTTCAGAGCACCTCTGTTCAAGTTATCAGAGCTCTGTATCCAGAACAATTTCAAGGAGACTGGCTGAGATGACCCATCCTTAGAGACTACTCCACTAAAGACTTGTACATAATCCTACATTTTTCTTTGGATTCCTATGGGATTGTCGGCATGCCCATTCAGCAGGAAGTAACCTAGAGAACAATGCCCACATTCCCAAAACATGGATTATGGATGTTTGGTTTGTTTACAGTGGTGGTTACAAGTTGTTATAAGTAAGAGTGAAAAAAATATACAAAGGAAATTAGATTTGGGGTTCTTGTTTTAAAAAGAGAAAGGGGGATATGTAGTGGATTTATGATGTTACATTGTAAATAATTGTCTTGCTTATGAGTTTAATAAAATGTGCTGATTGGCCAAAGGCAGACAGGAAGTGTGGGTGGAGCTACCAGACTAAGAAAACTCTGGGAACAAGAAGAACAGAGAAGAATGCCAGAGAGAAGCCAGAAGAAACAGAGGACAACTATGCTGCTCTGAGAAAAGGTACCAAGCACCATGGCTGAACAGGATAAGAATCATGGGTTAGTTTAAGGGTAAAGAGTTAGCAAGTTCTATACCTGAGCCTTAGACTGATCAGTCTAAAATTAATGTAAGCATCTGTGTGTCTCTGTAGGACTGTGGGACTATGGGTCTGTATGGGTCTGTGGGTCTAAACCTTGAGGGTAGGTCTGAAAGTCTGCGCCAGAGACCTCTTACTACATTTACATATCTCCAGCACATCTCTGACCACATAAGCTAAACTTATGCATGGCACTGGCAGATGGCTCTACCCACTTCATACCCACAAGCATGGAAGGAATTGTGCACCTAACAATCCCAGTTCTGGGAAGTTGTGTCTGCACTGCAGGAGGCATTTCTATCTAGTCTCCCACCTGATTAGCACACTAGCTGTTCAAGTACTCAGTTCTACAGTAGGGCCTTCATACACACTAAACACTGAACCTACCCAAGAAACCCTTGGTTGTCAGCAAGTCACATCAAAGTCCATGTTTTCAACTTTTTTCTCAGTTTACTCTAGTCCTATGTAAATATAGATGGCCAGATGTTGGACACCAAATGTAGTCGGACAATCTTTTTGAGCCTCCAGCTCACAAATAACAACATTAAATGTAGTCAGAAGTTTCTCTGTCCTTCCCAGCCAGTCCCACAGCCATTTAGTCCCAAATAAACACGCAGAAGCTTATATTAATTACAAGCTGTTTGGTCTATTGCTCAGGTTTATTACTTTCTAACTCTTACACTTTAAGTTAGCCCATTATTCCTATCTATGCTTAGCCATATAGCTTGGTACCTTTTCTCACTGCAACATTATCATTGCTTCTTCTGCATCTGGTAGTATTTCCCAGAATTCTCATCATCTGGTTGTCTCACCTCTCCTTCTTATCTAGATTTTGGCCAACCAGTATTTTATTAAACCAATATTTACAATGACAAATATTTACAGTGTACAAAAGCATATTCCCACAGCAACTGAGACTTATTATTAATTATAAAATGTCAGGTCCCACCCAACCTTTCAGATGGTCCTTGGGATGGGGGAGTGTTGATTGAGAAAAGTCAAAAATATAATTAATAGACTAAGACAGAAAATATACAGTTGAGTTATCTCTCCGTCAATACTGAAGCCCCTAGTTTATTTCTCGGAGCCCTTTTCAACCCAAAGCCAGGGAAGGCAAAAGGACCTCCCTCTCTAAAGGACACAATGTTATAAAATACAAAGTATAGACAAGCTTAAAAACCTGCCTTAACTCACAAAACATTTAGTAATTACATTATGCATCCTGTAATATTACCTTGGGAAGCAAGACATCTGGGACCAGGCCTTTGGCCAAACATCAAAAGAACTCCAACTCTCTGACCTTGAGTGGAATGGAAACAAATCACAAGCTAGAATGTTTCTGGGCTCCCAAAATTGAAGCTTAGCCTTAGCTTAGGTTTTCCCCTAACTAGCTCTTATAATTTATACTAACAGGTTTTTATTAACCTATATTCTTCCAAGTAGCTCTACAAAGTAGGTTCAATTTCTTCAGTGTCTCCTAGCATCTCTGAGGCACATAAATTTATCCTGATTTCCTGTCTCTGCCCTGAAGTCCTACCTATTCTTTCCTGCCTACCTATTGGCCATGCAGCGCTTTATTAAAGCAATCACAGCAACACACCTTTACACAGTAAACAAATATTCCAAAACATGGATTTCCCTCATCCTCCTTTTTTGAAAAGCCATTCCATCCCTTCTCATCAATATTCTTCCCCTAAACAGCAACTAATAGCCAATTTTATGTCCTTTTCTGTTGCTTTCTGTTCAATGATAACAAGCTGAATCAGTAACTCATTCATATCTTATACAAATGTAATCAGTTACCAGAAAAATCAGGCTCCTCTCCTGGGATTCTTAATCTCATTAATAAAAGAATTAAAGAATGGACAAATAGAAGCTCAGAAACAGTTTTATTTGAATTTACAAACTGTAAATCTCGTGAGCTTCCCAAAGAAGTAGAATGGAGGAGGGAAGGAATAAAACTATTCCTTATGAGTTGCTGGCATTCAGGTCCACCGTCTTGTAGGAAGCAGGCACAAGGTGGGCACTTGGGAAGAAACTACTCTAGAGAAAGATTAAGGAAGGCCAAAGTATGAGAAAAGGTGTACATGGGTTCCGGTCAGCATCTGAAAAAAAGACATGGAAAAAAGAAAAACGGAAAGTTGTAGCAGAAAAAAAAAAAAAAGACTTAGATGAACCTCATGTCTGAGAGCAGGAGAAATTCTGAGAATGAAAGTGCAGTATCTCATTAAAGAAATACTTATTCTACCTATCACATGAGCACAGCTTAAAGTTCACCAGTCTGCCTAGTGTGGTCCCTTGGTCAGGTGATTCACCTAGCACAACTGGAATGTTTGGTCTGCACAGAGGCTCTTAGTCTTGATTAGATGTTTTCCCTCAATGATTACTGATAATTTAACACAGATCCTGAAATCAAAAAAGCATGTCACATTTGCCATTTCATATTGTCCTTACCAAGCAAAGTGAAGAAGGGATGTTCACTCAGGTTCACAAATAAGTATTCATAGCCCGGAGAGTAAGCTTTACATCTAGCACAGTCACAGAGGGACTTTGTGATGGCCAAAATGATGTTTCAAGTTTAAATTACTGTCCTTAACAGATCTATTAAACAAAAATGTCTCCAACATGTAAGCCTCACTTGTCCAAGGACAGAAAAGTTGCTAGAATGCTGTGGACTATTGTTCATATAAAATAATAAACTATGTGATTTTATTTCTGTAAATAAGATTAATTGCCCCAACTGAACAGAAAGTGCTTGATCACACACAGACAGGAAGTACATAAACAAGAAGTAAATCAGGATGTATGCTTGCCCCTGACTGGACAAAGGTGGGAAGTATGTAGCCTTGTGTGTGTGGCCTATATAAACCCCTGTCTAATGCATTCAATGTCATGCTCTGGGAATCCTGGACAGTGTCCCTCATCCTAGCAAGTATTTAATGAAACTTGTTTAAAATTTGCCTCAAAACATCATGGTATTATTCTCATTCTCACCCACTGAGATTAACAGTTACCTTAACACTCTGGCTTTAAAAGACCTGAAAGTGAGGACTCTGGCAATTCCCCTCTTCTGCCCTTCTTTAGTGATTAAGGACATTTCTGAGACAGCTGGAAAAGTACTTATGGCTGTGACTCAGACCACAGCACACCATCTCAGAGTCCACAATGAGCACTTTATAAAGACTATTCTAAGAAGCTCATTTTTAAACACAATAGGAAACATTCAGGTTTGTTAGCAAATTAAACACATTTAAAGCAACACTAGATACCACTCAGGCAGTCAGCACCAAACAGATGAGCACACTGGCCTGGCCTTCTTTGTATATGGGATGTCCTCAGAAGTATGCCAGGCCCTGCCAATAGCATGTTAACAATTTTGTGAAGAAACAATGGGGGGGATATGCATAATAAAGAACTATTTAAAGACTATTAAAAGATTACACAGCATGTTCAGTTCTAACATTTCATCTGAAATGGTCAGAGGTTTATGAACTATGTGGTTTGTTTTTAACATTAGTTACAGTAAGAAAATGATAACAAATAATGTTTAACATAAAAACATATGGAGGTAAAAAGAATCCTACAGGAAATAGAAATACTGGAAGAAATTCTAGCAAATTGAGTTGGCTTATCCTGGATGGAGTATATTAGTCATCTTGCAGTTGCACTAACAAATACAAGATATTAGTAAACAGTAAGAAAGAAAGCTTATTGGGCTAGTAATAATAGGGGTTTCTGTAAATGGTTAGTTGGCAGTTACAGTCAGTTGATCTGGGTTTGCATGTGCTGATGAATTACCTCATTAAAGTTGGGAAGTCCTTAAGCATTCCAAAATTTCCACTGATGGAAGGTTTTGATGACCAATAATTTCCTATTAGTTAGGCCCCATGTCTCTTAAATGTGTTCATGGACTTTGTAGAGCACCAAACTGAGAAGCCAAACATTTACACAGGAGTCTCTGGGGGCATTCAAGACCCAAACTATAGCAATGGATAGATATTTTCATAATTACACATTCTGTGTGATGCTCAGGTATAGTCTTTCCTGCCTGTCTAGCTTAAGGCTATAACAAAACAAAAAGCAGCATATAACATTGTGTATACTCTGCAAGGCAATGATGTGCCATCCTGAGAAGCCCAATGAATGCTGATGGAGTGACAGGGCAGAACCAAACTGAAGGAAGGGCAGACAGAAAACAAGCATATAGGAAGAGGTTCAGCACAATTTGCCACTCAGGAAATGCAAATTAAAACAACAGTGAGATACCACTTCTCTTCTTTTAGAGATAATGTCTACAACTGTGACTAAATCAATTGTTATTAAGGAGACAGAATGAATAAGACTCCACACCACTTGCTGGTAGGGTACAATATGGAGCAGCCACTTCAAGACTGACAAGCAGTTCCTCATGAGGCAGCATGCTCAAATACTCATAAAGGCCTGCTTGCTAACGCTATGTAATGCTAGATTCCAGCCCAGTAGGTGCTCAGGCAATAATGTCTACAGTAGCCCTTCCCTTCACACTGACAGGCACAATGCCTCTGGATTTTCAGCTAACAGATTTCCAGGTAAGAGAACTGACATTCTACTTTGCACTCTAGACATCACAGATAGAGGAAAAATAGTTAAAGCAAAGAGTTGCTGTTGTGTATGATACTGTGATGATGAATAAGTGAAACTGATGTACAGTACTTTAAGATTAGAGAATTTTAATTTTGGTGAATTAAACAAAAAAACATAGGAAATTCAAGTCCTCAGGATGAAAAGTAGACCATTATCTATTACCCTGAATCTCTGTAGAAATGAATGGAGGAGGTAAGGCTGATGGCAAAAAACATCTATTTTTGAAAGGCACCAGACTCTATACAATAATACAATAAGTACGAGGTGCTACCAAATATGAAATTATTTCACTCATGAATAGAATGGACAAGTGGGTAAAGGGACATTACAAGAAATGGGGGGTGGCATTCAGCTTGAAGATGTCAGTATGAACTCACACTTAGGTCCACATAAATGGATACCATGAAATAGTGATAGCTCTTTGGGCACATAGTTTGTCTTGTGCACAATTGGGCTTCCTTGCTTTTTCAGTAAAAGAGAAAAAGAGTGTAGAATCAGAAAGCACGAATAGCACCCAAATCTTGGTTTCAGGTATTATTCTCCAGTGTGTGGGACTAAAGTTCCTTGGAGAATAGCTCAGTCTGAGACTTATGCAGGAAGTATTTTAGACAAGGCTGAAGAATCATATTGTGATAAAACTGAGGAAATACATCCATACATGTAATAAATAATTAAATAATACATGATAATTATTTATTTTTGTGAAAAAAATCCTCACTGCATACTATTTCTTCCATTGCAGACTCACAACACAGATAACTTCATGTACTAGGACAGTGAGGGTTTTCCACACATACTAGGCAGGTGACTCTTCAGCAGGAAACACCAGTTGGGTATCCACTAATGCAAGTCAGTTCTGATACCACTGACCTGCTAGCATTGACTCCCCAAGTCTGCTTTCCTCATGGAGATGCCCACTGAGATCCCATGCTGTTTTTACCTGTGTACCTGACTCACCTCACCAACTGTCAACTGGAGTTCTTAAAGCCTCCTCCTTGTGTTTAATTAATATTCTAGACAGGCTTAGAGGACAAATTTTACTGTAAAGAATGTCACAGAGTATGCATAGGGTAGAATAATGAGAACAGGGCTGAATCCTTTACTTTAGATTTTCCTTGGTAGTGGCGGGAGGGGAGTGGTTTTTGTCTGTTTGTTATTGTTGTTGCAGTTTTCAGTGTTGAGAATAAAAGTAAGGGTCCGTGGATGGTAACACATTCTACGCTGAGTTGTACATTCAGATCTCCTGCTGGATTTTTATGAAGACTTCATTACAGATGCATAGCTGATCAAATAACCAGACTTGCATGATAATTTAACCTTCACCTACTCTCTTCTCCTCAGACATTAGTGAGAACTAATGTCCTGATTTCACAACATCATACCTTTAAGGAGAATTTCAAAAACTTAATACAATGCTTCAAAATCACAATCCTGCTGCCCTAGGTGTGGGTATCCAGACTCAATGAGTTAAATAGGCTCAACATTTCTAGTTATGGACAATACATGATGACTTCCTTTCTAAGAATGTAATGTGCACATGGCAGGAGGAGGGGGAAAATTTCAAAGCAGAAAATGTTGACAAATAATCTTTCATCCATTTGATGGAAGTCAAAAACAGCCAAGATAAGACATAGTGATAATGTGCACACATGATATTATGTAATAAGGATGGCATTGTACATCTATATTCTTTCTCTAAAAACTGAAGGTGATGCCAGGTGCAGTGGTGCACAATTATATTACTGCTAACACTAGGATACTTAGGCGGAATGATCACTTGAGCCCAGGAGTTCATAATCAGGAATTCTCAACCAGCATAGGCAGCATAGGCAGACCATGTGTGGTGGTTTGAATGAGATGTGCCCATATAGACTCATATATTTGAATGCTTAGTCATCAGAAAGGGGGAACTGTTTAAGTATTAGAATGATTAGGAGTAGATGTGGCCTTGGTGCAAGAAATTTATCAATGTGCATAAGCCTTGAGGTTTCAAGAACCCATGCCAGGCTCATACCGCATATCCTGCTTCCTCCACATCTCTCTCTCTCTCTCTCTCTCTCTCTCTCTCTCTCTCTCTCTCTCTCTCTCTCTCTCTCTCTCTCTCTCTCTCTCTCTCTCTCTCTCTCTCTCTCCAGATCAGCAGATCGTTCTTAGTTACTTCTCCAGCATTGTAGCACTGTGTCTGCCTCCATGCTGCCATGATCCCTGCCATGATAATAATGGACAAAACCTCTAAAACTGTAATCAAGGCCCCAATTAAATGATTTCTTGGTCATAAGATCTCTTCACAGTAATAGAAAAGCGACTAAGATACCATGTCATAACACACATACACACACAAACATACACACAGTCATATTCACAAATTTAAATCAAGCCTAATCAGGAGAAATATGCCAGTAAACTATCACTTGAAGAACAGTCTCCCCATTTATTGAGCCACATTTCTCAAGAAAGTTAAATTCATCAAGAACTTAATTAGCAAGTCTGAGAAATTACCACACACCACAGTCATCTAAGTGTAATATGAGACACTAGATGGGATTGATCCCACAATTGTAAAATGGTGATCTAAGCATAGTATGCTATTGTTGATGGTAAAGTATTAGTATTTGTCATCACTTATGATAAATATACTATACTAATAGATGCTAATATCAGGGGAAACTTCAGTCAGATTTTTCTTTTGTGACCATCAGCTCAGAAATAATGACATGGAGACTTAGGCCTTAGTCTAAGCTTATTTCTAACTAGTTCTTATAACTTAAATGCACTCGTATTTTTTAATCTATGTTCTTCCACAAGGCTCATTACCTCATCTTCATACTGCACATCCTGCTTCCTCCACATCTTAACTGGAGATTGCACCTTTCTTCTTCCCAGAAATTCTGCCTGTACTTTCCTGCCTAGCTATTGGTTCTTCAGCTATTTATTACACCAATTATAGCAATATAGCTTCACACAGGATACAAATATTCCACAACAGGAAACTGGTATGAATATTTTGGGAATTCCCTGTTCTACCTTCACAGCATTATTGTACATTGTGAATGAAAGTTCCCAGAAAGATGCTGGCTGAATTTTCAACTGAACCACCTACAAATGTTGATTAAGTCATCAGAGCTTTGAACTCTGCAGGTCCAAGTCTAATTACCATTATCTCAGGCCATCTTTAACCCTAAAAAAGGCCATTTACCACTCTCCTTTGTACCTACCAGAATAGCTTTGTGACCATTAGGTATATTTGGAATGTATAAAAAGATCACCAGATTTCCAACCAACTAAAATGCTAAAAATGTTGTCAGATATCATCCTGAGTCCTAAAACATGTTTATCCATTTGCTTTAATCCACTTATTTAATATATTTAAAAAGTTCTTGATTTATGACTTTCTTTGTTGTGCTCTAAAAATTTTTCAAGCTGTTCCTATGTTGGAACATGAAGTTTAAAGTAGCCAAAATCTGTGTTCCCAGGACATTTGGCTTCAAAATAAATAATTTCTCACCTCCTTTGAGGTGAAATCTCTGTTTTATTGGGTTTGGGGTGGGGGGGTTGTTTTGTTTTGTCAACAGCATTCTAGGACTAATACTTATTATCATGAAAAATCAGCAACATTCTCGTTGTTTTACTGCAGTTTTAATGTGAAGACTGTGGCTTTGAGAATCTCAGCAGACCAGGTTCAGTCGCACATCCCAACAAGCAATCAAACAAATGAGTATTTGGTAAAGGACAAAACATGGTGATTTAGTTAAAATGATCATGTCTGCACACAAGGAGACAACCTGGAAATTTTATCCTTCTTTTCTTAAGAAAGTTTTTAATACAGCGTGGCTGCAATAAATGTTCCTAGAGTGTGCTCAGAAGAAATGAATTGCTTTTGACAAGTTACTGTATCAAGTTTCTCTTAATGAAGAAGGAAGATGAGAAACAACCTTCAGAAAAGCAGCAAAGGGAAGTGGCGGGGGTACCTACCTGATTCGTAGAGTGCTTGCTTCTCCTTGCTTTCGGTTTGATCCCCAGAACCAAAGTAAAAGAAAACTATCTGAGTATCTTTCTTCTTCAACAAAGAGGAAGGAAGTTTATATGAATTCAGAGAAGAGGTTCTGGCAGCTGGCTTTGACAGAATGATGGTTCTGAGAGCATCAAGATATGAGATCAAAAGGCCCACAAGACCTAGGTGAGGGGAGAGATGCCTCCTTGTGGAGCTCAGCTGTCTCTCTTTTGAAGTCTACAGAATTGCAGGATGTCCGTACAGAGTGGTGACTTGTTGGTCAATATTGTATTTACAAATGTGTCTTGAATTAAAGGCTTACAGTTGTCAGCAAAGAAGTAGGAACGTTGGCAGTGTTGCTACTGGGTCATTTTTTCCCAGTTTGCATCAGCTGGGCTATTTCTGAAGAACATATTTGGAGGCAAATTTGTATCTTCAAGTCTCTTTCCTGCCAGTCAAGAAAAGCAAAAAACAAACCACAGAATCCTGGCTTCCTTCCTGTCCTGACGAGTTTCTCAGATGAGTGCTTTGCCTGTGTTGCTGGTTTCCTGGAGTGGGCACTGTAGTTTAAAGTGTCTTAGTGAAACTGGGACAGAAAGATGTGCATAGTGAGAGCTTGTATTAAGCCAGGAGCTGAGTTAGAGCAGGCATAGTTGTATCAAGAACACACCTGAACAGTACCTGTCTGCAGCTGTGGCTTCTGAGTGATCCTGAGCTTTAGGAGTCAAAGCTTCACCCACCTGAGGTGAGACAGAGCGCCTGTCTCCTAAAAGACAAAGTTCAAAAAAAAAAACTACCTCTTGTAGTAATATTTTCTGACCAGGCCTTTCCAATGTAGCCCCGAGGTTTGGACCACTCACAGCCCTGCAGCCACTTAACCCCAAATAATCACACAAAGACTTATTTTAATTATCTGATGCTTGGCCTATGGCTCAGGCATATTACTAGCTAGTTCTTAACTCTTAAACTAACCCAAGATTGGCCAAGTGGCTTAAGACCTTGTCTCGGAGCAGCATTTCATCTTCTTTGCTCTGCTTATGCCTGGTGCCTCTGTTATCTCGGCTGCAGCTCACAACATCTCTCCTTTCTGAATCTGTTCTTCTTCCCCTTTATCTATACTTGAATTTCCTGCCTGATTCTAAGATGCTTTGCCATAGGCCGAAATAGTTCCTTTTTTATCCAATTATAATTCATACAGAAAGACATCCCACATCAACCTCTGGCACAGAGCAGTCCTTCTTAGGATTTGAACTTATGACTCTAGACCAAGCTAGTGCTCAGGACTCTGTTAAGTGTGTAGATGAAGTGTCTCTGTTTTGGATCTATTTTCTCACTGTGGGTTTTGTTCTCACAGAAACAACTTTAATATTCTAGACAGACAGACAAAAGGATATTAGACTGCTACATGTTTCACACTGTGATAGACTGTTGCCACAGAAGAAAACAAATATGGGTGTTTAAATAAAAATTCCTGGCCAGTGAGATAATGACTGGGTGGGTAAAAGAGCTTAGAGTCAAGGCACATGACCGGCATCTGAGCTCCAGGACCCATTTGATGGAAGACTAGAACCAGCTTCAGAAGGTTGTCTTCCCACTTCCTCATATGTCCCATGGTGCTAGTGTGCTCTCAAGCCTCCCTCCTAGCTAAATAAATAAATAAGAAAAAAAAAATGTAATCTTACAAACAAAACAGCCAATACTGAAAGCTTTCTAGGAATACAGCAGGCACTTGCCTGGTCACCTGGAGTAGGTAAGAGCACATATACCACTGATCTGCCATCCCACATCCGACAGTGTGAACCTCAGCTGCTCTATGCCACAGCGATTTAATGGAGGACCAGCAGGCCACACTTGCTTTAACAAGGCTGTGTGTCTAGGTGTGAAAGGGGTATACACAATATAGAAACGAGGTGTCTGGTGTTTATGTATATATATTTAGGACTGGCCATGTGGGGTTATCAGGAGACTCATCATTGGAAAAGACTGACTCTCCTTCAAGAGTGAGAGGTTTTAAGCAGTAAATCATGCTAGGAGAATTTACAGAGAACCAGAATAGAAAGGAATAAGTCTAAGGACACAAGCCACATTTGCAATGTCAGATGTTAATGACCTGCATAAGATTAATAGCCACGAGGTACTAACCATGCACTACCAACAAAAAAAGCAAAAAAAATATTAACAGTAGGCCTGAGTACAACCAGGCAGGCAGCTTTTCCAACGATGCAGACATACCTCAGTGAAGGACCACAGAATGGCTATGGTATGGAGAGGGCTGTTGGAGCAAGAGCTTAGTTTGATTCTCCTCCTACAACCACAGATGGAATCTCACAAGAGAGCCAGGCTTCAGCTTCAGGGCACCTCCATTCCTCTGATCCCTTCCAAGTACCACGGCCATCTTATAACAGTTCTGTGATCTTATAAAAATATTCGAACAGCATGGTACTGGCACAAAAAAAAAAAAAAAAAAACCCAAACCAAATATTTTGTTTAATGGAACAGACCAGAGGGCACCAGAGTATGTTGTCCACACACCTACAGACACCTGATGTTAGACAAAGATGCCAGAAACACACATTGGATTAAAAAAAAGCATTTTTAACAAATGGTGCTGGTAAAACTGAATATTTACATGCAGAAAAATTAAAGCTGATCTTTTTTTTTTTCTTTCTCACCCTGCATACAATTCAAATCTCAGTGTTAGATCTGAAATCCTGGCAGTTCCAATAGAAAGAGTAGGGAGTACAAATCAAAACACAGGCTCAGTAAAGACTCTGGATAGATTCTAGTTGCCAGGAAACAGGACCATCAATCAACTTGTAGCACCTCATGAAATTAAAAGTCTTATTACTGCAAAATATATGGACATCATAACTTAGAGTCAATAGTCATATTTAAAGAAGGAGAAGGAAGTTGAGCATAAGGTGAGGACAAGGGGATTAAGGGTAGGTCTGGAAGGAGTTATAAGAAGGATTAGGTGATAACATAATAAAAATATGGTTTATAAAATTCTCAGAGAATTATTAATAATACATATTGAAAATATGGGAATTAACTTTCATAGTTATATCCCTCCATTTTTTTCATTATTTGTGACTGAACCTAGGGCCTCACAAACACTAGGCAAGTATGATACCATTGAGCTATGTGCCCAAATTGGCCTTGAACTCTCAGTAGCCCAGGTTGTCTTTGAATTTCAAACTGTCTATCTCTTAAATAGCTGGGTTATAGACATGCATACTAGAGCCAGATTAAATATCTCTTTCTCTCAGAATTCTGTTATTTTAAAGGGCTAAGCAGAGCTTGGGATGTAGCTCAGTGACAGACAATCCAACTAGTATGCATGGCTTCAAATTCCATACTCAGCACCACAAGAGAAAAAAAGGCATCTGTGTCCTATAACCAAGTAATTTTTTGTTGATGTTGGGGAAATCTAGATTTCAGTGAAGCAGGGTTGGTCTATTTTGCCTCCCTTGTTAGGTGAATATGATGCTCACAGTCAGGAGAAGAGGAAGTACACTGAGAAATATGGAATATTCAATGTTGTAGTCAGTTCCAATGGCAATGCATGTAGTTAGATTAATGTAATAAAAATAGTCTTTATTTATTACTTTAATTTTTTAAGCTAGAGGTTTAATTGGGCCACACAGATGTCAATCATACTCTGTAGACTGAACTATTTAATTTCAGACAACCACTCCCATTGCTTTTAAATAAACATTTTCTTGACTCACAAAACAAAGATGCTCTCAAAAGCAATTCCATTTTATTTATTGTACAATTTTAAGAGCAAAAGCAAGGGTCTGCCACGTCTCTTCACCTAACTTGACACATCCAAAAAAATTTTTAAAAAAGGCTTTAGAAGTTTATACCTGACAGAGAAGAATCAGAGATCAGTTCCTCAAGGGACATGGCCTGATAAACTGGGCCACCACCTAAGGAGTGGGCGCTGGCTCATCAGGGGCTGTTCTTTGAATTCTTCTCTGAAACAATGTATCCAGACTGTAGGTTCACCTCCCCGACTGCTCCTATGGGCACCTCCACCTGGTCTCTCCCCAAGACTCACTCCAGACTTTAGAGAACAGCAGGCCTCCCAGGGATATCAACCAAACATGGCATAACAAAATGCAATAAAAGACCAGAACCTCACCAACCCTCATATCCGGGCTGGGCGGTGCAACCCAGTAGGACAAAAAGTGTCTCCAAAGCAGGTGAAAAAGTTAGGGACTAACAATCTAACTCTGACTGTTACGAGTCCCATAAAAAAACCATGCTGACAACCACAACATGTATGCAGTGGACCTAACACAACCTATGCCTATTCGATAATTGCCTCTTTAGTCTCTGTTAGGCCCTGTGGGTCCTGCTTAGTTGATTCTGTGGGTAGTGTTCTTCTGGTGCCTTTGTTCCCTCTGGTTCCGACAATTCTTCCTCCCTCCCTTTCTTGAGGTTTCCCAAGTTCCAAGGGGAAGAACTCAACTGTCCTGCCTGACTGAGATTTCCAATTTTTTGGCTGTGGGTTTCTGCATCTGCTCCTATTAGCTGCCAGAGGAAACTTCTCTAATAAGGATCTCCAAACCTAGTTCTTTTCACTTCCTAGCCGCATGGAAGGAACAGCTTCTATCTCTTGTCATTCCTTCATTCCAAAGCAAGAGTATAAAATCTGTCTGAGCTGAAACCATTGCAACTGTGAGATAAAAATACATTGCTATTGCTGGTCTTTTACATTGATTTATCTCAGGCATTTGTTACAGTAACAGAAAAACACATAACACTGTAATCTTGCACCACCAGGAAGATACTTCATTCATCAAAAATCGCATATATATGCACACACTGAATACTATAGGGGACTCTTGCATGAATAAAGCAGGAACTCAAATATGGCTTTTACCCCGAGGAGGCCTGTGCTATAGGTGAAGTTTTTGGATGTATTCATGAGAAGGTCTAGACAATCATCAAATAAATAAAAATGGAAAAATCAGATCGTCATTTTCCAGTGAAAGTCAAGGAGAAAACAACCAAAAGCCAGAGAACACAGGATCCATCCAGCAGCTCTACAGTGTTGACTATGTCTACATACACAAGTCAGTTTAGCTTCCCAGAGTTGCTACCCTAACACAGCAACAGCACAACACAGGTAACATCCTCACTCCCAAACCACCTGGAAAAGTAACCAGCTATGACATCTATCCAAGAACATAGGTAGTATGTCTGCCCTGTCCCCTTTCCTGTAGCTAAGTGAGGCAAACGACAAATGGCTTAGGGACAGTGACTGCTTAGAGCAAATGCCTCCTCCACTTCAGGCATAACACTAGGAGCTCACCTTGAGACCATGCCTCAAGACTCTCACAACAACTGTATTTCAGTACAAAGGGAAATGCATATTAGTAGTTAGCTTTCAGAACTGATACTTCTGTTAGAGGTACTGGACTTCAAAACACGGAATTCTTAGACATACACTGTATTGGAGAACTTCTCATTACCATAAGTGAACTATGTTTTCACAGACAATTTGCTAAGAAGAGGTGGTCTACAGAGCAGAAGTCATGGCTCTGGCTTCAGCTCTACAGCTGTCACGACAAATGACAAATGGCAGTGGTGATAGCACTTGAGCAAATGAGTCCATCTTGAACACCAAGTTCCAAGATGCTTTTATAACAGCCCTATTTGTGGAGGGAGGGAAACTATTTTCTGTAGGTGCTCCTAGGCCTCACTTATCCATTTCCCAACAGTCTAGGACCATTCTTGTTATCACAGAGGACCTTTGGAAACCACACGCTGCTGGAACCTTTGAACTTTCCATACTATTATCCCTATTCTGCAGATAAATAGTTGACTTTCATCAGTGTACCACCTGTATCCTACACAGTCAGTAGAGCTTCCCGGCCTTTTATTTAGAATGTTCATCATCATAGAATTGTCCATTCCTCTATGGAAGCATTGTTTTCTACTTTTTCATTATTTTCAAACTATTTCAACACATCTGTGTCGTGGCCTCAATAAAAGAACATCTCCTGCAGGGATTTCACTAGCTCTATGAGTGGGAAGCTTTGGGGCAAACAAACAAACAAATATTGTAGATGGTCTTAAGGTTTGGGCCTTGAAATTTACCAGTCATTTTCAGATCTAAAAGTTTCTTAGATCTAAATTTTATTCTCAAATTATACCAAGTATTCACTTAAGATACTAAGGCAAAAAGATTATGTGTTAAGAGCAGTCTAGGCTGTGTAGTGAACTCTATATCACACACACACACACACACACACACACACACACACACACAGAGAGAGAGAGAGAGAGAGAGAGAGAGAGAGAGAGAGTAGAAATAGGAGGTATCCCTGCCTTGTTCTTCATTTTCCAAGTCTTCTTTCTCATTGTACTTTAATTTCTTCTATCCTTCAATTCTCCTCACTCAAAATCATCAGTGAAGCCATCAGCTAGTACAAAACTCTTTTCCTTTTTACACTGATTTCCTTAATACAGAAGCTATTGTCTCAACCAGTAACACTAACAAATCGGCCCAAATTTTCAGTTATTTCATGCACTATATGATTCCCAACTATAAATGCACATTGAATGCTACAAGTTGCTTATTTGCTATGACTTCAGGGAACTTGACTCTGTGTTTTGTGGTTCTGGATCTCCCCTGGGCCTCAGAATCTACTGTATCTAGACAATCCAAAGCAGCAGAAAAACAGCCACGGGTTTCCTAAACAGCCCAGCTGGAGCCTAAGCCCATCTCATCACTCCACCATGGCCAGGCAGAAAGCAAACTGGTAAGGCTCTTGGAAGCGTCTGCACAGCAAAGCAACAGAAAGAAACGGAAGGTGAAGGCACTACTCTGTCTCAGGAAACAGAAGCAAACCAAAGACGTTTCTTCTATTCATCACTTGTAAAAACCAGGGGTAGCCCTCCTTTCCAACAATCCTTTCTAAATGTGACCTCAAGAGATCTCCACAGACAATACCGAGTTCGGTGCATGCACACCTTTCCTTGGGAGCTGCATATTTTCATTGTTTATGGCGCTCTTAAACAGGGGTATTTTAGCACTGTTTTGAACTGTGAGTAGAGCCTACAGTTTGTCGTAGAGTACAGGTTGAGAATCCAACCCCAAATCCTAGAGCTAATCAATCAGTCTGTCAATCAACTAAAATGTAACTAGGATGGTACCAGGAGACCGGTGTCTTCTCCGCATCCATTCAGAACTGCCTCCTTGTAGCCCTGCACAGACCTTCCTCCTCTTGGTGGTTTTTGTATCCTTAAGTGTATAGTGAACATTTTACAGTGCTCGGCTAGCTGTTGGTCCTATTTACAGGGGTTTCTTGCCACAGATGCTTGAGAATATTAAGAGTTCTTTCATAATGCCGACATCTGAGCTTCATTTGTCAGAAATTAAATACCCTGCCCCCCCCCCCGTGACATAAGGCTATTTATGTCAGATCTTAGAATAACATTTCAAAGGCCTTTTGCGCATAATAGCCCTTATGTGGGGATTTTAATCATTCGGTTCTAATTTAGAATTTGATTTAATCTCGATGAAGGAAAATCAAACAATGAAAATGGCGATGTGAACTGTGATTGGGAGAGCCGGACTGATAGCGTCAAAACTAGGCTCTGAGCCCTAGGGACCACGCTCCTTTCCTACTGTTTCTCTGCACCGGTGTTCTGACCCATTCAAATTATCGTTTCTGCTACTGCAGTGCAGAGCCTGTAAAGGAGCTTTAAAGAGAGAGGAGAGTAAGCGGGCTCCAGAGACACAGAAAACTGCACAGCGCAAGGACAGGGGAAATGTTCCCAGCAAGGCAGAAGTTGGGTCCGGCTCAGCGCTGCAGCGCAAGCGCAGAAACAGGCCTGCCTAGACGCTGGGCGGGGCTCTGTAGGCGGGATCATCTCTAGATTAATCAGTAGACTCAAACAAAGAAAGCAGTTTAGCGAGTTCCCACATGGTCTAGCGGTTAGGATTCCTGGTTTTCACCCAGGCGGCCCGGGTTCGACTCCCGGTGTGGGAACAAAATGTCCTTTTGTCAAAGAACACTAGGCAATGGATTTTAAAATATCTTTGCCGAGAAGGCACGCACGAAACGATGACGCACCGCACAACAGTTAATATTTCGAAATATGGCATACAAACAATAGTCAAGGTGTTATGTTCACTACAGTTCACTGATCTCTGTTCCTATGACCCAGCAGAGGTTAAGCTAGTGAAGAAGTTGGAAACACAGGGCCAGTGACAGGAGGATGCTGCCCAGCTCCAGTCATTTAAGAGCGTTTTGCAGTGGAGTCACTAAGGCGGAGATACCAAGGGAGCAGCCTCCAGAAGAAACAGCCTTAGCAGAACTGCGCAGGACTTCAAAGGGCAATTTGGAGTCATTTATTTATCTGGTCACGGTCTGCCTGACATAATTTGGGAAACTGAGGCACAGAAGGAGCTTCTGAAAAGAATTGCACTTGTAGTTAGGCTTAAGATTCCTAGCAAAATCAAATTTCCAGTGGGAGACCTTTAGACCTTCAAGGCTGGAAATAATCCCCAGGGGTGCACCTGAATGCACCTGCATGCTTGCCACCATAACAGAAGCCTGCGTGGGTAATGCTTACCTACCCACAAACAGATCAGTGTTAGAACCAATCCCTGTGCCACTCATGGGGCTTAGCTAAAGCTTGTCACCAACCCCAGTGTGCTCCAGTTACTAGTGTTTTTAGTGTGATTTTGATAATAAAATTCAGTTAAGAAAAACAGGACTCTGGACCAAGGAGAGTCCAGACCATTCATAAATCAACAGCATAAATGGCAGACAGAGGCAAAGTGTGTCTTTGCAGAAGTCACACTATGACATAAAACTAGTATTTCCATTTCTTAATGAAATATTAATTCTACATTTTCAGCTTGCATAGGAGTCCATAAAGATATGTCTATAAATATTAGATTCACTTGAAAATTATTTCTTCAGGAATTGTCCATCATGTGACATGAGAAAAATTCTTCGTTAAAAAATGATTTTATTAATTCCTGAAGGATTTCATGCAATTATTTTGATCATATTCACTCCTATTCTTCCCCCTAACTCCTCGCAGATCTACCTTCCCCACCTCCTCACCCTGACAACAAGCAACCACAGAAGGCTGATTGCTTTATAAGCTCCTCTCCTATCCAGAAGGTAGTATTTGAAACTTTGGTTTTCTACATGTATTTTGCGGCTTATCACTTTAAAGTTTATACTTATTTATATTGCTGTCTCACATCCAGAGCACAGCATTTACAATTACTTCTCCAAATCCTCTTGCTTTTATAAGCTTTCTGAGATCTCTTTCTCTCAATGTTCCCTGGTCTTTACAGGTAATAAAGATGTCCAACATAGGCAGGAGCCTTCCAAAATCACATATTCTATGACCTGTGATTTTTTCCAACGTAGGTGTAAATTTATAAGTTATAAAACAACCACAAATGCTGCATGTACCCACTGAAAAAATGCTTCCGTGTCCCTCTAAAGCAGGGTCTCCACAACACATGGCAATACCAGGGTATCCAAGAAGGGTCACAGTGAGGGCCTAGCATCAATAGAGTACTAGAAACCAGAGGCCTTGAAACAGACCAATGACTCTTTAACATAAGCACTTGTAAGTAAAGACATGTGGACAAAGGTGTTAGTGAGTGACTCACTGTATCGCACTGATGCTTCCATGACAATATTTTTAATTTTTTCCTTATTTCTATTTTTACATTTTATGCTTGAAATTTGTTTTATTTTGAGTGGGTTTGCTGGGGTAGACAGCAGATTCAAAGGTACAGGGAAATGAATGGGATCAAGATGCATGATGTGAAAGACATTTTGTATAAATAAAAAGAAAGAAAAAAGTAATTGACAAAAGTGTGGTTTCTGAAACATGAGTTGAGAAATTAATGGCAATATTAGATCATATCCTATGAAACTTACTACTAATATTAGGAAATAATATTTAGTGGATAATAGAAATCAGTGTTAAACTAACTAAAAATAAATCAAAGAGGAAAAACACATTGAAGTAAACTGTATCATTATTCATAGAATCCACAGTGTTTAAACATCAGTAAAACTATGGAAGTTATAATTACAATGAGAGAGAAGAAGGTATACATTTCCCTCTTGAATTATCTGTTTTCTTGGCCCTGGCCTATTTGATCCAAACATTGTTTGGATCATAGTATGATCCTCATCAGCCACCAAGCTCTCAGCCTCTCTGGGAGCTCAATGATTCACATGACAAGGCATGTTTGAAGGAAATCCTTCATATGCAACTGACAAGCTAGCAAGGCTGAAAAGTGAATATCAGTCCAGTTGTTCTCAAGATTTATCAGTCTCTTAGAAATTTTGAATACCCTGGTTTTGGGGTTCAGCTAAGCCAACTGCACTGTTCTCATTCAGTATCTTTATGGTGCATTTTTTTTTTTCTCATGCAGTACCCAAAAGTTCATGTACGTGTTAGGGATGGGCCATGACACAACTGTGGTTTACAGAATCAGCTCCTAGCCTTGGTGCTCAGCTCTTCTCTCTCATGTTTGTGGCTGTAAGAGATAATGATTGATTGGAGGCCATGATATAAGAATGTGAGTTGAAAGCCTTCAGTATCCATTTTCTTTTTAAAATCTCTCCAACACAGTCAGAAGGAGGCAGTCCACCACCACAGTAATTTCTTCCAGTATCCTTGTGGATCTCAACATCTTACCTGTCAAAACTCCTCTTAAATTCCAAGTTATAGTGACAATTTAAGTAGTTTGTTATTATGCCTGTGATCCCCCAATATCTCAATATCTCAATTTCTGTAAGTCATTTGTCACTATTGTGTTTGTTTCAAAGAAAAAAGGTAGCAAAGTAAAAATCTCTTCTTTAGGGGTCTGATTCCCTGGGCATTGTATCTTATAAAGCATATGTCAACTATTATCTGCTCCTAAAAGCACAATGCACTGGATGATTTTTATTAATTTCATTTCTATGTACTGAGGATCCAACACGGAGCCTAGATACACACACAGAGGGGGGGGGGTGCACTATCAGAACTTAGGAAAATAAACTGACAACATTGTTAGATCCTGCAGTAAAGTAAGCATGGGGACCTCTGAGACTTCTTAAGCTGCTAATGATAGGGGCAGTCATTCAACTTCTTATAGTGGCCACTTGGGATACATATCACTTCTTTATTTTCATTAATTTTCTAAGTTTTTATCTATTTTATATGTATGTATATATACCCTAGTGTATGTCTGTGCACCATATGTGTGCAGTGCCCAAGGATACCAGAAGAGGGCATCCGTTACAGTTACAGGCAGCTGTGAACCATCCAGCCAGTTTCCAGAGTGCTGAAAACTGAGCCAGAGTCTCTGGAAGGAAGGGCAGCAAGTACCCTTACTTAACCTCTGAGCCATCTCAGCAGCCAATGAGACACACTGATTCAATCCCAAGCTCATAAACAGTCTTTCTTTTTTAATCTTCATGTTGAAATGCCAAAGAGACTGGAACCTAGGAAATTACAGTCCTTGAAAAGAGACAAAAAATAACTGCCCCTACCTTACACATTCTGACCCATCAGGACCTCAAACTGACAGAAGCTAACCAGGAGCCAGTTGTCCAGATGACCTGTGACGCTTATTAGTAACTGGGACTCTGGCACAGCCTTACCAGTCATATTTGTTGTGGTATTTGCTGATCTTCAGGCCTCTCTGAAACAGAAGTAATTAGCCTGAAGTTTACATAACAAAGCACTCCCAAAACAAAGCCACACAAAAACCTTAGAATTCTGCTGGAGTCAAGAGGAGCTGGCAAAGTGCTTCTGCTAATTCACAGGGTATGTGTTTCTCTCTGGACAAGATTCAGTGAACATCTGTGTGAAGGACAGAATCTTGACACATAGTATGTCACTCTTACAAATCACCGGTTTCTCTTACACAGTACAGGGTTTCCAAAGGAAGGAAGCAGGAATGAACCTTCCTGTTAATAGCGGGGTTTAGTCTGGTATTGTGGCACAGGTCTTTAATCCCAACTATTTTGGAGTCTGAGACAGGAAGTTCATAAATTGAAAGCCAGCCTGGGTTATAAATGAAGACCTCGTGACAAATAGAATAAAATAAAATAAAATTCTGAGACCTACGCTAACTACTCAGCACAGTTCCAAGCTAGCGCAATTTCTAGAGGGTAGAGAAAGAGACCACTTTCCAATGGGGGGCAGATGCTGGTTAAATAGAGGCAGGTCTCAATTCAGGATGGGTCAAGTTTGAAGGTACTGATTTTATTATACAAATTGATACCCATTTAGTAAAACACCTCCCATTTTGGATTGTATTCTTGCCCTTGTGTGCATAATTTGCTCTGAAGCTGGGCAACAGCAGAGAGCTGCAGTTCAGGGTCAGCTATCCTGTGCAAGGACAAATAAATGCATTCTGGGGTGGGCAGTGTTGCTAAGCTTTGATGAAGAGTAGGTCAGATTTTTTTCAATGCCCTGTTGACTTGACCCCTCTCTTTTTATAGCAGCCTTGTTGGGACATGACAACATTAGTCAGGAGCGTGTGCAGTATTAGGTGAATATGAAATCTGGCCAGCAAATGGCAGCTTTCCTGCTTCTGAAACTATTGGCATGCTTCTTTTGACGATTTGGAAGCAAAGTTTTTGCTACTGGTAGAACCACAAGTGTTTGGTGTTTGTGATTCACAGTTCAAGTGCCAGGTAACACAAGCCTGCACCAAGGCACCAGTGATGTCAGAAGTAGCAGGATGGAGGAAAATAAAGAAGAATTAGGATGCTACAGAGCATCTGTTAGTTCCATCTAGCCCAGCATACCCTAAGATATGGCCTCTTCTGCAAGAGCTGCCATGCACAAGTAATGACTCTCATCAGAATCCACTTAAATGCCTTAGATATTGGTCAGCTGGGAAAAAAAAAAACAAAAATCAAACAAACAAAATCAGATTTCAATATGACTCCTATCCTGTCAGTAAACCTAAAATGAAACTTCCTTAAAAAAAGTAAAATAAAAAAATTAAAAAATTTAAAAATTTAAAAATAAAATAAAAAAAAAAACTAGCTCTCACATTTGCTGCTTGGTAAACAGATAAATAAAGATGAAGACATGTTTATTCTGGAGAAGGACCTCCAAACCCACACATTTTCCCATTTGCTTTGGCTACTAACCAGGTGAGAGCACCAAGAACAATAGCTATATTCACTCAGTTTCCCAATGTTAAGTCCTGCCATCTTTTCCAGACCTAGCCTCATGTGTACCTTGTACAAAGAGAAGCAATAAATTAAATGGTATGTTTGCAGCCTCCCTAAAAGAAGTTTCATTTTTACTGATACGGCATGTGAGATATTAGCTTGTATGTCAGGAATGGAGGATCACAGAAGGCCAATTGGATGAAGAGCTTTTAAAGAGTCACAAGCATATAAGACTTGCTTTATTCACCAGCAGGCCACAGGCAGGCAAGCACAAGCAGGCACCCAGCACCCACAAGCACACAGAAGGGCAATATCACACATGCAGGTGGGCACATAGGCTGAAAAAAAAAAAAACAAGGACTCAGGCTCTTCACCTCAATCTTTATTTATTCAGAACATACAAAAGAAGATATGCCAAAAAAGTCATATATTAGATTATGTTACTATTGGAAGTTTCCTGGACACTCAGTGTCAGCCATTTTGTGCTTACTCATGGAGCCCGCACATTCTGATTTCTAGTATGTTTCCAGCCATGTTTTCGCTGACTCATACTGGATATCTATATCAGCACCCTGTTTTCTAAACTTAAACTGGCTTTTTGAGCCCTTGGTTCCCAATAAACAAAGGCTTATAAATAACAAACAGTAATTGATCTATTAAAGTCATCTTTATTAGGAAAAATGAGGTCCTCCTATGCTCCTTGAGGGAGCAACTGAGATAAAATTATCTTGTGGCATATATAATTCCTCTTGATACAGAAACAAGGGACCCACTATCCTGACCTTCACATAAACTGTAGGAACCTCAGGTACCCCACTCCACCCTTATCACTTGGTGATCTTATTTTTCCTTGTAGACCTATACTTCTGTCATTCTGCTGAGTATTTTAGGAAGAATATTTCATTCATAGTAACATCTGATGATTCTGATGAACTCTTCTTTTAAGGTAGAGTTAATATTATGTCCACATTAAGATGCAAAGGAATATCAAAGGAAATACACTCCCCCAAAGGCTCATCTAGAGCACAAATTCACATTCATGGCACCATTGCCACTCTGGTCTTTATGGTATATATTCATTGCAGAAAACAATATCTCATTATGACATTTCATAGTCATATAGGTCACACTTTGGACCTATCCACATCCCATCCATTATCCCATTCTGTTTGCCCAAAGTGCCCCCTCCTGATTTCATGCCAAGTAGTTTTTAAAATCTGGACTCTACATGTGACAGAAAATATGTCATATTTCTTCTTTTGAGTCCCTCTATTTTTTTTCATTTAATGTGATAATTTCCAATTCCATCCATTTTCTGCAAATAGCATCATTCGCATCATTCTATTGTTCCTTCTGGGTGAACCATTTGTGCACACACACATTTTCTTTTTTCTTTGTCTGTATAGACATTTAGGCTGTCTCCATCTCTTGGTTATTATAAAGAACAGTGGATAAGAAAGGATCTCTGTGGTTTGCTGACATAGAATTCTTCAGGTTTCTACCTAGAAGTGCACAGTCAGCTGACACAGTAGCTCTACTTCTAGGCTGTTTTTGTCTTGTTAATTTTTATTTTCCAATATCCATAAAGGAAAATTCCCACATTATCTACCAGTAATGATGCCTCAGTCCCTTTGCTTTGACTTTGCAAAACTCTTCAAAGTCCACCTTCTTCCAGACAAACAGGTAGATAGAGGAAGTGTGATACTTATGTCCAGACAATTGTCTACCACAGTGGTGCAAAAATATCTGCCAACATGGCATTAATGACAGTATTTTTAGCATTCAGCAGTCTATCAAGCCAGTAAAGACTGTGTTCTCAGCACTGACAGGTTTGCAAACAGCACAAAAAAAAAAAAAAAAATTCATCCTTACTTTCTAGGGTGCTTATAGAGTGGGTGCTGAAGACAAAAATAAAGTAAAATGCAAAAAAAAAAAAAAATGTGTCTATTCACCAATTCATTTGCTTTCTTGAATGAAGACATCCCTGTGTGAATCATCAGTGCCTTGTTTTACTAACCAATAATGGCTTATATTGATCCTCTAAAGAATTCCCTGCAGTCTTGCTCTTCCCTTTGTTGGTATCATAACTTTGAACCTAAAGCCAAAACATCTCACCTAAACAATCCTCAGCCTCCATGGGCAATGGCTGTACTGGAAAGAAGACTGGAGTCAAAGCTTTAGCCATACAATACCAACTTAGGAAAGATCAGAGTAACCTTTCCATGTTCCCTGTGCATGGGAACACCATCTTTCCAGGAAGTGAGTAGTCTATGCTGAAAGGGACTGCATTTTCCCACAATTTGAGTTGGTGTCAGAAGTAAGGGTAGCAAATCAATTTTCTCTTGAGGAAAATCTTTAGATGCTGAGGCTTTTCAAGTGATGTTGGTGGGGCTAGCTCAAGCACGTTGTCATGCAGAGACACTAGGTTGCTAAAAGCACCCTAGAACTTCATGGAAAAGGAAGAAAATTGGCACAAATTTGCTTTTCCCTTCAGTGAATTTTAGTCTAATGCACTCTGATACATTTTTACCCTGAGTGTCATCTAGTGAGTAGTCCACACTGAGACTGATAGCCCTTTTCCACAACTTGGAGTTGGTATCAGAGCAGTATTTAGGGGACTGTCTTTCCCTCTGTAACTCAAAAAGCCTCAGGGTCTAAAGTTCTAACTGAGGCTTCTTTAAGTAGCATAACTGATTGATTTACCATCCTAACTTCTAATATTGTAAATTCTGGAAAACTGCAGTCACTCTTGGCTCTGAGGCTCACAGTTCACATCTTAGCTTCCTTCTAAGTATGATCTCCACTAAGTAAAACCAGAATTCCACAGAGAAAGAGGATAAAACCAGTATGAAGGTGAGAAAAGTACAAGATCAGCTAACATCCTTTTGTGTTGTAAAAGAAGAACATGATCAAAGGAGAGTGTATGTCAAAGAGACACTGAGACCATCACAGAAGGCTTGCATGTTGGTAAAAATAATAAAATTACTCCATGCCCTGTATTTACTAATAACAAATCCCAACACGTATATAAAAAGCTGGGCATAGGCATGCCTGTAGTTGCAGAATATGAAATACAGAATATGGGATGCAGAAATATGGGAGCTCGCTGTCCAGGCAGCCTGGTCAAATCAGTGAGCAACAAGTTCAGTGAAAAATCCTGTCTCAAAAAAAAAATATGGTGGAGAGTGATAGAGAAAAGTAGTCAATGTTAATCTTTGGCTTCCACATGCATATGTACAAATATGAGCATTCACATATACATACATAACCAAGAAAAGGTAGCAAATAGTATTCTTTCATTAAAAACAGAGTCATGAGACTATAATTGATATAAACTGGAATTTTATGGGTGAAGGATATTAGCAGTTTCAATAGTCTCATGGACTCTGGGTTTACCTTTTGTCCAGAGTTAACTGCTAGAAGATACCTTGTTCTGATGTAAGTATTTATTACATCATATTTATCATAAGAACTTTTGTCCTATAAACCCAGTGGAGACTATGTGAAAGTACATTGATAGATTCCACATTTAATGTGGGTTTATGCCATAACTGAGGCCCTCTGAGCTTAGAAAGCCTCAGTTGTTTGTAATGTGATTCCAGAACACATGAGATGCTATTTTTATAATACTGAAGAGCAAAGCTTCCCTGTGTCCCAGAGGGAGACATTATCTTTGTCTTAACAAAGCTATCTGCTATAACATTTTCAGAAACACAAACCAGCCTCTCAAATGCACAGAAACAAAATGCTTGCAACCAAAGCCTGCCCAAAGCCTGTGGACTTAGCACAGACAGTACTGACTAAGGTACCTAAGAAAGGAAGCTGAAGTATCTATGACCAGGTGATAAGCACTTGAAAAATCCTACCAGCTTAGTATCCTGCAGTGTGCAGAGAAATGCAGTGTGCTACCTGCATCATGGGCAACGGTTTCCTTTGTTCTTCTCAAAGTACTTTTGTTGTGTCTGTACCTTTCAAAGGGTGTGAGCATGCAGTGCTGCTGCCTGGTCCTCAGTGTTTTAGTGATACTCTCTTGGGCTCTGAATAAATAAATAAAAGCAGCAGGGATCCCCTGACCCAATCAAGGTAGCTAGACTGGAATGGATTTGGGGAGGGACCTGGCTGGATAGCATAAGCTTTAAAGATGCCACAGATGTCCTCAGTTGCCACAACCAGAGTAAGAATCTGCCTATTCCTTTCCACATGTATCCAAACCAACTGCCTTCCTTTAGGCATGGTGTGTCTTAATATCTATAATGTCTGTGCAGCCACCTACTCACCCAACCAATGCAGTCAGTATATAGGAACTCATGATATGAGAGAACTCCTTCACTGAAAGCAATGCATTATTACAATATGAGAGAGGAGAGAAGCAGAATTGATTTTATATATGTGTGTGTGAAATATATATGTTTTCATCTTTCACTCCAGGTGTTCAAACACTGATCAGCAAGTACTAGCAATGGACACTATGTATTAAAGACTTTAAGCCACTGATCATTTTGATGTCCATAAGACTGTTATATGTTTAGTCTGGCTTTGCTCACTGCTGCTTGGAGACTGCTGGGTTCAGGAACCATGAAAGCACATGGTTCACACTCGCTGCCTTGTACTTTGCTAGTCATCATCAGCCGTTCTTCGTGCAGTCTGGTGGTCTGGCTATCTTCCGCTTCTCTTACTAGTTGTCCCAGTGTTGGAAAAATAAAGCTTCATTTACCACATTAATCTATCATTCAATAATAGTGTTCTGTTCAGAGCCCTGTTAATTAAAACAGAAGTGCCACAAGTGTTATGTTGTGGGACATTTGTCACAACAACCTGACATTCTTTTCTGTCACTTTTAGAACTCTTGTTGTCTTGGCAACCCATAGTAGCCTTTATATGTCATGCCACTTATATTCAGTCAGCTTATTTACTTTCTTTCTTCATTTGTTCTTTTTCCTTGCTCTTCTTTTCCATTTTCCTACCATCAAGAAGATAAGCTGTCTGCCTCCCTTTAACCACACTTAGACTTTGGTGGAATAATAAGGCATAATGATAGATATATCACCCCTCCAAAAATAGTGTATGTTAAGGGAAAAATTATCTTTCATCTGTACATTAAAATGCCCTGTTAAAAAATAAAAATTTGAAAAAGTGATTTCAAGTGGAATCTCCCACATACTAGCTCATCAGAAGCCAGTTGCCCTAGGAAGTAATTAGTAACCCATGAAATAGCAGACAAGCACAGCAACTGCAGTGTCAAGGTGCCTTAAGCTATATACACCAGTCAACATGTAGTTTCGAGCTGGCCCTCTTGTTATGTGAGGATTGGAAGACTCCCTCACCCAGCTCAGCTGTGTTTTAGGGTTTTCAGTGTTCTCACCTATCCCCCTAAAATCAACTTCAACATGTAGTCAGAACAAAGCCCTTTTTGGTTGGCTCACTTACAGTTCAGAGGTTCAGTCCATTGTCATCATGGTGGGATACAGCAACATCCAGGCAAACATGAAGCTCAAAGATAACTGAAAGTCCTATATCTCGCAGGCAACAGGAAGTGGTTTTTCCCACTGGGTGTGGCTTGAGCATCTAAGGGACTTCAAAGCCCACTTCCACAGTGACACACTTCCTCCAACAAGATTATATCCACTCCAAGAAGGATACGGCTCCTAATAGTGACACTTTTCAGGGGCTATTTTCTTTCAAGCTATCACATTGTACTCACTGACCTGCTCTATTATTGGTTAATAAAGAAGCTGTTCTGGCCTATGGCAAGACAGGAGATGGCCAGCAGGGAGTACGAGAGAGAGAGAGAGAGAGAGAGAGAGAGAGAGAGAGAGAGAGAGAGAGAGAATAAGAAACCCCAAAACAAAGCTGAGCTAGGTAAGAGTCTTCCAAACCCCGCATAACAAGAGGGCCAGCTCAAAATTATGTGTTGATGTTGATTGTCATGTGTAGCTTAAGGTACCTTGACCCTGCAGTTGCTTGGCTTGTCTGCTGTCTCATGGATTACTAATTACATCCTAGGGCAACTGGCTTCTGATGAGCTAATACACGGGAGCAAGACGTAATTGAGCACGGGTAAGCCATGAGACATGTAGCGATACATAGATTAATAGAAATTGGTAGAGTTAAATGGTAAGTGCTAGTTAATCATGAGCCTGAGCCCTAGACAACAGTTTGTAATCAATATAAACCTCTGAGTAATTACTTTATAAGCAGCTACTGGATGTTGGATGGGAGACTGGACCAAAAAGTTAGGATGGACTAAGAAACTTTGGGGGGCTACAATTGACCACCCCCCCAAAGGCTTGTATCCATATCATAATGTACAATGCATTTAGTCCAACTTCAGAAGTTCTCATAGTCTATAATAGTTTCAAAGGTATTTATAAGTCTAAAGTTCAAAGTCTCTTCTAAGATTCAAACAATCTCTTGAACTATAATTCCCTGTAAAATCAAAATCAAAAAGCAGATCACGTACTTCCAACATATAATGGCACAAGATATGCATTACCATTCCAAACCATAAAGAAGGGACCAGAATGAGAAAATTATGGACCAAAGAAAAACTGAAAACCATCTCAACACAAACTCTACATCTTCATGTCTGATGTCAAAATGTTCTTCAGATCCTTAACTCTTTTTTGCTTTGTCGACTGCAACAGACTTCTTTTCTTGTGGACTGATTCCACTCTGTGTTAGCAGCTTCCCTTGGCTGATATCCCACAGCTCTGGCATCTCTCTAATATCTTGACGTTTCCAAGATAACCGGGCTTCAGCTTAACACTTTCATGAAATGGCCCCTCTAGGCCTCCATTCAGGAACAACTTTGGCATGTGCCTGACCCCAGAGGCCTTCTTTACTTGCAGAGGAATATTTTACTTCTATCCTTAAAGCCAGAACCAAGTGGCTGAAACTTCCAAGTTCTGTTCCTTACTGGGCTGGAATATGGTCCTCTCATTCAATTACATCTTCACAAGTTTTGTTTTTGGTTTTGTTTTTTTGTTTTGTTTTTGTTTTGTTTTTGTTTTTTTGTTTTGTTTTGTTTTGGTTACTTTCATTGCCTAAACTTGACTGTCCTAGAAGTTGCTCTATAGACCAGGCTGACCTGAAACTTAGGAATCTTCCAGCCTCTGCCTTCCAGGTGCTGGGATTAGAGATGTACACTACCATACCCAGCTCTAAGCTTTTCTTTTGGAACCTTAGCTGGGTGGATCTTGCCCCAAGTCACCACCCTTTATTTCTTAATCTTATTTTCCTTGCATATAGGACTGAGCTTCATTCCACTTTCCGGTGCTCCTTTTCTCCTCAAATATTTTTCCTTGCACAGCTTTCTCCTTTATATTCTATATCTTCATTAAAGTTAACACTAAAAAACACATAAGGAGTCTATACTAGGGTGTCTTGAGATTTCCTCTGCCAATAGAATTAATCCAAAAATTTTCACTTGAGAAGTGTAAATTCTTATTTACCCTCAGACAGACTCTTTGGACAAGGACGAAAAACAGCCACACTCTTCACCAAAATATTACAAAAACAATTTCTAGTCAACATACTAAAATAATTCTCCTCTGAAACCTCTTAATCCAAACCCCAGAGTTCAAATTGCTCTTAGTACTACTGTCTTCTATGATCCTACTGGCATGACCCATTAAAGCTTTCCACTACTGTCCTAATCTAAGCTCCCAAAGTACAAATTTCTCCAAACAAAATCATGTTCCGGCCTTTCACAGCAATTACCCCCACCCTCCCACCCCCCCACCCCGTCCCTCATATTAACTTCTGTTTTAGGGTTTCTATTGCTGTGAAGGGACACCATGACCATGACAACTTTTGTAAAGGAAAACATTTAACTGGGGTGGTTTACTTACAGTTCAGAACATTAATCTTTTATTCTCATGACAGGAAGCAAAGCAGTATGTAGGCAGACATGGCGCTGAAGCTGAGAGTCCTTAAATCTTGATCCAAAGGCAACATGAAATGAATTGTCTCACTAGGTGTGGCTTGAGACCTCAAAGCCTGCCTCCACAGTAACAAACTTCCTCCAAGAAGTTCACACCTCCTAAAAGTGCCATTCCATATAGGGACTATTTTCTTTCAAGCCACTACCAGGCGTTAAATCAAATATTTACTGGTAATCATTTATAAAAATACATTAAAATAATTCTTTAGTATACGTGTTTATCATTTCCTAATTATGAAAATAAATTTGCATACTAATGAGCTGAATTCATTTATATGTAAAGAATTAAACCTTGGCAAGATACTTCTAATAGAACATTTTCAACATTTTTCATAGTTAATCTACATTTTGATTTTATGATCAGTGTTCAGAATGTCATTTAATGTTAATATGTAGTGTGAAAAAACAGAAATATGTTTAAGGCCATTTCAGAAATTTGTAACTAATATACAATTATTGTAACTAATATACAATTATCATAATTGTAAGCTAAAATGCATTTAATGATTTTTTAAAATAAAAGTCAAAGGTGGATATTGATTGTCATACTCAGGCAGTCGTACTTAAAAATATCTGGTACTCTGAGCAGAAAATAATGCCTGAAATGAATCTTTAAAAGTAGCACACAAGATACAAAGGTAAAGAGAATCCAACCAAAGAAACATGGAAAGAGGTGCAAGGCACAGGACAAAGGAATAAGGAATTGTGGGACAGAATGGCATGTGTTACTAAAAATAAAAAGGAGAGACGGTGGTGGGAGATGTGACCAACAAAAGAAACTGGGAAACAGGGAAGAATGATTAAAATGGTCATGGTCCCAGGACCTCTATTACATTCGCCTTTTCATATGCTAAGATTATTTGTTCAATAGATATTTTTTAAACCCTTTTTAAGTGTATATCTGTATATAATTTATTCTTTCATATATTACATTTCAATCACAGTTCCCCTCCATCTACTCCTCCCAGTCTCTCCCTTCAGCTCCCCTCTCCTTATCTGTCATTCCACTGATTGGACTGATGTGATTGGCTAGCCAGATGTCCCCTTCCCCCTTCAACACTCCACTGAGTCCACATACACCCCATCCCACCTCATCCCACCTCCACCATACCCCAAACTGCTTCCCTAGATAGAAGAAGATGACCTTCCCAGGAACAGAGGAGTAGGCATCAAGGATATACAGGTAGCTTCTCTCCTCAGATAGAACTTCCAAACTAACAAAAATCTTCATTAGGTCCTGCCCCAGATAGGTTTTTTCCCTCAGGGCTTCAAGATAATATGCTACTACCAGTAAGGAGGATCTACTCAGGAATAAAACTTAAGGAAATTCTTTTTTAATACATCTTTCATAGCACAAGAATGAAGGCACAGGTTTTATATATCTCATCTGGCCAGTCCCCTGATAAGGCCTTAGAGGTGGGTGTTCTCCATTGCTGGGTGACTAAGTAAACAATGAAGGGGACCTTGCAGCTCTTTGATCTGCTAAAGCACCATCCCTAGGAGACAGTTTGTGAAGGCTAGTTTGCATAAGTGAGACCTGACTGTCCAGGTCTTAACACTTTGATACCGGCTACTGGGAGTAGGCAAACATCTTTGTTCTTAATGAATCCAAGTGCAAGAAAGCCTTAGAAATCTCTTTGGGTTAGTTAGCTCTGATAGCTCTCTTATCAGTAGGGATGGTGACTTAGGATATACCAGTGAGTTATCTCATCTGTGCCTGTCCTTGGATACCTGAGAAAAGTTTCAAATGAGTTACTATGTCAAAAGTTAATTACATCCATATGTTTACTGGCAAGGGTAACTGCAGGGAAGGCAGATGGTAAGTCTGCTCTGGGCAGGGGGTACATAGGCCTGGAAGATCTTGTTTGTGTAACTGCTTTCACACAGGGATAGAGAGACATATCCATATACCCTCCAGGTATGGGAGAGGTTGTACCCAACAAATGGAAGATCACACTGCTAAAAATTCCTAAGATTTAAATTCTAAGAAAATAGCAGATGGAGAGATCTGCCTTCACACATAGAAATCCTCTGTAGGAACCAATTTAGCACATTCAAGAGCAATTAACACCCAAACTCCTTGAGATTTTGGCTTTTCCTCCATCAAAAGCCCTTTGCTCGGATAGGTCAGCCTTATCCATGTCAAATGTTCCTATTTTATACTTCTGTGGCTCCCAGCACCAAAGAAAATTCATTTTAAATTTCTTCTACACATACTACAATTTAGAATATTTAAATAAGAACTCTAGCAATATATGAACCATCCAAAGCCTACTGTTCCTGATGACTACAATTCACTGAGACATCCCCTGGAGTAATACAAAAGCCCTAAATACAAAGTAATCCAATATTAAAACCACCCAACAGGAGTTAACCAAGGTAAATGGAGGAAGTTAAACCATTGCTCAAAGGTAAATGCCATGTTAAAAAATTTTAAAAAAAAAGATTAAAAACATCCTTCCCACATCCATCCACATGCATCATGAGAATAGGGCTGGCAGAACTGGGACTTTCTGCCCAGGATCCCAACAATCCTACACCAACTATTCACCTATTCTTCATCAGATTGGGAAGTTTGGTACTATTATGATCTCATTGTGATGAGAAAGTGTGGTCCTGCCAAGGGCCATGACGCTTTAAATGGGACAAGGAGACGCACGTGCAAGCCTAGACTGGTCTAACTCAGGCACTAAGAAGAAAATACAGGCTCACCTGGCACTTTGTGGCACCAAGCAGACTGCACTGCTATGGGAACCAACATGTATGGAGTGATATGGGAAAGAAAAAGAGAGAAAACATGGTTCATGTCCTATGGACAGAGGCATATCTGAAAAGATGAGAGATGAGAAGTAGGCTTTGACCATGTCTTTCCTCATACTCTATCACCCAGAGCAACTAGACAAGTATGAAAGAGAGATCCACAATGGTCCTGTTTGTGAGTGCCATCATTGCACATATTTACAGTACCAAGCAATGCACAAGAAACTATTACTACTAATGAACAAACAAACACAGCTACATAGAATACAATATCTGAATATTGAGATTAAACAGTCTAAAATGACAATTAAGGAAATAATCACATACACATTAGCACTAAAATTATAAGATAGTTGTGCAAAGGTTTAACAAGTAACAAAGTATTTACACAGAGAGTTAAGTATTACTGAAAGAGAGGAACCTGTCTGACTCTATTTTAAAGGCAGAGGGCTATTATGCTACATTGTTAAAAATGAGTTTCTGTTTGCTGTAAGAGCTGAGTTTCTCTAAGTTTCTGGAACCTGACCTTCCCTAACCTATGACCTTGATTTGTTTTTGAGAATACTCTTCACTACCCTGGCCCTCCCTGAATCATAATTGCATGGCGACCACATGATGTAGTTTTTAAGAAATTTTCCCGTATTCCCTTATTTCCCCATTGTGTCTCTTCTGTAAACCTACTTTGTGGCTACTAGTAATTTACTCCTCAAAAGAAACCTCCCAAAATGGAATATGGGATGCTCTCTAACCCAACTTAGGAGGCAGTTGCAGGCCAGCTCTTGGGTGAACCCCAATAAAAAAAATCAAGCTTGCTTCAAATTTGACCCAAATTGTGGTAATGGTCTTATTCTTGCTGCTAGGATTAACAAAATGAAGAATACAAGAACAAAAAGTGAATGACAACATTGATTGTGCTTGCAGGATGGGGCCTATCTAAGCCAGTGGGATGCCAGGCAGATATTTCATTTACATGACATAATCATAGTGTGTGAGTGCAGGAAAGCAGAGTGCAGGGTGGTTTGGGTGTGGAAACATGAGAAACAGAAGACTACTGCAGTGGATAATGAGTGATCTTTTTGGATATGAACACATATTTTGAACTTGAAAGAAGTAGTTGTACAACATTGCTCATGTACTAAATGCCACTGAATAATGCACTTTGAAGAAGTTAATGTTTCTTGTTAGGAATTTCATTTAAATAAAATACAAATAAATGCCTAATAAATTTTAAGGTTTTATCTTTTTTATTGAAAGGAGTCTGTTCTCACACAGTATTGATTGCAGTCCCCCCCCCACATACCTCCCAGTTGCTCCCCACCTCCCTTCCCATCCAGATCCATTCCCCCTTTTAATCTCTCATTAGAAAAGAAGAGGCCTGATTTACTGAGGCCTGAGCAGGCAGAAGACAACCACAGGCCCACTGGGCACCCTGACACCCATTTGGGCAGGCAGACACCACTACAATGAGCAGGTATGTGATCGAGAAATGGTAAAGAAATGGAGTATTTTGTACACTTTGGAGAAAAACAACTCAGTGAGGAACAGGTTGATATGGGTGACCTATAAAGCCACTGGGTCCTTGTGATATCCTGGCCTGTGGGGCTGCTGACAGCTATGACTGCATCTTGTTAAAGTCTATGGCCCACGTTGATGTCTGTGGCTCATGTTGATACTGAAGGTCACATGGATGCCTGTGGTTTGTGGCCCCGCCTGTGGCCATATTGATATCTAAGGGCCATGCTTCCACAAGGGCCATACTAACCTGGGTGGCCTCCACGGCTATAACCAAGGGTTATTTATGTTTGCGGGCATGGTCTAACCTCAGCCAAGACTCTGTGTTGATGATGTTCGTGGCCCATGTTACAACTGGAGCCATGGGGGAACTGGTCCCAGTGGCATGGATTCGGAAGAGATGGCTTTGACCCTAAATAGCCCAGGGAGAATTTCTCCCCCTCCCTGGCACCTGCAACAGGGAGAGCTAGTCCTGAATTCAGGAGAACGGATCCCACCCCTCACTATGAATGCAGGAGAGCTGTCCATACCCCTTGCCTGAGAGAGGTGGTGCAGTGCCCGTGCTGCAATACCTTTTCCAAATCTACGACATGAGTTTGAAGATTAACCAAAGACAAGACAGAGGGTCATCCCTTTCAAGAGAATGCCATTTATTAACAGAAAGTCGGAGGCTTATATACAGCTTATAGCACAGTGGAAAAACCCCTGAATCAAAAGTTCAGGTTCTCACAATGCTTTGTTTACAAAACAAGAGCATGGAGTGGGGAAGCCCTGGTTGGGCATTCTTGGGGGGAGGGGGGGAGGCTAGAACAGGATGTAAACAGGCATGGTCAGCAAGCAAGCAAACAGACACCCATGGGTGCTTGGATGGATCCCAACAGCTCTCTAATTTTTATTAACACAAATGAGCTCCTGTCTTGGGTCATTGGGTCATGTCAGTATACACCTTACCCATCATGGAGGAGTCCGTCCAGAGCACACAGATCCTCTGTCTTAGGTTGATGCACACCCCCTCAATATTGCCCGTTGCTGGAAATTCACTTATCCATCATAGTCAACCAAATTTGAGCAGTGGGATTATCTGTTGCCAAGGACATAAGGATTTGCTTAGTCCTGAACTAGCCCTGGGCTTGCTCCCTGCACATTTTGTAGAGAATGACAAGAGCCACTACAACTCCCCCAATGATGATAATGTCAAGAGTGAGTGAGCCACTCCATTCCTTAATGAGCCCTTCCCGCAAGTTTAATTCCCTGCAACAATGTGTTCCCTGACATGGGGGAGGCATGTTTCATTAAACTTAATAATCTCCATGGCCAAATGATGAGTAAAATTAGTAAAATTACTATTCCAAGGTCCTTGCAAGTACTTTTTTAAAATTGTCACCTGCTGGGAGAGATTATGCACCTTAGCAGGCATAACACAAATGTGATACAGCATGGGTAAGCATGTAACCATGTGCATATCCCACAACATCTCAGCCTGTTCTTGCAAAAGTGTGGTTTATTGGTTGAGGTTAAGCATGCCAACTTGCATCAGAGAATTAATTTGGTTTTGTGGGCTAAGAGCTTGAGCTATTCTTCCTGATAGGGTATCCACTGTGCTCGTTGCCTCTATGCTTTGGGAGAGGGCTGTCCCAGACACCATAGCAGCTATAGCAGCCACAGTAATCACAGTCACAATCGCAGCCATAATTCTGAAGTCTCGCTTCTGGCAGGTCAACATCAGGGATGTCTCTCCAGTGTAGTTGACTGGCATTGGGACTACACCAGGAACACAGACCGCAAGTGCCCATTTTTCTTTTCTCCAACATCGCTTCAATCTACAGGCTTGGGAAGAACAATTCAAGACTCCTCCTGAGGAAGTGTCATTAAAGACTAAAAAAAAGAAAGGTAACAGAACACAAGCAGATCTAGTAAGGGTCTTATTGTGGCTCCATTTAATGAATCCTCAAAAAAAAAAAAAGAAAAGAAAAGAAAAACAGAAGTATTCCAAGTGGAACTACTATTAAGATATTTCACATCTCACACCACCAAGGGCATGATATTTAGGCAAGTATGTTTATTACATAGTGCCATACCAGAAAATGTAGGTATCACTCCAGCCTACAAGAGATTACAGAAATGAAATTCTGCATTGGGTGTTGTGGAACTTAAAAAGGGAGGCCTGTGGCCTTACCAGTAAACACCTGAGGTGCCCTTCAAGTGCCAGGCAGGTTGCACAGTGTTGTCTCTCCACAACATGGGCAGTGTTCACTTATAACTTCAATCCAAGGGCCAGCATCTGTACCCAGGCTGGGTCACAGTCTCACTGCTTTTATTATCCTTATTAACAGGTCCCAAATATTAGACAATCCAACCACCGAGGCATTGGTGGAATTGGGCTGAAAATCTGCCACAGACCATGGATGTAGCATTATACACTATTTTTTTTCACTACAAAGCACAGAGTTTTATTTACAACAAATGCAAATGTAATATTAGCTTCCTCAAAATCCTCTCTAATAGCTGCAGTGCCTACACTTACATTGGTGCTAAGTAAAGGCAGCCATACTCGACTGTCAATCCTCACTGGCATCAGCAGAGGTGGATTCTTCACAAGTGCCTGAAAAGTCTCCACTAGAATCAGGTCAGGTAATGACAGGATTGAGAGGGCACTCACAGTGTTCAGGAACACTTGGAGATCCATGTCTTCTGGGAAGATACAAATGGACCCTCAGGCCCACACTAGTACTAGGTCAGGGCCCATCCATTTTCCCGAGGAGAAATCCTTCCAGCAGACAGAAGGGGAGTGGCTAGCAGTTCATGACCGCCAATGTCTATTAGTGGCGGTCTTACCATTAGCATCCACAATTAAAAATTTTAAAATATATATGGCAAAGGATAAAATAGATTGTGGAGAAGACAAGTGACATCCCAACTCCCCCTTTTATACTTTATGAACATACATCTTTAAGGTACGATGGCAGCGTTCCACAATGGCTTAGCCTTGGAGGTTGTAAGGAATCTTGACAAAATTTTTGGAAACCCAAACTGCTATATGCAGGTCCATTATCTGTTTTATACTGTTTGGGAACACCCGTGTAAGCAAATTCTCATAAACAATGTGCTTTTACATCTTTGACTTTCTTCCGAGAGTGAACAGAGGTGAAAATCAGGGAAGAATAAGTATCCATGGAAACATGGACATATTGCAGCCTTCCAAAAGATGAAATGTGTATAACATCCATTTGCTATACATGAAGACCTCTAGGGTTTACTCCATAATATATTACTGGTAAAATTCAGCACATGTAGCACATTCTTTCACAGGTTGTGTGGCCTGTTCCCTAGTTATGTTATATGGTATTGAAGTGGACCAGCATTTAGATGGTAGCGGGCATGCAGCTGATAAGCTTCCTCAAATTTAGTACAGAGGAAAATCCTGGTAGCCTCATCGGCTAGCTGGTTGCCCTCACTGAGGGGACCAAATAGGTGAGTGTGCCCCCTTATGTGGTCAACAAAAAGAAAATGACTATGAGCTCAAATGAGCACCTGTACTTGCAACAGGTACTCATAAATGGTATAAACAGGAGGAATACAGGCAGCAGTTTCTAAGGGAGCGACCACCCTGCCAACATACTGACTATATGTACAAACATTTAGAGGTTCATCAGGAAACATCTGCATGGCTAAGAATAGTACTTGAACTTCTGCCATTTGTGCTGAGGTGGTAGAAATTCTCAATTGTTTCTTCATATCACCAGACACCACAGCGGCAATGCCATGAGACGTGCAACCCATGAATACCACTCTTGCCCTGTCTATGGGTTGTAGCCTAATCATTCTTGGAAAAATAACAGGGTGGAGTCTAAATAACTGACAACGTATCTGCAGGATAATGGGTATCAAAATTCCCCTGCAAAGTGCATGTCAGAATTGCCTAACTGTCCATGTGGGTCTATAACCATTCAATTTGAGAAGGGGTATAAGGGAGCACAATAATATCAGGCTGCTTACCAAAAATCTGTTCACTAACTTTAATGCCTTTAATAATAGGGGAAGCCACACTCTCAGGGTAAGAGGTAATGTTCTTTCTCAGAGAGGTGCAGGAATGTACCCAATATATAGGCACCATCTGCCAAAACCTCCCAAGAGGGAATGGGCAAAAGTATAAATCAAAACTATAAAGGGCTTATCAGTATTTATAAATTACACATGGGCTTCTAATTCCTGAATTACTTGTTGTAGAGAAAAGTATCCTTCTTTTGTTAATTCCTTAGGTGATGTTGGGTCAGGATCACCCTTCAACATGTCACACATGGGGCACAACTGTCCTTAAAGTAGGTCTCAACCACTGTTCACTGTCTCCATAGGGAGAAGGTGGCTATGGGGATGGCCTCGGTTCCTTCTTTGTGCAGGCATTTCTGTAAATCTATCTTAACTTGTTCCCAATAAGGAATAATCAATCCTCCTGAAACTAAAATCCAAGGACTTACCCTTTTTAATACTTGCAGAAATTCTCTAGCTGTCCTGTTTTTTATGCTGGTACCCTGCTATTTGAGGAGCTCAGTCAATTGCTCCTCTAAGATGTACTGAGAAGTAGTGGCATCCATTACAGTTCACGTGATTCTTATCTTAGTTAGCTGGCTAGCCTTCTTCAGGTGGTCCTTCAGTTGTTCCCATCTTTCAGGATCTTGGTGGGACCTCCACTTGCAGTACCTGCACTGCAATACCTTTCCCGAATCTCTGGCATGGGGCTGAGGATTAAACAAAGACAAGACAGAGGGTCATCCCTTTCAAGGGAATGCCATTTATTAACAGAAAGTCAGAGGCTTATATACAGGCTTATGGCACAGTGGAAAAACCCCTGAATCAAAGTTTAGGTCCTCATGATGCTATGTTTACAAAACAAGAACATGAAATGGGGAAGTCGTGGTTGGGTGTTCTTGGGGGTGGCTAGAACAGGATGTAAACAGGCATAGTCTGCAAGCAGGCAGACTCCCATGGGGGCTGGGATGGATCCCAACAGGGTAGTCCTGATGGAGACCCAGACTGACCAGCTCAGCTATCACATAGGCCCATGGATTTGAGTTGGCAAACCCAACATCTACCCACGACTAACTGCTGGAGCCTGTGAAGGTACCAGTTCTTTAGAATCATAACCTCAGGATCCCCATGACATGGGACAACAAGAGAGTATCAAATAGGAGTTTCTTTGGTGAAGGTCCCATGTTGATGGTTTTACCAGAAGCCAGAGGACTTGAACAAAACTAACAAGTCATTGCAATGGATATTTGCAAGTGAAGCTGTTTAAGGAAGAGAGTCTACTGTGTGATACACTACAGCGCCTAAGGCCACTTGGGACAAACGAATATGTGATGGACAGGGGGAAAGACAAAGGAACAAAATGCTTTGTTGTTGTTGTTTGTCTAGTTATTTTTACTATTTACAAAGTTTGTGTTGGGGGTGCTACTAGCGGGGAAGGTGGACATAGAAAAACTGGAAAGTTAGTGGGATTAGAGTACATGATGGAGAATACCCAAAGAATCAATAAAAAGCTAATTAATATAAAAAGGGAAATGACAGGCTTTTAAAATATAACAATGAATGAAACAAAAAAATACTAAGGTAAAACAAAAGCTAACACATTGGACTTAGACAAGACAAACAAACAAAGACCTGCTTGTTCATGCACTCAGGAGTCCCATAAAACACTAGAGTGAAAGCTAATACTATACATACAGAAAACTGGCACAGACCCACGTAGACCCTGTGTTTCATTACTTCAGTCTCTGAGTTCATATGAACTTTCCTCAGTTGATTTAGAGGGCCTTGTTCTCCTGGTTTTCCCTTTGATTCTTACACTCTTTTGACCTCCATTTCAGTGGGATGCCTGAGCTCTGACGGGAAGAATTTGATGGAGGCATCCCATATATGGCTGAATGTTCCAAGGTCTATCATTCTCTGCATAATGTCTAGCTGAGAGTCTCTATATTTTTTCCCATCTGCTACAGAAGGAAGCTTCTCTGATGACTGTTTATTAAGGCTATTATCTATGAATATAGCAGAATATCATTAGGAGTCATTTTATCACTACTTTTTTTTTTAATGCCAGTGTTATTTGCTCTTACCCTAGATCTCTGGGCTATCTAGTCTCTGGTCCTTGATCATCCAAGCAGTGTCAAATATGGGTTCCATCTTGTGGAGTGGACCTTAAGTCAAATTACGCACTGGTTGATTACTCCCTCAAGCTTCGTGCCATCATTGCCTGAGCCTATTTTGCAGAGAGGAAAGCCTTGCAAATCGAAGGTTTTGTGAATGGGCTGATGTTTACCTTTCTCTTTTGGTAGCTTGGATTGTACCTTCCTGTACTCAAGATACTAGAACATAAGGGTGGAGGTTCTATGTAGGCACCAACTGGACCTCTCTAGATTCAGTGGGCTGTGAGGGTCTTGTCTTCAGTAATGAGGAGTTACTATCAGTTTGCAGAGAGTAACTTTATGTTTTGGCAAAGCCTGGGTTGGGAATTTCATTTAAACAAAACTGAACTGTTGCACTAATAAAGGAAACTCAGGGATAGGTCTCTGAGAAAGTTGGAGATATTAGAGAGAGTAAACACCCTGTCAGATCTTACCCAGCTGTCTTCCAGCTTCCTCAGCCTGGCTTCTCCTGGTCTCTTCTCTCTCTCTGTCTTTGTACTCCTGCCTTAAGTACTCTCTTTGTTCAGTTAAGGCACGGCCCCACCACTGCCTTCCTGGGAGCCTTGAACTCCTTCTATAAACTATGATGATTTTGAACTCAGTTTGGATTAAGAGCATAGGTCACCACTCCCATGATACCCCCTGTTCTGGGATTAAAGGTGTGAATCCCCACTCTCTGATTCTCCTAGACTGACTTTGGGTACATCTATCTAATATCTCTGAAACTTTAGGACCTTTCATTAAATCCCCACATATCCCCTTTTGTGTTAAATTTTTAAAAAAAGGTGGTAGCTAACATAAGAAAAACCATATACAGTAGGTACAATAATTATACACAATATATACAGACAATAAATGAGTAATGCCCAGTCCATTAACAATTGACAATTCTAAGAAAATATTTCATTAATTATCCTATTTTGATGAGTCCAAAGGATTATATCTAATTCATTTCCTTTCTAACTAAAAGCTACTATTTTGATGTCTCTTAAACTTATAAACTTTAACTTCGAAGTTTTTCTTCTGAAACTGTCACTAGAAAACTATAACTATCTCATCTTCAACTACCTCAGAGACCCAAGAAGGAAATAATATTTACCCAAATAAACAGAAAATGCAAGCAACTTCCAAAAAGTAGAAATGACAGAGATGACACCTATCTGTCAGTCACCCAAAGTTCCTTTATAAAGTTGGGGCATCCATCTTCAGCCTACAGGTCCAGAGTCTCTTTTCATTTCAGTGAAGCAGGAAATCTGCTCTGTCCACTTTGTTTGGTATAGTTCAGTCACTTCTCCTTGTGTCCTGAAGAATATCTGACAGTTTTCTCTGAAAAGTATGAACATGAAGGACCATCTCAGCTTGTTCTGTCAAAGTTCAGAGGTCACTTTCCTATGGAACTTGCATGTCCAGTTTAAACAGCATACTGTCAAGCAGTCAATACAAGAACAGGTTCCTGTGCAGTGGCTAACCATTGCCACAAAGAAAGTAGACTTCATATGAAGTTTCTTCAATGCCCATTTTTCTCTTGAAGTAAATTGGTGCTGCTAGGAGCAGACCTGTCTCACTGTCCAAAAAGGTCTAAGTACATAAAATATTTTAAATGACATATTCTATGAATCTATGAAGTGTTTGAAGTAGACCTAATCATCTAAAATAATTCTGTTTTATCTTGAAAACATATCTACTATGATTATGTTTGAATGTAATGTCTAACTACTAACTTGCATTACTTTATATTCTAATTAGTTGATAATAAAAACTCTCATCACCTAGCAACTTGTACTACATTGTTAGATGAACTGAGTATACCTTGAAAAAGCATAGAGATATTTGTACAGTCACACAATTAATCTCAATATACACAATTTGTATACAATATACAAAAATCCAATCCAATGTGAAATATTTAAACAGCAAATCCTTTTAAAAAAAAGATTCAATGATCTATCCTTATATCCTATATATCTGTATCCTCTTTTTCTATTTTTTAAACACAAATCTTGAATCTAATCATTCTTGTTTAACTCTTTTTCTAACCATAACTATTAACAATTTTTAACCATTTAACCTAAACAATGACAATCATCCATAACCCATTGAATAACCAAAAACAACCCAACCCACCACTTGGGAATGTGGGTGCTCTGTTCTTAAATTTATTTCCTGCTGTCAGGGAATGACAGCATCTTTTGGGGATCCTGAAAAGAAATATTTTGTTAATTGTCAAGTCCTGAAATAAGTAGCTGTGTCATTTGTTGTCTAATCTCTGTGTAACAGGAAAGCACACAGCTTGTCTCAAGTCCTGGCTATAGTAGTCTGTGAAGCTGGTTCCTCTCAGCAAGCTGCCTTGAAATTCTCCTTAGCAATTTGTAGTACAAATCTGATCTTTGGTTCGTGTTTGTCAGCCTAGTGTCTTTGGTAGAGTCCATGTGAAATCATCATTGTGGGCCCCATCTTCCTTTTGGATACTTCAATTTTGCAATTAGACATTGTCCTGGATCACTGGAGGAAACTGATAAGAGAATAAAACCCAACACAATATACAGGAAATTGAATATATAACTACTTATTCAGCATAGGACTAGTAACAATAGAATAGTCTCTTATTTTTTTGTTATTCTTCTGTCCCATATCAGGTTCCTCTTCTGATATGATACAGAGATTTTGTATTTTCCTTTAACAAGTATGCTTAAGTTTAGAGAAGGAGGGAGCCATACTCCAACTTTAAAGTGAGCTTTAAATTATAATTAAACTGGGACTTCAACTACTAAAAAATTTTTGTAGAGGTTAAGAAATGAGATTTTACCCTATCAAGTATATTACCCTATCAAGTATACTGGTACCAATAGTTACAATATTCTTTTGCTTGTAAGTTTTTCTGGATAGCCTCCCTTTTGCTTTAGACGTCTAGATGTCCAAGGTCTTTTCATTTCTTGAAGATGGGTATTTCCAGTTTTCTGTAAAGACAAAAACAGAAACCTGCCCCCACCCTTTGTTTTTTCTTACAACTTAAAGAATTATAATATGGGTGGATGAGCTAGCAATTCTTAATTTCATGAAGTTTCTCTGGTTCAAATAGAGTCTTTATTAATTTTGATGGTATCCATAACTTTTCTTCACCTGTGGAAACAAAAGAAAAACCCCTTTCCCAGCATAGCACATATCTTGGCTTTCATTCAGAGGTCAGTACATCTTTGAAGTAAACAGGCTGATTTAGTTCAGCTGTTTTTTCTATAGTCCAATGCCTTTCAGCAGCTGTTGTTCCTTTCTCATTATCACTGAGAAAATTCAAAGTTAATAAAGCATTATGTAGTCTATCTCTAGGGGGTTTTGTTATTCCTTTCTGTTTATTTAGCATATCTTTAGAGTTTAATTTGATCTCTCTATGACTGATTGCCTTGTAGCATTGTGTGGTATTCCTTTAATATGCTTTATATTATAATGAGCAAAAATTGTTTCATTTTACTAGAGACATATGCTGGAGCATTGTTATTCTTAATTTATACAGGTATTCCCATGATGTCCATAACTTCTAGAAAATGTGTGATTACATGTTGTGGGATTCAGGTGTCAGCTGACAAGGTCAAGGGACATTTATACAGAGCACCGGGCCCCCCGACCTGAAGGGGGCGGGGGAAAAGCCCCATTAAAAAGGGTCTGCGGATACGACACACTCTCTCTTCCTGGTTCCGGGCTGCGAGAGGGGATTCCATCGTCCGTCCGTCTGCAGACTCCAGTTCCTGTTCAGGTGCTATTGTAATCTGTTGCTGGTACCGTGAGTTCTGGATTATATTTTAATAAATATTTTTCTAGTATTGGTGTTCTTGTGGGTAAACTCCGCCTACATCTGGCGCCCAACACAACGTCCCGGACCCACGGGCGGGCCCACGGGACGGGTTTAAATCACACTCAGGTCAGGTTTTGAGTGTGGGCAGGGCTTATCCAGCCCCGTGCGGATTTGGTTTTGAGCGGTGACCTCCAAACGGCTTACTCCATCAGTTTCCGAGGCTCCCGCTCTGGTTCAGCCGGCGCCAGCGGCGGCTCCAGGCCTCTCAACCAGCCGCACGGCCTCGGCCCCGCTGCCGCGCGGTCGGTAGCCCCACCCTCCCCCAGCGCACGACCTGCCTAGCTAAAGGCAGACCCGCGCCGTTTCCAGCTGCCGCGCGCGGTCTGTAGCCCCGCCCCTCGACCAGCGGTGTAGCCGCTAGGCCCTGCTGCCTAGCTATAAGAACTGCTGTACCGCTGCTCAGTTCATTTTAACCGAGTTTGAACTGCGGTAACCTGGCTGGCTGGGTTTGACCCAGGAACTGCAGTTTCAAGCGGCGGCTCCAGGCCCCTCCCCCAGCCCCTAGCCCCTGTGACCTGGGACAATTGTAAATTACTCCTGTAGGTGAACAAAGAAAACTAAAACCATTCTATCTTGTAATTAACATCCTGTCTTGACTTGTGAGAATTTTCTTTCTCCAGAGATTCTATCCTGTCCGCTAAGTCCCTTTAACACCTAGGATCTGTGAATAACGTGCTGAGTGCTTCTATATCGGCCATACAGCAGGGCACTGAACGTTATTGTGACATCTTCTGACCACACAGCATCATTGCACCTGGGTTGAGGTAATGGCTGACAACTATTCTTTTGAGGAATTCGGTATATATTTTTCCACGATGGTTGACAAGTTTTTAAATGAGTATCTTGAGGTATTCAGTACCCCAGTTTTACTATTTCTCGGTCTGTTTCTGTATGTTGTGTTCCACAATAGAAGGGTGATGACTGAGGTCACGAATTTGAACCTTCAGTTACCATCCAAACTTGGTATTATAGAATTATCAAACGCTACGGTGTCAGATGAGGTTAAGCAGATGCAGGCCTTGAATCAGCAGCTGTTGTCCAAGATATATGAATTACAGCTTTCAAACTCTGCTATGTCGGAAATGATGGATACGCTACAAATTGGCTACAACAAGCTCTCACATAATGATAACACTGTACTAGAACAATATAAACTCTGCGTAACTGATGAAAACAGGAAACTTGTTGACCACATTACTAAACTAGACGAGAAAATCACTAATTATGTTAATGATGTAGATCTGAAAATTGCTAACTCGGCGAGGTCTTTAGAACTAGAACAATATAAACTGGACAAGAAAATCATTAATTATGTTAATGATGTAGATCTGAAAATTGCTAACTCGGCGAGGTCTTTAGAAGGATTACTTCATCAAGAAAGTCAGGCTTTGAGACAGATGGTATCCGAAATACAAGAATTTCAACCTGCAATATCCAAACTCTAAGAATTGGAACCCATTATATCCAAGATAAAAGAAAATGGAGACCATATTGCAACACTACAAAAGGGCAATGATACATCTTATGCTCAGGACAGTTCAGGTCAACCCCCAATGGGGTGTTATGGTACTGAAAATACTTTACATAAAGTTGTAAACATCACGGGGATACCCCCTTCACCACCACTATTGTTCCCGGCTACTGTTCAGACAAAGATGGCACCAGGGGGTTCCTCACAATATGTAGAGTATAGTTATGAGCCACTACATATGAAAGACATCAAAGATTTTAAAGAGGCAATATCCATGTATGGTATTCACTCTACTTATGTTAAGCAGCTCCTGAATTCATGGTCTGCAAAAAACCGAATCATCCCCTTCGACTGGATGCAACTAACGGCTGCTGTCTTGGACCAAAGTCAAAATTTACAATGGAGAAGCTGGTTTAGAGAGGAAGCCAGGACCTTAGAACACCAAGGAAAAATTAGGGTTTTCCTTGCTTCTCAGGACCAAATCCTTGGTGAAGGAATGTTTGCTGATGTGAAGACTCAAACTACATATGATGAACACACTTTGTTGCTGTGCCGTACGGCCGCACTTAATGCATGGGAAAAGATTTTAGACCCAGGTCAAAAAGTTGAGCATTATGCTACGGTCAAACAAGGTTTGAAAGAGCCTTATACTGACTTTCTACACAGGCTTAACACGGCTGTCAATAGAGCAATATCGGATCCAGAGGCTAGAAAGCAAATAATACTTTCTCTGGCCTTTGATCATGCTAATCCAGAATGTAGAAGACTGCTTCTGCCTTTAAAACTCAGAGCCGCACCTCTAGAAGAATGGATTCAATATACAATCAATGCTGAACCTCTCCATAGTGATGAAGACAATTGGGTAGACCAAGCCATTGATAAAGTAAGGAAGAGGAACCAAGGAATCACTTGTTTCAACTGTGGTAGACAAGGCCATATAAGACGAAACTGTACACAAAGTACTCTTGGAAACGATGCCCGATCTAGGTTTAATTCGAATAGAAGGCCATTGCCTTCTGGATTATGCAGAAGGTGTGGCAAGGGACGGCATTGGACCAATGAATGTAGATCTACCAGAGATAAAGAAGGCAACCCTCTGCCATCGGGAAACGCCTTTCGGGGCTTCCCCCGGGAAGCCCCCCAAAATCAGGCTCCAAATTCGAGGATGGCAAGATCATATCCGGTCATAGTAGAAGACCAGCATTCTCAAGACGAATAGAACACCCAACACCTGATCTTGAAAAACATACAGTATCAGATGATAACATAAATTCAAAAGAAGATTCAGAAACTCCAAAGAAAATTACGAAACGGATATTTTGGCAGACTTCGATAAATGAACAAAGACCAAAATTGGGTGTACTGATAGACAATATTTATATCCAGGGTTTAGTCGACACGGGGGCTGATGTTTCGATCATAACCCCACGGTCCTGGCATCCGAGATGGCCTTTACAGACAGTAGATATCCAATTTCTGGGTATTGGAACAATATCTCAGGTGAAACAGAGTGTGAGGTGGCTTGAATGCATAGGACCAGAAGGTCAGAAAGGACGGTTAAAGCCATATATGGCTGATATAGCAGTGAATCTGTGGGGTCGCGACCTCCTAATGCAATGGAATACCCAGATTAAAATCCCTCCTGGTTATGATGTCAGCCGGAGGCTCAACTATGTTTCCAAAAATGACAAAAATTCACCAGCCATTCAAGTTGTACAAAAGAATCGCCCTCTTAATAAGACACTCACAGCACTGCCTTTGAAATGGTTAACGGAAAAGCCTATTTGGGTTCATCAATGGCCTTTGACAAAGGAAAAACTTCAGGCGTTAGAACAGTTGGTACAGGAGCAGTTACAGGCTCAGCATATTGAAGAATCAACCAGTCCGTGGAATTCTCCTGTCTTTGTTGTCAAGAAGAAATCTGGAAAATGGAGGATGGTGACAGATTTAAGAGCAATTAATAAGGTGATTCAACCTATGGGCTCCTTACAATCTGGTATTCCCCTGCCTTCTCTGCTACCTAAAGGATGGCCTATTACAGTTATTGACTTGAAAGATTGCTTTTTTACCATACCTTTACAGGAACAGGACAAAGAGAAATTTGCTTTTACAGTGCCTACTCTTAATAATTCAGGGCCGGCTAAGAGGTACCAATGGAGAGTCCTACCCCAAGGAATGTTAAATAGTCCCACTTTATGCCAATATTTTGTACAACAACCACTAGAAATACTACGCAAGCGCTTCCCACAATCTATCATTTACCATTATATGGATGATATTTTGTTGGCAGACCCAAACCCACAGACATTAGAAACATTGTTTGAAGAACTACAGAAAGTATTGCCTAATTGGGGACTGCAAATTGCTCCAGAAAAAGTACAGAGGGGAGATTCTATCAATTATTTAGGATATAAGATAGGTTTACAAAAAATTAGACCACAAAAGGTAAAATTAAATAGAGATAAATTGAAGACTCTTAACGATTTTCAAAAGCTACTAGGAGATATTGCTCATATACGGCCCATGATTGGTATAAAGAACTATGAACTAGTTAATTTATTCAAGACTTTAGAAGGTGACAAGGGTTTAAATAGTCCAAGAAAACTATCTGATGAAGCTGAGAAAGAATTAGAGTTGGTAGAAAGAAAACTTCAGGAAACACATGTGGATCGTGTGGATCCAGACTTGGAATGCATACTTGTTATTTTACCCTCAAGACAATCTCCAACAGGAATCTTAATGCAAAGAGAAAGCATCATATTAGAATGGATATTTCTGCCACATAGGCCAAGCAAAAAGATGAAGACATATATCGAAAAAATTGCTGATCTGATTTTTAAAGGTAAATTGAGACTCCGCCAATTGACTGGAAAGGACCCTGCAGAAATTGTTGTGCCTCTGACTAATGAAGAAATTGAACGATTATGGGCAGACAGTGAACCTTGGCAAAAGGCTTGCAGTGACTTTTTAGGAGAAATTAATAATAAATATCCCCAAAACAAGAGAATTCAATTTATAAAGGAAACTAATTGGATCTTTCCTCGTGTAGTACAAGATGAACCAATTTCTGGAGCCCCTATATTTTATACAGATGCAAACAATTTAGGGAAGGCTGGCTACAAGTCTGAAAACCTAACTAAAGTGGCTCAGAGCCCTTATAACTCTGTTCAAAAGTCAGAACTATATGCGATTATTATGGTGTTGTTAGATTTCACAGAACCTCTTAACTTAATTACTGACTCTCAATATGCAGAAAGAGTTGTTTCACATATTGAAACTGCTGACTTCATTCCTGATGATACAGACTTGACCTTACTATTCATACAACTACAAGATATCATCAGAGGTAGGATACATCCTATGTACATAACACATATCAGGGCACACACGGGCCTCCCAGGCCCTCTGGCGCAGGGTAATGAGGAAATAGATCGGTTGCTAATAGGAAGCGTGCTAAAGGCCACAGAATTTCATGAAAAACATCATGTTAACAGCAAAGGGCTAAAGAAGAGTTTTCCCATCACTTGGATTGAAGCAAGAGAAATAGTAAAAAAATGTGACACTTGCTCTTTCTATAACCAACCATCTTTACCTGCAGGAACTAATCCTAAGGGTACACACGGAAATGAAATATGGCAAATGGATGTGTTTCACTTTCCAGAATTCGGAAAGATGAAATATGTACATCATACTATTGACACCTATTCTGGAATGCAATGGGCGACTGCCCTGAGTTCTGAAAATGCTGATGCTGTACTTACTCACCTTTTGGAAGCCATGGCCATATTGGGAATTCCCACTCAGATTAAGACTGACAATGCTCCAGCTTACGTCTCCCGAAAAATGAAGATAATTTTTGCATACTATGATATAAAGCATATTACAGGGATACCATACAATCCTACAGGACAGGCAGTCGTAGAGAGATCTCACCGCACATTAAAAGAGATGCTTTATAAACAAAAGAAAGAAATGAAAAAACCCAGAGAGAGGTTGCATAGTGCCTTATTGACTTTAAATTTTCTTAATGCTGATGAAAAGGGAACTTCAGCTGCTGAGAGACATTGGGTAGTAGAAAAATCTTCTGAGTTAAATCAACCCATTTACTTCAAAGATGTGTTGAATTCCGAATGGAAGCCTGGGTATGTGCTTCGATGGGGTAGGGGTTTTGCTCTTGTTTCAACAGGGACAGAAAAAATATGGGTACCAACAAAACTAATAAAAGCCCGCTTCGAAAAAGAGTCTCTTCCTGAACAAGAAAAGTAACTGCTCATCCCTGACATGACAAACGGATACGTGGTAAGGAAAACACACTTAACAAACCTGGGGCAGGGTCTCTCAGTTTTGTCTTTACAGGAAAATGGATACAACTATTTTTACGGCATTGTCTAAACATTGAATAATTACTCAACTGCAATAGAAGTCAGACTGATGATTAAAGAATGTACAAGACGGACTACAAGACCAACTGATACACACGTGCACTACTGGGTAATTTCTCAATTTTTACTGCTTTACATCTTGCATCTACACCTCAAAAAAAAAAATGGTCCTGATTTGACTATTAATAAGGCTGGATTTGGATTGGGAACTTGTGGCTTTCTCCCTCTCTAAACCCAAGCATATTGGTAAAGAAATATGAAAAATTCTGTCTCACATCATAAAAGCCACCTGGTGTGAGACAGAAGGCATAATATTTAGGGACCAATATTACTGTGACTTCATCTTAAACCTCGTTCCTCCCTGTTTCTGTACCTCTCAAACATCTCACTCTGTCTGCTTCCAGTCTCCTAAAGTCATGAAAGATATAAATATCTTTTGAATTTCTACGATGCTTAAGTTTTCCACTGTAAATAACATTTCCTCCTATCAGCTATCTACAAAGAATCTGAAACCGAGATGGGGCCTCCACTGGAACAACTCCTGCTAGAAAAACAAAAATAGAAGAAAGAATATGAGAGAGAGAGAATAAGAGACAGATAGACAGACAGCAGAGACAAAAATAGAAAAATCAGGAACCTGGTGCGCACCAATCAATAATTGCTTTCAAGAAATAGATTATTCAAAAACAGCTGCAAGATAGCTCCTTATGATTATCCTTCAGATCACACTGCTAATTAAGTTTCCAGATGGAGTTAACCACTATCCTAAAATTGCTTATAGATGTATGTGGTCAGTCCATTAAGAACTAACCATTGTTTTAGCTTTTACAGGATCCCAAAGAGATGCCATCGCCCTTAAGTCAGCAGGAAGCAACCTTATAAACGACTACGCCCCCTTTCCCAATAAGTTTTATGATCCAAAGGTTGTGGGTAAAACTGGGTAAAAGACAAAACTATAATATAGCATCAGAGATCTTTTTTTTTAGAAGAGAGGGGGAATAGATAGGATAGATAAAGGTAGACTGTTCTACCTACCTATACTTCATTTTAGCTGAATGTATGGGCTAAGCTAAAGACAATTTGCACTGTCATAGATATCTGTATATTGATACTAATGCAAAATCATTTTATATGTTTAATTGTGATAATTTGTACATTGGTACAAAGTTTAATCTGAGATTGTTTTATGTAACCAAAGCAACTTGTACTTCTATATAAATCTGAATCTGTAACTATTATGTAAAGCTGAATCTAAAATTGCTATATTTTATGTATGCTCATACCTTTGTTTAAAATATTTGCACATCATCGTCATGTATACTATGCAATTACTACCTTCATTTAACTATACTAGATATAATGTATGATTGCACTAGTTATGATATATGCACAAGATGTTTTATATACCTCTGTTTAAATGATATATATGTATTTACATGTCTAAAATGCTGTGGACACTTTACCTGGTAAAATACCCCTGGCTAATGCTCGATAGTTCTACTAAGGGTCATTGTTCAGAGATTGTACATCCCTTATATAAGTATTCTAATTTTTAGTACAGGGTTTATTCCTTAAGACGATAAGATCTGCAGTCAACACTATTTAAGGTATCATATCCCAGTCATTTCAGATACAGGTTAGAATATCATAGATGGACAAGAATCTTCAACCGTTTCATAGACCCAGAGAATATGGCATTTAACATTTAAAATTTGGCCACGAGAGACACGACGACTCCTGGTGTCACTGCTCCCTTCACGAGATGGTGTTGAGCATCAAGGATACTCCATTGGAGTTGGTCCTTTTGGCAAAAAATGGCCGGTTGAGTAAGGAACTGTCCTTACCTTGATTGCTGACAGTACACACATGATGTCAAGCTGGATGAACAAATTGAGATGGAGACTGACGAAACCTGCCTAGACAGGATAAGACAGTCCCTTCAAAATTGTTCTGCTTGTAAAAAGATCTGTCAGATGCCATAGGCCTATAGCCAATCCGATAGATGCTCTAATGGTGCACAAATCCAGAGGTGATTGTCCAGGTAGCTGTGTTGCTGTCCTCTCCCAAATTTTGGAAGTAGCTGCTTCCATGTACTTCTGTCTTTCAGACAAATTTACCTTCCTTCTCAGGTCTTGAAGAGGTTGAAGAATAGATGTTTAAGGTTTCCACCCTAGTATCCCTTAGATAAGAACACTCAGGTGTTAGATTCTCACTTTCCCAGATTAACCCTTTAAAATAATCTATACACCCTACTATCTACCAATATTCTAGAACTATTAGATATACCTTATATAAGTTAGGCTTTGATTAGCAATTATACTTTGACCTCTCCTAGATGCTACCTCATAATAATTCTTACTGTATATAATCTTAGTTTAGAACCTTCTTAGTTAGACAAAGGGGGGAGATGTTGTGGGATTCAGGTGTCAGCTGACAAGGTCAAGGGACATTTATACAGAGCACCGGGCCCCCTGACCTGAAGGGGGCGGGGGAAAAGCCCCATTAAAAAGGGTCTGTGGATACGACACACTCTCTCTTCCTGGTTCCGGGCTGCGAGAGGGGATTCCATCGTCCGTCCGTCTGCAGACTCCAGTTCCTGTTCAGGTGCTATTGTAATCTGTTGCTGGTACCGTGAGTTCTAGATTATATTTTAATAAATATTTTTCTAGTATTGGTGTTCTTGTGGGTAAACTCCACCTACAATTACAGAATCAGCCTTTCTGAACTCTAAGCAGTTGCCTACTGAAATCCTGAAAATATATCTGTTGTATGATGGACATATCTTAATTTCCAAAATTCCATACAATGGAATACATCAATCTGCCAGATTTCATTTCTACGTATACCTTTAGGATTACTTCCTGCTAGCAATGGAGTTTGGTTATAGAAAGAACAGGTGGGACACCTTTTTACAATTTCTTTGGCTTGTTGCCAAGTGATAGAGAAATCTTTTTTTTAATCCTTTGCTATTGATGTGATGCTTTTATAAAACTCTGAGGCCTCTATCAATTTCATCATTACCTTGTGCTAAAGAAACTGGCAGACCCGTATGGGATCGAATGTATGTTATATAGAAGGGATGATTTCTAGTCCTGATTATTTCTTGTAACTGAATAAGTAATGAAGTTAATTCTTATTCATCGTTAATAAAATCAGCCATTTCAATGTGTAGAACAACTCTTTCTGCATACTGAGAGTCAGTGACTATGTTAAGAGGTTCGGTAAAGTCCATTAATACCATTACAATAGCATAGAGTTCTGACTTTTGAACACAATTATAAGGGCTTTGAGACACTTTACTTATATGTTCTGATTTGTAACCAGCCTTTCCTGATTTGTTCGCATCGGCATAAAATGTAGGTGCTCCGGAAATTGGTTTATCTCATAGAATATGAGGGAGAATCCAATGAGTTTCCTTTAGAAATTCAATTATTTTGCTTTGAGGATATTTGTTGTTAATTCTCCCCCACAATTACTGCAGTCTCTTTGCCAGGGTTCACTTTCTATCCATAATTGGTCAATTTCTTCATTAGTTAAAGGTACAATAATTTCTGCTGGGTACATTCTTGTCAATTGATGAAGTCTTAATTTTCCTTTAAAAATAAGTTCAGAAATCTTTTCCACATATGTCTTTAATTTCTTACTCAGTTTATGTGGAAGAAATATCCATTCCAATATAACATTTTCCCTTTGCATTAAAATTCCTGTAGGAGAATGCTTAGAGGGCAAGATAACTAGAATGAAGTTAAGATCTGAATCCACATATGCCTCCTGTAATTTCTTTTCCACCAAAGCCAACTCTTTCTCAGCTTCAGGTGACAATGTTTTTGGACTATTCAAGTCCTTGTCACCATTTAAGGTTTTGAACAGATTATCTAGTTCATCATTTTTAATTCCAATAGTGGGTCTTAAGTTGGCAATGTCTCCTAGTAGTCTTTGAAAATCATTAAGTGTCTTTAATCTATCTTTCCTGATTTCTACCTTTTGAGGTGTAATTTTTTGTTGGCCTATTTTATAGCCTAAATAATTAATGAAATCCTCTCTTTGTATTTTTTCTTGGGAAATCTGTAATTCCCAAGCAGGCAAAATTCTTTTCACTTCTTCAAATTTTTTTTCTAAGGTATCGCTATTTGAATTGGACAAGTTGTCATCCATGATAAATTAAAGATTGTGAAAATTTTTAAGTATTTGTTCTATTGGCTTTTGTACAAAATACTGGCACAGAGTAGGGCTAGTCAGCATTCCTTGGGGGAGGATCCTCCACTGGTATCTCTTTACAGGCTGAGAATTATTATAAGTGGGCACTGCATAGGTGAATTTTTCTTTGTCTTGTTCTTGTAAAGGTTTGTAAAGAAAATGTCATTTAAATAAATAACTATAGTAGACCATTCTTTTGGTAACAGAGAAGGCAAAAGAATCCCAGACTGTTGAGAGCCCATCGGCTGGATCATCTTGTTTATAACCCTTAGGTCTGTTACCATTCTCCACTTTCCAGATTTCTTTTTAATAACATATACAGGAGAATTCCAAGGGCTGGTTGATTCTTCTGTATGCTGAGCATTTAACTGCTCCTGTACCAGCTGCTCTAAGGCCTGCAATTTCTTTTTTGTTAGAGGCCATTGATGAACCCATATAGGCTTCTCTGTTAGTAATTTTAGAGGTAATGCTGTGGGTGTTTTTGAAAGATCAGCAGATGTTTTGCCTTGTTTCTCTATAACCTGAATGGTCTGTGACTGTTTTTCATAATACCTTCTAATGTTTCTTCCAGAACCATGTGCTAGTTTATGGCTTTTTTCTGTGTTTGGAGGGATATTAATCTGTGTTCCACTGTTATAGTAAATCTCTTCCCCATAAATTTATAGCAATATCAGCTGCATGTGGCTTCAATATTTCTCTCTGTCCTTCTGGTCCTATACACTCAAGCCAACTTGCACTCTGTTTCACCTGGGATATCAACCCAATACCCCCAAAATGAACATTTACCTGCTAAAGGGGCCAACTTGGTTGCCATTACTCTAGTGAAATTATTGATACATCTGCACCTGTGTCCAACAAGGCTTCAATAATAACATCATTTATTTGTACTTTTAATTTTGGCTTTTGTTCATTAATAGAAATTTGCCAACATATTCGCTTTATAATTTTTCCTGAATTTTTTTCTTTTTCTATCATTCCGTGTAGTATGTCTTTTAAATTAGGTTTTAATCTTTTTAATTGATCTGGGAAGGTGTTTCCTCCACAATGGCAGGGTAAAAGACTGGATTGTGTATTATTTACCATGAAACAACACAGTACCCCTACAAGATTGGATTTGGTATGGGGGCTTTTTCAACTATATAAGACCACAGAAAGAGATAATAATTACCCAAGTAAACAGAAAGTGCAAGCAACTCCCAAAATCTAGAAATGACAGAGATGACACCTATCTGCCTGGACAGTTAACCAAAATTCCTTCATAAAGTTGGGGCATCCATCTTCAGCCTACAGGCCCAGTCTCTTTTCATTTCAGTGAAGCAGGAAATCTGCTTTGCCCATTCTGGTATAATTCATCAGTTGCTTCTCCCTGAGTCCTGAAGAATGTCTGACAGTTTTCTCTGCAAAGTAGGAAACTGAAGGACCATATCAGCTATTCTCCCAAAGTTCAGAGGTCACTTTCCTTTGGAACCTGCATGTCCAGTTTATACAGCATACTGTCAAGCAGTCAATAAAAGAATGGGTTCTTGTCCAATGGTTAATTGTTTCCACAAAGAAAGTAAACTCCATATGGAGTTTCTTCAATGCCCATTTTTCTCTTGAAGTAATTTGGTGTTGCCAGGAGCAGACTTGTCTCACTGTTCATAGACTTCTAAGTTCTTAAAATATTTTAAATGCCATATTCTGTAGGTCTTAGAAGTGTTTAAGATTACCTATACAATTGAAATATATCTTTGTATACCTAAAAATCTAACAACATGCATTTTTTAATTACACATTACAACTTTAAATCAGTTACACAATCACCATACCTTAAACAAGAGTAGAAAAATATATACAGCATAAAAATTACCTTAAATTTGTATCAATAAACCAAAATCCATTTCAATTTAAAATATTTTGAAATTAACAGATCATTTTTGATTAAACTTAATTCAATAATCTATTTTTTAAAAATCACTCATATATCATATCCCCTTTTTCTTCTTATATAAAAATTATCTATGACCATTAACCATTAATAATAAAAACAAACATTTTGGGAATTTGGGCATAACATTCCATTACTACTTCCTGCTGATAAAGGGTTGTAGCAGTCTTACAGTTTCTTAAGACTGGATCATCTTAGTCTGTAGCCTTTAAGCTATTTGACCATCTCTTCCTGTCAGAATTTTCAGGTGGTCTTTGTTGATGAAACCATATTTCCCTGGAAGGAATCCACAGGTTCTCATCTTCTATGGAAACAAAAACAAAATCTCTCTTCCAAGGTGACATATCTTTAGACACAAATTTCAAAGTAAAAATACCTTTAAAATATATATGCTTGTTTAACTTAGCAGCCTTGGCAATCAACTGTCTTTCTGCGTAGCTCATTAACAATTAAAATATTAAAATAAAACACAATAATAACTTCAATCCAGATTCTATGTCTATTTTCCATTTTTACATGGCTTATTATATTTTTATTACTCTATTTCTCTTTTTAAATACTTTATCTTTTTTCTTTTCCCTCTGAAGCCTTTTATCATGAATCCTTAATCATTTTCTAACCAGAAGAGCTTTTAAATGACAGCACTCTCTTAAAGAGCCACATAGCTTCTGCAGATAAAGCTGAGTCAGGAAGTTCTCTTAAAGGGGCAGTGTCTCTTTCTGACACCAGCAAACAACAGACCTAAGAAAAGGCTGTTACCAAGACACTGTCTTTGACTCTGTTTGCTTTTTGTTCAAAATAAACAGAAACCTTAAATCAATCACATGCTACTGAGTCTTCTGTGAGACTTTGGAATCCAGCCTGGTTGCAGCTTACACTGCCTGTAGTGAGTATGCACCACTTTTCTGTGGCCTGGATGCCATGCTGTCTCTGTATAATGACCCACTTTGTATACACAATTTTGAAGCCCCTTTTGGCTCTGCTTCTGTGCTCTAGAACCCTTTTTAAGCTTTCTCAGGCTTTATGTGGTTATTTGGCCTGTATTAGGATGACATCTGTTACAGTGAGGTTTCCAGCCCCCTGCCAGAGGTCCAGACCCACTAACCTGCTAGTTCTTTCATCTTAAGTATTAAATATTTCACCACAGAATAGTGCTATAGATTGAGATAAATAACTCACGATAACGATCTGGGGGAGGATCATGTGTGGCCTGGCCATAGAGTACAAAGGTCACCAAAATATGAACTGTCTCCAACCTTCTAGATGGAAAATAGGTTATATATCTTTTTCTTTGCAGAGATAATCCCAGGTGATTCCCCAATGCTTCTCTGTGAGCAGAATGACCTACATGTCTTCTACAATGGTGTCTCTTGAGAAGAATCCCTGTCAAGACACCAGCTGTTTTACCTCTACTTTAACATCTTATAACTTAATTATCTTTCCTCCAAGGTGGAAGATTTTAAACTCAAAGAAAAGAGCTACAGGACAGCTGCAAGACATCCCAACAAATACTGCATAGTAGGCAATCTTCTCATCTATCCATGGAGCACTCTCTAAAATATACACTAAGAAGACACAAAGCAATTCTTTAAAAATAGGGAAATTTAATCACTTTTGTTATTTATCTTACCCCAATGGCCAAAAAAAAAAAAAAAAACCCAGAAAACAACAAGAAAAGAAAACACATAACACATACAAATTCAAGAAAATTTAATGATGCATTGGAGAAAAATGAATAAATAAGTCATCGAAGAAATTAATATTTTTTAATTCTAGAATTGAATGAGAATAAAAACACAACTCACCAAAAAACTTTGGGGTCCAATGAAAGAAGTTCCAAAAGTGAAATTTAGAACCTCAAGTGCCTATATTAAAAAATAAAAAGATCCTGAATAAATAATCTCACAGTGTAGCATTACAGCCTTGATAAACCAGAAAAGGCTTAACCTCAAAAGAACAAATGAAAAATATATACCCAGGGGATAAGAAGTGTGAACTAATGAAATAGAAATTTTAAGAGAGGACAAAATATTAAAATTAGAGATGAAAAGAGAGACATTACAACAGATACCACAAAAAAAAAATTTAAAGAATTGGAATAAATCTTAGATATATACAATCTTTTAAACTGGAAAATTCAAAAGAAATGAATAAATTCATAGATGAATATGATCTACCAAAATTAAGCCTAGATAGGATAAACAATTTAGACAATTGTCTAAAACTCACAATTGAATTAGTAATGAAGTACTCTCCCATAAAACTTCCTAGGACCAGATGGATTCACTGCTAAATTCTACCCGTCTTTCAGAGAAGTAATATAATCCATCCTGTATTATTATGTAAAATAAAAAGAACTAAATTATTTTACAAAGCCAATATTTTCCTGATAGCCAAACAAAATAAAGATAAAACACAAATAGAATTAGCAACCAATCTCTTTGAAAGGAAAATACCATGGAGCTCGTGAGACAGAGTAGAGCATCCAATACAAACCTATTCCATGAAGAAAGTCATGCCATATCAGCAAAATAGATTTTATGCAGACAATCATATTAAGAAAATTAAGTCATTCATTTTAATATTTTGTGGATCTAGTGAGTGTACAAATGAATGAGTGTCTGATTCTTGTGACTTCTCTTGGGTTCCTTCTGTGTTTCTTTTGTATTGTTTTTTACATACCAACCACATTTCTTCCTCCCACTCACCCCTCCTCCAGCTTCCCACCACCCACCATCCACTCCTTAAACAGGATTAGGCCTCCTGTGGGGAGTCAACAAAGTCTGGGATATCAGGTTGAGGCAGGACCAAGCCCCTCTTCTGATGTGTTAAATTTTGTTTTGTCTCATTTTATTTTACTTTATTTTATTATTATCCTTTAGAAGCCATTTTGCTTTCTAATAAGAGACAGAAAGGGGGTACATCCTGAAGGGAGAAAGCTGAGAAAAGGGAGGCCGGGAGAAGCAGAGGGAGGAGAAAACATATTCATGATATATTACATTAGGAAAAAATCTACTATTTCTTTTATTGTTGTTGTTGCTGGGCTTTGTTGTTGCTGTTATTGTTTGTTTGTTTGTTTGTTTGTTTTGAGTAAGGGTTTCTCTGTATAGTCCTGGTGTGAAAGCATAGATTTACAGTTGGAGAGCTTTGTTTCACAGAAGATCCCTTTAGTGCCTGCGGGCAAGGCCTAAGTCTGAGAAGAGTCTAGGAAAGCTCTTGGGAATGCTTCTGACAGCCAATGGATTCAAAACTTGGTTTCTCATTGAAAGTTCAGCCAATAGATCCAAAACTTGGATTCATGCTGAAAGTTTAGTGTAACACTGAAGTTTCTGGTCCAGAGCAGCCCCACAAATCAGACCCATCCACCCATCCACCACTGCTTATCTGGAACAGCAATCCCAAAGTCCCAAAGAAACACACAGATGCTTATATTAACTTCAAACTGTTCAGCCTATGGCTCTGGCACATTGCTCACTAGTTCCTTCATCTTAACCCATTTTCATTAATCTGTCCTGCCATGTGGCCCATGGCTCACCTGTGTTCCTTATATGTTGCTCCCTTGGGCATCTGGCTCAATCTCTCTATGTCTGTGCCCTGCTCCTCCTACCTATTCTGATTTTCCTACCTACTTTTTCTACAGTGCCAGTCATGGGTCAAAACAGTCCTTAATTCACAGCATATAGAAAGACATTCCCACATCAGTTTAATGAATAGTTTCCAAAAATTACTGTACCCTACCCCTTTACCCGATTCTGAAATGCCAAGACATGTAACACCCCACTTACATAGCTTTTTCTTTAAAAAATCTCTCGCCCCCAAGTTCAGGCTGAGTTCCTTCTGCTGTGTCAAAACAAAGGATTTGACAATGAATAAACTGACCCTTGTGTGTTTGCATCAGAATCCAGCTTCCTGATGGTCTTTCTTTTGGGGGGGGGGGTCTCTCGACTTGGGTACAACATTGGCTGGAAATCACTCTGTAGACCAGGCTAGCACGCAATTTAGAAATCCACCTGCCTCTGCCTCCAGAGTGCAGGGGTTTAAAGGTGTGTGCCACCACCCAGGTAAATACATTATTTTGGGTGGGATAAGGTGGAATCTGGTGGGCAATAGCAGCCCAGACTTTGAATAGTAACACTCAGAAGGCAGAGATAGGCAGATTTCTACATTCAAGACCAGCCTGCCTATAGAGTAAGTTCTAGTACAACTAAGGTTGCACAGAAAAACCCTGTCTCAGAAAAACAAAACAAAATCTGTTTCTAATAAAAGAAAATGAAAATCAAGCCAAGTATTTGTGGCACCCAGAGCAGCTTGACTGTTTAATGAAAGACAGACAGACAGACAGAAGGTTTTTGCTGGCAGCACCTAGTGGCCCATAAGCAGACATTATCCAAGGAGTAGCCAGCACCTATAGGAAAATACCTGATATAGGGAGATTATGTTGTTCCATTGTAAATAATTGTCTTCTGCCTATGAGTTTACTAAAAAGAGATGATTGGCCAAAGGCAGATAGGAAGTGTGGGTGGGGCTACCAGACTCAGAAAACTCTAGGAACAGGCAGAACAGAAGTAGAATGCCAGAGAGAAGCCAGAAGAAACAGAGGACAACTATGCTGCTCTGAGAATAGATACCGAGCTGCACGGCTGAACAGGATAAATGTCAGGGGTTAGATTAAGGGTAAAGAGTTAGAAAGTTATATGCCTGGGCCTTAGGCTGATCAGCCTAAAACTATTGTAAGCATCTGTATGTCTCTGTGGGACTGTGAGTCTGCGGGCCTAAACCTTGAGGCTAGGCCCAAAAGTCCAGGCCAGAAACCTCCTACTACAACCTGACATTCCAAACACTCCCTTCCTGGGAAAAGGGCATTAATAATAGAACAGATAGTCTCTAAGTACTTGTCTACTTCTCTGTTGATATAGGTAAACCTTAATGATTGTTAAATGTTGAAACATTCCTAGAATGCAAAGCCACCAATGAATTCATAACAGGTACCTCTAGCCTGAGCCTGGACCAGTCCCAGGACTGTACCCCTGAAGCTCTGAAGGCCCTAGACCCCCCCACCAATAAAAATCCTTGCCTCATGGCACTCATGGTCATTCCTACTCCATAGCTGCATTGGACAGATGGAGTGGTAAAAGCCAGCTTTTAAATAAAGAGACTCTTTGCTGCTGCATTGAGCTTGTCTTTTGGTGGTCTTTTTTTGGGGGGGGGTCTGGACTCTGGGCACAACAGTATTGTATGCATTTATGATTTTCCTCTACATAATTGCTAGAGTTTATATAGATAGAGTCCTCCATGAAAAATATATATACATGCAAGTAGAATTTAAGCTATCTCAGGGAAATAAGGTAAATAAATAGAAGGGTAAAGGTTCAGAAAGTCACAATCAAAGTTTGGGGAAGTATTCTGAATGTGGCCCACACCTTTAACTCCAGCACTCATGAGGGAAGCAGGGCAGAGGCAGGCAGATCTCTGTGAATTCAAGACAGCCAGGGCTACACAGAGAAACCTTGTCTTGAAAAACCAACAAATAAATTACCCATAGGGGATATAGTACCATATACAGTAAATAAATAACTAATACAATTATATTGTTATACACATTTAAACAATAATTCAGACCAGAGATCAAAAAGAATTTAGCAGGTGGATGAAGCCCATTGGTATTTCATATTCTCTCTCTATAAAGACTTCTTACCTTAGAAAATTTCTTAATCTGTGCTGTTATTACCAAAAAAAAAAAGAAGAAAGAGAAAGAGAGAAAAAAGAAAGGAAGGAATAAAAAAAGAAAGGCAAAGAGAAAAAAGAAAAGAAAAAGAAAGAGAAAATACCAGGAAGCAAATAACGTATAAAGAGAAAATGTTTATTTGGGCTAGCAGTTCTGACCAAGGATTGGTAGCCATATGTGTCAGCTTTTGGTTAAGCTCTTGTGTTGTATCATATTCTGAAGAAGCAAAATGGGAAACTGAGGGCATGTGAAAGCCATGGAATAAAGACTGAAGAGACATCAGGCTTACTTCTAATACTCATTGTCAAGGCAACTCAGAGCTTGGTGAGACCTAATTCATTCCCTTGGGTTTTAGTTCAGTCTTCAGAAAACATTCAGTCCTTAGATAGTTACAAAAACAACACATTCAAGAAGTCTAGTAACAGTTATGAGCAGAATACAATGTTTAAGTCTCTGAAGTTCAGAACAATGGAAACTATGTTTTTGTTCACTCATATCATAAAAATTAAATGTATTAAAAGCATAAGTGCCTCTGTATTAACTTTCTTGCTTGTCACATGAAGATACTGCCACTGAGTGAATGCATGTCATTCCCCATATACTCAATAAGAAATACAAGAAGCCAAAGGGTTTAGAGAATTACCCTCATCATCTATCAGCCCTGGAATGCCACTCAGTCTTCTCTGAGTTGTGAAAAGCTCCTGTTCTCCCTAGCTGTTAGCTTGTAGTAGAGCTCTGGTCCTCAGAAATATATTGAGCCAAGTGTCTCTTAAAGAATCTAAGTCTTACTTATATTGTGTACTACCAAGTATGTCTAGAATATATTGAATAAAGGTCTGTGAAACTTAGTTTGAATATTTAAGATGATAAGACTATGTTACCTACACTCTAATATCTATCCCATGTTTTCATATATCTATTGCATTTTAAATATATTAGGATAATAGATGTGAAATAAAAACCCATTTGGCATCAAAGAATGCTTAATAACTCATGTTTCTGTCCACTAAAGAGCTGGAAGCACAAGGCTGGAGAACAAGAGTCGTTCCCACTTCATGCAGATCTCTGTAGATAAATGAGCCTACACAGCACAAATCTAAATGGTGTTTTTAAAAGTTGCATCTTCAATAATATAAAGACAAATTGAAACAAGAAGTAACTAGGGAGCCTGCACAGCCCGAAGTGCTGTGTAAAGTGGTCCTCTTCACTGGTTGGAGCTGCCTTTGTGCAGCTCCTCTTAGAGCACATGCCTCTTTCGCTGAATGAGGCTCTGCAGGCAGGACCTCTCTTCTGCAGAGCAGAGGGCAATAGAGACGGGTTTCTCTTCCTCGTCATTCCTGAAGGTGTCTTGAACATCTGTACAAATCAAGCAGCAAGTCCTCCTTTCTGTTTTGCTTTATATTAGCTCTGATTTTTAAATAAAACATAAGATACAGGTATCTACTTATGTGTTATTATATGAGAGCCTTTCTTGGGCTCTTGAAAAGGTGAAAAATTATCAAAATTAAAAATATAATGGAATGATGTATCACCACAGTATAAGTACCAGCCTTTTTCTTGCACATGATGTCTTGATATTTCTAGTCACAACCTTTTCTTTCCTTCACTCGGGTAATGGATTATGATTCTTATTCTAAATTCTAGCTTCATGAAGCCTATTTACAGTAAGGCTATAACTTCTTCACCTTTCCAACCCTGTTATTCACACCTCAGTTTGTCTTATGCTGTTGGTCTGATGCTGGTTTTTAATTCACAAATCCCTTTAAAATTTACCTGTCCTCTCTTCTACTGGGATTCATTTATTAACTAGCATGCCAAACTAAAGTAAAACTCAATCATATTTCTTTTCTTCTTTCTTGGTACATACAAATTTTTCTAAACTCAGTCTCTTCCAGCTCAGTGTCTGCCAAATCTCATCTCTTCTTAGAACTCCAACTATATCCTCCTATCAGCAACTCCATCCACATATCTATTCATTGCCTCTGCTTACTCTGAGTCCTGCATCCAGGTGTGTTGCACAAATAAATGAGACTCAGGGATAGATCTCTGAGAAAGTCAGAGATATTAGAGAGAATAAACACCACAGTCAGATCTTACCCAGCTGTCTTCCAACTTCCTCAGCCTGGCTTCCATTGGTTTCCTCCTCCTCTAGGCCTGCCTTGAGCCTTGAATACTCTCTTGGTAAATTAAGGTGTGGCCCCACCACTGCCTGCCTGGGAGCCTGGAATTCCTTCTGTAATCTAAAATAACCTCGACTCAGTTGGGATTAAGGGCCTAGGTCACCACTCCCAGGATACTCCCTGTGCTGGGATTAAAGGTGTGAATCACCATTCTCTGATTCTTCTAGACTGACTGTGGTTAGAGCTCTGGAACTTCTGGAGCTTTTATTAAATCCCCACATAGACTGTGGGTAGATTCCCCTGATATCTCTAAAACTTCTGAAGCTTTTATTGAATCCCCACACAGGTGGCTTATAGGGAACTAAAGTTCATTATGTCAGAAGGCATGCTCTCATTTCTTCTCCAGAAATCAGCACCTCTTTGGGATCCCTATCACAGTTAATGATACCTCTAGGCCTGCCACTCATTATGTTGTTACATTGTAAATAATTGTCCCTCCTACTGGTTTGATAGAAATGTTGATTGGCCAAAGACAGTCTGAAAGTGTGGGTGGGGCTACCATACTAAAAATACTTGGAGAATAGGAATAACAGGCAAAGATGCCACAGAGTTGCCAGAGAAGCCAGCAGATGCAGAAGACAAGTATGCTTCACTTAGAAAAGGTAGTAAGCCGAATGGCTGAACAGGATAAGAATCATGGGTTAGTTTAAGGGAAAGAGTTAGCTAGCCATATGCCAGAGCCATAGTCTGATTAGCATAAAATTAGTACAAGCATCTGTGTGTTTCTGTGGGACTGCAGATCTGTGGATCCGGACCACATGCCAGACAAGCCAGAAACATAATACTATAGTCACTCATAGTCTGGAGAGAACTGGTTCCAGGGCCCTCATCTCCAAGTGTAAAACAGCTTAGTGTAGTACAAGGTTTCTGGCCTGGACTTTTGAGCCTAGCCTCAAGGTTTAGGCCCGCAGACCCACAGAGACATACAGATGCTTACAATAGTTTTAGGCTGATCAGCCTAAGGCCCTGGCATATAACTTGCTAACTCTTTACTGATGTGGGAATGCCTTTCTGTATGCTGTGAATCTCAATCTTTAAATAAAGGAGCTGTTTTGGGCCATGACAGGCACCATAGAAAAAGTAGGAGGAATCAGAATAGGTAGGAGGAGCAGGACGGAGTCAGAGGCAGACTGAGCTGAAGCCCAAAGGAGCAACATGTAAGGAGCACAGGTGAGCCACGGGCCACATGGCAGACAGATTAATAGAAATGGGTTGATTAAGATGTAAGAGCTAGCTACCAATGTGCCTGAGCCATAGGCCAAACAGCATAAAGTTAATATAAGCATCTGAGTCATTTCTGGGGGTCTGAGTGGCGGGCGGCTAAGAGGTCTGGCATGGCAGGTCTGTGGGTCCAGGCCCCTGGCCGCCCAGGACTGAAAGAAACCACACTACTACAGATGGTGCTCTAGCCACTCAGCAGGTCTGTGGGTCTCGGACCTCTAGCCGCCCAAGACCAAAGAAATCCCACTACTACACTTTACCCTTAAACTAACCCATGACTCTTATCCTGTTCAGCCATGCGGCTTGGTACCGGTACCTTTTCTCAGAGCAGCATGGTTGTCCTCTGTTTCTTCTGGCTTCTCTCTGGCATTCTACTCTGCTCTGCCTGTTCCTAAAGTCTTTTTAGTCTGGTAGCTCCACCCATACTTCCTGTCTGCCTTTGGCCAATCAGGGCTTTTTATTAAACTCACAGGCAGGGACAATTATTTACAATGGAACAACATAAACCCCCTTCAGCTTAGTGTCTGCATTTAACCTGTAACATCTTTCTACATACTAGGTACAAAGAGGTATCATACTTGGTTGTTTGAGATCTAATGGCAAGAAAAAGCCTAGGATGTTCATTACAAGTACAATTCTTAAAGACTGTCATTTGTTTCCAGTAGATAAAATCCTCTGATGTGGAGCCTACAGATAGAGGCCAAGCTGTACCCACCAGTAGCCTGAGTTAAAAATTATGAGATGGCTTCATGAATGACTGGGGAGGCTATGGTAGAGAGCTGACTACTAAATAAGACCATTTAGTAATGTGCGTTTAATGGCCATTTCTGCTCTGGATCTCTGATTCTACTTCAAAGTACCAAGACTCACCTATATTCTCTGGTTCCTCATGACAGTTCATGGTCATTTTCTTAACCTCTGTCTCCTCTGCAAGCCTACTATCTATCAAGTTTATCGTACTAAACCACATATCCAATGTATGAGATCTTAGAGGGCCTCACACTGTGCTTCAAATGAAGGCTTAATCCTCTTTTTGATACCAAGGGGAAATTACTTGTATTTTCTTTTGGGCTCCCCTATTTTTCCACATTGGAAAGGAGAGCTTTTTCATATAAAACAAAATGTCTCTCCTTTTACCTGGAATGAATTCACCTGAAGCATGACAATGGTCAGTAAATATCTCAGTAAGTATCTGTTAGCTGGATGGAAAAAGTTTAAAAAGAAATGAGTGACAGTTTTAATTGCTAACAATAGTTATTTTAGTAAAAGCTGATTTTGGAAGTACTACAAAATAGAGTCATATTCAGTCTCTCTGTCATATATTTCTTATGTTCCCAAGCTGACATCATTATAATAGACAAGCCATTGACCTCACTCTGAGACTGCCTGCATAAAGTGATGTATCCATCCCTGAATTGGCTGTGGGTCATTAGGACTCACATATAATAATCTATGGCTTCAGTTGGCTCCTGGCAGCTTAATAAGATTCTCTTCTGTATTAATGAGCACCTTCTGTACTAAATTTAACAGAGAAAAATTTTGATGGTATTAGGAATATCTCCTGCTGGATATATTAATATTGCTAGGGACAATGCCACATCCCATACCAACATATTTTCTGGAAATTATTTCAAGAATTGTGGTGTCTTTTTGCCCTCTATAGCCATTGTTTACATTTTCGCTGCAATGAGGAGACCTCCCAATGTGAGGCTGTACTTGGCCAATTCTTTTGTTGTGGTTTTGTTGCTTTGAGACAGGGTTTCTCTGTGTAGCCTTGACTTTCCTGGAATGCACTGTGTCGACCAGAGGTCAGCCTTCATTGTGTGCCACCACACCTGGCTTTTAGTCTTAAGGCATGGAAAAAGCTTTACTTGTGCACTGCAAGAACTATGCTTTTTTTTGGGAACCATATTTTTCTTTCTTTTAGAGTCAGTTTGTTATGTGCCACTGGTCACAGGCTTCTCACATTCCCTGACATCAGATTGCTACACAAATTAAAGTGTAGAGCTTCCCCACTGATTGAGATGACCATTTAAATCTATGTCTGTTTCTGTAGCAACTACAGCAGCTATACCTAGCCTTGTTGTAGACCTTCAGCAGGACATTACAAAACTCACCTGTGCATTAGTGGCCTGTGCTGTTAGTAGGGCCACTAATATTACAGCTCAGATATTAGGAGAATTAAACCAAGAGCTAGAAGTAAGAACAGCTCTATTACAAAATGGGGTAGCACTAGATTATTACTTATTGAAAGAGTATTTTGAATGTTCTTTGACCTGTACTGTTTTAATTTATCTAACTACTCTCAATAAATGAACATGTAACTAGAACAGTGACAACACACCATTTGACATTCATCACAATCACAGCTGTTGTCACCCTGGTTTGGATGGATTTTCCCATTTCTTGAACCTTGTTCTTTGCTGCTTTGCTGTTCTTACCTTTGCCCAGCATAATGCTGCCAGAATTGTTGCTCCTATATAATAACGTGCTCTTTAAAGATATTAAAAAAATAAAAAGGGGCCAGTTGGGGGCTGAAATTAAGGTTATGTGAGGATATAATAGATTTGATACATAGGGGCATTTAATTTGGTATTTCTCAAGAAGGGAATTTGGAATGCAAACAAATGTGGGAAGGAACCCAGGGATGCCTGTGGCCTTCCTCAATCACCAGAGAATAGTTGGGTTAAATGATCGTCTCATATCTCAGATGTGTAGTAGGAATTTCTGGCCAAAACTAGCCCTGAAATTTGAACGAGCAGTCCTAAATACTTACACAAAGTCTTATATTAATTATATGTTGTTTGATCTATGGCTCAGGCATATTACTTATTAACTCTTACTCTTAACTAATCCATGAATAGCCAAGTGGCTTAGTACCTTTTCTCAGAGCAGCATTTTTGTTTTCTTTCCTCTGCGTCTGTCTAGCATCTCTGCTCTGCTCTTCCTCTTTCCAGGGTTTTCTTAGTCTGGTAGCCCCACCTATACTTCCTGTCTGCCTGTGACCAATCAAAATTTTATTAAACCAATAGGAGGAGGAAAATATTCACAATGTACAAGAGCATGATCCCATAGCATTGATGTTTTTCTAAAGAAAAACAACATGATTGGGTTTTCTATAACCTTGACCATGCCAACCTGTCAATCAGACTTCCTGGCTGAACTCCAAATTTGTGACTCTGTTATCAGAAGAAGAAGACCTGAAACAATAAAAATGAGCTTTGATATGCTATTTGCATATGCTCGGTTTTCTTGACCCCCCCCCCTCCCCGCTTACTGATTCAGTGCTTTAGCATTAATGAGGAGAAGTAATTTAGCTGACTTCACACAGTGGATACTAAATTCAGTATCCAGTATCTATCAGGAAAGCAAAGAACCAACCCAGGACCAAGCGTCTTGAAGAAAGATGTGGTAGATGAGGGCTCCTTGGAAGAGGAGTCATGTGGAAATTAAGATGAAAGAAGAGATGGGATGATTCAAGGGCAGGTGAACTACTGTGAGCAGATGCCAGGGAACTCCATCTAGCTGGAGACCCCCCTAGAAATATGGGCCTGGATTCCTCTTCCTGCCTGGTAACAGCTGAGGTGCATGTTCCTTGGAGGCTCAGGCATCAAAGTAGGCTATGAAAACTACACTAAGATTTCAGTTTGCCAGAATTTGTGTTGTATGTCTGGCTTAATTCCTTCCACCACTGTTTCCTTTTCCTCCTCCCTTCCATTTTTATTACTTCTGTTATCCTCTCTTTATCTTCTTTTTCTCTTTCTCTCTCATCATTTCTTTTATTTCTAAATATAGTCCATGAATACTCAGTAATCTCAACAGCTTGACATTAACATCAACAGCCTTAACCAAAGACAAACTCTCCAGCCTCAGGGAGGGGTATTTGCATTACCAAATTAAAAATAAAATATATGAGCTTGGAGAGGAAAGACTGCTGGGAACTTTTCACCTATAGCTGCAATACTCTGAGGAAGAAACATAGTCTGAATTTGGCATTAACTATTCTATTGTGTGGTTTTGTATTTACTAGGTTCAAACCCAAGCCCAGGACAAAAGGCTGAGGTGCCTACTTAACATATCAAAGTCAAACCTGGCTACAAGGTTGACTGATTTTCTCAGCATCCCTGAGTCCCTGCCTATTACTGAATCCTACTGGCTGGCATGCTCTGCCCCCATCTTAAACTTCTCCAGTCATGAAGCTGGCTTGACCTTTCCTCAGAGGTTCTTCCCTATACAGTCTAACTATTTTGGTTAGTTTTCCCTTTTACATTTTGCTCTCTTGGCTGCAGCATCTGGTTCTCTTCTCCCCCTTTACTCCACCCCCTCTTTCCACATGGCCATTCCAGACTCTCCCAGATAACTCTGTCTCTTGTAATGGCCTCTTCTAGGTACAATAAACTTTCTCCTTCATCATACCTAGTGTCAGCCTTTTCTTTTTGTTTCATTTCTTTTTTTCCAATATTTATACTGATATAAGCCTACAGTATAAACTCCATAAGACTCAAGTGCCACTGTGTATTGTAAGCATTCTCAGAATCTTCTAATTCCCTTGGATCTTCATGGGAAATAAAATCAGCCACTAGAGGAATGCCATTAAGTGAAACTTTCAAAGGCCTTAAATGCTTATATACTAATGAGTAGCATTTGTCTGCTATGATTTTTTTTTTTTACTTGAGAAGGCAAATGTTTTAGGTTCAATTGTGGAAATCCATATTTAGAGAAGAATAAAAATAATCATTGAAGCAAAATATTACTGGAAACAATTATGTATTTTTATCTCTCAGACTGAGTTATTTTACTTCATATTGCTATAGGAAGCTCACTGGAACTGACTTCTCAGATAGTTTATAGCCAGTTGAAAGACTATTCCATCTGGCTAAGTCCACAGCCAAGTGTTTGGGGACTGGGTATAGCCTAGAGTATCTAAAATGTATGTTTGTTAAAGGGAGAACTATGTCCTGGCATCTCACTCAACAGCTGCAGGTGAGCTTCACAGACATAAGCATTTTGAAGCAAGCAATATTAACAGAATCTAAGAGAAGCAGTTAGCTGGAGGGGGTTCCACACAAGCAGACAGTTTAACAGAAGTAAAGCTAGCTAGGACATCCTGACCTTTGGCTCCTAGAAGAGAGCTAGGTAAGTTTCCATGACATTCTCCACTAAGGAAAGCAGATTCTGTTAAAACCTTAAATGCCCTCAGCAAGCATACAAGATGGTGGAGCCTCTGAATTGTCTTGTTCCATCATAGTATGCTGAATATCTCCAGTGATATCCATTTTCCTGCAAGTGACATGACTTCATTCTTCCTTGTGATTGGAAAATTTGTTTTTCTAATTTTTAAATACCTTCTTCTGTTGGTGCACACCTAGGCTGGCTCCTTAACATCTGTGGAAAATGCTACACCAGACATTGATGTGCACACATCTCTATGATGCTGACTTGGATCTTGTAAATACACAGGAGGGATATACCTAAGACATTTGATAGTTCTATCTTTAGTTTTCTGAGGACCCTATGCTGACTTCCATAGTGGTTAGAGTGTACAGGGACTCCACTTTCTCCACATCTTCATTTATTTTCCTAACTAGGATGATATGGAATCTTCATATAGTTTTAATTGGCATTTCCTTGGAAGGTGAACTTTTTTCCCATATGTTCACTGGCTCTTTATACTTCATGTTTTGAGAGTTGAGTGTACACTTCAGTACTTTGTATATTACTGACTTGTTTGATTTCTTGTTAGTTTTTATATGTTGATATATTTTAGATATATTAATGTTAAAGTAGAAGAAACTCCTGGTCAGGGGGAGAAAAAAGGAATTTCTGGCCTGGGAGAGACTAAACACTTCAGTTGGTTCAATCACTTTGGCCTAGGGTAAATGAGCTCACCTTATCCCAAGCTAAATAGATAAGTGAGTAGTGCTCTAACGAGATACTGCACTTTCTTCCCAGAATTTCCCATTTCTACTAAAGATGCTTATGAGATGCAACCATGCAGGATCATAAGTCTTGCTGCTTTTAAGAATTACTCAGAAAAGGGCCACTTATTTCTTCTTTTTTATTTCTAAGCACCTTCTCCTTAAGAGTCATGGTCTCCCTCCCCCTGATAGTTTGGGCTTCATTACATGTAAAGCAAAGTAATGAGAACTCAGACCTGCCTCTAGCCACAGAGCCTACCTTAGAGTCTCTAAGACCCTGCAACACAGCATTTGAGGGTGCCAGGGAATCCTGTGATGACTCTGTGCTCAGGTTTTCTACCTGAGAATTCAGAGACAGGGAGGCATGTTTTTCCTGTGCCCAAAAACTGGTTTGCTAGATTTGCTTTTCAAAATTGCAGGGTGAGAGAGAAGATGATTTGTAGTAGCGGGGTTTCTGGGTCCTGGGTGGCCAGAGATCCAGACCCTGCCGTGCCAGACCCTTTAGCTGCCCGCCGTTCAGGTCCCCAGAAATGACTCAGATGCTTATATTAACTTCATGCTGTTTGGCCTATGGCTCAGGCACATTGCTAGCTAGCTCTTAGTGGAGAATCTCATGGAAACTTACCTAGCTCTCTTCTAGGAACCAAAGGTCAGGAGATTCCATATCATCCCAGTTAGGAAAATCAATCCATTTCTGTTAATCTATCTGCCATGTGGCCCGTGGCTCACCTGTGCTCCTTACATGTTTCTCCTTTGGGCTTCAGCTCAGTCTGCCTCTGACTCTGCCCTTCCTTTCCTACCTATTCTGATTCCTCCTCCTACTTCTTCTATGGTGCCTGTCATGGCCCAAAACAGCTCCTTTATTTAAAGATTGAGATTCACAGCATACAGAAAGGCATTCCCACATCAATGATTGTGTGATTTTTTTTTTTTAATGTCTTGTGCTCCAGGGAGTGTAGCGGGGGTTAGGGGCTTTCCAGAATCCCACAGGTACCCTATTTCCTGCTTTGGGGAGAGATTTCCTTCATCCCTCTTTCTCTGAAGTCCTTATCATCCCGTGGTTGCCTGTTGGCCGAGGTGTCTAGCCTGCAGGACAGTCTCAGATGTGACTTTCTCCCTTCTTTCTCCTCCCCTAGGCAGCAACTGAGGTCTTACATCATCGTACTGTCATGTGGGTTGTCTTTTAAGCTCTAATAAAATTGTCCTGTGCTCCCTTTTGAGTCCATCTTTAAATTCCTTTATAATGAGACTAAAGACTCCAAAGAAAATTCAAATTTTCCTTGTGACATACATGCTCTTTCAGATATGTAATTAGCAAAAGTTTTAATCCTAGTCTGTAAATTATGTGTTCATTCAGTTGTGTTTCTTGGCTCTGCAAAGGCTTTTTAATCTGAAAAATCCCATAATCATGAAATTCCATTTGTGGCTTATTTTCCCCTTACTTCCCAGAAGGTGACAGTCTAATTTGGAAACCCTTGCTTACACTGTGTCTTCTAATGTCTTTCATGGTTTTCCTCTTTCTGTTTCAGAGTCTCGGGTCTTGTATTGAGGTCTTTGCTACATTTGGAGCTGATTTTCATACAGGGTGTGAGACTAGTATCTACTGCCATTCTGCAGTGTGGAGACACCAAGATTTTCAGCACCACTCCTTGAAGAAGTTTTCTACATGTGTGTTTTTAGCATCTGTGTCAAAAACCAAGTAGCTGTGGTTGTGTGGCCTTGTATCTAGGTCCTCTTTTATAATTCATTCATCTAAGTATTTATTCTGTGTCAGTACCAGGTTGTTTTTATTACTAGGGCTCTGCAGTATAACTTGAAATCAGGAATAGTGAAACTTCCTGGAGCATCCCTTAATCTAGTACATTTTGATGTGAGGAAAGTTTAAAAGTTCTCATAATATAATACCAACAGTACTCCATTAGTTGACAGCTACTTTGAGATATTATGTGACACTGTTTATGATTTCTTGTGTTTTCATTAGTGTTCTCCACAAAACATAATGTATTTCAACCAATTGCTTATGATTAACCAGTTTATACCCGATCATTTGAGATTATATTAGTGCAAGGGAGAAGGGGTATGTTCTAACCCAAATTGATATGACTTTCACTCTGCCATCTAACACAGCTAACTGATGGTGGGACATCAGTGCCAAGAGAAATGACTCAGTTAAGAGCAAGTGCAATTATGGCTCTTTCACTGATAGGCTAGTGGTGGAACAGGAGCCTGTGGTATTATTTGGTAGATGGGTTCTTCAAACAGATGTCTTTAAAAGAAAGGCATATGGCCTGGTGTTCTCAGCTGAGTTAATGTACTTTACAGATCATTTAAGGGTGGCAGTATTTTTGTGGACCACAGCATTGGCAATGTGACCACTATGTGAATAGTATACTGAGTTCCTATAGAAATTAAGACAGCTAAGATGTCACTAGGTAATGATATCTAAGGTTATTGTCACATATGTGATTCTATGTTTACTGAGACTTCATTCTGTGCTACGTGATTGTAATAAAAGTTAAGAGTATTGGTTCAGAATGAAAATAACAAGATCCCAGGAAGTCCCAGAAATGAGGTGAGCAGCATGGCTGCAGCTCAAAAGCAGTTGGCAGGGGATGGGGGTGTTAGGCAGGCTTCAAGCCTCTGTGTGGAGAAACAGGCTAAGAGCATGATCATATTTACATCTAAAGACCCTCTGGGAATCTCTACAGAAAACAGAATAGGGAAAAAATGAGGACATCTGGCTGCCATGTAGCATCTGTCAATACCAAGACAGTACAGCCAGCTAATGTACTAGAGCATAGATCAAAGCAAGGAGACTCATGAATATGAAAGTTGTTAAAAAAAAAAAAAAACTGAGCAAGATTAAATGCAGTAAGAAGAGAAAGCAAGAAAGCAACATATTCCTCTGAAGCCCATTATAAGGTGTGGGTCATGAATGTTCATATCTGGATTACAATGATCCTATTCCCAAGAAGTAGTAAAAACCACTTCATCCTAATACAATTACCTTAATTAGGGTTAACTATTGTGTAACCAGACACCATGACCAAAAGCAGCTTGGTGAAGAAGAAATCTATCTCTCTTACATATTCAAATCATAGTCAAATCAAATTGGGCCATCACCAACCAGGCCCAATTCATCAGACAACCAAGGGAGGAATTTAAACAGGGCAGGATTCTAGAGGCAGAAGCTGACACAGAGGCCATAGAAGAGTGCTGCTTACTTGCTTATTCCTCATGGATTGTTTAGCATGGTTTCTTATAGAACCCAGAACCACTAGACTAAGGGTAACTCACAACAGACTGGGCTCTCGCTCATAAATCATTAATGAAGAAAATTTCCTACATGTTCTCTTACAGCTCAATGTTATGGAGGCATTTTCTCAATTGGGGTTCCTACTTATCAAATAATTTTAGCCTGTGTCAAGTTGATACAAGAATGGCAAGGACAATAATTAAGCCAATATTTGTAAATGGAAGTTGACCTTGGTTGTGCTCATCCCCATTGCACAGGAATGAAAACCCATGCTGTCAGGCCAAGAATAATGCAGATTTTCATAGGCACATTCTCAAGAAGAGCAGGATACCAACTGCTGTGCTTTTACAAAGAACACATTGATACAAGACACTAAGATTCTGAGGACAGCAAATAACCTTAAGAACATCAAAATCTATGTCTTTTGGTAAAAACCAAACCATGAAGGATGAAGTACGCATAAACCTTCACTGGTTTTTCATGGGTGCTTAGAGCATAATAAATGAAAACAAGATGTTGTTAGTCTCTTACTCCTCACTAGATCCCTCTGGAAACACTGGAAATCATGCATGATTTCTGAGTCTGGAATTTACACGGATCCATAGGCTGATGCCCTATGCAAGGAATTTCTTTCTAAGGGTGACTTGTACTAAACACCATGCATAAGGATAATGCCATTGGAATCTTGGCAGCCAGGACTGGAGAAATATTTTATGTGGGAAAGTAGTTGCTGCATACATGAGGACCTGGGTTTTATCTCTGGAACCCTTGTTAAAAATAAATAAATAAAGGAAGGAAAGAAGGAAAAAAATGAAGGAAGGAAGGAAGAAAGGAAGGAAAGAAGGAAGAAAGAAAGGAAGAAAGGAAGAAGAAAAAAAAACTTGAGTACTGTACACTAACAAGCCACTGACCGACAGAGGGAGGCAGTAAGATCTCTGGGGCTTATTGGCCTATCAGTCTAGCCTAATCAGGGAGCTCCAGGATAACAACTAATCCTGTGTCATCAAACAATGTAGATGGTACCTGAAGAACTGCCTCTGGTGTCTACACCTGTTCACTCCCCTGTATACCTAGTAATATGAAAATGTGTGAGCCACTAATGAGGAAACCAAAATGATAATTTTCCAAGTACAGGCAGAGGCATATAAAAGGGACAAAATAACAAAGAGCTCAGTGTACAACCCAGCTGGGGCCAAGAGATAATAAAGAAAAGTTACTAGCAGTGTTTGTAGCAACTGAGAGTGCTTTGAATGTGCTGCATAAATTATATGACACCATCTGAAAGGCTGTTTCTTCTGAAACAGTAAAAATGCAACATGTCTTTTTCCTAAAGGCAGAAATCAAAAATCACTGCTCATGCCCAGGCAATATGGGTCCCATTCAGTCCTGTCTTGCAGAAGGAGGATTGAGCTGATACAAACATCCACGTGCATGTAGCCTGCTGACAAAATGCCCAGTACTCCCAACTGCCCCTGGCAGACTGTATGCTCCTTCCCAGTTGAAGGAAGGCATAGCTCCACCTCTGAGGAGGAGGTAATAGAATGTTCTCTATGGTGCTGGAAGACTGCTCACCAAGACCTCTGATTCTAAAGACAGGACCATTGCCCTGTATCTCTCTTGGATTTCCTGCATGGCTATATCCTGTCAATAAGTCAAACCATCTTTATTAACCAATGGCAGCAACACATATTCACAGAGTACAGAAAGACCCTATAGCAGGTGTTTATTTGTTTCTCTGTTTTTTGTTTTGTTTTGTTTTTTTAGTAAAAATGCCCAAATAATTGAGATTTGTTGGTCCAGAAGGGTAAAAGAGCCAAAAGGAATAGACAACCCTAATGACTCAAGGAGAGGGGGGATCTTCTCAAGGTCAGGCAGCCTTGCTTCCTGGAAATGTCTCAATTTTCCACCTTGCCTTCAATTGTGAAGAGCTTACTTATTGCTAAAGAACATTTTCCGACTTTCTGTAAATATTAGAGTTAATATGTTTTACACAAACCTATTTATGAGAACATAAATTCAGTCAAGTGTCTTCTTGGCGAGTACTATATGTCCTTCTTCTCTTCACTCTTCCAAGTGGCATAGGCCTTACTCCCTGCTCTTACAAAGTGGTGGCTACTCAACTTCTTTCATAAACATTAGAATAAGATTAACTACTCACCCAAGCAACAAGCAGGGTAAAATATCTGAAATCAGTTTTAAATCTGACCAAGGTTTTCTTGATCACCAATTGTGAGACTCATTTATTAAAGGTACAAAAAGGAACCGAAAGTTTCAGCAAGGGGTAAACTAAAGTTCTCTTGACTCCACAGTAAACATAAACTCCATTTTAGAGTTGTAGCAATGAAAACAGAAATCAAAGAAAGAGGGAATAGTCATAAACTGGATTTCTACACACACACACACCCCACTGGATTTTCTGGTCTATACAATTATTTTTAACAATGGGGAAGAAAACCTGAGACATCACTTAGAAGTGAAATGCCAGGAGTTAAGTTTCACAATCATTTGTTCTCCCATGTAGTTTTTAAAACTCTTTTGGGGGTCACCACCCAGCTCCCAATAAATATCTGGCCTTTGTTTGACTTTTAAAGCTGTTTTTTTTTTTTTTTTAACTTACATTAGTCTGTTTTCTTTAACTATGTTTTGTCTCTAGGCTTCTTATCCTTCTTTAGTCTTCATAACTTTTGTACCTTCTTACTCTGTGGCTGGCTATGAGGCTGGGTGGCAGACACCTGCCATTCTCATCTCCCCCCCCCTTTTTTTTTGCTTTCTTTTTCTCCTTTGCTCTAAATTCCTCCTCATATTTATTCTCTCTGCATGCCAACCCTGCCTAGCCTTTCTTCTGCCTAGCTATTGGTTGCTTAGCTTTTTATTAGACCAATAAGGTGTTCTAGGCAGGGATAATAACACAGCTTTATAGAGTTAAACAAATGCAACATAAAAGAATACAGTACATCCTTATATCAGTAAACAAATATTCTACAGCATATACAAATGGCACATCTTAAACTAAGCTAATATTCTGCAACAATCCCATTCAAACAGATGGGTTATTGTGGAACAGAGCATTTGGAAGGTAATGAGGCAATTTCTCAAGGCATTTTTCCCCTGAGATTATATAATGCCATGTTATTTAAAAGTGAATACCTTAAAGTAATAATATGTATGTGGGGATATATACATATTATATTTATGCCTGTATATAAGAAGCTATGCATGTGATATAAATATATATATTATTTATATGATATATATATGAGATAGATATTTAGACTCTGTCAGGCAATATTTTTGCAAATAATTTATACAAGGATATTGCTAGTCTTTGCTTTTTTAGGGGACATCTTTGGAAGAGCAGACATCTTTCACTGTGTTGATCAGCTATTTCTCATTTCTTTATTTGTTTAACTTCCAATTTTATCTAGTGACAGGACTCATTTCATTATACAAGCTGATCTTGAATACCTGGGCTCATCCAATCTTCCTGCCTCTTTTCCCAAGTATCTGGGCTAGAGACATGGGTACAGCAACTGTGCCTGGCCTCATTTAGATTTCCTTAAAGATATGATGGTAGAAATAGAAAGTAGATATGAGCCTTGTCCTGCCTGTTGAGAAGTAGAGCTGAAAACTCTCTAACAAAATATTTATAGATAAGATAATCAACTATATACAACACAGGAGCCTTCAGACTGAAATTTCAAGCTCCAGAGTGAGTTCCCACTTTATGTTAGACTCAATAAAGCATGAACACTATGCAGAGTAAACAATGGAATTGATGAGGGGAACCAGAAAGATCTGCTGGGCTCCCTCTAGCAAGTTCTTCTTCTGAATTTGAGAAAAGGCCCTTTGGAGAATGAGACTTTCACAACTTACATGTAATTGGACCTTGTAGTGAAGAATCTCTTTGTGTCCAACTCTTACAGAGAAAGGTGAAGGAGAGTTCAAGGATGACCTCAGGGTTCATACCTGGCTTTGAGGTAAAGGAATTATAGCCTGCATGAGCTCTGTGGGAAACAGGAATTCTGGCTGCTTTTACCTGTCTTGGGGGACTGTGAAGGGTAAGAGACAAGAGATCAGAGGGAGACGCTGCTTCTAAGACCTTCAGCTTCACATAATTGCCTTCATCTTTTGGTGACTGAATCTAGATCTACCAGTTGGCTCTGGAGGATCATTTTCTTAGTTCCAGTGTGTCCTGACTTTCTGAAATATTTACAATCATTCCATATCTTCCACAAGACTTTATAGTTTTACATGTATTTTTGAAATCTGTAATCAATCTTAAATCAACATTTTTGTGTGCTTCTAAGTGTTCCAACACGCTATACTTTTTGGCATTAGAGCAAGTGATACATGTGCATGGATCTACACTATTCCATTGGCATGTGTAGGAGTATTGTGTTGTTTCATGGTAAATAATTGTCCCACCCACTGGTTTAATAAAAAGCGCTGATGGGCCAAAGGCAGGCATGAAGTGTGGGTGGGGCTACCAGACTAAAAACTCTGAGAACAGGAAGCACAGAGCAAAATGCTAGAGAGAAGCCAGAAGAAGCAGAGAACAACCATGCTGCTCTAAGAAAAGGTACTGAGCCCCATGGCTGAACAGGATAAGAGTGGGTCATCATGTGTTAGACGAAGGGTAGAGAGCTAGCAAGTTATATGCCTAAGCCTTAGGCCAATCAGCCTCAAATTAATGAAAGCATCTGTGTGTCTCTGCGGGTCTGTGGGTCCTAGACCTTGAGGTTAGGCCAGAAAGTCTGGGCCAGAAACCTCCTACTACAGGCATGTGTGCCTACTATTGTGTTCTACTGTTATTTTTAGTCTATAAGGACAATCACACACAAATGTTAAACACTGACTATAATCTGGGTTTACTCTTGTCGTCTTCACTTATCAAAAATTTTCTCTTCTTTTTACTGTATTCCTGGGGGTAAAATAGCAGGGATCTCTTCTCACAGGGTGTGGTAGTTTTAATGTAATTGTTTCCTCTTAAACTCATAGGGACTGACGTTAGAAGATGTGTCTTATTGCAGTAGGTATGGCCTTGTTGGAGGAACCGTGTTACTGTGGGGGCAGGTTTTGAGGTCCCTTTTCCTCAAGTTTCACTCAGTGTGACCACTCAGTTTACTTCCTGTTGCTGTGGATCAAGATGTAGCAGCTACTTCCCCAGCACTATATCTACTTGCATGCTGCCATGACCACCCCCCTCATGATAATGGACTAAACCCATGAAATGGGAAGCTGCCAGCTCAGTTAAATATTTTCCTTTATAAAAGTTGCCGTGATCATGGTGTCTCTTCACAGAAACAGAAACTCAAGCTAAGACACTAGGGCAGACCTCAAATCTTTTTATAGTTTAAGCAGTCTAAGCTTCTTCGTATCCTTGGTTCTCTTCCAAACGTTAAAGGCAATGACTCCCACTCCAATAGCATTGTTTTTCTGGACTTTTTCTCTGTTTATAGAAGGCAATATTTTCTGGGACACAGAGACTGACAAGGTTTGCTCACTGAATGAGCATATAAAATCAAAAGCTTAAAGGTGTATGTCTTGGCCTTTTACATGTGGGCAATCTGGATGTAAGAAACTGAACTATTTATTTTTCTAATAGTGTTTTAGCCTTCCCTTAGGAAAACTCTAGGTAGTAATATTACTTTAAAAAGTTCAATTTTCCCAGGAAGACAAGCTGTCCCTACATAGCAGCAAATGGTGGTTTGGTGGCAGGGCATCCTGAAGATTGTAGATTTTTCCCATAGCCCAAACACTACTTTTATTTCATTTCCTTTTAGAAGAAGTGCTAGACACTGCTTAGTAGTCATTGAAAATAAGCCTTCAGGCAATTTATCACCTATAACACTGGATCAAAAATATGTACTAAAGAGAAATCCACAATTCTTAATTGGAAACTACTGTTATCTAATTCTTATAAACATTGAACACAACCAAGGCCAACCCCTGTATCTTTTTTTGTTCTTTGTTTTTTAAAAGTACTACAATGAAGGCACACCTGATGTCCCACTTCAACAAAACATACAAGACACAAGTTCTGATACCATATAAAGAAGAGAAAAAGCCATTCAAAGGCAAAAGCTTAAACACATATGTGTCCTAGTCTTCTGTGGGGCTCTTCCTTATAGCCCTCAACCTTGTCCCTGGCTGAAACACTCCTATACCCAGCTTGCTCTATTCTAATCTCATGCAGATATAGCAGCAAGAGGAAACCAGATAACAGAAATCTCTACAGACATCATATGAACTTCCCAGAGTTCCCAATTGAAAACCTCTCTTAGAACACCTGAGAAGCAACATCACTTGTTTTGAAAATAGTAAGTGATAAGAACAAAGGAAAGTCACAACACAAGAAAGTGAAGATAACAAAGTATCATAGAGAGCCAAAGTGGTTGGATATAGAAGGAGGAGTTTGAAAGGAGAGCGGTACAGGAGGTTATAGAATATTAATTGATGAAACTTTGCATTGTGTGGTGGAATTGGAAGGAGCATTAAAGTTGATTTTGATGTCAATTCCCCATAAATTATAACTACTTGTTAGGGAGTCTTGTCTGAAGAAGTGTCCAGATTGTCTGATAGATGTGGCAAAGTCCATCCCAATTATGGACAGCATGATATTTGGGTATCAGCCCAGATAAAATGTCATGGCTGAAGGAAGATCATCTTTTGCCCATGTGAGCTGCCGTCTTCCACTAAGTTTATTTGTCCTGTTGCTGCTGCAGCTATTTCTGAACCTACCGAGTGGGTCTCAGTTATGACCTCCACTTACCGCGTCCGGTTTCTTTGTGGTCCGAGTTTTGTCTCAGGCGAGGAGCGTCAAGATTAAATAAGTCTACACTCAGGAGTCATTTAGGTTCCATCATTCAGGCTCTCTCTGACACTGAGAGACCTGAGCTTTATTCAGTACATGTTATCTCTTAGACCTGTCTGTCCCTTAGCCATGCTTCTCTCCTGCCACTGCATCTCGCCTAGCTTTTTCCCCTCTAGCTTCCCGCCATGCTGGATTCCTTCTGCTCCTTCTACTCACACTGACTCTAATCCATGCTTGTCCCCAGCTTCTGCCTCTTCTCTAGCTTCTGTCTGTGTCTCTCTCTCGTGTCCCCTTTTGTCTCCTGCTATCACCTTAACTCTCTTTCACACCCTGCCCCCTCATCCGGCACACCCGAGGTCTGGAGTCTCCCAAGAGGCTAGCACTCAGCAGGTGGCAGCGTCTATAGTGCAGGGAAACAGGTTTTTCCCTATTTACTCTATAAACATAGGGTTTTAGTAGGATGGGCCATTAAAGGCCAGAATGGCACATACTCGGGAGACAACAGAACCAGGATTTCTAAGCATTCATTGTGGACTTTCCAGAAACATATTAGGGTTCTGGCACCAGATTAGAACTGCTGAGACACCCCACCCTGAGAACCAAGCAACTAATGGTTGTTGCCTCCTCAGCCATGAGTAACAGACAGCAATTGTGGAATTCAACTGCTGAGACCACTCAGTCTCAGGGACTGAGAAACTAGCAGATTCTGTGTTCACATGTGTTTCTGCTTTGTTTACAATTTTAAAGCTGATGTAATGAATTTACACACACACACACAACAGTCATTCTATTGGTTCTGTTTCTTTAGAGAACCCCTTAAAATTTTCATTGGACAAGACTGATCCTGTAACTTCTGGATTAATTCCATGAGAAAGCCTCTTTCATATGGTTCAGAATTTGTCAGTCAGTCAATTACAAGTCAAAGCTGTTTGGGGTTAAACACAAAACAGTAACAATATAATAATAAAAGTGATATAAATATAAATACAGTATGAAATGATTTACATAACATTTAAATTGTTTGGATATTACAATAATCTAGGGGTGATTTGAAGAATACAAGAATAAATTTATATAATATGTGCATAGGTTTTATATATATAACATATATATAAACACATATATATAAGTTTTATGGCATCTTATATATGGAACTTGAGTTCTACAGATCTTGGCCTCTGTAAGGGCAGGGAGCCTATAGCCAGAAGTATCTATAGCCAGAATTATCTCTGTCCCTTCCAGGGCCCTTGGTCTGGACAAAGCTCTCCCATCCACAGTCCCATAGCCTCTCATAAAATAATTATTCAGAGGCTTAATTAATTACAAACGGTTTGACCTATAGATAATTACCAACTAGCTCTTATAATTTAACCCATATTTATTAACCTGTGTATTACCACATGGCTCCATGGCTTTACCTGTGTCCCACTGCATCTTGCTTTCTGGTCAGAAAACTCTACCCTTCTTTATCTCTGCTTGGATTTCCCACCTGCCTTTTAGCTGCCTTGCCATAAACCAAAACATCTTCTTTATTAATCATTAGTAATAAAGTATGTTCACAACATACATAAAAACATCCCTCCTCATCTGTAATCATCTCCTTAAGAATGCTGAAAGAAGATTGTACAAGGTTTTCTTCTTCATAGTCAGGAGTTTATGATGTTCCTGGGCCTTTGCTCCTGAGATTACTACTGTGTTATGCATTGTGTTGCAAAAGGAGATTTCTGGGTGAGCTAACTTCACAGACTCTTATCTCTTCATAATAAAGGTTCAGAATCCCTAAGTGTGAGAATATGATGTACTATTATGGTTTTGCATGTGGCCAAGAACAAGTGGGTAAAGATGAAGACACCCTTTCAAATCTAAGAGAGACTTCACAAAGAGCTGGCAAGAAAATGAGACCTCACTCCAACAACACCTCAGAGCAGATGACCAATAACTTGAGCAAACTAGAAAGTAAAACCCAACAGAGAGCTTTCAGACAAAGTCTGGTGCTCTTTTATCAATCTTGGAGGTAGCCTAAGCAGAGAGCTCAAGTAAGAAATCCAAAATTTGTGACCTACACAAGTAAGGATTAAACTGTGTGGTTTTTTTTTTTTTAAAGCTGCTAGATTTGTGACTACTTTTACTCATGAGTAGGAATCTCATAGGTTGCTAAGCTGAAGACTTTGGTGCCATGATTTACAGGTTTGGTGGTCCAGAAGAGTAGACTGGCCAAGTCCAGTGAGAAAAATCTAGAATGCAGATGTGATGGCTAGAAGAGAATGAGGTGTATTAAGAAAGCTGTGAGACTGCCATCCTGAGGCAGGTAACATGAACATCCACTCTCCAGTGTTGCAGAGATTAGAGGATGGTTTACTGCAGTGTACTCTTCCTTCTCTGCTGGGAACATAATCCCAGAATATTGTTGTGATTGCTCCACACAGTATACAAAGGTATACAAAGAATATGAATGCCTGAAACCATAGAACATACTCTATATACTGTATTTTATCAACACATACATGCCTATGAGAAAGTCCATTTATAAACTAAGCCCAGTGGGAAATGGAGCAATCACAATAGATTAATTTAAAATGATGTGAATGTGTTCTCTCTAACTATGTCTCCCAGCATTTCTTCCTCTGTTCTTTTTTACCCTTCTTGTGTCGGGAGATAACCCAGTACCTTTATGCTGAATTGAATACAGTGAGACACTTAGTACACAGTGTCAGTTACATGGTGAAGTTACAAGCACTACCAGAATCCATACAGCACCATGATGCCTCCCCCACTGTAAAACCCTCAAATCTTTTCAGATGATAGATGCATGAAGTGAATTTTGTTTTAGAAAGAGCTTTACAGATAAAAATGCAATCACTTTAATATTATTTGTAAGGAACTGTTTGTTGAAAACCAACAGAGAGAAGGAAAGATCTTTTGCTTCTACCTTTTAATGATTTTGCTTGTCCACAAATTATGACAGCATCGAGATACAGTAGCAGAAGACAAATTACTTTAACTATGTGTACTCACATGTGATACCACAAAATTGTGATATAAAGCAGTGGCTAGATATCTGATAGAGGCTTATTTATTATCCCAAGCTTCAGGAAAGAATAGGGACTTGGGGTTTGTGGAAGAGGGCAAAAATGAAGGCAGATTATACCTGGGTAGGGACATAAGACCTGTAGGCATTGTGGTGTTGACCAAAGTCTTTCAGCTGAGTCTCTTTTACTGAAGAAGATGTGTGCTAAAATCTCTCTGTCATCCTGAAATTTGCAGGAAAATGAATGGAACTGAAAAAAAATCATCCTGAGTGAGATAGCCCAGACCCATAAAGACAAACATGAACTTTTCTCAAGCAACTGATGGAAGAAGATGCAGAGATACACATCTAAACACTGGGTTGAGCTCCCAGTCTGGGCATAGAGGGTGAAGGGATTATAGAAAGAGCATGACTTATAGAAAGGTTACAAGAGACCCACAGAGACAACTGACCGGAGCTATTGTGAGCTCACTGACTCTCAGCTGAGAGCTGGGGAACCTCCATGGGACTGAACTAGACCCTCTGAATATAGATGACAGCTAAATGGCATGGACAGTTTATGAGGTCTCTGGTAGTGGGAACAGAATTTATTCCTAGTGCATGAACTGGCTTCTTGGAGTCCATTCCCTACAGAGAAACACCTTATTCAGGCTTGATATTGAAGGGAGGGGGAATCCTTGGTCTTACCTCAACTGGATATGCCAGACTCCATTGTCCCACCCTGGGAGTCTTTACCTGCTCTAAGGAATAGATGGAGGGATCAGGTGAGGAGAACCTGGGGAAGGACTGGAAAGAGGGGATGGAAGGGGAATGGTCGTGAATGTTAAAATAAATTAAAAATCCCTTTGTCACATAGAAGAACAGGTTTACTTTATTTTAAAGTAAACAGTTTATTTTAAACAGGAAGGGGGAAGGAGTTTCTCTTGCTATGGCTGAATGTCTCAGCTCTCGGTATTAAATATACTAAGCTGGCATGTCCTCAACCCCTCCAGCATTGTCTTGGTTAAGCCCTATTTAATCAGGAAAAGATGCCTTCTGAAGCATGATCAGTGATTAGTCCAAGTCTGCACCTACCTGCAAGACATTAGCTGCCACCCAGACTGAATTTGGGTTTTCCTAACAAAAACAGAAAAATGCAGTTTCACTTTGAAGGTGCTTCAAGATATCAAAGAGAGTACTATAAAGTATAAGGGGTCATGATTGTACCCTTATTACATGAAATAACACCCAATATTCAAGATAGATAAATATGCTGTATCTATGAGAGGATGCTCAGTGCAAATTTTTCAAACCAGGTTCCCAGTGTTCTGGGTGGGAGGCCTTCCCAAGTTGTTTGTCAGGAGAGCCTCAAAGACCTCCAAATGGCACAGGTTATTTCCATTGCTCTTGGTTGCTCACCAGAAATACACAGCAAAACCCTATTGCTGAATACATCTCACATCTTGGTTACAGAGGCTTATTATTTATATGCTTCGGACAAAGCTAAGGAGGATAAATTTCAAATGTATGTGTTTTGTTTATTTTTTTCTTTCTTTCTTTTTTTTTTTGTTTTCTGAGATAAGGTCTCAGTACACAGCCCTCATATAGATCATCCTTTATAGAGATGCATAAGAGACTTATCTCTGCAAGTCAAGACTCTGTCAGGTAGACAGTATTAAGCATCACAGCAGACACCATGACCAGGGCTGTCAGCATTGCAGCTCTTGTAACCTCTATGCTTTTCAGGACAACATGGAGGAAGGAGATAGCAGGCCATGGGGTACTGCTGTGGGAATGCCTTTCTGTATGCTGTGAATAGCAATCTTTAAATAAAGGAGCTGTTTTGGACCATGACAGGCACCATAGAAAAAGTAGGAGGAAGAATCAAAATAGGTAGGAGGAGCAGAGTGGAGTCAGACAGAAGGAGCCAGAAGCCCAAAGGATCAACATGTACTGAGAGACAGACTGAGCCAGAAGCCCAAAGGAGCAACATGTAAGGAACACAGGTGAGCCACGGGCCACGTGGCAGACAGATCAATGGAAATGGGTTGAGTGAAGATGTAAGAGCTAGCTAGCAATGTGCCTGAGCCATAGGCCAAACAGCATGAAGTTAATATAAGCATCTGAGTCATTTCTGGGGCCTAAGCAGCAGCGGGCAGCTAAGGGGTCTGGAGCTGCAGGTCTGTGGGTCTAGGCCTCTCCCCCAGGACCAAGAAACCACACTGTAACAGATGGCATCCCTGGGTGGGCAGAATATCCACTTAAGGCCTGAAACAGTAAAAATGGTTTTAACACAGAGACTGAGCCAAAGAAGCTTCCAAATTGTGTATATGAAGCAGGTCATTGTACAAAGAAAGCGTGGCGTCCAGGTCACATTCAAAACGTCACAGGCCGACTGGCCACAGGCTGCAACCAGACCGGTTCCTGAAATCTCACAGAAGACTCAGTAGCATATTATTGGTTTAAGGTTTCTGCTTATTTTGAACAAAAAGGAAACAAAGACGGATACTTAGTAGCAGCATTTTCTTGGGTCTGCTCTGTTTGCTGGTCACAAATAGATGCCGTCCCTTTAAGAGAACTTACTGATTCAGCCTTGCAAAATCTATGTGGTTCTTTAAGAGAGTGTGAGTATTTTAAAAGCTCTTATGGTTAGAAGATGATTAAGGATTCACAATAAAACCAATTCAGATGAAAAGAAAAACCTGTAAACAGGTTACAATGTGTGTAAAAGTACATAGGCTTCAGAGAGAAAAGAAGGAGGATAGAAAAAGTCTTTAAAAAGAGAAATAGAGTAATAAAAATATAATAAGCCACAAAAAGATGGAAAATAGACACAAAATCTGGATTTTGGTTGTTATTGTGTTTTCTTTTAATTTTTTAATTGTTAATGAGCTAACTGCAGAAAGACAATGGATTGCAAATGCAAAGGCTACTAAGTTAAATAAGAATACATATTTTAAAGGTATTTTGATTTTGAAATTTGTGTCTAAGAATTTATTGCTTTGGAAGAGTTCTGCTTTTGTTTCCACAGAAGATGAGAACTTGTGGATTGTTTCCAGGCAAATATGGTTTCATCAACCAAGACCCCCTGAAAAAAAAAAAAAGCCTATAATAGGAAGTGTAGGGGTATTGTGTTATTTCATGGTAAATAATTGTCCCAACCACTGGTTTAATAAAAAGAGCTGATTGGCCAAAGGCAGGCAGGAAGTGTAGGTGGGGCTACCATACTAAGAAAATCTTTGAGAACAGAATGCCAGAGCAGAACGCCAGACAGAGCACCAGAGAGAAGCTGCAGGATGCAGAGGACAACCTTGCAGCTCTAAAGAAAGATACCCAGCCGTATGGCTGAACAAGAGACATCGGATAGCTTAAGGGTAGAGAGTTAGCAAGCTATATGCCTGGGCCTAAGGCTGATCAGCCTAAAACTATTGGAAGCATCCGTGTGTCTCTGTGGGACTGCGGGACTGCGGGTCTGTGGGTCTGTGGGCCTAGACCTTGAGGTTAGGCCGGAAAGTCCGGGCCAGAAACCTCATACTACAAGGAAGAGATGGCCTTATCAGCTCCAGGGATGCACACTATAATCCAGTCTCAAGAACCTGTGAGATTTTCAATGCCCCTTAATCAGCAGGAAATAGTAAAGGAAAACAACACCCAAAATATTGCTTATGTTTGTTTTCATTATAAATGGTTAATGGTCATAGTTAATCTCTTTCTAAGAAGAAAAAGGAGATATGGTATATGAATAATTTTTTTAAAAAAATCGATTATTGAATTTACTTAGATCAGGAAATCAGTTGTTAATCTCAAAATGTTTTACATTGGCATGGACTTTGGTTTATTGATACAAATTTAAGGTCATTCTCTTATGCTGTATGTATTTTTCTACTCTTGTTTAAGATATGATGTTTATGTAACTGATTTAAAATTGTAATGTATAATTAAGAAATGCATGTTAGTTAGAATTTTAGGTATACAAAGATATAATTCAATTAGATAGGTAATCTTCAAACACTTCTAAGACCTACAGAATATGGCATTTAAATGTTTTAAGAACTTTCCTGGACAGTGAGACAGATCTGCTCCTGGCAGCACTAATTTACTTCAAGAGAAAAATGGGTATCGAAGAAACTCCATATGGAGATTAGTTTCTTTGTGGCAATGGTTAGCCACTGGACATGAACCTGTTCTTATATTGACTGCTTGACAATATGCTGTTAAAAGTGGGCATGCAAGTTCCATAGGAAGGTGACCTCTGAACTTTGGCAGAACAAGCCGAGATGGTCATTCAGGTTTCTGCTTTGCAGAGAAAACTGTCAGACATTCTTAAGGACTTGAGGAGAAGCAACTGATGAACTATACCAGAATGGGCAGAGCAGATTTCCTGCTTCACTGAAATGAAAAGAGACTCTGGGCCTGTAGGCTGAAGATGGAAGCCCCAACTTTATAAAGGAACTTTGGGTGACTGTCCAGGCAGATAGGTGTCATCTGTCATTTCTAGATTTTGGAAGTTGCTTGAACTTCCAGTTTACTTAGGTAAATATATCCTTCTGTGTTCTTTGATGTAGTTAAAGATTAGATAGTCATAGGTATAGTTTTCTTGGTTATATTAAGGTATATATGAAAATTTAGATTCATAAGGATAAGGTTGATAAAAGTATTTTCTTTAGGTTTGCTAAATACAAATGGACTATATGTTGTAACTGTAATTCTTGCTTGATAGCTGTTTTGTTATATGTAATCTTGCTTTGTTAAAATTGAAACCTTCCTTTTTTATTAGACAGAAAGGGGGAAGTGATGTGGGAATGCCTTTCTGTATGCTATGAATAGTAATCTTTAAATAAAGGAGTTGTTTTGGCCCATGACATGCACCATAGAAAAAGTAGGAGGAGGAATCAGAATAGGTAGGAGAAGCAGGGTGGAGTCAGAGACAGAGCAAGCTAAAGCCCAAAGGAACAACATGTAAGGAACACAGGTGAGCCACGGGCGATGTGGCAGGAAAGATTAATAAAAATGGGTTGAGTTAAGATGTAAGAGCTAGCTAGCAATGTGCCTGAGCCATAGGCCAACAGCATGAAGTTAACATAAGTGTCTGAGTCATTTCTGGGGCCTGAACAGCGACTGGCGGCTAAGAGGTCTTGGGCTGCAGTGTTTGTGAGTCTGGCCCTCTGGCCACCCGGGACCGAGAAACCATGTTGTAACTGGGTACAGCTTGCCTTAACAATCAACTAGATAATTATTTTGTTAAAAAATAATTTTATAGGTCCACCTTCACTTACTCCCTTCCTCACTCACATAAGCCACATTTATTCCCATATACAGTTGGGTTTTACTTTTATTCATATACACATATATTATAAGTTTACGTATTTTTATAAAATAAATACATATAAAATAAAGTAAGTGATGTCAGATGTCTTTCTATATGCCACGAATTACCATTGTATAATAAAAGAAATTTTTTTTGGCCTATGGCAAAGCACCTTAGAGGCAGGTAGGAATTCCAAGTATAAATGAGACGGAAGGCAGGATCAAGGGAGACATGGTCCAGCCTCCCAAGATGTAAAAGTACAGGTAAAGCCATGATCCATGAAACAATACAACAGATTAATAGATATGGGTTAAGTTATAGGAGCTAGAAAGTAATGAGCCTGAGCTATAAGCCCAACAGTTTATAATTAGTATAAGCCTTTTGTGATTATTTGGGACTATGTGGCTGCAGAATTGCATGTCCAAACCTCAGGCCAGAAGGGCCAGAAACTTCAGACTATAGGTAATCACATATAAGAATCAAAATTTGTCTTTCTAAGACTGACATAATTTAATTAATATAATTATGCCCAGTAGAATCCATTTTATTCTAAGTGGTATGATGTCATTCCTTCTACCTGAAACAAAATCTATTTTGTATAATTTTTTTATCTATCTCTCTGTTGTTTGTTCTGTGCTAACTCTCTAACATAGCTGTTATGAATAATTCTGCAATAATTGGTATGCAAGGGTCCCTATGATGCGTTTGACATCATTCTGGTAAAGACACACAAATAGGACAGTTGAGTAATATGATATTTTTACTTTTTGACAGAACATCCACACTGAATTCCATAGTGGCTAGACTATTTATATTATCTTTAGCACTAAATGACAGTTGCCTTTGTCCACATCATCAGTAGCATTTATTATTTTTTCTTTGATAACTGATATTCTTATTGGGATGTGACAGAAATTCAAAGCAGCTATAATTGTATAAGGTTTCTGGCCCAATTTTTTTGGCCTAGCCTCATGGTCTGGAGCTGCCAACCCACTGTCCCATAGTCCCACTGAAACAAACAGATGCTTATAATAATTGTATGCTTACTGACCTGGGACCCAGTCATATAGCTTGCTAGCTCTTGCTCTTAAACTGATTAAAATGATTCTTATCCTGTTCAGCCTTGTGGCTCCATACCTTTTCTCAGAGCACGATAGGTGTCCTCTGCATCTGCTTCTCTGATGTGTCTGCTCTGTTCTTCCTGTTCCCAGTTTTCTTAGTCTGGTAGCTCTGCCTACACTTCCTGTCTGCCTTCAGCCAATCAGCATTTTTATTAAACCAGTAGATGGGGCAACTATTTACAATGTAACAAAATCCCACTGCAAGTTGTAATCTTTATTTCTTGGGCTGCTAGATAAGGTGATTTTTTTTTTGTATGTTTATTGGTTAAATATGTTTCCTCTACTGTAAAGCATATGCTCACTTCATTAGCCCATTTATTTTTGAATTGTTTGAATTTCTATTTGCCTTTTTAGTTCTTTCTATATTATACATGTTAATCCTCTCTGTCAGATATATAACTAGATTTATCGTGTAAAGCAGGCTGTCTCTTCACCCAATGAACTGTTTTCTTTGCTGTACAAAAGCTCTTAATTTCACATCATCTCAGTTACCAATTGTTGGCATTATCCTCTGAGTGTTGAGTTCTATTCAGAAAAGACATTGTATATCCCTGTATCTTGAAATGTTTTTTCTTTAATAATCTCAGAGTTTCATGTCTCACATTAAGGTCTTTCAAGCATTTGGAGTTAATTTTGTGCAGGATTAAAGTGGAGGATCTATTTCTATTTGTCTAAACATGGGCATCCAGTTTCACAGCACCATTAGTTGAAGAAATATCTTTTCTACAATGGACAGATCTTTAACCTCTTGGCAAAAATTAGGTATCTACAATAACACGACTTTGTATCTGTGACTTGTAGTCTAGTCCCATGACCTATGTTTCTACTTTGATTCTGTATCATGACTTTTAAAAATTATTATTACAATGGCTCTTGGAATTAGATGTGGTATTACCTTCACTATTTTTTTTTCTCAGAATTGCTAAGGCTTTCTGGGTCCTTTTGTGCCTCCATATGAGTTTTAGGACTGTATTCTTTTTCTGTGAAGATAATTGTAATTTTGATTGGAGATTACATCATTTCTACAGTTAATTTTTGTAGTATAGACATTTTTACAATGTTAATTTTTCCAGCTCATGAGCATGGGAGATCTAATGTCTTCTTCATCCTCTTTCTGCAGTGGTTCAAACTTTTCAATTTAAGTGTTTTTCGTTTCCTTAGCTGAGTTTATTTCTGGGTATCTTTTAGACAGTTATGAATGAAATTGTTTCCCTAGTTTCCTTTACAACATGTTTATAATTGAACTATAGAAGGCTACTGATTTTTTTGTGTCAAATATTTCCACTTTTCTAAAATTGTTTATCGAGTGTAGAGATTTTCTGAATATGGTGACACAGCGTCATTACAGTATCTTATGTATAAAATCATGTTATCCACAAAAAACACATTTTTGTTCTATTTTTCTATTTATATACTTCATATTTCTTATTCTTGGTCTATTGCTCTCACTAAGACTTTAAAAATATGTTGAATAAGAATGTAAAATATTATCATTCTTGTTTTATTCTAGATATTCCTGGAAATACTTTGAATTTTACCCCCATTTAGTATCACATTGGTTGTAAGTTTGTTTTAGTGGAAACAAACAAACGGAATCTGCATTTTCATTGAATCTGCTTGTTGCTGTCCTTTGATAGAGAAAATTAGACCATTGATATTCAGAGTTATTGTTGGATGTAGTAATGCACTCCTTTAATCTCTGTACTTAGTGGGTAGAGGCAAGGCAAGCTAATCTCTGAGATGAGGCCAGACTGGTGTACATAGTAAGTTCCAGGACAACCAGAGCTACAGAGAGAAACCTTGCCTCAAAAAATAAATAAATAAATAAAAAGAAGGAAGAGAGGGGAAAAGGAAGGAAGAAAGAAGAAAGTAAGAAAAACAGAGAAGAAAAAAATCAGTTATTATTGAAATCTATGCATTAATTCCTGTAACCCTAACCCTGTTGATTTAATAATGTTGATGGGTTGGTTTGTTTTGTTTTTTGTTGTTGTTGTTCTGCTTTGTTTTATTCTTTAACCATGTAATTTACATTCTAGCATGGTATATTCTATCCTATAGCCTCATGGATGTTTGTTTTTCTCTTTTGTCTTAAGGAGTTCTTCAAGCACCTCCAGTAGAACTAGGTTAGTGGTGTTTTGATTTGTTTTTCTTTAGCTTTTTTCCAAGTGAGAAGTTTGTTTTGGGGTTTGTTGTTGCTTTCTCCTTCAATTACAAAAGATACTTTTGCTGTATATAGTAGTGGTTGGTAGTCAATGTCTTTCAGAGTTTGAATGCATAATCCTAATTCTTCCTGGCTTTTAAATTTATGCTAAGAAATCTGATGTTATTCTAATGGTCCTGTCTTTACATGTGTGACTAGTTATTTCCCTTTTCAGGTTTTAAATATACTCTTTATATAATATACTTCTATATATTGTCTTGCTATGCTACATGTACAGACAGTCTTCTATGGTCTTCTCTTTGGTATTGCAAATGATTCCAAATGACTCTTATATCTAGATGAGTATCACTTTCCCTAGATTTAAGGAGATTATTTTCTGCTATAGTTTACAGAAAAATCCTTTCAATGCTTTTAACAAGCAATTCTTCTCTCTTTTATGACCACAGCCTACATATTCTGTCTTTTTATAAGACCTGAGGAACTCAAATGAATTTTTATAGCATTACATTAATTTATCTGTGTCATTATTTGAATGTTCTAATCTCTTTACATTGACTTTAAGCCCTTCTGTCCTCTTTTGACCCAGTTTGTTGATGAGACTTTCTACAGACTGTTTTATGTGACTTAGTGTCTTTTTTTTACTTCTAGTATTTCGGTTTTATTATTTCTCAAGATTTCTATATCATCATTGAATCAAATTTTCATATTGACTTCCCATTTTATTCAGGTGTTTGTATCCCCCAGGAATTCATCCAAGAGTTGATATGTATGCTCTTTGATTTCTTTGAGCATACTTTCAATAATTCTTTTTAAATCTTTGTAATCCAATCTCATTGGCACCATTACTGTGGGTGTAGTAATTTTTGAAGGAGTCCTGCTGTCTTCATTTGTCATTTCTTATGTTTTTGCACTGGGAGTTGTGAATGTGGGAGTAGGTTATTGGTTGGAATTTTTAATTCCATTTATTCTTTTACAGGGAATGTTTTCAATATTCAAGAGGGATTAGGTTGATTATAGAATTGGGTTTAAATTATAGACTGAATGCAGTATCACATAATTTCAAGTTGCACTTCAACCATTTTTCTGAGCTTTTAAATTCCTGCCACTCTCCTGGCTGGTCTTTGCAAGATAAAATCATAGATGCTAGTCCTAGCTGTTAGCATTAACAACCACTTACTGAAATTCTGGCCAATAAGCAAGTAATTTCTTGGTCCACCCAGCATCCTAATGTCATTCTATAAAAAGACTTCTTTACTCTTTATGAAAAGACTTCTCCCCTTTTGCTCTTCCTTCCTTTCTCTTGCCAGTTCCCACCCCTTTTTCTCTGTCTTTTCTTTCTTTCTCTTTTTTCCTCTCTCTTCCCCTGTTCCTTTCTCTTTCCTCCCCAAAAAGCTTTTCACTTGAGTGATGCCTGCATATCTTTCTGCAGCTCTCATCTACACTGTTCATCTTGGCCTTCCCTGCATAGCATGTCTCCCTTGCCCACCATATGTGAGAGACTTTGGAAGGCTAAAGAATGGTGCCCCATGGCACTGACATGAAGTAACTCACAACTACCTGTTATTTAGGTTCCAGGGGATCCCATGCCTCTGCCCTCTGCAGGAGCCTGAACTCGTGTACATGTGCACACAGACACATAATTAAAAATAAATCCCTTTTTAAAAATTGTATGCATCTGCTACAGGTGAGGAGATGTCATGAGAACCCCATCTTCTACTCTCAGTACCACACTACAGCAATGCTGAAACTCTAAGACTCACAGGAATCAACAGACTCTCAAAACAGGCAGAGCAAGTGTCACTGCACTAAATGCAGAAACCTTACCAACATAATGCCATAAGACTGTAGGGAAGAGCTTTGCTTCAGAGTCCTGCAATTCCCAGTGAGGTACAGCAAGAAACCAGGTTGGAGGCAGAGACCTAGGAGCAACATAGAAATACATTTAAAGTGGTGTACTTAGCAGGGCCAGCATTCACAACCTGATCTGAAAAGGGGACTTCCCAAGAGAAGAACCTGTAATCTGTGGCCTAATTTAGGAGCAAATACCCACTCTTAGCATTGTCATGTTTTTTCTTATTCCTTTCCTCACGTTTATCTAAATTTGGTTATAGATTTTATCATTTTTGACAAACTGTTTTTTTATTTCTTTATTTATTGTTTCAAGAAAATTTTGATTATTTGAAATTTGATATTTGAATGATTTTATTATTCTAGTCTCTCCCTCTTTTCTCTGCCCCTTTAAGTCCTCCCTCTCTACTACTCCCTGATTTCACTCTAGTTTTATTTTGATTGTCATATTTTCCCTTATTCCTGACTTCTTTTCATCTCATTCATTTACCATTTCTACATTTACCCCAAGTAAATGTAACGTTGCAGGAGACTCAACATTAGTTTTGCTATTTTCTGTCTTATATTGATTGGTAGTATATTACTGAGTTTTGGTTGTTTTGGGGGGATGTTTACATATATTGCACGGCTTCCTGTCTCAGCTAATGCAGTTTTCTGCTTTCTGAATAACTAAGCTCTAAACCTTAAGAATAGACTCCTCACAAGTAAACCTTAAAGTAATCCAAATCAGTAAGTGCTCAAGTTGTAACAGCAAACATGAAAGAATAAAAGAACATGATCCCCCACTACTGAAGTCAAAGTGGGTAAAACATCAAATGAAGGTTTCAAAACTTTACTAACACCAAAAGGAGAAAGCAGAAAAGGAGATAGATTAAATATAGAGATGAATTCATGACTTGAAAAAGAGAGATAAATTCAATAAGACATGAATAAAGCAAGCACAGTGGAAGACATCACCAACAGACTCCATAGGTAGCAGAAATACTACCAAGAATGGAGGACACATTTGAGAAGATACATTAAAACAACTATAAAGAAAAAAATGAATAGATTTTTAAAATGCTATCTTGTGGTGATATGTTACATATTTAACAAAAACCAGTTTAAAATATCAGAGATCTACTCACAGTCAATACAGGAGGGTCAGAAAGTGATAACTCACACCTTTAATCTGAGCAGATCTGAGGTTGAGGCCAGCTTGGTTTACAGAGGGAATTCTAGGCTCCCAGGTAGGCAGTGGTAGTCCAGGCCTTTAATCCCATAACTCCAGAGACAGAGGAGATCTTTCTGTGTTTCTGTGAGTTCAAGGTAAATACCAAATACTAGTAGCCCACACCTTTCATCTTAACCTGGATGTGAAACAACTGGGTAAAGAAGGTATTTAAAGCAGATGTAGGAAGACAGATAATGCAGTAGAAGGAACAAGGAGCAAGGCTGAGAAGCTGAAAGACAGCTGGGTGAGTTTTGACTATGGTGTTTCCTCTCTTTTGTATTTCAGCCTTCTCCTGAGATCTGGCTCTGATTTTATTTTAACAAAATCAGAATTTGTGCAACACTATCTCCTGAGAGATTATTACAAGATAAGACCTAAGAATCTACAGGTTGGAAGAACAAGATCAGATTAAGAACTAAGGGCATAGATAATATATTCCATAAAATAATAGAAGAAAATAATTTTAAAATATAGAGAAATATAAGGGACATTTTAAACACCAGATAGATGTAACCAAAAATAATCAATCACATACTGCAGTCACGATAGCAAAAATAGGAAGCAAAAAAACAATATTAAAAGCTAGAGGAAAAAAAATCACCAAGTCACCTAAAGAAAACATATCAAATTAAACCAGCTTTCCCCTCAACTACCACAAAACTAAGGTAAGTCTGAAGCAATGTGGTTTAGTCCCTGAAAGTGAATTGCTGCCAATAAAAGTTGCTCTATGTAGTAAAGTTATCTTTAAAAATTGATAGAGGAAGAAGGGAACATTTGAAGACAAGCACAAACAACTGCTTTTCACAGCTACCACACAACACTATAGTTTATCTATCCTACTTCTTCAGCATTTCTTCATCTGTATTAGAATCTAATCTTCAGAAATCCAATGTAGACTAAAGAGAGACATCTAACCATGATGGACTGATTCACTATTGGACTCTTAATCTTTCTGTTGGGAGAAAGTCATTTTTGGACTAGCTGAACTACAATTTGTAAGATACTATAATGTAGCAAAGATGGATGGTATTAAGAAAGAAAGAAAGAAAGAAAGAAAGGAAGGAAGGAAGGAAGGAAGGAAGGAAGGAAGGAAAGAAGATGATAGGCCAGCGACATAGGATTATGGGTGTTTTACACTCAGAAGTCCACCTAGCAGGCTGGAAGATGGGGAGTGGGTCTGGTGCTGACAGGCTGAGCAGATAGTAGGAGAAGCAAGAAAGTGGCTGGTGCTTGCCACCACAGGTACTCTTCAGCACCTGGAATGGGTGTCCAATGCAATCTACCAATAGGAACTTGTCAGCACCTAGAGTAGGCCCTGGGGTAGTGTCTTGGAATAGAATCCAAGGATCTGGGCTAGGCTTCAATAGCAGGGAAGGCCAGAAATGAGTGTCAGGCAAGAAGGAACAGCCTTAACCAGTGAAGGTCATGTCTGGGGGTGGTCCTCCACAAGACTAGAGTCCTAATGGGATGATCAACAATCTTTTCTGGAGACAATAGTTTGTGTTTATGCCAACTGGAAAGGGGAAAACTTATTAATCTCATGGCTGGTGGTGTTCAAACAAGCTGCAGAGGGGCAGATGGAAGCTGGCTTGGCAATGAGCCTCGGATCAGGAGCTCCTGGCCTATGTGCACCTAAGCCCAGAAGAGAGCCTATTGGAGTCAGGGCACCAAAATGTTAGTTTCATATATGAGATCAGACACATACTACCAGATGCCACATGAGAATTTATTCAGGGGAGTTGCCGAGTGGATAAGAGAGAACAAGAGAAGAAGGGAGAGAGAGAGGCTGGGAGGGGGAAGAGAGACTAGGTGGGCACAGATTAACATAGCCATGCCTAGGGGCATGCCCTTTGTATGTGGTGTTCTACTAGTACCATATTGAGTTTACAACATGGGGGCTATGTGCCAAGAATTTTTATTTCACCCTGCACCATGTTAGTTTTACCATGTGGTTACTATGTGCCAAAAATCATTACAGTACCAGGAATGATTTTAGAGGAACAGAATTGTTATGGTAGATGTTTTAAATATCTGGAATAGTTTTTTTTCAATTTCAATAGCAGCAAAAGCTACTGAAGCCTTTCCTAGAAACTTGGAGAGTACTAACAATTCATGTTGTGAACTATTTGAAGAACATAGCAAGATAAATGCATTTGATTTTCTTGATTCACCCACTGTAAGGAACACAGAATTTAGAGATGCTATACATAAAACAATTTGTATGGAAGTAATAATGCTAGCTAGTTGTTTCCACATCTCTAGGTAAACTGATGAATGAAAGGAATGAGCCCTATGATAAAATTAAACAACTTTAAGCAACACAAAGCACCATGACAAAGGAAAATAATGATCTGAGTGAGATTTCTAAGTGTGCTGTGGAAAAGAATTTTCTCTTCAGTAGCTACTATAGAGCTCAAGTTACAGAAAATCAAACCAAAACCCTCATTATAAAATTATGTGGATTATACAATGTAAACTCAAGTTCCAGCCTCAAAGGATTTCATGGTTAATTAAGGGACTGACTGGTAAGGAATGGGATATGTGAGAGAACCCTTAAGAAACTTCAGATCCTTCAGATACTCACTAGAGAAGTAGGCTCATGACCCTTAGCAAAGAATGCATTCTCACCGACATACCCTAAAATATCATTCTTTCCCTCTTTGCTTGAGAGACTTATTCCTTCTTTGTCAGCAAAATGATCAGGGTGGCTTATCCAGCAGTGTTGATGTCCTTCAATGCCAACACCTCTAACCAGACTTAAGGCTAAGCAACCTCCTAGAGGGAAGGCAGAAAAAGTAGTCTCTGAGCAGTTATGTTAGGCAACTAAAGAGTTTAATGAGTTTACTAATTCATTTAAGCATAAATCTAGGGAATATGTGTAGGTGACTTGACCCATGGGTAAGTCAATGTGGACCCTGGGGGGTGGGGGTAGTGAGAATAAAAAGACAATATAGTAACAGTAACCAAAAGCAGGGGGTTAGTCATTGTGCAGAAAGAACAAAGTGTGCATCGTGGCATTGTGGCCAGGACCACAGGAGCCACAAAATATATCACTGATGCTTGGAAGAGAGCCTCCTGGTTCAAAGAACAGTTCAACAGGCTGAGAAGAAGGAAGTGAAGTCTTCCCCACACTTGTGGGTCTCCACAGATCCCCCTTTTTATTTTAAAAACAAGACAAATACAGCTATGGATGTCCTTACAGAGGCTGTGCCTGTCTTAGGTCAGGAATCTTAAGTGCTGAAAAGGAAAGGAACACCCTTCATGGAGAATTGAATAGCAGTACATCCATCTCTGTCTTAGGCTGATAACCTGGTTTTAACCAAGGAGCACTGATTCCAGTTGCCCATCATTGACTAACCAGCCTAGCTCACTAAGGATGTAAATAATTATTATCTCTGTCAGCCATGTCCAATCTGTGATAATAAACTTGAATAGCCTGCATTCTTAAAGAATTTACTTGTTGTTTTATAAAAGCCGTGGGCTTATTGAACAGAAGAGGTCCTGGTGATAGAAGTTTAATAAGCCAGACAAGGGTCCCAAAATGGATGGAAGCAAGGTAGTCAGCCAGAGAGAGGCTGAAAACCAATTCTCAAACCATCCCATCTCTTTTTCTCTTCTTTTTCTTTTCTCCAGCCCCTCTTTAACTTTAGCCATACTGTCTCAAGCAATTCCAGTACTGTTGGTATAAAAACAGCATTCTTCTTCGAGGGCTGCACACAGTCCTCCCTGTTGAAGGAAAACTAAGTCAAGTCCTGTCCTATTCTGTAAAACAACTTCAGATAAGGAAACTAGAGAATTTTCTAAGGCTGAAATTCCTCTTTCTAAATTTTGTAAGTCTTCATCTATGGTGGAGAGAAGTTCAGAGTAATGTTGACTAGTAAGAACTAGGGAAGCAACTCCTGTGCCTGCTCCAGTAGTGCCTAATCCAAGCAAAACAGCAAGAGTAACAGCAGAAATGGGCTTTCTACGAGTGCAAACAGTCAAATCAAAGGAATTGCTCCAATAGGTGGAAAATTGCTATTGTGTGTAATAAGTAAGTCTAGGAACAACTTAAGCCATAATACAAAATTTAAAGCTGGATGTGGTTAAGGCTGAATATATACAAGTAGTGAGACTATCCATACAGGTCCACCAGGTGTCCACACCAGGAATCAAATAAGTTGATGTAGAAGTATTAATAAAATAAGACATGTTGCATAAATGACTAAACTCAGAGGGCACAGTTAATCCTGCTTCCACGAGGCAAAGTCCTTGACTGGTTACCTGTGCTAAAGAGATCTTGTGAGTGGGTTCTTGAGCCCACCAACATGAGGAAGCCTCAGTGGTCTCAGTATAACTACTAATAACAGCTATACCCTCATAAAAAGGAGGTGAGGAATGACAGCACAGCCAGCAGGAATCAACCAAATCTGGCTGACTGCTGTTCAAGGTAAAAAACAAAAAAGGTCTGATTAATTATGGTAAGAATAATATTTTGTGTAGAGGTTGGTTGAAAGAGGTCTTGAGAAGGAGTAAAAATGCCTACCTTTCTAGGTTGAGGCACAGGAGCAGATTTATAGGGAAAAAGTATCAGCATGGTAGGTCCAATGTCTACAGGTTTATCATAATAAAGAGGTTTTGTTACAAGCTTAATTTTAAATACAACTCATGTATCAGTGCCTATCTGATATAGGTGAAGATCCCAAGTAAGACCTTGTTGCCAAGACAAATGAAACAGCTGTTTACCATGAGAAGTAAACTGCATCCTTAAGGGAGTGCACCAGCCTTTAGTTATGGTATTAGAGAATTTACAGGTTGGAAATCCATCAAGTGGGGTGTTCTCAGAACTATAGTCATAGAAGAAACAGTAATATAATCCCAAGATGAGGAAGGTTCCCAATAAGCATTGCCTGTGGTCTCACAGCCCCAGGAACAGCAGTAATAATCATACCTGGAGCCACATTTATATAAATTGTTTCCAGGGGAATGTGGCCCAGGACAAACACAGAATGTATAAGTAGCAAGTATGGACCAGGCTATGGCACTATCACATCTAGGGACTTTAGGTTTGGGGATATAATAAAATATTCCTCCTTCCACAGGAGTAATTTCTGGGGCCAAAACAATAGGAGGCAAAATATTTTGTAATTCTCAGGGGAACTCTGCTCCTAGGGATAGTTTAGTTAAATCAGGCCACCAATTTTTGTGAGCAGCTTTAAATGTGGACCAAATTACATCCCCTCTGCAAGAAATTATCTGCCAAGTAAAATTAAAAGGTTGGTAGAGATTCTGAGGAGTTTTCATGAATTTGTGAGAAGCAGAGCATCATCAGGAGGGTTGTCACCATTTTTCTCAGTCACAGGATCCCTAGAGTCAGGATGAATCATCCTCAGAGGGAGTTGCCCCCTCCCTGGGTGGATCATTTATCTGCTTTGCTAATCTCTCAGGCAACCATCTTGCTGATTTTGCTTGTTTTGAATAAATGCATACAGATCCACATCCCCAAATAATAACTGGATCTGGTGCATACCAAGAATTATCAAGTGGATCTCTCCAGAGAACCATGGCAAAATGACCTTTTGTCTTAGTGTGCCAAAAACAAGTAGCCGCAGATTCTTCTTTAGCATCCAAATTTTAAAAATTCAAAATAAATAAGGCATGATGTAAAATATTTCTTGGTGAGCCTTTTGTAGAGTACCATTCCCCCTTTTTAATTTTATCAATGGTAATTTTTAATGACTGGTGGACTTTTTCCACTATGCCTTGGCCCTGTGGATTATAAGGAATGCCAGTTATGTGCTGAATGTTCAAGCAAGCACAAAATTGAGCAAAGCTCGAACTGGTGTATCCAGAGCCTTTATCAGTCTTAATTTGTTGTGGACATCCCAACACTGAAATTGCAATCAGCATGTGATTAATAACATGTTTTGTAGCTTCCCCTGTTTATAGGGATGCATAAATGAAGCCACTAAAGGCATCCACAATAACACGAATATATTTTAAATTACCAAATTCTGGAAAATGTGTCACATCCATTTGCCATAAGGCATTAGGTACTAGTCCCCTTGGGTTTACTCCATAGTGAGGAGTAGGTAAGGGCAGTCTTTTACAATTTGTCTGGCTTGTTCTCTGGTAATCTTATGTAGTAGATGTAAATTCCTACCATTGAGATGATATAATTTATAAGTATTCTGAGCAGTGGAAATATCACCAACAACCATAAGTGGACAAGCCTATATAGGAAAAGCAGTAGAACAGGTGGCTAAATCAGCTAACTCGTTCTCTTTTGCCAGGGGGCCAGGAAGGCCAGAGTGAGCTCTAAGATGTCCTAGGAAAAATGAATGAGTGCACTGGCGAATGAGAGATTGAAGGTGTGAAAAATATTTACCAGCCTCAGATGCACTCTTTATTAAACCTGCTGTCTCTAACAAAGGAACAGAATAGGCTATATAAGCACTATCAGTATAAATGTTTAAGGGATGACTTAAAAAGTCAGAGAAAACTGCAACAATTGCCTGTAACTTAAATAACTGAGCAGAGGTGGGTAAGGTTTCAAAGCTAACAGTAACATCACCATACACATAAGCAGATTTCCTGTGGAGGAACCATCTGTAAAATTCACCAAGGCATCCTCCAATGGAGAAAATGAAGATATTTCAGGAAACACAAAATCATGCCTATTTGCAAAATTAAGAAGTTTATCTGATGGATAATGATTATCTATGACACCAGTAAAAGAAGCAAGTGCTACAGGCCAAAAATCAGTAGTTTGCATAAGCCAATTAATTTGCTCCTGAGTATAAGGCTGAATAATAATATCAGGTTCTTTGCCAAAGTATTGTCTTTCTAGCTTTCTTCCTTGCATAATAAGATCAGACACAGCCTTATAATACGTGCCTATAACCTGCTTAGGAGTAGAATGTAAATGGGTCCACATAAGTGGAACAGTCTGCCAAAAAACTGCAGTAGGTGACAAAGCTGTCTTGCAAATAACGAACTTCAAAGGTTGATGATAATCCACAAAACTAATAGCCTGATTGCAAATGGTTTCTTCTATTACTATAAGGGCTTCTCCGTCCTTCAGGAGTAAGCATTCTAGGTGAAATACATTTAGGATCCCCACGTAAAATGTCATACAAAGGTTTCAAATCTCCTTTGCTAACTTTAAAGTAAAGAACAAGCCAATTTATGTCTCCTAGAAGCTTTTGAAAATCATTCAAGTTTTTAAGATTGTTTAATCTAAGTTTTAATTTCTATGAAAATACACTAGAGCCCCTCAATTGAAATCCTAAATAAGTATAAGGATCTTTTAATTGAACCTTATTGGGAGCTATTTCTAAGCCTCTAGAATTCAAGGCTTCCTTAATATCCGCATAACATTTCAGGACTTCTTGTCCATTCTTACCTGCAATACAAATATCATCCATATAATGAATCAAATGTATATAAGGCCATGCTTGCCTAACTGCATGCAATGCAGAGGCAACAAAAAACTGACAGAGGGTAGGACTATTCGCCATGCCTTGTGGCAAAACATGCCACTGAAACTTCTGCATAGGTTCTTTAAAATTAATAGCAGGCAAGCTAGAAGCAAAGTGCTTCTGATCCTCAGGGTGTAAGGAATAGTAAAGAAACAACCCTTCAAATCAATCACAGTCTTAAAATATCTCAAAGGAATGGCTACAGGTGATGGAAGGCCTGGTTGGAGGACTCCCATAACAACCATGGTTTTATTGACTGCTCTCAGATCTTGTGGCAACCTCTACTTGCCTGATATTTTATTAATAACAAAAATGGGTGTGTTCTATGGAGAATTGCCGGGAACAATATGATCAGCCTCCAGTTGCTCCTGCACCAGCTGTTTTGCAGCTGAAAGTTTTTCAGAACTGAGAGGCCACTGATCAACCCATACAGGGTCCTCAGATAACCAGGTAATCTTATTTGCATGAGTTACAGGAGTATCAGTGGTCTCTAAGAAAAATACCCTAATCCTGCATGGGGAGGTCAAGGTTGCACAGTTAAAGGTTCTCACCTGCCTTCTTCATTTTTTCCTAGTCCTTTTCCTGGTAAAAATCCACTATTTAGTATTTGAGCTGTCACTACTTCACTTGGACTACACATGATAAGTCTCATTTGAGAAAGTAAATCTCTTCCCCATAAGTTAATAGATAATCCTGGGATAATATATGGTTGAATGGTTACTTGATTTCCATTTTTATCTTGCCAAGTCAGGTTCTTAGAATTCCTTTCAGGATTGCAACATTGACCAATTCCTTTAAGGTGAATCAAGGTTACTTCCACAGGCCAGACCTTTGGCCAATCCTCTTTTAATGATTGTGATGTCCACCCCCATGTCAATAAGGCCAGAGAATTCCTTTCCATCTAACCACGATGTCATTAAGGGTTTCCGATTAGAAATTTTTTGTGCCCAGTAAACATCAGATGAGCCAAAGCCACCTACTCCTCTCCTCGAGGACAAAATCTTACGAGAGGAGAGAAGAGGGAGAAGAAATAACTGAGCAAATCTTTGACCAGCAGTTATAGTGTTAATAACTCTGGGAGAAGAAACCATGACTTTAATTTCTCCAGTATAATCATTATCAATCACTCCAGGGAAAATGTGGAGGCCATCCAAAGTAGAACTACTGTGTCCAATAATCAGGCCAAAAGTATCCTTGGGCAAAGGGCCAAAAATTCCTGTGGGTAGGGCTGGAACACCCATTTCAGGAAGACTGTGTGGATGGAGGAACTGAGGTCCAGTCCTGTGCTTCCTGCATTTGCTCTACAGAGGTCTAAAATGGATGTTTGCTTTGAGGTACAAAGCATATTGCCCCATAAATCTGCATGTTTTTTGGGGCCTGGGGCAGGCCGCTATACCCATTTGCCTGTTTGTGAGTCAAAGACTGACCTAGAGCATCTGTTTTAGATTTACATTCATTAGCCCAGTGTCAGCCTCTTCTGTACTTGTGAAAGACTCTGGCATCTGCTTATTAGCACTCTCCCCCTTTCTGTTCTATAGTTTTGTGAAAAATGACCCAATTGACCAGAATTAAAGCACTTTCACTTTCCTTGCTGTGCCAGGAATTGTTTCAGAGTGTAACCTTGTAATGCAGCTGCCATGGCCTGTCCCTGCTAATATGTGGGCCTGAACACAGGCAAATATAACCAGACAGGTCAGTATTCTTTCTATAAGGGTGAATGGCAGCTTGACAAGCAGCATTAGCATTTTCCAATGCCAATTGTTTAACAAAGTCAGCACCAGTATCTGCACTGCCAAAAATTCATCCTGCCACTGTCATAAGTCTGTAAACAAAATCAGCAAATGGTTCATCTGGTCCTTGTTTAATGGAGGTGAGTGTAGAACTCATGTCCCCTTTAACAGGCAGTTTCCTCCATGCCTTGGTTGCAGTTACCTGAATCTGTGCAAAGAGTCCTGCATCATACGGAATTTGTGCATCACTGTGAGCAAAATTGCCTTCACCAATTAGCATTTCCAAGGTCCATCCATTTCCTGCTGCCTGATTACATCTGGCTGTTTCCTTACAAATCTCCACAAATTCAGACTTTCAAAGTAAATAATCTCCTCCAGCAAGTGTGGCTCTAGTCAGAGTCTGCCAATCAGTAGGAGTCAGCTAATTATCTCCCACAGATTCCACAATCACTCTGGTATAGGGCACAGTAGCACTGTATTGAGCAACAGCAGTTTTCAGCTCTTTAATAACTTTAAAGTCAAATCCTTGATGAGTGCACCAGGCAACTCCCTGAAAATCCATCATCTCTGTGACAGGGAAAGCCTCTGGCTTGGTCTGAATTAATCCTGGAGACACCTTTACTTACTCAGGAGAAGCAATGACTGAGATGGTGGAGGTGCCTGAAGCCCAAAACCTTCTCCATGTTTGCCTGTTTTTAGACATTCTAGGTGAGAAATAAATTGACAATACTCTTCCTCAAATTTTATTTGCTCTTTAACAAATTCTATTTTATTCCGTAATTCCTGCCTGGGATCTAGCACAGGGAAAACAGTAGCAGGAGGAGCTGAGGGCTGTATAGGAGGAGGTTACTCAGAGTTGTGATACTTGGCTGCTTCCTCTTCTAGATCAGTTAAATCAATATCCTCATCAGAGTCCTCTGCCCTTTTATTGAATTCCAAGGATCATCTGTCAGTCTTTCTCCTGTCTCTCTTTTTATCAAGACTTTCTTTTTTTCTGATTATTAGGTTTCTTTTTATATTTAATTGAGGTTTCAGTATTCATATCATCATCACTGTCAAAAGACATTAAGTCCTCTTTTCCTTCAGATTTTTTACTTTCATTTTTAAATAAGGCAGGGGAGGCATTTTCTGTTTTCTTTAAAATTTTCTCCCTATCATTAAGAACATTCACCATGACTAGGTCAATATGTCATTGGCTTAATATTTCATTAATAAAACCCCAATAAGAATAAGCTGTAACAGGGACCTTTTCTGGCCCAAATATATGATAATAATCTTCAAGAGCATCTCCAACACACTTCCAGCATCTTTCATCTAATGTTCCTTCAACTGGAAATGATGGGCCCATTCTGTGTATAGTCAGTCTCTTTCTCCAACCATTCCTGTCATTGCCCAATGGGCCCATACACAAAGTGGACATGGTGACAGAGGTGGAAGTGGTGCATGGGCTTGAAAACACCAGCTTCCACTTACAAAGACCTACCTGTCTGCAGCTGCTGCTAATGTCAGATCAGCCAATAACAGGGAGCAACACTGAACCCCAGATCTGATAACATTATCCAGGGAATGTGTGTCCTTACTGGAATGAACACATATTCTGGTTACAAATTTTCCTCTTCTGCACATAATGTTTCTGCCAAAACTACCATCTATGGGCTTACAGACTGTTTCACCCACCACCATGGTATCCCATATAGCACTGAGTCTGACCAAGGAACTCATTTCACAGCCAGATAAGTACAAAAATGGGTGCACTTTCCACTGGTTTTAGCATGTTCCACAGTATCCTGAAGCAGTTGGACTGATAGAACAGTAGAATGTCCTTTTAAAGACATAGTTACTGTACCAATTAGCTGCAAGTAGTCTGGAGGGCTGGGGCAAGGTTCTCCAGAAGGTGGTAAATGCTTCGAATCAGCATCCAGTATGTGGTATGGTTTAGCCTGTGACCTGGATTTATGAATGAAGAAATCAAGGTGTAAAAATGAGGATGGCTCCACTCTCTCTCGCCCCTTACTGACACAGTAAGAAATTTTTTGCTTCTTTTTGCTGCATCCTTAAGTTCTGCTGGCCTATAAGTTTTAGTTCCTAATGAGAAAATGCTACCTGCTGGGTGACACCATAAATGTTCTGTTGAACTGACAGCTCAGACCTCTCCATGATAACTTTGGGCTTCTGATGCCCTTACGCCAACAAGCTAGGGGGGAAAAAAAAGGTGGCACCTCTCAGCTGAGGACTCTTGGAGGGATTGGATCTGAGGGTTTGTAGAAACCTTTTTTAGCTTGAGGAGTTAGCTGGGTGAGAACTGGCTGTAGCTTGTTTTTCTGTCTCTCTCTGATATTTCAGCTTTCCCCCCAATATCTGTCTCTGGGTTTTATTAATAATACTAAGTAGAATTTGTGCAATAAGTATGGGTTACTTATCTAGGAAAAGAACCATGACCTGCTTGCTGAAGTGCCTGCTGAAGGTGGCAGAAATACATAATGGGCAGAAGAATAATGTAGCTATGAATACCAACTAAGACCATGTAACTAGATGCAAAAAAATCATGATTATCATATTTGTTATGAGACACTAAAAGGCTAATGATTCCTAAAGGGACATTGTCACCTGTTATAAAAAGTAGAATGTCATTTTGGCTGTATGTAGATTTGTTACACCATGTTATGTGGAATTATGACCTGGTTATTGTTTTCATTTTGAAATTAAACACAGTAGGAGACATGAATATGTATCAAGTCGGTATGGGATAGACTGTGATGGCTAGTCTTAGTGTCAGCTTGACTACATCTAGAGTCATTTAAACCCGAGCAGTTGAATGAAGCATATCTGTGGGAGAGTTTTTTGATTATATCATCTGGGGTAAGAAGACACACTCTAAATCTGATCCATATGTTGCTTGCTTTTCTCACTCTTGCCAGCAATCTCATTTTTCCTGGTGGTGAGAACCTCCTTTTTAATGATTCTGACATAGACAAAAGACGAGCTGAAAAATCCCGCATCATGAATTGAACAACTACAGTATTCTTGGCCTTTTCTGAAGTATCTGGTCTCCATAAACACTCTCTCTCTCTCTCTCTCTCTCTCTCTCTCTCTCTCTCTCTCTCTCTCTCTCTCTCTCTGTGTGTGTGTGTGTGTGTGTGTGTGTGTGTGTGTGTAGTCTATCAGTTCTGTTCTACAAAAGAACCCAATTACTAATGAATGCTTTTAAGAATTATAACAACAGGATAAATCCATGAGTTTAAGTTCTTTATATCACTGATATATCTCTTTTCCCCAAGTAAATCTATAGTTTTCATTATAAGTCCTATCAAAATTCCATTAATTTTCCTTTTTTAATATAGATTTTGAGAAACTGACTATAGAAATTTACAGAAATGATTGCAAAAACTAAAGATATCTTTGGCATTTCCAAAGTCATAGAACCTGGGAAACCACAAAGCTATAGTTAGAGCAGAGTAGCACTGCACAGGGCCAGACATGTGATGAACAGAAAGAACACGTTGCCTAGAAACAGAGACACATTCAGAGCTCGATTTCTTTCAGACTTGTCTGTCACTGAAGAAAAATGTGATATAAATAGTGCTTTTGATAAAAAATTAATTGAACCCTGTTTCACAGCATGCATAAACACACACAAGAAAATTAAAGGTCACGGGTAGGTGGATTAAAGACCAAGTAAATCTAAACATAGGTTTATGGACAAAAAAAACAAACAAACAAAAAAAAAACATTTTTTTTTCTAGGTTTCTGTGTTGTCCAGTACTCAGGATTCAGAGACAAGATAGAAAAGAAAAGAAAGGGAGTAGAGAGAAAGGAAGGGGAAGAGAGAGGGTGATGGAGAGACAGAAGAAAAGGGAGGACAAGAGAAGACAATACCACTTTATTTGCAAGAAAGAAAATGCAAGAGTAGACCAAATCTCCACCAAAAAAATTGAAAAGGGAAATATATTATAGTAATTAATTAAAGGACTGTCACGTAAAAGAAATAAACAATTGCTCTGTCTGATAGCATATGGAAAAACTTGGGAATTAGATGAGTAAAGAAATTAAGATATGATTGAATTTATATTCATTAAACTTGCAAAGCTAGGTAATTTGGATGGTAAAGAAACAGTTGAAGATATAAATATAAGCGTGAAAATCATTTTTGCTGTTGAAGAGGACCAACATTTGGTCTGTCTTAATAAATATTCTATTGCCATGACAAGACATCATAAATACAGTAACTCTAATAAAGGAAAATATTTAACTGGGGCTTGCTTACTTTTTCAGAGGTTTAGTCCATTATCAGCATGACAAGGTGCTGGGGAAGGATCTAAGCTTCTACATCCAGATCTACAGATCTACATCAGGAAGAGAGATAGGTATTAGGTCTTACTTAGGCTCTTAAAAGACTCAAAGCATACCCCTAGTGACATACTTCCCTCAATAAGCCTATCCATACTTCATAAGACTACACTAATCTTTCAAAATAATACCACTCCCTTGACAAAGTATTCATATCTATGAGTCTATGGGGTCCATTGTAGGGGATTATGTTGTTCCATTGTAAATAATTGTCCCAGGCTATGAGTTTAATAAAAAGTGCTGATTGGCCAAAGGCAGACAGGAAGTGTGGATGGGGCTAACAGACTAGGAAGACTCTAGGAACAGGCAGAACAGAGCAGAAGTCCAGAGAGAAGCCAGAAGAAGCAGAGGACAACTGTGCTGCTCTGAGAAAATGTATCGAGCCCCATGGCTGAACAGGATAAGAATCATGGGTTAGTTTAAGGGTAAAGAGTTAGCAAGTTATATGCCTGGGCCTTAGGCTGATCATCCTAAAACTATTGTAAGCATCTGTGTCTCTGCAGGTCTGTGGGTCTGCAGGTCTAAACCTTGAGGGTAGGCCTGAAAGTCCAGGCCAGAAACCTCATACTACAGTCCATTATTATTTAAACCACAACAGGTTCCCAGCACTCAGATGGCAGCACAAATGGAAATGAAACTCTAGTTTCAGGAGATTCAATGTCTTCTTCTAGCTTCTAAATGTACTACATGTATGTGGTGCACAGATGTACAAGCACACAAATACCTGTAAACATAAAATAACTAAGTCTTAAATTTTTTTTAAAGAAAAACAATGGTGGAATGGAGAGAGGGTGAGTAAAGAGTAATGGTTATAGTAGATGAAAAGGAAGAATGGCTTCCTACAGTCTATAGTCAGCAACAGTCAAAGGAATGCTTCCAAATGGCTCACTGGGGACATATGAGTGTTTCCAACATGAAGAAATAGCAGGTACTTGAGGGGATAGAAATGCCAGTGACAATGAATTGGCCATTATGTGAGACACGTTTACACAAACACACAACACGTGCTATTATTGTGTGACAGTGAAAATCAAGATGAAACTCAAAAGCAAAGAAGGAAGGAAGATACTGAAGCCCCCAGATGAGATGTTTACATGTTCCATATTCTTTACTCTTAAGTCAATTTGTGCATATATTTTATAATATGTGGTAAATATATATATTAATGTATACCATATTTTTAAAATACATACAATATATATTTAAAATATACTGTATCTTTAAAAACATATATATATAGTATATATATGGTATATATTTATATATATAAAACATATACCATATATATGTTTTAAAATATAATATGGTATATATATTTTATAAACATATATATATGCAAGGATTTGCTCAAAAACTCAATAAGATCTTGAATTCCCTAAAAGTAGTTCAGAAATGTTTCTTCATGAATAAATAAGAAACCAAATAAACCAGAGGAGACTGACAAATTTTTCATGTTAGTTGAAAATACCCATTACTTTTACAAGAGATTCTTTAGAAGAGCAACGCCCAAGTGAATGTTGTATAATCAAAAATACAACTCTACTTGGATGGTGTCCAGACAAATGAGATTAGTAAGATAAGTGCGAGGACAAAGCTGTGGCCAGCCTGGCCTAAGCTCGGAGGAAGCTCCTGAGGTCCTGCTAGTAATATGAAGTAAAAGTGGATAAACCTGTTATGTCATTAGGCAGTAGGTGTTCCTGGTCAGTGATGTGATTTGACAATTTGGGGGTAGCCATCTTGGTGGCTTACTTCCACCTAGCCTCCTCTGAGAATTCCTTGTGTGGCACGAATAAAGAAAACTCAGAGTCAGATCTCACCCAGCTGTCTTTCAGCTTCCTCAGCCTCCTTCCTCCTGGCTTCTTCTGCTTCCTTTGTCTTTCTATGCCTGCCTTACATACCCTCTTCACTCAGTTGTTCTACATCCAGGTTAAGATTAAAGGTGTGGCCCCACCACTACCTGCATGGGAGCCCGGAACTTCCTCTGTTAACTAAACTGACCTCAACTCAGATTTGTTGGGATTAAGGGCATAGGTCACCACTCCTGGATATTCCCAGTGGCTGGGTTTAAAAGTGTGAGTTACCACTATCTGACCCTCCTAGACTGACTGTAGGTAAATCCGTCTGATATCTCAGACTAGTTTTTATTAAATTTGGAACATATCCCCACATCCTTTTTTGGTTCACTAACTCCATCACAATGGATGGACAGGACCTGCACTGACACCAAGAAGATAGAAGTCAGTGACTTCCTCCAAGTTAGAAGAGACTGTGTTCACTACAGAGTATCCTATAAGCAAGTGAGTCAAAGTGTGAGGTAGTGATATTCTCTTGGTTGTTCTGAAGACCAGAGTGTGCCTAGTTCATTTTTCAGAAATTCTCTTGGAAGGAAAGTCATTGGGGAATCAAACATTACATATCACAATCAGTTAAAACATCACCATTCTGTGTGTTAAGGAAAAAAGATTACAAAAGTCATCACATTTGAGTGGTGCTGTGCTAAAAGGCAGAGACAGTTGTTACGAGTAACCAACCTTGGACCCCTAACTGATTGTGGGATGGGAAGTATGACTTGTTGGGCATTTACCATGCTTGTAGACATTGAACAAAATGCTGTTCACAGATGACCACATCTTCAGAACCATTTTCCAAGGAAGCCTATTAGAAACACAGTAAACACTGTTCAGAGACACAATTCAATGCCCAAGGTTACATTTATCAGAATCAGCATTCTATAATTCACATCCTCAGGACTGTCTGCTTCCTGATCTGTGAAGGGTAGTGCCAGTATTAGAGCAGAACTCTAGACCTATAGAGTAGATCCAGAGTTGCACGGCTTGTGCATTGCTGTACCTTGCAGAAGTGACTTCCCCACCCCAGAAACCCTGTGCTAAAGGCTTCATCCCCAGACTATGGGACTATTGGAAGGTAGTAGAAACTTTAGGAGGTGGGCTTATAGATGGACTAAGTTAGAGCCCTCCTCCTGTAGGACTCTGGTCTCTCTTCTCGCCTTCCTCTCTATTCATCATGTAGTCAGAGTTTCCCTGACCATATGATCTGACAATGATGTATTTCACTCTCCCAGTCTCAAAGCAATAGAGTAAAAGCCCTGAATCTGAGTCAAAATGAAAAGTTTTCCCTTTTAATGTTGACCATCTCAGATATGTGTTACAGTAACCAGAGGCAAACATTTACAGCTACATTTGTTTCCTTGTCTGATAAAGATGGCTATGAAAATAAGTATATGTAAACACAGATACATAGACAAAGGCATGCTTTCTCCATGCACAAACTCCAGGCTATCCTATACCAACATACTAAACTCAATTTAGAAGAGCAAAGGAAGAAGCCTCCCTCTGGGTACACAGCTGAATAAGAGGTAAATGGCACCCTGAACCTTAGGCCAAGTGGAAACTGTAGTCTCTGAGCCACAGCCTGGGGACATTGCCCCTCCCTAAACCAAATAAAGCTGGGAGCCCCCCCACCCATACAAGCCTAATTCCCAGCATTAAACAGCTGGAGAGACATCCCACAGGCCAAACCATGCCCAAACTGCGATCTGTGTCATCACCCACCAACTGGATACCCAGAAGCCTCCCTATGGGTCCACAGCTGACTAAGAGGTGAGTGGCACCCCAACCCACAGGCCAAACAGTGACCATGGTCTCGAAATCTCAGCCCCAGGGGATACTGTCCCCAGCACCCCAACCACACCCAGCTCAACCCCTAAAAAAAAAAAAAATCCAGGAGAGTCCTCCCTCCAAACCCAATCCCCGGGAAAAACACAGTTCTAGGGAAATCTCACAGGCCAAACCATACCCAAACTGCAACCTACACCATGACCTACTGTCAACTGGATACCCAAAAGCCTCCCTCCCAGGCCACAGCTGACTAAGAGTCAACTAAAAGCCAACTAAGATACTACCGAGAACAACCCCTGTGACAACTGGAGACACACACTCCTTGGCCTTCAGCTTAACAACTGAATAAAAGCAGCCCCTGCAATTACTGGAAACACTCAGCCCCCAGGCTCACAACTAAGAGCAGGCGAAGAGATGAATAATAGTGAATCAAGAAAGCAATGGGCAGACGCCAGTGCAAGACTAAGAAGGGAAATACAAGCAAGCTACCATCTAAAATAATAGGAAATAAAAATCGTTGGTCATTAATTGTAGTAGTGGGGTTTCTTGGGCCCCTGGTGGCCAGAGCCTTAACTAGACTCTCTTTTACAAAATGCAGTTACCTTAAGTGCAAAATGAATTTAAAAATACTGCTTCTATCCAAGGTAGCTGTTCACAGTGTAAAGTGCTATCAATATTTGCATGTTGTTTCCTGACTTATTTCATTTCAATTGATCTTCTTGGCAATATTTGAATATGTATCAGATAGTTTCATTCTTTATAATAGAAAAGTCTATTGTAAGTTAATTATAAGTTACTCCATCTTACAATAATCAGCAGGTTTTAATGAGCTGCTGATTATATGGAGCATATTTCTTCATAATGATGTCTTAATTTTGCTCTTCAATTGTAGTTTGTGTAATCAGCTACCATTATTGCCAATCTACAGGCAACAGAACATTGAAAGAGTGGTTTTGAAAATACCAATATAATTCACAGCTGAAAAAGGAATAAGATAATGATACTTTGGGCTTTATAATACATAATAAATAATTGTACCTATGGCTTCTCTGCAAAGAAAGATTAATTAGCACTGCAAATTCAAGATCTTAAAGATTCTTAGAATCTTTGCTGAGGAAAATGAAGGAGCAAAGTGAATGGAGAGAGGCACTCTGTTTATGGGTGAAGACTCAGCACTGTTAATACTCAATGACCTAGTTTTCACCACCCCATCGAAACAAATCCTAACAGCTTTATGCAGAGAAATTGGCAAATTGGCCCACAAATTTACATGGAAATGCAGAACATGGATGACAGAAAGAATGTTCTGATGACATAAAAACTATAAAAATCAAGGGACTAGAATATTAAGGCCGTATATGGATGAACTCCTGCATGGGAAGCTGACATGTGGCAAGGTACAAGAGAATCAAATCAGGGCTTTTTGCAAATGTCACTGGAACAATTGCAGTCCCTCCACTGCACACAATATGTATATGTATGTAGGCATATATGAATAATGAAGTATGGTGAAATTATGAATATAAAATCTGAAATCAGAAAGTTCTAGAATTATAAGTCAGAGAGTCTTTGAAAGTTTTGAGCTTAACAAAGACGTCATCTTGATGCTCTCCAAAACACCGGCTTTGTCTCAATCCATAAGAGAAAAATGAAAGATTAAACAGTAAAGTTATATGTTTTTCTTGTGAAAGATAAAACAATCTACAGGAAAATATCCATAATCATCTAAAAAAGGCATATAGTCTATTTTTATAAATTTTCCCAAAACCAAATGATAAAGTGAACAATTGTCTTTAGTGGAAAAACAAACAAACAACTGAGCAAGCATTTGCCCAGGGAATACATACAAATATGTAAGCACAAAGCTCAGCATTGGTAGTTATAGAGAGCCATTACTATACAATACCATTATGACAAAGCTGTGAGGTTGAGGCTAGGAGTTCAATCCTGCCCACTGACCTATAGCAGTACTCACCCTCAGCCCTCACAGATGTTGTAAAGCAGCAGCTGTCAATGTGTGTTAAAGCCTCAGGGGGTCGAACTTCACTGGGATTGAATATGAGATATCCTACAGAGCAGATATTTACATTATAATTCTTAACCATAGAAAAGTTATAGTAATTAATCAGCAACAAAAAAAAATATTTTGTGGTTGCGGTCACCCTACCATGAGGAACTATGCTAAAGGGTTGAAAGATAAGGAGGTTGAGAACCACTGTTGTAAAGAAAAGGCATGCACCCTACTGTGACTGTCCTTAACTAGGGTCCTCACTTCCCCAAAGGAAGTTTAACAGGCTCCATACTTATTGACTCTCAACAACTCCAGGACATTGGAAATCTCCACTGCCCTCTGAAACTTGAAAAATGGGACCTTCCATTAACCTTAAGAGACCAAATTCTCCTCAGAGCTCCAGCCATTTTGTTAGCATAATAATCTCTTTTAAAAAAAAAACAACTGCCCTGGCATCCCTCTTGAGCACCAATATCTGAGACCTTATACATATGTTTAAGAAGATTAACTATTAAATGTTTACAAGGGTATAGATGAGCCAGGACCCTCATCTGTTGCTGGTACTGAAATGTCTTAAGTTAAAACTTCAACTACCATATGATTAATCATTCACCTATTATCTGATCTCACACTCAGAGATTTGCTGAAAAGATCTGAAAGCAAAAGCATATCAACATGTCCATAGTGGCTTCCTCTCATACAACCAAGTCTTGGGGACGACCACCACAAAAAAGGAATCACAATACACATGAATCTGAAGCTGAAGCTGAAGCAAAGCAACTTAGAGAACATGGATGGAAATTTCTAGGCAATATAAGCATGTTTACAGTGACAGAACAGAGAATGGCTGGCTGGGAGGGGGGGTGCTGGGAACTTAAAAGATTACAAACTGTTTCAAGGAAATTGGGAGGAATAATAGGTATGCTGATTTCACTGAGGCAAACACATTAAACTATATTCTCTAACATATATTCTTTATTTCAAACTTATCATAACTCAATGTACTGGCTGGTTTTGTGTGTCAATTTGACATGATCTAGAGTCATCCGAGGAAGGAGCCTCAGCTGAGGAAATGCCTCATGAGATCCAGTTGTAAGGCATCATCTCATTTGTGGGTGGTGCTATCCCTAGGCTGTTGGTCCTGCTTCTATAAGGTGGGCTGAGCAAGCCATGGGATCCCTCCATGACCCAGGCATCAGCTCCTGCCTCTGGAATCTTGCCCTGTTTGAGTTCCTGCCCTGGCTTCCTTCAGAAACGAACAGTGGTGCTAAGTGTCAGCCAAATCAACTCTATCCTCCTCAACTTGCTTTCTGGTCCTGGTGTTTTAGAGCAGCAACAGAACCCAACTAAGACACTCAATCTCACTAAGAAACTGAAAATGCAAATTGAAGAGATGATTATAGATGAAAGTTCAGAATATTCTTACTACTCAAAATGTATTCCAAACCAGCAGCCCATGGAAGCTATGAGCAAATTTGAGACCTTGACCCCACAGAGAAATACCAAAACTCATCTCCTTCTTGTATCAGGTCTCTGAGGGCTGAGAACATTTTAACATTTGAGCAACTGTATGCTAGATGAAGTTATCATATAACTAGCATATCATATAGGTGTCTGTGAGAGTCTGAGACCTCCTTCTTCTCTCCAATCCATGCCAGGGCCCTCTATACAGAGATGTGGGTTAAAGCATGTACCTTTCCCACCAACAAGGCAGGGAGCTCTCATTTCTAGTCAATGATCTTTCCAAACCCTGACGGTAGAATTAGGTTTCTGGCCTGGACTTTTGGGCCTAGCCCTGATATTTGGAACTACTCACAGCCCCACTGGTGCTAGCACCAAATAATCACACAAAGGCTTATATTAATTTTATGCTGGTTGACCTAAAACCCAGGCAAGTAACTTGATAACTGTTAATTCTTAATCTAACCTTAATCTTGTTCAGCCTTGCGGCTGGGTACATTTTCTCAGAGCAGCATTTTAATTTCTTCCCTCTGCATCTCATTGTGGTGCCCCTGTGGTATCTCTCTGGCCTCTCTATGGCATCTTTGCTCTGTTCTTCCTGTTCCTAGAGTTTTCTTAGTCTGGTAGCCCCGCCCACATTTCCTGTCTGCTTCTGACCAGTCACCTTTTTATTAAACCAGTAGGAGGGACAAATATTTACAATGTATCAGAACATACTCCCACAGCACCTGACAGCCAACAGAGGCTGTGTATGGGAGCTGAGCAGGTAGGGAATGAAGCAAACAATAACTCTTACTGTGGACCCAGGCTTCCACTTAGTCCCATTGTTAAAAGAATTTAAAAACAGAGCTGGCCAGTGATAGTGCATGCTTTTAATCCTAGCATTTGGGAGGCATAGGCAGGCAGCTCTCTTCTCAGTTTAAGGTCAGCCAGGCCTGGTTTATCTGAGTTTTGGTCTACAGAATGAGTTCCAGGACAGCCAGGACATTGACAGAGAAACTGTCTCAAAACAACAACAACAACAAAACAAAAACAAAAAAACAGAGAGGGGAAGGGGAGGGGAGGAGACTCTAAAGGAAGGTAGGTGAAATGTTTTCGAATTTGAGAGAACAGCAATAGAGTCTCAAACCTCAGCAGCTTCACAGAGAAGGGAGGTGGCTACGAGGAAAAGCAACACTGTGACTGAGTCAGAGTCCAAAAAGCAGGAAGACTCAGCAATGCAGGTAAACAAGCAGCTGACAGCAGGAAGGGGTTCTTCAGAGGAAGAATATTCAGAGTTGGGCCAAGTTTAGGATTTGAAGCAACACCCAAAAAGTAAGAAAATGTATAGGTTTTTAGTGAGAACTCTGAGAAGTAGGCAGGCTTAGCAGTAAAGATTTAAAAGCAATTGCACTGAGGAACAGCTCCCAGAGTATATAAATACACTGTCTCTTTAAGGGGATCATTACTCCTCCCATCTCCTTAGCATATCTTCTAGTTTATTGGATTTTCTGAGGCCTGGTCTCCAGGACAGGTAGGTGATTGACAGGCTCAACTGGATTAACACTCAATGTAAGAAACAAGAAGATCCCCAGGACTGGCTGGCTAGTCAACCTAACTGAAAAACTTATTTCCACAATCAGTCTCTATAGGAAAAGCAGAACCAGGATGCTCCACATACCCCTCTGACCTCTATAGGAATATATACAACAAGCAGCAGCACCATCACCACACACACAGGCACATACTTCCTAAACCTACTGAGTAGAATATTAAAATTTTCTTTCAAGACTTCCCCTAAATCTAGTATTTGCTGGTGTTTACACACTGCAGTTGATTGGCTGCAGGAATCTTTGTGTGTGATAATATGCTTTTTAGTAGTCTTGGTGAAGCCTTCCTAGAATGAATTCAAGATCAGGTTTGTAATATAATAAGCAGCATTTTTCTGATAGATTCAGTCAGGTCATGTTCCAAAGGACCACATGCCATGCAGTAAGTGAAATTGGGAGAATGATCCTGCACAAGGAATAAGCACAGTCTGGAAGGGGCTAAAGGCCACCAAACTGACAAAGAAGAGAAATAATTTTTTTCTCTGTCCTGTAGCTATTCTCTTTCCTGATAGGATTAGTAACATTGATTTCTATTTTTAATCATGAAATAAATCTATTTTTTTTCTCCTCTTGGTTGAGTATATATGCTGGATAAAATTTTCCCTTCTAAAAAGTCACAGTTCTGAATGTCAGCCCTGAGTCTGCTGCATTCTGGTGAGTTTTGATTTGGTTTGTGTTTTGAGATGGAGGGTCTCAGTAGTAGCGTGGTCTAGCCTTGGACTTTTGTCCCTCTAGCTCTTGATTCTGAAGTAGCTGGCCTAACCGGCATTTATCAACATACTCACCCTTAGTGGTGACTTTAAGTAAGTTATTTTGTTTCTTATTGTCTTTTATGAAGAAAAAAATGAAGTAACCAAACCATGTTTTAAAATTAAATTAGATAGTAAATGTAAGTGTGCATTAATATTTGTGTCAAAGAGCTATTTTCCATTATTACTACTTTAATTTGTATACATTTAACTAACTTATAACATAGTTAATTAAGCAAATGACTCTTTTGACCCACCTAGTACATTTCCAGGATGACAGATTCCCCACAAGGCTCTAGATAGAAATTTAAGCATTCAAGTGTTTGTGCTTCCAACATGAAATAGTTCCTTAAAACTAGATTCTGGTCTGAACTAAGACCTATTCATTGCTTCTTTGTATATTTACTATAAATTGTGGCATATATTGGTCTCCCTGAAGGCAAAGACTCTAGGAGAGGTATTTTAGAGATGGGGGGGGGGGAACTTTTCAGAAGCACAATGTCTATGAATAATTTTCACCTTTTGAATGGATTTTAGCACAAACTACCATTTAAGGAATATTTGCACAGCAAGCAACATTGGAAGATTACTGAGGCAGGTATTTCCTCTCCACAGTAGGAACACAATGACTCCTGTGCCACTGGTTTCCTAGGCTTAGAATTCCTGGTAGTGATGCAAACTTTCTATAAGCACTCAGGCATTGGCATTGCGATGCTAACCCCATGGGATGCAGGGGACTAGAGAAACTTCCTGTGAACCTGAAACTCACACTACCTGGTGTGCTCTACCCAGGGTGCTTTGTATCTGACAAAAAAGGGGCTCCTTTTAATCATATTAGCAAATTAGTCTCAATAGTAACTTTCTCAGGATGGCTAATGATTACTGAATCTTTGAGGCATCTTAACATCCTGTTAAGTTAATAATTCCTACAATTATACCACCCCAAGAGAGCTAGTGAGTCTCACAGACACAATCCTGATAAAATAGAGCCATACAAACTTAAGAGACATTTTCAGTTCTCATCTAATTCCTCTGAGTGGGATTAAAATTGAACACCAACATCAAAGGGTGCTATTCAGCCTGTTCATGGGACTTACTCAGCACCAAATTTTGGAGTATAACAAACTAATAGTCTGATTCATTTACCTGTTCAGAGTAGAAATTATTCTGAACCACAGGCCACCCAGATCATCTGGCAAGCTCCTGAATAGTTCCTTCAATAAGACCCTTGATGACATTTTTGTTTGTTAGTACTTACAAGTTTCCACCCCAATTTTCAGTGACTATATGCAGCCCCTGTAGCTGATCCAGGCAATTCAAGTTCTCTCCCTGCTCACTTGACAGGCCAAGATCAAAAACTCTCAAATTAGTTTCACCATGTCAGAGCCAGTAGGGTTGGGAGGTGGTGATCTGAAGTTGCTGTGAAGAGGACCACTCTTCTGTACTTGCTTTGAGAAGCTATAGGGTTGGTCACTCACAGTGGAAGAAGCACATCCTATGTATGACTCATCATCTACATGGACCAGACTTCTGTTTTTGGCCTTGCTCCCTCACAGAAGCAGAGCATTCACATCGTTATTTATGGAGACTTATCGTATAGCGAGCTCCACAATGTAGAGTGTGGACCGGAAAGGCTGGGAGGGTCACATTTCCCAATCAAGTGGCCTTCCCTGGGTCTTTTCCATGGGCCTCGGTATATTGTTTCTGAACTCAGTTTCCTGAGGAAGATTTTTCCTCTGGCTTTTCTGTGTCACATTCTAAAACACCTTCCCCCAGTGAAATCTTCTGTGATGGGCTGATGTGTACTTATAACTTGTGTGTTGAAGCCTGACCCCAAAGATTCAGAATATAATTGTGTTTGAATATAGGGTCTTTGTTTGTTGTTATTTTTAAAATAAAGTAGTTATTATTGCCTAATTAACATGGCACACAATTACTCGGTTACATAATTCAATGGCTTTTAGTGTAGCATAGTCATACTGTTAGAACATTGCTTATAATTTCACACTTGTATACAAGGTACTGTCATTATATTCTCTTCCTTTATCCTCTTATCTTGTTCTCCTGGTGACCTTCCCAATAGTGATGTGGGAAGTCTTTCTGAATGCTGGGAATATCATTTGTTAATAAAGGGACTGTTTGAGCCCATGGCAGGGCATTTTAGAAGGAAGTGGGAAATTTGAGCATAAAGGAAGGAAAGCAGAGTCACAAGAGACGCCATCCAGCCACCCAAGAAGCAAGAAAAGCCTCAGGTCACAAGGCAAGACATATTAATGAAAATGGATTAAATTAAGATACAAGAGCTAGCTAGCAATAAGGTTGAGCCAGCCAAAGGCCAAGCAGCATGTAATTAATATAAGACTTTGTGTGATTATTTGAGACTACTGGTCTGGATTTCAGGGACAAGCTGGGCCACAAACTCATATTACAAAGTAGTCTGCCTCCTTCTTTCTTGTGTGTGTGTGTGTGTGTGTGTGTGTGTCTTGTGTACAGATGTATGATCTCTGTGTCTTCATAATTGCAATAATTATGGTATGTATATATGGTCTTTACAATAGCAATGGAGTTCAAATATGTTCATCAAGTTAGATACAAATCCAATCTGACCAATTGTCCTTATAGGAAGAGGAAATTTAGACACAGAGGGATATCAGTCATATGTATGCACAGAGAAAGTGGCGCTAAGGGGACAGCAGCAAGATGTGCAGCTAATAGCCAACCAGGGACATTTCATTTATAAATGATGATGATGATAATGATATACTGGTTGCTCAGTCTAGGTTTCCAGACTTTCAGAGCTATGGTTTCATGAGTTTCTGCTGTTTGGTCCACCCAGCATGTGATAGTTTTCTATGACTGTCCCAGCACACTGATATCTCATCACCCTAAAATTAAAGGGTTCCAAGAAGCCATATTCTGTTGTCACTACAATCCTGCCATAATAAGTTGGGACCTCTCTCCTAATGCGTACTTCTCTCTGGGATGAAGCTTCTGCTTTTCTTCCTTCTCTGGTAATAGAGAGGAAATGGCCACCATTCTCTAGGCAATAGCTCTTCACAAAGGTAAGCACTTAAAATAAATCATCCCTTCCCAGAGAGAGTACACTGAAGCCCTTGAAGGACATGAGGAGGAAGAAAGCACTCCAGTCTAAAAGAGAACACACTAAAGAAATGAGAAAGCAGTGCTAATGGGTGGCTGTGACATTGATGGAAACAAGGCAGCAAATCTAATTTATCCTTCCTCTCTCCTTCCTTCTGCAGCTTGCATTTGGTTTCCATGGAAATCAACTTTCTTGGATGATCTCTTCTCACAGGAGCTACAGTAAGATTTTTTCAATTTGCATAACACAGTGATTTATGAAGCTAGCAGGGAGGCAGCAAAGGAAAGAAGGGGGAGTGTGGAGGGCCGGCACTAGCGCCCTTCCTGGTGCCTGTATCTACTCAGTGTTTAAAAAAAGTCAAAGCCATAGGGATGACAACAGCTCACAAGGTTTTGTTATTGTTTTTGATTTTTTTCTTTTCCTTGTTTCATATGCTATGTGTGTGTTATGCAAATGTATGCAGTTAAAATGTTAAGGTTGACAATGGGTGCCAACCTGTCTTCTCCCTCTTATTTATTAAAGCAAGGTCCGCAGCCCAGCTATGCTGAACTGTTACAGGGATTCCCTCTTTTCGTTTTCCACATACCAGATTTATAGGTGGGGTTCTGCATCCTCCCAGTTCTGGGTATCTGCCTCATACTTGCTGATTGCTTGACTGCTGAACCATCTCCTAAACCCATTTACAAGGTTTTGAGGAGTTAAAAAGACAGCTCTTTCTATACTTGTGGGAATTTTATTGGCAAAATACAGGGCTCAATCAAATCTAGGAGATGTTATAAAGCAAAGGCCATTTTAAAAATGTTCATCTTTCTATCTATATTGATCAACCCTGTGTGTTTGCCTGCCTGCTGACATACCAAGAGCCTATCTTCCTGCACAAGACAACCCACTAACAACTGAATCAAGATTCAAGAAGCCTCAAATCATATGTAATGGATGTCTGGTTTCTCTTTGAAGGCAAACGTGAAGGGGTAAAAATCCTGGTTTCCAATCTAAACCAGAAACATCAGCCTCACAGGCCTAGGATTTCACACAGTGTGCAGCATCTCATAAGGAACCAGTACTGATGAGAGGAGTGCTTCAGTACCAAAGCTGCCATTACTATCCTGCCTCCTCATCCCTTCTGCCTTATTCTGCTACTCTCTTGGTACATGTCCCACTATTCCACTGCATCTGAGAATCTGTTCCAATGTTAGAAAGGGTTTAATAAGGACTTATGTATTCAGATGTTGAATCCATGACCATCATGGTAGGGAGCATGGCAGCAGGCAGACAGGCATGGTGCTGGAGCAGTAATTGAAAGTCCTTAAGCATGAGGGAGAGAGAAACACAGAGCAAGAGACAGAGACAGAGAAAGAGACATAGAGGGGAAGCTAGCCTGGAAATGGTAAAGTCTTTTGAAACCTCAAAGACTATCCCAGTTACATACCTCCAACAAGAGGACCACGTGTCCTAATCCTTTATGAAGAGCTCTACCAATTCACAGACCAAGCATTCAAATATATGAGCCCATGGGTGCCATTTCCATTCAAACCACCACATTCTATTACACGATGCCCATAAACTTTTAGCTATATCAAAATGTCACTGTGTGATGCTATGAAGGTGAAGACTGGATTGGTTGAAAATATCAGGATGTTAGAAATGTCAGAACTGCAGGATACCTGCCAAGGAGATCTGCTGACAGGGTAGCCCTTCTGGATCTCTATGTACGTACTTTCCTGCCCCATGCCTGGCCTCAACAATTTTTCTTAATTCAGGATTCCACAACTTGTTTACTCTTCTGTATCCTTCATGACTCAAAAGCCAGAGAACCTCCTGCCCTATGGTACCAAGTTCTGTTTGGCCACCCCTTTTAATTATATTTGCATACATTTTAATTTGTTGGTCCTTTCCTTTGTTGCAAAGCTACCTGTTTATAAATTAAAGGATTATCTGGATGGGGTCCCTTATCACTCCTTTTATTCCATTTAGCATTAGACCTCGTCTTTTCTCCCTCAACACAAACTTTGACTCCAACATTAAATCTCCTGGTTTTCTTTTCCCTCTCCAACTGTTCATTTTGTGTTTCATTTTGTCCCACTTGCTGTTTTTCAATGTACAACTTCACAAAAATACTCACTAATGACCACACAATGAAGTCAACATTGGGGCTTTCTTTAACAAAAAAGGTACAATAAAAATTTTAAAAATTGCTTTTAAATTACAATTAAAGTTCTGAATACTAGCAGAAAAGTAATAAGTAATTAAAGTCATTCAACATTAGGCTGTCTTGAGTTCTCCTCTGCCAGAAAAAAAATCAGCCCTAGGCTTTTCAATTTAGCTTCAGGCAGACTCTTGGGACAAGTGGGGGGAGGGGAGGGGAGGTAACCACATTCTTTACAAAAATAATCCAAGAATGGTCTCTAGCCTAGTTGCTAATCTGTTTCCTTCTGAAACCTTGAGTTGGGCCTCTAGAGTCCACAGTGCTCTAAGCACTTACAACATACTCTGCTTCCTTAGTCCAAAGAGCACCGCACCATTGATAGGCCTGTTACAGCAGTAGTCCACTCTCTGGTATCAATGTCTGTCCTAGTTACTTATCTATTGCTACAAAGAAACATCATAACCCAGGCTTATAGAAGACTTGTAGAAAAAAAATTGTTTATTAGGTGCTTACAATTTCTAGGAGGTAAATCTATGACCACCATCGCAAAGATTATGACATCAGTGATGTGGAAGAAAGTCAGGAGAAGTAGCCAAATAATGCTCTTATGGTGTCAACTTGCATCAATACCTTTTTGTTCCATTTTAAATACAGTCTCTCAGTGAGTACTTGTTCTGATGGAGCAAATGATCTATAAAAGTACAAACACAGAGGGTCTTAGTGGCTTTCTCCAACTTAGCCTCCTCATAGGCTCTTCATGGCATAGAACATCCAACTCTACATGCCCTTGAGTTTCATCTAATGATCTCCATGCCCTGGCCTCTCTCCATTATAGCCCTCCAATTGATATGCTCCTGAAAACAGCAGGCCTAGAAGCCCCACATGCTCCTGGTCATTCTGTACCTTTTACCTCCATGCTAGAGTTTGCAGGGTGTGTTCTATCTTTCAGTGATTTTAAAACTACCAACATCTAGCTATTCTGTAAAAATACTGTCCCTCCAAGATCAAGATCCAGGTTGTTCCAGAGGAACAATGGCTGCCAAGGCAACAGTTCTCCTGTCTATTGCCACCATAGATGCTGCCCGACCCTTTTTGTCTTTATAATACTTCTTCCCTTTATATGACTACACTCTGTTGTGCCATCTTCCTCCCTAACATGAGCTCCTCACACACCAAACATTTGGGCTATTTGCTAATGCCTGGATCACAAGAGCTCAAAACTTTACTGATTCACAAAAATGTATTTGCTTGCTAAATAAATGATGAGTAAACAAATTAATGGACATCCTCCTGGAGAAGGCTTTCTTCCTCTCAAGCTATTAATAATCCATTTTCTAACCAGTGAGCAGAAGGATCTGTTTGAAATTCAAAACACATAGTGTCATCTTCCAGAGGACCTTGTTAAAATAATAATTCCATGTTTTCTGTGCAAAATGCAGAGGGCAGAGTAAAGACTCCATTAACCTGGAATTCATCATTAATTAATTTAATGGACCACATATAAATTCTATTTCACTAATTATCAAAAGAACCCATCAAGAGGTCTTCTATTATTATAAATTTTGTTTAAATAAAAGCTTAGGGTAGCAATAAACAGCTGGGTCCTCATTATTTGAGAGTTACATGTTTGCAAACTCACTTATTCACTAACACTTATTTAAAACTGTAGAACAAATACTTAATGGTGCTTTCATAGACTGCAGCAAAAACTCCAAGTATATAAAAGAACAGCCTCCAAAGTGAGGTAGGGCAAAGTGTCACAGCTCTTCCTTCTCAGTTCACACCCATGTGAGTATATTTTCTGTAGTATTCTCACTACTACCACTTTTCTTCATATCTTGTATCTTTAGTTGGTGGTTTCAATGCTAAAATGCTGCTTCCAATGTAGTGCCAAGGAACTATGAAGTGTACCTTAAGGCAAAGAGGATCAGATAGGATTTCTTCATAGAGCAATGTGTGTTGGATGAGCCTTATTCTTACAGTGCTCTTGGCACTCTGTTCATTTGGATGGTCCTCTGAATTTAGAATCACATAGAAGATACATTTCTGGGTGTATCTGTGAGAATATTTCCAGAGAATTTCCATGAAGTGGAAAGACTGACACTGAAACATCAGCCTTGTTGGAGATCCTGCTCCAAGGCCACCTCCAGGATATGCAAAAAAAAAAAAAAAATCCATGAATGAGGTGAGGACTAGGTTTTTTTCTATCTGAGGGCCAATAGGAAAAAAGCACTCACAGGTTCTGAAGGTAACTTTCTCTTTTAGTTCATCTTTTAAAATCCTCTCCCTGAAAATCTCTCTTGCTCTCTCTCCTCCTAGCTATGCATCCTTCCTCCTCAGTTCCCTCTGCATAACCATACACACACTAACACATAATCCCTACCTAAAGCTACACAGCCCCCAGCACAGCAGCTCTCTTCTATACACACACACATACACACATAAACACACACATCCATATCTTTTCTCCCCTCCTTCTGTCTTCTCCCCATAGCCAAACTCGGAACAATATATGTTACATTTTTGGAGCCTGATCTATTCTCATAACACATGATAAGTGACACAGTTTTTCTCAGGCTAGGTAGGTTCCATTGACCAGCAGGTGAATAACTCTTAGCCTGGCACATAGCCTGAGTGGTTACAGTTTTCAGACAGAAAGTAAACTATTAGTTGTCTGAACCTTGAGCCTATCACATAAACTGAGCCTGGGACTACATGCAAAAAAGTCAATCACTGCAGGGGTTATGTCTTAATGATGTCATCCTGACTTCAGTTTATCAATAAACACCTAGGAATTTGTCTTTGTATAATTTCTGCAAGGAAATTTTAGTCTATTTTGAATTTGTTCTGAGCATACGGTCACTTTCCTGTGTTGGTTATGAAAATGTTCTAGTATTATTTCTATTTGACAGAATTCTACAGATTAAGCAGAAATCGTCTTCCTGACCTTCCACAGCTGTATGTGTGTCCAAAGATGTAAAATACACTACCAATGGGCTGAAATAACCACACAACTGTTTTTTTTTAAGGGAAGAAATAAGGTGGCACATGAGAAAAATTACAGACAGATGTAGCCTGTCATTTACAGTCAGCAACCATGGCCTTGCAGAGTGGTGCTCTCCATTATGGAGTTATTCATCTGGTGAGCTGACTTGTCAAACACTAGGTGTCACTTGCTATATACTCTCACAGCCCTTAACAGAATGTGTCTAAGTCTCAGCCTGAATATAAAAGGAAAAGAGCATCAGTATTCATATGTCTCTGCTTCCTGAATATAGTGAAGTGAGACCAGCCACCCATACTGTTTCCTCTATGACTATAGCCTCTCTTGCTTCCATGTCTTCCCTCTAATGAAGGACTGTATTCCCACAAAACCATAATATGCCCCCACACACACACACACACAAATCTCTTCCTTTAAGCAGCCTCCTATCAGGCAACTGCTCACAGCAACAGGAAAAGTAAGTGATACAGATACAGAGTCTGTATAAAAATATGTGTGAAATGAGGTTTTGTAATAGTCAGATTATAAAAATGCAGCCAGAAGATAATGGGAACATAACCTTGTCTTTCCTCTGGGAATGATGGTTCAATATTCACTAGCATGGTGTTGGCAACATTACTACATCAAAAAGTGACCATTCACAGGAGAGCCTTTAATTACTTACATTTACAGATTTCATAGAAGGAAAAATTGAAGCATGCTTAGGAACACAAGGAATTCTACCTCATTCTTTCTCAGGCTCCTTGCCCAGTGATATCATGGCTAGCTGAGACACGAGATTGATGCAAAAGGACACCAGCTGAGGCTGTGTATAGCTGAAATATGTTATGCTACATAACAGTGACATTTCAGTCTATGATGAAGTGCTTGTAGCAGCAGTCCCATATGATTATGACAAGGCTGCAAAGTTCCTGCTGGCTGGGGATACCATGACAGGTGTAATTCCTTCATGAGAGTGGCCTGTGTCTGTGATGACACTGCTATAAAAAAGGCCATCATGTCACTGTTAGAAAGAATATCCTGTGCAGTAACATGCAGGACATAGTAGTTATCATGGAAACTTCAGATTGTAATTAGTAGTTTGTGTATTTCCTACATGGTACTTCGTTATTATTTTAGAATACATTTCCATTTACAACAAAATTTGTTAAAGGTGAAAAGTTTCCTATGTTTTGACCTCTGTAGCCTCATCTATTTCAGGCCTACTAGTCTCCCAGTGACATCAAGTTCCCATGCTTGATTTAATTCTGTGTAGTTTTATTTATCTAGATCCTCAAAGAAACAGGCCCTAGCATTTAGCCATGATGTATAGATGGTTTAGTCAAGTATTGTTTATGATGTTTGCACAATGATTGAATGACATTTGTTGGAATGTGTCCCTGACATTAACCAGGCTGTGCTGTGTTTGTGATATAGTCAATATATGAGCCAGCTACCCAAAGATGGGTAAATCAGCTAAGCTCTGTCTCTATAAACATATCTTCCTAAACAATCCCCTATACTTTGATACCTATTATACTAGATATTTCTTTCCCAAAGACAAGTACCATATCTCTACCATACATACATTGCATATCATGTGCCCAGGTAATATCATTATGCTGATCTGAGGCAGACTCTTGTCCAAATTTCTGTAGCCAAAAGGATTCATGGAACGACAGTATGCTCAGGACCAGGCTTGGCCTGACAGGGGTGGGTAGGAGGATGCTCCTCTCAGCTGGCCTTCCTAATCAGTAGATAATAGCAAATGAGAATAAAATGAGTAGTTAGTGCTTGTGGCTTGCTGGTTAAAGCACTACTTCAGGAAGCAGGGTTCTCCCAAGGCTTCCCACAGCTGGCCTCCTTCTGCGTTCAGCTAAACTGAAGCAGAAGATTGCTTCTGTGGTCTCTTCACATTGCCTGACAGGATCTTAAGATTCAATGGAAGCAAAACTAATGTAATAGATGGTTTGTGAGTTCATGCTACTAACCTGGCTTCCTGTCTCGGACTTTCTATCAGATGCTAAAAAGGAGGCCAGGGAGAGATCTATAATCCTTGAAACTGGGAACAAAGACATTTAGACTTCAAACTGACATCAACCTCTTCTCTGGTAGCTGTGGATTGTGAATGTGCAAACCATACTTTAATATCACCAAATGATCCTCCCTGACCTTCTAATAGCCTGGGCACTACAACTCAAGGCAGATTATTTATTTATTTGTTTGTTATACACTGTTCTGTCTGCAGACCAGAAAAGGCTACCAGATCTCATTATAGATGGTTGTGAACCACCATGTAGCTGCTGGGAATTGAACTCAGGGTCTCTGGAAGAGCAGCCATCTCTGTAGCTTTCCCACCCTCACCCCAAGGCAGATTTTTACTGTACTGTTGTCAACTGTGACACTTTGTTATGGTGAGGGTTAGAATGCCCCCCCCACAAGGTCATGTGTTTGAATGCTGTGCCCTAGCTGATGGTGCTGTTTTAAAAGATTATGGATGGAACCTATGGAAACTAGGACCTAAATGGAGACAGTGTGGTCTCAGGGTACAGTTGGCCTTTCTTCGGGTCCTCTCTGCTTGTTGTACTGCCACAAGCTCTTACCGCCAAGGTGCTTCTTGACACCACCTGGTGGCATTTATGTGTAATGGTTTGTTTTCCCCCAAAACCATGAGCTAAAATAATCCTTCCTTCCTTCAAATAGTTTTTGTCAAATTTTTGGTCTTGGTAAAAAGAAAATTAACGAATACACACTCCAACAAGAAGAAAGTCTTCATCCTACATGGAATCTACAGGGGAAATACACTCTGATTGTTGGGAGGGCCCTTTGTGTTCAAAGCCCTTGACTATATTACCTGTGCTAAACCTTGAACCTTACCTTCTTCCAGAAGAAATTTCGAAGTGTGTGATCATAAAGGAGATTCTCTGCCTTGAGGAAAACCTCCCCTTCAATAAAGGAGGGGGGCACCTTTTCACATGGTCTCTAGCAAGCATTTCAGCTTTGTCACTTCAGTATTTGTTGGGGTTAGTTGAACAATTTTTTTGAATTATCTCAAGGTTGATGTTAAGACGTTTGCCATGTGTGACACGCTGATAGTGTGACCTGGTGACCAACTGCTCACCCTCACTGTTTAAGCAGAAATCATTTGATGTTGATTCCTCCAGCATACAGCTTCAAATTTTTCTCCAAGTGAGTCATATCTATGTGGCTTTAAAGCAGAGGGCTTTCCTTCCTTTTGCATTCAAAGCTGGAGTTCAAACCTCCAGAGGCCTGCTTCAGGGACCCTATGATAAGTTCTCTTTCTACTTAAGCATGGCTTCAACCTGCCCAGACAGCCATGCTCACCTAGAGCTATCTCCTGAAGCTACCAGAAAGGCCTGGCTTTTCTTTCCTCAACAGCCTTCTACTATTCCAATAAACACACCATGAAATTACAGTGACTGAGCTGACAAACTTGAAACAAGACTCCCAGGTTTTTAAAACTGAATAAAGATCACAGTACACTAGAACTTAGTAGTCTAAGGCTTGTGTCCACTTCAGTGTATTACCATTGCTCACTAGGATTAAATCAAATTTGGGTTGGAGAGAAAGAAACAAATAAAAAGAAAGAGTAGTGCTTTTCCGTAATAATCTCTCTGCAGATTTTGTTCCTCAGCTCTTCCATTGATCAACAGTATTTTTCAATGGCAGAGCTCTCGTCTCTATAGCAACATACCAGAAAAGGTCCACTTATGAAAGAGCAGGGTCTTCTCATTGCCATAAGCAATGTTTCCTAATGGGTTTTCAAGGCTAAGGATGTGTTCAGCGTGGATTTGCCTGCTTGTTTGTTTCAAAATTACAAGAGTGAGGTTTGTAATCTTCAACATTGGCCTTCAGTTAGATTTTCCTTTCTTTGGTATGATTCCCATTTTATGAAAACAAAGTAATCTCCAAGAACATTATGAATATCATAAATCATCTTCAATAAAGAATGTTGTTTATTTTTATAAAGTCAGATGGTAGAAAAGGAAGGAATTGCTTCTTGAGTATAAAGTAACATTATCTTAGCCTGTGCTTATCAAGCTTTGTTATAAAAATCTCAGCTAGGCCAGAGATAAAAATCACTGCAAGTAGCAGAGGGGAAGCAATCTAGAGCAGATCTTCCCCTGACTAGTTTCAGATTAAAGAAAAAGAAAGACTACCTATCTTTCTCTGCATGCTGCCTGGCAGAGTATGGACTGTCCCTCAGCTTTCATTCTTTCATCACTTCTCATTTAAAAAGCACTTTCTGAGCATCCAGCAGGTGTGAATCTCAACTTGACTGTGCTGTGACTCCTTCTGGAGGAACAGTTCAAATCCAATGACAGACATCCATGTTGGTAATATATGGAGTGATATAGGACTTATACATGTTTTTGCTTCAATAATCAACACATAGTTGGATGGATTTGGGAATAACAGAAGACATGCCACAGGAAAGTAAAGTTACCTTTCAAAATTCAGACACAATAAAGCAAATAGAACCCTTCACTGAGCCTCTTTCATCAGAATTGAATTTGCTTTCGGGGGCTGATGTTTTTGTTATTTATAGCATCACACATCTTATGGTGTGCTTCACTCTGCAAGACTTAAAGAGGACAGGTTACAAAACTTGAGGGCCTTGGTTTCATTCATCTTTGAATTAGTACATATGCGCGCGCACACACACACACACACACACACACCAGGAACCAATAAGACTGAGGTTTGTCTTAGCCAGGACATCTCCAATGTCAGTGTGCTGTCTTAGATCAAGGGGTTTTGTTGTTGTTGTTGTTTTGTTTTTTGTTTGTTTTTTTTTTTGAAAGATAGAGTTTTTCTCTTACTCTCATCTTTTATGTAAGCCAAGACATGTAAGCCCCATCATCATGAATCTCAGTCTAGCACATGGCTACAACACTGGCAACAAATTGCAATGACTACATAAATGCTACTTTAGAAGTCAATACAAAGCTGTGTGGGAAGGAATTGTGTTTATAGAAACCTAAAATCATTCAGTGTATACTGCAGTGCCCCTTCATTCATGGATTTTCTTTCTATACTTAGCTGTAATCTGAAAATATTAAATGAAAATCTCCAGAAATAAAGAATTCACAAGTTTTAAATTACAGGATATTGTGAACAGCATGACAGAACACCACTGCCCCAAATGAGTCAGCACATTCTCACTATATATTCTACCTGCTGCTAGTCACTTAGTCACCATCTTGATGATCACAACTGAAGTGGGATCGCCATGCTTGTGTTTCAGTAACACTTATGTAATAATGTTTACAACTCATAAGAGTGGCAATGATGGCAATTTAGATATAGAAAATTCTTATGCTGTGCTTATAAGATGCAAAGATCAAAACATTCCTATGAAATTATATAAATGTGCTGTTCAAACTTAAATATCAATGGGTAACAGCCATAACACATAATAAGTTCTTAGTTCCAATGGAAAAACACCAAATTGCAGAGCTTTCTACTATATTTAGTCATCCTTTGGGGTTTTGGAAACCTCTCTTAAAGAGGAAAGGAATCACTGAAGCTTTATTTCTTGTGACTCTGAAAGATTACGCTCTCAAATCCCAACCAAGAGCATTTAGCACATGACATAAACTAAAACAGGTTCTGAGCCAAATTATGGCTGAGTTGTCCTTTCAGTAAAAGACTTGCATGAAGAATGGTCAGGAATGACACTCATATGTTGTGTGTGGAGCGTTACCCCAACAATGGGCTGAAGCACTGTAAAAGGACAGGGGACATGGGCTGAGTGTCTGGTGACAGGTTTGTGGCATGCTGCACATCACAGAGATGACCAAATTGAAGAGTCATATAATGAAAATCCCCTTGAAGCTCTGTAGTACTTGGAGATAGTTTTATAATTAGTTACTTGCAGAGGAGGACCTGAAGCCAGCTCATGACCATCACCTTTGCGATAGCCTCACAAAATGTCAAGTGAGCAAAGAAATGGCAGGAGCAGTCTGTGCTTTGGCAAGTGTTTACTTCAAAAAGGGAGTAAAGAAAATTAAAACTATGTAGCTGATAGATGCAGAAACAAATGAAATTCTAAACTGTGACCCGATCTTGCAGGGAGCCTCTACCTGAAGGACCTGAATCTCGCTGGAGGTTTCCGTCTATGACACCTGCATCACCTGAGCGAGCTTCATGGAGCAAGGGCATGGAGATTTAAGAGAGAGACAGAGACACAGCTGGTCACTCTTGAAACAAGAATGACATTTATTGAAGCTCAGGGAAAGCCTATATACCAGGAGCTTCCCTTTTGACCTTGAGTAACCTCTATAGCTCACAAGCAACAGCTGACCTTAGTTCTCTGCTAACTTCCTGATTCCTTAACTGCAGCACCTGCTTGAGTGTTGTTCTGATAAAGGTTCTGAGAACAGAACAGATCCAGTAAAGCCAGTAATCCACAGTAAACCACAGATCAGTAATAGTGCTAAGTCCTGGGGGTAGTAAGATGACCTCCACACTAAACAGTTCTAGTCTCTCAGAAAGGATGAGAGTTAGGAAGAGGGGGCATGGAATCAGCATAGAAGTTTCCCAGAGGACATCTTGTCCCTGATACTTGAGCTGCATCAGTGTGTTATTGCTAAATAGGTCAGGAATTATAAATCTCTACATAATATAGGAAGCAAAAAATCAATAGAGTTACATTCCTCTTTTTAGCCATACAGTTCCATTATAGTCACAACTAAATATTGGGCCAACTCTTAGCACACAGCCTCACTCCCCACAATATTTCAGCTCCCTGTGCAAAACCTCAGAGGCCAACACCTCAAAAATTGCCCTGAGATTCAGTCCTGCTTCACTTCTTTTGACACAATCTATAGAGAGTGTTTCCCTTCTGCAATAACTATCTCCTTGCTCAGCATTCCTTTATGGGATCTACTATGTATTGTTGAGTTTAGCTTCCACATCCCCTAATAAAGTGATAATAAGCTTCCTATTGTGTAACTTAAGCTAGGATTGATGATATCATTTATACAGAACTATTCAGCCATTCAGCCACAGGGCTGGTTCTGATCTTTGATAACACAGACTCCAAATTCCAAATTCATGAATTACAAAATTAGAAAGGTGTTCATCATCTTTGTTTTAGGAACACCCTCTAAAGACTGAGGGCAGTCTTGGCAGTATTTGACAACTTTGTAGGCCTCTCCAGCAAGATGATTTTAGGGATCTCAACATGAGCTGTCAAAATTAACATTTTTCTTGCGGTCCTATTTTGAGATCCTGAAACAAAATAATTCTCTCTCTCTCTCTCTCTCTCTCTCTCTCTCTCTCTCTCTCTCTCTCTCTCTCTCTCTCTCTCTCTCTCTCTCTCTCTCTCTCTCTCTCTCTCTCTCTCTCTGTGTGTGTGTTATAATGCTATAGAGTCATATACATGGTGGATAAGCATTCTGTCTCTGTGCTATAGCCCAGCCCTATAGTCCTAATGAAATTACTGGGAAGCTCTTGAAATAAAACCAAGGTCTTCCCATGGGCACTTACAGAGAAGAGAAAAGGAAGGGTTCAGGTGTTCCTTCTTATGACACCAGGTTCTGGGCAGCTACTCTTACGTTTGCTCCACTCTTAACAGTAAAGCAGTTGTTAAGTTTGCATTCCAGGATACAATTCCAATGATGTGCTCAAAGCAAGGAGCCATAACAGCACATTCTTCTTTTCCATTAAGTGAAGTCAAGTGTCCTTAGTTGCTATGAACTTTCCTACTTCTTGAGTCTCACTTTGCATTGTCTTGTGCTTTTTTTAAAAAAAAAAAAACTATGTATATGAATATATGTACCAATTCATTCCCCATGATAGAAAATACACACCTCTGAATGTGTCCTTTAGAAATGAACATACAAAATACCAACAGCTGTCCTAATTTCTCTATCTTTCTCATTCTTGGAAAACTGTAGTGCAAATCTCATAGCTGGCCAAAGTCCGACATCACAGCCCATTTCATAGCCCGTAGCTCCTAATTGAAATTTCACACTACAGTACTTAAGACAAAACTTCAAACTGCACCATCATTTAAGTAAATGTTTTTTTAGGCATTTAACTGTATGTTATTTCCTCTCCAGTATATACTTCTTATGATCTGCTGTTTCTTCTCTGGTAATTAAATTTTTTTGGTATTTACTTGATAATATCAAGAATGTTCTATTTTGGGGGAGTGGGTTGAATTTAACCTGGCCATTTAACTGATAGTCTTACCCACTTGTGTGCCTTCAAAGGAAAGAGACCATTTCTGTCCTCAGAGGAGACAGTACCTCTCCACCCACTGACACTGCAGTGTAAGCTGTGGGTTCTGACCAAGTACCTTTCTTGATCTCTCACCATGATTCCAGAATAAGACTTGGAAAAATTCAACAACAGGCAAGAAATACAGATGACATCTGAACAGTAATTTATTTGAAAACATAAATGCATGCTAGTAAGAAAGACCAATCATTTTCTTTTTTCTAAGTAGACTTTAAAAAATAATATAGACACTTCAAAAAGTCAAAACAGTGGACTAACACAATGAATCTTTGACACACCTATTCTGGATCAAGAATTAGGAATATTTTCCTATCATTTTTATCTTTCACACTCACTGAACTTATTATGTTTATTAATTTGTGCTAGACTCCTTCTGTAAAATTTTAAATTGTAAATATGTCACCTGTGAAATACTTTGTTTTCTTACAGCTAATGCATCTTTACTATTACCACAACATGTAATTTCACCTAGCCAAATTGACAATAATTCCTCAACTTCATCTGGTTTCAAGTTTGTACTTGTTCCCAGTTGTCATTTCAGACTAGACAGTGTAGCTCTATGCAAGAGCACATGGTGCTGGAATCAACCCCAAGAACTGAGAGAAAAGACTGTCATAATTGTATCCTGATTGATTTATTTTAAATCAGAACTCAAATGGATTGACAAACTGCATTTAATAATTATAAGTCAAAGCTGCCATCTTTTCTCCAGCTTCAGACCTGTACGTGAACCTGGCATCTGAAGACACCTTCTCATTCGTCTAACTTGGGAGTTCATGCTATAGAAAGGTCATTTAAATATTTCCTACAACCTGGTTTTAGGTTTGGTGGCTTTTTCTTCCCAAGTACCTGGTTTATCTGAATAAATAAAGATATCAGTTCTCAACAGCTGGGTCACAAATGCAAACCATTGTCTCAGCCATTTGTCACTCATATACTCTCTACAGCATAGTTTTGTTATTTGTCCAGAGTGGGAAACTTGTGAAATTATCCTCTTGGTGAGTAGAGACCATGTTCTTAGCTATGCAGCTAAGAATAGGATTGGAAAACGTAATGGTTTGAGTTTGGAGTGTCCCCAAAGACTCATGTTCAAACACTTAGTGCCTGGATGTCAGCATCATTTGGGGAGGTTATGGAGTCTTTGAGGAATGGGACCCAATGGGAGGTTTGGTGGTTTATACCTGTTGTTGTGATACCTGTTTCTGGGGAGATACAACACACACACACACATCTAATCACCCCAGACCATAACAGACCAAAGTAGCAATTGAACCAAAGTACAACTTAGTGGACCAATAATGTTTTATAGAGTTTTCTAACAGTAGTCCAGACGAAGTATTGCATACAGGAGCAGAGATGATTCAAAAGTAGCTGCTTTATCATAACCCTTCCCAAAATAGGTAACAACTACTCACAACTATTACAACTCTGGAGCTCTCTGCACACCTTGCACACACCTGAATGTATCCAAAAATCTCCTACATCTCAGGTGGTCAGGCTTTTCCCCTAGCACCTAGACAGATCCAGAAAATCCTCCTGATTTACTGGTCAGTCTCCTCCCTCATCAGTTATGTTCTATTTCTGTAACCATGGAAAGGAGGCTTTGTGACTCTTACAAGTTTCAGCTTACCCTGACACACACAGTTTTTTTCCCACTAGAGTCTCATGAACCTCTCCCCTCCCTCCCTAGTTATATTTCTATTCTGAGGAAGCCTAGCCCCACTTGCTAGTCCATTACTGTTTGCTTCCTGATGTGAGCATGCTCTCACCACCAAAGATGTAAGTAGCGCCTTCTGCAGTACCTATTTTCCTAAGACTATGCCCTCACACTGTGAGCCAAAATAAACCCCTTTGCCCTTACATTCCTTCCTATAATCCTGGCCCAAGGGTCTGTGACTCCATATCTCTTCAGTATGCATGTCTACACAGAGAATTCTGATGCCCCTTCCAGATTCATCCTGGCCCAATTCTATACACTACAGTCACAGCCACTCCTGTGATCCACTTCTTTCTGAGTCTGAGAATTCCCAGGTGCCTCTGCTTGGTAAGATGATATCTAAGCTGTCTTTCTCTTATCTTTCTATTATTTTTGTTTAATGAATTTGACTGATGGACTGAAACTCTTATGGATTATATATTATGACTAAGAAACCACTCTTATTGTCCCAGTGAAAAGTTATGATTTCTCTTTAACTTTAGAAACCTTATTAAGAATTATGGTTTCTTCATCTGCTGCTTTAACTCTATTGTAGTCCTCTTCTCACCAAACTGCACATTTCATATCTCTGTGCTCTTGCTAACTATAAGTCTGACTAAATTCAATGGAAAGTAACTATAACATAGTCTACATATTTTGCTGTCTTGAAATTTCCCTCACCAAACAGCTTCATTCAACATTTTAAAATTTATCTTCACTCAAAATTTTAGGGTAGGAACAAAATGTAGTAAGATTCTCTGCCAGAATGTTGTACAACTGGCCTCCAACCTAGTTCTCAGGTATATTTGTTCATCTCTGAAACATCTAAGCCTCTCTTATGCACATTCCTATTGGCATTCTGATCTTCCACACTCCTCCCACAGTGGGGCGTTGAGCACAGATTACAGAATTCTCCAGGGCTGCTCTACCTCACAGTTACAAATTCTTCTATATTTCTCTTACAAAAGAATTGAAAAACCTACAAGCAATATGGCCAGATTTATCACAACAATGGTCCCACTTAGTTCCAATTTTCTAGTTTGTCTTCTCATTGCTGTAACCAACTATGTGGAAAGAGACAAGTTAGAGGAAGAAGAATTTACTTTTATGGGTACAGCCCATGCGTGGCAGGGAGACTCTCAGTAGAAGCTTGAGACTAAATGCTCACAAGGCCTGCTTCTAGCAGACTTCTTCCTCCAACTATTTTCCAAAGGTCTACAACTGTCAACCCACCTGAGGACTACGTTCAAACACATACACATGTGGGTAATATTTTACATTCAAACTATAACATTCCACCCTTGGCTTCAATAGACTCATGGTCTCTTGATTAAAAATGCATTGTCTTCCTCACAATTTTACAGTTCTAACAGAATCCAAAGAGTCAGAGTTCAAGCTGGACACAATGGCTCATTCTTGCAATCATAACACTTAGGAAGCTGAGGTAAGATGCTATCTACAAGTTCAAGGTTAGCATAGCTAGATACTGAGTTACAGACCCACCTATGCTATGGAGTGAGAGCCAGTCAATAAATAAATAAATAAATAAATAAATAAATAAATAAATAAATAAATAAATAAGTAAGTAAGTAAGTAAGTAAGTAAGTAAGTAAATAAATAAATAAATAAATAAGTTTGGACAATAGTATGTTCTGAGGCAATCTCTTAACTGTGAGCCCTTGTCAAATCACAGAATAAGTTACACATTTTGATTATACAACATTGTTACATTTATATATGAAATATGTGCCCCATGAGCTATGTGTTTGAGCATTTGGCCCCAATTGTTATGGCTATTTGACAAAGCTTGTGGAACTTTTGAAATATAAAATATAGCTGGAGGAAGCTATTCTTGTGGGATGACCTTGGGAAACCTGCCCAGATCCCCAACCTCCTCTTTCTTATCCACTCAAATGTAAGCTTCCACTGCCACAGCTTTGGGTCTCTACCACTATTGTGCCATGGACTGTAGCCTCACATATGAGCCAAAATATTTTTTCTCCTTTATTTTACTGCTTGATAGACATTTGGTTATTGCAACAAGAAAAAAAAATAGCTAAAACAGGAAAGAAAAAGAGACTTAAGGAGTACTGTCCCAAACCCAGAAGCAAAATAACTCACCATCCTCTGAGGAGCCCCACAAGGAGGTAAAAGGTGGGACCTGAATATAATATTTTAAACTATGACATTCTGGTCATGGTTTGAATCTGATAATTTACCATTAGAATCAGCTGAACTCTTAGACCTCAGCTGTTGGTTCTTTAGAAGGCTCTAAAAATTTCATAATATAGGACATAACTAGAAGAAGTCAGTCACTGGGAGATCTGTGGGGTACATTATCTTCAGCCTCTCCCTATCTGCTGCCTGATCAATCATGAAGTGAACAACTCTCCATGGCACACATCTCCACACCGTTTATGCTCTGCCACAGCACATGAGATCAATAGAGTATAAACTGAGACCTCAGAAACCATGATCAAAAATGAATTCCTACCTGAAGTTCTTTCAGCTTAATAATGGAGGAGGGTCAAGAAAAAAATGAGGTCACCTGGAAAACAGGGAATAGCCCCTTTAAGAATGCCTGTGCCTTGCTCCCCAGTGTGTCTTCCTGCTTACTCCTACACCCAAAGATTGACACTGCTACAAATGGTGAGCAAAGAAAAAGGGCCTACACAAGAAAGGATCTCCTGGACAGGACCAATCAGGGAAGAAAGGAAGTCCAGAGGTGGAGGGACTGGGAGCAGGCCAGTAGGGGCCGTGAAGAAGTTCAATCCAGAGGCCTGTTACTGATGCCCGCCTCTGAAGTCCTTCTCATACACTTGATGGGAGCTGTTTGTTTGTTCTAATAAAGCCTGTCTTGCTTATTTTTTTTTCCTCTCTGTGGCTAGTGTTTGTCTATTCCTATACATCTTTCAACTTTGTGTCCAAAGCCCTCAAGATCTTTGCATGGAGGGTATGGCTTTCTGTTTCCACTTTAGGACCTTTGGAATCTCCACTTTCACTGTGGGTAGCCACTTTAGAGATAGCCCTTGGGATGAATAACTGTTACTTTATGATCTCCACCTTCACACACTCTAAAGCGTGAGCCACCATCTTGGTGTCCCTATCTCAGATCTCTAACTGTTACAGTCTGTCAGGGGCCTCTCCAGCTCCAACAGTCTCTTCATCTTCTTGTGTGGATCTTCCATCTAGAATGTGCAATTTTTTTTCTGGTGGAAGAAAGTCGGGAGTTTTCCTAGAGCATCACTACTCACCCAGGACTCAGAAATTTTGTTGCAAAGATGAGATAAGTAACTCATTTAATAAAAGAATCTAAATAACTTAAGGTTTGGGGATAAGTTTAGATATCACACCAGGATAATACTCAGAAAAGAATAATCATTAAGTTGATCTTCATTAAAATTAAAAAACTTCTAATCTGTGAAAAACACAACCCAGAAAATGAAAAAAAAAAAAAAAAAGTCCAAAACTGGAAGTAAATATTTACAAAAGAGAAATCTGACCGAGTTGTGTCAAACATATACAGAGAGTGGCTGGAGAGATGGCTCAATTGTTAAGACCATTTGCTGCTCTTGCAAAGTGCCTGGATTCCATCCTGAGCACCCAGCACCTGACAACCTTATGTAACTCCACTTCTAAGAAGTCTGAGCCCTCTTTGTGTGTCCACAGACATCAGGCACTCAGTGAAGCAGACATAAGTTAAGGCAAAACACCCATATACATAAAAAAAAATGTATTAAATATTTGTGTGTATGTGCATGTGAACTCAAGAGTAGGAAATGAGCAATCTGATTAAGAAACGGGAAGAAATTTGAATAGACATCTCGCTAACGATAAACAAATGACAAGTAAGCATTGCAAAATACTCCAAGCATACTTTTTCATTACAGAATTTCAAATTAAAAGATGGGATACTACTACATACACCATTACAATGGACAAAACTCATGGTAGTGACATCTGCAAATACTGGAAAGGATGTGGATTAAGAGGAATTCATTTGTTTTCTATCAGAAGGAAAGTGTTATAGGCACTATAGAAGATGATTGGTAGTTTCAAGTAAACCTCGAAACTTTATATTCCTATTTACTCAGCTATCTTGGAAACTTACACATAAGAAACCTATGCATAAATATTTAAACAGCCTTATTTGAATTACTAAAATTGATAAACATTCAAGATATCTTCCAATATGTAAGTAGTTAAACTGTGATATATCTAGACAATGGAATGTTATGTAACTCTAAACTGAAATTAATATGAAGCCACAAAAAACACATATGACCCTTAAATACATATTAAGTAAAGAAACCAATGAATCTATATATGACATAATTTCAAATACATGTCATTTTAAAGAGAATTATGAAGAATAACAAAATATTGCTGGCTACTAAAGTTTTGCCAAAAGTGCAAAGATGGATCCCAGGGGGTGTTCAAGCTGTGACAATGTTCTGTATTACACACTTAGAGTGGCATGTGGTATTGTACATTCTTTTAGTTTGTAGAATTACACTATAATAATGAGCCCTTATGAAAACATGTGTTAGGTGATAATGACACACCAACCTTGCTTCATTGATTGTAACAAATGTACCATATTTGTATAGGATGATGATAATATAAGCTGCTAAATAGTATTGACTATTGATGCTGTGGGGTGCTGCTGGTATAGGATGTAGTAATAGGTTTCTGTGCCCCAGACTTTCGGGCCTAGCCTCAAGGTTTAGGCCCACAGACCCACAGACCCACAGACCCACAGACCCACAGAGACACACAGATGCTTACAATAGTTTTAGGCTGATCAGCCTAAGGCCCAGGCATATAACTTGCTAACTCTTTAACCTTAATCTAACCCATGACTCTTATCCTGTTCAGCCATGCAGCTTGGTACGTTTTCTCAGAGCAACATAGTTGTCCTCTGTTTCTTCTGGCTTCTCTCTGGTCTTCTGCTCTGTTCTGCCTGTTCCTAGTCTTCTTAGTGTGGTAGCCCTGCCCACACTTCCTGTCTGCCTTTGGCCAATCAGCATTTTCTATTAAACTCGTAGGCAGGGACAATTATTTACAATGGAGCAACATAATTCCCCTACATATCCCCCTTTCTTTTTTTTAAACAAAAATAACTCCAAATCTAATATTCTTTCCCCCCATTATCTATAACAACTTATAAACAACACTGTAAATAAACACAAACATTCATAATCCATGTTTTGGGAATGTGGGTGTCATTCTCTAGGCTACTTCCTGCTGAATGTGGGCACTGACAATCTCATGGGAATCCAAAGAAAAATGTAGGATTATGCACAAGTCTTTAGTGGAGTAGTCTGTAAGGCTGGGTCATCTCAGCCAGTCTCATTGAAACTGTTCTGGATACAGAGCTTCGGAAACTTCAACAGAGGTGCTCTGAAATGCTGAATCATCTGGGCCATCCATTTCCATTGGAGATTTTTTAGGGGGTCTTCCTCTATCAAACTTTATGTTCTTTATTCAGGAATAAATCCACAGCCTCTCATTTTCTGTGAAAATAAAATGAAAACTTCTTCTCCAAAGTAGCATATGTTTGCATTTCAATTTTAAAGTAAACTCATTTACAAAATATATAAGTTGAATTAATCCAACAGAATTTATAACCGACTGTCTTTTAACAGCTTTTACAATTTCATTTGCAGTCAAGAAGCTTAAAGATAAGACAATAATATACAGTATCCAGGCATTCTTTGTATTTTCCATCTTTACGTGGCTTATTTATTTATTTACTCTATTTCTTTTTTAAGGGCTTTCTCTACCTTTTCTTTATTTCTCTAAGCTTATGTATATATGTTTTCAACACACTATAAACCACTTAGACTTTTTTTTTAAAAAAAAAAAAACTGTCTTTACTGTATATTTATTTCTTAACTTTTTCTGTCTTTGACCACACCTTTGCTTGGCTAGGGTGATTGACTCCACCCAGATTCTTCTATTTCTTTCTGTTTCCGAACACAATTTTAATCTGCAAAGGATGGCTCCACCCAGCTCCTAGTCTAATCTCATAGAATTTATCGTTTTAGTCCAGGTACTCTGGGAATTTTAGGGTCCATATAATTACCAAGTAAAGCTTTGCCATCTGCTGCTCATTAACTCTATTTAAGTATTTGGCAGCAGAGCCTCTTAAAAAACTCACAAGTTTTCGCCACTAAGGCTGAATCAGGAAGCCTCCCTTAAAAAATCCAAGCCTCTGCTGGCCTCCAGCAAACAGAGCTGATCCAAGAAAACATCAACTCTAAGAAGCCATCTTTAATTCTGTTCCCTTTTTGTCCTTATGAACAGAAACTTTAAACACACCATTTACATCTTTTTGCTTATATTGAGGCTCCTGTGAGACTTCAGAAACAAGCCATTTTACACCTTAAGCTGCACTCCAAAACCCACTATTGTAGCTCAAGCCCACATGCCGCACCAGGCGTCTCTGTACCACGGCTCACATGAGAGGCACAGAAGCTGCTTTGGGCTCTAGACCATTTTTTAAGCTTTCTATGGCTTTATGTGGGTATATTTTACCCATGTTGGGAACCATTTGTAGTATGAGGTATCTAGCCTGGACTTTCAGGCCTATCCTCAAGGTTTAGGCCCTCAGACTCATAAGCCCACAGAATCACACAGATGCTTACAATAATTTTAGGCTGATTGGCTTAAGACCCAGGTAGGTATAACTACTAACTCTTTACCCTTAATATAAACCATGGCTCTTATCCTGTTCAGCCATGGGACTCAGTACCTTTTCTCAGAGCAGCATAGTTGTCCTCTGCATCTTCTGGCTTCTCTCTGGCATTCTGCTCTGTTCTGCCTGTTCCTAGAGTCTTCCCAGTCTGGTAGAGCCCCCCAAAACTTCCTGTCTGCCTTTTTATTAAACTCGTAGGCAGGGACAATTATTTATAATGGAACAACCTAATCCCCCTACAATCGGATGCTACATAAATGTACGTATGGAGGTACAGGACAATTATCTATATATTTTTAAAATATACATAAAAGCTAAAAGACAAAATGTGGCTGGGAAATTACTGAATACACACATACACAAAGAAACTATTATTGATCATAAAGAATGCTTGTTTCTTTTACAGTGTTTTTCAAAGGCCAAATGTGGTGGAACATGTCTATAACCTCAGCTCATAAAAAGACAAGATCCAAAGACCAAGAGTTCAAAGCCAGCATAAGTAGCAGTCTACAGAGTATGCTCCAGCCTGGGTAGTGAGACTTTCTCAAAACAAAACAACTCCCCAAATAATGATAAAGGTAAACTACCAGCCTGCTGCTTCAAGGAAATGTCTTAGGATACAGAGAAGCATAATATTCCTGTGTATGGTAAATTTGTGATGGTTTAAGCTTGATTTGAGAACTGAAATTGTCCCTGAAATGTGTCAATATGAATAATGTAAATATAAGCCTAGTTAATGAAGATATAAAAATTAGAAGTTTGTATATTGTTCTCATACAATCCTCACAGCTTCACATATTCTTTTGCTTATGATTAATGCACAGACTGTATTGTGATCATATCCACTCCTTATCACCTCACTCATTTTTTCTGACTCATCATCTCAGCTAGTCTGCCTCTTTCCCCATGTTATGTGTGTGTGTGTGTGTGTGTGTGAGAGAGAGAGAGAGAGAGAGAGAGAGAGAGAGAGAGAGAGAGAGAGAGCGCACGTTCACATATACACACATCTGCATGTACACATTTGTGCCCAAACATCTTATACAGCCATCTCATATTCCTAAAACAATGCTACATAGTACTCCTCTCCATCCTCCAGATTTATAATCTTTACAATTTTTCTTCCATGATCTTTCCTGAGACTTTTTGGTGGTGGAGGTGGGGTGATGTAGCTATCTTATTTAGGAATGAGCACTCAAGAACCAATTATTGTCGCACTCTGACAAGCCATGAGTCTCTGAAATAGCAATTACCCAGCACAACAAAACAAAACAAAACAAAAATTTTCTTCTCTGCAACAACAGCAGCTCTATCCTATGACTATGAGTATAAATATAAGTATTTGCCGACTTGTCCATTCGGCAAAATGTCAATAGCATACTCTTCCCTAAAGCCTGTGACCTCTCAGCTATAGACTTTTGGCCAGAAGTGTGTCCACCTGAGGTGAATATTATATATAAAATAAAGTTTGCCTGAAAAATCAGTGGACAGAGCTACCCACATTTAGCCATAAAAATCAGGCAGTGGTGACTCATGCCTGTAATTCCAGTACTCAGAATTTGAGATCCTCTGAATCTCTGGGAGTTCAGGGACCTTAGGTATCAGGCTGTCTTAATCACAGTTTTCATTGTGGTGAAGACACCATGACCACTGTAACTCTTATAAGGAAACATTTAATTTGGAGATGACTTTCAGTTCAGATTTTTAGTTCATTATGGTCATGGCATAAAGCATGGCGGCTCACAGATATGATGCTAGAGGTAACTGAGAGTTCTACATCTGATTGGCAATTAGTTGGAAGAAAGCATGACACTGGGCCTGGCTTGAGCATCTGACACCTCAAAGCTCACCTTCAGTGATGCACTTCCTCCAACAAGGCCTCATATCCTAATAGTGCCACTCCCTCTGGACTATGGGGGCCATTTTTATTCAAAACATCATACAGGCTATTGCATTGCTCTTAGCTCTCTGCCAGGACCAGGCAGAAAGCCCCCACTGACAGTGCTGCAACTCCGAGATCAAGGTAGTAGCATGGCTGTTTTCCTCTGCGGTCTTGCTTACGTTTAGGTGTCCATACTAATTCATGGTCTCCGGAAAATAGGATCATGGACACATATGCAGAGATATTGATAAAGAAAATGGATTTTATTAGGAGAATTACAGAGTTTCTTAGTGGCACATCTCATCAGTACAGCATTTTCAAAAGCAAAAAAACACAATTATATTGACTTTAGATGAGGCTCAGTGTAATCTTGCATCATTTGCTTAGGGAGAACACAGTAGTTACTGCAGACACAACTGGTTTTGATTTGCTCTGTTGTTGGCTATTTGTACATCTGGACCACAGTCAGGGTCATAGAAATCCCAAATGTGTTGCCAAGGTGGTGCATGGGATTTTGAGGGGTAGGAAGCTGAAAAGTGTCTAAGAAATACAAAATGGAGTCAGGACAAAATAAAATATTACCTTACTCAACTTAAGATTTACACAGTTTTGAAGGCTAAAAGCTTCCACACAGGCTATTTGTAACCTGAATGATAGACTCAGTCCAAGTCAAAAGCTTCAGAACCAAGGAAAACAGTTAATAACTTAGCCCAAGTTCAGAGATCTGATAACCCAGGAGAGCCACTTGTGCAATTCTTAGAGCAACTCTAGAGTCCAAATGTCTCAGGGCAGGAGAAGGACATGAGCTCCTGCAGAAAGAAAAGGACTTCCCTCTCCTCTGTCTTTCCACTGTGTCTGGGTCTCCAGCCAAATGAATGGCCCTGCCTCACTGGGAGAAGATATTCACTCTGCAGGTTCGCATGACACACCCAGAGGTATGCTTTACCTAATTCCTAGACTATTCACTGGCCTAGCTCCTACTTGAGATTAAGCATCACACTATCTGATTATTTTAAAAGCATTTCTAGAACCAATAACCCTTTATGCACTGAACTGCGCCTTCCATTTTTGTCAAAGTTCAACTAAACACACTCTATGCTTCGGCCTCTAGGCCCTTTTCTATTGCACTGATCCATCTGTCTCTTGAGCTACTGTCGTGATTGCCATCATTACAGAGTGTTTCTTTGAGCCAGGAAGTTACCATATCTAAGTTTGTTCTTTAGTATTATGTTTGCAACTTTAGGTCGTTCACTTACCCTAAGAACTTTAGAACTGGGTAGTTGGTATGCACTGAATTGGCTGGAGTTCCAAGCAAGATTGCATCAAATTTGCAAGCCAGATCAGAAGAACTAACAGTGTAATAACAGTCAGTCTCCCGAGTCTGAAATTGGCAGCCCTGCATTCACTTAGTTCTATGTTGATATCTTTTAAATATCCCATATATCACATTGGATTTGTGTCTATCTATTCCATTTCAGGGATCTAACATAATGTGATTTTTTTCACCTCACATTGTACTTACTGACATTATCTAGAAACTTATACTCTTAATATAAACATTTATTACAACAGACCTTTCTTCATTGATTTTTAAAGTTTTGTTTGTTCTTAGGTGTTTTCTATATAATTTCTATGAACAGCATTTGTCCCCTATGATTAATGCTTGTACTTATCACTGTGGTCCCCAGTAAATAGGGTTTGTCCCCCTGCCAACAGTATATCTCCTATGAATAGTGACAGCTTTATTTTTTAGTTTCAGTGCATGTACCTTTTATTTGTTTGCTCATTTTGTTAGCTAGAATGCTAAAAGGAAGTGAGAAAAGGACATCCTTACCAGAGTCCAGATCTTGGGGAACGTTTCTATGTTCATATCACTTAATCCTACTTTTGCCATAGTTTTAGTGCCAAGGTCATTTGTCAAATTGAGAAAGTGCCCTCCCATTTCTAGTTTGCTGAGCATTCTTCTCATAAAAATGTTTTATATTTTGTCCTGTGCTTTGTTCTGTGTTTATTGACATAATGATGCATTTGTTCTTCCTCTGCTACTTGATGTGATTATTTATAGAAGTTGCTTATTAATGTAGATGCTCTTGGATACTTAAATACGTTCCAGTGGATCTACAATGTAACTATCTTTATGCATTGTACATTCCAGGTATTAGTATTTTGTTGGAGATTTTGTGTCTATATTCAGGAAAATTTCTGTGCATGGTGCTCCTTTCTTGTAATGTATTTCAATACCACAAGTATCCCAGAGATGCTAACATAATTCAATATTGTGGGTAACCCATTGGTGGTGATGTTAGAAACTACTTCTGTTGTTTTTGCTTTCCAGAAGACACTATAAAAAATTCATGTCACTCTTTCTTAAACATGTGGTAGGATTGACCAGTAAAGTCCTTCAGGCAAGGAAGGCATAGTGATTACCCACTGGTAACCTCAACACTATGGAAACAGATACAGGAGGCTGGCAAATTTGAAATCAGCCTGAGCTACACAGAGAGAGGGAGCAAGAAAGGAGAAAATGGGGCAGATTCAGACTTGTTTTTAGTTTTTAGAAAAATACTATGATTCAGTTTCTTAAATCAATATAGTATAGTAACATGTGATATACATAGGTAGATTGTATATCAGCTTTCTGAATGTTAATTCATATTAAATTTGCCTCCTTATAAATTAGATGGCTTATGGCTTTTAAGGAAATTCCTTCTATTCCAAGCATTGTCAGCTTCTTAGACAAAGAGTTGTCCTTAGTGTTCTATTATTGTCAATCTGATTTCTATAGAATAACATTAATAAACTGCTTTTAATTTCGATGTGAGTGATCTGTATCTTCTCTGTTTTTCTTTAATTTATTTTGTTTTCTTTTGTCTTTTTTAAATGGTTGGCCTAGCTTGTTAATTTATTGATTTTTTTTACAAAACCAGATTTGACTTTGGGTCACAATTGCTATTGTTTCCTTTGTATTTTTATTGACTGGTGATCTAACTTTTATGATTGATATTCCTCCACTTGCCTTAGGTTTTCATCATTTTTCTAGGTTAGGTTACTGGTGTTTTGTATTTGGCTTTCAATATTTGTGTGCAGTGGCACAAATTTATCTCTGAACCCTGCTTCTGAGAGACTTAGTTTCCTTTTACTTACTGCAGAATATTTTTCTTAATGTTCTCATCCAACTTTTTTGTTTACCTATGTGGGTTTAAGCTATGTTTTGACTTTAAACTATTTCATAATTATCTTGCTGTTACTGATCCTAAATTTAATTCCACCATAACCTAAAGCACTTTATGTGATTTTGTTTTCATAGATGTGTATCATGGCCCCAAATGTGATTTATCTTGGTGAATTTTCTATGTGCATTTAAAAAGACTATATTTTCTTGTTGAAGAAAATATGCAGGTGTCAATCAAAGCCAGTTGACTGGTGCTACTCTTTTAAGCAGCCATGCATTATTGAAAGATGAATGCACTCTGAGATATATGAGTCAGCATCCTGAACATTGTGTAAACATCATAGAGCATCCATACACTCATCAGGCAGTAGCTCCTACAGTACCCATCTGTTACCAAAAGGTTTCCAGCCCTGTCTAGCCTGAGGTCCAGACCCACAGAGCTGCAGTCCCAGACCTCTTGGCCACCCACCACTGCTTAGGTCCCCAAAGTGACTCAGATGCTTATATTAAGTTCATGCTGTTTGGCCTATGGCTCAGGCACATAGCTAGCTCTTTCATCTTAACTCAACCCATTTTCATTAATCTGGCCTGCCATGTGGCCCATGGCTCACCTGTGTTCCTTCTTGGGTGGCTGGTCCATCTGTCTCTAACTCTACCCTTCTTTTCTTACCTATTCTGATTCCCCACCTACTTCTTCTACAGTGCTCACCAGGGCCAAAACAGATCTTTTTTTTTTTTTTTTTTTTTTTTAAGATTGATATTCACAGCATACAGAAGACATTCCCACATCACCCATCCATTATATGTAACAGCCTACTGCCTCTAGGCTACATGCGTATACAACATGTTACTGCACTGAATACTGTAGGAAATTGTAATGCAAAGGTTTTAAGTGTATAACAAGTTTATACATAGAAAAGATGGCATGCAAAATATGAGACAACAGTAACTTTGCACATATATGTCTGAGCTTCCTCAGGAGCAGTCCTCAGGACTGCAGATGTGGCTCATTTCCTGCATTTTGTCTTTTAAAGTTACAGAAGGGATGTTGGTGTCTCCCACTGTAGTATTAGGTTTCTCTGCCTCTCCTTGCAACATGTTAGCTTCTGGTTAATTATTTTGATGTTCTATTTTTTGGATATGTGTTAAGGGTTCTTATGTCTTCTTGGAAAAGTTGTCACACATACAAAGTCCTTTATCTGCAACATTTTTTTTTTCTGAAATGTGTTACTTCAGCTTTATCCCAATTATCTCTGATTGTTTTTTTATTTAAAGTTATTTTCTATAGACACAGCAAATTGACTTTTGTTAGTGTTGTTAGATCACATTGATAATGTCTGTGCTCTGTTTGATGTAGACTATTTGCACAAACTTGAAATAATGTCTATATCTTTAGATTAGTGTCTGCCATGTCTATAATGTCTCCTCAGTCATCATATTCTTTCTTTCATTTTTGTATACTTTCCTTCTTTGATATCCAGGGCTAGAATTGAACCCACAACCTCACTCATGTTAATGAATCATCCTAGTACCACTGAGCTGCGCACTGGCCCCTACTTATTATTCGCATATAGCAATCACATCTATTTATTGGTCACATTGTAGTGTTTCCATACATGTGTACATTGCATAATGAACAAAGTAAAGTAATTGATCTATGCATCACTTTAAACATTTATCACTTCTTTGTGCTGAAAACATGTGGAACCTTCTATTGTGAAACATAAATTAGTGTGACTATATCATCCTACATGCGAGGTAAGCACCAGCTCTATTTTGCCTGACCACAAAAGCAACACTGACCAGTGGCCAATACCTTTCAACTCCCAACCACCTGTTATTTTCAGCTTATGCTTCTCTCAACTCCCATAAAGGCAACTTTTGTTGGATTTTACATCTGAGTGAGATCATGTGATGTTTAGTTCTCTCTGTCTGGCTTAATTCACTTAACTGTATGTCCTCTGGGTTATTAACTGAATGTTTTGTTTTGTTGATCTTTGCTCTCATGCTGTTGATTACAGTGGCATACCTTCAGTTGCTCTAAAATAATACATTTCCCTGTAATTCACAAAGTTTACTTTCTAATACCACCCTGATTCTCAGAGTACAGATACCATATAAGGAGTATCCCAAGGTTTTCTTCTCATTCCATATCCTTTTGTCAACACTTGCCACATTCAACTACCATGTATAATTACTCAACACATTATCATTGCCGTTTAAAACTCCCCTATCAGGTCTCTTAGGAACAATACAAATAAATTGGCTTGATTTCCCTGAACTTTATCCATGCTTGCTTTTTTTTTTAACAAAGGTGCAATATTTTACTCTAATTATTCTTTTTGACTGAACATCTTTAAACATCTACTAGACAGGTCTACTAGAAAAGAAAACCAGAAAAGAAAATGTGTGGTTCAATTTTTATGTATCTGAAGAACTTCCTATGCCTACATTTGTGTGTGTGTGTGTGTGTGTGTGTGTGTGTGTGTGTGTGTGTGTGTGTGTGTGTGTGTGTTGAGACAGAGACAGGATCTTACTGTATAGCTCTAACAGAGCTCTCATTCACAAATGTTGGAATTAAAGGTGCACAGCATCACACCTGGCTCTACCTTCTTCTTTTTAAAAGCAATGACCTGGATGCAGAATCCTAGATTGATGGTATTAGAGAATCCAGACCCTAAGCAGAGAGGGCCAGGAGATGTGCAAGAAGAGCACAGTCACTGCTGCCAGCAGCTTAGAGGTAGCCTGGCTCCTATCACATAATATAGGACACACCTCACCCTACAAAGTCACATATGCTTAGTCAGGTATGGCTCTCTCTCTGCCTCAGTCATGAAGTACAGATCATACATTTACTACGTTTACTTTTGGGGAAACCTTTCAAAACAGACATCTTGCTTTGTTTTAGGGAGCTAAAATTAGACTTCAGATCCTACTATTACTGCAGAAGGTTGGATTAAGAAACTTCTTGATTAAAGGATGATCTGACTCTGCTCCTACTCCCTTTCTAAAATGTTAAGATGGGTTTTACCTCACACTTTTCTTCAGGGTCTTCTGGTCTCAGTAGAGTCTGGCACCTTTTCTCTGTGCTTACCCACAGGGCAAGCCCCTCCTCTCAGCTTTCTCTTTTGTTTTTCTAAAGTTTGTATGTGATAAACAAAGCTGTCATGGTGTGTGGTGTTTTGCACTTTGTTTTATTTTATATTTTGGGGTCTTTCTGGATCTGTGGCTCACCTGTGTTCCTTACATGTTGCTCCTTTGGACTTCTGGCTCCTTCTGTCTGACTCCACCCTGCTCATCCTACCTACTCTGATGCCTCCTCCTACTTTTCCTATGGTGCCTGCCATGGGCCAAAACATCTCCTTTATTTAAAGATTGCTATTCACAGCATACAGAAAGGCATTCCCACATTACCTCCCAGCCAACTCATTTTCAGTGCCATCTTCCCTCCCACTTCTACTTTCAAAATTCCTAGATTCCCTTAGCCTGTCATGGGTGAGCTCCCAAGAGCCTGCCCGTGATGCAGGAGATGAACTTAATGCACACAAAATAGCACTACATGATTCTAATGGGTCCAAAATAAGAGGGTGGGTTTTTTTCACCCCAAGACTTAGTGTATTATTTTTTAACAAATAATTATTGATTGCCTAAGTTAGGATTTTGCTGAACATTAGGAACATAATAATGAACATTTTCTTTAAATATGTACAATATTTGAGTTGTCCTATTAAACATGACAGAAAATCAAGATCAGGGCCCATTGGAAAAGATTTAAATCAGGAGAAGCAAGTGTTGAATGAGGTAGCTAAATAGGATTCAAAGCACAAATTCTTCCCAACTAAATGAATATAAGTGTATTTTTGAATATTATGGTAAATAAAGCATCTTCTCCTTTTTATTAGTGAAAGAAATAAAAGAGCAGATTTCAGTAAAGCTCCTAACTTTAGAATATCAGTGTAAAATTCCACCATTCACCTTTGGTCACATAAACAAGATATCTTCACCTTGTGGTTGGCCAAGGAAAGTCCCTAAGGGCAAAGGTCAGAAAGTCCTGGTGGTCTGTGGTCTGAAAAATATCTGAGAACAGGCCAATGTCCTTGTGGCAATTGTGAAAAGTCCCTGAGAATAAGCCAATCAATGATAAGAACAGAAAAACCACTTCTACCCTGCTTCCCCTGCCAAGTTCCCACTCCTCTCATCAACACCTGCAGCCCACCAATCCAAAAGCGACTCAGACCCAGTCACCTGGCTTGTGGTTTTTGCCAATAAAAACTAGCAGTCCTCCAACCCTTACAACTCCTCCACCCTCTCACTGCTGAGTGTGTGTGCAATGAGTTCCTGTGACTTGTTTTGAGCTCCTGAAATAAACCTTGCCTTTGCATCTGGTCAGCCTTGCTATATGGTGGTCTCTCTGGGGGTTGTGCCATGGGCAGAATATTTGGTGGCTCTGGCCAGGATCTCCAGAGACCCCACTAGGACCCCTGAGGGTCCAGAGGGTGCGTAACTGGTAAGCTTACTTGGGTTTGTCTGCATCTTTGTTGGGTTTTGTTTTGTGCCAATCAATCGGGTTTTGTAACTTGCAGGCTCTCACGGGACAGATGTGCCCATATGGTGACCCTGGAGGGGGAGGGAGACACCCGGCCCCGAGGCATCCGTTTGGTTCCATAGACCTTTAGTGGAAGGTGACCAGGAGGCAGCCAGTTTGGAGTGTTTTGGTGTACCCTTCCCCTCCATAGGAAGGAGTACCATTGTCTCGTCTACTATGGGGACTACCCCATCTACGCCCCTAGACCCAACCCTTGCTCATTGGCAAGATGTTCAAGCTATAACCAGTAACAATAGCATGGTTATCAAGAAGCAAAGAAGGGTCACTTTCTGTTCAGCCTAGTGGCTGACATTTAATGTTAGCTGGTCAGCAGGTGGCACCTTTGATGTGAAGACTATGCACCAAGTGGAAGAGATTGTGTTCTGACTCAGCACTGGCCACCCTCACCAGGTTCCCTACATAGTCACCTGGAAAGGATTGATAGATTGATTAGAGGGACCCCTTCCCTGGGTTAACCCCAGATTCTGTTCCAGGTATAAAAGTACTGGCTACTCGAACCAGGAACACCCCCTCAAGCTAAAACAAATCAAAAGAAAGAATTCCCCTCCCCTCCCCCATCCTACATGGGGGGGGGACCTCTGAAGCTGATCTTTCCCCATCCCCTTATGCCCTCAGGGCACAACCAACTGTGCTGATAGAAACAACCCCTGTCCCCCAGGGTGGGGAGGAGAGAGATCAGGGGAGACTGGCCCATTTCACTCTCAGCAGAAGGTGTAGAACCCCTCAGCCTGACATCACAGTAGCCCTCCCACTTATTCCTGCAGGGCCCCCTGATGATTTAGGAAATCAACCCTTCCACTGTTGGCCATTTGCTACCAGTGATTTATATAATTGGAAAGCCCAAAATACCCCTTTTTCTAGAGATCCCAGAAACTTGATTAACCTGTTAGAAACTGTTTTGTTTACCTACCAGGCCACATGGGATGACTGTCAACAACTTCTAGGAGCCCTCTTCACAACAGAGGAGAGAAACTGAGTGTTAGAAAATGGCAGGAAATTAATCCCTGGTCCCATGGTGGGCACTGCACTGGCAAGTCCAGCTCTGATTGTGGGAGCCTTCCCTTCTACCCACCCCAACTGGGACTACAACATGAAAGACAGAAAGGAGAGTCTTCAGGCCTATCGTCAGGCTCTATTGGCAGGTCTTAAAGCAGCCATGTGCCAGCCTACTAATATGACCAAAATTTATGATGTAAGACAAGAGAGTCAAGCTGCCTACTTAGGGCAGCTAATAGCAGCTTTTAGACAATGCTCTCCCTATGACCCGAATCAGGGGAAGCTCAGTAGGCTGTCAACTCTAGCCTATGTTAATCAGGCAGTACTGGATATAAAGGCAAAGTTACAGTCTTTAGAAAGATTAGGAGAAAAGATTTTATGGGATTTGATGGCAGGGGTGGAGAAGGTTTATAATAAAAGAGAGACTAGAGACCAGAGAGGGGAATGTAGAGAAAGAGAGAGGCAAGAGAGAGAAGATAAGAGATATAAGCCACAAAAGAAGAATTTGGCTAAGATATTGGAGAGGCAGCAAATGCAGATGGAAAAGATACTCCTGGCTACTTGGGACAAGAAATTGCAGGCCTACTGAAGGTCAGAGACCCATATCCAAACTAGGGAGGGACCAATGTGCCTACTGAAAAGAAGAAGGGCATTGGGCTAAAAGCTGCCCAAGAAACAAGGCTGGAAACTTACCACCAGCAGCACCACCAGATAATGGGACTGCGGCCCATATCCTCACCCTGGGAGAAAATGACAGTGACTGAAGGGGACGGGGCTCAGTTCCCTCCCTGAGTCTAGGGTAACCCTGAAAGTGGAAGGGAAACCCGTTCAGTTTCTGTCTAATACAGAGGCAGAAAATTCGGTGCTCCTCACCCCAGGAGGCCCTCTGTTATCAAAACAAACATGGGTGCAGGGTGCCACAGGTGCTAAACCCTATCAGTGGACTGAAAAGTAGAAGAACAGAAGATTTGGGCATGGGACAGGTAACCCACTCATTCCTAGTCATTACTGAGGGGCATGACTTGCTTATAAAAATGAAGGCTCAGATATGTTTCTCCGTTGAAGGGGCCCAGGTAACTCACCCCACAGGGGAACCAGTCCATGTCATGTTAACTATCCCCCTGGATGAGGAACATAGACTCCATCAGAGGGTGCCAGAGCCAGAGCTCCAGCTCCAGATGTGGCTCCAAAAGTTTCCCCTTGCCTGGGCCCAGACAGGGTGATGGGATTGGCAGAATACCCCCCCCCCCATATTTGGAGAGCTAAAAGCAAATGCTGACCTGGTCAAAGTCTGCCAGTACTTCATAACATTGGAGGCCAAAGAAGGACTCATGCCTCACACCCAGCGACTGCTAGGACTAGGAGTTCTGTGTTCCAACAATCAGCCTGGAACATCCCTGATGTGAGAATGTGTTTATGTATGCTGTGAATCTCAATCTTTAAATAAAGGAGCCGTTTTGGGCCATGACAGGCACCATAGAAGAAGTAGGAGGAGAAATCAGAGCATAGGTAGGAGAAGCAGGGTGGAGTCAGGGCAGACGGAGCTGAAGCCCAAAGGAGCAACATGTAAGGAGCACAGGTAAGCCACGGGCCATGTGGCAGACAGATTAATAAAAATGGGTTGAGTTAAGACATAAGAGCTAGCTAGCAATGTGCCTGAGCCATAGGCCAAACAGCATAAAGTTAATGTAAGCATCTGAGTCATTTCTGGGGGTCTGAGCGGTGGGCGGCTGGGCAGCTAAGCGGTCTCGGGTGGCCGGTCTGTGGGTCTTTGGGCCTCTGGCTGCCCGAGAATGAGAAACCCAATTGCTACACATCCCCTTACTCCCTGTAAAGAAACCCCACTCAAACGATTATCAACCAGTCCAGGACCTAAGAGAAGTGAATAAACGAGTTGTTGACATTCACCCCACTGTGCCAAACCCCTATACCTTGTTTAATACATTGCCCTGAGAAAAGAAATGGTATACTGTCCTGGACCTGAAAAAATGCCTCTTTTAGTCTCCCCTTGGCCCTGAACAGCCAAGCATACTTTGCTTTTGAGTGGCATGATCCTAAGAATTAGCAGACAACTCACATGGACTCAACTGCCACAAGGATTTAAGACTCCCCCCACCATTTTTGATGAAGCATTACATGAAGATTTAGGTGAGTACTGTACAGATTATCCTCTTGCAGTACATCAATGACCTATTAGTAGCAGCTGAAACATATGAAGATTGTCTCCTGGGAACAGAGAATCTCTTGAAGGTATTGAGGGACCTGGGGGATAAAGCATCTGCAAAGAAGGCTCAATTGTGCAAGCCCTGAGTCATGTATTTGAGGTACATACTCAAAATGGGGCAGATGTGGCTCTCAGAAGCCCACAAAGAGACTGTGTTTAAAATACCAGTCCCCAGGACAGTGAAACAGGTCCAAGAACAGCACGATGGTGTAGACCGTGGATACCAGGTTTCCCCGAACTGGCAAAGCCTCTATATGAGGCATATGACCTGGGGCAAAAAAAAGACAGACTGCATTTGATACCCTTAAGCAGAAACTATTAGAGGCCCCCCACTTTAGGATTACCAAAGATCCAAAAACCCTTCTATTTTTATGTTGATGAGCACCAAGGGGTGGCAAAGGGAGTCCTAGCTGGGTCCTGGAAAAGACCTGTGGCTTATTTATCAAAAAAAATTGGATCCAATGGTGGCTGGGTGGCCACCCTGCCTATCTATGTATTATTGTTGCAGTAGCACTGCTGGTTAGAGACACAGACAAACTAACTATGGGGCAGACTTATAGTAACTGCCCCCCATGCATTAGAATCAGTGCTCAAGCAGCCCCCTAATCGATGATTGAGCAATGCATGAGTAGCCCATTACCAGACACTACTTCTCAACCCTGCCAGAATAATCTTTCAGGCACCTTCGACCCTCAATCCAGCCACACTGCTGCCAGACCCAGACATGGAAGCCCCCCAGCATGACTGCTCTGAGATACTGGCTCAAGTTCACTGCATAAGACCAGACGTACAAGATGTTCTACTGTCTGATGCTGAGGTCACCTGGTTCACAAATGGGAGTAGCTTCATCAGAGATGGGCTCAGGTATGCTGGGGCTGCAGTGACAACCTCTGAAGTTGTTTGGGAACCACCCCTACTGACCAGTACCTCAGCACAGAAGGCTGCACTGATTGCCCTAACCAAAGCCCTACAACTAAGTCAAGGTAGAAAGGTGAACATTTGTACAGACAGCAGGTATGTATGCCTTCACTACCCTCCATATACATGGGGCAATACATATGGAAAGAGGTTTACTCACAGCCGAGGGAAAGACAATCACAAACAAAGATGAGATACTAGACCTGTGCAAACACTCTGGCCCCCAGGAAGCTGGCTGTGTCCAGGGCATCAGAAGGGGGCAGATTTTGTGTCCTTAGGCAATAATCTAGAGGACAAAACTGGTAAGAAAGTGGAAGATTCCAAGGTGACTAAAATCTTGTCTGCACAATTGGACCATGGGGGCTGCCATCCTCTACCCAGTACGACCATGATGAGGAGAAATGGGTGGCACTAATTGAAGGGGCACACAAAACAGATGGATGGTGGCACTTATCCACTGGGAAGATACTCCTTCCAAGACTGTCAGGGAAACACCTAATCCAGAGGCTCCACCAGACCTCCCATATGGGGGTGAGGAAACTGAAAAAAATTGATTTCAGAGTCACCTCTGAAGATCATACATATCACCAATATGATAGAACAAATGGTGGCCAGGTGTGGTGCTTGCAAGTTAGTGAACTCTCAGAACTACAAGGAGAAAGGGGAGAAGTAACCCGGCTGAGAAGTAACCATCTGGGTACATATTGGGAGGTATATTTTACTAAGATAAAAATAGAAAGATTTGGATACAGGTGTTTATTAGCCTTTATAGATACCTTCTCATGATGGACAGAAGCCTATCCCACCAAGCATGAAACTGCTTATGTGGTGGCCAAGAAGATCCTAGAAGAAATCCTCCCTAGGTATGACTTCCTGCACATGATTGGGTCAGATAATGTCCCAGACTCTGTGTCACAGGTAAGTAAGGGCATAGCCACAACACTGGGGACCTCCTGGAAATTACATTGTGCCTATCAGCCTCAGAATTCAGGTCAGGTTGAAAGAATGAGTCTGACACTAAAAGAGACTCTTAAAAATTTGCATTGGAGACAGGCAGGGACTGGGTGACTCTTCTTCTATGCCTTGTTCTGAGTACAGAACTCCCCGTACCAATTGGGTCTCACTCCTTTTGAGATTATATAGAGGCATCCTCCTCCTCTCGTACCTAGTCTACAGATAGATTTGGTGTTCCTAATGGATGATGTAGACCTCATTAAGAGTCTGAAGTATTTAGCTAACATTCAGAAAGACATGTGGCCCTGGTTATGGGCTATATACTCATCAGTCTCTCCCCGCAAGCCACACAGTTTTCAGCCTGGGAACTGGGTCCTAGTACGCAGACACCAGGGAAGGAGTTTGGAACCTAGATGGAAGGGACCATTCCTAGTCATCCTCACTACTCCTGCTGCACTCAAGGTTGATGGGAGAGCTCCCTGGATCCACTACTCCCATTCTTGCCCAGAGAACCTCAAGATTTCCCCTGGACAGCTGAACCTGACCCTACCAAGCCCATGCGGCTCAGGATTCACCGCCAACATGTTCAAGACATTACTGATTCTGTGGCTGTGGCTAATGGCTACCAGCAAAACCAACCCTCACACACTGTAGAACCAGGCTTGGATGATAATCAACACTAAAACAGGTATTATCGACAACTCCAGCTTCTTCACGAAAGAACCCAAGGACATACATGTAGACCTTTGTGACCTGGTGGGAGAAGTCTGGAATCCTGGGCTATGTCTGTGCCTCACCAGGTCAGAGCAAGAACCAGAGATGAACGTTTTTATGTCTGTCTGGGCCATTCTCACAGCAAAGTCTAAAGCAAGAAGTGGGGGTGGGGTAAGGGATGCTTACTGTGCTGCCTGGGGATGTAAAAGTACAGGGCATATTTGATGGCAAGCTCCCTGTTAAAACCGATTGAATTACAGTGGGTCGAGAGGATAGAAGTATGATTGGAGCCGGCACATGCCAGGCAAATGGGGCCTGGGCAGACTGTGGTCCATGCTATGAAGAGAGACACTGTCCTAATCACCCATTGGTGACTGTTGGGGGCCATTGCAACTCCTTGGTGATTAGGTTGACCGCTATGGGAAAACAGGCTGAGTGGACTACGAGTAAGACTTGGGGGTCTCTGCCCGTACTGTACAGGGCATGACCCAGTGATCACCTTCACCATTCGGCATACCCTGACCCTGCTAAAGATCATACCAATAGGTTCCAACAAAGTCATGAGCCCCAACCCTGTGCTAGCATCTATCCATGCCTCCACCCATGCCCACGCACAAATTCCCATAGAGATCAGCTCTAACGTGGCCTTAAACGAACACAGACCCACACCTATACTTTCCCACCGGTTGGAGGACTCATTTTATGACTTTCTACTTCTAAATGCTACCCAACCCAATTTGACATCCTCCTGTTGGCTATTCTATGACACCCAGCCCCCTTTTTATGAAGGAATAGCAGTCCTAGGAAATTATTCTCAAACCACAGACCCACAACAATGCAGGTGGCAGTCCAAGGTGACCTTAACCTTGCAGCAGGTAGAAGGGGCTGGGCTTTGTGTAGGTATAATCCTGTCAGCTATCAAGCTTTCCGTAATCAAACACATCAACTTAACCTTTCCTCTCCGGGTTAATTAATCCTCCATAATGACACTTAGTGGGCCTGCTCAAGTAGATTGACACCTTGCATACATACTCAGGTCCTCGATCAAACCAGGAGGGTCTGCATTCTAGTACGTCTGGTGCCCAGGCTCCTCTACCACACATAAATAGAACTCTTAGATCTTGATACTTCCTCAACCTCATCTTGCTGTAAAAGAGAGCCCCTTACCACCCTAACTCTTAGTGTAATTTTAGGGATAAGTTTAGCAGGATTGGGAACTCGAACTGTCTTCCTAATTTCTCACCAACGACATTATACTTCCTTAAAACTCTCCCTTGATGAAGATATAGATTAGAGCTTTCCATATCTCATCTGCAGGAATCCTTGAATTTGCTCGCTGAAGTACTGATGCATAATCACCAAGGGATGATTTAAATCCTGGTTCTCAAGGTTGCCCTGGTTCACTACCTTAATGTCCAGCCTAATAAGATCTCTCGTTGTTTTACTTTTATTTCTTACCTTTCTCCCTTGAATACTCAACAAATTAGTCCAGTTTGTGAAACAAAGATTGTGAACCGTACAATTGATGGTACAGAGAGGATACTGTGCCCATCCCCCAAGAATCACATGAGCTTCCATTGAGGGACCAATGATTGGCTTCCCCAGCTCCAAAAAGAGGTAGAATGAAATGGATATTCCCTGTGCTGGGATTAAAGGTGTGAGTTACCATTATCTGATCCTCCTAGACTGACTGTTGGTAGATCCCTCTGATATCTCAGACTGGTTTTTATTAAATTTGAAACACAGATGCCCCTTATATAAAACTGACATTTCTTTTCTAGAAGCTATCTATTGTCAATAAATAGCTAGTTAGCAAGGGTTGTCCAACTCCCCCTTTTCATGTCAAGATTTTATGTGGCTTGAGCATGTGCCTGTCTTGTACATGTCATGTTCTCTGAAAGTTCACTTCTGTAGCTGTCCTGCCATGTCTAAATGAAGCAGTTTCCCTCTGGTGCTTTTAATATTTCTGTCCTGTTGTCTTCAGTGAGCCTTTAAAGGAGAGGGTATTATATAGATGTTACATTCTGTGGGGATATAATAAAGCATTCAGAGATATCAGAGGGATCTAGCTACAGTCAGTCTAGGAGATTCTGAGAGTGGTGATTCACACCTTTAATCTCAGCACAGGGAATATTCCGGGAGTGGTGACCTATGCCCTTAATCCCAACTAAATTGGAGATCATCTTAGTTTACAAAAGGAGTTCCAGGCTCCCAGGCAGGCAGTGGTGGGGCCCAGCCTTAACTGAGCGAAGAGATTATTTAAGACAGGTGTAGAAAGACAGAAGGTCAGAAGAAGCCAGGAGGAGTCAGGCTGAGGAAGCTGGAAGACAGCTGGGTAAGATCTGACTGTGGTGTTTACTCTCTCTAATATCTCTGACTTTCCCATAGATCTGGCCCTGAATTTCCTTTATTCCTGCAACAACATTTACTGCTGGGAATTCCAGTCTCTTAATCTTTGCATCTTGACCAGTTCTGGGGTTTGTTAATCACTATCTCCTGCAAAAAGAAGTATTTCTGGTTACAGTTTAGAGATACATTAATCTATAGAAATAACAATGAGTTGGCTTAATACAATGCAGACTAAGAGTAGCCCTCCCGTATGACCTATGATCTAAATAGCCACAGGTTTTTTGCATCATATATGTGTGTTGATATATTTTGTATTTAATAAAAATAATCTATAATATCAAAGGATAGAGTCACCCACAGAGCCAAGCCAGAAGTTCAGGGAAAGGTGACCATGCCTTTAATCCTAGCACTCCCAGAGGCAGAGAGCCTCTGGATCTCTGTGAGCTCAAAGCCAAACAAAGCCAAAGAGTTGTGACATACACCTTTAATCTTAGCACTAGGAATGTTGATCCAGAAATTGAAATAGCCAGGCCAGGAAAGAAAGATAAGGCAGGAGAAGGCAGTTCTTCCCTTTGCCTTAGCTCCCAGTCAATCTGAAAACTCTGAGTAGATGGGACCTACCCCTGTCAGCTGAGACTTATTGTTTCCTGTCTTTCTGATATTTCTGCTTTTCCCCAATACCTGGCTCCAGGTTTTTATTATAATACCAAATAGAATTTGTGCAAGAGGTATGAGTACTTTCTTGTGGAGAGTGTCCTAAGTCTGCTCAAAAGTGGTTGACTACTTCCATCACATTCTTGCCACCATTGCACACTATCCTCCAGGTTAGTCTTTATTGCAGTTCCTGGCCTTCATAGATAGGTAAGACAGATGATTACTTTTCTCCTCTGGTATCATGCATAACACCTTGTAGCACTGTGAAAGCTAACCAGTAGAAAAGCTTCTAGGTCAGTATCAGTTAGAATTTTCCCTGTTCTATGACTCAAGTATGTGGTGTCTTTAGCAATAGGATCTTACTGTCAAGTTGGAGGCAAACCAAGAGTATTGACTATAGCCTATAATATTTGTGGGTCTTTGGGATCTCAGTAGTCAACAACTACAACAGGGATAATTTATTCCTTTCTCTGGGCTTTTTATTTGTAAATCTGTAATATTTAGTAGGGTCATTGTTGCTTTGTTATAGAATAACTCCATGTAAACTGTTTTAGTGTGTGTGTGTGTGTGTGTGTGTGTGTGTGTGTGTGTGTGTGTGTGTAAAGTTTCTAAAGTAGTGTTCTTCCATACAACTTTTGTAAATTTTCCTAGTGTTAGATTTTTGCCCTATATTCCTTCCTCTATACTGCCTCCCATCCTCCATCTCATTTAACCTTTCCTGTTCCTTTATTACCCTTTGACCCTTTATATCACTCAATTTCCTCTCCCTTGAAGTCTACCCATATAACATTAAATAATTTCTTGACCTCCATTGTTATTCCAAATGGGTATTCCAAATACACATATAAAATTCTAAAAATTCAAATATAACATCAACCAATTGAGAGGAAACATGAATGTCTTTTTGGGTCTGGACTATCTCACTCAGAATGATCATTTCTGCTTCTATCAATTAACTTATCAACTTTATAATTTCATTTTCTTAACAACCAAATAATCATTATCCATACATTAGTTTATAGCCATCTAGACTCTTTCCATTTACTGGCTAATGTAAGTGAGCTTCAATAAATATGGATGAGCAGGTATCTCTATAGTAGAATATAGAGTTTTGAGGATTTGTGCCTAAAAGTGGTATAGTTGGATCATGTAATAGATCTAGTTCTAGCTTTTGGAAGAATATCTACACAGAATTTACATGTTGCACCAGTTTGTACTTTAAACAGAAGTGAATAAACATTCTCCTTCCCCTACATTCATACCAGTTCTCTCTCTCTCTCTTTCTATCTCTCTCTCTCTCTCCCTCCCCCCTCCCTCTCACCTTAGCCATTCTGACTGAAAAAGATAAAATCTAGAAGTATTTTTAATTTGCATTTCCATAATAACTAGTGATGTGGAACACTTTTTAAATGTATTCTAGTCATTTGTATTTCTTCTTTGAGAAGTCCTTGTCTAATGCCACGCCCCCTTGACTTTTAACTGGGTTTTATTTTGTTTTCTTGATGTTTAGGTTTGGGGTTTGTTGTTTTGTTTTGGGTTTTTATTTGTTTTTGTTTTTAGATCTTTGTATATTCTAGATATTAACTCTCTGTTAGATGCATAATTGTTAAGTTTTTTGCCACTCTGTAGGCTGCTCTGTCATACAAATGATGGTGTCGTTTGCTATACAAAAGCTTTTTTAGTTTTATGCAATTCTATGTATTAATTTTAATGCCTATGCTATTGGTGTCCTGTTCACAAAGCCCTTTCCTGTGTCAATAAATTCACATGTGTTCCCTACATTTTTATCTATCAGATTCTGGGTATCAAGTTGCATGTTGAGATGAGATTCTTGACTCACTTGGAGTTGTATTTTTAAGTAGTGAGAGATAGGGATCTAGTCATACTTCTACATGTGGCCATCTAGTTTGACCAGCTCCATTTGTTGAAGATGCATACTATGTTTTCCTCAATGTATGCTGGTGGCCTTTTTGCCAAAAAGTAGGTAGCTGTAGGAGTCCTGGCTTTTATATGGATCCTCAGTTCTTTATTATTCATCAATGTATTTGATTTTTTTTATCAATTTCCTGCTGTTTTTATTACCATAGTTTAGTTATATAACTTGAAATTTGGCATGGTGATACTTCTAGCAGGTTTATTACTCTGTTTTAATGTTTAAGATTTTTTTCCTTACTATTTTGGATATTTTGTATTTCCATACAAAATTTAATGTTGCTTTTCAGTTTCTGTGAGGAATTATGTTAGAATTGCACTGAGAATTCCATTAAATCCAAAGATTGCTTTTGCAAGCATAGTCTTCTTTAGAAAATTAATCCTACCAATGCTGCATGAGCATGGCAAGTCTTTCCATCTTTTGGTATCTTCTTCAATTTAATTTGTCAGTGTCTTAATTTTTTATTGAACAAGTCTTTTACTTTCTTGGTTAAATTTATTCTAAGAAATTTTGAGTATGTTGGAAATAATATTCCTTCACTAATCTCCTTCTTGATTTGTTTTTCATTTGAATATAGGAAGGCTGCTGCTGTCTCTGTGTTAATTTTGTATCCTGACATTTTGCTAAATCACCTGTAGAGGTCTGGTGCAGTCTTTAGGGTCTTTTATGTATTGAATCCCATTGTCTTCAAACAAGGATATTTTGACTTCTTCCTTTCCTACTTGTATCTCATTTTATTTCTTTTTCTTATCTTTTAGCTCCAGCTAAGACTTCAAGTATGGTGGCCTGAGAGTCCCTGGTATCCAGCTGGCAAATATCAGGTGAGTCTCAAAGAAAAGCAATTGGCCAACAGTATTGGTCTCTGGCAACCAACTTCAGGGTTTGGGATAGGAAAGGTGTGTAGCTAGGAAGGGTGGGCATGAACTTTTACTGCAACTCTTCAACATATGTGCTGCCTAGAGTGTCTTCAATATTTTCATCTCCACTATTATCTTCTAAATTATCGTTAGCATCTTCGTTCTCTGCTTTATTCCCTCTGTCCTCATATATTGTGAGTATTTTCCATTAAAATATACAGGGTTTTATAATACTTTCCTGCTATATAATGGTTGGCTTGAATGAGAAATGTCCCCAATAGGGTTCAAATGTTTAGTTCCTAGTTGGTGGCACTGTTGCAGAAGGTGGTATGGCCTTGCTAAAGGAAATATATCATTGATTGTAAATTTGAGAAATAGTAGTCTGACTCCATTTTAAGGTCAGTTTCTTTGCCTTGTGCTTATGGCGAGATAGCACATGTAGATTCAGGATTGACAGTCTGAATAGCATTAGTGGCCTCTGGACATAGGATTCCCCCTTCTTTGTTTGGAACCTATCTCTGAGGGAAAAAGGTCAGAAAAACAGTGGCAATTAAGAATGTGAGACCCCCACAGAGGTAGTTTGGAGTGTGGGCCTTGGATTGATAGATTTGTATTGAAATGCACACACATCCCCAACCAGAGAAGGCCCCCTCCCAACAAGGGAGTTACAGGTGACAAAGAGTAATGGGATGGGCAGTGAGGGAATCAGGAACACAGGGACTTGAAAAGAGGTTGCCCAAAGCACTCAAGAAACACTGTATGGCATACTGGAGCACTTCATGACAGAAGCTAGAAACATGTAATAAGTTCTCTATATGTGAAGATGAGTCTGATGAGGCAAAAGAGACATTTCCCTATTCAATATTCCACCTCGCAATATCAAATTTTACAAATAAAAAATCAGACTCATCTCACTTAGCCTCTGATCCCACTTATCCAACAATTCTCATCACAACTTGTCTCTGTTGTTGCCTTGGGAGACATTTGTGCTGCTAGAAAATATATCTCTCTAGCTGGCTTGTGAAGACTATTGTAGACATTCATAATTTCAGAACAATCAGTGTCTTCCTCAGGGAGAGAATTCAGATAATTCAAAATGTGATTATTAATATAAAAATAATGGAACTCTGATCCTTCCATTTTCTAGCAGCATCAAAATGTCTTTATCCACAAAAGCTTTCTAAAAACAAAAGGTAATTGACAGCCTAAAATGATGAATAACTTGAAATACAATTAATTTTAGGACTCTTAAAAAGTAATGCATTTATATCACCATAAATGGTCACAACTAATGGATACCTGAGGGATACCTATAAGCTCTTAAACTGGTTGGTTATATGTTCTTAATTTACTACTGTTTCTGTGATTGCTTGACATTCTTACTTCTGGCAGGATATGGTGTTCAATTTAAAATTACTAAGGAAAACTGAGAAGGACATAGTTTTGCTGTGAAAAGGTAACCAAGTACAGAGACTGACTGGATATGCACTGGTGGCCAGGCAGTACAGGTTCACAGAATTCTTTACTGTGAGTCTCATGGGGACAGTGGGGAACAGATATGATCAGAATACATTGTGTCCATGTATGAAATTGTCAAAGAATAAATTTTAAAATCTTCTATTAAAATGTATTATTTTGAGGCAGACCTTTGGGGAATATCAAAGTTTCTATTCTTAGGGCCCAGTAAGAATTTCACAGCTATCCAAGAGATAAGCAATTAGAAATGTGCTATGTGGAGACATTTGCAAATCTCACAGGAAAGAAACATATTAACTGAACATGGCTTGTTCTGTTTTTGTTTAATACATCTGGCTGTATCTTCTAGGCTGGCCTGAAATTCATGCTTCTTCTGCCTCTGCCATGTGAATTCACCCTACTTCCTGTCTCCTCTAGCCATCACCCGTTTCTATAATCTCTTTGTATCCAAATGCTTCTCCTTATACCAAGTGCAGATGTCAGAGCCTAGCATGACTGTAGAAGTCTTCAGCAGCCTGGAGAGGAAAGCAGAAGCTGGATCATTTAAAGGTGCCAAGAGGAAGAAGACACAGTAAAATAATAACAGGTGCTGAAAACCAGCAGGCAGACAGGAAGATGTCCTCCCTTACATGTTAGTAAGAGTAGTCTTTTGGGGACTGGTATCTGGTGGAGAAAATGGTCCATCATCCTTTAAATAACTCTTAAAACTTTTTGGATCTATTCCTTCTGTTTGGATGAAGCCCCACTAGGAAAACTACAAGGAAGAGAATCATTTAGTCATTTAGACTCCTCTGGGTGACAGAGTGAGCTTTGTGTGTTAATCTGTTGCCATTATGCTACATTCTTTGCCCAGGTGTTATACCTGTTGGCCATTCTGAGCACACAAAGCATGATCTTGAACAGTGCTTATTTAGGGTTTGCTTCCATCTATATTCAATGCGAAGCCTTTCTATTATGAATTCACATGTGTCTGCCCAAGCAAAGTTGCTCTTTGTTTGAGGAGCCATTTTTTGAGAATTGTCTCCTGTGCTTTTCATACTTATATAAGCAATGATACTTGTAGTTTTTGTTTTTGTTTAAACTCTTTTACTGTTTGGCTCTTCGGGGGCTTGTCATCCAGCTAGCAAATGAATACATGGAAGCTTGTTCTTTCTTATGAATACCTGGTCTGAAGCGTGGCTTGTTTCCAGCCAGCTTTTCTTAAATTATCCTGTCTATGTTTTGGCTCTGGGCTCTTATCTTTCTTTATTTCTGTTTATCTTTCTTTACTTCGTACACTGTGGTTTGCTGTGTAGCTGGGCATCGGCCCCTGATGTCCTCCTCTTTTTCTTGCTCCTCCTTCTTAACTCCCAGATTTCTCTCCTATTTATTCTCTTTGCCTGCCACCCCTACTTATTCTTTCTTCTGATTTGCTTTCAAACATTCAGCTCTTTATTAAACCAATACAGTGTTTTAAACAGGCAAAGTAGCATAGCATCACAGAGTTAAACAAAGTGCAATATAAAAGAAAGAAACACATCTTTGCATCATTAAAATATGTTCTGCAGCATAAACAAATGTAACACTTATTAAAATAATATTTCACAACAAATACTTCCTTATTATTTTATCACAAGGGGGTCTTGGCTTTGGGAGTTGGGCCTTCAGCTTTCCCAGTGTATCCTAATCTGTTAAAGTCACAGGACAGTCAAGGTGATATAAAAATTTGTGAATGGTTTAATGGCCACTTAAATTGCATCATTGAGACACTAAAAATGGCCAGTGATCTTAGTTCCATGTAGTTCCCACAATAGTTCTGTTTTGGTTTAATATATCTAGCTGTTGCCACAAGAGGAGGTTTATGTGTTAGAGACTCACAGAAAGTTCTGTCGTGGAATCTTCTATGAAGTCAGTCAACCCTTACAGTCACTTGAATCATAGGCTCTTAGACATCTTTCTTACTTTTCTTTATATTTTTTCTGTCAGCCAAATCAATAAAATCATCTTCAAGGATCTGTGGTTGTATGAATTAGAATGACCTCCATAAGCTCCTATATTTGAATACTTGGCTCCTAGTTGTTAAAATTGCTTGGGAAGGATTAAGAGATATGTCCTTGTTGAGGAGGGGTATTACTGGGAGCAGACTTTGAAGTTTCCAATCATGATTTGTACAATCCACATTATCTCTCTCTCTCTCTCTCTCTCTCTCTCTCTCTCTCTCTCTCTCTCTCTCTCACACACACACACACACACACACACACACACACACACACACATACACAGAGTGTGGTCAAAAGGTGAGATCTCAGACATCTCAGACATTCCTTCACTCTACCATGATGGGATCTAACCCTCTGAACATAAACCAAATTAAACATTGTTTTATAAATTGCCTTGGTCATTGTGCTTTAACCTAGCAAAGGAAAAGTAACTCAGACAGAAGCTGCTGTGATAGACCTGACAATGTGGGGTTTCCTTTAGAGAAATATGGGAGACTCCCAAGCTCTGGAGTAGGAAGGAAGAAGAGATTAATGAGTCACCTTAGTAGAAACTTGAAAAACAGTAGTTCTGAGAGCTATGTGAACAGCTCTAAGATTTCAGCAGAGAACAAATTAGCAACTGAGCTAAGAGACCTTCCTTGTGATATTCTGGCAAAAAAAAAAAAAAAAAAAAAAGGTACCTGTTTTCTGCCCTTGTTCTAAAAATTTTCCTGAGGCTAAACTGACTAATTTTTTTGAACTAACTCAAGACAGCCTATTACTGACTCTGTTCCATGGTTGTTAGTAATCATGTTTATGTAGGTCTATAACAAAAAGGGGCAAGTGTGGCAAAAATAAATAGAAAATACATAGAGAGGAAATCAAGAAATTTAATGTTGGATTAAAAAGTTGTATTGAAAGTGAAAAAAACTTTAAACATCCTATCAAAAATGTCAGGAAAGACCTTGCTCAGATGAGCTTCCAACTTGTACAAATAAAAGGTCTAAGGAATTTTATGCTCCTAAAATGAATTCACAAATCAAAGCCACTGTGATTGTGATTTAGGAGTGTCAGGCTTCATCCCAAGTTGTTAGTCAAACTTGGAAATTTTCACATGGTTCTAGTTTTAGGGTCGTGAAGAATACTCAAGTAAAGAGTTGTTGATTCTTTTTCCATAGTTGAGTCTCAAAGGCAAAGCATGTAGCAGGGGAGTCTCTTCATAGAAGCCCTGAGAATGTTACCGTCAGGACTAAAGAAGAAGACTCCAGACCCAAATTTTTTGTAAGATAAAAAGAAAAAGTTTAATTGATAACACTCATGAGTGGGCTTGAGGCACTGTGAAAGCCAGGAGCCCCTAATGCTTTCAGAGTGAAATTCTAATACCTCTCTCTGGGTAGAAGAAGGAGAGTGCATCTGGTTTGGTGAGGTAAGGAGGTTGCAAGGTTGTCAGGATAAAGAATGTTTGCAATTATCTTAGGTGGTCCTACTCGAGTGATTACAGGCATGAGGTGCGAATCCAGAAGGTCAGGCCCAGGTGTGTCCCAAGAAGGCAGGAAGCACATCCTGCATGCAGTTGAGCAAGCAGCCATAAATCCTGTGAACAAAGCTTTTCTGAGAATCTGAGTTCTGAACAAGCTGCTACCTAATTAGTGTTTCGTTACAATGGAACTGAACAATCTGAGTTCTGAGCAAGCTGCCACGCTTAATGTTTCATTACAATGGGACCAAAACTCTTATCAACCTTGGCTAGTTTCAGGGACCTCAGAAAGGGGGTCCAGGGGAAAGAGTCAAACAGGATTTTTCTATTATTATAGGGAAAGAGTCAAACAGAATTTTTCTATTTTCACAAGAAGGTACTATATAAAGGTGTGAAAGTAAAGACTACACTATGTTGGAGATTCCAAGTTGTTATAGGTATCAGAATTTTATGCAAAATGAACTCCATACAGGAGTGGACCTGGCCCAAGAAAGAAATATGTTACAGCAGAAAAGCCTAAAGGTATGAGTCTTCTAATTCTTTTGACATCAAACTTATAGCTACAGCATTTGAAGTCTGCCCTGCTGGGTCTTGCTTTGGTCCTCATTGTGCTTCTGTTGGTCCCTTTGGGAGCAGTAGTTTGTATTCTGTGCCATTGTATGCAAGAAGTATATAATTTGTTTTTTACTTTACATGAGATTACAATTAAGAGCTTGTTGCCTTCAGTCTCAGGAGAGACTAAATTTTTAAACTGCATTGAAATAATAATAACCATGAGGACTTTTGAAGTTGGACTAAATGCAGCTTGCATTTCCTTGCACATGGAGGCCAGGAAATGTAAAGTGGTGATTTAAATGAGAATGACCTATCCCAATAGGATCCTTGAATACTTGAATGTTTGCATACTTGGCCCTTAGTTGATGAATCTAATTAGGAAGGTTGATGAGTTGTGGCCTTGGGGAGATGACTCAGCAGTTAAGAGCAGTGGGGTTCCTTCCAGAGATCCTAAATTCAAGTCCCAGCAACCACATGGTGGTTTATAACCATCTATAATGAAATCTGGTGCCCTCTTCTGGCCTGCATGTATATAAGAAGGCAGAAAACTGCATACATAATAGATAAATAAATCTTAAAAGAAGAAAAGAGGTGTGGCCTTATTGGAGGAGGTGTGTCACTGGCAGTGGACTTTGAGGTTCAAAATGACTCATCCAATTCTTTCCTTTCTCTCTCCTATGCATGGTTGTGGATCAGCTGTAGCTTGTACATGGAGCTCTCAGTTATACATTGTCTTTGTCATCATGATCTCCAGTCCTCTGAAAATACAAAGCAAATTAAGCACTTGCTCTTATAAGTTTCCTTAGCCGTATTTTATCACATCAATATGAAAGTAACTGAGACAGGCCTCATATAGTTGCATACTGGCTGATGCTATACTTTAATCAGCTAGCCTCTCCCTCTCTATCCAGAAATTATGTGATAGATAATACTATGACTCTGACTATTAGGCACATTCACTCTCCCAGTGTCCTTGAAGGCAAAGGGCACATTGGTTCTGCCCTAATCTCATCTCTAGGCAAAACAGTTCCTGGCAGCTCCTTTTTTGACCTTGGTCCTGGCCCAATGGGACATCTTCCTGGGAGTGTCCTGATCCTTCTTTCCATTTAGGATGACACTAAGCATATCTGCCTTTTTTTTTTTTTTTTTTTTCCATTTTGCAGTCTACTTCTTGGTAAGCTTCTTGATCTCAGCTGATGAAAAGTTTTGTAACTTCTAATAGGTGGCTATCACCTACTTCAGAGACGCCCTGAAACTCCTGTCATTTTCTCTTGAGGCCTGACCAACAATGATTGTATTCATCATCTGCTGATTGTCACCTGTTTCTGGGTTAATAGGGGGTACAAAGGTAGAATGCTTCAATTAGTCTCTAAGTGTCTGTTTGGGCTCTTTCCAGGTCCCTAGAGTATCTCTGAGGATGTGCACATGTTCATGGCCTTTGGCCCTCTTCTCTTCTGCCCCGCCCCCACCCAAGAGCCTCTTGGTAATGCTTAAGCATCTGAAATTTCCAGCCATTATTAGTCCAGTGGTGTGTTCCCTGTGGAACTGATGCTGGGCTGAAGACTGGGAACTTATTGTCCTTGTTGGGGAGTTTCCTTATAATCATTGCCATATAGTTTGGTCTTTGTAAGTCTGTAGTGTTCTTCACTATTAAATGGAGTTGGGAAAACCAGCTGCTACTCAGTCTACTTGTAGTTGAAGGTCTGAATGATGGACAGTTTTAGATCAGTCACAGCCTGGTCTTTCTCAGTTAATAAAGCACTATAGTTTTTCCAGTTCAGGAGCTCTGTGGTGGGGAAAAAATAAACTTATATGTGAAAAAGCACTGGTCACTTGTGCCTAGTTGTCCTACTTAGGGTCTCTATTGCTGTGATAAAACACCATGATTGAAAGCAAGCTGGAAAGAAAGAGTTTACTTGGCTTACACTTCCACATTGTAGTCCATCATTAAAGAAACCAACTTGATATACCATGTTTTGTTGATATTCATGGGAGACCTGCCCTTCTCCAAATAAAAATGGAGTAGATTGGAGGTGGGAACAGAGGGAGGAGTGTAGTCAGAAGTTTCTGTCCTACCTAACCAGTCCCATAGATATTTAGCCCAAATAAACATACCAGGACTTGTGTTAAGTACATGCTGTTTGATCTATGGCTCAGGAATATTTCTTGCTAACTCTTACTCTTAAACTAACCCATGATTCTTATCCTGTTTAGCCACATGGCTTGGTACCTTTTCTCTGAACAGCATTTTCATCCTACTTCCTCTGCTTCTGTCTCCCTGCTTTTCAGCTTCCAAGAATTCTCCTAGTCTGGTTTCTCTGCCTCTACTTCCTATCTAATTACTTGACCAATCAGCATTTTCTTAAACCAATATTTACAATGTACAAAAAGCATAATCCCACAGCAGAGGGGAAGAAACTGGAAAGAGAGGGGAGAGGGAAAAACATGACTAAAATGTAAATAATTAATTTATAAAGTAAGGCAAATATTGGTAATATCAAAACTAATTTGTATTTTAAAAATGAATTAGACACATGTGTATTCTGTGGTTTCTAGGACATCTTCAGGTATTTCTTTCAGATTAATAAAGACAGTAGCATCTATTTATTGAAATTATTTAAACTGGCTATAATGACTCATACCTTCAATCTTAGCACTCAAGAAGCTCAATTAGGCAAATCTCTGTAAGTTCAAGGCCAGCTTGGTCTACATAGTGAGTTCCAGGACAGCCAGTAGTCATACCATGGAGAGAGGTGGGGGGGAGAAAAAGAAAGAGGGAGGGGATAAGGAAGGGTAGGACGAAAGAAAAACCCGAAAACTCTTACATATTTCAAAGAAAATATCCCCTTCATGTACACTTCATGTGGATGAACAAGAGCTCTCATTCATCATGAGCTTGCCCCCACTCTCCAATTTTGCAGATAATTAGGTTGTAAGCTGCCCCCGAGCCAGCTAAAAGGGGGAAAGTGAGGAACAATGTCTTTTGGAAATTCCAAATTATGAATGGTGCTTCACCATGAACAGCTACCCATAAATCTCAGCACATCTTATTCCACTTGTTCCCTGTGTATGAGAGAATGGGGAACAAAGCTTCCTGGCATCACAAGAGACAAAGCCTGTGTGGTACTGACCTTCATCCATAAAGTGCACTGTTTTATTACATTTTGAATTCTTTCTTCCTCTGCTTTCTAACTCTGTACTTAGAGCACAGTACATTTCATCTTTGACCAATAGACTTTCTTGGTTCCAATGTCAGAGGAGAGCCACCATTTTTATAAAATGGTACTATGTTGGATAGAGAAAACAGAGCCATCTACCCAAAGATCTTGTCTAGTTAAATGTTTTAAGATTAAAACACTGGCATCTTATATCACCACATAGCCAATGGGCTGTGTGAACCATCCATCACCACTGACCAAATGATTTGTTGTTTTTAATTAAATCCAGCAACAGTTACCACCACTTTTGCACTCATCTTGAATGCTGCAGTGTTTTTCTTCATAGATGATGAATCTTGCTTCAGTAAAACAATGTGCAAAGTTATTTTTTATTATTAAATTTAAATTAGTTGGAAGAGTTAAATAAATCACCACGGAAAAGAAGAGTGAGCAAGTATTATCAGCTTGATAAATATATTCCTGTGCATTGAAGATTAGTATGTACTAGCTTGTAGCTGCACAGGAGATTTCCAGACCTGAACCTATTGGAAGCACTTGGGGAAATAACTCATGAGTGAAACTGTAGGAGGCATAGACAAGCTTCCTTCTGAAGGACTTAACTCCAACAACAGTGTGTCTGCTTCTTGCTCTGACTTTAACGCTACCTCTTCCCAACTTACCAATGTTATAAAAATGAACAGACACTTAGATGGCCAAAGTAACAAAGCATAAGGAATGGGGAGCATGGTAGCTCAAGAAGTTTGAGCATCTTTACACTGGTGTGTAACTACACCCCCATTTCCATAGCATCTTGAAGTTTTAACAAATGAGACTTGGTTTTGTTTATTATGTATATAGTGTTCTGTCTGCCTGCAGACCAGAAGAGGGAGGCAGATCTCAATATAGATGGATGTGAGCTATCATGTGATTACTGGGGATTGAACTCAGGACTGGAAGAATAGCCTGTGCTCTTAACCACTCTGCCATCTCTCTAGCCCCAAGACATGGTTTTACTAGCTGAAAATATTAATAGATTTATATAGGGTCTGAATGAGAAACTATCATACAGATTTTGTGTTTCTAATGATCAGTTGATACATCAGTCTTACTCCATGTTACATGTTGTTCATATTCTTGCTCATTGCAAACTCCCTGTAAAGATTCCACAATGCTATCTACACACATTTATTTTTAAAAAATAATTTGTTTTATTTCTTTATTTATTTATGGTATATGGGGAGGTATACGGGTACTATATATAGTACCTGAGTCCCAGAGATCAAATTCAGATTGTCAAGCTTGGTAGCAAGTGCCTTTACTCAGTGGGCCAACTTGCCAGCCCCACACATTTCTTCTTCTATCTACAGGAAATGTAAATGTGTACACACACACACACACACACACACACACACACACACACACACACACACACATACATCATGCATACTCATAACAATGTCTGCTTACATGTTCACTCACAGTGATGAAACATTACATGCTCCATCCAGCAGTGTCTAAAATGTGGACCTAAGGAAGGGGATTGACAAATAAAGGGACAAGAAGCACTAAGAACGAGAGCAAGACAGTATTCTGATCAAGCTCTGAAACTTTATTCTTCTCAGCAGTATATATAGTCCTTTACGGAGACGATTAAACAAAGGAGAAATTCACACAGCTCCAGGCTATTCCACCAACAGGATGTATTGTCATGGAGACCTGTCTAATCTTAGCTGTTGTTCAACCCCAGAAAGTTTACCTAATTACTGGGAAGGGACTTATTTAACAGCAGGCTAATATCAGGGAAGGCCTCCTGGTTTCTGGGAGCAGATTTATCTAGGGAAAAGGAAGCTTAATATGCTGGTCCCAAAATGGCATTGTCACTGCTAAGGTTTTTCTGACTCCTGTAATCTCCTCCCTTTCCATTATGTTTTAGGTCTAGCACGATAAGGTACTTCTGTCTTTCAACAGTGGGCCTTAACTAGGGAGGGGAAGCATTGCCCTGATCCTTCCAGAAAGGAGTAATCATGATGTCTTTTGTGAGAGGAGAGGCCTAAGCACTCCTCTTTGTTGAAAAGCACCCATAGACACCAACCTCTATGCAATCAGGGATGCCTCACAGGGGACTCAGAGGCAGAAGACATGGTCCTCCCTTTGCAGTGCTTTTGCTGTGCACCTCACACTGGTGCCCACACTGCTTACAAGTGAACTCTCATAGATCTGAGTACTATGTGCCCCTCACAAGAGGCTCATCACTTGAGGGTTCTGCAAGACCTTGGTCAGCAAGGTCAAGCTGGTGGTAATTGACCTGTATGGGCTTGGCGGCCAGGAAGTCCACTTGTCTTATGAAGCAAGTGAACTTGCCAATAATTAGGGCTCCCATCATTATAAAAAGCAAAATGCTTACTAAAGAAGGCTTACTAAAGGTCCTATCAAGGTAATCAAAAGAGAAAAAAAAAAAAACATAGAGGATTTCCGCCAATCATCTGCAGATGCAGAAAACTTTTGCCAGTGAAGGTAAAGACTAAGTTTGTGGAGTTTACTCATTTGGGTTTCAACTACCCTGGATTCATTAATATAATAACAGCATTCCTCTCCCAAGAATAAACATGTTTCGCCCTTTTCTGCAGTTAGCAAGTCAAGGGCTCAGAGGTTCTGTATAGTCACCTGTGCAAAGAAGATTATCTGTCTCTGCAGAGAAGCCAGAAACTCTGCCAAGGCTTCCACAGCAAGTTGGAGCTGCTAAGACAAGTGGGCAGTAGTCACGAGGGAATGACCCAATGCACCTCCAGCTAGACCAGCAGCCACTACTGGGGTGGCAAGGGAAATGCCGGCCACAAGGGGCAAAAGAACTGCTCTTTTCTGTCTAATAGTTGGGGGTTTCCCGCATCCAAAAATTCAGCTGGGGTGTGAAGCATCAGCTATGGCACTAAGGTCACAGGGAGGCAAAAGAGTTTTTGAGAGGCAGAAGCAGGAATATTCTTATTGTGAAGATAGAAAAATCCTGTAACTCTCTCCCTCTTGACCCCTTCCTGAGGTCACTGAAACTAGCCAAGGTTGAGATGGCTGCTTGAGACACACCCAGCAGCCTGAGCCTGATAGATACTTCCTGAATTCCTGAGACCCACCTGGTAGAGCAGCTTGACCTTCCAAGCTGAGACTACATTCCTGTGAGATCCCACCTGCAACCTAGGTGGGGTCACCCAGGAAAGTCCTACCATGAGAACTGTTAACTGTTAACTGTTTGAAGCTTACACAATGTCCTGCTCCAGGAAATGAATGTCTTCAGGTGGTTTCACATGAAATAGCTTGCCTACCTGCATTCCTAAACTCTGTCCTAAGTGGACCTTTGACCCCGCCCTGTTAGCGCAACGAGCAGCCCATACCTCCTCCCCTATCTAGAACAGGGTATAAGAATCCTGCCCCGAGAATATTCGGGCCCCAGGCTTTTCTGCATCATGCCTGGGGTGTGTGTGTGTGTGTGTGTGTGTGTGTGTGTGTGTGTGTGTGTGTGTGTGTGTGTGTGTGTGCCGGTATTCATATTCATATTCATTAAACTCTCTTTTTCTTTAATGTTAACAGTAGTCATTAGTTGTGGTCCTGGGGTGTCTTGGGGTGCCCTAGGGGTGCCCGCCTATTACATTATAAAGGGTGCCATTACACCAAAAGAAAAATCGAGGGGGAACAGAGGAACCAGGATTGTCTTCTCCCTTCAGTTAAAGTTCTCTGGAAGCATCTTCATAGGCCCATTGGAAGGTGTGTTCCTGTGGGGATATGTTTCAGTCAGTCTAGGAGGATTAGAGAGTGGTAACTCACACCTTTAATCACAACACAAGGAATATCCATCCAGGAGTGGTGGTGACCTATGCCCTTAATCCCAGCAAATATGAGTTTGAGGCCAGTTTAGCTTACAGAGGGACTTCCAGGCACCCAGGCAAGCAGTGGTGGTGCCATGCCTTTAATCTTAACCTGGATGTAGAAAAAACTGGGTGAAGAGGGTGTTTAAGGCAGACATAGAAAGACAAAGCAGGCAGTAGAAGCCATGGCACAAACTGTTAGTCCCAGCACTTGGGAAGCAGAGGCAAGAGAATCTCTGAGTTCAAAGCCAGCCTGGTTTTCAAAGCAAGTTCCAGGACAGCCAGGACTGTTATACAGAAAGCTCTGTCTCAAAATAAATAAATGAATGGGTGAATGAATGAATGAATGAATGAATGAATGAATGAATGAATAAACAAAAGCCAAAACAAAACAACAACAAAAAACAAAGACTGGAAGAGATGGCTCTGTCCTCTGATATTCCAGATTGGTTTTTATTAAATTTGAAACATAGTCCCACATGTTCCTATGGTGATTGTAAATACAGTCAAGCTGACAGTGAAGCATCAGGAACAGCCAGGGAATAGCACTCAAATTACAAGCCTGTGAGAGGCATTTCAGGTGGAAATAACAGAAAGGGTTCAGATCAGCAGGTGATCTGTTTATCTGGCAGTGATCACTATGTGGTAAGGATTAAGCCAAATTTGAAATGCCATTGCCCTCAATGAATAGCTTTGTTTTCATGGTGTCATGTATCCCTGCCTTCTCATGCCTGATGGTAACTGTGTCCTCTGGAAACCAATAATCACTTGAACAATACACTTGTAGAATGAAGAGACTGCCATTTGTCATAATTCTTTGACTCCCACCATGAACAATTACAACAATGAATAAAAGGAGCTGTTAAGATGGCTCAGTGGTTAAAGGCAGGTGCCATGAAGCATGACCATCTGAGTTTGATCTGCAGGATCCACATGGTGAGAGGAAAGAACTTCAAGTTGTTCTTTGATGCCTCTGCTGCTGACCTCTACATGTGAACTATGGCACACACTTATGTGAGTACACACACACACACACACACACACACACACACACACGTATCACACTCTACCAGCCAAGCAAACAAATATATGCACAAATAAAAATAAATAAAATATTTTGAAAGGCATTCAAACCTTTTCAAAATAATCAGTATAATTCCCACATAGCATTAGAATTTATACAATGTCCAGTGTAAATGAAAAGTTTTATAGAAAGACAGGAAAAACTGAACAGGTAATGTGGCCAGTATAGTCAGTCCCAGAGATAGCTGTTATCTTAGTTAGAGTTTCTGTTGAAGTGTTAAACACCATGGCCAAAAGCAAGTTGGAGAGGAAAAAAATTATTTAATCTTATACTTTCATGGAACAGTCCACGCCTGAGGGAAGCCAAGGAAGCCATCTTCATGCAGAAACTGAAACAGAAGCCATGGAGGAACATTGCTTATTGGCTTGCTCTCTCCATGGCTTACTCAGCCTGTTTTCTTATATACTCCAGGACCATTTGCCCAGGAGTTGCACTGCCGAGATTGAGCTGGGCACTCCCACATCAATCATTAATCGAGAAAATGCTCTAGAGACTTCCCCACGGGCCATTCTTTCTGAGGCATTTTTCTTCATTAAGATTTCCTTTTCCCATATATGCATAGGTTTGTATCAGCACAGCTGTTTAAACTATGTTCAAAGGCATGGCAGAAAAATAAAGAGAATGGATGAACTGATGGTATATGTCAACAGAAAAGATAGAAACTATAGAAAAGATTAGAAATCTATAGAGCTAGAATGGGAAATTGAAATCTCTTAACTGAAAATAAAGTAAAAGATTAGATACTGTAAAGAAAATAAAAGATTAATGGACCAAGAGTCTAAGAAGGATGAGGTGGGTGGGTGGATGTTGATAGTTACAAACATGGGCTGGCTGCTGGGCTCCAGGATGCTCCTGATAAGGAATTCCAAAGTTGACTATGGCCTTCTAAACTAAGGACTCACTGATACCTTCTGCAGGTCACCAGAAGACATAAAGCTCCTGACAAGGGAGCCCAAAGCTGGTATGAAGTCCTAAACTTAGAAATCTTCCTTCTCCTGAGAAGAACAACCACCTACACCCTATCCACCATTTGCCTTACCTCACACCCCTACCACCCATTCCACTTCCCACACCTCCCCACTCCTATCCCTGACCAGACCACATCGCCTTCCCTTGGTAATTACAGGCCAAGACTGGAGTAGAACAGACTTGCAGATAGGATCTTCCACCCTAAGAGCATCCTCTGCCCTAGATCCACAACTGAAAATGTGTGAAGAAATCATATGGGAACCAAGTACTCTATAAACTAAGCAAAAAAAATGTAAATTTCTTAAAAGTCATAGGAGTTAAATGCACAGCATAGGAATTATTAACTGTTGTGTGCGCAGAGACCATGTGAACCAGAAGACAAGGAAAGACTTTTAAAATGTCCCAAAACAAAGCTTTTAACTCAGGTTTTTTAATATTCACTGAAAACATTTTTCAAAAATGAAGCAATAATAATTAAGAAAAAGCCTCCCCCACATACAGTGTCGAGAGTAAAGCTCAGCACATTAAACCACAAGTAGAGCCAGTCCCCCAAAAGGTATTTTTAAATAAATGGAATAGAGAAACATCATTATCAGAATGCCTCTTCTTCAAGAGCTGTAACAGAAAGCTTCTTGGGCTGAAAGGAGATAATATGAGACAAAAATTTCAACCTGCGGGGTAGGGGGGTGTGATGTGGACCTGCCTCTGCCCAATAAAGAATTTCTATTTCTGTGCACTGTTGGCTCTACTCTGCTGAGTGGAAAGCAGGATAACCCCCACCAGTGGAAAGGACTCATCAGTCTGGCCTGTAGCTCTGATGTTGAACTTGACCAGGATGGACAGTATTGGTTATCTAGCTATCATGGCCTTCTCAAAAGCAAACTGTGCTTACACACACCTGCAAGGCCAGCACTCAGATTGTAAAGTTCAATGTCAGTCTAGTTACAGAGAAAGACCCAGAGTCAAAGAAAAGAATAGTGTAAATTGACTGCACAAACCCCAAGCCAATATGATCTAACCTAGCCAATGGCTGCATCTGCCTTTGTGCCATCTTCCTGCCATCCTATTGATACCTAATTTCTTGAATGGTGCCTTATTATCATTCTTTCCTACTACAGGGCTTTCAGATCTTTTAAGTGAAACTCCTGGAGCAGCTTCCCACAGCATCTCCTGCCTTCACCAAGCTCACCTTCCTTCACTCCCAGGACACTTCTCTGAGAGCTGTCACTGACTGTCCTGACTGTCCCTGACTATCTCTGTGAAGGAACTGACAGCACTTACCTCCCCTCCATAGAGCACAGAAAGGCACTTGCCCCTGTGACTATAGGATTGCTGTGACTTTCAGCATGATTGTCAACCAGAGGACAAGGCCAAATCTCTGCTTGTCCTCTTTTACTATTAAAATCTTCAACTAGGCAGAATGACTACCTGTGAGTAAATATTAATAGAGCAAAAGTGTATCAAACATTGATAAATTCAATGGAGGGAGCACTCAAGCATCTCCTCAAGAGTCTTGCCATTTATAGCAGGAAATACAGCTCTAAAGGTACTGATAGAGCAACAGGGATCACACTTTACAGGTCTGTGTGAATTCCAGGGGAGGAAATAGATCTTTGAAGCCAGTCTGTGGAGAGAGACTAAAGAGTTGTCTCTGCAGAAATTCAAAGCAAAGACTGCATCTTTGAAGAGAAAGAAAAATCTACACTTATTTTAAATCCTACATAACCAGGAAGTGTTGTACCAGAAGATACAGAAATAGCTGAAGATGGCAGCAGGCCAGTCATTTATAACTTTCTTTTTGATTCTTTAGAGAGAATTTTTACACATATGAAAATTTAAAGAATGTATAAAGAATGTTATTCTGTTCAGCTGCATCTATTTCTTAATTTTTTACCTTAGCAGTTAAATGGAAACCAGACCACCCTGCTACATCACCAACAACTCGTGAAATTTCCTGATGTCTGGCATGAAACTGGCTAGGGCCATGGAGTGTCTTTTGTTCTCCTGAAGCTTGTAATATACATTTCTTTATATATGGGGAAAGTTTCTATCATTAGGTATGCAAGCAACCAAACGTTCATAGAAGATTTTCTCTCTATAAACTTACCTTTGCACTGGTTGATCAGGGCTGCCTTCCTTTCTGACTTCTGGAACTTTGTGAATTTCAGAAAAGTGATCATAGGCATTTGTAAATGATTGACTGACAGTTCAGCTCTGTCCATTTAATGCTCCCGTCTTGAAGAGAATCTTTAAGGGTCTAGGACATTTTTGTAATCCTATCTTTTTTTTTTTTTTTTTTTTTTTTTTTAGATCTTGCTTTAGAGTGTAGAATCAATAAAATCATTGTTAAGACCATCTTTTATTCTTTAAGACTGGTACTAAGTGTTCTGTTCTGCCAGGTGTTATGACTCATCAGCAATTACAGAGAGCACAAATGACAGAAGATGCATCTGAAGTAGGCCAAATCCAGGTCTATAAGCACACACTTCCTTGCTTTGCCAACGGATGTGACTCAGATGTTTTTACCAACACATTCTCTCTGCCCCCATGCATCCACATGTGTGTACATACATACAGTTATGTATGTGCATTACAGAGCCACCATCAAATACCACACTGGTGTGCACAAGTGAACACAACTGCATCCATACATAGATACAGACTGACATAGTCCAACAGTAGATTTAGAGTAGATGTTAGAATTTCCCTGAAGCAGGTTGGGAAATGGCTCAGTCTGTAAAATCCTGCCATGCAAGCACGAACACTCAAGTTCAGGTTAAGATCTAGATGTGGCATTGCACTTCTGTAACCCACACACTGAGGGTTGAGATGGTTGGATCTCAGGGTCTCAGTGGTCAGTCAGTCTAGCCAAATTGATGAGCTCCATGTTCAGTGAGAGGCCCTGTCTGGAGAAATAAGATGGTGAATAATAGAAGTCCCTGTGATGCTCAATATTAACCTGCACCATACCCATGAAGCAAAGAGGTTAATTAAAAGAGTTTAGACACATTTTAAACAAAGTAACACAGGAGAGTAAATCCCCTTTAATTCTGTCAGTAGGTGCTATATCTGATATTGAAACACTGTCCAGATAAAGTAGAGGATGTGCAGTTACATATGCGACACTTAAACAAATGCTAAAAGGAGACCATATTCATCTGTAGTAGTCTTGTCCTCTTCATCAGCATCTTTACCTAAAGTGACTATAGTGAGTAAGGAGTTCCCAAGAGGAGAGAGTCTATCAGCTGGGAGCACAGGATGGGTCTCCTCTGTATCTGTGGGTTGAATACAGGTACCTTAGCAAGCTGGCCCTGGAGCCATCATGGTGCCTCAGTCACTGTTGTCTGCTCTCCCTGGAGCTACAAGCAAACAAGCCTCACCCATAAGGGAGCCAGCTGCAGTCCAGCTGGTTTTACATAGCTACTCCCACCTTGGTGACCTCAGTCACTCTCCTGGCTAGTTTTATGTCAATTTGACACAATAGAGTCATCTGAAAGCTGTAAGTCCAGCTGTAGAGCATTTTCTTAATTAGTTATTGGTGGGTGAGGGCCCAGTATAGGGGTATTGTGTTGCTTCATTGTAAATAATTGTCCCACCCACTGGTTTAATAAAAAGCGCTGATTGGCCAAAGGCAGGCAGGAAGTGTGGGTGGGCTACCAGACTAAGAAAACTCTGAGAACAGGAAGCACAGAGCAGAATGCCAGAGAGAAGCCGGAAGAAGCAGAGAACAACTATGCTGCTCTAAGAAAAGGTACCCAGCCATATGGCTGAACAGGAAGAGTCATGGGTTAAATGAAGGGTAGAGAGCTAGCAAGTTATATGCCTGGGTCTTAGACTGATCAGCCTAAAACTAATTGTAAGCATCTGTGTGTCTCTGTGGGCCTGTGGGAGTGTGGGTCTGTGTGTCTGTGCGGGCCTGTGAGGCTAGGCCCGAAAATCTGGGCCAGAAACCTCATACTACAGCCCAGCCCATTGTGGGTGGTGCCACCCCTGGGCTGGTGGTCTTCTGTTCTATTTATTATAGCACACTAAGCAAGCCATGATGAGCAAGCCAGTAAGCAGCACCCCTCTATGGCCTCTGCATCAGCTCCTGGTTTTGCCCTGTTTGAATTCCTGTCCTGTGTATTGTAATGGTGGGAGTAAATAAAACAAACCATTTCATCCCTAACTTACATTTTGGTCATGGTGCTTCATGACAAAATCAGCCTGTCTTCACTTCTTAATAAGAGTTCTTATAGTAAGCCTCCAGTCCAGGATAAACGTGTGCATCCATTTTCTTTCATATTTTCTCTTAAATCCTTCCACTGTGTAGTGAGAGAACAGCTCTTTTCCAGAGGCAGACACAAGACCCCATCATAAATAGAAGCAGTGTTTTTAAGACCCCCCCCCCCAAGTGGAAGATGAGAGATCTGCCCCTGTTCAAGTGCCCTGTGTTATCTAGTAGGGCAGGATCCGTGTCAGAAACAAACTTAGAGATAAGCCTGGGACACTCTCGGCTGTATAATGTGGTGATTGAACCTCAAACAAAAAAGCCTGTGCCCCCTTCTGAGTGTCTATGATCTTCACTCAGAGACCAATGCACAAAGAAAAAATCTGACAGGTTGGAATCTGATTTCCTCAGACATGCTGTATTTCCCCTCTTCTCTGCTGAGAATCACAAAAGACTGAAAATATACACCGCCACAGGGTGGGCATTTGTCATTTACCTTGGTTTGTTAAACAAACGTGTAATACTTTGAAACTGTTCTTCTTAGCTTTTATTTGATTTTATTTGATTTACTTACTTACTTACTTACTTACTTACTTATTTTGTAACTTGAAACTTAGGTGAATCATCAAATGCATGGCCTGGACTTCAAATCCCGCAGCTGAGCAGCGAAACTTCCAGGGTTTACAAGCTAATGTGAGCAGACTGTTCTGTGGACAAATCTCTGAGAAAGGCCACAGGGCCTTGAAATACATGCAAGGTCCTGTATTGTTCATGATATGAAGATTACAGAGTTAACCTTTTCTTTCTTTTTTAAAGCTTTCCTGAGGTACTCAAATATAATTCTTTGTGAGCTATATTTATTGCTTGAGCAACAGTATTTCTGACCAAGTGCAGACAGACTCTTGTTCTCTATGCTTCTAGCATAAGCTCTGTCATCCCTATTCAGTGTCTGTTGAAAATAAAAATACTGATACAATAAAATGTTTGAATAATTTTCACACTACAGTTTTGCTCAATAACATTAACACTGTCTTCATTTAAATTTTTTGATGTTCACTATTTAGTACCTGCATATGACAATGGTCAAGTACTGCTTAATTAAAGTCTGTGGACCAATGATAATATTTTTATTTATAAGCAAAGTTTTTCAAAAATGGACTTAACCATTTTAGGTCACCAAAACACTAGTATAGAATTTTGAGTACAGGTCAGCAGAAGAACCCTTCTCCAAAGTATACTTTCTCTGTGCAAATTATTTTAACTTTTTTTTTGTCTTTTGAGGGGTTGGTAATTGCACTAGAAAATAGCTATACAAAACACAGAATTTAGTTCCAAAACACAAATATTTATCTATTAGCTTTCCAAACATACATTAATGTATATGTTTATAGTTGTATATCTATATACCTGAACAAATCTTCTCACGTATGAAAATGTAAAAGAGTTCAAAGCAGCAAATCACAAAACATCTTAAATAAAATAAATTATATCCCTGGGACTCTGTTAAATATTAGAAACTAGGGTTAGTGCTTTGGCTTTATGGGATACAAGTAAGTGCACTACAAAAAAAAATTGAATGCATATAAAAAGAAACCCCATCAATTGGATACTTTAAAAAAAGGTCTATTGCTGCTAAAGATGTAGTGGTACACACCTTTAATCCCAACACTCAGAGACAGACGCAGGAGGATGTATATGAATTGAAAGCCAGCCTGATCTACATAGTGAGTTCCAATTATTAGGCTGGGAGAATAACTCCTGAATTGAATTCTTCCCCAGGATGTTTGGGACTCTAGATTTGACCATCAACACAGCAAAACAAAAGATTAATTTAGATATTAATTTATTGTAAAATGTCTTAGGATCTCTATTGCTGTGAAGAGACACCATGTCCATGGCAACTCTTATGAAGAAAAACATTTAATGGAATGGCTTACAGTTTCAGAGGTTTAGTCCATTATCGTCATGGTGGGACATAGTAATATGCAGGCAGACATGGTGCTGGAGAAAGAGTTTACACACAACCGGAAGTGAACTGTCTCACTGGGCTTGAGCATAAAAGACCTCAAAGCCCACCCACACAGTGACACACTTCTTCCAACAAGGCCACATCTACTCCAACAAGACCATACTTCCCATTGGTGCCAGGTCCTTTGGTGGTCATTTCCTTTCAAACCACCACAGAAACCTTATTGAATATATACTGTGTGGGAATATATTTGTGCGTACTGTATCTTTAAATAAAGGAGCTGGTTTAGGCCATGGCAGGTACCATAGAGGAAGTGGGAGGAGAGTCAGTTCAGGTAATAGAAGCAGGGCGGAGTTAGAGGAGACCGCGCGGAAGCCACCGAAAGAGCAACATGTGAACACTGGTGAGCTATGGGCCCACGTGGCCCGCAGATTAATAGAAATGGGTTGATTTAAAATGTAAGAGCTAGCTAGCAATGTGCCTGAGCCATAGGCCAAACAGCATGAACTTAATATAAGCCTCTGAGTTATTTTTGGGGACCCGGGCGGCGGTGGGTTCCTAGGCGGTCTCGGGCGGCGGGTCTGTGGGTCTAAGTCTCCGGACGCCCGGGACCGAGAAACCGCACTACAACAGATGGCGCCCAACGTGGGGCGATTATCCACTTAGAGCCTGACAAAGATTAAAAAGAGTTCTAGATCGCAGAAATTGAGCCAGGGCAGCTTCCAAATTGTGTGTGTAGAGCGGGTCTTTGTACAAACAAAGCATGGTCCGGGTCACACTCAAAATGGCGCCAGCGGCGGGCTGGCGACAGGCAGTGTGAGCTACAATCAGGCGGGTTCCTGAAAACTAACAAAAGACTCAGTAATGTGATTGATTTTAGATTTCTGCTTATTTGGAACAAAAGAGAAACAGATTTTCTTCGTGGCAGCACCTTCTTGGGTGTGCTCTGTTTACGGTCCGCTTAAGAAAACTTAGTGATTCAGCCTAATTTGCAAAAACTGTGCTTCTTTTTGGAGAATGTATTTTAAAAGCTCTTAAGGTTAGAAGATGATTAAGGATTCACAATAAAACAGATTCAGATAAAAAGAAAACCTGTAAACGGGTTACAATGTTTGTAAAAGGTACATAGGCTTTAGAGAGAAAATAAAGAGGTTAGAAAAAGTTTTTAAAGCGAGAAATAGAGTGATAAAAATATAATAAGCCACGTAAAGATGGAAAATAGACACAAAATCTGGATTTTGGTTGTTATTGTGTTTTCTTTTAATTTTTTAACTGTTAATGAGCTAACTGCAAAAAGACAATGGATTGCAAAGGCTACTAAGTTAAACAAGAATGTATATTTTAAAGGTATTTTGATTTTGAAATTTGTGTCTAAGGATTTATTGCTTTGGAAGAGTTCTGTTTCTGTTTCCACAGATGAGAACCTGTGGATTGCTTCCAGGCAAATATGGTTTCATCAACCAAGACCCCCTGAAAAAACCTCTGATGAGAAGAGATGGCTTTATCAGCTTCAGAGCTGCAGACTGATTCATCTTCAACAACTGTGAGATTTTCAACGCCCCTTAATCAGCAGGAAGTAGTAATGGATAACTTCGCCCAAATTCCCCAAATATTGTTTCTAAATGTTTGTTTTCATTATAAATGGTTAATGGTCGTAGTCAATCACTTTCTACGAAGAAAAGGGGGATATGGTATGTGAATGCTTTTTTAAAAAATTAGATTATTGAATTTACAGGTAATCAGCTGTTAATCTCAAAATGCTTTACATTGGTATAGATTTTGGTTTATTGATACAAATTTAAGGTCAATTTTGTTATGCTGTATATGTTTTTCTATTCTTGTTTAAGGTATGATGTTCATGTAACTGTTTTAAAATTGTAGTGTATAATTAAGAAATAAAGGTTAATAGTCACTTTTGATAATCAAACTTATAGTTAGGTTAGTTAGGATTTTTAAGTATACAAAGATATATTTCAATTAAATAGATAATCTTCAAATACTTCTAAGACCTACAGAATATGGCATTTAAAATATTTTAAGAGCTTAGACTTTTCTGGACAGTGAGACAGGTCTATACCTGGCAGCACTAATTTACTTCAACAGAAAAATGGGCATTGAAGAAACTCCATATAGAGTCTCATCTATTTGTGGTAATGGTAAGCCACTGGAGAAAAAACTGTTTTTATATTGACTGCTTGACAGTATGCTGTTTAAACTGGACATGCAGGTTCCATAAGAAGATGACCTCTGAACTTTGGCAGAACAAGCCTAAATGGTCATTCAGGTTCCTGCTTTACAAAAAAAACTGTCAGACATTCTTCAGGACTCAAGGAGAAGCAACAGATGAACTGTGCCAGAATGGACAGAGCGGATTTCCTGCTTCACTGAAATAAAAAGAGACTCAAGGCCTATAGGCTGAAGACGGATGCCCCAACTTTATAAAGGAACTTTGAGTGACTGTCCAGGCAGATAGGTGTCATCTCTGTCCTTTCTAGATTTTAAAAGTCGTTTGCACTTCTGGTTTACTTGGATAAATATTATATCCTTCTGTGGTCTTTGATGTAGTTGAAGATTAGATAGTTATATGTACAGTTTTTCTTAGTCATTTAAAAAATATACTAGATATAAAACTTTAGATTCACAAAAATAAAGTAGATAAAATGTTTTCTTTAATTTTGCTAAGTGCAAGTAGACTAGATATTGTAACTGTAATTCTTGCTTGATGGCTATTTTGTTATATGTAATTTTGCTATGTTAAAATTGAAACCTTCCTTTTTGATTAGAGAAAAAAGGGGAAATGTGGGAATATATTTGTGCGTACTGTATCTTTAAATAAAGGAGCTGGTTTAGGCCATGGCAGGTACCATAGAGGAAGTGGGAGGAGAGTCAGTTCAGGTAATAGAAGCAGGGCGGAGTTAGAGGAGACCGCGCGGAAGCCACCGAAAGAGCAACATGTGAACACTGGTGAGCTATGGGCCCACGTGGCCCGCAGATTAATAGAAATGGGTTGATTTAAAATGTAAGAGCTAGCTAGCAATGTGCCTGAGCCATAGGCCAAACAGCATGAACTTAATATAAGCCTCTGAGTTATTTTTGGGGACCCGGGCGGCGGTGGGTTCCTAGGCGGTCTCGGGCGGCGGGTCTGTGGGTCTAAGTCTCCGGACGCCCGGGACCGAGAAACCGCACTACAACAATACTGCTATTTGCTCACAGATATCCAGCACTACAGTTTAGTTTCTGTGCACAAAATATGCTAATCATGCTGTAATTCAGATAATACCTAATCTAACCCATGCCTACTCATAGAAGAAATATTTTGGCAATATCAACTTCCTATTACAGCTCCTGGATGTTTGCCCCCTTCTCCATTCTTATCATTTAGGAGGAGTTGTCAGATTGTGAGTCCAATTTAGGCAATGGGTTGTTGAAGTCTGATGCTAATTAACTACTTTGTAAATATCTTCACCAGTCTCTTTGCTGTAGGGATTCTCTGGATCTTTAACATTTCAATGAGCTCTGGGACTCTGAAGAGGAAGGCAGAGAAGCAGCGCTTGCAGCCTCTTACAAGTGTATTCACCCCCACGTTTTAGTTTTTACTGAGCATAGCTCAATTAGTCAAGTGTCTTTTCTACACCAGGTACAAGAGAGAACTCCTAGGCATTTTCAACATAGCCTTGGCATTCAGAAACCTTTAAAGCAACTATTCCATGAGGCTCTCTTGAGGCAAACATCAGTTTTCACTGTTCTGGAGATGGAATAAGCATGAGCAGCAGCCATTAAAGTTTGTGGAATCTGATGAGACATTTTGCCTGACTTCCTTTATGTGTATAATGTCCAGCTGGCATCTCCAGTTGTTAGCTGGATGGATTGCAATTCTTGTTGTTTGGATTATGTACTCCCTCATCAGTAACCCACCTTAGTTCTTTCTTTCTATAGGATGTTATTTACACTCTGTTAATTAAGCATCCCAACTCCTGAACTTCATAAAGTAAAATAAAAGCAAGTGAGAACTCTGTTGGATATGCCAAAACCTTACATTTGGAAGCTGAGGACTGGGAAAGGTAGAGGTTAAAAGTTTTTTGCAAAGCCACACTGCTGATTATCCTGAGTCTACACACAGAAACTCAAAGCCTCAAAATATATGTGGGTCACAATGATATGTGATAACCATTCAACATTCCCAAACTGGTAACATTTTAATTCATATGTACCTTCCTGTCTGACTTACTGTTCTATTGCTATAGAGACACCATGACCAAGGAAACATATAAAAGAAAGCATTTAATTGGAAGCCTGCTTACAGTATCAGAGAGAGAGAGAGAGAGAAAGAGAGTCCATGACCATCATCACCATGTTCCATTCTCTGCCTCCCACAGGCTTGTAGCCATATTATTGAAGAAGGTGGGGTGGGGGGAGGCATCTCCTATGTATGAAAAAGGAGAAATCGTATTATAGATAAAAGGGAGATTATACGTAGAGGCAGGGATATCTAGAAGAGTCCAAAGTAGACATGACCATACTGAGCTGGGCCATGTGGGGAGATAGGGAGGGGGAAGGGATAGGGGAGAGAGGAGAACCAGGAGGAGCAGCCAAGACCAAGATGCTAACGGTACAAAAGGTGCAGGTGTCAAAAATGTATGGATTATTTAAGAAAGAACCTCTGGGGCAAGAACAACCCAGTCCCTGGGCTGGAGAAGTTTACAGTAGAGGCCAGGACATGCAAGCTGTCCTGATAACAGGTAGGGACTGAAGGATGCTGGAATAACTTGGAAGCTGCTGGGTCTGCTTAGATATGTTAAGTAGGCACTTCAGCTGTTTGTCCTAGTTGAAAACTTAACTATTATAAAGCAAAATGAATTTAGTTCAACTTTAAAAGTCCCCATAGTCTTTCAGTCTCAGTGCTGTTTCAAAATGCAAAATCCAAATCTCTCCAGAGACCCAAGACAATCCTTTAATTGTAACCCCCTTTAAAACAAGAAATCAGGTACTCCCAGCATACAATGGCACAGAATCTTCTTTACTATTCCAAAAGAGATGAATGGAGTAGTCATGAGAAAGTTCTAGGACAAAACAGGCTAAATTCTAAATCTTTAGCTCCATGCCACATGTCAAAGAAATTAGAAGGCTCTGCCCTTTGGGCTTCGCTCACTGCAACACAGTTCTTTTTCTTGGATTGTTCACTGGCTGTTGGCAGTTTTCCCTTGAAGACATATCTCTGGTACCTCCAACATCCTGGAGTCTCTAAACAACCCAGGCTTCACCTTCACCACTCCACAAATGGTCTCTCTGAGCAAAGACTCCCCTGCCACACAGCTTCTGGCTCAGAAGCTTTCCTCAACTAAAGAGGTAGATTATTCTCTAAACTATATCCCCAGGATTCTAAAGCCTAGGCATCCTGGTCTATGCTGCCTACTTCTGCCTGCTAGGTGTGAAGCAGGCCTTTTCTGTGAATTACATTTGCATAAACTTTAATTGCTTGATTCTTTCCTTTTTTTTTTCTTTTCACATTTTTAAATTTTTTATTGTTATTGTCTTTGTTTTATTATTATTTTTTATTAAAAATGTCTTGTTTTATCCCTGTGTTCCCCCTCCATTCCCTCCTCCCAATCCCTCCCAGTCAGCCTTCAGCCTTGACCCACTCCTCCAACCATCCCCTCCCCCTCCAAAAGGGTAAGAAGTCCCAAGGTGGGTCAGCTCAGTGAGGCACATCTACTCCAGGCAAGTTGATTTACTCATCCCAAAGTCAAGACTGGGTTAGGTGTTCCTCTGCAGGAAATGGGCTCCAAGGTTCCAGCCCATGCAGAGAAATCCTACCCCTCAAGACTCCACATACTGCTCATACCAATCAATAGTTGTCTACCCTTCCCGTTCTGTATGCTGTCATTTTGTCCTGTTGACTGAGTCCTTTGCCCTACAGAAGCCTCTTGGTTTCAGGAGGTCCCATTTATTAATCATTGTTCTTAGTGTCTGTGCTATATCTTGGAAGTGGTCTCTTGTGCCAATGCATTCAAAGTTATTTCCCACTATCTTTTCTATCAAGTTCAGTATAGCTGGGTTTATGCTTGAGATCTTTGATCCACTTGGATTTGAGTTTTGTGCAGGGTGATATGTTTGGATCTATTTACATTCTTCTGCATGCTACTATCCAATTATGTGAAGAACATCATTTGTTGAAGATACTATCTTTTTTCCATTGAATATTTTGGCCTCTTTGTTAAAATCAGGTGTTCATAGGTGTGTAGGTTAATGTTGGGGTCTTCGATTCGATTCCATTGATCCACAAGTCTGTTTCTATGCCAGCATCAGGCTGTTTTTATTAATGTTGCTCTATATTGAGGTCAAGGATGGTGATTCCTCCAGAAGTTCTTTTATTGAGCAGGATTGTTTTGGCAATCCTGTGTTTCCTGTTATTCCATTTGAAGTTGAGTACTGTTCTTTCAATGTCTGTGAAAAATTATGTTGGGATTTTGATGGGGATTGTATTGAGTCTGTAGATTCCTTTTCGTAAAATTGTCATTTTTACTATGTCGATCCTACCTATCCAGGAGTGTGGGAGATCTTTCCATTTTCTCATGTCCTCTTCAGTGTCTTTCTTCAGTGACTTAAGGTTCTTGTCAAACAGGTCTGCTGCTTCTTTGGTTAGAGTTACGCCAAGCTACTTAATGCTATTTGTAGCTACCATAAAAGGGGAATGTTTCCCTGATTTCTTTTTCAGCCCTTTTTCTTTAGTGTATAGGAGGACTATTGATTTTTTTTTTAAATTAATCTTCTACCCTGCTGCATTGCTGAAGGTATTTATCAGCTGTAGGAGTTCTCTGGTAGAATTTCTGGAATCACTTATGTATATGATCATATTATCTAGAAATAGAAATAGTTTGACTTCTTCCTTTCCAATGAATCAGATTTATATTTTAAATGTCTGCTGTGTGCCTGCTGTGGCAGACACAGTTAGGATTGTAAAAGGCATAATCTCATTCCCAAGAATCTCACAGTTGAAAAAGTCACAAAGTAGCAAAAAAAGAAAAAAAAAAAGTATATTTGTTCAAGAACTGGGCCTCAGGAAGCAGTACCCCGATGAGACGCTTTTATAGACTGTTCTTTGAGTTGAAACCACAGCCATCTCAGACCAAAGGTCTATCTGAGCTTCATGCAAACTCTGTCTCCCACCTCTGTTTTCCTCCTATTTTAGTTAATGTTCTTTTACGGCAAACAGAAACCATGAATAAGGTAACATAGAATAAAGCATTGAATTGGGAATTTGCTGACAGTTTCAGAGGGCTAGATCATGATCACCAGGTAGGCAGTATGATAGCAGGCAGGCAGACATGGTGTTGGAGAGGTGGCAGAGAGCTCACAGCCGATCCACACATTGCAGGTAGAAAAAGTAAGACTGGGTATAGCATGGGCTTTTAAAACCTCAAAACTGTTGTGGAATATTATTTTAAGGTGTGTTATAATTGTTTATACTGTGAGACATTTGTTTAATGATGCAAAGATGTGTTGCATTTTTTTATGTTGCATTTGTTTAACTCTGTGAAGCTGTGCTTTTTTGCTGTCTGAAACACCTGATGATCTTATAAGAGCTGAATGGCCAATAGCACGGCAGTAGAAAGGATAGGTGGGGCTGGAAGGCAGAGAGAATAAAGAGGAGAAATCAGAAAGGAAAAAAAAAATCAAGGTTCAAGAGAAAAAGGAGGAATCCTGGGGCTAGCCACACAAGCAGGCACAGAGTAAGAGTGAAAGTAAACAGACATATGAAAAGGAAAAAGCCCAGTGCAAAAGCAGACAGAATAATTTAAGAGAAAAAAGTCTGGCTAGAAATAAGCCAAGCTAAGGCTGGGCATTTAAAATTTAGAATATGCATTTGTGAGGGATTTATTCAGGATGTGAGTGGTGGGCCCCCCAAAGAACAAAAACAACTAACCACACTCATCACTCCCACAACACATCCCAGTAACCTACTCCAAAAAGAACACACCTGCCAATCCTTCCCACATTGTACCACTGACCGGAAACCAAGCATTCAAGCATAAGAACACTACAGGTTACTTTCATTTAAACCCTGACACTTCCTGAAACACAAGAAAGGACTTAAAAAAAATATTTAACTTATTTTGTGAGTGCCATGTGTATGTAGAGGTCATAGGGTCAGTTCAAATTGACTAGGATCAGTTTTCTCCTTCTCACATGCTGGTCTTTGGGACTGAACTCAGGTTGTCAGGTTTAAGGGCATGCATCTTTTTCTGCTGAGCCAATTTGCTAAGTCCAAGAAGAGACAAATTCCTTTAGAGAACTGAAGACTGGATTCCCTAGAGGATTAGCTCAAAGCTAATCTCACGGGGAGCGCAAACACCTTTGACCTAAGGTGTCTACTCTACATCCATTCATAAGTGTTGCTCATCTCCTCTCCAAGTACTTTAATCCACTTCTAAAATTGTCTGAAGCCTCACTGTCCCCCATCCTCTGAAAGAGTAACAGAGCTTCTAAGCCCTATTAGAATGTTAATAGAGTGAGGCCTCCATAAACCAGATCTATTTCTCCGCCATTTCTTCTGTCTACCTGCTCATCACAACTTTCTCTCTCCTGCAGAGGTGAGAGAGAAAGCCTTTGGCCCCTACAGGGGGAGCTATGAAAATTCAGAAGAGTCCTTGCATCAACCATGGGGGATGGAAGACTGAGCACCAGGGGCCACCTTATAGAGAGATGATTTGGAATACAGTAAGGGATAATGAAGGTTAAAGGTATGAACGAACAGAAAAGAACTAAGGTAAAGCCAAACCAAGGCAGCCTCTGGTGCGTGACAATTGTATCTATAGCACTAGACCAAAGAGGTTGTGGGTTGAGGCAGGAAGTCAATTGCAAAGAGTGGGTGAGTCCAGAGTTCCTTGTGGCTTTTGCCTAGGCCTGGGAATCTCAGTTCAGTATTATTGCCATTTGGGGTGAGTTAATTTTTGAAGGGCCACCTTGTGTATTATAGGTATTTAAACAGAATTACTGGATTCTACCTACAAGATGCCAATTGCTAGAAACTGCCAAGTCTCTCCTAAAGGGAAAATCAGTACCCACTCAAAGATCAGTCAAACATTTTCATCATTCAGGTATCACTGGGCAAAGACTAGAGTCAAGATTGAGCAAGGGTCTGCATCAGTGTAGGCAGAAGCATCAACTCGTGGAATGTTTGGGACTAATATGAAAGTAGGAGTGAGCAAGACTTTTTGGTCCCAACAGTGAGACATGGTGGCTGATAGGTCATGCTAATACAAAGTTGGAGTCACTGGGCAACAATGGGAAGTCCCACTGGTAAGTGTCCCATTAGAAATGTGAGCTGGTAAAGATTCACCATGAGATTCCTTGACAAGAAGCAGGTAATACAAGAGTATAGTGAGTCTTCCACAGATGACTATTTAGTCATTAAAAAAGTCAACATAAAGGGGAAGAGTTGGGTGCAGCTCCTACTGTCAGAGCTTTCAGTCTGGGCTCCCTTGGCTCGACTTAGCTTGTGGTGCTGTGGCAATCATGGCAGAAGCATATAAGTAGAGAAAACTACACACTTCATCAGATAGCAAAGAGAGAAACAGAAGGGACCAGGGACCTGGCTTCTCCTTCAACAGCATCCTCTCTCTAGTCCTATCTTTTATAAGTTTCCCTAATTTCCAGGAGCCAGAAGCTGGCAACCAAATCTGTAATGCATAGGTGTTTGGAGACATTTAAGACCCAATTGGTAACAGACTAATAAAAGCTCAAAGTTTCTTCCTGGATATCACCACTCTACAGGCTGTCAGTATAGACCATGACTTGAGCCTCCAAGGGAAATGTCTTAGAAAAGAGCAATAAAATAAGAGACTAGGGATGTGGACCCAGATAGAGAAAAAGAACAGAGGAGAACCACAAGAAATACAAGTCAGAGGTCACAGAGAGCAAGACAGACAGCTATCCAGAGAGTGTCTGGGAATAAATATGGCCAATGGTCCAGGAGGTAAGGAGGACATAGAGAAGAGTGGAGGAAGAGTAAGAAGAGGCCTATTCATTCCAGTACCAAAGACATTTAAACTGCCCTGGGAATCAGATGCTTTTCTTTGTTACCTTAGATTAGTACTGTTTTGCTGGTATGCAAATATACACTATCAGCTTCAATGTTCTCCACAATCCAATTATCATTCTTCCACATGCAAGTGACAAGCTCCAGCATCATTTCACCCAATTCTTTTCTTTCCCTTGATAGCTGACATAAATATAAATATGGCTGTAGCAATATTATTTTCCAGAGTTCTAAAGTCATCTCGTTCAGGTACATTGCCAAGGCCACTGCTTCTGTATCTACTTCTGCCGATTTCTCCCCTTATATCCAATCCAAGGTATTGATTATATAATTGTCTTTCTAAATTCTCATTTTAATCATTCCATTTCCCTGCTCAGCAGCCATCTGTGAGTCTCTCATGAGCTCAAGCCGCACCTTAACTTGTTATCTAAAGCCCTCTCCTCTGAGGTCTCACACACACATTCCCACGGTGACCCTGTGATCCAGCCTCTGCTCTCATTGTCTTTACCTATGTAGTTCTTCCTGAATGGCAGAGCACTGCCTATCCATCACCTGACTTCAGTATCACTTCCTTGAGGCATGGCCCCCTTCTTTCCAGGGCTTCAGAGGCCTGCAGCTTTTTTTCATCTCTACCTCACAGCACATTATTATCTATACACTTATTGTATCTTCCCAGGAAGCCGTGGATTTGTGAGGGAGTGGCAGGATTCCTTAGTCAAGACCTGCATGTGGTAAACTCTTGGTAAATGCAAGCTGAGAATGAAGTAAAAATCAACAAAGAAGCAATTTCAGTATCATCCTGCTGTCTGAATTTTTAGCACTATGGGTAAATGGACACCAAGAGACACAGTACTGGGAGTTATCCACTTTAATTAAAGAAAGAGAGGAATGGGGACATAAAAGAAAGAGGAGGAGGGGAGCTCTGGCTTTCTCTATTGGGTGAGAAACTTGCTCTGAATACTAAAGGAGAGAGGAGAGGAGGTAGAAGGCAGAAGCATTGAAACCTTTTCTGAACTCACAGATAGAAATCACTATATTATTTAACAATAAATGGCTTCATTCATTGTTGGGGAGACTAGAGAGATGGTTCTTTGTCATTTCAAAGAACTGGCTGCTCTTGCCAAGGAACTGGGTTCAGTTCTAACATCCACAAAGCAGCTCAAATCAGTTGTAATTCAAATTCCAGGGGATCCAATGCCCTCTTCTTGACTTTTTACTCCCCAAATACGTATATTGTACATACGCATAAATGCAACAAAACACTTACATGGATAAAATAAAATGAAATTTTTTTAAATTTAAGTTTGTCTATTTTTAAAGTTAAATTTCTTAATTATTAAATAATTGCCAAGATAATTTTTGTTAATATAAAATATACAGTGCTTTCTCTTTATCTGTATTAATACATTCCAAAACCCCCATTGGATAATGCCTAAAACTGTAAATAATACTGTACATATGTGTCTTGGTTAGGATTAACGAGCAGCTTGGCATAAGCTAGAGTCATGGGAGAAGAGAAGCTCAAATGAGGAATGGTCTAGATCAGACTTACTTGGGAGAACTGCCATGACTGTTAATTGATGTAGGATGACCCAGCTCACTGCGGATAGTGCCATTCCGGGGCAGAGAGTCCTGAAACTGTATCTAAAGCTAGCTGAGTGTGACCCAGCAAGCATTCTCCATGGTTACTGGTGTACTTCCTTGAACGAAAAGTGAGCTCCCTCTGTGTCTTAAAGGTATGCTGCATGGTATAGTAACCAGGCCCGCCTTCAAGTTCCTGCCTTTATTTCAGCCACTGATGGACAGGGATTTAGTGTTGATAGCTAAAAAAAAAAGAGAATATTTTCTGGGACTAGAAAGTTGCTTCAGTGGTTAAAAGTATTAGCTCCTACTCCAGAGGATTCAGGTTGAATTCTCAGTACCCATATGCCAGTTCACAACTATCTGTAACTCTGGTTCCAGGGTCTCTGACTTCCTCTTCTGCCATTGTATTCTCTGAGCACACACATGGTACATACACATATAATAACTTCTAAAAACTAAACCTTCCTTCTCCTAATTTGCTCTTGCTCTGAGTATTTCCTCAAAGCATCAGAGATGAAACCAGAACAGTGTGTTTTCCTCTACAGGTGCACACATGTAGGTACCCCTTTCCTCTACATATGCACCCAAATTCTATGCCTTTCCCTTTTGACTGAGCACTGGCCATACATTGTGATCTTAATTTTTACAATTTGAGATGGCTTGCAAAACTATCAAACTGTTTTTGTCTTTTTTATAATAAGATACATTGAATTTTTTCTTATCATTGAACTCAGCAACTTCAGCATATAGTTGTTTGGTTTTGTCTTGTTTCTTATTGAAGGCTTCCACCTTGTTACTCAAGAACGACACTTTCTCATTTCGATATCTGAATTGCCAGTGTCAATTCTTGTGCTTAGGACAGTATTGGGTATAACAAGAATAACTTAGCCATGTAATGTGCTGGGAATCTATTGAAGGAATAACTGATTTAGTCACTAAGGGACTGAAAACAACACAATGTGATTAATATTCTAGACAGGACAATGTAGGAGGTAGCTAGCCTGTGTAAGAGTGCATGGTCCTAGGTGATATCCCAAAACTTCTCAACTGTGTGAGAAGTATCCAATGGGAATATTTGGCGACAAGATCTGCAGGACCTGTGATTTAAAAAAAAAAATGTAGATACTCATAAATTTTATGAGCACAAGGTTTCATACTCTTTCACAGACCAGACACTGATGATATCAGATCTGCTGTCCTTAATGGGTAAGAAAAGCTGGTCACAAAAATGCCTGGCAAATTGTCTGTGACTGTATGCTCCCACAGTTGATGAACACAGGCACAAGTCCAGCCCTCTACTCTCTTGGCCCCCTGACCTTCATGAGAGAAACAGCTTCAGCTACAGTTATGTGACTTTTTTTTTTCATGATTTGATATATTAAATTACTCCCTGATCTAACTGAATCCACCCATAATAAAATGTTTGCCACTAAGGTCTTCCTCAAGAAATCAGTGAACACAGACCTACAAAGATAGAAGGTCATGCACCAGGTGAGCCTTTGCACTATTCTGTACAAAGGCAGAGCCATAGGTGATCCTGGACGACAGTAGGAGTCTGGAAAGAAGGACTAAAAAAAGCTCAGTAGCTTGCTTCAATGATGAGCTTTGTGGAAAACTCTATTGCTGTGGTCACAAAGCAAGCACGGGATCCCATGTGAATAAAGAATGAACTCACTAGGAAGAGTCCAGCAGGGTGGCAATGCTGGTTCACTGAGTTCACAGAACACGATCCATGGCATTTTCCAGGAGAAAGGAGGAAACATGTCCTTGAAGTACATTTTCTAAGTAGAGACAAACTCGGCTAATGCCCTAAGAGGCAAAGGGGAGGGGTACAAAAGAGAAACTGTGCCTTTGATGGAAATCTTTCTACTGGAAACCAAAAATTCATACCTCCACTGACAAGAGCAAGTTCACAGTCACTCTTAGAGTTTCATAATTGAATATGTCACACAGCTGTAAAGCCTAATCCCAGGGACAATAATATGCTAAAAAAAAAAAAAAAAAAAAAAAAAAAAACTCGATGAAAAAGTTCACAGCAAAAGCAACTTTGCTGAAGTAAGTCACTCTTTGAGATCAGGTAGCTTTGATCTAATTTCAAACTTCGTGAAAATTCTTTTTCTCCATCTGGTGACAGAATGGAAAGTTGAAGGGAAGGATGGAACATGGGGGGAGGAGATTCCGAGCCTTGGAGATGGAAACATTGTGCCCCAAAACCCGAGAGTAGCTCAAGTTTCGGGAACATCCCAGTTTGATCGGCAGGGGAAAATGGGAGCTCAGTCCTCCAACCTCAAGGACTTGGAGAACAAACAATACCTAAATAAAGAGCGTAAGAGTAAGAATAGTCATCTCCTAGATCACTCATACTCTTTCCAGCTGGCTTCAGGTTCATATGATGTCTGCTCCATCCTATTACAAAGGAGGAAGTTTCAGAGCACTGCATCTCCAGATCAATGCCATTGTTGTTGTTGTTTTTATCAACTTACAAAATAAATTTACTGAGCATTTCAACCCAATACAAACACAGAAGTGACCCGTTTGTGAGGGACATGCTCTTTCACTGAATGCCTAAAGGCATGATGATACTGAGTCCTATAACAAAGGTATAGTACAATGACAGTAAATTAGAACAATATCCTATAACAAAAATGTCATGGATATTCTCTATTTCATTGTATCTAGACTGCTCGTAGTAGTGTAATGGACACACTGGTCATAACAACACCAGAGTGAGATGGAGGAAGGCAGCACAAGCTTTGATCATGATGCTCAGAATACCATGCAACTCAAGGATTACGTACTGCTTATTCTTGAATTTTCCTTTTAATATTTTTTAGACCATAAGTGACCTGAAGCAACTAAACTATTAGGAAGCAAAACCACACATATAGAGGAGGACTATTATATTCAAGACTAAAATTTGACAAAATGCCTAATAACTTTTATCAACCAAAGAGGGTCCCCTCAAAATGTATATGCTAAAGTCTTAGCCTTTGGGAATTCATAAAGGGCCTTTATTTAGAGATTTAAAGACAAATTAAAATAAAACTATATTTATCAAACATAATCTGGTATAATACATATCCTGCTATAACAAAGGATATTGGTAAGTGGCCACACAGAGGAAGCCAGGGGAAGACTTAGGGACATGCAGCATCTGCAATCCAGGGAGAAAGGCCACAGGAGTAACCACCCTTATTGATCACTGGGCTCTAGAACTGAGGGGCAATATGTTTCTTCTAAGATTCCCAATTTGTGGTACTTTGTTAGGTCACCTTGGGCTAACCTGACTCAGGTATACCTGAATGTTTCCTGGTCTATTCCCTTTTTTTTTTTAATGGAATTTTATTTATGTATTTTTGTGTGTATGGATGTTTTACCTGAATGTATGTCTGTGCACCATGTGCCTGCAATACCCACCGACACAAAAAAAGGCTGTAGTCACAGATAGTTGTAAGCTGCCGAATGGTGCTGGGAATTGAACCCAGGTTGTATCGGAGGATTATGTTGCTTCTTTGTAAATAATTGTCTCACCCACTGGTTTAATAAAAAGCACTGATTGGCCAAAGGCAGGCAGGAAATGTGGGCGGGGCTATCAGACTAAGAAAAACTCTGAGAACAGGAAGCACAGAGCAGAATGCCAGAGAGAAGCTGGAAGAAGCAGAGGACAACTATGCTGCTCTAAGAAAAGGTACCCAGCCACATGGCTGAACAGGATAAGAGTGGGTCATCATGGGTTAGATGAAGGGTAGAGAGCTAGCAAGTGATATGCCTGAACCTTAGGCCGATCAGCCTCAAATTAATGAAAGCATCTGTGTGCCTCTGTGGGTCTGTGGGTCTGAGGGCCTGAACCTTGAGGCTAGGCCCGAAAGTATGGAACAGAAACCTCCTACTACACAGGTTGTATCTTCAGATTCAGGCCTCATTTTTAAAAGACCATTTCTCACTCTGTAGACCGGGCTGACCTAGCAGCATTCTTCTTCCCTCCATCTCCACTGTGCTGGCATCAAAGACAGGAGCAACCACACCCAGCTTGATTCCTTTTCCAAACCTTTTTAGTGCTATTTGTGGTCAAGTTGATTTCAGAGACAAGTGTTGTGGAGTATTATTTCAAGATGTGTTACATTTGTTTATGCTGCGGAACATTTGGTTTAATGATACAAAGATATGTGGCTTTTTTTATGTTGCATTTGTTTAACTGTAGAAATCTGTGTTACTTTGCCTGTAACTAAAACACCGGATGATCTAATAAAGAACTGAACAGCCAACAGAAGGCAAGAGAAGGAACAGGAGTGGCTGGCAGGCAGAAAGAATAAAATAGAAGAAAAAGAGGGATAATGAAGGAAAACAAGGAGCAAGAAAAGAAGGGGCCAGCCACCAAGCTACACAACAGTAACAGAGTAAGAAAGAAAGAAAGGTTTTACAGAAACAGAGAAAAGTAAAAACCCAGAGGCAAACAATAAATGGGATAATTTAAATTAAGAAAAGCTGGCTAGAAACAAGCCAAGCTAAGGCTGGGAATTTACAAATATAAATAAGTCTCTGTGTGTGATTTATTTGGGATCTGGGTGGTGGGCACCCCAAAAGAGCAAACAAGTAGACCTCACAAACTGAGAAACAGAATTTTAACATCCTCTGATTTTCTACACTACTAACATAAGACAAGCTATTACGAGCTTGAGAAATGAAAAATTCCATAAGTCCAATTCAGACAATCAGTTTGAAAGATGAAGGCTAAATCCTTCATCTTTTCTCCACAGTGGAAATGAACTCCTCTAATCATTCCGGAGACAGATGCAGTAAATGGCCTGTTCTATGACCCTTTAAAACACAGTACATTAACCTGAATTTACAGAGAGAAGTGCAATTTTTCAGCTTTTCACAAAATATGCTCTATCTTCGAATGTATCTTTGTTGGCTAACTCCTAAGTCACACAACAAGCAGAACTGAGGTTTGGTATTCATCCATTCTGCAACTGCAGGAAGGAGTGGCATAACCACGGTTTGCTGGGATCACTTTTAAATGAAAGGAAAGAAATGATGCTGAAGCAAAACCAGAGCTTGTGACATTATTAAGAGCAAGGTATTATCCCTGTGATTACATCCTGCTTCCACACTGGTCCAAAATTAAAGCCTCGTGGTAAATATCCCTCATATTATCAACATCACTATCATCACCACCACCATCATCATGGCCTAGTAATAATTGCCTTAATAATGAGAATGTGTATAGAATTTCATAGCTCAGTAAGCACTTCTTACAAATAGCAATTTTTGAAGCTATTAGGTTTAGGTATTATGACACAGTAGTCTGAGGCTGGAGTGTAGTGTGAAGTGCCTTGTGCTCTAGAGGTATAGAAGTATATGCCAGGGTTCCAGGGCTGCACTGCTCCTCCCACAGATCCTGACGTAAGAGCTCCCTTTGAAGGTGGGCATAAGACAGCACACCTGCTTCCTATATGCTAAACTCCCTAAATCATGTATCCTCACTTTTGTCTACTCTAGGGCTTCCAGTCTGTGTGAGATGGGTGCACATATGTGTACCTGTGGATGTATGTCTGCACAAGTGTGTTTTCCCACGTGTTCATGTATATGATTTGTGTGTGTCTGTGCAAAATAAAGATTATGTTTAAGAACCTGAAGTGGGCTCTGGTGTTGTTTTGTTTTATTTTTAATTGATATATATATACATATACATAAACATATGTGTGTGTGTATATATGTTTGTACTTATATATGGAATAGAAAGTATAACTCAATACATGTATTCAGTGTGTGCTAATCTAGTCTGGGTAATTAGCATTTTTGACTCAACTTTTCCACTCATTATTTGGATATACGGAAATTTCTGTTTTAGACTGTAATTATTCTACTGGACTCTGTAGCCTTAAAATGACTTTCTACATCTTGCTATGTTTTGGTGTCTGGTATCCTTATCCTTGCTCTCCATTCTCCTGTTCTCTTACCCTAATGACCCGTCTACTTTAGTGTGGCCAAACCTTCACAGGGTGCTGCCCAGTTTGCTGCCAGCCCCAGGTGGTCACTTAGAGGGTTCAGAAGATATAACATTCATGGCTTACTCACCAGAACCAAAAAGAAGTTTGAACCATTTTACCATCTTTTTAAAAAAAAAAAAAAAAAAAAACATGAATTTGAACGTTACAGTCCATGAAGTATAAGCCAAGCAGCAAGCCACACTCCTCCAAGGCAACTTGGACAGAAACATAATGTGAAGCATCTGGGATTAGTACAGTTGCTTGAAGCTGATGCTGTAATTACAGAGAAATCACACAGTCTGTAACTCCAAGGAGAATTAGCATATGGGGCCTGAATAGAGCCTCTCCTTCACTGGAGTTGTTTAAAGAGCTTGTTAATTCCTGGTTCTCTTCCTCAATGAGTTTGAGGTATATACACTGGGTCAAGGGGAGGTTAGTGTAGTGTCCCAATGAGCTCAGCCTTAAGAAGCCAGAAGGTTCTGCACCTGGGCACTCTGCTCATTTTTTTCCAAAGTGCAACTCAGATTTCCAAGTGTTCAGATATCTACCACAGGCTCTGTGAAATTCTCTAACCAGATGCTTTTCTTCCAGCTGTGCCCTTGACCCCACTCTGCCATAGGTGGGCAGGCTATACTTTTGAAAATGTGAAACTTAAATTTTAGATGCTTCACCAGGAAGAAAGTGTGTGTGTACAGCATTGTGACTCAACAGCCCAAAGGTAGAGTTTCCCTAGTGTCCATGGGTGGCTAAGTCTTCATGATAGCCACAATGCAGCAAAATCCAGCTGGGCATCAACAGATGTCACAGAGTCAGCACAGTGGAATATTAGGAAAATATTAGGAAAAACACCATCTGTACCAACCACACACTGATCCTTTCTCTTGTCATTATTTTCGAAATACAATGTAATAACTGTTTACATAGCATTTGTATAGTATTAAGTGTTAGACTTCATCTAGTGGTGAGTAAAGGCATATAAAAACAAACGCAGTTTACATATGAACACTATTCTATTTAAAATGCAAACTTGAGTATCCTAAACTCCTTGTTCCCAAAGTCCTGGGCCATTCCCTGAATATACATAGTTAAGTATCTGTAGTGTGGAATATTATTCCTTCGTAAGGAAGGAAGAGATGGCCTGGCAGGTGTATTTCTGCAACCTCAGCATTCAGCTGGCTGAGACAGGAGGATCACAAGGTCAAGGCCCCTGCTACAGACAAACTGTAATGTCTATTCTTGGTTGCCAACTAAAATTAACTAAAACTCAAGTGACTAGGTATGCCTGTGAGGGATTTTTTTTCCCCTTAATTAAATTACTTGAAATAAGAAGGCCCACTTTTAACTTGGGTCTTTTGAGATGGAAAGATACACGTTTTCTATGAGCCACATTTTCTGCTGGCAGCCTATAGATAAAGGACATGGAAAAAGGAATCTTACTCTCTTTGCCTGACTGTTTTTACTCTTACTGGCAACTCTATCCTCTCGCTGGAGACTAGCTAAGGCATCCAGCCTCATGAACTGAGAAGCTACTGAGTTCTTGTACTTTCTGTTGGTAGACAGCCATTTTTGAACAAGCTGAACCACACTCTGTAAACTATTCTGTTCCACTATAGAATCAATATACAAACAAACAAAAAATGGAACAAAAAGTTATACCCTTAGGATATAAGGTATATCCTGGAAACAAGACTTCATTTCTCAGGTCTTAGGGCTTAATCAGACCTGACCTGAACATGGATTCCTCACTTAAGAAGGGATTTCCTGCACAGCCCACAGTAACCTAATGCTGTGTTGGCCAAGGTTGGCCTGAGGACAGTGTCACACCATTTCATAACTTCCAACAAGCCTCTTCAGCTAAAATCCATTTCATTCTTGCTCCTTCACTGCTTTCTCAACATCCTGGAGTCTGGGAAATAAGATGTAGGCTCCTGCAGGATTAGATGTTTTGGTGAGAGCCCAATTTCTTCTACATTGGTCCTCAAATGCTACATGAGCTGAACTGGAGGGACAATATCCTCAAATAATTTGAGGTGATTTGATGAATTGAACATAATGTGGACCCCAGATCTCAGGGCCTTCATCCTATGCAAGGAAAACATACCCAGGCTTACTCTCACTTAGGGGTCATCTCTGAGTGATGTCACACTGCTCCAGGAGGAGGATCTCTCAGCCTCAGAAGTTCTGTTCAGTAGCAGCTCTGACACTTACATCTTGTGAAGGAAACCCTCATCTGTTCTTTCCAGGGTGAATGCTACCACCCACCGTGCAGGCATGGCTAAAACGCTAAGCCAGGCCTCTACTGCCTACTTTGTCTGAAGATACTGCTAGAGCATGATCAGTGGGTGGTAATGTCAGAGGAAACTTAGGAAAAAGCAGATCTCAGGGTACCTCATCCTGAGGACTTAAGATGAAACTGGGAGACCTTGCTAACAGCTAAGACAGATCCCCAGCTGTGCGGCTCCTCCCGGCCCCGCCTCCTCCTTCCCGACCACGCCCACACTGCTGCTCTGATTGTTATAGGACAAGAACACTAAGAAACTTTTAGTTCCAACAGCCTGGGCGCAGGGATGGGGGGCAGTATGCTCAGCTTCCTTAGTGCTGAGAGGGAAGATTGCATAGGGGAGTGCAGGAGTGAAATAAGCTGTGGTCAGAATAATTCCTATCATAGTAGCTCCAGTTACAAGGAAAAAAAGAAATTTTTTCCCCAGATTTCTATTTCAGTGCATTTTTTTAACTTCTTAGCTTAACTCATATTCTTTTCTGACATATAGTCATATGAATTTGAAGTCACTTTTCTGAAAAATGTACTAAAATTACTTTTGTTTGCCTGCAACTTTTTAAAAATGCTGATGAAAGAACACTACAAATATACCACTATATAAGTACACCTTTTTTTTTTTTTAAAGAGGAAAAGTGACTCAAACAGGAACAAAGCTCAAAAACACTAGACAAAAACCAAATGAGAGTAAAAACACTACTTCCGTCACATCATCCCTCTCTTCTACACTGTATAGCCCAGGATGCCTGAGTCCAGCTTTACCTCTCTTTCTAATGTAACTGTCCTCAGCACGTATGAGTTTAAACTTTCCCAGTGTTAAATGGAAGGCTGATATAGAGGGAGTTATTGTCATAGAAGTCTAGGATAGAGAGGTACAAGGCAAACAAATGATGCCGCTGGGTGCTGGCTGGGCTCAGAGGCTGCCCTGAAACTTGTAGGTCATTCTTACTTTATGAGTTCTATTTTGTTCTATATTTGCTTGTTCCCTTGTTTTGTAATTAGGGCAAGGTGAGAGGTTCAATTAGTCTAAGACTGCTTAGCTACACCTCAAAATGCCTTACTCAAATATTTTATCCTTCTGAATATATACTAATTTCCACCTACAGTTATTTTAGAGATATACAGCAAGTCAGCTGAAAAGATAGGTGGGACTTGGGGTAAGGACAGCCAGCACCCTTGGGCATGGCTCTGGTGAATGAGTTGTTTAATGGTGGCAGGACCAGTTAGTGAGTCTTCTCCAGGAAGGTCTTGCAGCACCTGAGGCATTGCTAGTACATCAACTTGATGTTGAAGTCATTGCCATAATAAGGCTCTTCAATAATAAGTTGTTCTTGTGAACCATAGCTCCCAAGCAGCTCAATTTTAGCATTGCAGTTTTTAACTTGATTACTTTTTCCATTCAAATCTCTCAGCTTTCATCCATACATAGTATATAATCGGATGTGGCACAGTCGTGACTCATGGGGATTCCATGCTTTCTCAGGGGTTCCCATTTCATAGGTGGATGTAGCTGCCTTGTCTACATCCAATTATCTAAAAATGTTTATCAGTTACTGCCCCGGCCAGAAAGGTCTACAAGAGTGGGAACCCTGAGGGAGAGGAATGAAAGAGACATGAGAAACAGATAGCAAGATGGTATTTCTGATCAAACCAACAGAGTTTATTTTCTCAGGCAGGGTTTATAAAACAGGTGAGGCTGGAAGCTGGCTGAGTGGGGAAAATGAGAAAGAGGGGTTACTAAGCAACCTTATCTGTGGGATGTCCTGTCTCAGGATAGATGTCTCACAATCCTGACCATAACTGCTTGCAGGTGTTCTTATCTGACAGGAAGATAGGGCTGCATTCCTAGAAAGTTAAAGGTCAACTTGCAGATGGTCTTAATTGGCAGGAAGATTGTATTTTTCATTCCTGGAGAGCTCGGGTATGTCATGTAGGCTCTGTAAACTTAGCTAATAAACTAGGTGAAAGGTGAAAATGTCTTTTATTGTAGTCATCACAGGCCTTGGCTCCCAGCAAATGTAACCAAGACACACCAACAACGACGACTTGAGCCCAAGTTCTGCCATCTTTCAGTACAGACCATAGCACCCAGAGACAGTGTTTACATGTAAAGTTTTAATAGTGTCTCTGATTTTCAACATGAAAATGGGAATAAATAACAACAAAAATAACAAGGCTTGAGCTTTTGAGCTTTTGAAGTAGTGTATCTCTCTTCCTATCTCTCTCTCTCTTCCTATCTCTCTCTCTCTCTCTCTCTCTCTCTCTCTCTCTCTCTCTCTCTCTCTCACACACACACACACACACACTGTGCCTACACACAAAATGGAGGGAAAAGCCTGAATATCAAAAATACCTGCCACAGAAGGAAAGTGCCATGTGTAGATGTGAGGGGACATCTCTGTGGGCAGCAGGGTAAGAGGAAGACAGTGTCCCAGTCCTCAGCTCCCAGCATACACCTCCTTCTCTGAGATGAGGCCCTTGAGGCTCCAGAGAAGGGGCAGGAGAGTTATCCCTTAAATAACAATTTTCTTTTCCATTTCCACCCTCACAGTCTTTAGGATACTCTCTCTCTCTAATACCAGCCATAGTAGAGGCCTACTTAGCTGGTTGAGGCCTTGGGTGCTATTCCTAGCACACACACACACACACACACACACACACACACACACACACACACATACACATGCACACATACACATGCACACTCATGCTTCATGCAAATACCACTGGTATTCAGGGGCTGTAACATTCTGCAGAGGTGTCTGGAAAAAAACAAACAAACAGCAGAACCATGGGTGGCCTAGGTCTTTTCCTCCCTCTGTCAGACTATAAAGCCTGCCAGATGAGGACATTGTTGCAGCCATTCAAGTGCAAACCACTCCTTCCTAGAGCCAGTTAGCTCAGACCCCTCTAGGACAACCCTGCTCAAGGCTCCCCAGTGAAAACTGTGGAAACCATTAGTGACCTAATAGCACCAGTGAAACCAGCTGCACGTCTGGATCCTAAAGGTGATGGTCTTTCCAATGTTACTGGTGGTAGGGGTGGGGCAGAAGGGCTATTATTGTTTCATTCATATCATGTAGGTGTACCACAATGTGACTAAATTTTATTCTATTTTCCATTGACAGGAGTTGTATGTGTTAAATATAATAATTCATTTGTCAAAGAGCCACTATCAAAAAATGGCTTGGGTTTATAGTGTGCAGAGGGGAAAAAATAGAAACCATTTTAGAAGTCTTGTTATTGGTAGTACAGGAGTTTAAAGTGAGAAGCTACATCAGACAAGTGTTTCCAGTTTTACAGCAAGTATGTATTCTGTGTGTATAAATGTGTGTGTATGTGTATGTGAGTTTGCCTGTGTGTTTGCCTGTGCATATGTGAGTGTGCCTGTGTGTGAGTGTGCCTGTGTGTATACCTGTGTATGTGTGTCAGTGTGCCTGTGTGTGAATGTGTATGCCTAGGCCTGTGTGAGTATGCCTGTGTGTATACCTGTGTATGTGTGTCAGTGTGCCTGTGTGTGAATGTGTATGCCTAGGCCTGTGTGAGTATGCCTGTGTGTATACCTGTGCATGTGTGTCAGTGTGCCTGTGTGTATACCTGTGTATGTGTGTCAGTGTGCCTGTGTGTAAATGTGTATGCCTAGGCCTGTGTGTGAGTGTGTCTGTATGTGAGTGTGCCTGTGTGTATACCTGTGTATATGTATCAGTGTGCCTGTGTCTTTGCCTGTGCATATGTGAGTGTGCCTTGTGTAAATGTGTATGCCTAGGCCTGTGTGTGAGTGTGCCTGTGTGTGAATGTGTATGCCTAGGCCTGTGTGTGAGTGTGTCTGTATGTGAGTGTGCATGTATGCATAGCTGTGTATGTGTGTCAGTGTGCCTGTGCATATGTGAGTGTGCCTGTGTGTGAATGTGTATGCCTAGGCCTGTGTGTGAGTGTGCCTGTATGTGAGTGTGCATGTATGCATACCTGTGTATGTATGTGAGTGTGCCTGTGTGTATACCTGTGCATGAGTTTGAGTATACAAGTGTGTGAGTATACATGAGTGTGAGGGTACATACACATTAATGGGAACCTTCTAGAAGTGAAAAGCAGAACTATGCATATACTTAGGGAACAGCCTGTGCGTTGGAGAATACCTGGGTTGTTCACTCAATATTTTTAATTTTAAAACACACATAAAATGAAGAAGAACACTATTAACTTAATGATGTTTTGTGGCATTTTATATTTTATTAAACTGGAGGAGATTTGTAGACACCTGGGAAATCTTCTGAAAGAAAGAACACTGCTGTGCTGACGAGAGCCTTTTAGGACTGGGCAGTGACAACCCTACTGAGTGCTGCAGCTGTGAGGACTGGGTGCTGTAGGCCTCAGAACCCATCTTCCTGGCTTTTCTATATCCAAGCCATTTCAAATAGGAAAAATGAAGGGTGGGAGACCAAGACCCTTTGGGAAATTAAAACTCTTTAAAAAGATAAAGGCTGAACACTTTATTTTAAATTGCTAAGTATTCTTAATCTTCAAGCAAACTTGACATAATATTCTCAGACTCTGTAAAAATCTGTGCTTGCTGCTAAAATACATTGCCAGGAAACTCATGTGAATAAATACATATATCCTGATTCTGACATAATTATAAAAACCACACAGATCAGGAGATGGTGGGTTTTGTTTTATTTTTTGTATTAATGATTAAAGTCCAACCCTAACAGTACAGTTTATTTTTAATTTAAAATTTTATATGCTGGTTCCTCCATATTAATATCAGTCTCACACTACACACACACACACACACACACACACACACACACACCACACCACACACACACCACACACACACCACACACACACCACACACACACACACACACACACACTTCAAAAGTATGTCAATGCATGCTCTCTTAAACCAGAGAGTGAGACAAAGGAAGGTCTCCAGTACAGCTTCTCATTGTAGCACCAAGACTTTGTATTATTTTTTCTGGAGGATGTCAAGGCCTCTTTCAGCCTCCTCTAGAATGCTTGGAGCTAGAACATAATTCTCCCACCTCTTCCAAATCTAGTGGCTCAGAGAACATTTTTTCACCAGAGGATGTGTTGTTATAAGAAATATATGATTCCAACAGAAGGTGGGGTGCACATCTATAGTCTCCAGCAGTCAAGAGGCTTATAAGCTCCAGGCCATCCTAGGCTATCTAATAACCAGAGTCTGTAGCAAAATGAACAACTGAAAATAAAGAAATTCATTTAAAAATTTTTGACTACTCTACCAGGTAGTCTGTGTGGCATTTAATTCATTTCTCCATTCGCATCAGATCGCTTTCAGAATCAAAGGCTGGAAGTCCAGAGAGGAAGAAATGCTCATAGACTGATTCTGAGGCTGTGGTGCCAGCACATTGCTTCCCATGCTCATGACACCCTGAGATTCTATGAAAGCTTGCAGAACTTCAGTCTGTCCCCACCCCAAACTTTTCATTAATGATAAATGACAGTCTATTATATTTAGACAGATCATGTTCATTTCTCATGCTACCTTTCCATCTGATACAAAACTAGAATCCAGGCCTGGTGAGGCATGCCTGTCAACACAACACTCAAGAAGCTGAAATGGGAGAATTTCAAGGCCAAGCAAATCCCAAGCCAGCCTGAGCTATGCCACAAGACCCTGTTTCAGAGGCGGGAGGTATGCATTATGATAATTTCCCAAATGCAGTAAAGAAAAGTGTCTTGGTCCTGCTGGCATCTTGACAGTTCTTTCTTGGATATGGTTGGTCTCAGCCTAGAAAGGCCCACTTTCCTCTTTTAGTATGACACTTCTCAGGGAACATAGTAAAATAGAGCTAAATGTCTTTTTTTTTAAAAAAAAAAAAAATTGTTTTCTTTTTTTTTTAAATCACACTTCTATGTAAGGCTTATGAAAAAAATCAAGATGAAAAGCAAGACAGTGTCAGATCAAACAATTTTAATTGTGCAACCAACACTCTCCTGCCCCAACCCCAGGTGGTTTCAGAAAGGGTTATGTCATCAGTGCTGTGGGCTGTTCACCACTAGATGGAGCTATTGCCTACAATGCACTTTTTGGCTTGGGTAGGAAGCAAAGAAAAATCCCAGTTTACTTTAACATACACATCCTGCATTGAACATTAAGATCACAAATGCCTCTGAGTCCTGTCCTTCTTTGTCAGAGGCATTCACCTAAGGTCAAGTTCTGTTCAGCCTCCACAGGCTTGGAGGAATGTGTTGATTTAGGATCCATCTTAAGGTAATACAGGCACCATGCTTGTGGAAGGCTGCATTTACTGCCATTTGAAAGAAAGGTGTGGGGATATACTAAAACATCTGGCGATATCAGAGGGCAGATCCACCACCTCCTATCTTTGTTTGTTTGTTTTTTACAGACAGAATTTTCTGTGTAACAGTACTGGCTATCCTGGAATTTGCTTTGAAGACCAGGCTGGTTTTGAACTCACAGAGATTCTAATGCCTCTGCTTCCCAAGTACTGGGACTAACAGTGTGAGCCATAGCTGGTTACAGCTGTGCTAGAGGCAGAGATGCTTATACAATGGAAATCATGGTGGAGAAAGGAGGGTACAACAATAGAACAAAGAACCAGGGCCAGAGGCATAAAGTCTCCCAAGACCAAATTCTTGGGGAGGGAGATTATGCTGATATTGACAGGAAGTCTTTATACAATGAATATACTCTGGATTTATGTCACATGGCAGCTTTAAGTGCCTGGGACCAGATTGAAGAAATAGGAAAGAAAACTGAATCATTCACTAAAGTAATTCAAAGCCCCAAATAAACTTTTACAGACTTTTTAGCAGTAAACAGAATGGTACTGGGCTCAGAAGACAGACAAATAATATTTAATCACTGGCTTTTGTGAATGCACTACACAATGTAGAAAAATACTTAGACCTTTAAAAGCAAGGTCAGCCCCTTTGGAGGATTGGATTCATGAGACAATTAATCTAGAGTCTTATGACAGTGGTGATAACTGGGTAAGAGAGCATATTTCAAGAGGTATAAGAAAAAGTCAAAATGTTAAATGTTACAATTGTGGAAGGCAAGGTCACATAAAAAGAGATTATAACAGAAACAGTGCTTTTGATAGGAATAATCCCAAGAGAACACCCTTCCCTTCTGGAGTGTCTAGAAGGTGTGGAAAAGGAAGACATTGGACTACTGAATGCAGATCAACAAAAGACAGGCAAGGTAAGTTTCTGCCCTCTGGAAATGCCTCAAGGGGGCTTTCAAAATCCCCGATGTCAGTTAACTTTCTGCCTTCAGGAAATGCCACAAGAGGGCTTTCAAAAGCCCCATATCAAATCAATTCAGTCTTACCCTGCCATTGTGGAGGAAACACCTTCCCAGAACAATTAAAAAAGATTAAAACCTATTTTAAAAAGACATACTACATGGAATGATAGAAAATATACAGAAAAAGAAAAAAATTCAGGAAAAATTATAAAGTGAATAATTTGGCAAGCTTCTATCAATGAAAAAAGGCCAAAATTAAAAGTACAAATGAGTGATACTATTTTTGAAGGCTTGTAGAACACAGGCACAGATGTATCAATAATTTCACCAGAGTCATGGCATCCAAGTTGGCCCCTTCAGCAGGTAATGGTTCAGTTTTGGGATATTGAGTTGATATCCCAGGTAAAGCAGAGTGCAAGATGGCTTGAGTATATAGGACCAGAAGGACAGAGATGAATATTGAAGCCATATGTGGCTGACATTGCTATAAATTTATGGGAAAGAGATTTCCTACGACAGTGCAACACACAGATTAATATCCCTCCAAACACAGAAAAAAGCCATAAACTAGCATATGGTTCTGGAAGAAACATTAGAAGGTTTTATTAGAAACAGTCACAGACCATTGAGGTTATAGAGAAATAAGGCAAAACAGCTGCTGATCTTTCAAAAGCATCCATAGCACTACCTCTAAAATAGCTAACAGAGAAGCCTATATGGGTTCATCAATGGCCTCTAACAAAAGAGAAATTGCCGGCCTGAGAGTAGCTGGTACGGGAGCAGTTAAATGCTCAGCATGTAGAAGAATCAACCAGCCCTTGTAATTCTCCTGTATTTGCTAATACAAAGAAATCTGTAAAGTGGAGAATGGTAACAGACCTAAGGACGATAAACAAGGTGATCCCGCCAATGGGCTCTCTAAAGTCTGGGATTCCTTTGGCTTCTCTGTTACCTAAAGAATGGCCTACTATAGTTATTGATTTAAAAGACTTTCTTTACAATAGCTTTGCAAGAATAAGACAAAGAAAAAATTGCCTTTACAATGCCCACTTATAATAACTCTCAGCTGGTAAAGAGATACCAGTGGAGGGTCCTTTCTCAAGAATTGCTGAATAGCCCTACTCTGTGCCAGTATTTTGTACAAAAACCAATAGAACGAATACATAACAAATTTTCACAATCTATAATTTATCATTACATGGATGACATCTTTTTGGCTGATTCAAATATTGATACCTTAGACCAGGAAAATTTAGAAGCAAAAGAATATCATAACTTTTTGTACCAGTAGACTTCATGGGGTAAAATATCATTGCTTAACCTATACAAATTTTTTTGGTAAGTTGATATCTCAGTTTAATTATAATTTAAAGCTGCCTTTAGATTTGGAGTGTAGCTCTCTCCTCTAAACTCAAGCATGCTTGTTAAAGGAAAATACAAAATCTCTGTATCCTATCAGAAGAGCCACCTGATATGGGACAGAAGAATAACAAAAATTAAGGGACTATTCGATTGTTACTAATCCTATGCTGAATAAATAGTTATATATAGTTTCCTGTACATTGTGTTATGTTTTAGTCTCTTATTAGTTTTCTGCTGTGATCCAGGACAATGCCTAATTGCGAACTTGACATATCCAAAAGGGAGACTGGGCCCCACATCGACTATTTCACATGGACTATGTCAAAGCCACTAGGCTGACAAACACCAACCAAAGATAAGATTTGGACTACAAACTGCTCAAGAAAATTTCGAGGCAGCTTCACAGACTATTATAGCCAGGACTTGAGACAATCCATGCACTTTCCTGTTATGCAGAGACTGGACAACAAATGAGACAGCTACTTATTTCAGGACTTGACAATTAACAAAACTTTTATTTTCAGGATCCCCAAAAGATGCCATTGCCCCCAGTCAGCAGGAAGTAAACTTAAGAGCACTGGGCCCACATTCCCAAGAGGTGGGGTGGGCTGTTTTTGGTTGTTCAATGGGTTATGGACGATTGTCATTGTTAAGGTTAATGGGTTAAAAATTGTTAATGAGAATGGTTAGAAAAAAGTTAAACAAGAATGATTAGATTGAAGATTTGTGTTAAAAAATAGAAAGCGAAAGGTGATACAAATATATAGGTTATAAGGATAGATTATTGAATCTACTTTTAAAAGGATTTACTAGTTCTAAATATTTTACATTGGATTAGATTTTTGTATATTGTACACAAATTGTATATATTGGGATTAATTATGTTACTGTACAAATATCTCTATGCTTGTTCAAGGCATTATACTTAATTCAGTTCATCTAACAATGTAATACAAGTTGCTAGTCCATGAAAGATTTTTTATTACCAACTAATTAGAATATAAATTAATGCAAGTTAGTAGTTAGACATTTCATTCAAACATAGTCATAGTAGATATATTTTCAAGATCAAACAAATATATTTTAGATGATCAGGTCTTCTTCAAACACTTCAGAGATCCATGGAATATGACATTTAAAATATTTTCAGAACTTAGACTTTTCTGGACAGTGAGATAGATCTGCTCCTGGCAGCACTAATCTACTTCAAGAGAAAAATGGGCATTGAAGAAACTCCATATGAAGTCTACTGTCTTTGTGGCAATGGTTAGCCACTGGACATTAACCTGTTCTTGTATTGACTGCTTATAATATGCTGTTTGAACTGGACATGCAGGTTCCATAGGAAAATGACATCTGACCTTTGACAGAACAAGCTGAGATGGTACTTCAGGTTCCTGCTTTTCAGAGAAAACTGTCAGATATTTGTCGGGACACAAAGAGAAGCAACGGATGAATTAAAAAAGAATGGGCAGAGCAGATTTCTTGCTTCACTGAAATGAAAAAAGACTCTGGGCCTGTAGGCTGAAGATGGATGCTCCAACTTTATAAAAAAGAACTTTGGGTGACTGTCCAGGCAGATAGGTGTCATCTCTGTCATTTCTAGATTTTGGAAGTTGCTTGCACTTCCTGTTTACTTGGGTAAATATTTTCTTCTTAGGTCTCTGAGGTAGTTGAAGATGAGATAGTTATAGTTTTCTAGTGACAGTTTTAGAAAAGAAACTTTGAAGTTAAAGTGTATAAGTTTAAGAGACGTCAAAGTAATAGCTTTTAGTTAGTAATACAAGTTAGAAAGTGAATTAGGTATAATCCTTTGGACTCATCAAAACAGGATAATTAATAAAATATTTTCTTTGAATTGTCAGTTGTTAATGGACTGGGCATTACTCATTTATTGTTTGTATGTATTGTATATAATTATTGTACCTATTGTATATGGTTCTTCTTATGTCAGCTCTCACCTTTTTTAAAAATTTGACACAAAATGAGATATGTGGGGATATAATAGAAAGGCTCAAACTGAAATTTTTCTGGAGAGAAGCAAGGTTGAGATCAACAATGAGCTTAAAAGAAGTATACTGAACCTGAGGAATATATGTAACTATAGGAGAAAGATCTCCCAGTCTGGACTGTGGGAGTTAGGTGGCTGGGGACTTTGATCCATAGATGTCCTTGGCTGTCTGGAGGTGTGCCATCCTTAGGCAGTGATGACACTGCACCACATGTCCTTCAGGTCATAACCATTTTCTTCTCTCAAATGAAGCACTGAGCTGGGGCCTCTTCTATCCTATAAATTAACAGTGCAGAGGGCTTTATAAATTGGGACCTGGGGAGCAGATGAGCAGGAATTGTCAGTGCCAGATGAAGGCAGAGGGACCAAGAGAACATCACCCAGCAAGCATCAAAGCAAAGGCAACCAAGATGCATGCCAGGCTGCACTGGTGCCTGCAATTTCTCAAACGTGTTTATTATTATGAAATGACTCAGGTAAATACTGACTTCACAGCTTTATTGGTGGGTGCTGCGGATTGAGCCCAGGGCCTTGTATATGCCAAGCACTTATACTCTACCACTCTCTTACTGAACTGAAACCCCCAGTCCCAGAATCAGTGGCTTTAAAAAGAATCTTAGAATACCTGAACTACTGTCCTGATTTTACTAAGCCACATGGAATAGCTCTTCCCTAGTGACATGCCAAAGTGTAAAAGTGAGAGGAAAGGGTAAAGGAGGCTACCTTCTCTGGGACTCCTCAGTCATGTCAGTTATAGGACTTATAAATCTAGAGACAGCCCACAGCCAGGGCCAGAAAGCCCATGAGCCTGATGGCACTGATCCATATCTACTTTCAAGCAATAGGATTTACCATAGCTTGACAATGAGAAATCTGGCACTTCATATATGTGGTACCCCTGTTGTATGCAGGGACAAATCCTCCTTTCAGACCAGAAAACAAAAGGGTTCTAGAACAGACCTTGAACACATTCTTCTCTGGGGAGCAAACACATTCCAGCTCGGCAGCCCATGTGGGGAAAGTACAGCTGCACCCTTCAGTTCAGTAGAGATAGAAAGCTGACTGTGGAGGCCTTCTCCTCCTTCCCACTCCCCACAGCACTCAGGCACCACTGGGGTCAGATGGGCAAGGCAAGTGTTATTTTAAGAACTAAGATTTCCCAGAACCCTGAAACACTCCAAGAACGTTCAAAGAAAGCTATTTTTGTCCCCTAAAGGTTAGGCTAATATTTAATCTTTCTCCTCAAATCATCTAATTTATTACAAAGATAAGCCCATGTCCAGGTTCCCAAGAGAAAACTGCATCCACAGTGCAAAGCTTTTACTTTCTCATGGCAAGCAATGACTGTGCAAAGGTGAGTGGAAGCCTTGAGAGAGACAACATGGGCCTCATGTTTGCACCGGTCCTAAGTCACTGAAGATAGAGATGAAATCCCTTTTTTGTGTACTTTTTTCTCCCTAGATTTTGAGGCCACTAAGAAAGTCTAACTCGAGTTATAGAAAACATGATATCACCTTTCTATAGGTCAAAGGCAAATTATGAATTTAAAAGGCAAAGAGAATTCATTTGTATTTCTTTTATAAAATAATTGTACATGTTTTCTGTTGCCTACTGCAAATTTATTTAATGATAGATTTCTTAAATTAATCATAAATGTGTCAACATTTTCTGCTTCCAGTGGAGCCTTGGACTACCAAAACTAAATACTGCCTGTTTTTCCAAAGTGACGTGCAGTATCCCTCACTCTGTTCCCTGGATGAGTGTTCTCTATGCACAGATGACATAGTGGATAGAGGCAGATGCCCACATATACATTGTAAGACACACAGAAGCTGAAGAAAAAAGGCGTGGAAAAAGGAATCCCAAATACATAATATTGTGACAGAGCAGGGGTGGCTATACATAGACAAAAAATTCAAAATGAAAATTTCACCATAAATAAGAGTTTATCCCAGAAAAGTCATTTCCCCCAAATAACTAATTATACATACACCTCATGTTAAAGCACTTGAACATACAAAGTGACTATGGATAGATCTGAAGAAGTTGATAGCCTAACATAGTAAGAGGCTTCAGTGGCCAGTTTTCAACAATGGACAGAGTCTCTAGACAGAAAGTCAATGATTACAGACTTGGTTCATGTTATTAACCAAATGGATCTAACATAACAGACATGTATAGAGCATCCAACCCAGCAGTAGAAGGCTCATCCCTCCTGAATGCAGGCAGCACAGTCCCCAAGCAGATCAAATGCCAGGTCCAAAACCAAGCCATCAATTCCAGCAAAACACAAGTAAAATTATATTAACTTCCCCCTCTAACTATAATGAACAACTACAGAAATTACCACCAAAAGAAAATGGGACAATTAACAAATAAACAAGACATGAAAAACCACTAGGCCAAAGAAGAAATCAAGACAGAAATTAAAAAACAGCTGGATACAAACAAAAATAAAATGTACCAAACTCTATAGGCTTAGCAAAAGCAGTCTGGGGATAGGAAATAAAAGCAATGTAAGGCTAATAACCTAAGTTTATACCTCAGGAAGGAAAAAGAAGAGAAGGAAGAGGAAGAGGAGGAAAGGAAGGGGGAGAAAGAAGAAAAACATAGTTAAGTTGACAAAAGGGAAGAAACAGAAGAATAGAAATAAATGTAATAAAGAATAGAAAATATACTTTTGGGTTAACAAAATGTACAAGTTTTATTTTTACCTTAAAATTAATTAGCATACCAAAATTTAGATTATTTTAAATTACATAACAGCATCTCTGAAGAGTGTGTTTTAGTGCATCTACTTCTTCTTTCTCTGTCAGCTGTAACTCTGGCCCCAGGGTCTCCATGAGCCCCCTTCCTTGTTTCGCTGCAGCCAGAGTTGCCACTGAAAGGCTTCAGAGGAGGTGGGTGCCAAAGGTTTGGGTGGTTACTGATGTGTCAGCCATGGTTTAGAAACACCTGGGTTTAGCCTGATGATTCAAGGCTCTCCTCCAAAAGTTAAGTCCCATACCCACAGCCCAGGATGGACATATAGGACTATCAGGCAGGATTTCTGCATGCTCATATCAGTCACAGAGAAAAGGTAGATTAACATACAGAAAATAAAGTATACGTGTTGCTTCACCAATTCATTGTTCCTGGATTTGGTGAAGCCTAAAAGCACAGGTGCTACCAGGATTTTTATGCTGCTGTTGACTTTTTTTCTCAAGCATCAGCTCAGAGAGCAAACTCAGTGGATTCCTTGGGTTCAACATCAATCCTTATGCATTTCGCCACCCTTGGATCACATCAGGTGGGTTTAATACCTTTCTGTATATCCACACTAGCTAAGTTGCAGAAAATTGTCAAGTATATGAGGTGGGGTGGGGGTGATCTTTTGAGTCATTTTTTTGCTGGATTTCTGGATCACATCTTCAGTTTGTTTTGTCAAAACCAAAATCTAATATTTGAGCCACTTCAAACATAACATACATGGCTCAAAGAAATGTAGGATAGAGTTGTGTTCAGAAAGAACTAACAGAAATTAACCATAGCTATGTCTCAAATTATCTGAAGGTGTCTCCTAGAAATAAATGAAGATGTGTGTTGTGATGCTTCCAGACATGAAGTAGAAAAGCTACGGGTGACATGGCTTGATATAGACTGGCACTCTCACTGACAGCCTGTGACCTGAAACTGAGGAACACAGAGGAGTAACAAAGAGAATGAAGCACATCAAACCAGTCAGGATACTTTCTGGTGTGTTTTACAATAATGAGGTAGCCAGACATAACAGAGAAGTCAGTCAGGAAGAGGGCAGGATGAGAGAAGAGGAAGTGGAAACATGTGGGTATCAAGAAGCAGGGGCCACTAACAGTTTGACTGAGGTTTAGTTGTTCATTGTCCCATTGTGAGCATGCTTATTTCTGTTGATTACGTTCAACATTTACCAAAACTCAGGTTTTTGTAGTTCAGTGCTTACAAAAATAGTTGTAAACAAAGCTACTTATCCAGTTATACTTTTGAATTAAAAATATATTGTCACTTTTTGAATGGAAAATAAAATAAAAGAACATAAAAGAATATATGTGAAGGAACCATATTGGCATTTCTCCAAAGTAGACATCTAAATGGCTCCTATGTTTATGGAATTCAGCATCACTTCAAACTGAGAAAATGTGGATCAAACCCGGATAAGATGGCTGTTACTGGAACAAAGAGGAAGAAATAAGAAATGGTGCTTATGTGCAGAAAATGAGGCCTACACCATTTGTAGGTATGAAAACTAGTCACTATGAGAAACAACGGCAAGGCTCCTCAAAAAATTAAAGGTCAAACAACTTAAGTGGTCTGGCTCACTTCTGGTATACATGCAGAATTAAAACCAGCCTGTTAACTGAAATACTGTTCACAGTAGGAAAGACATAGAACAATCAATCCATAGATGAGTAAAGAAACAGCATGTGTATGAAATACTGCTCTACTCTAAGGAAGGTGATTCATCCATTCCTGGTAACATGGGTAAACGTCAAAGGTATTGTGCTAAATAAAAGTGGCCCAGCACCAATAAAAAATATTTTATGGTATAACACTTGTGGCAGTCATGTGTTCATTTGGGTGCAGATTCTCGGTTCCAATTGCTTTTGGATGAACGTGTCTTCCAGAAAATCTAGCCCATACAGCTTTCAGCATGAGTAGAGTCTCAGCACAGTCACTGTAGCCATGCCAACAACAAGAATGAAACAGGTGCTCTCTGTGTCACTGGGCATGAGTCAGGGCACTGTGTAAATTCTGTTTGTTACATGTAAAGGGCATCAGTAAATCAGCTTACACAGCAGATACCCAAGATTCTAAAAGTATGCATTGCCGTGCCTTGGCAAAGAAGATGGAAGTGACCCATGCCCATGTGTGGGTATGTGAACTTTGTGGATATTGCAGGACCTGGAGCATTGTAAGTGTCAGTAAATTTCAGGGGAAAGTAATTAAAGGGAACCTGAAACTTCCACTGCTTCATTACAGTGGAAGAACTCAATTGTAACTAATAGATAACACTGAGGATTCGGGGTCATAATATAGGACTCTGAGAGTCCATGTAATCCGTTAGTGGAACACCTTTGAAGGCAGATATTCCATAGGAATAGTGACCATTAAAGCAGGCCAGAAAGAACATCTGCTTATCAGTTTAGCATCATAACATCCAGTTTCACCTTACCAGATTAACTTGAGTATGCTTCTTCCTTAAACAGAATGTTGACTCTTCGTCCAATTATGAAGAAACTGATTCCTTCCTGAGAATATTTAGGTAGCTGTTTTAATAGTTTGTATGTTATCTCCTAAACTCTTTCTACATACATCAGCAGATTCCCACTTTCAAGCATAATACTAAAACCATTATGAGCCTCTCAACAGCACACAAACTTCAGAATGAATTTCAAGTATTTCCTAAACAATGACATGTACAGAACACATCCATGAATATGGGACTATGAGTAGTGACCAGTTCAGATCCCCAACTCCATGTTGATGGGTAAGAATGCAGCTCTTACAACACATGGTTCATTTTCCTTCCATTTTAGAAAATAAAAACTGAAAGTAATTTTAAAAATCCACGTAATTGCTCAAACTTTAACAAAGATGTCACAGTCGGTCTTGTACCTAACTAGTAAACAGTGCTACCTCAAGGGTTTTCAAAATTGTGTTCAGCTGATGTCTGTCATGTTCAGTTGGCATGGGAGAGGTAGACCAGGAGCAAAGGTCAAAGGAGAATGCAGGGGCTGAGTTTGCTTTGTTTCTTCCTCCCTGTTGCTGACATTTTGTGGAGTGAATTAGATTGCAAACTGGAATATAATATCTATTCTAGGAACTTGCCTTGAGGTGCAGCTGCCCTCCATTCACTAAAGCTTTGGGAGATTCTACTATGAGTAAAGGGTCCTTACAGTACTCTCTATTAAAAAAAAAATGCTTTCTCTAGGCAAAAATGCTTAAAAGCTTAGACATAGAATCTGGCTTTAAAGGTTAGCATCTGTATGCCTGTTGAGCCTTACTGCCAAAGTGCTCTCCCAAAATGTGGACGTTTTATGATGGGCATCCACACAGGTAGAATAAAAAGCCATAATCTCATCTTCTTTTACAACTTAACTTCCACTTCGGGTGAGAAACTTACTTAGAAGAAAGTTGAGGTTCTGATTCCTCATGGAGTCTTTCAAAGTTCAATGTGGCCCAGAAGCACCATATGCTTCTGAAAATAGCAGCCCAGATCTCATCTCTGAGTTTCTAAGCAGGTGTAGGTGAGCTGACCACTGGCTTGGAAGTCAACACCCAAGACATTTGAACTTCTCATTCTCTCTTCTCAGGAGTCTCTGAAGGACCTCTGTGGAGGCAGCTGTGGAGCATCTGCTCTGGTGCAGTGTCTTCCTTATACCTGACACACTGTATAACTAAGCTACACCTGAGTCTAAGATGTCTGTGCGTCTATGAGTGTTCCATGTGCTCTATATCCCTGACAAAGGCTCCAGAAAGATAACCATAGCAAGGTTTTTCAAAATGCAGTCCTTCAGAGCTGACTTAACATCGAGAACCTGCATTACTGTGCTGATACTGTTGGCCCCATCTCTAAAAGCCATGATACAAGTCTGTGCTGGGCTCAGCATATCAGCATAGTGGAAGTAATGGCACTGTTCTGCCCAGTTTCAGTAACCCCACCTCCCCAAAAAAAGATCCTCAGAATCACACCAACTCTCTGAATGCAAATGCAAAGTAAAGATTATTACAGCTACACAGCTGAGCTCAGCTCCTGACTATCACACAGCAGTGCCATTGGAGAAGAAAGAGCCCCCCCAACACATATGCGCGCGCGCGCGCGCGCGCGCGCGCGCGCACACACACACACACACACACACACACACACACACATACACACACACACACACACACACACACACACACACACACACAGAGCAGGGCTTTTTAAAGCAAAGATCAAAGACCACATAAATGTCATTATCAGGCTGGGAAGTGGGGGAGGGGGCTATTTTCTATTTCTTTACTATCTCTGTCTCATCCATCGGGTGGGCAGCTTCTGGCTGATTGGTTGTTTTAGAATGAGGAAAAGACACTTAGCAGCTGGGCCAGAATGTCTTCAGATTATCCACGACCTTGGGTGCTTGGCCTTTGGGGTTTAGAAACTTCTCAGGATAGGGAACTAGAAACTTTTCAGTCCCCAGAATAGCTCCAGGCCTCAAGATGGAGCCTCAAGATGGAGCCTCAAGATGGAGGGATTTTGGTTCCTGCAGCACCTTTTTACCAAGACCCATCCTACAAACTGTCAGAGACTAATGAGCAAAAGTCTCAGATTGAAAGGAATGTGTCTTTTCTTTCTTTCTTTGAATTTATTAGTAGAGATGTCATTAGGCAGAAAGCTTTCTTTAGTCAATGGGAGTGGGAGTGTTGATGGTGCAGGTTCTCTGTGGTAGGTGTACTCTGATATGAACATCTTATGGATTTCCTTTCAGGTCTGACATGTCAGTGAAAAAAATAGGCCATGGGGTAATAGCATAAAATCTTTGCTTCAACCACATTTTCACCACTTATATATGATTTGATTCAGTTTATTTATTTGTTACTACGAAATAAAAATTGAGCTGGGGTTATAGTGCATAGCAGAGTTTGTGCCTAGCAGCATGAGGTCCAGAAGAGCAGAACATTAAAATTAAAACAGCAATGAAATAAAAATAATACCTCAAGTATAAGACAAAAGAAACTCTGGTTATATGATCCTTTAAAAGTATGTTTTTCTACTGTTATTAAGAAATAGTTTTTGGGTGGTAAGATGGTTCAGAGGGAAAAGGTAGCATTGCCCAAAACTAACTCGAGTTTTATTGAGACCCATACGGTAGAGTCAAAAAACCTAATAATACAAGTTTCCCACTGACCTCTACATAAGCCCTATGCTCCTAGGCTCAGATACATACTAATTAATTAATTAATTAATTCAATAAAAACACATTTATTTATTAAGCCAAACCCTAAGTTCAGTGTCTTCTTTCTGCCACATAGAAAAGGTGCAGTGCTTCCTCTACTTCATTCCTTTCCACAGATGTGAGCCACAGACACCAACAGAGAGCAATTCATTAGTGTAAATGAAGTGGCTGAACAATGTTACCCTGTCAAATGGTTAATAGAGTTACATTTTGTTAACATTATTTTAACATTATTTTAATTGTTGCAGGAAGTCTTTGTTGCCGTTATTTTTTTTTTTTAGAGATTGTCAGCCAGGTATGATCCTACATGCCTGTAATCTCGGGATTCAGGAGGCTGAGGAAGGAGGATTGGCATGAGTTTGAAGGAAACATGGCTTATATAATAAGACCTTGTCTAAAACAAAGAAAAGGTTCTATTATTTTGGAATTTAAAATAAATTCAAAACAAGTGTGAATCAAATCATGTCTACTGTTTTTCCAACAGAAAAAAACTAAGATGTTCAGATAGTTTGAATATTAGGTCAGTGTGGTAGAGATTTTCCATAGATCAAAGTTATTACTATCAGACTGCCAGTATGTGATAACATGTTTTATCGATGAAACAGAGAGTCTCACAGTAGCATAAACATGCACCTGTTTCCAGAAGCTGAGTAGGTAGGAGTACTTAAACCCAGAAAGACCAACCTGGGCAGCAGAGTGAGGACCCTATCTCAAAAAAGGGGGTGGGAGGAGATGAGGGTATTGATCTCAATCAACCAGTAGAAACAATAGTTTATAACCATACATTAATAAAGATTTTTTTTTTCTTTTTACTTTGAAACAGTGTCTAATGATGCAACTCAGGTAGCCTGGAGCTCATGTCCTGCCTCAGCCTCCTTCCCTGCTGGGGTTTTATGTATCCATGACCACACCCAGTTCTTAGCAAAGCTACTTTTAATATTAATTATTCTGGGTTTTTTCCAACCCTTTTGGAACCTTAGGTTGAAAAAGAAGAAGAAATAGTAACTGGAAGAAAGCCCACCTTGGTGCAAGAGTATGCTTGGTGGAGATCCAAGAGCACCCTGGGAGAATGCTTTTTTATGTTTCTCTGTTATTGGTCTAGGTCATAAGTTGGGAAGCTTGCTGGAGAGGCTCTTCTGACTTTTTTCTGGTGGCTAAAGCGGCTGGCCAAGCTCCTCTTGCCTGATTCTGTTGATTTTTCTGATGCTCCCAGGCATTTGTCCTCAGATTCTCCTGTGTCTGATTGCAATAGTTTATTGGCTCTTTCACTGAACAGTTAAGTGACATTGTTAGCATATACTTACTTCACAACTGTCTAAGAATCATGACTTTGCCTTTTTCCTTAAATTTTGTCTTTAATATTATTCATGATGAAATTTCTTTCTTGTAATCTTCTCAGAGATAAAGTAAATGACTTAAGTAGCAAACTCCATGTCAATTCAATTTTGATTTTTAACAAAATTGAATCAAGCCAGTGAGCAGACTGAAAACAATTTGTCAGGATGGAAGATTCATGATTTAGGTTATATATCCTTTTCCACAATGCTAGCTAGAATCAATCCATTTACCTTAAGATGATGAACTCTGCCTCAGTGTAGTATCAGTCTGTATCCATCACAGGCACAGAAATCACCTTGTAAACAAGCCCATTAACACAATAAGTGCTGAACTGTTGATACTATTCCAACAACTATTTCAAAATGATTCAATTTCTTTGGGTAAGTTGATAGGCATTTGTGCAGAAATCTATGATGACTTGTAGTTAATAAAAGACATAAGTAAATATCTATTAAGTTTAAAACTGTAGAAAAGTGAATGAGTTAAACACATAAGGGGAAAAATCTAATTTATATCTGTAAAATTTTTGCATATCTTTTCTCTTTTGTTTCATATATCTGTTTTTAAGGATGATGGTGCATTTTCAATGGCTAGGTTATTGCTACTAGAATATAAAAGGCCAGGAGGGTGGGAAAGAGAATTAATAACTATGGTGTTTGTTGTGACTTTATTATTTGGTTAAAAGTGACATACTGCATAAAGGCCTCAGTGCCATCTCTAGTGTCAAAAAATAAAAATTAAAAATTAAATGAAAATGATTAATATGACTTTATGTACATTATATAAGTATAATGTCAATGTTAATACTGTAAAAAAAAAAAAAGTGTAGCCTTTTAAACATAGAAACAGGAGATGACAGACAGATGAAAGACATCTTCACAGCCCATGAACCGGTGAGTAGTTCCCAGTGAACATTGAAAAGTGTCTGAAAAACACTTCAGAGGCTACTACCTCCAGCACTGATATGTAATTTGTGTGAGGATGTTCTGTTGAAATGGAAATGTTTTTGCTTAATTCTATTTCATTATCTTTCTCTGTACAATTACTTTTCCTTTCTTGATGTTTAGTTAGTCCTTCTTTGTCTAATAATATCTCACTGACGTGTTTAAAGGATGAATACCTTGATGCCTCCCACTATTTTGTTTTCTAGAAATTACCAGCATATCAACCAAATTTTTATTTTCTTTCCTCAAGAGAATGTTATTAGAACAATGCTTTTTTTCATGCACTATTGAGTTTTCAGAGGTTTGTTGGGGAGGGGGTGTTGGGTTTTGTTCTATTTTTTTCAAATAGGGTCACATTTTAAGCTCTTTAAACCCCCACTTCAGCTTTCCAAGTGTTCAGATTACCAGATGCATCACCATATCTGGCTTTATATTATATTTAGTTCTGTTGCAGAAAACCTAACACTGTGTGTTATAATCCCAGCCAGAGAATGAGGCAGGAGGTCACAACTCAGGTAGACCTGACTCAAAAAAAAAAAAAAAAAAAAAAAAAGATGAACAAATGAACAAAATATATAGAATTTTTAATCCTTTAAATAACTGTATTTATTTTACATCCCAGCCAGTTTCCCCTCTCTCCTCTCTTCCCAGTCCTTCTCCCCACCCCTTCTCTGTTCTCATCCCTCAATCCACTCCTAGATTTTAATTTAGGAACGAGCAGATCTTGTGGTGTCCTTGACCCCTCTGGCTTGTACAATCCTCCCCTCTTTTGCAGGATTCCCTGAACTCAGCCTAAAATTTGGCTATGGGTCTGTATCTGTTTCCATCAGCTGCTGAATGGAACCTCTCTGATGACAATTGACCTTGGCACCAATCTGGTCACAGGAGATGAGCAGTTCAGGCTAAGTATCTGCCACTGCTAGGAGTCTCAGTTGCCATCATCCTTGTAGATTCCTGAGAGATTCCTTGCGCCAGGTTTTTACCTGACTCTAAAATGCCTCTCCTCTTCCAGTAGTCTTTTAGTACTCTTCTTTCCGTAGCCCCTATCCTAACCTGATCACTCATGTTCTCATCCCCATCCACCCTTAGTCCACTCATGAAATCTCTTCTATTTCCCCTTCCCAGGGAAATCCTGGAGTCTCCCATGAACCCTCTTTGTTACCTAGGGCCTCTGAATTTGTGGATTGTAGCATTGTTTTCATTCATTTTAAAGCTAGTAACACTTACGAGCGAATAAATACCATGCTTGTCTTTTTCCAGATGATTTTTGTTCTAGTTCCATTCATTTATTTTTAAGTTTAAATTTTCTGGGGTACTTGTTTTCAACAGCTGAGTATTACTCCACTGTGTAAATGTACCACAGTTTTTTAAATCCGTTCCCAAGTTGAGGAACATCTAGGTTGTTTCCAGGTTTTCGCTATTACAAATAAAGTTGCTATGAAAATAGTTGAGCAAGTGTCCTTATGGAATGACTAAGCATCCTTTGGGTATATCTTTGATATAGCTGGGTCTTGTGGTATATTGATTCCAAGTTTTTTTGAGAAACTGCCACACTGACTTCCAAAGTGACTGTATAAGTTTGCACTCCCACCAGTAATGGAGGAGTGTTCCCCTTTATCCTCTCTAGCATGAACTATTGCTTGTGTTTTTAATCTTAGCCATTCTGAAAGGTGTTAAGATGGAATCTTAGAGTTGTTTTAATTTACATTTCCCTGATGGCCAAGGACATTAAATATCTTCTCAAAGTGTTACTCTAATATTTGAGATTCTTCAGTTCAAAATTCTCTGTTTAGGTCTGTATCCCATTTTTTTAACTGATTTAAATAGTTTTGTGATATCTAGTTTGAAGTTTTGGTTTTGTTTTGTTTTTAGTTTATTTTGGATATCAACCCTCTGTCAGATGTGGGGTTGTTGACTATCTTTTTCCATTCTGTAGACTGCCATTTTGTCTTATGGACAGTATCCTTTGCCTCACAGAAACATTTCAATTTCATGAGGTCTCATTTATTAATTGTTGATCTTAGTGCCTATGCTATTGGTGTTCTATTCAGGAAGTTGTCCTCTTTGTCAAGGTGCTTGAAATTATTTTTCACTTTATCTTCTATCAGGTTCAGTGTGTCTAGAGTTATGTTAATGGCTTTGATCCACTTGTATTTGACTTTTGTGAAGGAGGTAGATATGGATCCATCTGCATGCTGACATCCAGTTAGACCAACACCATTTGTTGAAGATAAGTTCTCTTTTCCATTGTATAGTTATATAATCAATAAAGAAGCTGTTTGGCCCATGGTATGACAGCTTATAGCCAGGTGGGAAATCAGAGAGAGAGAGAGAGAGAGAGAGAGGGAGAGGGGGAGAGAGAGAGAGAGAGAGAGAGAGAGAGAGGGGGGGGAGGGGGAGAGAGAGAGAGAGGAGTCTGGCAAACATGATACAGCTGCCCAAGAAGCAAGATGTAATAAAACACAGGTAAGCCACAAGACACGTGGTGATATATAGGTTAGTAGAAATGGGTTGAGTTAAGTTTTAAGAGATAGTTAATAAAGAGCCTAAGCCATAGACCAAAAGTTTTGTAATTAATATAAGCCTCTGAGTAATTATTTCATGAACAATTTCAGGACCTTGGGTGGAATAAATTTATTCAGACCTTAGGGCTACAAAGATAATCATTTTTACTATGTTAATCCTACTTCCATGAACATGGAAGATCTTTCCAACTTCTGATATATTCTTCAATTTCTTTCTTCAAAGACTTAAAGTTCTTGTCATCCAGGTCTTTTACCCTCTTGATTAGTGTTACTGTTAGTCCCTAAGATCCATGCCCTCGAAATAAAATTCGGACATCAAACTACACCCTCCCCTAGGCTCTGATGTCAAGCCTTTTTAAAAGCAAGTGTCCACATGCATATCTCTCTCTCTCTGTCTCTCTGTCTCTCTCTGTCTCTGTCTCTCTCTCTCCCCCCACCCTCTCTCTCCCTGTCTGTCTGTCTGTCTTGTCTTGGGAACGCCTTTACTCTTCCTTTTCTTCCCTTCCATTTCTCTTTCTTCTTGCTTTCACTGCCACTGTAACCATAACTCCTCGGTTAATCATAAAGCTCTTTTCACATAGAAACAGCTTTAAGAGTCCCCTGTTATCTGCTGCTTTTTCTGCTATGTTTCCCATGTCCTGTATCCATAGAAACCTGTTGCCAAATAACTGGGTATTGTAAATCACACCCATATCCACTCAAAATCCTAACAGTTACACCCAGATGTTTTACACTATTTGAGGATGTTGTATAGACTATTATTTCTTTGATTCTTTCTCAGCCCATTTATCATTTGTATATAAGAAGGCTACTGACATTTTTAAGTTAATCTTGTATCCAGTCACTTGACTAAAAGTGAAGGAGCTCCCTCATAGAGTATTTGGGGTGCTTACATATGTTATTATATCATCTGCAAAGAAAACTTTGACTTCTTCTTTTTCAGTTTATATTATCTTGGTCCCCTTTTATTGTCTTATTGCTCTAACTTGAGCATCAAGTATATATTGAATAGATATTGAGAAAGCAGACTACCTTTTCTTATTTTCTCTTCATTTAATTTGATCTTGGCTACTGGCTTGCTATGTGCTTTCATTGTATTTAGGTATGTCCCTCAAATCCCTGGTTACTTCAATACTTTTATCATGAAGGGGTGTTGGATTTTGTCAAAGGTTTCTTTGGTGTCTGATGAGATTAATATTTTTTTCTTTCAGTTTGAAACCTACATTTTTAATCTTCCTACATGTTTCTAAATGTTAAATGATTTTGCCCAAATACTAGTAACACTTAATTCATTAAAGCAACATAGTGCAGTGTAGTTTTTGACAAATAACTTAAAATGCTATGAAAATGCAGTTTTTCAGAAATATGCCTTCTAACGAAATAAATGCCAAGGCCTTTTCTACTTTATGTATCCATGGAAGAGCATTCTATCTTGTCAGCATAAAACAGAGCTCTGGTGTTTGTTTGTCTGTTTTTATGTGTTAAGATGAATAAAAAGTTTATATAACTAAACAGGGTGTATAGGATTCATTACAAGCATTATTCTTTTGAGCTATGTGTTGCCCTACATTGGAGCTACTCTGTAAGGATAAAGAACTACTTCAAATGATGTGTTTGTCTTCCACACTAAATAGACTCTTTGATATATAAGAAACAGAGCCCTAGAACATGTGTCTGAACCCACAGCCCAGCTCTCTGCATCCAGATTTCTAAATATTTTACTCATGCTATGAGCATTCTTTTGTCTGCTGAAGCATGGAGGCATTTTTGATGTGGGAATGCGTTTATGTATGCTGTGAATCTCAATCTTTAAATAAAGGAGCTGTTTTGGGCCATGGCAGGCACCATAGAAGAAGTAGGAGGAGAAATCAGAGCTTAGGTAGGAGAAGCAGGGCGGAGTGAGGCAGATCCAGCCAGCCGCCCAAGGAGCAACATGTAAGGAGCACGGGTGAGCCACACGGGCCACGTGGCCAACAGATTAATAGAAATGGGTTGATTAAAGATATAAGAGCTAGCTAGCAATGTGCCTGAGCCATAGGCCAAACAGCATGAAGTTAATATAAGTGTCTGAGTCGTTTCTGGGGGCCTGGGTGGCGGTGGGCAGCTAAGCGTGCTTGGGCAGCAGGTCTGTGGGTCTGGACCTCTGGCGCCCAGGACCCGAGAACCCCACTACAACAGATGGTGCATCCAACGTGGGTCGATTATCCACTTAAAGCCTGAGAAAGATTAAAAAGAGTTCTAGATCGCAGAAACTGAGCAAAGGCAGCTTCCAAATTGTGTATACGAAGCAGGTCATTGTACCAAGAAAGCGTGGCATCTGGGTCACATTCAAAATGGCGCCAGCGGTGGGCTGGTGGCAGGCAGTGTAAGCTGCAACTGCAATCAGGGGGGTTCCTAAAGTCTCACAGAAGACTCAGTAGCATGTGATCGATTTTAGATTTCTGCTTATTTTGAACAAAAAAGAAACAAAGACGGTTTCTTAGTAGCAGCATTTTCCGGGGTCTGCTCTGTTTGCTGGCCACAAATAGAGACGTGGTCCCTTTAAGAGAACTAATGCCTAATTTGCAAAAACTATGCTTCTTTTTAGAGAGTGTATTTTAAAAACTCTTACGGTTAGAAGATGATTAAGGATTCACAATAAAACAAATTCAGATAAAAAGCAAAACCTGCAAACGGGTTACAATGTTTGTAAAAGGTACAAAGGCTTCAGAGAGAAAAGAAAGAGGTTAGAAAAAGTCTTTAAAGATAGAAATAGAGTAATAAAAATATAATAAGCCATGTAAAGATGGAAAATAGACACAAAATCTGGATTTTGGTTGTTATTGTGTTTTCTTTTAATTTTTTAACTGTTAATGAGCTAACTGCAGAAAGACAATGGATTGCAAATACAAAGGCTACTAAGTTAAACGAGAATATATATTTTAAAGGTATTTTGATCTCAAAATTTGTGTCTAAGGATTTATTGCTTCGGAAGAGTTCTGCTTTTGTTTCCACAGAAGATGAGAACCTGTGGATTGCTTCCAGGCAAATATGGTTTCATCAACCAAGACCCCCTGAAAAAACCTGATGGAAAGAGATAGCCGTATCAGCTTCAGAGCTGCATACTGATTCAGCCTCAACAACCATGAGACTTTCAACGCCCCTTAATCAGCAGGAAGTAGTAATAGAAAACAACGCCCAAATTCCCCAAATATTGTTTCTAGATGTTTGTTTTCATTATAAATGGTTAATGTCATAGTTAATCTCTTTCTAAGAAGAAAAAGGGGATATGGTATATAAATGATTTTTTAAAAATTAGATTATTGAATTTACTTAGATCAGGAAATCAGCTGTTAATCTCAAAATGCTTTACATTGGTATAGATTTTGGTTTATTGATACAAATTTAAGGTCAATTTTGTTATGCTGTATGTGTTTTTCTATTCTTGTCTAAGGTATGATGTTCATGTAACTGTTTTAAAATTGTAGTGTATAATTAAGAAATGAAGGTTAATAGTCACTTTTGATAATCAAACTTATAGTTAGGTTAGTTAGGATTTTTAGGTATACAAAGATATATTTCAATTAGATAGGTAATCTTCAAATACTTCTAAGACCTACAGAATATGGCATTTAAAATGTTTTAAGAGCTTAGACTTTAATGGACAGTGAGACAGGTCTGCTCCTGGCAGCACTAATTTACTTCAACAGGAAAATGGGCATCGAAGAAACTCCATATGGAGTCTACTCTATTTGTGGTAATGGTAAGCCACTTGAGAAGAACCTGTTCTTATATTGACTGCTTGACAGTATGCTGTTTAAATTGGACATGCAGGTTCCATAAGAAGATGACCTCTGAACTTTGGCAGAACAAGCTGAAATGGTCATTCAAGTTCCTGCTTTACAGAGAAAACTGTCAGACATTCTTCAAGACTGAAGGAGAAGCAACTGATGAACTACACCAGAATGGGCAGAGCAGATTTCCTGCTTCACTGAAATGAAAAGAGATTTTGGGCCTGTAGGCTGAAGATGGATGCCCCAACTTTATAAAGGAACTTTGGGTGACTGTCCAGGCAGATAGGTGTCATCTCTGTCCTTTCTAGATTTTAGAAGTCGCTTGCACTTCTGGCTTACTTGGGTAAATATATCCTTCTGTGGTCTATGATGTAGTTGAAGATTAGATAGTTATAGGTATAGTTTTTCTTAGTCATTTGAAAGATATATTAGATATAAAACTTTAGATTCATAAAGATAAGGGAGATGATAGAATATTTTCTTTAATTTTGCTAAATACAAATAGACTAGATATTGTAACTGTAATTCTTGCTTGATAGCTATTTTGTTATATGTAATTTTGCTATGTTAAAATTGAAACCTTCCTTTTTGATTAGAGAGAAAGGGGGAAGTGATGTGGGAATGCGTTTATGTATGCTGTGAATCTCAATCTTTAAATAAAGGAGCTGTTTTGGGCCATGGCAGGCACCATAGAAGAAGTAGGAGGAGAAATCAGAGCTTAGGTAGGAGAAGCAGGGCGGAGTGAGGCAGATCCAGCCAGCCGCCCAAGGAGCAACATGTAAGGAGCACGGGTGAGCCACACGGGCCATGTGGCCAACAGATTAATAGAAATGGGTTGATTAAAGATATAAGAGCTAGCTAGCAATGTGCCTGAGCCATAGGCCAAATAGCATGAAGTTAATATAAGTGTCTGAGTCGTTTCTGGGGGCCTGGGTGGCGGTGGGCAGCTAAGCGTGCTTGGGCAGCAGGTCTGTGGGTCTGGACCTCTGGCGCCCAGGACCCGAGAACCCCACTACAACACATTTTGCTCTGAGCAGATGCACCCTTGCTTTGGTTAGGGAAAGAACTCTTGGGGCAGGAATGAAGAAAGGGGAAGAACCACACTTCACAAGAACTTGCCTTGGTGTAACATATAGATGAGTTAGAATACAGTTCCCTTAAAGCTGCCTCTGCCTGGGGCCCGCTTCAAATAGCTTCCCAGCCCAAATCATTGAATATCCCATAGCTTTCCTTCTGCTGAGGCCTCAAGTGAATGATCCCTGAGAGGTTTATAGGCCTATGTGTTTGGCCACAAAGCCTAACAACTGAGAGATATAGTACAGGAACTGGAGAGTAAGTGAACCTTGGAGGGTCCCAGAGCAGGGACACAGAATCTGCTCCATGGTGCCAGAATTGCACAAACTAGTGCATGCATAATACATGTCCTTTTTAAAGGTTTCTGGAAAAGAGAGAATGGCACTAATGAACTGTAGTAAGAGGTTTATGGCCCGGACTTTCGGGCCTACCCTCAAGATTTAGGCCCACAGACCCACAGACCTGCAGAGACACACAGATGCTTATAATAGTTTTAGGCTGATTGGCCTAAGGCCCAGTCATATAACTTGCTAACTCTTTACCCCTTAAACTAACCCATGGCTCTTATCTTGTTCAGCCTTGTGGCTTGGTACCTTTTCTTATAACAACATAGTTGTCCTCTGCTTCTTCCAGCTTCTCTCTGGCAGAATGCTCTGTTTTTCCTGTTCCTAGAGTTTTCCTAGCCTGGTAGCCCCGCCCACACTTCCTGTCTGCTTTTGGCCAATCAGAGCTTTTTATTAAACCAGTGGGTGGGACAATTATTTACAATGGAACAACACAGTCCCCTATAATGAAAAAAGATAATGCCATTAGGTAAAGCCACTTTGTCCCCATTCTGTCCCCTTTCTTTAGTTAGAGCTGTAGCTTGCAGCCCAGAGATCCCATGAATGACTGAGCAGAATAAAGTGTATATTTTGCTTCATAGGGCTCCTGCCCATGAGACAGTGCTAGTACAGAAAACAAATCAGTGGATGGTGATATTCTCTGTGGATGTACAGACAGGCAGGCAGGCTGAGAGCAAGACTTCGTTTTGTATGTCATTTCCTTTGTGTCACCTTTCTTCCTAGAAACTACCATCTTGGGCTCTGTGCTACCAATGCCTATATGACACAGAAGTCATAGAATGCACAGGTTGGATCTGTTGTTGCCTTGGCCTAGCTCTCTTGACCAATCTGCATGCCAGTATCTCTGGACCTTCCCTAAAGACATCCAACCCACCCAGACTACAGCCTCTCATGTGTAGCTTGTGATGAACTACTTGCTGAATATGCCTGAGACTTCTGATTCCATCTCTAGATCCAAAGGGCAAAAAAGAGAAAGAAAAAAAGGAGAGTGGGGAGGAAGGAAGGGCTGGCCATTTGGGATGTCTTTCTGTATGCCGTGAATATGCTTTATTATTGGTTAATAAAGGAACCATTTGGCCTATGGCAAGGCATCTTAGAAGCAGGTGAAAAATCTAAGCATAGATAAAGGGAAGGAAGGTAGAGTCCAACAGAGACACTATGAGCTGCCGCCAAGAGAGCAAGATATAAAAGTACAGGTAAGGCATGAGCCATGTGGCAAGAGAGGCATAGATTAATAGAAATGAGTTAATATGCAGGAGCTAGCTGATAATGAGCCCAAGCCATAAGCCAAACCATGTGTAATTAAATATGAGATTTTGTATGATGATTTGGGACTGCTGGTCTGCATCTTGGGATGAGTCTATGCCAGAAACGTCAGACTACAGGCCAGCCTTCAACAATGTCAATGTGGCCATAGCTTCCACAAGTTCATCCTCATTTTTATCTTTTCTTGCTCTTCAGTCCATGGTAGCCTCAAGGTCGCCATTCTCCAGCTTCAGACCCCTGAGCGCTGGAACTTCCTGGATCATCCTTAAAGTGAGTTATTTATTTGTCCAGCTGGAACCTGAGGACAGGGTGTAGTAGGAGGTTTCTGGCCCGGACTTTTGGGCCTTACCTCAACGTTTAGACCCACAGACCAACAGTCCCACAGAGACACACAGATGCTTTCAATAGTTTTAGCTGATCGGCCTAAGGTTCAGGCATATCACTTGCTAGCTCTCTCTCTACCCTTCATCTAACCCATGACTCATCCTGTTCAGCCATGTGGCTCGGTACCTTTTCTAAGAGCAGCATAGTTATCTTCTGCTTCTTCTGGCTTCTCTCTGTGTTTCAATCCTGTCTTAAGTACCTTTTCATAAATTAAGGCGTGGCTCCATTACTGCCTGCTTGGGAGCCTGGAATTCCTTCTATAATCTGAAGTGACCTTGACTCAGTTGGGATTAAGGGTGTAGGTCACCACTCCCAGGGTACTCCCTGTACTGGGATTAAAGGTTTGAATCACCACTCTCTGATTTTCCTAGACTGACTGTGGTTAGAGCTCTGGGACTTCTGGAGCTTTTACTAACCCCCCACATAGACTGTGGGTAGATGCCCTCTGATATCTCCAAAACTTCTGAAACTTTATTAAATCCCCACATGTCCCCTTTTGTGTCAAATTAAAAAAAGTGATAACTAACACAAAAAATATATAATAGGTACAATAATTATATACAATATATACAAACAATAAGTGAGTAATGTCTGATCCATTAACAATTGACAAGTCCAAGAAAATATTTCATTAGTTATCCTATTTTGATGAATCCAAAGGATTATACCTAATTCATTTCCTTTCTAACTAAAAGCTATTATTTTGATGTCTCTTAAACTTATAAACTTTAACTTCAAAGTTTCTTTTCTAAAACTGTCATTAGAAAACTGTAACTATAACTATTTCATCTTCAACTACCTCAGAGACCCAAGAAGGAAATAATATTTACCCAAGTAACTAGGAAGTGCAAGCAACTTCCAAAAACTAGAAATGACAGAGATGATACCTATCTGCCTGGACAGTCACCCAAAGTTCCTTTATAAAGTTGGGGCATCCATCTTCAGCCTACAGGCCCAGAGTCTCTTTTCATTTCAATGAAGCAGAAAATCTGCTCTGTCCATTTTGGTGTAGTTCAGTCATTTCTCCTGGTGTCCTGAAGATTGAAGACTCTCTTCAACAGGGTTCCTCAAGGAAAGGCAGGAGCTAGGTAAGCTCCAGTTAGCAAAGACAGTTAGGCCTTCCATAGGCCACTGATCACTTCCCTGGCTTTGCTGAGCCTTTATTCATCTCTCTTCATACTCCCCCAATCTCCTGATAACAATAATTACTTCAGGAATGTCAGATTCTGTCAGTCTCCTCTCCACTGCAGTAGATATTACTTATTATATTCACTTCTGAACACTTGTCACTCCTTCTTTATTGGTGAGGTTCTGGGTTCTGGAGGGGCCTACTGGTCTCCTTCAGTATGCTTCTCAGTGGCTACAGTCTGGTCTGCTCTCTGGGGATTTTGAGTAGCAAGTTTCTCTGTTTAGTGTGTTTTCCTGTGTATAGTCTCCTCTGGCAGACTGTGCTTATAGTAGACAACAGAGGGATCCACCTTCCAAGTGTGCCCCAGTCCCTGCCTCAGCCATAGATCAGTATTCTCCCCCTGATTCAGTTTCCTATGTGACTTTAGACTTTTGTCCATCTTCTCTGTAAATACCTAATTTTCATCTGTTTCCTCTGAACAACTAGATATATTCTGACATGGTAATACCGTTTTCTTTATCAATTTCTTCATATCTATGGTTATCAGTAGATTAAATAATTTATTTCTAACAGTGCCTATAAGTCCCTACTGACTCTGCCTTCAACCTTGATGTTGGTTCTCACAGAATATACCCATAGTCCCTCTGCTCAGAGCCCAAGCTCCATGAGAGCAGCTGAGAATATCTAGAGTAGACAGAATATGATCAAGTGGACCTTTGATACAGTGAAATCAACAACATGGTATAGACCATGTTATCCTTCAATAAGAATATGGCTGCTTCTGCCCTAAGTTAGCAAGAAGATATCTGGTGCTATGTGGTATCTCTTAAAGACACAACTGATTTAGTCTGGCCACACACAATAATCTGCATTGTAATGGATTATATGTGAACTGTGAGGGATCTCTACTGCATTTGCAAAGTTCTGGTATGCCACTACATATGATCTAGGTAGGGTGACCTTCCAAACCATATTCAAAGGAAAAAAACTACTTAGAGCATGATTGTTCAGAATGGGGGAACTGTTAGAGCATGTGAAAGTACTGATTAAAAACAGCAGGATATCCACGACAGAGGACAATAACAGGATACTCATGAGGAGATCCATTATAGGTGACTTAGTAGAAACCAGAGGCCTCAGACCAGACCAAGGGCTATTAATGAACATTGGCAGGTAAAGATGACACAAAGTGTGAACGTTGTGTGTCAGTGTATCACCCTACAGATTTCTCCACAAAATTCTTTTTCCTTTCTTTCCTTCCTTCCTTCCTTCTTTCTTCCTTCCTTTCTTTCTTTCTTCCCTTCTTTCTTTCCTTCCTTCATTCTTTTTTCTTTCTTTTTCCTTCCTTCCTTCCTTCCTTCTTTCTTTCTTTCATTCTTTTTTCTTTCTTTTTCCTTCCTTCCTTCCTTCTTTCTTTCTTTCTTTCTTTCTTCCCTTCTTTCTTTCTTTCATTCTTTTTTCTTTCTTTTTCCTTCCTTCCTTCCTTCTTTCTTTCTTTCTTTCTTTCTTCCCTTCTTTCTTTCTTTCATTCTTTTTTCTTTCTTTTTCCTTCCTTCCTTCCTTCCTTCCTTCCTTCCTTCCTTCCTCCTTCCTTCCTTCCTTCCTTCCTTCCTTCCTTCCTTCCTTCCTTCCTTCCTTCCTTTCTTTCTTTCTTTCTTTCTTTCTTTCTTTCTTTCTCTGTTGCATGAATAAAAACTCAGGGCTAAATCTCTGGGAAAGTCAGAGATATCAGAGAGTAAACCCCACAGTCAGACCTCATCCAGCTGTCTTCCAGCTTCCTCAGCCTCGCTCCTCCTGGCTTCTTCTGCCTGCTCTGTCTTTCTATATCTTCCTTAAATACTTTCTTTGCTGAGTTAAGGCTGGTCCCACCACTGCCTGCCTGGGAGCCTGGAGCCTTCTGTAAAAAAGATGACCTCAAACTCAGATTGGATTAAGGGCGTAGGTTACTCTGTGCTGAGATTAAAGGTGTGAGTTACCACTGTCTGATCCTCATAGATGGACTGAGGGTGGATCCCTCTGATATCTTTGGATGTTTTTATTATATTTGAAAAATATCCCCACACATCCCTTTTTGTGTTAAATTTTTAAAAAGAAGGTGATAGCTAACTTAAGAAAAACCATATACAATAGGTACAATAATTATATACAACATATACAAACAAGAAATGAGTAATGTCCAGTCAATTAACAATTGACAATTCAAAGAAAATATTTCATTAATTGTCCTATTTTGATGAATCCAAAGGATTATACCTGATTCACTTTCTTTCTAACTTGTATTACTAACTAAAAACTATCATTTTGATGTCTCTTAAACTTACACACTTTAACTTCAAAGTTTCTTTTCTAAAACTATCACTATAAAACTATAACTATCTCATCTTCAACTACCTCAGAGACCCAAGAAGAAAATAATATTTACCCAAGTAAACAGGAAGTTCAAGCAACTTTCAAAATCTAGAAATGACGGAGATGACACCTATCTGTCTGGACAGTCACCCAAAGTTCCTTTATAAAGTTGGGGCATCCATCTTCAGCCTACAGGTTCACGTCCAATGGCTAACCATTGCCACAAAGACAGTAGACTTCATATGGAGTTTCTTCAATGCCCATTTTTCTCTTGAAGTAGATTAGTGCTGCCAGGAGCAGATCTGTCTCACTGTCCAGAAAAGTCTAAGTTCTAAAAATATTTTAAATGTCATATTCCATGGATCTCTGAAGTGTTTGAAGAAGATCTGTTCATCTAAATTATATTTGTTTGATCTTGAAAACATATCTACTATGACTATGTTTGAATGTAATGTCTAGCTACTAACTTGCATTAATTTATATTCTAATTAGTTGATAGTAAAAATGTTCATGACTAGCAACATGTATTACATTGTTAGATGAACTGAATAAATATAACGCCTTGAACAAGCATAGAAATATTCGTACAGTAACATAATTAATCTCAATATACACAATTTGTGTACAATATACAAAAATCTAAGCCAATGTAAAATATTTAAAGCTAGTAAATCCTTTTAAAAGAAGACTCAATATTCTATCCTATATCCTATATATGTGTACCCCCTTTTTCTTTCTATTTTTTAACACAAATCTTGTTTAACTTTTTTCTAACCATAACCATTAACAATTTTTAACCAGTTAGCCTAAACAATGTCAATCATCCAAAACCCATTGAACAACCAAAAACAACCACACCCAACCTCTTGGGAATGTGGGTGCCCCTTCTTAATTTACTTCCTGCTGTCTGGGGGTGACAGCACCTTTTGGGAATCAAAAAGAAAAGTTTTGTTAAATGTCAAGTCCTGAGATAAGTAGCTGTGTCATTTGTTGTCTAGTGTCTGCTAACAGGAAAGTACACGGCTTGTCTCAAGTGTGAGTTACCACTGTGTGATCCTCCTAGACCGACTGGGTAGGTACCTCTTATATCTCCAGCTGTTTTTACTATATTTGAAAATATTCCCACATTTATTTACTTATTTATTTCCTCCTCCTCCTTCTTTTTGTTTGGTTTGGTTTTTGCTTTGGTAGGGAAGTTGCAAGGGCAGAGGGTACATTTTAGGAGACAAGGTGATTAGTGGGAATGGAATACATAATGTGAAAATCCACAAAGAATTAATCAATAAAAGTAAAAGACAAAGAAAGAAGGAAGGAAGGAAGGAAGGAAGGAGAGAGAGAGAGAGAGAGAGAGAGAGAGAGAGAGAAAGAAAGAAAGAAAGAAGGAAAGAAGGAAACAAGGAAAGAAAGAAAGAAAGAAAGAAAGAAAGAAAGAAAGAAAGAAAGAAAGAAAGAAAGAAAGAAAGAAAGAAAGAAAGAAAGAAAGAAAGAAAGAAAGAAGAAAGAAAGAAAGGTCACTTTGAAGAGTAACTTAGAATTCTTTCCATCATGCATCCTGTTATTTTATTCTCCCTGAGCCAAATCTGATAAAGGAATGTCTTGTTCCATATCAGACCTACAGAAGAGTGAACCTGGTTCCAACTTGTATGGATGGACAGCCAACAGAGTATTTGCCATCATGGGCTAACAGAGCTGTGCTGCCAACATGACTAACTAGGGACAGAGAGAAGCAAGCTAGACTCTTCCTCCACCCAATGTGGTCCCATTGTCACTGTCAGACTAACCTCTGACCCACTGAAAGCTTTATGTCATCTGGGTTTACATGTCTTGCTAGTGAGGGATAGAGTTTGTTCAGACACATGAGCAATTTCCTCAAAACATTGCCACTAACCATGTCACATGGATCTTTCTACATCATTCAGTTCTGCAGTGGCTAAATGCCAGGCTCCCAGCCACTGGGGCAAAAAGGAAGGGTTTGTGAGACAAAGTAGACAAATTATGACTTTGGAGATGATGAAAGAGATGTCATCAATTCAGGAAAATGTTCATCCTAAATCATAGAGAATAGAAATGAAAACTGAACAGGGCTTAGTGCAGCTTGGTGGTAAGGCACTTGCTTATCATGCACAAGGTCAAAACAGCACCACAAAACGTTGACTTCTAACTTCCACTATTAATAAAAATCTGCTAGTATAATGCCATATTTGGCTGAATTATTATTATTATTATTATTATTATTATTATTATTATTATTATTTGGTGTATTCCTGCCAACATCAACATAACACGCAACTTTATCCCACTTTTATTAGTAAGGTTATATATGCATACCACTTGTAAGGGCCTACAACAGAAAATCAAACTTCTTTAGACCCAGTTGTGAGAATCATAGGCTGTATAGTCTACAGATTTAGGTATACTGCAGTTTCCATTTTTTATGGTGAGTTTATTAATTTTGCTTTTTTAAATTTAATTTCTTATGCAATATATTTACATCATACTTTCTTCTTGCTAGTTCCTCCCAGATCCCCTATTTTCAAACCCACACAGTTTTGTTCTTATCTCTTTAAAAACAAACAAACAAAAACCAAAACCATATAATACTACAAACACACTCATAAAATACAAAAACAAAAATCAAAATCAGAAAGAGACCAATTCAATTGCATTGAATCTGTGGATTGCTTCTGGTAGGATGGCCATTTTCACTATATTACTCCTACTGACTCATGAGTATGGAAGTCTAATTTCTGCTGTCTTCTTCAATTTATTTCTGAAATATCTTAAATATTTTATTATAGAAGTCTTTCACTTGCTTGGGTAGAGTTATCTCAAACTTTTTTTTTTTTTTTGAGACTATTGTGAAAGGTATTATGGGGCTCAGAGCAGCTTGACTACACAGCTACTATGACAGGCTTAATGAAAGCCAGACAGAAGGCTTTTGCTAGCACCACCTGGTGGTACCAGGAAGGGTCCATGATTGGACACTGTCTAGGGAGGAGCCAGCACCTAAGGGGAAATACCTGATATTCCAAGCATTCCCTTCCTGCAAAAGGTACATTAACAATAAATCTGCTGATATAGGTAAACCTTAATGAATTCTGCTAAATGTTGAAACATGCCTAGAATTCAAAGTAGTTAATGAATTCTGTTGCAGTGGCCTCTGTCTCTTGGTGGTCTTTTTTTGGAGGGAGTCTGGACTCTGGGCACAACAGATTTCTTTCTCAGTCAGTTTGTCATTTATATGCATATAGCTAGGCTTTGTGTGTTAGTTTTGTATTCAGCTACTTTTCTCAAAGTGTTTACTAGCTGATGAAGTTTCTTGGTGGGCTTTTAGGATCTTTTACGTATAAACTCATATCATCTGCAAATAATGATACTTCAACTTCTTTGTTTCCTATTAGTTAGAAGCTTTTGCACCCAGACTAGTCTCTTTGTCAATGCAACAATCCAAATCAGATGAATTTTTTTAAATCCCAGGTTTAATGGGTACAAAGCAAAGCAATCTTGGTGACCCTTGGAAAGGCACACGGAGAGTCACAAGGCACATATGGCTACTGGCCTTAAGTAATCTGTAGGTGGGGTCTTGTGTAGTCCCAGGAAGAGGCTGACATTTGGTGGCTTCCTCATGGGGCAGCTCTAGGGGAGAGGTTGTGGTTTGGTGTGCTTTGAGGGGGTTGATCTTGGGAGAGAAAGGAGTTGGGCTCTACACTGAATTATTCCAGACTCTGGGTATATGATATGAATGGCAGGGACTGAGGGAGAGCTTCCATCAGAACATTTACTATGCCCTGATTTCCTTCAATTGTCTTATTGCTCTAGCTAAGACTTCAAGTACTGTGTTAAATGTGTTTGAAGAGAGTGGACAACATTGTCTTATTTCTGATTCTGGTGAAATTACTTTGAGGTTTTTTTCCCCTTAAATTGATGTTGGATGTGAGTTTGCTGAAATTTACTTTATTGTGTTGAAGTGGTATCCCTTGTGTCCCTAATCTCTTCAGTACTTTTATCATGAAAATATAATAAATTTTTTCAAAGTCTTTTTCTCCATGTAGTGTGGCTTTTGTCATTCAATCTGTTTATGTGGTGAATGACAGTTATCAGTGTACTTTTGTATTGAACCACCTCAGCATCTCTGAGATGAAGTATTCTTGATAATGGTGTATAATATTTTTGTTTGTTCTTTGAGTTGGTTTTCAAGTAATTTCTGTCAAATTTTTGCATTTATGTTCAAATGGGATATTGGTCTATAATTTTTGATGGGTCTTTGTGTGGTTTTCATATCAAAGTAATTGTGGTTTTGCAAAAGAAGCTAGGAAATGTTCCTTCAGTTTCTATTTTGTGAAATAATTGGGTAAATAATGATTTTAATTCTTCACTGAAGGTCTGGTAGTATTCTGCACTGAGCCCATCTGGCCCTAGGTGGGAGAATTATAATTACAGTTTTTTTTCCCCACTAGGGCTTATGGGTCTATTTGATTGTTTATTTGATCTTGATTTAACTTTGGTAGGTTGTATCTATCACTCCATTCATTTCTTTTAGGTTTTCTCATTTGGTGGAGTAGAGATTTTTAAGGTAAGTCCTTATGAATGTCTTCGCCATCAGCTGTTGTGCATCCTTTTCATCTCTACCTCTGTTAATATGGATCTTCTGTGTCTTTTAGTTAATTTGACTAAGGGCTTGTCAATCTTAATAATTTCTTCAAAGAACCAATTATCTTCTCATTGATTCTTTGGACTGTTTTATTTTTGTTTCCATGTCACCAAGTTGAGCCCTTCAGTTTGAATATCTCTTACCATCTACTCTTTTGTGGTATTATTTCCTCTTGTTTCTCTAGAGGTTTCATGTTTATATATTCTATGCTATTAATGAGATCTTTCCAACTTTTTTTTTTAATGTAGGCACATAGTGCTATGAACTTGCATTTTAGAACCTTCATTGTATTCCACAGGTTTGACTATGCTGTGTTTTCATTTTCATTCAAATCTAAAAAGTTTTTAATTTCCTACTCCATTTCTGTCTCGACCCTTTCTTCATTCAAAAGTGAGTTGTTCAGTTTTCATGACTTTAAGTATTTTCTGTTCTTGGTGATATCTAGCTTTAATGAATGGCTGTTAGGTATGTTGTCATTGGCAGGGGGCAGGGAGGCTGGTAGATAGTGGTTCTGAGGATTGACACCTGAGAAGTGATTAGAAGGTTGAAGGAAAAGAGCTAAGCTAGGTCCTCCTGTGATGGTGAGTCTGCACTGTCAACTTGATACAGCCTAGAACAACCTGGGATTCTATCTCCTTGATTGATTGCTTACATCAAATTGGCTGTTAGCATACCTATGAAGGACTTTTTAAAATTGGGCTCATTGAGGCAAGAAAACCCATCCTGAATACAGATGGCATCATCTCCCAAGAAGGACCTGAATGACATAAGAGAGCAGAAAGTGGGCTGTCTAATAAACATGCACTCATTCATCTCTCTGCTGGTGACTGTGACTGTGAAGTACCTAGCTGCTTCAAGCTCCTGGCGCCATGACTCTCCCACTGTGTATGCACTGTAACCTGGATCTGTGAGCTAAAATAAGTTTTTCCTCTCCAAAGTTGCTGTTTGTCAGGGTGCTTTATCACATCAACAGAAACTAAATATAAACACTTTGAAGTCTTTACACCAAGGCCCAGAAGATGTCACCAGTTTCACCTTCCAGATTTGTAATTTGACATGCAACTATTGTTGGCTTCTTATCCTGCCTGACCTTCAAGCAAATAGTTCATTGATCTTGTTTCTCCAGAACACATTCAATTCTTCTGAAGCTTCCGTCACATAAATCCTTTTGTTGTTTTTATAGCTCGTGTATATACCATATATACTCAATAGTCATATCAAATTAAATTTGCTAGTACTGCCTTCTTGATTCTAATTCTTATGTTCAAGTAAGGAGCTTTCTCTTTCCCAAATGTCTGTAGTTTCTCTCACTTGCTGGGCTTTTCTTTGCAGGGAGAGATGCAGGAGTTAAAGACAAACAGTAGTTGAATAAGCTGTTGCTCACTGGCAAGGAAGCCACACACACAAATAATAGAGCATATGAGTCAGGGAAGTGAGCTTTTCACACCTTGTTCCCAGGGTGGTAAACTCTGCTCTCACTGTGAGCTTCTGAAAAATGAACATTAAAGCTTCAGCTGAAAACTTAATGTAGACCTTTAGTGTGTTCATGCAGCTCATCACCGGGTCTCCCACTCTGACTGCACTGTACACACAACAAGCTTGTTTTCTGCATCTTCCAAGGGAGAGTCCCCTTGCTTTCTGATAGTTAGAAAACATATCTCTTCTTCTGTGTTATATCTCTCAAGATTTCCTCACATCCATGGTCCAGTAATAGTGCCACATCTATGTTCCAGTCTTGGGGGTTTACATATTTTCTGTCATTTGAATGCAAAGAAGAGTCTTGTATTCTGCAGCTAGCACCACCACTACAGTCTATTCCCCACATGTACCCACTGAGATCAGAGCTTGGATGCTGACCAAAGGCTGGGTCCTTTGTGCATTCAATAGTGGGATGCTGTGCCACCCCAGAGATGTGGGCTACAGCCTGCTGCTTCTCAGGATGGCCATCACTTACAATAAAATGCAATTTCAAATACTGTGGTTCAGGAAACTTAGGATGGAACCTAGAACTTAACCATGATTTGTGAATATGGATCACATGACCCTGAGCTGGGCTGCATGCTCTGGAGTCAACTCTTTAGGATGGACCCTCTTCATCAATTCTTGTCTGTATGACACCCAAGGAGTTTGTTTGTTTGCTTGTTTGTTTGTTTGTTTTCCCAAGTTGTCAAGTAGTAGAAAGAGAGTGAAATAGTTTCTATCATGCTGGTTTGAAGAGATCACTAAGGGTAAAATGTGGGAAAGAGTATGTAAGCAGATGACAACTATTAAATCACCTCTCATATGACTGCCAGTACACTAGGTTCTCTATGCTTGTATGATTTTTCTGAGGTTAATATGGAGCCACTCAGGCCACACAGTACATGTTGTGCCCTCTCCATGATATTTTAATGAGACATTGGAGTCAGGGGAATATCTCTTTATTAACAAGGGGGCTGGCTTTTTGCCACTTGAATTCTCTTGGTGGCTCTGTGGGTGTTTTGTCTCCTCCTTGAACTGCAATGCTTGCAGTAGGCAGAATATCTATCCCCAAATCCCAAGGACACGTTGGAATTTCTAAACCATTATTTCTAAGAAAACCAATACCAAATGTGCCTTCTTCCCAAAATTAGAAAAGGCTGACTATTAAGTTGTATGTCTTGCGGGTGGCAATGCCAAAGGTGCAGCAGATAGCAATTGACTTTAGAGGATCAGCCCACCAGGAAACAAAACCCTGATGGATGAATCTCAGATAGGCAAAGCCTCAAGAGCCTAGACCCCAGAATGTTTCTTGCTATTGCTCTGTCACTGTATATTTGTTGCCATTTTTTCTGTGGTATCTCACATGATATGAATGGGTATGGGGGAGATCCCAGATATGGGATATCTTTCTGTATGCTATGAACATGCTTTATTATCACTGGTGACTAAGTAAACTATTTTGACCTATGGCAAAGCAGCTTAGAGAAAGGTGGAAAATCCAAGCAGAGATAAAAGAGAAGGGTAAAGTCAGGCAGAAGCTACAGATGCCTCCTAGAAAGCAATATATAATTGGACACAGGTAAAGTCATCGAGTCACATGGCAAGGCATAGATTAGGCCTCTGAATAATTTTATAAACAGCTGCAGGACTGCAGGTGGGTCCAGAATTTCTGCCTACAAATGGTGCCCAATGTACAGCATGACCCTACAACCCTGAGATTAAGAGGTTTTTTTCTTAATGCTGTACCGACTGAGCTAGCAAAGCCTATACTTGGATTTCTCACCTGCCTCTAAGCTGCCTTACCATAGGCCAAAAGAGCTTCTTTATTAACCAATGGTAATAAAGCATATTCACAGCATATAGAAAGACATCCCATATCAGACCCCTACTGCCTTTGATGCAGTATGATCATCTCTTGAAATATCCTGTTCTACTGAGCATCTTTTACCTGTGGATTCTTATGAAGATGATTTCCTCATAACCTGAAGTAATGATTTTATACAATAATAGTTGCAGTTTAAGTAGGATTTTGAGGATTGGAAGTTTTTAATATAGTAAGGAATTATGGTACAGGTTAGTTTAGTGGAAAAATTAACATATGTAAAGGTAGGATAAAATGTTGCCCCTGCCTCTGATAAGGCAGAGGCTGCAGAAAATGACAAATAAAACAAGGAAGTATCACACAGCTGGATCACATGAATTTCTATTGAGGAGCCTAATAGACTGTGGCTTAGGTTAATGATTAAGAAAAACAATTGAGTCCCAGTAGCTTAGCTAGCTTAAAATTCTTCTAATTTTAACATTGCGAGATGTGTTCACAGGTTTCAGAATGCATCATAGTTGAAACAAAGCTTTGAAAATAACTTGTTAGGTTAAGATGCTTTTGCCAAATAGTTTTGAGATTATAAAATCCAAGAAGACAATCTAAAAGTTAGGAATGACACATAGTTAAGTAAGGGACTCATTAAAGTTAAGCAGCAAAATCAAGGCAGCCCTATTATCATTAACGCCAATATGCCTTTATTGATAGAATAGGATGATGAGTAATTCCTTATGCCCATTTCTGACCCCAATTTCCTGATATAAGAAACTGTTGGCAAGTGGGTATGCACCTTGAGGATTTAAAATAGAGCTGGCTGATTCTTTTCATGTATGAAAGTCTAAATTTGTGATTCTTCTAAGACTTCTTATAAGATTACTTTTTGAGATTAAATAATAAAATAATTGGCCTTTTCTTTGTAACCAAAAAATACAGGCTGCCAGCAAAATAACTGGCCAGAAAAAATACCTTGCTTGATCAAATTTTGTTAATCTATAACAAGCTGCTTAGGTGTGAATGTATGTATGTTCTTGGGACAACTTTTTTTTTCTTGTGATACACAAAATGTTTAATAATCGTGTAAGGGATATGAAAAAATGCTATTTTTACTTGTATTCACTGCAATCATTCACTTCAAAAAACGGAATGTAACATAGTAATTTTTATATTGTTTGAAAGATTTTGCTGGGGTATATAAGCTGTAAGGGGGAAAAAAAACCAAATTTAACTAGAAGAAAAAAAAATCAAAACTGAGAGAATAAAAACACTAGGAAGGATGTAATAAGAAAATAAGAAATAGAAAAAAAATAAGAAGTCAGAAGGAAATGATCAGGAGTGTGTGTATCCTTTACCTTACTCCCTTAGGTAAAAGTCTTAGTTCACTGACTCCATTGGATTCCCATCAAGCCCTGCCCTGCTGGAGACCTGTCCTTATGGCAGTGGTAGTGTCCCAAGGAGTGCCTGAGTGTACTCAATGATGGTGTGGCTGGCATTCCTTACCCCACTAACGTGTCTATCTCTCTCCCTCTCTCCCTCTCTCCCACTCTCCCTCTCTCCCACTCTCCCTCTCTCCCTCTCTCCCACTCTCCCTCTCTCCCACTCTCCTTCTTTCCCACTGTCCCACTCTCCCTCTCTCCCACTCTCTCTCCCACTGTCCCTCTCTCCCTCTCTCCCCCACAAGTGTGTGTGTGTGTGTGTGTGTGTGTGTGTGTGTGTGTGTGTGTGCGCGCATGCGTATTTAGTACCCTTACATGCTGACATGCTAGAGAAACCTAGCTTCAGCTCAGTATGGAATTCTTATTAAATATCTGTTGGTAGGAAGTGGTAATGTGAAGACAGAAAAATCCTGTTTGATTCTTTCCCCTCGACTACCTTCCTGAGGTCCCTGAAACTAGCCAAGGTTGACAAAGTTTTGGCTTCATTGTCACTAAATTAGATGGCTGTTTCTCAGAAAAGCTTTGTTCACAGGATTGATGGCTGCTTGGGACACACCTGGCAGCCTGAGCCGGAAACTTCCTGAATTCCAGAGACCTACCTGGTCAGCAGCTTGACCTTCTGGACTTCACTCTAGCGGGACCACCCAAGATAAGGTTCTGGGGCCACATTCCCACCCCAGTTGGTCCCCTACTTGCTGATCTCCTGCTCGCCCAAGACTCTATTGTTTCACAGGAAATATGCCTGCCTGCCTGTCAGCATTCCTAAACTCCATCCTAAACTGACCTTTGGCCCTGCCCTGTTGTAACCTTCAGAGCCCAAGTATTCCCTCCCCTACCCAGAGTGCAGTATAAGAATTCTACTCTGAAAGCATTCGGGGCTCTTGGCTTCCACAGTGCCTTGAGCCCATACATTATGTGTGTACCGGTATATCATTCATATTTGTTAAACTCTCTTTTTCTTTAAAGTTGACAGTGGTCATTAGCCATGGTCTTAGGGTATCCTGGGGTGCTCCAGGGGTGCCCTCCTGTTACAGTAATAGATACTTTGCATTTTTTTTATAAGCAAGAAACATAGAAGCTATAGTTCCTACAACTATGGAGCATGTGCCTCTTTATGGACAGAGGTAGAAAACAACTCCAAAGGCTTCAAAGGAACCTCTGATTTCTGGTCCAACTACACCCATGAGAGATCAGACATGACAGCCCAGAGCTGAAGCTGCTGCCAAAGTAAGCAACATATTATTCTCCACTTTGAAAAGACAGGCAGTATCAGTAAGGGGCAAAGTGGGTGATTAAGATGAAGTAGTGTGTGACCCTTTCAGATTCAACACACATGTGGATGGCTCCAGAAGAAAGCTTATTTGAAATATTAGAGAGGGTGGGTCAGAGGGCATCTTGATATGTTTCAAAGGAAAAGAACGATCTTGTTTTAAATTGTTGGTGTATAGTGGTTCAAAAGAAACAGGGGCAGGGTGTTCAAAACATGTTCTTTGTTCTTTGATCTTGAAAACCTCATCATAACAAAATGGTTGTCCATTTAAATAATATCTAGTCTGGATAACAAGGTCCCATCAAAGAGGAAAGAGAAGAGGAAAAAAATAAGGCTCACAAAGAACAAAGTGGTTCTGAGAACCCAGGAAATCATTTCCTCCTGACACAAATGTGAGAGGTGTAAGGATAAAATTAATAATTACATGAGACAATTTGTTTCCAATTCACGTATGCTGTTATCTCAGTCTATAATTTAATGAAATTGCAGGGAAATGTGAGTTTCCTATTTCTTTTTTTAGTGCCTCATAACCTCCAACCCATGTGTGTCTGTGCAGAGTAAATGAGGTAGGTCTCCGGATGCCTACATAGAGTGCAGAGCCAAGGCAACTCACAGAATTCAGTGACAATTGTGGTGCATGATGCCATCTATTGTGGGCTCCAGTTTTACTGGCTAAGGGTACTCGGTATAAACGTCTGTAGCCCACAGAATACTCTTCTCCCATCTGTGGGCAGGTTAGATGTGGTTGTTACCTAGCAATGAAATCAGCAAAACATGGAGTCTGGAAAGGTGGAACTTTGGCTCAGATGCTGGAAGTTCTTCTAAAACAAAATTCTCTCCCCAGTGTTTTCTTCCTCTCCATCCACACCACTGGCTAATGATTTGAAGAGAACATCCTGCCACCACATGGTTCACCTCCCACATGCTGGATTAGGCCTGAAGCTGCTGGTACAATGCATGCTCTTGGCATCACTCAGAAGAGTGTATATGTAGTGTTTATCGATGTAAGAAGAATAGCAATCCTTGAACTAGAAATATTTGAACACTACAACCAAAAAGGATCCTTTTGATGATTCTAGTAATTCAAAGTCAGTACAATCCATCATATCAACAAATTATGAAAAAGTTATCTGAGGACAACAATAGTAGCAGAGAGGGCAAAATCCAAAATCTGCAGCCTTAATTCTGATGGACGGTGGAATCACCACAGCCATTAGGGAATGTCTGCAGACTATGCGGCTATTGTCATGCTTGGTAGGAAGCCCTTCCCTCAGAGATCAGGACAGAAGCAGGGAGTACATTCTTGTCACTTTTTTACATCACAGGCCAGAAGTCCTAGCTAACACAATGAGACAGTAAGTGGAATAAGAATAGATTTTGATTGGTAAGGGAAAACAAAGCTCTGAATACAACATGACTAGCTGCAGTAAAATCTGAAAGAATTGACAGGAATCCTTACACACTGCAGAGATTCCAATCACTGGTCACTAATTGGATGGAGGTTTCAAGACACAAGTAACCAAGAACCCTCCTTTATGATGCATTCCATTACTTTGTAGTACATGGGGTAACATGCTCCATCTCTTTGCTTTAGAGTTCTGTAGTTCCACCTTTCCATTTTCCTCAGCAGTTCTCTAACCATGTTGTGTAAGCCATTGATTGCTACCTTGAAAGTCAGAAGGCCCGATGAAGAATCGGATTGTCCCTGTTCCCCAAGCCGGTTTTCAGATTTTCATGGAAGGCAGTATATCAGCCAGCAGAAAATTCAGGCAGCTGTCATTGGAAAGCACTACTCTAGCAGCAGTTACTGGTAGAACAATGATTTACTGTGATTTTATATAAATACACACACACACACACACACACAGGCATTTCTCAACTAACAGGGAATTTGTCCTTATAAAAACCATTATAAATTAAAAATACTTGAAGTAAAAAAAAAAAAATGCATGTAATGAGCCAGGAAGAAAACTGTTGAAGAACCCTTGTCTATCACTTCAGAGGACCTGAGCTGATCCCCAGAAATACACACTCAAGCAACGTGCATGTGTGTACACACACACACACACACACACACACACACACACACACACACACATACACACTGGGCTGCAGATGACCAGTATCACAAGAAAGGATTAGGCCTCACATCATCTGCCTACGATGAGATCAAAATTCAAAGCCTGAGATATAGTTTCTATTAAATGCCCTGCCATAAAACAAGATATCAACAGAGTTGATCCATCATAAGTCAGGGGACATACGTGCTTTTATGATCAATAAGTAGAAAAATCTGAAGATTCAGTCTAATAAAAACTCATAGCTTAAAGCATTGAATTTTCATTTTCTAGGAGATAAGGGAATAAAGACTTTTGTTTTCTTTAGTTGAGCAGAAGTAAAAATATGGATTCCTTTAGGCAGGTAGCATTGAGAGATTTCAAGTATAAAAGATGATGTTACCATAAAAGAACACCACATTCTGCAACAAAATTTCTTTTCTTTCCTGTCTTCATTTTTGAAAAGTGTTTTTTTTTTTTGATACAGGGTTTACACACACACACACACACACGCACACACACACACACACACACACACACACACACACACACACACACACATATCTCCCTGGCTGGCCTAAAATTCAAGATGATCCTTTTGCCTCAGACTCTTAGGTGTCAGGTCAAGAAATAAAGCCCCTCATAGTCCTGAGGGAATCAGAGTTCTGTTCTCTATATTGGTCCATCTTTGTAAAGAATCAAATCAGATCCACTGACTTTAACATCTAAAGTTCGGGTAAGGCACTCTCTCCATCACTGCACTCCATTCACAGACTTCTCTGGTCCTCCTCCAGGAACTAGCCTGACTAGTACCCCATACCATTTGATATTCATTTTTCAACCTGTCAGATCTAGCCTGGATGCCACAGCCAGTGCCCTGCCCTGGCTTAGTTTAACTACCTGTTCCTGTACAGAAGCTGACCTCTAAGCTTCACAGGCTTCTATATGCCAGGCAGGCCTACTTCCAATACCTCCTTCTGTGCCACAGCTAATCTCTAGAACTCTGAGAGGACATAGTATACCTACTTCAGGTCCCTCCTGAAATGCCTCATCATCCCACTAAATACCCAGACTTCCCACATCCTCTTCCAGGTTCTAGCCTGAGTCTCACATCCTATATTCAAGCTCAGTCTGACCAACTGTGACTAGGCTAAAGCCAAGCTCTGGGCCACCACCAAGACCCATCCTACCTGCATCCACCCACAGGTCTCCCCAGGGCTACCTCTAAATTAATATCTTTTCAAATAAAAAATTTAGGTGGGGATCCCCCTCCACTACTTCATTCTATACACAGACTTCCTATGTCCTCCTTTATGCCTTTTCACAAACTATCTGAATTAACCTGAGTCCCAGAGCCAGAGCATTAGCCTAGATTGCCCTTCACTGCAAAGGAGCTCTAAGCTTGGGCCAGGATCTCCTGTATTTATCCCCCAAACAACAGGACTCTTACATATCATATTCTACCTGTCCCCTCAGACTTATGCTCCCAGCTCAGATCAGGGAAGCACATCCTATTCATGAGCCCAGTCCCCTCTCTCCACCTTACTTTATCCCAGACAGGCCATTTCCAATCTTGACATTCAACCTTCCCCCACATCTTCTCTTTTTCCCCATCCTGCCATCTATTTCCATAATCTCAAAGATTTGTTTCTTCATTGATATCCCACATTTTCTATCTTTTTGTTTTCTTTATCCATTACAAACTTAGAATTAACAAAGGCAGTTTGCATGCACAGGTCTCATCACAAGAATAACAACAATATGAAATATCCAGCCAGAATCTTCTCTCCAAAATCCACCAGATCTGTGGAAATGTTCACTAACGAGAATTACTTATATGGACTCCAGAACACAGAATTAAAATGAACTCATAAACTTCATTAAAGAATTCAAGGACTTTTAAGAAGACATACACACAAACACACCTACACACCTAAGTGAATTCAAGGAGGAGGAGGAGGAGGAGTTCAAGGAGAATAAATCTGAAAGACCCAAGAAAACACAAAGATAAGACTGATGGAAATAATGAACATAATCCAAGATGTAAGAATGGAATTTAAGTAGTAAATCAAAATGTTAAAGAGGACTCAAGCTGAAATGAAGATGGAATTGAAAAGCCCACTATCCTAACTAGAAAACTCAAATGAAAGCCTTTCAAATAGAATATATAAGCAGAAGACGGAACAGCAGTTCTCAAAGATAAAATGGAGATCTAGACCAAATAAGCAAGGTATATGAGAAAAGAAAAAGATAGAAACCATGGGACATCAATGAAGAAACAAATCTTTGAGATTGTGGAGATAGATGGCAGAGAAGAATCGTAAGTCAGTCTGGCATAGACTAGATCTTCAATAAGATCCCCAAACTAGAAAAGACATACCCATACAGATACAAGAAGCACAGAACAACAAACAAGACTAAAAAGGAAAATCCCCATGACATATAATAGCTAAAACACTAAGTATATATAATGAAGAGACTATATTGAAAGCTGCAAGAGAAAAAAACACAAGCCACATATAAAGTTAAACTCATCTTAGTGAAATCTCTAAAAGCTAGAAAAACCTAGAACAATTCATTCTAAGTCCAAAAGACTATGACAGCCCTGCTAAAGTAATCTGCCATGAATAAAGGCAAAGCAAAACTTTCTGTGATTTAAACAGCTTTTAAAAAAATATATCCAATAAAGCAAACCTATGAAAACATAGGAAGTATTAATCCTAAACTGAAGAGAAGAATAAGCATGGCAAAGAGACTATGGGAATAGCTATGAAGGCTAATGCCATTGGGAACACAAACAAGAACAATCAACAACATGATGACACAAACTAACACACACACTTTAATGATAACTCAAGAAATGATGTGGGAATGCCTTTCTGTATGCTTTGAATATCGATCTTTAAATAAAGGAGCTGTTTTGGGCCATGACAGGCACCATAGAAGAAGTAGGAGGAGAAATCAGAATAGGTAGGAGAAGCAGGGCAGAGAGAGACAGATCGAGCTGAAGCCTCCCAAGGAGCAATGTGTAAGGAACACAGATGAGCTACAAGCCACGTGGCAGACAGATTAATAGAAATGGGTTGATTTAAGATGTAAGAGCTATCTAGCAATGTGCCTGAGCCATAGACCAAACAGCATAAAGTTAATATAAGCGTCTGAGTCATTTCTGGGGCCTGAGCAGAAGCAACAGTGGGCTGCTAAGGTGTCTGGGGCTGCAGGTTTGTGAGTCTAGGCCTCTGGCCACCCAGGACCAAGAACCCCCATTGCAACAGATGGCGTCCAGTGTGGATTGAATATCCACTTAATGCCTGAGAAAGTTTAAAAGGGTTTTAGCAGAAACTGAGCAAAGGCAGCTTCCAAATTGTGTATATAATGCGGGTCATTGTACAAAAAGAGTGGCCTCCGGGTCACATTCAAAATGGTGCCCGCGGACTGGTGTCAGGCAGTGTAAGCTACAATCAGGCCAGTTACTGAAATCTCACAGAAGACTCAGTAGCATGTGATTGATTTTAGATTTTTGTTTATTTTTAACAAAAAGGAAACAAAGATGGTTTTTTTAGTAGCAGCATATTCTTGGGTGTGCTCTGTTTGCTGGAAACAAGCAGAAATGTGGTCCCTTTAAGAGAACTTACTGATTCAGCTGAATCTGCAAAAACTATGTGACAAGAGAGTGAGAGTATTTTAAAAAGCTCTTCTAGTTAAAAGACGATTAAGGATTCACAATGAAACAGATTCAGATGGGAAAAAAAACCTGTAAACGGTTACAATGTGTGTAAAAGGTACATAGACTTCAGAGAGAAAAGAAAGAAGGTAAAGTCAGTCTTTAAAAGGAAAAATAGAGTAATAAAAATATAATAAGCCATGTAAAGATGGAAAATAGACACAAAATCTGGATTTTGGTTATTATTGTGTTTTCTTTTAATTTTTTAACTGTTAATGAGCCAACTGCAGAAAGACAATGGATTGCAAATGCAAAGGCTACTAAGTTAAACAAGAATATATGTTTTAAAGGTATTTTGATTTTCAAATTTGTGTCTAAGGATTTATTGCTTTTGAAGAGTTCTGCTTTTGTTTCCACAGAAGATGAGAACCTGTGGATTGCTTCCAGGAAAATATGGTTTCATCAACCAAGACCCCCTGAAAAAATCTCTGATGGGAAGAGATGGCCATATCAGCTTCAGGGCTATAGACTGATCCAGTCTCAACAACCATGAGATTTTCAATGACCCTTAGTCAGCAGGAAGTAGTAATGGAAAGATGGAAAATATAAAGAGTGTCTGGATACTGTGCATTATTGTCTTATCTTTAAGCTTCTTGACTGAAAATATCTTAGTAAAAGCTGCTAAAAGACAGTTGATTATAAATGCTGTTGGACTAATTCAACCTATATATTTTTTAAATGACTTGAGTTTAAAATTGAAATCCAAAGATATGCTACTGTGGAGAAAAGCTTTTCTTTTTATTTTCACAGAAAATTAGAGGCTGTGGATTTATTCCTAGATAAAGAACATAAAGTTTGATAGAAGAAGACCCCCTGAAAAATCTCCAATGGAAATGGTTGGCCCAGATGATTCAGCTTTTCAGAGTACCTCTGTTGAAGTTTCCAGAGCTCTGAATCCAGAACAATTTCAAGGAGACTGGCTGTGATGACTCAGCCTTACAGACTACTCCACTAAAGACTTGTGCATAACCCTACAATTTTTTTTGGATTCCCAACGCCTACATTCAGCAGGAAGTAGCCTAGAGAACAACGCCCACATTCCCAAAACATTATGGATGTTTGTGTTTATTTACAGTGTTGTTTATAAGTTGTTATAGATAAGGGGGGAAAAGAATATTAGATTTGGAGTTCTTTTTGTTTTAGAAATAGAAAAGGGGATATGTGGGAGTTGTTTCACTGTAAATAATTGTCCCACTCACTTTTTTTTAACAAAACGTGCTGATTGGCCAAAGGCACACAGGAAGTGTGGGTGGGGCTACCAGACTAGGAGAACTCTGGGACCTGGAAGAACAGAGCAGAATGCCAGAGAGAAGCTGGAAGAAGCAGAGGACAACTATGCTGCTGTGAGAAAAGGTACCGAGTCATGAGTTAGATTAAGGGTAAAGAGTCAGCAAGTTATATGCCTGGGCCTTAGGCCAGTCAACCTAAAACTATTATAAACATCTGTGTGTCTCTGTGCATCTGGGGGTCTTCAAGCCTAAATCTTGAGGCAAGGCCCAAAAGTCAAGGCCAGAAACCTCCTACTACAAAAAAATAATTGGAGAATAGCCTCAATTCTATAATAAAAAACACAGACTAATTGAATGAATCATTAGAAACAAAATCTATCTATTATCTACAAGAAACCCATCTTAGTTTTAAGGATAAACAGTACCTTATAGTAAAAAGATGGATAAAAGTCTTCTAATCACATGGATCAGGAAGCAAGCAGGCATCACTATCCTACCATTTGACAAAATAGACTTTAAACTAACACTAATCAGAAAAGATAAAGAGGGACACTTCATTATAACCAAGGAAAGAGTTAACAAGAAGACACTACTATCTTAAAGATATATGCACTAAACACTGGGTGGCCAATTTTATAAAAAATCTACTAAAGACACAGATTAATATCAATCCACTAATAGTAGGTGATTTGAATATTCAACTTATTACAATAGACAAGTCATCTGGACAAAAAATAAACAGAATTCATATAAATACCATAATTAATTGACATCATAAGTCAACTGGACTTTATATATATATGTATATATATATATATGTATATATATATATATATATATATATATATAGAGAGAGAGAGAGAGAGAGAGAGGAGAGATTATTGTATGCAAATGCTATAGAATACACATTCTACTCAGTGGTACATGGAGGCTTTTCTAAAATAAACTACACCTTGGGACCCAAAATAAATCTTAATAAATTAAAAAGATTGAAATCATTCCTGTAATTTATCTGAACATAATGCAATAAAACTAAAAACTGACACCAAAACTCCCTATAATATGCAAACTTGTGGATATCAAACAACTGAAAATGATAAATGTGTCAAAAATAAATCAAGAAAAAAGTAAAAAAAAAATCTCCCTGGAATTAAATGAAAATGAAAACATAGCAAGACAAAACCTTTTGGATACATTGCAACCAGTCCTATGAGGAAAAATTATAGCTCTAGTTGCCTATATTTAAAACATCAGAAAAAGTAAAAATAAGTGGTTTAATAATACAACTCAAAAAGTTGGAAGACAAGAACAACCCAAATCCAAGCCCAGTTAATGGCACGAAATAATAAAAATCAGAGCAAAAATCAATGAAATAGAAACAAAGAAAACAAAATAAAGACTCAACAAATCTATGTGCTGGTTCTAAGAAAAGATAAACAAAATTGGCAGATCCTCAAACTGATAGTATGATTTCTTGTTGACAGAAGATAGATGGATTTTGTTTCTTGATGGATTCAGTCATGCTGTATTTTTTTAATAAAAAGTTGAGGGCATTCTCAAATTATTATTTGAGTTATTACTCAAATGTGTGGGCACCAAGTATCATATGAATTACTTATTGGCAATTAATATTTATTTATTTAGATTTTAAAGATTAATATTTATTAAGAAATTTATATAAGACACAAGAATAACCATTAAGATAATTTTTAATGAGTTAAAATGTCTTGCATAGCTGCAATGTCAATCTATACTCCAAAAACACAAAAAAACAAACAAAAAAGACAGACAGTGTACAACTGGTTTTCAAAAGGGGGCTGGGAATGCCCCAGATAAGAGTCCTCAAGACCTAAAAGCCATGCCTTTAAGGTCTTGCCCAAAAGTGCCTAAACCCACAACATGTGTGTTAGTTTGGGTCACTGTTTTATTGATTTTTGTTGTTGTTTTGTGTTCTCAGTTGTATTTATGCCTTCATAATATTTCCATAATCTCTTTGAGACATATTCATGACTAACCAAAAGAGAGAACCGAAATGAGCATAATCACAAATCCTCAGGGGAAGATTATAACAAGCTTCACATAATTTCAGAATATTATTTGGGAAGATTTATCAAACATGGATTCCATTAAATTAGAAAAACTAAAAGGACTACATGCTTTTGTAGATTGATAAAACCATCAAAATTAATCTAAGAATAAATCAACCTAAGCAGAATCAAAAAATGATATTGAAACAGTAATAAATATAACTTATAAATATATAAATATTCCAGATAAAAATAAAAAGATAAAAAGTCCAGACCCTGGTGGATTTTCACCATACATCAAGGAAGAGCCACAGCCAGTCCTTCTAGTACTATTCACGACTCTAGAAACATAAGAAACACTCCCAAAGTCCATCTGTGAATCTCAATCTTTAAATAAAGGAGCTGTTTTGGGCCATGGCAGGCACCATAGAAGAAGTAGGAGGAGAAATCAGAGCATAGGTAGGAGAAGCAGGGTGGAGTCAGAGGCAGACTGAGCTGAAGCCGCCGCCGAAGGAGCAACATGTAGAAGCTCAGGTGAGCCACAGGCCACGTGGCCGACAGATTAATAGAAATGGGTTGATTTAAGATGTAAGAGCTAGCTAACAATGTGCCTGAGCCATAGACCAAAGAGCATGAAGTTAATATAAGCGTCTGAGTCATTTCTGGGGTTCTGAGCGGCGGGCGGCTGGACAGCTAAGGGGTCTCGGGCAGCAGGTCTGTAGGTCTCGGACCTCTGGCTGCCCAGGACCCGAGAAACCCCACTACTACATCATTCTAATACCCAAACCAGATAAAAATAACAAGAAAAAGAAAAGTATATAGCAATAACTTTTATGAATATAGACACAAAAATAGTAAAACTGCAAAGAGAACACAGACATACATCAAGAAGACTATACACCATGACCAAGTCTGCTTTATCATTAAAATGCAGGGATAGTGAGTGCATTATATGCAAGGTAATAGTTATAATAAACAACATAGATGGACTTAGAGACAAATATCACATGGTCATCTCTACAGATGCAGAAAAAGTCTTTGATAAAACCTAACATACCTTCATGATAAAAAAAATCTTAGATAATGTAAGGCTAGAGTGATCATACCTCAACATAATAAAAGATATATACAAGAAACTCACAGCCAATATCATCTCCCTTTCAAGTGTAGAAAAGTTTGAAGCATTCCCACTAAACTCAGGAGCTAGGCAGGGATGGCCACTATCCCTACTCCTTCTCAGCAGTGTTCTTGAAGTACTAACCACAGTAATAAGGCAAGAGAAGGAAATTAAAGGGCTACAAATAGGGGGAAAAGTCAAATTATACTTATTTTTAGATGGCAAGATATTATACATTAGAGATCTTTAAAATTCTACCAGAAAAAATTTTTAAGTGATAAAAAAATTAACAATGTGTCAAGTTGTAGAATCAATTGGCATAAATCAATATTTTTATACACCATTAATAAACTTTCAGAGGAGACCACAACATATTTCCACTCACAACAGACTTGAAGAAAATTTTAAATTCTAGCATAAGCCTAAAATGGAAGTGAAGGCCCTCTACAATGAAAATTCTAAACTTCTGAAGAAAGAGTTAAAGACACTAGATGGTTTGATTCAATTATCATTGTGAAATGACTATTGTAAAGAGGGCTATTCACAGGTTCAGTACCATCTGGGTCAGAATCCCCACCTCATTCTTTGTAGAAATAGAAATAGGAAAAAAAACTATTCTAAATTTTATATAAAACCGCAAAAATACTCTGGATAGCTAAACAATGCTGAGCAAAAAAAATAGTGCTGGAGGGATTACCATTTCAGATCTTAAAACATATTATAGGCCTTTGTCTTTTGGTAGCTATGGTTTCTCCTTGTGTCATGAGCATGTATAACAATGTTCTTCTGCTTGGTGTTCTGCTGGGTTCTGAGCAATAGGAGAAGAACCAGTGAAACATCAAGTTAGATCACATTTGCTCTCTGTACTTATGGAATCTAGACACCTGATTCCATACAACCACCCTACAGAATGAGATCTAAGTACCCAAACTGGTCATACTATTGATATAAAAAAAACAGTAAGAAAGACTCTTGAGAAATGTGATGTTAACTGCACAAAGAACTGTAGACCATTGAAGCATAAGACCATGCTTTGAAATATAGCAAAGTATATATATTATGTGTGATAGAGATATGTCCTTAAATTGGGGAGTAAAAGAAAGACTTCTCAAGTAGATGTTGGCATAGGAAGCTATTTAGAAGAAAACTGATTGTATATCTCAGCTACATGAGAAAATATTTCCCCATAGCTATTGGAGTTAACTCAAAATGTGCTACAGATATCAAAATTATCAATCAGCTCCTGTTAAGAAAACATTTTATTTGCATAGAGCCAAGCATACCCATTCATATGTGTAATATTATCTCCAGGTAGTTTATAATATTTGCCATAGTACGATCCTATGTGAGTGGGTCATGCACCTCATCATTTAGGAAAGGACAGGGGGAAAAAGTGCACATCTCCTCAGCACCGGTGAAATATTTTACACATATTTTTAATCTATGATTGATTAGATCTAGAGATAAAACTGGCTGATAAAAAGAACTGTGTATTATGACTATAATGGAATTTTGAACATAGATGATTGAAAGGAGCTCACTTCTAAGAGAAAATAATTAAATTTCTTTATATTCCCAGCATAAGAAAAATTCCTTGAATTTGGATGAAATTTAGCTTTTCCAAGTATGACTCAGAATTTGAAAAAGTATATGCATATAACTTCACAGGGAAAAAATACACAAATAGATTTTAACATAGGAAAAGTTTAATCCATCTCACATACATAGAAGAAGTATAAATGAATACAACACTGAGATAGCATTTCACATCTGCCCAGATGACAAAAGTAAAGACTACTGATGAGAAACCACACTGAGCTACAGGGGCAGACACCCTGCAGGACTGGCACAGAGAACAATTGACAAAACCATTGTTTACTAAAGTCAGCTTCCAAGAATCTAGCTTAAAGATATACTTGTAAAAATATGAAAATATGTAGGTGGGGTGTTTATTCACTGAAGCAAAAGACCAAAAATAACCCACATGTAAACTGGCAGGAAACGGGTGGTTCACTCTGAACCTGTAAGAGCCAAGGGAATCTGGGAGTGGTTGTTACTCTCCTGACTGTATTTATTTAAAAAAAAAATGTTGTAATAAAATGCTAAGTTGTGCATATACTTCCTCCCCCATTGAGATAAACCTTAGGTAAAGTTAGGTTTTTATTCATTGACAGGAAGATCTAAGAGTTGCCTGGGTCCCTGTCACCAGCTTACAACAGCCCTTTATTTAGAAAGCTCCCAGTGTTTCTAAGTCTAAAAGTCATTGCGGTAAGACCTCTGCTTGGCCACCTTACAAAGAAATATTTTGTTGCCATCGCAATGCTTTCCCATTTTTCAAATGTCTGATTCTGGTCACCCTTCAGACTTGGGCTGGCTGCCTCCACCAGAACTGGTGCAGTCCCTGCCTGCCTGCAGCTACTGCAGAGAAATGCCAATGCTCTCATTTATTTCCCTTTTCTGGATTACAAAATCTTTGTTTGTTTATTTGTTTGTTTGTCCCCTGCCCTGGGTTGGGCCTCTAGCATTCCAAAAGCTGCTAGGTTTCTTTATTGAACTCAAGCATAGCTCCATCCCCTAGTAATGGAAAGTAATCATACAAATAAATGAATGAAAGCACGTATTCACAGAATTATTCATATAAGTGCATACATTAACTCTGGTGCATTCATAGAATGGAATATTATTCAGTTCTAAAAAGCAATGAGACACAAGATTAAGAAAAGACATGGGAGAAACTTAAATGTATGTTTGTGAGCAGAATAAGTCACTGTATCATACATAATTTTAACAACTTGTTATTCTGAAAAAGGTAAAGCTATGGAGACAAGAAAAAGCAGGGGTTGGGATGTGGCTTAGTCATGGGGCATTTGTCCAGCATCATATTCCTGAACTTTGTTCTTAACATCAGAAAACATAGAAGAAAGTAAAGAGGAGCCATAGAAAGAAGGAAGTAGAAAAGGGAGGGAGGGAAGAAAGGAGGGATGGGGGAGGGAGGGAGGGAAGGAGAGAGAGAGAAGCTCATTGACTGCCAAGGGTTAATGAAAAGCAGGGGTGAACTGGAGGATCAGAGATCAGAGAGTTGTCTAAGAGATAGATGGTTTGGTACTGTGAAGATAGGTATTGCCCATCATACATTAGTTTAAATCCATCAGCTGCACCTCAAAAGTGAAACCTAATTACACAGACTGTAAGTGATAAGATAATGTGCCAAAATAGGCTCACTAGTTCTGACAAATTAACTCTGATTGGGGTAGGGTAGTGTACCCAGGGGCAGAGGTTAAATAGGAACATTGTACCTTCCTTCCAATTTTGCTGCAAATATAAACTTGCTCTTAAATGCTTCTTTAAAAAAAATTGCTCATAATACTCAAGAAACTATAAAGTATTAATGGGAGGTTGAGTTACATAAAAACTCCATGTTATTTTATCACCTCACAATCTCTGGTTTCTACAAAGACTTCCTTGGCTCATAACCTAGTCCACCACAACTAATAATAAACATTTCATTCTAGACCAGCACCTCCCCATTGCACTTCCATTTGCCTCTCCACCCCTGGTCTTAGGGATCAAACCCAGAGCCTTTCATAGGCAGCCAAGTGCTCTACCACTGACTACTCTTGATACAGTTTTCTTCTTAAACACAAGAGAAGCAAAATGTGGCAGCACTTTCAGCATGTTGCAGGAATTTCTCTTCTACTCAGAAACAAAACTGGCACTGTCTGACTCGTACTTCTCCACATCAAAGATTAGTCTCTCATAATATAATAAAACCTGCTTTCTTTCTACCCAAGAGCAGCATTCCCCACACTCAGTTCTATAGGACTGGAGCAGCAGGCTTCCTCATTGACCATTTTTCTGCCCTTTTCACTGATCAAAATTTCCTAAAGATTGGCTTGATCTAGGGATCAAGGTTCAGGTCATCCTCATGCACCATCCTCTAAACCTTGATTTCGTATGAGCCTGGGAAATCCAGAAGAAATAAATAAATTTCTCTGCATGAATATAGCATGAAAAAATTAGACCAAGATTAACTAAATAAATTAAACATATCCATAATCAGCAATAAGATTAAAACAGTATTTAAAAAAAATTCCCAACGATAAAAACTCAGGACCAGGTGGATTCACTACAGAATTTTGCTAACACTTCAAAGAAGCACTATCACCAATATTATTCAAACTATCCAAAACAAAATAGAAAAGGAAAATAGAAAGGTTTCTAAACTATTTGTATTAATTCAGTAGAACACTGACACCGAAACCAGATAAAGATTTTACAAATAAAATGAATTACAAACGTATCTGCTGGATGAATACAGACACAAAACATTTCAAAATATAAACCTAACTCAAGATCACACCAAAGAGATCATTTATCATGACTGAGTCAGTTTCATTCTGATGCAGGAATGGTTCAAAATATGTAATTCACCACATAAATGGAATCAAAGAAAGAAATTACATCATTATCCAAATACATATAGAGAAAGCCTTTGACAAATGTTCCACATCCCTTCATGATAAAGGAAGCATACCTCAGCAGAATAAAGGCTATATAAGACAAACATTCTGTATCATGATAGAGGAAGAAAAACTCAAAACATCCCCAATAAAACAAGGAAAAATATGAAGATGTCCATTGTCTCTATTCATATTCAGTAAAGTACTAGAAGTCCTAGCCTGAGTAAAAAGACTAAAGAAGCAAATAGAAGGCATACAAATAGGGAAAGACGTTGAAGTGTCCCCATTTGCACATTATGTGGTTTAGCTATAGAAGACACTAAGGATTTCAATAGATAATTCAAGTAGATAAATACTTTCAGCAAAATGGCAAACAACAAAATGAACATGTAGCTTTTCTATTTTCTTAATACAGACTGAAAAATGAGGGAACAATTCAATTCATAATAGCCAAACGAAGAAATAAAATATTTGGGAATAAATCTATCCAAGGAAATGAAAGACTTCTACAACAAAAACTTTACAACATTGGAGAAAGAAATAGAGGAAGAGATCATAAGGTGGCAAGAGCACCCAGATGCATGGATCAGAAGAACTAAGCTCAAATTTCAATGCAGCTTCAATCAAAATTTCAGGACCATTTTTCATCAGCATAGAAAAAGACAATCTTAAATGTATGTGAAGGCACAAAAGTCCAAAGATAGCCACACCAATTTTTAACAAAAAGAATACTCTGTGAAATATCACTATACCTAAGTTGAAACTGTTTGCAATTCTTTCTCCCTAAATGACTCTGGCTTGTGTCAAGTTAATAAAGACAATAACATCAAAACAAGCAATAACAAAAACTTAACCGACAGAGAAATTAAATACAAAGTTCTCGAAAGAAGAAATACAAATAGGTAGAAAACACAAGGAAAAATGAAGGAAGGAAGAAGGGACGAAGGAGGAGAGAGAGAGATGGAGGGATGGAGAGAGGGAACAAAGGAAGGAAGGAAGAAGGAAAAAGAAAAACAAAGTGTTCAACATCCTTAGCCTTCAAGGGAAACTCAGATAAAAACTACCTTAAGATTCTATTTCACTCCAGTCAAAATAGTCATCACCAGGGATTCAAATGACAACAAATTTGGGCATGGATTTGGAGAATGAGGAACCAATTCTCATGTTGGTGGAAGTATAAACCAGTGAAGTCACTTTAGAAATCAGCCTTGGGATTTTGTAAAGCAATCAATAAAGCCTAGAAACAGAACTACCATATGACCCAGCTATAGCACTCCTGGTAAATACTCAGTGGATTCTGTATTCTACTACAGAGATACTTACACATCTACAATTACTATTGCTCTATTCACAAAAACTAAGAAATGGAATCAAATTTGATTCCCATTAACTGATAAATAGATAAGAAAATGTGTTACACACAGTAGAAGTTATTTGGCTTAGAAGAAAAAGGAAATCATGAAATTTGTAGGTAAGTAGATGAAACTAGAAAAATGAATGATATAACCCAGGCCTTCAAACAAATTCCATGTGTCCTCTTTGTATGTGAATTTTAGCTTTGAATCTTTTGTGTGTGGGGGGGGGGTGTTTAACTTGGAGCATATATGGAAACTAGAAAGAGGTTACTGGAGTGTATGCATTAAGGGGGGCTACTAGAACAGAGGTAAGAAGAAAGCAGAGAGGGAATGCTAGGGGCAGAAAGGTTTAACGTGGGAGAATGGAAATGAAGGAAGTGAAAGAGAGATTAACTAAAGTGAAGGGTTATGAAAAAGCCATATGAAAACCTACTGTCTTGCAATTAAGTTAAAAATATTTGTATCTGGGGGAAATAGTAGAACACATGTGATACAAAAGAAAAGGAGCAGAAATCTTGGTGTTAAAGGTTTAAGAAGAGATGAGGGAGAGAGATGGGGGTAAAGGCAAGACAGGGAATGGTGTGACTAAAACTATGGCTGTATAAACAAGTCACTTCAGATCCACAAGTTTTACACTAATTACAAAATTGTTTTATTCTTTTAAAAAGTAGTTTAAACGAGGTACCTGGCATGGGTGGACAATGGACAATGATGAAAATGGGTTGTTGAATGAAAATCTCAGAGCTAGAATCTATGACTTCCTGCAGGGATGCAACAGAGGTTTCCAAAACAATATAAGGTAATATCATTGTTTGGTTGTAGACTCTAAGTAAAATTAAATGGGTAGAGAATAAATATGTTGTTTAAATATGAGAACAACACTGTACAGACACACTCAATGCATTATAAAGACACACCTCGTGCACTATACAGGTACATCCTATGCACCAATATAGATAACGTGCACTATACAGGTACATCCTATGCACTAATATAGACAAATGCCCAATTATAGATGCCCTATAAAACATTTTGAATGGACTTTGTATCTTTAATTTTTCTACATATTTCCATAATCCTGTTCACAAATGTATATGTATAATGTTTGTTGTTATATTATTCATAATAGAAAGACAATTTAAATATTTGTTGCTCAATGTGAAAATTGTCATGACTGTTTGGGGAACTAACTTTATTGACGAACCTTACTGATCTCACTGCTCAGGAGGCTGAAGCAAGATGACTACTGTTTTATAGGCACCGTACAAATTTTAATGTCATTACATCAAATAAAACATAAAATTCTGGGAATAGAGCTCAGTGTTAGTTAAGGAGGTTAGTGTTGAGTACTAACCTCCTTAGCATGAAGAGCCCTGGTTCAAGCCTCAACACCGTAAGAAAAATAAATATTATACACTGATGAAGGAAAAGGAGAGGAAAAATGGGAAGAAGAAAGGGGGAAAAAGAGAAATGTTCTTTATTTAAGAAAAACAAACTGTAATAAACTAAAGTTTTCAAAATTGTCAGGAAGTAGAAATACCAAACTATCACAGTGATTAACTGGGAAATTAGGAATCTTCAAGTATAGACTAGAAAAAAATTACAAAGATAATCTGGTTAATGGAATTTTAAAAATGTCCCTAACTTGTGGAGGTAGCATGACCCTGCTGTCTTCAATCTTCATGAGGATTACATCACTTCCAGTCCAGAAGAGGCCTGCCTGGGCAACAAACTGAGATTTTTGCCTCAAAATGAGAAGCAAAAGGTATCTAAAAGTCCATCACAGAGAGTCTAGAAAGATGGTTACTAGACAAAGCTGATGTATGAGATCAGCAGCCAACCCATCATTCACGATGGCCTGGGTTCCATCCCCAGCCTCCCCCTGAGAGGTGGAGGAGGAGTCATATGGGAAAATGTCCACAGCAATAAAAAATGACAATCTAAACTAAGAAGGTACAATATTATTAAAGAAATTAGTAGATATATCATGATAAACATCCATGGTTCGGAAGTCTTCCTGGAATATCCCAGAGCCCTTTTCTCTACACCACAGAAATGTCTAGAAACCAAACTTGGGACACAATCTTGTTATTGGGCAAGACTGTGTGGGAAGGAAGAGGCCCAGCCCAGGGGAGAGAGCATGGGGAACTAGACTGACACTGAACTCTCCGTTGAGGGCTTGAGAGTTCTTAATTCAAATCCTATGCCTCTTCCTCTGTTCCCTTCTGTGTCCCCTCGATGCTCTCTACTTCACCCCACAGCCTCCATATTTATTCTATGCCCAGTGTCCATTCATGTCTATGTTCTCTATGTCTCTTCTATACCCTCATGATTTTTGTCCTAGCAGCCACTGATGCAATACACCATGTGTTCATGTCAATGGAGCCATCTATCACAGCCTTTTCTGACCCTTCTCCCATTTCCACACCCTCCTGGCAAGTTCAGACTTACCAGCTTATGAGCATTAAAACAGAGCTGGGGTCTTTGCATCAAAAGATCTTTCATTTTCTGCTGATAGCTACAGTTCAACCCAGGGTTTGATGTACAAACCTTACTTCCAATCCTTCATACACTCAGGCCTTAAACAAACTTTTGAAACTTCTTGGCAGAGAAAGCCAGATGAGCAAGACTGCTGGGAAATTCATTATGAAGAGCCATTTTCTCCCACTCCACCCAAGACTGGACAAACATGCCAAATGACAGGCATATAAGAGAGAGGAAGAGGTGGACTTCTTTGCTGGACACAGGCACTGAGAAGCTGACCCAGGAGCAGAGGATAGGGCAACTCCCTTATTCTCTCCTGTCACATCTGCTCCACTTCTTCCGATGTAAGTTCTATCTGTCTCAGTTTTTTCTTTTATAGAGATGAGAATGTCTCAAGCCAGGCATGATAGTATATACATGAAGATTTAACACTTGGTAGCTAGAAACAGGAGGATCAAGAATTCAAGACCAGCCTTAGGCACATAAAAATTTGGGGTCAGTCTGGATTAATGGAATCCTTATCAAAGAAAATCAAAGAGAGAATATATGTATGTACATGTATATGTGTGTGTGTACATATGTATAGTTGTATGCATGTGTGTGTATATATGTGTATGTATATATATATACATATATATGTGTATATATATATACATGTGTGTGTGTGTGTATGTGTGTGTGTGTGTGTGTGTGTGTGTGTGTGTGTGTGTGTATGTGTGTAGAAAGAGGAGACAGATGTTCAGGGTATCTCTATGTTACCCTATCTGGCCTTAACCCCCGAACCTGTTTTGTCTCTGCCTCCTAAGAAGTGGGACAGGCCACTGGATTTTCTCCTTTGATTATATTTTCTGTTGCATCTGCTTAGTCCAGTACCTTTCACTGCTACAACCTCTCTTCATCTGTCCTCAGTATGTTTTTATCTAAGTCTGTCCATATACATATTCTCAGCTTCTCATTCACCTTTCCAGTGTCACCCCTACCTCAAGTGTTCATGGACAGACTGGGAAAGAGAAAGCACAGTATCTGTCCTGCTCAAAAAGACTTTAGATCCAAACAGGCTGCAGGAGCCACAAAGACCCCACATAAAATACAGTAATATTAGGTGACAGCCATGCCTTTGAAGATAAACAGCTTCTGGAGAGTGCCCAAAAAGATTGAGTAAAGGAGGAATGCTTCCTGCAGGAGCAGAGAGTTGAAACCATGAGACAGTAGGGGCCAAGGAGTAGTGGGCTTCTTACATAAGAAAACAACAACATACAGGGTGAGGAAGACATCAGCTTGTGAAGTGTGTTTAGTTTACAGACCCCAGAAAAGGTTGAGGACAATTCACAGAGGCCTTTGAACAGAGGAAATCTGTCAGATCCACATATTCTGAAAGAACACCCTCTGGGCTGAGAACAGGGTTCAGCTGTAGTGCGTTTTCCTTGTAGGTCTGAATTCTGCCACTACAATAAATTGAAATAAAATATCATAAGTAATAAATAGTTACCCTTGGTACTGTATAGGAAAGGAAACACTATGAGAATGTGTAAATGGAGCACTGAAAGCCAAAATAAGAGTGTTAAAAAGCTTCAGGAAAAGCCAGGCTTTTGTGGCACATGTGAATAATCTTAACACTCAGGAGGCTGAGACTGGAGGATGGCCAGGGTCCAAGGCAAGTCTGAATAACATAGTGAGGTCAGCCTGGGGGCTATGAGAACTTGTCCAAACACAAACACACACTGCAGGGGAAGACAGTGGTGATGTGGGCTGGGGTAAAGACTGGGGTAAAGTGTTTTAGGAGCCTGTGTCCTGGTGTAGGCTTGAAGAGTAGAAGAGCCAGTCTTTCTATAGTCTCCACGAACTTGTCTCTGTTTCATTTCCTCTAATTTTTTTCCCCCGCTGCCTTTTCCATTTTTTGTTGTTTTTAGCTTAACAGATTGCAGTGAGGATTTGAACTAATTTTTATGTATTTATTCAACGTATTAAAGAGTGTTTATATCTTCTTACTGTGAAAGCAACTCTTTTAAACAGAACTTATTCAGAATTTGCAAGACAGTGAGCTGGCTGTTGTTCATAGGATTCTTTCCTTGAATGGCCAGGAGCCACATTGCTCCTTGAGATTCACTCCAGCAGGCACATATTAAAGAGGACTTATAACTGCATCTTCAAGAAATGCATAGAAGCTGATTATTTATAGGCTTAGCATGCAACTTGTCACATTTAAGGCCAGACTAGGCTGTTGTGGGATTCAGGTGTCAGCTGACAAGGTCAAGGGACATTTATACAGAGCACCGGGCCCCCCGACCTGAAGGGGGCGGGGGAAAAGCCCCATTAAAAAGGGTCTGCGGATACGACACACTCTCTTCCTGGTTCCGGGCTGCGAGAGGGGATTCCATCGTCCGTCCGTCTGCAGACTCCAGTTCCTGTTCAGGTGCTATTGTAATCTGTTGCTGGTACCGTGAGTTCTGGATTATATTTTAATAAATATTTTTCTAGTATTGGTGTTCTTGTGGGTAAACTCCGCCTACATCTGGCGCCCAACGCGTCCCGGACCCACGGGCGGGCCCACGGGACGGGTTTAAATCACACTCAGGTCAGGTTTTGAGTGTGGGCAGGGCTTATCCAGCCCCGTGCGGATTTGGTTTTGAGCGGTGACCTCCAAACGGCTTACTCCATCAGTTTCCGAGGCTCCCGCTCTGGTTCAGCCGGCGCCAGCGGCGGCTCCAGGCCTCTCAACCAGCCGCACGGCCTCGGCCCCGCTGCCGCGCGCGGTCGGTAGCCCCACCCTCCCCCAGCGCACGCCTTCCGAGGCTCCCGCTCTGGTTCAGCCGGTGCCAGCGGCGGCTCCAGGCCTCTCAACCAGCCGCACGGCCTCGGCCCGCTGCCGCGCGCGGTCGGTAGCCCCACCCTCCCCCAGCGCACGACCTGCATAGCTAAAGGCAGACCCGCGCCGTTTCCAGCTGCCGCGCGCGCGGTCTGTAGCCCCGCCCCTCGACCAGCGGCGTAGCCGTTAGGCCCTGCTGCCTAGCTATTCGCTGCACGCGCGGTCGGTAGACCCCCCCCCACCCAGCACACGACCCGCGGCTAGCTGCCTAGCTGAAGGTAGACCCGGGCCGCGCGGCTGCGGCTCCGCTGTAGGAACTGCTGCGCGGTCGGTCTGTCTAACCGCTGCGCGCGCGCGCGCGCGCGCGCGGTCGGTATCTCTGCCTTTCAACCAGTCGTGCGGCTGCGGCTCTGCTGCCTAGCTTAAAGGCTGACCCGGGCTGTCTGCCTGCTGCGCACGCGATCGGTAACTTCAACCCTCCCCCAGCGCGCGGCTCTCTGCCTAGCTAAACGGCTGAGACCCGGGCTGCTTGCTTCCGCCCCTAGCTGTACCGCTGCTCAGTTCATTTTAATTGAGTTTGAACTGCGGCTGCACGAGCGCCCTTCCCCCAACCTGGCTGGCTGAGTTTGACCCAAAAACTGCAGATTCAAGCAGCAGCTCCGCCCCTAACCCCTGTAACCTGGGACAATTGTGAATTACTCCTGTAGGTGAACAAAGATAACTAAAACCATTCTATCTTGTAATTAACATCCTGTCTTGACTTGTGAGAATTTGTTTTTTCCAAAGATTCTATTTTGTCTGCTGAGACCCTTTAACACCTAGGATCTGTGAATAGCGTGCTGAGTGTCTCTACAGCGGCCATACAGCAGGGCACTAAACGTTATTGTGACACCTTCTGACCACACAGCGTCATTGCACCTGGATTGAGGTAATGGCTGACAACTATTCTTTTGAGGAATTTGGTATATATTTTTCCACGATGGTTGACAAGTTTTTAAATGAGTATCTTGAGGTATTCAGTACCCCAGTTTTACTATTTCTTGGTCTGTTTCTGTATGTTGTGTTCCACAATAGAAGGGTGATGACTGAGGTCACGAATCTGAACTTTCAATTACCATCCAAACTTGGTATTATAGAATCATCAAACGCTACACTGTCAGATGACGTTAAGCAGATGCAGACCTTCAATCAGCAGCTGTTGTCCAGGATATGTGAATTAGACTCTGCTATGTCTAAAACGATGGATATGCTACAAACTGGTTACAACAAGCTTTCACATAATGATAACACTGTACTAGAACAATATAAACTCTACGTAACTGATGAAAACAAGAAACTTATTGACCACATTAATAAACTGGATGAAAAAATCATTAATTATGTTAATGATGTAGATCTGAAAATTGCTAACTCGGCGAGGTCTTTAGACCTAGAACAATATAAACTCTACGTAACTGATGAGAACAAGAAACTTGTTGACCACATTAATAAAGTGGACGAGAAAATCATTAATTATGTTAATGATGTAGATCTCAAAATTGCTAACTCGGCGAGGTCTTTAGAAGAATCACTTCATCAAGAAAGTCAAACTTTGAGACAGATGGTATCCGAAATACAAGAATTTGTACCTGCAATGTCCAAATTCCAGGAATGGGAATCCGTAATGTCCAAAATCCAAGAATGGGAACCCATTATATGCAAAATGAAAGAATGTGAGGACCATATTGCAACACTACAAAAGGGCAATGATACATCTTATGCTCAGAACAGTTCAGGTCAACCCCCAATGGGGTGTTATGGTACTGGAAATACTTTACATAAAGTTGTAAACATCACGGGGATACCTCCTTCACCACCACTATTGTTCCCAGCTACTATTCAGACCAAGATGGCACCAGGGGGTTCCTCAGAATATGTAGAGTATAGTTATGAGCCACTACATATGAAAGACATCAAAGATTTTAAAGAGGCAATATCCATGTATGGTATTCACTCTACTTATGTAAAGCAGCTCCTGAATTCATGGTCTGCAAAAAACCGAATCCTCCCCTTCGATTGGATGCAGCTAACGGCTGCCGTCTTGGACCAAAGCCAAAATTTGCAGTGGAGAAGCTGGTTTAGAGAGGAAGCCAGGACCTTAGAACACCAAGGAAGAATTAGGGGTTTCTTTGCTTCTCAGGACCAAATCCTTGGTGAAGGAATGTTTGCTGACGTGAAGACTCAAACTACTTATGACGAACATACTTTATTGCTATGCCGTACGGCCGCACTTAATGCATGGGAAAAGATTTTAGACCCAGGTCAAAAAGTTGAGCATTATGCTAAGGTCAAACAAGGTTTGAAAGAGCCTTATACTGACTTTCTACACAGGCTTACCACGGCTGTAAATAGAGCAATATCAGATCCAGAAGCTAGAAAGCAAATAATACTTTCTCTGGCCTTTGATCATGCTAATCCGGAATGTAGAAGAATGCTTCTGCCTTTAAAAATCAGAGCCGCACCTCTAGAAGAATGGATTCAATATACAATCAATGCTGAACCTCTCCATAGTAATGACGACAATTGGGTAGACCAAGCCATTGATAAGGTAAGGAAGAGGAACCTAGGAATCACTTGTTTCAACTGTGGTAGACAAGGCCATGTAAGACGAAACTGTACACAAAGTACTTTTAGAAACGATGCCCAATCTAGGTTTAATTCGAACAGAAGGCCATTGCCTTCTGGATTATGCAGAAGATGTGGCAAGGGACGGCATTGGACCAATGAATGTAGATCTACCAGAGATAAAGAAGGCAACCCTATGCCATCGGGAAACGCCTTTCGGGGCTTCCCCCGGGAAGCCCCCCAAAATCAGACTCCAAATTCGAGGATGGTGAGATCATATCCGGTTGTAGTAGAAGACCAGCATTCTCAAGACGAATAGAAAACCCAATACCTGATCTTGAAAAACATACAATATCAGATTCAGAAACTCCAAAGAAAATTACGAAACGAATATTTTGGCAGACTTCGATAAATGAACAAAGACCAAAATTGGGTGTACTGATAGACAATATTTATATCCAGGGTTTAGTCGACACGGGGGCTGATGTTTCGATCATAACCCCACGGTCCTGGCATCCGAGATGGCCTTTACAGACAGTAGATATCCAATTTCTGGGTATTGGAACAATATCTCAGGTGAAACAGAGTGTGAGGTGGCTTGAATGCATAGGACCAGAAGGTCAGAAAGGACGGTTGAAGCCATATATGGCTGATATAGCAGTGAATCTGTGGGGTCGCGACCTCCTAATGCAATGGAATACCCAGATTAAAATCCCTCCTGGTTATGATGTCAGCCGGAGGCTCAACTATGTTTCCAAAAATGACAATAATTCACCAGCCATTCAAGTTGTACAAAAGAATCGCCCTCTTAATAAGACACTCACAGCACTGCCTTTAAAATGGTTAACGGAAAAGCCTATTTGGGTTCAACAATGGCCTTTGACAAAAGAAAAACTTCAGGCTTTAGAACAGTTGGTACAGGAGCAGTTACAGGCTCAGCATATTGAAGAATCAACCAGTCCGTGGAATTCTCCTGTTTTTGTTGTCAAGAAGAAATCTGGAAAATGGAGGATGGTGACAGATTTAAGAGCAATTAATAAGGTGATTCAACCTATGGGCTCCTTACAAACTGGTATTCCCCTGCCTTCTCTGCTACCTAAAGGATGGCCTATTACAGTTATTGACTTGAAAGATTGTTTTTTTACCATACCTTTACAGGAACAAGACAAAGAGAAATTTGCTTTTACAGTGCCTACTCTTAATAATTCAGGGCCAGCTAAGAGGTACCAATGGAGAGTCCTGCCCCAAGGAATGTTAAATAGTCCCACCTTATGCCAATATTTTGTACAACAACCACTAGAAATACTGCGCAAGCGCTTCCCACAATCTATCATTTACCATTATATGGATGATATTTTGTTGGCAGACCCAAACCCACAGACATTAGAAACATTGTTTGAAGAACTACAGAAAGTATTGCCTAATTGGGGACTGCAAATTGCTCCAGAAAAGGTACAGAGGGGAGATTCTATCAATTATTTAGGATATAAGATAGGTTTACAAAAAATTAGACCACAAAAGGTAAAATTAAATAGAGATAAATTGAAGACTCTTAACGATTTTCAAAAGCTACTAGGAGATATTGCTCATATACGGCCCATGATTGGTATAAAAAACTATGAACTAGTTAATTTATTCAAGACTTTAGAAGGTGACAAGGGTTTAAATAGTCCAAGAAAACTATCTGATGAGGCCGAGAAAGAATTAGAGTTGGTAGAAAGAAAACTTCAAGAAACACATGTGGATCGTGTGGATCCAGACCTGGAATGCATACTTGTTATTTTACCCTCAAGACAATCTCCAACAGGAATCTTAATGCAAAGAGAAAGCATCATATTAGAATGGATATTTCTGCCACATAGGCCAAGCAAAAAGATGAAGACATATATCGAAAAAATTGCTGATCTGATTTTTAAAGGTAAATTGAGACTCCGCCAATTGACTGGAAAGGACCCTGCAGAAATTGTTGTGCCTCTGACTAATGAAGAAATTGAACGATTATGGGCAGACAGTGAACCTTGGCAAAAGGCTTGCAGTGACTTTTTAGGAGAAATTAATAATAAATATCCCCAAAACAAGAGAATTCAATTTATAAAAGAAACTAATTGGATCTTTCCTCGTGTAGTACAAGATGAACCAATTTCTGGAGCCCCTATATTTTATACAGACGCAAACAATTTAGGGAAGGCTGGCTACAAGTCTGAAAACCTAACTAAAGTGGCTCAGAGCCCTTATAACTCTGTTCAAAAGTCAGAACTATATGCGATTATTATGGTGTTGTTGGATTTCACAGAACCTCTTAACTTAATTACTGACTCTCAATACGCAGAAAGAGTTGTTTCACATATTGAAACTGCTGACTTCATTCACGATGATACAGACTTGACCTTACTATTCATACAACTACAAGATATCATCAGAGGTAGGATACATCCTATGTACATAACACATATCAGGGCACACACGGGCCTCCCAGGCCCTCTAGCGCAGGGTAATGAGGAAATAGATCGGTTGCTAATAGGAAGCGTGCTAAAGGCCACAGAATTTCATGAAAAGCATCATGTTAACAGCAAAGGGCTGAAGAAGAGTTTTCCCATCACTTGGATTGAAGCAAAGGAAATACTAAAAAAATGTGACACTTGCTCTTTCTATAACCAACCATCTTTACCTGCAGGAACTAATCCTAAGGGTACACACGGAAATGAGATATGGCAAATGGATGTGTTTCACTTTCCAGAATTCGGAAAGATGAAATATGTACATCATACTATTGACACCTATTCTGGAATGCAATGCGCGACTGCCCTGAGTTCTGAAAATGCTGATGCTGTACTTACTCACCTTTTGGAAGCCATGGCCGTATTGGGAATTCCCACTCAGATTAAGACTGACAATGCTCCAGCTTACGTCTCCCGAAAAATGAAGATAATTTTTGCATACTATGATATAAAGCATATTACAGGGATACCACACAATCCTACAGGACAGGCAGTCGTGGAGAGATCTCACCGCACATTAAAAGAGATGCTTTATAAACAAAAGAAAGAAATGAAAAAGCCCAGAGAGAGGTTGCATAGTGCCTTATTGACTTTAAATTTTCTTAATGCTGATGAAAAGGGAACTTCAGCTGCTGAGAGACATTGGGTAGTAGAAAAATCTTCTGAGTTAAATCAACCCATTTACTTCAAAGATGTGTTGACTTCCGAATGGAAGCCAGGGTATGCGCTTCGGTGGGGTAGGGGTTTTGCTCTTGTTTCAACAGGGACAGAAAAGATATGGGTACCAACAAAACTAATAAAAGCCCGCTTCGAAAAGGAGTCTCTTCCTGAACAAGAAAAGTAACTGCTCATCCCTGACATGACAAACGGATGCGTGGTAAGGAAAACACACTTAACAAACCTGGGGCAGGGTCTCTCAGTTTTGTCTTTACAGGAAAATGGATACTAAACATTGAATAATTACTCACCTGCAATAGAAGACAGACTGATGATTAAATAATGTACAAGACGGACTACGAGACCAACTGATACACACGTGCACTACTGGGTAATTTCTCAATTTTTACTGCTTTACATCTTGCATCTACATCTCAAAAAAAAAAAAAAATGGTCCTGATTTGACTATTAATAAGGCTGGATTTGGATTGGGAACTTGTGGCTTTCTCCCTCTCTAAACCCAAGCATATTGGTAAAGAAATATGAAAAATTCTGTCTCACATCATAAAAGCCACCTGGTGTGAGACAGAAGGCATAATATTTAGGGACCAATATTACTGTGACTTCATCTTAAACCTCGTTCCTCCCTGTTTCTGTACCTCTCAAACATCTCATTCTGTCTGCTTCCAGTCTCCTAAAGTCATGAAGGATATAAATATCTTTTGAATTTCTACAATGCTTAAGTTTCCCACTGTAAATAACATTTCCTCCCATCAGTTATCTACAAAGAATCTGAAACCGAGATGGGGCCTCCACCGGAACTACTCCTGCTAGAAAAACAAGAATAGAAGAAAAAATATGAGAGAGAGAGAATAAGAGACAGATAGACAGACAGCAGAGACAAAAATAAAAAAATCAGGAACCTGGTGCGCACCAATCAATAATTGCTTTCAAGAAATAGATTATTCAAAAACAGCTGCAAGATAGCTCCTTATGATTATCCTTCAGATCACACTGCTAATTAAGTTTCCAGATGGAGTTAACCACTATCCTAAAAATGGTTATAGATGTATGTGGTCAGTCCATTAAGAACTAACCATTGTTTTAGCTTTTACAGGATCCCAAGGAGATGCCATCGCCCTTAAGTCAGCAGGAAGCAACCTTATAAACGACTACGCCCCCTTTCCCAATAAGTTTTATGCTCCAAAGGTTGTGGATAAAACTGGTTAAAAGACAAAACTATAATATAGCATCAGAGATCTTTTTTTGAAGAAGAGAGGGGGAATAGATAGGATAGATAAAGATAGACTGTTCTACCTACCTATACTTCATTTTAGCTAAATGTATGAGCTAAGCTAAAGACAATTTGCACTGTCATAGATATCTGTATATTGATGCTAATGCAAAATCATTTTATATGTTTAATTGTGATAATTTGTACATTGGTACAAAGTTTAATCTGAGATTGTTTTATGTAACCAAAGCAACTTGTACTTCGATATAAATCTGAATCTGTAACTATTATGTAAAGCTGAATCTAAAATTGCTATATTTTATGTATGCTCCTACCTTTGTTTAAAATATTTGCACATCATTGTCATGTATACTATGCAATTACTACCTTCATTTAACTATACTAGATATAATGTATGATTGCACTAGTTATGATATATGCACAAGATGTTTTATATACCTCTGTTTAGATGATATATATGTATTTACATGTCTAAAATGCTGTGGACACTTTACCTGGTAAAATACCCCTGGCTTATGCTCGATAGTTCTACTAAGGGTCATTGTTCAGAGATTGTACATCCCTTATATAAGTATTCTAATTTTTAGTACAGGGTTTATTCCTTAAGACGATAAGATCTGCAGTCAACACTATTTAAGGTATCATATCCCAGTCATTTCAGATACAGGTTAGAATATCATAGATGGACAAGAATCTTCAACCGTTTCATAGACCCAGAGAATATGGCATTTAACATTTAAAATTTGGCCACGAGAGACACGACGACTCCTGGTGTCACTGCTCCCTTCACGAGATGGTGTTGAGCATCAAGGATACTCCATTGGAGTTGGTCCTTTTGGCAAAAAATGGCCGGTTGAGTAAGGAACTGTCCTTACCTTGATTGCTGACAGTACACACATGATGTCAAGCTGGATGAACAAATTGAGATGGAGACTGACGAAACCTGCCTAGACAGGATAAGACAGTCCCTTCAAAATTGTTCTGCTTGTAAAAAGATCTGTCAGATGCCATAGGCCTATAGCCAATCCGATAGATGCTCTAACGGTGCACAAATCCAGAGGTGATTGTCCAGGTAGCTGTGTTGCTGTCCTCTCCCAAATTTTGGAAGTAGCTGCTTCCATGTACTTCTGTCTTTCAGACAAATTTACCTTCCTTCTCAGGTCTTGAAGAGGTTGAAGAATAGATGTTTAAGGTTTCCACCCTAGTATCCCTTAGATAAGAACACTCAGGTGTTAGATTCTCACTTTCCCAGATTAACCCTTTAAAATAATCTATACACCCTACTATCTACCAATATTCTAGAACTATTAGATATACCTTATATAAGTTAGGCTTTGATTAGCAATTATACTTTGACCTCTCCTAGATGCTACCTCATAATAATTCTTACTGTATATAATCTTAGTTTAGAACCTTCTTAGTTAGACAAAGGGGGGAGATGTTGTGGGATTCAGGTGTCAGCTGACAAGGTCAAGGGACATTTATACAGAGCACCGGGCCCCCCGACCTGAAGGGGGCGGGGGAAAAGCCCCATTAAAAAGGGTCTGCGGATACGACACACTCTCTTCCTGGTTCCGGGCTGCGAGAGGGGATTCCATCGTCCGTCCGTCTGCAGACTCCAGTTCCTGTTCAGGTGCTATTGTAATCTGTTGCTGGTACCGTGAGTTCTGGATTATATTTTAATAAATATTTTTCTAGTATTGGTGTTCTTGTGGGTAAACTCCGCCTACACTAGGCTACCCAGAACCTGTATCAAAATGAATTAATTGTTTTTAAAGGTCCACATTTCAATTTGAAGAGACACCTACCGGCAGACACCTACTGGACAACTGAAGAAGTATATGTTAATTACCACAGGCTATGTGACAGACACAAAGACAGATTGTGCCAGGGAGAGCACTCTGGGTAAAACCAAAACTTTAAAGCAGGCAACCACTGGGAGATGAGGATGCAGCCTAGTGTTCTACAGACCAATGAGCAAAGAGAAAGAACACAGCATTTACAAGAGGATTTTTTTTTTTTTTTAAGCCATGAAAAGTTAATTTAGTTCAATTCACAACAGTGGGGTTAGTTGTTGAGAAGACACTCAGGATCTGGAGTGGTAATACTTACAGGCCTGCAGGCAAGAGAGTCAGCTACTCATCACAACAACAACATAAAGTCATGGCTAGGAAAAAAAAAGGGCAGAGGGTGGAGTGAGTAGAACGAGCAACGTGCATGCTTTCTCGGTGTCATTTGGGGTCTCAGGGTGTTTATTTAATGAACCTAGAAAAAGCCAGCCATTTCCATCTAGTCTGTAATTAAAAGAAACAACATGTTATTTCAAAGAGAATTGTATAAGAAGTTTACTTCATTAAGCCAATTAGACCAGTATTTTCCTGGGAAGACCCTGTGAAGAGAACTATGTGGATGTGGAAGGTGTGAAATCTATTAAGGAAATATTAAGTAGACTGATGAGAAGAAAATCTTCAAACTAGACTTTGATATTTACCCTCCACCCCTGCTGGCTTTAAGCTTTTCTACCATCACAAAAGCATCCTTGATAGAAAGTAAAGCAAAGGACAATAGGCTGGGCTGAGAGAGACTAGCCAGCCCTTGGGATTCCATCTTAGGAGACAAAGCTTGCCCATGACAATTAGAATGCATGAATAGTGTCACCATGACCAGTGTCCCAACAGTTTAACTGCAGGAATTGCCTTGGTCCTTATATTAGGTCTCTGCTTCTTACTATCATATCTCAGAATCACATCATGCAACTTATTTCTACAGTGCATGACATTTAGGAATTTTTAGGAGTGTTATCGTATGAAGAATGGACAGTTAAGGAGTACCCTAAGTAAATGCTTTCATGTCAAGCAACAGAACAATACCATGCCCCCAAATACCCTCTATCCATTCATGCCTTCCAGAGGTTAGCGTGCCACAGCAAGAAAAACTATAGTACACATTCTGTCCAGTGAGAGTATTTCCAGATCTCACAAATCATCACCATGTCCACTCCACCGACAGCCACTGTTTTTTTCTTACCCTTGAACTGAACAAAACAGAATCAAATGACCTGAATATTTTCCCCTTGATTTCACTCAACTTAATGTTTTTAGATTTAGCCATGTTTGTGAGTATATCTTTCAAAATTGCCAAATATTATATAGTATATAAAATGAAACATTACAGATCTCTCTCTCTCTCTCTCTCTCTCTCTCTCTCTCTCTCTCTCTCTCTCTCTCTCTCTCCCTCTCTTTCACACACACACACACACACACACACACACACACACACACACACACACACACACGTGTTGGCTGCAGAGGAAGTACAGACATTGACATCCCCTGACACATTTGTCTTCCCATTCACTGATTGAGAAAGTACACTGGTTTCTAAAAGCTGCAAAAACAAAACCTTGCTTGTCCATTTTACTTTTTGAGAAAAAGTTTTACTCTGTAGCCCAGGCTTTCCTAGAGTTCACTATGTAGCATATGCTAGCCTCAAATTCATGGCTACCACCTTCTCTCAATGTCCTTAGTGCTGGGATTATAGGCATGAACCACAATGCTTGGCAACAAGCCTTTTTGTGTTTATGTATCTTTATATCTCCATAATGTCTTAAGGCAAGAGTTACTTATTATAGGAAAGATCTGTAAAATTCAACTGAAAAACTGAAGACTACTGTTTTCAGTTTTATGCTCTCTACACCATTGATGCTCCACACTCACAAGCACTGGGCATAATGTTTTTTATGTAGCCATCTGTACATTTGTATCTAAGCCTAGTGAATTTTGATTTTATTTTGAATTTAGGATCTTTATTTAAAAGGTTGAGATTGGAATGTGACTTGAGTTTAGGAGTTCAAGATCTGACTGAGGATTATAGGGACACCCTATCCCAGTGAATAAATATAATTAATAATTTTATTGATGAAGCCATTGGACCTCTTAGTGTTCTCAGGCTGTAGTTTTTCTCACTGTAAATCCCAGGCAAGCCTGAGTTAGTATAAGACTCTATCTCAAAAAGCAAAAGAAGTACACTCATTTGGTAGCTGCTTTTGTATGCAACTGTTTCATGTGTTTAGTTTGCATATATGTTTCCATACAGTCATTCGTATATTTCCTTGGTACTATTTACATACCTAGTGTTTGTGGTGAAAACTGTAATTCTATTTAAACTCTACTCTTTATACTTTACCATATATTCTAAGCTTTATGGTAGGTTGGCATACATTTGCGTAAGCCATCACTTAATTTTGCTAACAGCACAAAATAAAACATTAGAATCTTCTACAGATTTTACCTGTGGTACTTAATGTTCTTCACTGCCTTTTGATCTGGGTTTCATCTCCACTCATTTCGATTTCCCTGGAGCATTCAGCCTCTTTTTTAGTTCAGGTAGCTGGCAGTGGTTGTCCAGACTGGCCTTAAACACTTAGAACCTGTTGCCTCAATTTCCCAACTCCTGAGGTTTTAGGTTTGTGCTATCAAGCCTGATCAACTATTATGAACCCTAAATCATCTTTGTTTTGTCATTAAAACTGGTTTTCATTTATCTATGTGTAGTAAGTTATTTCTGGCCCAGCCTAGTCCTAAGATCCAGGCCAGCAGTTCCAAACAACCACACAAAGTCTTATATTAAATACAATCTGATTGGTCTCTGGCTCAGACATATTTCTACATGATTAGCTACCTGGCTTAGGCCTTAGAACCTTTTCTCAGAGTAGCTTTCTTGTCTTCTTTCCTCTGCATCTCCTTGGCATCTCTACTCCTCCTCTTCCTCCTTTCTCCACCTCTACTTCCTATCTAGATACTTGACCAATCAGTGTATTATTAAACCAATATTTGTAATGACAAATATTTACAGTGTGCAAAAGCCTAATCCCACAGCATGTATGGCATTTTTCTTATTCAGATGGTGATGACACCAAGATAGGGACTCATGTAATTACAGCTGAGGATGACCTTGAACTCTAGTTACTTCTACTCCAGCTCTCAAGAGTGAATGCCATTGCTAGCCTGTTTTCGTTTTTGAGAGGTATTTTATACCAGCTACAGTATTATTGACTTTTTTCTTTCTTGTTCTTTTGAGGTAGGTTTCTCCATGTAGTTCTAGCTGTCCTATAACTTTCTCTGTAGACAAGACTTACCTCAAGCTTAGAGATCTGCCTGCCTCTACTTTCCAGATGCTTGGATTAAAGCTGTCATCATCACTCAGTGATTGACATTTTGGGGGAGTATTTCTATTGTCACTTTAAATATATCACTCCTTTGTCTTTTAGAACTCCCACTCTTTTTGTATCTATTTGTGTTTTATTTGAGCTTATTTTATTTTATTGAGCTTCTTGAAAGTTTAGTGAAGTTTTTACCACACGCTTCTCCTTCCCTTCTAAGTCATGTGTTTGCAGTGTGCCCGCTCTTTCCCTGACTCTCTTAACATGGGATATTATCTCACAAAAGTTGTCCTCTACACTATGCTATTCAGATTTAATAATTGACACACAACACACATCCATACACATTGTACACACACACATACATACACACATACACACACATTTTTTGGTTTGCTTGTTTTTTTTTTTTTTTTTTTTATTTTCTGATGGGAACAGAACACAGGGCCCCCATCCATCCTAGGCAAGTGTTCTCAGGTTCAGTTATGTGGTGGGTCCTGATCATCTATATCCATCTGTAATAAGAGGTTTCTGACCCGGACTTTCGGGCCTAACCTCAAGGTTTAGGCTCACAAACCCGCAGACCTGCAGACCCGAAGAGACACACAGATGCTTTCATTAGTTTTCAGCTGATCAGCCTAAGGCTCAGGCATATCACTTGCTAGCTTTCTACCCTTCATCAAACCCTTGACTCATCCTGTTCAGCCACGGGGCTTGGTACCTTTTCTTAGAGCAACATAGTTGTCCTCTGCTTCTTCCAGCTTCTCTCTAGCATTCTGCTCTGTGCTTCCTGTTCTCAGAGTTTTAGTCTGGTAGCCCTGCCCACATTTCCTGCCTGCCTTTGGCCAATCAGCACTTTTATTAAACAGTGGGTGGGACAATTATTTACATGAAACAACACAATACCCCTACATCCATCCCTTTGTTTTACTGATATTTTCTTATCATGTCTAATTTACTGTGCAACCCAGTCAAATAACATTTTTATTTACTGCGTAGTTCTCCTCAGCTTCAAAATTTCTATTTGGATTTTTTCACAGTTTTTATTTTCTTTAAGTAAACTTTGTATAAAATTCATTAAAACCATAGTTTTCTTTACATTTTAATATGTTTCCAGTAGTTTCTTAAAATCCCTTGTCCTCTCATTTTACACTAGGGTCACATAGGTTGACAATTCCCCTTCCTGTTCCTTCTCCCTCTTCTCTGCTGCCCCTTCTCATCTTTCGCCTCCTCCTTGCTGGGAAACTCCACCCAGTCCCATTCTCCTGTTCCAGATCCCACCCCTGAAAAAGGCCACCGTCAGTGGCTCTGCCCACCTGAGGGCATTTAAAGCTCTCTGTTCATGGTTTCCCTTGTGGTTTCTCATCTTCCCCTGGGACAACGCAGGAAGGCTTTGCTCAGATTAAACCTGGACTTATTAATTCAGCCTGATCTGATTTGTTGCATTGGCAGAGAGATTTATCAGGGTACAGAAACCTTTCACTCCTCCTTCCTTGTTCTTTCTCTCTCTCCTTTTGCTACTACACCTAGTCACAGAAGTTGGGTTCTACTGTGTTGTCTTAGCAGTACTTACCAGGCTTTACTTGACATTTATATTCAGAATCACCTCCCCTTCCTTGAGACCTGTGTTTTATTCTGCATACAGTTAATGGACTGTAGTTGGAATTGATTTGTTTCAGATAGACCAGACTGCAGTGTGGCTCTAGAGAAGCACCTCCAGCTAAGAGAGATAGCTCTGCTCTTTGTCCATAATTTACCTGGGATCTCTTCAGATTATTCAGGTTTCTCACTCTGATGTTAAAAGCTGAAGCAGGTGGGGAGGAGCTACTGCATCTATGGCAGTCAGAGCTTGTCGGAGTTCCTGGAATTTGTATTTTACACAGCAGCTTCACAACAGCAGGTCTTGCACAGTGTCACCTACATATACTTGATTACTTTGTAGTCAAAGACTTAGGTAGGTCCTATACAGAATTCTGAAGTTCCTTTTCTGCAGGTCCTCTCTGTTTCAGATTCTCCCAGAATATATTTCTTTAAACAACTCTAAACTTCAAGCAAAGCCTCCCTTAGAAGCAATCATCTTCAAATCAACCTGCTCCCAGTACCTTCCATTACATTCTGAAACAGTTTTCATGTAGCAAATCTCTTCTTTCTCCATTCATTCCTCCTTTTCTTAATGTCTGCCCTTGTTCATAATTATCTGTCATAAAAAGGCTGGTTAATCTGAAGAGAAGGCTTTTTCTGTCTTCACTGTAATGACTTCCCTCCCCTTAGTGATTAATTTATCACTAAGTAGTATATATTTCATCTACTTTTCTAGAAAAAGTCATTATTCATCCAAACATGAATCAGTTACTCTGTAAGATAAAACTGTATTGATGGGAGGGAATGCTAAGGCCAATCCCAGGACCTGTACACTGTAAGCACACATTCTACCAATGAGCTATACCCTTAGCCCATGTTCCTTCTTTCTCCTTGACTCTTCTACAGCCTGCTCATGGTTGACATTTTTGGGGAATATTTTTATTGTGACTTTAAATATATCACTCCTTTGTCTTTTAGAACTCCCCCTCTTTTTGTATCTATTTGTGTTTTATTTGAGCTTATTTTATTTAACCATTTAACTAACCTGCTGCTTCTTATTAGCCAAGTTTGTGTTCCTGAAGCTTAAATGTGGAAGTCCTCACCCTTAGTACCTCAGAATGTGTTCTTTTTTGGAAGTAGGTGCCTTGAAGAAGAATTTGGGTACTTTTGCTGTGATAAAATACTGCTACCAAAAATAATTAGGGGAGGAAAGGTTTTATTTTAGCATATAACTCCATCACTAAGGGAAATCAGGGTAGGAACTCAAGGCAAGATCAGAAGCAAGAACTGAAGCAGAGGCCATGGAGGAGTGATGTTTACCAGCTTACATCACGTTTTTCTCAGCCCTCTTTTTGTACAGCTCAGGACTACCTACCCAAGGGTGTAATGTCCTGTCATGGGATAGCCCCACTAGCACAAATCATTAATCAAGGAAATGCCTCACTGGCTTGCCCACAGGCCAGTCTAGTGGGGGCATTTTCTTAACTGAGGTTCTGAGATTCTGTCTTCCCAAATTACTCTACCTTGTGTCAATTTTCCCCAAACACCAAAACAAATAAACAAACAAACAAAAAGACCTAGCCTGAATACCAATGAAGTTCTGAGTAGAAAGAATAATGTGGGAGGGGTTATGATATCAGATTCTACGTTATCCTTCAGAGCAATACTAAGCAAAAGCAGAGGAATAATATATCAAACAGACAGAATATAGGACCCACATATAAATTTATAAAGCCACGGCCATCTAATCCTCATAAATTATGTAAAAAAAAAAACTAGATATTTACATGTAGAAGGATAGAACTTGATCCTTATCCCTTATCTTCCATTCTGAAAAAATAAAAAAAGCTCTATAGTGCCAAGCAAGATAGAACCACTGGTGCAAGTCTATTATGAAGGTAACTGCCTATTTTCTGATTGGATGTCCACTGCACGGCAGGGATTCAAGTCTGGTACTTGAATGTCATAATAGATGTCATAGTGAAATCCATTATTATGTATAAAAAGATGCTAATGCAAACATTAAAAAAATCAACTCTGAGTGGATCAAAGACCTTAATGTAAGATCAGAAACTAAAACTGACAGAGGAAAAAGCAGGGGAAATAAGAGATAAGCATAGGCAATGGCTTTCTGAATAGGCCTCCTGGCATTTAAGAAATAAAGGCAATGATAGAAAAACTGTATCTCATAAAATTTAAAAGCCTCTGTATAGCAAAAGAAATAGTTAATATCAAGTGAAGAGATAATGTTCAGAGTGGGAAAAAAAAATCTTTGCTAGCTGTATATCTCGCATCTAGATTATACAAAGCATTTGTTGTCAGGGGATCTTGCAAGGTCACACTGGCAGGGCAACAATCCACACGAGGTGAAGAATGAAATTCAAGTCAGCACCAGAGTCTGACCTCAGGGTTTATTCTTCTTACACATTTAGGCAGAGTAAAACTTCAGAAAGAAGTTTCCATGTGACAATTATTATAACAGTGATGTGGGAATGTCTTTCTGTATGTTATGAATATTTAGATAAAGGAGCTGTTTTGGCCCATGACAGGTGCTATAGAAAACGTAGGCGGGGGAATCAGAATAGGTAGGAAAGGAAGGGTGGTGTCAGAACAGATTGACTCAGCCACCAAGGAAGAAATATGTAAGGAACAAAGGTTTAATGAAAATGGGTTGAGTTAAGATGAGAGAACTAGCTAGCAATGTGCCTGAGCCATAGGCCAAACAGCATAAAGTCTGAATCATTTTTGGGGCCTAATGGCTAAAGGGACTGGAGCTGCAGGTCTGTTGGTCCAGACCTCAGGCCACCAGGGATCAGGAAACCCTATTACAACATAACACATCTTGAGGCACAGCTACATAGAAATTTCCAGCCAAGGAGCAAAGCACCTGTGATCTTTACAATTAGTTCTACTGACTGATAATGCTCAGGACAAGGCCTAAGGAAATAGGATTTGTAATATGCATAAGAATAGATAGAGGATACAAAATACATGTGTAACATTAAGTTTCTGGCCTGGACTTTCTGGCCTAGCCCTGAGGTTCAGAACCGCTTCCAGCTCTGCTGCCACTTAGCCCTAAATAATCACATAAAGGCTTATTTTAATTTCATGCTGATTGACCTATGGCTCAGGCATATTGATAGTGCTTTCATCTTAACTCAGTCTATTTCCATTAATCTGTTTAGCCAGGTAGCTTGGTACCTTTTCTCAGGGCAGCATGGTTATCTTCTTTCCTCTGCATCTGCTGTCTCTCTCTGCTGGTGTTTCTGCTCTGCACTTCCTGTTTCCAGAGTTTTTTTAGTCTGGTAGCCCCACCCACACTGTCTGCCTTCTGGCCAATCAGTTTTTTTTAAAACCAGTAGGTGGGACAAATATTTACAATGAACCAGAACATAATTCCACTACATACATTGGATCTCCTTTATAAAGAAGGGTGATATTGACTGACAGACTAAGCTCAGGATTAGGGTCCAAACACTGCTCAGGATATTGAGGGATTCAGAAAGGCAGCTTTACAGAGGAGAAGAAAGATAACTACGTTGTTAAACATTCACTCCAGCCTTCCAGGTGACCAGGAGCCATTCTTTCCTTTGAAGAAAATAGGCCTGCATATTTAAAAAGCCCAGTTCCTTGCATGCTTTCTGTGAGCTGTGCCTTCTACAAATTTAGAAACTAAAAAAGAAATAAAACATCCCAATAAATAAATGAATTAATGAAACAAGCAGAATTTCCCAGAAGATGAAATATAAATGACCTATAAACATATGAACAGTTCTCAGCCTAACTAGCTATCAGAGGAATGTAAATCAAAACTATATCAAAATTCCTTCTCACTCCAGTCAAAATGACAGTCATTAAGGAAAAAACATGTAACTAATATTGGCAAGGATGTCGACAAAAAGAAACATTTACTCATTTGTAGGAATATAAACTAGTCCAGTCACCAGGGAAACCAGTAATAGAGGTTTTTCAACTATAGATAGAGCTACCCTAAAAGGAAGCTATACCACTCCTGGGTATTTTCTCAAAGTCTTCAAGTTAAGATGGAGGGAGAGATTATATGTCCATCAATAAACTGTGTTATAAAACCAGACAATGGAGAAATAAATAAACTAAGAATGGTCTATAAAAGAAATGTTTTTAGCCTTTAAAGAAAGAAGTCATGTCATTTTCAGGAAAATGGGTGCAACTAGAGATCATTATGTTAAGTGAATCATGCCAGTCTCAAAAAGGCAAATGTTCTGTGCTTTCTCTTGTTCATAAATTTTACATGTTGTATAGATACATACAGTTAGTATGTGTGATAGGTAAGTGAAGCTTCTAGAGAAAAAAAGGGGGCCAATTTGACACAAGGGCCTAAGGGTAGTTATGAGGGCGTCAGTAACAAACTATATGCTTTATGAAAATACCACAATACTATTGGGATGACCCTGGTTTGGGGTCAGAAGCTGGTGTTGTCTCTATGCTCAGGATCCTGCTATTTCTCTTTGGGGGAGGGGGAAAGATAGCATGGAGGGTAAGAGCCTTTTGGGACAGGTCGAAACAAACAACTCCAGTAATATTATAGAGGGGAAGACCTTAAATATTTTTCCCAGCTCCTCCTCCCAGCTAGGGGAAAGGGCATTGATTTGCAGTATCTGCAGCTGTATGTGGTAGCCTCTCTGGTCTCTCAATGGTCTAAGAATGTTGTATCAAGACTTCCTCCTCATCAAGGCCCCTAGGATCAGACCGCAGGTTGGCTTATATGAAAGTGCTTATGATCACATGTTTCAAGGCACCTGTTATTGTAGGGACTGCAGGTCTGTGGGTCCAAAACCTTGAGGTTAGGCCCAAAAGTTCCGGCCATAAACCTCGTACTACAAATGGCAGCCCAACATGGGGCAATGGTGCCCACATAAAACCACAGAAAGCTTAAAAATGGTCTAGAGCCCAAAGCAGCCTCTGAATTGTGTCTCCCATGTGAGCTGTGGTACAGAGACAACCCAATGAGGCACATAGGTTTGAGCTACAATGGCGGGCTTTTAGAGTGCAGTTTAAGGTGTAAAATGGCTGGTTCCTGAAGTCTCACAGAGCCCTCAATACAAGCAAAAAGTCTTAAATGATGTATTTAAGGTTTCTGTTCATAAGGACTAAAAGAGAACAGAATCAAAGATGGCTTCTTAGTGGTGATATTTTCTTGGATTAGCTCTGTTTGCCTGAGGCAAATTGAGGCTTGGCTTTTTTAAAAGAAAATTCCTGATTCAGCCTTAGAGGCAAAACACTTGTGAGTCTTTTAAGAGGTCCTGCTGCCAAATACTTAAATAGAGTTAATGAGCAGTGGATGGCAAAGCTTTACTTGGTAATTATATGGACCCTAAAATTTCCCAGAGTACCTGGGCTAAAAAGATAACTTCTATGAAATTAGACTAGGAGCTGGGTGGAGCCATCCACCCATCCTACCAACCTTGAACCTTGGCAGATTAAAGGTGTGTTCAGAAACAGAAATAGAAAAATCTGGGTGGAGTCAATTACCCTAGACAAGCAAAGGTGTGGTCAGAGACAGAAAAAGTTAAGAAATAAATATACAGTAAGACAGTTTTTTTTTTTAAAAAAAAAAAGTCTAAGTGGTTTAGAGTGTGTTGAAATTATATATACATAGGCTTAGAGAAAGAAAAGAAACAAGGTAGAGAAAGCCCTTAAAAAAGAAATAGAGTAAAATAAGTAAATAAATAAAAAATAAGCCACATAAAGATGGAAAATACAAAAAGTATCTGGATACTGTATGTTATTGTCTTATCTTTAAGCTTTTTGACTGAAAATGACTTAGTAAAAGCTGCTAAAAGAGAGTTGATTATAAATGCTGTTGGACTAATTCAACCTATATATTTTGTAAATGAGCTGAAATCCAAAGATACACTACTTTGGAGAAGAGATTTTCCTTTTATTTTCACAGAAAACGAGAGGCTGTGGATTTATTCCTGGATAAAGAACATAAAGTTTGATAGAGGAAGACCCCCTGAAAAATCTCCACTGGAAATGGATGGACCAGATGATTCAGCATTTCAGAACACCTCTGTTGAAGTTTCAGGAGTTCTGTAACCAGAACAATTTCAAGGAGACTGGCTGAGATGACCCAGCCTTATAGACTATTCCACTAAAGACTTGTCCATAATCCTACATTTTTCTTTGGATTCCCATGAGATTGTCGGCACCTCATTCAGCAGGAAGTAGTCTGGAGAATGATGCCCACATTCCCAGAACATGGATTATGGATGTTTACTTACAGTGTTGTTTATAAGTTGTTATAGATAAGGAGGGGAAAAGAATAATAGATTTGGAGTTCTTTTTGTTTTAAAAAGAGAAAAAGGGATATATAGGGGATTGTGTTGTTTCGTGGTAAATAATTGTCCCACCCACTGGTTTAATAAAAAGCACTGATTGGCCAAAGGCAGGCAGGAAGTATGGGTGGGGCTACCAGACTAAGAGAACTCTTGAGAACAGGAAGCACAAAGCAGAATGCCAGAGAGAAGCCAGAAGAAGCAGAGGAAAACTATTCTGCTCTAAAGAAAGGTACCGAGCCACATGGCTGAACAGCAAAAATCATGGGTTAGATGAAGGGCAGAGAGCTAGCAAGTGATATGCCTGGGCCTGAGGCCAATCAGCCAAAAACAATTGTAAACATCTGTGTGTCTCTGTGGGACTGTGGAACTGTGGGACTGTGGGACTGTGGGTCCAAAATCTTGAAGTTAGACCCAAAAGTTCAGGCCAGAATCCTCGTACTACATGTTATTACCAGTTTACACTGGCTGGGCCAGGCTGGTCTCTGGGCCCTCTTAGAAGTTCATACATTTTACACAGTACCATGTACAGTAAGCATCAGCAGTGGTAAAATTTAAAATTATAATTGAACATGGCATACATGTTTTTGATGCTTTTTATTTTAAAGAAAGTTTAATGGTGGGAGGATTCTTGTAATCCTACAACATAGGAAGCTCATGCAAAAACTGTCATGAGTTTTTCCAGGTCAGCCCTGTTTTAAAAGGGGGGAGAAGTGGGAAAGCAGTGGTTCCACAGTTATGTGTTCACTGCTCATGAAGAGGACAACCAAAATCTATTTCCCAGAAACTGTCAGGCTGCTCACAACTGCCAGTAACTCCAGCTCCAGGGGACTTGACTCCCTAATTTTCCATCAGTATTCCAACACATGTGTCTTGCAATAAGGTTTCTTGGTCCCAGGTGGCCAGAGGTCCAGAGCCACAGACCTGCAGCCCCAGACCCTTTAGCGGCCCACCATTGCTCAGGCCCCCCAAAATGACTCAGATGCTTATATTAACTTCATGCTGTTTGGACTATGATTCAGGCACATCCCTACCTAGCTCTTACATCTTAAATCAACCCATTCCCATTAGTCTGTCTGCCATGTGGCCCATGGCTCACCTGTGTTCCTTATATGTTTCTTCTTTGGGCATCTGGCTCAGTCTGTCTGACTCTGCCCGACTCTGCCCTACTTCTCCTACCTATGTTGTGATTTCCCCTCCTACTTTTTCTATGGGGCCTGTCATGGGCCAAAACAGCTCCTTTATTTAAAGATTGATATTCACAGCACACAGAAAGACATTCCCACATCACCATGTGTACATACCTATATACAGACATACAGAAATACACAGGCACGTACACAGTCTCACACACACATACAGCCAGGCACAATCACAAACACACAGACAGATATAGGTACTCACATACACATACATGCTATAAAAAATAATTTTTTCAAAAAATTCACATTTAAATAACAAATATATCTGAAATGCAGAGTTTATTTACTTTCCTCTTGAAATGGTCAGTTTCCCTAATGTCATAGCCTAGTATTCTTTTCTCTTTTACTTAGAACCATATTTATCACAAACTGAATTTTCATATAAAAAAACATATTTCTAGGCTCTATTTTTCCAGATGTGTAATTCTGCCTAAAGAACACCAGAAAGAATGCCTTTATTAATAAAACATATACTAAGATATATCCTTTATATCATTTTATATTGATAATAGAATTTATGTTTCTATTTTTTGTTGCTTATCTTCTGAATATATCATTTATCATGTGAACAATATATATTAACTATTGTTATTATGAAGTCTAGCAATGATGTATGTATATAATAATCAGAAAATTAATATTATTAAGATTCGTTAAAATTAATAAGTTTAATGAGTAGGGAAATATCAGGTGTATTATTACTATTAAATATATTGCTCATATATTTATAACTTTAATAAAAATATTAATAAATGTAACTTTTCACAAAATTTATAAAATATAAATATATATTTAAGTGATAGCTAATAAAATGTATCAGCTTTATTTAGATGTCACCATTCATCCATGTTTGTGTTTTGTGAATTTGTCATATTTAAATTCTTGTAATAGCACTCCAAATCTTACAGTTAAATACAGAACAGCTCCATCACAAAGATGCTCTGAAGTAAGTATCTTTGTCTAACTGCAGCCTGTTCAGCTCTTCCCATCTCCATAATCACTGGCAATCAGCATGTTACTCTCATCAGTATTATTTGTTATTCAAGAATGCTATATTGCTAAGATTGTTGCCTCTAGACATGTTGCCTATACACATGGGTTTTCTTCACACAGTATCCTTCTCTTGAGACCCATCCAGGCTGTGTGCCTCAATAGCTTACTTCTATAGTTGGCTAGTTAATTCCATGGTGTGTATGCAACAGAATTTGCTATCCATTAGCCTATTGGTGAGATTTGATCAATTTCTAATTTCTGACTGCCATGAATAGAGCTTTATGTATATGTTTTAATTTACCTAGGACACATGCTCAAGAGTGCAGTGGTTCTGTTTTACAGTAAGCACACTTTAGTTTATGAAAAATGATCACATATGAATAAGAATATTTTTCTTAGTATTGCTACCAATATCTGTGATCTTTAAAACAGTAATGCCCTTCATGTAGTATAGTCAGAAGTTTCTAGCTCAGCCTAGGCCCAATGTCTAGAGTCCCATAGTCTCTAAGTCCCAAAGAATCGCCTAGAAACATATATTCATTACAAGCTGTTTGGCCTATGGTTCAGGCATATTGCTTTCTAATTCTCACTCTTATACTAACACATGATTCCTGTCTTGTTTAGCCACATGGCTTGGTACCTGTTTTCAGAACAGCTTTCTAGTCTGCTTTCCTCTGTGCCTGCTAGCGTCTGTTTCTCTTCTTCTGCCTTTATAGAGGTTTCTTATTCTGTTAGGCCCATACTTCCTGTCTGTCTTCTGGCCAATCATTGTTTTATTAAACCATTAGGAGTAGCAAATATTTACAATGTACAAGAGTATAATCCCACAGCAATGTTGGCTTTTGAGAATTATGTTTTCATTCAGTGTTGGGTTTCAAGATACTTTCACGTTGCTGCCTGTAGCTCTAGTTAACTTTTGTTGTGTAAGTTTTTTTATTTTGTGAATGTGTTAATCACATCATTTTATAAATATAAGTTTATGAATGTTTTATTTATATGTAAAGTTACTTTGTACATTTTTCTTAGGAATGAAAACATTGAGTTTTGAGAATTTAATTTTCAAATGAACTATATCCAATACTAACCAGGTAGTTCAAGCAATGTACAACCCTAGCAGAGTGTTTAAGAGCCCTTCTAATCCACATTCTTTCAAGCATTCAGTATCAACTAAGTTCTCAGTTTTTGTCAATGCACTGTAACATTACTTTCCTATTTATAAATAAATGTTGCTCATTTATTCTTATTTATTCTTTGTAGAGCTTTGCTTCCCCAATTCCCTAGATTGTGGATGGGGCAGTATTATCTCAGTCTACACCAGAGTCTTGTGCTAGCTCCCTTCAGTCCTTTCTCATATTCTGATACAATCGACTGGTTTTGTTTCTCTGAGGATTTTGGAAGATTTTTCTTATAATTTGTTTGAGACCCAGTTTCCAACTATTTTTCTTTTCATTTTCTTTCTTTCTTTCCTTTTTTTTTTTTTTTTTTTTTGCTTCTTTTGATTGTTTAAACATAGGCTCTCACACAGTTCAAGTCTTGAACTTGCTACAAATTGCTACTTAAGCCAACCTGGCCTTGAACTCCTGGTTCTGCTGTATCCACTTAGTGCAGTACCCTCATGCCTTGTCCAGCTCTGCAGCTTGAAATCCTTTCTGCTGCCTCTCAAGTTTTTGAGAATAGTGGTTGAAGAATGAATTTCTTGAACTGTTTTGGGAGTTTTTACATTCATTCCTTAAACTATCAGACATGAAGACAGTGAAACAGTTGCTTCTCAACTTATGGGTCTCAACCCCTGAAGGGGTGTACAAGTGACCTTTTCGCAGGAGTTGCCTAAGGCCATTAAAAAACACAGATATGTTCACATTATGATTCATAGCAGTAGCAAAATTACTATTAGGGAGTAGAGTTGAAATTAATTTTATGGGTTGGGGTAACCACAGCATGAGAAAGTGTATTAAAAGGTCACAACATTAGGAAGGCTGAGGAACATTAATGTTGGTCAGAGGGCTCCATCACCAATAATACACCAAGCACTGAGTTCAAGGCATGAACTGCTTGCAGGGACAGAAAAATTATCTGCTCTGATATGAATTACTACTTATAAAAGACAAGGAACTAAATGACCCAGACACTTACAAACATTTCTACTGTTTCCTATTTGCTTCTTCTCAGATTTTCTGTTAAAGAGGAAAATCCCACTTACATGAGTTTCTTCTATACTGTCAGCTCCTCTTGAAAATCCAGTGATTTGACTGCAGTACAGGTTCATGCTCATTGCAGATAGAGAGCAGAAGAGACTGAACCTGGCAGCTGATGACAGTCACCCAAGAAGTCTCTAAGACGCATGGTGATAGAACCAGCAGGCCCCGTGTGATTAATTGTGCTAGCAGTGAGCCTCCAAATGTAATATAGCGGTCTTGGAAGCTCATTGGATAACACTAATATGAAGCTAGTTTGGAGAGAAACTACTTGTAAGTACTTGCCACGCCTGTTCAGGATGCTGCAACTCAGTGGCCACATTATTTTCCCAGCTGTCCAGGAATAGCACAAGCCTACTTTCTCTATTTTAAAGCTTTCTCGAAGGACCTATTAGAAAACAACAACAACCAAAAAACAAAACAAAACAAAAAAAAAACCAAACCAAAACAACACCAAAACCAAACAAAAAGTCTTTGCTAACTTAATTCTATAATACATAGTCATCTCTACATATCTGTAGGATACTTGTTTTAGAATATATCTTCAGTCTTTCACCTCTATGTAGATATCAAAGCTATAAATGCTCAAATTCCTCACATGTAAAATTGTCTAATAGTTATTTATAATCTATGCATACTCCTATATACTAAATCATCCTTAGATTTTTTTCAGGTACTCAATAGAGTTGAAATGTCATATAAATAATAAGACTATATTGTTCAGAGAATAATAGCAAAGAAAAATACCTGTGATTGGTTGAATCCTTGAAGCAAAATATGTTTACAGAAATAGGTTGGTATACTTCCAAACCAAATTATAATTTATTGTCTTTCCTGATCCCACTATGCTTAGAACCAATCCTATATCTATTAAAATAAAATCAGGTCCTATTATCCCCTTCTGACCCATGTCATGGCCTTTATGCAACTGCAGCAAATATGGAAATATCCCGTTCCTTAGAAATGGTAGCATAGCCCTGAGTGCTGACACCTCTACCTTTTCCCAATCTTTCTTGCACAAGGACTGGCTAACCCTCCTTCTTGACCTTGAGCTGCCTGTCCATTTCTGTTCCTGTGGCCTTCCTCTGTGGGAATGTGCAACCTAACCTGATGGCACTGTCTTATTGGCTGGCCAGAAACAAACTGTTCTATCCCCAGTTATCAAAACACTACTCCCAGAGTGCTTAGACCTATGTAACCTTTTATTTATACATAGTTACCCATGTGATGGCTAAAGAAACTTAATTGTGGGGATTTACTAAAAGATCCAAAAGTTTCAGAGATAATAGAAGGATCTAACCAGAGTCAATCTAGGAAAATCAGAGTGGTGATTCACACCTTTAATCCCAGCACAGGGAGTATCCAAGGAGTGGTGACCTACGCCCTTAATCTAAACTGAGTTGGAGATCATCTTATCTTAGTTTATAGAAGGAGTTCCAGGCTCCCAGGCAGGCAGCTGTGGGGCCACACCTTAACTGAGGGGAGAGAGTATTTAAGGCAGGCCTAGAAAGCCAGGGAGTAGAGAGGCCAAGAGAAGCCAGGCTGAGGAAGCTGGAAGACAGCTGGGTAAGATCTGACTCTCTAATATCTCCGACTTTCTCAGAGATCTATCCCTGAGTTTCATTTATTCGTACAAGACTTAATGTGGTATCAAGCATCCATTAAGTGCCATTGACTCTTGCCCAGAAATGCCAGTGAGATCCTAGTGGCCTACAGGTGAGAGAAAAATAGTGGTGATAATGGTGACCCTGCTGTGAGGTATTTAACCATTTGTTTTCCCCTTTTGCAACTTTCTTATTGCTACGGGAATATATAATGGGAAAGAGAAACAGCTGAGGGGAATAAACAATTGTCTTGCCCAGCTGTAGTTTCCACAGATAACTGTAATGTACACTTTTGATATCCACCTTTATAAACCCTTCCCTTAGGCCCCTTCAGCATAGTATGTTTGACTTTGAGTTTGCTGTCCTTCTGCTAGCAGTAAAAATAAATTCATCTAATTTGAATTGAGTCTTTGGTCTTTCCCAGTGGATTGGAACACCACAACAACCCCAGTCTTCCACATTAGCAGACATCAGTTCCACTTTCAGCTGTTTGACCATATGCAGTTCTGTCCTTTACATCTAATAATTGATCCCCTTGCTCTAAGTACAACCCTTTTCCCTCTGCATAACCACTCACCTAAGCCACTGTCCCTTCTGTGCACTGCAGTTTAGTCCTAAATATACTGCTCCCCTTGCTTATACTCTGGTCCTCCATTCACACAGCATCCATGGAAAAGTTGAAAGTCTGAATCTAATTACATGATTGCTCAGAGTCCAACACCTGCACAAGAATTCCCTTTGTATTCAATATAAAAATCAAAATTCTCACTAGGACTTTTATATCTACGTAACCTCATGTTTTTCCTCCCTCACTTAGCTCCAGACATTCAGGTCTCTATGGTGATCATAGACCCTTGTGACCACCTAAACTGGATGGCACATGGCTCATAGCCTCAGGCCATATTCAGGCTGCCTCCTGAGTTCTATCCACAGAGGTAGCAGTTGTAGGCTGTCCTGTGCTCTGTGTCCCAGTATGTCCTTGTTGTCCTAGCAGAGATTACCATATTGGTAATGGTGGGTCATGTTCCTGGAGTATTCTAACTCCAGCACAGGCTGGCACTTGGGGAAGTAGGTTTCTAAATAAATGACAGGCAGACTCCTACCTGTTTAGGGCTTAATTCCAGAGCTGTCTTGCTATGGGGCTTTTGGGCAGAGCAATCAGTCTCTTCTCTATTCTTCCACAGATCTTGCTTCACCCAGGTTTAATCCCCTGTTAACCTCCTCTCTCACCTCTCCTGAACCCCTACAAGGTTCCACCCATGACTTGGGAGGTTCTCACAATTTCTTGTGGGTAGCCTTCTATTCCTGTTAGGATATCAGTGGCACAAGAATGTTTATTGACCTAGACAATTTTTCCTTTCCTTTCTGCTACCTACAACAATACCAAGGCACAATGCCAGTGTTTAAAAGAGGCTTGCTGAACAAGATAGTTCCAGTGATCAGCCCAGGACCTACCAGCCTGGTGTTATTAAAAGTTGAGGTACATGGGTGGCTAGCACAGTACTGGCCATGCTATATCACTGCCTTGCCCATGTCTAGGCAGGCTAGAGTCTAAGAATTAGTCTAGTGGGCAACATCTAAACTCAAAAGTCCTATAAAGCCTGGGATCCCCCCCCCCCCTGTATGTATATGTGTGTGTGTGTGTGGTTGTGTGTAGAACTTCTGAGAGATGTGATGAGCTAAGCCTAACTGAAATACTGAATTTGGATTGGTGAAGAGCATGTGAGAGAATATTCCAAACTGGTGGGGCAGTGTGACTCACAGAGTCTTGGAACTTTAGCATGGAATGTAGACAGGAGGTACATGGTCTGTTCTGAGAAGGGTAAGGAGACCTCTCATCCTGGAGTGGGCAGGGACGAAAAGAGGCAGAACTGAACCAGCTGGTGTCAGTTGCCCTAGGGCCTTGGGACCTTTGCTTGAGGAGTTAGCATTTGCCTTTCAAAGCAGCAGGGGATTCCTAGGAGCTCCAGGGTAAGGACGTGGGAAGCAGTGCTTAAATAAGGAGGTTGACAGTGTGAACTGGGTGAAGCAGGTACATTGGGTGGTGGCAAACCAACCTCAAGGCTTTGGGGCAGTCCTGGAATACCTGTAAAGACAAGAGACAGCCAAGGAATGGAGGGAACTGGCAGGCCTTGGAACTCTTCTGGGTTGTATTATAGAGTTGAAAACAAAGCCATAACTAAAAACTAGATAGAGGTGTCTGCTCACTCATCTGCTACTGATTCTTAGTTTAGAATGCTGCTGGTCTATTTTTTCAGAAAATGCAGATATTTTAGTCCAGTGTTTTTCTGGATTTTTTTTTTTTTTTTCACCTTTCAACGTTGAACCTCTTACTTGGGGTGGGTGTAGTTTGATAGATGGCAGGGATTTATATATTTGTGTGTATCTGTTGCTTTATTATCCTTTAGCTGGATTTTAGTGAACAGTGTGGATTATGACAAGGATGAGACCCTCCTACAGCTGGGGAGGATGTAAATTGGGGAGCACATAGTGGGGATCATACAAAGAAAGGATAGGAGAAGACAAGTAATTTGAGTAAAGCCAGGGCAGTGAACGGTCAGCAGATACTCTGAGGAGGCATCCAGGGCCAGCAAATTTTGAGGTAGATGACACAATGAACCAAAGCAGGGGGAGAAAAAGGGGTTAGCCTGTCAAAGTAAGAGGTACATAGTGTACCTCAGAGTTACTTTTCATTTAATTCCTTAGCCATACCTCCTCCCCAGACTACAATTATCCCTTTTTCTTATCTCTGTATCCGCAGAGAGCCACATAGAATGGGAACTGTGGTCCCTTATCCCAGCTCCTTCCAAAGTCAACTCAGATCTCCCAGTATTCTTGAATACAAACTCCTTTTTTCCCCACCAATAATAGGAAAAGGAGCCCTTTGCTCACATTATTTCAGTTGCCTATCAGCCTTACTCACTGCCGTCTCTTTCTAGATCTCTAGAACAGATAGATCATGCATCTTAGAGCTGCCCTAGGGGAGGAATATCAGTCCTTGTCCATCATGCAGGAAACAAAGACTCAAATGACTCTTTTTAAATGTACATTATACTCTTCCCTTCTACGAAGAAATAGAAAAACAATCCTTATTTGGGGAGTAAAGAAAGCTGATGTTGTTTTTAGAAAAAGAAAATGTCTGGTTCACCAAAAAATTATATCTGACGGTAGGTGCCGGCTGGGACAGTAGAGTAAGGAATTTTGGAAAAGAGCAGGAATAGTGACTTCATGGAGCGTACTTAGGCGCCAAGGCTCTCTTCAAAATAGAATTTGAAAACTGGAAAATTAGTATGCCTGGGACTCTTGGAGCTTAACTCCAAGTCCCAGACTCGAGGAGGTGCTTAATCCTGCTCTCCAGACAACATTTCCTGGTCCAGAATCAAGTCTGCTTGCTTCAGGCAGAACGCGCGAGCTAGGAGGGGATGGGGGAGTCGTGCCTCTCATTCAAGAAGTCTCCCCCACTTCTCAGCTGCAGAATGCGCTTGCAAAACCCCTGGAACTGAACTGATGCTTCAGGGAAACGCAATTAAGATCTCTAAAATTTCCAGCTCGGTCTCTTTTTGTTTCCCGCTATCCGCCCAATCTGAATCTGGGCGCTGAGCTAGGGCGGGGCGCAGGAGCCACCTCGGCGGAAACCGCCCTAGGCCGCCCGGGTGGCGGGAGGGGACTAAGACAAGCAGAGTGCCCGGCCCGCCTGCGCCCTCCCGCCGGGCGGGGACTGCAAAGCTCGAAGCCTGGACAGGCCGCGCAGGCTGGGCGGGGCGCGGTACGCTGACCCGGGTCTCTGTGCGTCCTGCAGGAGGGGAGCCCGCGCCGCCGCGCCCGGGCAGCGGGCGATGATCACCTAGGAGGCTCCCGCTAGAGGCAGACGAGCCGGGCGCGGCAACACGCGGCCATGGAGCGGGAGCCTGCGTCCGCCGAGGAGCGCGTACCTCCGGGACGGCGGAGGCGTTCTCGACGAAGGCGCTGGGAGGGCAGGACGCGCACGGTGCGCTCCAACCTGCTGCTGCCCCTGGGCACTGAGGAACCAGCGGCCGGAACCCCCAAGGGTGAGCGGCTACTGATACGCGGCTGCAGCCAGCACCTGGCCGACAACCGCCTCAAGACCACCAAGTACACGCTACTGTCCTTCTTGCCCAAGAACCTCTTCGAGCAGTTCCACCGCCTGGCCAACGTGTACTTCGTCTTCATCGCTCTGCTCAACTTTGTGCCAGCGGTGAATGCCTTTCAGCCCGGCCTGGCACTAGCTCCTGTTCTCTTCATCCTGGCGGTCACAGCCATCAAGGATCTGTGGGAGGACTACAGCCGCCACCGCTCGGACTACGAAATCAACCACCTGGGCTGTCTTGTCTTCAGCAGGTGAGCCTCACTGGTCCATGAGTGGTCGAGCACCTCAGGGAAGTTGGTGCTAGGTGTGACTTGTTTGAGGCAAGTGTGGCCCAGGGAGCATCCCAAGCCCTGTGAAGGCATTCAGGCTTGAAGGTGCATCAGCATGCTAGGTGCAGGGGGCCGCAAGGGGTCCTCTGCCCCAAACTGGCACTCCAACATTGCTTCTAAGCCAGAAGAGACACATAGTTGGCATCTGGCAGCACCTGGGCAGCCTCATCCCCAGCTGCTCCTACCTTATGCCCAGACATAAATCCTGGCCCCTGGCCAGGCACCATAGCATTTAACACACAGGAATGTATGGCTTGTTCTTAGATTAGAGTTGTCTTGAGATGAAAAGTTCTGATATACCTGAGCAAATCAAATTGAAGGTCAGGGGCACAAACAACAGTCCATCCACTTTTGTGAACTGTGATCTGGCAATAGACTGAGTACCATCTCTTGGTCTCCCCTCCCCTCCCCTCCCCTCCCCTCCCCTCCCCTCCCCCCAGTATTTTTCAAATATGTCTATATGTAGCACATATCTGATGATGATATTCCTACCTCTTCAGTGCTGGACTTAGAGCCACCTTACTGGCCAGTTTTCTTTCTCTGTGTAGTCCTTGCTGCACTGAAACTCACTCTGTAGACCAGGCTTAACTAAGAGAGCCCCTTGCTTCTGCCTCCCGAGTGCTGGGATTAAAGGCAGGTGACACCATCGTCAGGCTCTGGCCAGTTTTCTTAAGAAGAATTGTGTTTCCAAATGAAAAGAGGCCTTGAAGAACTGAGATGTTGGTTCCAAGATGGTGACAGGGAGTTACTTTCCAATGGAAGTCTCCTATTCTTTTTGCTCTCAGAACCCTAAGGCTGAGATGTAAGTCAGGGTTTCCTGGTGCACCTTCTCCACATGACATAGAAGAGCTTTGAGATCTTTGCCCAGTAGCTGGGACACCCCTGAGAAAGTGGTATTTTAGCCTCCATATATAGCTCAGTTCATCATTTTCCTTTGGCTCATCTTTTAGACATGGCCAACTAGTTAGTTGACATTCTTTCATGTTTGACTTCCACCATGCCTGAAGGCACCCTAAAAAGTCCCTACCTTTTAGCTGCAAATTGTGCCCCACACATATGGGTAATGTTGTTGATTCTGTCTCTTGATATAGTTTAGAAGATAGGGAATCTCTTTCCCTGTACCTAAGTTTTTGCTGTGTTGTCTAGACTGACTTGAATTGTTTGTCTGCCTGGGCTGTGGTTGAGGTTCAGAGAAGTTAAGTAACTTGTAATGACTGCAGAGTGGTGCTAGGGCTCAAAAAGATTCCTCATACTCCTGTGCTTGTAGTTCTCAAACTTTCTGTAACAGCCACTGGGGAGTTCGTTAAAGTATCAGATACCGAATGTGTTAGACTCAACAGGTCTCAGAAGAGGTCCAGGAATGAGTAGAAATAGCAATAAAGGTGATTCTTATATTATGGCCACATTTGAGTAACACCCTTGCTTGCCTTGGAGAGGTGCTCATTGGTCAGTTACCAGACATAGTGATGTGGATGGCAAGGGCTGTGGAATTTCCTGACTCCTTTTCACCAGAAGTCTTAGCAAAGGAGTGAGGAATCCTTTTTACAAAAGCCTTCAGTGTCTCCAGCTCCAGGCAGCCATGTGTCTGTGCTCTGCACACATCTAGTTGGGTTCTAACAGGTCTCTGAGTCTGTGTACATGGACTTATGTTCATTCCAGTAGCTTCCTTTTTAAAACACTTAGACTTTAGGAAATAATTTCTTTTCAGTTGATAAAGTGTTGCCCATTTGTAATTTTGCCCTTAATAGCAGTCCCTACTGATGCTTGAAAAAAAAAAAAAAAACTGAGGCAGGGATGTGGCTGCAAAACCACATCCGCCTAAGTTTAGATTCCCAGTTTGTCTCTGAGCATCTAGTTTAGCCTCAGAGAGGCCTGTGATGCTCTCAGTAACCCCTGCCTCTAAGTTAAATTCTTGAATAGTGTCCCTTGGAAGAAATATCCCTTCCACCAGGGAGGGCCCCTGGGTCACTGGTGGGCTTGAGAGAGATGATGGTTGCATGTGGAGTCTCACCTCAGATTTCTCACCTCTGTCTGTTTCTTAGCCATCATCTCATTGCAGAAGTTACCAGCATTTTTTTTTTTTTTAAATCAATTCCCAACTGTGAGAAGGGCAGATAACCTTAGGCCTTATGGAATATGGGAAGATAGGTCAAATTCTTCTCTTCCCTAAAGCCTGGGATTGATATTATCAGGCAGTTGTGGTGAAAGGAGGCTAAAGGTGGGTTTCTTTCAGGGCTGCTGTTAAGCCCTTGAGAGAGGCCTGAGGCTGGGCTGCTGGCCGTGGTTTGCAGAGTGATGACCAGGAGAGACTTCTTAGAGAAGGCAGGTAAGAAGAGTCTGGGATTGCCATGTAAGGATCTGACCAGAGAACTGCAGAGAGGGAGGTGCTGCAGATAAGGGATAGTGGGGGTGGGGTGACATGTGCTGGCCAGGCCATACAGAGATCAGGAATGGGTTAAAGGCATATGGAGTGAGGATGGACATGAGCTTTGGTTCAAGGGCAACTGCACTGAGAAAGCCCAGGAAGAGATCTGTCAGATCAGTCTGGCTAGTGCCTTTGTGAGGACAGCAAGTCACAGGCCACTGTGAAATGTGGAGGTCAGGTCTGTCATGTGTTTATTTCAGGTGCCATCCATTGCTTCAGTTACAGTGCAAATGAGGCATTTATTTGATCAGAGTAGCTTGCTTTGTTTGTTTGGGATGAGGAGTCTCAGTCTGGTGCCTAGGCTGGCCATGACTCTTGGGCTCAAGTAATGCCCAAGTAGCTGCGACTATAGGTGGGAGCCAATATGTTGAGTTCAAAGCACTGTCCTTCAAGCTGACTTAATGCCATGTGACTATATTTGTGGCTTTTTGTGTGTCTGTTTCTCAGTCTCAGGTTCTTGTAACACTTGTCATGAGCACAGCTTCCTAGACAAAGCATTTTAAGCAGCCATTATCTGCCTATGTTCTGAATACATTTTATCCTCCAGTGGATTGTAGACTCTTATTTAGGAATATCCCCTGAGCCACACTCAGTAGGCTGGAGAAATCTCTCTCTAGGCCAAGGGTTGAGAACCCTGAGCTGGAGAGCACCACTGTTAAGTGCCCTAGGTCTGTTGAAGAGTAGGAGAACATTAACTTGATCAACTGTGATGGATCAGGTGATTACAGTCCTACGTTGCTAATGGGACTTGGGAAGTAGTTATTAGAGGACTATGAGTGGTGGCTTTGCTTACTGAGTAAAACAGATTTCTCAGGAAGGTTGACAGAGAGGGAAGAATAGAGGTCAGAAAAAGTGGGCATGGAGTTGATTCAGGCTGACAGTGGCTGGTCCCATTGCCAAGGTTGTTTCACCAAAATTAGCTAACGGAAGTAGCAGGGAGCTCCAGAGCACCAAAGGAAGGGATAATACTAATCAAAGAACTAATGCAAAGACTTGTATCTGGCCCAGGGTAATGGAGATGAAGGTTCTTTTTAGGCAGTTTCCTCACAGCATATAAAAGTTCCCTTTGCAGCTAAATCAGGAATAAATGAAGCTGTTGTAGGGTGAGAACCATTGGGAGAGCTGACATGGAATGTTTCGTTTGGGTAGAGAGCAAAGGTCAGCAAATAGAGCATTTAAAAGGCAGGGTAAAAACCAGGTATGGGGATGAGAAGGAGGAAAACACGATCAAGGGGAGGAACAGGAGTGGGAGGGAACCAGAGGAATTTTTTTCTGGTCCCTGTGTCTCTAGGTCCAACTTCAAAACAGTTAGGATTTGTTGGTTTGGAAGCAGCAGTATTAAAGTGGGGCATAGATTCCATCCTTGGCAATATTCAGATCTAGTCCTTTTTAATTTTGGAGTGTTGAAGGCAGCAGTCAAGGAGTCTAGCTGGTCCTGAAGGATGTTCAGCTGATCTCAGCTGGTGAGGCCGAGGGGCTAATTGATGCAAAGGAGGCTTCAAATCCAGCTACTTTAGTAACAACATCCATGGTGGCTAGGAGAGGCTCCTTTGAGAGGTCATCTTAGTAATTATAATTTACAATATAGACTGAACTAACAAAGAAGGCTAAAGCCAACTCTGCTCCTTTTGTCTGTGGAAAAATCCCTAGGTCACCACATACTGACAGCAGTAAGCATTAACATCATTCTATTTAAAAATATATTACTTGTTTAGAGACATGATTTGTAAAGCAAAATAACAAAATTAAACTCTAACAAGTCTTGGCTTTAGGAGTTTTTTAGAAAACATCTACAAGCATCACTGCCAAAGCCTGTGCACTCCTTGGATCACTTATTACTCTACAGATAAAAACCAACTCTCAAAGACAGTGCTTGGATATTCTAAATATCTTTCCAAAAGTGTGAGTGTGATGACCAACGGTCTGGCATCCTTCTTTAATGAGGGAACACAATGGTTAGGGTGTTGTCCTGGAAATTAGCTTCAGCAAAGAGAAAGAATGAAATGCCAGGAAAAAGGGCATTACAAGATGAACTATCATGCAGGTCCCATACCACTCAGGAGGTAGCTTAGGAATGAAATTCTCCTGTTCACAATATCTTCATATGTCAGTTTGGGAAACACTGAGGTCAAAGTAATTACTTTTTGCTTCTCTGTCATTTTGAGCTGTTTAGGATGTGGGTATAGATTCTGAGGCCCTTCATTGGACAACAGAATCCATCCCTGGTCATGTGAGACATGAGAAGTCATTCATCTTTAGATAAGAAGGGTTTTTTGTTTTGCTTTCTTTTGTTTTTCCTGGTTTGGCGTACATGTCTAGACCTACACAGCTAGAGTTGGTCAGGATTATGAAACCAGAGGCAGAAGCAGCAGACATCTGGCAGGTCTTATTTCCCATGTATCCTTGTCCTGTAACATGGCTGTCAACCAGTGTACTCTGGTGGGATGGGACTCTATCCATGATAACTTGTGTTGCTTCTAAGGGAACTGCTTGAGCCTGGCAGTTTCTTGCTGTGCAAGTGTATTGTAAATTTAACCCCATTTTACTCAAACATTTAATCTTTTATAACCAACTTTTAAAATACATCTGACTTTGAATATTATTTTACAGTAAACAAACTTTAAACTTATTTTAAACTTGTTTTGACTTACTTGTTTCAGACTTGATTTTGACAGTGTATACAGAATACTAAATGATAGGAGATAATAGAAGACTGTCTAATTGGAATAAAAATTGGTCTCTCTCTCCAAGCTCATTTATCCCTCTAGAGTTAGAAATGACAGTTTCCTGCTGAAGGACTACACTTTCAGCCTCCCCTGTGGAATACGAAAGTCATTTCTGGTCCCATATAAGGGACCATCTCTCATCTTTCCCTGTAGGCATTTTGGCCATTTTGAACATGTGGATGAAAAGATTTCCCCTTATTGTGAATAAATGTGGTCCTATCAAAAGGTCGGGTCAAGCCTCTCTTTTGAAATAATATCTCTCTACACCTGCATTTTTAAGTCAGTCTAACACTCTGAAGACAGTGTTCTCATCCCTTCAGCTGTATACAGGAGATCTCTACAGGCCAACGTAGGGCAGCAGTGTCTGAAGTAGAATGTAGAGAAGATGGGGTGCCACTACTGTTCTTGGTGCTTGGGCCCCATCTCTACCTCATATCCTGCCTAACTTATCAAATTCCTAATGCTACTCGAGTTAACATTTTCCCCCATTACAGGGGATTAAACCAAGTCTCACTAATTCTAAGGGTTTATTCTACAACTGAGATATACTTGTGTTTGACCTTGTCTTCACTCTGCTCTGTCATACACTTCTCCCTGACTTTTCTGCGCTCCCTATGTGTATCTGAGTGTAGCATTGGGATGTCTTCCTACCAATTGGGAAAACAATCTGGAATTCTTTCTATGTATGTATGTATGTATGTATGTATGTATGTATGTATGTATGTATGTATCTATCTATCTATCTATCTATCTATCTATCTATCTATCTATCATTTATTAATGATCTATTACCCATCTATCTAATTATGTATCCATCAATATGGCTATCCATCTATCACCTATTAATGACCTATCTATCCTTCTGCCTGCCTGTCCGCCTGTCCGTCTATCCATCCATCCATCCATCCATCCATCCATCCATCCATCCATCCATCCATCCATCCATCATCCATCCATCTGTCCATCTTTCTATTCATCCACCTATCTATCTGGGAATTTCCCTGTTCATTTCCTTTATTCTCTGTTGCTCTATGTAGCCAGAGTTACCTCTAACCTGTGCCCCTTGATATTCATTCAGGAGACTTGAGATGGTGATACTCTCCCAGTCAAAGCCTCCAGTTTCTCTTTCTTTCCGTGATGCCATGTCCTGTATCTTGTCTTCCTCCTCCTCCTCTCCCTTTGTGTGCTTCTTTTTACTTTTTCCTGGTGAGCCTGCCCATTCTGGGCTACAGTCCCCTCCTATCCCCCAGACATACATATCTGCCATAATTTACCTTTTAAAGAGGAGGCAATAGTGTTTAGTGTGTGTGTGTGTGTGTGTGTGTGTGTGTGTGTGTGTGTGTGTGTGTGTGTGTGTGTGTGTATGTGTGTGTTGGGGGAGGGATTGAGGTAGACTGTTTTTATTATTATTATCATTAGTATTATTATTTAACCTGAGAGGAAGTCTCTTTGTCTTAATGGGTCTCAGTAAAGCCCAGATTCTCTCACCTTTTTTTTAATGATGATTAAACTCCTAAGGAGTGGCAAAGCTGTTTACAATTGTAGTGTTACTCAGAGAAATCGTATTAACAGGGAAACACTGGACGAGGGATGTGGATCCAAAGCCTCTGTGGTCTCTGAAGCTATTATAATAAGGCCAAAGTTATTTTGTCCATGTTCCCACCTCCCCTTTTCAGTTCTCTGAGATAGGGTCTCTCTCTGTGGAAAACAATGTGGTTTCAGGAGCACAATGCTTCTACCTCAGGGATGTAGCACAGTCTACTTATTTTAAAGCAACTCTCAGTTGTAAATTTGTAAATGCATTTTTAGAAAGTTTGACTGTTGTAAATAATGAAACTACTTTAAAATTGTTATTAAGTTCTTTAAGTTATTACATTTCCCACTGTGTTAAAATATCCACAGGTCTTATAAGTAATTTCATTTTCAAATTTTTTGTTTGAATCTGATCCATATGAAGTCTACTGATTGCAATTAGTTGATAAATTTTTAAGTCTCTTTCAACTTGTAGATTTCCCTTACAACACCTACCCCATTCATTTTTCTTGTGACCTCAGTTCTTTCAATCATGTGGCTATTTGCGCTTGTGATGGAGGGCCTGATGACACTCGTGTGGTGTGTGTGTGTGTGTGTTTATATATGTGTGTATGTATATGTATATGTGTTTGCGTGTGTGTGTGTGTGTGTGTGTGTGTGTGTGTGTATATATGTATGTGTGTGCATGTATGTATGTATATGTGTGTGTGTGTGTGTGTGTGTGTGTGTGTGTGTGTGTATTGCTAGGCACCAGACTTGACCTTGCATGTGTTAGGCAACTGTTCTACCACTGACTTAGAACTCTAGCTGTGATCTTTCTACATACTGTACATGTATAAAGATATGCATACACACAAATACACAGAGGATTAAGTTTGAGGCTAGCTTGATTTACAGAGTAGTTCTCTGAGGCTCCAAAGCTAGAGAAACTCAGTCTTGAAAGAAAGAAAGAAAGAAAGAAAGAAAGAAAGAAAGAAAGAAAGAAAGAAAGAGAGAAAGAAAGAAAGAAAGAAAGAAAGAAAGAAAGAAAGAGAAAGAAAGAAAGGAAGGAAAGAAAGAGAGAAAGAAAGAAAGAAGGAAGGAAGGGAGGAAAGAAGGAAGGAAGGAGGGAGGAAGGAAGGAAGAAAGGGGAGAGAGAGACAAGAAAGAAGAAAGAGAAAGTAAAGAAAGGAAGGAAGAAAGAAAAGTAGTTCATTTTATGGAGTCCATCATGAAAAAACCCTGTATTTTAGCACAGTACTCTTGTACTGGTCCATGTCTGCAACCTCTGAGGCTTGGTGGGCTGTCTATAATTTCTCAGCTGAGTGTCAGAGACTTCAAGCTGACTGTGTTTGCCCAGTGTGTGCTTCATGGTGTGAGCCATTCTGCAGATGCAGACTTTTGCAATGTAGGATGTAGACTTTCCCAAGCATTTTCTTTATGCACAGAGATAAAACTCTAATGTCTCACTCTCTTTAGCATGACACAGCAAGAATAAAAAGCCATCCTGAGCCATCAATAACCAGACATTTGATGTTCTTGCTTATAGGTTTGGGCACAGCAGTTTTCACCTTCTGACTGCTCATCTTGAACACCAGGCCAGACACACTCTAGAGTCTCCAATTTAGGTGTTAGCAGCTCCAGAGGCTGTGGGTGTACAAGGTCCTCTGCCCCAGCAGTGTTGTGGCCTTTCCATGATCTACTAGGGAGATGTAACCTTCCTCAGCACTTGGGCTTTTTTCATGGGGAATTTTAAAAGTGCTAATTCAATCTTTTCTCAGACCATTCAGATTTTGTTTTTCTTGAGTTACGTGAGATAATTCGCTTGAGACAGTCTGGAGGTTTAGACATTGCACATAAATTATATTTGTGTAGAATTGCTTGTATTTCTTTTTCCCCCATTAGTTTGATAATGAAGTATCTTCTCTTAGGAATTTTAAGTTTGTTTCTTAAAAAATATTTAGAATGTAAAATAGTGACCACTTATAATCATGTATGATTAAACTTTGTTCTATTTGTTCCCTGCCTCATGTCTTCTCTCTCTTCCTTTTGCTGGTCTCTCTCCTTTTTCTAAATAATTCCTGCTTCCATGCTGTGAATATTCCATAACCCCCTTGTTTCTCCATCTACTGTGGGATTATCCTTTTGTACACTGTAAATATTTGTCACTGTAAGTATTGGTTTAATAAAATTCTATTGGTTAAGTAGCTAGATAGGAAGTAGAGGTGGAGCAACCAGACTAGAATTCTGGAAAGCAGAAGAGCAGAATAGCAGACACCAACCAGAGAGAGGAAGTGGGATGAGAATGCTGCACTGAGCAAAAAGGTACCAAGCCATGTGGCTAAGCATCAATAGAAATATGGTTAATTTTAGCAAGTAATAAGCCTGAACCATAGACTTGTAATTAATATAAGTTTTCTATATGTTCATTTGGAACTGGATGTCTGTGGGACTCACTGGGCAGGACACAGAAACTTTCGACCATACCACCTTCGCCTACAGTTCTATCATTTCCAATGCTAAATAATATGTCTTACATTTTCTTTATCTATTCATTTCTTGGTGAATATCTAGGCCCCTATTTTTATTTTTGTGACTAGAGTAGCAATAAACATGAATGTGCAGGTATATGATGCTGACCTAGGATCCTTTGGAAGTACAGGAGCTCTATTTTCTGACTTTTGTGGGACCTGCCTACTGGAGTCCATAGTGGATGCAAAGTTAATATCCTCCCAGGAATGTAAGTTTCTTGTATTGTACATGCTCTGCAGCACTCAATGCTCTCAAAGCAGCTTTCATTTGTGTCTCCCTGATTACTAAAGACATGAAGCACTTTTCAAATATTTACTGATTGATCATCGTGTTTCTTTCATTGAGATATGACTATTCAGTTGATTAGCTCTTTCTCTAATGGATGATTTGAGGAGGGAGAGGTATTAGTACTTAATTTTTTGAATTCTTTATAGATTCTTAGTATGTATTAGTCAATTTTCTGTTGTGATAAAACATAATAACTAAACAACTTAAGAGAATGTTTATGTTGGTTCATGGTTCTAGAGCAGTAAGAGATAGTCATGGCTGGGTAGAGGCATGGCAGTAAGCAGAAAGCATGGAAATTGGGAGATCACATCTTTAATTGTAAGAATAAAGCAAGGACAGCCAACTAGAAGTTGGGTGAGACTACAAACTCAAAGCTCATTTCTTGTGACATACTTCCTTCAGCAATCACCTCCCTAATAACAAGACATGATACTTTTTACATTGTGTTTTGGTTTTACTCTATTGAATGAGAGTTCCTTGCAAACATATCATGTGTTTAAATCAAATCCACCTCCCCCCCATTTCCTCTCTTCCTACTTCTCTCTTTCTTAGCATTACTCCCATAGGATTCACTTACTGCCACTAGTGTAGTGCCATTTGCTAGAGTATGGGCAGCTTCTCAGGGAACATCTCCCCAAAGAAAATTGATTTTTGCGTCTCCCAACAGCCACCACTTGCCAACAGCTTCTCATCTAAGGGTGCAACTGCTTGCCTCTGTCCATGCTGGGATTTTTCTTTGGCTTAATCTTGTGTGTGCTGTCAGAACCATGGTCAGTTAGTATGTGCAGTAACTCTGTTGTGACTGGAAAACAGTGTTTCCATGTAGTTTTCCACTGCCTTTGGCAGTTTCTACCATTCTGTTCCTCTCAGTGAGATGACCACTGAGCCTTGAGAGAAGGAATATCTGATACACACGTCCCATTTAGTGCTGAACACTCTACACTCTCTTTTTCTCTTTACTTACCCATTTGGGGCCTCTGTACAAATCACCATCTATTGAAGCAAGAAGCTTCTCTGATGACTGTTGAGAGATGCACTAGTATATTGGTAGTTATTAGTAGTCTGTTTAGTACTACGTCTCTTCAGCAGAGTAATCACAGTAGAGTCTCTCTTCAGCTCTATGATATACCTGGCCTCAGAGTCTTGGCCCCATAACTTGGCAGATGTAAGTTTCACCTTGTGGGAAGGGCTTTAAATTCAATCATAAAGTTATTGGTCAGTCTCATAATATTCATGCCACTATTGCACCAGAGGGCATGTCTTGCTAGGCTGGTCATTATTATATTTACCAGTAGGTAAGTGAGGATAACACCTTCTTGCACTATGAAAAATTACACAAATTCTAGTTAGTATATAATGAAAACCTGGAGCCAGATATTGGGAAAAAGCTGGAATATCAGAGAGAGGAAACAGGCCACAATCAATTCTCACGCAGCCAACCTCTCAGGTCAAACAGGGTAAATGCTCTATCTTCAAGAGTCCTTTGCCTGGTTGGTTGTTTCTTAAGAATGCCTGTATCTCTGCCTCCTTCTGCCTTAAATATCTTCCCTGCCCAGTTGCTTCACTTCCGGGTTCAACTTTGCATCATAATCATAGAGTTAGGATTAAAGATGTGAGCTACTATTGTGTTTGGTTGTTAGGCCTTGAACTCACAGAAATACAGAAATATCTGTCTCCTGAGTGATGGGATTAAAGGCATGAGTTGCCACTCTCTGATCCACAATGCTTTAGTGTGGGTGATTATATCCTCTGATTTTCCAGGCTGATTTTATTATTTATTAAATATAAAATATATCACCACAATGAAAGCTATTCAGTAGGCATGAAGTTTCCAGTTTTGTACCAGCCTGATTTCTCTACATTCTATGGCTTCAATGTATGGTATTTTCACAGTAGTGTCTTACCATCAAGTTCTTTAGGGTAATCAAGGTCAATAGCAATAGCCTATAGTTGGTGGCAAGGGGGTTTGGGGGTTAGGGGATGGGGATGGGAGGGTGATGATCTATTGGATCCTACTGACCAGCAACTCCAAAAGAAGTAACCCATTCCTGGCATTTGGCTTTTTATTTGCTAGCACATGATGTCTTGGAGAGTCATTCCCCCCAAATTATAGGGTAACTTCACTTAAACCCCTTTTAAATCTCTCTCTCTCTCTCTCTCTCTCTCTCTCTCTCTCTCTCTCTCTCTCTCTCTCTCTCTCTCTCTCTCTCCCCCTCCCTCCCTCTGTGTGTGTGTGTAACATTTGACTTCAGAGTTCTTTTGGTATACCCTCCACTCATTTCTTTGGTCCTTATTTCCAGCTTATCTTACATATTTTCTCCTTTATGATTGGTTTAATAGGTGGCCCTGTTATTTCTAGTGCAATTCTTTTGTAGTTGAAGCTCCCTTGGTCTAGCTTGATCTTATCATTAATTATGAAGATTCTGTCTTGCCTGATGAGAATGGTCAGGTGTCCTAGAGGGGCAAAACTATCAGGTGTGTGGCCAGTTATCACAGTGACTTCCATAGTTCTTGGACTGATGGTCATTAGCCATTATGGCTGCATGTGATATTCTTGTTCTTCTTGTGACAATCCCATTCTCAAAGACCATTCAGGCAGATGTTGAAAACATGTCTAGGAGAACATTATAGAGACAAAGCTTACCCACACATCTGAATTCCAGGGAGATTGAGATGGTGGGACCTGTAGGCTCTTGTCCTTCACAGTTTGGTGGCTGGATTTTTCCTGTTGAGTTCCAGGAACAGGGGAGCCCAGAAGGCTTATTTGTCTATTTGTCTAAGACCTCCTTGCTATATATAGCAGAATGAAATAACTTATAAATAACTTATAGGAAAAAATGCAGATGCTATTTTCATTTCTACATTTTTAGAATACACATAACTTTCTGTGTTTACTTGTTTTGCATTTTGCTAAATGGTACAATTCTTATACATTGCCCCACACAAATCTTCTGGCCATTCTTTTACTGGAGGGACTATATTTTGGAATATTTCACAAGCCAAATTGGTAATGAGGCATTATTTTACTTACTTTAAGTTAGCCAGTGATAATTGAATCTCTGTGAAGCAGAGCAGAATCCTTTCCAGCAGGAAGGTTCTTGGCAGCTTCTGCTTAATACAGCTACTCTCCTCATTTAAGCTTGAGGAGTGATACTGTCTAAACATAGTGTACATAGAAATCCCTCAATGTACTGTGAGGAATAAGGGCTTGAACATGGAAAGGTTAGAGAAGATCACCTGAAGGCAGGTGGCCTTTGAAGAGGTTACTATATCTCTTCATTGGTGCACTGTAATTTCCTTATTACTAAGACCTTTGATATCACATTGTGACCAGCCTTCAACTCTTCAACATGATCTAGATGTTCTCTTAGCTAAGACAAAGATATCATTAGTGTAAGCAGCTTTATCATGACTACGGTATAGAGTGTGGATGGCATACAATGCCATGATGACTCTGGGGACTGCACACAAAATCTTTTTAAAAAAGTAAAATTACAGCATTATTTGGATGAAGAAGTTAAAAGTGTTGTATATAGGAAATTTAGTAAAAATATACCTTTTTGTAATTGGTTATTGCTTGCTTTTTTTTTTCCTTCCTTTCTTTTTTTTTTATTAAGTCCTGGAGGATCCAGAGCTCACTATGTAGTTCAGGCTAGCCTGGTACTCAGTGTAACAGGCGGGCGCCCCTAACTTTAACGCCCCTAGACACTCCAAGACCACGACTGATAGAAATACTGATACACACATGTGCAGGCTCGAAGCACTGTGGAAGCCAAGAGCCCGGAATATTTTTAGGGCAGAAGCTTTATACACAGCACTCTGGGTATGGGAAGGGTATATCTGGCTCGTGAGATAGAGAAGTTATAACAGTTCTCATGGTAGGACTTTCTTGGGTGGTCCCACCCAGGTTGCTACATCAGGAATGCAGGCACAGGGAGTCAGCAATGCAGGAAGCACATCCTGTGTTTCTCAGGAGGGGGTTAGTGAGCAAGTACCTTCTCAGCAAACAAGAGGTCAAATCTTAGGTTAGGCAAAGAAAACTTCATCTTTACAAGAGTAATCTTTTTCTGCCTCAACCTAACTGCTTTTGTTTTTAAAAACATAAAGTGATTTTAACTCAGTGACCCACTTAATGGTGCCTTTGAGATGGTCTTTTTTAAACATTTATTTATTTGTGTGTGTGTGAGAGAGCGAAAGACAGAGACAGAGACAGGGAGAGTCAGAGAAACAGAGAGAGACAGAGACAGAAACAGGAGAGAATGGCTTGCCTATTGGTTTTCTCCTTTCTCTTTCTACCATGTGGAATTTGGCATTGAATTCAGGTTGTCAGGCTCAATTACTGGCATCTATATCAGCTGAGCCATCTAATAATAATTCTTATTAATTTTTACCTATGAACAATTATAAAAATGAAAATTCTCTGGTTTCTTAAAGGATTATAAACCAGGACCCGCCTTGCCAGGTGGAAGCTTTCTCACAAAGATAATGTGACATGCATTCCTTGGGGACCTCTGGCCATTTCGATGGTGGAAGCTCAGAGACAGGCCTTATTTGTACTTGAGCATCAGGCTTGAAGCTGTGTGAACTGTAGGTCTTTCCTAGCAAGTCCCCTGTAGTGAGATTTAAATGTCAGTTAATAAAATCAAAAGAAACTTACTCAGGATCCTTGAAGGGGGAGTGGCCAGCCCCATTCAAGAGAGGCTAAGATCTTGAGGGGCTCCTTTGTTCCTGATTGCTTAAGAGACTAGTTTGGTGTCCATCTTACATTTCAAAAATAATCCGATCTTTCAAGTGCCTATGTAAGATGTTACCTATATCGTGAGTGTTAGTTTATATTCCAATAAATATTAATCTTAGATTAATATATTGTAAAAGAGATTTATACCATCATCTGACATCCCTGGGTGGTTGGGAGACAGACAAACAGACAAAGACAAAAATAAAAAAATAAAAAACCTAATATACACATCAATGATTCAATAATTGCTTTTAAAAAATAGACTATCAAAAACAGTTACAAGACAGCTCTCTATAATTATCCTTCATGTCACATCTCTGATAAAAATTCCAAATAGATTTACCCAATACTCTAAAAATAATTATAGACATATATAGTCAGTCCACTAAGTTCTAATCATTGCTTTAAATTTTACAAGATCCCAAAGAAATGTCATCACCGTTAAGTCAACAAAAAACAACCTTATAAAAATCTACACCCTTCTAATAAGTTTTGTCCTCTAAGAGTTGTAGATAATTATTATTCTAATAAAATAGTTATAAATTAAAAATAAGTTAAAGACAAAAGAATGATATAACTTCAAAAATCTCTTTTAGAGAAGAGAAAGGGGAATAGATAAAATAAAAATAAATTATTCTTCCTACCTATAAACAATTTTTAGCCAAATATATAAGCTAAGCCAAAGACAATTTACACTTACATAAATATTTATATATTAATAGAAATATAAAAACACTTTATATGTTTAATTAAGATAATTTATATATTAATACTGCGAAAATAGAAAAATCCTGTAACTCTCTCCCCCTCGACCCCTTCCTGAGGTCCCTGAAACTAGCCAAGGTTGAGATGGCTGTTTCTCGGAAAAGCTGTTTCCCCCATTGCCTGGCTGGGACTGCATTCCTAGCAACCTGGTGAGACCACATTCTTCATTCTGTAGAATGTAGAATTGTTTGCTGAGGCAGGAACTTTCTGAAGTTTGCACAATGTGCTCTGCTCCAGGAAATGAATGTCTTCAGGTGGTCAGTATTGTTTCACAGGAAATACCTTGCCCACCTGCATTACTAAACTCTGTCCTAAGCTAACCTTTGGCCCGCCCTGTTAGCGGTGCCTAGAGCCCACACATGTGTGTACCGGTATTCATATTCATATTCATTAAACTCTCTTTTTCTTTAATGTTAACAGTGGTCATTAGCCGTGGTCTTGGGGTGTCTTGGGGTGCCCTAGGGGCGCCCGCCTATTACAATACAAATTTAAATCTAAAATTATTTTATATGTCCAAAACAACTAATACATTAATATAAAATTAAATCTATAACTGCTATATTTTACATACATTTCTAACTCTGTTTAAAATATTTACACATTATTATCATGTCCACTATACAATTACTATCTCCGTTTAGCTATACTAGACATAATATATAATTACACTAGTTATATATACAAAACATTTTGTATTTTATATACCTCTGTTTAAATAATATATATATATATGTCTAAAATACTGTTGCCATTTTACATAATATTTATACCTCTAACTAATGTTTAATAGTCATACTAAAATCATTATTCAGAGATTACACACCCCTTTATAAATAACCTGATTTTACAATACAAGTTTCATTCTTTAAAATGATAAAAACTACAGTCAACATTACTTAAGTTGCCATGACAGAGTCATCTCAAATACAAATTAAAATACCATAAATAGACAAGAGTCTTCAACTATTTCATAGACTCAAAAAATATGACATTTAACATTTATTATTCAAAGTTCAGCCATAAGAGACACAATGACTCCTAGTGTCACTGTTCCTTTCCTGAGATAATGTTGAGCATCAAAGAAACTCCTTTAGAGTTTGTCCTTTTGGCAAAAAATGGCCAGTTAGATAAAAAACTGCCCTTACCTTAATTACTGACAATACACACATGATGTCAAAGCTAAATAAACAAAATAACAAATAAAAACTAACAAAACCTGCCTAGACAAGATAAGACAGTCCCTCCAAAAATGCCCTGCTTATAAAAAAACTGTCAAATACTATAAGCCTATAGCCAAAATAATAAATACTTCAATGACACAAAAAACCATAAATAATTATCCAAATAACTGTGTTGCTGTCCCCTCCCAAATTTTAAAACTACTACCCCCATATGCTTCTGACTTTCAAATAATATATTTTCTTCTCAAGTCTTAAAAAAGTTAAAAAATAAATATTTAAAGTTACTACCCTATTATTCCTTAACAAAAAAAACATTCAAATGTTAAATTTTCACTTTCCCGAATAAACAATTTTAAAATAATTTATACACTCTACCATCTACCAATATTCTAAAAATATATAATATACTTTATATATGTTAAATTTTAGTTATAGTTTGTGTCTTATCCTCTCCTAGACACTACCTCATAATAATTCCTATTATATAGTCTTAGTTTAAAACCTTCTTAGTTAAACAAAAGAGAGAGATGTGGTAAGATTCAAATGTCAGCTAATAAAGTCAAAAGACACTTATCCAGGGTCCTGGGCTCCTGAGTGGCCAGCCCCATTCCAGAGGGGCTCCTTTGTTCCTGACTGCTTAAGAGACTAGTTCGGAGTCCATCACATAAATAATCCAATCTCTCAAGTGCCTATATAAACTGTTACCTATATCATAAGTGTTAGTTTATATTCCAATAAATATTAATCTTAGATTAACATATTTAAAAAAATTACGCCATCAGTCCCCATTGTAAGAACAGTTTTGGAAGGATGAATAGAGTGCGCTAGGCCTGCAGGGAAACTCCTCACTCAGTTTTCTTCTCTATGCAGTATTCCTTAGGGAGAAATGACAGCCTGGAAAGGAATTCAGCACCAGAGCAGTTGATGAAATGGCGGAAATATCAGTGTCACATCTGAATGGAGTAATCTGTAAGGTTTTAAACATAACACTTTTTTGTTTGTTTTGTTTTTGAGACAGGATTTCACTGTGTAGCTCTGGCTGTCCTGGAACTTGAACTATAGAATAGGCTGACCTTGAACTCAGAGATCCACCTGCCTCTGCCTCCGGAGTGCTGGGATTAAAGGTGTGCACAACTAGCACCTAGCTTATTTTGTCTTTCTTGAGACCCAAGGTCTCACTATGTAGATTTGGCTATCCTGCAACTCCCTGTGCTTTTGTATGGAACACAGTCTTACTATAATGCAATGGTGGCCTTTTAATTCTTTCTCCACCTCCAGAGAACTGGGTTTACAGATATATGTAACTAGGTGGAGCTATTACTATTCATTTTTTTTTCTGTTTGATGTACAGGGATTAAACCCAGGACCTGGTATGTACCATGCGACTGCTGTAGCAGCTGAGCTATATGCCCACTCTGATTTCACTAGTGTGCATTTTGTGTTTGTGCATTCAGGAGTTACATTTTGGTTCCTTGTAAGAGTATTTGTGACATTATGACCTGAGGGACATTGGAGGCAAGCAATCACTGAAGCTGAGAAGTGAGTTTGACCATTGTATCCCGGTTCCACTTCCCCATCCCTCTCCCATGACTACCCACATTCAAGTTGGCCAGCTGGCCAAGTGAGCCAGAGCAACTCAGGAGGGAGGAGAACATAAGCCTTCTGGTCTGCTTCAGCCCAGATACCAGCAATTGTTCTGCAGTCCAGTTCTCTGAACACCTATGCACATGGAAGAGTGGTTTGGGGACTTCTGACTATTGCCAAAGGAAGGTGTGGGTACACCCTTCTCTGACGTTTTGTCTCCAAGGCTCAGTCAGAGATTGTACCAGACATTGCTAGGGTCTTTTCCTGTTGGAATAAATCAATATCACTTCACTAACAAAATCCCAGACCTATACCTCAGTCATCTACAACACACAGTGGCTCAAAAAAAAAAAAAAAAAAATCTAGTGACTCAGGTAAATAAAAACAATCTGAGGGAGACAGAACAGGAAGAACGTGGGCTACATAGAGGAGTCTGCTGCTCAGGGGCTGCCCTGGGATGTACCCTGAGCTAACTCATTATTATACATAGAGGGGAACTTTTTTCCAAATGTCTTATGTAGATAATGCACAGAGGAAACACTTCAGGATGTGGGTTTGGGCAAAGATCTTGTGATGATAGCTCCCAAAGTGAGGCAACAAAAGTAAAAATGGACAAGTAGGGTTGTATGAAATTCAGAAGCCTCCACACAGCAAAACAAACCATGGGCAAAGTGAAAAGGCCATCATAGAATGGGGGAAAGCCATTGTGGAACGGTTCTCCACTGCACTGCATATATCTTGTCCCTCAGATCTGCTCTGTGGAAACATAAATAATAACATTTTGTATTATAGCGGTTATTGTTCTCATTATCTTATTTACTCCTTTTCCATGACAGACACATGTGAGGTGTTTCTTGGCTTATTTATCATTATTACTCTCACTGAACAGTTTTAACTTATAGTTTGTTTTATATAATTTGAATACTGGGGATTGAACTCAGGATTTCAAATGTGTGTTAGGTAAACACTTTGTCTAGCCCTATAGTCTTCCTCCTTCCCCTCCTTCCCCTCCTTCCCCTCCTCTCTCTCTCCCTCCCTTCCTACCTCCCTCACCTTCTTTCTCCTTTCCTTGCATTCCCCTCTTCTCAATCATTGCCTTTGCATAGAAAATTCTGACTCATGGTTGGGATATGGTGACTTCAGTCATGTAATTGGTGTGTGTGTGTGTGTGTGTGTGTGTGTGTGTGTATGTGTGTATGTATGTGTCTGTGTGTGGTATGTATGTGTGTGTGTGGTGTATATGTGTGTGGTGCGTATGTATGTGTGTATGTGTGTGTGGTATGTATGTGTGTGTGTGTGTGTGGTGTGCATGTATGTGTATATGTGTATGTGTGTGTGGTGTGTATGTATGTGTGTGTATGTGTGTGTGGTGTGTTTGTATGTGTGTGGTGTGTGGTATGTGTGTGTATGTGTGTGTGTGTTGTGTGTGTATGATGTGTGGTGTGTGTATGGTGTATGTGTGTATGTGTATGTGTGTATGTGTGTGTGTGGTGTGCATGTATGTGTATATGTGTATGTGTGTGTGGTGTGTATGTGTGTGTATGTGTGTGTGGTGTGTTTGTATGTGTGTGGTGTGTGGTGTGTGTGTGTATATGTGTGTGTGGTGTGTGTGTATGGTGTGTGGTGTGTGTGTATGGTGTATGTGTGTATGTGTATGTGTGTGTGTATGTGTGTGTGGTGTGTGGTGTGTATATGTGTGTGTATGTGTGTGTGTGTGGTGTGTGTGTATGGTGTATATGTGTGTGTGTATGTGTGTGTATGTGTGTATGTGGTGTGCATGTATGTGTGTATGTGTATGTGTGTGTGGTGTATGTGTGTGTGGTGTGTGGTGTGTGGTGTGTATGTATGTGTGTATGTGTGTGTATGTGTGTGTGGTGTGTGTGTATGTGTGTGGTGTGTGTGTGTGATGTGCTATGGTGCAATAGTGGAGGTCAGTGGAGGAAGAGGCCTCCCAAGAGTAGGGATCTCAGTTACAATGAGGTCTGAAGGAAAAGTGCTCACTCTGGGGGAGGGTCTTGCTCCTCAATAAGTCTCTCCAGGAGATACCCTCTCAGACCTTCCTGTCCAGAGGCCTTCCTAGTAATTGATTCCAGAGCCAATCAAATTAATAACCAAGATTAACCATCACACTCTCTCATCCTACAAATCATAATGCACACATATAAGATTTGTCATTGTTACTGAGCGTCTGAGTAGTTCTTTGAATGTGGTCTTTATTGTACTTTCCTTTAAAAAAATTAACTCGCTACAGAAAATACATAAACAGCATTTACTGTTGTTTTTTGTGGATGTATATTCACTGTGTGACTATCACTGCTATCCATCTCCAGAACATTTTCCAGCTGAAATCCTGTAGCCAATAAATGCTGGCAGCACATTCCCACCACCCCTGGCCTGTTAACTTTATGTTCTGTGAATATTGAAATACCTTGTGTAGGTGAAATCATATAGTATCTGTGTTTTTGTTACTGGCTCATTTCATTTAGTATAATGTCTATGTTGTAGATGTGTTAGTATTCATTTCCTTAAGGCCAAATAGTATTTCATTTTATGGATATACCACAATGATTGTCTATTTAGCTATGAGCTGAGCAAAATTGTTATTGATTTTTGACTACTGTTATCAGTTGCTACTGTGTACATGGATACCAAGCACTTCCGTGATTATCTGGGCTTTTCATACATACTTTTTTTTTTTCTTTGATTTAGGTTTGATACTATTTTTTTTAGGGATTGCATCTAGGAAGGCACAAACAAGGTGCTTGTCAATACCAAGGGGACAGACACACAGCTTCACACTGCCACCCTTCTTGGTCTGGCATGTCTACTAATCTTTTAGAGACTTTGACTCAGGCCAAGCTGGGGAAGATGGCTTTCATGCTGAAAAGAGTTTAAAGATTAAACAATTGTGATGAGACAGAACTGGAAATTTTATTTCAGTATACACTTAAGCACAAGCATTAAGAGAAAGAGAGAGACCCAGAAGGAAATGAGACACACTCAGCTTTGGGGTATGTGCTTCAAGAAAGATCTAGCAGGTGTGAGTACAGGCATCTGCAAGCAAAGTAAGTCATAATTGTGTTTCCACTGGTGATTCTAAGATTGTTTCTCAAAGGGTTTTTAGGAAACATTTCACACACACACACACACACACACACACACACACACACACACACACACACACACACACACACACACACACACAGCACCCTTAGCGCCAAGCCAAGGTACTCTTTGCTCCAAGATGGTGGTAGGGAAAGGTGTTCACACTCAGAGAGAACTGCAATGCTGTGTCACAGCTTATGAACCTATGACTTTATATGGATTCTAACTGTATGAATAAACAAAGGAGATGGAGATCTGTATGGTGAGGACTTTTGAAGGAATGTTGGAAGCAGTCTGGAAGGGATTGCTTTTCCTGGGATGCAGGATGTATATGGCAGATCAGTGCACAGAGAGGGATACCCACCTGATGTCCCAGGAGCCTCCATCTGTCCATCTGGAGCTAATGCTCAGCCAGCCTTTTACTGCTTACTGTGTACACTTAATTTTTATTTATTTATTTTGTGTGTGTACACATGTGAGTGCCCACAGAGGTTAGACGTTTACGATGCCTGAAGCTGGATCTGCAGGTCACTTTGAGCCACCCTTTGCCCAAGGTGAACTGGATTGTCTTTTTTTTTTTTTTTTCTGTCTCCACCTTGCTGTTTGAGCCAGAGTTGATCATTAAACTTAGAGTTCACTGACTGGCCAGCAGTCCCTAAGGATCCACTAGTGTTGTGATTTGGATGAGAATGGTTTCCTAGAGGAACAAATATTTGAATACTTGGTCCCCAGCTGATGAATCTGTTTGGGAAGAATAAGGAGCTGTGGCCTTCTTGGAGTTACTGGAGAAGGGGTTTGAACTTCCAAAAATCCATGTCATACCACTCTCAATTAGGTCTTTTTGCCTTGTGCTGTGTCTTAAGATGTAATCTCTCATCTACTGCCTGCTGCTGTGCCCTTCACTGTGAGGGCCATGAACTCTAGCCCTCTAACCCTATAAACCCCAAACACTCTTTCTATTCTAAGTTGCCTTGGTCATAGGGTTGATCAAACCAATAGAAGGGTAACTAAGACAACCAGTATTCATCTCAGGCATGCCGAGGTGACAGATATATGCCATCAGGGTTCCGTTGGTGCTAGGGATCTGAACTTAGGTTTTCATGCTCTCATAGCAAGTGCTGAGACATTTCTCCAGCACAGTCCTCCACCCAACTTAAGTTTCATGTCTTGGACTGAAAAGTTCCCTCCTATCTCTGAATTTTCACATCTGTAGAGCTGCAGTCCCTGGGAGCTTCTTCAGCATGCCTGTTCCAGTGTGGGCTGGGGTGGTGATACTTGGAATGTAACTGATCCACCCCAGACTGAGTAGATGTCCAAGGGCTGGACCTATTATTGCTGTCAGTTCACCCCAGAATAAAAAATGAAAACAGAGACTTTCCGTGCTAGAACAAGATGGTATCAATTCACTTTAACCAGCCCCTCCCTGTAAATACAACTTGTCCTTGGAAAGCAACTCAACAGTCTACAATCAAAAGGCAAGGGATGTTAGGGGAGCTGTAGGACCTGAGAACTACTGTTGGGCCTTCTTTTCCAACTCCAGGTGTATCCAGCCTGGGCACAGGAGGCCAGAAACAGAAGCACTTGCTTGTTTAGACAGAAGGTATCACAGCATGGCTTACAAAAGGATCCAGCAGAGCTCCCCCTGGAGATCATTCCACAGCTAGGGCACCAGCTGGTAGAATGACACCTGGATCTTCCTTGTCCCATTCTTGTCTTCTTTGGGGGACTATCTCATGTCTTGGCTGTTTTCAAATTGTATTCTTTGTTTTGCTAACATTGAATGTTGAGTAGTTGTTGCTGTCTTTTGGTGTTTTACTATTTTAAACTACATTTTTAGTGTGTATGTGTGTGTGTGTGTGTGTGTGTGTGTGTGTGTGTGTTTGTGTGTGGTGTGCATGAGTGTTCATGCTCCTACATACTCTACAGAGGTCAAAGGACAACTTATTGGTTTTTGTAGGTTCCAGGGTTCAAAATCAGCCTCCAGGCAGCACCATTACCCTCTGAGCTGCCCCACAGGCTCCAGTTTGTAACCTTTATGAACAAGCCAAATCCCTAGTCTCTAGAAATGTGCTGATATACACACGCAGCACTGCTTATTAAGCCTGTGTTAATTTAGGAATGCCACAGCCCTTTGCTTTGATACTGGAGATGTAACTGTAAATAAGGGAGGGAAATATGAACCATTGCTGGCACCAGGTAAATGTGCTCTACCACACACTTCCTAGGAGACACAGAACTTACTGAGGAATACTACCGTGTTATGGAATGTTCCTGAAATGCAGGCACTGACACTTTGAGATGGATGTGAACCATCCACAAGACAGGGTTAAAAAGTTCTCAGTAAGGGATGTTTCTGAAACAGTGCTTATCACAATGATGAGAAAGGCTGCATTAGTTGGGGGAATAGTGCTTTGTAGTAATTCCTGTCTTTCTCATGTTTGTTCAGCGAAACAGTTTAGGAACATGCCACAGATGGTACTATTTCCAAGATCCACAATTCGTCGAGAGGTGCCTCTCCCTCAAATCCCCAAGGGCTTTTACTCCAAAGTGACTTTCAATTGCAGGACATCAAATTAATAGCCATAACACTGTGAACTTTCCAGATCTTGGAAGCTAAGAGGATTGGGCCTGATCAGTACTTGGGTAAAAGGAATTCCAAACTTCTTCTGAAGTTGAGTGATAACACTTAGTCATTCTATTAATAATAATAATAAAAAATCTCTCCCGGATCGGAGATGAAAAGGACAGTTGACAGAACTGAGCCAGGCCCCAAGGTTATAATTCAGGCACTGTACAGCCGGGTGGGGAGAGGATTTGTGGATTTTCACACTAATATGTGGTTAGGAGGTCATACAGAGTGACTTTTAGGGTGTATGATTGTGTCACCATCACTTGACTGTGTATTTAGTGACCCTTTTCCATTTGACAATCCAGCACCTGAATCCATTGACCTGAAGGAAACTGATGGCTAGGCAGATGACCAACGTCTCAATGTCTTGTTCTTCCTGTGTTTGTAGGCAGGTAACCAGGTTAAAAGCAGTATATCCCCAAGCCTTTGGAATCCTTTTTCAGAGTAATGTGTGCTTTGATTTTTGAGTATGTTTGTTGTGAACTGCAAAAAGCCCAACTGTAGATAAATCTCCTTAGTCCAAAAGCCCCAAAGCATAATCCAAAGTCCCTTTCTCTTTCAGATGCTGAGGATGCAGGAGGCTAGCCTTAATCCTGAGCTCAAGTGCTTCCCCTCTTAATCACACCAGTGCTGTGATCACAGGCCTGGGCTGTGGATCTAGTTGTTGGACATTCCAGGAGTAGAAAATTTTACAGTTGACCTCATGTGACAGACCATAGTAAAGGTGCACAAAAATACTAAATGAAATTATCTCCAGGCTGTGTGTTTTAGGGGAATTAGAAAGACATTTGGAGTTTAGACTTGGGTGCTTAGCTGATTAGCTTTGATTGTCAACTTGATACAACCCAGAATCACCCAAAAAGAGCTACCTCATTTGAAGATATACCTCAACCTCATTGGTCTGTTCCCATTTCCATGAGAGGCTGATTTCAGAAGGCCTAGCTCACTGCTGGTAGCACTATCTTCAGGCCTAGGTTGTCTAAGAAAGCTAGCTGAGGAGCTGGAGAGGTGACTCAGTGGTAAAGAACACTGGCTGCTCTTCCATAGGACTTTGGACTTTGGTTAAATTCCGAGCATCAATGACAGCCCATGACTATCTCTAACTCTAGTTCCAGGCATCTGATGCCTTCTTATGTGTTCTGCAGGCACTGAACGCACATGCTGCACAAACATACCTGCAGGTAAAATACCCATACACATAAAATAAAATAATAGATTTAAAATGAAAAGAAAGAAACGAGCCAGTAAGCAAGCCAGGAGGCAGCTTCCTCCATTGTTTCTGCTTTGGTTCCTGCCCTGACTTTCCTTGGTGACAAACTGTGACATGGACGGATAAGCTAAATGAACCCTTTCCTCCCCACATGTCTTTTGGCTAAAGTGTTTATCACATCAACAGAAAGCAGGCTAGAATGCGTGGCATTCTGAAGATTCAGCACAACACACACACATAAATCTTCCCCAATCAGAAACATTTAGATGTGACCCACTTCTGCTTCCAAGCATTTTGGGTAAGGGATACTCAGCCTATATCACAGTTTCTGAATCAGATCTAGTTGGTTAGTTCAGAAAAGCCCGTGTGTCTGGACGGGTACATGTGTAAAGTGCTTTTCTGTGTGGCTAGCTGCTTCTGTCAAGTGAGGTAGACTCCTGGTAGCTCTGGATGAGGCGCACAGTAGGTCTGCACTCTTACATGTACAGATCATAGTAACGCCTGCCTCTGTGGCTCTTGATATCCTTAGATTGGCTTTCTCTTTCTGTGGTCACCTATTGCAGGTTCTTAGTAACCTTTTCAGATTTTCCTGAGCCACCTTTCTGCTATTTCTGTATATTTTAGCTTGGTTTGTTTTTAAATTCTACTTATGAGTAGAATTATATGGTATTTGTCTTCCCGTGTCTATCTTAATTCTCAAGCTCATCTATTTTGTAACTTTAGGATTTTCTTCTTTAGTAATATTTACATATCTACAGGATACCATGTGATGATTTGACATAACACTTTTTTTTAAATCTTTTTAAAGGTTGAGTAGTAGTTTTCTATGCATAGAAGCACACTTTATTTACTCATCAATTAATGGACACAGGTAAATTTCATATTTGGATACATTTGGAAATGAGGAAAAACAAGATGTATAAGCCTAAGTATTTAATAAACAATGTGTGAGGTTATAGTCAATATTTTAGTAATATTGTGTTGTATACTGGAAATCTGTTAAAAGTAGATTTGGAGAACAAAGCATAACATTAACAGAATGGAAATGATGGATATGTTAGTCTGCCTGTTTTTAGTGAGTCATCTCACTGTGTAAATTCAGATCAAAGCACTATGCTCTGAACTTTAGGTATATATTTTTAGGTATTGGTGATTGAACTCTGAGCCTTACAGGAGATAATGAAAGTGCTCTATTACTGAGATACACTTCCATTCTCCTTTTAACTTTATTTTCACATAGTTTGACTTACTATCTTCCTGTTTGAGTCTGGTTACTACCTGGAATTGCAGGCATCTACCACTGTACCTGATGTATTATAATAATATTTAAGAAAACTTAAGAAAGCTCTATGTCCCTTGCTACATGGGCATAAAGACAATTACCTGGCCTTTGTCATTAAGAATCTTAGAGATTGAGAGGGTGATAGGTACATGCATTGATGGCCTTACCAGACTTCACTTTCCTGTGATTCTAAGGCTGTAATGTTACTTCTGTCCCAGGGTTGCTGAGAGGAGTAGCACCCATGAGCCATTGCTTGGAACCTGCTATGACTGTCCTGCCATTGAGATGGCATTATGCCCAAATCTGCTCAGTAGATAGGCATAGATAAGACTGTTGTCTGTGAGAACAGGAGGCCAGTAATTTTGGTTACTCTGCTGAGGAAGATGTCCTGGAGAAGGTCAGATCTGTGCTGGGCCTTGGGGAAATTTCATTGCCTGAATTGGTAGGTGGGTCATGGTTGCAGTACATCCACATTTGATGGCCTGACTTTTGTGTACCCACATTGGTGCCTTAAATATGCCGTATTTTGATGCTGATCCTGTTATTTCTATGGTGTGGAGCTTTATATTTTCCATTAATACAAAATGGTCCAGACAACCTATCAAAAGGGAAAAGAACTGACCAAGGGAAAGGGTATAAAATAAGAGCCACAAGGAGATCTACCCAGAAAAGATAAGAGAGGAATAAATAGGAAATGGGAAGCAGTGTTAGAGTGGAGTATAGTAGGCTCCTCTTATTTGCAGGTACATGTTCCAAGGCTCATAGTTGATGTTTGAGGAACAGGTAATACATAACCCTGTGTGTATTGCATTTCTCCTATATACATATAGAGATAAGTTTTTACCATTTCATGTAATGAAACATGCTACTCTTTGTAGCATGTCAAAATTGCCAGCATTGTCTCATGCTATAGGACTATTATCAATAAGAGCTTTCAAGCGGACACAAGCACTGTGCTAGTGATACCACAAGCATATGATCTGATGACTGAACCAATGGCTAAGCGACTAACATGGGTCAATTCTGTAGAATGGACATGTGGAGGGCGACAGTTGTTAGACATTATCATTTTACTCAGAATGGCATATGATTTGAAATTTGGAGATTATTCCTATCATTTTCATTAATATTTTTAGATTCCATTTGATAGGCAATAAGACAGCAGCAGATGTGGGTTAATTTCTGCATGTCCTTGTTAATACGTACCTGACCTCTTGATTGAGATATGAATTAATTCATATCCTATGAGATATGAATTAATTCTATACTGTGACTTGATTTTGTAATACTTCCTCAATAATGCTGATGATACTGAACACCCCATGTATTTTCTGGCCATGGCCAACTTTTATACTTTGGAGGAATACCTCCTCATTTTTCCTTTTTAATTAAGTTACTTAGCTGTAATTTTACTTTAGTAAATATAAATTCCAGTGTGGATATTACTTGAAAAAATAATTTTCTGGGTAATGATGTAGCTCAGCTAGTAGAATGCTAGCCTAGCATGCAGCTAGCCTGGGTTTTTCTCCAGCCCCGAATAAATGAGGCATAGTGGTACAGGTTTGTAATCTAGTACTGGTGAAGTAGAGTCAGGAAAACCAAAAGTTCAAGGTCCTCCTTGTCTATATAGCAAGCCAAAGTCAGCTTAGGATATTAAGATGAAGTCTCAAAAACAGAAAAAGAAAACCTTCCATATTACATGTACTGCCATTTTTGCTTTCTTGAAGAAGTCTCATGAATTTGCTGTGGAGCCTAGGCTGCCATTTCAGTCTCTAGAGTGTGGCAGATAGTGTGCAATTTTTTATTAATTTATTTCTTAGTGAATGAAGATGATGTGTAGCTTGACATTTCAAAGTAAGTATCCACATTGTGGAATAATTGATCATCACAAATTTGATAACTATCTTTTATATATATATATATATATATATATATATATATATATATATATATATATATTGCTAACAACAGAGTTTAAATGTTTGCTCTACCCCCAAATAATCCAAATTAGCCAGTTAACAGCATTTATATTTTTTTCTTAACTTCAAGGGAAGAGGAAAGTTTGGCAGACATGGTCTATTGTCAAATGACTAATTCTGTTCTGTCAGTTTCTAGTACTGAACTTCCCTGGCTGGTTGCTAAGTAACATCACTGCATCTCAGTGAGGTCCCATCTTTCCCTCATTTGCCTTCCTTTCTTAGGCACATGGATAATGTCACTTGTGAAGGATTTGCAGCTTCAGTCTTTGTAGTGCTGTGCCTCACTCAGTAAGGGCTTCTACTGGAAGGAGGCCTGTGCTCTGGGGAGGGAAGAGTAGCACACAGATTTCCATCTCCTGAAGAATGTGAACTCCAGGGGTGCCCTACAGCCACAGAAATTGTCTCTCTGTTCTTGATGCTGCAGGTCTGAAAAAGCCATTGTCGGAAGGACCTGCTTTCAGAAGAAAACTCCCCTGTCTATTTGTGTCCCTAGCTTATAGATACTTCACTTTAGCTTCAGATTCTATTACACATGGCTGGTTGTGTGTCCCCGCCCCCCGCAGAGAATCCCTGTGTCTATGTTATCTTCTTGTTGTAATTCAACAACAATTAAGGGCTGACCTTAACTATGACCTCATAATAACCTCATCTTAGCAGCTGACATCTGCAGAAGCCTTTTTTTTTTTTTCCAAAAAAGGGGCACATTCTGATGTTTCAGATGAACACCAGTCACTGAGGAGCCATAAACAGTACAGCACACCATAGACTGTTATTGATAATTGAACATCTCTACAGTTATCTTTTCTTTCTTTTCCTTTCTTCCTTCCTTCCTTCCTTCCTTCCTTCCTTCCTTCCTTCCTTCCTTCCTTCCTTCCTTCCTTCCTTCCTCCCTCCCTCCCTCCCTCCCTCCCTCCCTCCCTCCCTCTCTCCCTCCCTCCCTCCCCCCCTCCCTCCCTCTCTCCCTCCCTCCCTCCCCCCTCCCCTCCCTCCCTTCCTTTCTCTTTACATGTTCTCCTTTGGTAGCAAATAATGAATTATTAATGGCAGGTGGTAGATGGTTATTTGGAAATGCACAGCATTGCTATTTTCTATACATAGACAGGAATTTGTGAGTGTAGTCTACCTGGACCCAATCACTGGCAATCCTGTGAGTTCCAGAAACTCAGAAATGGTACATTCATTCAGTAGAGACTATAAAGACCATCCTTAATTCAAGTATTTTGAAAATCTTGCATGGCACACATGAGTCATTTAAACTTGTTGGGAAACTTTCATATCTGCTCACAGCATGTTCTTTTGGATTGCCCTTATGTGGCCCCATCCCATTAGAAACTGCTTTCCTCAAACATATTTATTGAGTAGATTAACTGTCCATGGATAAAGTCAGCATTTTTCTGGGGAAGAATAAACACACAGAACTCATTATAGTTATAGTAATTGCCCAACAATGTACAACTGCAGTTTGGAGAACCTTGTAAGGGAGGAGTCCCTCAAAGCCCTGAAAGCCCCGAACCACACACAGCTTTGGAATTAAGGAGGGTGTGTGCAGATGACCCAGATGGCCAGACAGTGGAGGGGCTGCTGGGCCCTGTCTGCTGGATGTGTACTGGGGAAGGCAGGGTGGGTGGTAGGTGTTTTATTTGCATTTTGTTGCAGATTCCTTCTTCATCCCAAATATAATTTTGGTTTTGAATAATGTAGATGAAGCACAGTATGGTTCAACTCTAAGCTGCATCCTAGCAAGTACTGAGAGCTTCCTCAGAGCACTATTCACTTAACTGCTTCTCTGGTTTCATTGACAGTTCTAGGAAGTGGATGTTCTGAACTCTGAAGTCTTAATTCCCATGGTAGTTACATCTTGAAGGTCTCATTTAGTAAAGTACTTACCTAAAGCTACCTGTATCTTTTTAAAAAGAATGTATGAAAAAATGAAAAGGAGTAAACCATGCTAAGGTGCCATTCCTTCATGGTGCAGTGCAGATGTAGGAAAATGTTTGTAAGGCTGGAGTTTGAATGGAAGACTCCACAAGTGAGAGAAGAAAGGGAGGCATACTGGGGCTGTTTCTTAGAGCTGATGTGAGAGAAGAAGGGAAAGGATCCAGTGGGCAATTTCTTACTGATGATGTCACAGTGAGAAAAATATGAGACAGCACAGACAAGAATTTCTGGAAAGAAGCTGTGTCTGCAAAGGCTGATTGGTCAGAACTGCAATAATGTGGAGAGGTTAGAATGTTGCTTATCAAGCAACATATGACAGCTCACTATGGACTGTTCATAGTCCCTCCCACCCCCAAAGCCATTCTTTACTTCTCCATGTTGGACCTAACTTTTTGTGACACATAAACAGATCTCTAGTTTCTACCAAACAAAGGGCAAAGAATGCTATCAGATACCACCTAAGGGTTTTCTGTACTTTGCTATAACCCACCTACTCAGTATACCCACCAAGGTACTTAAAATTATCATTGATTTATGGCTGTCTTTGTTCTATAAAACTTGTTTCTGTATAAACTTCATTAAACTGCTTCTATGCTGGAACATGAAATTTGGAGTGATCCAAATCTGTGTTCCCTGGCCATGGCTTCAGAATAAACTATCTCTTATTCCATTGGAAGTGAAAGTTGTGTTTTTATAAAGATTGGAAAGCTCCTGCAGGGCAATTTTTAAGTCACTAAGATTTCAACTCAGCATAGCTTTCTTTAGAATTATAAATAATTATTATCTAAGGCAGCTTCAGACAGTGGAAGTGATGTAGCACTAGGTAGTATTAAAATTGACCACTGTCTAGTGAATCATATCATTTTGGAGGGTTTAGGACAAGAACTTTTCATGAACACCTTGTAGGACACCAATGTGTACTCTATGTGAGGTGCAGAAGAGGAGGACAGGAGGGCTCCGTGAGGTCCCCTTCGGCTCTTGCCAAGGTCCCCTGTGTCTGTGTGCCTTAAACCTCATCATTCAGTTAAACCAGCTGTGTTTCTGGTTGCTTCCAGCCTTTCCCAAGAAGCCTTTCACCTTTCCCAGACTCTAGTACCACTCTCATGTTCCCAACTATGATAAGGCTTCTTGTCTTGTTCCCAACTGTGATAAGCTTCCTCCTGGGAAGCTGCCGGGGCCTTGTCTCCCTGGAATAAGACCTGGGCTTTTGATTGGTCTACTGTGAACCTGACTGCTTGTTGCTCATTCCACAACAAGGACACACTCTGTCCTCTTCATTGTGTGTGCTACTCCAAGGCCAACTCCACTTTAGAGCCCTGTGTGGCCCTTCTTGCTGGAACTTTACCCTAGCTCTTGCTTGACTCCTCTTGTATTTTCATGCATCCCAATGTCTTGTCCTCGGGGGACCTTCCTTTCTTACATAACCTCTGACTTACTCTGTTTTATTTATCTTTATAGCACATACCACTACCCTGCCCTTTTACAAATTTGTGCACTTGGCTTGTTCCCAATCCTCTCTCAGTCTAAGAATGTAAACCCACAGGAGCAAGAACTTTGTTTTGTGTGTGGCTGAATGCCTGGTTGCTATAGTAGAGAAGCACCTGCCACATAAAAGATTGTGTGTGTGTGTGTGTGTGTGTGTGTGTGTGTGTGTGTGTGTGTGTGTGTGTGTATTTGAAAAACTAATAGTAATTTGCTCAAAATTTATTCATTCCTGTATTTAATAATAAAAAAGTGTGTGTACAAGATGTGTGTGTATGTGTGTGTATTTGAAAAACTAATAACAATTTGCTCAAAATTTATTCATTCCTATACTTAATAATAAAAGAAATGTGTATGTGTATGTGTGCATGCATGTTTGTGCACAGTGTATCTCCTGTGTGAAGAGCAGAGGATCACTTTAAGGACTTAGTTCTCACATTTAACCATTTGGGTTCCAGGCATCCAACTGAACAACTGAGGTCATTATGCTTAGCTGCCAATGCCTATCTGCCCTGGGCTATCTTGCTGGCATCCAGATTTTTTTTTTTTTTTTGGCTAAGTTTCCTGTTTTGGTTCATATTTAACTTATAGCTGATGCTATGTACTTAATGTAAGTTTAGGGCTATTGAGTGCAAAGTCCTGCTAGTCACTGATGTCTGTAGAAACTGGTAGAGGTGTTAGCATCATTAGTGGCATTACTCTTGTTTCTGCGAGGCCCTCTGAACCAAAATCTCTCCTTCCCATCAGCAGATTTGAACACATATCCTACTTTTTTCTTTTGTGGAAAGGCACATTTCACTGTTTTCTCTTTTAGTACAATAAGCAAAATTGGAAGGCAAAACCACAGCAGGTTCCACCTTCCATTTTCATGCTTGTTTCTCCAGGCAGACTGGAGTTGCATGCCCACTACGCCAGAATTGTCTATGTGCTACAGGCATCCATAGAGAAACCTACTTTTGTTGTTATTTGTTTTTTGAGATAGAATCTGGGCATGTAGCTGAAGTTGGTCCTGAATTCACAATCCTTCTGCCTCAGCCCTTTAAGTACTGGGAAAATAGACACTCTACCACATCTCACAGAAGCTACCTTTTGACTAAACAATTCCATTACTAACCTCTCTTTGGAAAATAATTATTAATGTAATCAAATATTCAAGTACCAAAATAGCCTATTTTTAAAGCAGCAAAAATAGATGCTATGGTGCATTCATTTGTTGAGATGTCTTTTCCTTATTAAATTACACTTAGTTTTTAATTACAAGGAAATGCTTAAAATTGAAAGTGATAATACAAGTAATATTAAATACATATACTGTGGGCTGCAGTGCTTCATGTGCATTGTGAAGAATGTGAGTCTGCTACTGTTGGGAGGAGTGTTCAACAGCTGTAGCAGGCTGATTGGTTTATAATATTGTTCGTTCTGTTTCCTTGTTGAGTTCCTGCCAGCTGATCATTTTTAAAATTGGAAGTGAAGCATGAGAACTTCAGTTATTGTTGAATTTTCCCTGTTGATTTTGTCGTTTGTTCCATGGTTTGCAGTCTGTAATGACTGTAATCTCCTAGAGTGTCTCCTTTATCATTACCGTGTCCTTCGTCTCCACTTTCAAATAGGAAGTGTAGCTAACTGTGTGCATGCTGTATCATTTTTCAATCATTTACTTTTAATTTATGTGATTTTGAATGCCTTATGTCCTTTACACTGAACATATAGATGTATGAAAACCAATTAAAAAAGGTTTTCTTTTTTAAGAAAACTTATTCCCTGCTTTTTATCAGAGCTTGGCCCATTTACACCCCATATATATATGGGGAATTTAAGTGTTCTTCCATTGAAGCTTTTGGCTTCCATTATGCCAAATATTTCTGCTCATCTTTTTCTCTCTTCCTGACTTATTTTTGCTAAACATATGCTTCCTAGAATACCATTTCATCCCCTTTTTATTTCCCTATTTTTTTTGAGTAATTTTCTTAGTGCTGACTTTGAGAATTATAACTAAGATCTTAATTTGTAGATCTCTGATTATTGCTGCTTGAAGTTGTGTGAAAGGCTTTGCTCCTGGAAGCCTGCCTTCCCATTTGCCTGCCACCACAGACATCATTACACACACCCCTCTAAGCCTGTTGTCATGGACCTCTCAGTATTGCTTCATGCTGTTGGTAAGAGTTAAATTTCTAGTCTTCTGTTTATGCAGCAAACAGTTCTTGGTGGTCAACTCTTTATGTTACTGTCCTGTAAGGTTTTGCTATATTCAGAGAACTACCTTCCCTACTGCTTGAAGCAGTGGCCATTTCTTAAGTTTTGTTTTATCCTTCATTATGGATATAGACTTGGTGTCTGTTAGTTTTTCTTTCAGTACTTTGAAAATGTCACCCAATTCCCTTTTGTCTTCCATTATTTCTGATCATAAATTGGTGATGAAGCTTATTGGTGTTTATTGAAGAGGAAGACAGATTTCTTATGCTTTCGAAAGATTCTACTACTGAAAGAATAGAATAGGCTTTCCTATCTGGCTGTGATATACACCAATTTGGATGCTTTAAGTTTTACTGTCTCTTAAGTTTTTCTCGGAGCTGTGAGAATTTCATATTTTCAGTCATTCAGATCTGTGTTCCTTCTAGAACTTTAACTGTTCATGCATCTATATGCATGAAGGTAACCCACATTCCAGGGTTCTGTGGGTGGATATAGGTCTCTCTGCAGCCTCCGTTGATGGCTGTGACTGTGTACTGCTCCTTTCTCATCAGGAATCTGCTGTGAGTCCTCTGGGTTCCCATCTATATTTTTGTCTCCTTGCTGACGCATTCTATTTCAGGAAATGTGATCATCATGCTTCTTTTTAGCTCCTTAGACTTTTAGTTCTTTAAACATAATTGTTTTGCCTATAAATTCCGCTCTGAGTTTTCCTGTAGACTGTATACTTTCTTGTTTATTTTCATGTCTTACTAATGTTTGAAAGCAAAGGCAGGTGGATCTGAGTCTGAGGCTAACCTGGTTTAGACAGTGCTACACAGTACACACCTCCCCCTGCCCTCCCTCCCAAAAAAAAGGAAAGAAAGAAAAGAATGAAGGAACATTGAAAATAAATTAATATGCAGATTCTAGATCTAGAACTCTTCTCCTTCCTTGGGTTTACTGTTACGCTGCTGTCGGCCCTTTGATTTTCTGAATGAGCTGTATGGAAGGATTGTGTATTCTGTCTTGTTACACAGGCACGGAAGACTCTTCTTGGCTAGAACAGTGGTCGGAAAGTAACTGACCTCTTAAAGATGAACAAGAAAAAAGATGTAAGAAAGGAGGACAGCTGAGCAGTTCTTCAGTTACTTGGTTTAGTGAGTCTTTCCCTTTGAAAGCAGGAAGTGCTGGCTTTGAAGCCTGTGTCCACATACAAATCAATTTGCCGTGCTGCTAGACTTTGGTTATCCAGAGGGGCCAACAAACTGCAGCCCTTGTTTTAATATATGAACTTTTTTGATTGGAACTTGTCTTTTCTCCTTCCTTCTGCAGAGAGAGAGGTGAATAAGTCCAACAGAAAAGCTTAAGTTCCTTACAGAAAAAAACCTGTTAATCCCTCATAACACTAAGTAAGTTAGTGTTTTAAATTACCTTTTTTTTTTTTTTTTTGGCCACTATAGGGTCTTGTTGTGTAGCCCAGGCTGCCTTCAAAACCCCTCATGCATTCCTTGAATTTGTGATCATTCTGCCTCAACCCTGCCCCCACCTCTGAGAATGGGGGTTACAGATGTGCACCAGCATCCCCACCCTTTGTTCTGTATAGTAATGAATGGGAACTGTATTAACTTAATTTGCATATTATTACATTCAAGAATGAATTCATCAGAATATTTTTTGATATGGAAATGTTTTCTTTATGGAAATTAAGATTGACAGAAGCTGAATTAATTTGATAATGTTTTCTATGCTCTGCATATATGTTTTCTTGAAAGCTTCTTTGAGGAAACAAGTCGGTTTAGCAACATAAATTTTAACATTTGAACTACAATATGGTAGGTTTTCAATCTCAAAGCAAGAGGAATGCTTTTTAGAGAGCTCAGTCCCACAGAAAGGTACCAGCTTATAGGAGGCATTGAGAGGCTCACTTTGTCATCAATTGTATGAACTTAAGTGGTACTCAAGCTCCTACCTTCATTTTCTTTTATTAGATTTGTATAATACGACCCCTGTGAAAAAACAGGAATGGGGTCTGGATAGATAACTCCATCATTAAGACCACTTTTTATGTGCTGGAGAGATGGCTCAGAGGTTAACAGCACTGGTAGCTCTTCCAGACGTCTTGAGTCCAATTATCAGCAACCACAATGGTGGTTCACAACCATCTATAAAGAGATAAGTGCTCTATTCTGGCGTGCAGACATACATGCAGGCAGAATGCTGTGTACATAATAAATAAATAATGATTCTTTTTAAAAAAAAGCTTGCTACTCTCAGAAAATGGACATTTGGTTCCTAGCACCAAGTATCCATGTGAAGTGGTTCACTAGTGGATTGGTTCACTAGTGCCTGTAACTCTAGCTTGGAAGGAATCACACTCCTTCTTCTGGTCTCTAATGGTACCTGTACATACACTTATGTACCCTCAGACACATACATTCATCTAAATAAAAACATATTTTATTTTTCAAAAAAACATAAATTAAATGAGGTCATGTATGTGACTATCCCCCATAAACTGCAAGAGCTTAAAAATTACTATTGCAAATAATACTGTTTGTTATATACGTAAAGAAGATGCAAAGGAAATTCTGTCTGTTGCCACTCCCTATACTATTTTCCTTTTTCACTGGATTATCAACATGTATTAATAGTGATATTAATGGAGTTTCTGCATACACACATCATGCCTACCCCTTCCGATTTCTACAATTCGTCCCTTCATCTTTCTTTGAGCCTCCTCACATGAGAGAGAATGACTGCTGCTCATTGCCTTGTGTCTGGCTTACTTCATTGAGCCTAATATCCCCCATCCTGTTTGCTGGGGTGTATGTAACAGGCTTTTGTTCTTTATGGCTGAGTAAAATTTCAGTTTGTGTATATACTCTATGCTTTCCTTATCCATTCATCTGCCCATGGGCAGCTTGGTTAATCCTGTATCTTAGTTGAAGTCAGCATGGGAAGGCAGGTGTCTCTTTGATATGCAGATTTCATTCCTTTTGGACATATGCCCAGAAATGGGATTGTAGGATCATATGGCAAATCTGTTATGTGTGGTCTTCTTTGGGAGGGCATCCATACTGTTTTCCATTGTGGCTACACTGATTTACATTCTAAAGTAAGGGTATATAAGAATTTTTTTCTCGCCTCCTCTCCAGCACTTATTCATTTTTATTTATGTACTTATTTATTTTGATAATAGCCATTTTGTCTGGAATCAGATGGCATCACTTTCTGGTTTGACTTGGTGGCTAATGGTATTGTACATTTTTATTATTATTATCTTTGTTGAATATTTGTACTTTATGGAAGTTCAGATCACTTGCCTCTAATTTTAGGTTAGATTACTTGTTTTGTTAAATATTTTGAGCTCCGTAAGAATGCTGAGTATCACCCCTTTGTCAAGTGGGAGTAGGTAGGACCCTGCCCACCTGTGGGTGTCTTTCAGCCTCCCTTCCTCTTGGCTGTGCACGAGCATTTCAGTTTGATGGACTCTCATTTGCCAGTTTCTTCCTGTTGTCACTGTATGCTAAAGTCCTACCCAGAAAACTGGGCCTTCATTGAGGTGTTGAATTGTTTCACTCTACATTTTTTTCTTTTTTCTCTTTCTTTTTTCTTTCTTTCTTCCTTCCTTTTTTAGAATTTTAGGTTTTGCATTAGGTCTTTGAAGAAAGACTTTCATAAAATATATGTTAATGAATACTAGTAACTCAAAATTAATACAGGGTTTCTAAACTCAGGCCACAATTTTTAGGTGTGGGTTTTTAAAACTGTGCTCTAATATGTTAAAATAGTATTTCTGTAAATAGCTGGTCTATAAGTTTGCACACTACAGAAGCGTCAGGAATTCTCCTGGAGACTCAGTAGTTCATAAGTTTATTGATGTGGAGTTTGTGACCATAGATGAAAAGTTAAGTGCAGGAAAAGGATCTCATAGGAACCTAATTTGTTTTTATTTTAACTTGAAGTAGCAATTCAGTTTGATTAGTGTTGATTTACCATAGTGAAACATCTATTTAGCCTGTAATCCCGGGGGCTAGGATCTACAGGGCAGCCTAGGCTAGACTGAGATGATCTCAAAATTAACAGAACAAACAAAAACACATTCAGCTGTGAACTGATAATATAAAGGTTAAAGGTCGTGTGTGGAAGGCAGCAAGAGTGACAGAGAAAAAGTCAAATAAAAGCTCAAGAGAGCACTGTGGTTTGCACTTGGTGGGAGGCAGACCTGGAATTTGTTTCTGGTGCTGCTCAGGTGATCATTGTCATTGTCCATTGGGTATGAAACTTAAAGCCTGGTTTCCTCTAGAGGTTGGAACATTCTATATGTCTCATTGCCTTACTGTGTGGTAGGCAATAGAATATCAGGTCCTGTGATCTTCCTGGCACTCTCATCATTAGGTCAGCAGGGACAGGACAGACTGTAAGTCATGTAAATAAAATCCACCGTCTCTCATAGCTATAATCCATGTTAAATTTATAATGTATTACTGAAATCAATACAGGTTATGATTGATGGTGATTTGGGAGCAGTTTCCTGCTGAAGACTTAGCATTATACAGTATGAATCATACTATATGATTATTCCATGAAATAACCCCTGCCACCGACTCCACCAGTCTTGGTGTGTATGTAGCTTTGCATCCCACTCAGTTCAACATGAGTATATTTTCTGAGTCATAAAATACTCTACAGAAATGTGATTTTTTTTTTTTGAAACAAGGTTTCTTTGTATAACCCTGGCTTTCTTGGGACTTGTTCTGTAGACCAGGCTGGCCTTGAACTCAGAGATCTGCCTGCCTCTGCTTCTTGCTAAGATTAAAGTATGTACTAGCACAGCCAACTAGAAATGTAATTAAAACAAACAAACAAAAAAAGACCACAAGGTTTCTGATTATGAGATTTTCACCATTACTTCACTACTAAGCGTAGTCATAGTGGCCATATCTCGAAGACAAATGTGTGTGTGTGGGGGGGGCAGGGGTGTGTGTGCATGTGTACTAATGTGGGTATGTTTCTCTGTGCATGTGTATGTGCCTGTGTACATGAGTGTGTGTACGAGCACACATTATAGCCCATGTGGAGGCTTATGACTGAAGACAACTGTCAAAAAATCAGCCATCTCCAGCCTTGCTGAGGTGGGGTTTCTCCTTTTTTGCTGCAGCCTTGCATCTGGCAAGCTTCTAAATTTGATAATCTGACACTCACCTTAATGGTGCTGGGATTGCAGGTGCATGCCACTGCACCCAGCTTTTTATGTGGGTTCCTGGGATCAAGCTTGGGTTGCCAGGCTTGCTTGGCTAGTGCTGAGATATCTCTCTGGTCCTAAAATATTTGTGCTTTCTTGTATAGTTTAAGCAAATCTTTTCTTTTTCAATGTTGAAATATCTAGAAATCTCAGAACACTTTACTAGCCCCTAAAATGAACCTCCCTTCAAGACAAACAAGCTATTGTTTTATATCTGGCTGTGTCAGGGAGATTGAACATTTTTACTTTAAGGTTATTATTCATATTGTTTCTTTTTCTTAAAAAAGCAGCTCAACTATTTGTCCTCTTAAAAAAAACATAAATTAACATTTTGGAAAGTGGTAATTATCAAACCCCAAGCCTTATGCATAATGGGCAAATATTAATGCATTAAGCCACCACACCTACATTTATGGGTTTTAAAATGTTTTTGTTGCTGTTTTTAATGTGTAAGTGGTGTAAATGTGTGGACACATACATCCAGATTCCCCACTTATGATTGTCACTACTAAGTATATTTTTGACATGTAAATATAAAATTTGATTATGCTCAAGTCTTACATTCTCTCCCCTTTTTTGTACCTAGAACAAAAACTGGAAATATTCTTTGAAACCTCGAGGGATCTTTTTGTAGTGTGCCTCCTATTGTTGTGATGAAAACATTTAGACCAAAGACAATTTACAGAGGAAAGGGTTTATCTCGATCACTTCCAGAAACTCTGGCTCTCATTAGCTTCTGTTCAGGTTTCTTTATAAGGCCTAGTATGCCTGCAGCATTTGGGGCCCTTCTGCATCAATTAGCCATCAGGGAAATGCTGTGCAGATGTGTCCATGAGCCAATATTATCTAGACAAACCCTGGACTAAGGTTCTCTGAGATAACTTTGGAATTGTGTCAAGCTCGCACACACTAACTAGGAGTGACCCTATATTTGGAGCACAGGACATGCTATAGGGAATGTTCTCTATATTCGTAGCTCTACCCACTTCTTTCTGTTTCATTGTTACATGTTTTCTACCTTTTTTTGATGACACTAGTGCTTGAAATGAGGACCTTGAACTTGCTAAGCTAGCGATCTACCAATGAGACCAACTTTTAACATTCCTCTCTCACATTCTGAATAGGGTCTGTATTGACCTCATTGTGTAGACCTAGGCTACATTGGATCCCTCTGATTCTAAAGCTTTGGCCTCTTGAGTGCTGGGATTGCAGACATGAGCCATGGCCTGGGTCTCATCTCACAGTCTTTAAAGTTGTATTTCCCTTTTCATATGATGCATGGTCCTAGAAAGCATTTATTGAACTCTCTTCTGTATCAGTTAAAAATTCTTACCTTTATTGTCTTTATCAGTATCGTATCCACATACTACACATAAGTTTGCATATCTTTTTTTAAACTCTAGCTATGGATGTTATAACACATAACCAGAAAATACATTTATAAACTTGGTAAGTCAGGATGGTGAAAATTTCCACCACTGACATTGGGTCTGTATTTGATCTGCTGATTTTTCCACATAAAATAGCTACTGTCAAGTTTTCCTCCAAGTCTGATTTGATTCTCTCATGCAAGGAGAACTGCTACCAGCGTGTATGAAGTGAGTGTTTTCACTCAGGGCCATGCTCAGGATTCACATTCTGCTTTAAGCCATTCAGAAAGCACCTCCATTTTCTTCTTATGTCATAAGTTACACCATGTTTCACACTTCTTTTCCTTCTCAGGTCATAAGCATGCTAGGTAAACACAATTCTTTATCTGCCACTGGGTAGTGTTACATAGCACAGGTCACGGTCATTTTCTCAGTGTGGTTCTACACACAAGCTTTCTATTTCTTTGGGAATAGATCACTGTCCGCAGACCCCTTCTGAACCCTTTCCTGAAGTTTTGAGCCAGTCATTGTTGATGTGTAAGAAGTTAGTCCTGTGAATCAGTTAATTTTTGTTAATTATAAACATGTTCTACTGGGCTTACTTCTAAAATTTTGCCTCTATGATTTTGTCAATTCCTTAGTTGTCTTCTGTCTTAAATGTTTAATATTAATTTATCATTTTTTCCTTTAGATTTTCTCCAATATGAGACTAATAACATATTTTTCAAGTTTGAAAATTTCATGAAGGGCAAATGGTTTATTTTATGTTACATTTTCATTAAAGTAAGGTTAAATTGGCCATTTAGAACTATCCTTAGAGGCACTGGAGATGTATCTCAGTTTGGTAAAATACTTGCCTCATTTAATCAAAGCTATGAGTTAATTCCAAGTCCCCATAAACCAGGAATGGCAGCACATTCCTGTAATATTAGCACTTGAACAATAGATGCAGAAGAATCAATAGCTCCAGGTTATTATGGGCTACTTGGAGACCTCACTTTCAACTTAGGATATATGTGGCTTTTTGCAGTCTTGTGTAGGGGTATTGTGTTGTTTCATGGTAAATAATTGTCCCACCCACTGGTTTAATAAAAAGTGCTGATTGGCCTAAGGCAGGCAGGAAGTGTGGGTGGGGTTACCAGACTAAGAAAACTCTTGAGAACAGGAAGCAGCAGCAGACCGCCAGGCAGAATGCCAGAGGGAAGCCGAAAGAAGCAGAGGACAACTATGCTGCTCTAAAGAAAGGTACCGAGCCCCATGGCTGAACAAGAGGAATGGTTTAGATGAAGGGTTGAGAGCTAGCAAGTGATATGCCTGACCCTTTGGCCGATTCAGCCAAAAACTATTGAAAGCATCTGTGTGTCTCTGTGGGACTGTGGGTCTGCAGGTCTGTGGGTCTGTGGGCCTAAACCTTGAGGCTAGGCCTGAAAGTCAGGGCCAGAAACCTCATACTACAATCTTGAACTTTTATAGATGAATTTTACCGGATTAAAGGTCCAGTTGTAATGTATGGGCTATTTGTTCTTCAAAGTAACTGTTAGGTCTAGAATGTCCCACATAAGCCCTTGTTGTGAGAGCTTGTTCCCCAGTTAGTGGCACTGTTTTGGGAAGCTGTGGAGATTTTAGAAGACGAGTGGGGTCTGCTTGATAGATATAGTCCTCCAAGGCAGACGTTTGAAGATAATAGTCCTGCCTCTGACTTCCTCATCGCTCAAGGATATAAGGAACTTCTCTGTTCTTGCCATGTGTAACTTTTCCTATTGAGATAGACTGAAGTCTTCCTTAAACCATGAGCCAAAAGGAATCATTTTTCCTTTAAAATATTTGGAATTTGATCACAATAATGTAGGAGTAAAAAAATACAATGTGTGTAGTTTATAGTGTTTGTGTGTATACATATACCCAAGAGCATGTATCTCTCAGGTACTTTAAGAAAAATTTGATTAACTAGAACAGTGAAATTAATTTCTAGTGGAAAAGAAAAATGAGTATAACTTTTTGTATGCTGTCTGTTGGAGTGTACTGTACAAGTAGAGTATCAGTGTACAGTCATCACCATATGACAAGAAATGTTTGAGATTTGTGGGTACATTCAGTCTTAACAAGAGTCTTATTTCAGAGACAAGAAGTCTAACCATAGGACAGCTAAAAAATACTGTGTACAAATCGTTAAAGGTTGAGGTGATCGTGAACTTCACTGTCCTTTTAAAGCCAGTGGTGAATGGTATCCTGCAGCTTTGAAGTGGCAGGCAGACAGTTCAGAGAACTGAAGTGTAAATAGCTTGCGTGCATCTGGGCAGCTGTGTCTGCTTTCACATGTAAGTTACTGTAATCAGTTCTTAGATACATTGTAACATGAAATAGGCTAAGTGAAATTTTATTTCCGAACACTGGTAGTGCTTTTTTTTTTTTCTTTTTAAAATTCAAAATGTTAGTATATTCCTTGAGCAATCTTTCTAATAGTACAATTTAATTTTCCCAGTCTATTTTAATTGGTTATGAATTAATTTATGAGACAGGTCCTCATGCAACACAGGCTGGCCTCTAATTTACAGTATAGTGAATTTTGACCCTGAAATCTTGACCAGTGTGCCTTTACTTCCCCAGTGCTGGGGTTATATGTATATACTACCATGTCTGGCTTTTAAATTTATTATGGATTTGTGTGGTATGATGTAATGCTTCATTACATTACACACTTGTGGTATGATGTAATGCTTCATTACACATGTACATTGTACAATGTTGACTTATTTTCAGTTGTGTACAGATTTGCATGCTTAAATAAAGAGTATAGGAAAATTGAGATTATAGGTAGTGGATTGAGAAAATGAAATAAATTACAAATTTCAGGCACAGCTTTCTCTTTAAATCAGATTCTATTATTAAATTCTAAGCCATGTGCACATATTTTGAGAAGTCTGAAACATGTCAGCAGGAGGAATTCAACCTCCATTCTCCTACCAGACTTTTGGGGTTCGCTTGCCCCCAGTGAGAAGTCTTCAAGTGTGCAAGTCTGTTGACACAATTCAGAAATCATCGAAGGTTCTGGGTTCTTGCTCAATGGTAGAGAACCTGCCAAACACATATGTTTTAGGTTTGATTATCAACATAGCAAAAATAATAAAAAGAATTAGTATAGTTTTAAAAAGTAAGACACCCATTGTTGTCTCAACTGTTAAATTGTGAGACCATTTGTACTGTCACAAATCTGTGGCCTGTTAATACCAAGGAACAAGAGAAGCAACTGTGACCATGGATACTTTTCACTTTTTCAAAATGTACTACTAGAGAACTTGCAGCATTTGGAAAAATGTTAAATAAATTTCTAGTTTAAAAAATTTAAAAAAATTTAAAAAATTACATAGGTTTTGAATTCTCTGTTTTTATTATGGTAGGCATCATTAACAGAAATTTCAGTTTCTGCTTTTGGTAGAATTCATTTTATTCTCTAGGAAATATTAGAAGGGAAATCAAAGTCTTCGGCTTTATTTAGGTTTCTCTATTTTTTCTACTTTTGTTTTAAAAGCAAAGTCAGAAAGCAATATGAGTTTTATTTTATTTATAATTTCCATTGCTCTGTAAATTCTTACCAACTACAAATATTTCAAACCTAAAACTTAGATGACTTGTAAAGTAACAAGTAGATATTGCTTGAGTTCATTTTTCTGATTTTCTTACAAATTAATTCTTAAAGGTAGTCAGGTTCCTCTGCGACAAACTTCTTTCTTCTTTTTTTTTTTTTGACAGCATTATTTTTTCCCTTTTCTCAAAACTTTTCTACAATATGTGATTCTAAATTAAGTGCCAGATTCTCTACCTGGAACTGGAAAGGTAAAGTTTCCATATATTCACAAAAGTTGGAACTAATTCAAAATTGTACAACTCCATTTAAGGCAGATACCTGTCACCCTAAGCCAGCCAGCTCCTATTTCTCCTAAGATGGAAATGAAACAGATATGCTGTTTAACATGTCTGACAACTGTTATTTTCTTGAGAAAAAACATTTTTCATACATGCACATCCTTTACTCACTTACACTCAATAATATTCCTTTTTTTTTTTCTTGGTTCTTTTTTCAAAATACATTCAGCTTTGCTTTTATCATGCATTCCCATAATAACCACTAGGAATAATCCAATGTTTTGGGCATGATCTTTGTCTTTGATGAAGTTGATATATTTAAATCCAAGTCCCTGGGGCACACCAGATGCATTTTGCAACTGAGCCACATCCTCAATCTAAAATATTCCCTCTTACTGACTGGTCACTTTTGTCATGGAAAGTTTTAAACTGATGGGAGGATCTGAACAAAATAAGTACCCAAGAGATGAATATGACCTTGAAAGTTCAGCTAGTGGGTACCAAGGCTTGGCTCCTTGGTGGAGGCACTGCATATCTATAAAAGTCAGTTGAGTTTCCCAACAAATTGGACATCTGGATTTGGAAGTATCTTTTTGATAACCATTTTTAGATGATTTTGTCATTTGCTGACATTGTGCCCCAGAGCTCTATGGGATAGACCTTCTATGGGGACATGCGGGTGCTAGGCTCAGAACCCTGGACTAGCTAGTACTAGTACCCTTGTGTGGAATGAGACAGCCATGTACATATACAAAGAGAAATAGGCCTGGAGCATGTAAATGCCTGCCTGTGGTATAAACTCTTACATACAGTCACCTGATCTGAGGGTGGAAGCCATAGTATTGTTTAGGGCACTGCTAGTCTCCCTTAGTCAGTACCCTAAAACTAAACAGACTCTGTGGTGGGCCTTTACCTCGGGCCTTCATATTTTTACTGGAGAATTGGGTTTTATGGCATTAAACCTCTGTGTGCACTGTAGGTAAGGGAGTACTAGAGAGTAACAGTGAAGGGCATTTTGTCCAAGTAAGCAGAACTAAACCATCTGTAACTCAGTTGTGGCATCATTTCCTTTAAAAGAACATTCTGGTCCCTGGAGAGAACTTCTTTACAAACCTGTTGTTCACAAACCAGATGGATATTTCCAGTTTCAAAGGCACATTGTGTACATGCAAAAGAAATACAAATATTTGTGCATATAGTCACCTGTTTTCAGCATTGGTCCCAGCCTCTGACAAACCTCACAATAATGTGTGATATGGCAGGCTTCATCTTTACACCTCAGTTGGAAAATTAAAAGGATTTTTTTCACATCATTGTAGATACAAAATGAGTTCCCAAACTAGAAAGAATAGCACCAAAGGCAGTGTGCAATGGCCTGTTTTAAGTACCTGGTTCCTGCCAAGCCAGCTTTACAACTTGGAAATCCCCAGGGATCACAAGAAAATGGATACTTCACAGAGTCCCATTTGCCACAGATAGTGCTGAGGAAGGACAAATGGGTTTGGATCCATGTCCTAAGGTGTTGACCATCAGCCATTGTCAGGGAAACTAGGTAGATGGCATTATCTCCAGTCTGTACCCTCTGTTCCTTGGCACCCTGCAGATTCTCCCAAAGGTCTTTTAATCTTGCTTGAAAGGCAGATTAGGTTTGCACTTAATAAATTATGTCCTTTTTCTAAGTCTAGAAGTGTATCTTTGTCTTGTCTTTAAAGTACATCTTTTCTTAGGTGGAGAATTATAGGATTGATCATTTTCTTTCAATATTTCTTTTTGCTCCATTTTTGCTCATGAGGTTTGATCATTTGTCTCTGCTTCCTTGTACATCTTATTTACTTGTTTGTTTACAATTTAGCTGTCAACTTTTGGCAGTTTTGTGAGCCTGAGTCTAGTGTCATCATGTTTCTCCCCCTACACACACCCATTTGCTGAACATTCAGAATTTGTGGCTGTAAGTTTCCTATTTAAGTTGGAAAAAAAATTATTTAGCCTCACCCTGATTTTTCTTTACAGCATACAGTTTACCAATGTGTGTGTGTGTGTGTGTGTGTGTGTGTGTGTGTGTGTGTGTGTGTGTGTGTTTCATAGGGATCTTATATTGCTTCTTCAGGTTCAGGAACTATCTCTTTCTCATAGTTTTTTTTATAATTTGTTAATCTCATCCATCTTTACAGTTCTCAAATCTACACATTTGACTTAAAAGTTTGTGCGTGCGTGTATGTGTGTGTGTGTGTGTGTGTGTTTGTGTGTGTGAATGGCACATGTTTAATCCATTCTCTACATGTCTCTACATGCTTGAGTCTTCCCTCTAACGTTTGGACATGTGGCCATGCTTTGTCAGTTCATTTTGGGGTCTTTCTCTCTCTATATGTTAGTATGCTTATTTTCCTGTTTCTTCTTCTTTTTTTTTTTTTTTTTTGTCTGTCATGGTGTATTGTACCTTACAGAATTGCGGTCATGAATGTTCCTATATAGGTCCCGAGTGGTTTTAGATGAGATTGTGCGCATTCAGAGGGTAGTGGTCTAGACTCCAGATCAATTCATTTGCTCAGTTTGTTTCTATGGAGGTCTCCTTTCCACTTATCCTAGATGGGATCCAATTGTCCCTTTCTCAAGGGTTTACTTTTCTTCACTACTGAGATAGAGTATTCATCAGATTGCCTGTTAACCCGGGAACTGAGAGGTTTTTCTCTCCTGGATGGTGAAAATTAGGGCAGTTTTTGAGGTTCTGAGCTGCAGCCATGGTCTCTAACTCCGGCTTCTCTCTCGTGCTGTGGCTGTTCCTCTCTTTCCTCCCCGGTGCTGGTGTTTTTCTCCTGAAGACTTGGCCGAAGGACCCCCGGGAGACATTCAGACTGTACTTTCTGGGGCATCACCCTGCGAATTCTGGCTCCCTTGCTCTCTTTGGAACAGAAGCACTGTGGTTTCCACGTTGGGAACTAGGGTTACTGCCAGGCTCCTTGTCTAATCTACAGCCTGAGACTGTAGGCAATGAAGCTGGCTCACTGTAGCTCTGCCCATACCGTAGGATCATGGTCTATGTTTCTACAGTTTAGAGTCTGAAACCCATTAAAAATGTGTTGCTTGTTTGATGTAGGTAAATAGATCCTGAATTTTAATGACATCTTAGTCAGAACCACTTCTGACTAAGCTGTGGTCACTGCTGAGATATAACTCATGCTGAGTTGGGGATGTTACTCATTTTTTAGAGTTCTTACAGCATGCTTTAATCCCTAGACTGAGTAAAATCACCATTGGTGACAAATACCAGTAATCTTGTATCACTTTGAAGTGGAAGCAGGAAGATCAGAAGTTCAAGGATATTTTCAGCTAGGAATGAGTTAGAGGAGATCTTGTCATGGAGAGAGGTGGGGGAAGGGAGAGAGAGAGAGAGAGAGAGAGAGAGAGAGAGAGAGAGAGAGAGAGAGAGAGAGAGAGAGAGAGAGAGAGAGAGAGAGAGAGGAGAGAGAGAAGGGGAGGAGGGAGGGGAGGGGAGGAGGGAGGGGAGAGGAAGAGAGGGGAGAGAGAATTATGTTTTGATTTAAAAAAAAATCCAGTACAGAGATTAAAATGTGTTTGGCTGCCAAGAGAAAATCATACTAAGTAATGTGTTCCTCTATGTTGAAAGAGAATTAAAGACAACCAGCAAAGCAAAATAAATAAATAAATGAATGAACCTTGTTTTAATTTAAAATGGAACAAAATGAGTATTTTTTTCCTCTGTACTTGAATCAGGTTGATTGTAGATAAATTAGGACTTTGATACCATCAGCAAAACATTCTTACAAATGTAAAGTGTTCCAGGGAAAAGCTTGTGGGTGTGCTCAGGGCACCTGGCTGTTTTCCATCACTTTGAATAAAAAAAGAAATGTATTTATTTTTATAGAAATATTTCCTTAGAGTGATTGTGCAGCGTTAGAACACAGCACTGCACATTACAAAGCAGAAGCAAACAGTTTTGTTCTGAGTACAGTGATATCAAACTACACAAGTTCTCTGTGGCAGGCGAGGAGCTGAGTGGAGGTTCCTGTTTCCTGCTTTGTTGTTTTTGAGGGTGATTGATACCATGGTCTTTGCCAGAGACTACTCAAAAATGAAGAAAGCAGTTTTAAAAATGATTTTGGTTTAAACTCCTAGCTTTCAGCTATATAGAGAGCCAACCCCAGTCCAAGCCAGCTTTGCTCCTTATGAAACATTCTCTCTGCTGCCTAATTCTGTTGTTATATTAATATATGTATATATATGAAACATTTTTACTAATTATTTGATTATTTCATAGAATGTGCTTTGGTCAGTTTCATCCCAATTCCCATTTCTCTTTCCTGATTTACCCTCTATGCACCCTTCAATTTCACATCCTCTCTTTTAAAAAAGAAAATTAATATTCTGATGATTTCAATTTGTGCTGTCCACATATATGCATATATATGAATGTGGAACAATCCACTGAGAGAAATAAATAAAACTGACTTTCCTTCCCCTAGATGCCATCGAATATCGATAACTCCTCAGGTAGGGGCTGGAACTCATGGAAACCCATTTTATTTCAACCTAGAATATTGACTGGCTTGATCTTATGAAGGTCTTGTGTAGGTTAACTATGCCTATTGTAAATGAATGAGTATAATGGTCTTGTCATATAAAGAAGACACATTTTCATCCTGGTTCTCTCTAGCCCCTGGTCCTTACAATCTTTTTGCCCCTCTTTCATGATGGTCTTTAAGTCATTGAGATGAGGGTGTGATATAAATGCACCATTTATGGCTGAACGCTTTGTGAGACTTACTCTTTTTACTTTGGCCAGTGTGTTTCTGAGCTAATCACTACTGACTACATAATAAACTCTGATGGAATCTGAGAGCTGCACTAACCTATGGGCAGAGAGATAGGACTTTAGAGAACACTTGAATACTAGGATCATTTAGCTAAATACTAGTAGTGTATTTATCCCTAGACCCCTAAGCTCCAAAATTATGTGCTATTTGCCAGATTTTCAGGACCAGCTACATGTCTTTCTCCTCTATAGTAGGCTTTAAATTCAACAAGGAAGTGGTTTGTTACTCCAATAACATTTGTTCCACTAATACCCATAGACACAGCTTGCCATGTTGGTGATCCTTAGAGTTCACAGATGGGTATGACTGTGAGTAACCCCCTTTCCCCGTCAGCATCTCATCTTCCTAATTATGTTTTGATCCATTTCAGAGGGGAACACATGCTGAATGAAGCTATGAGAATAAGTTCTGAGTGAGACTCTGGCATCCCATGTGAGGCTGGGTATTCACTAGGGCTATAGCTCTTAGCCTGCCCACAATTTCCATTAGTAGGCCTAAGTTTCTTCTGTCATTGGGGCATTCTAATCTTCTCAATCCCTATGTCATGGAAAGCAGCCAAGTTTAGCCAGGCATGACAGGTCGGGTATGGAAGCCCCTGGAAGTCAGATGGTTTAGATTATTCTGTGTATGTTGGGATGTCTGTTCAGCCACCACATGCACTGTTCTTGTCTCACCATGATATCTTGAGTGCTTTTTATTTCCTTTCTTGTAAGTTTTCACATCACTTTCTACCTATGGTACTGCCACAAATACAAATACAAAAATAGAAGTCCCAGGCCAGCAGGGGTTACATAGTGACACTGTCTCTAAATAAAGAAATAAGTAAAAGTAGTAGAGTATGCACCATCTCCAAGGGATGCTTATTTTCTGCTGGGCTAGAGAGAGCCAGTGTGTAAAGCCAGAGAAGTTACTTATGTATGGAGTCTCCATACAGGCAGGTACTAGAAATCTCCTAGCATGCCTCATGATTCTCATATATGTTTTTTTTTCCTTTGCCTTCACATCAGATTTCTTTCTTAGTTCTATCTTCTCCTTTCTTCTTCCAGTTGTGCCTTTTGCTTTGAGCAATTCTTTATTCTTGGTGGCAAGTTCCATTCTGTAAGCAAAGTTTGCTCCTGCTTCAGAGGTTGCCTTATGTTTCATAGGCAGTGATAATTTTTAGAATGTTTCTTTCCACCTAGGAGACTGGTCTGGATTTGGACAGAGTAGCCTCCCACACCTCTACCCACACCTACTTGCCTATGACTTAGGTTCGGCATATTCCTGTTTTTGTAAAGGTAACTTACAAAATTATTTGTGGGCTTAATAAATACCATGACACAAAGCCTTGCTAAGGCATTCTCCAGCAGGCTGGCAAGTTGTGAGATTTGCCTGATGGTATAGTTCCAGACCTCATTAAAAGGTACTGCTGGAGGCAAAGTGAGTAGAGGTACTTTCCACCATTACTGATGAATAGAATTAGATCCCTGGGGCATGGTGGAAGGAGGGAATTTACTCCTGCAGTGTGTACTCTGACCTCCACATGCACATTGTAACATATCCACGCCCTTCTCTCCATATAAATAAATAAAATGTAATAAAAACGTTTTTAAAGGCACAGTTTACTGGGCTTGTGAATGTGGCCCAAGTGACAGAGTACATGCCAGGCCTGCAAAAAAGTCTGGGGTTTCAGTACAGCTATCTGACATTGTGAGTCAGTCAGATGAATATCACACCACCTGCATAGTGAGGCTGTAGATAGCAGGGAAGATGATGTACGATGCCTTGTGCTTAGCTTTCATGGTATTTACTGTGTTTTCACACTCTCACCTCCCTGCCTTCAATGGTTACCACTGGAGTTTCAGAATCTGGTCATGACTAGCCTTGTTAATATGCTGTGAGCTGCTTACTCTGTGTACTATGTGCTACAAATACATCTAATTGATTTTGTGGCTCTTATAGGCAGCTATGAGAAAAACCCTGTTGGACCTAGGATCTGTATTTGGTTTGGCCACTGTTTGCTTTAGCCAACTTCCATCAATGTATATTTTTATCATTTTCAGAACAATCAGTGTACCCAGAACCCTACAGGCATCACTATGCTTTGAAAAACAAGTACACAAGAATTATTTCTTAGACCATCTCAGATGTAAAGAAATGATGTAAGAGACAGGTGTCACTGTCGTACCCTGCCACAGACCTCAGACTGAGCATGCCAGGCACCTCAGGTTCCTTTGGGAGCAGGAAGCTCCCCTGAACTGGGGACCTCTTCCTGTGGAATCTACTCTCAGCAACTCCATTGTTTCTTATAGCAACTGTACTTTAGAGCATCCAGGATCTAGGTAGGCCCTTGGGTCTTCTGGCCACAGATCATATAAGAAGGTTTGGTGTGGGAAGATCTTTGAGGGTTCTTTTCCTTCTCTGTCACTGTCTCCTCCCTCACACTGTTTGAATGGACCATAGAGAGTGACAGGGGAACTCTCAGCCATCTTCTTTCATCTGATGACATTTATATTTGAATATCCTGGGAATTGAACTCAAGGCCTATCAGATGTTAACCACTATAATTTTGTTACAGTCTGTGCACAGATTTTTAAGACAAATGTTTAAAATAAATGGCACCCTTTCTGTTGTTATTTAAACAAGGAATAAAAAGCTAATAAAAATCTCTAGGATTAATTTTTATACTTAGATAGTTTGCCAGTCATATCCTGGATGCAGCTAAAGTCTTCTCTAGTGTGGGCAATTCCCAGCTTCCCATGGTGGAGGAGTCCACTTCCTCTTTGGGTGAGGAGCCTGATCTTATCACTTGGGTGGCTGTAGTACAGAGCTGAAAGTGAGAAGAAAAGCCACAGGAAAGAAGGCCACCTGTTTCTTTCTGTATCTCACTGGTCCTCTTTTGGGGGACTCTGGGGCAGGAAGCGTTCTTCAGTTACATGGTGTCATTCAGATGAGATGATTAGAGATGGAATGTGGTGTGGGGACCTCTCCTGGCCAGCCTTCCTTGCTGGGAAGCCTGTTCACAGGCGGAAGCTGTACATATGAAATGTGAAGGACTTTGGAGTTTTCCTCAGAGGGGAAAAAAGTAAAAATGAAGCATTTAAAACACAAATGTAATTTTTGCATTACTTTACATGGACTTTATTGTGCATATACAAAAAAGAAAAACTTGATTCTTGTGTAAATTTTCCACATGTTTATTCTAAAAAGTTCACAGCAACTTTCTGGTGAAGTGCATGGATTTTTTCAGTTAATCTTTGACACTTCTTTTGAGTTTTTTCTCTTTGGTTTTAAAAGGAAATGCATTCCTAAGGAAAATAAGAATGAAAAGCATGCTTTCCATTCCTTCTCACACCAAGTCTCCCTGAACATCCTCTCTCTGTGCTCATCTCCAGCTTTTGCCACAAGCCATCTCCTGGGCCGTGCTATATGTGGCTAACTTTTTCTAATTTCTATCTATCCCCCTCACCTAGCATGCAGCCTGGAAGCCTCTGCAGAACACAGGGGACAAGCAGCTATCAAGTGCCCCCTTCCCATGAATGCCTATCTTCAGTTTCAGCCTTAAGATCTCTTACTTTCTATTAGGATTTTACTGGCCATGTGAGATCTTCCTGTCTTCACATTTTGGGGTCCTTTCCAAAACCTGAGAAATTCTGTTGTGACTTGAGTACTCAAGTTAAGCTTAACTCCACATTCAAGAAGCTTCTTTGAATTGTCACTAAAGTTGTACAATATTTGCCATAAAATTGGTGTAAAAATTTAGACTAGTCACCCAGAAGGTGAAAAGTGATATAATAAATACCACATGGGTCGAGAGCAAGTGGTCACTTATGTGAACTATTTTCACAGCTGGGAACTAAGTTCAACTAGAGGAGAGCTGTGGCTGTGTTGTAGCTACCTGCCATTCCACCATGCCTCACAGGATAGCGAAGAAGCTACAGTGAACCTAGCAGGAATGAATGCTACACTGAGAATGAGCCTCACTACTGGACAGCACTTTTGATATGCATGGAGGCTTCATGTTGCTCTCATTTGCATAATTAGGAGCTGTGCTTATTATGCAGAGGGACAGAGTTAAATCAGAGAGTGTGTCCTCGGTCCATGGTTGTGTTTGGCTTATGTGACAGTAAGGTGATAGTAATACTTGACTCTATAGATTCTTTTCCTTTAAAAAATTAATAATGTTCCACCATGGAACAGTGTCTTTTGTGCACTGTAAGGGACTGTTTGTAACAGTTAGGACACAAAGATTGGAGAAATTGCTTCAGCAAATATGAGCTGGGCCTGCTGTCATTGCTTCTTGTCCCCAGCCTCTAGTCTAGAGAGATTGTGGAAGTTAAAGGTTTGCTCTCCTTCTTCCTTTTCCTTTTCTTTCTTTCTTTTTTGGACTGGATTCCGTTTTGTAGTCCAGATGAGCCTGGAAATTGCCATGTAGCTTACACTAGTCTTAAACTCAAGACCAACATTCCTCAGCTCCTGAGTACTGGGATATAGATATGATCTGTCACATTCTGAATGTGTCCTCTCATCTCTCTCTTTTTCTAAGTAAAGGTAGGTCCTTGCTTGAATGGAACAAACTGTGATGTGTTCAATAATCTCCAGATTTAAAAGCATTTGAGACAGAAAATTATTTGGTGTTCATTTTTGAAACTTATGTTCAGGAATTATTTTTTAAGACAGCTGATCCTTAATATCTGCAGGGTTTCATTCAAAGACCATGATCCCAATCCCAGGCACCCAAATATACATATTCTGAAGTTGCTTCTGTGTATATTAAGTTATTCCTATGAGATTTGTAACAATAGCTAATGCAATATAGAGTAATACCAGATAAAAACTTGACTCTGGGAAAACACACATAACATAATACAATGCTTTCCAGTAGATGTCAGCCATGTCTCCTCAAGTATACAGTATAGATTTACCTTGGTGGCCTCCAAGATGTGCACTTCCAGGTCTTCTGGAGCCGTGAATGTCTTTGTTTGTATCACTATCTGTAGGAGGATGGTTTGGATGTCCTGGTTAGGCCAGGATAGTAACAGTGGTCCTGAAAGTGAAGAAGAGAAAAGCATTTCAAGGAGAGATCTGGTACTAGTGCTAGTCTTGAAGATGGAGTACACATTAGGGAACAGAGGTGTCCTACAGAAAAAGGGAGGGACACAGAAACTCTGCCTGAGCACTCAGAACCCAGTTGGGATCTTGAATTCACTCATCTGTTGGGATTCTGGCCTATAGAACTGTAGGTCAGATGTATGGTTTTGGCTACTAAGCTTGGGGAGATCTGATACAGCAGCAAGAAAACCCAGCAGTAAATACTGAAGAGTTACTTCAGGGACTGAAGCAGTAGCTCAAGGGTGTGCTGCCCAGCAGTATTCTCCCTGTAGCATGGAGCATCCCCAAGAGCACTGGAAAATGGGGCCATGCCATTTTCAGAGTGCACTTAGCAGTTTCTGTACTGCTTTTCAAGAAGGAAAGTATCCAGATGGAGAGGTACCAAATGATTCTGGCCCATGCAACATTTTGCTGACTTAATACAGGAAAATAGTTTTACCAAGCCTTCCAAATGAACAACATCAGTTTTGTGTTTTCTGTTGAACCTTGTGGACCATATGACCTAGTCATGTGGAGCACATGCCCTCTTTGTTCGTAAGAGTGCTGATGAAACCTTGGCTTTGGAGTATCAGGAAGTGCTGAGCCTTCTGCCCAGTGCTGGTGACCAGCTATTTAATAATCTGGATTGATTTTTTGCTGTCCATTAGGTAATCAAAGTTAGGTTCAGAAGTAAGTACTGGGGCTTTTGCCAGGTGAGTTATGATCCTCCTCTTGCCCTGTTGTGTGGAGTGCAGACAGAACAGACCAGGCTAGTTGAAAATACAGTGACCTAAGGGAGCAGCAGAGAACAGAACGATGCATTTTCCTTAAAAACAGTTGTTCCTCACTGAATTGGACAAGTGCTACCAAAGGTAAATTTAGACCTCAGAATTGGAAACTCAGATATTGGCATTACTTCCAGGGAGTTGAACAGGTGTGGAATAGTTCCTAGTGGGTTTATGCATCTTGGAAGCTCACAAACTTTTGCATGCCACACAACATACACCAAGCCATACTATCTGTGATGCAGACACTGAACGATGCTTATTACCTGTTTTGCATTTGAGGATGCTTAGTCCAAGACCTGGGCTGTGCAGCTCATGTCTTCTCATGTCAGGGTTTAATGCAGAGAAATACTTTCATGTACTGTGACTCCAGTTTCTGCTTTACAGTCAGCTTACTGGGGCATGGTTTGCTGTTGGCTGAATGCTCTGCTTGTTAGAGGCAGGCATTAAATTCCATACTTGTATGAAGACTCTGCATGTAGCCCTGTCTTCCAGGAGGCACTTAATTTTGTTTCTTTTAAAGTTATTTAAAATTGGGACAAATTTCCTTCCATTCATAACAGACTCACCCAGTCCAAGATCACTATGAGTAATCTCCCCAGGCGGGCAGCACCGGGAACTCACTCTCCCATTACTTACTAAAGTTGTTTCAGGTGAGCACCTTCCCATGACCTTAGGTCCCAGTGCTGCCCCCCCCCCCCTCTCTCTCTCTCTGTGTGTGTGTGTGTGTGTGTGTGTGTGTGTGTGTGTGTGTGTGTGTGTGTGTGTGTGTGTGTGTTGGTGGCAAAGTAGATTAGTTCTAGAGAACAGCATGGTAATTCTTCAAAAGTTTACAATAGTTCTCTCTCTGTATAACATGGAGTAATGCAGGGGTAAATAGCAGCAAGACCTCAATGCAAGGGTGACATACCCTTTTAACGACGTACAAATATTATGTTTTATTTCAGCTTAAAAATAAGAATAAAATAAAACAAAATAGAATTATCATGTGACTCAGTCATCCCACTTTGGTGTAAATGTTCAAAACATGGAAATCAGTGTATGCAGGAGATATCTGCACCACCCTGTTACTTAGAGCACCATTGAGAAAAGAACCAAGGTATGGAGTCGGTCATCAGCACATGACTGAAGAAAATGTGCTAGACAAACATGATGCAATGTTATTCTACTTTCAAATGTCCTGTTCTTTGCAGCAACAAACAAGGATGGACTCAGTGGAGAATGTGCTAAGTCAAATAAGTGAGACACAGAAGGATAACTCTCTATGCCTACAGTCTCATGGACACAGAATCCAAAACAATGGGGCTCATAGCAACAGAGTTGTATGAAGGTTAACAGAAGTTGGGGGCTGAGGGAGAGGTAGTGGACAAAATCATCAGAGAGAAGGAATCCATTATTACTATTAAGGTAATGGATATGTCAATTAGCTCCATCCTTACATGTCACACATACGTCACATCATTGCATACTCTATAATTAATATAATCAGCTGGAGAAGTAGTGGGAGATAGATGATAGATAGATGGATAGATAGATTGATTGGTAGATAGATAGATAGATAGATAGATAGATGGATGATGGATGGATGGATGGATGGATGGATGGATAGATGTATAGATGGATTGGTTGATTGATAGATAGGTAGATAGATAGATGGATAGATAGATATATGGATAGATGGATAGATTGATTGGTTGATTGATAGATAGGTAGTGCTAGAGGAAGGAAGAGTTGTTTGGGATTGAAGTCATTGGAGGTCTGAGTAAGCAGAAAAGGAGCTCACGTGTCCATGACTTCCAAAGCCTGAGAAGTTTATAGAAGCCCAAGACTCTGTAGAAACTATAGTGAATAGTACTACTGTTCTATAAAATTTCATTTTCTCTGTCAGGGTTGTTTTTGCATGCATTAAAGATTTTTTTCTTACCAAAAATTTCACTCAGTAAAATAGTGATTGCACCTTTGAGTTCCCTTCACTTTTTTTTCCTCTTCCTCTGATGGTTTTATCTGCCATAGTCAGGCCCCAAGGAGCTCATTGTCTTACTTACTGATAAGATTTTCATTTTAAAGATTTTCTACAAAGTATTAGAGGTGATTTATTTAGAAAGTTTTTTGCTTCAAAGATTTCTTAATGCAAATCTTTATGGAAACATTACATTAAACTGTTTAAATGGATATAATGCCTTGTCAGATAAATCTGTAAAACTGGCTGGATTCTCAGCAACATGGCTGAGCATCAGTTCCCGAAGAACTGTTCCTGATCTTTCAGTGGTTGACTTGTATGTTGGGAGAGGGCCAGAAATTGAGGAACTAGGTCTCAGAACTTGAGTTTGTTTATGAATCCCCCCTTCCAGCTGGTCTGGATCAAGCCCATTCACACCATAATTCCTAAGCCATGGCTCCTTGGGATTTTTACTTTTATTTCCTTACAGAACGTGCTGATGTCACTTATTTGATTGTTTTGTTTTATTCTTGTTTTAAACAAAAGTTTTCTAAACTTCTGTGGTTCATCTCAAGTTTCTGGCTACGTAAGACTTGCTCAGCCAAGGGAAACACTTTGCTTCTGGTGAAGCCAGGTAAAGGCAAGGCAATCTCTGGTCCAGATGTAGCTTCCAGGTGGGATTATTCTTTCTGGCTTATAGCTCTAAAGGACACATCAGATCTAAGATAGGGGATTTGGTAAGCTCTCAGGGTGTCCTATGGGCTGGACTATACCCCTAGACTGCCAAATGTGTTCTCTGGCCATAGGAACCTGGAAGCTCTTGTGCTAGATGGCAATCTAGCACTTGACAGGCAGAAGAAAGGATCCTTTTTCTTCTGGCAATTTGAAGGTCCCTTTGTTTTGGTGTGCCCTGGTCATTCTGTCTGTAGACTGTCCAGGCCTGCTGTGGAAAGCCATCTGATACCCCCACCCTCCCATACCTTTTGATACTCAAATATCTTCCTGTGATGTGTCACTCATATGGACCTTTATTCTATGACAGATGACCTATACAGCTATCTTGAAAAATCTGGTGAGACCCCCCCAGACTTATGACAAGAGATAGATGAGTGTTGGCAAGTACCTGATACCCCTCTCTACAGAGGAGGACATGGGCTTGATCTGGGTGTGGCCCTTACTGGGACTCAAGCCCTGAAGCAGGAAGGACACATTGTTCCAGGTCCTTCCGGCATACAGCTTACCCCCCACAGAGACTGGATTTTTTTTTTTTTTCTCTCTATTGGCTTTAGGGTTCAGTTCTTCCACAAGGCAGAACTGTTATCGCCAAGTGCACACACTGTGGCTTCCATAGACAAGCTTTGTCATCAGGTTATGTGTTGTCAGTGATGAGAAGAGGGAGACAGCCTGCTATGGGCCTTCCCTTGCCCTTTTGAGAATTTAACTTCCCAAATTTGTGGTCCAACAGACTTGTATTTTTATAAAGGCCAAGCACACCACAGTAACGTCTCATACTCATTCTTCATAAAGACTTGTTGTGGCAGAGGGTGATCTTTCTCGATCACAACTGGAGATGTGTAATCTAGACAGGGAACCAGTGCCCAAAGTGAAATGTGAGGCTTGGTGTGCTGTATGGTACAGAATGAGTATCCTTAGGTCTCTGTTTCCCAGCAGTAGACAGTAGCTACTTTTTAAGGGTACCAAATACTTGTGGAAACGAAGTCTCTTGGGGTCATCTGCCCTGGGCACTATACCTTTGTAGAGCCAAGGGTCCCACTTCCAGTGGTCCAGTGCTGATGAGTCAGGTGTTAGACCAAACTGGAGACGTCTCAGGTTCGTGAGGGAGTCTTTAAAATAGTAATGTAGAATAAAAATAGCCTCATGAACTTGAAAAGTAGGAGAAAAGTCATAAAGGGACTAGAGTTGAGGCAAACAGACTCTTTGAAGGTGTGTGGACAGGTGTGGGAAGATCCAGAGCCTGGAACCCCGATAGGGCTGGTTAGGGCTCCTCCTCCGGGGCTGGCCCAGTGGCACAAGGAATTCAGAAATTTGTATTTTGTGAATCTTTTCCTGAAAACAAAACAAAAACCCCCTACAATGCTCTATAGTGCAGAAGAATCTAGAGGACATGTGTGTTAATCTAACTATAGACAAACATTCCTTAGACTGGCTGAAGATCCATTCTCTGAAATTCTTAGGACCAAAATTTTTCAGATTCCCCCCCTCCCCATACTTGATGTTGACATAATGAATGGCCTGAGGTTAGGGACTTAAGTCTAAGCAGACATGTCCTTATCATTTATCTCTCTTGTATGTACCATGTACACAGCACAAAGGTAATTTTGTACAGTGTTCTCGGCATACTTTCATTTTCATTTCATGTCACATGAAAGCTGGTAAGAACATTTCTCTTGTATTATCAAGTGGACAGCAAACCATTTTGGACATTCTGATTAAGTTACCTAGTATGAATGTGAAACATTAAAAAAAACCCAAACAACAAACAAAACAAAAACAAACAAACAAAAAAACCTGCACAGGGACAGGCAGAATGGGGTGACTAGGGACTGGAGGTAGAAAGAAGGAAAACTATCTTTAGGACTGTCTAGAGGATAAAGGTGCTTGTCTCCAATATTGAGGACTGTATGTAGTTCAACTTCAGGGAGAACCCACATGGCAGAGAGAAGAACTGACTACCACAAGTTGTCATCTGACTGACGCGCACGCGCACACACACACACACACACACACACACACACACACACACAATAAATAAATAAATAAGTAAGTAAATAAATAAATAAATAAATAGAATGTGAGACTATCTAGATGTTGGTCAAAATATGAAAGGTTTCAAACAAAATCTGGTTATTGCTTTTACAGCATGGTGGGTGACTACAGTTAATATCTATTTCAAGATTGCTGAGTAGATTTTAAATGTCCCCCCCATAGAGACACGAAGATATGTGGTGGTGGATACATTAAATAGCTTGATTTGATCATTGCACTGAGTATATCAAAATGTCACAAGATTATTGTTATTAGTCATTTAAAATCTAAAACATAAATAATGTTTCTTAAGCTGTAGAAAGAGGGAAAAGTATCCAGTAGGAACCCGGAATCCTGCTGCCACTGCCTTCTTCAGCCACAGATTGTTCCTCTGTCGGGCCAGTCAGTCCCAGAGGAAACAGGTAGGTGTTGGTAAGAACATATCTGTTCAGGATGCATGTGGTTTTAGCCATCTGCTAACGCCTTCTGACTATAAGGGTCACATATAGATGGATCCCTTAGTACAAGCAATGTCCCTCAGTGCCGATGGGTAACTGCTACCTGATGACTCATCTCCAACGCATTTGTGCATATATAAAAGCATCACAGTCTCCCTGTGAAGCCTTCCTGGTTCCGTACATAGCTGGGCATACACACAGGGTCACATCACCGAGGGATAGATACTGACCCCGTGTGGATGATCTCTGCAGCACTGTTGTCACAGTCCAGTTCTCCCGGTTATGTATTATCACCCAGAGCTCTAGAAAGAAGGAGTAGAATTATAGCTGAAATAATATTTCCAGCTAAAGTTCTACTGGTGGTACATATCTCAGCATATTCTTGGAATGCAGTTTGGGAGTAAAGGAGTAAAAGTAACACAGAGCTGAAACTGGACTTAGCAGTCTAGCTCAGTGGCCATTCATGACGATAAAGGCAGCTAGAAGTCCCAGAGCATCAAGGGAATTCCTACCTTTGTTTACAAGTCACTGGGGAGAATCTGTCTGCATAGCAGTCTGCAGTGAAGGCCCAAAGTCATCATGATTATACTTCCAAATAGGCTGAGAGAATCAGGAGAGGCTGAGTACAGGCCCCAGCTAAGGTTAGTTAGGAGGCATAGGTCTGTGCTACATTCTACATAAGAGAATATAGCTGGTTAAGAGTTCATTACAAATTTCTGAGGATCTGAGAGAGGGGATTTTGAACATACTCAATATAAAGAAATGCTTATTTTTGAGACTATGGATAATCTATTTTTTCCAATTGGATCATTATCAAATGTATACATAAATTAGAATATTATATTGGGCCTCATAAAATGAAGTCATATTATATCAGTCAAAATATTAAAATTAATAAAACTAAAAAAAATTAGCTGAAGGTGACTGGCAAGACCATGTGGTTGTCTATGGAAGTATGATAGCCATTTAACAAACATTGTCCTGTGGAGGTCCTAGGCACCATGGTGCCTGGCTCTGTTGTATAGGTCCCATGTGTTTTGACAGAATAGGAGGGTCCTGGCTGAGTTCGTACTTCTGAAGAGCCTAGGAGGAGGCATAGCTTGTCTTTTTATTTAGGGAACAGGGTTGTGCTGTGTAGCCCAGATTGGCTTTGAACTCATGATCCGTCAGCCTCTTTTCCTGACTACTAGAATTATAGGTGGGCACCATCACACCTACCTTGTCTTTTCATTCCTGAGTGGTGAGCTAAGACACTAATACATAACACTTTCTTCAAGGATGGGGAAGTGTAGTTTCCCACAGTTAAAGGCAAGAAGAACAGCTCAGCCCCGTGCATTTCCAGCATTCTTTCAAGTCAAATAACCTAAAATTATAAGATGGGGGTTAATTTATTTGGGGTTTTTAGTGACTCCTAGCTGGGTCCTCTGACTCTTGGTATCTTCGTCTTTAAAAGGACAATACTGCTCTCAGGGACACAGTGAGGATGAAGGAGGAACCATGAATCTTCAGCTGCCATCTTGGGGTTCCCTGCTCATGGCCCCCAGTTTTAGAAGATGGCTATCATCAGAGAGGGAAACAAGGTTTGTTGTGAATTCCAGTATCATTTCTTAGTCTCTGCATATAATTGATGGGCTCAGTTTCTCTACGTTGCTGTCACTTCGGCTTTCCTGAGGAAAGCTTGAAGGTGACTTCTAGCTTAAATCACAGAGGAGTCTTGTCATCTCACAAGTGGTATCAGAAGGAATTGCATCCTCATAGCACATTTCATTCCATGTGTAACAAGCCTTCTACTCCAGTGTCTGCATCCACCAAGATGCGCTGTTTGTATTTATGATCCCAGTGATCATAATTGGGTAGCCTGCCATAATTTAGGACATTTTCAGTAAATATATTACCAACAGATACTGCTTTGGTGGCATTTTTAGAAAGCTTTTTTGGTAAAAGAGGTTGTGTTTATGATGTGTAATTTGGTACCATGATGAGAAGATAGCCCCTAGAGTGACATGGGTTGGGTTGGGTTAGAAGGGATATTTTCAGTGAGGAACAGCAACAAGCCTCAGAAAGCACATCCATCACTGCTCCAGACTGCTTCCCTTTATAAATGAGAAAGTCCATTTTCCTTCTTGCTGTCAGCCTTCTCATAAAGCAGAGGAGAGGGAGGCTCCTTGTTATCATGAAGTCTTGCAATATAAAGTTCTGATTTGGGTGAAGCAGTATCTCTAGGGAAGTGGTGGTGTGGACTAACTATTTCCCTTCCACTGTACACCTGGAGTGCCATGTGTCCAAGCTTTTGGGGCAGACCTCAGGTCTGTGGGCAGCACTAGTCAGATTTATTGACTCTGAAGACTCCACACACTGGTTTCACTCTTGGAAGGCAGAGCCTGCAGAGGCTAGAGGATCCTCATAGGGACAGGTTCCAAGAGGGGTGACTAATTCACTCTTTTCCTGGGCTGATTACCCTGCTTCTTGTGGCAGAGTCTGCAAGTAAAACCTAGAGGAAGCTATAGCTGTCTATTCTTTGGAAGACACTTCAACTTGCTTTGGGAAAGAACCTGGCATCATGTTAGAAAACAGACAGAGTTTGGACATAATAAGTGAGAACAATATCTCTTGACACATGGCTCCTTCCTGGCAACTTTAGGAGAGTGTGGAGTCAGACAATAGGGCTCTCACCCAGAGATGCCAAATTTCCTAAGAATATTTACAAAAATGCAGTGCGCACTTTGAAGGGGAAGTGGTAAACGTGCTTCTAATGGGAAGGCACAAGACAGTACTAAGGAATCAATGCAAAAATTATAGTGCTGTGCCTATATAAGGAGAGGAAGAGGTCTTGAGGGACCTAAGTCCTGAATGAATGTGTGTTGTTGATATGGGCACAACCATGTCCAGGACCAGAGAGCCTCATATTTATAGAGAAAATGGCAATACCTTCTCACTGGGGGTGAGGCTCAGAGGGCAATGGTAGTCTTCCCTTCTGGTCCAAGTGTGAATGTTGTAGTGCATGCAGAAAATGTTCACCATAACTTCCTCCTCCTTGGATGTTTATGGCCTGCAAACTGCTCCTCCACAGAGACCGCTTCTGTGGAGACTAGCTAAACCTGGCTCCTTGATCCAGCTGTGTAATAACCTTTTTTCCTTGTTTTTCTGTATGTAATGATGCTGCCTTCTTGATCTACCCCTATGTAATAATTCTGCTTCCAAGTGATTTCTATATGTAATAACGCTACTTTCTTGTTCTGCTTTATGCAATAACCCTGCCTCCCTTGTTCAACAACCAAGCTTCCAGGGTGCTATGATTTCTCCAGCAGAGAACACAGACCATTCAATCACAGCTTTCCTCTCTGAGTCTCTTCGCTCTCTCACTGCCCGAGTCAGGTCAAGCCTCTGGAAGTGGTACAAAGACTCAGAAGACTTTTATGAAGGACACTGCATTTGCTTTCTTACAGTATTAGATTCAACCCAGGAGGTTGTATACCCTGTGGAAATTACAATCCATTCTAAACTATATTTGGCTACATCCTCATTCAACTACAAAGAGTATTTTGAGGAGTGAAGAAGTATTAGACCATATACTCTTTTTCTTTGCCCTGCATGGGAATTCACAGAGATGTCTTGTATCCTAGAAGCACATTTCAGTGCATCTGTGACAACCATTTTTCCCTAGTGTCTGTATCCAACAAAATACGATAGTGTTTATTTTCAGAACTTGTGTGATCATAATTTAGGTAATAAACATACTACCAGGAAATATTGCAGTGGTGACATTTTTAGAAAGATTTTTGTTGTTGTTGAAAAGAGGTTGCTTTTATGATGTCTAATTCTTGATTGTGGGGAGAAGGTAGCACCTAGATTGCCATTGGTGATTTGGAAGTGGGTGCTTTCGGTGAAGAATGTCATCAAGCCTATATGACTGCTATGTGATTCCACTTGGAAGCTTGTACTAACGAGATGTTTAAAACACAAAGAAAAATTTTGCACCAGATATTGGAAGCAGTGTGACTCACAAAATACTCCAAAGCAAGCAACACAGAAGCTTATTCACCACATACTCCAACCTTGGGGCTTCTCTTACTTGAAGGGACGGGGAAACCTCAATCAATTTACAAGAAATTTCTTCCCAATTTCCAGGGTAGTGGTAGAGCAGATCAGATATCCTGTTTGGTCAAGCAAGTGAGGAGTTGACATTCAAACAAACAAACAAACAAACAAACAAACAAAGAAAACAGAGAAACTACTAGAACTTTGTAGACAAGCCCACATTATTCTACACAGAGTAGAAGGGCATTTCTGTTCACTAGGGAAATGGACGGCTTCATAACTAGCATTAAATGGACCTGTTGGCCAGGAAGAATGTGTTGGGCTCTGTTGTGGTTTGAGTATGAAATGTCCTCTATAGGTTTGAGTGTTCGAACACCTGCTCCTTGTCTAATGGAGCCATTTTGGAACCTTTACTGGGTGGAGCCTCAGTGGAGAAAGTGGGCCATTGAAGGGTTGACACTGCAGGTTCATAATTCAGGCATACACTCTGTCTAATAGATTGTGGACACAATGTGCCCCACCTCTTCACACATCTCACACTCAACCTACCGCCTTTTCCCTACCACACCCCCATTTCAAAATGAGTCAAAAACAAAGCAAAACAAAACAAAACCCCTCAAATCCCCTCTCCTTTCTTTGGTTGCTTCGTGTCAGGAATTTGGTCAGAACAAGAGGAAAAGTAATGAGACCCTTGTTCATGTTGTAGCATTAAAAAAATGAATATCAGATGTTTTGAACATTTAAATGTGTTTGAGGAAAATACTTTGTACTCACTTCACAATAAAGTAAGCATGGAAACTAAGAAGCACCATAAACAGTTCACTGGCACCAGATGCTTCAAAGTTGGGCTCAGAGACATCAGGTATATTCAATGATTTACAACTGTAAGGCCATACTATCATGTTACAAGTACAGATTACAAGAGAAGACTATGAGGTGTGAGGTGAGAGAGATTGGGAAGAGATATAGTTTGATAAAAAAGATTTGCAAGGAAAAAGACAGAGAAAGATTTCTAGTTTATATGTAAATGCTCCCACAAGTTAGCTGATCAAAAAGAAACAGAGCGAATAAGAAGTAAAGAGATGTGCTAGGGAACTCACAGGACGTGTAGATTTGGGTCTCCAAGCGAAGTTGTGGTCCAGTCCCTGTGGATACCAAGGAACAAGTGTATTTTGATAATTTCTTACTTCTTTGAGAATAGCCACATTAGAAAGAACTGTCCAAAGTGTTTTAAAGCTTAGTTTGTAGGCAGTTGTCATTTAGGTATCATTTCCCTCTCTTCAGCCAGTATGTTTCCTGGGAAATAGTCATTTAACCTGGATATTCAGTGTCACATTGAAGTGCCTAACTGTATTCTTTAGGCAATTCAGACTTCTCTTTCCTTGGACTTGGAAGCTTGGCCTCATAGCCTGCTTCTCAAGAGGCCAAGGATCTTCATGTCTGCTCATGTGACATTGCATAGAGCTTTCCAACTTCACTCTGGAGTAGCCAGTATTTCCCATTATTTTGTTTTATTTTATATTTGAGCCATGGTCTTGGAACCTAAGCTAGGTTCAGACTCAGTTGCCTACTGCCTCAGTTTCTCCATTGACTAAAGATGTGTGCTTCTATGCTCAACTTTCCCATTGAGTTTCCCATTCATCTTGGTGCTTTGCTTTATATGTATAGAAAATATTTTAAGAAATGTATTTTTCCCCTTTGTTTTTATTTACATATTTTTGGCATGCAAATGTTGAACCTATTGGCAGGGTACCATTTAATATTTTGAGAATGAGTATATTGTGTTCAGAGGGAGACTATGGCTCTCCCCATTCACTTATCACTTCTTTGTGATGAAAAGTTCAGTTCATCCTCCTAGTGTTTAGAAGTATGCATTACTGTTATCCAGAGTCATGCAACCATGTAGTTTCTCTTGTAGCTTAGTACATATCCACCAAACTCTCCCCCTCCATCCTGCCCACTGGCCTGTGTCCACTGTTCTCCTCTCTGCCTCTCTGTGCTCTACCTCTGTGACACCAATTTTTAAAGATTTCATGTGAGATCAGAAAGTACATTTCATGCTAATAGCTTAAATGATGGTATTTTTAGGAGTTTTGCAAGGCTTTGTTTAGAAGAGCCACTCTAAGAAGCATCTTTGACTGCCTCTAATTTTATGTTGGATTCTGAACCAGATGATAAATGGTGCCGAAAGAGCAGATGTTTGAGATGTTTGAGAAAGAAGAACCATCCCGGGTGTTACACAGCACAGTTGGCTCAGGTTTTTGCTTTGGCATTTACCCATTCTGTTTCAGTGATGAGTTCTTACGTACATGATTTATAAAATATGTTGTGCCTGTAAATATTTACTTAATAGTTCATTTTCCAGAGTGCTTTTGTTGGGTGTTTCAATGAAAGACCTCTCAATCAGGGCTGATTCTGAAGCCTGGGGACATTTGGTAAATTCTACAGTTGGTTTTTCCAGTTAGAGGGAAGGGTGTTGGCATCTTTTAAATGCATGGGTGCTAATTCAATGTCTTGTAATGTGCAGACAACTTTTTGAAGTCAACTATTATCTGGCTCCCAGCTATTGGGGAGGTTAAGGCAGGAACATGCCAAGTTCAAAGCTAGCCTGGGTAATTTAGTGAGACTAAATTACCTTTACTTTTATTTCTTTTCACATTATAAAAAGTAGAAAGAGAGGTTATATCTCAGCAGTAGAGCACCAATCTAGGATGTTTCTGTTCTGAACTCAATGTATCCAGTACTGGGAGTCAGGACCAGGGATGGGGGTGAGTGGTGGGATGGGAGAAGTATTATGTGGCTCAGAGTGTCAGCACTGCTGAAGCTTCAGAATCTGCTAACGCTGTTATCTCTTACTCTGGCTTCCTATGTCCCTGTCTACTGAGGAATGAGAGCATATAGCATTTAGATAATTTTAAATTGTATAAATTTCTGCTTCTTTCTGACTCTTCCTCTTTATCTCTGTTTGTTTCTCTGTTTTCTTTAGTTAAGAACAAGCATACATGCACATATACACACTCTTGTTTATTTGTCCATCATCTGAAAATAAACCATGAAAGGATTTCCTACTTCAGACACAGGAGGCCTTTTCACTGGTTACTTCATGGGGCACTGTAAAGAAAGAGATCACAGACAAGGTTGAAATAGAGCAAAGACAGTTTTATTTGGGAGAAGATTAAGGTTGCAAATTTAGATTTCAATTCAATTTCAAAGATATCAAGCCAGCATCCACTTAGAGATCATAGGTATGAGCTTCCTCAGGGTGAGCAGGTGGAGCTGGACGCTGGTAGGAAGGTTGTGTATTCTCTGAGTCTATGAGAACTCAGCATCTAGGATAGAAAGAACTCAACAGCTGTTGTTCTCTCATATCCTGCACTGGGTTGTCAGACTCTGGAAGACTGTGAATTCCATTACTGACATGTCTGATGGCAGTCTGTCTTCTGTCAGTCAATCTCTATGACACAGTAATGGCTTTTTGCAAGTATTTATCCTCTCATGCATTCTGAAGCCATACTGTTTTAATTCTTTTAAATTTATATATATATATTGTCTTAAGGATTTATTCTGTTTGCTTAAGAAGGACCATAAAATTCCCCCTCAGTAAGCTGAAGGATCAGTCTGTTTCAGGGTGCTTAGGGGACCTCAAGGCAGCTAATTGTTTTGAGTTGTAGGCTTAGTTCTGTGGGCTTCGCCTTTTCTTAGGTGCATTTTCTGAGGGCCTTAAATTTGCATGGGTGTGATGCACTATGAATATAAAATGCACCTGCCTGGTTATAAAACAGGACACATCCAAGTACGCTTGACCAATGCATTTTTGTTGGTTTAGCAAATGTGACCACTAAAGGGTAATATACCCAACTTAACCCCGGCTGTCTTAGCAGGAAATACATCCCTAAAGAGACTAGAAATGTATGTGGTATCTATAAAAGACTCCTGCTTTTACAGGAATTGTGATGAAACAAGAAAAAGAAAAGACATTAGCCATGAAGTTATATTTATATGGTTATGTTGAAATTGTACCTGTGTACAATTGGAATCTTATGAGCAATTATAGTGTCTGTCTTTCTCATAGTGTGCTAGCTAGCTTTTGTTTTAATTCCATACTAGAAGTCAAATATAAGTAGTAACTCATGGCTCATCTGTAGTGTTCCTAACTTTATTAGTTAAAATGAAACACTTCAAAGGCAATAATGGGGGAAAATTCACACACAAAGCAGCCTTCAAGGTGAAGTTCAGCATGACCACGGCCCTATTTAGTTGCACGGTGGTGCCAAAAAGGGTAAAGTGTACAGGGAGGAATAAAGAGTTATGGGGCGTCTGGTGTGAAGGGGCAGGCTTGCTGGGAGACTGAACTAACTCAGACTCTTTTAGACATGAGAATTTAGGTACCCAGAGTTCAGGGCCTGACTCAGGATGAGTCACCAGGTCAGATGAAAATGTGTCTGCTCCTGGGCAGTGATCATAAGTGAAAGCATGGGTCAGACGAGAGACATCAATAGCAATAGTTGATCACTCCAAAGTCAGAGGCTTAGTAGGTTTATAGATACATCCCACAAAAGGTTCATGCGAGAATATGTAAAGTGGCAGTGCCACACAAGACACATTCTGTGGTTTTTCTGTTTGTTTGTTTGTTTTTTTCCCTTCAGTGAGATGTGATTTGTCTTCTGAGGGAGCAGTGCCACTCAGCCTAAAGCCAGGAGGAAAACCAGCTGTCCACCTCAGTGAGAATGAAGCCTGAGGGAACTGCCCAAGTCAGGGGCCACAGCAGGGTACTTACTGTCCTTCTGTGACCACAGCTCAGATGGTTCTTGACACATGTGGTTCCCAGAATAAAGGCTAATATCTCAGTCTGCTCAGGCCTATTTGTGTGCCAGTTTATAGCACAAACTATAATTTGGTGTCTTGACCTTGGACAAGATCGCCCTGATTGCTTACAAAAGTGTAGGCATTTTGACCAAGGGCCTAGAAGCTGCTGTTTTGTGACGCTCACTGTTTGCTGCAGATGCCTTTATTTCTTTAGCACACACAGCAAAATGTATTCTCGAATCACATCAGTCTCTGGCTGCACAATTTTAAATGGACAGGGAGGATGAGTTTCTTGCTTAGCATTTTCCAGAGTCTTTGTGAGATGTCCCTTTTTTAGGCCACCAGATCAGATGTGCTTTCAAGGTCAAACCTCTTCTGTTGTTGTGGATCCCAAAGTAACATGGGCTTTTAATGTTGGGTTCCATTTCTCCATTTGAAAGTGGGAATTTACTGATAGGATGAAGAGAGGGCTTCTCAAGATGCAGGCTTGAGAGTACACTATGTGGTTGTAATTCTTGCTAGTACTAGATGATGTAGTTATCAGCCCTAAGAGAAACTATGCTATAAAGCATCTATACCAGCTATGGACCACAAATAAAAGGGCCCATGGCCCTTGCACAGTGGGCTGTTTCTGCAGGGCAGTTGTGTCTTTTGAGAGACTAAACACTGATGAATATGAATGGTGAGTAAATCTCTGGGGAGATGAATGTATGCCAGGAATGTTTGCAAAGATGACCCTTTGAGTCCACAGACAAATGGACAAATTGCTGGGAGTTACAGTTTCCAAAAGCGAGAGGATGTGGCAATTCCATGCACACATTCCAGGATGATTTTCCATCTGCATTACCTCAGCAAGGTTTCCAGGCAGAATGCACACCACTAGAGTCTCCTGCTTTTAGTGCCCATGGAGCATGAGTGGATATCATAGAACCCTGTGCTTACTCCCCAAATATGTCCTTATCCCTCGCCTATTAGGCTTAATTTGATGGTGTAATGCCTCCCAGCTGCTCACAACTATGGCCTGAGTGTGAACTTGCCTTTGGCCTTTCATTGCTTTAGTCAAGGCTTACCTCTGCCTGTCCTCTCCCAGCATCCTGATGCCCAGGTATTTGTAACCCCATTCAGTATTTCTGCGCATTCTCAGAACTGTGGACAGCATGTCATTGATAAAGCTCATGGCTCTTTGTGCTAACAACAGCATCACAAACCTTAAATGCCTGTCGCATTATGAATGTGGACTGACTACCAAGTAGAAAGTGAGCGTGAATTTTATTCTTGCATGTTCCTATGAAGCCTAGAAATATTCCTAGAGATGAAACCATTATATTCATGAATTCAGAAGCCAGCTTAAACACAAGATAGTGATAAGTCAAATTTTTCTATTAAAAAAGGTGGCATTTTTATCTATGTATCCCCCTGCTCCACCTTCCCTCCTCCCAATCCCTCCCAGTCAGCCTTCAGCCTCACCCCTCCAAATCCACCTATCCCATTCCCCAAAAGGGTAAGAAGTCACAAGGTGGGCCAGCTCAGTGTGGCACATCAACTTCAAGCAAGTCCGATCCACCCATTATAAAGTAAAGGCTGGGCTGGGTGTTCCTCTGCAGGGAATGGGCTCCAAGATGCCAGCCTGTGAACAGGAACACAATCTGATCCTACCCCTCCAGGCTCCACATACTTCTTATGCCAGTTGACAGTTGCCTACCTTTGGAGGACCAGCTCTCTTTCCCAATGGATTTCCAGTGGCCACTCCTGATACAGTGAGCCCCCTAGAGCTCCAACTAGCCATCACTGCAGGAATTCTCCTCACAATCCCTATCCCCTTGCTCATACAGACACCCCTCTGCTGTTCCCAGCTGGACCAGGAGCTCTGCCCAGTGCTCAGCCATGGATCTCTGCCTCCACCTCTATTCCGCCCTTGGATATAGGTTCTGCAATGACACCCAAGGTAGTCACCCACCTGATCATAGGGGAAATCCTGCTCAGGCACCCCCTCCAGTATTGTTTGGAGACTTGGCCCGGGACATCCTGTGAGTTCTTGGAGGTCTCTCTAGGACCCAGTCTATTTCCAACTCCACATTGGCTTCCTCTATCGAGATGTCCATCTCTTTCTATCTCTCTCTTTGCTCCTCTCACTCAACCATCTCCTTCTTTCAAGATTTGTTCCCAACTCTTCTTGGTTGTAACCCATTATGACCCCAATTTGCTAAGGTGATCTTCTCTACTTTCTCTTCTTAGCGGAATCCCTGGATGTCTCTCTTAAATTCCTTCTAATCCCAAGATGTTCAGGGGTTGTGGTTTGCAGCTTGGGTATTCTTTGCTTTTTGTCTAAAATCCACTTATGAGTGAGAACATCCCATGCCTATCTTTCTGGGCTTGTGTTACCTCACGCAGGAGGATATTCTCCAAGTCCATCCATTTGCCTGAAAATTTTAGAATGCCATTTTTTTTCTGCAGAGCAGTACTCCATTGTGTAGATGTACCACAGTTTGTTAATCCATTCTTCAGTTGAGGGCCATCTAGGTTGTTTCAAGGTTCTTGCTTTTATAAATAATGTTGCTATGAACATAATTGAGATAATGCCTTTGGGGTATGAATGTGCATCCTTTGGGTACATGCCCAATAGTGGTATTGCTAGATACTTGGGGAGATTGATTCCCAGTTTTCTGGAGAATGGCCATACTGTATTCCAGAGTGGCTATGCAAGTCCACATTCCCACCAACAATGGAGGAGTGTTCCCCTTGCTCCATATCCTCTCCAGCATAGGTTGTCATCTCTGTTTTTGAATTTAGCCAATCTGACAGGTGGTATCTCAAAGTTGTTTTGATTTTCATTTCTCTGATGGCTAAAAATATTGAGCAATTTTTAAGTGTCTTTCAGCCATTTGGAATTCTTTCACTGAGAATTTCCTCTTTGGTTCTGAACTCCTTTTTTAATTGGGTTATTTAGGTTTTTGGGCTCTAGTTTCTTGAGTTCTCTATATATTTACGAGATCAGTCCTCTGTCAGGTGTAGGGTTGGTGAAGATCTTTTCCCATTCTGTAGGCTCTTGCTTTGTCTCATTGACTGTGTCCTTTGCCTTACAGAAGCTTCTTAGTTTCAGGAGGTCCCATTTATTGATTGTTGTTCTTAGTGTCTGTACTACTGGTGTTATATTTAGGAAGTGGTCACCTGTGGCAATATATTTGAGGGTATTTTCCATTTTCTTTTCTATCAAGTTCAGTTTATCTGGGTTTATGTTGAGGTCTTTAATCCACTTGGATTTGGGTTTTGTGCACGGTGATAGGTTTGGATCTACTTGCATTATTCTACATCCTACCATGCAGTTATGCCAACAGCATTTGTTGAAGATACTATCTTTTTTCCATTGAATATTTTTTTACTCTTTGTCAAAAATCAGGTGTTCATAGGTGTGTGGGTTAATTTTGGGTTCTTCAATTCGATTCCATTGATCCACAAGTCTGTTTTTGTGCCAGTACCAGACTGTTTTTATTACTATGGCTCTATAGTATAGCTTGAAGTCAGGGTTAGTGATTCCTTCTAAAGTTCTTTTATTGAGCAGGATTTTGGCAATCCTGGGTTTCCTGTTATTCCATATGAAGTTGAATATTGTTCTTTGAAGGTCTGTAAAATATTGTGTTGCAATTTTGATGGGGATTGCATTGAACTTGTAGATTGCTTTTGCTAAAATTGTCATTTTACTATGTTGATTCTACCTATCTAGGAGCATGGAAGATCTTTTCATTTTCCCCAAAGCAATAATATCAATTTCCTGGCTTAAAGTAAAAGTCGTTTTTAGCCAGATAGAACAATTACTTTAAATTCTGTGTGACTTAATAGTCTTAAAAGCACGATTTCTATGAATAAAGTAGTTTTAACCAAGCTTAAACCAATGATCAAAATGATGAATTAGGAAATCTTGTTTTATTTTTTCTTTAATGGAAATGGTGATCCTAATTCTTATACAGGAACTCTTACTATTTTCTTGTTTGGTTTTTTTATTTCTATTTTTAAATTTAATTTTCCTTAGAATTTCAGACATGAGTACTACATTTATTTCATTTCTACAACTTTCTTCCTCCAGCTGCTCATGTTGCCCCTCAAATTCATGTCCTCTTCTTCATCATTGTTACACACACACATACACACACACACCCCAAAACAAAAAAAATAACCCCACAAACAACAATAAAGCCCTACTGGTCCCTTTGATGTTGCTCCTATGCACATGTATTTAGGGATGACCATTTAGGATTGAATCATCTAACAGGGAGCTAACCACTGCAGAAAAGTGATTCATTCTTTTTCAGCTGACACTGACTGCCTGTAGCTCATCCTCTATGGATGAGGCCTTGTAAGATTTCTCCTGTCTTCCTGGCATGCTTACTGTCACTATCATTATGCTAGTCTTGTTTAGGCATCTGTGTTATGGAGATGTAATGGGAGAAATGTCCTTGTCATGTCCAGAAGACTCTGTTTTGCAGCAGGTATCTTGGTCCTCTGGCTTACAGTCTGCCCACCTTGTCTTTTCCAGTTTCCTCTGAGTCTTATGTTTAAGATTGTATTACACATATATCACTTGGAGCTGAACACCTCACAGACACTTGTTCTTTGCAATTTGATAAGTTGATGTCTCTGTAATGCCCCATTTGTTACAAAAAGAAGTTTTTTTTTTTTTTTTGATCAGGAGTGATTTATCTGTGTGTATAAGGGTAAGTATTTAGACTAGTTAGAAATTATATTGGTTTAGAAAAAATGTCAGTAGGTCATCCTCTAGTGTCTATGGCCTCTCCAGCCACTGGTAGTTGATGAGTCTCAAGAACCACACACATTTTCTTTCTCTAAGTGCTTTCTGAACTCTTCTTGGGTTGATGGTCTTAGGCTAGTCCTTTCTTTAACCTTGAGCTGAGAACTCAGCTAAAAGGAGAGCTGGTTCTCATCCTCTGGAGTGACCATGATTAATAGTGTGTGACCATATCTCAGCTTACACTCCAAGGGTATGAACTGTCAAAGCCTTTTGCTTGTATGTAATTTAACCCTCTGGTGGACCATACTCCTTTTCCAAGAGGTAAATATTTCCCATGCATAGATATTATAAAACTAAGTGCTGGAGAGATTTCTTATTTATTGCTTGGCTTATATGGACTACAGGGCTGACTGGGAGAGAGAAGAGGAGAGAAAAAAGAGAGAGAAAATAGATAAGGGAGGGGAAAGGGGAAGGCTAGAGAGCTCTGGCCTTTGGTATATAAAATTAGAGATTACATATGTTCCTTTTTATGACTGTATAATAAATGTCACACATATAAGCTGCTAAAAACTACACAAACATCATCTCACACCTTCTGTGGCCCGCAGGGATTAGCAGGATCCTCTGCTCTGAGTCTTGCCAGGCAGAAAGTATGAGCTGTCTTCACATAGAAGGTTTCAAGGCTTCTGCATTTAGGAAAACGTATTCTTGTCCACCTCTTCTCATTGTGTAGATCTGGTCTATAATTTGAATGATCCCACAAAAACTTACAAGGAAATTTAGTCCTCATTGTAAATTACTAATAAGTGGACATTGAATTCTCCCACAGATGAAGGAACTACTATGCTATCTCAAGACCATCTATGTCACAAAAGCAGTGTGGCTCTGGTTCTTGAATCCCCTTCCCATGGTATTTTGTGCTGCCTTGTATGCCTGCAGATTTTCTACTTGTTTCTTATCATTGGCCTTGAACCTCCTACTTTCCACAACTATGATCGGAATACATCTTTGTGGTTTACATACCATCCAGTCTATAGTATTCACTCATAGCAACAAGAAATTGATTCAGACAGTCTAAGGTATCCAATTTACATGCTGGGTGGTGGGTGAGAGCTGTACCCTCAGATCCTGGCCATGTGGCCTCTTCTTTGCTCTATTCTTAATTCTTATCTCTGATATCAGGCATTGATTCACAATACTCGTATGTTTAGGTTTACCTCCGACTGAAAGTTGCCCCATGGGTCAACTTATAACACAGTGATTGGTCATCTTGCTTCCATGGGTATGTCTGACTCCAACCCATTCACAGAATCCATGCATGATCCTGTGTACCAGTGTTACCAGTCTTAGGGTCATCTTGGAATCTGATGCCACACAGGAATAGCATCTGTGATTAAAAGAATTCAATATGGTACTCTTTTTTTTTTAAGTATCACTTCTAAAATTGCTATAAACTCATCTGCTCTATTGAGGACTATGGTAGCTATAAACCTTCTCTTCATTTAATTTTCTTCATTTATTTTTCATGAGTTAGAATCAAACCCAGGACCTTACATATGTGTGACACATACTTTACTACTGACTTACAGCGCCAGTCCAGTTCTGTTTAGAAAGTGCAACTCTTGCATCTTAGGTAGCCCTGGTTCCTGGAAAGAGTGGCAATCTGAGGGTGGGCTAGACTAAAAGCATCTACAGAGATGGAGTACTATGGCCTCTGGGATGTTCACTGTGAAGGAAAATGGTTGAGTATGTATCCACTTGGGCATTGAGCACAGAAGTGTGAGAAAATTGGAGGTAGATCTAAGTAGGTCACCTGGCCAAAGCCTCAAGAAGAGTGCTTTTAAGAGGCCCCTATGCATCAGATGGGTTTGTTTCTGCCTTCTCTAGAGTGCTTTCCATGTGCCCTGGACCAATCACAGTGTGTTGCTCCCACTCAACCTGCTTCTTCTGCTCATTCTTTTCTGGCAATTCAACCAGTGTACTGTTTCTAACTAGAGACATAAACTTCAAGGTCATGAGGGAGGTAAACATGCAATGCCTAACAGGGAGGATGCTTTCCCATACAGGCACCATCAGGCCATCTTATTCTTGTGGGACCATGAGTCATTCACACATAGTTAACACAGATTTAGGCTGCTCACTCCATGTAGTATCTTGATGCCTTCAAGAGACACAGTGATCATGGGTGTGTGAATCTACTGTCAAAGGAACCAGCTTTACAATAAACGTTATTTGTAATAGATGTATGTTTTAAAATTATCACAAAGAGGTTGGAGGTTTAGCTCAGTAGTAGAGCAACTGTGGGCTTGGTTCTATAGTACTAGGATAAGAAAATAAAAAAAAAAGAAACCATATATAGTGAGGAAAATATACAAGCCAGTCATCCTCACTTACCATCTAACGTATCCCATTCTTGATTATCTCTGGTGTGCTTGCAGCTTGCAGCACAGCAGCTTTGTTTGTGGCAGCCTCACTGTAGACCATGGTGCTACAATAGCTATCATATCATTACCATAACCAGGTAGAACCTGATTTTCCTCCTCCAGCCTCTGGTAACTGTTATCTCTTTTACTGAACATGTTCTGTATTTGTCTGTCTTTCCATAAGTGGGAGGGGGGGTTGATTTCATGTTGTGGCTGATGTCATAGATAGTGAACATAGATAATCTGTTTGAATCATTGTTTTCTGCTCTTTGGGGACACAGATCTTGGAGTGGTCATTTTAACTATTTTTAAGTGATGAAGCCGTCGCCTTTTATGGTATTTACAATATTAGGTGCCCAGATCACTGTCTAGCTCCTGAACATTTTGTCAGCCCAGAAAAATGCCCCCTTTCTCAATAAACAGCCAGTCTTCATGTCTCTACCTTCCAGCTACAGTTGCCTTGAATCTATATTCTATTCTGTGGTTCTATCTGTTCTGGCCATTTCAAATAGAGTTATATGCATATACAGCCTTAATCTTGATTTTGAAAAATAACTTTTTTATTGTGAAAAAGTAGAAATAACTTTTAATTAATCCTTAAATACTTGTCAGCCAAATTCAGCATGGTTGGATCTTGCCAACCTTGTTAACCAAAATCTCTCACTAGGGAAGAAAAGAAGTATGTAAATCGATACTGGAAAGAAATCCGAGTGGGCGACTTTGTCCGTCTTCACTGCAATGAGATTATACCTGCGGACATCTTGCTGCTCTCATCCAGTGACCCTGATGGGTTGTGCCACATCGAGACTGCTAACCTGGATGGAGAGACCAACCTTAAGCGACGACAAGTGGTCCGTGGCTTCTCAGAGCTTGTAAGTGATCTGCATTCCTAGGCTCTCTCTCCTGCAAGCGTCTGTCACTGGACTGGGCTGCTTTTCCTAGTGGACATAAACTGAGGTTTAGTTTTGTACCCAAGGCCATGGTCAGACTGCTTGGTGGGGATGGGGCTCCTTCTGACTGATTTCTAGTGTACACTTGATGAATTTCTCAGAATGATATTTAGTCTTTGAAGAATTGTGGGTGAACATTCTGAAATAGTCAACACTTACTGAGTGATTGTACTGGGTTACCAAATAGCAGCATAGCAGAGTCACAGCCTGTTCCCACCTAGGTTGGGAACATTATCTCCTCAAGTGACTTTCTCAGTTCAGCCTCGGGGCTTCCAAAGTTGAGTTCTTGCCTCAGGTGTGTGAACCAGCAACCTCAGGAGGGATGAATGAGGATTAGGAAGGGAGGTTTAACCCACAAACAGGTAAGAAATGTTGAGTCCCCTGGGGGCTTTACAACAGATGTTCTTAAGAAAGGATTTCCCCTTCTAAGTCTGTGTAGAGACATTCAGTGACACAAGTCCCCAGACATCAGGAAATGTCTAAAGGGAAGCTGGGAATCCTCCTCCTGATCCCACCTCCTCTAGCGTGCATTGCTGGTCTGAGTTAGTCCTTCAGGTCTGGCCATTGCATGTCTGAGGATGCTTTAAAGTGGCCCAAGGAGTCCCTGCATTTGAGGGAGAATATCATTGGGGACTTCTGTCACCTTGGGCTCTCCTACCCCCTTTCCAATAGAGTTCTTTGGGGACTCAGAATCAGGTACCATGACACTGGCTTTGGCTTGGTTTGATAGTTTATGGATCTATACGAAGGTACTGCAGGCATTTTGGGTGAAGTGATTCCTTGTTCAGCATCGCTGAGTGGCTAGGAGCCCTGCCTCCCACTCTTGCAATGTCCTGCAATTCACTTCACTTATCATCACAGGCTGAGATAACTCTGCACACTCCCAGAAAGCCACAAAGGGAGATTAATGCTGAGACTTGTGGTCAGACGTTTGGGGGCAGCTGTTTCCATGGATGACACTTTATTCTCACTGTCCCGATTGTTCTTGTTTCCAACATCAATTTTCTCATTTATCTTTTCCTAAGAAACAAACAAACAAAAACTCCAAATCAAAAACAATAAACTCCCTTGATTTTCTACCAAATATATTTTGAGGGACCATAGACATAAAACTTAAAATTACCTGTATGCAACAGTGCATGCTTATAATCTAAGCTGCTCTAGAAACGGAGGCAGAAGATGGAAGGCTCAAAGCCTAGGTGGGCTATGTAAAAAGACATTGCTAAAAAAAAATCATAATAACAAAAACAAAAATTTAACATATGTATAATCATATGCAAACTACTACATGTGCACATATTTACATATATAGGTATGTTTGTTTGTTTAAATGGAGCACTCTCATTCCAGGCCAGGAATGGTAGAAAGCTTGTTTCTTAGAGGCCCCATGTCATTTCTGACCTTAGCAGATGATTATGCTTTCCTGAATTTGATAGTTGTGTGGGTCCACATTCAGGGCAGTGTCTTAAATAAGTTTTGGAAGCAAGTCAGCCTTATACCTAGGTTTTCCCACCTGGCCCACTGTGTACCAGAACATGAAACCTCTGCCTTCTCTCCGGGAGATAAGTAGGTGGGTGGGGAAAGTAACACTCAACATTGATAGCTACAAGGGACACAAATCCCCTTCTAATTTTATAATCTTACCAGGAGGCAGAAGGAGGCAGGATGGGATACAAAGACCAGCATAGAAGTACCACTGTGTGTAGAGGATGAGGCAGATCTAAGTGAACATTTGTGAGTATCTGAGATTGAGGGAAAGATGATGATATGCAGAATCAGTACTAGAGTGTCCATGTTTGACATTGTGGGAGGGATGGTCATAAGACTGACTCCTTAGTTAACTCCCAAGAACTTATTCATTTCATATTGTTTACCCTTCAACTTCTGAATTTACCTAATCCCCCTTATTTCTCAAACAGCAACTGTGACACTTCATAGCTTTATTATTTTTTTTTTTATAAACAAGTCAGGTTTAAGTGGGATGCTTAAGATTCAAAAAGGGTGTGATAGCTATTCTTGCTAATTTGATGGAACTTAGAATCACTGTGGAAACAAGTCTCAGATCTTTGTGAGGGATTATGTGGTTCACTGAAATGTGAGACTCACCTTAACTGTGGGCAGTACCATCCCACAGCAAACTGAGCCCAGGCATTCCATCATGCTCCACTTTCTGACTGTGGATACAGCATGACCAGCTGCCTCACATGTGTGCTGTCATGGGTGCCATGACTGCCATGGTAAACTGTATCTGTAGAAGTGCAGAAAACTCTCATCCTGCTTTCTGACAGGTGTTTGGTCACAGCAGAAAAGCTAACAAATATAAATGGTTGTTCTCTATCACCCTCTCTGGCAGTGGTTCTCAACTTGTGGGTTGTAGCCCTTTTGACAAATCTCTATCTCCAAACATTTTGTAGCAAAATCACAGTTATAAAGTAGCAATAAAAATAATCTTATAGTTGGGGTTTTCCACAGCATGAGGAACTGTATTAAAGGGTCGCAGCATTAGGAAAGTTGAAAATCACTGCTCTCAGCAGATGTGAGGAAGAAAATGAAATTGAGTCATAATTCAGACAATTTGGGTCAGACTAACAACTAAATAACTCTGACTTTTTAGTAACAGTTTTATTTTTATAACAACACAACTTCAAGATGTATTTTTCCACTTCAGAATTATTGCTTATATATGATAATTCTGAAATTTATATGTTTATTTCCCATATGGAAAGTGAAAGGCCTTAAGTCTTTGGTTTTTAAATGCCTAACAACTGACAAACTAAGCCTCTTACAGCAGCATTACAATGTAAATTCTCATTTAGGTGGGGTTTTTTTGTTGTTGTTGTTATCCTTTTAAGTATTGAAAATATGAAGAATAGACCCTGGTCTGGATCCTGATTCATGTAAGATTCAAAGTAATATTTACCCAAGTTGGCAGATGGTCATTTGGAAGGAGTAGACTACAGGAAACCTTAAATTAGAAGGGATTTTTGTATCTGTACTTTTTTAAGAATAACAGATGATAGGGATGTCTAGGTCATCAGAGTCCAGTCAGGAGATAAATCATATGTGATGACGTCAGAGAAAGTCTACCAAGGATTTTAATGTGTTCTTGTGGTGCTAGCAATGGAGCCCAGGGTACCCCACTCACTGGGCAGACACTACACCTCCTGCATAGATGGGAAGCTACCATAATGTGAGATTATGTAGTAAAGACTGAGAGGTAGCTGTTGCAAGCAGTGGGTCTAAGATAGACACAACTTTCTGCTCAGAGGACCACCACAACTTATGGGAGAGGGACTCCTCTCGGGCTGCAATTTTGGATCTTGCTGTATGTCTACCACAAAGGGCCATTGAGAGCTGCCAAACTTGGGAATTTGCTGAATACCAGTGTAGCCCCTTATCATTGGCCACTGTGAGTACTACATCCAGCCCATATGTTGCTCTGGTGGACAGCCCAGGCAGCTGTAATGGACCATAATCAAGATGGATAGATGTCTTGCCCCTAGACAGTTTTCCCAAGGAGCTCTGGCCTGAGGGTGGGAGGCTAGGTGAGGTTGTAGCCTGGGACAAAGCACACAAAGATTTTTGCTGAACTCTAAATCATGGACAAAGTGTGGCTTTGGAGAAACTTGGGAGTGGGCTGACTGAATAGTTGGGACCGACCCTCCCTCCCTCCCTCCCTCCCTCCCTCCCTCCCTCCCTCCCTCACCTGAGGCATTCTTTACTCTTTTCTCCTAGCGCCCTTTACTGACAATGTAAGAGTTAGCACCTCTCCTTCATATTTTCATACATCTTGGATAAAGTGTTCATGGGTATAGAGACAGTGGGGGGGGGGGAAGGAAGAGAGAAGGGGGACAGGGAGTGAAGGAAGGAGCGAGGGGGGAGAGAGAGAGAGACAGAGAGACAGAGAGACAGAAACAGACAGAGACAGACTATATCTCTGAGAGGCCTAGTAACTTCAAGAAGCAGGAATGACCCCCGTCCACCAGTTGATGCTCCTGTTAGGGTCTGAGGTTGGAAAGTGCCCATCTTCAGTCTCAGAGGATGCTTCCAGAAAGAGGGGCTTGAATCTAATTTGAAGGCAAGAATGAAGATTAGAATACTAGTTATTTGGTGCAGACTCACAGTCCTACAAACTCCCTGAGTGTTGGAAATGTGTTTATTTAATGAAGAGCAATAGATAAAACTGTAGACGGTTGAGGGCTATATGACAGGTAAGAGGTGATAGGCATATCCCACCCAGACCTGATATAAAGATGACGATCCACACTGGGTAGATGGCTCTACCATCAAGCCTCTGTCAAAGGAAATTTGGAAGTTTTGACTTAGAATGATTTGGTTTACAGCTTGGAGTTGCATCCAAGCACTCAGGAAGGAACCACAGTGCTAAACATTGCATTCAGAGTTGCAGGTCACATTTATTCTGCTCCCTTAGGTGCTAGACCTTAACACGCCTTTGCAATAGAGGTACAGTAAACATTATTTTTAAAAATTACATATTTTAAAAAATGGATCATATGAAATAATGATTATCTCATGGTGTTACCAGTGTGAAATAGATAAAGCAAAGGCATCTGCCTGCCATTTTCAACATGCTAGTCTAGGTGGATCTGGAGTAAGTGGGTTCTGTCTAAATTGCCAGGAAGGGGTCAGTAGCATCCAGGTTTTCTTCCCCCCCCCCACATGTAGACATTTACACAGATCTAAAGGTACAGCCTGAAGCTGTGTTTGCTCCGCCACAACCCAGGGAAGAAGTTCTAGCTCACCTGTAATATTTGCATGAGAGCTCTGCAGGATCAGGCATTTTCTAAGCATCTCACAACACTCCTCTTTGTAAATTTTGATTCGTTCAACAGATATTTATTGAGCATCTGTTAGGCATCAAAGCTGCATTAATCAAAACAAGACTGGAAGTATTTTCTTCTCCTAGTGCTAATCATCTCTGTAAATAAGTGAACTGGGTGGAAGGTTGAAGTCATAAGTGGGAGGTGTAAACAATAAACAAGTCAGAAACGCCTATGGGCATTGGACTTCCAGATGCTGGTGATAGGAGATCAGGCCAGCATTCTCTATGTCAGTCCAGAGGCTGAGTTTATATTGGAGAAGAACCTCCATGTGTGGTTTTTCTCCTCAGTTAATTGACTGAAGGAATGTGTTCTGATGGTTTTTCTTGAGTGGATCTGTCCCTGCCGATACTTAGCTTCTACTCATGAATGGATGTGAATGCATGTGTTTTGTGTGTGTGTGTACACAAAAGTGTCTCATAAGTTTGTACAAATGAGAATACACTGTACAAGTAATATTTGGCTTCTTTGGCAAATAATTTTTGCATGATTCTGTATTTTTGTTTTGTTTTGTTTTAGTGAAAAGATCTTGCTGCGCAAGTTGATTTCAATTTGTGATCTCCCTGCTTCAGGCAGTGCTGGTATTTCAGGCATGCACCAGCACACCTGACTTTTATTACTTTTAAATTACAAAATTTAATTTCTGTCATTTTCTGCACTGCTAACATTGTGTTCCAGAAAGAGTGTGTTTCTCAGATAATATTCTGAGGAATGGTGCCTCAAATCTTGTCATTGACATGGCTGGCTGTGATTACAGGCCTTAGGTCAGTGTGTCCATATTGTCCACCCACTACAGAGTGGACTAAAGAACACTCCATTCCTTGTTGAAGGCCCTGGCCTGGGGTTACTTGCCTCCCAGGTGTGAGCAGTGTGCCCAATAGGCTGAAACTTCCCCTGTCCATTGAACACAGCACAGAGCAGCATTTTAGTTACAGCAATTCTGTTTTGAGTTCTACAAGCCTATCTCTGCATTTCACCACATGATCCTGTTTAGTTTGTATGTGGCTTCCAAAAGGAAAGCTGTGTTACAGTGCCCAATTTGGTGACAGTACATCTTGGAGTCTCAACCATCCACAGAAAAAGGACACAGACGCAGTGAGATGCAGCAGCACATTTATCTTTCCTGATGATGGGAATGTACACCAGACCTTACAACCTATGAAATTGACTTCACAAAACACCTACTATGATTTCTGACCTCAAAATTGGATTTAATAGTGAGAATTTAACCAATTAACAGCCTTTTACTTTGTTTATGCTAATGAGTGACTTATGTCCTGAAAGGTGACTTAAGACCCCTTGAGTCAAAACTAAGCCAGGACTGGGACAAAACCAAGCTTGTCTATCCTGTCACTCGGTGTATGCTTCAAAGTACCATACTCCCAAGTGTACCTCACCTACCAAAGGCTGAGAAATGTGGGTGTTACTGACTGTGATGAAAAATACTCACCCTCAGGGTCCACAGATCAGTTACTTAGGGATATCAAGACAAAGGCCCACCAGTCAGGAATTGGCCCAGAACCACTTTCTCTGTTTCTTTCTCTCTGTCCCTGTCCCTCTGTTTGCCTCTCCATCCCTCTGTCCCTTCATCCCTTTGCCCCCCCCTTTTGCTAGTGAGTACTAAGCATGTATGAAACTCCAAGTTTAACCGTCAGTAATCCAGTGAGCCTCCATCCCAAAGATTCAACTAAGCAAAAATGTCTAAATTTTGTCTTTGAAATGAAAGAACAAATAATTCTTACTCTTGTAGACTGACTGACTTTTATCAGTGGCACCTGTCATGGGCTGAAAGCAGGCCTTTCATTTGTGTGGTAAGAAGGGCTAGCTTAGGTCAACTTCAAAGGCTTATAGATCTAGGTTTGTTTTGGACAAAACCTCAAATAGTTGGTTGGTTTGTTCATCCGGCCTTTATCAAGCATGAGAAGCCTTGACCACCCAGCAGGAAATTCTCCAGGGCAGATGCTGAAGCCTGTCTTTGCCTTGGCCCAAGGAGACCCTGTGGACTGTGGACTATTGGCATTTCACTAAGAAAGGCTGTAAAGAGGTTATGCAGGGTCAGATTCTAAGACTAAAGTCAGACTGTCTGTCCCAGCATCAAAATCAGAAGGTTCTCCACTTTTTGGGGGTGGCATTGGTGAACAAAAGAAATCTGGAGTTCAGTGCAATCCTCAGATACCTAGTGAAACTGAGGCTAGCCTGGGGTCCTTTCCTTTCACTAAAACAAATGTTTGATTAACCACCTGATGAGACATATCGACTTATTTTGATTCATAGTTTGACAGGTGTCAGTGCATCTGGTAGTTTAGCAGATGTGCCTGGGGCACAGAGTGAGCAAAATTACTCACTGGAGGCCAGGAAAGAAAAAGCGAGTGGAAGGGGTTGGTAGTACCACTGTTCTCTAGTGGCCTAACTCCTTCCCAATGGCCCAAAGTTTTAGAGATTCTATCAGGTCCCAATGGCACAATTCAGGAACCCAAGTTGGAAACATTTTGGGGATACTTCTTGTCTATACTGTGGCATCTTTTTGTGAAGTGGCAGGGTACCTTCACCCTCCAGCAGTGCCAGATATACTCCCTTCATCCACTGTGTGCTGCACCTTTTCCCAAAGGCTCACTGACATTTTTCCTTATACTAAAAATAGATTTTCAATATAAGACAATAGATAGTGGGAAATCCTGCAAGGAAAAAAAAAAAAAAAAAGAGGGAACTGTAGGAGCCAGAGGGGTCAAAGACACCATAAGAAAGCTCACAGAGTCAGCTAGCCTGGGGTTATGGAGACTTGCAGAAACTGAGCTACTGCTTGGGGAGTTTGAATGGAACTGAGGTAGGGGGTGGGGGCCAGGGGCCTGCCTTAGACTCTTCTACAGGCCTTTGAGATTCTACTCCTTATGCTGGGTCTCCCTGCCCAGCTCTGATGCATGGGGAGGAGCTGAACATTGTTGCAGCTTGATATGCCATGTTTTGTTGGTACTCATGGGACACATGCCCTTTCCTAAGCAGAAACACAGGAAGAATAGATTAGGGGTTGAGAACAGAGGGGGAGGGGAAGAAAATAGGTGGAGAAGAGGGAGGATTAAGCTGAGGCTGGAATGTGAAATAAATAAATTTGTTATTTAAAATAAAATGAAATTATAAAAAAAGATAAAAAATATTTTTTGTACAATCTATTCTGATTCTGATTCCTCCCATATTCTTCCCAGTTCTTTCCTTCCTCCCCTCCCATCCAGACCCACATCCTCTCTCTCTCTTGGTAGAAAACAAACTTCAAAAGAACAATAATAAAATACAATAAACTAAAGCAAAACCAAACAAATTTGGATAGGACAAAACAATCAGAAGGTAAAGATCCAAAGAAAAAGCACAAAAACCATGGACACATGCAGACATATGTTTGCATACATGGGATCCCATAAAAACACAAACAGAAAGTCACAAGGACCACAGACAGATGCAGACACATGTTTGCACACAAGAGATCTTATAAAAACACAACCGGGAAGCCACAGTCTATAGGTGTAAATATATAGATGTAAGCTTTTAAAGAAAGATGCCCAAACTCAACACTGTGAGACAGAGAACCTCCAAAGATTGAAGTCTTCCCCATTATTTGATGATATCATTTAGAATGCCTTCATATATATTTATACTTTAAAAAGCTTCTGCTGTATCAGGTTTTCATATGACTCCTCAAATGGCCTTTAGTGTTAGTTGTACCTCCCTGTTTTTCCTCTCCCCTCCCCCTTCGTATTTGATTGCCCCATTCCAACACCTATTCCCCAGTCCATCCTTAGCTATCTATCCTGCTTCTTCCTAGGGAGATCCATATCTCTCCTCAAGTTCCTTACTCTGTGATTATACAGTTGTAGTTTGCTTATTAATGACTCAAAGTTAACCACCACATATAAGAGAATGCATGCCATATTTGACTTTCTGAGTCTGGGTTTCTTCACTCAGGATTTTTTTTTCTAGTTATATCCATTAATCCATAAATTTCATTATTTCATTTTTAACAGCGGAGTAATATTCCCTTGTGTAAATGTTCCACATTTCTTTTTCCATTCATCAATTGATGTACATCTAGTTTGCTTACAATTTTTGGCTATTTTTACAATAAATATGGTTGAGAAAGTACCTTTGTAATAAGATGAAGTGTCCTTTGGGTATACCAGCAATGGATAAGGATTCCTGTTACTCCAAATCCTCACCAGTATGACCTGCCATTTTTTTTTTAATTGATCTTGGCCATTCTGATACATGTAAGATGAAATCTCAAAGTGGTTTTTCTTGGATCCCCTGATGATGCTGAAATCTCCTTTACTGCGTCTAAAGTCATTTGCGTTTCCTCTTTGGAGAATTCTGTTTAGATCTGCACACTAGTCTTAAATTTGGTTATTTTATTTTCTTGTTGTTGAGGTTTTTAAAAGTATTTTATATATTATTCCTCTATTATATATGGAGTTAGTTAATAAAACAAAACAAAACAAAACTTTTCCCTTTCTGTAGCCTGCATCTTTGTCTCATGATGAAGCAGCTTTTCAGTTTCATGAGCCTCTTCATTGATTTTAGTGCTTATGCTAATGGTGTTCTGTTCAGGAAGTCATTCCTGTACCAATGAGTTTAAAACTATTCTCAACTTTCTCTTCTATTGAGGTCAGTGAATCTGGCCTTATTTTGAGGTTTTTGATGCATTTGTAGTTGAATTTTGTGATAATATTGCATCTATTTAAATTCTTCTATATATGAACATCTAGTTTGACCAACAAGCACCATTTGTTGAAAGTACTGCTGCATTTTTTCCCTGCAGTTCTTTAATAAAAAATACATTAGGTGTTCATAGGTGTGTGGAATAAGGCTTGGGTCTTCAATTCAATTCCATTGATTAATGTGTCTGTTTTTGTGCCAATCCCATGCTCTTTTTATTAGGATAGCTCTGTATTAAAATTTGAAGTCAGGGATGGTGATGCCTCCAGCAGTTCTTAACAACTCAAAAAAAGGATTTGTCTTCTTGTCCTGTGAGAACACAGTTTTGCTGGGGTACTTCTCTGGTAAAAATAGCAAGAAGTTTCAGGCTTTCCAAAATTGTGGCCCTTTGGAACCTGTGTGGTACCAACAACACAGACTAAGAACCAAAAAAGTTATCCTATTCTTTTTAATCAATAAATCAATTATTTTTTTTTACATTTCTATTTCTAGTTAATTTTTTTCATCTTACATACTAATCACTGCTCCCCTCACTGTCCCACCCTCCCACTCACCCCCACCCACTCCTCTTATGGGGTAAGGCCTTGGGTCAACACAGGTTTGCATACCAAGTTGAGGCAGGACCAAACCTCTCCTCCCTGCATGAAGACTGAATAAACATAAATGCTCTGAAGAATGGAGGAGAAAGGCGCTTATGTGTAGCCTGGAGAAAGTGATGCCTAGTGTGATGGTGTTGATGATACTCTGGTGTCATATCCCAGGTTCCAGACCTTAGGGCCCGCAGGGCTCAGTCATCTCAGCTCATTTTCAATTTCAGTCTGGAGGAGTCAGGAGTAGTGATCCTGCTGACATATGTCAGCTGCAAGTTCTAAGAGCTGTTACTTTGTAACCATGGACAGAGTGCCTGAAATCTCCTATAGGCATTTGTTACTAAAACCAAGAGTTACACATTATGGAACTTAAACCCGGATTTATTTTTCACAGCTTTGGAGATCAGAAGTCAGGGGTCAAGACACACACTTGGTAGGATTGGCTCCTTGTGAGCCTCTCTGTTGCTTGTGAGTAGTCACTTCCTCCCTGTGTCTTCATGGGCTTTCCTCAGTGACATCATCTCCTCTCTTAATAAGGATAAAAGTCACAGTGGGTCTGGACCCACTCTAATACTTTATTTTACCTCATTCACATCTTCAAAGCCTTGTTCCACATCATGATTATCATTTCTACATACACATTTGAAAGGGGCATATCACAATAAATCTCTTTTGCAATATACCAAATGCAGGATTAATATTTATTGGAAAGTAATTTAACACAATCACAGGTTATACCTTAGGAAGATATTTGAGCGATCAGATGGTCCAGATGATGGATGTTGATCTAATCTCTCAAGAAGGCAGGAACAAACTGGGCCTCTTAAGATCTTAGCAGCTCCTTTTGAACTGAGCTGGCCACACCCTCTTCAGGTGCCTGGGACTCTGTCCAACCTTATCATCTAACACCTGAATCCCACATTTCCCCCCTTTTGTCTAACTAAGACTTTATACAATAGGAATTATTAGGAGGTAATATGTGGGAGAGGAAAAGGTGCAAACTACAACTAAAGCCCAACACATATAAGGTATATCACATATTTTTAGAATATTGGTAGGTTGGTAGGGTGTGTAAATTACTTTAAACTGTTTATTTGGGAGAGTGAAAATCTAACACTTGAATGTTTCTTGTTAAGGGATGATAGGATAGTGATCTTAAGTATTTATTTTTTAACCCCTTCAAGACCTGAGAAGGAAATATATTACCTGAAAGTTGGAAGCACATGAGAGTAGTAGATTTTAAAATTTGGGAGAGGACTGCGACACAGCTACCTGGACAATCACATATGGATTTTTGTGTCGTTGGAATATCTAACATTTTGGCTATCAGCCTATGGTATCTGACAGATCTTTTTAGAAGCAGGGCATTTTTAGAGGGACTGTCTTATCTTGTTTAGGCAGGTTTCATCAGTCTCCATCTGTTATCTTGTTTATTTAGATTGGACTGTGTGTGTGTGTGTGTGTGTGTGTGTGTGTGTGTGTGTGTGTGTGTGTGTGTCAGTAGTCGAGGTAAGGGTAGTTTTTTACCTAACCAGGACAAACTCCAAAGGAGTATCCTTGATGTTCAACACCATCTTGAGAAAGGAGCAGTGACACTAGGAGTTGTCACGTTTTTAAACTAATTCTTTTATTGTAAATTTTATCTATAGTCCAATATGGCAGCAGTGAGCTGCATCTAATCACTAGGAATTATCTGGTTTTTTGTTGACTATGATTTAGCATCTGTTTTACACTAGTAGAGTGTACCCTATGAAGCAATATGGCCCTTTTGATATCTTTTATATGTATTGGCTCATAATTATATTTTATAAATTTTGGCGACTCTCTATGTGCTTTTTTTTGACTGGACAGTAACCAGAAAGAATATTGAGGGGAAGGGGGTGTCCTTGTCATGTTTATCACTTTAGGTAGAGTGTTTTTATTATCATAATATCTCATCGAGGGTTGATCTGAATTGTTCTGAGCAGAAAATATATTATTACCCCATTTTAGTATTGTAATATGGTCCTTTTATTTTTGAAGCTTGGATATTTTAAAGCTTGATTTTTTTTGATGAAGCAGTCTTTTTAATGACCTTATAGAATCAGTAATTTTTGATCTACATCATTAACATAAGTAACAATTTTTTGTCTTTATCATTAATGTAATTAATGAGTTTTTTGTTCTCATTATTTATGTAAAGCTTGTAATTTTTTTTACAGTTTTATCTATATCTGAAGAGGAAGCCTTATTTGAAAATTTGTTGTAACTAATTTTCAGAAAATTAACTTGTTTGAAATTTTTATATCACATATTTTTTAGACATCAATTGTTGATTTTTAGATTTTACCTCTTTTATTATGCTTTGAAACGTAAGATATAGAAATAAGCTGAAAAATAGTAGGACTGGGGCATTGAAGCCCTCAAGATATTTATTAGAGAATTTCTCAATCACCATGGAAAAGTATGACCTGAATCATGAATAGAATAATTTCCAGCCATTATCTCAATTTAGTGGTAATATTGATGTTTGGCCAGCAGGTGTCACAGTAGCATTCAATGTTCTGTTGACCGGCCATATGATGCAGGGACTCTCAGCATCACGAGGTTACCTACAGACATGTGGTCTTATGAAGCCCAGCAGGTGCACAGGCTGAATACGAACCTTAGGAAAGGCAAAGTCCCACAAGATTAAGACAGAACGGTAATATAGAATCAGATGGCAGCCACCAGGATCGCAGTTCAGCTGCAACCCAGCGGCACCAGGAGGCCTTACGCTCAGTGTGCAGAAACTAGGCATAGATCTGACTCAGGGGTGCAGAAGCCAGGCGCAGATTCGATGCTCTCACCGCTCTCCGGAGTGATAGTTAGGAGTGAGGGGTGGAGCTTCCAGCCCCCCCCCCCCCCCCCCCCCAGGAGTGCAGGCTCCCAAGGCTGAACATTATGCCTGTCTTCTGTTTTTTGGCAGCGCTTAAGGCATGGATGGGTTTGCCAGCCCGATATGCCAGTGGACTAGATGCCCAGCCCACCCTGGGATGCCAGCTATCGCAATAAATCTCTCTTGTAATATACCAAATACAGGATTAATATTTATTGAAAAGTAATTTAACACTCACAATCACAGGTTATACCTTAAGATATTTGAGTGATGGGTTGGTCCAGACGATGGATGTTGATCTAATCTCTCAAGAAGACAAGAACAAAAAGGGCCACTTAAGATCCCAGCAGCCCCTTTGAACGGGGCTGGCCACACCCTCTTCAGGCACCTGGGACTCTAGATACATGCCTTAACCTTATCAGCTAACACCTGAATCCTACCACAGGGGCAGAACTCAGGTGTCACAGTACTTTTCTGAGAGAACCTTATGAATGGTGCACTGTCATACTGGTCATTCCTAAAACTCTCAAAGCTCATTCCAGCTTACTCTGCTCTCAAAGGATGAGGGCTTTTTTTCTTTGTGAATTTCTAGTTGGAAATTTCAGTAGCAATAGAGGAGAACCTTGGCATAGTAAGAGATGACTACAGTCTCCCTGAAATCTGATTGTCAGTGTATGGCTAGTTCAAAAATCTGTGAATAACCAGGGTATCAGGATGAACCATGATTTTATTGTGGGACAATTTCCAGAACTTCTGATAAAGGGTAATACACACACACACACACACACACACACACACACACACACACACACACACACACACACACATGCACACACACTCATATGTGGTGACATATTGTATATCTAATAAAGTTTGCCTGAAAATCAGAGAGCCAGAGAAACAAGCCACAGCCATTTCTTACCTAGCCACTCCTCAGGAACCCTCAGACTGAATGCCTGAGTCATCAGCAGAAAGGGAAGAGAAATTCAGGCAAAGGCTGGACTCTTGCCTTCTCTTTCTTTGTCTAGCTATCTGAATTCCTCCTTCAACTTTCCTAGTGCTGGGAGTAAAGATGGGTGCCACCACTGCTGGCTCTCTTTGGCCTGAACTGACATAGACCCAGATTGCTGCTTCCCAAGACTGGGATTAAAAGTGTGGGTCACCACTCCTTGACCTTCATGGCTAAATCTGTGGGTGGCTCTATTCTGTGATTTTCAGGCAAAATTTATTAGATACATAGTATATCACCACATATCCATCTTGTGTCAAAAATATAAAGAGGTTATAACCTATATAGGAAAAACTATATGCAATAAGTAAAATTACTATATCCAATATATACAGGCAATAATTACACCGATAATGCCTAATCCATTAACAACTGACAAATTTAGAGAAAATACTTCATTATTTATTCTGTCATGTTGAGCCTAAAGGATTGTACCTAATTCACTTTTAACTTATGAACCAAAAACTATCTTTTGATATCTCTTAAACTTACACACTTTATACCTCTTAGTGAGTTTCTTTTCTGAATCTGTAACTAGGAAAACTGTAACTATCTAGTCTCCAAGTCCCTCAGAGACCTGAGAAGGAAATAATAGCTGAGTAAACAGGAACTACAAGCAAGTGAATTCCAAAAACTGTGAGAAATATCATAAACAGTTGCCTGCCTTGACAGTCACCCAAGGTTTCTCTGCAACATTGGGTTATCATCTATCTTCAGCCTACAGGCCTAGCATATCTGACAGGATATTCTTAAAGACCTTCTTGCCTTATCCTGTCAAGGTTCTGTAGTTATTTCTTGTGTCCTGCTTGTCCATTTTTAATATCATACTGTCAGCAGTTGAGGTAAGGACACTTTCTTACTCAGTGGCTAACTTTTTTGACAAAAAAGGTCAACTCCATATGGAGTTTCTTGATGCCTATTATTTTCTCTGAAGTAGACTGATGCTGTCAGGAGCAGACATGTCCCACTGTCATAAAAATAATAAGAACCTATGTTACTAAAATATCTTAAATGCCATATTCTGTAGATCTCTGAAGTGTTTGAAAATTACCTGTTTACCCAAAATATATCACTGTTTGACCTTGAATACAATCTAATATGACTATAAGTTTGATTTTAATGACTGACTACTAACTTGTATTTTTATACCCTAATTAGTTGGAATAATTATTTTCAAGGACTAGCAACTTGCATTACATTGTTAGATGAGCTGTATAAGTATAATACTTTGAATGGGAGTAGAAATGTGTGTACAGTAACAAAATTATTCTCAACTTTGTACCAGTTACACAATTTGTATACAACATATAAAAATCCAATCCAATGTATAATATTTAAAACTAGTAGTTGCTTTTTAAAAATAGATTCAATGTCTACCCTTTTATCATATAATATTCATAGTCCCTGATTTTCAGGCAAACACTCTGTGTGTGTGTGTGTGTATGTGTGTGTGTGTGTGTGTGTGTGTGTGTGTGTGTGTGTGTGTGTGTGTGTAATGTATAACTAAAGCTATTAGTAGCTAGGTCAGACACTCCTTTTTATCAAATATTTTCTGAAAGCCTTTCAAACGCTGGCTAAAATCTGCTTTGGGTCATAGGATTTTCCTAAAGGAAAGCTAATTTCCATTGGAAGAGATATCTTGTGTTTTTCTAGTTGGTGTTTTTTTTTACATTATTAAAAAGCCAGGCCTTTGTTTGCTTTCTTCCCACAGTTAATAAAAAATTAGCAAGCGAAGATGTGCACATGTCAGTAGAATCCTGACCTGGTGTGTTGGAGTTAGACAACAAGCTACTGGGCTCAAGGATGGGCACACCTGTGGCTTAGGCTCCTGCTCATATTAGCCTGTGCTTATAAACCCACATTTGTGAGATAAGAGCATTGGAAAACATGGAGTATTGTTTTAAACGAAGGGAACAGTTTTCCTCTGATCATACCATTCACCCGTTTGAGCAGCTAGGAAAGGTGCAGTGCTGACACTCAACTGGACTGTTCCTTGACTGGCAGGCCTATTAATGGCCTGGTCACTTCACAGTTAAGCTAGCTCCTGCATTTGGCATTCTACTTGACCCTCTTGTGCTCAGTTCACATTGCCTGTAATAATGCTCACTGTTTGCAGGTTCATACCAGCTACTGTTAGGAAGATCATATCAGAACCTGTCTGCCCCAGAGAGCTCCAGCTCTTTACAAATCAATAGGAATAGACTTTCAATGCACTGCTGTGAGGTGAATTATGCCCTGGTGTTGCCCTAGGTTCTAAAGGGTCCATGCTTGAGGCTATTTATAGTTGCTTCCTTGTCTTACAAGCAAGGGGCTGGATTTACAGAGGTCAAATGGCACTCTTTAATCACATAGCAGACTCAGGCTTAGTCACATAAACTCTGAGACTTCAAAGTCTCTTCACCACATGTGTTGTCTGCTTTCTACCTGCGTTATTTCTTTATACATATATGTGTCTGTATATGTACACATATATTTGCTGTCTCTGGTATGGCTTGCACTTTGAATACACAGAGCCTGGCCTGGGTCCTCAATTGCCTTCTTAAGAGTTTGACACCATGCCATGTAGTCTCAGTCTCTGCAGTCAGCCCAATCTTTGCACCAGCTGTTGCCAGAATGGCATGCTCAAATAATAGCACTGACCTTGGAACACTGGCTCAAGAGCTTTGGTGGAAAGAGCTCTCTGATGAAATAGAGGAATGAGTCTCTAGATCAGAACAGGTGGAAGGTGATTTGATTACCATGCACAAATCTGACTGCAGTATGCTGCAGAGCAGAACAGCCTGTCTAAGGGGGCTGTGCATGCCAAGAATCCAGGAAGAGCAAAGTATATATGCATATACATATCTTTACACAGAAACAGGACACACATGGGGCTCACTTAGTGGGTCACTGATTTAAGAAGGAGTTTTCACTAATTTAGAATATTGACAAAACACTCACTAGATTATTCCTAAAATACTTTCTATGGTCAATGCATTGTGACTTGGTACCTTACTAGGTGATGGCTCTGGTTCTCAACCTGGCTGTGCTCCCAGTGGTTTGGCAGAGGCTGTGTGAGTCTTTTGCAGTTGAACACACACACTGTGAGCTTCTGGGTTGCATAATAGTGAGGCATGGGTTCCAGGAGTTTGCAGAGTGCAGAATGATGAGGGGGAGGGGACTAACTTCCTGCTTGTCACTCAGTGGGTCCTGCTACATGCTCTCTGTGACCCAGTTGCCTCCTATGTACAACATACTTCCTCTGCTATCCTCAGGATCAAAGAAATTATGGTACAATTGAATAACTCTACTGAATGTTCTGCTGAAAATCCTGCCCAACTTGATATATTGATGCTATTTGAAAGTGGAGCCTCTGGGAAGTAGTCAGAGCTAAATGAGGTTATAAGGCAGAGCCTCCATGTGGCATTAGTGGCTTTATAAGAAGAGGTAGTTTCAGTTTCAAGTTCTTTAAACTTGTTTTATTGAGGTAAGGTTGATGTATAACAGATTGTCCATAGTGAATGTCTGAATGTCCTGTAGCATATTATGAAGTAGCAAGAAGGTTCTCGCCAGATGTGGGTGCTATGATGTAGGACTTTCAAGTCTCTTACCCAGTGCCTTGGTTTGTTATAGCAATAGAAAGGGACATAGTTATGAATAGTTAGTTGTCAACTAGATGTTATCTATTATGAATGGTTTCTAAGGACAGAATGGGAACCAAACAGACTGGAAGATGGGAGTTTAATGGGTAGTGGAGTCAAGGATAGCAGACTGATGAAGGATATGGGACTTTGATTATGTAGCTCAGTGTGGGAAGGAACAAGGAAAGTTGGAGTGTTCCAGAAGAGGATCCTGGAAGTGAAGGGTGTTGCCCCCAAACTGGAACCTTGTCATCTGCTGTTAACAGAATCAGTCAACTTTACCAGTTGCTAATATTCTGAATTCGACAACCAGATGTTATATTTACTAACTAGAATGAAAAATTCCTAGTTTCACTGAAAATAATTTAGTTAAAAATTATATACACATGTAGTTTAGACTTCAGAAAAGTAAACCAGGACTCTCAGCAGGTATTTTTGCACCACTGTTCACTATGTAGAAGTGGAAAGCAATTATGTTCTTATAAACACAGTCTTCCTAAGATGAAGCTAGCCTCCATCAGGCAGATGACAGCGTCACTTCTGTTAGCCAGCCCTTTTAGTTTCCTATTAGGAATTTCTCAAAAAATCAAAGGAAAACTAGTTTATCATTAGGGAACACTTTTCTTTCTCTTTGTTTTCCTTTCTTTAAATCTGTTTTTATTGTGGTGAGATTGATACATAGCAGACTGCTCATAGTGAAAGTGAGCAGGTGTGTGATGAGCCTCTGCAAAAGTGGGAAGCCCCATAACAGTCAGACATTCATTGCCCTAAAATGAGCTGGAACTCTCTCCACTCCTTCCTGAGTCCCCAAACCATTGCCGCTTCAGTCACTTGAGACTGTTTAGGGTTTTATAAAAAGTTACATAAATACACTTTGTAAATTTGGGCCTGGTTTCTTCACTCAGTACATCTGTACTTGGCATGGAGAAAAGGTCAGCCAGTATGTCTGCTTGAATGTGGTGGTGTAGATAATGTATGATTTGTGAATCTGTGTTGTCCTCTTTTTCAACTGTGGCTCCCTTTTGACCCATGGCTGCCCCAATCAGCAGCTGTAACTCCTAGGCCACAAAGGGCCATATCAGAGGCAATTCTGTTCCCTCAGGTACTGACTCTTTCACAGCTACAAGGAAACTTATCTAAATCTCTGTTCCTCTAAAGAACTCAAGACTCAAAGGTTGAGGGTGGAGTTCTTCTCTTTAAAGAGGCTGAACAGCAGGCTGAAGCTATTCACCTCCACTCCTTGTTTAGGTCTCTCTGGAAAAGCCGCTCTGCTTCTCCTTGCTTGCTTACAACCCTTCTCCACATGACTCCTCCCTATCACTTCCCATCACCTAGTTGCTGACTCAGCCTCAGCAGACCCTGACCACAGGTGAATTTTATTTAGTCAAATGTAACACACCTTTGTGTCCTTATACAAATGTTCCAGAGAATAAACAAAAGTAATACACCTTAAGATAATATTCTACAACAGTAATGTCATTTTAAATGTACAGTTTAATGATGAAAATTTTTTCAAGGTATCACATAGTGTTGTCACATTTTTGACTCCTAAAACCTTTCTAACAGTAGAAATCTACCTGCTTCTGTCCCTATACATTTACCTTGGATAAACAGAGTGATAGAAAAGTGGGTTGCCTTGGCTTTTTAAATATTCCTTGGTTCACTTAGGACTATTTTCATACTGCATTTCTGTCATAGCAGGTGTCAGGATCTTAGTCCTTTCATGGCTGAGGAGTAACATTCTGTTGCATGAATATACCGTATTTTGTTTCCTATTTCCTTTAAATGGTTAGATATTCCTTGTTTTGGTTTTTTGATTTTTGGAGACAAGGTTTCTCTGCATAGCTCTGGCTGGCAGGCCTCAAATTCAGAGATCTGTCTGCCTCTGCCTATGCTGGGATTAAAGGTGTGAACATTCATGTTCTCACTGACATTTTATTTTATTTTTTTGGTTTGGTTTTATTTGTCTATTCTTACATTAAATTCTTGACAGACATATATAGAAGACTATAGTCTTCTGCAGGCTACCACCAGATACTGTCCTGAACAATTCTCTTTATTCTTATGGCAATATCCCTTCATGTACCAATGATCTTAGTATTTACAAAGCTCTCTTGTCCATTTGTTGTTTGTGTATTTGCTGTTATATTTTAGAGACCATCACAACAATACTTCAAAAATACTTAACATATTCAACTGATAGTTCTATGGTTTTAACTCATATTTAGGTCACTGATCCATATTGAATTATCTTGTGTGTGTGTGTGTGTGTGTGTGTGTGTGTGTGTGTGTGTGTGTGTGTGTGTGAGACGTAAGTCTCCAAATGTATTATTCATATTTGTTTGTTTTTTGTGTGTAGTATATGTATATGTATATGTATTTTTTCCATCTTATGTTATGAGACAAGGTCATCTCCCCACTTCTTTGATTTCATTGTTTGAGACAGGGTCTCACTGTGTAGCACTGGCTAGCCCGGAGCTCATTGTATAACTGGATGGTCTTGAATTTATAGTGATCTATGCCTCAGCCTCCTGAGTGCTGGGAAAATATTCTTTCGCATATAGAAACTTAGTTAACCTGGCAGTATTTTGTTGAACACTATTTTTTTCTTATTCATAGTCTTGATACCAGTCTCAAATATCATTTGACTATGATGTGTGGAAGGAGGTCTTTCTGGTTGGTTTGGTTTGCTGGACTATATTCTAGTCTTATGGCAATACCACAGTGCATTGATTACTGTGGTTCTTTGAAATAAATTTTGAAATTAAGCTCTCCCTTTTCTCCAAGAATCATTTTGGATGTTGGTGATCCCTGCAATTTTGCATAAATATGAGGATTGGCTTTCTTTTGTTTTGGGAAAAATAAAACAAACAAGAAACATGACAAGTTGCCCTGTATCTGTAGATCTATTTGAATAGTGCCTTAGTTACTTTTCTGGTTGAAGGAAGGAAGAGGGGATATCCCTAACAGAAGCAACTTAAAGGAGTAGGGATTTATTTTGGCTTAAGAAGGACAGTCCATCATGACGAGGATGTCTTGGCAGCAGGAGATTGAGGTAGCTTGTCACATTGCATTCATAGTCAGAAAGCAGAGAATAGCGGGTACCAGTGTTCAGCATGTTTGCTCCTTTTTAATCAGTCTAGGAATCCAGCCTTTGGAGTGTTGCTGCTTATAGCTAGGGTGGGTCTTCTCACCTCCATTACTTGATGATCTCTTGCTGGCTTGCCCAAAGATTTCAGTATAAATCATCATAGGTAACATGGCATCATTACAGTTTTAAGTCATTCTGTCTAGGAAAACAGCATGTGTTTTCATTGACCATAACTTCTGTCCTTTTTTCCACTGGTATTTGTGAGCTTCAGTATTCAACCATTTCACTCCTTTGACTCAATTTATTCTGTTATGTCATTCTTTTAAATCTTATCTTAAATGGGTACCTTTTCTTCATTTCCTTTCCAGATTATTTATTTCCAGTGCGTAGAAAATTTTAAGCAGTCTAGCTGAATGCATTTATAGAAAAGTATAACATCCACAAGAAAAGCATCTTCTGTCAGGAGGAGAAATCTTGAAACATATTCCTGCTAGTTGGGCTAGTGACAGGAAGCAGACTGACCCTAGAGTTTGAGATGACAAAATGTAGATGCTTCTCAGCTTCTCACAGGGTTCTGTTCTAATAAACACACTGTAAGTTAAACATCATAAATCTAGAGTGCATGGTACATCTAACCCACAGAACATCATGCCTTACCCTGGCCTATGCCAAATGAGCTTAGAACATCACATTAGTCTGTGATTGGGAAGAATCATCTGAGGCTTATTTTTAAATGAATTGTTGAATATATTGTTCTGAAAGAGAAAAAACACAACAGCTATGTGGGTATGTTTTCATTTCTTAAAACTGAAAATATGAAGTTGAACTTTCAAAAGAAAAACTGAACTTTAAGTACCATGATATTGAGATTAAATTGGGAGGCTGGTGAATACTGGTGAATATTTTTACGAGATAACTATCCTCTTGTTCTTATACTGATAACAGATATCATGAGTTGTTGTTGAATCATATCCTTTAATTTCTACATTTTCTGCTTCAACTGAAATGATCAGGATTTTTCTCCAATGTCAAATAAGCCATACTTATTTAGCTAATGCTAAATTGACAACACACTCCTGGAACGTGGCCTCCTGTGTGTGTGTGTGTGTGTGTGTGTGTGTGTGTGTGTGTGTGTGTGTGTGTGTGTGTACATATACATATGAGGAAATAGATATAGAAAATAATATCTATATCTTTATGTCTGAGCTGAGCTCAGTGTGTTCACACTTTACAAAGAATTTTTTTCAATAATTAGGTGTGTGTGGTGGTTTGAAAGAAAGTGGCCCCCAAAGGGAGTGGCAATATTAGGAAGTGTGGCCTTGTTGGAGTAGGTGTCTTGTCATTGTGTAGGTGGACTTTGAGGTCTCATATATACTTAACCCATGCCCAGTGGAATAGACCACTTCCTGTTGCCTGCACAGATGTAAACTCTCAGCAGTCTCTCCAGCACCATGTCTGCCTGCACGCTGCCCTGTCCCACCACAATCATAATGGAATGAACCTCTGAACTGTAAGCTGCCACCACAATTAAATGTTTTCCTTTATAAGAGTTGCTATGGTTATGGTGTCTCTTTACAGCAATTGAAATTCTAAGACAGTATGTAATATTCTATTTATATAGTGTCTATTTTATAGGTGTCAGCATTTTGAACTATTCTCATTGGAAGGAGTATGTTCCTCCTTCACATTCTTTGGGGACTTCACTGGTAAAACCATCTAGGTCAGAACTATTTAGTGGACTGGTTTCTTTTGTGTGAAATGGTTTTTGAGGATGTATGATTTTCCTTACTCCATTTAAACTTAGAATTTTATTGTTCTAACAAATTGAATCATTGCCATTTCAGATACATATTTTGTGTTATATACAAAAATGTCTTTTGATTCTGAATTGTATCAGATATTGTTAGTTACATTAGCTTTCTCTCTTTTACCCCGTTCCAGTTATTTCCTTATTTCCTTATTTCCTTATTTATTTATTTCCTTATTTATTTATTTATTTATTTATTTATTTATTTATTTATTTATTTATTTATTTATTTATACTTTTCACCTGTTTTTTTGGTATCTGTGTGCTTTTAACATTATTTTTAATAAAAATTATATTATTTGGTTTTTAAAACAAATTTAATTCTGACAACCTTTGTGTTTCCACTAAAAGATTTTAATTTGCCTATTTCAAAACTTATTATCCACATATGTTTTAAAGATTAAAACATTATTTACATAGAAACTGAAGCTGAGCTCCCCAGAAGCCCAGTGAGCCCTTACCTGCTGAGCCAGCTCTCCAGTCCCATGTTACTGATAGGCTGTTTTGTTTGTTGTACATGTGGAATGTAGTATGCACTTCTGTTTGTTCTGTTTGGCCTATCTTCCCTCCTTTTGACTGAGTACCTTACTGTTCTTTCTTCAGATGTCCTGTTGCTGCTGTTTCCAAACTTACACTACAGATTACGGTGTTCATCCTTGCTCATCTTCAGTGTAGATTTATTTCTGTACTTTCCCAGACAGTGCAAGAGTGCTATAATTCCTTTATCTTTCTATTCTCTCTGAGCACATGCATTTATCCTTGTGATCATGTCTGTCTGTAAGTATATATTATTATTATTACTACTATTATGTGTGAATGATACAAAGACACATATGTTACAAGTCATGTGTGGAAATCAGGATGAACTTTGGAGCTGTTTTTCTACTTCTGTCTTTCTGTTGGTTCCAGAGGTCGAACTCAGGTTTCCAGGCTTGTGCTTCCTTTACCCACTGAGCCATCTCCCCACTCCTGTTTCCTTTTCTGGTTATTTGGGTTATTTTTCTTGGTTTTCAGGATTTTGTTGTTTTATTAATATTGTGAGACAGAGTTTCAAAGTGCTGTTCCTAGTTTCAACAACTTCTCCCATCTTAAACCCTGTATCCTGAAGGCTCAGATAGGAGATGTAAACCTGACCCTCCTTCTGCCGTTCGGTGCCAATTTACTTTTATTTCAGGTTAAATTTTCTGTGCCTTGTCAGCATCATTCATCCTTTGCTTTCTGTCCCTCCAGTTCCAGTGCACTTATTTGCACAAGTGTGATTTTCCTCCATCTCCTCCGGCTTCTTCATATACTGTCCTGATGTCCTGATGTGCCTGTAGATATACACCCCATGCTTTGTTTGAATTTCTCTGATGTCCTTTAGTGCTCATCATTTTTATATTTCCCAAATTTAATAAATGCTTCATAAGTTTTAAATTGGAATTTGGGGACTCTCAAACTGCTTGGCCACATTTTAGCTTCTGCCGCTTCTAAAATTTTATTTTTGTCATTGGCTTCATGAACATAGCAAATGAGGTTACTTGAAAGTGTGGTGTTCCTGTTTCTATCCCAATTTTCACTGATTGTGTGTGCATGTGTGTTGGGGCACTTATCTAACTTTCTGTACTCTTATCTTTGATTATACATCTGAGTTGTACATGGAAGTTTGATTTCTATAATAATTTGAGCACTTGGCTAGTATATGGATATGTGTACATGTGTGTGCATGTACACACATAGAAAATGGGGCTCTGCTCTCTCTGGGTGCTCTCACATGTGGAATCACTATAATCTGATTTTAGGTCTGAGATTTTCTGGCCTCAGTTGGCTCTCAGCTGGGTAGCAATTTTCACTAAATTAACTCAATACCATAAAGTATCTGTCACACAGTCTTCATGCCGAGAATCATCCTTTTACTTCCCTAGTTCTTTGTGGCCTCATCAAAATGATGGCTATTCATCAGATCCTTCTCTTTATAGACTCAGGCATAATAGGAGTCCATAAAGAGGTCCACATCCCAATCCTCTAAACCTTTTAATATATCAAGATAATGACAGGGAAAGTTGAGGATGAAAATGAGATTAAATGATTAGCCAGCTTCCTCCAAGATGCAGAGTTGGTCCCAGATTATCCCTGTGAACTCAGTGTAGCCCCTCAAGTGAAAGGAGGCGTGTGAGCAAAGGAACGGCACGTGACAAAGTTTCAGACGTCTCAGTGCTGATTTTGAAACTGAGGGAGGCCAGAAACCAGGGATGGTGGCTTCTTGAAGCAGGAAAAATCTAGAATGGATTCTCTGCTGAAACCTCCTCTGCCTTGGAGCCTCCACCTTGATTTCAGCCTGGAGAGGAGCAGGGCACTAGATTTGTGCTGTTTTCTGGGGTCCAGTCTGTGGTTATTGGTTACACAACACAAGAAGTAAATACCTCCCCCCCCCCCCCCCCCCCCGAACCCGAGACACAGCATCTGTTTCACTGGTCTTACACGAGTTTTTATCCTCTATCTCTAGAATTTTTAAATCTCTAAGATAAAAAGGCCCTGGAAGGCTCGGACCTTTGTGGGACCTGACTTGATGCCTCTTTACCTTTTGTTAAAGTTGGTCTTTGGGGTGTGTGGCTTTTGCATTCCGTCCCAGCCTGTTTCTGTGTGGAGCTGAAGCTCTGGTCTGCTTTGCCCAGACCTGCAGTGCTAATCTGTCTTTTGAATCTGATGGAGGAGCAGGTCTGGTTGTGGTTTAGAATGTCACATTCCAGCTGCCATTTAGTCCTATCATCCCTCTCCAGGTTAGGGTAAGAACACCTCATCTGGCCTTCTTTTTGCATTACTGATGCTGATTTTCCTCAGAAACTATGTGTGAGAAATGAGCTTGCTTTCTTATAACTAAACCCAAGGTAGTTGCTTTTTACCTCTAGATACCTGTCACTCTGCTTCTATGCTGGAAATTTTCTTTTCAGTTTGCTTATTCTCTGGGGTACAGTTCTTTGTGGTCCCCTTAAAAAGAAAACAAAAACCTTAGGTGTTAATCAGGTCCATCCCAGCCAGACAGCCTTTTCTCTCCCCAGGCTGTGGGCTCATGATCTCTATGACACACAGCTCACAGCCCTCAGCCCAACTCTGCTCATGTCACTCCTCCCACTGTTAGTGAAGGAAAAGGCACAAAGTGATTGATGACTGTGAGAGAGACACCAGAGTAGATCCTGGACTTCTGCCCTGACTGTGCAGATTAGCTCAGCAGTGCCGCTGAATAAGGATAGACTCTTTCAGACCTGCTATCTTAAAGAACAGCTCTCATTTTGGTGCTGTGTGAAACAGCATTAGTTGCTTGTTATCTAAGTGCACAATCAGTCTTTGATGCACTTAAATACATTTGATAAAAGGTAATGTCAGCCCACTAAAGCAACATGAAGTGTTTGTGGCTTTGATTTTTGAGAATTCAGGCACAAGCACAGTGCTCCTAGTCTTTTGAATTTTGCCGCCATCTAAATGAAGCTTCTAGGGTTCTGGGCTGTGAACCAGCCAGGAGGCATGGGGGCAAAGGATAAAAAGGTAGGAAAAAAGGAGGGGAAGGCTCTCACACACTCAGAACAGAGTTAGGGAGGGAACGGCTGGCTTTGTACTCTTCAAAGAAATGTCCCTTTAGTCTCTAAAGCTTGGGTTTAGGACAAGAAAATCTGTAGCTAGAAGGGAAATGTGCAGCATCCCAGACTGCCTTCTCCAATACCTAGTAGAAGTGTTGGGCTTTGTGGAACCACTTATGCTATGATATGGACATGTGTGAAGTTGTTTCTTAAGAAGGACCATGGATGTCCTGAGCTGTTTTCATAGTCTGCTTTGTTACCTTGGAAACAGTGATGTCAGGAAATGGTAAGACACATAGGACTGTCATATACTGGGATACCTGCCAGCTTTGTAAGAATGCTGTGCCAGCTTACTTACTTATGCACAAGTGTGTATTCAAGGACCTTAAATAGCATTATCTCAACAACTGTTGTACATTAAATTTAAAGGAGTACTGTTTAATGTTTGTATCTGGGTATTAAACTGTTAGTGTAAATACTAAATCTGTGAAGCTTATTGGAAAATAATCACTTTTTTTCTTATGTTTGAAGTAGTCTGTCCACAGCAAAATGTATGCCATTTAAACATGTATTTGTTAATAAATGGGCTCAAACTCCCACAGCATGGCAGAAGCACTGCAGCATACTAGATAGACTATTTTCTTAACAATGTGAAGGTTTCTGTTTGTCAAAACAATGCTGGCAGTGAAATTCACTCATTCATCTGTTTTGGACCACTGGGCTTGTGTGGAATACAGATTGGATTCCAAGTGCAGAACTAGAGTGGGGTAATTGCTCCATCAATTTGGGTTAAAATGTTCGCTTAAATTAGCTCAGTAGTTTTCACATACTGTCAAAGAGATACAGAATGAGATTAGAGGCTATGGGGAAATCATCTTACATTTTTATGAGTTGAGACACACTTGGCCTTATAAAAGAAAAGGCTGATATTTAAAACTGTGGGGAAGCTCTCTGAGCCCCTTAGAAGTCATCCTTTCCAAGGGCTAGCTGAAGCTGAAACCTATCTGCTGTTTGCTAAAAGCAGTCAACAGGGGTTTTAGCTCTCTGACCCCATGAGCCCAGCACAGAGCTTTGGAATAATGCAGACATGCATGTTGTGCATGTTACCTGAGCTCTTTCTAGAATAAGCAGACATTACCTCTTGAAAATATTTGAGCATCAGGTTATGTGCTGGTTCACAGGATACAGAGTTCATGTTCTCAAGTGACCTGTGGTCTCTTGAAGGGGACACAGGTCTTCTCAGCCTTTCTTAGTGAAGTAGGAGGCTGATTGAGCTTCTGTCTCTCGGTGTTCATGTAGGTCTGGGAGTGGGGGTCAGTGTTGCACAAGCTCCATACAGTGGCACTTGCCTGCTGTCTTTAGGATGCTATTAGAGGCTTCTGAAAAGAGAGCAGCTTAAGTTCCAGGGCAGTTAGCCATTCAGTAGAGGGAAGACAAAGAAAGCAACACAAGGAAACTTGAATCTCAGCAGGGGTATCCCTTTCTCTGTGGCAGCAAGGAGGACCTGGCAGATGGTCAGGACAATTACCCTGGCAGAGCCTCACCACTGTGTTGGAATGTAGTTTGGTTTTTATAAGATAGCAGAAAAATACTTCTGTGATCAGATAAGGCTAGCCTGACCCAAGCCTATGGCAAGTGGTGAGATCTAAAAATACAGGAACCCAAGCAAAAGCATAGTATCAGAAGAGAAAATTTGGGAGCTGATATCCAGAGTGGCATTAAGACAGGCAGTAGAGGAGTTCCTTTCAGCCCAGGAGTATTGGGACAAATGTTTTTTGTTTGTTTATTTGGTTGGTTGGTTGGTTGGTGTTTTTTGTTTTTTTATTTGTTTGTTTTTTTATTGGGTAGGGTCCAGATGCAAACAGGATAGGTTTTCCATATGCTTATGCAGAGATAGGCAGTGGCTGTGGCTAGCCAGAATATGGTGCTGCTCATAGCATCCTCTTACCAGGCCCCTCAGGACCAATGTCATGAAGAGACCATGACAGGAGGTCTCACTCAATTCTACCTTGGAGTTAGGCAGGATTCCTAACAGGCAGTGGCAGCACCTGTATGGTCCACCTATGTCCTCAGCTAAAGTCATAGACTAGCCTATTACACTTCCATGAACTGGAAATGTCCTCTCAGACGCCATTGCTACAGTTGTAAGATGCAGGAAATCTGCTCTGCTTTCATTGAATAATTATGAGTAATTTGATTAATTTGAGAAATGCCTTTGATGTCTGTTGGGAACTGATTCCCAGGTTTCCCAACCCTACTTCGAGATTAAAAAAAAAAAAAAAAAAAAAAATCTGCAGGTATCCAGGTTCCCTATGAGAAATAGCACACATTAATGTAGTAAATCTTCCTGAATACTTTCAATCATTTTAGGTAACTTATAAGGCTTAATAAAGTGTGAGAGTTCTATAAATGATTATGCTGTATTGATTAAGGAACAGTGGTTAGAAAAAGACTGTCCAGGTGTAGGGTTTCTTTTTTCCTATATATTGTAAACCTGGTCTTGGATGAGGTTGGTTGACTGTGTGTGAATGGAACCTGAAATATACACCCATCCTCCACCCACTCCCACCATTCCCACTGCAAGGCTGATAACAGATTCATATCTGCAAGTAGAGTTTTCATCCAGCTAATTCCTGGAGTAATGCCCACAGTGGTATGCCTCCTTGTGTGGTTGAGCAGGGCCAGGGCATCTGCACAGACATTTGTTTCACCCGAGGGAAGGTGTGTGTAGCTTTGGGTGTACCCAAACATCACCTACTTTGGTGACTTTGTTCCCAAGGCTGATGCAGTTTCTAGCAAAATTGCGAGTTCAAGAAAAGGGCTGGCAGGTTCTCAGCTCCATCACCTGCCTCTTCCTTTCCAACCAATAAGGTCCACCTATGTTTTCTCATGTATTGAAACCTCAGAGCTAGCTGAAGGACAGCAGATACTTGGATCTCCCTGTGGGAAGTTGCACTTAATTCCAGAATATTGGCTGCTTGTGTCCGAACTGTCGAGCCTGCAGATTTGTTCCAAGGCTGATCTGCACATGAGAGCATCACTCTTATAGACATTTCTGCTTCTATAGTACTGAGCCAGCATCACAAGCACCATCCTTCTTATTGGGCAATTTTTTAGAATCCCTTGTACAGCTTCTGGTGTATTAGATGTATTAGCATGGTCTCATATTATGGCAGAATCAATGTTCAAAGAGTGTCCATCTCTGGCAAAGTTAGGTGGCCCAGAAGCCAAGGCAGCTTCAGTTACTACAAGGCCTCTGTGACCTTTGTCATCTCACTTGAGGATCCAAATTCTAAGTAGTATAAAACTGAGGGGCTGGAGACATGGTTTAGCAGTTTAGAGCATGCACTGCTCTTGCAGAAGACCCAACTTCAGTTCCCAATACTCACATCAGGCTGTAGCTATAGCTCCAAGAGATTTAAAGCTCTCTTCCGCATGGGAAGGTACCTGTATTCCTGAGTCCACACCACACAGAGACACACAATTAAAAATAAAGTAGATTTTTATGAAAGTTCTTCCCCAGCAGAGTTCTGAAAGAGCACTGCGCACAGCACAACACCTGACATTTGTGTGTTATCAAACTCTTGTTGCTGGGTTGATCATGATGACCCTGATATAAGATGATGGAACTTTCAAAATTAATTCTTCCTGGCTGTGAGTATGGCTCAGGGCAGAACAGGTGCTTAGTTTAATCAAAGCTTTGGGCTCCGTCTCTAGAACAAAATTGAAAGCAAACAAAACTAATTAAAAACTAAAAGCATAAGAGATAGATCCTGGCAAAAATACCTACATACTCACATATGCTGGCTGGATAGGCACCTAGGGTTTCACAGAAGCTGGGCAGGTGCCATGGTCTCACAGAAGTTGGACAGAAGCTCTTTCACTGAACTCAAATCTCCAGGGTGAAACACATTTTAAATGAGAAACTGGAAATAGCCTTGGTGTGGTTTGGTGGGACTACCACAGACTGAGGACTGACTTAACAGACAGTTATTTTCTCATGGTTCTGGAAACGGGAAGTCTGAATTGGTGTCCGCTGATTTGGCTGTCTTCTGAGACGTTGGCTATCATTTCCCTGTAGACTCATGGCTACCCTCCCCATCCTCACCACATGTGCCTATGTCATATCTGCTTCTGATTATAAAGACACCATGTCTTGTATTAGCCCAATCCTCTTGACCTCATTTTAGCTTAATTAGTACTCTAAATGTCCTGTCTCTAAACACAAGCACAGTCTATATTCTTGGAGGCCCCAACATATGCATTCTGTGCATGAGAGGAGGACAGTTAAGCCTCTAACAGACTCTGAAGATTTCTCCAGTTCTCAAAATCTTCCTCAGTTCCAGATGAAGTCAGACATCGGGGCATGCATGTTTCCCAACACACACATAGCTGGGGCAGAACTTTACAAATGCAGTAATGAAGCCCCTAGTGGGATACCCTAGTGTTTCCAAGCTGGGCATATTATATTTTTTAGTTAGAATTAATAAAAAACAGAGATGGAATATCTTAAGCCGTATCTTCCGTGTATGCCAAAAATCATCCTGACATTTTGCACAGACCACTCCCTTCATGACCATCTAGTGTCTGCCACTGTTTGGTAAGGAAAAAGCAGTCCCCTGGTTTCAAGATAATTCACACAGCTTTAAACAAACACTGGACACTGAAGCAGAGCCCCACTCTGCAAATGGAATGCAAGGCTATTTCAGTCAGGGAGAGAGAGACTTATGATGACTAAGAGACTTTAAGGAAAGCCTTTGAAAATGGCACTGAAGGCCGAGGTCAGTGGCAGAACATCCTTGTAGCGCATGGAAGACCAGAGGTTCAAGCCCCAGTGCTACATTTAAGTTTTTCAAAATCAGCTATTGCACTGTGGCAAGTATTGCCAGGTGGGTTCTCCTTAACGTACGCAAAACACACTGGGAAACTGTAGATGTGACTTCTGAGTAGTTGCCTCTATGGCTAAATTGTGTAACAGGGAGATAGAATACAAGTTACCTGGACTGATGCCAGAAGCATCTTTACTCTTTGGGGATGTCTTATCCTGCTTTTCCAATGACATATGAGAGCAAGGACAGCTCGATGGCTTATTGTTTTGTGACACTTGACAGAGAAAATCCAATAAACCTCACCAGAAGGTTGATTTAAAGAAAAAAAGAAAAGAAGGAAAGAAAGAGAAAATGAAAGAGAGAAAGAAAGAAAGAAAGAAAGAAAGAAGGAAAGAAGGAAAGAATTTCTTTGTTTCACTGCCTCTTTAAGGCAGTTTACTCCATTTTTCTCCTTTATTGTCTTGTCCCTTCTCCTTCTGACCTTCTTAAAGGAGCTAGGCATCATTACATCCATCTAAACATTTCCTTTACAGTGAACATCATTTCTTTTAGAGCAGAGTCATAATGATGTTGCTGAACTATTGGATCATACTTGGCTATTTAAATTCTTTCCACCAAAGGTCAAAGAAAAAAAGAACATTAAGGAAATGTTATTTTAGCATAAATTCCTATTTTTAAAGAGTAATTACTTCTTTAAATTGTTATGGAAACATAGAAAGGAGCTTATGTGTGTCAAGAAACTGCACTCATTCCTTTTCCTTAGCCCTCGCCTCCTGTGCTATTACCTCAATCTTCAATTTTGCATTAGAACTAACTAATCATTTTGTCTCACTAACCACAACTCCAATAGTTGTAGTTCATTGTCAAAACAGTTACTTACCATTCATTATAAGAATAAGACAGCATGAACTCAGTACTGGGTATTTGGCATTTTACAGAGACTCGTAGCCACAATCTATGATGGTTCCCCTATGATAGTGCCATGAATGTGAGACAGATGTACTGTAGAGCCTTTAGACCAGAATGACCAGAGCCTGTGTTTCTCTAATGCAGCAATTCTCAACTTGACCATCATTGTCCCCTTAAGGATCAAATAACCCTTTCACGGAGGTCACCTAAAGCCTGTGGAAAACACAGATATTTACATTAAGTTTCATAACAGTAACAAAATTGCAGTTATGAAGCAGCAATAAGAATAATATTATGCTTGGGCATCACCACTACATGAGGAACTAACTGCATTAAAGGTCCTGGTAATAGAAGGTTCAGAACCATGTTCTAATGTGTGTGCTGTTATTTCAGGTTTCTGAATTCAATCCTTTGACGTTCACCAGTGTAATCGAGTGTGAGAAGCCAAACAATGACCTGAGTAGGTTTTGTGGCTGCATGTGAGTATCATGCATCTTTGAGAGTTTTTCTATTTTTCTTTTGTTAAATCATATGCACACACATAAATACAGATTCATAACATGTTCTTGGATAGTCTTTGCCACACACATTGTTTTTTGGCTGATCTTGGAACTAGTTTGTAAGATCCTGTCAGCAGTGGGAGCTTGTCAAAAGTGCTGTTTTATTAAGGTGTAATAGTGGGGTTTCTTGGTCCTGGGCAGCCAGAGGTTCAGACCCACAGACCTGCCACCCCAGACCCCTTAGCTGCCTGCCACTGCTTAGGCCTCCAAAATGACTCAAATACTTACGTTAATTTTATGCTGTTTGGCCTATGGCTCAGGCACATTGTTAGCTTGCTCTTACATCTTAACTCAACCCATTCTCATTAATCTGTCCTGCTACGTGGCTCGTGGCTCACCTGTGTTCCTTACATGCTTCTTCTTGGGCGGCTGGCTCAATCTGTCTCTGATTCCACCCTTCCTTCCCTACCTATTCTGATTCTCCACCTACTTTTTCTATGGCGCCTGTCATGGGTCAAAACAGCTCCTTTATTTAAAGATTGATATTCACAGCATACAGAAAGAAAGACATTCCCACATCATTAAGGAGTGACTGATTTTTTCCCTCAATCTCTGAGAAATTGAGAAGCACAAGCAGGGGCTAGTGGCCAGTACATGGAAATCAGAGGCCATAATCCAGGCAGGAAGAGCCTGGATAGAAATGTATTCCTTCTTGTGCTTTCAATTATTGGACAACACTTTATTGATAACTTGTATTCTGGTCCTAGCCAGTGCACTGACTGTAAAGCAGTAACAGTTATTGCTTTCATGTTTATTTCTCCCAATTAGGATAAAAAGATTGGTGTGTGCAATAAATAGCTCAGACGCCTCCTTTATTCCTAAGCAGAAAAACCAAAGGTGGATAAATGGCCTATGAATTTTGCTACTTATTGAAGCTGGGTCATCTGCACATGGAGCACAGGAGGTCACTATATATACCATTTGGTCTGCTTTTATGTTTGGAAATGTTGCTGACAATAGCAATATTGCTAGTGTGAGGGAAACAGTGGGTGGGATCAGCATGTGCATGGAATGGCTGAACTGTACTGTGGAGCTGAAAGGAAAGGTTTCATGGAGCATGAAGTTGGTGATAAGGAGCTGAGGACTCCAGGTTCAGGCTACCATGGCATGCTATTTCACCCTTTCTGTGAAAGCAGAACTCACAGATGTAGCTCCCTGAGCATCCAGGTGATAGCACTCTCCAGTGCAGAGCAGTCTCCCTTCATAGATGATCTCCTGAAAATGGGCCTTATCTCTAACAATTCTGTGCAAGTCCCTGACTTGCTGATAGTATACAGCAGTAAAGCCTGTGCCCAGCTCAGGTACATGGGGACACTAGGGTATAGTAGCAAAATCTTTAGAGTAGAGAGTGACATGCATTTGTGATCTGGAGATGAACCAGCTACTCGCTGGACTTGCCCTGAAGTCCAGAATTTTGAAGTCCTTGGATCACCACAATGAGGTTACACTACTAAAAAGACGTGTAAGTGCTCAACTACCACACACCAAGTTTGCTGTGGGGTTTCTGGTCTTTGTTGACTTCTGGCCTATCTTTTTTCAGGCCTGTGTAACTAGCACAATCTCAGGCCCTCCATGAATCCTCAGGCAAAGTCAGCTGCAGGGAGCAGGCACCAGGTGGCTAAGGAGTTTTGACATTCCGTACTGCTAAAGAAGATGAAGGCAATCTTTAGGGACCACATTTGATGTGCTTTCTTCCCATGGGGCAATTTTATGTTGCCAACTCAATAAGAAATGAATGGAGGGTAGATCTCTCCCAAAGGCTTTTCCTCTAACCCTTATGCTCTGTTCCCATTGCATCCTCCAGAGTCCTGAAGGAGTCCTCTGCACGACACAATACTCCCATGTACAGATAACTGTTCATATATTTATTTTCTGCTATAGAGGTAGGTTCAAGCTAAAGAGGACTGACTCCTTCATCAGACACTTTTTATGCCTACCCTGAGGACCTTCAGGAAAGGAACTAGCTTTGAGTCCTCATTGCAGTGAAGTTGGCAGGTTCTGGAGATCATGAATAACCGTGAGTCCCTGGTGTAGTGGGCATAATCTTAGGACACCTTTCAGGCCAATGTGGAAGGTTCATTTAATGCACAGAAGGTTTCCAGAATGGTAATTTCCTGCTAAATACTGACCACCATCATTCTGGAAACTGCTGTTAATATCACCATTACAGGTAATACAGAGGAACAGGTGAGATAGGCTAGGAGATCAGAGAGGGTCTCCAGGAGGGAGATTAATTCACAAAGTGGCTAGAACTGTCTGTCTGTGCTGTGTGTATCAGAAAGAACTATAAAAGACAAGAAGGTGGGTTTGAGTTTCAGAATGACTGATTGATAATAAAATGACAGTCAGCAAATGTGTTATCCTGTAGTCGGTTGCTTTACTGTAATGAAATTGATAAGGGGTGGGGAGATAAAACCCTGAGAAGTTGGGTGCTTGTAAAGATGTTTATGTAGCAGTTTTGAAGGCTGAAAGTACAACATGGTTTACACTCTGGGGAAGAACCCCAGCTACATGTCTCCATAGTAGATTGACACTTATGGAACAAATGGACTCCTCCAGTGCTCAGTTTGGATGGTTCTTTGGAAGTGGTCTGTAGACTGTATCATCCTAGATTTTTTTCCTGCAACTCCAAGACACTACAGAGTGAAAAGCTTTACCCTAGCCAGTAGGCTGAAGCTGTTTTCAGGAATAGTACAAAGGGAGGGTATGTCGATAAGCAGTTATCACCAGAGGACCTAGGCTGAGGAGTGTACCTTCAGCAGGAGTTGGCCTGATTATACTAAGTACCTGATCCTTCACCAGAGAAGGGAAGCCTGAACCTACCTATACCTGTATCAGCAACCAGCTCACAAAGTACATCAACTATAGGATCTGTTCCATGGTCTGATACTCAGGCTTTCCTGTTTGTTATCTTCCCAAGGTGGCATCTAGGAGACCATCCAGGGAACCACAGGTTACCTCCAATCCCACTGCCATGCATGCCTTCAGATTTTGCTCTTTTATAAACCAGCTAACCTGAACTTAGATTGATAGCCATTATTACCTAGAAAATGTATCTCAAGGTTTTATCTCCCCACCCCTTGCTAGAACTGGCAGTTATAGGAACATTATCCTTACTTTCTGAGTTCTGGTCCACTTCTGTAGGTAGCGTGACTGCTCCTTCAGCCTCAGCTTGACTCGAGAAGCAAGTGAAAGAACCTGTGTAAAGTACCACGTGATTTAAAAGCCATTTTGTAGAGAGGGTGGTGTTTGCTTCAGTGTGTGATTCCCATTCATTCAACTTTAGTGCACTGTGCTCTTTAAATTAGTCCCTACAGTTAAGCCCTAATGAAATCCCCAGAAGCTGAAAAATACCATCATTCTCCACCACACCAAAGTTCTCTCAGTAATGTAGGTCTAAACCTTGCCTTTCCATATGAACAAAGGGAAAGCTTTCTTAGGTAGCCTTTGTTTAGCTATGTCCAGTCATCTTCATTGCATGTGCTTATTTTTATTTATTTCCTTATGTGTATATGTGTGGGGGTCCCACAGAGCTCAAAAGGTGTTGGATCCCTTGGAGCAGCCTTGACGTGTGCAGGGGAAGAAGCTCGGGTTCTCTAGAAAATGGATAAGCAGGCTTAATCACTGAACCACCTCCTCAGACCCACATAATATCCAGTAGAATACATTCACTTTTCCATAAAAAAGAGATGAGGGGTCTGGTTGGCTGTCTCATATAAAATTTATTTCACATTTTAAAGCCAGCTGCCTGCTTCTCCAATCAGATCTTCCTGTATTTGCTTCTATATTTGGGTGCTTCAGTGTTGGATGCATTTATAATGACTGTGTCTTCCTATTGTATTGCTTTTTAAAAATATATAATATAGAGTTTGTCTGTGTCTTGGGCAGTTTTTTTGCCTCAAGCCTATTTGTGCCCTGCAAGTGTAGCTAGCTACTCTGTTCTTTCAGTTACCATTATTGCCCTCAAGTAAGCATCCTCAGAGCTGTCTTGCCTACATGTCAGAGCTGGACACAACATCACAGCACCTAGGTGGTTGCTGGATGTTCCTGAGAAATGCAGCCTGCATACTGGGGTAGCTGCTTCTCCCTCAAGGATGACTAGGGCTGGGACTGTTGTCACTTCATGTCCTAGTTACTGTTCTACTGCTGTAAGAGACACCATGACCAAGGCCACTTATAAGAAATAATTTAATTGGGACATACTTACAGTCTTAGATGGTTTTTTATTTCCATCATGGTGGGGAGTATGGTGGCATGCAGGCAGACAGGTGCTGAAAAGTAACTAATAGTTCACACCTGATCCTCAGGCAGAAACATGTCATATCCACTAAACCTTCCTAACCAGTCTATTAAGCATTCAAATATATGAGCCTATAGGAGCCATTTTCGTGGAAACCACAACACATCCCATGAGACAGAGCAACAGGATCATTACTAACAATTGAACTGTTTCAGTTCCTTATCTTCTCTTGGCTGGTGTTGAGAGTGAGTGTGACACATGCCTAAGAGCTTCAGTGGCAATGAGCAAACTTGAAGGAATCATATTAACTCATCAATGTTTGGGGTGCTTTCATTTATCTTAATAAACAAAATCATCTCTTCAGAAAATGGAACATTGGCACAAAGCAGACTGATAATTTTTGCATGAATTTAAATTAGATAAACAAAAACTTGAACCATGTATTATATCAAAGAAAAGTCTGCCTGTGCCTCAGAAGTTCCACACTTTATCTATCAACTGTCTATCACTCTATCCTTGCCTGTGTCCAGCAGTGTGCTTGTATGCACAGTTGTGTTGTTTCCACCACAAGGCCCATGGACTCAGGGACAGAAGTGGCCACTAGGTGTAATTATGTTTGGTCAAGGAACAAAGTTAATTAGTGCTTTCTTACCAAGAAGCTGCAGGAAGTTGACTCTCTATTCTTTGTAGCTACTACTCTTCTTGTATCCTTCCCAATTCCCACCCAATAGATCCAACCCAAAGCCAGGGTTGGGGCATCAGTCATAACTTACCAAGCACAGAGGGGGACAATAGGATACAAAATGTAATAAGACATGAGGATCTTGGCTTGGGGACTAGAAGCTTGGCAGAACAGATGTACATAAGGGCTGTAAGACTGAGCCCACACTGTAAGAGACCTCTTCTATGACAACACCAGCACAAAGAGGGAAGCACATTCTTGTAGCGTGGCTGACCAGAGCAGAAAGCCTGCAAAGGCAGCACCCAGCCTGCAGAGCTTACTCCCAGAGGAGCATATTATGCATGCATGCAACACGTCTCGAGGTAGAGATGACAAGACCAGCAAGGCTGGGCTCTAGAGAAATTTGTAAAACCTAAATCAGGGCATTGCTTTAGACATGGTGGAAAAAAAATGTTTTGGGTTACAAATATTTTGTAATAAATTATAATATTGATATTTTTTTATCACTGAGGTGATACAAAAGCAAGACAGGTGTCCAGATCACACATTTGTGGACAGATTCTTATAGGGCTACAGCAAGCCAGAATAGATTGAGAACCCTGGTGTCTGAGTGCTACTAATAGCTTTCCTAGGGAAGGAGTTAACTTGAAGCCTATGCAAGATGCTGTTCCTTGCACTACAGGGCTTGGTGGGCATTACCTGAGCATCAAAGCTTTGTTTCACTGTGTCTGTGCAACTGGATGACTTTCCACACCTATATCTGGCCCATGTCAGCATGTATGTAGTAGCCAGTACTCACCTTTCCTCATATACTACACTCAGTTGAACATTTCCAACAGCAAATAAAGTAGAGTTAGAGTCAGAGAGAGAAAAGCTGAATCAGACATTTATCTGCTGAGTGCTGCTGTTTCTCAGGATCACTAACTAGATCTTATCTGTTGTCAGTTCTTCATGAAATTTTGCTTCCAGAGTTTTCATTTAGATGAGCATATTTTGATAAGTCAAGAAGCCTTGGGATTTGAACTAGATGAGTATGTCCAAGTAGTCTAGATTAAATGCTAAAGGATATGCTTGATTACCAAGAACAGAATACTACAGAAGAGCAGAATTGAAGACAGAGGTTTGTGTGTTCATTCTGGAGCCTAAAAGGCTGACACCAAGGTGTTGGTGGGTTGATATGTTGATATCTTTCGATCCTTCTCTGTTTGGCTTATGGCTAGCCAACTTGTCTCTGTGTCTTCCTGTTGCTATCTCTCTGTGTATGTGTGTGTCTTAATCTTTTCTTAGAAGGTCACCAGTCAGAATGGGTTGAAGACTGTCCTAATGACCTCATTTAACCTGATTACTTTGTTAAAGACCCTGTCATATCTTGAGGTCCTAGATACTGAAACTTCAACACATGGATTCCAGGGACAACACAGTTGGGCTTATAACCAAGAAGTGGGTGCTGGTGGAAGCTTGGTGGCCTCTCCTTCTCATGAGCATCTTTTGAACTGAGCCACATGCCTATGTTTGTTCTACTGTTGATGGGAGCACTCAGCCTCAGAAGTTTATGGCAGTGCACCAGCTACTGAGTATTGGTCCCACTGGGTGATTCTCTTCTACAGTCTTTTTTTCCATCTCTAATACGGGCTCTGTTCTGCCAGGAGTGTGTCCTATGCCTGTTCCTGCACCTGTGGTCCTTATATAAGCCTGCTCAACCTCTTATAACAAGTTGCCCTCCTAGTTGGTTTAATTTGAAGGCATAATGTAGGAGTCAGGAGTATGTTGTAATTGCATAGCATTTTAAAGATCTAGGTTTAATTCCCAGTACAACACACATAGACACACACACACACATACAGAGAGAGAGAGAGAGAGAGAGAGAGAGAGAGAGAGAGAGAGAGAGAGAGAGGGAAATCCTTAGATTCTCAGTACTTTGGAGGTATTATAGAACTCTTCACTATTATGAATACCAAAACTCATAGATATGAAATTTCACAATGTCTGCAAATAAATTATAGTACCTCTAAATGATATAACATAAAAACATCACAGTCCAAATAGTCATATGTTGTACTTTATAGGAGCTAACAAAAAAAAAAAATCTACATGTTCACTACAGACATTTCGTCACCCCCCAGTGTCACTCACCTATAGTGGCTGAATCTGAAGGTGCATAGCTCACAGGTGTGGAGGGCTGGATGTAATTGCATGTCATATCAAAAGAGGTTGAATCTGAAATACTGTTCTTGTTTTTGCTCTGTTTATCTTGTTCCTAGAAAGCATGACTGGGGTGATTATCCTTCTTGGCTATTTTCCATGTCCAGCTGTCACTAGGGAAACATCTATATGAGGGAGACAGCATGGGCATTCTTTCCCTGGGACAGTAATGAGGCAGGGATTTGTATGTAGCTGCTCAGTCTCTTGATGATTAGCTTCAGTCTTGAGCCTCTGTCTTGAGTTTGCTGGTGTGAGCCATCAACACAGGACTGACTGGATAGTCCCTTGAGTGTCCCCCTTTTACATATCCTACAGGAAAAAAACCGGCACTGTGGTGATTTACATTAATGACAATAAATTTAAATGCAGCAAGCATTTTAGTTTGGATTTTTGTTTGGTTTCCTTTCTTCACTGGAAAATATATTTACTTATGTAGCTTCTGTGAATTACTCTAAGAGTTGTCAGGAGGAAAGACTCAGGTTCGAGCTGCTGAGCAGAGACATTTGGAATGAGGGTGGGGAGAAGAGTGTCCATGGTGGGTGGTTTGTGTATTGGGCTTCTGGATCTGTCCCAGCATAGTGCCAGTATAAACCCAATTGGCCAGCACTGGACATTGGGCCAAGAGTACAAATTTAAAAGCAAATAGCTTAAATTTGGACAGTATCTCTAGATCTACATAGCACTGAAACAATTTGTGCCATTCATGGGTTTAAATGCACCTGAGGTTAAACATGTTAATATCTTATTAACTTTATAAAATACATGTAAAATGTTACCAAAATTAGGGTTGAAGAGAAGGCTCAATGGATAAGAGAACCTATAAACATGAGGAACTGAATGCAAATCCCCAGTACCCATGTAGAAAAATTGGGTGTGGCCACACATACCTGTGACACTAATGCTGGAGGCAGGAGCTGAGAACAGAAACAGAAGGATAGCTGCATTTGCTGAAAGATAAGCTCTAGGTTCAGTAACCCTGTCTTAGGGAAGTAAGACTGAGCAATAGAGCAAGATACCTGATGTCCTCCTCTGACCTCCATGTTGGCACCTACACACACACACACACACACACACACACACACACACACACACACACACACACACACTGCCAAAATTAACACTATCCTTTCTCTAGGCTTTTTTGTGGGGGGGGAGCGTTTGGGGGGTTGTGGGTTTTTTTTCTTTTTTTCTTTTTGGATAACAGAAGGTTGGCATTTTAGCAGAATAGATGTGATAGCAATCATTCAGCAAGATTATTCTTGTCAGCTTCCTAGGTCTGCCCCATGACGACAGAGTTGGTCTCCTTTGTAGTCAATCCCTAGTAAATCCATGCAAAGTAGATAAATAGCAGTTTTGGGGCTTTTTCTGTGTGGCCAGTTGCTAACTGAGCAGCTTCCTCTCAGCTGCTGTGGAGACCCATAAGGACAAGAACCCATTTTGGAGTCTTCTGTACCCTTCCCTGTCCATCAGCCAAATTTCCTCAGGTCCTTCTGGAAGTGCTTGTACAGCCATGTGACATGCCATGGTCCATGTTCCTCCACAGCATCCACAACAATGGGGAGAGGGCTGGACTACATAAGGAAAACCTGCTGCTTCGAGGGTGCACCATCAGGAACACAGAAGCAGTGGCTGGCATTGTCATCTATGCAGGTAGGCAAGGCTAAACCTGTGCAGTAGGTCCCTCAACATTTCTAACTTCTATTTGATCCTAAGCGCTGTGTATAGCCATTGTAGAAAGCTGGAAAATTTAGGAAAACAGAAAGTGTAAAAACAGGATTGTTCTAATAGTAGCTCAACCCAGTAGAGTGGGATTTTTGTTTGTGTGTTTTGTTTTTAGCATACTATTTCAATTAATTTTACAGTTGATGTAACGGTCTATTCATTCTGCGTCCTATTTTGACCCAAGTTCTCAGAGAGCTGTAATCTAGCATAAGTGCTTTGGGGGATTCAGTCATTGTCCCCTGTCTTTAGGAGGCTGGTACTACATCCTCCATCCCCTTCCACCCTCCTCTCCAGGACATGAAACCAAAGCCCTGCTGAACAATAGTGGGCCCCGCTACAAGCGCAGCCAACTTGAGAGGCAGATGAACTGTGATGTCCTCTGGTGTGTCCTTCTTCTCGTTTGCATGTCTCTATTTTCAGCAGTTGGTAAGTCTCCTACGATGAGTTCTCAGTGAAGTAGACTGCTGGACAAGATACAGGCAAGCTTGGGGGCTATCCTGACTCCTCTAGACACAGCACCTTAAAGGTCAAACACACCATTTTCACTGACTTGGTCCAATGAGTGTCTGCATCAGCATCAGTGGGGCCACATGGAGGTGAATGAGCTCTGCAGAGTAGTTTTTCTTTCTGAGTTGAAGATTGGATGGAAGGATGATTCCATCATAGCAGTAGTAATGAGTCCAGTGATGAGTCAGGAATAGTGATGAACCAACCCAACAACAGGAGAAGCACACATACGAATGTGGCTGTATAAAAAGAGAAAATAGTTATTTATGCCCTAAAAAGTGGCCAAAAGCTTTACAAAAATGTATTTTGAGGCTTTAGCACTTGACTTCCACCTTGTCCCTGCTCAGCTGTCAGCGTGTTCCAGATAGGTATAACATGGTCTCAAAGCATGATCTTGGGTGATTAAAGACAGAGCCACATACAACACTAAAGGTTTCTGTAACCAGAAAGGCATGGAGCTTAGTTTAGGAAGAAACATGTATAGCCCTTGACTTATCAGAATTTGTAATGAGAGAAATTTGGTCCCCAAGAAGGGACCACTTGGGCAATATTGAGATTCTACTACTTTGCTCTGACTGTGTTTTTGTGGCACTCAGATGATGAAATCCTCTTCAAAGAAATCTAATAAATTAAATATGCCATATTTAGTGACAATCTTAAATCTGTTTTAATTTTCCCAAGCAGCATTCTTTCCTTCCTGTCAGATGAATGATGACTCTCTTTGAACATGCACAGGACATGGATTGTGGGTACGGCGCTATCAAGAGAAGGAAGCATTGTTTGATGTTCCTGAGTCTGATGGCAACTCTTTATCGCCAGCCACAGCTGCAGTTTACTCATTTTTGACAATGATAATAGTTCTGCAGGTAACAGTACTAAGTATTGTGTGGTAATTACTTTACTTTCCTCAAGTGAACTCAAAAGTCTTGCTAAGAATTTCCTGTAAACTTACTTGGAGAATCACAAATACATATTGTCTTTTATTCTCTATTAGTAGGTTATTTCTTAGTGATTTTCAAGTTGGTGTTCTCCTTTGCTTTTCTTAAAATGATGCTTGAGGGTTGAGTGTCTGCCAATACTTCTTTGTTATTATTATTATTATTATTATTATTATTATTATTATTACAATTATTATTATTATTAGCCTGTGATTAAAGAAAGGCCTCACATGCTAAGCGATTGCCTAATCATTAACTATACCCTTAGTTCTGTTGACTGCTAAAAAAAAAGTTATCTGGGAGTAATTTTTAGATTTACATAAAATTTTCAGACACTAGTGGAGAACATATACATGTTCCCCTCACCCACTTGTTCAGACACAAGTGAGTTATATCGATGTAGTACTCCATAAAACTAGGAAACAAATCTGAATGCTTTGCTGTGAGCCAAACCCAAAACTACTTCATTCACAGCATCTCTGCAGATAAGACTCTCTCCCATAATTGATCATGGTGCTGCTTTGTGTATAAGCATTGGTTTTCAGTAGCAGTAGTATACATTCACACATCTTCCTGTCTGTAACTGAGAGGCAACACTTGGAAATGTCTGTTAAACAGTAAGGATAGACCCCAGAGCTCTAAGGGGTTAGTGAGGGTCACCACTGACCCCTCAGATAACAGAGTAACCAGAGGCTATGTCCAGCTTTGCCTGAAATATCCCTGCCTCTTATCACAAGTATTTCCTACTGTAGAAAAACAATCTCAATTAGCATTCCAAAGTAGTCTTTTTTTGTAAATGCAAATTTTGTTCTAGCTTTGAGTTAGGATAATAGTTGATATCTTATTAGCATAATTAATTTACCAAAAGAACCCAGTTAGTCATAATATGATATTCTGGGCTCATAAATGTTAGTTGACTGCTGTGACTCTACAAATAAACATTCATTTCCAGAAGCTTGTTCTTGAATTATCAAACCATAACTGCATATTTTTCTCAAGATATCTTCTCTTTGCTCTCTATTGCATGAGATTGCAAAAAAAAAAAAAAAAAAAAAAAAAAAAAAAAATCTGCAATATTAAACCAGTCTCAGAAACAACTGTTTTCATTTCATGGCTGCCCCTTAGACTGTGGACACATCGTTGGGTGATAGATGACAGCTTCCGTCACTGGGGCCCAGGGGAAACCCAAGGGAGAATGTGACTATAGTTAGAGGTGACTTTGCTCGTGAGGACTCTGACTGTGCCTGTTCTCTTCTCTCTTTCCTTTCCTAGCCCCTCTCGAGCACAACTTAGTTTCCAAGCCATCGTTATCCTTCCAGACATAGGAGTGGATTTCCGCTCTGCAACTGCACCAGCCTAGGCTACTCTAGTTTAAACTCTTTGCCAGTACTTTAATCCTTTTCCAATAGTGACTTTTAGACAACCTATTTAAGCTCTTAAAGGTACAGTACAGCTCCTGTTTCCTTCATCATTTGTTATTTAGTCCATTGGATTAACTTCACTGCTCCCGGGTTCTCATAGCCATTCATCCTGTGTGCCTTTGCCTTCTAGGTTTTGATCCCGATTTCCTTATATGTTTCCATTGAAATTGTTAAGGTGTGCCAAGTATACTTCATTAACCAAGATATAGAACTGTATGATGAAGAGACAGATTCACAGCTGCAGTGCCGAGCTCTGAACATAACAGAAGACTTGGGGCAGATACAATACATCTTCTCAGACAAAACTGGCACTTTAACTGAGAACAAGATGGTCTTTCGAAGATGCACTGTATCTGGCATAGAATATTCTCATGATGCTAATGGTGAGTGTGAGGACAGAGGTTTCCAGGCTGGGCTGGATAAGAAAACTGCTCTCTCCAAAGCCGCATGGGCAGAAGGCAGGAGAAACTGTTCATGAGTTACAGGACTTGCTGGTTTTCAAGGAAGAATAAATCCTTGGCGACCGCTTGGGAGCCCGGTGCTATTTATAGAGTGAGCTGACATTACCCTGCTCGATGCCGTGTCTGGAATGATATGCATCTGTTTTGGCTCATTTTCTGTGAGGCAAGCTCATCAGCTAGGCAGAACACCCTTGAAGTGTTAGCTTCTGCAGTCACTTTGTGCCACAGAAAGACAGATTTTTCTCCTGTCACTCAGCAATCTTCTGGCTATCAGTTGAGAATTCTCAGATGCTCACTGTGTACTTTATGCTGCATTCTTAGCCTTGGAACACAATATCCACTGGAGCCTGAGAGAAAGGAGTCTCTTTGCTTCTGGTTACTCAGGCAGCCCCGCCTCCTTTCTCTCCTTGCCTTATCCTTTGCCGCCTCCTTCCTTGTTGGAGGAAGGCTCAGGGAAAGCCATGAGCTTCCTAAGCTGCTTGTCAAAAGAAGAAACGTGATGTTGGTACCTGCAGTCCAGCCATATATCTAGAGCAATAGCAAATTTAAAGCCCCTTTGCTTTGCAAACAGAAGGCCCTTCTTTGTAGGGGGATTATGTTGTTTCATTGTAAATAATATCCCTGCCTATAAGTTTAATAAAAAGCGCTGATTGGCCAAAGGCAGACAGGAAGTGTGGGTGGGGCTACCAGGCTAAGAAGACTCTAGAAACAGGCAGAATGGAGCAGAATGTCAGAGAGAAGCCAGAAGAAACAGAGGACAACTATGCTGTTCTGAAAAAAGGTACTGAGCCCCATGGCTGAACAGGATAAGTGTCATAGGTTAGATTAAGAGTAAAGAGTTAGCAAGTTATATGCCTGGGCCTTAGACTGATCATCCTAAAACTACTGTAAGCATCTGTGTGTCTCTGCGGGTCTGTGGGTCTGCGGGCCTAAACCTTGAGGCTAGACCCGAAAGTCCGGGACAGAAACCTCTTACTACACTTCTTTCTGAGAAGAAAAACAAAGAAACACACACTGCCAAAGAAGATGAAGGGTGAAATTGGGGAGGCAGCGAATAACCAAATCGGTAGCTACTGAGCTATCTTTCCAGCACCTAAGAATTATCTTGATGGCCACTGTCTTTCTACGTATACAGTATAACACAAGGCTTAGGAATCTACCTACTGTTTAACATGTTATGTGCAACCCAAATAAACTGCTAGTGGCATTTTCCATGCTTTTGCCCATCTACCCTGACTACTTTACTAACCTCAATACCTGTCTGTATGTTATCCTCTAACCCTCTTGCCTCCTCCCCATCTACTTCCCAACCGTTCAGTGTTGTGGCTGGAGTATGTTCCCAGGCATTGTGTTTGCAGTAGTCTGTAGAGCTTGGATTCAGTTTCAGATAGACAAGAACAGGTTTGAGATCTCTTGCACAGAAGTGCCTGAATCAGTACTGATGTTTCCTCTTGGTTAGGTGATGGATATATCAATTAGCTTCATGTACATGTATAGGAAATTTTATATGTATATCAAAACAAAACATCTGTACCCTGTAGATATGTACAGTTATGATTTGTCAATAAAAGATAATATTAATAGTACAATTAACAAAATAAAGTTGGGATCAGAGACTCCATGCAACAGAATCATAGATTTGACAGAAGTCAAATGCTAAAGGATTCTGTCACCTCCAGAGGACACAGTAACGCATTTGAAAAATGAAACAATCTTCATGTGTCTTCATGACATGATGTGCAGAAGTGCCAGCACTGGGTAAACAGCGTCTTCAGTTGGTTCAGCCCATGGATTGACACTTACTATATGAATACAGATATGAACAATGGGTCCCAGCTCATATGCCAGAACCAACCACAGAGACTACGGGCATATTCTTCTCTCACTTCATGGCCTGATAACCTACCATTAGCTGGCTGGCTGCCTGGGTCTAGGCTTCTTTGAGGCCTCTAAAGGCAGAAACAACCTCAGCCCACAGTACAGTAGCCATGGCCCCTGCTGGCTTCCAGCCTCAGAGGGAGGAGGGGCCCAAGTTGTCCCTCTTCAATCTGGAGACAACTCAATATACAGTGCCAGAAAGTGGGCACAATTAAATGCTTGGACTTTGCTCCTCTCTGCCACCCAGCTACTACACTGGGACTTACTTAAATCACCAGAAAACAGATGAGATGTTTGATATACTGCGATGGAGAAGTATTCAGCCTGATGACAGTGGGCAGGTACTTCTTCCTCTTCCCTGTTTTTCTCATCGCTTATGGAAGGCCTGATGATTAATAGAAAAGAATTGCTCACTTGGATGACTAATACCACAAGCACCCCCTTCTTTGGGCATCTCTCAGAAGTGCCCTCATAGTAGGCTAGCTACCCTAATGCTTCTTCCAAGTGCCATGCTGGCACTTGAACTTCTGGTTAAATACTTGGTTTAAAGAAGGAATAGGTTCCTTATTGCTCACCTATGCCTCAGAGAATCATCCTCACCTAGCAGACCTGGGAGGATTCATTCAGAGCCACTGGCAACAAACAGTGGTGTGAGCTCCTCTTCATGCTATTTTTCAATCATTCATGTGGATGTGAGGATCCTACTAGGAAGTGGCTCCAAAAGACTCAAAGCTCTGGACCATAATCAAAATCTTCTTGGACAGAACGTCACTGCTGCGTCCAGTCCTGGCTACATGCAGCCAGCCTGGGCAATCTCAAGAGTCAACCTTGCTAATCTGTAGCACTCCACACTCCAGTGGTGCATGTAGACAGCCTCCTCCCCCACATGACCATATGCAAGTCACCTATACTAGTGCATACCCTCCAATTCACATGGAGAATGCTTCATTGTCTTGAAGGCTCCAGTGAGGCACACCACCCTAGGGTAGAAATCTTTCAAGAACTCTATTGTGTTGACAGGCCTGCAGTTTGCCATTTCTTTTACCACACCAGAACCTGTCTCAGTTATACTGGAAGCAAAGGCCAGTTGGGAATCCAAGTCTGGTTGAGTATGGCAGTGTAGCCACTGTGCCACCACATTTGGCAGGATGTAAGCTTTGGAATCCCTTGGACCTGGGTACCGCTTTCATCTTCCTTCTCCTGTATTATATAACCTTCAATTCTCTGCCATGAGACTTGGTCTTCTTACCTGTGAAAGATTCTGGCTGTCATTAAATACTATGGTAAAGTCAAAAAGTTCTGCTTTCTTTGGGTTTGCCCACTCAGTAAGTTCATGGAGAGTGTAGGTAAGTAGGGATGTTGTAGGAGTTTTCTAAAGCCCCTTGTCAGTGAAACATTCACTAAGTACAGCCTTACCATTAGAGAGTGAAGATGGGGTGTTCCCTGAGATAAATGATCATAGAACCTGTAACACCTTGAATTTGCTTAAGTCTGCCCCCATGATGTCTTACATTGTGTTTCTGTCCCCATAGCCCAGCGACTGGCCAGATACCAAGATGTAGACTCAGAAGAAGAGGAATTGGTATCCAAAGTAGGCACAGCATCCCACCGTGGCAGCACTGGGAGCCATCAGAGTATCCGAATCACTCACAAGAGCCAAAGTATCAAATGCCATCGACGTTCAGGCAGTCGAGCTGAGGCCAAGAGAGTGAGCATGCTGTCTAAGCACACAGCCTTCAGCAGCCCCATGGTGAGTGCAGGCAGTGTGGCCCTCCTAGTGGGACGGCAGCCTCCGATCGATCCTACTTTCTTCCCACTGTCTGTTGTCTCTGATCATCAGAATTCTCTCTTTTGAATCACACAAATAAGCTCAGGCTTGGCTGTGCTCAGCAAGCAGAAGCTCCCTGGCCAACTCCTCTTTCTACCATTGTATTTTTTTTTTCTGAAACACTTATTCTGCCTTTTTGCCATGGTGTCTGCTGCTGGGTGGTTGCCACGTGAGCCACCTAAAGAGGGTGACAAAGAGGAAGCTTAACCAAATAAAATGAACAAAACATCAGAACAAGATGCCATGTGTGAAAAGGCCTAGCAAATTACTTGCCCCATAAAGTTCTAATTAGATGAGCACAAAATGAATTTCTTTCTTGTCTTGTCAGTGGCAAATGTGTTTATGGACCACAGTCATTAGGCAGGGAAATTTCTAGAAGTGAGTAACAGGCGCTGAAAAGATCCTTTGACTTCTGCAGTGTTTTAGGAACACAGAGGAAATAATTTGTGCTCACTTTGAATTGTCTCATTATTTTAAGACTTTCTAGGCCCATATAGAAGCTAACATTTAAATGTAGGTATTTAGAATTGTGGTTGTTAATCTCTGGGTTTATATCTCTCATGTGTAAAGGAAGACTCTGGGAAGTAAGTGGAAGACTGCATTGGAACATATTTCCCTTCCAGTATTCTTCAGTATATATCAAGATTACATGAATATTTAAGCTTTTAAGCTTTCTGACTAGCACTTAGTCACTCAGACAACAATTACTATTACAGCTTTACCAATATGTTATTTATACCAGCAGAATGGCGAAAGTTAAAATATTTAGTGAGAAAAGGTACCCAGATAATTATGTTATGTCCATCCACTTTCAAGGTGGTTTTAAAATGTGTTCTCATCTAATTTTAAGCTGTGGAAAAATTCATATGAAGTGCTCTGAGAGAAAAATGTCCTCTTACTGTCAGTTTTATATAAAATATATTAATTGTATAAAATATTTTAATTATTTAAATGTAAGGAAATGTGGAAACATGATTTTCAAATGATATATTATTTTATGGGACAAGGGTACAGACTTCTTGGGTTTTTCTAGACTGATAGTTTATCTTACTTTTATCTCCTAAGAACTATATTCAAATATAATGATAATATACTCATTTATTTCAATATGTATTTTATACAGTTGAAGTTACATGCATACATATGATTGTAAAATGATATGTCTATAGTGGAATGAAATTTTATTTATACATTATAATAAATTCAAGTCTACTTAAATAGTTAAGTACTAAAGCATTTGACAGCTTACTGGGTCAAACTCACTGTGCACCTCTATTTTCTTCCCAGGAGAAAGACATTACACCTGACTCCAAACTGTTGGAGAAGGTGAGCGAGTGTGACAGGTGCCTTGCCATTGCAAGGCACCAGGAGGACCCTCTGGCCCACCTCTCTCCTGAGCTCTCCGATGTTTTTGACTTCTTCATCGCACTTACCATCTGTAATACTGTAGTTGTCACATCTCCAGATCAGCCACGACAAAAGGCAAGTTCTGTAATATCCTTGAAACCCAAAAGTGTCCTTGATTCTCTCTGAGACTTGCACTGTGACTCTGGAGATAGTAAGCATGTTTCACTTTCCTGCAGGAAGCTACTCATAAGTGGTGCTTCAGGCGTAAGGGGATGCAAGAGACAAAGTGGCCACCAAGATACAGTTTGTCAGATACCTTCTGAGCCCAGGTGTCAGGGGTAGACACATGACTTTGATGAGCCCCTGTTGCCCTGCACTTTAAAGATGGCTACCCGTAGTGAATTACTCAGAAAGCCTCAGGTTTCCAGAATCATACAAAAGGGATGATAAAGATGACCAGGGGACAGATTCTGAAACAAGGTCTTTGAACTCTCAATTCTAACTTAAAGCTTTAGACATGTTTTTTCTCATCACTTTGCTTGGGTATATCTTCTGGACCATAGAGCAGTGGTGAGGATTTATGGGAAGGTCACAAAGTCAAGTTTTGGTACATAGAAGATATAAGGTAATGGGAATAAAATTGTACTCCAAGGTGAAGTGAATAAGAACTATTCAGGCCGAGGTTATTTGGGGTTTTGGAAATAGCAGTACCAGAGTTGTGTTTGCTTTGGTCTAGCATTAAGATTCTTTTTGAAGAGAGGAGGTCTATCTGAAAAGAACTCCTGTGTAACACAAGTTATCCTCTGAGTATTGTTTTCATGAGTCAGGTTGCTTAATGGATGCCAGTGAGCCTGGTTGTTCATATCAGGCAAGAAATGAGTGGAAATGTTGTTCAGGGTTAAGGGTGTACCCCAGACATTCCGTCCACTGACATCCTGACTCAGCTCTTCCAGCAGCCTCTACTAATGGAACCATAGGTATATAATATAGGGTGAGTAAGATGGACCAATACTCCTACTGTCGCAGTATATCAGAAGACATTTACCACTTAGCTATGCTCTTAATTCTCAATACTTCAATCTGGTAAGGCCCCAAAGGACCTGGAAGATCTCAAGTAGGCAGTTTTGTGCAGTTCAGACCATAAGTGTGTACTGCCAGCTCTGAGCAGAAGCTGCTTCACACTGTAGTGCAAGCTTCCTAAGCATCCCTTTCCTGGCCTTGTAAAATTTTATCACAGAGCACTAAAGCCCTTTGCTATGTACATCCCTGGAGGGCTGAGTGTTTCCTAGGTTACCCTCTGCCCAAGAGATTAGATAAGCTAGAGACTCCAAGGCAATGATGGCTTTTGAAAGTCACATGTGCTGTCAGTTTATAGAAAGAACAGAATATTTAATCACCCATCTTTGGACTGCAAATGAACATGTTTCTGGATGCATTTCTGTTCCTGCATCTGGAGTAGGAGCAGGAAATGCCACCTTCAGGAGCATTTGGAGCTGCCAGGTGCTACATGGTGATGCTTATCCCCCATTCAGTCAATAGACATGGAGTGGAAGAAAGTAGGCTTAGCATGAGTGAGTCCCTTGACTCAGTCCCCAGACCTAAAAGAGTCAAATAGAATTAGAGACACTATAGGAACAAAGGAAGAATACTCTTGTCATAATTTAGGCCTGTGTCTCATTTTTCCCTAATGCCTAGTTTAGCTGGAAATTACTATAGAAATTCACAGCTTTAGTCACCAAGGATCAGTTATAGAGTCCTAAGAAACTTCACAATTCAGTTTTGGGTTGTTTCAACAGTTGCCTTTTTCCTCGGTCTTATTTTGTCGTATTATTATTATTATTATTATTATTATTATTATTATTATTATTATTTTCTTTGAGAATTTCTTAAATGTGTTTTTATTATAGTCACTCCTTCCTTCAGCTCCTTAACAGATCTACTCCACCTCCCTACCCATTCAATTTTTACATGTTTTAAATTTTTACCTCATTTTAAAAACTGATCAAGTAGAGTTTGTGCTGCCGATATACTCATGGAGGGAGGTGTGGCCATCACTGGAGCCTGGTCAACTTAGCAGGGGCCACATCTTTAAATGTGACTTTCCTTTGCCTCTCTGGGAAGCTACCAACTAATAACAACTCCTTAGATAGGGGTGGGACTCCATGCTCCCTTCCTCCACGCTGAGATTTGGTCCCACTGGACCTTATTTGTATTTCAGTTTTCTGTTGTTTCAACATTCGCTCTTTAAGTAAAGCATGGCTTCATTGCTCTGTTGTTCACCTTTTAAACCTTTAGCAGCATTATGTGTGTGTGACTTTGTTTTCTTACACTTTTTAAAACTTTTTAGTGAATCAGTCTATTATTTGCTGAGAAAGATTCGTTTGGGTTTACACATGTGACTTGTTTATAAATATTTTTTATAGACACAACTCAAAAGAATAATCTGTTAAGTAGCCAAGACTGTGAATTTGTGATTCTTCTGCCTTAGCCTCCTGAATAGTGAGATTGCAGGTTTGTCCCACTATGCAAGTCCTTTTTTAATTGTTGCTTGAGTGGAGGAGACAGATAGGCTCCATTTTATGCCAGGTATCAATGAGCCACTTGCTCCACTGAGGCACTTATGAAGAGTAGGGGTCAGTGGAATTTTTCTCACCTGACTTAGACTGATTCCCCTACAGGTGAGGGTGAGATTTGAGCTGAAGTCCCCAGTGAAGACCATAGAAGATTTCCTTCGGAGGTTCACGCCCAGCCGCCTGGCTTCCGGCTGCAGCAGTATTGGGAACCTGACCACCAGTAAGTCCAGCCACAAATCTGGATCTGGTTTCCTGCCCAGCTTGTCTCAGGACAATATGATTCTCGGGCTGGAGGAGAAGCTAGACCAAGCGGCACCATCTATTGCCAGCAATGGCTATAGCAGCCAGGCAGCCCAGGCAGAAGGTTGTACCCCAGAGTGCCCTTCAGAGAATTGCCGTGGGGAGCAGGCAGAGCAGCAGGAACGGGAGCTGCGCTATGAGGCTGAGAGCCCTGATGAGGCTGCTCTGGTATATGCAGCTAGAGCCTACAGCTGCACGCTGGTGGACCGACTACACGACCAGGTGTCGGTGGAGCTACCTCACCTAGGCAGGCTCACCTTCGAGCTGTTGCATACACTTGGCTTTGACTCAATCCGAAAGAGGATGTCAGTGGTGATCCGACACCCACTGACGGACGAGATCAACGTCTACACCAAGGGGGCAGACTCAGTGGTCATGGATCTTTTGCTGCCATGCTCCTCAGGTAACCAGCCTCCTCTTTCCCACGGCACCCCAGAGTCAGAGAGGGCATTTTGAAAAATCCCATCCAACTGAGTAAAGGAAGTTTCACCGATCCTTTCTGGAGTTCAGACCCTTTGAGAGAATACAAGGCAGGGTTCTACGTGTGAAGGTTTTATACTGGTGTGAATTTAGAGGGCTTTGGCACCTTGACCCTGCCCTGCATCGCAGTTTCAATATGAGCAATGATGATTGGGATCTTTTAGATGAGAAGGACTGAAAGTCTCCTTCCTGCTGTAGACCTGGGGAAGCTTTGCATTCTAGGGCACAGTTATCAGCCTGTTTGTATGGCTGCATAACAGTCGACTGTGGTCACAACAACTGGGCCTGCTAGCCTCTTTCTTCTGCTCTCAATGGGTCTAGCAGCCTCTTGTCAGTCTCTCTTTATTACTTTTGGTTTAAAATGTGGTTTAAAAACCACAGTGCAGTTAACCATCAAAAGAGGTTATAACTGTATCCAGCTAGAAATACTTCTGGCTTTTAGAAGGAAAGCAAAGGCATGTTGGAAAGTGAACTTGGTTTTCCGCTGTTGGCACTCCAGTGAGAACCAAGGAGTAAGATCACCTTTGGGAGTTACAGGAAGGTGAAGGCTGAATTCTTCTTGTGGTCCAATATGTCTAGTCCAGGCTTAGCTACTTTACTCCCATAGTCTTTCTGATTCCCATATCCTGGAATAGCTTGAGTAATACCTGCTGTAAGAGTCTGTACATAGAGTTATTGAGCAGACTTGGGGCAGAATCCTATTAATGGGGTGGTTTTTCCATTCCAAGATAAACTCCATTCTTATTCTTGATTCATGTTTACATCTACATGAGAGAAAGCACTCAGCAGATTTTCTTCTACTGCCAGAGCCACCTCTGTCCTATTTATGGCAGTATGTGAAAGGCAGCATGAGATTTGACTGTGGTGTGCTGTGGTGTTTCCTCTCTTTGATATCCCAGCCTTTCCCTGATATCTGGCTCCAAGTTTCCTTTATTGGTACAACACTTGGTATCCAACTTTGGGGCACGGATTCCTCCCCTCCTTACCCCAAAAAAGGTGCTTGCCGGCCAGAGCAATACTTGGCCAGAGGAGTAATTACTGGCTGGCTAGGCTTTCTGTTCTGAGTTAGCCTCCAGCCTTAGGCAGACTGGCCACACGTTTCCATTTCACTCTTATCTGGGTAAGTTTTTCAGATAGTGGCCTCTTTTTCCTGTTGGGTTGTGGGTTGATTTTTTGCTCTTTTTGGAGCTCTCCTTGGGCTGCTATTACACTAGGTAGCTGCTCCACTTCACAGTCATTTGAATCATCACAGACAACTAGATTGAGTAAATCAAATATTTTTAAAAGGGGGGAATTTGTTTAAGACAATGGAGGGTATTTGGTCTTTCTGTGATCTTTCTCTAGAAGATTTGATATTAGAATCAGTGAAGGAAAAGATAAATAAAGTATATGGAATTATCAAAATGTTTATCATACTGTTTATTATGAATATTTTTTGTTTGATTTCTGTTTTATCATTTAAAAAGTCAATGTAAATGCCAGGAAAAAAAAAAGTCTTAGAAAAGCCAGTCAAGGTCAAGAGAGAACACAAAGATGTTCAAATTCAAACAGAGGAACATAAAGAACCAATTTCAGCAAAGTCATCTAAAATTACACAAAAATAGGCAAAATTAATATGTCCCATAACCTTTAAAAAACTGCACAATGATAAAGATGATAGAGAAGCTAGTTGGGCTCCATTGCAAATGCTAGAATTAGGAAAGTAAAAGAAGCAATTGTGACATATTGGATGCACTCACAATTTGTAAAACAAATGCTAAATAGTTGGTCATCCTGATCTGGATCACCCCTAAAGATTGGTAAAATAAGGTTACTGCTGTTTTAGAGGCTATACCACTTTTACAGTGGAAATCATGGTGAAGGGAGGAGGCTAAAACAATAGAACAAAGAACCAGGGCCAGAGACATAGAAGTCGCCCAAGACCAACTTCTTGGGGAAGGAGATTTTGCTGATATTGAAAGTTAGTCTTTATACAGTGAACATATTCTAGCTTTATGCCATGTGGCAGCTTTAAATGCCTGGGATCAGATTGAAGAAATAGGAAAGAAAACTGAATTATTCACAAAAGTAATTCAAAGCCCCAAAGAAAACTTTTGCAGACTTTTTGCACAGATTAACTGCAGCTGTAAACTGAATGGTACTGGACTCAGAAGCCAGGAGAATAGTAATTGAATCATTGGCTTTTGAGTATGCTAATGCATAATGTAGAAAAATACTCAGACTGTTAAAAGCAAGGTCAGCACCCTTGCAGGATTAGATTCGTGACACAATTAATCTAGAGTCTTATGATGATAATGATAACTGGGTAGGAGAGCTTATTTCTAGAGGTATAATAAAAAGTCAAAATGTTAAATGTTACAATTTTGGAAGGCAAGTTCACATAAAAAGAGATTGTAAACAAGGCATTCCCAGAAACTGCTTTTGTTAGGAATAATCCAAAGAGAATGTCCCTGCTTTCTGGAGTATGCAGAAGGTGTGGAAAAGGAAGACATTGGACAAATGAGTGCAGGTCCGAAAGGGAGACAAGGTAACTTTCTGCCTTCGGGAAACACCCCAACAGGGCTTTCAAAAGCCCCGTATCAAATCTAGTCTGATCTTACCCTGCCATTGTGGAGGAAACACCTTCCCAGAACAATTAAAAAATTAAAACCTATTTTAAAAAGATATACTACACTGAATGATAGAAAATTTACAGAAAAAGAAAAAGCTCAGGAAAAATTATAAAGCAAATATTTTGGCAAACTTCTATCAATGAACAAAGGCCAAAATTAGAAGTACAAATAAATGATGTTATTATTGAAGGTTTATTGGACACAGGGGCAGATATATCAATAATTTCACCAGAGCCATGGTATCCAAGTTGGCCCATTCAGGAGGTAAATGTTCAGTTTTTGGGAATTGGGTCATTATCCCAGGTAAAACAGAGTACAAGATGGTTTGACTGAATAGGCCAGAAGGATAGAGAGGAATATTAAAACCATATGTGGCAACTATTGCTATAGATTTATGGGGATGAGATTTACTACAACAATGGAATACACAGACTAATATTCCTACAAACACAGAAATAAACCATAAATTAGCACGTTTCTGGAAAAAACATTAGAAAGTATTATGAGAAACATTCACAGAACATTCAGGTTATACGGTAACAAGGCACAACAGCTGCTGATCTTTTAAAAATACAGCACTGCCACTAAAATGGCTAACAGAGAAACCTTTATGGGTTCATCATGGCCTTTAACAAAAGAGAGTGGCAGGCCTTAGAGCAGCTGGTACAAGGGTAGTTAAATGCTCAGCATATAGAAGAATCAGCCAGCCCTTGGAATTCTCCTGTATTTGTTATTAAGAAGAAATATGGAAAGTGGAGAATGGTAAAGACCTAAGGGCGATAAACAAGGTGATCCAGCCAATGGGCTCTCTACAGTCTAGGATTCATTTGCCTTCTCTGTTACCTAAAGAATGGCCTATTATAGTTATTGATTTATTATGCTGAATAAATAGTTATATATTTAGTTTCCTGTGCATTGTGTTGGGTTTTAGTCTCTTATCAGTTTTCTGCAGTGATCCAGGACAAGGCTTGAAGTATCCAAAAGGAAGATGGGGCCCCACAACGATGATTTTACATGGACTATGACAAAGACCCTAGGCTGACAAACACCAACCAAAGATCAGATTTGGACTACAAACTGCTCAAGACAATTTTGAGGCAGCTCACTGAGATGAACCAGCTTCACAGACTACTATGGCCAAGACTTAAGACAAGCCATGTACTTTCCTGTTATGGAGAAACTAGATAACAAATGATACAGCTACTTTTTCAGGACTTGACAATTAACAAAACTTTTCATTTCAGGATCCCCTAAAGATGTCATCGCCCCCAGACAGCAAGAAATAAATTTAAGAACACAGTGCCCACATTCCCAAGATGTGGGGCAGGTGGTTTTTGGTCTTACAATGGGTTATGGATGATCATCATTGTTTAGGTTAATTGGTTAAAAATTGTTATTGTTTATGTTTAGAAAAATAGTAAAACAAGAGCGATTAAATTCAAAATCCTTGTTATAAAAAGAGAAATAAAAAGGGAATACAGATATAATAAGATATAAGGGTAGATTTTTGAATCTTTTTTAAAAAGGATTTACTAGCTTTAAATTTTTACATTGGATTGAATTTTTGTATATTGTATATAAATTGTGTATTGAGATTAATTTTGTTATTGTACATATATCTCTATGCTTGTTCCAGGTATTATACTTATTCAGTTCATCTAATAATGTAACACAAATTGCTAGTTCATGAAAGTTTTTATTACCAACTAATTAGGATACAAAGTAATGCAAGTTAGTAGTTAGAAATTATATTCAAACGTAGTCATATTAGATATGTTTTCAAGATCAAACAGATATATTTTAGATGAACAGGTCTTCTTCAAGTGCTTCAGAGATCCATAGAATATGGCATTTAATAACATAGGTTCTTATTATTTTTATAACAATGCGATAACTGCTCCTAGCAGCACCAATATACTTCAGAGAAAATTATGGACATCAGAGAAACTTCATACACAGTTGACCTTCTTTGTAATGAAAGTTAGACAATGGGCAAGAAAGTACTCTTGCCTTGACTGCTATAGTATGATGTTCAAAATATGCAAGCAGGAAACACATCCATAAGAGAATTGCTGAACCCTGCCAAGCAAGGTAGCAAGGTCTTTGAGAATACTCTGCTTCACAGAGAAGTCTGTCAGATATGTTAGGCCTGTAGTCCAAAGATGGATGATTCAATGGTACAGAACAGCCTTTGATGACTGTCTAGGCAGCTAGGTGTTTCATTTTTTTACATTTTTTGGAAGTTGCTTGCTTGCTCATGCTGTTTAGTTAGTTAATATTATTTCCTTCCTGGGTCTTGAGGTAGTTGAAGATGAGATAGTTATAGTTTTCTAGTGACAGTTTTAGAAAAGAAACTTCAAAGTTAAAGTGTATAAGTTTAAGAGACATCAAAATAATAGTTTTTAGTTAGTAATACAAGTTATAAAGAAATTGAATTAGGTATAATCTTTTGCACTCACCAAAATAGGATAACTAATGAAATATTTTCTTTGAATTGTCAATTGTTAATGGACTTGGAATTACTCATTTATTGTTTGTATATATTGTATAAATTATTGTACCTATCGTATATGGTTTTTCTTATGTTAGCTATAACCATTTTTAATTTTGACACAAAAGGGGATGTGTGGATTTTGACACAAAGGGGGATATGTGGAGATATGTTTCAAATTTAATATAACTTAATAAAAACCAGTCTGAGATATCAGAAGAATCTACCCACAGTCAGTCTAGGAGGATCAAACAGTGGTAACTCACACCTTTAATCACAGCACTGGGAATATCCAGGAGTGATGATTTATGCCCTTAATCCCAGCAAATCTGAGTTTGCGGCCAGCTTAGTTTACAGACAGAGTTTCAGGCTCCCAGGCAGGCAGTGGTTGCCTTTAATCTTAACCTGGATGTGAAACAACTGGGTGAAGAGGGTATTTAAGGCAGGCATAAAAAGACAGAGAGGCAGTAGAATCCAGGAGGAGCAAGGCTGAGGAAGCTGGAAGACAGCTGGGTGAGATTTGACTGTGGTGTTTCCTCTCTTTGGTATCTCAGCCTTTCCCTGAGATCTGGCTCTGAGTTTCCTTTATTCGTGCAACACAAAACACTTGAGAAGATCACTATATAAAAAGAAGGATTATTTCTGCTCACAGTTTAGAGATTTCAGTTCACAGTTGGTTGAGCTTATCCCTCTTAGAATTGTGATAAGGGCGTCATTGTAGGCTCACTGGGTGGAACAAGCCTCTTAGCTCATGGCTTGGAAACAAAAGTGGAGGAGTGTACAGTCCAAGTCCTACTGAATTCTTTGAAAGCATATCCCTGATAATCTAATGACCTTTCACCAAGTTTAGTCTGTGAACAACATCCACCCTGCTTCAAATAAGTGTCACCAAGCCTTTAACACATAATGCTTTGGAGCATTCAAACTGCATCACCATTGTTTTGCTTTAAAAAAAAAAAACAGTATGATACCCACCAATACTAAGGATAATTTAGAAACAGATATCATTAAAAAAAATTTAACACTATAGACTACTTACTGCCTTATTCCTCCTTTTCTCCTGATATGCACAGGAGAAGGAACATTATCTGGGGTACTGTCAGGGCATTCATTAGTGGGTGAGGAGGGAACAGATAGTGGACCAGGGATGATGGCTTCTAAGGGTGTCCAAGTATTTTCCTTGTGCAGCATTTGCAAGGCATGAGACTATTTAACCTTTATAAGACTTACTCAGTACCAACATGACTGCTCTTATTGGTTCTTCTTGTACTCTGACCTAGATGATGCCAGAGGAAGGCATCAGAAAAAGATCCGGAGTAAAACACAGAATTACCTCAACCTTTATGCAGTGGAAGGCCTGCGCACCCTGTGCATTGCCAAGAGGGTAAGTGAGGGGCTCCTTCAATAGGGTGGGTCAGGGGCCCTTTCAGGAGAGTGAGTGGGCCCCTCATGAGGATGAGTGAAGTTCTCCTTCATGAGGATGAGGAGGAGCATCTTCATGAGAACTCACACTGGTAACTGTCCCTCCCATGCACATGGACAACAGCCAGTGCAGCACTCAGCAGTTTGTCTCCATAGGTTCTGAGCAAAGAAGAGTATGCCTGCTGGTTGCAGAACCATATAGAAGCAGAGGCATCTGTGGAAAGCCGTGAGGAGCTTCTCTTCCAGTCGGCAGTTCGCCTGGAGACGAACTTGCACCTGCTGGGTAATTAGCTTTCCAGGTGCCTGTTGTATGGTGTGATGCTGTTTGCAGGGGTCCTAGAGTGAATAGTGGCATGGCTGCTTCTCTTGTGCTGGACTGATTTTGTCTTGAGGAACCACCTGACTTGAAGCTAGCTTGTCTGTGTCCAGGTGAAAAGAACATTTTTTTTCCACTCATATATGCCAGATACTCCAGGTTCACTATTTTCTTGCCTTCTTTAAGTCTCACTTTCCAATCAAAATGGCTACAAGGAGCGAGCCTTTTGACAACAGACAGCTGGAAAGATTTCAACCCCCTGGCAACCTACATGAACATTAATGGAAATGCTGAGTTTTACATTTTATAAATATTTCAGATTCTTTTGGGATGAAAAGAAAATGTCTTGTTTTTCCTTCTTTGTCCTTATTTAAATCTAATAAAATCAAATTAACTGTTAGAAACACATTAAGGTACTTGTTACTTTGGTACCCATTTTATTTCATTTTAATTTAATTTTTAATATTTTAACATTTTATATTGAAATAGTAAATACATTAAGCTGAGTATCCCATGGCTGTGTGTGTGTGATGTGTGCTCACAGAGGAACTAGCTGTGTAATTATACACCCCACTTTGTGAAATGTTAGTCAGATTCCACTGCGCTTACATAAAGTTTCAGAGAATTCATCTTTGTTTATTTAACGAAGGATGCATTCCCTTGTTCTCATTTTCTGGGAAGAGGAATTAGGAAATCTATATTTCTATAAATACATATCTCTTATAATAGTTATTGTTAATATTTAATAGCATGATGTGCTCTAGACAGAATACCAAAACATACTTTGAGCACACTGCCTAACAGACCATATCCTTCTAAGAAAGCCACGGGACTTGAAACTCAGAGACTTAGTGAATTCTATCTCTAGAAAATTAAATAAGCCCCTCAAAATATTTCTGCCTATTTTAAGCTACTCATTTGATTACTGAATTGGGACTGCTTTCATATTGAGACCCAGTCTTCAGAAAGCGAGCAACAGCCAGACAAGGTACATGCCTGTAATTCTAGGATAAATATAGACATAAAGGATATGGATTTGAGACCAGCCTGGGCTACACAGGGAGAGGGAGAGGAAATCTCCAAAAGAGGGGAAAACTCTTGTATGTTCTTTATTGGTGGCTAGAATAATAAGAGGGGGAATCGCTAGACAACTTGCCCAACTTCTTTGATCCCAGTCAGTCCCCCTCCATAGTTAAGGTGATGAGTGGTGAGGGGTATTTCTCCTGGATGTTGCTAATTTTTCTGGTGGAATGAAGTTCACTTCCTGGTACACTGCTGTGGTAGGTGTTGGACATACTATGAAGCATTGTGGATAGTATCACCTCTCCTCTCAAGGCATGAAAGTACAGCTGTGAGTTGCTTCACTGCCCTTCCCCTGCCATCTTTCTGAGTTTGGAGTCCTGGCTTGGTTATCGAGTCCAGGTTCTTCTACTTACTAGCTCTGGAAGCTTAGACAAGTTACTCAGTCTTTGCTCCAACTTTTCTTATCTGCTATGTGGGAAAGGTGGCTACAAAGGTGGGAGGAGGGAATGGCATGAAACACCAAGTGTGGTTTGGCCATGAGCTCTTGTACTGGGCCCCTGACATGCCCATGAATCTCATGTGATAGTGCCATACCTGAGAAGGCCTGACTGGTCTTTTTTCTACAAATTGTCTCTAGAAGAAGGGCATCCGCTGTGTCTCTGTTAACATACCCTAATTTAGGACAGTCCTGTAGACCTTAGTTTCCCACTAAAGGTGAGAATCAACTCACCTTTTGATCTTTTGCATGAATTTATGGCAATAGACAAAATCCAATGACTAACCACTTTCCACCTCCAAGCACCTGGAAAATTTATGTTTTAAGAGATGGCGCCTAAGCTTGAAAAAAGAGATACCAAACACAGCTTCACCACGGGGCCAGGAGTTCAGGAAGTTTTCTTACACCTCACTGAGCAAGTTATATCTTTAATATTCTAAGCCAAATTTCCCTTTAAATCTTATTTAGGTAGTTATGTTAAACAACCTAAGAGAATAACAAATAATATTTCATCAGGAAGGATCACCTTCATACCAGGTTTTTAAATTGTTTTTTTCTGGAGAAAAAAAAAAAAATTCACCTGCATTATTTGGCTCATTTTCCCCAGAATTCTTGCTAGTTCCTCTAAATGTCATCTGAAATCATTCATTTCTTTCCCCTTCCATCAAAAACCACCCAACACCTAGTTATTATAATGTGGGTACACGATAGAATTCAGACCTGAACTGGTGTTTTCATACATCAGGAACCCCCCTCCCTTTATTGGGCTCGTCTAAACATCATCACCTCCTAACACTGTCACATTGGGAGTTAGGGCTTTCATCTGTTACTCTGAAAACATTGTTGGCAGCTGAGGACACAGACATGCAGTCTATTAGGAGTGCCCCCACAGGGAGCATGAAGTAGGAATTGTGAAGAGGGACTCACTGGAACTATCATACATTTATCCAGGTGCCACTGGGATAGAAGACCGCCTTCAGGAAGGAGTTCCTGAAACCATCGCTAAATTGCGACAAGCTGGACTGCAGATTTGGGTTCTTACAGGTGACAAACAAGAAACAGCCATTAACATTGCATATGCCTGCAAACTGCTGGACCATGATGAGGAAGTTATCACACTGAATGCTGAGTCTCAGGTATGCAGCTTCCAGAGAGGTTGTGTCCTGTAGGCTCCTAAGATAGACCTCTGTTGGAGTCTACTGAGGCTTCCACCTCTGTTAACCACAGTGAGAAGGACGCTTACCCACTGCATCCCTCTTAGCATGTGCACTGTTTCTGAGACATTCTTACCATCATCTTGTGAGCTGTGGACTTTTCTGGGATTTTAAAAATATTTTATATTTTGAGATTATAATATAATTACATCTTTTCTTTCTTCCTTTTCTTCCCTGCAGACCTTCTCATTCACCCCCTCTTTTCTCTTTTTCAAATTCATGGTCTCTTTATTTCATTCATTGTTGTTACATCTTTTTCCCACTCTCAGCATTTCTTAGTTGTCTGTAATTAATTTTAGAGGATGAGATCTTCTGGCTTTCCCTATCCATGTTAACTTGTCTTTTGCTGCCCATTTGAGCTCATGTTTAGGCAGTCCTGTTCATTAAACTTCCTGGATGTAGCTTCTAGTAGAAACAATCACACAGAAAACTCCCTTGTTCCTCTGGCTCTTAGGATTGCTTTGCCCCCTCTTTCCCTATGCTCCCCAAGCCTTAGGATCCAGAATTATATTGTAAATGTATCCACTGGGACTAGGTTTCACAATGCTACTCTGCATTTTGAGTAGCTATGGTTTTATGTAATGGTCTCTGGTTGTTGCAAAGTTTCCTCAATGAAGGGTGAGGACTACACTTAACAGGCTAGACTATAGAAAAGGATGCCTTCTGGGTGAAGAAGTTGGGTCTGGGATTTCTTAATACCAAAGGAATGTACATGTGGGTCTTATTAGTGCAAAGTTAAACTTCTTTTTTCATATCACTGGACTTTTTTTTCCCCATGAAATCCTACATGTCTATGATATGGAAGCCAAGGCAGTGATCTACTTATGAACTCATCCAGTTTCATCCACTGCCTCTTGGCATTTCTTTGGTCCACTCACATTTATTTGGTTGAATCCTCAAGTATGCAAGTGGTGTCTACTCCTAGCACCTTCCTGGTTTTGGATCTGGTTCCTTCCATGAGCTCTACTTCCACGAGCATAAAATCTCTTCAGGCTACCACAAGCTTCTTGAATAAGCCCTAGCAAGCCTCCCTCTTTATAGATTCCCTCCTCAGCCTTCTTTAGGGGCTCAAAGCAAAGACACCCTTTATGGGTAATCATGAATTCCTTCTAAATTCCACACTTGGATAGTCAGCTGTTCAGACCTTAGGACCCTGCCCCTGTCTTGATGTTTGCAGCTCTTGAGTGACACTTGCTCTCTTATTCATTGGTTTTTGTCTATCCTTTGATTGCTTTTGATGCCAGGCTGTCTGTTATACCTACTCTTCAGGAATAAGGTTTGGGTTGCCTCGATTTCTTTTCCGTTGTTTTATTTTCAGTTTTATTGATGATGATCTGGGTCATATTTTTTTCTTCTTCTTTGACTTGCTGTTATTTCCCTGTTCCCAAACATTATTTTTTCTTTTCTCATATAAGCAAAACATCTGCACCTCTACAATCTTGAGAAGTCTTTTCAGCTACATACAGCTCAAGATATTTTAAAATATTTCCCATGTTTACTTTGAGGTCGTGGTTTTGTTTCATTTCCAGATATTTGGAGGTTGTATTGTCACCTTTCTGTTATTGATTCCTAGTTTGATTCCATTTTAGGTAAATAATATTTCAATTCATCAAACCTTGTTAGCTTTTTAAGAACGAAAGGTTTGGTCTGTACTGAGACTGTATTGTGTTGGATCAGCTGCTCTCTTCTCCAAAGTCAGTGCCCTTCAATTGATAAATGAGATGGTTCCGTTTTTTTGTCCTAAGGGTCAGGAGGCAGGACTTCCTCCTGAGTTTCCCTAGCTCACCGCTTCCCTTGTATCTGAAGTAATTCCTTTAGGTCAGGTCCACTGACAACAAATACTGTCTTTACTCAGGAAATGTCTTACGTACTTTTCTTTCTGAAACCATCTCTTCACTGAGCACTGAAGACTGAAATGGCAATTATTTCCCTTCAGCACATTAAGCATATTCTACTTCCTTCCAGACACATGGTTTCTAATGAAATCAGTGTACTTCCTGAACCCCTGCTGCCTAATTACCAATGACTGTTTTTGTGTGCCTGATGTTGGGATTTTTTTTTCTTTGCCATTTGTTATAAGCAGTTTGCATTTTAAGTTGACTTTTATATGTTATTGTCTCTTTATTTCTAAGTCTCTGTATAGTGATAATTTTAGAAAATAAACTTCATATATACAATGGCTTTATATTTACAAAAATGTTTGGACAAGTCTTTGAAGCATTCTCATATCATACCCATTTTCTCCCAATTAACGTCTTACAGGAGCATAGAGCATTTGTTATACCCACAAAACAACATTAATACATGATCTAAGTATACTCACGCTATATGAGATTGTCTTACCTGGCACCTGCTATTGTGCTTTAGTATTTCACATCCCATCTATCCATCTATTGTTCATGCTCTCTTGAATCCTGGTTCTGGCTGTGACCATTTCTTAGACTGTCTTTGTCTTTCATCTCCTTGGTATTTTGAAGAGGGATGATAAAATTGTTTATAGACTGATTTGATCCTTAGATTCACTTGATGTTGCTATTATAACTAGAATGAAGCTATGAATTCTGTGTGGTGACCATGAGTTATTATTTCATCATATTGTATAATCATGCCATCAAGCTGTTTACAACTTGTATCCATTTTACAAGGAATACAGCTCCCCACCCCCTTTCTATGTTGAACTCTTTGGAAATAAGTCCCTGTGAAGTCATTCTTAAGGAGTATGGTGCTGCAGCTCACCTCTTGGAGGACAAAGATTCTACATAATTTGTTTAGAATTACATTCACATTTCGATACAATCTCTCCCCCCCCCAAACTGTTTTGCTACTGGCTTCCAGAATGCTAATGCTTGTTTGAAGTTTTTCTGCTACTGCTTTAATGTCAATGCTAGATTATTCAACTGTCAAAGTCACCTTTTGTCCATTGTGCTTTTTCACAGGAAATGGGATTTCCTGATTCTTCAGATACTAAGCTTTTGTCATGGGCATTATGGGTATTATGTTATGACACTCCTCCCCCCCTTTTTTAAATTCCTCTGGGTTATGGAGTTTTGGAAGCAGGATATCTATATTGTTGGATTTGAAGTTCAGGCTCTGCTCAGCCACTGGCTGTGTGGTACATTCAGCCTGTGTCTGCTTCCAACGCCAGCTTTGAATGTACATATTTATTTTTGGAGGTCAGTTTGGAGCAGGGGTTGTGGCTGTACTTTCATCAGACTGTTTCTGTCCCCTCAGAATTATGCCCATGAGTTCAGATCATATTGTGAGCCTATAAGTTTATAAATTGCATTTATTGCCAGCTAAGGCATCTCTCTTTTACCATCCTTCTAGTATTTTTTTTCTAGTTTCCAAAGAGCCTTCTTTTCTGTCCCCTGGTAGAAAGACCAAGATGTATGGTACTCCTTTCTACTTTCTATTTTCCTCCCCTTATACTGCATGTGGAGCCCAGGAGTGGCAGAACAGAGAAGAAAGGCAATTATTATACTGCTGTCTTGACACCACAGTGCCTGAGACAGGAAGCAGCTTCCATTTCTTCCAAACCTTCATCCCTAGATGGTCCTGTTTACTGCCAGTATAGCAAAACCTGTGTGATGGGGACGAGGAGAAGACAGGATTGTAAAAGAAACAAACAAAAATGTGGAGATTACCTGCATCTTGTCTGAGCATTAAGAGTAGCCTTCCTACCTCCTGCAGCTTGAGCCCATGGTTCCTTCCAGAGCTCCTGGTCTCTGTCATACATTTTCAATTCTTTGAGACTTTGGGCCCTGCCAGAAGTTTCTAGAATAAAAATGAAACATTTGTCATCCTTTGGTATCCTTATGGTAATCTCCTTTTCTATCCAAATACTACTGTTTTCTTTCTGAGTTCACACAAATAGCTAGATGCTCTGTGCACTGGCCAGATACAGTATTCTACCATCAGGGGAGAGATTGGATGGGGTGATTTGCTTCATCTCACCAGGAACTGGCTATGTCAACACTTTGTAATAGGACCAGGAACCTCATGGGGCTTCTATATCCACATTCTTCTTAAGTCTTCCCCAGTTACCAACATGTCCTCTTCCAACAAAGGTTTCTATCTCCAGTCACAAGTCTGTATGTTCCCATCTGTGACTATCAGTGGTTATGTCCAGGGCCTTGCCTTTATTTCCAAGTCTTCCTAAGGATATTGATAATGTCTTCTCAAATTTATTAGTTTTCTGAATGTAACAGACTTCAGTGAGTATTGATTGGCTACAGCTGGATGTCCACAGTATACTGCTCTAGGCCAGTGGATTGTCTGTATGCAGGACAGAAGCCTTTCAAACCTCTTCATATGTGTTTGTTCCTGAGAATGAGCTCAGCTCCCTCTACAATGTCTGGTTTTTGCCTCCCAAACCTATTACTATCCAGGTTTTCCTTCTCTCTGGAACTCAGATCCAATGTGGGAAGGGCATGGATAATGAAAAACCACAGTAATTAATTCAACTCTTTTCTTTTCCAAGAGGAAATGGACAATTTAGAACGTGTACTAAATATTGTATTTCTTTATTGGCTGATCTATTAGAGGCTTTGAAAGAGATTTATGCACCACCATTGATGGATCAGTGTTAGATAGGAGTTTTAGGTAAAGGCCCCAGAGAGCTGAGAGATACACGGGTTGAATCTTCAACCTGACCATGTAAGGTAGAGCAGTAATGCAGCCACATCTATGAAGGTGAACATGCTCCATTTCAACTTCAACACAATTGCATGCATATTCAGTAAGAGTTGAGTTCTTTCCTCTTCAGTAGGTCATTCTCTTCGGCTGGATTTCCTTTTCCAGAGGCCTAAGGAGACATTTGAAATATCCAAGTACCCTAGAAAGACATTAGCATGGGGTGTTGAAGCAGATAACCAGGGTCAATGACATTACTCTAATGAAATCCATTGCTTTTCAATTTCAGGAAGCATGTGCAGCCCTCCTAGACCAATGCCTCCACTATGTGCAGTCCAGAACCTCCCATAGCACCCCTGAGACTACTGAAAGCAACATGACTGTGGGGTTCTCTTTCAACCCAGCCTCCACATCTGCTAGCTCCAGTCCCAGCCCAAGTCTTGTGATTGATGGGAGAAGTCTGGCCTATGCACTTGACAAAAGCCTGGAGGACAAATTTCTCTTCCTTGCCAAGCAGTGTCGCTCTGTCCTCTGCTGCCGATCAACCCCTCTGCAGAAGAGCATGGTTGTTAAGCTGGTCAGAAGCAAGCTCAAGGCCATGACCCTGGCTATAGGCAAGTATCTAGGCCAATAGTTCAGGGCCTGACCCTCCAGCTGTCTTTTTCAACTACTATCTTTCAATGTGACTTGAATTTCTGATCTTTTCCATCTAACACCTTGAAACACTGTATTCACCTGTTTGCACTTACAATACTATACCCAATGTGGTAAAGTGAAACATTCCAGACGTAAGACATACATCAAAAAGACATAAGATATGGTATCAGATGCAGGTACTATTACAAGATTAGCAATTGCTGATTTAAGAATATAAGCTGGAGTATAAACCAATTTTTGGATGGCAGTACTTTAGTTACCTACATGTCCCACACAGTTCAGCTACAGTGATGGTCGTGTGTTAGCACATACTGACTTAGCAGAGGTCCTGTTACCTTAGGACTTTGATTTGGCACATGCTTCTTGGGGTCAAAACTTTATGATATTCTAGGACCCAGACTGTACCAACCAGAAGCCTCAGTGACTTTCTCAGCTAAATTTATTGACTTCTGAGACAAGCATCTCATTAAATAAATTCGTTTCAAGGTAACATAGCTTCACATCATTTAAAGACAGCATCTAACATTTTTCCTTGCAGATACTCTTGGCTGGGGAGTCTTTTAGATTCCTTTTCAATGACAGGGTGGTAGTCACTTACATCCTTAAGGAACCATCTCTTACCATTTTAAAATTGACTATAGTCTCCAGCACAGGCTCAGCCACTTCTTGGAAAGGGCCAGGAAGGTCCCTCATAACACCAATTATAAATATAACCTACTCCTGGGAAGTAGTTGGCTCAGTGATAAAGTATCTTTACCAATTAGTCAGTATATATAATTACAGTATCATTTACAGAAAGTCTGGGGTATTACTCGCTATCACCATTGGTACTTTATCTGCTAGAAAGAAGCCAGCATTAAGTGTGAGACCTTGCCAGCTTAGTCTGTACAACCTAAGAGTTATGGAGATCTGTAGTATTCACTAAGAAGAGTATACAGATGGACAAGGACACATGCTCAGGATACATGAGCAGGGTGTTCACCACAGCTCCCCTAACCCAGGCTGAGGGAAGATAACATCGCCTCCAGGGAAGGAGAAGCTAATCTCCCTTAGAATGTCATATCATTTCTTGGACTATATACCCCAGTCTTAGAAACCCAGAAGTTTAGACTTAGAGAGCCCCATGTGTATCATAATTCATTTTGAATGGGGGTATAATTGGATGCTAGAGAGATCACCATTGTTTCACAAAACTTCAGTTCAGCAAATATTAACTGATCATCATTGAGTTTAGCAAATAAATAACAATAAAATCACAGACCTATGGTATACCTGGGAATCCAACTACTGAGAAGGCTGAGACAAAATGATTACAAGTTTAAGGTCAACCTTAGGGATGCAGTGTAAACTCACAGCCATTATGATAAACTCAATGAGACCCTGTCTCACAATAAGAAGTAAAAAGAGATTTGTGAATATAGGTCAGTAGTAGGATATTTGTGTAGCATTCAAAAACCCTAGGTTTGACTTCCAGTACTGGAGGAAAGGCAGAAATAAAAGGGACAACCTATAGCCACATTGTGAGTTACTCTCACTTGTGTATCTACGTCTGTTATTTTTACAGTTTGACATGTCTGTTATGCTTTGGGCTATTCTGAGCCTAATTCCAGGAATGGATACTATTGTCTCAAAATATAATGAGTATGTCTGTGTTTTGACATCCCAAAGATGTCAGTATCTCTGACTTTCTGTTATAACATTCATCAATCAACAGCTTGGTGGTACAATGAACATTTTCTTTGCTATGTCTCAGAGAGCCAATAAACACATTTTGGTTAATTCACTGATGTTATCAATGTGCACAAAATGCTGAACAGAGCTTAACCTGTTTGATTTAGTAAGAAAATTGCTAAGGCAAGTAAGTTAGAGAGGTGCTGATGCCCAGCAGGAGGGGTTGAGTCCCTAGACAATGGCTTCTCCTATTGTACCATCGTATTAAGAGTATTAAGAGGCTTTTCTATGCAAATCCTAATAGTATAGAACCCACTGACACAGGTGATGGCTCACTTCTGGCTGATCTAGGACAGCTTGATTTGACTGGCAGTTCCATCTTCTGCTTTGCCTGACTCTTACTGGTTACCTCAGTTTTCTCAGGAAGTTGCTCTTATGCCCTTTCCCTAATCTTTCTTGTAGAACTCAGTCTTGCAGGGACCCAAGAGGCTAAACCTGTCTGTGTGATTCTGTGCATCTCAAAATCAATGATTCTTCCTACCTGTGTTGTTTTTAGGTGACGGGGCCAATGATGTAAGCATGATCCAGGTGGCAGATGTAGGCGTGGGGATCTCAGGCCAGGAAGGCATGCAGGTAAAAGACCACTTGGTCTGTCCTATAGGACCAAATGGTCCTCATTGGCTTTTATCTCATCATAGTACAATATTGTCCCAGCTGTCTCTGGACTCCAGTGAAGCCAAAGGATTTGCCTTCAGTATGGGCCAGTGTTGACCTTCTGCTAGAAGCTGAGGTGGAACATCATTCTGTTAACAAAGCCACAGGCAACATACATCTTTAACCTGTGTCAACACAAGTATATTTGGGAAAACTCTGACTCCAAGAGGCATGGTGAACCATTGCCTCCCCTGGCTCATCCCAGGAGGCATTTCAGTTTACTATTGCTCAACAATAGCTATGCTCTGTAGAAGCTGCCTCATGACACTGTTAGGACCTGAAATCACTCTGAAGATGGAATATAGCCATCCTGACTCCTGTGAAGTTCTGTCTGTGCTTTTCATTTGTCTATGTCAGCTCTGAATGTTACAGAAATTGAAAAATACTGATTAGTTAAAATTTTTCTGCTTCTGGATATAGTATTACAATTTCCAACACCTGAGCAAGTTTGAGTCACTTTTTAAAACTTTGGTAAAGCCTTTACCAATTTAGTCAGTGTTTTTTTTTTTTTTTAAATCATATTGTTAATCACCATGTGTCCTGTCCACTGGTTGGATCCCTCATTCAATCAAAAACTATTTATGGAATATTACTATATGCTAGGCTGTGCAGAGAACATTCATTTTCTGGCTTGATATTAAATAGCAGTCAGGTGGAAGAGCCCTGCTGGAAGTACAGCACAGTACTGTTACCCCTCAGTATCTTGGGGGGAACGTTCAACACCAAAATCGACAGATGTGTGAATCTCCCACATAAACTGGTTTATTTGTATAAATCCTACACAGCCCCATCTCGATATACTAAAGTATCGTACTAAAATATTATCACTAGATGATTTCTTGTACCCAGTGCAATGGAAACCCTATGTAAATAGTAGTTATGCTATATTGTTTAGAGAGAGCAATTCCTACTTTTTCAATATAGTTTTTACTGAATATTTGACAGCTAGAGTTGTTTGAGACTGCAGATTCTTCCCACAAATACAAAAGACTGACAGGCCTAATGCAACGTCAATTTCTGAACCAAATGCTTCATAATGCTCTTTGATTCTCCAGTAATTTATCACATTATGTATTCTTTAAAAAATCAGTGAAACTCCACTATTGCCTGGAACAAATTTAGACAGACCATGAGACATAGTCACTCTCCTCAGTGGAATTAGCTTTGAAACTCACAAAAGGGGATCACTCAGGGGTGCTTACCTAGCACACACAGTTCTCTGGGTTGGATCCCAGTACTGAAAAATGAATAGATTAGTAGACCACAGTGTGGACTTTGGGGTTATCTTTGGAAAAACCTCCAAATAATGAGAATTCCTGAGGAAGCTCACCTGTCTCTCCAGATTTCTGCCTTTCCTACCCACCCCAAATCCAGCACAGACACAGTCCCTGTGCTATGTGGAACTAGCCTCTGCCAATGTTTTCAGCTTCCCCAACTGTCCTGTTAGAGATAGTGTAGTAAGAGGTTTCTGGCCTGGACTTTCAGGCCTAGCCTCAAGACCCGCAGACCCACAGAGACACACAGATGCTTACATTAATTTTAGGCTGATTGGCCTAAGGCCCAGGCATATAACTTGCTAACTCTTTACCCTTAAACTAACCTATGATTCTTATCCTGTTCATTCATGGGCTCGATATCTTTTCTCAGGGCAGTATAGTTGTCCTCTGCATCTTCTGGTTTGTCTGGTAACTCTTGAGTGTCTGTGGCATTTCTGCTCTGTTCTTCCTGTTTCCAGAGTTTTCTTAGTCTGGTAGCCCTACTCACACTTCCTGTCTGCCTTTGGACAATCAGCGCTTTTTATGAAACTCATAGGCAGGACAATTATTTACAATGGAACATCATAAATCCACTACAAAATTGGATGGTGGAAATTGTTTTCTTTGTACCTGCCTCTGTCAGCGCTTGGCCTCAGGACTCTTCCACAATATGGTGGACCAGAGGAGTCCATAGAGACTGAGTGTCTCAAGCATAGCAACTCTGTTGTCCTTTCTAGCTCCTGGCCTGAAGTGGCTTTCTGACAGTGGCTGGGCTAGTGACTACATATCCTGACATACCCATAGGGACTCAGCCCAGATTTCTCACATCTGTGCTTTGCAGGAAGGATAGTATTCTCTCAGTTACTGGAATAACACACAAGCATCAGGGTCATCAGAAGAGATCTGGCCTTCCTGAATACTACATCCTTCATTACATGTAACTTGAAATAAAAAAAGTATTCAGACACATATTACCTAGAAATTTGCTTGCTCGATAATATGTCCTATGGCCCCAGATGTTTCCCTCACTGCTCACATGACTCTAGTCACAAGTCTTATGGACGGGAGATTATGGACTTGCCACAAGCCTAAGAGCAATTGTAACAGCTAAATTGCCCCAGGTACTCACCATCAAGGTCTGTAATACAAAAGGCAAAGGGTTTCTTTGCTTATGGGATTGACAAGTACTGTGATACTTAGCTTTTCCTTCAGAGAAATAGAGAAAACTGAAAATCTGAGAAATTCCTAATGAAGTTTTCATTTTATTTATTCAACAAATGTTACTTGAGCTTCTCCATATGCATGGTATTGTGGAGGCATTGTGAAAAGACAGAAAAAAATCAAACCATTTTAATCTTCTGAGTGAACAGTGGTAAAGACTGTAGGAAGAAAAGGGAATGGCTGTAGTAGGCCCACACATAGCTGCCATTTACATTTCTGCAGCTTCCAAAAGCTAAGGGAATGATATTTGGGAACAAAGTACATGGGTGCCAAACACGTAGAGATTCATTTTCTTGTCATTCCTTAAAAACCACAGTGTAATAACTGTTTAATATCCTAGAAGAACAATCTAAAATGCATCCCCTAAAGTGGCTGGATGTCTGTCCAATAAACATCAATTGAGATTTGGGTATAAATATAAAAATAAGTACCATTGGGGCTAGAGAAAGGTGGAGGAAATTCCATGCATCTCTATGTTTTGTGTTGATAGAAAGCATATTAGAGAAAAACTGAAGCCTTTTAAACTCATTAATTATATATGTAGTGCTTGAGTCTTTAAATGTTTCTAGAGACTGGCATTGCTGAACAACAAGGCTTATTGAAGCACTGTTTTTAATAAGTTAGGAGTTAATAAGACAAAGTTTGAAACCAGATTGTTTTCTTCCCATGTTTGCATGGCTTTATTCCTGTCTGCCATAAGCAGTGATGAGAATTACTTTCCTTTCCAAGGCTGTGATGGCAAGCGACTTTGCAGTGCCCAGATTCCGATACCTGGAGAGATTGTTAATCGTCCATGGACACTGGTGCTACTCCAGACTGGCCAACATGGTGCTATATTTCTTCTACAAAAACACAGTAGGTATTTGGCATGGGTCTTTAGAATTTTTCAATTAAAAGGCTACTACTTTTGTACTGTATTGATGTCTGCAAATTCCCAGTTGAGAAAAAGGGACATAAAAGGCCTCTGTGATAATCCTATCCCCACTGCCCCCTCTCAAAGGCTTATAATTTGTAGGTCTGATGCCTGCATAAGACCAGCAGACAACCAGAATTTATATGAGTGTCCGTGACTGTATTTAGGCCTTGTGCCCATAGTATCTGAAAACTAACTCATGGAAAATGAAAATAGCTGAATCTTTAAGAACAAAAGATCTTATAATTAGCAGATGACAAAAGAAAGTTCATATATGACTTTATAAAGTATCATAATGACAAGGCCAGAAGTTTGCAAAGGATCAAATAAATAGTAAGTTGCTAAAACTATTTTGCTATCTGACATCTGAGTCTGTTCTGAAGTTCTAAACCGGTATCTTTGTGTTTCTTAGGTGTGTTACTAACTAGAGTCGCCATAGTGGGAAACTGATTTCTCTGCTGTAGGCAACGGAAGCTAAAGGAGAAGAGTGTTTAGTGGCTTTGCAATCAGAAAATTACTTGATCTTGCTGTATAGTTCAGACACTGAATGATATTTATCAGAGACACACCTACACCAGCCCTTGTATAAATACCCAAATGAGGCCTTGAACTTGGAAGAGGCTTCTACATACTCCTAGGATTAGGGCAGATACACACTCTTCTAACCAGCGTAGTTGGGAGTTTTGTTTAAGTGAAGATTCCTAAGCCAGATGTGCTGCGAACATTTGTGTCCCTTCAAGGCCTTTGAATACAGGGCTCCTCCTGAGGTCTCCCACATAGTGTTTAACTTTACTTCTTTCCTACTCCATAGGCCTGAGCAATAGCCCACAGGATCATCACAAAACCCGACTCATTTGTAAGATTTCTAGACATTCTCCTGGAGGGGTGCTGCTTTTGGCTCTGCCTCTGGCAGCTTGAGGCTGAGTAAATGGACAAGGAAACGTACTAAACTCTTGGGATAAATGACCTTCTAAGCTTTTCCTGTAAGTCTCACTGTCTAGGCACCAGAGCTCCAGTGTCAAGAATATCTTGTGTTCTACTGAAAAAAAAGAATATAGTAAATTAAAAGTCCATTTTAAAATTGATGCTAACTCCAAGCTGATGATATACAGCTCTTTCTTGTGTTCTTAAAGGTTCATTCTAGAGGCTGGCATATACTTTCCCAGTGTTAACCTCACCTACCCACTCACTTGCATGATTTTCAAAATGTCTTCTAACAAATGAATGCAGAAGCTTGAAACTAGTCAGGACATAGCTAATTAAATAGATTTGGAAATCAGTTCAAGTGAAGCTCCATCTGGGACCACATCCAAAACCATTGTTCTGTGTCTGCCCTTGGGAGTTCTTTTCTCCTTTCTTTATACCCCGGTATTGAATTGTCAACATTTCTCCTCAGGAGTAGGTTAGACTGGAGTGATGACCCCTTTGGAGTAGGTTAGACTGGAATGATGACCCCTTTGGAGTAGGTTAGACTGGAATGCAGCCTTATTTCTTCCAGTCCTTAGCAGTGGCATCTTAAATATAGTTGCTCCTCAGTTGAGAGTAGGGTTATATTGTCTTGATTACAACCCATCACAAGCTGAAAGTATCAGAAGTGAAAAATATATTTAGTACACTTAAGGTATCACAAGTGAAAAATATACATAGTTGTAGTATGAGGATTCTGGCCTGGACTTTTGAGCCTAACCTTAAGGTCTAGGCCCACAGACCTGCAGACCTGCAGACCCGCAGACCCACAGAGACACACAGATACTTTAAATAGTTTTAGGCTGATCAGCCTCAGGCCCAGCCATATCACTTGCTAGCTCTCTACCTGTCATCTAACCCATTATTCTTCCTGTTCAGCCATTCAGCTCGGTACCTTTCTTTAGGACATATGGTTGTCCTCTGCTTCTTCCGGCTTCTCTCTGGCATTCTGCTCTGGCGTTCTGTTCTCAAGAATTTTCTTAGTCTGGTAGCCCCACCTACACTTCCTGCCTGCCTTTGGCCAATCAGCGCTTTTTATTAAACCAGTGGGTGGGACAATTATTTACCATGAAACAACACAATACCCCTACACACGATACACTTAGGTCAACTATTATCATAGCTTAGTACACAGCACACTGGAGCATTGTTGCCTTGTGACCAGCTACCATGAGCTTCAGCTCAAAGCCGCTGACGAGCATTTACTGAGACAATAAAGCCTAGACAAAGATCCCAACCAAATGCAAAGTTTTGCAGAATGCATATTCCTTTCACACCATCAGCATATAGTTTAAGAAATACTAAATTGAGCATTGTAAGTTGAAGACCATGTCTGTTTGACTTTTTGGATTACAATATTTTTTAGTCCCCCCAAACAGAACTAATTAAGCTAGCTGATCTCTTTAATTCCCAGTTCAAGTTTGCCAAAAACAGTTTTGAGAAGGTAGTGAGAATAATATACTCTAAGCTTCCTACAGGCTAAGTGGCAGCCTGCAGTGAGCCTGACCTTCCCCCTGCCTGCCATGTTAAGCCTGTCCTTGGTGGGGAGCACTAGAGAGGAGAAAGAGCTGCTTGGTTTTCTTCATGTAAGATGCAGAGATTGTTAAGAACATTCATCCACACAAGGAGATCAAGAGTAATCACTCCCCACAGGAGAGAGTCATTAATTTTCAGAATAAATTGCCCTTTCCAATAAAGAGCAGAGAAGAACAGTTTCTATAGTAACAGAGATTTGGGAATAAAGCTATTTGGCACTATGGAAGGGGGGCTTTCAATTATTGAAGTGTTTTCTTCCTGTTCCTTTTGACTCCATTTGCTCTACTATGACTCAGGAGGCTGAGCCCATGATTGTGGACAAGAATGAGCTGTGGGAGGAAAACAGGGGATAAAAATCAATGAAAAGCCAAGTCTGTCAGTGGCTGGTGTGGCAGGGAATGTTACATATTAGGAAACTTAAGTCACAGATTGCAACATAACTGGGGAAATTTAGTTATAGCTTCCACCCATATGGACTAGTATTTTTTTTTTCCTGATCTTTAGAAGCCATTTTCCAGGCAAGAAATCAAAGTTCAGAGAGGTGAAATAAAGAGCCGGAGGCATAAAGCAGTTCATTCTAGGGCCATGGAGAGAGCTGTAGCACCAGAACCCAGACCCAGTCCTCACTGTGCCAAATGGAACATTCATGCACTCCATCACATCTCCTTTGGAGGCTGGCCCCTCGCACCTTAAGCCAAGATCCACACATGTTTGAACAAGTTGGATTTATTACTTATATTCTTACTATTTTTATATCTCAAACCTTAGTTTTCTATAGATGTTAGAGCACCTTGAACTTGAGCCTCAAAGGAAATGAGGACAGTAAAATAGTAAGAGTATGCCCCTGATAATAGCCACAGTATTCCAGGGACCCCATGAATTCTCTAAAGGTATCAAATCTTTAGTTCTCAAAACCATCCCTGGTAGCTCTCACTGATATGGCCATATCATAGATGGGGACCCTGATGTAGAGAAGGTAGTGTGATCTGTACCAAATTACACAGTGAGTGTAAAATACATTGTGTGTTAGTTTTATATTACTCTTATTTCACTTCATTGAGGGAAAAGATTTTTTATTTGTTTGTTTTGTTTTGTTTGCTCATGGTGTCAGATGTCTCAGCCCATAGACTTTTGGCCCTGCTTCCTTGATGAGGTAGCAAACCATTACTGGATCAAAGCTACTTGCCAGAGAGAATTAGGTCACCAATATTGTGTTTAAGAACATTTAAATCCTAAATTACTTAACTTCTTCTCACTAGGAAGCCTCCAAATAGCTCTGTAAGCTAGAAAATAAGCTTTAACTTGGGGGCCTCTGGGGAACATCACAGATCCGAACCACAGTGTTTAACATCAGTCATCAGGCTGCCATATTCCCCATGTAAATGTACTCCAGCCCTGGGGACTTGTAGTATGAGATTCTGGCCTAGCCTAGCCCTGAGTTCTGGACCAGCTGTCCCAGATAATCCCAAATAAGCTCACAGCTGCTTGGTCCCACATAATCACATAAAGTCTTATATTAATTCCATGCTGCTTGGCCTCAGTCTCAGGCATATTGCTAGCCAGCTCTCCCATCTTAGCCCATTTCTATTAATCTGTGCCTTGCCACATGGCTAGTGGCTTTACCTATCTTTCATTAGATCTTGCTTTCTCCGGTGGCAGATTGTCTCTCTGTCTGACTCTGCCCTTCTCCTTTATCTATGCTCAAATTTCCCACCTCCTTCTAAAATAGGCCATAGGCCAAAACAGTTGCTTTATTATCCAGTGTACAGAAAGACATCCTACATCTGGTACTCTCAGCTGGTCAAAGCCCTCTGCTTCTTGCTTTCCTGCCTTTGCTCTTGTATTATTAATACAAATCCTTTTATGGAAGTTGTTGATGATTTTCTGCTGTTCTTTTCAAATATAAGGCAGAGATGGGAGGAGCATTAATTCAAGGTTAGCCTGGGCTACATAGATAAACCTTTCCCCCACCCTACCCCCCAAAAGAGAAAGATAAAAAGAAGAAAGTGGGGGGAAGCATGGGCTTGTAGATGTATCCTAGGATAGATGTTTGGAAAGATAGTAAAAATGTAATGTACCAGGGAAGAATCCATAGACCCTCTTAAAATGTAAGCCATCCTAGAGCATTCCAGCTCTCCTGGAACAAAATCTCATCCCAGGCTCCCAGGAATTCCCAACTCCTGATGCTGGTCTCTTGAGAATAGGAGACTGTGATAGAAGAGGATTTTGAGGAGGCCAACAATAAGGCTGGAGGTTAGGGCTGTCTTTGGGGAGAAATCACTTCCTAACCGTTTAATTACACAAAATCTCTGCAGGAATATTGAGTCCTTCAGAGTCTCTGCAGGGTCAGCAAAGAAAATAACTTGTTCTTATGCCTCCTTTCTGTGTTGCAGATGTTTGTGGGCCTCTTGTTTTGGTTCCAGTTTTATTGTGGCTTTTCTGCTTCTGCCATGATCGACCAATGGTATCTGATTTTCTTTAATCTGCTCTTCTCATCGCTTCCCCAGCTCGTGACTGGGGTGCTGGATAAAGATGTTCCAGCTGACATGTTGCTGAGAGAGCCCCAGCTTTACAAGAGTGGCCAGAAAATGGAGGTAAACTGTTTCAGTGAGGTTTTTTGATCCTGGGCGACCAGAGGCCCAGACCCTGCCGCGCCAGACTCCTTAGCTGCCAGCTGCCGCTGCTCAGGCCCCCAGAAATGACTCAGACACCTATATTAACATTATGCTGTTTGGCTTATGGCTCAGGCACATTGCTAGCTAGCTCTTACATCTTAAATCAACCCATTTCTATTAATCTGTCTGCCATGTGGCCCGTGGCTCACCTGTGTTCCTTACATGTTGCTCCTTGGGCGGCTTGCTTGATCTGCCTGACTCTGCCCTGCTTCTCTTACCCGTGCTCTGATTTCTCCTCCTACTTCTTCTATGGTGCCTTTCATGGCCCAAAACAGCTCCTTTATTGAGATTGATATTCACAACATACAGAAAGACATTCCCACATCACTTCCCTTTTTTTTTTTTTAACTGTAAACTCCCTGGTGGCTGTGCCTCCATCTCTTGGCCTCCACCCCGCTTTCCTTTTCACCTTCCAGAAAGTAAAATTCCCTTAAAATTCCTTAATAGACACTCCAGAGAATTGTTGAAATTGTAGAATGGGTGCTGTATATTGGACTCACTAATACATATGTATTGCTTTAGTAAAATGCCTGAGACAGTTAAGTTATAAGAGAAAAAGATGTTTTGCCCACATATTTATGGCAGTTGCAGTCTAGGATCAGTTAATCCCATTTGGTCTTTTGGTGGGAGTACCCGATTGTCATGGCAATGCTGAGAAACACAAGCAGCTCTTGTCAGAAACCAGGCAGCAAACCAGGACCTCACCATCACCCCAGCAGCACATCCCCAGTAACTTAAGAATGTCCTACTAAGGTCCACTTCCTAAAAGTTCCATTACTTCCCTCAGGTACCACTCTGGGAACCAAGCTTCAGTGCACAAGCCTTGCAGGGGACATTCTAGATGAAAGTCATTGCATTTATAAAGTATATAGAATAAATCCTTCTATTTCCAGGTTCCCAAGAAAGATCCATGTCAAATCTGGTGACAGGTGATAATCATTTTTTCTAAAGCAAGCAAAAGCAAACAAAATAAAGTGTCACTTACTTTCAACATAAATTAAGACAACAGACTCAAAGGGAAACCACTGAATGAGCAGACATATGTAAATGTAAGCTTACATCAGCAATACATGTTTGCAAACCGAAGACAGTTGTCACAGCCAGCCCTGCAGTAGACCATGAATGTTTCTCTTTGGTCAGTTTTGTTTTCACATGCACAGAAAGAATTCAGCATCCTATCTATTGTCTAATTCAAAATATATTTGCTTCAAGTTACCTTCCTCTGGATATTCTGCTGACACTGAGTTCCCAGAGATGCAGGCTTCACAGCTCAGGAGACAGGTCATTAGGAAACAGTGGGTTTTCAGGGTGGTACCTGTGGTTTTGACAGGATTCTTATCCTAGCTGGCTTACTATCCTCAGCTAGCCACAAGACAAGACACTGTAAGCTTGCCATATGAGTGAGGTAACCAATGAGAATGTCACCAGTTCTTCCCATAAGTGGTGGTAAATGCTCTGTCTGAATTCTGTATGTATCCTGCAAGCCAAACTTGAGAACTTAGTTGCTACTGATGGGCTGAAGAGCTGATGGGCTCCTGTTGGCTTCATCCATTTGTCTGTATCAAAGCTATTTTGCCATGGGTATAGAGTGGTCATTGTGTGCTTGGCTTTATATAGCCATGTTTTAGTTCTTTCTTTATTGTTGCAAGAAATTGCCAGAACCAAGACATCTATGAGAGAGTATAGGGGTTGTGTTGTTTCATGGTAAATAATTGTCCCACCCACTGGTTTAATAAAAAAAGCTGATTGGCCAAAGGCAGGCAGGAAGTGTAGGCGGGGCTACCAGACTAAGAAAATCTCTGAGAACAGAATGCCAGACAGAGCACCAGAGAGAAGCCAGAGGAAGCCGAGGACAACTATGCTGCTCTAAAGAAAGGTACCAAGCCGCATGGCTGAACAAGAGACATGGATTAGATGAAGGGTAGAGAGCTAGCAAGTGATATGCCTGGGCCTGAGGCTGATCATCCAAAAACTAATGAAAGCGTCTGTGTGTCTCTGTGGGACTGTGGGACTGCAGGTCTGTGGGTCTGTTGGGCCTAGACCTTGAGGTTAGGCCCGAAAGTCCAGGCTCGAAACCTCCTACTACAAGAGAGTTTATTTGGGACTTAACATTTCAGAGGGTGAGTCCATAGTCACCATGGTGGGGAGCACGCTGGCAAGCAGGCAGTCATACCTCCTGCCATACTTCCCAAATAGTTCCTCCAACTGGGAACCAAGCGTTCAAATATATGAACCTATGAGGTCCATTCCCATTCAAGCGACTATGGTTAGGCAATTGAAATAAAAGAAAAGTAGTTTTATGGAGGTCTAAAGGTAAAGGGTTTTGGTGATAGTTTTGATATTGATGGAATCTGCCATGGCATGGCCTGGCAGTCATGAGGATATGTCTCTTCTAGACTCTTTCATACTAGTCAGTCGCTGGGGCTCCTATGATTTGTCTTAACTATCTCCCAAAGGCCCAACAAGTTTCTGCTCTTTCAATATTTTACAGTGAGGATTAAGCATTAATGAATCAACCCTGGGGGACAAACTGAAACCATATCAAAGCCATAATTATCATTTTCTTTGTTTAATATCATGAGAGGTTGGAGAGATGGCTTGATGGTTAAGAACACTTACTGCTGTGGGCAATGCATATATATCCTGAACATATGCAGGCAAATATACTCATAAAAATAAAAGATAAGTAAATCTAAAATTCCACTAGGAAACATCCATCATCTAACTTTAAAAGTTAAGGTTTATTGTTACAAGTCGTTCTAAAGGACTCACCATAAAACCTTTTCAAAGTAGAGGAGTAGAAGGGCCCAGATTGAGGTGCAGGGCAAATTAGGGGGCAGGCCCAAGATTTCAGCTATTCTTTCCTGATGAAAAGTTCCTTTATAAAGCTTAGCAAACAGTGTCGTGTGCACATCTCCAACCCCAGCAACTTCATGAATCCTGACTATATTGACATCATTTCTACCCTTTCTCCTTCCTTCAACTCCTCCTGCCCACTAAGCTGCCTCTAAAATTCATGACCTCTGCTAAATTATACCTATAAGGCTCATGTTCTGGGTTCAAAGGCTCCCAGTAAGTCAGTTGCCTATAGCTCCATGAGCCTGCCTGTTTTGATTTCTCATCCTCTATGAGGGAGCCTTGCACTCCTCAGATCCCAAAACATACATTTTCCTCTAGGGCTTGATCTAAGTGTTTAAGGTATCACATGCTCAAAAATATGTAACAAACTTTCTTGTCAAACTATCTTTGTATTGCCAGCCCCCTCAGACAACAACACAGAAGACATTATTAATTTGGAAGCTTGGATTTTAGCTTAGGCTTGTTCCCAGCTAGGTTTTTAATCCAGATCTCCGACAAGGTTCAGTAACCTCTTCAGCACGCCAATCTGTTGTTGAAAGTCCAAGCCCCTAGATTCCCCCTCCTCTTCCTCTTTCTCCCTAAAAATCTCACCCATCCTCTCTTGCCTAGCTATTGGCCATTCAGCTCTTTATTAAACCAATCAGAAGCCACCTTGGCAAAGGCACACCTTCACAATGGACAAAAAGATGATTCCACAACAAGAATGTCTTGGAAGGGACAAGCCCTTCTTTGTAAATCACTGTTTCTGTGTCCCAGGAATACCGGCCACAAGCGTTCTGGTTAAACATGGTGGATGCTGCCTTCCAGAGCCTGGTGTGCTTTTTCATTCCTTACCTGGTAAGTGGGAACCCAACACTGGCTTCTTCCTCTGCTGCCTCTTGGCATTTGCAGATGTACCAAACTTTGCCCACTTTGCTTGTCTTTCAGGCCTACTATGACTCTGATGTGGATGTATTTACCTGGGGGACCCCTGTCACAGCCATAGCACTGTTCACTTTCCTGCTGCACTTGGGTATTGAAACCAAAACTTGGGTAAGAGCCACGGGCAAGGTCACTCTCCAAAGGGACCAGTATTGTGGGCCACATACTTCCAAGGAAGTGTTTTACACATGCAGGAGGTTGCCAAGCTGCCCTAGCTATTTGATAAGATAGAAAATGATACCTACTTTCTGGAAAAAGGGACAGCCCACCACTCACCATCAGCTCTTTATCTACCCGCCTCCTAGTCTCCTGTACTGCTATGCCCCTGCCTTGCCCTCTTGGTCCAGTCCTAGCCTGTTCTACTAAGGCCATCCAGCCACTGATAACTACAGTCTTAAGACCTAGAAAACACACCCCTAACCATACCCAATCAGCTCACATTGCTGTCACTGTTGTTACTCTTAAAGTGAAGTAAAAGCCCATTCTCTCTGGTTCCTTTCAGACCTGGCTGAACTGGTTAGCCTGTGGCTTCAGTACCTTTTTATTTTTCTCCGTGGCTCTGATTTACAATGCCTCTTGTCCAACATGCTACCCTCCATCTAACCCTTACTGGACCATGCAGACATTACTGGGTGACCCTCTGTTTTACCTGACTTGTCTCATTGCTCCTGTTGCTGCTCTGCTGCCCAGGTGAGTATCAGTTGATGCCTCCAGCTGACAAGCAAGTGCAGGGCATGTGCCTTGCTGTGCTTGGAGTGAATCTCCAGAAACTCAGCCATGGACGTTTAGAATCTGATTTTTTTTTTTTTTCATGTGTTTTCTAGATTGTTTTGCAAAGCCCTCCAGGGGACCCTTTTCCCCACCCAACTCCAGCTGGGACGCCAGCTAGCCAAGAAATCTTCTAACAAATTCAGTGTTCCCAAAGAGACTTCTACTCAGGGACAACGACCTGGAGACTCAGAAACTGAGCTTTCAGAAAGGAAGACCATGAGTACTTTTGAGTCTCTTCCCAAGGATTGCGTCTCTCAAGCTTCCCAACTCACACAGCAGCTAACCTGCTCCCCAGAGGCCAGTGGGGAGCCTACTGGAGTGGATACAAACATGCCATTAAGAGAGCACACCTTGCTGGAAGGACTAGGAACTCAGGTTTCAGGGCCCTCCATTCCTGAGGAGACTGTCTCAGAAGAGTGTCCTGAGGACTCCAAAAGGAAACCCCCCAGTGCTAGCCAGACAGCCCCCTTACCATCACTATTCAATCTTCCCAGTTTTGGCTCACTCAACTGGATCTCCTCCTTGTCACTGGCCAGTGGACTGGGAAGTGTTCTGCAATTGTCCAGAAGTAGTTTACAGATGGACAAGCAGGATGGTAAATTCTTGTCTAGTCCCCCACAGCCAGATCAGGACCTGCACAGCTTACAGGGACAAGTCACAGGCTACTTCTAGTATCACCTCCAAAAGGTCACAGCCAATGGTGGTGACAAGAAAAATCCTTGGAATGGGCTTTTTATTATATAACAGATGTTAATGTTATTTATGTTTATTATTTGCACAGAAGAGTTCTAGGAAGATGTATTTTTTAAATGTTTCCAAGACAAATATAGCAAACCAGAGGTACCAAAAAAGAAAGTTTATTTTTTAAAGTTATAAGTAGAGTATACTGATGAAAAAATAACCATATCAATATTTGCCTATCTGTATATAAAGTTTAAAAAAGAGTTGCACTTGTAAAGTGTGTCTAGATTTATTTTTTCATCTCATTTTGTAAGGAAAAGCAGTGTGCCTTATTTCCTCAGCATACATGACCCTCACTTTCTGCAAGCAGCATGAATATGTGACTAGTTCAGTGAACCTTACGGTGGCTGTGGTGTGTGTCACAGCACCAGGACAGAAGGAGGCAGAGAGGAAGAGAGTGCATAGGACCTTTGAGGCAAATTTCTCTATTGGCTTCCAATGTTACCAACAGCAAAAGCACAGTGAAAATTCAAGAAAAGCTCGTGTGATGTTCCTGTCAACACTCAGCTCTCTGCAGACATTTCATAAAGTTCACTTCATGGGTCTGACAGCTCTAATGTCATGTGTTATTTTTTTGCTAAAATCACCACAAACAATAAACAACCTCCACCTTGCAAAGAGTGTGTCTGTTAGCCACTGTTATGTGAAGATGCTGGGTTATGATATGAGTGTGTTCTGGACAATGTGCAGTCACTTCTTTGTGCAAGTCCTTTTAGACACTAAAAAAAAAATGGTACTATGATGTAAAGGCCAGGGTCACAGAGTGATCTTTTACCCGTGGCACCTTGAACCAAGCCATCAGCAACAGCCAGACTTCACTAACAAAAATCTTGGACATTTTAAATAATTACTTTCTGTTGTTGGTTGTTTGCACTCTTTTTGACCCAAAAGGGGTGTGCTATCCAGCTCCCAAATAAATTACACACAGAAGCTTATTTTTGTTTATAAATGTCTGTCTTTAGCTTGGCTTGTTTCTAGACAGCTTTTCTTAACTTAAATTAGCCAGTCTACCTTTTTCCTTTTGGCTTTTTCCTTTTCAATTCCTATGTTATCTTTCTTTGTTTCTTATTCAGTGTCTGGCTGTGGAGCAGGGTTTCTGGCCTCTGGAGTCTTCCTTCTCTGGCTGCTTTCTCCTAGAAAGCCCTGTGATACTCTTTGCCCTTAAAAAGCCTTTCTCCACCTGGCTTCTCCCTATCACTTCTTGTCAGGTAGGTGCTGACTGAGCCTTCTGACTGCAGATGAATTTTATTTAATCAAACAAATGCAACACATCTTTGTATGATTAAACAAATGTTCCAGAGCACAAACAGAAGTAACACACCTTAAAATAATATTATACAAAAATCCTCAGGCTTTTGTTTGATGGGCCTATCATCTCACCCAAAAGGGAAAGGGGGAAAGATGATTAAAACTCTCTATGGCAAACTCTACTATTTCAGTGACGTAATAAACTCATAATGTAGTGACTACCCTATTCCCACAATTGGAATGGGAAGTAAGCAGTGTGTCTTGGGCTCCTCCAGTGGGCATCTCCTCAGACTGCAATGCAGAGGAGCAGAAGATAAATATTCAAGAGAGAACTGCCTACTGAACAAGTATTAGAATGTCCCTCATTCCTCAGAGTGGAAGCTCACTGTACCAGTTCCAGCAGCGATGGGGATTTGTGACTCAACAACTCTGATCCAGGATGCTATAGTTAAAAGTCTACACAGAATTCTATATTGGAAGCTCCCATCTCTATAAAAGCACTGAGAGGTTGGGGATTTGTGGAGATGTGTGTTCAGGATGCAGGGGCTTTATCATGAATAACTGTGATCAAAAGGGACATTCAAGACTACATAGTTTTATTGTCCTTCAAGCAACCGTCATTGTGATGATGCATCAAGAAGGCTCTCACCAGATACAGGCACTTTAATATTGAACTCCTGGCATCCATAACAACAAAGGAACATATTTCTGTTCTTCATAAGTTAGACAGACTCAGGTATTCTGTTCTCAGAACATTAAACAAGCTGAGGCATAGAATTTGTTACCTTATCTTTTTCCTTAGTTTTGGGGTTCAGTCTTGCAAGACTCTCTGTTCTTAGTGCTGCTTTCCCTCCAGTGAGATAAGACTATAGTCACACATCCAATGGAGAAATTTGTTACCATTTTAATCAATTCTAATCTATAACTTCCCATATAAAGGTTGCACAGCAGTTCCCAAACCAATAAATTATGAGGGATGCATCCCTTTTATAATGCTGTGTCCCTAGACACAATCTGACTAGCCCTGTTTAGGACTGTGATTAATGAAGTCTCTCTGCCTCTCTCTCTGCCTCTCTCTCTCTCTCTCTCTCTCTCTCTCTCTCTCTCTCTCTCTCTCTCTCTCTCTCTCACACACACACACACACACACACACACACACAATGGTAAGAAGATGGAAAAAGTCACACGGAGAGACGAACAGAGACCGACAGACAGAAACAGAGAGAACCTGGAGTCAAGTAGGCTAGGCTCTCTGATGGAGATGTGTCATCACCCAAAAGTGCAGTATGTTTATTATGTAGAGTTGAACAGAGGCAATATTATTGCATACAGAAAAACAAGGAGACAGACATGTTTGAGTAATCTTAATAGGAACAGTATCTGTGGGGTAGTGGTCTATATTAAGCATCCAGGGGGCTGGAAGCTATGGAGGACATTTTCATGATACACTATTAATATTCAAAACAGAAGGGTCTGACACTAGGGTTCTTGACATTTCTATATCCATGGTAATACATATTCACTCAGGATTTGATTCACTTGGGCTTCTCCTGCCTGTCCGCCCCACACACACTACCTGATGGAGCTGGGAGGGATACCTGGGTGTCATGAAATGGGCTGGTAGAAATGAGTGGCAGGCAGCTTTAACACTAGCAGTGAAGGATCAAAGGCAACCCTAACAGTGTCTCTCTCATGCCACACACACACCCCATGCTTGGTACCATGCCACCTTTTCTACTCTTGAGAGCCATACATCTGAAAATCACTAAGTTGGTAAGATGTGTGGTTATCAAAAGACCACAAGAACACAAACATATATGAGTGTCTGTGACTTCAAAATGACCCGTTGTCCAGACAATCTGCACTCGTGGCCTTGCTTCTTTCCTGGAAAAGTCTTTCTTTGGGGATAAAGTTTCTTGGCAAGTAAAAGGATCTGAACATTAAGCTTCATAAACTTGCATAGCAAATCCATGCTGGAAAAACAAATATAGCAAAATGTGTGGCAGTAAGCTGTTTGTGGGATGAGAAATACTCATAGCATTTACTGTAATCTATTCCAGCCAACCACATTTATCTCAAAGTAGCATACTATGGTGTGAAAGTCATCCTTTCCAAAAAATACCATATGAAAGACATTACCAAATCCTGACAAACATATAAAAATTTGAATATTTTAAAACAGTGACTAGTGGAAAGTGAGAGACTAAAATCAGCATTATTCATATATGGTTGGGTGAGATATCAGAAATTCAAGTGTGCAGATAAGAGGCTCTCAGTCATCTAAGGAGGAAGTATGTCAGCTCACTTCAGGAGGATGGCTGCTCTTGAGGACTTGCCTTGCTTTGGACATTAGAGTAACTGAACTACCTAATGAACACCACAGCAGCATGACTACTCAAAATCAAAACCAACTAATTTGAACTTTTCAGAGAACAGATACTATGTAATTTTGCTTTTATGTCTGGTACTGCACAGACTCTAACATCTTTAATGCATTCAGCAAATATTGGGTGAGTAGAAAAATAAACCTATTAATAAAAGTTAAAGGTGTTCCAATTAAAATTGTAGTGAAGAAAAATCACTTGTTAAAATGTAGTATGAGGTTTCTAGCCCAGACTTTCAGTCCTAGCCTCAAGATTTAGGTCCACAGACCCACAGACCCGCAAACCTGCATACCGGCAGACCTGCAGACCTGCAGAGACACACAGATACTTTCAATAGTTTTAGGCTGATCGGCCTAAAGCCCAGGCATATAATCTGCTAGCTCTCTACCCTTCATCTAACCCATGACTCTTATATTGTTCAGCCATGCAGCTGGGAACCTCTTCTTAGAGCAACATAAAAGTCTTCTGCTTCTTCTAGCTTCTCTCTGGCATTCTGCTCTGTGCTTCCTATTCTCAGAGTTTTCTTAGTCTGGTAGCTCTGTCCATGCTTCCTGCCTGCCTTTGGCCAATCAGTGCTTTTTATTAAACCAGTGGGTGGGACAATTATTTACAATGTAACAACATATTCTCCAAAATATCCCCGTTTCTCTTTTTAAAACAAAAAGAACTCCAAATCTAATATTCTTTTCTCCCCTTATTTATAACAACTTATAAACAACACTGTAAATAAACACAAACATCCATAATCCATGTTTTGCGAATGTGGGCATTGTTCTCTAGGCTACTTCCTGCTGAATGGGGATGCTGGCAGTCCCATAGGAATACGAAGAAAACTGTAGGATTATGCACAAGTCTTTAGTGGAGTAATCTGTAAGGCTGGGTCATCTCAGCCAGTCTCTTTGAAATTGTTCTGGGTATAGAGCTCTGGAAACTTGAACAGAGGTGCTCTGAAATGCTGAATCATCTGGTCCATCCATTTCTATTCAAGATTTTTCAGGGAGTCTTCCTCTGTCAAACTTTATGTTCTTTATCCAGGAATAAATCCACAGCATCTCATTTTCTGTGAAAATAAAAAGAAAACCTCTTCTCCAAAGTAGCGTATCTTTGGATTTCAATTTTAAAGTCAACTCATTTACAAAGTATAAAGGTTGAATTAATCCAACAGCATTTATAACCAACTGTATTTTATCAGCTTTTACATTTTCAATCAAGAAGCTTAAAGATAAGACAATAACATACAGTATGCAGACATTCTTTGTATTTACTCAGGTGAGCCACGGGCCATGTGGCAGACAGATTAATAGAAATGGGTTGATTTAAGATGTAAGAGGTAGCTAGCAAGGTGCCTGAGCATAAAGTTAATATAAGCATCTGAGTCATTTCTGGGGGCCTGAGCAGCAGTGATGGGTGGCTAAGGGGTCTGGCATGGCAGGGTCTGGGCCTCTGGCCGCCCGGGACCAAAAAACCTCACTGCAACAGATGGCTTCCCAACATGGGCCGAATATCCACTTAAAGCCTGAGAAAGTTTAAAAAGTGTTTTAGATCAGAAGCTGAGCCAAAAGCAGCTTCCAAATTGTGTATCTGAAGCAGGTCATTGTACAGAGAAAGTGCAGCATCCAGATTACATTCAAAATGGCCCCGGCAGACTGGCTGCAGGCAGTATAAGCTGCAATCCGGCCGGTTCCTGAAATCTCAGAGAAGACTCAGTCGCATGTGATTGATTTAAGGTTTCTGTTAATTTTGAGCAAAAAGGAAACAAAGACGGTTTCCTAGTAGCAGCATTTTCTTGTGTCTGTTCTGTTTGCTGGCCACGAACAGAGACACGGTCCCTTTAAGAGAACTTATTGATTCAGCTTTATCTGCCAAAACTATGCAGCTCTTTAAGAGAGTGTGAGTATTTTTAAAGCTCTTCTGGTTGAAGATGATTAAGGATTCACAATAAAACAGATTCAGATTTTAAAAATGTAAAAGGGTTACGATGTGTGTGAAAGATACATAGCCTTCAGAGAGAAAAATAAGAGGGTAGAGAAAGTCCCTAAAAGAGAAATAGAGCAATAAAAATATAATAAGCCACATAAAGATGGAAAATAGACACAAAATCTAGATTTTGGTTGTTATTGTATTTTCTTTTAATTTTTTAACTTAATGAGCTAACTGCAGAAAGACAATGGATTGCAAATGCAAAGGCTACAAAGTTAAACAAGAATATATATTTTAAAGGTATTTTGATTTTGAAATTTGTGTCTGAGGATTTATTGCTTTGAAAGAGTTCTGCTTTTGTTTCCACAGAAGATGAGAACCTGTTGATTGCTTCCAGGTTCTTATGGTTTCATCAACCAAGACCCCCTGAAAAAAAAATCTCTAATAAGAAGAGATGGCTGTATCAGCGTCGGGGCTGCAGATTATGATCCAGGCTCAAGAACCTGTGAGATGTTCAATGCCCCTAATCAGTAAGAAGTAGAAATGGAAAACTATGCCCAAATTCCCAAAATATTGCTTATAAATGTTTGTTTTCATTATAAATGGTTAATGGTCATAGTTAATGTCTTTCTAAGAAGAAAAGGGGGATGTGATATATGAATGATTTTTTAAAAATTAGATTATTGAATTTACTTAAATAAGAAAATCAGCTGTTAATCTCAAAATGTTTTACATTGATATAGATTTTTGTTTATTGACACAAATTTAAGGTCAATTCTCTTAGCCTATATTTTTCTACTCTGGTTTAAGATATAATGTTTATGTAACTGATTTAAAATTGTAATGTATAATTAAGAAATACATGTTAGATTTTTAGGTATACAAAGATATATTTCAATTAGGTAATCTTCAAACACTTATAAGACCTACAGAATATGGCATTTGAAATTTTTTAAGAATTTATACTGTTCTGGACAGTGAGACAGATCTTCTCCTGGCAGCACCAATTTACTTCAAGAGAAAAATGGGCATCGAAGAAACTCCATATGGAGATTAGTTTCTTTGTGGCATCGGTTAGCCACTGGACATGAACCTGTTCTTATATTGACTGCTTGACAGTGTGCTGTTAAAAGTAGACATGCAGGTTCCATAGGAAAGTGACCTCTGAACTTTGGCAGAACAAGCCGAGATGGTCATTCAGGTTCCTGCTTTACAGGAAAACTGTCAGACATTCTTCAGGACTCAAGGAGAAGCAACTGATGAATGGGCAGAGCAGATTTCCTGCTTCATAGAAATAAAAAGAGACTCCGGGCCTGTAGGCGGAAGATGAATGCCCCAACTTTATAAAGGAACTTTCGGTGACTGTCCAGGCAGATAGGTGTCATCTCTGTCAAATCTAGATTTTAGAAGTTGTTTGCACTTCTGGTTTACTTGAGTAAATATATCCTTCTGTGGTCTTTGATGTAGTTGAAGATTAGATAGTTATATGCATAGTTTTTCTTAGTCATTTGAAATGTATATTGGATATGAAACTTTAGATTCATAAGGATAAGGTAGATGATAGAGTATATTCTTTAATTTTGCTAAATACAAATAGACTAGATATTGTAACTGTAATTCTTGCTTGATGGCTATTTTGTTATATGTAATTTTGCTATGTTAATATTGAAACCTTCCTTTTTGATTAGACAGAAAGGGGAGGTGATGTGGAAATGCCTTTCTGTATGCTGTGAATATCAATCTTTAAATAAAGGAGCTGTTTTGGGCCATGACAGGCACCATAGAAGAAGTAGGAGGAGGAATCAGAATAGGTAAGAGGAGAAGGGCAGAGTCAGACAGACAGAGCTGAAGCCCAAAGGAGCAACATGTAAGGAAGGAACAAAGTCGAGCCACGGGCCACGTGTCAGACAGATTAATAGAAATTTGTTGATTTAAGATGTAAGAGCAAGCTAGCAATGTGCCTAAGCCATAGGCCAAACAGCATAAAGTTAATATAAGTGTCTGAGTCATTTCTGGGGATCTGAGCAGCTGCGGTGGGCAGCTAAGGGGTCTGGCGTGGCAGGGTCTGGGCCTCTGGCTGCCCAGGACCAAGAAACCTCACTGCAACATTATAACTAACTTCTTATTTAATAGTGTCCTGGTTTTCTGGCTGATGTAGTATATGAATTTTTAAATGAAGTTACTGGATTGGCATAAACTTGAGATAACCATTGCCCATATACTATATGATTATTTACCTGGGAAATCCCACATGCATAAATTAAAAGACTCCTACAATTAATGAAAGGAAGAAGTGAGTTGTCTAACTACAAGGAAAACAAGCTATGGTTTTTACAGAGAACAGTGGACATCAGGAACATCTACCAATGAATAGTAGAAAGGTCTCAGTTGCCATAGTACCATTACTAAGAAAAACTGAAATACTGAAGATATAACTGTGAACATAAATGGTTTTCCATTTTTTATTTGGGTAGTTCTGAAATTAGCAAAGTGGTTCAAGACTTTACCTAGGAGGATATAAGTACAAAAACACACAAAAAATTTATCAAATAAGTCGTAGACAGAAAATGTCTGCTTTATACAGTGAAGTGTTAGGCATTCCTAAAAATGGACATAAACCCAGCTAAGATCATTAAAGGATAATGGATAGCCCAGATTTCAAGATGTGTTAGAGCAATCAGATACATAAAATATTGTACAATTGTTCAAGAAAGTTACATGAACAGAACAGACTTGATAAGTCATTTTACAATCAGAATTTAACTTATGCTTGAAGGATTAAGAATCAGAGCTCTTTATGAAATCACATATATAACACATATAATTTTATATATATATCACCTGTAATCAAATGTGATATATAATCATATGTTCACATGGAATGTAGAAAAAATTTTCATATACAGTCCCAATAAGGTAAACTTGAAATTTTTAATTGAAAGCCACAGTATAGGTAGAGAAACTGAAATTAAGTGCCCTAAAATATCTGAAAGTGATCCCTTAGGCACTTGGGGAAGTTTCTGGGGTCTTGCCTGTCTTGAGCTCTTAACCCTGTATCCTTTCTCTTGGCCCTATGAACTGGGCCTTTTATTACACCTGTCTCAATGTTGGTGGCTCATCTGCTCATTGTAGATCTGTCCATCCTGTCCAGTATTATTATGAAGGATTATTAGAAGCCTCTGGCATGGCATTCCTGTAGACTGTCTGTTCACCACTAGGAAGCAAGAGGTGCTATGATGAAGACACTGCCCTATTCTCAAATTGGAATGTTATAATCAATTCCACGGTAGCTTATCTGCTAAATAAATCTAACATGGATGGCTGTTAATTGAAAAATGGTAGTAAGACCTCCAAAGAGAAAGCTATTTGTACTAAAAATGTTTCAGTATTTGTATATTAAGTGAGAATTAAAACTGAAAGACCTAATCCATTGGGAAAAGTGATATGCTATGCAAATGACCACTATAAATAACAAATATTAAGTCACTATTTTCCAAAAAGCTGGAAAGGCACAGCACTTATATATTTTAGTGAGAACATCCTACCTGAAAAGAAGCTTGAACCCACCCCTGTCTTGCAACTTTGAATACTCTGGGAGACTATCTTTATATATGTACATGTGAGTATAAAGTACATGTGTGTGTATGCATGGTCACACATGTATAGCACATGTGTCTGCAGCTGCACAGACACAGTTGTGGAAGTGTATGTGTAGGTTCAAGGTTGATATGGGCTCTATTACTCTCTTTTACTCTAAACTTTACATATTGATGCAGAGTCTCACTGAACCTTCAACTCTGCATTTATGTTAGTCTACGTACCTAGCTTGCTTTGAGGATCCCCTGTCTCTATATGTGGTGTGTACAGCCAGGGCCTACACTTCCAACATGGCTTTTAAGTGAGTTCTGAGGACCTAACTCTAATTCTAACAAGTGCTTTGCCTGATGAGCCATCTTCCCAACCCAACTCTGGTGACTAAATCTAAAGGAAATATCCAGTTATGTTCATGTAAGATAGTCCCGATAATTAGTGGTACAAAACTTGGAAATCTTTTGGATTATCAGTAAAGTAATTTCATAAAATATCAGACATAGCAGAGATTTGAAAACATGGAATCCATTGAGAGAAGTGTCATGAAAAGTCTCATGCCTACCATGTGGCTAATGCCCAGTACAAAGCTGGCACTTGCTCTGAATGACATATTTTCTAAACAAAGGGTCTGTGACTATTAAAACATGGTTATGAGGCTTTGAGGCAGAAATATGTGACCCTTAAAACCTCAGTGTGAGGGTATATGGCAGTAGGGCAGTAGACATATGGCCCTGAGAACGTGGGTATGAGACCATGAGAGCTATGGGATGTGACAGTTAAAACCTGGGTGTATGTATGTATGAATGTATGTATGAATGTATGTATGTATGTATGTATGTATGTATGTATGTATGTATGTATGTATGTGTTATTCCAAATGCAGGATCACATGGAGGGATCTAGTGAAATTAAATGATAAAAAATACTTGAATGTGGGAAAGGAATTAACTGCAATAGGAAGGGAAGTCAATGGGTGGGAGGCAAACTAAGAGCATGGATTACAGTAATCAGAATATACTTAATACGTGTGTGGTAATGTTGAATAAATTTAATTTTAAAAAACTGGGTATGGTGTTGCATGTCTATGATCCCAGCTATTCAGAACACTGAGGCAGGAGAATTTTAAGCTGAGGCCAATCTGAGCTATATAGAAACACCTGTCTCTGAAAACATGGAATAAAAGAAAAAATTTGAAACTACTCAAGAATGAATATTCTTTATTTGACATGTTTCTGAACTTGTCCATTAAGTTCATGGAATCTTGTAGGTTTCTATTTTGATAAGCATAGAGTTTCAGAACCTTATCATTAGAAACAGCAAAATGTTTCTACAAAATAGATCAAAAGTAGATCTATTTTCAGTTACAGATCCAAAATGGCAACTCAAAACTGTCAACTCTTCTTTTGAACCCTTTTCAAATTGAAAAGTTAGTCTAAGTCAACAATATAAAATGTTACTTTACTTCATTATTCTATCACAGACCATCTTATATAGAAAAATAAAGAATGGTGAAAAGTTGAGGGTCTGAGTGTAAAGAATATGATGGTAGAAGATGTGCCTGGCATTCATGAGATTCTGGGTTCCATCCCAACACCACAAGTAATAATAAATTATGAGCTTCCATTACAGATAATGTGCCACCCAGATCCAGCCCTTGCTGTTCAGATTGTCTTTATAGCACACTTCACCCCATTTGACTCTACATAGTTATACCAAGGACTTACTCTTAGCCTCCATTTTGAATAGCACAAGAAGCCTGGTACAAACAACTGAGCTTTTTGTCATGACATCATCATCTTTCTCCACCCAACCCTGCTTTTCCATGCTTTCTCCAGTTTGTTCTGAGGGTATTCTGGTAAACCTATTACATTTGAACTTGTCTCCATTGATCATTAACCTATCACAGTGCTGAATCAAGAAATAGTTCCTTAGGAAAAATGGCACCTTATAATTAAATGTCATTACACATGTATAAGAATAGTTATATGAATAAGATTTAGTTATTGTAATAATGGGCATTTGTAATCTTTGTACTCAGCAAACTGAGGCACAAGGATCACAACTTCAAGTCTAGATCAGTGGTTTCACCCATCCAAATGATTTGACTCTTTAATACGGTTCCTCATGTTGTGGAGATTGCCAGTCATAAAATTAATTTCATTGCTACTTCATAATGGTAATATTGCTGCTGTTATGAATTGTCATATAAATATCTGTGTTTTCTGATGGTCTTATGTTACCCCTCTGAGAAAGTCATTAATACAAAAATATCAAGACACAAAGGCTTTGGGCCACACAAGTTGAGAACCCTTGGTTAGATGAAATTAAAGGAAGGTATATGCTAAAAATCGTAATCTTATTATGGGGATGGAGAGACAGTTCAGTGGCTAAGAGCACTGTGAACTCTTGCAGAGCACTTTGGTTTAATTCCCAGCTTCAGATGGCAGATCACAATAGCCAAAGGATCCTCTTCTGACCTTTATGACCTTCATCGGTACCAGTCATGCACATAGTGCACACAACATACATGGAAACAAAACCATAAACAAATATTTAAAGAAAATAATCTTATTGTGCCACATCTGTCCATCTTATTTAAGATCTCTCAGTATAACGCTGTGTTGAACTTGGTCCCTGATATCCTGATTATATTATTTAAAAGTAAACCACCCTTTTCTTCATGGTTTTTGAAAGCAGAGAGTGATTGAGTGGTTAAGTGTCCAGCAGCCACTCTGTTTTCAAGGCCTGCAGCACTCCATTATCCCAGATTCACACCTGTCTGAGACTTTAAACCCCAAACTATCTCAGCTCCATGCTCTGGCCTACCTCTGCTCAAGGTGCTCTCTCTCCCTCATAACCCAGCCCTGCAGCAGTCAGATTTTCATGCTGAGCTGCATCCCTCCCTCCCTCCCTCCCTCCCTCCTTCCCTCCTTCCCATCCTCCCTCCCTCCACCCCTTTCTTGTACTGAACCACTCTTGTCAACTTTCCCAGAGTATTAGCTCTTTTTAGAGTGGAACCTGAATTCTTCAGAGTAGTGTAATTCTCCCAAGATATGTACTTAATAATAGCTAATTTACATTAGCGGGGCTGGACACACCATGCCCTTCTCCCCCTGCCTGGGCATGCTCCAGTTCTCATCTTGCAGTCTTGTCTTCCTTGTGTTGCAGCTGAAAGCATGCTATGGTTTCAATTCTGATTGTCTCCCAAAGCAGGTCCAAAGGTGAGGCTACTTTGCGGGAGGTGAGGTCTAGTAGGAGGACCTTAGATTTTTGGGACATGCCCTAGAAAGCGACTGTAGGAACTCCAGGCTCTACTTTCTTTTTGCTTCTTGTTTCATAAAGGGAGCTCCACCATGTGCTCCTCACCGTAGTTATCAGCACCCCCCCTCCCAGGACTCAAGCAGTGGGTCCTCTAATCATAGCTGTTACTTGCACTTTCCCAAGCAGATGCAGTTTCTGCCATTACCACTGTAGACATCAGGTTACAGGCTCCCTAGCAGATCTCTAAGGAGTTTCCAGGCCTCTGCCCTAGACTGAGGTCACCTCACTAATTCTTTCATTCTGAGGCTTCTAATATTTTAAACTGAACCATTGAAAGCCTTTGAGAGATTTTAGCCTTGTGACTGTCAACCAGACTAATAAATCCCCTTATATAAATATATGTATTCTTCATACTCTCTGATTTTGTATTGAAACATCTTTAACACTATGATTACATTTCCATAAATAAAAATCAGGCCCTAGCAGTTACCAAAAGAGAATATTTGAAGTGGGACTGAAAGACAAAATTGTGGACGTAAAGTTAACTGAAAATTAAAATAAAAAATAATTATTGTACAAAGAAGTATAGCTTTAAAAAAAAAAAAGGATAAATTTTATAAATACTGGCCAAGGAGAGAGCAGCTGAGGAATGTGACAGATGGACAGAAAAGAAATAACAGGCTGAGCCTGGTGGAGCTTGCTGATCTATAATCCCAGATCTCGGGAAGCTGAGACAGGAGTTTGAGTACAGCCTGGGCTATGTGGTGAGACTGTATCTTGAAAAGAAAACAAAGGGGAGGGGAGGGGAGGGGAGGGGAGGGGAGGGGAGGGGAGGGGAGGGGAGGGGAGGGGAGGGAGAGACAGTTTCTTAAATGGATTAAGTCAACAATTACATGGAGATAAGTGGGTGAAAAGTTTTTATAAAAATAATTTCCAAATTGATTTTAAGAAGACAAATGTACAGGCCCATGATGAGTAAAAGGTGCAGGTAAGTAAAGTATTGGAAAATGATTTGAAAACAGTATATGTAGGAAAAGTGACTAGTGTTAGACAAAGTAGAGTTGACCACAGAAACATACCTTACTTGGTAAAGGGATCAGTTTCTTGGCAGGGGGGACAGTCCTGAATGACATATCCCTAATAGCAGAGCTTCTGTTATTAAATACGTGAGACTAGAACTTGTAGAAGGAAGAAACATAATCACAAACAGAGCCAAATCCCCTCAGCAATTTTCAGAACAGGAAGAAAGTGAGGAGAGAAAACACCAGATCTAGAGGACAAACAACTTGCTTCTGCTGTCAAGACTAGAACATACAGACCCTACTTGAAGAGTGTGTGGCATAGTGTGGACATGACTACAGCTAGAGAGTTTCTAGCCTTTGGAAGCAAGATCGGGTGGCCCAAGCCAGGCCAGGGGAGGGAATCTAAGCAGTAAGTAGAAGGAAGCAGAAGAAAGAGCCTTCAGAGAAGGGCAATCATAGAGATCTGGGGTCTCTGGATCTCACTGGCTGGGAGGTAACCTGGCCTTCACCCATGACTACATGAAAGGACCCATAGGCTCTCTGGACCTAGAGTCTAAGCAGCCTTTTACACAGTGTACCTGTTCCAGTCGGTACTGCCTCATGGTTTTACTTTTGGCCTGCTTGTCTTATTTATACTAATTTAGTTTATCTCCTTAACCCATGCCCATTCCCTGACAAGTATACCAACTACTTCATTACACACCCTGCCATTGCAGCAAAGCACATCTAGAGCAGACATGTCACATCCAAGGACCTGTGCATTTGTGGATCAGGATTTGGTGACACCATTTGGTTTCCTTTTGATTTTGATGAATTGCTGGGCTGTGATGGTATGAGTAGACTGTAAGGAAGACTGTCACCCCTGCTGGCCTTTCTCCCCCCTTCATTTGATTTTATTCAGAAGGGAGATCTCAGGTGAGGTCCCTCTTCCCTGCATTATGTGGACCTCTCTGGTGCATAGACAATAATTAAACATGATAATACCACCACAGAGGGTCTTCCTGCCATGATCCCTTCCCAAATCAGTTTATCTGGGTCTAACATGTCAGCCTGCTGTTTTTCACTAAGTGAATCTTTTCTTCTATTCGTACTTAAGGTATAAAAACTCTTTTGAAGAGTTGAAACTTTTGTTATACCTGACTCGGGGTCAGTGTTTGAGATTTTGAAATTGACAAGTATTTTTAGCACAATTACACTGCTGTAGCTTTTTTCTGGTCTCCATTAATAGAAACATAGCTGCAAGTCCTTACTGGAAAGTTGATGGGATGGCTCAGACACCAAATGGATGAAACCCTCCTCAACCAAACCCAGTCCCACAGCATGCTTTAAAAAAAAAATATTTACCAGAGGAGCTGTGTGCACATGACCACCCATAATGGATTCTGGGAGTTTGAGTCTCTATTAGCTGTGTGCACATGATCAACCCAGAGTGGATCCTGGGAGTTTGAGTCTCTATTTCCATCCAAGGCAAATTTTTAGACTACAATTAAGTTGGCTTTGCCACTAGGATCATCAGTGCCTTTTTGTTCTTGGCTAAACTAGCACTCCAGGTTGTCACCTTTCTCTACCCTTTGTGGTCCAGGTAAAGGAGAAGGAAGTAGTAGCTGTTTAGAAATAGCTACACTCTTCATGTCTCTGTCATCTTTTAGCAAGGCCATCTTCTCAAACAACCCAGAAAACTAGCATTTTCTTTTGTGTGTTTTGTTTTTTAACCACAGAAATTGGCATTTATAGGTACATGATTTGATTTAGAAGGAGATATCTTTTCTTTTTACATGTTTTTATTTCTGCTTTTCTAAGGTAAAGGATTAAAAAAATGAATAGGCAATATATACTAATCTGGCTTCTCTATCAATATATGTTTACATATATACTTTTTCCATATATGCATATATGTGTACGCATATAAATACATATATATGCAATAAAATGAAATGTAGAACTGTGTTAGGCGTCTACGATTGAACTACACTATGCCTTTACAATAGAACTGTAGAGCTTTGAAAGACTTGGCCAGGCCTCAATGGGATGGACAAAGAAAACCTGGCTCTGCCACTCACCTGAGAAGGGAGGTTCCAGAAGCTGGGACTGACCAAATCAGCTATCTTCCAACCCATATCTAGGCTTTAAATTGGCCCACCCCAAGATCCACCGAATCTACCGAATCTATGGTGTGCCAGAGTGTGTTGAAATGGTCCTGTGGAACCATAGCTGCAGGATCTCCCTTACTCTGGACAACATCAGGATATTCGGGAGGAGTTTCAGTGAAGGTCTGTTGTCTCCCGAATAAGTGCCATTCTGGGCCTGATGGCCCATCCTCTTCCCCTAAGGACTAAAACCTTGTTTACAGGGGGAAAAAGGAACTACAAATCTCCTTATCACTGCCACCTGCTGAGTGCTAGTCTCTTGGGATCCTCTATGACCTTGGGCGTGCCCCGATGAGGAGGCAGGGTGTGTAAGAGAGTTAAGGTGACAGAGAGCTGAGACAAAGGAGACACGAGGAGAGACACACAGGCAGAAGCGGCAGAAGAGGCAGAAGCTGGGGACAAGCATGGAGTAGAGTCAGTGTGAGTAGAAGGAGCAGAGGGAATCCAGCATGGCGGGAAGCTAGAGGGGAAAAAGCTAGGCGAGATGCAGTGGCAAGACTCCTCGCCTGGGACAAAACTCGGACTACAAAGAAACCGGACGCGGTAAGTGGAGGTCATAACCGAAACCCACTCGGTAAAGGTCCAATACTAATGATGTGCCAGAAGAAGCCAGAGGCCTTGAACCACATCAGCAACTCATTGCAATGAACATTTGCAAACAAGGCTGAATGGACAAAAGAGTCCATTCTGTGTGGCACATTGCAGCTGCCAATGGCACTAAAACAAATGAATAGGTGTTAGAGAGGCAGGAAGGATAGAAGAGCAAAGTGATTTTTGTTTGTTTGTTTTTAATTCATTTTTTAAAATTTTCTTTTGGGGGATGCTATTGTGGTTAGGAGAGAATACAGAGGGACTGGGAATGAAGTGGGTTAGGGTGCATGATAGGAATTTCCCAAAGAATCAATAAAAATTAAAAAAAAATAAAAAATAAAAAAGACCTGGTCAGAGAGGCCATGAATAAAATGAAGGCGATGCTGTCTAGCTCAGCTGTCTAATTGGAATGATTCAGCTACTTATAGGATAGACACCTAAGGCTTATAAACAAGTCATCTGGGTTCTTTCTCTTAGTGGGTCCCATTTATAAACACAAGCTTAAGGCCTAGGATGCAGGACTAGTGTTCCTGTCTTTTAGGTGTAGGTGGCCAGAGTAGAGTTAGAGAGAACATTTGGGCTGAGGCACAGGACAGGTATGATTCATTAACGTAATATGAGCCCTGCTTTCTCCATAATGCACCATGGCCAGGTACACTAAGTCAACAGCTTTGGCAGAGCGACTCAGGCCAGGGGATAGGTATCAAATCTTTTCATCACCTTTGTATAAGCCTAATGGGAATGAATGCCCAGAAAACAGGTGACCTCTTCTTCCTGTATAATCTTGAGATAAAAGGTGATATTGGTGATGGCCGGGTCTGTTTCCCTCAGGACCTTCCAGTGTAGATAATGTTAGGGCTGCTAAATCTCACTAGGTTGAAAGGCATCCCATCCAGGCTCCTGAGAAAGGGCTGAGGATCCCAGTAGAAAATATATTTTACACCAGAAAGAATCACTAATGTCCACTTTCCTTATTCAAATACAAAGAAAAGACATCTCAGTGTTTTATTATTTGTGAGATTTCCGACTATGGCAGTCATACCAAAGATGGCAAAGGATGTTATGCAAGTTCTTCACTTTTTACAGTCACAGAGGGCAGAGAAAGCCATTCAGAACAAAGTTGTGGCCTCACATCTACATCCACTGTGGAGTCATATTCACTTTTACTTAGAAGGCTGAAGGTGTCCTCCAGACACTGAACCCACTTCTCAGTCCCCCTTGCTCCCTGCTCATAAAATCTGCAAATGTGCTTGTGAGGCTCACCAGACAGCCTTTGGGAACATTTATTAGGGGAAAGTTTGGGGGACAGAGACTCTTGCCCAGAACCCCCAAAGACACTCTGCTTTGTGAACACAGGTCCCCCGGCAGACAGTGCTTGAGCTCTCAGAAACTCCTGGGATAGCTAGACAGCTGTACTTTTAGGAGTAGCCAAAAATCCAGTCCCTTGCTCACACAGCTCCTTGCATGAGCTGAGATCCAAGGGGGCACCCGTGTTGTTCAGAACTGAAGGGAGTGTGGTGTGCTCAAGGAAGATACTTCTGCCAGGAATGTTTGGCTTTCTGGCTGCCATTTACTACACCTCATTGGCTATTCACAAGAGAGGGAGCTGGGTCCAGAAAGTACTCAAGAAGCCCCATCTAGCTTTGTTTTCATTTATAAATTTCTACAGAGAAGTTTCGGTGAAAGTGTATGACAGTGCTGGCTCCTCCCCCAGCACCCCTAATGCTTGTAGGAAACTGAGTGTACTGGAAAATCAGCCTGCAGGTTTTCCCCCTTCTCGTTCATGGCTAAGCTCACACAAAGCACGTTCACTGGCAGATGGTCTGAGAATTTATCTCCCTATAAAATTAGCATGGCAACAAATGTGTCTGCCCTGATTCGGAAGCTCAAAATAACCCGGGTGGCCATAAATCTCTGCCCTGTGTTATGGCTCTCAGGAATGGGAAACACAGCAGACTTCTTAGAGGAAAGTCCTGCTACTGTTAGCTCCTGCCTTCTCTCAGAGAAAACAACATTCTTCCAGCTTGCAGACCCTGGGAGAACTGCCCTGAGCTCTTCAACTAGCCTCCCTAGAAACTCTCCCAGGCCAGACCTTGCACCGACATACATGTTTTGTGTCCTCTATAGCAATTACCTCCTTGTGGCACAGCTTGTTCATTTTTCACTTCCTTCTTGTCTTCCTCTTAGCCCTCCCCTCTTCCCACGGAGATGCATGATTGTCATAACTCACTTTCATCTTTGATATTAAATAACAGTGTCCCACAGCTCAGAACAGATATGTTCCTTGGGATCTATTTAAAAATAAATAAATATGCAAATTCTACCAGTTTCCTGTATGCTGGCTTTCTAAGTACACATTATTAAATTGTGCATTTTAAAGTAGTTTTTATAAAAGAAGGTTTCTTATGTTTTATACCCTACAATTTTTGAATTTTTAAGATTATCCAAAGCCCCTCTCTAAGGTTTCATTTAAAAAAAAAAAAAAATACCCTGGAAACAACCCTGATGTTTTACTGCTGAGGATGACACTCATTGTTTTGTTGTTTCTAAGGAAATATTACAATGTAATGTTCTACTGTGTGAACAAAGGGACTGGATTTTTGGCTACTCCTAAAAGTACAGCTGTCTAGCTGTCCTAAGAGTATCTGAGCTCTCAAGCATTGTCTGCTGGAGGATGCAAATTGTCTTTTGGGGGTTCTGGGCAAGAGTCTCTGTCCCCCAAACTTTCCCCTGATAAATGTTCCCAAAGGCTGTCTGGTGAGGCTCACAAGCACATTTGCAGATTTTATGAGCAGGTCATGGAGTTAAAAGAGCACGCATTTGGTCTTATCTAGTGCTCTGAGCTGTGTTCATCTCTTTATCACTGTGCTCAGAGCCCCGGAACATCACTCCCAACACTGGCTGAAAACTCGTGCCTCTGCCAACCATGAAATGTGAGGCTCTGAGCTATTTTTGGCTTAGATTTCTCAGAGGGCTGGCCACATGGGGCTGCTGTCTGCATCTTCCCTGCTGGTGTGTGGTAGAATTAGCACTGATTCACTCCTCCCTCCTTCAGTACAGCCCCCATCTCTTCTCTTCCTCTGCTCTGGCTAAGAATCCCAGCCTGAGGCACCAGAGAGATGTCTAAATAAGAATACAATTTCTGACATAATTTCCCCCATGTTTTCTTGAATATACATGCAAATGTATATATCCAACATTTATTTCAATTACTATTAAAATGTTTCCTTATATTCTTAGCTTACTCAGTGTAACAGAGTGAAAAGGTGTTGTGAATGGAGTGCCTCAGAGATGAGATGCATACAGACTTCTAGAGTGTTTTTCTCAAGCACCTCCAGTTATGGTTTGAATATGAAATGTCCCCAACCAGCTCATGGGTTTAAACATTTGGTCTCCTAATGACGATGATGTTTGGAGATGTCATGGAACCTTTAGGAGGTCAAATCAAGATAGACGTGAATGACTGCAGGAGAGAAGTACTTATGTGTTATATCCAGTTGATTCTTGTCCAAACTCTCGTTCCTAATCTGCTGAAATTCAAGGAGTCCCAGTGACATTCTCCTGACACTTTGAATTGTCCCATGTCCTCCTTGACATGGTGGATGCTCCTACCTCTGAAACCATGCTAATTAAACTTACATCAATCTTTCTCCTTGTCAGGCCATAGAAACAAGAAAAACATAGCATATTACCCTGTCACCCCAACACATACACACACACCTCTAGCATGGTGAGGATAATTTATTCCTGTGTCTAAATGATTTAAAATGGAAAAGATAGTAACTTGGTCCTCTGGAATCAGAGACGCAAGCTTTGTCTGGGCTGTTGATTATTCATTTAGGTGAGAATGCAGCATGACCAGTTAACTGCACTCCGAGGTATGACAATTATAACCCTGTCTACATCTCAGTCCTACTTTTTCCATGGGCTAGTCACTGCTCAACATAAGCTTTCATCCTTCTACATAATTGTACTAATAAACTGTCCTTGTCCCTCATAGTAGCTGGTTGAGATTGTGCAAACTTTACCCATTTTGCAAATGGATAACATCAAGTATCAAGTGTAATGAATGTGCTTAATCCAAACTGTCAGTCTATAATTTGAACCAATGCAGGCTGGTTTCTGAGTCTTTACCACCATATGGTGCACACAAATTTCCATGTGCCAGTTGCAAGTATTAATCTTACTTGAACATAGACATATGGAGTATTATTCTCAAATGTGAGAAAAAAAAAACTTAAAATACATAAACTATTTCTCATGGGACTCATATTACTTCATTATAATTTTTCTTAGTTTTTGAGATTATGATATAATTACATCATTTCTCATTTTCCTCTCTTCCCTCCAAACCCTTCCATATACCCCACCTAGCTTTATTTTAAATTTATGGTGGGTAGTGGCGGCGGTGGTGTATGTTCCTAAATACACAAAGACACAAAGACAACCTTCTCAGTCTGTTTGTTACTTGTATGTCTATTTCCAGGTCTAAATAACCAGTTTGTGTACACTTCCCTGGGGAAAACTATTCCAAATCTTGCTCTCAGCATTTACATTACTTCTAAATCGATGTTCCTACAGTATCTACTGTTTAAATAATTTTATTTCCTTACTCCAGCTTAGTCAACTAGAGCCTGACTTGGCAAAGTTTACTATGATCTGGCACAGAAAATGTACTCCAAGATTAATGCATCATCTACTTTATGAAAGTTTGGATGGGCCTGCACTAGAAAGAAAGATCTGGAATGAACAGTGGAAGAGTGCAGTGAGTTTAATCTGAATAGGCATACATGTGGCATTGGGAGAAGTTTCTTAGTTTGACCCAAAAAAAGAAAGAGGAAGGGGTGTGTCACTTTGGAGGGTCAGAGCAGCAGAGGAGAATGATTTTCTTGCAGGACTCCAGAAAGTACACACAGAGATCTCTGCACAGCTGTAAGCCTCCCTACAGTAAGTAGGCACATCACATGTGGTGCACTTTTTATGGAATCATTTCTAGAAATTTTCCTGAAACAATTGTAATAGGCCCCGGTATCTCTTCTATCAATTTAGAAGCATAAAAAAGTTGACCTTTTTTTCCAAATATCCTGTTTAAACATCTGTTCAGGGCTGCTTAGTCTCTATTCTTATTCTCATTCTTGTATAGCCTCACCTTGCACTCACCACAGCTTCTAAGACAGCTCCTGGCTCTTTGTAGGGAAGCCTATGGGACATCAGGAAAGCAAAGGGCTTCAGAACTTTCCAGAGGTGTTCCGAGACTGAGTGTCTTCTGCTGACTAGGCTCCAGGGCCTGGTGCCTCACTGCTAAAGTCATCAGTGTGAAACTTGGAATACTGTTCCTCTGGGATAGAGCAGAGTCCTGCTGCCTCTGGCAGAGTCCAAGGTCTATGCCTGAGACAACTTCAGGGTCAGCTGAGAGAAGCAATTAAGCCTGTGCTTGCAGGTTAGATGCACTATTGCAGTTTGTCTTTCTTTGATGGCCATTCCTCCCCAGACTCACCTTTCTTTTTAAAGTTACTATCATCACTTCTATCATTATTATAAGTTGCTGTGTTTATATGAGGTGTCAGGAGAGAAGCACACATGCCCTTGTAAGCACGTGAAAAATATAAGGACAACTTTGTGTAGTCTTTTACCTTTACGTGGGTTCTGGGGATTGAACTCAGGTCTCCAGACTTGCACAACTTGTACTTTTACTCATTGAATTATCTTGATGTTCCTCGGATTCTTGTTTCAAAATGTATGAAATAAAATACATCATATGACACTGGAAACCAGTAATGTTGTAATAGTAAAATAGCTTCCAAAAGACAAATAAAATTGCTATTCAGCAATAAATAAGCCTTGTTTAAAAAGCTAAATAATTTAGCTCTAGGATTATTAACTCTGGCAATTTTGTACAGATAATACTTCATGATAATTACAGCAACCATAATATGATTGAACATGGCTGGCTGCCAGTGGGACAGAGAACCTTGAACTCAGAGTTCCCAGACAGAATGTTGGATAACTAGTTGCATTTAAACTTCAAAGGAACAATGAATAATTTTGGCATAAATTTATCCCAAATATTTGAGACATGCTTATATCAAAGCCATTCATTTTTATACAATTCAAATTTAACTAAGCATTCTCTGAATCTATCAGTATTATTAATATTTCAGTAGCTTAATATCCACATCTATAATGAAAGAACTACCAAATATTTATTAGTGATTGAAAGTATCTAGCCAAGGTCAGAAAACCATCCCTCTCCAGTTATATTTGATAAAGGTTCTCAGCTCACAGGGCACCTATTTTTAGGTGTAAAGACACTTCATTGGCTTAAAACCTTATTTACCTACTAAGTAAGCCTTGGCTGGGACTTGTTAGTATTCTAGGCTGCTGAGGCCCACTGGACCCTTGACCAATGTGATCAGTCCAATTTTATCCTAACTGGCAGTCACAGAAAGAAGTTTTCTCTGACATCTCTGGCTCTAGAACAAATACACTCTATAAAGCTAAAATTCTCCTTGCTGGGTTGTAAATCTCACAGAGACTGGGGTTAGACCATCATGCTCACTATTCTATTATTGCTAACCATTTCCCTGCACTTGAATGTTTGGTAATTAGTGAATGGACAAAGGTAACAAGAATCACACTGTACATTGTATATTCCTGGCTGTGAAGTACTCCTCATTTGTGGGTAAACACACCCAGAGAAATAAAATAGAGCATTTGCAAATCACAGTGAGAAATTAATTTTGTGAATTGGAAACTTCAAAGTTATGCAAACTTCTTGGGAGGGAGGGATGTGTTCCAAGTGTTAATTCTAGATGGAATATTTTGGGTATTTTAGCAGAGCAAGTGGGAACAAGGAATATAGCATGATGACTTTATAAGTCTTACTGCCTGTTAAAATCTGTTTCAAGCTCCTTTCCATCTACAAAATAGGTCTTAGAGATTTACTTTCTCATAAATCTTCTAAAAATCCTACTAAAATATAAAGAAGTTTCTACAATTCTTCATGTAACTCTCTTAATCTGGAAGACAAGAAGTCTACACCCCAGGATGAGATCTGAAGTTTCAGTCCCTCTAGAATGGAGAAGGCTGATCTAGGAGATAGATGTCCTACCTTTCCTGTTGTTACTAGCAAGACTTCCTCTATATTTCTTTAAGCTGTCAATGAATAGAAATATCTTCAAGGAACATAATCTTCTTCTGAGCCTCATACAGAAGGAATGTGGATGGCTGAACATGGTAAGAAATTGGCTTTCAGTAAGCATACAAGCTCCTTGTTGAATAAGTAAGTAAGACATCTAGATGTAGCATATGACTAGTGTGAAATTGCATTCCCATTACATCCTAAGCAAACCAGTCATACATCTGAATCACTCTCAACCACTTAACTCCCCTACTGCCTCTGGCTCTGATCTCATTCAATGGTGCCTGAAATACTATTGATTCAACTTCAAAATGTGATCAGATTCTACTGCCTTTTCCAGTGGTTAACTCCTTCACTGCCTGTTCTAGGACTGCTCTCCATCTGCATGATAGTTCTTGAGCCTCCACAGATAGCTGAGTACTTGCATTAGGAAGCTGCTTCTATGTGGATGCTAGCTAGGCCTTCTAGTATTTAAGCTCTTCTGTACTTCATGGGAAGGCCTAGACACTCACCCATCATTTTTCCTATCTGACACCAATCAACTTTAGAAAGACCATTCATCAATAAACTCTATAATTAACTTACAAACAGGCTCATTGGTTCTTGCTGCTATCACATGACAGAAGGAAGGGATCTGTGTACTGTTTACTTTAGCACCACCAGTGCCAAAAGCAGTACCTAGCTCACTCACAAAACTGAAACAAGCTTGAAGTGAACCTGTGAATAAATGAATGGCAAGCCAGACTCAAATACACAGTTTCAGGTTATTTTAAGGGGAATAAAAATCAAACTAGCTGAGCAGCCAAGTAGAGGTGACACCAAGGTCAAGGTGACTGTTCAGACCATATGCGTTTTCTTATTTTCTTTCTCACACACACAAAATGTTTCTAGGTTTCTGGAAAAAAGTCACTTTATAAGGAGAAAATGACAAGTTTATGGAAGTAATTTTCTTCAAACCAGGGCTACATGGCCTCCTGTTTTCATAGGAGTCTCAATTTGAAAAGGTTTTTCCTTATGTCCCTCCTATGTGGTGTGGGACTAGAGACATAAGCTTCTGTGAAATAACTGGAGGGTTCTTAGAAAATGCTTCATAAAGGATAGGGCTCAGCATCTGTCCGAGGCCAGTTCAACTTCAATGATTTGTGAAGCCAGAAATCCTTTGTCACATAAATGGTCTACATCTTAACTAAGATCCCATTTGGGTAGGGATACAGCAAAAAACTGTCTGCAGAGAAAGTATCTGGGTTTAATCCCTAGCACACACAAAATAAAAAGATCCTTTTTAGGCAACAAGCTTGCTAAGATAAGCTGCCAGTCAGTTCCTGTTTCTTCAAGGATCATTTCTGGGCCTTGTACCCGGAAGAAAGAACAGCCAACACTTTGCTCATGGAATGAGATTTCACAGTGTATACACAGAAATATCTGTTTTTTTTTTTTAAAAAAAGAACATCTCTTAAGCAGAGAATTCAGAGAACACCGACACTTTAAGATCTATAGGGAAAAGGCCCCTGTGTGAAGATGGCAGGAGACCGTTTTTCAGAGCTTGAGGGATTGGGGCACATTCCACCCAGAGTCAAGTCACTGCCAGAGTGGAGGTGTGATACACTGAGCAGGGTCTGCTTTCTTTTGTTCTTATGAGTTCTCTCAGAGGCATGCGTGGGATCTTGCTGGGCAAAAAGAAAATTGACAAAATGTCAGCCTAAGGCATTTTGTGAAATATCAGATAAATGTAATGTCTTAGTTTTTCTTCCTGTTGCTATGATCAAATTCCTTGACAACAGCAGCTTAAAGAAGAAATGATTTAGTTTACTCACACCTTTTGCTTAAACCCATCATCATAAGGAAGTCAAAGCTGCAGAAGCTTAAAATTAGCTCATCACATTACATTTGCAGTCAAGAGCAGAAAACTAATTCATTTGTGCATTGTTGAACTCAATCTAATTTCTCCACTCTTGTATAGACAAACATCCCTCATCTATGGAATAGTGCTGCCCATAGTGTCTAGGGCTCTACACTGCAATTAATAAAATAAAGAAAATTCCCTGCCACAGACATGCCCGCAGGTCAACTTGTTTTAGTCAATTCCTCATGGAGACTTTTCTCCAGATCATGTCAACTTTACAAGTGAAATTTTCATAAGTATGTTCTCTGCATCTCACCAAAAAAAAAAAATCAAAAGTGCTGAATGAAGATTTTTTCATAAAGCTGAAAAAGTGAAAGTTCAAGAAAACCCCACCATAATTTATAATTTTATGTGGCCTGCCTCTCTTATCCCTGCATGAAATATCACACTTAATCACATTCCATAGCTGGTGGTGTCTTGTTGCTATAAGGAGGCACATCACTTTACTGTATTATGAGGATGCCTCAGCCCAACACTAAGTCTATCACTGTCCCCTGTAGCTTCAGGACACATTCTGTTACAGTGGAGTTAGGTGGTTGGCTCATGTCCAACTGTCCAAAACTACACAGCACCAAAAATTCCTTTCCCCAGATCCTCATGCCCCTGTCCTAGTAGCCTCTTCTGGACCAGGTATCCTCTGCTTGCTGAGATCTGAGCTGCTGTTTAGCATACCCGCACTCCTCTGGCCACATGTCTGGAAAGCAGAACAGTTGATATTGTTAGGATAGTCTATTCAAAAGGAAAGTAAAGAGTTTACAAACTAGACAGAGATGAAATAGTCTTGCAGGGAGCAAGGTTAAGGTACAGGTGGAAGAGATCAGGTTATGTAAGGTGAGGACACCTTCTCAAAGGTGCTGAAATCATTTTAGGGCAGAGCAAAATGACAAGGTCAACATGTTTTTACTCAAACAAAGCAAACTTACTATCCCTTCACTTAGGTAACCAGGGTACATCATCATATGCACACAGGGTATTCACTAGTGAGGCCTGTGTTTAAGAAAAAAAGCTTAGCAAGGCAGTTGGTAGTGAGCTTTGAAAAAAAAAAAAAAAAAAAGAACAAATAGTATACCCTTTGCTGGGAACCTATGAAAAGTGTACCACGTGTTTTATACCTGAATATACCCAAAGCTAACTCCACAAATAGGAGAAAACTTGGGGTGTTTTTTTTTATAGCTGAATAGTTCATTGTGAAAACATATCACATATTTATTGTCTATTCATAAGTTGACAGACATCTTGGCTGTTTCCATTTTCTGTCTATTGGGAATAGAGCAGTGATGAACATGGATGAGCAGCTACCTATAGTCAAAGAGAGTTCAAGAGTGGTATAGCTGAGTCATATGGTAGATCTATAGTTATTTAGATTTTTGAGGTAACTCCACAGTGATAAAAATGTCTGGTACATTTTTTCCACACATGGAAATAAAAAGAAAATATTGAAAAATAAATAAAATATTCAAATCTAAATGAAGGTAATATAGTCCTCTGAAAATGACTATCAAATCTAGGGCTCAACTCTTTTGGTCGAGCTCACAAATCAAAGTATATTTGGGCTTTTACTATGGGCTATTTGCATCCTCCAAAAACAGAGTCCTCAGTCTGTAGCTGAAGAGGGTATCTCTAACTGGACCTATGATCATGAACACCTGAGACAAGGGCTAGGCATCCCTCCATCCTCAGTTGGAATAAACCCTGTTGTTATACTAGCTCATTTTCTGCTTCCCACAGCCAGTGTTTAGACCTCCTGGATCCATTTTTTTCTATTGATTTATGGGAAAGAGCCTCTAGTGGTCCCTATACCCTCTCCCATATCCCTGCTGTCTAGGGTTGTCTGTGGTGGATTCTGGGCTAGTTGTACTTCTTAGTGGTATCTCTCTTTGTTCTTTGTGTGGTTTCATTCTCTTCCTCTCAACATCACTCTGATTAATTACTTTAATATAATGTGCTGTGGTTTAAGAGAGAGCCAAGCAAATGCAGTTATTTAATCCACTAAAGTAAAATTACATTTATTGTTCACTTTTCTACTGCCCCTTGCAGACATTTTCTTTACAAAAGAAATCTTCACCTGAACCTTCCTACGTTCTATCTCTAATGCCTCAGTTCTTTCTGTCTCCTTTATATTCTTGTCTCTTTACTTATTTTTCTTTTCTATGCTATAAACATACTTATTTTCAGCTCCAATTCCTCCCCATAAAAGTGATGATTTTCTTCAAGTCTTCTTACCTTTTTCTCTTTATTAAATTAACTTCTTTTATCTTTTTTATGAGATTGACTTTTAGTTTGCAGAGATGATGATAACACATTCCCCAACTCAAAGCCCAGGACAAGCCCATTTCCATTGAGAATTAACAGTGGAGGGAGCTATAGCAGGTGCACACTTTAGAGATGCGGAGCCCCAAAAGGGATGCAATGTGTTGCTTCTGAGGGGACAAAGGCACATCTCCACACAATCAGCCCCAGTCTTTTGAGTTCTCTTGATCTTTTAGGGACCTTAAGGAAACCCAGGATTTATGACTCTGAACCAGGGGGAGAAAGTCAGGACTACACAATATGAATCAGAGTTAGGATTTTATTTAAAACATAAAGAAAGATGCTCAGGGCAAAATTGCATACCCAAGAGTGTATGTGTGTTCTTCTCAAAACATTACAAGGCATTTTAAACATAGATTTTTTTAAGCATAAGGAATGAGAATAAAGATCTGTTTGGAGAAATATAAGATATACCCAAGAGTGAGGTTAGGTTTCTCAATGAAACATCACATTTAGATGTATTAGCATTCACCATGTGTACAATTTTGGTGACTTTCAAGTTATATTGAAAACTTGCCACAAAACCTTTCTCTCCTTTTTCTTTTGACATGGAGACTCTAGATGGCTTTGGTCATGACTTGGATTAGAATCTGATAGTATAGACCTAGGAGCCACAAGAACTACACAAGGGGTTTCTAATAATATTCTAAATTTTATATGGAAAAGTCCTTAAGCAAATGTTGTTAATAGTTCTGTAATTCTTATTTCTCAGTTGCTGAGAACCTTCAACTAGATTCCAGAATGAGAGATTATGTCTTTTCTTATATCCTTAGACTTCCCTTCCATCTCTTTATTCTGCCCCTGGTGCATAAGATTAGGTGAAGTGCCTTAGATGGAAAGAGAAATGAGAGATTATGTCTTTTCTTATATCCTTAGACTTCCCTTCCATCTCTTTATTCTGCCCTTGGTGCATAAGATTAGGTGAAGTGCCTTAGATGGAAAGCACTCTTGGTGCTTGTTTCTGATAGCAAGAAAATGAAAGGATCTCTTAATCAAGCAGTTTGTGAAATGTTCTTTGAAGATGAACACCTTCACTCTTGAAAGCATATAGACTGCTGACTCAGATGTCAGCAACAGTCTCACAATGGCCTTTTAAGTTCTCATTAAGAATCTCAGTCCCTAGCAGATATGAAGTTTGGCTTGAGTCTACTCTGAGAATACTCTTTTCCTGAGTCCAAAGGCATTCTCCTGCCTGCTGACTGCACTTCCACCTCTATGTGTCTGGCTTCCACCTTGAGCTTTCTTTTTTATTTGTTTGTTTTTAACCTTGAACTTTCTTATTTTTTGTCCTTAGTCTAGGTTCTCACCCACTGCCACACTCATGCTTCCCAGGGCCCCTGATAACCACCATTTTACTCTGTGTCTATGAATTATACTACTTTGTATATCTCATATCAATGGAACTGCAGTTTTGCCATCCTGCCCTTTTCCATGTTGGTCGCTCCCTGGATAGCCCACTTAGTATTTTAGAATGCTATATGTATTCTTTTAGGTAGACAGACAGCTCCATGTATGACTGAGTTGCTGCAGCATTTATTTATGTGTTTATGTACCTGTGTTTGTGGTATAATCTTCTAAAAACAATGCAAGACCACAATGCCACTTACCCAGTGCTATAAACATGTCTGCTTTGAATCCTACAATTGCCATGGTACCCTTCTAGTCTGGGTTTACCCTCTTCATGCTCCACTTGGTGTCAATAGCACATAGCTGAGCCCTAACCTCAATACCCCACTGTCATAATAACTTGCTTGACTCATGGTAAGTTTTGAAGGAAAGCTCTTGGCCCCGACACTGAATGTGCAGCACTGGCGCCTCCTGGGCTTTGCTAATTCAGTTTTTCATCCTTTTACCACCTCACTCCCTCCCCATCCATGAAAGCCTAAGTCAAGGATTAGATTTCTAAGCCTTAAATACCTCTAGTTTGGGGGCTGGCAAAATGGCACAGTGCATAAGGCATTTTCTATGTAAGCATGCTGCCCTGAATTTGATCCCTGGAATCCAAATAAAGAAGGAAAAGAAAAAGCAGCACAACCAAGTTATTTCCTGACCTTTACATTTATTCTGTGCCATGCACACCCACATATATGCACATATATGTACATATGCACAAAAATGCACACACATACACATGCTAATAAAATAATAAAACGGTTCAGTTTTTTTCTATAGCTTTTATTGCCACAGCTGTGCAGTTTGCGACTCAGTGGAATTCCACCTGTTATCAATTAAACTGATTTCTATATGAAGACAATGGAAACTCCTTGGGAGTAGGACACTGTCTTTGTTGAGTGATGGGGTTACTAAGTAGAAGGTTCATCATGCGGCTATACTGTACACTGCATTGAACCAGATGACCATCACCATAGTGAATCAAAGACTCACTGATGTGGGTAAGAGTGTATTATAGTATATGTTGGATCCTATTGTTGAATAACGCTCCTGATTCACAAAAACATTGTTGTAAATGACCCTGGATTTGTCACTGAGTCTGATTGCCCTTGAATGGTCATTGTTACCTTTTTCAAAGAGGTTCAAAGTTTCAACAAAAGAAAGGAGAGTTGGTTTTTTCAGGATAATATGAATGCTTGTTTACATTAGAAAGTGGTTGAGTAGCCTTTATTACTTGGCAGGCTGTCACTGTCATGAGGAACAGACTTCTTTATTCTGGAGTCATTTTCATGAAAGAAAATTCCCCAGTAATGGTGCACCTTTCATACTGTAGTAGTTTAACTGTAATCGGTCCCCATAAGCTTATTGGGAGTGACACTATTAGGATGTGTGGCCATGTTGGAGTAGATGTACCCTTGCTGGAGGAAGTATTTCACTATGGGAATGGGCTTTGAGATCTTGTATGCTCAAGTTATACACAGTATGGACATAGACTCTTTCTGCTGCCTGTGGATCAAGATGTAGAACTATCAGCTCCTTCTCCAGCAACATATCTGCCTGTGTGTCACTATGTCACACCATGATGATAATGCACTAAACCTCTGAAACTGTAAGCCATCCCAATTAATGTTTTCCTTCATAAGAGTTTCCATGGTCATGGTATATGTTCACAGCAATAGAAAGCCTAAGTCAGAAATTGGTACCAGAAGTTGAACTGGGGTATTGTCGTGATAGCCCTAACAATGGAGGAATTTGGACTTTAGTACTTTGGGTTAAGAAAGCAGTAAAATAGTGCTTTAAGAACTGCTTAATGGACCATACTAGTAAAAGCGTAGAAAATTTGTACACTGAGGGTCTGTCTCATGAGGTTTGAGAGTAGAACAATTTTATTATGCTACCTAGAGATTAGATTGTTTTTGTGATATTTTGGTGAAGAATGTGGCTGTTTTTTGCCCTTCTCCAAAAAGACTGCCTAAGGCTTATGTGAAGAGATTTAGATTAATTCTGTTAGCAGAAGAAATCTCAAAACTGCCTAGTATAGACTCTGTTGTGTGGCTATTAGTGTTAACTATGATACAGATTTGTAATGAAAAGGAGCAAGCTTAGAAAATAAAAAATACAAAATGTACAGATTGAGAAAAAGAGTACCAGGTGATGTGAGAATGCATTTGTGTGTGCTGTATCTTTAAATAAAGGAGCTGTTTGATGGGTCATGGCGGGCACCATAGAAAAAGTGGGAGGAGAGTCAGTTCAGGTAGGAGAAGCAGGGCGGAGTCAAAGGCAGACCGAGCTGAAGCCGCCGAAAGAGCAACATGTAAGGAGACACGGGTGAGCCACGCGGGCCACGTGGCTGACAGATTAATAGAAATGGGTTGATTTAAGATATAAGAGCTAGCTAGCAATGTGCCTGAGCCATAGGCCAAACAGCATGAAGTAAATAGAAGCGTCTGAGTCGTTTCTGGGGACCCGGGCGGCGGGCGGATAAGCAGTTCCGGCGGCAGGTTTGTGGGTCCGGATCTCTGGCTGCCCGGGACCCGGAAACCCACTACAACAACCAGGAAGTGGAATAGAGTTAAATCATGTGTTCAAGGAAATAAATGGATTAAGAAATAGAATAAAGGAAGTGGTAATCTCAGAGGAAGATCCCAGCCAGCTCAGTTTCCAATGTGTGAAATTAAAGTTTAGAATCAGGTGTGGTGATGTCCACCCTTAATCCCAATGCTCCAGAGACAGAGCCTGGAAGATTTGAGTTTGAGGCTAGCCTGGTCTACAGAGCAAGCTCCAGGATAGCCAAACTTAGACAGTGACATAAACTATGGAAAACAGAAAGCTGGTGAAGATGAAACTGAATGAGGGGGCCACAGAATGGGCATTTTTCTTCCACAGGTTCCCTGTAGGTCAGTGACTATGATCTGGAGCCCCTGTAACTGTGAGCTGAAATGTCAATTTTTTCTTCAGAGGCTGATAATTGTTCAAATTACTTTGCATAGGAGTCAGCTGGAATGAAGAAACCGCAGACACATACAGAAAAGCCTGAACCAAGTAGGCTATACACTCTAATGGAGATGTACCAACAGAAGCCTGGAAACTCAGGATCTTTACTTTGTACTTATGAATTGAGAAAGTGGATTCATTGTATACAGCTGAAGGAGAAGACAGATTTAACTAATCTCAATAGAAGAGATTTAGGGGATCCATCTCAGGCTGGAAATACCTGGGACAAGAAAGCTGTGGTCAATAGTTTCTACATACACTGTCAATATCCACATGGGGACCATGGAAAGGTTTTGCCTTGGAGAAGGTGTTGTCATTCCAAGGGTCTGTGGCATTAGGGTCTTTGATGTATCTATGCTCATGTCAAAGAACACACATTCACTAAAGACATCATACATTCTCCACATATTAGCACAGGTATATTGTTTTATCATAAAACTAATATACCAGCAGAGTTTAGAAGCTTTCTCTAGCCTTATAACTTGAACAGAGATCAGCTGGGAAATGGAACAAACATGAAACTTTATTTGAAGTCTGAGGGTCCAGGAACTGATTCCAGAGTCCCAGTGCTTGTCTAGTGATACACAGATTCAGGAAACAGCAACCATATGACTTTTCAGATTCTCAAGGATACCTGGTGCCCTCTATTAATGTTAAGGGAAAAACCTGTCAGATTTGTATTTAGAAAAACAACACACACACACACACACACACACACACACACACACACACACACACACACACACCTATGCAGTCCTCCCTGGTGTTGGATTATGTTCTAGTACATTGTAAATATTTGTCCCTCCTATTGGTTTAATAAAATGCTGATTGGCTAAAAGGCAGACAGGAAGTGTGAGCGGGAATACCAGACTAAGAAATCTCTGGGAAGAGGGAGAGGAGAGCAGGGATGCCAGCAGACCCAAAGGAAACAAGGTGAGAATGCTACTCTGAGAAAAGGTACTAAGCCACTTGGCTAATCGTGTATTAGTTTAAGATTTAAGAGTTAGCAAGATATATGCCTGAGCCATGCTGATCAGCATGTAATTAATATAAGGCTCCATGTGATTATTTGGGGCTAAGCCGCAGAGGGGCCGTGAGTGGGGCTGAACCTTGGGACTAGGCTGGAAAGGCTGGGCCAGAAGCTTCTTATTATGCCTCCCTAAAGAGTATATCCCTCCAGATGATGTAGGAATGTCTGGTTACAAAGTCACAACAATCAACAACAAAAATATGTGGGTGCATAGAGAATACTTTTGATGTCCTGAACCAAGTCAGCACCTCCCCTGCCTCCTGCCTTTCTCTAGTGGGCACACAGCTAGATAGGGGCTTCGCTTTGCAAAGCTCCTACTTGCTTTTGTTTAAACCTAAGTTAACATTCCACAAAACATTGCAAGGCACAGGTAACCATCTTAGCCAACATTCTTGTCTGCATGTTTTCCTTTATGCAGCCCATTTCTTGCCTGCTGGTGCCTCCACTTTGGGTGTTCGAGGTAAGCTCAAGAAATGTGTGCATTGCCTCAGAATAGCAAACTACATCCTCTGCCTTCACCAAGAAAGCCACTACTTTGATCAGGGACTATCATCCCGGTTTAGAATCTTTTTGAAATGAATTATTTCCTTAACATGAAAAAAATCTAATGTTTACACTTTACTTATTCAAGGATTTTAAACGAAAAAGAAAAATTCAAAGCATGAAAGGCTATTGTTTTGACAACAAAGCTTCAGGTCTTGTTCCATTCCAACTATTCTGAACCAGAAAAAAGCTCAATCATTTTGTAAAAGCCAAGATAAATCCACTGCAGCCTCATAATTTATTTATAAGGCTGTGCTTTTTTTGTCTTCTATTATTATACAGTCATCTTTAGTTCCAACCTGTATAATACCAAGAAATGCTCACCTGCCACTACTTAGTTCTGGATACTTTGCCCCTGTGGGAGGGAACTTGGCGAAAGGAAGGCACAGGCAGATTGAATGTAGCCTTGCAGTGGGGTGCAAGATTTAATGGAACTGAAAACAGAGGGAGGATGACATCACCTCACCAGGCTGTCTTTTGTTCCAAGGAAACAAGGTTAGAGGTCCTCCTATTATTCATCCCTAGCCTCTGTCCAATGAGAAGGACTTGCCCGTCTTCATTGGTTTTATTCTTCCTCCTATCTTCACTGGCATTTGGATTATAATGTGTTAGCAATTAAGTTCAAGTTACCAATAATGCATTGGTGTAGTATTAAGAAAAGACATAAAAGCATTTCCCCTTGGCGTCATTTAACCAAGAGAGAATAAAGATTTGAATTATCTTTTCCATGCTTCCCGTGTTTTTCATTCCACCGGTTTGTTGTATGAGCCTGAATCTGTGCCTGCCTGAAGCTTGCATTATGAATCTGGTTATCCCTGTGCCTCTGTGTTTCTAGCCCTATTTGTCTGTGTGATTGTCTGTGTCTGTCTCTGTCTATAACAAACTCTATCTTTAATGAACAGTATAGAAAACATATGAGGAAGGAATGCACTAATTTATAGAAATCTTTAACATTTTACAGGAAATTAAGTCACTGGCTTCAACGGACCCACATAACACCAACCAATATTCACAAACGGATGCTTTCAACTTTTACGGTAGGTTTTAGGAAGTTGCTTTCAATGTTTGTATTTGCTGCTTTCAGTAAATGATACATACACATGCATCACTTGGGTCAGGGGCATGGAAGAATACATATCAAAGATTGTAGCTATGCATTAGATTCAATTGTAAAAGTTGATTATATGGGTAATTCAAATCAAGTAAGGTTGATTGTACATTGCTATCCTAAAGAGGTTAAACAAACAAATTGAACACGTAGTTGTATTATTAATTTTGGCTGTGAGGTACAGAAAAATTCTAGTCTTTTAGAAAGTAAGAGATATTTTTAGAATATTTCTTTACCACATACCCTCCTTTTTTCTTCACCAGCCTGTGCTTTCAGCCTGTTGGTCATTGGGGAGTAAAGCCTTAGCTTTCACCAGGCAGTTGAGACAAAAATGCTGCTTCTCAGGGCCCTTGAACATGGTGTCTCCATCACAGATTTCTGCTTTCTTTTCTTCCTGCTTACTCCTCCCTTTTTTTCCCTACTGCTCCTCGGAATCCTTTCTTGTTGTGTCTTACAGAAAATATTATATTAAATTTTAGTATATCTTTTTTCATTTTAATAATAATATTTATTATCATCCCCATTAAAAAAATTACTATCTGTGATCTAGACTGCATATCTTATGGATAATTATTTGTATGGGGAGCCCCAAACCAGCTAGAAGACAAAATACTAAGGGATACCCAATGAGAAAGATACTGACTTAGGTCTTCCTTCTAAACCCAGGACACCTGACTGAGGACTACAGACTCTGTGAAGGCAGTCCCAAAGTAACTTCAAAGGGAGGGAAATGGCTTATGGACATTTGCTGCTACTGCTAACATAAAACCAACTCACTCTGTGGTACCAGTAGCTTTTGCTATTATGTGTATTTTCTAAACAGAAATACATAAAAGACAACCTTCAGCAAACAGAAGTTCCTGGAAGTGTGGTTTTAATTTTTTTAACTTATAAAGACTTCTAAATAGCTCTGGGTTCTGTGAAAGGGCTGTGTGCTGTATAGCACCATTTCCTAAAATACATGTGTGTTTTGCAGCCTCAAGGAGTTTGCGAGGCTACACAGGCACCACATTTTGTTGAAGTGGAGTTTCCATTTTTTTCTATTTGTGATAACATTATTGGTTGGCTGGTCTTCTCAAAAAGCATCTTCAAATTAGAAATAAGTTGATGTAAAGAAAAGGTAGCTAGGTTGGCCAGTCTGGGAGAAATGTTATTGCAGGATGGGGCTTCTGTCTAAGTGGTCACTGATGTTAGACAATGGGATATTAAAGAAGGCAAAGTTGCTAAAATGAATGTGTTTCCAAGCACATGCGTGGCGTGTATGTGTGTGTGTGTGTGTGTGTGTGTGTGTGTGTGTGTGTGTGTGTGTGTGTGTTTGGTGGGCATAGCCATGTCTCCAGGCTCTTGAAGCTTTGTAAGGAAACTACTATGAACATAAACAGAATACTCATGGTGATTATCATAAAGGTCAATGAACAGAGACAGGGAGGGTCTGCATCTTAAAAGTGCTCTTTATTTAGGACGTCAGTGATCTGAGAAGGTAGCAGATTAACATCCTCAAAAATATTGCCTTATATCTCATCTCTAGTAAACAGACTTTATAGGAACCAGAGGGCTCAGGGACATAAAGGTATTTATTTTCAGATTTAGTCTTTGTACTCTGGCCCAGTGATCAGCCACATTTCTGAGACTTGTGATGTTTCAGTCTCTCTTTTCATCATCTCTTTGTACTCACCTTTCATTCTCTGCATATCTGGACTCAGGCACTTCTCAAAATGTTCAGTATAGTGTCTGCTGTTATCAGCCTTGCAGTCTTCCAGGGGCATCTGGACTAAGACAGAGTTGGTTAAGATGAGTTTACAGTGCATTGAGAAGCATTTTCCTCCAATATGGTCACCCTCTTATATAAAGATCACATTCAAGGCAGTGATAGCACAAACATAAAATACATGATTATGAGTTAAAATACCAGGGACCACAGACGAGGACCACAGGTACACAGAGAGAAGCCAATTGAAAAGATGTGGGAGGAAATAGATGGTCTGGAATCCAAAGGACACCTTGATTCTCTACTTTTGAAACCTTTCTACTATCCTACTGTAAATGGCAAAGAATAGGTCCCCATGCCTGAAAGTGTGTGCTATTACAACACTTGGGACTTGGGTGACAGTTTACTTTTGACATGGTCTTTGACTTCACACCACTCGAGGCTAGGAGGCACACAGAGCTTCTGACTTCAGCCCTAAAGTCTTGGAATTATGTGTGGTCTCTAACTTCAGTGAGATTCTCTCAGGCCTTCTCTGATCTCAGTGTTAAAGGAATTAGCTGTCTTAAAGACAGTAACAAATAGACTCAGTTTTTAGGGTTAACTTTGGAAACCACCATTTATTTGTTTGTTTGTTTGTTTATTTAGCACAAAAAGAGTAGCCCCTTTTAGGTTTTAAATCACTACATGAAAAGGTAGAGGCATTTGGACTCAATTGAGGCACAGGAAGGCAAAATTATTCTTTATTAAAAGAGAATTTTATTCTTGGTTCTAGGCAGAGACCTGAATTTGAAATTATCCCAAAACATTATATGCAATAATTTTTTAAAGTTCCTTTAGTTGGGCTTTCTTCAAGAAAGATGGTCTACTTGAAGGCATGTTAAGGAGAAGGGAGGGAGGCTGATTAAGTTTTCAATGAGATGATAAAAACAATAAAACAATAAAATAAACTCATGTATTAAGAGCTCTTATTGCTTTTCCAGAGGGCAAGGGTTTGGTCCTTTTCAGTCATAACTCCAGAGAATCTGTTGCTCTTTTCTGGCTTCTGAGGGCACCAGGCATATATGTGGTATATATACTGGCCAACCCACCCATGCATAAACGTAAGTAAATTTTAAGACAGTGTATTTTTAAAATGTTTTGTGTTGGTTAGGACATGTCTTGAAAAAGTACAATGTTAACCCTGAAATTATAATGCTGAAATTGAACATTTACTCAAAATTATGTCACTCCCATGAGTTAGAAAGAATGCAGCTGCATGTTCAAGATATTTTCATGTGATTTGTTAATACTGTGCTTCCCATTACCATAGTTAAACTCTGTTGATTTCCATAGTTCAAAGAAAGCATTACCATTCACAGCAGCACTGGTGAGTAAAGTCTAGCTACTCACCCTCCCCATCTTTGAAGTTTTTTGATAGTTAAAGTAGCTAGACAGAGAATGTTACTCATTATGAAAACTTCAGATATATGTCCTCTTCTGAAAGCTCTGGGATAGACCTGTGTATTGACCATGTAGAAATGAATCTCACTGAAACTGTGAGCCAACTCATCTGGAACAGCTCCTAGGAGTTTCTGGTATACCTCATTGCCATTCTTTTCCCTCTGAGCTTAGTGACCATAAATAAATTTCCAAGTCCATAGAGCAACAAGGCCCATATGGTGTTTTTCTTGCTTAAGAATGTTCTCTCTATAAATAAGCTTGATCTAAGGATGTAGCAGTTTCGTGTCTCTGTGCAGGCAAAGGAAGGGCAGGAGGAGAAGTAATATGGCAACTAGTCTACAGTGGATTCATTGCAAACCAGAGCCTTTCAGAACTCTTAACTCCACTCCCACCAGTGCTCTATGGACTTTACCTTGGTGCTTATTTACCTAAACAGGAAGGCAGCCCTTATTGTCAGTCTGCAACATTCCCCTCAGCCATTCTGCTGCTACTTTGGTGGCTCTCAGGTTACCTTTCTGTCTGTGATTGCACTTCCAGAATTGTTAGCCCCTTGAAGTTGAAGAGGGGATCCCTTCCTGGCATTGGTCACAACATAAGGCTATAGTAGTGATATAGCTCATCCCAGGGAGGTATGCAGATCTTCAGGAAGACCGCAAGGCAGAAACACCCATTGCCATACCCTGCAAAACAGATTTCTGGTAAAACTGACTCCAAGGTACCCCATGTTCTGTGGAATTATGCTCTTATACACTGTCTTTATTGGTCATTGTTGGTTTTAATTACTCAGAAGGCAGACAGGAAGTAGAGGTAGGACAACCAGACTAGGAGAATTCTGGGACAAGAAAGACCAAGTGGCAGACGCCAGAAGACTCAGAGGAAGGAAGATGAGAAAGCTGCTCCGAGAAAAGGTACCAAGCACACGGCTGAACATAAATAAGAAATATGGGTTAACTTAAAGTATAAGAGTTAGTAACATGCCTGCAAGAGCTGAGACTATATGAGAACACAGGCTAGTGCAGGTATAAGACCAAAAAGCTTGTAATTAATATAAGCCTTTATGTGATAATTTGGGGCTAAGCAGCTGTGGTACTGGACCTTGGGGCTAGGATGGGTCACCCATGCTAATATGCTAATATCTATGTTCCTCAGAGAGTGACTTAATAACCCTGAGTCAAGTTGGGGACTGAATAGAAGATAATTAATTATACCATCTCATCCTACACACAGCACAATCCCTCCGACTTACATTTTGTTATTGCTGAATGACTTATTTTTTTCTCTGTGATCTCAATGGCAGCCCTTTGCTATGCTCTTTTAGTCCCTTCCCAGTGGGCTATGGTCCAGTGAAAATGACATTCCTGTCCCTTACTCAAGTCTTACTATCCTTTCCTTCTATACCCAGCGTTGTCAACAAGAAGCCTTTTAATTTTCCATGCAAGGTTCATACCAACTGTGAATTGTTAGGATCTTACACTATTATGACTCAGGAGGCAACTTCAAGCACCATCCGAGTGTAAAAGAAAGGAACTGCACAGTGTACAACTTGTAAAGAGATACTGCTGCTCCCAGCACCACTGTGAATAGCAGTTCCCCAAGTCACAAAGGACTCGCAGAAATTGTGCTTGGAGGTTCAGCACACTTCATTGTGCCTTGCACCTGCACTAGCCTGTGTCCCATGCAGGCTCAACTCCTTCAGTGAATCTCTGAATGTGCATCATTCCCACATCACATTATAAAACCATTTCCTGTCGTTAGTCACTTCCCTCTTTTCTCCATTTCCCACTTTGCTTCAGGCTCTCCACTCTTTTGTTATCTTGCCACTTTCCCACTTGGAAAGTCTGGTTTTGTTTCTTCTTTATTCTTTCATTGATCACCTTTAGGTTTTAGCTGTAGCTGCCCAGTCTCATCAATTACATTAAATTTCTAGTGGCTTCGACAGAGGTATTCAGCCAGCTGAGAACAGAGAATCAAGTGCTCTGTGGTTGATTGAAGATAGTCCTTCACCACTGGAGCAGTGCATCTGTAGCCAGTATTCAGTCAGAATGGGCACAATAAAGCCTCTTTTTTTTTTTTTTTTTTTTTTTTTTAGATTGTAAGCATTTCTGGATCTTTTCCTCGTACAGCCATAGTAAGCCAAGCTCATTGGTATAAGAAACCCTGCTCTCACTAGCTGCCTGGTGATGCCCATTATCCCCATGTATACATGAAAGCATCACCTATGAGTCAGGACAGGATTTTTCCTTGCACTTCCATGATCAAGGATTAGAGATTGCATTGCAAACCACACTCCTTAAAGATACCTTCAATCTAATTACTACTCTGATCTTCACACTGAGGTAGAGAGGAGATGAGACTGCTTGTATTAATAAAATATCTGCTTGTATTAAGTGTTTATTAAGTCCATTTTGCCAATAGTAAAGCCAAAACCACATGAGTTTAAGTTATTCTTCAGTCACAAATCATGGGCAATGGCCCTCTTAAGGCTCAATGTCATGCATTTTTATTTTCAAACTTCTAGCTGAACTGATTTCTTGCCCATGGTTCATTCATAAGGGACAGTAGATATGGAATTAAGAAAATTTTATCCACATCTATTGCCAAGGCTTAAAGCATAATGGGAAGGGGTCATATGAAGAATGAAGACCTTGAGATTAGATTTAATTTCTGGGAAGCAGTTGTCACTAGGTTGACAGGACAAGGGAGAAAACCAAACTTCCCTAGCAGCTACCTAGAATGCTTGCTGCTCATAGAAGCAGTAGAATGAACAGAAGCCAGCACAGGAGATGGCTGGTCTTCTTAAAAAAGCACTTCCAAAGTTTCATAACAACCTGTATCCAGTAACAGATTTTCAAGAACCAGGTATGAAAATATCTCCTATGTCAGTAAATTCATGCTCGAAAGAAATCACAGGAGCTGAAAGTGTATATATGTGCAAAGAAATCACAATGGCCTAAAGTCCAGGACAGAGAAGTTAGATACTAGCAGGACTGAGATACTTACTTTCCTACCTGGGGTCCATCTCAACATATCCATGGCTTCTGTAGTCTATCCAGGCTTCTAGACAATTGTCCTCAAGGGTGAGACTTAAGCACCAGGCATGCAGGAAAGTCTGGAAAGGTTTTCATTTAGACTGAGCAATTTCTATGTGAGTTAGAGTCACTTAGAATAGTGTTCTCAAGGTCAATCCATATTGAAGTATGCATCAGAATTATATTCCTCTTTAAGGATAAATAATGCAACATTTGTATACAGATGACAATTTTATTATTAATTTTTCCCCATAGATGGATATTTGGATTGGATTATTTCTACCTTTGATCTATTGTGAACAATGCTGAGATGAATTTCCATGTGCACATATCTCTTCAGAGTTCTCATTTCAATTTTATGTGTATATAGTCAGAATTGGCATAATTGGAGAATATAGTAATTCTGATTTTGTTAAAGATCCTTCCATAGTGTGTTAAACAGTGACCATATCACTTTATATTCTCAATGACAATATACTGGGCTCTGATCTCACAAAATATACACAAATATTTTATGTTTTATAGTGTCCATGAATAATGTACATTTAAAAAATATCCAAATTAGTAAAAAGATGTAAATACTCATTTTCAGGCAAAATAATTTAGACAGTTGGGGTATGGAATGGACATGCAATACTTTCCTCACTTCAGCTATGCATGTTCTCTAGATATTCTAGCCCATATATGTGTTTGTAGGTTGGACTTTGGCTGACTCCATGAGATGGAACTCAAACCTGACACTGTTTGAGTGGTCAAAAATGAGAAACAGGATATCTGATGTGGGATGTTTTTCTGTACACCATGAAGATGCTTTATTATTAGTTAATAAAGGAACTGTTTTGGCCTATCACAAAGCAGCTTAGAGACAGATGAGAATTACAAGCTTAGATAATGGAGGCAGGTGAAGTCAAGAGATGCTGCGAGCTGCCACTGAGAAAGCAAGGTATGAAGAAACTCAGTTAATGCCATGGAGCCACGTGGCAATATACAGATTAATAGAAATGGGTTGAGTTAAGATGAAAGGACTATCTAGCAATGAGCCTAAGACATAAGCCAAACATTTTATAATTAATATAAGCCCTTCTGTGATTATTTGGAGTTAAGTGGTTGCTGGACTGCAGGTCCGGATCTTAGGCTGAAGAGGCCAGAAGCTTTTGACTACAGCTATCTCAGAAACAGAGGCAAAACTGAATATTAGTCTTAACAACTAAAACAAAAGTAGTAATAAAGTGACTCAAAATGATATTCTGCTTTACTCATGGATCAGTACCTTACTCGGCCATAATTCAAGAAGTTTCCTTCTGCAGCAGATGGAGAAAATTACAGAAACCAACAGCCAGATGTTACACACAGAGAAAGACTTTGGAACACACAACTCTAAATGTGATGTCTCCATCAACTCTATCCTCAGAGCTCAAGGGAACCCCTTGGAAAAGGAGGTAAAAAGAGTATAAGATCCAGAGGAAATAGAGGATGCTGGAAGAACAAATCTCTCTAAGTCACCTAAGCAAAGCTCATATGAACTCACAGGCCCTGCACAGGTTTGCACCAGATGCTCTGGTTACATATTCTAGCTTTCAGTTTAGTATTTTTTATAAGACTCTGAATGTAGATTCTAGTGCCTTCCCCTGGACTCTTTCCCTGCTGTTGGTTTGCCTTGTCTAACTTCTGTGTGATGGGTTTTTATTTTGTTAAAAATATGTATTGTGTGTTCAATAAAGCTTTTCATCTCCAGCATGCATTGGGCCTAACCTCCCACTACCCAGAGTCAGTGAACCTCGAAGTCCTTTCTATCAATCACACTGGTCTTCCAAATGGAGCAGAAAAACATTTCATACTCTCAGCTTCACAAAATTGTCTGTGGACTCCCAGGTGAAGCACTTCTCATTACTAGTGTCCATCTCCATGGCTTCACATGTCCCCATGTGCATATATAAATGCCTTCTAAGCAAGAATGCTTCCAAGGTCTTGCAGGTGAGTTAGTGAAGGCAGACACATGTGCTAAGAATGAACATCCCAAGTAGAATAACATGTCTGAAGAATGTGCAGAGCACAGTCCCAATGAGTAGGGAAAGATGTCTCTCTCTCTCTGTCCCACATGGTTAGTGGGTCTTGTCTGGGCTTTGAAGATAATTTTCAAATCAAGCTAAAGAGGTTCAGAGAAATGTTTGGGACAGAATACCAGCTGCAGTTGTATCTCATTCCCACTCAAGATTGTCCTTCTGACTATTAAAAAATCTTCTCATTTTGTAAGGAAAGGCAACTCAACTGATAAACCCAGAAGCATCGTGGTCACAGGCTGGGGTAGACAGGTTCAGGTCATGGGACTAGGTTAGGAAAATTATTCTAATATGAAAGGCGAAAGCAAGCTAGGAGAATGAAAATATAAAACCATGCAAGAATGGCCACGAAATCTAAGAGGAGTACATAATAATGAGCATGCCCCAAACCAGAGTGAAGCAAAAGGGCTGTTTAATTAGACTTATGTCCTACTCAACAGTATGGAAATCATGCCTGATATTAGAAATTTAGCCAATTTCCTTGGGCTAATGTGGTCCTGAATCTCAGAAGAGAATCTACTACCACTACTTTGCTTGACTAGAAAATTCCTAACTACATTCTAAATCTTATCATTATACCTACAGATAAAACTATTATCTGTTATCATAGATCCTTCTCTTTACAACAATTGGCAAGCTGAACAGAAAACTAAAACTGAATACAACCCAGAGATCTATGCATTGTGGGGGAGCCCAGCCCCAACAAATACACCTGTAGCACAGCTCCTGCATGTATATGGCTCAGGCAACACTGTGGAAAGGAAACAGAAAGATTCTGGTTAGAGCCAGAATACCATGAAGTCTGCTGTGAAACAGCCTCTTATAGAAGTGGCTAAATAAGCAAGATGGAAACAATGACAATATAATAGACATGGTAACATGGAGGGTGGAATGTCTCAAGTGGTCCCACTGCTAAACAAAAAAGGTAAAAGCAACTAATGCCTGCTGAGAAAGTGAGAATTAGCCTTACCAAGGGATAAACCCCTTAATTGATTTTCAAATAAAAAGTGGTTATTCCAGAAGCCATATACACACATACAATAGAGTCACCAGGTTGTATTTATATATTTATGTAGGCATATGCATGTGTATAACAATAATAGTAAAAAAAGAAGCTATCAATTTGAGATGAGAGGCAATGAAATAAATTGGATACAGGAGGGTCTGGAAGAAGGATAGGGAAGGCAGAGTGTTATAATTTTATATATCTATAATTATATAATATATATTACCACAATATAAATATATAATTACACATGTATAATATTATATATATGTATATATATATATATATATATATATATGTATATATAGGTTGGTTGAATAGGAATGTCCCCCATATACTTATATATTTGAAGGCTTGGTACATAGAAGAGTGGCACTATTAGGAGGTGTGGCCTCGGTGGAGTAGATGTAGCCATATTGGAGAAAGTGTTGAGGAAGTGTGTCTCTATCAGGGCAGGCTTTGTGGTCTCATATGCTCAAGCTATGCCAGTGTGGCACACAGTCTCTTTCTACTACCTGTAGATAAAGATGCAGAACTCTCAGCTCCTTCAGCCACAAGACTACCTGTATGCCACCATGTTTCACACCATAACATTAATGGACTAAAACTCTGAAACTGTATGCTAGCCCCAACTAAATGTTTTCCTTTATAAGAGTGGTCATGGTATCATGGTATCTCTTAACAGCAATAGAAACACTAACACACACACACACACACACACACACACACACACACACAGATGAGTCAACCAAAAAAAGAAAATCTATCTTTAAGTTGAGCAGGTAACAAATTACCTACTCAAAGTTTGAATGCTTACAGTTTTCCATTCCTCCTTATCAAAATTAGAAAATTTATGTGATAATATGACTTATTTTTCATGTTATAATCTCCTTTGCTCATATTATTTATTTTTATTTCAGTGCATAAAACATATATTTGAGCTATGAGTAAGTATTTAAACACAAATATTTGTCAGTATGATTAACAGATATGCAAGTTATCATCCTTTTCCAGCTTAGGTCACTATGTTTAATGAATTATGGGATACCACAAACTATTCCAAGTATGCATTCATTAACTTAAAAACATGAATATTATAGAAGCTAATATATTTGAATTTTGTGTTTTTTTTATTCTTCTCTCATCCCAACAACAGCGTTCCCTCCCTCCCTCCGTCCTTCCCTTTTCTCAGTCTTCCACTCCCCACGTCCACCACTCCTTCATTTCATGTTAGAAGAGAGACAGCCTGCCAGTGATATCAGCCAGATAGGGCATAACCAAGATGCAATGAGACTGGGCATAAAACCTCATATGAAGACTGGAGAAGGCAAACTCTAAATATTAATGGCATAAATTCTCCAAGCACATAACATACACTGGTTAAATGGATTAAGAAACAAAATCAGTTTACTAGTCTTCTTGATAAAAAAAAAAAATGTGTTAAAAGATAGGCACTACCGTAGGATAAAAAAATGAAAAAAATCTAATTAAATGTAACCAGGAAGAAAGCAGGCACTACTATTCTAACATCTAACAAAATAGACTTTAAACTTAACTAAGCCAGGAAGATAAAGAAGGACAAACCAGATACTCAAGGGAACATTATGACCAAGAAGACATAACTGTCCTAAACACACATGCATCAAACTCTATGACACCCGGTTTTAAAAAAGCATACTAATAGAATTATAGGCACAGATTAGCATCAACCCAATAACATAGGTGATATCTGAGGACTCATGGAGATGGGGCCTATCCTGTTTGGCCTGAAGACTGGCTGTGGTTTGTTCCCTGTAATTTTGATATTTCACCTTCCACCCAATGTCTGCCTGTGGGTTTTATTAAAATACCAAATAGAATTTGTACAATGGGAGATGATAAAATTACTTCTAAGAAAGTGAAGACAGTATTAGTATAATATTTAAACAAACAGAGGGCCCTTTCAACACAGTTTTAGGATTGCTTAGGACATGTACTCATATGGTGACCCCAGATATTTCTACTTATTGTTCATGGTGCCATGCAAGGTAGGGAAAAAAGGAGAGGAGCCCCTTCCACCCACCCCCACATTTCCAAAGTTGTTAGAGATGAGTCCACAGACATATCTTCTGAGAAAGAAGATTTTAATAGAAAAACATGACACTGAAGGTATATTGCATGCTCAGGCCCTACCATTTCCTGGAAAGAAGATTTCAGTGGGTAAAGCTTGTCACTGGCATTTTGATCTGTGCATTTCCACATCAGCTCCTTCCTGCAGTCCCAGCTTTGCTGCCTGGTGTGTATGTTTAGGGTGTGTATACTCTGGCTGATGGATGCTTATAAGGACCTATAGCCCAGCATTGAGTCCTGGACTTATACCTGATCAGCTTTCCAGACATGCCCAAAATTCCAGGTTCAGCACTGCTGGCATATATGTCTTGGAGACTACAGTCCCAGTTAAGATCACATATCCTGAAAGCAGCTGGACCTTTGTGTGTGTGTGTGTGCTTGCGTGCGTGTGTGCGTGCGTGTGTGTGTGCGTGCGTGCGTGCGTGCGTGCGTGTGTGTGTGTGTGTGTGTGTGTGTGTGTGTGTGTGTGTGTGTGTGTGTGTGTGTCTTATCATAGATAGCCAATTATAAGTCTACGACTGCTTCAGTTGCTATAGTCTGGACTTCCAGAAGTACAAACAACCAATTGCTGGGTTGATCCTACTATACTCAGGGACCTTTGGAAGGAGAGTCAACAATTTCACTGGGATTGGTGTTTACATTTTTTCCTCCAGCATGCAGCATACTTTGTGGTACCATGAATGCAGATCATTGAAGAATCTATGTGTGAATCAGCTCAGCTTCTTTATTTAATGAGATATGCAACATTGTCTTAAGCATTAGAGCCCCATAAGTTCATGGAGAACAATTTGCAATAACTTAAGTTGGTTTGGATTTTCATGAAATCCCTTTAGCCATCAGTTCAAATACATGTAACCTATTCTTGGTATCTACTAATTCACATGTTTGGGGTTATCTCCTATAATTAGTGACAATTTACAAAGAGAGGTTTAGGGGAACTTTATGTAGATAGAGCAAATGAAAGAAACAAGTGAGTAGATGATGGCCAAGGACAACAGAGATTGGCAAACTCTCAGAATATTCCCAGGGTAATTGGAAAGCAGAGTAATTGCACAGGCAGAGGGACACTGGGGTGGTTGAAAAATGTTCTGTCTGTCCTAATCTCAAGTATTTGATATGATTGGGTGAATTGAAATGACTATGGGGGTGTATTTTAAATGCTTGTGACCTACTGAATGATCTATTTGACAAATGATATTTAGAATTTTGATAAACATTATATTCCTTGTTATGGAAACATACTTTTGGGAATGTATCCTGCTACATCTCTATTGAAATATCATTTACATTAGGAAAATATATAAATAGTCCAATGATATAAATATCTTCATCCATCCAAATGAAGGAACACTATGTAGCCAAAAGAAAGTTGGCTTGAAGAGTAATTATAGAGTTGGCAGAATTTACATGAAGGGTGACCTTACCTCCTGTTCTTGGCATGTGGTTCTGGCATCATCATTAATGGTATGTCTTTTGGAAAATTTTTGTCACTTTCAACACATCATAACTAAAGAAACTGGATTATAATCTTCATATGTTCTGAAACTGGTAGTGAGCTGACATATGTCCAATCATTAGCATTCTGTGAGAACTGCTTAGATTTGCAGCACTTGTCAGTTTCCAGGTGTGTGACCAACTTCAAGCCATAATTCAAGTTTTGAATTCATGTTTCAAATGATAAGAACACAGTTGGCAGATTTATCACAAATTTGGGCAGGCTTAACACTGTAAAAGCAATTAATCCACAAGAAAAAAAAATCTCTGTCTTGGGAGAGTTCCATGATTTGATCAAATGCTGAATGGATGTTGTCTTGTTAGGGTTTCTATTGCTGCTATGAAACACCATGACCAAAAAGCAAAATGAGGTGAAAAGGGTTTGTTTGGCTTACACATTTCTGTTCATTATCACAAGAAATCAGGAGAAAAACTTAGGGCAAGAACTTGAAGGTAGGAACTTCTCCAGAAGCCATGGAGGAGCACTTCTTACTGGCTTGTTTCCTGTGACTTCCCCTAGCCTGCTTTCTTATAAAACCCAGGATCACCAGCCCAGGGATGACATTATCCACAAAGACTGGGGACTCCAAAGCAATCACTAATTAAGAAAATGCCAGATCTTATGGAGGTAGTTTCTCAGTAGATCTTCCTTCCTTTCAAGTAACTTAAGCTTGTGTCAAGCTGACATAAGACTAGCGAGCACAGATATATATATATATATATATATATATATATATATATATATATATATATATAGATATAGATATAGATATAGATATAGATATAGATATAGATATAGATATAGATATAGATAGATAGATAGATAGATATAGATATATATAGATATAGATATATATAATCAACCTCATACACAATGCACTGGAGCTCCTAGGTCTGCTTCATACTCCTGAGATCTCATGAGATTCTCAACATGTGTTGTGTGACAATACTTTTCATGGGGAGAAACAACATACATATTTTCTCACCCCAGAGTGGGAGCTCATGCCTGAAGAGATATGGATACTACCAAAGTCTAACTTGGTGAACGAATGAGTTCTGTGTAGTTACTTAACAGGAGTATTTGTGAGGAGTTACATACAGGAACATAAATGTGTCAAAAACAGTGATATCCCCAAAGCCTAATCCAGTTTAGGTAACAGCTCACAAAAGCTGGGAACCTGGATCACACTGCAATGCCTGTGGATAGCTAGACAGGTAAGAAAGTGATTCGATTGGTTTAAACCTTTCCCAGGCAGCTTTGCTGGCCTCTGCTTCTTCTAGGCAATTGGTCTGGTCTCAGAATCTTCTTCGCAACTTGGCTTGTCTGGGATGACTCTCAACAGTCTTTATTGCTTACACTGGAGAGGAACTAATCTAGTGAATCTGGTTAGTTTCAGCGACTTCCTGCAGCTATTTTGAGTTGTTTACCTTCTGGTTTAAGGAGCTTTTCTGAAGGGTGGTTTATTTCAATCTCAGAAGAAAGTGTTACACAATACCCTGTTGGAAAGAATTCTTTTTAAGAGATTTACTGGGAGATCCCAATGACAAAGTGCTCAATATGAATATTGGCATTCATTGAGAAAACATTATTAATCATGTTCTGACATTTGTTGCTATTACTTTATAGGACAATGGCCTTTCCTTTATGAAAATGTCAAAGATGTTGGTATTTTTGGTGAGTGAAAGATAGAAAGGATCACAATGGGAGTTGGGACTAAAGTCTAGAGGGTGAAGGAGATTGCTGACAGAAACATGATGCTATGGTATTGGAGTAGCTCAGAGACTCACCACCACTAAAAATAAATTTTACTAAGAAGAGAATTTTTATTTAGCTATAGCAGTTCAATGTGGGGCCAAGACTGCACCTGAGAATGCTCAAACATGCAGCCTGAATGTCTCTACCAGGCCCAAGCATGGCAAACATGGCTCTGGCAGGCCTTACCCCACCCCACCCCCACCCCCGCCTGGTTAAACTGTTAGGTGACAGTCCTAAAGCTAGCCACCAAGTTCTATTCCCTTTTTTGGCCACTTCCTCCTCCTGCGGCTGACTACCAAGGTTTAACTATCTAAGTATTGAAGTCCAGCAACCAAAAGCCCCCTCATGACTACCATAATTAACATGCCCATTCAAAACAAACCAACTCACCCTAACGTGGATTTCCCTTTTTCTTCTTATAAACTACCTTTTGCCTAAGGACCAAGTCTGCTTCTTCTTTATCCCTTTGTCCTCCCGGGAAAATGATTCCTTACCCTCTCCTTTGTTTCTTTTCCCTTATTCCTTGTCCTTTGTCTCCTGTCTTTGTCTCTCATTCCCTGCCCTTTATCCTTCTAGGGCAAATAAATTTCCTTTGTGCTGAGAACGTGTTCTTAGGATATCTTGTGCTGGTACCAACCCATCTATAGTTCCTAAGGCAGATAGGCAAACCCACAAAGTCGTATGATTTCTACCTAGATTTCATTTTAACGTATATGCCTTGAAGTTATCCTTCTCGCCTTTTTGAGCAGAGTAAGCAAGATTGGTGACAAATGCAAAAATAGCAGTCTGATCACTTACTGTCTTGCTAGAACAGCAAATGTTACAATATCAGTCAACTTAAAAATCATCTTCAGCCTGGGAAAAAGGGGAAACTGGGCTACTAGTTAGGGGCTCACACATTAGAGATATTTTTTGCTTGTTGGTCTCTCAAGCATAGTAAGTCTAAACTTAAAATGTAATGTTAACCATCACGGCACCAAGGAAAAGATTTCTACACTGTATATCTAGATTCATCAAGGAAAGATGCACTGACTTCAAATGGACAAAAAAAAAAAAAAAAAAAAAAGAGGAAACTAATAGCAGATGAAACACTGACATTTTCTTTTGTTCTTGTGGGATCAACCACAGACAGCAACCTCCCTAGGGACAAGGCCCCATTTGATGTACAATCTCTTCTTCAGTTCTTAATTTATAAGGACACTGTGCTAAATAAACACCCTTCACATGGAAAAAAGGAAGAAAAGTCCTGAGGAGGGGGAGGAATCTTCACTCTGGGGATGTGGCTAGAATAGTGAAACTTAAATAAGGCCTTATCGTACACAATGCCAGGGGGAGGAAAAATCAAAGATTCAATAGAGGCCATATCATGAGAAGTCCTATAAGACATGACAGATAAAGGTATTTTATTTAGAGATTTGGGGGATTTTGTTTATTCTGAAGAGGTAATAGGAACACTGCAGCAAACTAAGAGGAGATGACATCCAAAAGATTGCAGATAAAGATCTCCATGCCAAGTCTACGAAATGAAAACTCATACAGTTGCTTAATACAGATACAAACACCTTCAGAAAGATTCTGTAACTCATCAATGAGGGTGCAGTACATTGTCAGGGAGGAGGACCAGGAGTCAGATTGTATTTAAAAAGAATAAACATGGGCCAGGGGTAGTGGTACCCCTGCAATCTCAGCAGAGTCCTACTTTCTCAAAGCATCTGTGACCAGATAGAGGACTCAAATGAACCGGTGAATAAAGCAGGGGATCAATTCAAGACTAGGTAAGAACATCAGCCAAATATATTAAATAGCAGTTTGGAAAAGAACTTCAAAAACATGAAGTAAGAAATTAATTAATACCAATAATCTAAAAAACAAAACAAACAAACAACAACAACGAAACCCCCAGAAATCCTGGAAGTGAAGGAACCAGTGTTTTTTTAAAGCCACAGCATCAACAAATAAAGCCAAGCAGAAGAAGAAATGCAGCAGGGAGCTAAAGAAAGAAATAACAATGAGCATAACCACAACTTCCACAAATTTGAGTATCTTCAAATGACTTATGAATACAGTGAGCAGAAAAGCTTCCCTAAATCTCAAAGGCATAGTTTATTAAATAAAATTATAGAAAAATTTCTAAACCTAGAGAAAGATATTACTATTTAAATACCAGAACCACTTAGGATCTCTAGGAAGGAACTCTCCAGACCTTAAAGTCAGATGTCAAAAATACAAAGCAAAAAGGTGGTTATGCACTTCGTGTTAGAGAATTTGCTTAGAATGCACAAGGCTGTGGGTTTAATTTCTGCCCCTACCGTACCCTCAAGAAAATAATAAAGCAAAGCTAATGAAACTCACTATATATTAATATATGGAGACATCAAGCAGGAAGTTCTAACATTTGTAAATACTTATTCACCAAATGTTGGTGTTCCCTGTGTCATAAAACAAATGTGAAAAGCTATGAAAGGGCAGATGAATATTGACATAATAATAACGGGAGACTTCAATACATCATTCCTGTGTTTGGGTAAGTTTTCCAAACTAAAAGCCAATAAAAAAACTTTCAAAGCAAAACAATAGCACAGATCAAGTTGATTTAATGGATTTCTACATAATATTTCATCTCATAGATATGGAACACTCATTATTCTCTTGGCCTGTGGAAATCTCTATAAAGCAGAACATTATAGATCCTAAAGCAATCCTAAAATACTCTAAGATCTTTATGTTTTATCCTGCACAAGAATCAAATAAAAGAATCAAAGACTTTAATATGAGACCTGAAGCTCTGAAAGTGCTAGAGGAAAATGTAGGTAAAGTACTTCAAAACACAAGCTCAGCAAGGACCTTTTGAAAAGGCTCTTACACCTTAGGAAGTAATCCCATGTTCTGGCAATGAGATCAGTTGAAACTGCAAAACATCAGCACAGAAAATGCAAAAAGAGATTATAGAAAGGGAGAAAGCCTTCGCTGATGTTTCTTGAAAAAGAGGGGCCATATCTAGAATATATAAATAATTATAAAAATTAAACCCTAAAATATTCTCAGCAACCTAATCAGCAAATGGACCTATGAGCTGAAAAATATAATTTTCAAAAGAAATACAAATGGCCAGTAAATGTTGGAAAGCAACACATTAAAACTAACACATTAAATTAGCTATCATCACAAAAACAAACACCATAAGCTAGTCAAACACTGCTTGGAAGGAGGAACTCTGTTGTGGCTTCTAAGGAGCCCAGAGAGTAGTGATAGCTAGTACCTTAGGCCATGTGCTCCTAGCACTTCTGCATAAGCCAACCTGGGGTCTCAACCTGGGGCCTTGATGAGGGTTGAGTCCATATACAAAATTCCAAGACCAGCAAGAGACCAGGCCTGCAACCATAGATACCAGCAAATCAAAGCCCTTTCCCCTGGCTGGAAGAAGGGTCTAGAAAAAAAGTATTTAAGTCCTTCTCCTCCATAGTAAAATTAGACTTGTTTGTTTCAACCTGTCCCCAGAGGCTGTGTCATTCATTGCTCTCCAAGCCATCTTTGCTCCCTCCCCCAAAGGGATAAGCAGGACCCTAAACATAGAGGCAACTCCAGTTCTTGACCCTAAACCAGGCTCACCCCAACAGAACCCTTGTATATTATATACAATGTTGAGGGGAGTAAAACTTGTACAACCATTACAGAATTCACTTTGGAAGTACAGAGTTGTCTTTAAAAACTAAAAATACAACTACCATATGACCATTGCTAGGATATACCTAAAGGACTCTAAGTCCTGTCATAGAGATAATTGCTCATCTATATTCACTTCTGCACTATTTATACTAGCCAAGAAGTGGGCCAGCCTAGATGTCCATCAAGAAATAAATGGATAAGTAAAATATTCTATTAATATACTCTGGAATTTATTTCAGCGATAAATGAAAATAAAACTGTGATATTTGCTAAAATAAGTGAACTTAAATTTTAATTTATGCATATTAAAATTTATTTATAAATATATTTATATACATATATATGGAATTGATGACCTGTTTAATTTTTTAGCATGATCACGAAAGTTCATTTAGGATGTGAAAAATCATATTCCATTTTGAACATGAATAGTATTTCTTTGTTTACATATGCCAAATTTTGTTTGTGGATTCCTCCACTGAGGGATTTTGTATTTTGTAAAATATAGGTATACAAATGTCGGCTTAAGCCCCTGCTTTAAATTCTTTAGGACATATCAGGAAATAGGAAAATACCTAAATATTCTAATTTTAATAAACATACACATTTCAATAAAGCCTCCTCTTCTCTACGAGTAAATAGAATTCTAGTTACCTCATCTTACTGGATCCCTGTATAACCCTCTCTAAGGTCTACATAAAATGGGCCAGGTCTGCAGAGAATGTTCCAGTCCAATGGACACAGAATTATAAGAACCAATATCACTGGTGACAGAATTGTTCTTCAAAGCTGCCCAAACACAGCAACTTATAAATTCTGGAGGGATTTTATTAATAGGAAGCAAAGGTAGTAAACTTTATGCCCTGGCCCAAATATGCTAATTTGGAAAGAAATCACCAGCCCTGTGACAAGGATTTTACTTCACTGTGTCAAGCTTGACATCTTCTGATCAAACAGGACGCATAACCAATCAGACACCTGTACATCGGTATCTTTTTTGTTTTTCACTTTCTTTCTTATTTTTCTTTTGCACAGTTAGACTCTTTCAAATTTGTGCCAGTAATAAATTGGGATGTGAAAAAGGCCAAAAAGAAGACAGAGGAAGGAAAGGGTGTGGAGGATAGGAAGGAGAGGAAAAGGAAACAAAGTGACAAAAGGCAGGGGAAGTGAAGGGGGAAGAGATGGATGATGAGTAGGTGGGTGAGGTGATTAATGAATACTTGTCTGAACAACTGGCTAGTCCTTTCCATTTACCTGCTCAAGGTCCTAGACTATGTAAATAGCAGAAGGCAGCCAGGAGTGTCTAGAAAACCAGTCAGCCAGCTCTGCTCCAGCTACTTAAGGGAGGTGACTGCTTCACACTAAATATTAGGCCCACACAGGCACAAGGCTTTTCGAAGCTCAGGACTGAGAATTTAGGCTTTTTTTTTTGATTCAGAGTCATCTGTCTTAGTTAGGTTACTATTGCTGTGATGGCACACCATAGCTAAAGTAACTCTGAAGAGGAAAGTGTTTATTTGGCTTATGCTTTCACATCATCATCAAAGGAGGTCATAACAGGAACTCAAAAAGGGCAGGAACCTGGAGGCAGGGGCTGATGCAGAAGTCACAGAGGAGTGCTGCTTACTGACTTGCTCCTTGTGGCTTGTTCAATCTCTCTCTCTCTCTCTCTCTCTCTCTCTCTCTCTCTCTCTCTCTCTCTCTCTCTCTCTCTCTCTCACCCAAAACTACTAGACCAGGGATGGTACTACCCACAGCGGGTTGGTTCATCCCCCATTAATCATTAAGACAATTACCTACAGGCTTGCCTGTAGCCTGATCTTATGGAGGCATTAACTGGGGTTCCCTTCTCTCAGATGATTTTAGCTTGTGCCAAGTTAACCAAAAACTATCCAAGACAGGGTCTCTCTATTGTGTAGTTCTAGATGTCTTGGAACTTTCTATATAGACCAGGTTGGCCTCAAACTCATAGAGATCCATCAGCCTCAGCCTCTCAGTGCTGGTGCTAAAGGTGTTTTCAAGCACACCTGCCTTTTAGAATATAGACTTTTGAAACATCTTATAGATAGATTGGTTGTGGTGATGTTCTGTGAAGCTATGTATCTTAATCCCATTGATTGGCGGCTAACGACAGAAAGCATGAAGCCAGCCCTTGGTGACTGAGAGATTACTAGGCAAGTATTTTTAGATCTCCAGGCTCTATTGCCCCAGGTGATAGTTAACCACCAGCACTCACACCATCTTGCTCTGCAGCACTGTGCATACTCCATTGCCCAACTCATGCCAGGAAGACAGTGGCTGTAGTCCAGAAAAGAAGTTTCTGTTTATACAGCTGGCATATCACATCCATGCGGCCATTTACATACCATCCTTCCTGTCATATATATTCAGCATCATAAAACTGCATGGGTCCCTTCAACAAAGTCAGACACACATTAGCCTAAATGTTCTGCTACCCTAGATTTCTTAAAGCTTGTGTTCCCATCAGCCTTGATAACCATCACAGGGTGGAAGGTGAGATCTAGAACAGCATCCTTATCTTATCCACATATCACTGGTAATAGGAGACAGTCAAGGTGCTGTCAGTTCAATTATGTTCCCACGATGTCTCTTCTTCCCCGAGTGACCACTTTGACTATGGCTTTTAGCTCTTCTCACAAACAGCCTGGCTCTTGTGCCATATGGAAGCCTCTCACCTCTTTACTGTCCCAGCTCAAACGGAGTCGCTCAGTGTGCTTTTAAGAGAACTCATCTATTTGATGTTATTGTCTAGAGTTTCAGTGTTCATGGGAAAGATATCCATGTATCAAATGAGGCACAAACTTGGGCACACAACTTCCGTTGATGATTTCAATGTCTTTCCATATTATCTTAGTGACAAATTAGGTTCCAAATCACCGGAAATATAGTTCCAGTTTCCTCATTAGGCTCAAATGTAGAAGCAAGTGATTTTTGCTTTTTTTTTCTTGCATCTCTTTATTCTTCCATTTTTTTTTTTAGGTATTGCATCTAACCATGTGATCTCATAGCATGTCTATATTAGATGCAACAGCAGAGGTGGCTCATCTGGACAACTCCCATGCCAGAATAATTAGTTGCATGTACAAAACCATGGTGATGAGGGGTTGAGCAGAGGAAGACCATTTAGAGTAAGGCTATTTCTCTCATTCTCGGTATTCCATAGTTATCCACATTCCAGGTTGTGTAGGGTTGAGATTTTGGGTCTTTCCTTTCACTTAACCATGCATATTATTGGTGTCCTTATTAAGGCCATGTTTAGGCAGTCTTGTTGATGAGCTATTATGGGTGAAGCTTCTGAGATTACTAAAGGACATAGTCTCGCAACAAAATCTCTGTTCCTTTGGCCTTCACAGTCTTTCTGTCATCTCTTCTTCAGTGATCACTAAGCAGGGATTGTTTTGTAGATATGTGAACTGGGATTGGGCTCCATAATTCTACAATTTTATTTTTTGTGGGTTTCAGTAATGGTCTCTGTTCAAAGATAAATTTTCTTGATGAGGGGTGAGACCTACACATATCTATGGGTGTAAACAGAAATATTTAGAATGTAGTTAGGAATTATGTTGGCTTAGTAAAATGATTGTTGTAGGTTCTCCTATGTTCCATGAGTTCTCTAGCCTTAAATAGTTATCCAGGTTTCCAGGACCAGGCATACTTTTCTATTTCTTTAGTGAGTTAATTCTAATTAGAAATTTGCTAGTTACAATCACTCTATGCATACCACTTCTTCACTGTGGTTTGAATGAGATTGGCCCTCATAGGTTTATATATTTGGATGCTTGAACCTCAGGGAGTGGAACTCTTTAGGGAAAATTAGGAAGTATGGTCTTGTTGGAGAAGGTTTGTCACTTAGGATGGGTTCAAGGTTTTCAAAATGCTATGCCATTCCCAGTTCTCTCTTTCCATTTTGTGCTAGTGGATCAAGATGTAAGTTCCCAGCTACTGTTCCAGCACAACAACTGCCTGATTGCTGCCATGCTCCCCATCATGATGGTCATGAACTCATTCTCTGGAACTGTAAGCCCCAATTTAAATGGTTTCTTTTATAAGTTGCCTTAGTCATTGTGTCTTTTTACAGTACTTTTAGGGTTATCATACCATGTTTGTTTCTGTTGTGGTTTTTACACATTATACCTGGGTAGGATTGTGGTTGCCTATCTTCTTTGGAAGCTTTCATGGTTCCATGAGAGCTAGTCCTTAGGGAGGAAACTTTCAGGTCAGTTTCATTTCAGGGGCCTCTGAAGTGCATGGTGTCATCAGTAATAGAGAATTACCTTCCATCTCTGGGGAATATGAGTTGTTGGTCAGGGTTGTCTGAGTAACTCCCATAACAATATAGGCTATTGCTCAGATAATCTATTATAAAACACACAAGCGTATATATTTTTTAAGGACAAAAATCAAAGACAATGCTTAAATTCCAAATATGCACAGGCTTCTCTTTTTAATATTTTCCTCCAACCATGAAGGTAATATATTCTTCCATTAATAGAAGCATAGATAATTCAGACCAATTACTACTCTGAAAAAAAATAAATAAAAATCTGGATAATGTCAAATTATATCACCTTAAGAATATCTCAGTGCCAAGAACAGAGTAAAGCACTTTGAATGAAAGCCAGAAATCTCAGAGTAAAATTTTTCCTAGTATTTCTCTACAAATAAACAGAAGGAAACTTTAAATTGGGTTACCAGGAGTTGAAGTGAATGCAAGGCAATCTACATGCCCATGAGATTTGTACCCCAAACACCAGCACTCTCAAGGAGAGTGTGATATGGACATAACCCATGCTTAGACTCTCGCAACATGTCTTTGAATCATCTGTATGGCCAAAACACCTTAGTTCTACTTGAACTTGGGTAGTCTTAACTTTTTGATGGATTCCTTCCCTCCCTCCCTCCCTCCCTCTCTCCCTCCCTCCCTCCCTCCCTCCCTCCTTTTTTCCCTTCTTATTACCAGTGTGTATATGTGCATATGTGGTATATTAATATACATGATTATGTGTGGGGCATGTGCATTCATGGTGAGGTGTATGGATATGAGAAGTAAGTATCAGTTGTCTTATCTCTCACTATCACTTTCCATTTTCAGAGCATCTTGCTGATTTTGGAACTGACTGATTTAGTAGCAGTAGCTGAGCAATAACTTCTAGGGATCTCCTTGTCTCTGTCTCCTGAGTGCTATTATTACAAGCATATGACACCATGTCCAGATTTATTTCTGGTCCCTGTATGAACACATGTTTACTCAAAATTTGAGAGTGGTTGCTGCCTCCTGCTTATTTGGTCCAATAAGTATAATGTCATCAATATAATGGAGCATTGTGATTCCTTGTAGTAGAGATAAATGGTCAAGATCCCTGTGAGCTAAGCTATGAAATGGATCATGGTTAATTGATACACCCTAGTTGCAGAGCAGCAAATGTGTACTGCTTGCTGGCTTGCCAGAGTTCAACATACTTAGTCCTATCTGCTTCTACCTAGACAACGCCATCTCAGATTATCCTCTTTTCTAATCAATGTTTTCACTTTAACTGATGACACGCTTTAATACTGAGATTTATACTTGCATTGTAAATCAGTCAATCACACGGTGACAGATTGCTTCTAGGTTTTTGTTTTCTTATTTACAATTTCAGCTTTAAATGTCCTCTTGAAAGAACATTCTCAGGACACATTTAGAAGTTCCAAGATTGTTTATGTACATCTGAAGCTGAGAATATGAGACAATATGAGCTCATGCTTTTCTGCTGTTACTCTATACATAAATGTTATGCAACAAGCCCTTATAATCATAATTCTTGTTTTTTAAAAAAATCTTCAAAACATATATATATATATATATATATATATATATATATATATATATAAAACTTCTCACTCCTTTTAAGAGGTAAATCAGAAGCACAGAATTCATTTTCCTTTAATAGTGCTTTAAATAGTTCACACCATCAAAAGAGTCTTTATCAGCATAAGGAATTAAAGAGCCAGCTCCAAATATTACCAAGTCCAGGAGAAAAACTCATTCTTACAATTCCTTTCCTCTAAAACCACTCTTAAACCAACCATGGTTTGTTTCAGATAGGGTTCTTAACAGGTACAGAACCAATAGTGTGTGCATGGTCTCCCCTTCTAGTATACCCTTCCTAGAAATTCTTTCATAGACTTACCCATAGGTGTGTGCCTCAGTTGATTCCAGAACTCACCAAGTTGATGGGGAAGATTAACATCACAGTTAACCAAATTTTTGTGGTGAAACATTTCACAATTTCCTCTCTAGCTATTTTAAAATTTGTTTTATTATTAACTACATCATACCACACAACAGATTTCTTCCTGACTAAACAAAACATTGGGTCATTGGATCAATATTCTCCATCAATAACTCAGTAATTGATAAAAATAATTTTATGTCCATTTATGTGAGTTCAAAATATTTAGTTTCCATATATGTTGTTAGTTTCTTTCTTTGTTTTTTTTTCCTGGTTTTGGTTTACTTGAAAGCTTTGTTGTATCTTTGAGACAGGGCCTTGCTTATGTAACCTATGCTTGTCTTGAATTCTCACTCTTTCTGCTTCGGACTCCAAAGTGTTGGGATTATAGGTTTTCACAAGCACATATGGCTTATTTTACCCTTTAAAGGCCACATTTTATGGATATGAAACTCGGAATAATTTGAAAAACTCTTAGCTCAAACTTGCAGTCATTTTGCATATGACTTAGCCTGTATGTTTCCGAGCCTTTCAACCTCCCCAGCTTTGTAATCTTCTAGTTCCTTTGCTCTCCTTTATGTTTCTTGGTACAATAGCCCTACCCCTAACTTCTGGGTTATGTTAGTTATTTTTAAATGTTACCATTATCCTGCACCTCACTCCTGCCCAGTATTTAGGATCTTATGTAATTTGATGCCAATCTGTAGAAAACAAACTTTGCTTGGTGATTAGCATTACATCACTTAGTCTTTGATGCTGTGATAAAAACATTATGACCAAAAGTGACATATAGAAAAAAAATTTCATTTGTCTTATGGTTCCAGAGAGAGAGTGCATAACAACAGAAGAGAATGTGTCCTTGAGGTAGAGCAATAAAGGTGTACTGCTGGCCTTGCCACAGTTCAACATCCCCAGCCTTATCAGCATCTTCCCAAATCTCTAATAGTCTTTTCAAATCAGTGTTCTCACTTTAACTGTTCACATCCTTTGATAGTAGGATTTATACCTATCTTGGTTCTGTTTTTTTTTTTTTTTTTCAACCTCAGCTCTATGACTGCTGCAAAGAAGGGTCTCAGGACACATTTTGAATGGCATAAGGTAGCTAGGGAAGAAAGCAGAGAGATCACATCTTCAACCATAAATGTGAAGCAAAGAAAGCAAACTTGAAGTAAAACAGTATTATAAGCTCCTCAAACCTACCCACAGTGATATACTTCCCCCAGCAAACCATACTTCTTAAAAGTTCAATAACTTTGCCAAACAGCACCAGTAACTGAAGATTAAGTATTCAGACATCCAAGCCTACAAGAGGCATTTTTTACTCAAACCACATCAGCAAATAACTCACTTTGGTTCAATGTGATTGTAGGATGCTACTGCCCATCATTTATGTAATACAGTTCTAGACTTTAGATCCTAAAAATTAAGGAACCATTTTTTTTTTTTTTTTGGTAGAGTGTTGGCAGAGGGAAAGAATTTGGGTATATGGTAACATTGTCTAGTCATTGAATTCTTGTCCAGCATAGACAAGAGTAGTAGTGATTCTAAACCCAGATCTCAGTGCCAACTGCATTTTCCCTTCAGTTTTATAGTGGGCCATGGGCCTGAGTGATGCTTTCAAGGTTAGGGTACTCTAGAGGGGCTCAGTATTCCAGGCTGTCATAATTTTGTGGTAATTCATCATAAACCCATGACCTCTGAAGATTGTCCTCCTTGTAGTTTTGATAAAGTCAAATATATTAATTGTAGCCACCACTTTATACAATATGTCCAACCAAAACTGAATCCGTTGGCCAACACCTTCCCACCATTTGGCACATGAAGGTACAAGACTCACATCCTGATCACTAACCGTCCCCCTGGAAGTAGCTAACATCAATTTAGATATTGGTTCTGAGGGATACCTTACTACAACACATACACACACACCCTAATGCCTACCATACTAATATATCTCACAATTGTTTCTTGGTCACTGATCTTTTTTATGATATAGATGACTACAATCTGTTCAAATGCGATTATTCTCAACTACCAAAGAACAAACGTATAATATAATATAATAACGATCTCAATTGCCATTTTAAAGGTGTGTGTGTGTGTGTGTGTGTGTGTGTGTGTGTGTGTGTGATTTGTACAAGTGCTCACAGAAGTTAGAAGAGGGCATAAATCTGGAAATGGAGTGAAAGGCAGTTGTGAGCTACCCAGAATGTTGCTGGAACTGAGCCATCTCTCAAGCCCCTGCTAATGTTTTTGTTCTGTTTTTAACATGCTAACCAGCAACATAGTCCAGTGAACACAGCATGTGGTCCACCACTGAGCTACACCTTCTTTACTGGATTGACTTTTACATGTAGTAACAGGCAGCATTTCATTCCACAAAGTAGAATAAATGTTCTAATGGTCCAATGAACAGAAAACATTGGTTTTAAAGCTGAAGAAAAATGGTTAAAGATCAAAGAACATATTGATCACTTCAAAGTTATGTTCCTTCTAATTTGAGAACAGAATAGAAAAGTAGCTAACTTATTAATATCATGCTACTTAACTCTCCCTTTCCCCTCCATCTCTCTCTCTGTCTTTCCCTCCCTCTCTTTCCCTCTGTAACTCAGCAGAAGTAGTTATATTAGTAGAGAGCCTATGGAAGTTGGCCTGCATGGGAAGTTTCACTGTGTCCTCTCAAGGTATCACAGAAAGGACAGATAGCATCTTAGCATCATTTAGTGAACTTAGACGTCAGTGTATCTTTTACGCTTTTTGGATCACAGCTCAGGTGCTTAATTTAAAGGGATGGCTCCTTTGATACTTATTTGTCACACTAAAAATAATTTCACATTTTGACTAGAGCAATTACTATCATTTGCATTTAATGGATGAGAAAGTTTAACAATATAGAGAGAGTTCGGCTGGACATTCATTTCTGTATTTTAAGCTGTGAGGAAGACTTGAGACATGATGTTACTGGCAGTAGATACAAACTAACATTATGTACAAGTTATTGTGACAAGTTCTGAGTAGAATCTTGACTTCCAGAAGTGAACATTCTTGTCAATGAAAATATGGTTATTTTCTAAAGAATGTTGAGATAGATCTAACTGGAACCATATTGGCTTATTCTGAATCATCTCTTAAATACGAGTCTTGACTTCAACCCCTGTGCTTCAGGAATACATATTGGTATCTCCAATCAGTCACTAGCATCCCTGGAGGTCATCAAAGCTGTGTTTTCAGAAGGCTAATTATTCCTCTATATATTTTCTGTGGGAACCAAAGAGCTAAACTTTTAAAATAAAGATTTCAAAGGCATCCCTCTTGATAAAGGCACAGGTCCACTGCCTGGGTTGAATGCCTCTGTTCTCCTATATGGTAATGAGGAGTCAAAAGACACTTGGAGGAATTGGCTACATTCCACAAGTGAATGTCAACATTCAGATCTGTACATGAGGCTCCAGGCTCTGCCTCTTCCCAGAGGACTGTTTGTAGGCGGAGTTTACCCACAAGGACACCAATATCAGATAGATATTTATTAAAATATAAACCAACACTCACGGTACAGGTAACAGATTACAGTGGCACCTGAATAGGAACCGGAGTCTGCAGACGGATGGACGATGGGATCCTCCCTCTAGCAGCCAGGAACCAGGAAGAGTCCGCAGCCCCTTTTCAATGGGCCTTTCCCCCGCCCCCTTCAGGTCGGGGGGGGGGGGGGGGCCCGGTGCTCTGTATAAATGTCCCTTGACCTTATCAGCTGACACCTGAATCCCACAACAACTGTTGGCTCTAGCAAGGATGCCATTTTCTCAATCCTCCCTGAGTAAATGTTCAACAAGGTCCATGTAGAACTCCCTTTTGTAATGTCCCCAAATGTTGTTTTCTTTCTACCTAACTAAAAAAAAAAAAAAAAAAAAGAAAGTGTGCACACAGTGCAAATGTCACTAAAAATGAGAAAGGTTTGTGATTTGCTCTCAAACTAGCATTAGGTAGTGAAGGCAAAATAGAACTAAGGGCCAGGGGAAAAAATCGTTCATTTCTAATAATGTTACTTTGATTCTCCCACAAACTCTGTCTCCCCATACCTCATTACCCAGGAGGCAGTTTGGTGGTTCTCATCCTAGTAAGAGCCTGAAACCCTAGGAGATGGCTGGAAGATGGGTATGCCAGCCCCTGCACCCTACCTGAAAATGACCACTTTTCAGAAACACATTGTGTACCTGCTTCTGGGGATCATCTATAGACTGGCAGATTGTACTTATCACTGATATACCATCTCTCTATTATAGATGTCTAAGTAAATAATAAATGAGTCCCAAAACATTAATTAACTAAATACATAAATAGCATTGCTATAGGAATACTTTCATATAGTAAAGTATGTGTGTATCCAAGAAGGCTAAGGCAGAGGAAGTTTTTTGAGCAATGCCAGAGTCACTTACGTTGCTTGGAAACAGTGTTCATTGGTGGTAAAGACCTGAGAATGGAGTCAGCTCATTGGTGGAGCTGCTGTTGCTGTGCAAGTGTTCTGTGAAAATCTCTTTTTGGAATTGCTGCAGTTTTACAGAATGCTAAAGATTAACTTTGTTACAGAAACCAGTACATTTGAAGAAGACAGGAGACATGCAAAGGATGGATAGGTGCAGAATGTGAAGATTTTCTTCCTGAGTTTTAGAAGGCTTAAAAGCAGCATTTATCTAAAGCAGGTAGGTTGGGCTCCTTACATTGTTTTGCACCTCTGACTTTTTCTGGGTTTGACAAGACTAATTTCATGTTTTACAGGTTTCCAATAGCCTACAAGTTATTATCACAGTCAAATCAAATATAACTCTCTTCATGTTACAGCCTAGCGCTCTTGTCTGCCTTTGTCATACCCAGGACTTCAAAAGGTTCCAACTGCTCTGGCCTGGGCTTTTGTGTCCTCCCTAATCACAACAGCCTAGGTCTTCTGCATTTGCTGCATTCTATTCCATAAACTGTTCTCCAGTGTGCCAGTCTGCTTTTGTAGCTGAATTATGATGAAGACTCTGCTTGACTAAGATTTAGCCATTTCCTCTAAACTGTGTTTTCAGTCAGCCCTGAGCTGGCTGAAGCAAGCTTTAACTAGGATCCTTCCACTCTCACTCACTAATCAGATTTCTCTTAGGAATTTTCATCTATGGCCTTCTCCTGTGCCCATTGTATAAAGCTTCTTAGCTGTTCATACTCTATTTGACAGTAAAGCCAGTTTTGTTTTCCTCCTGGGTTGCAATAGTCTTGGTTTCTATGTCAATAAGGAAAACACAAATACAATAATGACACAGAGAAAACAAATGTACAAAGCACAGTCAGAAATTTCTGCCATAATTACACATTGTTAACTACAGAGGTTTCTATCTTTAAAGGAAACTGGGTATGGTGGCACATGCCTTTAATCCCAGAACTCAGGAGGCAGAAACAAGGTGATTCTATGAGTTCAAAGCTAGCCTGGTCTACAAGGTGAGTTGAAGAGCAGGCAGAACTACTGCACAGGAAGAAAAAAAAAAAAAGAAAAACCTGTCTTGAAAACCAATAAACAAACAAACAAAAAATATTAAAAAGTACTATTTCAAAATGTCAGTGTTCCTCTTTACCTACACACACATTACTTTTCCTGCTCACTCTCTCATGCATACTTATATATACATTCTCTCTCTCTCTCTCTCTCTCTCTCTCTCTCTCTCTCTCTCTCTCTCTCTCTCTCTCACACACACACACACACACACACACACACACACACACACACACAATCTACTCCTGAAAGCAGGACATCAAAGTGGATGTTTACATACTACCCGATCCAGCACCTTCTTTTCTCATGAAAACTCTGGGCTACCTGTCCAAGCAGGGATGTTTTGCAAAACCCTTGACAAGCTCTTCGTTATAAGTTCACAATGGCCTTCCCCTAAGTTTGGATGTTTCTACTCTTAGACCAAAAGTCTGTTTAATGAATAATTGCATATGACAATGGCAGGTGACCACAGCAGACTGCATTCTGTACCACTCTGCAGAACACTGTCCATTTGCATGGTTCTTGTGACTCAGTGCTCCTTGGTTGGATTGACACCTGTTCTTCAGGTCTGGACCCATCATTTCCACAAAATGCTATGACCTTAGGGCATAAATTAAAGTCACAAATAAGTTTGTTGTAAGAGGATTTGCCTGTCCTTCTGAGGAAAGAATGATGGCAAAGTAGTAGAAACTTTGTCAAGTTATAAGGTCACTGTGCCCCACCAGCAGCCGTGCTTGCTCTTTACATTCACACTTCAGATGTTTGAAATCCTAGATTTATCTAAGAATTTAACAAAATGTTACAATAACAACAGCAAGACATCATTTGGGGGGGCTGGGAAAAGTTAATTGTGTCATATTGGTTCATACTTTTAAGTGTGTATATAATTATTATGAATATTCAGTCTGTGAATATTTGTTTTATTTTGTGTGGTTTATCATTGTGACAAAATATTTGAGATAATCAACTTATGAAAAAGAAATATTTAGTTTAGCTCTCTGTTTGGAGGTTTTAGACTATGGTCATTTGGCCCATTATTTGGGAGGGGGGCACTTCCAGAGGCAGCATATGGCAGAAGAATCTAGTCACATCATTACGATCAGGAACCACAGACAAGAAGTGGTAGGGTGTTGTAGGAGTTTTTTGTTCTGGACTTTTCAGCCTAACCTCAAGGTCTAGGCCCACAGACCTGCAGACTTGCAGACCCACAGACCCACAGACCTGCAGACCCGCAGACCCACAGACCTGCAGAGACACACAGATGTTTACAATTGTTATAGGCTGATCGGCCTCAGGCCCAGGCATATAACTTGCTAGCTCTCTACCCTTCATCTAACCCATGATTCTTCCTGTTCAGACATGTGGCTTGGTACCTTTCTTAAGAGCATCATAGTTGTCCTTTGCTTCCTCCGGCTTCTCTCTGGCATTCTGCTCTGTGCTTCCTGTTCTCAGAGTTCTCTTAGTCTGGTAGCCCCACCCACACTTTCTGCCTGCCTTTGGCCAATCAGCTCTTTTTATTAAACCAGTGGGTGGGACAATTATTTACAATGTAACAACATAATCTCCCACATTCGGGTGCACAGTCTCCATGTTCTCTGACTATAATGCCCCCAGGAATCTAGATTCTCACCACATCTGGAAAGTTTTTCCACCTGTAAGCAATAGCTTAGAGGCCAGTCTTCACCATGTGGACTTTGGGGGCACTTAACCTGAACTGATACAGTTGAGGTTCAAAATCATTCCTGATATTATTACACACAGGTTCTCAGGCCTTGCACTGTACATGCATTTTTTCATACATCTGCAAAGGCATGTGCAGGCTAACATCAAGGTAAAATCGACTCCCCTTTGTGAGGCTGGTAGCTCTTTACACCCTATGGACATGCCAGCTACCATTAATGTATTTTTCAATGTGAAGAATAATAATGTGAGTAGTATCCTGTAGCTTTTAAAGAGTGTCTTTTTATCTTATGTTACCTGTTTTCCTACTTGTATGTGGCCTTTTAATAACTTATCTTGCATACCACCTAGCACTTCCTCCCTGAAGATGTTTCTATGTCTCCCTCCCTGTCTTCCTCTTTGCTCCTCTTTTGCTTTCTGTGTTGTGTGTTCTGCCTTCTTGGTTTGACTACTCTCAAGGATATATTCTCCAAATCAATATAGTTTAAAGGGATTTTATTGTGATGATATATTATATATTTAATAAAATCAACCTGGAAAATCAGAGGATAGAATCATCCACAGACAAGCCACTAGGGTCAGAGAGTGGTAACTCATCCTTTAATTCCAGCACAGGAAAAACCAAGTGGTGACCTACGCCTTTAATCCCATAATTCCACAGACAGAGATCTTTCTGTGTTTCTGTAAGTTCAAGGTCCAAAAACCAACCAGTAGCAGCTCACACCTTTAATCCTAACTCTAGGATTATGAGGCAGAGTTGAACCCAGAAGTGAAACAACTGGGCAAAGAAGTTATTTAAGGCAGGCATAGACAGGCATTGAGGTATTCTGCAGAAGTGACAAGCCTGGTGGAAGACTCTTGAAGACAGCATTTATCCTGAGAAGTTGGCTGGGTGAGAATTGACTGTGGTCTGTTTTCTCTCTCTGATATTCCAGCTTTTCTCCAGCATCTGGCTCTGAGTTTTCATTAAATACTAGCTAACTAGATTTGTGTTTCATTTATATTTTATTTTTATTGTTTTATGGTGCACTTTTTTATTTCCAAATTTTCAGTTTTTTAGATTTTCTGAAAAGCATAAAGTATTTATCTAAGCCTTTTATCTAGCTTTCTCCTGCTATCCTAATTTCATTTTTAAAAGTCTGTGTTTCCTTTCCATCAATCTTCCCTTATTTGTACATTCCATATGTGCTGTCCTATTTTGCTCATCTGCTGCATATGCATGCTTCACTAGGTCATGGTGGCAATTGTTGTAACTTGATATCAAGCATCTTCAAACTAATGTTCACTGGTGCTATTCTATCTTCATACTTTTTAAAACATATTTTAAGCTATTTACCTATTTTTATATTTATAAAAATTTATATTTATATAATATTTATATTTTCCTATAGAGATTTAAAATTAGGTTATGGAAATTCTAAATAATATCCTACTAATACTAGAAGATATATTTTATATAATGTTGTTTTCTCCTATTGCATGACCTTTTCCTGGGAAGACTAGTTACAGATGACAAAAATTATTTCATTCAAATATAGTTTCATTAACCAACAAGTTTAATTATAACACTCATGGGGACATTGATAAGTTGTTGTTTACAGGAACATGGATTACACCAAGGAAGAAAGTCTCCCCTTCCTCTCTCCATTCTTAGAAACTGTAAAGTAGATATAGATCCTCAGGGATGGGCTAGGTCTTGTGAGTCTCTTCCCACCCTCCATTATAGAAGGCTTAATGGTCCCCACATGGTGCAGTTCTCTAATTATAGCTGGAGCTTCAAGAGAGCAATAGCACACCATTCCCAGGGCACAGAGATCCACAACACCTCCCCCAGATGTAATGCTGCACAACTGTCTTTCATACAATGGAATTGTTTCTTGAACAATGTTAAATAATATCCCTAATGAAAAGTGCATTTTCCCTCCTTTTTATCTTCCTAAGTTTAAAAACATGGGTATATGTGTGTATGTTCCATGCTTATGTATACACATGTGTTGCAATGGGGTTTCTGGGTCCTGGGTGGCCAGAGGTCCAGACCCCAGACCTACAGCCCCAGACCCCTTAGCCACCTGCTGCTGCTCAGGCTCCCCAAAATGACTCAGATACTTATATTAAGTTCATGCTGTTTGGCTTATGGCTTAGGCACATTGCTAGCTAGCTCCTTCATCTTAACCCATTTTCATTAACCTGTCCTGCCACGTGGCCCGTGGCTCACCCGTGTTTCTTACATGCTGCTCCCTTGGGCTTCAGGCTTGGTCTCCCTGACTCCGCCCTGCTTCTCTTACCTATGCTCTGATTTCTCCTCCTACTTTTTCTATGGTGCCTGTCATGGGCCAAAACAGTTCCTTTATGTAAAAATTGATATTCACAGCATACAGAAAGACATTCCCACATCACACATGAACCTCAGCTGTCCATGGAAGATGTCATTGGATCCTCTGAAGCTAGAATTACAGACATTGTGAGTTGCCTGCTGGGATTGTTGTGAACCAAACTCTAGTGCCCTGTAAGAACAGCAAGAAATATTTTCTATTGAGGGCTACCTTAGCTATATTTCATGAGTTCTAATATTTAATTCTATACAGTTTACATAGTTTCCTGAGGAATCTTCTTTGCCATCTCTTTCATTTAAGCAATATAAGCAGAACAGAGGTTTTGTGGATTATTCATATATAATACCTCCTAGGCCATCACTGATTATATTTTAAGAATTTCCAATAATTGTTAATGTCAGCAAAAGAAATGCAAATAAAAATGTATTAGTAATTTTTTCTGTTTCTGTGGTAAAACACTGACCAAAAACACCTTGAGGAAGGCTATTTTGGCTTTGATACCAGAGGAATGGCACATGGAGTCCATCATGGTAGTGTTTATGGCTGGTAGAAAACATTTTCATTTTTACACAGGAGGCAGAGAACACAAGCAGGAGCAGAAATGAGAATAAACTCTTCAAAGCCTGCCTCCAGTGATGTACATCTTCCCAAAAGATTGCATCTCCTAAAGGCTACATATCCTCCATGAACAACACCAACAACTGGAGAGCAAGTATTTGCATGTTTTCACTAAAATCACCACACAGCCTAAAAATCCACAATGGATATTTCTTATATACAACATTAGAAAATGAATGTGATGGGAAATCTATATGTTAAGTTCTCCAGCCCTCAGGCTGTCAGAAATGCATGAACTGGATGGATAGACTTCTGAGCTACAATAAACACATAAGCCTATTTTTCACAATATCTCCATCTGTCTGTCATCTACTTAACAAATGTCACCCCCCCCCAACACACACAATCTATTAATTAGCTGTCCTACTGATTCTGTTTCTCTGGAGAATCTTGACTAATACATATTTAAAAGTTTTTTTTTAAGACATTTTTCTCATTATTTTCTTTAAGTAAAAGGCAAAGGGTGTCATGAGGTTATTTCAATACATAGAATTTTCTGTCTCCACACTTTCTCTCCTAATGGAGTCATAAGGTTTCTGGTGTTTGCTTCTTCACATCTGCCACTATATTAATCTTTTTAAAAGATAAATGAAGGCCTTATTAAGATTATAGTTCTGTACACTAAATTAGTTCTGTGATTGATACATCAATTATTGTGGATAAATCAAAAGCAACAAAAATAAATATGAACTAGAGTATTCAGAATACATGATATTCTCTGGGCTTCTTTTCCCGCTGAGCCTCAGAGAGTTACATTGCTCTACTTGGGCTCCATTTGTAGGCCTGTCAAACTAAGGGATTAAAGGTTCTGAAGAAAGCATAAATGTTAGCCTAGAAATAGTCTGTGAAAAGTAGCCAGCAACCTCCAGCCAGGACACATTTTCCCTAGATCAAGAGGCAGAGTCAGAAACTCTAGTGGCCCTACTATAGGCAGAATCGCATACCCATAACTATAAATGGTCCATTAAGGAGCACAGTGCTGTGCATAATGTTTCCAGGATTCCAGATTATTAGATTTTAGAATGAACTAATTAAACATCTCTACTGTCAATTTCTCCCAGAGGACTAGCTGGAATCACTTAAGGCCACATGAAGACAGATCACAGTAGTTTATGCTCTTCTGGAAACTTTTACACCCATTTTCTGTAGTCACTATGACTCCCTGAGTTCATGTCCTTGACTCAGTGATGAGACAGCTAATTGACACAAAACTTTCTACACATGACTTGATCTGTAAATGTTTTAGAGAAGCTTCAGGTTCACAGCAAAACAAAGCAGAAGGAGCAGAAATTCTCACACACACCAAATACAATCTGCCTTCCTCACAAAGCCCCTGTACCAAAATTTCTGAGCTGGCATATAGGGTACTTTTCTCAATGCTGTGTCAAAATATCTGAAGCAATTTAAGGAAGAGTTTATTGTAGCTTGCTGTAGGAAGGTACATCATGACCATGAAGGCAAAGGTCCCAAGAGTATGAGGCAGCTTATCACATCCTATGAGTCAGGAAGCAGAACAGACTTAATGCCAGTGCTCTGTTTGATACTTTTTATTTTGTCTCTGGAGTCTGGGACCAGGGCGTGGTACTGCTCACATTCAAGGTGGGGCCCTATGAAGTCAGGTTTCTGTAAGTACTCTCTCTGACAAACACACCCTAAGGTATTTCTATCCTGAATTTAGTCAGGTTATTAAAGCAAATATACTTAGCCCAAAAGTACCTCATGTCAGATGCTTGGAGTAATTGGCCATACTACATCCATAGTAAGGAAAAAATGACTGCTTGCATTATTTACACATTTTCCATTATATTCTATCTGAGACAGAAGGTCATGGCATGGTGAATATTTTAGGGTGGATCTTCCCATTTCAATGAATTTAGGAACCATAGATCTGAAAATCTGGAACTAGGAGCCTCTGATGAAAGAGAACATGTGATATTTCTTTAAACATAATCCATTATTGATTCTTTGGAAATTTCACATCATGCACCCCAATCCTGGTCACCTCCCATTTGTTCCCTATCTGCCCCTAACCACTACAGTATGCCTCCCCTACACTGTGGGGATTTAATAAAGTTTCAGAAGGTTTGGAGATATCAGAGGGAATCTACCCACAGTCTATGTGGGGGGTTGGAAAAGCTCCAGAAGTCCCAGAGCTCTAACCACAGTCAGTATAGGAAAATCAGAGTGGTGATTCAAACCTTTAATCCTAGCACAGGGAATATCCTGTGAGTGGTGACCTGTACCCTTAATCCTAACTGAGTCAAGGTCACTTCAGATTATAGAAGGAATTCTAGGCTCCCAAGCAGGTGTGGTGAGGCCACACCTTAATTACTGAAAGAATACTTAAGAGCAGATTCAAACACAGAGAAAGCCATTCCAAGGGAAGTGAGGCTGAGGAAGCTAGAAGACAGCTGGGTAAGATTTGACTGTGGTGTTTATTCCCTCTAGTATCTCAAACTTCTTCAGAGATCTATTGCTGAGTCTCATTCTTTGGTGCAACACTAAACTAAAAACAAAACAGACAAAACCCCCCACCTCACTCCTCCATCATTCTGACACCTCTTCATTCTTCCTAGTGGAATTTGGAAGTTGTCGTGTGTCACCCAGTATACCCCCTTTGTCCAGTAGCCCCACCAGCAAAATGTTCATTATCATGAGTCATTGATCTGGTTCAAGGCCTCTGGCACATCAACATTACTGGGCCCTCATCAGAATTTCTCTTGGATATGCAGTGTTTGCCCCAGTCATGGAGATTCTGTGGAATGAGTCCCTTTAGGCACTAAAGCAGGTCATAGATAGGACAGATGTTAGGCTGGGCTAATAGAAGACCCAGGATGTGAGTCTGGGTGGTAACTGATGGTTTGGGTCACTGGGACTTCCCATTTAGGCAAGGAGGATGGCAAGCTTTCCTAGGCCCATGCCATCAGAACCAGCTCATGAAGCCTATGGTGAGAAGTGGGGTCATCTCTCCTGAATGTAAGGAGTCACTTTTCCCATCAGTTCTCCTACTATAGTGTGTAAGGGTATTGTATTGTTTCATGGTAAATAATTGTCCCACCCACTGGTTTAATAAAAAGTGCTTATGGGCCAAAGGCAGGCAGGAAGTGTGGTTGGGGCTACCAGACTAAATACTCTGAGAACAGGAAGCACAGAGCAGAATGCTAGAGAGAAGCCTGGAAGAAGCAGAGGACAACCATGCTGCTCTAAAGAAAGGTACCGAGCCACATGGCTGAACAGGAAGAATCATGGGTTAGATGAAGGGTACAGAGTTAGCAAGTTATATGCCTGGGCCTGAGGCTGATCAGCCAAAAACTATTGAAAGCATCTGTTTGTCTCTGTGGGACTGTGGGACTGTGGGCCTGTGGGTCTGCGGGTCTGTGTGTCTGTGGGCCTAGACCTTGAAGTTAGGCCTGAAAGTCCAGGCCAGAAACCTCCTGCTACAATAGTGTCCAGCAAGGGGCAAGGCCACTTATTCTGGAGCCAGTGAGGGACAGGGTGGCTCAGCACAGCCTTCAGATTTCAACATGATAGTTTCTATAATCCCTTGTGGTAATATGAGCCTTAAACATCAAAATCTGGCTGCCATTTGGCCACAGATCTAGTCATGGCCCATGACTACAGTCCAGGCCCACCCCTGTATAGCTGAGAAGATGATTCAGAGTGATTGGCATGACTTCTGTAGCATCAAGGCCCTCAGACACCAACATGGCACCAGGTCATGGTCCAGACCCCTGGCATTGGCATTGCCTTCAATGGTATCAGGAGCCCAGGACATCAACCTTGACCCTGGCCTCAGTAGGGTCATGAATCCAGTCATGGCCCTTATCAACAACTCTACCCCCAAATGACACCTGCCTGAGCTGCAGCATGATCCTTGAACACCAACATGGCCCCAGATCATTGTTCAGACCCCTTGCAATGGCATTGCCTTCAATGATACTAGAAGCCACAGATCCAGATATGGCCTTTGGCAGCACAGTATAGCCCCATGTGGCTGCACAGGCCACTGAGATTGACATGGCTCTGGTGGTGGCATGGCCCTCAGATGCCAACATGGCCTTGGCCCCAGGTCACTCTAATTGTATGGCTCCAGCTGAAGAGTAGCCCTCATAAACCAACATGGCCATAGGTGGTATCCCAGACCCCTGAAATTGACATGGCCTTCAGTAGTATCACAAGCCATGGATACCAATTCAGACCCTAGCTGATGGAGGGCCATAGACCAAGGCATGCCCCCATACTTTACCCTTATCTTGGATGTCACCATAACCCCAAGTGCCAGACAGGCCATCCAGATTAGCATGGTCCTGGTAGAAGCATGGCACTTGCAGACCAACATGGACTCAGGTATTTGACCAGAACCAGTCATCCACACTGTCTTTAGTGGTTACTGAAGCCTTGGACATCAACACAACCTTGACTTCTGCAGAACCATGGACCCCTTCTCCTCTGGCAGCAGCCCAGGCTCAGGTGTCATTATGTTCCCCAGTAGTGCATAGGCCACTCGGGTCAACATGGCTCCGGCAGCTACATGGCCCTTGAACACAAAATAGGCCACAAGGGTCAGCCCACATCCCAGGTATCCTTGTGGCATTGGTAGCAACAGGGGTCATGGAGATCAATGTAGACATCCACTGTCACAAACTCAGATATGGCCACAGACAATAGCCCAGGCTGGGATGTTACCCTGGTTCCTGGTGGCAACCAGGCCATCAACATCATCAGCCCATTCCAAAAAGCCCTGTCTTGTTGTAACTTCCCCTTACCACAGCACACAAACAATTCCACCTCTCTTCTCCTCCCATTTAACCACCATATACTTGCTCATCATAATGGCACCTTGTGGGGCTAGGCAAGCATGTGGGTGTTTCTAGCAGGTTGCATTATAAGAACCCAGGCTTCCCTGTGGGTACCCTTCCCTTGCCTGAGGATGCTTCAGAAAGGCATGTGATGATTGTTTTACTGGATCTAGGTTACTTCACTCATTTTTAGTTCTAACCATTTACCTGCAGAGTTCATAATTGTAATTATTTTTCTTTACATCTGAAGAGTATTCTATAGTATATCTCTACCATGTTTTCATTATCCATTCATCAGTTGTAGAACATTTAGGTTACTTTCATTTCCTAGTTTGAATAAAGCAACAATGAATGTGACTGAGCAGGTATCTATGGCACTGGAAATCATGTCATTTGAGCACATGCCAAAGAGTGGTATAGATGGGTCATATGGTAGATTTCCTTTAGCTTTTTGAGAATTCTTTACACTGATTTCCACAGTGGCTGTGCCAGTTGCAGTCTCACCAACAGTGAGTAAGTGTTCTCATTTTCCTACACACCATTGTCAGTTGTTCTGTTGCTCTTTACCCAACAAGGTAAGAGGAAAACTTAAAGCCTGATTTTTGTTTCTGTTTTGCATTTCTCTCATTGTTAAGCATGATAAACAGTTATTTTTTATTTTTTCATTAAAAAATGTCATCTTCATCAATATATTCCCCTGCTCCCCCTCCCTTTCCCCTTCCCAATCCCTGCCAGACAGCCTCACCACTCCCCATCTATTTATCCCCTCCCCCCAAAGGGCAAGAAGTCCCAAGGTGGGCCATCCCAGCCCTGCACATCCACTCCTGGCATGATAAACATTTTAAAGATATGTATTAGATGTATTTTTTGAAAATTCTCTGCTAAAGTCCAGGCTCATTTTTTGAATGGACCATCTGGTTTTATTATTAGTGTTATTATTTTGTTTGTTCTTTGTTTATTCTAGATATTAATTTTCTGTCAGATGTATTGCTGGCAGAAATTCTTTCTCATTTGTAGGCTTCCTCTTTATCTTATTGATTATTTCTTTAACTGCGCAGAAGCTTGTAGTTAATTCAGTCCCACTTGGCAATTGTTTGCCTTAAGTCTTGGGCAAATGGAAGGCCTGTCTTTATTTTATGATTTTTACAGAAAATATTTTCTGTGTCTTGGCCATGGAATTCCTCTACTTCTATAATTGTAAAATTTTGTCTTTTCATGCTTCCCAGTAGTTTTATGTACCTCATTCAATGGATTTTTAAAATATTTATCAACTTGTCCTGAATGTTCCAGTCCTTCCACCTTGTCTCCAAGCCCTTGTATTTGACTTTTTAACTTTCCACTGAGTTTTTATTTTGATTCATTGAAATTTTTCCCAGCTCCATTTTAAGGGTTTTTATTTGTATTTTCATCTCTTTGTTTAATTCTATTTTTATATTATGAATTGTCTTTCTTATTTCATTCAGTTAATTGTTTGTATCCTCTTGTTCTTCATTCAGGAGTTTGTTTAAAGTCATACTACAGTTTATGTTCATAATTTAGTGAAACACATTTATAATTATTATTTTTAAATATTTATCTGCAATTTCATTGTAGTTGTTCTCATTTTGTATCATTACTAAGGATTGATAATTTTTGGAAGAGATATATTGTCTTCTCATTTTATTTTGGCACTCGTTCATTTTGTAACTTTTGATATGAGTTTCTATACTGAATAGGTATCTGTATCTCTGCTCACTTTTATATCAATTTGGCTGGATTAAAATACTTGAAGTTCAATCATAGATCTAGTTGATACTGATTTGTGGATGGAGTTTCTGAGGGAATCCCAGTTTATCTAGGAGAAAACATAGCTTTGTAGTGGGATTATGTTGTTACATTGAAAATAATTGTCCTGCCTACTGGTTTAATAAAAATGCTGATTGGCTGAAGGCAGACCAGAAGTATGAGCAGAGCTACCAGACTGGGAAAACTCTGGGAACAAGAAGAGCAGAGCAGAGATAACAGAGAAATGCCAGTGAGATGAGATGAGATACCAATAGATGCAGAGGAAAAATGTTGAAATGCTGCTGAGAAAAGGTACTGAGCCACATGGCTGAACAAGATGAGAATCATGGGTTAGTTTAAGAGTAAAGAGTTAGCAAGTTATATGCCTGGGCCCTAAGCCAATTAATGTAAACATCTGTGTGTTTCTATGGGACTTTAGGTCTGCGGTTTGTGGATAAGAACCTCAGGGCAAGGCCAGAAAGGCTGGACCAGAAACAAAACTACATAACTACTGACCTCACCAGAATCCTTCTGTGTGAGTTGGCAGAAAGGAGATGGGGTGCCATGGTTGGGAGAGGTGTAGCCTCTGGCTTGAGGAATAGACAGGAGTTCCATGTCGGTCCTAAGATGGTGGGGGTTAGGTGTTAGAGGTGGTCCTTTGCAGAAGGCTTTGGGAGTATACAGCAGATAGAAATTGATAGTTTGGGTGTTGATCCAGCAGAATACTTTCCTGATGGAGGAATTCCTTCAGAAAAGGCTTGCGGGACCACAGACTCTAAAAACTCAGTTACTTCTGTCAGTAATATTTCTCATGTGCCACTACAGTTCTTCTGTAAGAACAGATATGGGTATTTTCCCCACCTCTTGTGTGTTTTCTCTTGAAAATATTCTATATTATGGGCACACATATAACTGTGAATGGTCAGAAAGATGATTTCTTCTTAAACTGTATAATTTTGATGAATAGAAATAATACTTGCATATTTTTCATTACTCAGACTGACATAGCATTCTTAATCACAGAGATAGCTAATTTTAAACTATAGAACAAACTGAAAACAGACTAGCTGCCACTGTGAATATATTAGACAAGGACAATTTCCTAGGTATTTGTTGTTGAATCAAGGTCAGTCATGAAGTAACTTTGATAGACATAACCACCTACATCAGCTGATTTTCTGCACACACTCCCAACCTCAGTTTATGATACAAAGCTCAAGGTTCAGCCAACTAATTATTTGTTGCTTAGGTCCTGGATCTCAATGTTGTCTCAGAGATGTCTCTCAATTACATGCGTGTCCAGGCATTATTCACTGGATAGTCAGTGTAACATCCCTAGTCTGAGAAAAACCATGTGGTCATAATGGCTCTGTTTCTATCATTTACTCAAGAAGTACTGTGTGGGCCTGAAAATGTGATTCATATTTGTCTAGAGTTTTGTGGTAGGGAGGGATATAGCTGACTGATCAAAGAGAGGGGTATTAGACATGTAAGAAGTGTGAGAGATGTAGGAAGAAGTATAAAGAAAGAGATATAGAGAGAAATAGATGTGTGTAAAGAAAAAGATGTAATTGTGTGCAGAGATGTGTGGCTGTGCAGTATGTGTGTGTGTGTGTGTGTGTGTGTGTTTGTGTGTGTAAAGAGAGATATGTAGCTATATGTAAAGAATATAGCTGTTTGAGAGAGCTGTGTGAGAAGATTGTATGCAAGAGCTGTAAGAGAGAGCTGCTGCTATGTAGAAGAAATGTATGAAGAGATGTGGCTGAAGAAAACAATATGGCTGAGGAGGGAGAGGTGTGTAGAAAAGAGAAGTAACTATATATAAGTATATATAACTGTGTAGATGAAGAAGTTGTGGAAATGAAGCTGTGTAATGAATGTAGCTGTGTGGAGACAGACATTTTCAGAGGGTATTTTAAAACATAAAGTAAAAGAGAAAGTTACTATCAGAAAATGTGTGCTTCCTTATTCTCCCCTCATATAGAAAGTATAGGCCTCATCATTTTTTTGTATACTCTGGATTTTTTGCACACCCTGTATGAGGTCTTGGAGCAGGCTCTCCAAAGAACTTTAGTAGTCCTTGTTCTGTGCAGCAGACAGGCTTTCCACACAGATATAGAGACAGCAGGATTAGGTTATTAGAAGGCAGTGAAAGTATGCATTGATGAAATTCTCTTTTATTCTGCTGATTATTTCATCTATATTGCTGGGCTTTTATTTATTTTACTGACTTTCTGCTCTGTGTTATTGGCATTCTCTCTAGGTCCTAAAATAATTTCCTTATTTTACTCATAACCTTGTTTGTATTTGTTAGTTTTGATGTTACTGATCATTTTTCTAGTGGCTTTGAAACATTCATCCCACTTTTTATCTATTCAGTATTTTGACTGAAATTGCCAAGAAGCCATGATCTCCAGAGAAGTCATGCCACCTTGTGTCACAATGTTTCTTGAGAGTCTATATTGCAGTCTGTGCATCTATGGGTTTGGACATATCTTACAGGCTTAGTTTTGGATTTTCTTAGTGAGCAGCCTGCTCTTGAGGGGTCAATCCCCAGGAGTACTCAGAGAGGAGAAACATATCACATTAGCAGCAATATTACAAAGACTATAGAAGACAGTCAAGTACACGTAAAAACAATTGAAGCCCACCGATATATAGCTAATTACCTTAAAATAGAAGATAACAAAAACTAATGTAGTGTGCTATGGAGTTAATTATTTAGAATAAATGTGGAAATCAGAAGTTGATGAAGTAGAAATAGCCAGAGCATGCAGGCAGGATAAGAGCAGAAGCAAAGTTAAATCAATGAAAAGACAAAAGATTTAGAGTATTGAAAAAGGCCATGATGAAGAAGAGAAAGATCAAGAGGTCTGTGAAAAACCAACTAGAAAACTCTCAAGGGTATTTTACAACAATGGGAAAGGTTATAACCAAAATGAGGTTAATTTGAATAAAGAATATAAAACATAATTAAAAATACTAAAAGATAAAATCAAAATATGAGCAAAAGTATGTGAGAAATAAAATGAAAAACATAGTGTTCCCCAAATAAAAATAAGGATTGCTAAATATACAAATGTATAAAATTTTAAAACCAAAGCTTATGTTAATAAAGTAAAAATATCTGTTCAGGTGAGTTTTCCATGCTGCTGTCCCACTGGGCTGGAGTCATCTGTTTTCCTCTTTTCATATGTCATTACTCTGCATGGAGACATCCTTTCATCCCTCCTGTGCCTTGCTGAAGCTCCTCCTGCCCTTCTTTATTTGGAACTGAGTTACATTTTTGTCTTATCCTTACCACTCTCCTTTGCCAGGCAACGTGGCAACAGAAGCTAGTCGGCCATCTTTCCTAAAGTTACTCTAGATATTTTCTATCTAAATGAATGGATTCCAAACTGAGAAAGATCAGATATTTAGAAAACAGAGAACTGTAAGATTGTATCAGGTGAGGAGTAGGAGATAATATAGAACAGATAATATAGACTAGGAGATAATATAGAAGGATGTAGGTAACCTACTGCTCTTTAGAGTGTGTCTTTAATTCTATAGCAATAAAGTTCAAGAAGGTATTTAATAGAATGTAAAATGATTCTCATCTTGATGATCAACATTTGAGGTCATACACACACACACACACACACACACACACACACACACACACACACACACACACACACATTAACCTAATTTAAGTATATGGCTTGATTTTGGGCAGGCAAAAACTACATAAGGACCAGGCTCATCAGAAACCCTGTGAAAGCTAAACTTGGCCACACATGACTGATGTTCTCCTCTGGTTTTCATATGTGCATGCATTCTGTGTGCACACATGCTTATACACACACACACACACACACACACACACACACACACACACACACACACACACACACACAGGATGGGAGGAGGAGGGTACCACTACCACAACCCAAAACAACAACAACAAGGCAATAATAAAAATAACCAGTATAAAATGCGTTTTTCCTAAGGGCAGGCAGATGTCTAAGAGTTCAAGACAAGCCTGTTCTACAGAGTGAGTTGTGAGTTCTAAGACAGCCAAACCTACTCTGTCTCAAAATAAAGAAAAGAAGAGAAAGAAAGAGAAAAGAAAAGAAAGAAAAAGATAAACAGAAAAGAGAGAGAGAGAGAACAAATGAATGAATTGGGTCTTCCTGTTGGGCCTATAACGTCTCAGCCTTGGGATTTGACCATGTTTTCACTGTGAGGCTTGAATTTCCTCCTATGGAACAGGCTTCAAATTCAACCAAGAGAGAAATTGGCTGCCCCCACAAATTGGTCTTGGTTGTCATTGTTGCTTTTTTACTCTTTTGGCTCTTTGCTCTTGGTGGGGGGGGCACCACCCAGCTCTCAAATCACACAGAGGCTTATTTTTACTTATGTATACTTGACAGCTTTAGCTTGACTTATTTCAGGTCAGCTTTTCTTAATTTAAATAAGCTTATCTATAGGGGATTTATGAAGTTATGTTGTAAATAATTGGCCTGCTTACTAGTTTAATATAAAAACACTGACCGGCCAAAGACAGATAGGAAGTATGGGCAGGGCTACCAGACTAAAAAAACTCTGAGAACAGGAAGAACAGAGCAGAAATGCCATAGAGACACTAGACAAACCAGAAATTTCAGAGGACAACTATGCTGCTCTGAGAAAAGGCACCCAGCTGCATGACTGAACAGGATAAGAATCATAGGTTAGATTAAAAGCAAAACTAGAAAGTTATATGCCTTGGCCCCAGGTCAATCAGCGTACAATTAATATAGTGTCTGTGTGTTTCAGGGAATATGAGACTGTGGGTCAGAAAGTCCAGGCCACGAGACTAGACCAGAAAGTCCTGGGAGAAATGTCATACCACAAATGGCAGCCCAACATGGGTAATATAAACCCACATAAAGCTTGAGAGAGATTTAAAAAGGTTCTAGAGCACAGAATTGAAACAAAAAACAGCTTCTGAGTTGTGTCTCTCACATGAGCCATGGTACAGGGATGCCCTGGTGAGGTGTGTGGGCTTGAGGTAAAAAATGGTGGGCTTTTGGAGTATAGCCAGTTCCTTAAGTGTAATAATGCCATACAAGAATTAGTCTTATAATGCAACTTCCCACGTTAGTTTGGCTCTTTTGCTTATTATAGGTGTCATCTAGACTGTAAAAAAGTAAAAAAAAAAAAAAAAAAAACAAACAACAATAACAAAAAACATGACATGAACAGAGAAAACCGAGAACTCATCTATAAGATATCTGGTATGAACACTATGATTCTATTAGTCATCTATGCCTCAGTCTTTGGCTGTGGGTTGAAAGGCATTATTTGGTCAGCTCTATGGCTGGGCCTTTGGCCCTTTAAATAGCATCCAATATTTTAAATGTTTATTAATCAATCAATTCACACGAATATTTTATCTTTCCATTATTCAATTTTATTCAATCAACATTTATTCAGATTTATTATTGTGTGTCCAATCCTGTGTACTCTATACTTGACATAGCAATCAGATATATGTTTGAGGGCTAGAGAGATGGCTCTAATGATGAAGTGCTTGCCAGACAAGCATAAGTACCTGAGTTTGGGTTTCCAGCACCGGTAGAAAAAAAATCTGGGTTTAGTGGTCCATGTCTGCAATCTTAGTGCTGAAGAAGGATGAGGAGACTGGAAGTTCACTGAATAACCAGCCTAGCAACATTGGTAAGCTTTAGGATCAGTGAGAGACCTGACTCAAAATCAAGTTAAGGAATGATTGATTGAAACTCTTGTTATAGACCCCTGCCTTCACAGGAATGCATACATATGTGCAGCTCTACTTGCGCGCGCGCGCGCACACACACACACACACACACACACACACACACACACACTGTGAAAATATATGTGTTCTAGTATCAGGTTAATAATTTATAACTAACATATATTCTCTTGCAGTTGAGATTAATATTTTTCAATAGCACTCGAGTTATGGGAGTCATATAAAAGGGTGTTCAATCACCCTTCCCCACCATATGGGATTTTTCTGCTATTTGATTAGGAATGTGTTGTATTTATTAAACAGATAGACCAGAAAAAGGGCTAAAAATCACTAGTTTAGGTGCCAAGGTCAGGAAACTAAAATATCTACCAGAAAAAGAAAGATATATATATATCTGTGATAAACTATCATGGGGCTTTCTAAAATTCTGGATAGGAAGGATTTTTCCAAGGAGTCTGTTCAAGGTCTCATATGCTGTCTCAGAATTCTAGCTAAGGACTGCGTAAAGTATCGGCATTAAAAGTAAGCCATGGTTCATCATCACTGTACCCAGAAGTCAAGAGTAGCTTCATGTAGGAGCTACAGTACTCATATCTCCACGAGCGGCAACATGTTGTGGGGCTTGGACTTGGGATTGTGACCATAGAGGAGTACCAAGAACATGTTGACATGGGTCCCTCTGGTGTTCTTGTGCTCTCCTGGGCTCAATTTCTTCAACTCTAATTAAAGACCTTGCAGAGGTAATATCAGGTCCTTTCTATCCATGAACTTAGGATTCCAATTTCCCGGCTATAAGATTTTATAACCACACCCAAAGCCCACTCTATTCTCTTATTCCTGCTCAAGTATTCTGTCTTTCTTGAATAACAAGAAGCTGGCCCTGTCTCCACTGTCCTAAATGTATCCTGACCTTACCAATGGGTTTCCCACGCTCTATCCTATCTTAATTCATCTCAGTGGTGGTTTTAGTAGTTTGAAGCATCTATCCTCTCTCCCTGTGGGCTGGCAAGTGTGATGAAATACCCCTTGATGGGAGAACATGCAAAGGAATAGCGATTTTAGAATAGAGTGCCTTCCCATAGTCATCCTTGGCACCTTTTTCTCTTAATCACTCTAGATTTACTACCCACTGGAAGTATGTACTGCCAAAGTCAATTGCACTTTGTTTTGTACCCTGAGAAAGACACTGAGAACACAATGATCCTGAATTCTCAGGATGAGCTGCTGAAGCAACGAGGGCTGCACTGTCTATAGAGAAGTCTCTGTTCAACTGCTGCATAGTACAGTTTCCCTGTCAAAACCAGAAGGTGCCTTTCCAACATAGGAAGAGAAAAGTTGATGACAATGACACCCAAGTGTGTGTTATAGTAAATGCAACAGAAATGTAGCATATTACATAGTATTTACAAAGCACAATGTTATATATAGGTAGTGTTCTGAGATCCAAAAGCTTCAAAAGGAATTTGGCATGAGCAAAGAAACATACCAATTATTACCCGGCATGGATAGCTGTTAACATTTATTGTTATAATTTTCAGAAAAGGTCCCCATGTGCCAGTCTCTCTGCCCTAAAATTTCAGTATCCTTATTCGACACATATAAAGTATGTGCCTCAATGTGCTGAATTTTGATAAAATAAAAAGTAATCAATCCTTATTGTAATACTTTTTAAAGATTATGTAATTTATTATCGGTTGGGAGTACTTGATATTGAAACTACACAACCATAAAAGCAAAAAATGGATTGTTCCATTAAATCACATACCCAGAAGTGTTAAAAATATAAATTTTCCCCCTAATTAAAAGATACTGACCATAAACAGTAGTTTGAAAATTGAGTTTTTTAATTTGCCTTTTTCTAAAAGTCTTGGAACTACTGATCTGATAGACAAAGGTCATCTTGGAGCTCTATGTTTAGTTTCTATATTATAAATTTTTGGAGTTCAGGAAGATTTTTATGATGTTTAATCAGCAAGGAGAGACAGCTTTTGTATAGAAAGTCATCTGTGTGGCTCACTAGCTTTTTCTTTATCAAATTGAATTTCCTTGTTGGTGATATAAATAGTAAAATAGCATTACTTTATTTATCTCTATATACTTTTTCTACATCTGTTACCTAGTTAGTTTGAAATATACTCATCTACATTTTTGTAGATCAGAGTGCATAAGAAGATATGAACCTCCTAATCCAGATTAGGACCTGTGGGCTAAGGTGCACTTTTAAGTCGGTGCTCACTAGGAACAGGGACAAGGAGATGGCTGGAGAGTGGAGCTGTATAATCTTGCTTTGAGAGGAAACCTATGAGGTATGATGTAGATTATTTTAATTTAAATGTGTTACATTTGTTTATGCTGTAGAACATTTGCTTTAATGATTTTTTTAAAAAGTGTTGCTTTCTTTTATGTTGCATTTGTTTAATTCTGTGACACTGTCACTTTTGCCTGTATAAAACACCCAATGGTCTAATAAAGAGCTGGATGGCTAATAGCAAGACATGAGAAAGGATAGACCAGGCTGACAGGCAGAAAGATTAAATGGGAGGAGTACATGGGAGAAAAAAAAGAAGAAACAGCAAGAAAACAAGAAAGGAGGGTGCTATGGGACAGCCACCTAGCCAGCCATGGAATAAGTGAAAGTAAGATTACAAAAGTAAGAAAAAATAATCCCAGAGGTAAAAGGTATATGGGATAATTTAAGAAGGGTTGGCAAGAGACAAGCTAAGATAAGGCTAGGCATTTATAAGTGATAATAAGTCTCCATGTGATTTATTTGGAAGCTGAGTGGCAGGCCCCCAAAGAGCCAAAAGAGCAAAGGAGTAAAGAGTAAAAAATAACAACAGTATGATGACAAATCAAACAGAACAATGGAGTTACCAATCATTTTCTTGCATACCAGGAACTATTAAAGGAGGGCTCAACCATGGAGCAAAACTACAAAAGATATCAAGTTTTCAAGTTTCATGTGGGATGAGGGCAGTGGTACCTGTCATGAACAGCTGAGGAGGCACTGATGTAGTGGATTTATGATGTTACATTGTAAATAATTGTCCTGCCTATGAGTTTTAAAAAAAGCACTCATTGGCCAAAGACAGACAGGATTGTGGTCAGGGCTACCAAACTAAGAAAACTCTGGGAACAGGAAGAACAGAGAAGAATGCCAGAGAAGAAGCAGAGGACAACTATGCTGCTCTGAGAAAAGGTACCAAGCAGCATGGCTGAATAGGATAAAAATCATGGGTTAGTTTAAGGGTAAAGAGTTAGCAAGTTATATGTCTGGGACTTAGGCCAATCAGCCTAAAATTAATGTAAGCATCTGTGTGTCTGGGTGGGTCTGTAGGTCTAAACTTTGATGGTAGGCCCGAAAATCCGGGCCAGAAACCTCATACTACAAATGGCAGCCCAACGTGGGTAAAATATACCCACATAAAGTCATAGAAAGCTTAAAAATGGTCTAGGGCACAGAAATGAAGCAAAAAGCAGCTTCTGAGTTGTGTCTCTCACATGGGCCATGGTATAGAATGCCCTGGTGAAGTATGTTGGCTTTTTTAAGAGAAGCTTCCTGTTTCAGCCTTATAGGCAAAACACTTGTGAGTCTTTTACAAGGCCCTGCTGCCAAATACTTAAGTGGAGTTAATGAGCAGCAGATGGCAAAGCTTTTCTTGGTGATTATATGGACCCTAAAATTCCCCAGAGTACCTGGCTAAAAAGATAAATTCTATGAAGCTAATCTAGGAGCTGGGTGGAGCCAGCCAGCCATTTTACCAGCCTTTAATCCTTAGCCACACCCTGGCAGATTAAAGGTGTGGTCAGAATCAGAAAGAAATAGAGGGGAGCTAGGTGAGGTCAGCTTCCCTATCTAAACCAATAATCCTTAGCCACACCCTGATAGATTAAAGGTATAGTCAGAAACAGAAAGAAATAGATGAATCTGGGTGGAGTTAATCCCCCTAGCCAAGCAAAGGTATGGTCAGAGAAAGAAAAAGTTAAATAAATATACAGTAAAAACAGTTTTAAAAAAGTAAAAGTCTAAGCCCATATTTTCAAAATATGGATTATGGATGCTTGTCTTTATTTACAGTGTTGGCTACAAGTTGTTATTGGTAATAGTGAAAAAAATTATACAAAAGATACTAGATTTAAGGTTCTTGTTTTAAAAATAGAAAAGGGGGTATGTAGTAGATTTATGATGTTACATTGTAAATAATTGTCCCCCCATGAGTTTTTAAAAAAGTGCTCATTGGCCAAAGGCAGACAGGAAGTGTGGTCAGGGCTACTAGACTAAGAAAACTCTGGGAAAAAGAAGAACAGAACAGAATGCCAAAGAGAAGCCAGAAAGTCTGGACCAGAAACCTCATACTACACACTGGCTTCAAGTACTTTGTATTATAAAAGATGCACAGCTATGTGTTTTTGAGACTAGTCCTTTCAAATACATGACAAGTAAAAGGAAGTCAGAGCCAGAGACTGGCTAGCTCTATTTATTTATATTAATTAAGACTCCCTAAAGGAACTGAATTGACAGCATAAGTACACAGTATAAAATGATGCTAGATTAGTTTACACAATAGAGGTTGGATAATCCAATACAGTAGAGAAGGTCAGAACTTAGTACTTTCTTAATCCATGAGGCTGGATGCCTCAGTTATCTGAATCTGGTAAGGAAGATCTAAAGGATTTGGGAGAGCCACTGGTTTCTAGTCCACATTGCTAGGCTGCAGATATTAGGTGAAAAATAGCATTGGTGTTGCTAATAACAAAAGGATAAATATACTCCTGAGCAAGCCTTGAAGGCTAGCAGGCCAAGAACACTGTTTTTTTCTTGGACTTCTTCACATGTAGGCCACCAACTCTTGGGAAACATCTTCATTAGTTAATTCTTCCTGGAATTGCCCTCTCAACCCTCACACCGCCAAGATGTACATTTTCATTGATTCCCTATCTATTCAAGTTGACAACCAAGATTAACCATGCTGGGTCCAACCCTTGTCAACTTGAAGTCCAGCCCCATTTTACTACATCATGTTTAATTTCCAGATTAAGACTATCTCATAATTCTGCCTAACATGCTATAGTTATCTGATATGATGTAAAACCAAATACATACTATTCTTTCCCTATAGAGGGCAAAATCCATATTCCTCTAAAAATAGAGGAATGTTTAAACTTTTAATATTTAATAATTTAAATAATTTAAATTTAAACAGATCTTAACTGTAAATACTGTCTCAATTGATGTTACATTACATGATAAGGAAATTAAATACAAATATCTGCTTAATAATGTGTATATCAGGAAACAGGAAGAACAGGGCAGAGATGCCGCACAGGTGCCAGAGAAGCCAGCAGATGCAGAAGACAACTATGCTGCTCTTAGATAAAGTAAAACTCTGAATCTTATTGTACCTTCCCTGCTATTTCCTTCACTCTTTATTAAAAATACACCTATGTGGAGGTGCTCAAAGCAATTGGGAGGTGGAGGCAGGAAGATCAGGAGTTCTAGGCCAGCTTAAACTATACAACAACTACATAAAGTCTAGAGAAGTCTCCTTCCTGGTCCACAGCTAACTAAGAGCTAAGAGGGATATCTCATGGGCCAAACCACACACACCTACATCATCACCCACCAACAACTAGATAAACAGAAGTCTCCCTCTTGGTCCACAGGTAACTAAGAGCTAACAAACAGTTAACTAAGAGTTAATAAACAGCTGAATAAAAGCTAACTAAGAGCTGACTAATAGCCCTGAAGCTCACAACTGACTAAGAGCTGGCAAAGAATGAAAGCAAGGACAGACACCAGTACAAGAATACATATAACAATATAAAGAACAACATGACACCCCCAGAATAATCTGATGGCTCTATAACATCAAGATTCAAGCATAACAATGAAGAGGAAACAGAAGGAAATGACATTAAAAACAAGTTATGATAATAATAGAAGCCTTAAAAGAAGATATAAAAAGTTCCCTTAAAGAAATAGAAGAAAATACAAACAAAAAATTTGAAGAGATGAACAAGTCCCCGAAAGAAAATTAAGAAAATCAAGAAAAAGAAAACAAACATGTGAAAGAAACATCTCAGGAATTAAAAATTGAAATAAAAGCAATAAAAAAGATACAAACCAAGACAAACCTGGAAATAGAAAACCTAAAGAAACAAACAAGAACCACAGATGCAAGCATTACCAAGAGAATGAAAGAGATGGAAGAGAGAATCTCTAGAGTGGAAGATTCAACAGTGGAAATAGATATGTCAGTTAAAGAAAACATTAAAACCAAAACAGTCATATTGCAAAATGTCCAAGAAATCTGGGATACTATGAAAAGACCAAACCTAAGAATAACTGAAATCAAAGAAGGAAAAGTCCTAGTCAGATGTTTTAGAGACACTAAAACAGCATGGCTCCCAACACAGACTACTATACCCAGCAAAACTGTCAATCTCTATAAGTGGAGTAAACAAGAAATTTCATGACAAAACCAGATTTAAACAATACCTATCCATAAATCCGGTCTTACAGAAAGCTCTAGATAGAAAACTCCAACCTAAAGAAACCAGATACATTGTTGAAAGCACAAACAATTGATAATCCCAGAGAAGAAAAACAAAGAAGGGAAATGCACACAAGCTATCACTAAAAATACCAAGAAATAATAATCATTGGTCATTAATATCCCTTAATATCAATGGATTCAATTAACCTATAAAAAGACACACCCTAACATGATGGATACAAAACCAGAAGCCATCCTTCTGCTGCAAACAAGAAACACAACTCAACTTCAAAGACAAACACAGGCTCAGAGTAAAGGGTTGGGGAAAACTTTCCAATCAAATGGTCCTAAGAAACAAGCTAGTGCGGCCATCCTATCATCTAACACAAAAAGACTTCAAACTAAAATCAATCAAAAGAGACCAGATATGACATTACATATTAATCTCAGGTAAAATCTACCAAGATGAAGTCTTAATCCTGAATATTTATGCCCCAAATACAAGGGCACCTGCATTCATAAAAAAAAGCATGACTAAAGTTTAAACCTAACATCAAACACCACACACTAATAATGGGAGACTTCAATACCCCACTTTCACCATTGGATAGGTAAACCAGACAGAAACTCAGCAGAGAAAACAAGGATCTAACAAATATTATGACCTAAATGGACTTAACAAATATATACAGAACCTTCCACCCAAACACAAGGGAATTTACATATTTCTTAGAACCCTGTGGAATATTCTCTAAAATTGACTACTATTTTGTCATAAAGCTAATGTCAATAGATACAAAAAATGGGAATAACTACCTGTATCATATCAGACCATGGTCTAAAGCTAAAGTTCAACAACAACAAAAATCACAAAAAACCTACAAATTCATGGAAACTGAGCATCTCTCAATTGAACCACCTCTGAGTCAAGGACGAAATTAAGAAAGAAATCAAAGACTTCCTAGAATTTAATGAAAATGAATCTACAACACACCCAAACTTATGGGACACAATGAGAGAAGCACTAAGAAGAAAACTCATAGCACTAGATGCCTATATGAAAAACCTAGAGAAATCTCACAAAGAGACCTAACAGCACAGCTGAAGGCTTTAGATCAATTAGAAGCAAACTCACCTAGAAAGAGTAGATAGCAGTAAATAATCAAACTTAGGAATGAAATCAATAAAATAGGAACAAAGAGAGCAATACAAAGAATCAATGAATCAAAGAGTTAGTTCTTTAGGAAAGTCAACAAGATAGATAAACCCTTATCTTAACTAACCAAGAAGCAGAGATAGAATATCCAAATTAACAGAATCAGAAATGAAAAGGGGAGCATAATAATTGACATTCAGGAAATTCAGAGAATTATCAGGTAATATTTTGAAAGTTGATACTCCATTAAAATGGAAAAACTAAAAGAAATGGACAGTTTTCTGGACAGGTACTACTTACCAAAATTAAATGAAGATCAGATTAAAGACCTAAACAGACCTATAAGCCCAAAGGAAATTGAGGCTGTTGTTGAAAGTCTCCCAAGTAAATAATAGCTTGCGGCCAGACAGAATCAGTACAGAATTCTATCAGGTATTCAAAAAAGAATTAATAGAAATACTCTTCAAACTATTCTATAAAGTAGAAAATAAAGGAACATTGCTGAACTCTTTTTATGAGGCCACAATCACCATGATTCCTGAGCCACTGAAAGATGCAATGAAGAAAGAGAATTACAGACCAGTCTCCCTCATGAACATTGATGCAAAACTACTCAATAAAATTCTGGCAAACCAAATCCAACAACATATCAAAAAAAAAAAATCCACCATGATCAAGTAGGCTTCATTCCAAAGATGCAGGGATGGTTCAACATACCAAAAACTGTGGGTGCCATTCATCATATAAACAAACTGAAAGAAAAAAAAAATACATGGTCATCTTCTTAGATGCTGAAAAAGCCTTCGACAAAATCCAACTCTCCTTCATGATAAAAGTCCCAGAGAGATCAGGAATACAGGGAAAATAACTAAATATAATAAAGGCGATATACAGTAAGCCAACAGCCAACATCAAACTAAATGTAGAAACACTCAAAGCAATCCCACTAAAATCAGGAAGAAGACAAGGCTGTCCTCTCTCTCCTTATCTGTTCAATATAGTTCTCAGAGTTTTAGCTAAAGCAATAAGAGAAGAAAAGGAGATTAAGGGAAGAAAAATTGGAAAAGAAGAAGTCAAACTATCTCTACATGATCTCATACGTATAAGTGACCCCCCCCCCAAATTTTACCAGGGAACTCCTACAGCTGATAAACATCTTCATCAAGGTAGCATTTTTCATTCAAAAAAATTAATAGTCCTCCTATACACTAAGAATAAAATGGCTGAAAAAGAAATTTGGGAAACATCACCCTTTATAATAGCTGCAAATAGCATTAGATATCTTGGTGTAGCTCTAACCAAAGAAATAGCAAACCTGTTTGACAAAATCTTTAAGTCACTGAAGAAAGAAACTGAAGAGGATACAGAAAATGGAAAGATTTCCCATGCTCCTGGATAGGTAGAATCTACATAGAAAAAAAATGACAATTTTACCAAAAGCAATCTACAGAGTCAATGCAATCCCCATCAAAATCTCAACACATTTTTTTGCAGACCTTGAAAGAACAATACTCAACTTCATATGGAATAGCAGGAAACCCAGGATTGCCAAAACAGTCCTGCTCAATAAAAGAACTTCAGGAGGAATCACTATCCCTGACTTCAAGGTATACTATAGAGCCATAGTAATAGAAACAGCCTGGTACTGGCACAAAAACAGACTTGTGGATCAACGGAATCAAATCAAAGACCCAATATTAACCCACACACCTATGAAGACCTGATTTTTGACAAAGAGGCCAATAATATTCAATGAATAAAAGATAGTATCTTCAAAAAATGGTGCTGGCATAATGGATGGCAGTATGTAGAAAAATGCAAATAGATCCAAGCCTATCACCCTGCACAAAACTCAAATCCAAATGGATCAAAGACCTCAACATAAACCCAACTACACTGAACTTGGTAGAAAAGAAAGTGAGATATACCCTCCAACACATAGACACAGGTGACCACTTCCTTAATATAATACCAGTAGTACAGACACTAAGAACACAATCAATAGGTAGGACCTTCTTAAACTAAAGAGCTTCTGTAAGGCAAAGGAAACAGTCAATAAGACTAAATGACAGTCTACAGAATGGGAAAAGATCTTCACCAACCTAATCTGACAGAGGATTGATCTCTAAAATATATAGAAAATTCAAGAAACTAGAGCCACAAAACCTAAATAACCCAATTAAAAATGGGGATCAGAGCTAAAAAGGGAATTCTCAATGGAAGAATTACAAATGGCTGAAAGACACTTAAAAAATTGCTCGACATCTTTAGCCATCAGAGAAATGCAAATCAAAACAACTTTAAGATACCACCTTACACCTGTAAGAATGGCTAAGTTCAAAAACATAAATGTCAGACTATGCTGGAAAGGATGAGGAACAAGGGGAACACTGTTCCATTGTTGGTGGGAGGGTAAACTTGCACAGCTACTCTGGAATACAGTATGGCCATTCCTCAGAAAACTGGGACTCTATCTCTCTAAGGATCCAGCAATATCATTATTGGGCATATACCCAAAGGATGCACATTCATACCCCAAAGGCATTATATCAACTATGTTTATAGCAGCATTATTCATAATAGAAAGAACCTGAAAGCAACCTAGACACCCCTCAACTGAATAATGGATTAACAAACTGTGGACATCTACACAATGGAGTACTGCTCATCAGATAAAAATGACATCCTAAAATTTTCAAGCAAATGGATGGACTTGGAGAATATCCTCCTGCGTGAGGTAACACGAGCCCAGAAAGATAGACATGGGATGTACTCACTCATAAGTCAATTTTAGACAAAAAGCAAAGAATACCCAAGCTGCAAACCACAACCCCTAAAAAGTTTTGGTTCAGAAAGAACTTAAGAGAGACATCCAGAGATTTCTCTAAGAAGAGAAAATAGAGAAGATCACCTTAACAAATCATAACGGGTTGCAAGCAAGATGAGTTGGGAACAAATCTTGAAAGCAGGAGATGTTGAGTGATAGAAGCAAAGAGAAGATAGAAAGAGATGGACATTTCAATAGAGAAAGCCAATGTGGGGTGGAAAGAGACTGGGAAAATGTCCAGGAACTTGTAGGATGTCCCTAGCCAACTCTCCAAACCATGGTGGAAGGTGTGCCTAATAGGACTTCCCCTATAATCAAATGAGTAAATACCCTAGGTGTCATTGCAGAACCTACATCCAACAGGGAATGGAGATGGAGGCAGAGATCCATGGCTGATCACTGGGCATATCTCCTGATCCAGCTGAGAGCAGAGGAGGAGACTGTATGAGCACAGGCATTATGAGGAAGGTTCTTAAGGTGATGGTTGACATGAGCTCTGGGGAGCTCACTGAATTGTGAATTGCCACTAGAGATCCATTGGGAGGGGGAGCTGGGCCCTCCTGGGGTAGGCAGCTTTATGCTGGCATGAGTAGTGTGTGGAGCCACGAGGGGTGGGATCAGACTGTGTTCCTGTTCATGAACTGTCATATTGAGCCCAGCATTCACTTTGGCATGAGTGAGTTGGACTGAATGTACTACACGGGGCTGACCTACCTTGAGACTTCTTGCCCTTTTGGGGGAGGGAGTGGATAGAGAGGGGCAAAGGTGAGGGCTGGCTGTGAGGGACTGGAAGGGAAGAGAGCAGGGGAACAGGGAAATACATTGATGAAGATGACATTTTTTAATGAAAATAAAATTTAATTTAATTTAAAAATAAGTTTAAAGCGAGCCTGAGCCATATAGGATCTTACTTCAAACAAAAAGTAAGTAAGAAGGTATTAAAAAATGTTTATATCTTTCCAAATAGTCTTAATTAAATAAGACAGAAACCTGGCAATCACAATAGTTGTTTCTATTACTGTTACCTAGCCTGAGCTTGTCTTTAGTGCTATGTTCCTCTACTACTCACATTGTATTACTTCCACCTCAGCAAGCACCTCATAGGCTCTTGGTTCTTCACTGAGAAGTATGATCTACACATTCATTCCTGAAGGGTCTAGGCTATTTATCAGCATGCCTGGATTGAATGTTATAGTCTCCCGTTGTTCTTAATCATGGGGTATAGTAACATCAAGAGGTACCTAGAGACTCTCCAGAACTGCACATATATTCTTGCTTCTACTGTGGAGCAGCATCCCAATCTTCTCCTGGTAATCTGAATTAGGCAGATTAATAGTCACCAGTAACCAACTCATGATTAGGTTTGGGGCTAGGGCTTAATCAGACCATGCCCACCTGCCTCTTTTTCACAGCCTCTGTGAAATAACAGCCAGCTTGCCTGTGAACCTAAAGCATCCTAACAGATATCCCAGGCACTTGCATTCCAGAACAACTAACTCCTTAACTCATTTCCTTGAAGGAGTTTACAAGCTAAGGCCACCAGATAATATCAGAGAGCTGTGATGGTACACCCTCCACCTGTATGATGGATACATCTTAACTAATTGTTCTTCTCTATCACTTCCTCCACATCCTCTAAGTCCCATGTTATCAAGAATCCTACCTCTCTTTGTAGCAGTACAATACACCCCTTTCCATCCTCTGAGGCCAGAAAAAGCCTGACTACAAAGGAGGTCCATTGACTATTCAACTATTTAGCATGAAACTTCAGCCTTCCTCTGAAACCTTTAAGAAAAGACTCATGTTCTTCCACAGACCTGTGTGCTCCTCAGCGCCCTTGCCATGTTGATGTCTGTTGGTGGATGGTGTTACTAACTCTTCTAATAAAACTTTTTTTTACATATAATTTATTTGTGCACTCTCAACTCTTTACTGGGAGGTTTACAAAGCAAACATTGTGCTGGGCCTAGCTGTAGGCACAAGGAACACAACAGTGAATAAGGTAAGTGGTATTTATAAGTAAGTGCTATTTTTGACATAAGCCTGGACAGGGTGTTAATGTACAGACAAAGTAAGAAGTCAGTTTCAAGTAAGAGTAAGCTCTAAACATTTTCGACAAGAGCAGAGTGTCATGATTACTGAAGAGGTCAGCTGCTTCTATTTTGCAGCTCTATGGAGGTATCTAGAAGCAACAGTGGGCCAAAGGCAAACAAGTCTGAGGCCATTTGGCTCGGAAATGATGGTGTCCTGGCCTAGAATCCTGACAGTAGGAACAGAAGTAGTTGGACACTGAAGGTAAAATGACTAAGACTAATCAGATGTAGATTAGTAGATATGTAGTGTGTATTGAGAGGTGAGTAACAGGTAGATCTCTTTGAGTTTAAAACCATTCTGATCCACATAGTGAACTCTAGGTCCACAGCAGCTAAATGGTAAACAAGTACATGAATGAGCAAAGAATGAGTGTTTTTATTGTAATGAATCATTAATAAATGGGAAATCTTCATCTTTACTAATAAACTTCTTACCTGCCCTAGTTTGGTTTCTGTTACTATGATAAACACCATAACCAAAAGCAGCTTCAGTGAAGAAAGGGTTTATTACAACTTACAGGCTAGAGTCCATCATCACGAAAGTTCAGGTCAAGAACTCAAAGCAGGAATTTTGAGACAAAAACTGAAGCACAAATAATCAAGGAATGCTTACTGGTTTGCTATTTTCATATATCACTCAGCTTGCTCTTTTTTTACAACCCAGGACCACCTGGCTGTGGGGATTCAATAAAAGTTTCAGAAGTTTTGGAGATATCAGAGGGAATCTACCCACAGTCTAGTAAATGCTCCTGAAGTCCCAGAGCTCTAACCACAGTCAGTCTAGGAAAATCAGAGTGGTAATTCAAACCTTTAATCCCAGCACAGGGAATATCCTGGGAGTGGTGACCCACACCCTTAATCCCAACTGAGTCAAGGTCACTTCAGATTATAGAAGGAATTCCAGGCTCCCAAGCAGGTGTGGTGGGGCCACACCTTAATTACTGAAAGAGTACTTAAGACAGGATTGAAACACAGAGGGAGCCATTCCAAGGGAAGCAAGGCTGAGGAAGCTGGACGAGAGCTGGGTAAGATCTGACTGTGGTGTTTATTCCCTCTAGTATCTCTAACTTCTTCAGAGATCTATCCTTGAGTCTCATTCATTCGTGTGACACCTGACCAAGGGCACATCACCTACAGTAGGTTGAGTCTTCCCACATCAATCAGCAAACAAGAAAATGCTCTCAAAGAATTGCCTACAAACCAATAGAATAGAGTTCCCTCTAGATGGGCCTAGCTGATATCAAATCTACAAAAAAAAAAAAAAATACTTAGCATATTACTCAAAGGGATATTTTGGCTTAGTTCCCTCTTTGAACTTCAAACCAGAGATCTTTCATTGACTTATTATATTAAGAACTTAATTATAATCAGTCTAAAACCAGATCTTCAAATTAATTGAGAGCTGCCATTTCTGTTGTGAAGCTTCTGATTCTCTAGAAGAAATCATGCAATCCGAGTACTTGAAAGGCTGAGATGAGAGAAGGGTAAGTTCAAGAACAGTCTGAGCTTTATAGCAAAATTTTCTAAAAAAACAAAACAACAAACAATAACAACAAACCCAAGAAAGGTAAACATCTCTAAAGGAAAAGAGTTTTGTTTTTCTGTGAGAGGTGATTAAAGAAGCAAAAATTTACCAGGAGGCCTCTTGTTGGTTGTGAGCACTGATGATACAGAAAGATATGAAATTTCTATGTGAAAATAGTATTTTCAATTTGCCAAAAGAAATACACCAAGGAAGAACATTTATTTGGAGACCATACATCTCTGCCATTTTAGTCCTTAGAAACTGTACTTGTAATTGTTTTCTGTTACAATGTTGGCTGTAAATCATTTAGTTAGGGTGCTGGTCCTCTGTTTTTTAAAGAACTTTTCAGTTGCATCTTAATGTAAGTGCTGATACTGGATTCTCAGAGGGCCTGTTTTGTCTTTTCCCCACTCTAGTTTTGGACTAGTAGTAGACTCTAGTTTGTTACTCAACTACAAAATTTGGCTCTAGCTTTCTAACTGGTTAAACTATATAATTGAGAATTCTTTGGATATGAGAGGTGTTAATAAAAGAAAATAATACAAAATAATACAAAGGTTTTGGAGCTATATGAAAATTTCTTACAAAAGAAAATATGCATTTATCATATTTCCTGGAAATTTTAATCCTTAGTGTTTATTCAAATGGACTAAAACCTGTGTCCATACAAAAACTGCACATGAACATTTGTAGTAGTTTTAATCACAATTAAAGTTAAAGTCATTAAAGACATCCATGTGAATTCCTATGCTTTAGGAGATACAGAAAATGGGATCTTACTCTACACTAGAAGAACTGTCACAACTTCTGGGAAAGTGCTGAACTATGTTATCTCTGGGTGATGTTGTGAGAGACAAGAATCAGGATTAAAAATATATATTTTTTCTCAGGAAAATAAGAGAGGACATGCTTCATAAATTCATAAAGGTAGCAACAGACATGTAAAAAAGAAAGTACAGAGAAAAAGATAAGGGATCTAAGCAAAGAATTAAAACAAATCAAAACCATTTCTAGCCACATAACTCCCAGGTGGAGTTCAGGAAGCTAAAGCATCATCCAGACAGTAAGCCAAGCAACTTTGGCTCCATGAGCCTCATAATCAGTTGTGATTTGGTGATACCGTCATTCTGATTCCTCTGACAGGCTAATAGGAGAACAGAATCCTGTTTGCTATTCTATAAGTCAGAGGGCAGTAGCCAGATGTAACCTTAAGAGGGAGCTTGCTACTTTAAATTTGGCTACATTAGTTATATATGGGCATGTGACAATAATAATCCTAGAGAAAGGAGCTATCAAAATTTGGGGGAACATTGGAAGGAATTGGAGGGAGAGTGCCTGGGAGAAACTTAGAGGCAGAAAGGTAGGGGAAACGATGCAATTGTTTTTTATTTAAAATGTTTTTAAAAGTTGCAATTCTTTCAAGTTAGTTTGCTTGAAAACCTGAGAACAGGAAACAGCTACAAGTCCAAAAGCCTGAATTTAGCCTGCCATTCTTCCAAGGTAAGAAAAGCTCCAGGGAGCAGCACTGCAGTGTGGAAAGACCAGATTCTGACAAACCAAAAATTACATTTGTCAGACATCTTGGATCAAGCAGTGGACACAGAAAGGCAGTCCTACCCCCTCTGTGGCCAAGAGAAAACCTCAGCCATTGAAAATAACTCTGGCATTTAATAGCTTGACTCTGAGGTCAGTCACCAAATCAATCCACATTGCCACTTATGTGCCACTCACTGCTGTATAGTCCAAAAACTCCAAGTCTCTTCACAGTACCTAGCATCTACAGCTATGTTCCTCTAATTGGGGTATTAACACTAAGTGGGTTTTAAAAGCACAAAGCAAAATCCCTCACCTGTAGTATTTCCAGTTGTGGTTGCTTCTCCCTTTCACAATAGTTGTAGGAAACACATCCTAATTAGAACATTAGATATACAAGCACATGATCTGGTGAGTCTCAAAAAGATAGAAAAATAAGTCTACCACACAGATAGGAAAGTTTAGAGCAGCCAATAGAGGCCCTCAAGTACAAATAGAAAGGCACTGACTAAAGACAAGGCAGCACTTGTGGTCGTAAGGTATTTGTCTAGACTAAGCTAGATAAATCATAGAAAAAAATCATATTTCTGTGTAAATCATAGAAAGATCACAAGTTCTGTGGATACTCTGCATGCATATAACTAAACATCTCAATGTTAAGGACCCCCACAATAAAGTCAGTTTCAAAGTTTATCTTTCTTTTGATCCATGTGCTTCAGGGTTTTGGGGGGGGGGAGATATTTAATGATACTTTATTTTATCATATTTGTTAAAAGCCCAAGTTCTACGGAGTGCTGCTACACTGCACGTATCCTATCTAGTGAAGCTAGAGGGTTTGATACCTCTATGCCTAGCAACATTTTCTCATTTTTGTGAGCATTCTAGTTTGGTGAAGCCAGGGCCATATTACTTGCATGCCTTGGCACACACTTATACTGAATGCACAATGCTCCATCTGGTCTAATTGCTCATTCTCATTACATTGCATTTACTCCAGCAGGTAAGGACACTTCCTTCACCCAAAGCACATACTTAGCACACTGTGGGCATCCCAGTTGACGACTTGCTCCTGGTACATCTGTTTGTAGTTCACACTCTCACCACACAATGTATACTCCAGCTCATAAGAGTAGAGGATTGTTATCCCTTACCCTGGTTTCTATTGCTGCAATAAAGCCCCATGTCCAAGAATATCTTGGAAGAAAAGACTTTATTTGGGTTACACTTTATACAACACAGTTCATCACTGAAAGAAGTAAGGGCAGGAACTCAAACAAGCTAGGAACCTGTAGGCAGGAGTTGAAGCAGATGCCATGGAGGTTACTGCCTGGCTCTACTCTAGCTGCTGTTGTTCTTGGTGGTCATCTTATGGTACTGGCATTTCCAAAATGCTGGGGTCTTCTAAAATAGGGCTCTACTTTCACCAATAGCTTCTCCTCTTTAGACTCTCTTTATGGCAAAAGGCTTCATTTATTAGCTACATGATGTCTTTAATCCTGGGCCTTCAGCTACAAGGAAGGCTGCATCTTGGCCAATGGCCTCTCACAGTGCCAAGCCTCAGCTGCTGTCCATGAGCCCTTTGTGACTTAAAACCAGTACTACATGGGAGACTCTTAGATATGACCACATTTGGCTGTCAGCATGAGCTACAACCTTGGCTGACTCTGGAATCCCCGGGAAACACTTCCTAGAAGACTTCACCTCAATGATGCTGACCTCTTCATAATCACTGGTAATTTTTCAGCTCCAGCTGATCAGTAAAGGTTTCAGTTTGGTGTTTCTGGTCTCTTGTAAATCACAGCTGATTCTTCAGCCCCAGCTGAGTAGAATCTTGATTCTTAATTCAAAATATGCAATGGCCCTGATAGAGTCTTAAAGTGACTCTCAAACTCCCCTCTGGAATTTCACAAGCCAGGCCTCTGTAGCCTGCAGTTCCACCCACCACTCTTATCTTTCAAGCTCCTACAGGTCAACTCACAAAAATTTATACGCTCAATGGCTTTGTCTAGACCAAAGAGCCTAACTCCTTCTACAATCCTCCCCCTAAACACATACACAGATCTGCCACAGCAGTACCCTGCTCCCTTGTTACCAAATTCTGTCTTAGGGTGAGATGAAACACCAGAACAAGACATTAAACAGCACTCCTCTAATGGCATCAGCACTATCTCCTGCCTCCAGCCAGATTCCTGCCCTGTGTGACTTTCATTCTGACTCCTTTGATAAACAGCCATGTGGAAGTATAAGCAAAATAAACCTCTCATCCTCAAGTTGCTTTGGTCATGGTGTATCACCACAGCAATATTAACCCTATGATCTCCTGAACTAATTTGATGAGAACACAGAAAAAAACGAAATAAGTAAGAAGTCAATTAAAGATATGAAAATAGAAGTCAACAAATATAAAAATACCAAAGAAAAACCAAATTAAAATGATGCTATAAATAAGAATTTCAGTAAGATAAATGAAATCCTATCATGAAATCTTCACAAATAGACTGTATCATGTGGAAGACAAAATATCAGGGATTGAAGACAAGATATATAGATGAGATTATTCAATCATAATCAATAAAAAATATAAAATGTTAATAGAATGTATGAAATAGTTTGGACACCAGAACTATGAATGATGGCATAAAAGAATCCCACACCAAAGGCATAGAAAATATTTTAATAAAGTCAGAAAAACTTTTAAATATAAAAGTGATGCATACCTAGTTGCAAGAGGAATGTAGAACACTAAATATATAGAAACAGAAAAGAAAATCTATTATAGTAAAACACTAAATATAGAGAACAAAGGAAGTATATTTAAAGTGGCAAGAGAGAAATACAAAGACTTATAGTAATATAGTCCCACCAGGGGGTAAAACAGCTTATTTTTCAGTGGAAAATGCCTATAAAAAGCAACAGGGTACAAAAGAGTGTATTTCAAGTTATAAAAACCCATAGCAGCCAACTTACACTACCATATCCAGCAAAACTATAATAAGAACAGTATTATTCCATGATAAAAGCATATTAAAGCAATTCATGAACATCAAGCCAACTCTACAAGGATAATAAAAAGAATACTCTAAACTGAAAATAAGGTTAACATATAAAAGAGCCTACAGAGGGCAAAAGGGATTCAGGACACATGTTAAGGAAATGAAGAAACAAAACCACTCAATGTTATAAAATTAGAAAAATGACAGAAATTAATATACACCATTCATTAATAATTCTAAATACTAATACCTGAATCCAAACTCACAAAATAGCAGATTGTATCAGAAAAAGCATCTGTCTTTTAGATGCTCAAGAAACTGACCTTATAAAGAATAGACAGTTCCTTAGGATTAAAAGAATAAGTGTGGTCATTTGAGATATGCCTTCTATAGGCACAGGGGCTGGTGACTCTGTTTGGGGAGGTTAGAAAACCTTAGGAGGTAAATATATGCTGAAGAAAATTCTTCACAGGAGGCGGGGAGGAAGTTTTGAGAGTTTATAGCTTTGTCCCACTTCCTGTCCAACTCTCTACAGCTTCCTGCTCTTGCTTTTCTGCTGCTGTGCTTCTCCATCATTATGGATTCACCCTATGGAACCATAGCCTAAATAAACTCATCCTTCTAGAAGATGATTTAGTCATGTTTTATAATACGTAAATGTTTTATAATCATGAAGTGTAATTACACAATTTAATTTTCATATTTTTAATTAACTTAAATATATCATTTCCCCTTCACTCTCCTCTCTCCAACAACCTCAACACTGCCCTGATACTTTCTTTCATTACTTTTTAATGCGTATTATTGTTAGATGCATAGGAAAACAAGTACATAACTGCAATCTGTTGAGTCCATTTTGTGATTTGTTGCTGTTTGTTTGTTTTTGCATTTTTAAGGACTTACTACTTGGGATTGGATAAATATTTAGGTCCTAATCTCTGGGAACTATTAATTCTCACTCACTGTGAAGTTTTTTAATTATCTTCAGCTCTTTACTTAGAGAAGGAACCCTCAGCTAATTTTCCCCATCCATGTTGACTTGTCCAACAGTGTCATTGTTCAGGTCTTTTTAAGCTTCCATATTTTTAGATTTCATACATATGTCTCCTCTGCCAAATGTAGAAGTTACAGTCTTGCAGCAGATTTTCTGCTCCTTTGGCTCTTACAACCTTTCTGCTCCCTCCACGCTTTTGAACCTTAGGTATAAGGGTTGCATTGCTGATGTGTCAATTATAGATGGGTACCCCACAGTCTTTCTTTTACTTTGACTATATGTGGAGGTTTTTATAATAATTTCTGTCTGCTATAAACAGACACTTCTTTGATGAGAGTAAGAGCTATGCATATCTGTGAATATAAGAATAAATATTTAGAACACAGTTAGAAATTATTCTTGCTTACAGAAGTGGTGATAGTTGGTATGCCTCTGAGTATATGAATTAACTAGGTGGTTGGCTATGTTCCCAGTAACAGGTATGACTTCCTTCCTCTTGATCAGTCATTAAGTCCAATATGGCAGCTGTTAGTTACTGTCAACATACAAGTGTGATTCCCAGATATCTTGTTGTGTTATTATTATATAAAGTAATAAGATTCTTTATGATGTTTTCAAGCATCCTTAGCATTATTTATCCATCCTCCCTCTTCTCTTTTTCTATTAGCCTCCTTCCTCCCTCCCTAGTAAAGCTTCCTCTCCCTATCTTTCCCATTACTCCATTCATTTTACCTATTTGCTGCATTCCCTTCTAGTAGTGCTCCTCTACATTCCACAATGATCCTTCCTTCCTCTGACAGTCTCTGTGGTTAATCCAGGTTGCATACAGATTTCTAAAGATTCAGACCTACTAGCCCACAAGAGAACGTTTTGAGTTTATTTTTCTGCATCTAGATTATCTCACTCAGGGCACTATTTTATAGCTCTAATCCACTAAACAGCAAATTTCACGATTTTATTTTTCTTTATAGCTGACTAGTATTCCATTGTATATAAGTCATTATCCATTTATTTATTGGAAAACATTTAATTTATCTTTATTCCTTGGCTATTGTAAATAGCAAAGCTATGAACAAGTATTTTCAAAGCAAAATGTCGATTCCCTTGGGCATATGCCAAAAAGTGGTATAGGTGAGTCATACAAACCTGTAAAGGAAGAGACAAACTCAGCTACAACTAAAATGCCTGATCTTTATTCCATTATCTTGATGACTTCTGTTCTTTCCAGTCTCTTTACTGATGGTCACTTAGTCACACTCTTAATTTCCTCTCTTGAAAATGCATTTTCATCCTTTAGCCTATGTCTAGGCTAAGAATTTCCCAACTCTTTCTATTGTTCCCCTTTTAACTTAACGTTCTAAGTCATCTCTTTTCTCTCTTTGTAAGTTATAGTTATACAAGCTGGATCTGTAATACCTGTATTACAGGTGATTACCTGTAATCTTAGGAACTGGGAGACCAAAGTGAGAGAATCAGAGGTTACCAACTAGCCTGGATTAATAGCAAGCTTGAAACCAGCCTGAGCTAATTAAGGAGATCCTTTATCAAAAAATTATTCTACTACATAATATACTCTAATTTATTGCATTTTTTGCATTCTAGAAAGTCCTAGGAATGACTCAATACACTCAAGTTTCCCAAGTTTTTTACAATAATAGTACTTACTTTATTTTCTAATACCTTGTTGTATTGTTTTATTTCTTTTGCTGTAGCTAGATTCTTATAAAGAAAAAAAAATTATTTGGATCACAACTCTGAAGGCTGAAAGTCTGAGAGGTTAGCGCCTTCTAGGTATATCAAATATAGCAGATGGTATCATCATCATGGTCGGAGTCTATGAAGAAAAGATCTCATAGTGAGAAAATGATTCAAAAGCCATGCTTGCTATTTTTAACTAGGTCCAACTGGTGCTACAGTAATGTATTTGAAGGATATTCCCCTCAATGACCTAACCATATACAAGTCCAATTATATAAACATAAAATCACAATTAATTTAAATCATTTTTCTTTCACATTTTGTGCTTTGCATCCCACAAAACTTATATATCTGTTATCAGATTTACAACTGTAGCTCTTGGTTTGAATGCTTGTTAATATTATCATATTTTAATTTGGTTTCCATGTGTTCACAGTGAGCTTACAGAAATAAAGTTAACTTTAGCACATTCATCATGTATCTTGTACCATTGATGACCTTATTTGCCAAGCCTAGGAGTTTCCATACATTCTCTGAGTACACATAATGTCTTCTGGAAACAGGACTCCTTATTTCTGTGTGTCTTCTAATCCTTGATCTTTCCCTATGCTGCCTAACATTGCCTGCATTATTCAAGATGGCAAAGTCCTTAGTCTCCAGAGAATACATTCAGTCTGCATTGTTTTGTAATAATTAGCTGTGAGGTTTATAGATGTTTTTCAACAAGCTGAGGAAGCTCCTTTTATTTCTTAGGATCTGTGTGGAGAAAAAAGATTTAATTTTGTCAAATACTTATTCTATATCAACTAACACAACCTTATACATATCCATCTTCAACTTATTAATATGATAACTTTAAAATATTAACCCACACTAGATTGGTCATTATTTATGATTGTTTCCTTATTATTTAAGATATTGCTGAATAATATTTGCTAAATGTAAATAGATTTTATATTTATATTCCTGAAGATAATTAGTCTATAATAGGGTTTATGTATCACCTTTTTTGATAGCAATATAATACCATCCTTATAATTTGAGTTTATATATATTCTGTAAAAGATTATGTAGAATTTAAGTGGAACTAGCCTCTGGTTAATTAGAACCTACAGCTTACTCCTACAGCTTACTCCTCTCTCTCTCTGCCTCTCTCTCTCTGTCTCTGTCTCTCTCTGAATCTCTCTCTCTGTCTCTCTCTCAGCCCTGGAAGCTCAGAGAGTCTCTGAACAAAGAAAAGAAAAGACAAGAAAAGAAATGGCACCAAAAATCCCATTTCTGCATTCTTGGCAGCTACTGTAGCATCCTTCCTGAAGTTGCCAGCTGCCCATGTCCACACCTAAAAGCATTCAGGTTTGACTATACTTGGGAAAAATCCTAGCTTGTGGTAGACATGTCATCATCCCTCACCTACAACCTTTTAATGTCTCTTTTCCCAGTTAAGGGTTCAGGGTGCTGGATGCAGCTTCTCTGGCCTTGGTGTGTGGGACTGGAGAACCCATCTGGAAATTGCTTTGCTCATATAAACCTGTTGTAATTTTTTTTTTCAATTTGGCTTGATTTGGCTTACTGTGCCACAGAGAAACCTATTATGGGGGGAGGGACTTATTAGTCCAATCTGGAGATTTATTTTTTAAAACTATCAAATGATCTAGTCCATAATAGGTGAATTGGGTTTTTTTAATATGGCTCATTCTATCAAAGCTGTGAAAATGCCTATAAACTTGTTCCCACTACACATTCCCTTATTAGCTTTCTTTTAGAACTTTTTATATTTTAGAATTTCATATGTAAGTAGTGTATTTATATTCTTTCTACCCTTTCTTCTCTCCCTCCAAGTCTTCTGATTACCTCCTCAAATTATAACTTCTTCAATTATTATTCACACAGACACACACACACACACAGGAGTCCAGTTAATGTTGTACATATGTGCATGTGTTTAGATCTGATTACTTGGGATTAGATAGTCTATCAGGAAGAAAACTGATTTTCATCTTCCAACTCATTAATTTCTTGCAGCTTTTCATCTGGAGTGGGCTGTGTGAAATTTTCCCATCCACTCTGGCATATCAACTGGTGTCCTCATTGTGCAGTTCTTGTAGAGATACCCATATTGTTGAGATTTCATAGGTATAACATACTTGTGACGTCTACCTAGCAGACACAATGTCTTATAAACTGTCCTGGTCCTCTGGCTCTTACAAACTTTCTGATCTCCAGAAATATTCCCTGAGTCTTAGATGTGTCTTCACATCTTAGATGTGTTGCAGAGGTATCAGTTGGGGCTGGGTACCCTGCAATAGCTGCTTTCTGCATTTTGAGCAGCTGTGTCTTTCTGTAAAAGTCTCCACCTGCTATAGAGAGAAATTTTTTTGATTAAGAGTGAGAGATAAACTTATACATATTTAGACTACACTGGTCTGGTAAAGTGGCAGTAGTTAGCATTCCTCTAAGATCCATGATATCACTGACTAGCCTCAGGGACTTGGCTATATTTCCAGTGCCAGCCATGATTTCCCTCCTATTGAACAGGCCTCAAGTCTGATTAAAAACTGTTGTTTACTGCCAATATATGAGTGACACTCTTACACTCTTAGTGGCATGTTACCACACTTGTCATTGCTGTGGTTTAGAGCTGTTAGGTAGGGCTATTGATTGTTTCTCTCTCTTAGCAGCTTGCACAACACTTTTTAGACTATGAGAACTAGTTCTCAGAGAGGAGGCGTTTGACTCAGATCCAGCTCAAATCTTCAAAGTCCTTTGTTCAAAATACATGATGTCTTCAGCAACAGAAACTACCATTCAACTCCTTGGAAGCAGCCAAGGCATCAGCAATAGCTTATTATTAATAATATTTTTGTGAGTCTTTTGTACTCAACAACTCAAAAGAAAGTTTCTTAAAGTAGACACTGAGGTCTCTGCCATGTAGTCCATGGCCCTTGCTAGAAGCATTATTTCCCCAAGTAGAAGAGCTTCACTGAAACTATATATAATTTAGGTATATATTCATATGTATATATTCTTACATGTATTATATGTATTTTAAGGGAATATAAACCAATATTATTCCCTCCGGCTTTTAAACATATCCTTAGTGTTACTTATCCTCCCTCTATATGTATTGAATATCATACCCTTTTTCCAGTTGAACCTCATACCTCAATTCCCCACTTCAATTTTCATAACACTTGTTTCCTGGTGTTCCCATTTTTAGTGTCCATCCAATCACTTTTTACATACTTTATTTATGAAATTACTTCTAGTTATATTTATACATTTGAAGATTTAAAGCAAGCAACCACAGGTAAGGGAGAGCATGCGGAATTTCTCTTTCACTGTCTTGGTTACTTTACTTCTAGTTCCATATATTTACCTGAAAATTTTATGCCTTAATTTTCTTTTATTTCTGAATAGTATGACACTGTGCTTATAACCACTTTTCTCATTATACATTCACCAGTTAAAGGACATTTGTCTCAGTTTCTTAGATATTGTGAATACCATAGCAATGGACATGGTTGAGCAAGTATTGGTAAAGTAGATATTGAATCTTTTGAACATCAAGAAGTGGTTTAGCTGGATCATATGATAAAAATAATTTTTAGATTTTGGAGAACTCTCCACACTTTTAGAGTGATTTCCTCAGGCTACAATGCCACCGACAGTCAATGAGGTCTTCCCTATCCTCACAACTTTTTAGTACTTGTTAATTGCTTTGTTGATATTAGCCACTATAACTTGGATAATATTTTTAACATAAAATTTTTAAATTTTGGAGAAGTTTATACATGAATACAGCACATTTTTATTGAGTCCCCCTCCTATCCACCCCAATTTCTTCCAGATTTACCCCAGCTCCTTTTGGCTTTGTGTTTCTTTTTTAAACTCACCATGTCCCTTTTGTATATTCCTGGGGTTGGAGTCATCCACTACAGCACAATTAATTACCAGGATCCATACACCAAAAAAGAGAATGACTCTCCCTTCCCTAGAAGCCTTCAACTCTGAATAGCCTCTCAGAAGCTTTGGGAATTCATGAGCCACTTGAACTCTGTGTTAGACTGCTGACTCTTTATCCTGTTCAGAATTTATGCAAAGAACCACAGCTGCTGTGAGTTCATGAGTACAGCAGTCCTGTCATGTACAGAAGACACTATTTTGCTCTGCTCACCCCAACATCTGTCTATTGCAATCTTTCTGGTACCTCTTCTAAGACATTCCCTAGGCCTTGGAGGTCAGGAATGATATTGATGTTCCATTTGTGGTTGATCACTCCACGCTCTTCAGTTTGACATGTGTTTACAGTGTCTAATGAACAAAGAAACTTCACTGTTGAAGTCTGAGAGCTACATTAATCTACATGCATAGAGAAACACAGTTGAGAACACTATGTCCATTTAACAAAACAATAGTAATAGATTCACTCCTGCAGCTAATGAGTTCCATTATCATATGCTCTGGATAGATTTATGATTCCAGGCATGGGATTTCTCCTGTGTAGTGGGCCCTAAATTTAATCAGAAATTTCTTGGCTACTCTTATAATATTCAGGTCACTATTGTACCCTGGGGCACATTTTGCCATTCTAACTATTATTGTAGCTCACAAGATATCATTACAGGTGGTTTTGAACCACCATGTGAGTGCTGGGAATTGAACTTAGGACCTCTGGAGGAGCAGTCAGTGCTCTTATCTGCTGAGCCATATCTCCAGCCCTATTAATAGTCAAATCAGGACCACAATTTTTTTGAGGTGTAGCTGCAAGATACAAAGCAGTAAGAATTGATAGATTACCCAGTAATGCATATTTGTATCAGTTGGTCTCATAGTCCATTGTTTATATTCCTTTATCATCGATCTCTCTTCCATTGCAGGTGATTAATCATTCAATGTCCAGTCAATGTCTTAAAAACAGTTGTATCCATTTTCCTGTAAAGACAAAATTGAGACCCTGCCCTGGGCTTGTTAAATGTGTTTTTCTTACCATGTATCCATTTGTCATATCAAGGATGAGCAATCCCCAAAATTCTTTCTTTGAACAGTAGCCAGTAACAATAGTGTTGGAGAAGGGGGTAGCCCTGTCATATTTACCACCTTAGGTAGAGTATCTCCAGTACCATAATAGTCCATCGGGAATTGACCTGAGCTGTTCTGAGCATAAGATGCATTACTACCCTTTATCAGTACTACAATATGGTCCTCCCATTCCTGAAGCTTGGATACTACCAGCTCCCATTCCTGTATTTTGGATACTACAAGTTCCCATTCCTAGATTTTGGATACTACTGGCTTCCACTCCTGGAGTTTAGATACTACTATTTTTCTAGAGCTTGATTTTCCTGATGAAGCAGTCCTTCCAAAGACCTCACCAAACCAGCAATTTTTTGTTCCACATCATTAACATAATTAATGATTTTCTTGTTCTCATCATTAATGTAGTCAACAAGTTTCTTGTTTTCATCATTTACATAGAGCCTATATTTTTCTTGTACAGTGTTATCCATATCCAAAGAGAAAGCCTTATCTGAAAGCTTGTTGTAACCAATTTCCAGAGAATTAATCTTATCTGCCATTTTATTGTTTGAAATTTCCATATCACACATCCTGGACATAAATCGTTGATTTCCATATTTCACCTCTTTAACCTCTTCTGCCGTTTTGGTATTTGAAATGTCCATATCACATATTCTGGACAGCAATTGTTGATTTCCACATTTCACCCCTTTTATTATTCTCATATTTTGAAACATAAAATAGAGAAACAAGCTGAAAAAGTGTAGGACTGGGTATTGAAGCTACTCTATATTTGGCAATGGGCTTTTTAATTTGGTAATCTAAAAATGGGCTTTAGGGAGTAGCATTATTCCTGTGTGGCTAACTTCAATTAAAACAGCTTATATTATATAAATGCATGTAGAACCTGTAGAACACTGTTTCAACATGGCTTTTTCAAAGGTCTTCACATTTAGTTATTCCTCATCCCACCTCTTTCTCCAATTTATCCTCCCACACCTCACCCCACTTAAATGTTCCTCCCCATCATTTTTATTTTTCCTTTCATATCACCTCTGTGTTATTCTTCTGTTTTAGGATCCTCTTTCCTCCTCCCATGAATGGCCCTTTTCCAATTGTTTTGATTCTACAGTTACTATAAGTGAAACAGACAAATCTAAAGACTTAATGCCATAATCCATATATGAATGAGAATATGTGGTGTTTATCTTTTTGGATCTGAGTTACCTCAATCAGCATAATATTTCGAAGTTCCATCCTTTGCCTGAAAACTTCATTAAATTTTTTTCATGTATAAATAAAATTCCATTGTATATAAGTTCAAGTTTTATTATTCATTCATCAGTTGATAAACATCTTGTCTTTTTCTTTGTCCTACCTGTTATGAATGGAGCAGTGGTTAACATGGATATGTATGTGTCTTTGTAGTAGAAAGTACAGTTCTTTGAGTATGTGGCCAACTATGATAAAACTGGGTTATATGGTAGAATTATTTCTATTTTTCTCTTTTTTGAATCTCTACAATTATTTTCATAGTGGCTACATCAGGCTGCACTTTCACTTAAGAAAGCATGAGAGTTCCCTGATCCCCAACACCTTCTTTTGTCTTCTTAATCTTAGCCATTCTGGATAGGGTAAGTTGAAATTACAAAATAATTTTAGTTTTCATTCCCTAAGGTGATGGACACATTTAAAATTTTTTGTTAGCTAATTGTATCTATTCTTCTGAAAACTCCCTACTCCATTCCCTAGCCCACTTTTGTTGGTTGTTTAATTCTTTGGGTTTTTTTTTCACATTGTAGACACTAATCCTTTGCACATTCTTTGGGCTATCTTTATGGTATATTAGTAGTTTCCTTTGCAGTAAGAAGCTTTTTAACTTCATAATGTCACACTTGTTGATTTTGGAGTCTAATACGTGGGCAATCAAAAATCTTATTTAGAAAGTATTTACATGAGCCTATAGACTGAAAGTACTACTTTATCTTTTTTTCTGGAAGTTTCAGAGCTTTGGGTTTAAAATTAAGATCTTTGATCTGTTTGGAATTAGTTTGAGTGCAGGGAGAAAAAAAACAAATCAAGTTTTCTTCTTCTAAATAGGGATATTTAATATTTCTAACACCATTTGTTAAAGATGATGGCTTTTTTCAATTTTGGAATCTTTGTTAAAAGTCAGTAGGCTGCACAGACAGTAACTTCTGTCTGGTACCTCAATTGTATTACACTGATAAATCTGTTATTCTTTTTTAGTATCATGCTCTTTTTACTACTGTGGCTCCATAGATTTACTCAAAATCAAAAAACACTTCTGGCAGTGTTTTTATTATTCAGGGTGGTTTTACCTATCTGAGGTTTTTTTTCTATATGAATTTTAAGATAACTACTTCAATTGCCTTGAAGAGTAATGTTAAAATTTTGATGACAGTTACACTGATATGTAGATTGATCTTGGTAGAGTGACCATTTTCCCAGTATTAATCCTACTAATCCACAAACATGGGAAAACTTTCTACCTCCCAGTGCCATCCTCAGTTTCTTCTGTAGTTTTGACTTGACTGTCTGTGTCTTTTATTTCCTTGAGTAGTTTTATTCCAAGGTATGTTTTTAGGCTGATGGAGTTCTTTGGTTGATTTATTTCTTGGTACATTTATCTTTGATATGTCGAGAAGCTTCTGATTTGGGTATGTTAATTTTGTAACCTGCCAGTTTTCTGAAAGTATAATTCAGGTCTAATAGCTTCCTGGTGAAGTCTATGGGCATGCTCATTTATATAGTCATGTCATTGCAAACAGGGACACTTTGACTACATCCTTTCTTACTGGCTTCACTTTTGCTTACTTGTCATATTGCTTTAACTATAACTTGGTGGTAGTTTGTTTTATGTTTACTTGACACCAACTAGAGTTACTGGGGAAGAGGGAACCTCAACTGAGAAATTGCCTTCATTAGGCTGGCCTGTGAACAAGCGTATGGCACATTTTCTTCATTAGTCATTGATATCGGGGGGAACCGCCCATTTTTATTGGTGTTATAACTAGGCAGTTGTCTTGGGGTGCTATAAGAAAGGAAGATCAGCAGACTAGGAAGACCAAGCCAGTAAGCAGCACTCTCCTAATCTCTGAAACCGTTCCTGCCTGTAGGTTCCTGTATGGGGTTCCTGCCCTAACTTTTTAGGATGATGGGATGACTCTAAACTGTAAGAATAAATACGTACTTACCCCCACACACACACACAAAACACATACACTTGCTTTTAATTGTAGTGTGTAGTAAAAAGTTTCTGGCCTGGACTTTTGGGCCTAACCTAAAGGTTTAGGCTGCACACCCACAGACACACAGATGCTTACAATAGTTTCAGGCTGATCGGCCTAAGGCCCAGGCATATAACTTGCTAACTCTTTACTCTTCATCTAACCCATGACTCTTACCCTGTTCAGCCATGCGGTTTAGTACCTTTTCTCAGAGCAGCATAGTTGTCCTCTGCTTCTTCCAGCTTCTCTCTGTCATTCTGCTCTATTCTTCTTGTTCCTAGAGTCTTCTTAGTCAGGTAGCTCCACCCAGACTTCCTATCAGCCTTTGGCCAATCAGTGCTTTTTATTAAACTCATAGGCAGGGACAATTATTTACAATAGAACAACATAATCCCACTACAGTAGTGTTTTATCACAGGAATAGAAACCTTAACTAGGACATATTTCTAGCACTGTATTGAATAGGAGTGACAAAAGTCAATACCTTCAAGTTGATATTAAGAGAAAGGCTTCACTCTCTTCTGCATTTAATTTCATGACAACTATAGGTTTGTTCCAAGTGGCTTTTCATATATTATGGTATGTTTTCTCCCTACCTAGTCTTATCAGAGATTTTATCCTGGAGAAAGGTAGGATTTTGTACAAATGACTTTTCTGCTTTGGTTAAAATGACCATAAGTGACTACTTGGTGAAAGAAACCCACAGGCCAGCCTGGGTCTTTGCAGTCTGGGAAGGCTGCAAACAAGGCCATTCAGCTCAGGTGGGTTAAGGACACTCACAAACTACCAACAGTATGACAAGCAGAAAGATGCCATTGTAATGTGCCTATATGGTGAAACAATGGAATAGAGAGAATCAGAGTGGTTCATGTGCTGTGATAAAAGGCAGAGCTGAAGAGTTGAACGTGGTGAAGAATAAGCAAATATGAATGGCCTGCTTGCCTGCTTGCCACCCAGGTCCAGGGGCCATGTCTGTGCCCATGGTTCTATAGAAGACAGGGTCTGCATTAACATCCATGGTCCATTTTGTCATCAAAGGCCACAAAGATTCCCTGGCTCTGTTCAACCACATGAGTCCAGGTTGGTGACCAAGAGTCATGCTGCCATTGGAATCATCCTGATCCCATGGGCCTGACCTACAAGAAAGTCCAAGTGTAAGTTCATGGCTATGCAGCAGCCAGGGTCTGAGTTCATGTCCATCAATGTTGTTACCATTTAAGGTTTTTTGGATGCCCAGAGTCTTGTTAGATAACTGAAACCATGTTGATGTCTGAGGACCATATGGCTGGATGGGCCATAATGATCTATGTGGCCAACACCAGGGGCAATGGTGATGTCTGTGTCTTGTTGCACGAATAAATCAAACTCAGGGATATATCTATGAAAATGTCAGAGATATTAAAGAGAGTAAACACCATAGTCAGATTTTACCCAGCTGTCTTCCAGCTTCCTTAGCCTGGCTTCTCTTGGCTTTTGCTAACTTCTGTCTTTCTATGTCCACCTTAAATATTCTCCTGGAAAGTTAAAGCATGGCCCCACCATTGCCTACCTGGGAGCCTAGAACTCCTTTTGTAAACTAACAAGACCTCAAACTCAGTTTGGATTAAGGTCACCACTCCGAGGATACTCCCTGTGCTAGGATTAAAGGTATGAATGACCACTCTGATCCTCCTAGAATGACTGTGGCTAGATCTCTCTAATATCCCCGAAACTTTTGAAGCATTTATTAAATCCCCACATATCCTATTTTTGTGTCAAATTTAAAATAAAGAAGGTTATACCTAACATAAGAAGAACCATATACAATAGGTACAATAAGTATATACAATATATACAAATGATAAATGAATAATATCCAGTCAACTAACAATTGACAATTCAAAGAAAATATTTCATTAATTATCGTATTTTGATGGGTCCAAAGGATTACACCTAATTCACTTGCTTTCTGACTTATATTACTAACTACAAGCTATTATTTTCATGTCTATTAAACTTATAAACTTTAACTTCAAAGTTTATTTTCTAAAACTGTCATTAGAAAGCTATAACTATAACTGTCTCATCTTCAACTACATCAGAGACCCAAAAAGGAAATATTTACCCAAGTAACCAGGAAGTACAAGCAACTTCCAAAAACTAGAAATGACAGAGGTGTACACCTATCTGCCTGGACAGTCACCCACTCCACCACTTGGGAATGTGGGCACCATGTTCTTAAATTTATTTCCTGCTTACTGGGGGTGATGGCATATTTTGTGGATCCTGAAAAGAAAAGTTTTCTTAAATGTCAAGTCCTGAAATAAGTAGCTGTGTCATTTGTTGTCTAGTCTCTGCATAACAGGAAAGTGCATGGCTTGTCTCAATTCCTGACTATAATAGTCTGTGAAGCTGGTTCACCTCTGCAAGCTGCCTCAAAATTGTCCCGAGCAGTGTGTAGTCCAAATTTGATCTTTGATTGGTGTTTGTCAGCCTAGTGGCTTTGTCATAGTCCATGTGAAACCATCATTGTTGGGTCCCATCTTCCTTTTGGATACTTCAAGTTTTCAATTAGGCTTTTTCCTGGATTACTGCAAAAAACTGATAAAAGACTAAAACCGAAAACAATGTACAGGAAACCAAATATATAACTATTTATTCAAAAGAGGATTAGTAACAATAGATTAGTCCCTTAATTTTTGTTATTCTTCTGTCCCATATCAAGTGGCTCTTATGATATGATACAGAGATTTTTGTTTATTTTCTTTTAAAAAGTATTCTTGAATTTAGAGAAGAAGAGAGCCACAATCTCTAAAGCCAGCTTTAAATTATAATCAAACTGGGACTTCAACTTACAAAAAAAAACTTGTAGAGGTTAAGCAATGAGATTTTACCCTATGAATTATACTGGTACCAATAGTTACGATATTCTTTTGCTTGCAAATTTTCCTGGATAGCTTCCATTTTACTTTAGATGTCTAGATGTCCAAGATCTTTTCAATTCTGAAGATGGGTAGTTACAGTTTTCTGTAAAGACTAAAACAAAAGCCTTCTCCAACCCTTTGTTTTATCTTACAACTTAAAGAATTGTAATATGGGTGGATGAACTATCAATTCTTACTTTCATGAAGTTTCTCTGGTTCAAATTGAGTCTTTATTAATTCTGATGGTATCCATAACTTTCTTCACCTGTGGAAACAAAAGCAAAACCCCTTTCCCAACATAGAACATACCCTGGCTTCCACTCAGAGGTTAGTACATCTTTGAAGCAAACAGGCCGATTTAGTTCAGCTGGTTTTTCTATAGTCCAATGCCTTTCAGCAGCTGTTGTTCCTTTCTCATTAGTATTGAGAAAATTCAAAGTTAATAAAGCATTATGTAGTCTATCTCTGCAGGCCTTTGTTATTCCTTTCTTTTATTTAGCATATCCTTTAGAGTTCAATTTGATCTCTCTATGACTGCTTGCCCTGTAGGATTGTGTGGTATTCCTATAATATGCTTTATATTATAATAAGCAAAAAAAAATGTTTCATTTTACTAGAGATTTATGCCAGAACATTGTCAGTCTTAATTTGTACAGGTAGTCCCATGATGGCCATAACTTTTAGCAAATGTGTGATTACAGAATCAGCCTTTTCTGAATTCAAAGCAGTTGCTCATTGAAATCCTGAAAATGTATCTATTATATGATGGACATGTCTTGATTTCCCAAATTTTATAGAATGAAATACATCCATTTGCCAGATTTCATTTCTATGTATATCTTTAGGATTGCTTCCTGCTGGCAATGGAGTTTGGCTACAGAAAGAACAGGTGGGACACCTTTTTACAATTTCCTTGGCTTGTTGCCAAGTGGTAAAGAAATCTTTTTTTAATCCTTTGCTATTGGCATGATGCTTTTTAAGAAATTCTGAGGGCTCTAGTACGTTTCCTATTAATAATTTATCAATTTCATCATTACCTTGTGCTGAAGGACCTGGCAGACCCATATAGTATCGAATGTGTGTTATATAGAAGGCATGATTTCTAGTCCTGATTATTTCTTGTAACTGAATAAATAAGGAAGTTAATTCTGATTCATCATTAATAAAGTCAGCCATTTCAATGTGTAGAACAACTCTTTCTGCATACTGAAAGTCAGTGACTATGTTCAGAGGTTCAGTAAAGTCCATTAATACCATCACAATAGCATATAATTCTGACTTTTGAACAGAATTACAAGGGATTTGAGCCACTTTACTTATATGTTCTGATTTTTAACCTGTCTTTACTGATTTATTTGCATTGGTATAATATGTAGGGGCTCCAGAAATTGGTTTATCTTGTACAATACAAGGGAGAATCCAATTAGTTTTCTTTAGAAATAAAATTCTTTTGCTTTGAGGATATTTGTTGTTAATATCTCCCAAAAAAATTACTGAAGAATACTTACCAAGGTTCACTTTCTATCCATAATTGGTCAATTTCTTCATTAATTAAAAGTACAACAATTTCTGCTGGGTCCATTCCTGTCAATTGATAAAGTCTTAATTTTCCTTTAAAAATAAGTTCAGAAGTGTTTTCCACAGATTTCTTTAAGTTCTTACTCAGTTTATTTGTAAGAAATATACATTAAATATAACATTTTCCCTTTGCATTAAAATTCCTGTAGGAGAATGCTTAGAGGGCAAGATAACTAGAATCCAATTGAGGTCTGGATCCACACGATCCACATATGCCTCCTGTAATTTCTTTTCCACAAAAGCCAAGTCTTTCTCAGCTTCAGGTAACAATTCTCTCAACTATTTAAGCCCTTCTCACCATTTAATATTTTGAACATATGATCTAATTCATCACTATTTTTAATTTGAATAATGAGTCATAAGTTGGCAATGTCTCCTAGTAGTCTTTGAAAATCATTAAGTGTCTTCAATCTATCTCGCCTGATTTGCACCTTTTGGGGTGTAATGTTTTTGTTGGCCTATTTTATATTCTAAATAATTAATGGAATCCCCTCTGTATTTTTCTGGGACAACCTGTAATCCCCAGCAGGCAAAATTCTTTTCACTTCTTTAAAATTTTTTATAAGGTATCAATATTTGACTCGAGCAACAAGATATCATCCATGTAATGATAAATTATGGATTGTGGGAATTTGTTATGTATTTGTTCTATTGGCTTTTGTACAAAATACTGGCACAGAGTAGGGTTATTCAGCATTCCTTGAGGGAGGACCCTCTGCTGGTATCTCTTTACAGGCTGAGAATTATTATAAGTGGGCACTGTAAAGGCAAATTTTTTGTCTTGTTTTTGTAAAGGTATTGTAAAAAAAAAAACAGTCTAATAATTCAATAACTATAATAGGCCATTCTTTAGGTAATAGAGAAGGCAAAGGAATCCCAGACTGTAGAGATCCCATTGGCTGTATCACTTCATTTATCACCCTTAGGTCTGTTACCATTCTCCACTTTACAGATTTCTTTTTAATAACAAATACAGGAGAATTCCAAGGGCTGGTTGTTTCTTCTATATGCTGAGCATTTAATTGCTCCTGTACCAGTTGCTCTAAGGCTTTGTAATTCTCTTGTGTTAGAGGCTATTGATGAACCCATATAAGCTTCTCTGTTACCCATTTTAGAGGTAGTGCTGTGGGTGTTTTTGAAAGATCAGCAGCTGTTTTGCTTTGATTCTCTATAACCTGAATGGTCTGTGACTGTTTCTCATAATACCTTCTAATGTTTCTTCCAGAACCATGTGCTAGGTGATGGCTTACTTCTGTGTTTGGAGGAATATCAACGTGTGTTCCACTGTTGTAGTAAGTCTCTTCCTCATAAATTTATAGCAATGTCAGCCACATATGGCTTCCATATCCCTCTCTGTCCTTCTGGTCCTATACACTCAAGCCATCTTTCACTCTGTTTTACCTTGGATAGTGACCCAATACCCAAAAACTGAACATTTACCTCCTATAGGGGCCAACCCATGACTTTGGTGAAATTATTGATACATGCGCCCATGTTTCCAATAAGCCTTCAATAATAGCATCATTTATTTGTACTTTCAGTTTTGGCTTTTGTTCATTCATAGAAGCTTGCCAAAATATTTGCTTTATAATTTTTCCTGAATTTTTTTCTTTTCTGTAGATTTTCTATCATTCCGTGCAGTATGTCTTTTTAAAATAGATTTTAATCTTTTTAATTGTTCTGGGAAGGTGTTTCCTCCACAATGACAGGGTAAGACTGGATTGGATTTGGTATAGGGGCTTTTGAAAGCCCCCTTGGGGCATTTCCCAGGGACAGAAAGTTACCTTGTCTGTTCCTTGTTGATCTCTACTCATTCATCCAATGCCACACCTTCTGCATACTCCAGAATGGAGGGGTGTTCTCTTGGGATTATTCTTATCAAAAGCATTGTTTCTGGGAATGCTTTGTTTACAATCTCTTTTTATGTGACATTGCCTCCCACAATTGTAACATTTAACATTTTGACTTTTTCTTATACCTCTTGAAATATGCTCCCCTACCCAATTATCATCACTGTCATATGACTCCATATTAATTGTCTCATGAACCCAGTCCTCCAAATAATGATAAACATTATGATATTTCCATCTACCTTATTTATGTTTTCCTTCACTGGTTTTAAATCATCTTGTTTTTATAGGTCTATGTATTTTTCTACATTGTGCATTGGCATTCTCAAAAGCCAGTGATTCATTAATTATTTGCCTGGCTCTTGAGTCCGTACCATTCAATTTACTGCTGAAGTTAATCCATCAAAAAGTCTGAAAAAGTTTCTTTGGGGCTTTGAATTATTTTCTGAATGATTCACTTTTCTTTCCTATTTCTTCAATCACGTCCCAGGCATTTAAATCTGCTATGCAACATAAATCCATTGTATAAAGACTGCCTTCTAATATCAGCATAATCTCCCTCCGCAAGAAGTTGGTCTCGGGAGACTTCTATGCATCTGGCCCTGCTTCTTTGTTCTATTGTTTTAGCCTCCTCCACTATGATTTCCACTGTATAAGTGCCTCTGCTTCTAGCACAGCTGTAACCATATCTAACCAATCTTTTGGGGTGACCCAGTTACTGCATGACCAGGAGTTCAATATTTGTTTTACAAATGGTGAATGCATCCCATAAGTTACAATTGCTTCTTTTGTTCTCCATAATTCTAACAGTTGTACTGGAGCCCAGCTAGCTTCTCTATCATCCTTTGTTTTTTGTTTTTTGGTTTTTTTTTTTAAAGTTTACTGGGTATATTAATGTTGCCTGTTTTTGTCTAATTTTAGATGACCTTGCTGAAATTGGTTCTTCATATTCCTCTGTTTGAATTTGAACAACTTTGAGTTCTCTCTCAACAGGCTTTTTAAAGTCTTTTTTCTTTGGATTTATATTAATCAACTTGATAAGTTATAACAAAGAAATCAAACAAAAAATATTCATAGTAAGTAATATGATAAACATTATGATATTTCCATCTACCTTATTTATGTTTTCCTTCACTGGTTTTAATACCAAATCATCTTGTGAAATGTTACAGGATGACTAAGCACCCTCCATTTCTTTAAATAAATTCCCTCCTTTTTAAAAAAAATTGATTTACTCAATGAATGTTGTCTGTTGATGATTCAATTGATTATAAAGTGGGGCAGCTACCTAGTGTGATAGCAATCCAAGGAGGGGTCCAAAAAGTAAAAAAGAAACAACCCACTGGGAGAAAGAGGCCACTGTCTGAAAGACTTACCCAGAGGAGAGTGAAACGGAAACACTTGTGGCCATTCTGTCTAAGGCTGGAGGCTAACTTGAGCAGAAAGCCTAGCCTGCCAGTAATTACTCCTACAGCCACGTGTTGTTCTGGCTGGCAAGTGTGGTTTTCTTGGGTAGGGAGGGGAGGAATTCATGCCCCAAAGTTGGACGCCAATTGTTGCATGAATAAATGAAACTCAGGGCTAGTTCTCTGAGAAAGTTAGAAATATTAGAGAGAGTAAACACCACAGTCAGATCTTACCCAGCTGTCTTCCAGCTTTCTCAGCCTGGCTTCTCTTGGCTTCCTCTAACTTCTGTCTTTCTATGTCTGCCTTATATACTCTCTTGGTAAATTAATGTGTGGCCCCACCATTGCCTGCCTGGGAGCCTGGAACACCTTCAGTAAACTAAAATGACCTTGTACTCAGTTTGAATTAAGGCCCGTAGGTCACCACTCCTGGGATACTCCCTGTGCTGGGATTAAAGGTGTGAATCACTACTCTCTGACCCTCCTAGACTGACTGTGGCTAGATCTCTCTAATATCTCGGAAACTTTTAGAGCTTCATTAAATCCCCACAGTTTCTAAGATGCTATCTACGGCCATGTCCTGCTACAACTGTGCTCAGTTTTGACTTCTATAATACATGTTATCACTGAGGGCCATAGGAACCATGCATATTTGTAGAATTATGGTCTTTTAAGGGCCTGGAGACCAGACTGGCCTTAGATAGTACATACTGGTAACAACTAGTGCCTTAAGACATGTGCTCCTAAGCACTTTCACATGAGCCAACCTGGGGTCTGAGCCTGGGGCCTTGATGAGGGCAGAATCTGGATACAATATTCCAAGACCAGCAAGAGATCATTGCCTGCAGCTTCAGACACTGCAAATTAAAGCCTTTTTCCCATGGCTTGGACTGGGATCTGGGGAAAGAGTATTTAAGGTCTTTCCCTCCATAATAAAATTGGACTTGCTTGTTTCAACTTGTGTCTAGAGGTTGTATCATTGCTCTCCTTGCCACCTTTCCCTCTTACCAAAGGAGAAATAGTAGAATCCTGATCATAGAGGCAACCCTGACTCCTGACCCCAGAGTCCCCCCAACACATGTTAAAATCTGATGGCCATGTTGAGCTGACCCCACCCTTCACTTGCCCTTGAATAGCTGCTCCCCCCTCATGGTAAAGCTGCCTACCTTCCCCCTCACCTTTATTTAGAGGAAATGCCCCCCCATCATAGGCATGGAAATGCTGTTCCTGGTGGCATGGGCAGAAGAGAGTTGACTCTGCCTCTCACCTGAAGGTTGCAGTCCCAGTAGCCTGGACTGACCAGCACAGCTCCTACTCAGGCCCACATCCTAGGTTTTGGGTTTGCCCATCCTAACATCTACACCATCTATCACCTGCTAGAGTGAGTGAACCTACTGGAGGAACCATGGCCATGGAATCTCCCTGTATTGGGGTAATGTCAAGATATCCTAGGGGAGTTTTGATGAAGGTCCAATGATAATGGTGTACCAAAAGCCAGAGGCCTTGAACCAGACCAGTGAATTATTGCAATGAACATTTGTGGGTCTGGCTGATTGGATAAAAGTATACATTGCATGACACATTATAGCTCCAAATTCCACTAGGAGGAATGAAGAAGTGTTAGAGAGGCAGGAAAGATGAAGGATCAAAGTGGTTTGGGTTTGTTTTGCTTTTAGTTAATTTGGGGTGTTATCTGGGAAGAGGGACACTGCAGGTGGGTGTGAGGCATGGAGGAATTGGGAGGTGAGTGAGACTGGGATGCATGGTGTGAAATTCCAAAAGTCAATAAATAATTGTTATTTAAAAAAATGGTCTATGGATGGGGTTCTCAAATGGCTGAAAAACAGTTAAAGAATTGCTCAGCACCCTAGCCATCATAAAAATCCAAATCAAAACAACTCTGAATTACCATATTATACCTGGCAGAATAGTTAAGATAAAAAACACAAATGACAGCCCATGCTGGAGGGAATGTGGAGCAAGGGGAACACTCCTATTTTGCTGGTGGGAATGTAAACTTATATAGCCACTTTGGAAACCAGTATGGCAATTCCCCAGAAAACTGGGAATTAATCTCTCCAGTGATCTAGCAATACCACTATTGGGCATATACCCAAAGGATGCACATTCTTGCCCCCAAGTGCATCAGCTCAACTATGCTTATAGCAGCATTATTTGTAATAGCCAGAACCTGGAAACAACTTAGATGTACCTCAACTGAAGAATGGCTTTTAAAAAGGTGGTACATTACACAACTGAGTACTATTCAGCAGTAAAAAAAAATAATTTTTTAAATTTGCAGGCAATTGAATAGATCTGGAAAGTATTATCCTGAGTGAATTAACAAAGACCCAGAAAGATAGACATAGTATGTACTCATTCATTAGTGGATTTTAGACATAAAGCAAAGGATAACCAGGCTACAATCCAAAACCCCTGAACAGGTAGGTAACAGGAAGAATATAAGAGAGACATCCATGGATCCCCTTTGAAAGGGGAAATAGAGAATATCTCCTGAGTAAATTGAGATCATAAGGGAAAATGAACAAGGGGAAGTGGGAACAAATCATGAGAGAAGGAGATGGTTGCGTGGGAGAAACAACAGAGAAAGAGAACAAAGAAGTGGATGAATATCTTGATAGAAGGTGCCAGTGTGGGTTAGAGAAAAACCTGGTACTAAGGAAACATCCAAAACCCACAAGATGTCTTTGACTAGATCTCCAAGCAATAGTGGAGAAGGTGCCTATACAGGATGTCCTCTATAATCAAATGAATGACCACCCTAATTGTCATTATAGAATCTTCATCCAGCAATGGATAGAGGGTAGAAGCTGAGATACATAGTTAAGCACCAGGTTGACCTCCCAGTCCAGCTGAAGAGAGAAAGGAGAGAGTATATGAACAAAGGGATCAAGATCACAAGGAGGAGACCCATAGAGACAGCTGACTCAAGTTATTGGGAGCTTGGTAACTCTGATATAATCACTGAGGAACCTCATGGAAAGGAACTAAACCTTTCAAAGCAGCATTGGCAGTTTGTGGAACCTCTTGCAGTAGAACCAGAGTATATTCCTGGTGCATGAACTAACATCTCTGAGCTCATTCCCTACAGAAGGACACCTAACTCAGCCTTAATACTGTGGTGAAGGACTCAGATCTACCTCAACTGGATAAGCCAGACTTAACTGAGCCACCTTGGGATTCCTTGTCCTCCTTGGGGAATGGATGGGAGGAAGAATGGGGTTGAGGAAATCTGAGGAATGGCTGGGAGGAGGCAATAGTAAGCAATAGTCAATATGGAAAAAAAAAACCTTTTTAAATAAAATATAAATAAATTTTAAAAAAGAGAAAAATGACCACATAAATTTGACAAGGTCCCTCAAATTCCATCCTTTCAGGCCCCTTCAGGATCCAGAGAAGAAGCTAAAGCAAGGGAGGTAAGGCTGAGAGTCTGAGCATGAATGGATTAACTCACAGTGGTCTTCTTTTCATGTCTCTTTATTGTTCAGCCACTCTCTCTTCTCCTGTACTCTCCAGTCTCCAAAGTCTCCAGTTTATATACATATACAATCAGCAGTTCTCTGGCCAAAACAAGGGCACAAGACTTGAATTTTTCATCATCACCAAAACAGATAAGAGCTGCTGTCAAATTTATGACTCAAGGTGGGAGTGATTTGTGAAATGTCCTGGTGAACTCTAAAGGGGAAAGGGGACAATTAAAGGGAGAGTCCTTAAGTCACTAGAAAAATCTAAAAAGGGAAAAGGGGGACACAACACCCCTAAGTGTGACTAAATAGTAAGCTGGAATTTTGTATCAAAATGAAAGTAAATACAAAATGTCAAAAGCTTGTTTAAAGTTAGTGTGTGGATAGCTAAGGCAGTATTTCCTGTTGTTGGTAGACAGGGTAAAAAGAGGGCACTCTGCTCTTCCTATCTCTGAGGGCTATGGATCAACAAACTCAGAAATGTCTTAATTCTGTTCTTGGGTCTGTTTTGTGAAGGATTCAATTGTGATCAATTTATATAGATACTTTTTTTGACCAAATATTCTACCAATAAAGATAGCTACAGGAGGACAAACATATAAGTTTATATTGGGGAATAAAACAAAGATCTTGCTGTGAGAACAAAGCAGGCTTTGTGTTTAAAGTCTGTATGGGACAGTAGATCTAAGTATAAAGCATAATATATTTTCTATATATTGAAATTATACAGCTAATGAGAAGTTTTCTTTCTGATCATCCATGGATATACCTGTGCCCATAAATTGAGATATAATCATAAGATTACATATATACATCTTACAAAATTCATGGTAATGAGGAGCTATCATAGCTGTTATTGTACAAGAAATTACAGACAAAAGGAACTGTTTCAGTTGGTGGCTTGCAAGCCTTGCTTGTTGACAAGATTACTCATCTGAGAATCATTTCTCTGGTAGGTTGACATCCAGATTATCAATTGCTATAAGCAGTAACTGCATCATGGCCCACAATAGTTAGTGACAACCACTCTGGACATGATTTCTCTCCTTTACTGTGTTCATGTGGCAAATTATGTCTATTGATATGCAAATGTTGAATCTCCACAATATCTCTGGAAGGAAGACAACTTGATTATGGTCAGTAATCTTTTGAATCTGTTCTTGTTGTTATTTATTGTGAAATTTTGAGTTTATTTTTATCAGGGAGATTGACCTTATTAAATAACAAGAAAATATATAGAAAATATACAAATTGATTATGGTTAAACAGCACATTGTTGAATGGTAAGTCTGTCATGGAAAAAGCAAAAAAAGAATTTTCCAAGTTTTTAGAATTAAATAAAAACAGAACATATCCTATTCTACATAATTTTGGGCAATCCTAAATGGGGAGTTTATAGCTCTAAGTACCTACACAAAACAAAACTAAGTAAAATATTAGTAATGCCTTGACTTGACAACTGATGATTAACCTTAATGCATTGGATAAATAAGAACAAAAGCAATCTGAAGCAAGTCTGATAGACAGAGAGAAATTATGAAGATTAGGACAAAAAAATAATAAAATAAAAATGACAGAAAAGGGAATCAGTGAAACAAAATGTTCTTTGAATGGATAATAAAATTGGCAAGTTAACAAAAAGAGAAAAAAAGACCCACATTAATAAAATGTATGCTAAAAAAGGAAAAAATAGATTTTTCAGGGAAAAAAACTCTTTTGTGTATGTGTCTTTATTTCCTTTTGGTACCAGAGTAATACTGTCTTATACATAAAAATAACTTGGAAGTTTTCCTTCCCTTTCTATTTTATTCAATAATTTTTGTAGTATTGCTATTAATTCTTCAGAGATCCCTTAAAATTTCATAGTATCCCTGGGAATTTTTTTTCAGTTAGGAGATATTAAATTAGTGCTTCCATATCATTGATTTTTAGAGATCTGGCTAAATTATGTGCTTCATCCTGGTTTAACTTTTATAGGCCACATGCCCATATAAACTCATTCATTTCTTTTAGATTTTTCAATTTAATGTAATATAAAATCTGTCAGTATGTTCTCATGATTCTCTTAGTTTTTGTTGTGTTGTTGTGGGAGATTATGTTGTTCCACTGTAAATAATTGTCCCACCCACTGGTTGAATAAAAAATGCTGATTAGCCAAAGGCAGACTGAAAGTGATTGGCCAAAGGCAGACTGAAAGTGTGGGCGGTGCTACTAGACTAGGAGAACTCTGGGAAAAGGAAGAACAGAGCAGAATGCCAGAGAGAAGCAAGAAGAAGCAGAGGACTATGCTGTTGCTCTGAGAAAAGGTACCAAGCCCCGTGGCTGAACAAGATAAGAGTCATGGGTTAGATTAAGGATAAAGAGTTAGCAAGTTATATGCCTGGGCCTGAGGCTTATCAGCCTAAAACTTGTAAACATCTGTGTGTCTCTGCAGGACTGTGGGTTTGTGGGCCTAAACCTTGAGGATAGGCCTGAAAGTCCGGGCCAGAAACCTCATACTACAAATTCAGGCTGAGCAGGACAGAAAGGTAGAGGAAGTCATAGATGCCATGGAGCATGAAATGAGGACCTAGCTTCAATAACAGGCAGATGCCCACACTGATCATTTACGAGATGTCCTCAAGGTGCAAGAACAGGAACTGAAGTATGAATTTGAGCAGGGTCTGTCTGAGAAACTGTCTGAGCAAGAATTGGAGTCTCGTTGTTGAAGTCAAAAACAAGTTGACAACTTTACTTTGGACATAAACACTGCCTATGCCAGGTTGAGAGGGATCAAGCAGGCCATTCAGAGTCATGCAGTTGCTGAAGAAAAAGCCAGAAAAGCCCACCATTGTAGGTCAAGCCCAAGTACCTCACCAGAGCATCTCTGTAAGAGAAAAGGGGATATGTGGGTACCGCGTCCGGTTTTGGGGTGTTCGAGTCTTGTCCAGGCGAGGGGTGTCGAGGTTAAATAATCTGTACTCTGGAGTCCTTAGGTTCTATCATTCAGGATCACAATGATTTATTTTGTACATCTTACATCTTAGTCCTGCTTCTCTCTCTGCTGCTGCGTCTCTCTCTCCTCATTCCCCACTTAGCTCCTCCTTTCTTGACTCTCTTATACCCCGCCCCCTAGTCCGGCCTACCCAAGGTCTTGGAAAATCCCCAAAGACTAGCACTCAGCAGGTGGCAGCAGTAAGGAGACTGTAGAGCAGGAAAACATGTTTTTCTTAATCCCCCTATTTAACATAAGGTTTTAGTCCTTTGGGGAGGAGGAGGAGCCATAAGGGCCAGAATGGCACTGTTCAGGAGACAACATGTGGGAGATTATGTTGTTCCACTGTAAATAATTGTCCCATCCACTGGTTTAATAAAAAGCGCTGATTGGCCAAAGGCAGACTGGAAGGGGGTTGGGCTACCAGACTAAGAGAACTCAGGGAATAGGAAGGACAGAGCAGAATGCCAGAGAGAAGCCAGAAGAAGCAGAGGACAACTATACTGCTCTGAGAGAAGGTACTGAGCCCCATGGCTGAACAGGATAAGAGTCATGGGTTAGATTAAGGGTAAAGAGTTAACAAGTTATATGCCTGGGCCTTAGGCCGATCAGCCTAAAACTTGTAAGCATCTGTGTGTCTTTGTGGGTCTGTGGGTCTGTGGGCCTAAACCTTGAGGATAGGTCCAAAAGTCTGGTCCAGAAACCTAATACAACCAACTGTCTCCCTTTTCATCTTTACTTTTATTAATATGGGCCTTTTCTCTTTTCCTTTTGGTGAGTTTGTCTAGGTAAGTGCCACTTGGTTTAAGGTGTAAAGGCACTCAGATAGTACTACACATACTAACATGTTATTTATTAATGGAGGGGAAAGAAACGAGGTAAACAATCTCAATGAGACTAGTACTAGTTTGTTGAATGGGAAGTAAAGAAAAGAACATGCATAGAAAATAATTGAAGCAAAGAAGAAAACAGATTGAATATATGGGGGTTTTAATTAATGATAGACTAAAAGGGGGTAATAATATACAACATAAATCAAGTCATCTGGGCTTTGGAGATGTAACAATAAGATGAGTAGGTATGGGAAAGATGAAAGAAAAATAAAAAGTAAAACAGTAATAGGTGCAAACAGTATAGAACAGTATTGACTGCTACAATGCTGTACTTTATAATATTAATACAAAAACAGCCATAGGGATGGAATGGGAGCTGGGTGAGATCTAATGTAATAAAATCACTGTCATAAATGTTATTTCTTTGATGGATCTGCTTCTTTGTCTCCCTGGTTCTGTTTCAGGTTTATTCTGTGTTGTTTTTTACCAACCCCATTCTCTTATGAACCTCCACCCCATATTTTCTCATATATGGAGTTTTCTTGACTCTGTTCTGTGGGTTGTGATTGGGCAAGGAAAAAACTCTATCCAGCGATGGTTGGTGCTTTTCTACAGGATCAGGAATTATTGGTGGCTGTGTAGTTGTGCCCAGTGATCTACTGAAAAACATTCGTTTAGCTCTCATAGCTTCATCTTACCTTGTTGGGTGCTGATGGTGATTCTGGCAGCAATAGTTGGGAATTTCTTCTTAAAAATCACCACTGGTCCAGCTTTTGCAATTTTTCTAGTAGGAGTCTTTTAGAACAGCTTGCTAAACTAAAACACGTCTACGACAGAGGCTGTTATTGGTTGCATGAGTAGAAGGTTTAAGAGTCCAAAGATGTGAGATATGTTGTAGTTTTTATGAAGTCACTTCAAGGACAGAAGTGGATGGTAAAGTGAGAAAATATTTTTAGTCCTCTTGTTTCCCAAATTGTAATCAGCCAGTCATCCTGATATGGCTTATCAGGAAATCTGCTTAACAGCAGTGTTTATAAGTTTATGATAATGCTTGGGATCAGATCCAAGGCATCATTCTTGCCAAAAGCACACTTTACTACTTACCTATACACAGAAATGAAAGCATATTTTAAGTAGTAACTTTTCATTATTCTGAATGTTTCTTTATCTTCTTTTTCCTTCTCTTGTTTCCCCTTTATTTTCTAACCACTAAATACATTGTATATAGATGTGCTGGAATTACAGCATGTGGAAAAAGAATGCAGTCAGAGAGTTGGAGGGGATGTTGTGCCCAGTGCTGAAAAATGATTTATCTGTCTGATCAAATGGATTTATCAGTTCAAGTCAACTATCTATAAATTTAATTAGTCACCAGCTTGAAAGGCAAGCATTGTTATGGGCTCTTGAAAGATATACATCACAAATGCATATTAAACCATAACATGACCATATTATCAAGAAGCATACTTGTTTGGGATTTTTTTTGATGATTTTTGCACTATGTGAAACTTGGAGGTTACAGCTGAAGGAAATTTATCATGACATGTTTTCACAAGAATCCAATAACACTATGGATTCTAGAAAAAATGAGAGTACAACATGACATGCTTTTATCACAGTGAGAGAAGGTGTCTGATGAACTTATAATACATAACTAATGATATTATTTCAGAGATGTTTTCTCTGAGAATACCTTACTCATGGAAGCCCAAGCTTACTTTATATCTTATTTATATCTAGATTCAAAAATTAAATAAAGATTATATCATATAAATGTGGTTAATGATTTACATTCTGGTTTAGTTCTTAAAATAAAATCATTCAAGAGATTTATGAACTTCTTAGATCACTTGTTAGATAATATAATTCAGCTGCAAATATTTAGGCATAAAACAGGTAGTTGTTGCTTCAGTCATGATCAAATCATTGGGCATTAATTAACTCACTTAATGCTGTATGCATTCATGCTGAACTCCACTCCTATTTCTTCTTTATGAAAAACAATGAAAGCTAATTGGACATCTCTTGAGACAGACCATAGATGTAAACTTGTGTTTTAAAAATAGACGTGGTATGCTCATTTCTTTATGCTCAGTCTCTGGTATCCACTTGGATATCCTACAATCATGATCATTACTAATTGTTACTAATTGAGTATATATATACACAGATGTGTGTGTGTGTGTGTGTGTGTGTGTGTGTATGTGTGTGTGTATGTATACTGCTGGGGATTGGGATTATTCCTAGAACCTCAAACATACTGCACAAATACTCTTCTATCAAGATGTATCTCCAGCCTCATGACCATGATTTCTCACCAATTATGATTCTTCCTGTTCTTATACTGCTAAGATGCTTGGTCAAGTGCACCCCTGGGCACAAGTAGAGGCTGATTTCACTGGCTTTAGAAGACTCTGCTTATTCTAAGAGTCTACATTTTCTTTAAAATTCACACATCACAACAGATAGTCTAAGACACAAACGGAAATATCAAAGAAAAACATTTTAAAAAGAAAAATTCAAAGAGAAGGAAAATGAGGAAGGCGGGGGGAAAGTACAGCAAAGAATAAAAGGGGCAATTATGGGGTCTGATAGGAAAAGGAAGAGTAGCAAAATAAAGACAGCATTAAGATGGATACTTATTTGAAAGGAAATTGAACTGTAACCAGGGTGGGGAAGGAGGTGAAAGGTCAGGGAAAAGGTGGTGTGTAGATTCAGCTCTGGGCATGTCCCATCAGACAGTATGAAGATCAGGGTACACAGCAACCCTATTTCAAAACAGTAGACAGATATGTCTTCTCTGTCTGGATCCATTCACAATTTGACCCAAATGAAACAAAGAAAAGCAATGAGATTCTTTTCTCTTCAGTTACATTTTTCCTATGCCTTGGTTTGCTGCCCAGATTTCAGAAGTAGGTCATCTTTGATAAAGCAATGCGCTCACAGAAGAGGACAGCACTGAGCATGCTCCAGGGACACAAAACATAGCTGTGGGAGTCCTCAATCCAGATCATAAAACATTACCTAAGACAACCATAAAAAAAAAGTCCTAAAGACCCAGAAAAGAAACTCATCACTGATGGTGGAAATGTGATTAGTGCAGCCACAGTGGAAAACAAAAACTAAAGCTAGCATCACTCTGTGATCCAAGTTATAGTCTATGTGGTAAGATGTATGGATTCAACTTTCTTGCACTGGGATCATGAAATTTCTTTTGTTTTCTTTTTCTGTTTTGGGCCTACATGTCTATGCTATCTGTAATGTCTTCTTGTCTTTGTTTTCATGTGATAGTAGACCATGACCAAGGCAACCTATAGAAGAAAAGAATTATGTGGGCTTACAGAGAAATTCAGCCACATGCCCTCTTTTCCATTTTTTTCTTTATTCTTGGTCTTTTAAAATAATGTCCAGATATGAGAAATGGAGAGTAGACTCCAAGCATGTTCTGCCAAGTGAAAGTCAAAGTGTTTTTATATCAAGAAGAAAAGCCAGATTTCTGAGTGGGTTTTACTTTTATTTTAGACAATTTTACATAGTATGTGTACTGGTTTCTAGAAAGAACTTACCAGTTTTCCCAGTTATGTTCCTCTAACACTATCCAGCTACCAATGGAAGCTGATACTGTGATTGGTAGACCTGAACAACTTATGTGACTGTCCAGTAACCTTGAAGAATCACAGATTCCAGCAGGAGCTCAAACATTGGATTTCCAGATACTAGATAAGATGCTATCAGCAAGAACCTATAATGGCTGGAAGCAAAGAGGTATAAACCTGCTTGGGCATTCATGAAATAAATTGTTATGGTCCAATTTCATTACTAGATGTATTTAGAGTTCATCAGAGTTACAGATAAGCAAGAAGTACTAGGCGCATAGATTCCCTAGGTCCCTTAGCTAGCAGCTAGTTTATACTTGTTCTAGAGAGTTGGGAAATTACAGGAGGTCTGCTAAATGACTGAGTCCACAATAAAAAAGGGGGGGGGATAATCTCAAGGCCCAAATTATTCCTTAGCTAAAGCTTTGTGTCTTAAATTTGACAGATGGGAGAATATGGTAATATACAAGCCCTAGCCTGTGAGAAAAGAGGATAGAAATTTCTCATGACTTCAAAATGACCTTCTTATGCCAAGTAAGCACACAACACATTTTGCCTTCTCTCTATGCCACTCTCTACAGAATGGAATGTTAAACTGCTTTATTTCCACTCATCTCCTGAGTTTGTTGTTATAAAGTAAGAATCTTATTTCAATAATTGTGAGGTTGAAGACTTGGGCCATGCTGTGACTTTAAGTTTGTTGTGTCTGCCCATCATCACATAGCATGTTTTGGGTTTTGTTTTTTGTTTTTTTGTTTTGTTTGTTTTTTTATTTTGAGAAATAATCTTCATTCCCATCTTGAGACTCCTTTGTTCCATGCTTTTTGTCTGTGCTTGTTTCTGTTAAATGAAGTTCTGGGAACTCTAACTTTTGATTTTACTTCAGTTATAGTGATATAAACAGGCTAAGGTAAAGAATAAGCTAATGTCATACCTTTCCAGATTCTTATGTTAATGTCTTCTATTTTCTGTATGTTCTAGATTATTGATATTACTATCACAAATATTACTACTAATGTAAAAATCTGTTAACAATCAGTTCATGAATAGAAAAAAAAACCCTATGCCTAAAATAACCTTACAGTAGTAATTTTGGTTAGAAAGCTGTTTTGGTTGAATTCTATTGAGTCATGTTGACATCAATCTAATATGTTTTACTGTGTGTCCCTGGTTTTCCTCTCTGCTACTTTCACTCATTCAAAACTAAAAGCAATCACCTGTATGAAACAGAATAACTATTTTTTACTATCTTGTGTTTTCTATATTTTTTTTCAGGAAACTTATAAAACTGCATCATTTACCAGTATGTACACAAGTTACAATATCCAATAGTTTGGATCCAGCATTCTTTTTTATTAAGGCACTGCACTGTCCATCTTCATTAGACTATGTGTGTCTTCTTATAAAAGATAACCACAGCTGGACTTAGGAATTATTGCTGTTTTTTGCAGAAGGAAGAGATGGGAAGGGACATTTGAACATCTTCTGAATATCCACTCTTCCCAGTCAGTTGTAAGCAGTTCTATACTAATGACATGTGGCTTTGAGGTCTTGATGAGGAGTTAGAAGAAAGGATGACTCCTATGTCACCATGAGGAGGCCACATTAGGTAATAGATTTTCCAGTGTCACTACTTTCAAGTCATCTATCAATAACACCTCACTCATGCCTTATAAGTAAGGTCAATAACATCTTGGTTATTGCTGTCTGGGAACCAGCCTCCAGCAGCATAGGGCTCAAAGGGAATCCACAGAGTTAATACACTAAGGGGCTCGGGAAAAACACACTCACACATTTATTTGATGGTTTTCTACTTCACAAATTCTATTTGATATTATAATAAAAACCTGGAGCCAGATATTGGGGAAAAGCTGAAAAATTATATAGATAAACAAACCACAGCCACTTCTTACCCAGCCAAGTCCTCAGGCTTCCCTCCACAAATCCTCAGTCTGCAACTCTTCCCATCCTCAGTCAAAAAAGGAAATGGCAACAAAATCCAAATTCTTCTCTTCTCATCCTCCACCCAGATAGAATTACAGTTATAATATCTAGCCTATTTGTATTTAACATAATTCAAAAAATATTCTATTATCTACCTTATCCTTGTGAGTCTAAAGTCTCATACCTAATTTACGTTTTATTATGACTAAGGAAAACTAGACTTATATAGAAACATTAAAAAGGAACTTTGGGTGACTATTCAGGCAACCAGATATCTCTGTCATTTCCAGAATTTAGAAGCTGCTTGCAATGCACTTCCTACTTACAAAGTTAATATCACATCCTCCTATTGTTGAAGATTAGATAATAATTATAATTTTTCTTAGTTATAATAAAAGGTTAGCTAATTAAATAAAAATTTTTGGACTTACAAGGATAAGTTAGGTGATAGACTATTTTCTTTAATTTTGCTAAATACAAATAGACTAGATGTTGTAACTATAATTCTTGCTTGATAGGTGTTTTGTTATATGTAATTTTACTATGTTGAAAATGAAACCTTCATTTTTGATTAGACAAAAAAGGGGAAAGTAATGTGGGTTGTCTTTCTGTATGCTGTGAATTATCATTGGATAATAAAGGAACTGTTTTTGTCTATGACAGATCAGCTGATAGTCAGGTGGGAAATCCAAGCATAAATAATAAATAAATAAAGGGGAAGGAGGGCAGAGTCACTCAGAGACATGGTCCAGCTTCCCAAGAAGCAAAATGTAATGGAAAACAAGTAAAGCCACTTTCCATGTGGCAAGACATAGATTAATAGGAATGGATAAAGTTGTAAGAGCTAGCAAACAATCTACCTGAGCCATAGGTCACACAGCATGTAATCAATATAAGCTTTAGTGTGTTTCCTTGGGACTTTGGAACTGCTGGTCAGAAGGCTAGGCAGAACTAAGCAGCTGCTGGCAGGTCCACATCTTGGAACTAGTCTGGGGCAGAAACTTCTTACTATAACTAATCATCTTATGCATTACAAGAGAATAACAAATTATTCCAAGAACCCACAAGCATTCATATCTAACCAACCTGTTATAGATTAACCATGTAGGCAAGCAAGATTTTTTTTTCTCTGTCAGGTCTTTTGCTGGCAGGCTGCATTTTGCAGTTACAAAGAAAAGTCCAATTACTTTATTACTTAGATTAAAGGTAATCTTATAAAGAATCACAAACTTATACTTTTATATATGAAAAACAGTAAGCTCTACTTTAAATCTTTAGGGTGCATATTCACTAGTCAATAGATTTTTATATCAGGAGATTGACAGCAGAAATGAGTATAAGGAATTAATAATTACCTTTGGTCATCAACCAATTCTAGCAAGAAAGACACATCAGCTACTAATTAGCTTTGTTCTCATTTCCTGACCTTAACAAGTGTCTCATTAAACTATGTGCCTTTATAATGCTTTGGATTGTCTTCATAGGTTTTTTTTTTTTCCTCAAGACTATCTTAGTCTAACTATGAGTTATTTTCAACTATTATGCACTCCCAAACTGATGAACAAATCTCTCAACATTAAGGTTAAAAATTTAAGCTGATGGGCTACAAGTACTCAATTGTTTTATTTTAATCATTAACCTAAGCCACAGTCTATATGGCTTCTCAGTAGAAACTCATGCATTCTTGCTGTGTGACAATTCCTTGTTTTACTTTTTATTACCAAAAACTATTAAATTAGATAGTACAGCTTAGGAAAAAAACATCTTTATAATAATATAAAGTAAAAATGCCCAACACAATGGGATGATTCCATGAGATAAACATACTACATTACAGAAAGTGGGGATCTTCTCACACCCATTTACAGCATGCCAGATACCAGAGAAAGATAGCAACATAGAAAATATAAAGGCACAAAAGCAAAAGAAATTCCTGGGTCTATGGTCTTGAGATCTTGCCTCTATCCTAGATTTACCCATCAAGGAATTGTCTCTTGGTGGCCTGACACCATAAACTTCAATAGCAACCTGCTGCTCCTCTGACATGGCCATCAGCAATTGGTTCTGCTGGGTGAACTTTGGTAAAATCAAACTTTGGTTTGTCATTGGGAACTAATGAGTAAAGAATAGGCATTACTAATAAGCTTCCATCATCTCCAAGAAAACAATTCTCATAACAAATATTAAATTCAGTTGTGAATATACCTGTGTCTTAAGAAAGAAAACCAGTAAATAAAAGAAAATGCTAGAAAATACAAGAATGGAAATATTTTTAGTAAAGAGTATTTATGATAAAGTACAAAATAGTTGGAAGATTTTCTAGAATAGAAAAGAGATATAGAAAGTCTAATCCAGTTATGGCAATTGGGGTAAACTATGTCAGGTACCAAAAAGATGAGACTTTATAAATGATATTATAATTTCAAAGGTCAAAGTTTCATATATTGTTGTCAAACCTCTGTCCTAAATCAACAGGTATACTTCTCATAAGTAATTATAAGAGCTTGGTTAAAGAAAAGAAAACTGTAAGTTTAAAAGAAACTTATTTTATACTGTTTGTGTTTTATCTAAAATACTATAAGTAGTTAGAAATTCCAGGCTGGTAAGTGACCTTCTGTGAATATAATAATCATACTTGGAGGCCTATAATAATATATTCAGGGATTAAAAAGAGACAATATTTTGCCTATTGTCTCCCAAAGTCTACTAGAATACCAGGTGTAGTAGTGGGGTTCTCGGGTCCCGGGCGCCAGAGGTCCAGAGACCCACAGACCTGCCGCCCAAGACCACTTAGCCGCCCACCACCGCCCGGGTCCCCAGAAACGACTCAGATGCTTCTATTAACTTCATGCTGTTTGGCCTATGGCTCAGGCACATTGCTAGCTAGCTCTTATATCTTAAATCAACCCATTTCTATTAATCTGTTGGCCACGTGGCCGGTAGCTCACCCGTGCTCCTTACATGTTGCTCCTTGGGCGGCTGGCTGGATCTGCCTCTGACTCCGCCCTGCTTCTCCTACCTAAACTCTGAATTCTCCTCCCACTTCTTCTATGGTGCCTGCCATGACCCAAAACAGCTCCTTTATTTAAAGATTGAGATTCACAGCATACACAAATGCATTCCCACATCAACCAGGTGTAGAGGAAACTGAAGTGATAGAATTGCTATTACAATGGATTTACTATTATATTGCTTAGGAGTTATTAAGTGACATACATAGAATTTATTTAGCTAAGAGAGCATTACCTCCAAAACACTCCAAAGATAAATAGTCTGCTAACCGTGTCTGTCAGGTCTAAGATAAATTTAGAGTACTAGATGTAAATGCTTATGCACCAGGACTGACCAGTCATTAGACTCCATTCTCATAACAGAGAAGACAGGTTCAACTTAAAACCAGCCATTAGTCTCTGATTTCCATACTTGAGACATACCTCTAAAAGGCATCTCAAAGAAAAAAGCTTTTAGGATCAAAATCATCATTAGGTCTAGGCCTTCCACTAAGTCTCATTGCTCTTATCAGGAAAAGACAATTCTGCCAGGTGGACAAGATAAACTTGAGAAACAGTCATTCAAATAATAGCAACACTGGTGTAATTAAAATAATTCTGAGAATATGTAATATCTGTGCTATATAAACCTCCTATCTGCTTGTGCAGACAGACTTGCAGTCTCCTGTCTTTGTTTAAATTGTTCAAAGTGTAATCTGGGTCAGTACCCAAAAGAGACAATGATATTGTATGTAAAATGCATAAGCTTAAATATAGAGAAGCTAATGAAATCTGTTGGGAATCAACTCTTACTTGGGCATTAGCTTCAGGTGGACAAATGTTTTATTCAGTAAAAAGATTTTCCTTCATCTTTCTGAGTGTGTATTGATTCTGTATTTCTATAACAAGGGAATTGTGGGGGAATTTCTTAGAAATGTCCAGTAACTATGGGGATTCACCTGTTCTCTTGTTTAGAGATCTGCCTCATAAACTCTAACTGGTATCTACCATATAAAGAGGAGGGTTAATAAAAAGGAGAAATTTTCTTCAGTGCTTCCACGTGAAGTACAATTAGGCAAGATCTTTGACTTATTCTCAGAAAGGTGTACCAACTGGTAAAAGAAAGGCTTGAAGAGCCAGATATTCTTCTCAAGCCCAAGTATCCCAAGAAGTCAGGGTCACTTTAATCCATTTACTGTAGAGCCTGGACTCATTAAGAACAAGCAATCCCTAGTCATTTACCATAAGAAAAATTTACTGGTAGCAGAGACTTCAGAAAGTCAACATATGCTGGCTGAATTTTGAAGAATAAAAAGAACAGAAGGAGGAGGAAGAAGAGAAAGAGGAGGAGGAGAGGGAGGAGGAGACTATATGATATATGCTTGACTTTTTTTGTTTGTTTTTATTTTTCTATGAAAGTTCCCTAAAAGCCAAAATTTTGTAAATACCTCCCACCTTCTTAAACTTGTATCCAAAGAAATAAACATCTTTTAATTTCCCCTACCTTGTAGAACTTTTATGCAAATCTTTTAATCTTTCTCTCCTAGTAAAATTATTGTTGACACAAAAGTCCATCTACTGCTTTCCCAGAACTTGATGGCACTGAGAAACCATCCCTTTACTTCATTTGTGTAAATTATTTTTAAACTACCAATAATGAAAGACTATGAGGTCAGAATTCAGCCAATGAGAAGACACAAAAATTACCTGCATTTATTGTTATTATAAAGTCTTTAGTATGCTGGCTGAGTTTGAAGAAGAAAAAGAAATTTTTTAAAAAAGAACAAATATATAATAAAGTGGAATTGTGAGAAATGTAGAAGTTTTGAGTAGAAGATTATGTTGCTTCATTGTAAATAATTGTCCCACTCACTGGTTTAATAAAAAGCACTGATTGGCCAAAGGCAGGCAGGAAGTGTGGGTGGGGCTACCAGACTAAGAAAAACTCTGAGAACAGGAAGGACAGAGCAGAATGCCAGAGAGAAGCTGGAAGAAGCAGAGGACAACCATGCTGCTGTGAGAAAAGGTACTGAGCCCCATGGCTGAACAGAATGAGTCATGAGTTAGATGAAGGGTAGAGAGCTATCAAGTTATATGCCTGGGCCTTAGACTGATCAGCCTAAAACTATTGAAAGCATCTGTGTGTCACTGTGGGACTGCGGGACTGCGGGTCTGTGGGTCTTAAACCTTGAGGTTAGGCCTGAAAGTCCGGGCCAGAAACTTCATACTACAGTTTTATTTCTGTTGTTTCCTATCAAAGCCCACTGAGGACTGAATATAAAAACTGGAATAAAAACTAAAGGAAATTCCTGCCCCAATGTGCTCACTACCTTCAGACTGGGTTATCATTAACTCTTTTTGCAAAAGACATTGCCTTGCAGACTTATCTTTGTTTTGTCATGTGTTTCTTTGTGGAAATGGTGTGTCCAATACTGAGATTCTATATAAATGTCAGTTTATGTGGTGGCCCCCCTGTGATTCTAGCCTTCAACATGGGGACAGAACAAGGTGAATTAAGCTACCTAAGGAGACTACCCAAATCAAGTAGCTCTGAATTTGATTGAGAACACCTGCATTGATGAATAAGGTGGAAGAGCAATATAGGGAGATTCCTGATAATTTGGCCTACACACACACACACACACACACACACACACACACACACACACACACACACATGAGCTCATACCTATGTGAACACGTGGGGGGGGGTCTGTGTGTGTTTGTGTGTATATATCTGTGTGTGTGTGTGTAGTATGTGTCTGTGTCTGTGTGTGTATGTGTGTGTGTCTGTGTGTGTGGTGTATGTATGTGTGTATGTGGTGTATGTATATGTATGTATATGTGTGTGTATGTGTCTGTGTATATGTGTATGTTTGTGTATGTGCGTATGTGGGGTGTATGTGTATATGTGTGTGTATGTGTATATGTGTGTGTATGTGTATGCGTGTATGTGTCTTACACTGCATACATATTCCTAGCGGTGGAAGAAGAGATAGGGTTTTAGCTTTATGAAAAGTTCTGGGTTTCATCACTGGCATTATAAAAACAAGAAAGCCAGGGAAAGGAAGGAGAAATGAAGGAGGGGGTAGAAGAGGTGGGAGAGAAAATATCTATATCTCCATTTCCACCTCAGGCATTGGTGCAATAGGATAGCCTGTCTACAGTTTATACAAAACTGATGGTGAAAGGTGAAAAGGAAACCCAGAACCTTAAAATCTAAGCCATATTAGTTTTGTTTCTTTTATGGTTTTTTGTTTTCTTCAAAAATGATTGTATCTCTTTGCCACAGACTCACCTTCTATTTTAATTAGCACCATCATTTACACACTTACACAGGAACTCATAGAAAATTCATTTGCCTTTCTCCCACTGACAGCGAAGTCTGCACTGGGATCCTAAGGATACAGAATCTAGAATATTCATGTGCTCAGCAGAGCCATTGTGAGAATTGCTGCCTCACTATAATCCTGGAAAGATTCATTCTTTGAATTAGTTGTTGCTGCTGGGTCAGAGCTTCTCCTGAGACCAACTCTTGATTAAGTGAAGAAAGGGTGGAGAGGGTGCTGTGCTAATGATCAGCATAAAGAGATGTTATCCTTTGCAAAGACATTATCTCTCAGATAGACAGAGATGCTCAAGCAATTGATATCTATTAGTGCTGTAAATTTATGAGTATTTTAATTTTTCTTGTTGCCTATTTTATCCCATTTTAATGTTAAATCTATAATTTTCTTGACCTACTTTTGTACAAATAACATAAGATCAATATATCTTTATTAACTTCCTTCTCTGCATGGAGAGTGGCTGTGTAGACATTTCTGGTAATTTACAGTCACAAGTAGTTCTCAGCTTCCTTGACACCAGGGCATTCTATTCTTTCTGATGCAAATCTCCACTGAAAAAAATTTAAAACTTGTTTTAAATAAAGAAGTCAATCAACCTTTGGATTGATTTTAATAAAAGATGCTAAATATTTTGGGGAGAGTGGCTTCTGACTACAATGAATTTGAATTTGATACTCCTGTGTCTTGGAGGCTGTAACTCAACTTGTCAAACTCATATTACAAAGTGCTCATTTAGGATGGCTTCTTCATAGTCTGTCTAATTTATTACTACTATTGGAAGTAGTCTGGAAGAATTGTTTCTCTGAACAGAACAGACCTTGATGCCACCTTGCTGGTGAGAAACCAAAACTTCCTCCATTTTAGAGTCAGCAGCCATGTTAGCAAGCAGGTCAAGGAAATCTCAGGCTAAATCCCCCTTCAGTTCTGAGAAACTTGTAAAACATGTTATCCAAAAGGACATCTGGACCAGGGCCTTAGCCTAACTGCAGAATGTGCCAACCCTGTGGCCAGTCAATAGAAACCCAATCCTGACCAACCTAGACCAAGTTAAGCAACTGCAGAATGTTCCAATCCTGCCCTGGGGCCAGTCTTTGGAAACCCAATCCTGACCCACCCTGAGAGAGGTCAAGTTAACTCTGGTTTCCTCATTTTTCTCATTTTTACTCCAGTTCATGCTTTTTACCTATAAGAGATACATGTATTCTCAACTCGGGAACTCCTCCTGGCCTTGTTTTATGGAGTGCATGGACCAGTTCCCTGCCTAGCTTGTATTGTGCACTCAATAAACCTTGCATTTGTGTTTCAGATTCCTTGGACTCTTGATCTCTCTGGGGTCATTCTCTGGGCAGAACACTGAGACCATCCTTTCTTTCACTCTGTTCTGACTGCCATGCATCTAACATCCCTTTTGTGTGACAGATGTTTTGTGATAATCAATAAAAGACTGACTGCTTTTGGATTATTTATTCACTGAGAAAAATACATTGTGGAATAAAAAGCAATATTGTATGAAATTAATCAACTGCCGATCCCAAGGCAGCCTTTCTAAACTCAAATACCAACACTGTCAACTGCATGTGGGGAGCTAAAGAAGCCACTTACCTGCCTTTGTCTTGGTTTTTCTTATGTATAAATTATGGATAATGCCATGCATTTGTTGGCTTTGACAGCTCTTTCTGTAACTAAACTACTATTGAAAAATCTATTTCCAATCACTTGAAAGATTTCTACTAGAAAACCAGAAACTGCCAGTGTTTGCTGACTCTTTGTCTTAAAAATTTATTTCTGGGAATGAGGCTTGAAGCCATCCCTAACAAGTTCTTACCAAAAACAAAGCAAAGTTTTAGATAAGAGAAATTTTAGATAAGAGTTTTCAAACAAAACAGACAAAAAGCTAATGAGAAGATTTTTGGAGGGCAGGGATTGTCTCATATTCAGGTTAATTCACAACATAGCAAGCAAAGTGACTATTTTTTGTCATCTATCATCGTAACAATGCAAATTAAACAACCAACTCAATAAAAGGAAGGTTTATTTTGGCTAAGGATATCAGAGGATTTAGTAGTCATTAACTGGTTCCACTACATTTAGTGATATTGTTAGGGCTGGAGCAAGCGAGCAAGACAAACCAAGGCACAGTCTTACTTAGGTCATTTTAGTCTTAAAAAGAAAGAAAAAAAACTTTATTCCATGTGTGGGGCCCACTGTATCCAAAGAAAACAATGAGCCCTGAGTTACAAATGAGTGAAGCTTTTATAGGGCAGAAAGTGAATCATGGGGAAGTTAGTCATGGTGGTAAGGTTCAGGAATGTGACTACATGCAGCTGGGTAGGTAACCACGGTAACCACAAATCCTGTAAACAAAGGTTTTCTAGGAACAGATACAGTCAGATACTTAGCAGGTGGATAAGTAACCGCATATCTGGTAAACAAAAGCTTTTCTCAAACAAACAGATACTTAGTTAGATCTTATCAAAAAGAGCAGAAACTCTATCAACATCCTGGGGATTTTATAATGAATGCTCTGTCTGTTGAGCCCTATCTGGAAAGTACCTTAATTGTTTTTAGTGAAGGTAAAAGGGTCACAGTAAGAATTTTCCCTCTTTACATTATGATGAGCAAATGAAAACAAAGCTGCATACATCATAGTGGCTGGGAATCAGAGAGGAAGGGCTGGGGTCCCAATATCCATTTCAAGGACCTGACCTCAGTCACCTAAGTTCCACTCACTAGATCTCACCACTTACAGAATCTAAGACTCTTAGGCTGGAGTGTTTAATTCATAGGCTTTCAGGGACATTTCAGTTTCCAAGATAATATGGTGATCATCATTTTATTGCCATTAATATCAATATTGGAAACACTTAATAGTCATTGGTATTTTTTTGTATCAAGATAATAGTGTGAAGATAGAAAAATCCTGTTTGATTCTTTCCCCTCGACTACCTTCCTGAGGTCTCTGAAACTAGCCAAGGCTGTCAGAGTTTTGGCTTCATTGTATCACTAAATTAGATGGCTGTTTCTCAGAAAAACTTTGTTCACAGGATTGGTTGCTGCTTGGGACACACCCGACAGCCTGAGCCGAGATACTTCCTGAATTCCTGAGACCCACCTGGTGAGCAGCTTGACCTTCTGGACTTCACAGGAGCTGGACCACCCAAGATAAGGCCCTGGGACCATATTCCTGATATAGCAACCTAGCTGGGGTCACCCAGGAAAGCCCTACCATGAGAACTGTTAACCGTTAACTGTTTGCCAAGGCAGGAAATTTCTGAAGCTTGCACAATGTACCCATTGTGACCATTGCTCCAAGAAATGAATATCCTCAGGTGGTCTCTGCTTGCCAAAGACACTATTGTTTAACAGAAAATACGCTTGCCTGCCTGTCTGCCTGCCTGCCTGCATTCCTAAACTCTGTCCTAAACTGACCTTTGGCCCCGCCCTGTTATCACACCGAGTCCTGATGTACTCCCTCCCCTACCCAGAGTGTGGTATAAGAATTCTACTCTGAAAGCATCCGGGGCTCTTGGCTTCCACAGTGCCTCAGCCTACACATGTGTGTGTACTGGTATATCATTCATATTCATTAAGCTCTTTTTCTGTAAAGTTAACAGTGGTCATTAGCCGTGGTCTTGGGGTGTCTGGAGTGCTAAAGTTAGGGGTGCCTGCCCGTTACAATAGGATTCTCTACCAATGTAGTAAACCCAATCTAGCTGAATTGAAAAAGTAAAAGAACAGGTATATTTGAGCAAAGCAACTCCCAGGTGTGTTCTCCAGTCCCAGAGATCAAAGCAGGATAAACCATACAGCAAGGGGCTTATATAACCTATAAGTGAGAGATGTATCTGCCATCAGCTGGATTTGTGCCTAAGTATGGTCAAAAGCTGAGCATTTTAGATGGGGACTTGAGCTACTATCAACTTAAGGGAAAGAGCTGCCATAGTTGTTAAAAATGCAGAACTAGGCTTTTTGATACCTTTACTTTCTTGGAGTGTGGGGCCCAGAGCATTTTAACCACATAACTGGCATGACAGGTTTAATGGAAGACAGATATCAGGCTCTTCTGGCAGCACCCTGTGGTGCCAGGAAGGGCCCTTGAGTATACACCATCCAGGGAGCTGCCAACACTTAAGGGGAAATTCCTGACATTCCAATCATTCCCTTCCCTGGAAAGGGACATTTACAGATAGTCTCCAGGTATAGGTAAACCTTAACTGCTAAATGTTGAAACATCCTGTGAATTCAAAGCAGCCAATAAATTCATAAGATGTACCCCTATCCAGAGTTTGAACCAATCCCAGGACTGCAACACACACACACACACACACACACACACACACACACACACACACAGAGAGAGAGAGAGAGAGAGAGAGAGAGAGAGAGAGAGAGAGAGAGAGAGAGAGAGTTTTGAAGTTCCTAGAGTCTCCTTCCAATAAAAAACCCTTGCCTTGTGCTGCTCAGGCTCCCTCCTATTCCACTGCCCTGTAGGACAGATGAAGTGATCCAAGCTAGCTTATCAATAAAAGAGACTCTTGGATGTTGCATTGGACAGGTCTCTTGGTGGTCTGTTGGGGGTCTCCATTCTGAGCACAAAGGAGATTCTCTGAGAGGGTAAGGTTTAAAGAGAGAGAGTAATGGGGCTTTCTGGGTCAAACAAGACTGAGCTAGAGGTTCCAGCCAAACACCACTAACTTCAGAACTTATTTTACTTTAGTAACCTATAATTTTAATACTTTAAATCTTTATTATTGTTACTGACATTCACTCCCTTTTCAAAAACCCCCTTTTCAAAAAATTTTCATATAAAGACCTATTTATTGATATATTTATTATATGTACTTGTGTGTGCCTGGGTGTATGTGTGCAGGTGTGTGCAGAGGCCAGACTGAAACATCAGAAACCCTAGAAGTGGAGTTACAGTTGAGCTATCCCATGTGAGTGCTGAGGACTACACCTGGATCTTCTGGTGTAAAGATAGAATTTTCCTTGCCTAATCTGGGATTTGACCTCTTAGAATCCTCCATCCCTGACCTATAATTAGCTCATGTGCTGTTTACTGAAGCAGGAACTTTCTGAAGCTTGCACAATGTGCCCATTGTGACCATTGCTCCAGGAAATGAATGTCCTCAGGTGGTCTCCTGCTTGCCCAAGACTTGCTATTGTTTCACAGGAAATATGCCTGCCTTCCTGCCTGACTAAAGGCTGTCACATTCCTAAACTGACCTTTGGCCCTGCTTTGTTGTAACTTCCCTATCTCACGAGCCTAGATGTACCCCTTCCCCTACCCAGAATGCTGTATAAAACTTCTGCCCTAAAAATATTCGGGGCTCTTGGCTTCCACAGTGCCATGAGTCTGCACACGTGTGTATCAGTATATCATTAAACACTCTTTTTCTTTAAAGTTAACAGTGGTCTGTGGTCATGGTCTTGGGGAATCTAGGGGCACCCACTGGTTACACTAGGAGAGCAGCAAATGCTATTAACTGCTGAGTAATCTAACACCTAATCTCACATTTTGAAATTTAAGATCTCTCTCAATTTATTCCATTTCATAAAATTAGTAATGATGTAATTTATCTATTCCATTTTGTAAATGAATAATGGTATAATTTTAAAATTTAAAACGAAAATCCAAAGAACAAGGACAGTTAAGAGATCTTTAAATATCAACCAAAGAGAATTTTCTTTTCCACATATGCCAACTTAGAACTGCAGAAAGCACCGTGTTGTTCATAGAATAGACAAGCAGATTAATGATGAGTAAAGCCAAAAGATTATTTGTCAGGAGAAATAGCTTTTCCTGTGCTTTTACATCACCACAATCACCATAGAAGATGCTTGTAATCTTGAAAGCTGAGAACACCATTTTTCAAGATTTTTTTTTTTTTAACCACCAGCAAGTGAGTGATAGATTATGTAATGGACACCAGTAAATTCTATTCTGAAACCTTTTCTGAAGTTAATGTCTGATTCTGAAGACTGAGCTCATCCCATATTTTAGATGGCAGTCACAATCCCCAAGTTGTTTAATTTATGCTCCTGGCTAAAGTGTTAATCAAGTTTTTCTTTAGAATCTCATTAGGTTAAACTCATAGCTTTGCAAACCTTCAATAGATTTCAGGAGAACATATCGCTACAAAAATTATTACAAAGGCTTCAGATGGAGAGATATTCAAGGAGAGATGTGAAGAAAAGGGTTAAGACCTTCTGTGCCTACTGAAGGAACCACCACTAGAAACTTCCTGTGTACAGCTATCCACAAATCTTCCTAATTGGCCCCAGAGACTTAATCATTCTTCACAGCTGTAATACAATTGGTGAGGCTGAATACTAAAACCTAGCAAGACCTAATTCTTGCATTTCTAAGCATCCCTTTCTCATGGATGAAGCACAGGATGCCCTGGAATTAGAAAGACTAAGGACTTACTATTGGATTAGTTAGGTCACAGAATGTTTTGTGGCAAATAAAAAATGAAAAAGATGAGAGCTGCCATAGTCTTTGGGAAGAGAAATTCTAATTTTTGTGGCAAAATTCAGGAGTTATGAGCCAGGAAATCTAGAGTCAGAAAATCTGGATGAAAACCCAATATATACTTCATGATAGTACACCTAGAAAGAGACTACTTCATATTTTAAGACATATTTTTTAAGTTGTACAGAAAACAGTGGAGAAAAAGATAGTATTTTATTCATATGGTATTGGGTGAATTGTATAACTGAATTATATAATTGTATAATTGAAAAGTAGGCATAGAGTTGAGCTACTTACAAAAAGTTGTATGTGTAGACTGCAGACAGAAGCCAAAAAAGCAGACAATATGAAGGTTGCAATAAGAAAAAATAGTTTCTTGACCTTCAAAGGAGAGAAATGTTTAGTCTTAGAATTTAAAAAAAAATGGCTAATTATAAAAAAAAGAAAAGTTAGTTCATCAAACCAATTTAAAGAAAAAACACCTGGACTGCAAAGGGTACCATTCAGATATTCAGAGATTGGGAAGGGCTAGAGATATAGCTCAGTGGAAGAGCACTTGTCTAGCATGCAAGGACCCCAAATTCCATCCTCAGTATATACAGAGAAAGAAGGAGAGAGGGAGGGAGGAAGGAAGAGAGAGACAGAGACAAAGAGAGAATTAGAATAAAGGAGTGGGGAGTTGTGGGAAAGTAAAAGATTAGGAGTGAAAAATATATGAACAATTCTCACAATCAACACAAGAATCATCCATAATATTAAAAGTATTCCAAATAAATCTATAAGAAAGTCAATATATTATTCAATTGAAAATAGACACTCCAAACAAGAATTTTCCAATAGGTTTGTTGTTCAAAAGAGACAATAAGTACATGAAAAATTCCAGGCTGGGTAGTGATGTCTCCCGAATAAGTGCCATTCTGGGCCTTATGGCCCATCCTCTTCCCCTAAGGACTAAAACCTTGTTTACAGGGGGAAAAAGGAACTACAAATCTCCTTATCACTGCCACCTGCTGAGTGCTAGTCTCTTGGGATCCTCTATGACCTTGGGCGTGCCCGGATGAGGAGGCAGGGTGTGTAAGAGAGTTAAGGTGACAGAGAGCTGAGACAAAAGAGACACGAGGAGGGACTCAGGCAGAAGCGGGAGAAGAGCAGAAGCTGGGGACAAGCATGGATTAGAGTCAGTGTGTGTGAGCAGGAGCAGAAGGAATCCAGCATGGCGGGAAGCTAGAGGGGAAAAGGCTAGGCGAGATGCATGGCAGGAGAGAAGCATGGCTAAGGGACAGACAGGTCTAAGAGATAACATGTACTGAATAAAGCTCAGGTCTCTCAGTGTCAGAGAAAGCCTGAATGATGGAACCTAAACGACTCCTGAGTGTAGACTTAATTAATCTTGACGCTCCTCGCCTGGGACAAAACTCGGACCACAAAGAAACCGGACGCGGTAAGTGGAGGTCATAACTGAGACCCACTCGGTAGGGTAGCAACTAGGTAAATTTAAACTGAATTACAAGTGAGAAAAATATCAATGTGGTGCTGAGGATGTGGAGCACTCTTGCTAGCAGTCCATAAATTCCCATTATCAAAAATTGTCTGATATAATGATTTGTGCTGGAAATAAAAGTCACAACACAAGGGTAATTTTGGAGAATGAATGGAGATTCTAACCACATCATATAATAGCACTAGCTGAGACTTTTTCTAGGAAATCAGAGCCTATAATCATATCAATTGAGATAGACCTTCTTCTGCAGAAATTCTACTCATTAAATACCAAGACAGCAGCTAGCAAGGTACACAATAGCACATATGCAAAAAAAAAAAAAAAACAAAAACAAAAAACCCACGAGGCAACTCAAGTGTATATCCATTCAAAGTGTAAAATTAACTGCAGTGAATTTAGAAGATAATGTGTTATATGCTTAAGAATAAATAAAGTATAGTACCTTACATGGTGTGTGAAGGTGGTATAGCCAGATGGTATAATTTTAGCTAATAGAAACCCATAATGTATGTCAGGACTGCACCGTTGTAGTAGGAAAAATAATGCAATCCCCAACAGTAGCATGACTGGCAGAATGTTGATGGTTTCTACAAAGCAGGAAATATATTAGAAACTGGAGTATCCTGAGAGTCTCTGGAAAGCCAGTAGCACTATTAAAGGATATGGAGACTCTCAGAGGTAGAGCCCAGTGGGAGAAAATTAGGCTGCTAGGCGAATGTTCTTAAAGGTGACACTGACACTCTAATCACTTCCTCTCTCTTCTCTTAGCTTTTTGGTTACCATAAGGTTAGCCTTTTTTTCCAATATGCCATTTCTTCCATGATGTACTAAAAGAAACAAGGCTGCAATTTCTAAGATTATGAAACTAGGTGACCTTTTAAGATATTTCAAGTATGTTGCCACAGAAGAAGCTAATTAATAGACCTCCCCTTATTACCTACACAAAATAATTACATTGGAAGAATAACTAAGACATCATCTTTTCATTCTTGATGTACTGTGCTCTATAGCAGACAAGGTTAATGAAGTGCTTGACACATATACACGTTAAAGTTTTGTGTTGAATGTGAAAAATTGGGGGTGCTTGTTTTGCTTAAGGATTACAAAGGGCATGGGATCAGCACTCATGCCTTGTTTTACTGAAGATAACTTTTCAGTACTCATAGCATATATAAAGTCTTAACTATTCTGTTCTTTATGTCTCAACTATATTGTACTTTAATTTCAGAAAACTCTACTCTGTAAAAGTGATCTGATTTGTGCATGTCCCTTGAAGAAGAAAAAAATGTGATGCTAATTATAATTGTGAACTTAACACAATATTTAATAATTTAGGAAAGGAAACTATGTGGGGACTCAATAAAAGTTTCAGAAGTTTTGGAGATATCAGAGGGAATCTACCCAAAGTCTATGTGGGGGTTAGTAAAAGCTCCAGAAGTCCCAGAGCTCTAACCACAGTCAGTTTAGGAAAATCAGAGAATGATGATTCAAACCTTTAATCCCAGCACAGGGAGTATCCTGGGAGTGCTGACCTACACCCTTAATCCTAACTGAGTCAAGGTCACTTCAGATTATAGAAGGAATTCCAGGGTCCTAAGCAGGTGTGGTGGGGCCATGCCTTAATTACCAAAAGAGTACTTAAGACAGGATTGAAACACAGAGGGAGCCATTCCAAGGGAAGCGAGCTGAGGAAGCTGGAAGACAGCTGGGTAAGATTTGACTGTGGTGTTTATTCCCTCTAGTATCTCCAGCTTCTTCAGAGATCTATCCCTGAGTCTCATTCATTCGTGCAACAAGACTAGGTGGGGGATTGTCTAGATCACACTGATTTAGGGTCACATAACAGCAAGAATTATTTTGGCTTGATTATTTGTGATTGGAAGACCTGTTTACTGTAGTTAGTAACATTATTTAGATTTGGATCCAGAAGTGTCTAAAAACGCATATGCTGAACGTAAATATACATCCATTAATTCTTTCTTCTTGCTCTTGGTTGTGGATATAGTGTGACCAGTTGTTTCAAGTTTCTACCACCTTGAATCCCCCACAAAAGTGGACAATAATCAGAAATTATGAGCCAAATAATCTTTTCTTCCAAATAAAACTAAGACAATACTGAATCCAGAGGTTCAAAAATGAGTTCTCTTCATTAACTAGAAGTGATATCAAAAAGAAACTAGTAGAAATTTGAAATAAACTCAAAATAAAAACAATTAAGTTTGGAAACATTAGCTATGTCATCAAAAGATTATACAGTCCAATATTCTGTTTCTGTGATTTCAGTAAGATAATGATTCTACAGAAAATCAAGGAGGAAGGGGTGGATCATTCTATCCACAGATAAGAGTGTTTACACTCTCCTGAATGTCTGAACATGCATCCACAAGGGGAAGTGCCTTTCCCATTGCTTCTACTGTGAATTAATTACAACTGGATAGAAGTGATGACCTGAAAACTCTTATCTCATTTACTGTCAAAGTAAAAACCTGGGAGCAGGATACATGCACACTAATTTTTTAAAGTGGAGAATCTTTAGCCAACAGTGTAGGTATTATGTCCACAATGCCCTATAGTGGGATTGTGTTCTGTTCCATTGTAAATAATTGTGCTGCCTACTGGTTTAATAAAAATTCTGATTGGCTAAAGGCAGACAGGAAGTGTGAGTGGGGCTACTAAACCTAGAAAGCTCTGAGAACAGGAAAAGCAGAACATAGACACTAAAGAGATGCCAGAGAGACACCACAATGAGATATGAGCATATATCTTCTTTCCAGATACAGGAAAGAAGCTGAAATGCTGCTCTGAGAAAAGGTACTAAGCCACATGAATAAACAAGATAAGAGTAATGGGTTAGTGTAAGAGTAAGAGCTAGCTAGCAATATGCCAGAGTCACAGGCTGATCAGCATAAAATTAATAAAAGCATCTGTATGTTTTTGTGCAACTGCAGGACTGTGTAACTGCAGGTACTTTGGGACTGTGGGACAACGAGTCAGAACCTCAGGGATAGGCCAGAAACTTCATACAACAGTGTCCCCTTCCCCTCAAACTTCAGCACTGTTGATGATATTAGAATGATAGTTTGGGCTCAGCTCAAGTTGGATTCTGACTAGGTAAATGGTATTGCTAGGTATACTCAGCATTCTTCACAAACCCTGGGAAGCAGCTCTCTGTCAGGAAAAACCCATACCTATATTATTAGTTTCTTTAGGCAACTACCTCCACAATGAGCCATCTAGTTCTTTATTAACTCAGACAAGGCCATAGCAGATCTAAGTTCCCAGGCTCTCCTGCTCACATGCCCAACTCCCACTAATTTAACTCCCAGGCTGTTCCAGCTCAGGCTCCTTCCCACCACAATCTGTCTCTTTAAAACTAGCAGGTTCTACCCACTTTTTTTTTTTTTTTTGCTATTCTCTCTGATCACCCCCTGTGAAGCCTTACAAAAAAAGCATCCCACAAGATGAGATGTTGTTCACTACACTCATTGGCTATTTAATTTCAGAACTTCGGTGCCTTGCTCAGGACCTAGAGTAAGACATCTGCTTATTTTGACCTAGCCTGTTCTAGTTTTAGTGTTCAAAGGAGAACTGGAGACTATAGAGTCTGAGAACTACATATAAAAGAATATCTTTTTTTTCCCCTTCCAGCAATGGAGCTGTTCAGTTTTCTTTAAAGTTGTCCTAATGGAATTTTTAAAAATGTCCTCTCCAGCATATTCTGCATGCTCTAATAGTAAGTATAAGGTACAGAAACAAGACTATATACTCAAGTCAGAAGATGTAGCCTTAGTGCTGCTAGGTGACTCCATATGTTGATACTATTTTATGCAGGGAAATGAAGGCAAGAGAAATGAGGTACTTCCTAATCACTCTCTTTCTGAAAACCTCACCTTGATTTTTGTTGGCTGTGTTTATGTTGACAGCATGATTACCTTGGGGAATTAAAAGTATAATGCAGAGGATGGGAAACTAACTGGCCAATACATGAGCAAAATGCCTACTGCCAATGAGATAAAGCAAGAAAGGAACTCACATGGAAAAAGTCTGAGAATTTCAGGCTCCTTTTAATAAGAGAAACTAAAGAAAAATGGTGGTAGCTCCAAGGACAATATTTTAAAGTAAGAGTCAATGAGATCAGAATGCCACAATATTTTAAGTGCTTATATTTTTTGGTAGATATGACGCATACTAGTTCCCATGCAAGTAGGGCTGAACCTTGAAGATGCTAAATACATGGTAAGAGTTTTGATAGTCAATGAGCTAAGTGTTGTAACACTGTAAAAGTAGAAGGATAATTAGGATCTAGGAGGTTGGGGCTCGCCTGGAAAATACCGGGAGACCTATTATCAAAAAAATATTTTTAAAGAAAGGATTGCCAGTAGTCCCCACCAGCACACAAGCAGGTGAGATAACTGCCTACCAGCTGGACTAGCACCAACATCCAGTGGATTCTGTTCCCCTAAGACCCATACAACTGCGAAATCCCACTTATCTCATCATCATCTATGTAGCCAGTCCCTCCCTGTCCCTCCAGCAGACTCCATCTGAAGATCAGATCACCATGGAATAAAGTTGGAGTTCAACAACAACACAAACTACAGAAAGCCCACAAATTTATAGAAGCTAAAAAGCTCTCAACTAAATTAGCACTGAGTCAAGGAAAATATAAAGAAAGAAATTAATTCCTAGAATTCAATTAAAATGAAAGCACAACATATGTACACTGATGGGACACAATGAAAGTGGTGCTAAGAGTAAGTGTCTACATAAAGAGTTTGAAGATATCTCACACTAGCAACTTAACACATCCAAGAACAGTAGACAGCAGGAAATAATTAAACTTGGGCTAAAATCAATAAAATAGAAACAAAGAGAATGAAGAAACAATGAAACTAAGAGTTGGTTCTTTGAGAAAATCAACAAGATAGACAAACCCTTATCCAAACTAACCAAAGACATAGAACAAAATCAGAAATGAAAAGGGGGACATAACAAGGAAACAAAGAAACCAAGGAAATCCAGAGCATTATTAGGTCATACTTCAAAATCTTCTACTCCAAAAATTAGAAAATCTAAAAGAAATTGTTATATTTCTTGGTATCTATTACATATCAAAATTAACTCAAGAACACACAATCAATGTAAATAGATCTATAACCCCTAAGGAAATAAAAGTAGATATTGAAAGTCTTCCAACCAAAAATTGCCCAGGGCAAGATGATTTCAGCACTGAATTCTACCTGACTTTCAAAGAAGAGCTAATACTAGTACTCCACAAATTGTTCCATGCAATAGAAACAGAAATAACTTTGACAAATTCTTTTTATAAGGCCATAGTACCCTGATACCCAAACCACACAAAGATGCAAATAGAAGTACTGAGCGATTTCCCTCATAATCATATACGTAAAAATACACAATAAACTACTGACAAACCAATTCCAAAAACACATTAAAAAATTCATCAACCATGGTCAAGTAGGCTCCATCCTAGAGACACAGGAATGTTTCAACATATGAAAATCTGTCAATGTAATCCATCATATAAACAAACTAAAAGAAAAAAATCATAATCTCATTAGATGCTGGGAAAGCCTTTGAGAAAATCAAACACCCCTTCATTATGAAAGTCTTGGAACATACTGAAGTATAACAAAAGCAATGTACAGCAATCCAACAGCTAACTTCAAATTAAATGGAGAGAAACACAAAGCAATTATACTAAAATCAAGAACAAGACAAGGCTGTCTACTCTCTCCATATTTATGCAATATAGTATCTGAAGTTCTAGCTAGAGCAATAAGAAAACAAAAGAAGATCAAAGGAATAAAAATCACAAAGGAAAAAGTCAAAGTATTATTCTTTGCAGATTGTATGGTAGTATATATAAGCAACCCCAAATATTTTACCAGGGAACTACTGTAGCTGATAAATACCTTTAGTGATGTGGCTGGATACAAGATTAACTAAAAAACAAAACAAAATATCAGTAACCCTATATATAAAAACAATAAATGGACTTAGAAAGAAATCAGGGAAACAACACCATTCATAGTAGCCACAAGTAATATAAAATTTCTAATCAAGTAAGTGAGAGAGACATGTATAACAAGAACTTTAAGACTTTAAGTCTTTGAAGAAAAAAGTTGTGGAATATATCAGAAGACAGAAAGATCTCCCATGCTTATGGATTGGAACATAGTAAAAATGGCCATTTTACCTAAATCAATCTACTCATTCAACACAATTCCCATCAATTTTCAATACAAATCTCCACAGATCTTGAAAAAACAACACTTAAATTCATATGAAAAAAAACCAAGATATCTAAAACAATCCTGTATAATAAAGGAATGTCCTGAGGCATCACCATCCTGATGTCAAACTCTACTACAGAGCTATAATAATAAAGAAAAATGCATGGTATTAACATAGAAACAAACACATTGATCAATAGAATCGAACTGAAGATCCTGACATAAATCCATATACCTATAAGCAACTAATTTTGACAAATAAGCCAAAATTATACAGTGGAAAAAATTGAGCACCTTCAACAAATGCTGGCATAACTGGATGTTGGCATTCAGAAGAATGCAAATAGATTCATATCTATTGCCCTGAATAAAACTCAAGTCCAGTTGGATCAAAGATATCATTATTAAATCCAGTTACCCTGAACCTGATAGAAAAGAAAATAAGAACTTCCTGAATATAGCATCAGTAGCACAGAAACTGAAAATTAATAAATGAGACCTCCTGAAACTGAAAAACTTCTGTAAGGCAAAGGACACTGTCAATATGAGAAAAGGGTAGCTTACAGAATGAGTAAAGTACAGAATGGGAAAAGATCTTTACCAAAATCACAACTGATAAAGGGCAGATCTAATATATATATATATATAACTCAGAGAACTAGACATTAAAAACAAACAAACAAAAAAGAAACAACAAGTAACCCAATTTTTAAATGGGGTACAGATCTAAACAAGAAATTCTCAACAAAAGAATCTCAAATGGCTGAAGGACATATAAGTAACTGTTCAACATCCTTAGCAATCAGGGAAGTGCAAATCAAAAAGACTTTGAGATACCATCTTACACCTGTTAGAATGGCTAAGATCAAAACCACTAATGAGAACTTATGCTGAAGAGGGTGTGAAACAAGGGAAACACTGCTGGTGAAGTACAATCTGGTACAGCCACTTTGGAAATCAGTATGGTGACTACTCAGAAAGTTGTGAATAAATCTACTCAAGGCATGCTCATCATGTTAGAAGGATACTTGCCAAACTATGCTGATAGAAGCATTATTCATAATAGCCAGAACCTGGAAACAACCTAGATACCCTTCGACCAAAGAATGGATAAAGAAAATGTAGTACATTTATACAGTGCGGTATAACTCAGCTGTTAAAAATGACATCAGGAAATTTGAAGGGAAATGGATAGAGATAGAAAAAAATCATCTTGAGTAAGGTAACACAGATCCAGAAAAACAAACATGGTATCTACTCATCCATAGTGAATATTACTCATAGAATAAAAGATAACCATGCTACAATCCATAAATTCAAAGAATCTTGGTAACAGGGAGGGTTCTAGGGGTAAATGCATGGATTTCCCTGAAAACAGGAAATAGATCTCTTGGATAAATTGGGACAGGTGGGGATAGGAATATGAGGGATAAGTTTGGAGGTTGGATAGAAGGAAAGTGTAATGAAAAAGATGTCTTGAAGAAGGCCATTTCAGGGTCAGGTAGAAACCTGGTGTAAGGAAAACTCCCATGAATCTATAAGGATGAACTCAGTTAAGACTCCTAGCAATGGCTGTTAGCCATTGAACTATCCATCTCCTATAATCACATTTGTGAATACCCTAATTGGCATTATACAGTCTTCATTTAATAACTGATGGAAACAAATGCAGAGATTCTCAGAGTAACACTTGTCAGAGCTACAGGAATCTGCTGAAGAGAGAGAAGAAACATTATAAGGCCCACAGGGCATTGGGGAGGGTGTCAAGGTCATCACAAAGGAAATGACATAGAGACAACTAACCTGGATTTATAGGAGCTCACATACCCTAGATAGACAGCTAAGAGACCCACATGCGACCAACCTACACCTGTGTGACAGTTGTATAACTTAGTCTACTTGTGGATGCCTAAAAGTGGTAGAGGGGCCTGTTTCTGATTCTTTAGCAGGTTTTGGGGAACATATTCCTCACACTGCACTGTCTTACCAAGCCTTAATGGGAGGAGAAGAGCTTAGTCCTACCTCAACTTGATATGCCATGCTTTATTGACACTCATGGGAGATCTGCCCCTTTCTGAGCAGAAATGAAGGAGTATGTCAGGCAGAGGGGAAGTCGAAACAGGAAATGAGAAGAGAGGAAAGGGAGAGAAAACTAAGGTAGGGATGTAAAATAAATTATAATTTAACAACAACAACAACAATAATAATAATAATAATAATAATAATAATAATAATAATAATAATAATAAACATTTGTCATATGACCTTGATTAAAAATACTTTAAAAGTATAAAAGTATATCCTGGTACGATGTCACAGAACTTGGAGTTTAGTGTAGGAGAAGTATAAAATAAAAGCTAGACTAGCTAAATAGTGACACTCCCTTTTAAAAAAAAGGATAATATGGGGGATGCAGATATGGCTTAAAGGTTAAGAGTAGTAGCTGCTCTTCAAGAGGTCATGAGTTCAATTCCTAATAGTCACATGGTAGCTCACAATTATAATAATATCTATAAGATCTGGGGCCTTTTCTGGCAGGCATACATGCAGGCAGAACACTATATATATACATACATAACAAATAAATAAATATGAATAGGTGTGTTATTTGTGTAAACTTTCTTCCTACTACTGTAACAGATAACTTAGGTCATCATCTTATAAACAGGTTTGCTTCTGCTCAGTTTTATCAGGTTGAGCTTTTGCCAAGATAGCACACCAGAGTCAGACCCTCTGACCCTGCTAAAAAAATATTTTCTCTTATGATTATAAATAAATGAAGGGGAAGACGATTGTGCTGGGGTCTCACAGAACCCTCCAAAGACTTGTTCCTAGTGGCCAGAAGACCTTCTACTGTGCTCAAATCTTAAAGGTACTACTATCTTCCAAAATATTAAGTTTGAATTTAAACTTTTAATTGCAGAATTGGGGAATGTTTTAAAGCTATGGAATTATAGAAGATAATTAACTATATTTTAATGTGCTTAACACAAAAAGAAAAGAGAAACTTGAAGGAGGGCATTTAAGGCCCAGGACAAAAAAGCTTCTGAGCAATACAAAGAAAATAGCTGAGCTTTGTCATCTCTGACAGTGTGGACAAAGCCAATTATGAAATTAATGAAAGTGAGAAGCAGAGAAATCTCATGTGAGTGCCAAGAACACCAAATACCACAAATCTACAGTCTTCTTCCTTCTGCTAGTTCTGTATTCTGAGAAACTACTGAGTTTGTACAGATTGTATCTTTAAATCCGGCTCAAGCTCTCCCTGGTATACCAGCCCATCCTTCTAAAGAACTATACATTTTTTTTTCTTACTCCAACCCAGTAAGAATATTTTGATACTTAAGAAAAGATCATCTAGTGGAGAAGGACTTAGCCTGCTTTCTCTTTTCAAAGGAAGGAAACAAAGGGCGGGATGAAATGGAAAAGCAGAAAGCAGAAGGATTATCTAACATGCCCTTTGACAGAACAGTTTTCAAATAACTTCTTAAAACAAGAGTTGCTGTGTCACATCTATGATGTGGAACTAATGTTTTAAGAGACAATTTAAAATCCTATATCCACATGAAAATGAGAACAGAAAAAAAAGTCTGTTTTTTCGAGCTCTGCAGACCTTGTTATCCCTTGCTTACTCACTACAGGTAATTGGGAGAGCACACATTGATTTTTGAAAGTTCAGGGATGATGAAAATCACTAAGAAGCACCCAAAACACCAATTAGTAGGGAACAGACTATGAATAGATATTGTAGCTTTCTGCCTCTAAAAAATGTAAATAAGTGACTCATCCTTGGGTCACACCTGCTTGATGATTCCATCCATCAAAGCCGACTGCAGGCTCTGAAACATTCTAATGACGAAGGTGCCTAGCAACAGGAGTACAAGGAACTAGCTAGGAAACAAGGACAAGAGGCCAGAAAAAGAAGATAGGTTGCACATGATCACTCAGGCCACTTCCCTTTCCTGTCTTTGCCTGTCAGGTTCCTAGACTGAATTATAAGGCTGCTTTCCGTTACTAAAGAAGAGGCCCCAACCTAGCCATGGAAGCTGCAGCTCCCTCAATTTCCTATCCCATTCACATGTTTTACAGTTCATGCATTTTCTTTACTCCTTTTCCCTCACATTTCCTGCTTTACATAATATTGAAACATTTTCTTTCTTCTTATGTGGCTCCATTCTTCTAATGTTCTCTGAATGACTATTCTCAAATGCTGAATATTGGAAGTTAATAGGTCTATCTGTCCATTCTCACCTTGTAGTGTAGAGGACTTTCAGAATACATTACATATTATATATAATTTCTATGTTTTTTACATTTACTGTGTCTTAGTGTTTCACTTCTTCTTCTTCCTCCTCCTCCTCCTCCTCTTCCTCTTTCTCCTCCTTCTTCTTGAGTCAGTAGTTTTTATTGCAAAGCTAGGAAATGATGGTGGAGGGTGGGGGAGGCAGCATGCACAGTAGTGACTGGAGCCAATTTAAAACAAACAAAACTCATTATCTCTTTCTGGAGCCAGTCTATTGTCTGCCTGTAATTCAAAAATGAGGAGAGGGGAGCCACTGGAGAGTGCATACCCCCACTCCTTTTTGTTTGTTACTTTTCTTTTTTTATTTATAGAAAAAAAATTTTTTCATGTATCCCCCTGCTCCTCTCCTTTCCCTCCTCCCAATCCATTCCAGTCAGCCTTTAGCCTCCCAACCTCCCATTTACCCATCCCCTCCCTGAAAAAGGCAAGAAATTCCAAGGTGGGTCAGCCCTGTTTGGCACATCCACTCCAGGCAAGTCCAGTTTTTCTCATACCAATATCAAGACTGGGTTAGGCACTCCTTTGCAGGGAATGGGCTCCAGGGTGCCAGCTCATGAACAGGAACACAGTCTGATCACACCCCGCCAGGTTCTACATTCTGCCCATGCCAATCGACAGTTGCCTACCCTTGGAGGTCCTAGCTCTTTTTCCTGATGGATCTCCAGTGGCTATTCTTGATTCAGTGAGCTCCTTAGAGATCCAACCAGCCATCTCTGTAAGACTTCTCATAATCCCTATTCCCTTGTTCATATAGATTCTCCTCCTCTGCTCTCAGTTGGACCAGGAGCTCTGCCCAGTGCTCAGACATTGATACCTGCCTTTATCTCCATTCATTGTTGGGTGTAGGTTCTGTGATAACACTTAAGTGGTTATTCATTTGATTATAGGGGAAATCCTGTTTAGGCACCCCCTCCACTATTGGTTGGAGACTTGGCCAGGGACATCTTGTGAGTTCTTGGAGTTTTTCCTAGAATCTTGTCTCTTTCCAAACCCATTTCGGCTTCCTCTATCGAGATATCCATCTCTTTTTTTCCTCCCTCTTTGTTGCTCTTCTTTTTCAACCATTTCCTGCTCTCATAATTTGTTCCCACCTATTCTTTGTTGCAACCCATTATGATCCCAATTTGCTAAGATCTTCTTTCTCAATTTTCTCTTCCTAGAGGAACCTCTGAACATCTCAAGTTCCTTCTGAACCAAAGCTGTTCAGAGGTTGTGGTTTGTAGGTTCCTTTTTGTCTAAAGTCCATTTATGAATGAGTACATCCCATGTCTATCTTTTCTTTTAGGGGTTACGATCAGATCATCTGCAAACAGAGATAGTTGGACTTCTTCCTTTCCAATTTGTATTCCCTTAATTTCATTTGTTCTCTTATTGTTTTAGCTAAAACTTCAAGAACTATATTGAATATATATGAAGAGAGAAGGCAGCCTTGTCTTCTTCCTGATTTTAGTGTGATTGCTTTGAGTATTTCTCCATTTAGTTTGATGTTAGCTATTGGCTTACTGTATGTTGTCTTTATTATATTTAGGCATTTCCCCTGTATTTGTAATCACTTAAGGATTTTTATCATGAAGGAGTGTTGCATTTTGTCAAAGGCTTTTTCAGCATCTAAGGGGATGATCATGTGTTTTTTTTCTTTCAATTTGTTTTTTTTTTTTTTTTTTTGATGGATGACATTCACAGATTTTCATATGTTGAACCATCCCTGCATCTCTTGATGAAGCCTACTTGATCATGGTGGATGCTTTTTTTGATATGTTGTTGGATTCAGTTTGCCAGAATTTTATTGAGTATTTGTGCACCAATATTCATGAGGGAGATTTGATCTGTAATTCTCTTTTTTTGTTGCATCTTTGAGTGGCTTGGAAATCAGGGTGATTGTGGCCTCATAAAAAGAGTTGGGCAATATTCCTTCAGTTTCTACTTTATGAAACAGTTTGAGGAGTATTGGAATTAGCTATTATTTGAATGTCTGGTAGAAATCTGTGTTGAATCTGGCTGATCGAGGGTGTTTTTTTTTTGTTTGTTTGTTTGTTTTTTTTTAACTTGGGAGACTATTAATAACAGCTTCAATTTCCTTTGGGCTTATAGGTCTGCTTAGGTTATTTATCTGATCTAGATTTAATTTTGGTAAGTGGTACCTGTCCAGAAAGCTGTCCATTCCTTTCGGTTTTCCAATTTAGTGTATAGATTTTCAAAGTAGGACCTGATAATTCTCTGGATTTCCTGGGTATCTTTTCATTTCTGATTCTGTTCATTTGAACACTCTTTCTCTGCTTCTTGGTTAGTTAGGATAAGGGCTTATCTATCTTGTTGACTTTCTCAAAAAACTAACTCTTTGATTTATTGATTCTTTGTATTTTTCTCTTTGTTTCTATTGTCTTTATTTCAGCCACAAGTTTGATTATTTCCTGCCTTCTTCTATTCCTTCTAGGTGAGTTTGCTTCTAATTGTTCTAAAGCCTTCAGCTGTGCTGTTAGGTCTCTTGTGTGAGATTTCTCTAGGTTTTTCATATAAGCATCTAGTGCTATGAGTTTTCCTTTTATCACTGATTTCATTGTGTCCCGTAAGTTTGGGTATGTTGTGGATTTCTTTTCATTAAATTCTAGGAAGTCTTTGATTTCTTTTTAAATTTCTTCCTTGACTCAGAGGTGGTTCAATTGAGATATATTCAGTTTCCATGAGAATGTAGGCTTTCTTTGTTTTTTGTTGTTGTTAATATGAGACAAGGAGTTATTCCCATTTTTTTTTATTGATATTTGCTTTACGATGGAGTATGTAAAGTCATATCTTGTCTCTTTTGATTGGTTTTAGTTTGAATTCTTTTGTTAGATAATAGGATGTCTACACCAGCTTGTTTTTTGGGACCACTTGATTGGACAGCCTTTCCCCAACCCTGTACTCTGAGCCTGTGTCTGTCTTTGAAGTTGAGGTATGTTTCTTGTATGCAGCAGAAGGATGGCTTCTGGTTTTGTATCCATCATGTTAGGATGTGTCTTTTTATAGGTTAATTGAATCCATTGATATTAAGGAATATTAATGGCCAATGATTGTTATTTCCTGTTATTTTTGGTAGTAGATTATGTGTATTTTCCTTCTTTGGGTTTTTGTTCTGTGGGATTATTGATTGTCTGGTTTCAATGGTGTGTATGGTTTCCTTAGGTTGGAGTTTTCCCTCTAGTACTTTCTGTAGGGCCATATTTGTAGATGAGTATTATTTAAATCTTGTTTTGACATGAAATATCTTGTTTATTTCATCTATGGTAATTGATAATTTTGCTGGGTATAGTAGTCTAAATTGGCATCCATACTCTTGTAGTGTCTGCATAACATCTGACTAGAACCTTTTTGCTTTCATTGCTTTTACTGAGTAGTTTAGTGTTATTCTTATGAGTCTGCCTTTACAAATAACTTGGCCTTTTTTCTTTGCAACTCTTAGTATTTTCTCTTTGTTCTATAGGTTTGGTGGTTTGATTATTATATGGTGAGCTGATTTGGGGGGAGAGGGGTAGTCTAGTCTATTTGGTGTTCTGTAAATTTCTTGTGTCTTTATAGGCATTTCCTTCTTTAGGTTGGGAAAGTTTTCTTCTATGATTTTGTTGAATATATTTTCTTTACCTTTGAGCTAGTATTCTTCTCCTTTGATTTCAATTATTTCCAGGTTTGGTCTTTTCATGGTATCCCAAATTTCCTGAACATTTTGTATTATGACTTTTTTGGATTTATTGTGTTCTTTGCTGATGTATCTATCTCCACTATTGAATCCACTCCACAGACTCTGTATTCCATCTCTTGCATTCTGTTGGTTATTCTTGCATCGGTTTGTTTCTTCAGGTTTTCTATTTCCAGCTTTGCTTTGGTTTGGGCCTTCTTTATTGCTTCTATTTCCATTTTAAATTTCTGGGATACTTCTTTCACCTGTTTGCTTTCTTTTTCTTAGTTTTCTTTATTTTCTTTCAATGATTTGTTCATCTCTTCCAATTTTTGTTTGTATTTTCTTCTATTTCTTTAAGGGAATTTTTTATATCCTCTTTTAAAGTTTCTATTACCTTCATAAAGATGTTTTTAATGTCATTTCCTTCTTTTCCTCTTCATTGTTATGCTCAGATCTTGATAGCGTAGAGCCGTCAGCTTCTTCTGGGAGTGTCATGTTGTTCTTTATATTGTTTTATATATTCTTGTACTGGAATCTGCCCATTGCTTCCTCGGTTCACTCTTAGTCAGCTTTTGGTCATCTCTTAGTTATCTCTTGGTCATGTTTTAGTCAGCTGTGGGCCCAGAGGGCTTTTGGGTATCCAGTTGTAGGCTTGTGATGATGTAGGTTATGGTTTGGGCATGGTTTGGCCTGCGGGATGCCCCTTCAGCTGTGTTTTGCTGGGAATTGGGCTGGCGGGGTGCTCTCCCAGATTTCTTTTGTTTTTGGTGGGGCTAGGTGTAGATGGAGTGCCAGGAACAGTGTCCACAAGCTTGGGTTCAGAGACCACAGTCTCTACTTGGCCTGAGGGTCAGGGTGCCACTCACCTCTTATCTGTGGACATGGAGGGAGGCTTCTACATATCCAGTTGTTGGTGGGTGATCTATCTTTTATATTTCTAGTGCCAGGCCCACTGCCAGCTTAGGATGAATCTTGGTTTCCTTTAAATGATATTAAAAACAGCTTTTTTTATTCAAGCAATTTCTAGGATCTGAGAACACCATAGGCTCTTTTTCACAAGTTAGAAACTTAGCAGGGTGAGGTCTTGCTGTGCAGAGCTTATCTCTCTTGAATCGTGATAATTTCCTTTAAAATTATAGCCTCTCTTTTAGTGCAAGCCTTGGTTACAACATTAAGCTTCCTAGTTCCTTTTTTTTCTCCAAACTGGAAGTTTTCTATTTTTGCTGACCCACTCAGTCTTTTTCATTGTAGACTTGCATAAGCATTATCATTATCGAATGTATGCATATTTAATATTAGTATTGTTTTGAAATCTCAATCACCAAAGAAAGTGAATCACCACTTTTAAATTTAGCCACTACAGGTTCTTGGGACATGGGCAGACGGAAGGCAAATTATTTCTCAAAATATCACATAAATGGCCTCTAGAGCAGTGCTAATATTGTTCCTTTTGAAAGCTCCTGAGCTGTGCCCCCACAGTCCTCAATGGTCTCAGCCCTATTATCCTTCAGACACCTATCAGAATGAATGGCCACTCCCTGCTTACAGCAGTCAACTACTTTTCAAGTTCAGAATTCTAAAGCCTTCCACATTCAAAAACAACAAAAACAAGCAAGCAAACAACAACAATAACAAAAACACAGTCGAGTTCTTCATAGCAACAGCCCATTATGGTATCAACTACTGGTGACTTGTATTTTGTTGCTGTGATAAAATATCATGCCAGAAGAAAATTACAAAAGCAAGTATTTATTTAGAATTATGATTCCAGAAGGAAGACAGCAGCAAAAAGAGCAGAAGCAAAGAATTCGGATCATCAATCTCTGCATATATAAAGCAGAGAAAACAAGGATATAAGTCACAAAGTCTTCTCCAAGTGGCATACTTCCTTCAGCAAGGCCATAATCCTTAAACCTCCCCAAGTACCATCACCACCTGCGAACCAAGGAATCAGATGCCTAAGCTAGGGGAGACATTTCTAATTCAAACCACCATATAGAGTATCACTATAATTTTCTGGGAATTAGTAGAAAAAGATGTTGGAAAACAGGAAAAATAGCTATTTATTTGTTTCATTGTGAGTTACCATTGTGAGTACCATGACTGACACATTACTGTTTGAGCTATGTCTATTGCATGAATTAGGTTTAATTACAAAATTTGATCACATATCATAGTTCCACAAAGTAGCTGTAACTTTAAGATTAACCATAACTTTGTATTCAATTATAAATATTTTCAAAAATTTTACATTTATTTATTTTGAGCATGAATGTTCACATGTGTTCATGGTACCTGTCAATCTACCTTTTGAGTACTGTAGGAATCATAGCTTAGAATAAGCATTGAAGAAATCAGAATCATCAATCATGTGGACCCACTTTTTTAATGAAAGATAATGAAAGACAACTAATTACCTGGAATGCCAGAGTGAAAAGTGATCAATTGACCTGGTGATTCTTTGCTATTCTACTGGAAGTGAGCCTTCCACCTGAAATCCCCCAATAGACATTGAATAATTACTCACCTGCAATCAAAGACAGACTGATGATGAAGGAATGTACATGACTGACTATGAGATCAACTGATACGCATATGCACTACTGAATAATCTCTCAATTCTTACTGCTTTGCATCTTGCATCTACACCTCAAAAAAAAAGGTGGTCCTGATTTGACTGTTAATAGGGCTAGATTTAGATTGAGAGCAAATGGCTTTCTCCCTCTCTAAACCCAAGCATATTAGTAAAAAAAAAAAAAAAAAAAAGTGAAGAATTCTGTCTCAGTCACAAAAGCCACCTGGTGTGAGACAGAAGACAGAATGTTTGGGGACCAATATTATTGTGACTTCATCTCAAACCTTGTTTCTCTCTGTATTTGTACCTTTCAAACATCCTGTCTGCATACAGTCTCCTAAAGTCATAAAAGATATGAATATCTCTTTTGAGTAGCAACAATGCTCAAGTTTTCCATTGTAAATAACATTTCCTCCTATCAGCTATCTACAAAGAATCTGGAAGTGAGATGGGGCCCCCACAGCAACAACTCTTACTAGTGAAACAAGAATAAAAGGGAGAGTACAAAAGAGAGAATAAGAGACAGGTAGAAAGACAGACAGAGACAAAAATAAAAAAATCAAGAACCTAGTGTGCACCAATCAATAATTGTTTTCAGGAAATAGACTAATCAAACAGCTGCAAGATAGCTCTCTATGATTATCCTTCAGATCACACTTTTAATTAGATTTCCAGATAGAGTTAACCACTATTCTGAGAATGGTTATAGATGTACATGGTCAGTCCATTAAGAACTAACCATTGTTTTAGCTTTTACAGGATCCCAAAGAGATGCCATCACCCTTAAGTCAGCAGGAAGCAACCTTATGTAAGATTACGCCCCCTTTCCCAATAAGTTTTATGCTCTGAGGGTTGTGGGTAATTATTATTCTAATAGAATAGTTATAAGTTAAAACTGGGTGAAGGACAGAACTATAATATAGCATCAAAGATCTCTTTTGAAGAAGAGAAAGGGGATAGATAGGATAGATAAAGGTAGATGTTCTACTTACCTATACACCATTCTAGCTGAATGTATGGGCTAAGCTAAAGACAATTTGCACTGGCATAGATATTTGTATATTGATACAAATGTGAAATCATTTTATATGTTTAATTGTGATAATTTGTACATTGGTACAAAATTTAATCTGAGATTGCTTTATATAACCAAAGCAACTTGTACTTCGATATAAATCTGAATCTGTAACTATTATGTAAAACTGAATCTGAAATTGCTATATTTTTTGTATGCTTCTACCTCTGTTTAAAATATTTGCACACTATTGTCATGTATACTATGCAATTACTACCTTCATTTAACTATACTAGAAATAATGTATGATTGCACTAGTTATGATATATGCACAAGATGCTTTATATACCTCTGTTTAGATGATATATATGTATTTACATGTCTAAAATGCTGTGGCCACTTTACATGGTAATATACCCCTGGCTAATGTTTGATAGTCCTACTAAAGGTCATTGTTCAGGGATTATACACCCTTATATAGGTATTCTAATTTTTAGTACAGGGTTTATTCCTTAAGACTATAAGAACTGCAGTCAACATTACTTAAGGTATCATATCCCAGTCATATCAGATACAGGTTAAAATATCATAGATAGACAGGAATCTTCAACCATTTCTTAGACCCAGAGAATATGACATTTAACATTTGAAATTTGGCCAGGAGAGACACGACAACTCTTGGTGTCACTGCTCCCTTCACAAGATGGTGTTGAGCATCGAGGATACTCCATTGGAGTTCGTCCTTTTGGCAGAGAATGGCTGGTTGAGTAAGGAACTGTCCTTACCTTGATTGCTGACAGTACACACATGGTGTCAAGCTGGACGAACAAGGTGATAGATAGAGACTGATGAAACCTGCCTGGACAAGATAAGACAGCCCCTCCAAAATTGTCCTGCTTGTGAAAAGATCTGTCAGATACCATAGGCCTATAGCCAATATGATAGATGCTCTAACGGCGCACAAAACCAGAGGTGATTGTCCAGGTAGCTGTGTTGCTGTCCTCTCCCAAATTTTAGAAGCCACTACTTCCATGTACTTCTGGCTTTCAAGTGATACGTCTTCCTTCTCAGGTCTTGAAGAGGTTGGAGAATAGGCATTTAAGGTTACTACCTCATAATAATTCCTATTGTACATAGACTTAGTTTAGAACCTTCTTAGTTAGACAAAAGGGGGAGATGTAGTGGGATTCAGGTGTCAGCTGATGGGGTCCTAAGACGCTTCCCAGGGTCCCGAGCTCCTGGAGGGGGTGTGGCCAACCCCATTAAGAGGGGGCTTCTGGGACACGAGTCTCTCTGCCTGGTTCCTGGCTGTTGGAGAGACAGGATCAGAATCCATCATCTGCCCATCGCTCATCCACCATTCCAGACTCCAGTCCCTGTTCAGGTGCTACTATAAACTGTTACCTGTACCGTGAGTGTTGGTTTATATTTTAATAAATATCTATCTTGCACTGGTGCCTTCTAAGTAAACTTAGCCTACACTTTTTAGTCCCTAATCTTGCAGTAAATGAAACCTATGTCTATGAAAGACTCCTCACATACTTTGTACCCTCTACCAATAGAATTTGTTCTTATGTTATCATAAAACCTTGTCTAGTCCATAGTGATGTGGGAATGTCTTTCTGTATGCTGTGAATATCAATCTTTAAATAAAGGAGCTGTTTTGGACCATGAAAAGCACCATTAAAAAAGTAGGTGGGGGAATCAGAATATGTAAGAAAGGAAGGGCAGAGTCAGAGACAGATTGAGCCAGTCACCCAAGAAGAAACATGTAAGGAACACAGGTGAGCCATGGTCCACATGGCAGACAGATTAATGAAAATGAGTTGAGTTAAGATGAAAGAGCAAGCTAAAAATTCCTGAGCCATAGGCCAAACAGCATGAAGTTAATATAAGTGTCTGAGTCATTTTTGGGGGCCTAAGCAGCAGTGGGTGGCTAGGTGCTCTGGGACAGCAGGTCTGTTGGTCTGGACCTCTGGCTGGTTGGGGCCAGAAACTTCATTGTAACACCATAGCCCTGAGCTATGTTTATCATCCAATAAAATTAATTCCTACTTTAAAGGCCACAGGTCAAAAGTCCTACTATATTAAAATGTATAAGAAAAAATAAACCACAAGTTAAATCCCTGAAGGTCTGGCCCATTGCCAACAAAACTGCACTGTCTGAGTTTTACTCTTCACCTTTTCCATGGTTCATTTCCCTGCTGTTCATGAGGTTTAAAATGGGGTGGAGGTGGTCCTTGACAGGGTATCAGTTAGGATTTGTGTGTGGTAGTTTGAAAGAAAATGTTCCCCATAGGCTCTAGCATTTGAACCCACTTTATGGGGAAGTCTAAGGGATATGGCCTTTCTGAGGCTAACACATTACTGCAAGTGGGTTTTGAAGTTTCTAAGTCCCATGCCATAACAAGTTCATTCTCTCTGTTTTGTCCTTTTGGATCACAATGTCAGCCCACAACTTCCTTATGCTGCCATGTTTTTGCTCTAGCATCATGGATGTCCTCTGAAACCTAAATCCAAATAAATTCTATCTTCTATAAGATGATCATAGTGTTATAACAGAGAGATAGAAAAATAACATATACACTGTGCTTTCCCAAGACTTGGACCATGGCTATTTCAAAACATGACATGCTCTTCCTGGTCTAGCCATCATGAAGTCTCAGCCTGTAAATATCTGCCTAGTATTAAGTCATATGACTGTGAAAACTCTAAAGTCTCCTCTGGAAACCAGGAATTATATCATGCAGAGAAATTTTCCATCCTAGTACTGTTACTGAACCCAAAATAGGTTCATTCACTCAAGACCCTGGGGCTACCCAATAGGATCAGAAGATCAGGAGACATCTTCCTAAAGAGAGGGGATACAAACACTCCCCTAGATGATCTTAAAATCTGGTAAAGCCCCTAAATTGTCTAAAAAATATTCTCCATGTTGCACAAAAAAACACATGAAAAGAACAAAAGTAATTCAGGAAGACAATTTCATTTTGTGAGAAAAGGTGCACCATGGCCAAACTGGTATAGTAAATACATTTTCTTTCTAAAACCAAACTACAGAATTCTCCATTGTCTGCAAAGCAAAGGACCACTATATAAATGAAGTTCAAGAACCTCTACTACTCAACTTAGTTTGTAATGTTTTGGGTTTTTTTGTATTTTCGAAATACTGAGATGGTTTTGAAATTTAAAAAGTGTTATATGTTTAAGAAATGAACAATATAGGGCACTATGACCAGGAAACAGGTGAGCCAACTTAAAATTTTCACCTATTCCTCATCCTCCAAATCCCTGCAGCAAACTAAGGGGAACGTTTTGGAGAATTCCCAACCACTCCACTTAGTGCTGGACTTAAGGGGCTTTACACTCATCTGCCTTTGTGTTCAAATATAGCCTCAATATCTCTTAGTCAATCCAAATGTGACCCACTAAGGGCATCCTAGATCTCAATGCTATCTAGAAACCTTACAAATATTGCATGCAATTTAGGGAAGTGCTATTCTTCTTCTCCTCCTTCTCCTCCTCCTCCTCCTCCTCCTCCTCCTCCTCCTCCTTCTTCTCCTTCTTCTTCTTCTCACTTGTTTTCCCTGTAGGGCCTTCTCTGAACCAAATTGCTAATATAACTCTCCTCAACTTGGTACAGATTATGTGAATTTGATTCCAAATTCTAGAGTTCAACTCTTCAGTGGCTGCTTCCCTGTGACCTGCTGTGCCATCCAAATGGATATCAATATCTCAGTTACTGGTTGTTCACTCTTGTTACTTAAATATTCCTCTCTTTGTCAGATGTCATATGTATTCTTCTGGCTCCAGGAGCCAACTTCTTAGCCCTTATGGCTCCTACCATGTGGGCAACTTTCTTTCCTCATTCTGGAATTTTGTACCCTATGGGTATCTACTAGAAACACGTTGTGGTGATATATTTAATAAAAACAGGCTGGAATATCAGAGACAGGAAACAGACCATGGTTGATTCTCACCCAGCTATCTTCCAAAGTACTTCACCTGGCTCATCACTTCTACAAAATAAATCTCTGTCTTCCTACACCTGCCTCAAATAATTTCTTTGCCCAGTTATTTCACTTTTGTGTTCAACTCTGCATCATATCCTAGAGTTAAGATTAAATATGTAATTTACTGTAGAGAGCTGCAGAGCTGCACCTTAAAGATGGCACTGGCTTCTGCCTTCCACCTTCCCGATGGTGAGCACTCTCTGGGGTAAACAACTCCATATTTGGCTAAGGCTAAATGCTTGGCTTGCTTCTGCATATGTGGACCTATTGGTATAGCCCATGTGGCACCTGGTGACTGGTTATCCTGAAGGCATTTAGCGGGGTGTGGGCTTCCCCTAGGGGTTAGTTGGTCTGCTTGAAGAAGCTGTAAGAGGTCCTGAATAAATCGCTGAAAGAAGAGCCTGGTGTTGTGTCTTCCTTGATGGTGAGGTTAGACGTAACAAGCTACTACTATTTGGTAGTTAGGACTTGACCTCACAGAAACACAGAAAGATCACTGTCTCTGGAGTTATGGGATTAAAGGAGTAGTTCACCATTCCCTGTCTTTTCCATGTTGGGATTAAAGACATGAGTTACCCTCTCTGACCCTCCTGGCTTGACTGATATTCAGACTAGTTTTATTAAATATAAAATATATCACCACATAGCTCTCCTTTTGTGCATAACATGAATTCTAGTTGTTATTAAATAAAAACTCAGAGCCAGACATTGGGAAAAAGCTGGAATATCAGAGAGAGGAAACAGACAATCGTCAAATCTCACCCAGCCAACTTCTCAAGGTAAAAGCTGTCTTCCAGCTTCCTCAGCCTTGCTCCTTATTGCTTCTATGGAATAATTCTCTGTCTTGACTGGTCTCATTAAGTATAAAATACATTACCACAACATGTACTAGCTCTCTTTGCCCCTGTTCTCTCCTGAGTGTCTCTGGATCCAGCCTGCAGTCCCACAACTTTAGCTTTCACATCCCTTTTGTAGTTTATATGAATATACCTGCACAGTGTTGTATTTTGGGACTCCATCTTTCTCCATGAATGTAGACTTTTTAAAATGTATTTGGTTGTTAGTTTGCTTTCTCATTTTTATTTATTTTATTTAAATAAGTTTTTTTTCATTTATTTTACATACTGACTGCATTTCCCCTTCTCCTCCTGCCCTCCTCATGTTTCCCATCTAAACCCCCCATCCACTCTTCCTCTATCTCCATTAGAAAGGGACAGGCCTCCCATGGGCTTGAACAAAGCATGGCATATCAAATTAAGGCAGGACAAAGCTCCTTCCCTTAGGTCAAAGCTGGGTGAGGTAATTCAGGATGGGAAACAGGTTCCCAAAAGCCACTTAAGTGCCAAGGACAGGTCCTGCTTGAAGCCTTCCAAAGAGCCCACACTACACAACTGTCAAACATGTGCAGAAGGCCTAGGTCAGTCCCATTAAGGCTCTCTAACTGTTATCTGGAGTCTATAAACTTCCATAAACTCCCACAAGATCACATCAGCTATTTCTATGGGTCCCCATCATGATGCCCCTGGGTTGTACAATTCCACCTCATTTTCTTCAGCAAGACACTAGGAGGTCAGGCCAGTGCTTAGCTGTGGATCTTTGCATCTTTTTTCATCAGTTACTGGATAGAGTATCTCTGATGATGATTAAGGTAGTCCCCAATCTGATGACAGTAGAAGTCCAATTTAAGCACCCTCTCTACTATTGCTAAGATTCTTATCTGGGATCATCCATCCTTTTGATTCCTGGAGGTTTCCCTTGCACCAGGTTTCTCCTTAAACCCAAAACGTCCCTCCCCACAATCAAGATATCTTTTTGTTACTCTCCCTCCCTGTACCACCCTCAACCCACCTCCTGCACCCAGCCTGCCCAAGCTGCTCCCTCAAGTTCCCATCCCTCTATCCCTTCCATTCCCATCCCCAGTTTACCAAGATCTCTTCTATTTCTCCTTCCCAGGGAAATCCATGGGATGGGTATTTTTTATTACAGCAGGTTGGGCTCAGCACAGATAAATTGAAAATTATTATTATTATAAATAATAATAATAATAATAATAATGGTAAATTTGATTTCTAAATTCTCACAAATCATTAAAAACTACTACTGCTTCAAAAAAAGCAAAAAAGATATCCAAATGTCTAATATTTAAATTTGCTCTGTGCTACACTTTCATTACTTTCCATTCTTAATATTTTGTCTCCACCACATTCTGACCCATAGTTTGGGTAGAAACCTCATCATAGGCCAAGCTACTTCCCTAATTACCAGGTAAGCCATACCATCACCACCATCCCATGCCAGGGCCTGACTGTCCCACTTATTCTCACCACCATTTCCTGGCCTCACCACCTCTGGCAAAAGACTTCAACCCTGCCAGAGGCCAGGCCAGCTCTTTGAAAACCAGGTAAGTTTAACCCTAGACCCCCTTCCCTGCCTGTGCCCACCAGCATAATTCAAACTGTTCTCTCCTCATAAACATTTCCTACACTACACCTTTAGCAGAAGTCTCCTACACAAACAGAGGCCAGGCCAGCATCCTGAATCCTAGAGATCAGAGCAGATCCAGGAAAACCTAGCAGAAGCCTTCTATCCCACCAGAAACCAAGTCAGCATATTGAACAACAGAGGACTCTTGACCAGACCAGAGTCCATATGCACATAGCCAGAATACCTGTCACAAACTTGAACAGCAAACCCCTGCTGAACCAGGGATCATCTAGGCCATCAGAAAGTCTAGCCCCCACCATGGGCAGAGTGACCTTGTACTCAACCACATGCCACTAGGCCCATAACACCAGAAACACGGCAGAAACCAAGGAAGAAAATTCCCATTCAACAAAGACAAATCCAGAAATCATCATCTATACTTATAATCGATATATGTACAAATGCCAGCCAGACACAGAGTAAATAAGATGAGAATGCTGGACTGATCAAAGGTATCAAGCCATGTGGCTGAACATAGTTAAGAATTATGGGTTAATGTAAATGAAGGAGCTAATTTATAATAAGCCTGAACCACTGGCCCAGCAGTTACTATAATATTAAGCCTCTGAGACAATTATTTGGAAAGTATGCTGGTATTTATGAGTTTCTGGGGAGACAGAAAAGCTTCTGAGCGCAAACGGTGCCAAACATGGTGTGCATACATCCACATAAAGCCTGGGAAAGGTTTAAAAGGATTCTATAAAACAAAAACAGAGTCAAAAACAGCTTTCTAGATGTATCTCTCAAGTGGGCTGTGATACAGAGTGGCATGTAAGCTTGAGCTGCATCATGGCAGGTTTGTGGCATTCAGCTTGACCTGCAACATGGAGAGCTTCCAAAGTGTCACAGAAGCCCTGGTACAAGAAAGGGCTGCATATGATAGATTTAAGGTTTCTGTTTATACAGACAAAAAGAAAACAAAGTCAAGCACAGTTTCTTGGCAGCAGCATTTTCTGTGGTGGGATCTGTTTGCTGGCAGTGAACAGAGGGATGGATCCTTTAAGAGAAGCTTCCTACACAGCATTAGCAGCAAAAACTGTGAGGTTCTTTTAAGAAGCCCTGCTGACAAACACTTAAATAAGGTCTATGAAAAGTGGGTGACTATATTCTACTTGGTGGCATTGGTGGCAGTGTGAACCCTAAAATTTACCAGAGGTGGGGTGATAAACATGGCTTCTGCCAGTACCTCTGCCATAAAGCTAAGTTCTCACAGGCCAAGGAGCTGTGTCAAGTTCCCTGCCATGTCCAAGGCATTAATCCCAGCCATAATACTTAGCCGATCAAAGGATCATGTGGTCAGGAAAGATATATATATATATCTATATATAGATATATATATATATATATATACATATATATATATATATAGATAGATAGATAGATATGTATGTATGTATGTATGTGTGTGTGTGTGTGTGTGTATATATATATATATATATATATATATATATATATATATATATATATATAGTAAAGAGAAGTTCAAATGAAAAAAAACCCTCAAACCATTTACAGTATGTTTAAAAATGTATGTAGGCTTGGGAGAGAAATCATAGAGAAAGTCTTTAAAAATAAAGAGTTAAAACATAAGCCATGTAAAGATGAAAATTACACGGAGCTTCTAGATACTCTATGTTATTGTGTTGTTTTTGAGTGTTTAAACTGCAGAGGAAGGAAAAAAGCTTCTAAAGACATTTGATTATAAAAGCTGCTGGATTAATCCAACCTATATATGCCTTGACATCAAAATCTAAGTCAAAAGATATGTTACTTTGGAGAAGAGATTTTACTTTTATTTTCAGAGAAAATGAGAGTATGTGGATTCTTTCTGGGTTAAAAAATAATAATGTTTGATAGGGGAAGACCCCCTGAAAAATCTCTGATGGAAATTGATGGTTCAGATGATCCAAAATTTCAGAAACTTATATTGCTGTTTCTTCTGAGTTCTGCACCCAGAATGGGTTCAAGACTGCTGGATGAAATAATACAGCCTCACAGACTACTCCCCTCAGGATTTGTCTATAAACACAAAATTTTTGGATGTCTTCATAAGATTACCAGTGCCCCAAATCAGCAGGAAGTAGTTTAGAAAACTATGATCACATTCCCAAAAACTAGATTATAGATGTTTGTCTATGTTTGGACTGTTGGTTGCAAGTTGTTATAGTTAATTGTCAGGAAAAAGCTGAATGAAAAAGATTAGATTTAAGTTCTTATTTAATAAAAAAGGAAGGATGTGAAATAACTCTTTTGTATACTATAAATACAAAATGTTTGTATACTATAAATACAAAAAATGTTATTTTTATTGGGTTTTAAAATAATGATTGTTCAATAGCCAGACATAATATGTAGTCAGGGAAAATGGACTAGAAAAATTCTGGGAAGAAAGTGCATAGCAGCAGATGCCAGCCAGCCAGATGAAGAGGAAGAAAGATGATAATGCTGGACTGAGCAAAGGTACCAAGTCATGTACCTTAATATAGATAAGAATTATGGGTTAATATAAGTGTGAGATAGATAGTAATATGCATGAGCTACAGGCCCAGCAGTTACTACAATATTAAACCTCTGAGTCAATTATTTTGGAAGTGGCTGCTATTTGGGAGTTTCTGGTGGGAAAGAAACTTTTAACTACACAGTATTGTTGTATCATGTGGTACATTCATTCCCAGTTTCCTGAGAAACTACTATACTTGTGATATATTTTATATCATCTGTAAATATTAAAGAACAGAATCATCTACCCTCAATCAAGCCATGAGTGTCAGAAAGTGGTGACTTCCATCACTTGGGTGACAAAGTGGTGACACACACCTTTAATTCCATCACTCAAGAAAGAGATCTTTCCGTATTTCTATGAGTTCAAGGCCTAACAACCAAACAGTATTAGCTCATATCTTTCATTATAACTCTATGATTATGATACAGAATTGAACCTGGAAGTGAAGCAAGTAGGTGGGGATGATATTTAAAGCAGGAGGAATAGAAATTCAGGCATTTTGTAGGAGCAACCAGTCAGATGGAAGACTCTTGAAGATAGCATTTACCCTGTTCAGCCTGAGAGCTTGGCTGTGTGAGAATTAACTGTGGTCTGTTTCTCTCTGATATTATAGCTTTCCCCCAATATCTTACCAGCCAGAGTAACACATGGCTGGAAGAGTAATTACCAACTGGCTAGGCTTTCTGTTCAGAGTTAGCCTGCAGACTTAAGCAGAGCCAGCCACATGTGTTTCTTCTTCACATTCATCTCAGTAAGTTTTTTTTCAGACAGCATTTTTTCCCCTTTCTGGACCTCTTTCTTGGGCTGTTACCATACTAGGTATCTGCCTCATTTCACAGTCATCTGAATTGTCACTGACAACAAGTTTGGTGAGTAAATTGGGTTTCTTAAAAGGAGGAATTTGTTTAAAACACAGAGAGAGAATATTTTCCCACAGTAAAAATGGAAAAGAGTAGCATAATGGAGTTGATTTTTCTTTGATAATGCACTAGACAATTTACTGAAACTAGTAAAGGAGACTATAAATAACATAGATGGGATTATTATCCTAATGTTAGTTATAATGTATACTATGAATATTATTTGTTTGATTATTTCTGTTTTATCATTTAAAAAGTCAGTTAATATGAATGCCAGGAAGAAAGTCTTAGAAAATCCTGTTAAGAAAGAACATAAAGATATTTATATCCAACAGAGAAATTTAAAGAAACAACCAACATCAGTATCTCCAGTAACTGTAGAGAAATTGCAAAATAATTTTAAAAAATTGCACAGAAGTTAGTTGAGCTTTGATACAAATGTTAAAATTAAATTGAGTCAAGAAGCAATCTTCACCATTTGTAAAACAAATGTTAAATTCCTGAACAACATGTAACCTAATTGATTATCCCTAAGGTCTAGTGAGATATGTTTATTGCTGTTTTCAAGGTCAAGTTGCATTTACACTAGAAGACATGGTAGAAGGAGGAGGCTAGAACAATAGAACAATGGAGAAGAAATAGATGCATAAGTATCTCCCAAGACCAATTTTTTTTTTTTTGGAGAGAGTTCATATTGATGTAGAAAAGGCAGTTGCTATACCATGAGCACACCCTACATTTATGCTGAATGGCAGTCTTGAATGCATGGGATAGAACTGAAGAAATAAAATGAAAACTGAATTCTTTACAAAAGTAATTGAAGGCCCAAAAGAAACTTTTACAGAGTTTTTGCAGCATTTAACTACAGTAGTAAATAGAATGGTACCAGATTCATAAGCTGAACAAATAATACTTGAATCTCTGCCTTTTAAAAAAATGCTAACTCACAATGTTAAAGAATAACTAGACCATTAAAAGCAATGCCAGAATCCTTGGAGGATGGGATTCATGATACAATTAATTTAGAACCTTATAACTGTGATGATTACTGGGTAAAAGAGGTTTAAGGAAAAATAAAAATATGAAATGTTATAATTGTGGAAGGCAAGGTAATATAAAAAGTGATTGTAAGCAAGGCATTCCCAGAAACAATATCTTTGTTAGGAATAATCTCAAGAGAATGCTGCTATCCCTTTCTGAAGTATGCAAAAGTATAGCAAAGGAAAGCATTGGACTAATAATTGCAGGTTAACAAGGGACGGATAAGGTAGCTTTTGCCTTCATGAAATGCCTTGAAGGAGCTTTCAAAAGTCCCCATATCAAAACCAATTACCTTTTATCCTGCCATCATGGAGGAAGCACTTTCTCAGAGCAATTAAGGAAATCAAATCTTATTATAAAACACACTGCTCTGGAAAATAGAAAAGATATACAAAAGAGAACAAAAAATTCAGGAAAAACCATAAAATTAATATTTTGGCAAACTTTTATAAGTAAACAAAGACTAAAGTTTAATTTATGAACAAATGATGTTGTCATTGAATGCTTGGTGAACACAAAGGCAGATGTAACAATAATTTCAGCAGAATCTTGGCATTCAAATTGGTCTCTTCGGGAGTTAAATATTCAGTTTTGGGGAACTGGGATATTCTCCCAAGTAAAACAGAGTACAAGATGCCATGAATGTATAGAACCATAAGGATGAAGAGGAAAATTAAAGCTATATTTGACTAACATTGCTATGAATTTATGGGAACAAGACTTACTACAACAATGAAATACTCAGAATAACATTCCTCCAGTCTCAAAAATAAACCATAAACTAGCATATGTTTCTTGGGAAAACATTAGAAATTATTATGAGAAATAGTCACCAATCATTCAGGTTTTACAAAAACAAGGCACAACAGCTGCTGATCTTTCAAAGGCACCCACAGTGCAACCTTTCAAGTGGTTAACTGATAAGCCTACACAGTTAATGGCCTTTAACAGAAGAGAAATTAAAGGCCTTAAAATAGTTGGTAAAGCATATTGAAGAATCAAACAGCCCTTGAGCATTATCAATGAGCACTAAACAAGATAATTCAGCCAAGGCACTTCCTGCAATCTGAAACTTCTTTGCCTTCTCTGTTACCTAAGGAATGGCCTATTATACTTATTTCTTTATAATACGTCTAAAAGAATTGGACAAAGAAAAAAATGACTTTACATTGGCCACATAATAATTCTCAGCCTATAAAGAGATATCAATGGAGGGTTCTCCCAGAAGAAATGTTAAACACTCTAACTCTATACCAATATTTTGTACAACAGTCATTAGAAATGACATATAACAAATTCTTACAGTCTATCACTTACTATCACATGGATCATATCTTGTTAGCTGATTCAAATATAGATACATTAGAAAAAATGTTTGAAGAAGTAAAAAAAAATGCCTGTTTGGGGATTACAAATTTCTCCTGAAAAAAAAAAAATACAAAGAAGAAATTCCAATAAGTATTTAAGATATAAAATAGGTCAACAAAAACTAGACTATAAAAGATACAAATCAGGAGAAATAAATTTTGAACTCTTAAAATTTCCAAAGATTGCTAGGAGACATTTCCAATTTACAGACCAATATTGCAATAAAAATGATAAACTGGGTAATTAGTTTAAAACCTTAATTGGTGACAAGGACATAATAGTCCAGATAATTGTCAGCTGAAACTGAGAAAATGAGCTTTGGTGAAAAAGAAATTATAGGCTACACATGTGGATCATGGGGCTCCACAACTTGCATTCTGGTTATCTTGCCCTCTAAGCAAAGCACTCTTCTACAGAAATTTTGATACAAAGGGAAAATGTTATATTGGAATGGATATTTCTGCCATGAACAGTGTAAGAAATTAAAGATATATATGAAAAAATTTCCAATGTTATTTTTAAAGGAAAATTAAGACTTTCTCAATTGACAGAAAAGAACAAAGCAGAAAATTTTTTGCCCTTAACTAATGAAGAAATTGAACAATTATGGACAGAAAGTTAACAAGGGCAAAGAGCTTGCAGTTATTTGGGAGGAGAGGGTAACAACAGGTATCCTCAAAGCAAAAGAATAGAATTTTTAAAGAATACTAACTGAATTATTCCTTGTGCTATACAAGATAAACCAATTTATAAAGCCCCTACATCTTATACTGAAGCAAAGAAATCAGGAAATAAAGGTCACCAATTAAGAAATGTAAGTAAAGTGGCTCAAAACCCTTATAATTTTGTTCAAAAGTCAAAATTATATGTTATCATGATGATATTAATGAATTTTACAGAACCTCTTAACATAGTCACTGACTCTCAGTATGTAGAGTTACACATTGAAATTACTGATTTTATTAATGATGAGTCAGAACTAACTTCATTACTTATTTTGTCATAAGAAATAATCGGGAATAGGAATCATCCCTTTTATCTAACAAATATCCAATCTCATTCAGGTCTGCTGGGCTTTCTATCCCAAGGTAATGATGAAATTGATAAACTTTTAATAGGAAATGTGATAGAGGCCTCAGAGTTTCATAAATCATCACATCAATAGCAAAGGTGTTTAAAAAGTGATTGCTCCATCACTTGGCAGCAAGCCAAAAAAAAATTATAAAAAGATGTCCTAGATGTTCCTTCTGTAAGCTCTATTACCAGAAGGAAGTAATCCTAAATATATATGTATATATATATGTATATATGTATGTATGTATATATGTATGTATGTATGTATGTATGTATGTATTTGGGAAATTTGGCAGATGGATGTGTTTCATTTTACAGAATTTGGAAAATTAAGATATATACATCATACAATAGATATGTTTTCAGCATTTCAATGAGCAACTGCTTTGAGTTCAGAAAAGGCTGGTTCTGTAATCACACATTTGCTAGAAGTTATAGCCATCATGGAAATACCAGTACAAGTTAAGACTGACAATGCTCCAGCATGTCTCTAGTAAATGAAAGAATTTTTTGCTTATTGTAATACAAAACATATTACCAGTACACCACACAATCCTACAGGGCAAGCAGTCATAGAGAGACCAAATTAAATTCTAAATGATATGCTAAATAAACAGAAAGGAGTTACAAAGACCCCATAAATAGACTATATAATGCTTTATTAATTTTGAATTTTCTCAATGCCAATGAGAAAGAAACAGCAGTTTCTGAAAGGCCATAAACTATAGGAAAAAAAAAAAAAACAACTTAGATACATCAGCCTATCTACTTCAAAGATGTGCTGGCCTCAGAATGGAAGCCAGGATATGTGCTATGTTGGGGAAAGGGTTTCACCTTTTCCCCCCCACAGGTGAATAAAAGATATGGATACCATCAAAGTTAATAAAGACTTGAATAAGAGCCAGAAAATCTTCATGATAAAGACAAATTATGGCCCATCTACCCATGTGACAATTCTTTAAGTCGTAAGAAAAACTCAAGGATTAGGTCAGGGTTTTGTTTGTGTCTTTACAGAAAACTATAAATACCCATCTTTAAGAAGACCTTGGATATATAGATGTCTAAAGCAAAAAGGAAGGCTATCCAGAAAAAAAAATTTACAAGCAAAGGAATATCAGACCTGTTGGTACTTATATACTCTACAGGGAAAAATCTTACTGTATTAAATCTGCATCTCTTTATTTGTTAAAAAAAAAAAGTTAAATTCCCAATTTAATTATAAATTACAGCTGGTTTTGGAGTTGGAGTGTGGCTCTCTCCTTCTCTAAACCCAAGCATGCTTGTTAAAAAAAAATGCAAAATCTCTGTATCATATCAGAAAAGCCACCTGATATTGAACAAAAGAATAACTAAAAATAAAGAACTATACTAGTATTACTAATTTTATGCTATATAAATGTTTATATCAAAATTTATAAAATTATATATATTAAACATTTTTTCATGATATTGATTTTCATATAGTATACTAGTCAATTCTAGAATAAAAGACTTTATTTAGCTCCCTGTACATTTTGTTGGGTTTTTGTCCCTTATTAGCTTTCTGCAGTGAACCATGACAATGTCTAATTGTGACCATTGAAGTAACCAAAAGGAAGATGGAGTCCTACAGTTATAATATTACATGTGCTATAACAAAGCCACTAAGCTGGCAAACACCAACCAAAGATTAGATTTGAACTATGTAGGGAGATTAGGTTTTCCATTGTAAATAATTGTCTTCACCTATGAGTTTAATAAAAAGTGCTGATTGGCCAAAGGCTGACAGGAAGTCTGGGCAGGGCTACCAGACTAAGAAGACTCTAGGAATAGGTGAAACAGAGCAGAATGCCAAGAGAAGCCGGAAGAAGCAGCAGACAACTATGCTGCTCTGAGAAAAGGTACCGAGCCGCATGGCTGAACAGAATAACAGTCATGGGTTAGATTAAGGGTAAAGAGTTAGCAAGTTATATGCCTGGGCCTTAGACCAATCAGCCTAAAACTATTGTAAGCATCTGTGTATCTCTGCAGGTCTGTGGGTCTGTGGGCCTAAACCTTGAGGTTATGCCCAAAAGTCCGGGCCATAAACCTCATAATACAGAACTACAAACTTCTCAGGACAATTTTGAGGTAGCTAGCTGAGATAAACCAGCTTCACAGGCTATTCTAGCCAAGACTTGAGACAAACCCAGCACTTTCCCATTATGCAGAGACTGGACAACAAACGATACAGGTACTTATTTCAGTACTTGAAAATTAAAATAATTTTCAGGATCCCTAAAAATACTGTTGTTTCCAGACAGCAAGAACTAAATTTAAGAACATAACATTCACAGTCCCAATAGGTGTGATAGGTGTTTTCTGGTCTTCCAATGTGTTATGGATGATTGTCATTGTTTAGTGTAGTTGGTTTCAAATTGTTATTGGTTATAGTTAGGAAAAAAACTGAATAAGGGAGATTAAATTCAGAGTTCTTGTTTTAAAAAATGATGAAAAAAGGCATTCATATATGATAGGATATAAGGGTAGATTGTTGAGTATACTTATCAAAAGTAAGTACTAAATTTTAATATTTTACATTGGATTTGATTTTTATGTATATTGCATACAAGTTGTGTATATTGATACAAAGTTGAGATTAATTTTGTTATTATATATATGATTATTCAAGGTCTTGTACCTATATAGTTCATATAACAGTATAATGCACATTGCTAGCCCTTTAAAGTTATTATTACCAACTAATTAGGTTATAAAAAATAGAAATTAGTAGTTAGATATGACACTCAAGCTTAATGTCACATTATATATGTTTTCATGGTCAAACAGAGATATAATTTAGATGGACAAGTCTTCTTCAAACAGTTCAGAGATATACAGAATATGGCATTTAAGATGGTGTAATAACTGTTGCACAAATAAATGAGGCTCAGGGATATATCTCTGAGGAAGTCAGAGATATTATAGAGAATAAACACCACAGTCAGATCTTACCCCAGCTGTCTTCCAGCTTCCTCAGCCTGGCTTCCCTTGGCTTCCTCCTCCTCTAGGCCTGCCTTAAGCCTTAAATACTCTTTTGGTAAATTAAGGCGTGTCCCCATCACTGCCTGCTTGGGAGCCTGGAATTCCTTCTGTAATCTAAAATGACCTCTGCTCAATTGGGATTAAGGGCATAGGTCACCACTCCCAGTATACTCCCTGTGCTGGGATTAAAGGTGTGAATCACCACTCTCTGATTCTCCTAGACTGACTGTAGTTAGAGCCCCAAAACTTCTGGAGCTTTTATTAACTCTCCACATAGACTGTGGGTAGATTCCCTCTGATATCTCTGAAACTTCTGAAGCTTTTATTGAATCCCCACAAATAACATAGGTTTTTATTATCTTTATGACAATGAGATGTCTGCTCCAGACAGCACCAATCTACTTCAGAGGAGATGATCAGCACCAAAAAAACTCCATATGGAATTGACCCTTTTTGTGGCAAATGTTAGCTAGTGGGCATGAAAATGCCCTTTTCTCTACCGCTCACAATATTATGTCCAAAATGTACAAGTAGGTCACAGCAAAAAAGAACTGCAAAATCTTGCTAGGACAAGTTAGGCATGCTTTTAAGAATATCATGCTTCACAGAGAAATCTGTCAGATATGCTAGGCCTATAGGTTGAAGAGAGATGGCAGGCAGACACAGAGGAAAGAAGACAAAAATGTTGCTCTGAGAAATGGTACTAAAGCCACTTGGCTAATCATGGGTTAGTTTAAGAATAACAGTTAGCAAATACTAGGCCCAAGCCATGAGCCAAAGAGCATGTAATTAATATAAGACTTTGTATGACTATTTGGGACTGCTGATCCGGATCACAGGGCTAAGCCAGACCAGAAACTTCCACTACAGGAGACTGGATAGTCCAGGTACCTAAAGAAAAATTAAACACTACTGGTCTTTAAATAAATGAATAAATAAATAAATAAATGAAAAAACCCATAGTACTAAAATTACTCCTAATGACACTCTGCTATATTCATAAAACAACCATCCTTAGAGAAGCTTCCTCGTGCAGCAGGTGGTAAACAATTTAGAGACCCCATAGTCAGACATTATTTTCAGAGTAAGAGACCTGGGAACACTCAACAATAAAAGGATCATTTCCATTAAATCTGTCCCCTCAGGGATTACCCCCCATTACTCTATCAATCCCTCATTCTTTACCCACCCTTGCACCAGAAGAGGTATGAAGGGTAAGAACCAGAGGGCATGGAGGATAACAAAAAACTCAGATCCTCTAAATCAACATTATCAAATCTCATATGAACTCACAAAGATTGAGGCCAAATGTACAGGGTCTGCATAGGTCAAGACCAAGTTGTCTGTGTATACATTATAACTTCCAGGTTAGTGTTTTTATGGGATTCCTGAGTATGTAATTGTGTCTCTGATTCTTATGGCCTCTCTTGTGCTATTTTCCTTCTATTTGCTTATCTTGTTCAACTCTGATGTTTTCTCTTATTACATTTTATTTTGTTACTTTTTATTGTTATATATCCCTTAGCTTCCTGTTTGTTTTCAAATGAGAGACAGAATGGAAATGGTTATGGATGGGAGGGGAGATGGAGAGAAACTGGGATGAGTAGAGGGAGGGGAAACCACAATCAGGATATATGACATGAGAAAAGAAAATTATTTTTCAACAAAGGAAAAAATTTTAAAAATGAATCATGTGAATTGAGTGAATAATATAGTTAATATGAAAAGAAGATATAAATAAATTTCTACTCACAATAGTTTGAAGGGAGAAAAAACATAAGAAATAAAGGCCTGACTGTGGGGAATGTGAGCAAAGGAACCTTTAACTCCGTTTTTACATTTTGGTTCCTTTCTACCACAAATGTGCATTTCTTTTACAACACTGATTTCTTCTCTTTTTGTTGATTTATTTTTTTATCTTTCACATTGGACTCCATATATTACCCATTTCCCTCCCCCTACCCCAAATAAAATTTAAGAGAAGAAAGGGATAATGAAAAGGAGGAAACCAAGAATCTTATCATGGAAGCTGCAGTGTGATATAGAGAATTACGTGGTAAATCCCTTCACTCAGGCATCTTTACATGCATGTGTTCATCCCAAAGAATCATTGATCTAGTTCAAGGATCCTGGTCTCTGCTACATCATCAATGCTTCCTGAACATCCAGTTGCTGCCCTGTGTCATTGGAGATTCTATAGCCCTGGGTCCACAGGAGTGGCCCTTTACACTCATGCTACATGCTACAGGAGATCACAGATGAGGTGGATGTTGGGCTGGGGCAGCATATAACTCTGGTTCTGGGCCTAAGAAGTTTCAGGGTTGGGCAGCATGCTAGCCCTCCCATGTCTTTGCCATAGGGTGAGCTTTCCAGTATGGCCCTGATTAGTTCATCCATTGCAGCAACAGGCAAGGGGCGAGGCCATTTCTCCTACCCTCATGTCTTCAGATCAGTTCTCCCACACACCTACATCTTCAGTGCTGGCTCTACTGGGTTGCCCAGGCAATGTATAAAGGCCACTCTCTGAGTGCTGCAGCTGATGAGAAGCAGGAGCTCTTATGCCCTATAGGCAGCTCTCAAGTGTTGATGGGTGGGGTGGGGTGGAGCGGGGGGTATCTCTCTCCTGCAGTTACCTGTCACCAGGCAGATTAAAAATGTTGATAGCTCTCCCATGCTAACATCTTTGAGACTGGCTCACCCACACCTCTGCCTATAGTACAACACTAATTTCTAAAGTTATTTTTAAATATACCTTTTTATGGACTTTATGTGAAGAGGATGAAGTTATCATGCAATAATGTAACAAATTACAACAGAAATTAATTTCATACAGTTCTGAATTCTAGAAGTACATAATCCATTGGAAGACTCCAGGGAGGTTCTATGACCCATCTTTTCAGTGGCTAGTGGCTTTAAAAACCCTTAGCTTATAGTTATATATCAGTGCAATATCTGTTTTAATCCATTCAGATTGTTGTAATATAACATAACTTGGCTGTCTTGAAGCACGAAAATTCATTTCTTACAGGTCTGGATACTAGAAAGTTCAAGAGCAATTGTGACGGCAGAATAGTTGGTAGAAGAGCTTGCTTCCTGATTCACAGCTGGCTTTGATTGTTGGTTTCTTTGTTATGTCCTCATAAGATGTACTAGGCAATAGAGCTCTCTGGAGCCTCCTTCATGAGCACATCATCCTCATGACCTCATCACCTAAGGCCCCACCTCTAATTCTATCACACTGGGAATCAGATTTCCACATATGAATTCTGAAGGCACATGAGCCCAGTGTGTAGCACTTAGCCTCCATCTTCACATCGCCTTCTGTTCTTCCATCTATGTTTAATTCTCTTTTTTTTTTTCCCCTTCTTATAAGGGTACACCTTTAAGGAAATTTTCCCATTGTAAGATCCTTAGTCACATGTACAAAAAGCCTTTTTCCAAATAGAATATGTACAGTCCCAAGAATCACCATGTGATTATCTTTTGACCCTTTATTTACAGAACCTAATACCAACATTTCTACTTGCTAAAGTAAAGATCTAAGTTCATGCAGAAAGCCATTCATGAATTCCAGGGATATTTAAGTACCTACTCAGGAACTGTAGTCTCAGGCCTTCAGTTTTCAAAAGTTTGGAGATCATAAGTAGACCTTTGTGGATGATCTGGTTGCATTCACAACATCCTTCCTAAAAGGGGGCAACCTCAGTCCTAGAGGGGCCAGAGAAAAGATGTATGGCTGTTAATGGTCATAGACAAACTCCTGGCTTCTGTCAGCCCAAAAGGAGGTAAGCAACACATCCAGCAAAACATAAAAACTCCAGCAACTTCCTTGGGGATATTAACTTACTTTAAGTCTAAAGAAACTTCCTGAAACTAATATTTATTCAAGTAAGGAAGAAAGATCCTCTCCATCTGCCATTGTGGTTCCAGCATCACAGGGATGAGTTTATGCCAAGGATGTAAGTTTTAAAAACCCACAGGCACTCAGAATTACACAGATATGAGACTTTTATTTTATTTTGGGCAGGCAGACCTTCAAGGAAAATAAAATGCAAGCTCTGAAAAGTATTTTCTTTTAATTTCTGCATAGTAGCAGTTTGCTATAAATAAAAGCATCTTTTTGCTACTTTATGATTAATATCTCAGCATTCTCACAATATTGACCTTCCTGATATCCTAATTTCTTATTTTCAGTGGGTTTGAATAATTCTACCACAATTCTATTAATTTGAATTAAGTGCATGGGATTTAAGCAGAAGAAATACTGACTCTTAGTGAACCCTCACAAATTAGATCTGAGATGCAGCATTCATGCTCATAAAGTTCTTATCACTACTCAACCAACTAATATTTACACTTTCTATTTTATGCATAGTATGGGTAATCTGCTGGTATGTATGTTTGTGTATCATATGCATGCCTGGTACCTGAAGAAATCAGAAGAGGATGTCAGATTACCTAGGAGTAGAATCTGGATCCTCTAGAAGAGTAGCCAATACTCTTAACTGATAAGCCAATACTCCATCCCAGGTCAAACACAAAATCTTCATATTTATGATCATTCACTATGGTCTCTCTAATACTGCATTATTTTCTCAAACCCACCCAAGCAGGAGGTGAAAGGAAAACACCGAGCTGGTGCTAGCATGTTTATTAACTATGCAGTCTGAAGGGGCTTGACATGCATTACTTGTATCATCTCATTCCACCTTAAGAAGCAGAAATTATCTCCACTGATCAGTGAACAACTAAGCCATACATATACATACATATACATTGTCAAGTTCAAATTTTCTCCAGCCTGCAGGGTCTAACAACAAGAGAGGGTGGCTAAATTAAGAGATAAGAAATATGAAGAATGAGAGCAAGACAGTATTCTGGTGAAGCTCTGAAACTTTATTCTTCTCAGCAGTAATACAGTCCTTTATGGGGAAAGATAAGCAAAGATTAAGCAAACAGGGAATTTACACAGCTGCAGGCTATTCTGCCAACAGGATATGTTCTCATGGAGACCTATTTAATCTAGCTATTGTTTAACTGCAGGAAAGTCACCTAATTCCTAGGAGGGGACTCATTTTACAGCAGACTAACAGCAGGGGAGGCCACCTGGCTTCTGGGAGGAGATTTATCTAAGGAAAAGAGAGCTTAAGATGCTGGTCCCAAAATGGCATCTCTACTGCTAAGGCTTTTCTGGCTCCCAGCATCTCCTCCCTTTTCATTAATTTTTAGGTCCAGCATGATGAGGTACTTCTGTCCTCAGTGGACAGTGGGCCTTAACCAGGGAGGGGAGGTATTGCCCTAATCCTCCCAGAAAGGAGTAACCATGATGTCTTTTGTGGGAGGAGAGACCCTAGGTGCTCCTCTTTGTTGAAAGGCACCCATAGACATCAACATCTATGCAATTAACGATGCCTCACAGGAGACTCAGAGGCAGAAAACATGCCCTCCTCTGCAGTGCTTTTGCTGTGCACCTCACACTGGTGCCCAAGTTACTTACAAGTGAGCTTATGTAGATCTGAGTACTATACACCCCTCATGGGAGGCTCATAACTTGAAGGTTCTGTAAGACATTGGTCAGCAAGGTCAAGCCAGTGTAATGGACCTGTATGGACTTGGTGGCCAGGGAGTCCACTTGTTGCCTTATAAGGCAAGTGAGCTTGCCAATAATTAATGGTCCTAGCATTATAAAAAGCAAAATGCTTACTCAACATCCTATCAAGGGCATCAACAAAGAAAACATAGAGGATCTACACCAATCATCTACAGATGCAGAAAACTTTTGCTGGTGAACAAGGCTGTTTGTGGAGTTTACTCACTTGAGTTTCAAATACCTCAGATTCATTAATATAATAACAGCATTCCTCTCCCAAGAATAAACATGTCCCACCCTGTAGCACTGAGGTTTCTTGGTCCCAGGTGACCAGAGGCCCAGACCCACAGACCTGCCACCACGCCGAACCCATTAGTTGCCCACCGCTGCTGCTCAGGCCCCCTGAAATGACTCAGATGCTTATATTAAGTTCATGCTGTTTGGCCTATGGCTCAGTCACATTGATAGCTTGCTCTTACATCTTAACCCAACTCATTTCTATTACTCCGTCTGCCACGTGGCCTGTGATTCACCTGTATTCCTTACATGTTGCTCCTTTGGGCTTCTGGATCAGTCTCCCTGACTCCACCCTGTTTCTCCTACCTATGCTCTGATTTCTCCTCCTAATTTTTCTGTGGTGCCTGTCATGGGCCAAAACAGCTCCTTTATTTAAAGATTGATATTCACAGCATACAGAAAGGCATTCCCACATCACCATCTTTTAATGCAGTTAGCAAGTCAAGGGCTTGGTGATTCTGTATAGTCACCTGGGCAAGGGAGGTTATCTGTCTCTGCAGGGAAGCCAGAGACTCTGCCAAGGCTTCCACAGCAAGTTGGAGCTGCTGAGACAAGTGGAAAGTAGTTACAAGTAAATGACCCAATGCAGCTCTAGCTAGGCCAGCAGCCACTACTGAGGTGGCAAGGGTAACACAGACCACAAGGGACAAAAAAAAAAATATGCTCTTTTCTGTCTAATCACTAGGGGTTCCCCCATCCCAGAAATTCAACAGGGGTGCAAAGCATCAGCTGTGGCATTAAGGTCACAGGGAGGCAAACAGTTTTTGAGAGGTAGAAGCAGCCACAACATCCAGAGCACTCACAGCAGGTTTTCCTCTGCCTTCCCTGCATTCATCTATAAAGAGAAAAAGGGAGAATTTCCTCAGGAATGGGCATGCTCCCTGAACTCAAGATCATTGTGCTCAGCATTTATTTGTTTTATTAGATGTTCTGGCAGCCATCTAGGCAATCCTTCTTGGGTGTCATCGACCCCATATGAGTACTGGGTGGGTGAGGACCGTTCCACTGAAGTGTTAATGGGACTTTCCACAGAAGCATGACATGTCCTTTTTGAGTATCAGGGTACCAGAGATAGATGGTCAGCTGCTGATTTTCCCTCTTTATTCCAGCATGAGAAAATTAAACACAAACAAGACATGATTAAGAACATTGCACGGAGGTCCCTTAACGGTATAAAGATGCCCTTTTTAAGTCTTTGAATGGTGGATTTAAGTGTCTTGATGGGCCCGATCAACAGTGCCTTGACCCTGTGGGTTATAAGGAATTCCAGTAACATGCTTAATCTTCAGTTGTCTGAAAAATTGTTGAAAATTCTTTCTGGTGTATCCTGGGTCATTATCAGTCTTAATTAATTTGGGGCAGCCCATAACTGTAAGGCAATTTAGAGCATGCTCAATAACATTCTTAGAGGCCTTTCCCACTTGAAGGCAGGCCAAAACAATCAGGGATTTGGGAAACTAAAATATTTTTATGTTACCATTGATAACAGGATATGTTGTGATAGAGACCTGTCTAATCTAGCTATTGTTTAACTGCAGGAAGGTCACCTAATTCCTGGGAGGGGACTCATCTAACAGCAAGGGAGGCTACCTGGCTTTTGGGAGGGGATTCATCTAGGGAAAAGGAAGCTTAAGATGCTGGTCCCAAAATTGCATTGCCACTGCTAAGGCTTTTCTGGCTACCGGCACAAGCTCAGAGAAGAACCTTGTTTTAGAAATGGATGTGTATTTCTTAGTTACATGGCTATACTTTACATTTCTTTGTCTCCCTCATAAGATTTAGAAAAATGCTTATATAAAGAGCAGGACCTTCCACGTTGAAATGTTAACTTTACAAAGATCTAAAGGGGTGAATGAGTATAAAGTAGTCAGATTGGTATCAGAACATTTGGAAGAAGCAGATAATTGTGGTGAAACTCTGTATGTTGGTCAGATTTCTATCATTGTGATAAAATCTCTGAGGTAATAAAATTATAAGTAAGAAAGTTTTGCTGTAACTCAACATCTAAAAGATCTCAATTGATGGACAGAGATTTCAATCTATGACCCTGTTGCTTTTTTGGCTGTGGTGAAGGACCACATCATGGGAGGCATTTCAAACCTTCTCACCCTGAGGTGGCCAGAAAGCAAAGAGATATAAAAGAGGTTAGGGTCCCAGTAATTCCTTCAAGAGCATCCCTCCAGTGATTCAGTTTCCTCCCATTGAGCTCCACCTCCTAAAAGTTCCTCTACCTTCCAATGGTTCCTGCAAATAAAGCTTTTAATACATGGGCCTTTTAGAGACATTTTATACTCAAACTGTAGCACCATGATATGGGTAGAGGAATACAGAGTCAAGGCTTCTAGCCATGAGTTCTCATTATGCAGCAAGAACTGGGAATCAACAGGAATTTAACTTAAGATCATATCACACCAGGAAGAGGTGTCTAGTTATTTTTCTTCTTTAAAGTTGTCACTAATGTATTGTCTTCCTCAATTTTCTGTTGCTACATAAAAATGTTCCTGAGTAATTTTAAGGAAAGGAAAATTATTTAGCCCATGACTGTAGAAGTTGAAAATCCAAGATTGAGTAGCTGTGTCTGGCTAAGTAATGGAGTATTTTAACATGGCAGAATATTTGGGTATGGGAGAAGACACAAGCAACAGGATTACTGCTCCTTTTTATCAACCTATTCTTGCCCTATATCCAGTCTCCTTTTAATAACTCAATCATTTGCCACATGTCTCACCTTCATGAAATTTTGGTATAAGTTTTGGATAAGACTTATTCAAGATATATAGCATGTGTATAATTCAACAAGGTTACCTGACATATGAAACTTACCACTACAATATGCTGCCTTTGGTGTTGTTTCTACTCCTAGGTCTGTGAATCCTAAATATACCACTAGTCAAGATCCCAGCTAAAAACCCTGGAGGTTCTCAGATCTCTGTCAGACTGGCCAAGGCCAGTTTTAGTAAAATGAGTTATATTGACTAAGCGTGATCCCATCCAAGCCATTACCTATGACTGTCACCTTATCTCATGAACTTCAAGTCACTCTTCTTTTTGTATACTTATAGCATTAACATATCCTAGACTGTCTGGAAATGGCCCCTGAATAAAAAAGAAAAAAAAGGTTTTATTTTATCATTTGATCTTGTGACCTGATGTTGGATTGAAAAGACAGACACAATGTCTATACCTGACAGAAAGCTGACAATGCTGATTCTTTCTTTGTGTCATATCTGTCTGATTTTCTCTTCTTCTCATGTATTTGCCTCTATTATTGATTTCTGAGGGTTCTTGTTATATAGGTATGTTTTGGTTTGGTCCAGTGTAAGATGGGCTCTCACATTGTCCTGAACTCACTGTTATTTTCAGCAGAGTTTGGGATTCAGGCAAACACTATGACTCAGCCTCCTAATCAGAGGGATTACAGGCATGAGTTACCACACCTGGCTCATCACCAGAGACATTTCTGTTCTTACTACCATCCAATAACAACACCCCTAATCTATTTTTTCTCAGCTCCACTAGGTAGATCCTCTAAATATATTTTTTCATTTCTCAGCAAAGAAAAACAGAAGAACAGCACAGTCCTTTTCCATTGAGAATCCAGATAAATACATTTTTTTCTGCCTTACATCTTCTCTTAAATTATTCCAACTGCTCTCACCCTTGCTGCTCTCCAATCTACCTAAGCCAAAATATCATTTTTTTATTTCACTACTTGATTGCCTACATTTTATGTCACTACATTGTTTAAGTCTTATCTCTTAAGAAGAGGTTTTGAAACCCTGGAAATTAGATTTTCAAATTAGTCTGAGGTACGCAGTAGAAGTTATGTGGTTATTATCATCCTTATTACTGAGAAAGAGCCTTGATAGGTAACCTGGGCTGACCTCAAACTCTTGATCCTCCTGCCTCAGCCTTTTAATGCCGGAATTGGTGACATGTACCACTGTACCCAATAACAATTGTTTTTTAAATCGCCCTTCACAGTGTTGCTAAATATATAATGTATCGCCCTTAACTTGTATAATTCTACTTTAGAGGACATGCAGTTCTTTGATGTGAAAAATTGTGACATGAAACTGCTTTACAAGAAACTGTAAGGAAGCTTGTCTTGTTTTAGAATAAGAAAATGCAAATTATAATCATGTAAGAGCTTTGAGGGGCTACTGGAGTTTTACATGTAAACAGTGACATCTGCTGGTAATAACAGAGAGCAGTCAACAGGGTCTGTCAAGGAGAGTCAGGGTTCGGAGCTTAGATTTCACAGAGGCTCACTTCCTTTCATAGAGACACTGAAAAGCACCCTCAAGATAACTGGGTAAGAACTGACATTTGTTGTGGGGGTTTTTTGGTGTTGGTTCTGTTGGTTAGTTTTTGGTTAACTTGACACCAACTAGAGTCATTTGAGAAGAAAAAACCTCAAGGTCTTGATCTTCTGCCAGTTGATATGGGATGGCCCAGCCACTACAGGTGGGCAAGAGATTCTGAGGCGTAGAGGGAAAAAACTGAGCATGTCAGAAGGAGCAAGTAAGTGAAGAAAACTCCTTCCCTGCTTGAGTTCCTGCCTTGACTCACTTCATTAGGGTCTGTAAGGTAAAATAATCTCTTTCCTTCAAAAGTTTTTTATTATTATGCTCTGTCCCAGCAAGAAAAAGTAAACTAAGGCTTTAGGTATACTATGCTGGAGGACCATACATTTGATTAAGATAATGAATTGGGGGCTGGAGAGATAGCATGGCAGTTAAGGCCTCATATTGTTCTTGCAAAGAACCAGAGGTTGATTGTTAGCACCACACTGACCAGCTTGGATTCAATGCCTTTGGCCTATAAAGTGTAAGTGTTCATGTGCACATACCCCCCCACAGACACACATACATAAAAATAAAATTAAAATATGGTATGTTCACAGTAACTGTTCTTCATTTATGCCTAGTCTAACAATGAATTATCTGTCCCCTTGACATACATTTTTCTCTTGATAGATTCCTGCTTTGTTTCCTTGGGAGGGAGAGTGTACTTGAAATATCAATCTTTTCATAGTTAAGTAATCCTTGAGTACATTTTGTTCTGTAATTCTGTTTTTCATGCATTGTTGTTGTATTTTTTTAAGGCAATAAGAAAGAAAATACTCAAAACTAAAGCTGTGAAGGTTGCCCAAGGGCTGACTTCCTTCCTTCCATACCCTGTCACTGCTATCACTGGCCAAAACTTGGTGCTTTCGGAAAGGAAAGTGTCAAGTGCCACCAGCAGATGAACCTTCCATTCAAATAACAAATAAATGTTTGCTTTTTACAACTAACTTGTTTGTATAATATTGAGTAGTTAGAGCACCCCTCCACTGTTGGGCCTCTCACTAGGCCTTTAACAATGATCCTGGGGCCTAGTATAACTTCCAGAGCCAGATTCGAGTTTGGCAACCTGTCTCTGGCCATGACTTGTGCATGTGAGTGGCTTAGCATAGCCCACCCAAAGACCACCTCTGCCTAATTACTGCTGTCATCTCATTGGCACTAACCCCCCATCTATCTTCCCTCATCCAAGACTCCTGCCTTCCCCTTCCCTAAGCTTATATACCTCTTCTGCCTGATACAACAAAGTGAGATTCTTAGACAAGACTCCTAGTCTAGTGTGCTTCTCCCCAATGACTAGGGGAGGTCTGGGCCTTCCACACTCACTATCCTGTTCAGCCCCAGGGAGTGACCAGCTGGACCTGCTCTCTCTCTGCCTTCATCTGCTAGCAAAACCAGCACTCCATCCCCCACCAAAAAAAAAAAAAAAAAAAAAAAAAAAAAAAAAAAAAAAAAAAAAAAAACCCTGAAAAATTCTGTTCACCTCTGCTTGTCACTCACTAACTGTTTAAATTTACTGAATGTACTGAACACAGGAGGTCTGGCCCAGGCTCAGGTACCCATAGTAAGTACTCCCCATGGGGAATGCCAGAATTCCTCCTCCTGTATGCATCTTACTCTTCAGCACTACCATTCTCCAACCTCACTTCTTGTTGAACTTTGGGTTCTGTCCATTCTTTCTTGTCTACCAGACCTCAGCCTCTCACTTTTTGTGTCACTTCTTTCATTGTCCTCTGGTTCAGCCCCAGGTACATGATAAGAACCATTATAATGATCTGCCCCATGGTTGGGCTTTGTACATGTGGTTGAATTTGATTGTCTAAAAGAACTACAGCTCAGACACCATCTCCTCCAAGTAACCAGTATAGAAAATAGGCTCAGAAAATGGCTGACCAAATCATATAGCTATGAAAAAGATGGAGCCAGAATTCTAACCAGTCTATCTGATTCTAAGTAGCAACTCTTTAACCCTAAGTCCATGTTTGGAATTTCCTTATTGAAAAGGGATATGGTTCCATCTGCACCTACCATGGGGCTCAAATTTTTCTAGAAATGTATAGTAGGTCACAACATATTATCCACTATTTTCTTGTCTTTCTGAAAGTCCAAAAGTGCTCTATGCTTCCATGACTTCCCAGAAGAGAGCTCATTCTCTTGCAAACTCTTCCTCTTTAAAACATTTATTTCATAATTAATATTCTTTCCCTTCCTTCCTTTAATCTCCCCTTCTCTCTCTGGAAATATAAATGTGTGTGTGTATAGGCTGATTTGATGTCAGGTATCTTCTTCCATCTCTCTCTACCTTATAAACTAAGACAAAAGCTCTTATATGAGAACTGAGCTTGCTGATTTGTCTATAATGGGTAGCCAGCTTGCTCCTAACATCCCTGTTTTCATTTCCTCAGGTACTGGGATTACTTTACCTCTTCAGCATTTTCATAGATGCTGGAGATCCAAACTCTAGTCCTCAAACATGTACTATAAGAGCTTTAACCACCACTTACCTCTCCAGTCCTCTTACCTTACAATTGTTATTGAAAATGCTCTCAGAGAAGAAGCTATTCTTAAATTTTAATATAAAAATTACCAAATATTTATTGAATGGAAGGATAAATGGATAATGGATGGGTGTAGACAAACAATGGTTGAAGTAATAAAATACTCTGTTTTTTGTTTCTCAGGATACAAATATATTTAATTTGTAGATATGCAAATAATACTTATAATAGTATAACAAATCATTATACTATTATAATCAAGTATATTTTTGGAATGATAGTAACTGATTACTATTTTTGAAAAAAATACATCAATCCTGTACATTAACATTATTTCATAACTGGAAGGTCATGTATAGTTCTAGCTACCAAATGAATGAGGAGCCGCTCTATGGATTGTTTCCATACAGTAGAAACTCTCACTCATTATATAATGAAATCATAACCAAATAGTTTACTACAAGGTCTAAGAACAAAGACAGCTCTCCATTATAATAAGCCAAAATTTAACTGGGAATTTTAAGCCCAATTCTTACCCTGCTATGGAGCCTCTCTTAATTTCAGTATCTTCTTGGAAACTAAGAAAGAGATTCCGGAGTCACACAGAGGAATAAATGTGGTAACCTGTATGATGCCCTAAGCACATGGCACGATCCACAGAAAGGATCTAGTAAAAATATTTGCTCTTATGAATTGCTCAGCCCCCCTGTTAGCTAAGAACAATGCAGAGTCAGTTCTTACCAGTAGGCTCATGACATTATCAAAATTGAAAAATAGAGTATCTGATTAACATGAAGCCAACTTTTAAGCAACTTCAGTAGAAAATCCAATTCATTGAAATTTTAAAAATGGAAATCTTACAAGCATGCATGCATAATGTCCTGGGTTCATTTATCTTCTCTTCCTTCCTTCTTCCCCACAAAGGAAATTCTACACTTAGATGTTCTAATGACTTTCTGTCAAAGTGCCCAATCTCCTATTTCCTTAGAACACCCATTTCTCTTTATTTTCCCTCCAGCCCCAGTCTTTGGCATGTTTGGAACATATTCTACCACAAAGCTGTACCCTCATTCCTCTCTTTTAGTGTTTTTTTAGTCCAGTATTTTGAGATGGGGGGTTTACTCTTGGCTATAAACTTATTCTGCAACCTAAACAGAATTTGGATTTGAGATTTCCTGCTTCAGGGGATTATTATCCAGAGTCACAGGATGTATGTGGGATTTGGTAGTTTGAATAAAATGGACCCCTAAGGGCTGTGGTGATGGGAACAAGAGGGATTGCAGGGTGGGGATGAGGGTGCGAGGGAGTACTGGAAAAGATAACCAGAATGGGGGGAGGGCACTTGAGGGAGAGGTAGAAACTTTATGCAATGAAATTCTCAGGAATCCACAAGGATGACCCTAGTGAAGACTTCTAGTGATGGGATATGGGACCTGAACTAGCCATTTTAAGTAACCAGACCAGTGTCTAGCAAACTCATCATCAGAGAAGCTTAATTCAGCAATTGGATGAGAGTAGATTCAGGGATCATTAAATGAAGCTTGGGAAAATCCTGAAGAAGAAAGTGAGAAAGGATTTGTATGAGCTATAGGGGTCAAGACACCACCATAAAATGGCCCACAGAATCAACTAATGAGAGACAATAGAAGCTCACAGAGATTGAACCAACAATTAGGGAGCCTGTATGGGTATGACCTATGTCCTCTGCATATATGATTGTGTAACTTGAGGTTCCTTTGGTACTACTAACAATGGGAATAAGAGCTGTCTCTGAATCTTTAGCCTGCTTTTGTGACCTTTTCTCCCTACTGAATTGCCTTGTCCACCCTTAATATGAGGGGATATGAATAGTTTTATTATAACTTGATATACCATGTTTGTTTGATATCCCTGGGAGGCCTGCCCATTTTTGAAGAGAAAGGAGGAGAGGGGGATCTGAGAGGAGAGAGATATGGAGATGTGGGTAATTGGAGAAGAATGAGGGAAAGCTGTGGTCAGGATATAATTTATGAAAAAATTTTAAAAATGAACCCCATATGTCCATAAAGAAAGGTATTATTAGGAGGTGTAGCATTCTTAGAGTAGGTGTGGTCTTGTTGGAGGAAGTATTTCACTGGTGATGAGCTTTGAACTTTTAGATATTTAAGCCAAGCCAATATCTCACTCTTTCTTCTTGCTGCCTATGAATCTAAAAGTATAATTCTCAGCTCCCTCTCCAGCAATAAAACTGCCTACATGCTGCAATGCTTCCTGCCATGACAATAAAGGACTAAACTTCTGAACTGTAAGCCAGCCCCAATTAAATGCTTTTATTTAAATATAAGAGTTGCTGTGGTAGTGGTGTCTCTTCACAGCAATAAAACCCTAACAAAGATAGTGGGTTTGGCACTGACATGCCTGAATACATCAGATTGTCCTGTATATCTTTACAAGACATACCATAATACTAAACTCTGGTGTACAGAAAGGTGGTTCTGCTTCCCCATGGCACATAGAAAGTCAGGATCACCAGGCCACATCATACTAATGCCAGTTCCTAGATTTTGTCTATTTTTTCATGCCATGCAACTTACAGACAGGTATAGAAAGAACAATGTGGTATTAAGGGCTTAGAAGTGCTTTACACTCCAGTGTCTAAGGCAGCCTTAGTGTTGGCTAAGTTCAGGAACTTGACTAATCCCCAATGGCGGCTTCTCTAGTATAGAACATAGAACCTGAATATTATGGAAGTTATGTACACTCTATGATGCCTGTATCACCTGAGCGAGCGTGGTCTAGCAAGGGCCTGAGATTCAGAGAGACAGAGGTGTAGGTCATGCTTGAAACAAGAATGCCATTTATTGAAGCTCAGGAAAAGCCTTATATACTAGGGTTGCCCTTTTGACCTTGAGTAATCTCTGCAGTTCATAAGCAACACCTGACCTTAGCCAACTTCTTTTTTCTCTGCTAACTTCCCGATTCCTTAATCACAGCACCTGTTTGGGCAATGTTCCAATAATGGAAAAGAATCAAATGGTTCTGGTAAACACCGCAGGCCACTAAGTAGTGCTAAACCCTGGGGGTTGCAGACCAACTTTCACACCCTCTGGGATAAGAACTATGAATTGCAACTATACATTCCAAGAAGAAGATGGATAATCATTTGTAACAGCAGTGAGTTTTCTGGCCTAAGGATTCTAAGCCACAGAGTTTCTCAGTACCAGCAAAAGTAAAGCAATGATAAGTGAATAGACTTTTTATGATACCAAAGGTTCACTAAGTATTCTCCATTTCTAAAGCAAAGATATGGAGGAAATTAATTAAACATTTTGATAATAATCTATCTTCTCAAGAAGCCAGTGTTTACAAACATACTAGCTAGCTGAGAATGTGAACAAAGATAGTAGTATTGCTATGTCCTTTGAATATAATTGCTTGAGGTGGAGCTGTAGACCTGTGTTTGAACTTGTGCTTAGCATGCCCAAGACCAAAACTTCAGTTCTCAATATGAATTCTAGGCATAAATAACCAGAAAATAATAAGAATAGATACACAGTTATACATATACTTCTTACATACATACTACATGTGTATATACTTAATGACTCATATTTATTCTTAGGATATTAGTATTTATAGACCTAATTGTAGTAACATGGACTTCTGCTTAGGTAAATTCCTTTTTAATATTACAGTTCTACTTTAAAGTTTTCTTAATGTAATTCTATTAATTATAGCTCTGAAAAATTTATATATTAAAATTCGAACCTCCAAGGAAAAGGAGAGCCTTTGGAGTAAGGGCTTCAGTCAGGAAGTGCTAAGTCATCAGAATAAATTCTACTGTTGTGGTTTAAAATGTCCCCCACATGTTCATATTTTTAATGTTTTGTCCCTACATGTGGTATTATTTTGGAAGGCTATGGAAACTTCTAAAAATGGAGCCTATCTGGAAGAAACAGATTGCTAAGATAAAGCTTTAGATAATTATAGCATAGTCCTTGGTTCTGGTGACCCTCTAATCCCTGGTTCACCATGATGTGAACAGCTTGGTCTTTGCTATATTCTACTGCTACCCTCGACTGAAACACTTTGCTCTGCTTTTCCCACCACAATGAAATAAAATCTTACAGAAGCTGTGCACCAAACCACATCTTTCTTCCCTTAGATTGTTTCTTTCAAATATTTTCATCAGAAAAATGCAAAAGGAATTAATATCCTCACATAAGTGGAACCATGCTCTCATGAAAATAGGACCAAACAATGGTGTCCTATTCCTTTCATAGAACACAATGAAAAATCAGTTGTATGAAAGCCAGAAGGTGGATTCATTAGAATCCATCAGACTGGTATTTCATTTTAGATTTCTAGGCTCCAGAAATGTGAGGGAAAAAATGCCGTTTTTTCTCTAAGTTGGCCACCTATGGTGTTTTTCTTGCAGTCCAAATTGACTGCAGCACTGAGATTACCAAAAATGTTGAAATTCCAAAGAGTACATTCTGATCACTCAGAGTTTCTTTCCTGGTAGATATTGAAATGACCTTTTCAAATTTCAACTATCATATTCCCAAACCTTGACTGAAGAAATAAATCATATAAAACAAACAAACAAAAAAAAAGGCTGTTTCTTTCTAGCAATGACAAACATGATATTTCTCCTTCAGACCTTCTGCCCACATTTCCTTCACCTCACCACCTCTAAGTCTCACTTTTTGCCATGAGAAAGTCTCAGAATCTCCCTGGGTTTTTGTAAAGAGAGACTACATTCCATTTTCTTAAAAAGTTTAAGCACCAGCAGAAGATCTGAGCTTCCTCCACCCACATCCCGAATCTCACCCAAGCTGAGTAAATGTGGGTTGACAAGGGGATTCGTGGGAGTTAGTCCATGATCTTGGGGTCACATTGTGGAGAAACCACCTAGGTAAGGCATTGCTCTATCTCTAGGCTTCCATTTATGACAACATCCACTAAGGCTTCAGTATCTTCCCCACTCAGAGAGGAGGAAACCAAAGCACAGAGAAATACGATCACTAGCTCCAAAATGTACCAACATCAAGTAATATGAATTTTTATTGCATTGCCTCTTAATACAATCTAAATTGAAAAGAACTTTTCCTAAACACACACAGCTACATCCCTCCTACCATGCTTGCCTGCCTCAGTTTTAATTATCTGTTTATTTTATCAGTGTTTTGCTTGAATGTATGACAATGTCAGATCTATGGACTTTTAGGCACTTGTGAGCTACCATGTGAATGCTGGTATTTGAACTCTGGTCAGCTAGAAGACACCCAATACTCCTAACCACTGAGCCATATCTCAAGCCCCAGCCTGCCTCAATTTAAGGAGATACAAACCTCACACTTTCTTTAGCAGAAAAAATTTAAACTGGCAAAGAGAAAGCACCCTGCTATGATGAAAAACACCCTTCAAGTAAACTAAATTCTGGAGATGGAAGACATGATTCATGTCTTCATCCATGTATATGCATCAAAGAAAAAACTTAGCTTTAGGATATAAGTTATATAGTTAAAATGAAGGACCAGTGCTTGGGTGTTCATCCCTGGGCTGAGTCTGACACCACATCCAACAGATGGCAGTGGCCACTTTATTGTTTTGCTTTTTTTTAATTTTTAAATAAGCACATAGAAGACAGATGTTCAGAAGAACAGAAACAGTAAGATGAGATATCTTTTAGTAATCTTACTAAAAGTCCTTATCAAAATCAAAGCCAACCATCCCTTTTGAAGTAAGAAATAACCTCAGAAAATAATAAGAAAAGAAATAACCTAAGTTAGGACTTCTAAAGAAATTCAACTAATAACATGATCATGATTACAAATTAAAACTGACCATTGCTTTGCATTTCATCTGTTCTCTTTTTCCTTTCCCCATGAATTCCCAGATCAAATAATAAAATTTAAAAACAATGGGGGTTTTTTTTGCCCATGGCATACATATATGCAATATATGTTAATAATGTCTATCTCCAAGTCACTTCCTCTACTCCTCCAGTACATTCAACATGTTTCTCACTCATGTCCTCTCATTTCCTGATAAACTACTAAACCCAATTTCTGATGTTTAGTATAATGCTGGTTGATCTTGTACAAGTAACCATATCTATAGTGCGTTCATGGGTACAATGGCAATGACATGTCATATCCAGAAGATAGCATTTTGTAACACTATTCTGTCTGACTTTAAAAAAAGTTCTCAAAGCTTGAGGTTGGGAAAGAATAAGTATAGATATTTTATTTAGGTCTAGACACACAATGACTGTTTATTCTTAACAGCAGTTATGAGTCTCTACATTAACTGCTAGCCACTGCAAAGAGACACTTCTCTGGCCAAGGTTAAGGGCAGCACTACTCTAAGTGTATGTAAACATAAATATTTAAAAGGCAGTTTGACATCATGTCTATTTAGCAAGACAACAGGAGTAAGTCCCCCCTACCCTCCACCCTCCTGTGAACTTTTGACTAGGTTTACAGTTCAGGCATAATTCTCTTGGGCAAAGCAGGTCTTACATTAAATCTAAAGATGGTTGTAATTTTCATAATGTGCATGCCACTATTGCAACAATGAATACATTTTACCTGGGAGATTTGTATTGTAACAAATAGGATTACTGCCTAATGATACTATTGATAACCTTTCTCTCCTGGAAGTATACACAACACCTATCAGAGCCATGAAAGCTAGCCAGCAAAAAGGAAATTTAAAGGTCAGTTGCAGATTGAATTGTCTGTGTTCCCAAACCAGTAAATGGAATCTTCAGTAATATGGTCTTAGTGTCTATTAACAGTAGGTAAACAAGAGCAATGACAGTAGCTTATGCTGGGGGAAGCCTTTGGAACTCTTGGGAAGAAGTCCATTACCTGACATAGACATTTTTACTTAATAAACAAACCATGGTTTATGAGAAATTGTTGTCCACCTGTGCAGGGTATCTGTGTTCAAACTCTTTTTAAAAAATACATATTTATCATAGAATGATATTATAAGGGTTCATTCTTTTCATATGACGTTGAACAATGTGAGGTATGTTGGAATTGGTTACTAATTTTAAAATTGAGAAAAATTTATTAAAAATTATTCATATCTAGGGTTTCTTTGTTGAATAACTTTTATAGGAGTTTCATTCTCATTGCTTTTTGTGATCAAAAGAGTTGTATTTACATTGCCAAATCTGTATGGAAATACACTGCAAATAAGTAAGGGTCAGATGAAATGTGAATTACAGATACTTGACTTCAGGTTATTTTCTTTAACCTGCTAAATTCACACACTTACATGCTAAAAAAAACATATTTAGTATCTCTGAAAAACAAAAAGTACTTTTCAACATCCACAACATACATTGCTTTTTAATTATCATTATTAGTATGGTGATATACTCTTGAAATTACCAGTGCACTACTACTAGAAACATTAGCTATTATAGTGTGACTTAAAGATTTAAAAAACATAAATTACAATTGATAAAGGAACTTACTTAATTTTGATAGAACTAAGAGAAGTTGAGATCTAAGTAAAGTTGACAACATGGTTAAATGTATTAAAATTTTTGAAAATAATAATTACCACATAAATATCCTACATCCACAAATCTTAAGTAAAATTTTCCTTGTCATATATTTTCCCTCAGCATTATCCTTTTCTTCCTCTTCATGTAGACATATTATACCAAGTGATGCATTTTATTATGACATTTCATAAATAGATATTATATATTTTGGTCATATTTACCCAGTCCATTGCCCTCACTTGTCCCTCTTACCCATTTCATATTGTTCCTGTTTTGTTTTCAAATATTTGCACTTTAACTTCCATATCTTCTTCCTTTTTCCAACTCCCCCATTAGTTTATGAAGCCATGCCTTCCCTTGAGTCCTGATGTCAAGCCCCACCTCTGACAGTCTCTCTTGTTTCTGTTCTTCTGGGAGTGCTCCTTATCACCCCCCTCTTTCCTCTTTCTCTCCTTCCCTTTCTCTTACTTATCTCTCTCTCTTTCCCCTTCCTATTATTTTAATATCTGTTATTATTGCCATATCTCTTTGTTATAATAGTAAAGTCCTATGTAGAAACAGCTTCTAAGTATCTTCTGCTGCCTGCAGCTGCCTCCCATTGCATTCCCTATGAGGCCTCTCCATTCATAAACATATGCTGCCAGCTATCAGGTAATTCATTATGTATTATACCAGTTCACACATAATCCTAACACCCTCCCTAAATTCTGCTCTGCAAATGAGAGAAAACATGACCTGTTTGCTTTGCAATCTGCCATATTTCATTTATATTTTAATATTCATCCTTCTATAATGTTATTTTATTTATGAATGAAAAGTTTCCATTTTGTGTATACAGATATATATATATATATACATTTTAGCTAAAAATTAACCTTTTTAACATTTTAAATTTTTTTATTTTTTGAGATTATATTATAATTACATCATTTCTTGCTTTTCTTTCCTCTACCCAAACCCTTACATATACTCCACTTTTTCCTCTTTCAAATTCATGGCCTCTTTTTCATTAATTGTTGTTATATGCATACATGTATATACATACATAATCCTAAGTATGACCTTATCAGTTCATTTGTTTCCAGGGCTGACTATTTGGTATTGCATAATCAAGTGTTATACTCTTCTTAGAGAAGACTGTTTTTTTTTCTTTTTTTTTTATAATTTAAAAGGTTATTTTTTCCCATACGAATCGCAATTTCTCCTCGCTCCCCAGCTTTCCCTCACCCCACACCCTATCCACTCTCAAAGAGGATAAAGCCTTCCATAGAGAGTCAACAAAGTCTGGAATATCAAGTTAAGGCAGGACCAAGCTCCTCCTCCTGTATCAAGGCTGAGCAAGGTATCCCTATATAAGGAATAGGTCCCAAAAGCCAGTTCATGTACTAAGGATAAATCCTGGTTCTACTGGCAGAGACCCCACCTAACGTTTGAAGCCACACAAGGGATTCAAGCAAAGGTGTCAAGATCATGATGAAGAAACTCATTGAGACTGCTGACCTGAGCTACTGGGAGCTCACTGATTAGACTAACAGCTAGGGAACCTGAGTAGGACCAGCTAGGCCCTCTGAATGTGAGAAGGCTAGTTCTTCTGCTTCAGCATTCTTTAGCTGCCAAAAATTCTTTGTTCTGGTTTGAGGTTCCTTGGCTTTTCCCAGGTACATTAGCATGTCAACTGTTGTCCTTGTTTGAGCAGTCATATTGATCAGGCTTTATGGATCCTGGCAGGTATATCTCATAGCAAACTCTCTGTTCCTTTGGTCCATATAATAAGGGTCTTTACATTTCTGTGCCCTTCTTCTCCAATGATTCTTAAGATGGGTGTAGGAATGCTATTACAGATGTATCCTTTGGATCTGGGCTCCACAACTCTGCATTCTTATTGATTGTGTTTTTCTGTTACAAAGAAAAATTTCCTCTTTTATTTATTTCAACAAATTCGCCTGCTGATAGACACCCAGGATCTTCCCATAACTGGACTGTTATTGATACACCATAACATCTATTGGTGGTGAAGTCTCACTGTTATATAAAAACTACATTCCTTAGTATATATTCAGAAGTTGCACAGCTACGAAACTTGCTTCTGTATAAGGACTACAGATAGGAGAGAGAGAATAATGGTGTTTTTTAAGCAGAAAAGTTGTGTTCTATCACTTAGTTTCCTTCTACTAACCAGAATTTATAAACAAGGGTTTATATTTTTGTCCATGAATTTCAATTAAATTTAGTTATATCATTTTGGCTTTCATGACATCATTATGTCTGAGAAATTCATTTATGTGGAATTTATGTGATTGCATACTGTTAGGATTCCTGATGCAGCAGGTGGGTGAACAAAGCATCCATCCTGGTGGTCAGATACTGCTGCATGTGGGGGCATGCTTCTTTCATCCATATGCATGAGCAGGTGTGACCACATAAGATCCCCATGATAGAGGTACCCTTATAAGCCAAAATCCTGCCTTGCACAATCTCTTTCTTCCTACATATTTTCTCACAAGTTCCCGAATCCCCCATCCTGTTTAATAAATTCTAGTGTGTGTTACTGATACTGTTTGTGATCTCCTCTCACATGTGTTAACAACATTTTCAATGCTCAGAAGAATTCTTAGAAGCATGAAAGTGAGTGGCTGAAGAGGTGAAGGTAGGTGCAAGGGTTAAAGTTACCAGAGAGGAAGAGGTTAAAAGAGCCAAAGGTACGTCTGAGGCCTGAATGGTGTTGTGTCATTGGCAGGATCTGGAATAGAAATGGGAGGTTCATCTGTATTTGGTTTTATAGGTGGGCGGGAAACATGAGGCCAGAAGAGAAGGTTTAGGGCTAAGATAGGAAAAAGCTTGTATATAGGGAAAATTAGATAATAACTCAAATTGGCTGCTTAATGACTCATTGGACCCCAGTATTTTACAGGAGCTTTCTAACTTTTGCCAGCAAATGGAGAGATGGAAAGAGTTTCCCTATATAAGCCTTTACTAAAACCTCAAAGTTTACGCTCAGTGACATACTTCCTTCAACAAGGCAACACCTCCTAACAGTGCTACTTCCTATGAGCCTATATATAGAATCCATTTTCATTACACCAGTTGAGAAAAGTTCTGCAAAACAAATTCTTGTCATATTTAAGACCAGCAAATATTCTCAACTGCAGCCCCTCTAAATATCTTAGTTTTTCTAAATTGTTATATTATTTGGATATATTTTAATCCATTTATTCTTACTATTGCTCTTAATCACTGGGTTTCTCTGGATTCTGGCAGCTATGAACACAGTTACTATAAGCATGTTCTTGTTTTCTCTATTTTACCATCTATTTGTCTCTAATATTTTATTTTTATAAAAATATAATCCCTTGTCTTGTTTATTTGGCTAGAAGAAATTTAGTGACTTTCAGAATAGAACTATATGATCTTTATTTATACTGCAAGATTGTTTTGATATTTTCAAAATTTTTAAATAAATGTTACCATATTCCTTCAAATGTTATACATTTAAACTAACATAAAAATACTGGGTTACTGGAAGGGTTATTCATGTGTTCTCATTTTGGCCAACACACTTTATTCCTTCTTCTTTCCTGTCCCCTATCCCAAACCTACTGAAACTGTTAGTCCCCAGAAAGAGAAGAGTCACTTCTACTTTCATTCGCGTGCTACGTGCTACTGCTCCCTCACATTGTCCTCTCTCTCTCTCATGGGCTGTTATAGCTTCATGTGCTCTACAAATCTAAAATTAAAAGTCCACATATTTCTCAAAGGTCAAAGCCAAAATCCACATATAAAAGAGAACATATGGCACTTGTCTCTAGGGGCCAGGGCTACATCACTTAGTATAGTTTCTCCTGCCCATTTTCCTACAAATTTCATAATTTTAGTTTTCTTTGTAACTGAAAAAAAATCCTTTCATATATCTACTCTTTTACTTACCTATTTCATCTGATTATAAATTTTTAGGCTGATTCAATTTCCTGGTTATTATGCACAGTTCAGCATTTAACCCAGATTAACAAGACTGCCTTTAAGTGGATCATATGGAATTTTTATTACTAGCATTTTGAGACCCCTCAACACTGACTTCAGTAGTGCCTGTACCAATTTAATAAATATTTTTTTCTCCATATCCTCACCAGTATTTGCCTTTATTTGTTTTCTTGATAATAGCCATTCTGATGTAAGTGAGATGGAATCTCAAAGTAGTTTTTAAAACACAGTTTTTTGGGAAAACATCAAATGACAGATAAGTCTGCCAGTGCATCACTGGTAGGGCCCAGAGGACCTAGGTCATGCTTACAAAGCTGGACTTTTATTTTTTTTTTAACTTTTTTATTTACATTTTTTAACATACTCACCACTGTTACCCCTTCCTCCCCTCTTCCCAGTCCTCCCTCAGCTTTCCATACCCCATCCCCCATTCATTTCTCACAAAGGGTGAGTCAATGCAGTCTGGCATATCCAACTGAGGGTAGGAACTAGCCCCTCCACCAAGTATCAAGGCTGAACAAGGTGTTCCTCTGTAGGGAACGGGCTCTAAGAAAACAGTTCATGCACTAGGAGTAAATTCTGGTCCATTGCCAGAGGCCTCACAAACTGCCCACACCATTTTGACTGCCATCCACATTCAGAGAGCCTAGTTCAGTTCCCTACAGGTTCCCCAGCTGTCAGTACAAATTTAGTGATCTCCCAACAGCTCAGGTCAGCTGTCTCTGTGTAGTTCCTCATCATGATCTTGACCTCTTTGCTCACATACTCTCTTATCCTTCTGTACAGCTGAATTGGGAGCTTGACCCGTTGATTAGCTATGGATTTCCACATCAGCATCCAACAGTTATGGATAAAGATTCTGTGATGACAGAACGGTCATCAATTTGATTATAGGAAAAGGCCACTTTAGGTAATCTCTCCATTATTGCTTGAAGGCTTAGCTAGGATCATCTTTGTGGGTTCTTGAATATTTCCCTAGCCCCAGGGTTCTCTCTAACCCTACAATGACTTCCTCTATCAAGATATATATTTTCTTCTTTCTTTCTGTTCCTCTTCCAACTCATCCATCAAATTCCCTCATGTTCTCTTCCTACCTTACCTCGCACCCTCCCACTATGGTTCTAATTTACTCAGGAGATCTCTGTTTCCTCTTCCCAGGGTAATCCATGGATGTCTTTCTTATGTTCCTCCTTCTTACCTAGCTACTCAGGAGTTGTAAATTGTAGTCTGGTTATCCTTTGCTTTATGTCTAAAATTCACTTATGAGTGAGTACACAGCATGTTTATCTTTGAGTGTCTGTGTTACCTCACTCAGGAGGATATATTCTAGTCCCATCTATTTGCCTGCAAATTTCAGGGTGTCATTAATTTATTAATTAATTTTTCTATTTACTGCTGTACCACTTTTTAAAAAATGTATTCTTCAGTTGAAGGGCATCTAGGTTGTTTCAAGCTTCTGGCTATTATGAACAATGCTGTTATAAACATAGTTGAACAAATGTCCTTGTGGTCAGAATATGTATCCTTTGAATATATGACCATGAGTAGTATTGCTGGATTATTAGGTAAGTTGGTGCCCAGTTTCTGAGAAACCGCAACACTGATTTCCAAAGTGGCTGTACAAGTTTACATTCTAATCAGCAATAGACAAGTGTTCTCCTCACTCCACATCCCTCCAGCAGAGACTGTCATCAGTGTTTTTGATCTTAATCATTATGACAGGTGTAAGATGGTATCTCAGAGCTGTTTTGATTGGCATTTCCCAGATGGCCAAGGATGATGAGCAATTCTTTAAGTGTCTTTCAGCCATTTGAGATTCTTCTGTTGAGAATTCTCTATTTTGCTCTGTACCGCACTTTTTAATTAGATTATTTGGGATTTTGACCGCTAGTTTCCGAGTCCTCTATGTATTTTAGAAATCAGTCCTCTGTCCAATGTAGGGTTGGTGAAGATCTTTTTCCATTCTTAGGCTGTTGTTTTGTCTCATTGACTATGTCCTTTACCTTACAGAAGCTTCTTAGTTTCAGAAGGTCTTATTTATTAATTGTTGGTCTTAGTATCTTTGCTACTGGTGTTATATTTAGGAAGTGGTCTCCTGTGCTAATACATTCAAGGCTATTTCCCACTTTCTTTTCTATCAGGTTCAGTGTAACTGTTGCTTTTGTTGATCACTTGGATGTGAGTTTTGTGCAGGGTGATAAATATGGACCTGTTTGCATTCTTCTACAAGCCATCATTCAGTTATGACAGCACCATTTGTTAAAGATGCTTTCTTATTTCCAATTCATATTTTTGGCTTCTTTGTCAAAAATCAGATGTTAATAGGTTTGTGCATTAATGTCAAGATCTTTGACTTAATTTCATTGATCCACATGTCTGTATATATGAGGCTGGCTGGGCTTTTTAAAAAATTCTTTATTTATTATGTTTATAATGTTCTGCCTGTGTGTATACTTGCATGCCAGAAGAAGGCACCAGATCTCATTACAGGTGATTATGAACTAATGTGGTTGCTGCAAATCAAACTCAAGACCTCTAGAAGAACAGTCAATGTTCTTAGTTGCTGCTGAACCATTTCTCCAGCCCAAAGCTGGGCTTTTTAAGAGCAATGGCTACTACTGATGTTGTGAAACTTAAGGGTATAAAGCTGAGACAAAAAGTGGATCCTGGTCACCAAGTTGGGCAGCCTGGTCAGAGACATGAAGATCAAGTCTCTGGAGATCTTTCTCCCTATCCTCCCTGCCCACTAAGGAATCTGAGATTATTGACTTTTTCCTGGAAGAATCCCTATAAGTATGAGGCTCTAAAAATCATGTCAACACAGAAGCAGACTCTGCTGGCCAGTAGATCAAGTTCAAGGCAAATATTGTCAGTATTAGCTCCTTCAGTGGTCATGATGGTCTCGATGTTACATGCTCCAAGGAGATAGTTACTGCCATCCCCAGGCAGCATCATCTTGGCCAAGTTTTTCATTTTTGCTGAATGTAAAGACAACTTGAGGGAACAAGAATGGCAAGCCCCACATTGTCACATACAAGGTAATAGACCACTGCTGTTCTGTGTTGGTGTGTTTCATCCTTGCCCCCAATGATATTTTATCTGCTCATTTGCCAGTGAAGCTGCTGCTGCTGGCCAGTTTTGAAGACTACTACACATTCTTTATCCAGGGGCTATACACTACCACCCTCATAAACTTTGGCAAGGCTATCTTTAATGGTATCTTCAAGCTACAACTACTTGACCTCTGGAAAGAGACTTGTTCATCAAGTATCCTCATCAGAGATTCACTGATCAAAACTAACATTCATTGTTAAAACACACACTAGAGTCCCCTTTCAGAGGATGTAGGCCATTACAATGTAAGAATTTTTATACAAGAAAAATACAGAGATTTAATTTTTGTTTAAAAACAAATAAACAGATTTAGAAGCATCTGATTGTTCCATGGGTTCATTTCCTTGAAATAATTTTAAATAAATTCTACCAGTATGTACCTAGTGATTAGGGAGCTGGCAATATAAATATCCAAATTAAAATTTAAAATTGAATACTGACTCCTGTCATTTTGTTTATTTTATAGTATTGTTTTTTTCTCCCTTCAGTCTAAGGATTCATTCTAGCATCTTCTGTAGAGCAATCTTTGTTATCAAAAATCTCATTAGCCTATTTTTATCATGGAAAGCTTTTATTTTTATTTAAATTATAACAGCTTTGCTGAGTATCATGTTCTAGGTTGGCAGTTTTCATCTTTCAGAACTTAAAATACATCATTCTAAGCCATTCTGGATTTTAAAGTTTCAGATGAAAAAACATCTATTACTCTGTAGGCTTGCATATATATATATATAATGTCTTGGTGCTTTTCTCTTGATGCTTCTGATATACTTTTTTTCATTCTGCATGTCTGTATGCTTAGTATTTTGATTGCAATATAACAAGGGAAGGTCCTTTTCTGTCTTTTAACTTTGAATTTTTTAAAATACTTTTAAAAAAATTTTTAAAAATATTTTCTATGTCTTTAGAATAAGGTTCTTTTTCTTCTATGCCTATCATGTATAAATTTGTTTTTGTTAGTGTGTCATTTGTGTCTTGAAACTCCTTCTGATGCACCCTAAATGTTCCCTCCTAACCAACTCCCATGTCACAGTTTTCAGTTATTTCACTTGTATTCAAGTTCAGATAATTTTTGCTCTCTTTGATCCATTCTATTACTAAGACTTTGTATGTTTTTTTAAAACTTATTATGTTTGTTTGTTTGTTTTTGGCATTTTAGATTGATTTGCTTCAGTATTTCTTTTGGGTTTGGGGGTAATAATTTCAATATTTCAAGCAGGTAAATAATGCATAGGTTTATGCAAATATGGTATTCTATTCTCTCCCATATTATAAAAGTAAAATACTCAAATTCTGTAAAATTTTGACATTTGGTGATTTTCAGTGGTAGATCTTGTATTAATAAGCATAACCAAACCTAAAAAAAAGCTCACATCAAAAAATATTTGTTACAAATATATGCTATACAAAAATGGAAATCAACATATTCTCCCTTGTGCATACCAGCAGTTTAGAAATCCCTTCTTACACTATTTGAAGTATTCCTTACCTACAATATTTACAAATGATGATTAGCCCTACTTTCTCATTCTAATAAAGATGGAAGAAAGGCACAAAAAGATAACTTTGATTTTTAAAGTACTGAAATTATGAATACCATGAGATTCAAAGTTTTAATGTTTGTATTATAATATTAAGTTAATTGATAAGAAAGAAAAGATTATAGTTTATACTTCAGTAAAAAGCAATTGTGTGTCAAATAAACATGGGATGAATTGTGTTGATTTTGTTTTTGGTCAACTTGACATAAGCCTTGGCGTATATGGCAAGAAGTAATTTTAACCAGAAAAATGCCTCCATAATATTGGCCTATAACTAAGTCTAGAGGGCATTTTTTTGATTGACAATCAATATGAGAAGTGCCAGATAACTGTAGTGGTGTTAATCCTAGTCATTTTTTTCCTCAAATTTATGAAAAAATGCTGTCTGAACTAGCCATCAAGACCACAAGAGTATGAAGCACTCTTCTATGGCCTCTGCTTTTGTTCCTGCTTCCAGGTTTCTGTCTCTGAGTTCCTGCCTTATCTTCCCTTCATGCTAGACAGCCACAGTAAGTCAAAATAAAGCCTCTAATCCTCAAGTAGTTTTGCACATAAGTGTTTTATCACAATAGAAATCTAATGAGACAAACAAGAAGATGCAGATATTATTTTATGATTTTAGTGTGCTTATGAAATGAGACTTTCAGAGTGTCATGTCTAGACTATAGAAAATTATTTAAAATTTTTCAGAGTATTATTAAATATACATCTTAGACATTTTATAAATTTTACTGGAATCATAAAATAGATAGATGAAATTTTTTAAAATTTGCTTTGGAAAGATGCTTTAATCATCTCCTTTTGGCTACAATATTCCATGAACAACTCTGTCCTATAGAGAAGTGGTCAATCATATCCAATTACCACCATTGCTCTGTAGAAAGGGTCAAAAAGACTTTAGTCTCTGATGTGGAGAAATAATATGTTTTTGAAAACAGCCACTTATAAGTGTTATAAATTGTCTTCATTGTTTCAGTGTGTATGTTTTTCAGCTAATATACACTTGGAATTTGAGGTAAATTAGATTGCACATTTTTAACACCATTAAACCCAATTTGAAAGAATTTCTCTTTGTTAAATTCCTCTTTCATATCATACACCATCTTCCTTATTGCATTGTTTGTGGCTTTGAAAATAAAATTACTACTTTGAGTTCTTTCTTGGATTTCATATAACTCACCTTTATAAGATGCTATTGCTATTACTACATGTAGGTGGAATTAATACTTTTTGATGGCTAATACTTTTAGGTGGAATTAATATTGTCTTAATTTTTCATGTTATATTACTGCATTGGAAATCATGCATCTGGTATTATTTGCTTGCTTTTTAATAGCTACATTATTTCTATTGAAGAATTTTTAGTGTGATGATGGGACTTGGATGTGGTAGCACTGAGTGTGCAATTCATAAAATAAGTTTTCAGAACAGGAGTTTTAAGTGCTTAACACAATCTTTATACTATTCCCTGACCAAGGTACTAACTGGGAGAACAGCCACAGGTGTTTGATATTACCAGCATGATGTAATTGTAATACAAGCCAAATAATAAGTGGCCTCTTTGCCTTTAGTAACTATTGGAGGATAAACAACTAAGGATAGTTGTAGTAGTGGGGTTTTTAGGTCCCAGGCGACCAGAGACCCAGACCCTGTAGCGCCAGACCCCTCAGCTGCCCAGCTGTCTGCTGCTCAGGGCCCCAGAAATGACTCAGATGCTTATATTAACTTTATGTTGTTTGGCCTACGGCTTAGGCACATTGTTAGCTAGCTCTGTGGCCACATCCCCTCCAGGAGCTCGGGACCCTGGATAAGCATGTTAGGACCTTATCAGCTGACACTTGAATCCCACTACATCTAGTATGAAATACACTTGGATTTTAACTAATAAAATTAAAAGATGGAGTAAAATGAGATTATAAAGGATTTGGGTTAAGTATTAGATCTACTTAGAAGATAAAAATACTCAAGTGGGTAAAATAGCTAGGATGGAAAAGCTAGGATACTTTCATGATACAGAGATTATTAAAGCTATAAAAGATTATAATTAAGAAGAAAAAGAATGTCAAATTAAGAATGAGAGAAAGAAAAGACAGGAATAATAGGAGTATATGAGATTTCGGCTAAAGTCTATAGCAAAAAATGCATCATAATAAACTGTGAAGAAAGATTTTAAAAAAGGTCCTATAAACTAACAAAGCCATATACAAACAAAAGCTAATCTATTATATGATATCTATGCACAAGTATAAATCAAATAACTTAAAATAAGACATTAATACACATATCATGAAATACAGCTGTGTTCATTTAAAAAGCAGTCTTCTCAGAGCCCATTGAGTTATTGAGTTTCACATGTTGCTGGGTTTAGGCTTCCAATCTGAGATCAGAGGTTCTGAGTCTGTGGAAAGACCTTTGTGGAAATCTCACCCAAAGATGTGGCCAGAACTTCAAGCAGAAAGGACAGCTCTGAAGAGAGAAGGCTTTAGAAAATCTCTTGCTATTGATTTTTGGGTTAATTTTGTCTCCTAACATTTTGCCACAAGTACTTATCAGTTCTTAGAACTTCCTGGTAAAGTCTGCAGTGTCTCTTATGTACAGAACCATATGATCTACTATAGAAAATGTTTTTACTTCATTGCTTTTTAATTTGCATGCTTTTTTTGCAACTTTACTTTAAAACTTTGAGAACTGTTCTCTACCCATCAGAGTAAGAGAAACTTCATCTAGCAGTGGATAGAGGCAGAAGCAGAAATTCATAGCTAAGAAATCCATAGCTAAGATAGAGCTCTGGGTCCAGTTGAAGAGAGAGAGAGAGAGAGGAGAGAGTATATGAGCAAAGGCATCAGGATCATGAGGAGACCCATAGAGATGTCTGACCAGATCTATTATTTTACATTTCAACTGCAGTTTTCTCTCCTTCCTTTCTTCCATGTCCCTCTGTTCCCCATTCACCCTTTCTCTGTTTATATTTAGAAAAGGCTACACCTCCCATGGATATCAATACCAACAACAAAAACATGGCATATCAAGTTGTAGTAAGACTAAGCACTTTGCCTTGCATTAAGGCTGGGCAAGGCAACCCAGTATGAGAAATAGGGTTCCAAAAGCTAGTAAAGGAGTCAGACAGCTGTTGCTACCACTATAAGGAGTCCTATGGGAAAACCAAGCTACACAACTTCACAAATATGCAGAGGGCCTAGATCAGTTTCATGTAGGCTGCTCTCTGGTTGCCAGGTCAGTCACTGTCAGCTCCTATGAACCCAGGTTAGTTGATTCTGTAGGTTTTCTTGTGGTGTTCTTGATCCCTCTGGTTTCAACAATTTTTCCTCTCATCAGCAGGATTCCCTAAACTCGACCTAATATTTGACTGTGGGTCTGCATCCATTTTCACCAGTTGCTGGATGAAGCCTCTCCGATGACTACCAAACTAGGTAACAATCTATGAGTATAGTAGACTATTGTTTGGTATCATTATATTGACATTTTAGCCTCCAGTCATGTTTAGTTCTATCCTCGGTCTCTGAGCCATCCAGCCTTTGGTTCCTGGTACTCTAGGCAGTGCCAAGGGTAATCTTACTCTGGTGGAATGGGCCTCAGTGAGATATGTTAGGAGAGGTCCTAATTATTTTTTTAAATTCATGATTATCTATTTTAATCTCTTCTAATTTGTTTATTGGGTCTTAAATCTCCTTCTTTTGGTTGCTTTGCCTAAATGTTTGCCAACCTTGTTAATCTTTTGAAAGAACCCATCCTGTTTTATTGATTTTATTGTTTGTTGGTTTTTATTTAATTAATTTCTATCCTGATTTTGAATATTTCTTTCCTGGTATTGATATTTGATTTATCTTGTTCTTGTTGCAATCCCAGGTTATTGTTTAAGAACTTTCTAACTTTTGTTGTAGGCATTTATAATTATAAACCTCCCACTTAGTATTAATATTACTGTATTCCATGGGTTTTGGAGTGCTGTGTTTTAATTTTGATTCAATTCTAAGAAATTTTAAATTTCCTTGTTAATATCTTCAGTAGCTCATTGATGTAATTTTCAGTTTCCATGAGTTTTGTATCTATGCAATTTCTCCTGCTACTGATGCTAGCTTTGTTCTATTCTTGTCAACAGACTACATAAAAGTCTTCTAAATTTCCTGTTATTTGTTCAGGCTTGCTTTGTTCCCTATTCTATTGCCCTTATGAAGAGACAGTTCTGTAGGGGTATTGTGTTGTTTCATGGTAAATAATTGTTCCACCCACTGGTTTAATAAAAAGCGCTGATGGGCCAAAGGCAGACAGGAAGTATGGGTGAGGCTACCAGACTAAAAACTCTGAGAACAGGAAGCACAGGGCAGAATGCCAGAGAGAAGCCAGAAGAAGCAGAGGACAACTATGCTGCTCTAAAGAAAGGTACGGAGCCGCATGGCTGAACAGGATGAGTCATGGGTTAGATTAAGGGTAGAGAGCTAGCAAGTTATATGCCTGGGCCTTAGGCCAATCAGCTGAAAACTACTGTAAACATCTGTATGTCTCTGTGGGACTGTGAGACTGCTGGTCTGCAGGTCTGCCGGTCTGGAGTCTGCGGGTCTGTGGGTCCTAAACCTTGAGGTTAGGCCTGAAAGTCTGGGTCAGAAACCTCTTACTACACAGTCCTATGGACTTCTGAAAAGAATGAATACTTGAAACATGATCCTAATAAGTAATACTCTTCAGTGTTTAAATGGAATATTCTGTTAAGGTAATGTTTACTAGTTTAATTTGATCATTTAACTCAGTTTTTAATTTTATTGTAATATCTGTTGGTAAAAGTGGGGTAATGAAACCACCCACTATCCTTATATTGGTGTTCATATGTGCCTTTTCTTTTAGTAGTGTTTGTTTTATAGAATTGCATGCACCAATATTTGGTGCATATATTTTTGGAACTATAATTTCTCTTACAAAAATTGTTATAAAGTGACATTATCTCTTCTGACTACTTTTGATTCAAAGTACATTTTGTTGGACATTTGTCACTACTTCTTGCTTTTTAAGTCTCACTGCTTGAAATGCACTTTTCCATTCTTTTATGGTTGCTTTTAAAAAAAAAAAATTGGGGATAAGGTAAAAATGTATCTTATATTTAATCCAATCTACTAGTCTATGTCTTTTAAAGGGAAAGTTTACTTCATAGTGTTCAAAATTATAATTAGATGATATGTGCTAATTCTGTCTTATTGTGGATTTTAGTATTTGTGTCTTCATATTCCTCTTAACTATTTGTAGTGTAGTTTACTCAAAATTTGTCTCTTTAATTTTAGCACATTTTGGACGATCTATGAACAAAGATAGATGGCGCATACTTGGACCTTAGTTACTAAGCTGCAGTAGGTATATAGTAGGCTAGGTAAGGATAGAGACTTAGTACTAGAAACTTTGAGAAAATAACTGATATTTAAAAAAAAAAAAAAAAGATCTGGAAGTGAAAAGTTGCCAATCTCCATTTCCTTGTGTCATCTGCCAATGTTATCACTAACATGATATTGATATAGTGGGCTGTCCAGCATCTGTGGCTACTTCTGCAGTTAATAATCTACTCTGGACATAATATAGGAATTATACCAGGTTTTCTGAATTCACATTGAGGGCTTAACTTCTAGGATATGTACTTAACTCTACTACACCTATCCAAAATTGCAAATACTTCAACTGAAAGAATGTACCACCTTTCTATGAAAAATGTGCAGTGACCACACAGGGCTGGAACTCAGATAGGCAATTGTCATATCCTTCCTGTCCTCTGTTATGATCTCTCCAGACTTATTCTCAGTGTCTTAGTCCTCCTCCTGCCTCATGGACATCCACTGGGGACTCTACCTCTTAGTGTGGACCCTGAAACTCCTAGCTCATTTCCCCTATGACCACCACTCACAGCTTTTCCTCTTGACTCATCTCCAAACTTACCACCCTCCAGCCCAGAGAAACACTTTCACATCCACCACACTTGTCTGGAATCCAGAGAGGGCAACTATAACTAAAGAAAAGAACTCAAACCTACTAAATATGAGACCAAATATTAGCACCAAGAAACATCTCAAACATCATAACTCCAGATAGTTTCACTTAGTGGTGAAAAAAAATAAACATGAGCAGCAAGATAATAGGCCTCCTCAAGAAGCCAGTAACCCTCTTGTAGTAGGTCCTGTAAAAAACAATATAGCTGAAGCACCAGACAAAAACTTCAAAATAGCAATTATCACTATGTTCAAGGACGTTAAACAGGATATGAATAAATCACTTAATTAAGTCTGTGAAAAAGAAGTGATCAAAAACAATTCAAAATACAAGATATAATTTAATAAAGAAATGGAATCGCTAAAGACAACTCAAACTGAAATGAAACCGGAAATGTAAAATTTAGGTTGTCAAACATAACCTCCTAACAAATTATAAGACATAAAAGGAAGATTCTCAGGTGTTGAATAAAAAATAGAAAAAAATGTTCAATCTAATAAATAAGTAGGAAAACAAATCAATAAAAATCCAGGAACAAAACAACTGAGAAATCTAAGATACTATTTTTAAAAGACTAAATTTACCAATAATAAAAATAGAGAAATAAAACCCATATCTCAATCTACAGGAGGTGCCTGTCAATATATAAGAAGCACACAAAAATAAATAGAATCCCAAAAGAAATTCTTCACAACACATCATAATCAAAATGCTAAGTGTACATAACAAAGAAAAGACTTTTTTCTATTTTTTTTTATTTAAAAAATTTTCTTTCCATATCTACAACTGCTCCTTCTCTCTTCGCTCCTCCCAGTCCCTCCCAGTCCTTCCTCAGCCTCCCTTCATCCCCTATCCATTCCCCAAGGAGGGCAAGGAGTCCCAAGATGAGTTAGTTTGGTCTGTCATATCTGGTTGAGATAGGTTCTAGTCCCTCAGCCTAGTATTAAGTTTGAGTTTGGTGTTCCTCTGTAGGTAATGGACACTGGAAACATATCCTGATCCTACTCATAAGTGGATTTTAGACAAAGAATATCCAAGCTGAAAACCACAACCCCCAAACAGCTAAGAAAAGACATTTCAAACAGCAAGGGGCAAAGAGCAAGTCATATATAAAGGTATGCCCATTATAATAATACTTTTCTTCTCAATGGAGACTTTGAATGTGTTTTTGTAAACTCCAAGAGGCCACAAATACCAGCTCATACTACTATATCCAATATTTATCCCCCGTTATACAATTTTTCCTGATCCTTAGATGCAATAATATTTTGTAGATGTATCTGTTGAGACTGGACTCCACAACTGTAAATTTTTATTGATTGTGATTATCTGTAGAAACATCCCTGTATATGAGGGATAAAGCTAACTTAGTTTTGGTGTATAATCATTTTTATATGTATCTGTATTCTATTTGCAAATATTAATTGAGAAATTTTAAGTCTATGTTAACTAGGGACATTGGATTTTCATGTGTGTGTATGTATATATGTATATATGTACATGTGTATGTATATATGCATGTATGTTGTATTTTAATCTGGCTCAGGAATTACAGTGATACTGAGATTAGAGATTCTTCTTTGCTTCTCTCTCTCTTCCTTCTTTCCTTCCTTTATCCTTCTCTTCTTCCCTCCCTTCCTCCCTCATCCCCCCTACTCCTCTCTATTCCCTCCCTCCCTCCTTTCCTTCCTTCCTTCATTTCTTTCTTTCTATAGTTTCAGAAGGACTAGCTGTATGTATTTCCTTTCTGTTTGTTTGCCTTTGATATGCTGTTTTTATTTTATCTTGCTATATTGTATTTTGTTATAAAAAAGATATATGAAAAATAGTAAAATCCATAAGAAAACAAATTTTATCTAAATACACATAATTGTTGCACAAATAAAGGAAACTCAGAGCCAGATCTCAGGGAAAGGTTGGGATATCAAAGAGAGGAAACACCATAGTCAAATCTCACCCAGCTGTCTTCCAGGTTCTTCAGCCTCGCACGTTCTGGCTTCTACTGCCTGCTCTGTCTTTCTCTGCCTGCCCTAAATACCCTCTTCACCCAGTTGTTTCATATCCAGATTAAAATTAAAGGTGTGGCACCACCACTGCCTCCCTGGGAGCCTGGAACTCCCTCTGTAAACTAAACCGGCCTCAAACTCAGATTTTCTGGGATTAAGGGCATAGATCACCACTCCCTGATACTCCCTATGCTGGGATTAAAGCTGTGAGTTATGACTGTCTGATCCTCCTAGACTGACTGTGTATAGATCCCTCTGATATCTCAGACTGGTTTTCATTAAGTTTGAAACATATCCCCACACATAATCAAGAAAATGGGTCTCAGTGAAAAGGTCAAAAAGTAGGGAGGGGTGGGCTAACTATAATCTTTATTTTATGTCTGATAGATTTCTGCTGTTAATCCATCTGGTCCTCAAAATTTTTGCTGGAAGTCTTTTTAACTGAAAAAAAAATTATAACTATTTTAATCAATTCACTTGTATTTGTTGTTAATCAGTTTAATATTTAACTTCCTGTTTTAATTTTGGTGATTTGGCTGAACATAGATAACCATATTTTTTTCTTTTTTAAAGTTTTCCTAGATTAATAAATTAATTTTATTAATAATAATAAAAATGGGTTTCAAAAATATTCCCTTAGAGTGGCTCACAAAGACTAAGCTGATATCCAGGGAGGCTCTATAAGACTGATCTAGGTTCCCTGCATGTATGGTATATTTGTATAGGTTGGCCTTTTGTGAGACTACTAACTGAGAGAAGGAGCTATCTCTGACTGTGTTTCCTGTCTCTGGGAACTATTACTTCTATCACCTTCCTTCATCCACTCTTAATAGAAAAGGAAGTGTGTAGTCTCATTGCAACTTAATATATCATGGCTGACTAATATCCATGGAATGCCTGCCTGTATCTGAGGAGAAACAGTGGAGGAGGAATGGATAGGAGTAGGGGAGAGTTGGAAAGAGGGGAGAAAAGGAAAACTTTGAGATGTAAAAACAAAAACTAAAAAACCAAATAAAATAAAACCCTTCTATATTCTGAATTACTTTGATGTCTATCATAATGTTTACCTGTTCATATCTGATGTTTTTAAATTTGGGTCCTGTCTTTCTTTTGATTAGGTCAAGGGTCTGTCAATTTTGTTTATCTTCTAAAATGACACACTTCTGGATTTTTTTTTTTTGATTCCTTGTACTGTTTTGTAGATTTCTGTTCTATTATTATTTCATACCATTGACTGGGTTTGGATTTGGTTTATTCTTGTGTTCCCAACCTTTTGACTTACATCATTAGGACATTTTTTTTTGTGAGATTTCTGATTTTTAATGTAGGTTAAAGCTGTACATTTACTTCATAAGATTGCTTTCAAAGTGCCTCAAAGGTTCTGTTGTGTTCTATTTTAATTTTTGTTTCATTCCAGGAAGTTTTAAATTTTTCTTAATTTCCTCTTTAAGCAACTCATCATTCAGTAATGAGTTTTTTAATTTCCATGAATTTCTTATGTATTAGAAATTTTTTTGCTCTCAATTTTATTGCACTTTGATCAAATAAGACACAAGGAGTGATTTTAATCTTTTTTAATTTATAAAGATTTGATTTGTGTAACAGGATATAATATATTTTAGAAAAGCTTTCATGTACTGCTGAGTAGAATTTGTAATCTTTTGTGCTTGAGTAGGAGATTCTGTAGGTACCTGTTAAGTCCGTTAGATGTTAGATGTATGACATCAATTAATTTTGATGTATCTGTTTATTTTTTCTCCCAAATAAAATGGAATATTTATTGTTTTGACACTAATCTTTCTTTACATCTACTTTTTAAAGATTTTTATTTTAAAAACAAAACCCCAGAATTTGGTGCATACATGTTTAGGATACTCATATCCTCGTGCTTAATTGTTTCATTGATTGAATTAAAGGACTTCTGTATATTGCTTCTGATTAGTTTTAGTTTGAAACCTATTTTGTTAGAATTTAAGATAGGGTCACCTACTTGCTCCCAGGTCCTGTTTTATTAGAATACTTTTGTCCATCCTGACACTCTAATGTGATAGCCTGTCCTTAAAACCATGGTGGGTTTCTTGTAGGGAACAGATAAATGAATTGATCTTGATCCATTCAATCAATCTGCATATTTATTTTCAGTGGAAACTATCTATATATTTTTTATTTTTTTATTTTTGTGTATTTGTTTTTCAAGACAGGGTTTCTGTTTAGTCCTTGCTGTCCTGGAACTCACTTTGTAGACCAGGCTGCCCTCAAATTCAGATCCCCCTGCATCTGTCTCACAAGTACAGAGAATAAAAACATATGCCACCACTGCTAAGCTATGTTTAAAGTTTTTATTTAAATATTCATACTAATTGTGGTCCTTATGCTGCTGATTTTTGCTGTTGTATATACTCAAAGTTGTTTTTTATTATAATAATTATAGCTTTATATTTCCTTTCACAATTCTGATATGCTAATCCTCTCTTCAGCTAGAAATAATGTGTGATATATTTACCATAGGCTTGGTTTATTGGATATACTTGTTTTAGGCTGTTTAAATAATAGAAAGCTTTTCTTTCACTTTTGACATCGTGGCTAATTTTGCTGGGTACATGAGTCTAAATTAATCTTTTAGTACTTGGAATGCATTGCTCCTGCCTCTTCTGGTCTTTAACTTTTCTACAAAGAAATCATCTGTTATTTAATAGGTTTACTTTTGTTTGTTATTTGTATTTGTATTTTTTTAGCTTTCAATAAACTTTATTTTTTATGTTTACTTAGTTTTTTATTTATAGTATGTTGTGGGGATTTTCTTTTCTGGTCTGGTCTATTTGGTGGTCTGTGGGTTTCTTGTATTTATACAGGCCTGTCTTCTCTTCCCTTAGCTTGAGGAAATTTTCTTCTAGAATTTTATTGAAACTTCTTCTCCCTCATCTATGCCAATAGTTCAGAGTTTTGGAATTTACATTATGTTCTACATATCTTGTGTGTTCCTTTCCTGTTTTTGATTTTTTGTTATTTGTTTGTTTTTATTTTTATGTTTATTTCCTATTTGGTCTAGATCCTCCATTTTATTTTAAAGACATATATTCTGTCTTCTGCTTGATTCATTCTATTTTTAAGGCTTTCCTTAGGGTTTTCTAATTTAACTATTGAGCTTTTAAATTCCATTTTCATTTCAGCTTGAATTTTCAATATGTCTATCTTCTGATCAATTCTTTTCTCAAATATTGGCTTCTCTTAATTTTCATCGGCTTTATATTTGTGTTTTCTTGGGCATCACTCAAGCATTTATCCTCCTTCAGCTTTTCTTCTTGATTGCATTAGGCTGTTTTATTGTGTCTTCTTTAAACTCCTTGAGTTCTATGATGAGGTTATTGTTGCTATTCTTAATTATGTGTCCTAGAGTTTATCTAGGTAATTTTCATTAGTAAGCATTTCTACTGGACTGGTTTTAGAGAGAAGATACTAGCTTGATCTTTTAGATTACTGGTATTTGGGGGATGGAATCTGGGCATGTGGATTTCCTTGGTTAGTTCTGAGTTTGTTATTGACAGAGAGGACTAGAAAAATGGAGATGATATGGGGATGAATTAGTTCTAGAGGGTGGAAATGTCTGGATAAAATGAAGTCAGATAGACTAAGGGAATTAAGCTAGTACATGCTACCTGTTCCAAGTGTGCTGTGTGGCCGTAGATAAGTCTTAGTGGAAAGGTTGCATAGGACATGGTTTTGTGGTTTGAAGGATAGATGTGGAGGATCTTCACCCAAGCCTGTAGCTCCTTGGCAGTGAAGACAGAAACAGGCAGGCTGGTTAATATACTTCCTGTTGGACCCAGAATAAATCTGGTGATCTGAGTAAAAGCTATAGATGAGGAAATCAAGGGTACATAAATAGGATAGACCCTGAAAGCAGTCCTGAGAAGTCTGGGTATCTTCAGTAGGGTGACAAAGGCATTCCAGAAGTCTGTGAGGAATTGCAGGTGGGACAAGTTCTGGCAGAAACCAAGAGTTTTGGGTGAGTTAAAAGAGAAAGTGGTTGAACTAGGTTCAGGCACAGGCTTTAAAAGTTTTTAATTTTTTTCGGGATTTCTATCTTGGTCAGTTTTCTGTTGAGTAGTAAGTTGTTCAGTTTCCATGAGTTTGTATACTTTCTACTGGTCTATGAGATTTCTGTTGTTATCAATAACCAGCATTAACCTATGGTGGTCAGATAAGATACTGGGTATTATTTCAGTTTTCTTGTACCTGTTGAGAATTTGCATCAAACATCTCAGTCAGATTTCTATTGCTGAAAAGAGAGGCCAGGACCATGGCAACTCATAAAGGAAAACATTTAATTAGAGTTTACTCACATTTCAGAGGTTGAATCTATTATCAGTGTTGCAGAAAGGATGGAGGCATACAGGCAGACATAATGCTGGAGAGGGCTGAGAGTTCTACATCTTGGCAGGCAAGAAAGAGAGTGGGGGAGAAGGAGGAAGGGAGGGAGAAAGAGACTGGTTCTGGTTTCAGCATTAGAAAGTACAAAGTCCACCCTCAGTGATACACCTCCTTCAACAAGGCAACACCTCCTAATAGTGCCCCTGCTGGGTGACCAAGCATTCAGATATATGTCTATGGGGGGCTTTCCTACAGATGCCAAACCAGCACACTAAGTATATGGGAAGTTTTGGAGAAAGTTCTATGTGCATGTGCACAAACTAGTCAAAAACACCAGGTATGGAATCCAGGCTAGACTGCCAAGTTGTGGGAAAATGAGGTTCAGGTGGTTGGGAATACATACCAGTCTAGAACCTGGAGGAAGATGTGAAAAATCTGAGTATGAAGTGAGGTAGTTGAAACACTGCCTGAGATTATTAACTTTTATTTTAGAACTGGTGCTTTGTTCTCTGCTATAAAAAGATAATCCAATGCAATTTAATAAATGAATTTGCATAATGATATTCTACTATCCTAATAGATTGGTACCTAGCCCAATCAACAGGGATATTTTATCCAGCAACTTATAGGAGAAGATGCAGGGACTCAAAACCAGACATTAGGCATAATTGAGGGAATTCTATGCAAGATAGGGAGAGAGGATTGTAGGAGTCAGAGAGATCAAGGGCTCCACAAGAAAATGGCCTACAGAATCAATTAACCAGAGTTCATAGGTGCTCACAGACACTGAAGCCACAATCAGGGAGCCTGTGGAGGTCTGATCTGGATCATCTGCATACATATTTTGGTTCCATAACTTGGTGTTCTGGTGGAATTTCTAATAGTGAGAATGGGGGTTGGCTCTGATTCTTTAGCCTGATTCTGAGACCCTTTTCCTCCTACTGCTTTGCCTCATCCAGTAGTGATATGAGAGTCTGAGCCTAGTCTTAATACTACTTGATATGCCATGTTTGGTTGAGATCACTGGGAAGCCAGCTTTTTTTCTGACGGGAAATAGGAGAGGGTGTGGATCTGGGGCAGAGGGGAGGTAAGGAGGGACAGACTGGGAGGAGAAGGAATAAAGGAATGATAAATGAGAGAAGAATGGAAAAAGATAAAAGGAAGAAACTATACTCAAATACTTAAATTTTGTATTTGTAAAATGGTAGAGAAAATAAGGTTCATAAATCTATTTGGAAGGTATTATTTTGTAAACAGTATTAAAAACTATAAAATAGAATTTAAAGGTATTCTTCAAGGTATTTATATTAAATTGGTATTTGTTTTAAAATGAAAAGTATTTATATATTATGGTGGAAATCATGATATTTTAAAATAAGAACATACTTTGTAATAGTTAAATCAAGCTACTTAACATATGCATTGCTTTTTACACTTATTTATTTGTGATAAAAACACTTAAAATCACTAATACTGATAGAGAACTAATAGATTCCTGCCAAATCTACAAAGCTTATAGGATTAATAAATTTTCTATGAAAATATAAATAAATACATAGGTAAATAAAAGAATCCAGTTGGTAAAAAAGAAAACACTTCTCTACCAGAGCTATAGGTAAAGGGCAGAACACACGTGAAAAAAGACTACCACATACAAATGTGAAAAAGGTCAGTGTTATAAATGTCCTACCATGGGGCATGATGCGGAGCATCCAGTGTTTTTATTATTTAACTTATTCAAGCTCTCTAGTCCACTTCAGAAAGAGTATATGTCTTTCTTAATAAACTATGTCTATTTGTATCGCTATTCGTATGTCTTTTTTCTTTTGTCCTGGGATATAAGAACCTAGAAACTTCAGCCAACCACATCTATACCACTATTGGGCTGGGTTCTTCTGCAACTCTTCCCTTATACAATTCTGAAGTTTCAATGTGTGGGAGAAGGGAGAATGTTGTATGTTGATTTCTACTAAACTAGCTCCCAACTGCTACTGCCTGAGGTATGTATGTAGTGTGTATGCATTAGTGCATGTGTGCATATGTTTGTGTGCATGTGTTTATGTTTGTGTCTGTGTTTGTGTGTGTGTGTGTGTGTGTGTGTGTGTGTGTGTAAAGAGCAGTGAGTGGAGAGAGATTGCATGTGCTTGGTTGTTGTGTGTGTGTATGTAGTAGGAAGTTTTTGGCCCAGACTAGCCTCAAGGTCTGGACCAGCAATCCCAAAGTCCCAAAGAAACACATGGAAGTTTATATTCATTTTATGCTGATTGACGTACGGACCAGGAATATTGCTAGCTAGCTCTGTCATCTTAACCTATCACCATTAATCTATTTAGCCATGAGACATGGCACCTTTTCTCAGAGCAACATTTCAACTTCTTTCCTGTGTCTGCTGATGTCTCATCATGATGTCTTCATAGTGTCTCTTCTGGAGTCTCTCTGGCATCTTTGGTTTCTCTGCTCTGTTCTTTCTGTTTCCAGAGTTATTTTAGTCTGGTAGCCCTGTTCACACTTCCTGTCTGCCTTCAGCCAATCAGTGCTTTTTATTAAAGCAGTAAGCAGGACAATTATTTACAATGTGGCATAATCCCACTACATATCCCCCCTTCTAAAACAAAACAAAACAAGAACTCTAAATCTAATTTCCTTTGTATAGTTTTTTCAACATTATCTATAACAACTTGCAACCAGCACTGTAAACAAAGACAAATATCCATAATCCATTTATTATGGATGTGGGCATAGTTCTCTGGGCTACTTCCTGCTGAATGGGGGTGCTGGCAATCCCACGGGGAACCAAATAAACATTAGGACTATGGATAAATATTTAGTGGAGCAGTATCTAAGGCTGAGTAATCTCAGCCTGTCTCCTTGAAATAGTTTTTAATGCAGAGCTCAAAAGAAACTGCAACAAAGGTGCTCTGAAATGCTGGATCATCTGGGCCACATATTTCCACTGGAAACTTTTCAGGGAGTCTTCCTCCATCAAATTTTATCTTCTTTAATCAAGGGTAAATCCACAGCCTCTCATCCTCTGTGGAAATAAAAAGAAAACCTCTTCTCCAAAGTAGCATATCTTTTAATTTCATTTTTAAAGTGAACTCATTTACAAAATATATAGGTTGAATTAATCCAACAGCATTTATAATCAATTTTTTAGCAGCTTTTACTACTTCATTTTCAGTCAAAAAACTTAAAGACAAGACAATAGCATACAGAATCCAGGCACTCTGCATTTTCCAGTTTTACATGGCTTACTACTATTTCTTTTTTAAGGACTTTACTCCTTTCCTTTCAATTTTATCTCACACTAGCTAAACCGTTTAGATTTTTTTAAATCTGTCTCTACTTTATATCTCTTATTTTTTATCTTTTTCTGTTTCTGACCACACCTTTAATCTGTCAAAGTGTGGCTAAGGGTTAAAGGCTTCACTAGGGTGGCTCGCTAGCTCCACCCAGCTCCTATCTTCATAGGTTTTAGCTTTTTTAGCAGAGGTACTGCTAGGACCCACAGTTACCATTTTGTGGAATTTTAGGGTTCATATAATCACCAAGAAAAGCACTACCATCTGCTGCTCAGGAACTCCATTTAAGTATATGTCAGCAGGGCCTCTTAAAAAGACAAGTGTTTTGCTGCTAACACTGAGTCAGGAAGCCTCTTTTTTAAAAGCTACACCTCTGATTGCCTCCAACAACCAGAGCTGATCCAAGAAAATGCTGCTGCTACTAAGAAGCAGTCTTTGACTCTGTTTCCTTTTCAGCTATAAGAACAGAAAGCTTAAAAATGTACAGCTTGTTGCTTACATCTAGGCTCCTGTGAGACTTCAGGAACTGGCCTTGTTGCAACTTAGGATGTACTCCAAAAGCCTGTAATTTTGTATCCCAAGCCCAAATACCTCACCAGAGCATCTCTGTACCACAGCTCATGTGAGAGACACAAGTCAGAGACTGTTTTTGGCTCCGATTCTATACCCCTTTTAGTCTTTCTCCAGCTTTATGTGAATGTTTGTCACCCATGTTGGGCCACCATTTGTAGTAGGAAGTTTTTGGCCCAGACTAGCCCCAGCGTCTGGATCAGTAAGTCCCACAGATACAAACAGAAGTTTATATTCATTTCATGTTGATTGACCTAGGGACAGGCATATAGCTAGCTCTTTTATCTTAATTCAACCGATCTCTATTAATCTGTTTAGCCATGAGACTTGGTACCTTTTCTCAGAGCAGCATTTCAGCTTCTTTCCTCTGTGTCTGATGATGTTTTATCATGGTGTCTCCATAGTGTCTTTTCTGGAGTCTCTCTGGCATCTTTGGTCTCTCTGCTCTGTTCTTCCTGTTCCCAGAGTTATTTTAGTCTGGTAGCCCTGCCCACATATCCTTTCTGCCTTCAGCCAATTGGCATTTTTATTAAACCAGTAGGTGGAACAATTATTTACAATGTAATATATTCCCACTACATGTGTACATGTGTACTTTGCTTTTGTAGTATTTTCCTTTATTACTAGCCACACATATTTTTGAGGTAGAGCCTACACTTGAAATATGGAAGGTGAAGCCAGCAAGGCCCAGTGATCTTCCTATTTTTGAATCCCTAGGATCTAGGATTATAGGAATTTGTGGGAACAACTGGTTTGTTAGGCGGGTGATGGAATCCAGACTTGTTCTCTTGATTGGGTAGCAAGTATTCTTATCTTGTTTTCCAAAAGAGTCTTGATCAATGTGTTTAAAGTGATTATTTCTTGCAATAATAGAAGTTGTATATTATCCTGATTGTTTTATTTCATCAAGTAACATGAAAAAGGTTTCTAATCTGCCTTTTTTCCTGGAAGACTCCCAATGAATCTCTTCTGTTTTAATTCCTCTTTTTTTTTTCTTTCAGAGTTGTATAAGATAGATTGGCATTGAAGTGGTGGCAATGCCCCTGGCTTAGCTTCCTAGAGAAGGCTTTTGAAACTTTAATTATTCACTTGTCCATTTGTGTGAGTTAGGAGTTAATAATTTAGCACCCAAGAATCTTTCTTCCATTTGACAATGCACAATAGTTGATAGAAATTATGATTTATAAAACCCGCATGACCAGGGAAGTTATAATCTGTAGGGCTTAGAGAAATAGGAAACTGTGAACCTGCTCAGAAGTTATGTCAATTTCCAGATGCCAACAGCAGGGTGCTAACCATGTGTGAAGACCTGGGTCAATCTTACTCTGAGACTTTCCAGCCCATGCTATTTTTTTCAGGTTTTAATTATTTTCCCATTTCTTAAAGAAAACATAAAAAATAATAAAGTAAAACAAAACTCATCACATTGAAGTTGAACAAGGCAAATCAATAGAAGGAAAAAATCCCCATGAGAACAAGAGACATAACTTTTTACATACTTAACAGTCCATTAAAACACTAAACTTGAAGCTATAGAATATATGCAGAGGACCTGGTACAGAGTCACATATGCCCTGTGCTTGCGGCTTCATACTCTGTGAGTTCATATTAGTCTTGCTCACTTGATTCAGAGGGCCTCAATTCACCTGGTGTCACTCATCTCTCTGACTCCCACACTTCTTCTGTAGCTTCTTCTTGGAGTTCCCTGAGTTCCGAGGGAGATGATTTAATGGAGATATTTTGTTTAGAGCTATGTGTTCCAGGTGTTCTGCCCCAAGAATGACACTGGAAAGACCACTGTAGACCAAGGTTGTCCAGATGCAAGAGCAAACTTTATTTTGAGAGCTGAGTACAAGCCAACAGGGAACTCATCCACACGAACTTGGCAGCAAGATGGTGGAGGAGTCAGGGTTGGGTTAATGCTAGCTTTTAAAGGCGAAAACCACAAATCGGAATACTCGAGGTAACTGGGTATGAAGCACTTTCAGATTGGTGGGCTGCAAGCGTTGCTGGGGGTTAGTGAAGGAACAGAGGGGTTTTTGTGGCTCAGGGTAAACAGGGTTAGGTTGGAATTTTCCTCTGTTATTTTAAGGCCAGGGGCTGACTCTGGAAACTAACTCCTTTATTCCCCCCTTTTCCTTTGGAGCTGAGGGAGCCAATCATGGGTTCCTACACAAGAGCTCATATGACTCTGGGGGGCTATCTTCTGAATCTCTAATGGTAATGCAGGTATATCCCCTCTGTACCATTAACTCTATGGTTCCTAACCTTTGTTTCATGAACTAGACTAGCTTGTTGAGTATGCAAGGGTTGAAGGTAAGCAACAAAAGTAAAATGACATAAAAGTAGTGAACTAGGGTGACTTCGACAACCAGGTTTCAAACCAATCTTGGTTGGCTTCTAACTCAGGCTTGCATTTTGCTAAGCCCTCACATACCTTGGCCATTATTTGCTTTACTACTCATATGTGATCTACATAGAAACAGCAATCTTCTAAGGCAGTACACAGTTTTGTTGTAAAAACAAGCCTAGCATGGCAAAATGTTGCATCACTACTTCAGTTAACAAATTCAAAGATTCTTGTAAATGGGATATGTTTAGTTCTAATTTTTCTATGTCTTCATCAGTGGAAAGCCTGAAAGAGGTATAATACTGCTACTGAGAAATTAGGGAGACAGTCCCAGTTTCCAATCCTACTGAACTGGCTCCTAAAAGTACACTGAGGGTCAGGGCAGTAAGGGGTTCTCTTCTAACAGCGGGATGGAGTTGGGGAAGCGTCCAAATCTAGGAGTTCTGTTTCTCTGTGGTAGAGGAGCCTGGGTACCAAGCATACTGGTTTAATTAAGGACCTGAATGTGTATGCAAGGTGTCAATCCGCTTGAGCAGGCTCACCAAGTGTCATTATGGGGAACTAAATATCCTGGAGAGGAAAAGTTAAGCTGATGTGTTTGATTATAAAAAAGCTCGATAGTTTACAGAAATTACACCTACACAAAGTCCAGCTCTACCTACTGTAAGGTTAAGGTAGACTGCCTTAGACTGCCATTTACACTGCTGCAAGTCCATTGTCTGGAAATAATCCCCCAGGACTGCTACTCCTTCATAGAAAGGGGGCAGGGTATCACAGCATAGCCAACAGGGGGTAGTCAAGTTGACCTGGGTAGCATTTAGAAGTAAAAGACTTCTGTGGTAAACCATAAAATGAACCCTTCAATTGGTGAGAGTGTATTGGCATGGGTCTGGGTCAGCCAAGGGCCACACTGGCACCACTTTGGCTCTGGGGATAACTGGTGTTCACCGGAGCCCATTGGGTAGATACTGGGTTGGGGTTTATGGCTTTGTTGGAGCTAATGGGTGGTTCTTCGTGGGGTTAGGGTGGTCCAAATGATAAAGGTGAGCCCTGGGTCACCTCCACTATGGTACAGATGGAGGCCCCCTGTCTTACCTGGAGTCCAGTCAGCCTTTCTTCCCGTAGCAGTGAACCTAATCACCAAGGAGTTGCAGGGGCTCCCAACAGTCGCCCCTGCGAGATTAAGGAAGTACTTCTTGTCGTAACAGAGGTCACAGAATTTCCAGTCCTGGCCTCCACAACATATGCCAGCCCCAATCATGCTTCTAAAATCTCCTCAGCCTATTGAAATTAGGTCAGTCTTGATTGGGGCCTCCAATCAAATATGCCCAGCACTCTCACAACCCCAGGCAGCACAATAAGCATCTCCTGGACCCCCACATTTCTTGATTTGGACCTTGCTATTGGAATGGCCTGGGCAGACATAAAAGCGGTCTATTCTAGTTTTTGCCCTCAGATCCAGAGATGCACAGCCAAACCCAGGGGATTGATGATCCCAAGCCTCTCCCACTAAGTCACAAAGGTCTCCATCTAAGTTTGGGAACCAAGTGTCCTTGAGTTCTTTGGTGGATGAACTGGAATTGGTGACAATGCCTATCTCAGCATTGATCACCATCCAAATCTGGTTCCACAGCGTGTGAGGGTTGGTTCCGCTGGTGGTTACTGGCCACAGCCACAGGATCAGTAGAGCCTTGAATATGTTGACTATGGATCTTGAGTCACATGGGATTTGCAGAGTCAGGCTCGGTTGTCCAGAGGAGGTCTTGGGGTTCGGGGTCCTTAGGGTTTTTTGGCAAAAGTCAAACATGGGAGTGGTGGGTCTGCATCCTGACACAACTGTGGGAGTCATCACAATGTCCAGGAATGGGCCCTTCCAACTGGGTTCTAAATTCTGGTTTTGGTATCTACAAATCAGGATCCAGTCCCCTGGCTGGAAACTGGGGTTTAAGAGAAAAAAAGACGGGTATATGGCTTGTAATGCGCCATATGTCTCTCTGAGTTTGAGCCAAATATTTTAGTCTCTTATCGAGGTCTATATCTTCCAATTGGAACATGAAGTCTGTTTGCAATCTAGGTATAAGGGAGGAGGGCGTCCATGCATAATTTCAAAAGGGATAATCCCCAATTGATACAGGGAGTTCCATACCCAGAACAAGGCATATGGAAGAAGGATCACCTAGTCTCTGCCAGTCTGCAAGGCAAATTGAGTAAGGGTCTCTTTTAGGGTGTGATTCATTCTTTCAACCTGACCTGAGCTCTGGGGCCATTAGGCACAATATAATTTCCATGAGGTCCCCAGTGCAGTGGCTATGCCCTGTTTACCTGTGACACAAAGGCTGAGCCATTATCTGACCCAATCAATCATGCAGGAAGCTATACCTGGAGAGGATCTCTTCTAGGATCTTCTTGGTCACTATGTGAGTGTTCTCATGATTGGTGGGGTAGGCCTCTGTCCATTCCGAGAAGGTATCTATAATGACTAACAAATACCTGTATCCAAATTTTCCTACTTTTATCTTGGTGAAGTCTACCTTCCAAGACATACTCAGGTGACTACCTCTCAGCCAGGTCCCTCTTTCTTCCCTGGAGTTTTGAGAGTTTACTAGCTGGCAGGAACTACACCTGGCCACAGTCTGATCTATTAAGCCAGTAACATGCCTGATCTTTAAAGGTGACCCTAAAATTAGTTCCTTCAACTTCTTGGCCCCAAACAGGAGGTTTGGTGTAGCCTCCAGATCAAGTGTTTTCCTGTCAATTTTGGAAAGAGTATCCTTCCAGTAGGTAAATGCCACCACCCACATAGCTTGCATGTCCTTTCCACTTGTGCTGCCCATTTCTCCTCATCAGAGTTGTATTGGGGAGAAGGTGGCAGTCTACATGGTCCCAGATCCAATCATGCAGGCAAAATTTAAGTCCCCTTAGAAATTGCCATTTCTTAATGTATTGGTCTGCTAGATTGTTTCCTAGGGACACATCCCCTTCTGATGCCCCAGACAGTGAATCACAACCAGTTTCTTAGGGAGCCATAGTGCTCACAACAGTGCTTACTTTGTTCTTAGTTGTCTTTCCCTTGGCTGTAAGCAAACCTCTTTCCATATATATTGCCCCATGTATATGAAGGGTAGCAAAGGTGGATGTTCACCTTCTTGTCTCGGCCTAGTTGCAGGGCCTTGGTTAAAGCAATTAGTTCAGCCTTCTGTGCTGAGGTGCTGGTCAGTAGGGGTGATGCCCAAACCATCTCTGAGGTCATTGTTACACTCGCTCCAGCATACCTATGCCTGTCTCTGATGAAGCTACACCCATTTGTGATCCAAGTGACCTTGGCATTCAGCAGTGGAACATCTTGCAGGTCTGGCCTTATGCAGTAGTCCTGGTCCAGTATATCAGGAGCCATGCAGAGGGGCTTCCAAATCTGGATCTGGCAGCAACATGGCCGGATTGAGGGACACGGGTGCCTGAAAGGTTATTCTAGCAGGGTTGAGAAGTAGTACCTGACAGTGAATCACCTGTGCATTTCTTAACCATCGGGGGATTGCTTGAGCCCTGATTCTAATATGTGGGGGCCAGTTATTATAAGACTCTGTCCCAAAGTCAGTTTATCTGCATCTTTGACCAACTGTGCCACTGCAGCAATAATACGTAGGCAGAGTAGCCATCCGGCTGCCACTGGATCTAATTTCTTTGATAAGTCTTTTATAGAGCCTGATGGTTTGGGTTAGAACCCCTTTTACTACCCCCCCCCCATGTTCATTGACATACAGATAGATGGGTTTGTGGACATCTGGAAATCCTAGGGAGGGGACTTCTGTTGCACGAAATAATGAGACTCAGGGATAGATCTCTGAAGAAGTTGGGGATACTAGAGGGAATAAATACAACAGTCAAATCTTACCCAGCTGTCTTCTAGCTTCCTCAGCCTCAATTCCCTTGGAATAAATTTCTCTGTGTTTGAATCCGGACTAAAGTATTCTTTCGGTAATTAAGGCATGGCCCCACCACACCTGCTTGGGAGCCTGGAAGTCCTTCTATAATCTGAAGTGACCTTGACTCAGTTAGGATTAAGGGTGTAGGTCACCACTCCCAGGATACTCCCTGTGCTGGGATTAAAGGTTTGAATCACCACTCTGATTTTTCTAGACTGACTGTGGTTAGAGTTCTGGGACTTCTGGAGCTTTTACTAACCCCCCCCCCCACATAGACTGTGGGTAGATTTCCTCTGATATCTCCAAAACTTCTGAAACTTTATTAAATCCCCACAGACTTCTAATAATTTTCACTTGAGGGTATCAAATGTGGCCTGTCTTTCTTCACCCTTCATGTGGGAGCCTTCTTTTATGGTCTCATTATAGAGGCTTCACCAGTTCAGTAAACCCTGGTATCAACAATCTACACCATTCTGCTGTCCCCAGGAATTCTCAAACTTGTTTCACTATGCTGTGGGCCAGTATTTTGAGCACAGTTTCTTTTCATGCTTCTGAGAGTCACCTCTGTCCTTCTTCTAGGATGTACCCTAGATATATGACCCAGAACTTGCACAATTAAGCCTTCTTCACAGCTGCTTGGTACCCCAAGTCTCCTAGTACCTTCAAGAGATTCTCTATTCCCATGATGCAATATTTATATGTCTCAGCTGCTAACAACAGGTCATGCATATACTGCAAGGGGGTAACCTGGGGTGTTTTATATGGTACTCATCCAGGTCCTCGTGCAATGCCTCATCAAAGATGGTATTGAATGGTTCTTGAATCCTTGTGGCAGTTGGGTCCAGGTGAGTTGTCCACTGATTCCAACCTTGGGATCATGCCACTTGAAGGCAAAGTATGCTTGGCTGCTTTGGGCCAAGGGGAGGCTAAAGAATGTATTTTTTAGGTCAAAGATAGTATACCATTTCTTTCTAGGGGGCAATGTACTGAGCAAGGTTTAGGGGTTCAGCACAGTGGAGTAAATGTCAACCACCCATTTATTCACTTCTCTTAAGTCCTAGACAGGCCAATTATCATTGAAGTTGGGTTTCTTTATGGGGAGTAAGGGGATATTCCAGGCTGATTATTTGGAATGCAGAACTCCTTGCTCCAGTAGCTGCTGGATGTGAGGTATGCTTCCTCATCTGGCCTCCAACATTATGGGGTACTGGTGGACCTTAACTGGGTCAGCATTTGATTTTAATTCTACAAATATGGGAGGGTGGTGTCTGCCAGTCCCATCTTGCCTGTCTCAGCCCAGGCAAGGGGAAACTTTTGGAGCCAGGCCTGGATCTGGAGTTTGGGTTCTAGTGCACTCTGGTGGAGTCTATGCTCCTCATCCAGAGGGATGGTTAGCATGACATGAACTGGCTCTTCCATTGGGTGGGTCACTTGGACTCCTTTAGCCAAGAAACAAATTTGAGCCTTCAGTAGACCCGCGATTTCTTGTCCCAGCAGCCAGGAGTATTTTTTCCATCTGAAATTGTTGCCTTCCTAATATCTTGGTCAGGCTCTTTCTTGCCTCTTATCTCTCTTGTCTTCCCTCTCTTGCCTTTTTCTCTCTCTACATTCCTCTCTCTAATCTCTAGTTTCTCTCTTATTGTAAACCTTCTTTACCACTGCTACTAAATACCTTAGAGTCTTCTCTCCTAATATTTCTAAAGACTGCAACTTTGTCTTTATGTCTGGTGCTGCCTGGTTAACATAGGCTAAAATGACAGCCTGTTGAGCTTCCCCTTACTTAGGGTCATAGGGAGAATATTGTCTAAAGACTGCCATTAGCCATTCTTGGTAGGTGGCTGGACTCTTGTCTGCCCTCTGACTGACATCATAGATTTTGGCCATATTAATGGGCCAACATATGGCTGACTTGAGACCTGCCAGTAGAGTCTGGCGGTAGACCCCGAGACTCTCCTTACTGCTTGCCATGTTGTAGTCCCACTTGGGGTGAGAGCAAGGGAGGATCTGACAGTCAAACCTGGATCCATCAGTGGGGCACCCATGTGGCCAGGAACTTCTGGGCACTCTCTAACACTCTATTCCTTTCTTCTGTTGTGAAAAGGCCTCCTAGAAGTTGTTGACAGTCATCCCATGTAGGCTAGTGGATGAACAAAACAGTCTCTTAACAGGTTAATTAGGTCCTGGGAATCTCTGTAAAAAAAAAGGACATTTTGGGCTTTCCAATTATACAAGTTAATAGTAGTGAGTGGACAATAGTGGAAAGGCTAGTTCCCTAATATATCTAGCAGCCCTTCAGGTCTAAGTGGGAACACCACTGTGGTGTCAGGCTGAGGGGTTCCACCTCTTTGGTTGTGGGTGGATTGGGCTAATACCCCCTGATCTCTCTCTGCCCCTTGATGTTGAGGTGCAGGGGCTGGTTCCACTGGTGCAGTTGACTGTGTCCTAGGGAAATAAGGGAGTGGGGAAAATCTGTTTAATGGGTTGACCCCTGGAGAACAGAAGGGGGCTCTTTTTTTTCAATGTGTTTCAGTTTCAGGAGTTCTCTGGTTTGAGTACCTTTTACTTGTGTGCCTGGAACAGAATCTGGGGGTAAAAAATGGCTCAACCCATGGAAGGGGTCCCACTAGTTTACCTATAAATCCTCTTCAGATTACTATATTGAGAACTTGGTCAGGATGGCCAGGACAGGGTTAGGACACAATCTCCTCCACCCAGCAGATGGTCTCTGCATCAAAAATGCTGCCCGCTAGCCACCTGACATTAAATGTTGGCCACTTGGCCAAACAGAAAGTAATCCATCTTTGTTTCTTAATGATCACACTTGCTGGAGGTGTCTTGAATATCCTGCCAATGAGCAAACGTTAAGTCTAGGAGTATAGGTGAAGTATTCCTCATAGTAGAAGAGGGCTCATGGTAGAAGTAAAATGAGAGGGTGAGCAGAACAATAATCACAATGAAGAGGACAATGGACAAATTTTAACACATTCTCAGGACAAAACGTAAGGTGGCACTTCTTCTCACAGAGGGGAAAGGTACCCAAAAACACTCCAAACAGGTTGTCTCATGACTGAAAGAGGCTCCTGGTCATTTCCCACTGATAATCAATGAAGCCAAACGGCACAGGACCAGGTGGCCCCTTGCCCAGTCAGGGTTTGAGACATCTCCCCGAACAGGATATGGGCATTTTTGCCTCAGCGAGAGCCTGCAAGTTACAAAACCTGAATGTTCAGTTCAAAGTGAAACTAACACAATGGACAAATAAGACCATGCTTACCAATAGTACATAAGTGGCAACCTCTGGACCCTCGGAAGTCCTGGTGGGGTTTCTGGGAATCCCAGACAAGCCCCCAAATGTTTTGCCCCAAGAGCAACCTCCAGAGAGACCACCATAGACCAAGGTTGTCCAGATGCAAGAGCAAACTTTATTTTGAGAGCTGAGTACAAGCCAACAGAGAACTCATCCACACAAACTCGGCAGCAAGATGGTGGAGGAGTTGTCAGGGTTGGGTTAATGCTAGCTTTTAAAGGCGAAAACCACAAATTGGATTACTCGAGGTAACTGGGTATGGAGCACTTTCAGATTGGCGGGCTGCAAGCATTGCTGGGGGTTAGTGAGGGGAACAGAGGGGCCTTGGGACAAGGGAAGCAGGGTAGAGGTGGTCTGTCTGCTTTATTATTGGTTGGTTTTCTTTCAGGAACTTTCCACCCTCAGGGACTTTCCATGGTTAGCCACAAGGTCAAGATGTTTTTGCAAGATATCCTGTTTATGTGGCTTAGGGTAAACGGGGTTAGGGTGGAATTTTCCTATGTTATTTTAAGGCCAGGGGCTGACTCTGGAAACTAATTCCTTTACCATGGTCTTTCTCTCCCTCTCTCCCTCTTTCCCTCTTCTCTCTGTAATGTCCGTATAAATTTTATTTTAGCATAACCATGTTAAAATGTGATCTTTTACTTGTACAGTTTAAAGGCTACTTTTGAAAATATAATTTTTACAAAATAAGTCACTTTTGTGTGTAAATTTTAGTGGGTTTTAACTAATAAATGTACCTATATTGCAGCTAACTCAATTAAATACAAATTATTTCAATCAATATCTTTTGCAGTTGGCTTCCTCTCAGACATCTGTTCATGATTATAGGTCCACCATAATTTTTTTCCCCTGTGATTGTTCATGACTAGGTTCTTTTATTCTGTATGCTTTTGAGATTTGTTATATTTTTGAAAATTTGTGTGTGTGTGTGTAAATTTCTTTCAGTTTTTCTAATTTTGCATTCTCAGATATGTACATATATGCTTTTTCTCATATTTGAGATATTTGGGACTAATGATATTTCAAATATTGCTCTACATTTTTCTTTCTTTCCTACATTCCATAATCCTTTATATGGGCATGTTAGTGAGTATGTATGAATAGGTATGATAATTAATTTCAATTGTTAACTTGATGAGAATTAGCTTGGAGAAAGGTTCCTGAGCATTTCCAAGAGGGATTATTTTGATTACATTATTTGATGTAGGAAGACCATCAGCTTGTGAGTAGCATGATTCCTCTGATAAGTTTCCAGATTGTAGAAAAGGGGACTGAGCAGAGCACTCATTAAGCTCTTCCTCCTGACTGCAGAAGCAATGTGACAAGCTCCTTTAGACTCTTGCTGACTTGGTCACTCTCATGATGAACTGGACCATGAAACTGTGCACAAAACTAAATCTTTCTTCCCTAAGTTGAATTTGTTGTCATTTTTTATCACAGCATCAGAAAAAGAGCTACTACAACTGGTGTGACTGATAGTGTCTCATGGGGATTTATTGTTTTGTTGTTTATTCTTATTAATTTTTCTGTTCCTTAGAAGCATATATTAAACATATATATATATAAATTCAAGTCCATTAATTTTTTGTTATCTCAAGCTTATTGTTAAAATTTTTTAATAGAAATTTTAATTTATAGTAAGTGTGGTAGTTTGGATGTAATTGGCTGTCATAAGTTCATAGATAGTTGCATTATTAGGAAGTATGGCCTTGTTAGAGGAAGTCTGTCACTGTTGAGGGGTGGGCTTTGAGGACTTACATGTTCAGGTTATGCCTAGTGTCTCAGTTCACTTCTGTTGCCTGTGAGTCAAGATGTAGTAATCCCAGCACCAGGTTTGCCTGCATATCACCATGTATGCCATGATGGTAATGGACTAAACCTCTGAAAATTGAAGACATTCCACTTAAATGTTTTTCTTTTGTAAGAGTTTTCATGGTCATAGTGTCTCTTCACAGCAGATGAAACTACAACTAAGACAGTAGATTTATTTCTCTTTTCTGTTCTTTTCTGATTGAGGTAGCTCCTCCTCTTTAATTTCTCTGTCCCACCCAGCTAGTCTCACAGTCATTTAGTCCCAAGTAATCATGCAAAGGCTTATATCAATTATAAACTGTTTGTTCTATGGCTCAGGCTGATTACTTAATAACCCTTACTCTTAAACTAACCCATGATTATTATCCACATTTAGCCACATGGCTTGGTACCTTTTTCTAAGTGAAGTATTCTCATTTTCCTCTGCCTCTGACTGGCTTATGCTCTATCCTTCCCATTTCTGTAATTCTTCTTGTCTGATCATCTTGCCTATATTTCTTGTCTACCTAGCTTCTGGCTAATCAGTATTCTATAAAACCAATATTTAGAGTGACAAATATTTACAATGTGCAGGAGTATAGTCCCACAGTACTTTTCTCCTTAATATTATCCTCCTAATAAAAAGAAAGAGATGGAGGGACATTTTTTTAATTGGAAGAAAAGTTCAGCATAAGACTTTTTGCATTACATTTATAGTTCTTAATCTCTGACTTTGTCAAATATGAAAGACAGCTGATATATCAGCATTTTCACTGTATTTTCTGAGAAGACAACTTTTTTTTTGTCCTAAATGACTGTTTTTGTTTGCTTGTTTTTGGTTGGTTGTCTTAAGTGAAATGTGATTACATTGCCAGACTGGCCTTGATTTTATGATCCTACTGATTTTCTGGGATAGCAGAACATCCCACTGAAGCAGGTTAAATGAACTTCTTCAATTCATTTCTCCTATCTGCCCACTTTCTTTATGAATGAGTAAGTTTATTTTTATTCTTAGTGTTCTTTTCTTTTTATTTATTTACTTTTAATTTTAAAAAGTTTCCTATACATATTACTCCTTTCTATTTTCAAAACATGTTTTCTTTGTGTAGCCCTGACTATCCTGGAACTCAATTTGTAGATCAGGTTGACCTTAAACTCTGGGATCTGCCTACCTCTATTTTGTAAGTTTTAGGACTACAGGCATGCACCATCACTTAGCTTGTTTAATGTTTAAATTAAAATAGAAATATATCACTTTTATGCCTTATTTTTCTTCTCAGCTATTTTTGCTCAAAACTTTCCCATGCCCCTCCACAAGTTGAGAGCCTTTATTTCTTTATTATTACTATTATTATATGTATGTTCACAAATATATAAACACCACTTCTGTTGCATGAATAAAGGAAACTCGGGGACATATCTCTGGGAAAGTTGGGGATAATAGAGAGAGTAAATATCATAGTCAGATCTTACCCAGCTATCTTCCAGCTTCCTCAGCCTGGCTTCTCCTGGCTTCTTCTAACCTTCTGTCTTTCTATGCCTGCCTTAAATACTCTCTTCTCTCAGTTAAGGCGTGGCCCTACCACTGCCTACCTGAGAGCCTGGAACTCCTTCTATAAACTAAGATCACCTCAAATTCAGTTTGGATTAAGGGCATAGGTCACCACTCCTGGGCTACTCCCTGTGATGGGATTAAAAGTGTGAATCACCACTCTCTGATCCTTCTAGACTGACTGTGGTTAGATCCCTCTGATATCCCTGAATCTTTTGAATCTTTTATTATATCCCCCACAACCTCCTGAGTCTGTTTTTATTTTTTTGTGTATATATATGACTTCCATGATGACCACTTTTCATTAGGCAACCAATAAGGAAGCTCATACCTAGGAAAAACTAATTATCCTTTTCCCAGAAATCATTAGTTGCCTGTAGATCCTTGTCTTGGGGTATGCTCTCATGAAAATTTTTCTTCTATGTCAATATATCCACTGATATTGCTCTTGTTTAAGTCTTATTTTTACAGCTATGTCTACATGAGACTGTTTCAAAGCAGATTCCCTGGTATTCTAGATCTTACAATCCTGTCCTTTATTTTGTGATGTTCCCTGAGCCAGAGATACAGAAGTTGAGATGTAGATGTTTCTAATGTGTGGTTTAAATGAGAATGGTCCCCATTGGCTCATATATTTGAATGTCTGTTTTCTAGTTGGTAGAATTATTATGAAAAAAATGGAGTATAGTCTAATTGGAGGATATGTATCATTGGGGACAGGTTTTGAGATTTCAAAACTGCATGTCATTTGCAGTTAACTCTCTCTCTGTCTTTGCCTGTAGCTTTTGTCTTAAGATGTAAACTTTCAGTTACTGCTCCAGCACCATGCTTGCCTATATCCTGCCGTGCTCCCCACCATGACAGTTATGGACTCACCCTCAGAAACTAAGCCCAATAAACTCTTTTATAAGGTGCCTTGCTCATAATATTTTAACATAGCAACAGAAAAGTAACTAAGGCATACTGAGACTGGGTTCTGCATATCTGTTGGTCTCTGCATTGTATCCAATTGTGGTTTTCTGTGATAATCTCTGTTTTTTCTAAAGAGTGGCTTTTTTCACGAGGATTGGTAACAACAATTATCTGTAGGTGTGAGAATTAAATTTAGCATGAAGTCAGAAATTTTTCTGGTGTAGAAAATTGGCAGTCTTTTTCTACAACCCATGACCTTGTTAGCCTCAGGAAGAGTTCTCATGCGTGGTATTGGCTTTTTGTTAATTTATGGGTCTTGTGAGGAGTACTCTCTGCTCAAGTGGCTTACCTAACTTTAAGGTATATATACATATATGTATAGTGTGTTTATATTATGTATATTGTGTATAATTTTAGGTAAACATAAATATAATTCCTTAAGGCTTTATCAAACAACCTTAGTATTATGTGTCTTTCATTCTCCCTTGTCCTTCTGTATTGACCTCCCTCTCTTTCCCCCAGTTGGAGCCCTGTTATTCTGTTTTCCACTTTTTAATCACCCCTGTTATTTTCTGTTCAGCTTCCATGACTCCCACCCCACCTACGGTTTCTTTATGGTTTCCTGATTTTGATGATTATTCCATGTTGTATATTTACATCTGACGATTTGAAGCTATATTATTGCCTATTAAAGGGAACACGTAGCATTTGTTAGAGTCTAGTTTACCTCACTCAATACAATCTTTTCTAGGTATATCTCTTTACCTTCAAGTTTCATGAATTCAGTTTTCTTAAGCGTGGAATAGCATTACATTATTTATGTATACTACATTTTCACTATTCCTTTGTCTATTGAAAGACATTTAAGTTGCTCCAATTTCCTGACTATTGTGAGCAGGGTGGCTGTGAACATTATTGAAGAAGTATCTGTGGCATAGGATGTCAAATCCTTTGGGATTATGCCAAGGTGTTGTATAATTGCAGCATATGATATATTTAATTTTAGTTTTTTGAAGATTCTCTATACTTGTTTCTAGAATAGCCATACCAATTTGTATTCTCATTAACAGTGAAAGAGTGTTCCTCTTTCTCCACAACCTCATCAGCATTTGGAATTAGTTGTTCTGTTAATTTAGCCATTCTAACTAGGCTGAGATAAAATCTCAACGTTGTTTTAGTTTGCATTTGCCTAATTGGCAATTTAGGTCTTTTTTAGTCATTTTTATTTTGTCTTTTGAGAATGCTCTGCTCACATCCCTTTTTAAATTAGGTTGTTTGCTTGTCTCTGTTTTGTTTTTGTTTTTGTTTTGTTTTATTTCTTTGTATCTTCTAGATATTCATCCTCTGCCAGATGCACAGCTGACAAGAGTCTGTCCAATTCTATGGGGCTCTTGTTTACACATTGTAAGCTGTACAGAAGCTTTTCATTTTATGAGGTCCCAGTTGTCAGTTGCTGGCCTTATTTCCTTGACTAATGCAATTTTGTTTAGAAATTTCTGTCCTACACACATACCTTGTAGAATGATGCCATATTTTCTTCTAGAAGTTTAAATGTTTCAAGTTTCAAATTGAGGTTTCTTCTCACTTTGATATAATTTTTGTGGTGAGTGCTATGGCTCTAATTTTATTATTCTGTGTATAGACCTTCAATTTTCCCAGTACCATTTGTTAAAGATGCTATTATTTCTTCACTATGTATGTTTCTTTCTCTGTGTGTATTGTAGATTATAGTATATGTATTTATAGATAAGGTGGGTCAGGATCTTGGCCCCATTTAGTCAGAAGATTCGAAGAGGTAAGACATAACTGTGATCTTTGCTTTTCTAATATTTTGGCAAGATGTATTTGCCAAAACACAAACAAAATATCATACAATGTGTGTGTATATATATGAACATATATATATATATATAGTATTATAGATAGAAAGATTGATAAAAAGGTAGGTAGATAGTGTGTGTTTTGCCTTTTTGTCAAATATCACATGGCTATAGTTATTAGTACTCATGTTTGGACCTTATATCTTATTTTATTGGTCTACATGTCTGTTTTCATTTAACTATAATATTGCTTTTATTATTATAGTTCTATAATATCTTTTGAAGTCTGAAATATCAATCCCTTTAGTATTCATTCTGTTCAGAATTGCTTTGGTTATTTGGGGTCTTTTCTGGTTCTACAAGAATTTTAGCATATTTTTAATTTATATTTTTGTAAAGAATTTTGTGGTGATTTTTATTAAGATTTCATTGAATCTGTAAACTGCTTTTGGAAGCATGGTCATTTTCACAATATTATTTATACCTAGGAGTGAACAGGACATAATTTTCCATTTTCTAATATTTTCCCAGTTCTATAAAAGATAGAAAGTTTTCATTATGGAGGTTTCTTTTTTTATTAACAACTCTTTGATGAGTTTTATTCCAAGATATTTTGCAAATGTGTTTATTGTCTGTTTATAGTGTGTTTGTCATTAACTTTGCTATATACCAGCAAAAAATACACTAAAAAAGAGATTATGGGTGAAATTCTGTAAAGCAAATTCTACTTGATTCCCACTTGATTGCTAGACCAGTGTCAATCAAACACTGACCATTCAAAAAGGCTTTATTCTGTAGAAATAGTACTTTATGGGTTCTTTCCCTTATATTTATTTATTTCCTTTATTTAAAATTTGCCAGTATAAGGATAAATTTAAAAATTTTGTAAGTCTATTTGAAAGAATGAATGAAATGGAAAATAAAATCCACATTAGTTCTTTAAAATTCTTGAAGTCACTCAGAATCTTCCTGAAGCAAAAGGAGGGTTTTGTTTATTTGTTTTTATTTTTAAAGACAAACAGCTAAAACTGAGTAAGTACATAGGACCTAATGACACTCTAATGTGATCTAATGCCATCTCCCTCTGTCTAATGGTACAGCAGATATGAAAACATCTGTGTGAGAGTAAAATTCTTAAGTAAAAAGGCATACAGTATGTCTTGATCAGAATATTAGAAAGGGGTCAAAGGAAGGATTTGATTCCATTCCTAGATTTCAGAAAGATGGAATCTTTAAGACCAAAAGTAAGTGGTATGAACATAGGAGAAAACTAAAAAGAGATGAAGAAAAAGTCATGGACTGAACACTGGATGTGTCTTCAACAGAAAAGGGCACTTGGAGACACCTGTGAATGGCATATTTACCTTTGGAGCTAAACTGGCCAGATGTCCTGTGGTCCTCTGGTTCAGAGGTACATGAGTCATTCTCATTTAATTTTAAAGTGATTTCATTTTCAGCAATCTAATATTGTTGTTAAAAATTCAGATTTCTCTCCCACAATTTAGCAGAAAATCCTTCTGAGCCTTTATTAAATGATCAGGTGACCTTTTCTTCAGGAGTAAATTATATTAAGATCTTCTAAGAAAGTGTCAGGGACAGCTTAACTTAAGAAACATCATCTGGAAATGGTGTAATGCTGCAGGTTTATCAAAGCTCACAGAGGAAGATTGCTTTCCTTTCCTCCATATTAATATATCTTCTCTCTAATATAGTTTTGTTCACACAGAGATACTATGCTTGTGGTTTGAAGTAAAATAAGCAAATGCCATACTGGCCTATGAAGATCCTAACACAAAATTGTCAGCTAAAAACATGAAAATGCTACAAATAGCAACATATTGAAGATAGGCACAGAGCCACCACATTAATAATTAGAATGCCTCCTGACAAGGGAGGCAAAATGGAACTTTTTTTTTACAAGTAAAAATATCCACAGCCTCATAAAATTATGATAAAGGTAGCATTTGTTTATATCAAATGTATTCGTAAATCATTGAGCAACTCTACCATAAGTGAATGTAGACAACCAAGAGTGTAGCATCTTATTTATAGTCAGTAAAACTATAGTTATTATATTTAACCAGAGGGCACAGGTAAATTAATAAAATGCATAAGTGAATGTAATTTTATTTTTAATAGTACTGTAGATCACACTAAGGACTCTGTATGTGTGAGACAAACATTCTGCTATTGATAAAATTTTCTACCATTTAATAAATGTGTAAATTTTTGTTCATTCATAATACCCTCCAATAATAGAATTTGTCTATGCACTGGGTTCTTTAAGTCAACCTCACAACAGGATAGATAGGCTGAGTGAAGTTGTGATGAGAAGCCACCACCAAGGGCTCCACAGTTTATACATAGATTTGCTCCTTTTTATTCACATCCTTGCCCTTCTGAGATCTGCAGGAGCTGTGCTCTGAGCTGTCATCATTCTCATTTTCAGACGTGGGTTGATTGAAGTACTGCTGACTAAAATACCATTCCTAGTCATGATGGAAGAGAACAAAGCAAATGTCCTCTGGGCTCTCAGAGCCACCACCTGTAAGTGATAGTCATCATTTCTGCCTGCATTTCATTAGCCAGATGAGTCACAGAGATGAAGCACATTTCAAAGGGCCCTGGGTATTGGATAAAAATAACACAGCTAGCTTAGCTTCCCTCACACACTCCATTATACATTTGATTCTATGCACTGGATCATCAGCCACATATAGTAGGTTTGATTTTACTTCCATAGGTTTTATTATAGTTTGGATCTGAAATGTTGGCCTCAAAAGACCCATATACTGAGGTCCCAGTCACCAGTCTGAGGAGTGACTGGGAGGTAGAAAGGTGCTGGGAAGTTATGGATGTGATGCAGGAGATTTAACTCAGGTCCTTGCATAAACTAGGTAATGTTCTACAACAAGCAGCATCCTCATTCCTGTTTTAAATGTTTCAGTTTTGAGACAGGGTCTCACTAAATTGTTGATACTGCCCTAAAACTTCCTCTTAAATCCTGTCTCAGTCTTCACAGTAACTGGAAATTCACATGTGCATTAGGAGGTTATGGAACTTTTAATAATGGAGACAGTAAAGATGAAATAATATTTAAAGATAAAAATATAATATCACCAAATTTGGTAATAGAGAATTATAGATTTAAGCAGGATTATCCTGAAGAAATCCATGCCAAAGATGGAAAAGTAAATTTTCAAAGAAACTAGACATAAGTGACACATGACCTGTAGGAGGAAGATGATTCAAATGACAGCTCATCTGAGACAACAGAAAATAGAGGAAATAGCGCAGTGTTTTTCATGTACTTGAAAAAACTCAGCCCTGAATTTTGTTTCTGGCAATATTATACTTTGGGAATGAAAGAAAATAAAGACATTCTCATGTGAAAAGAATAAATCCCTGTCAGACTAACTCTTCAAGATTGACTGAAATGATTTACTAAATAGAGATGAGCTAATAATAAAAGGAATCTTGAAACAAAGAAATAATAAAGAGGCCAGGCATAGTAGATTACACTCCTATAATTCCAGCATTAGGATGGGAAACTAGAAGGGTTCAAGGTGGCTCTCTCTTAAATAAAATAAGAAATAGTTCATTCTTGAACAAAATAGGAGTAACTGTAGTCTAGCAATATGGATTCACACTTCTTTGGGGTTTGTTTAACTTTTTCTGAAGAAAACATAAAGATTTATTCAGCCCAGATATGATACTAATATGACCAAAGAAACAACTCTACCCAAGTCCAAGTTACACACAGGCATATGAATGAGGGGCTACCTACAGGAACATAAATGACCCTGAGGCAGCTACAACCCCCAAAAGCCCACACCCACAAGACTGATGCTTCATACAACTTGCATTCCTGAAGTTCCCTGCCTGATATGGAGGAAGTTTGACTTTATTAGAGTCTCTTCTACATAGCAATTATTACTGCTACATAACCTTGAAGAGAGTCTTTTGTATTTTGTAAGACCTGAGTTGTTTATTTTCTGGACCATCTTTTTTGTTTACTTTTGGAGTTTGCTATTGCTAAACAACTTCTTTAAAAACAGTTTTACTGTGGAAGTAGTTGTATAAGATTTTAATTGTCACAGAACAAAAAGAACACAAATCACCAAATCTACCAAATATATTGCTGAAGACTAAGAATATGTTGTATACTAAAGATAGACAAAGACACTTTTGTTTGTCACCTGGTCAAATTCTTAGCTCTTGGATTGGTAAAAACAAGCAGTCTGGTACTAATATATGGCTATTACAAGGATGCTAGATCAGACATGGTGGGGGTTGCATATGAATGTCATAAAAATCTGTATTGGCTAGGGTTAGCTAAAGAAACAGAAATGATATAATTACACACACACACACACACACACACACACACACACACACACACACAAACATGCCACACATATGTATGTATGTATAATACAATGGGATTTATTAGGTTAGTTTATAGGATGAGGTTCAAGTACTCCAACAATGGCTGTCTCACACTGGAGTACTTGATAATATGTATGGTAGCTACTTGATTCACATAGCTAGATGTCTCAGAAGTCTCAATCTGATGTTGAAGTCCTGGAAGATTCTTATTCTAATATCTATGAATAAATGCTGCAATAACAGGACAAATGAACTTGCCAATGAACGTGATAGCAAGCAAACAAAAGCAAAACTTTCTTGTTCTATATCTTTTTATTTGGGCTTCCATTGAAGTTATTATCCAGATTTATGGTGGTCTTCTTGCTTTGATAAAGAAAATCCCTCACAAGAGTATGTGGCAGTTTTCATTTTAGTTGATCTCAGATTCAATTAAGTTGACAACAAAGATTTGCTTTCACAAGCCATTTACCTTAAATGTGGATTTAAAAAATGGAACAAAGACATTTTGGTTCATGTAGTAGTATTATGATTTTACATTGTAAATAATTGTCCTACCTACTGGTTTAATAAATATGCTCATTGGCCAAAGGCAGACAGGAAGTATGGGCAGGGCTACCAGACTAAGAAAACTCTGGGAACAGGAAGAACAGAGCAGAAATGCCTCAAAGAAGCCATGGAGACACCACAATGAGATGCCAGCAGATGCAGAGGAAAGAAGTTAAAATGCTGCTCTAAGAAAAGGTACCGAGTCTCATGGCTAAACAAGATAAGAGTCATAGGTTAAGAGCAAGAGCTAGCAAGTTATATGCCAGGGCTCCAGGTCAATCAACATTCAATTAACACAAGCATCTGTGTATTTCAGTGGGACTATGGGACTGTGGACCTGAAATTTCAGTCCAGAAACCTAACACTACAGACTCTGGTCTTTGGTACTTTACTGATCTGAAATTAAAAATTCAGTCATTCCAACTTGTAGTAACTTGAGATGATTAACATGTCAGTAACTCAAGGAAAAAATTAAAGGATATCAGAAAAGCAAATGAAAACAAAAATAATTTAAAAGGTAGACACAAGTACCAAAATATTAAAAAATACATTTTTAAGTCAGAGATTGGCAGTGGATACAAATAACATTTTTGAGTGATACCTATAAATAGTCACTTCTATAAAAATGGAAGTTATTACATGAATTCTAATTTGTATTATAATAAAAACCTACCAACAAATATTGGGGACAAGCTGAAAGATCAGAGAGACAGAGGAACAAACCACAGCCACTCTCACCTAGCCACTCCTCATGAATCCTCAGATTGAATCCCATTAAGTCCGAAGATGGAAGGTGAGAGTCAAGTTCTGTCTCCTCCTTTATGAACTCTTCTCTGCCAAGAAGTATCACTTCCTGTTTCAAACTTCCCAATGCTAGGATTAAAGTTGTGTGTGTTTCCTTAGTACTGGGAGCTAAGACACAGCATCTCAAATGCTAGGATTAAAGGTGTATATTACCATTTCTTGACCTCTATGGATAACTCTGTGGCTGGCTCTGCCCTTTAATCATGAGGCAAACTTTATTAGATACACAATATATCACCACAAGAAAAAAGGTGAATTACTAATCAATCTCAGCCTATAATACTATTAATAAGGATCTCTAGAGGAAAAGAACTTGTAGAGTGAACCTCCCTACACATTCAGAGAAGAGATTTATTAGAATGATGTGTGGGCTATGGTTCAGCTAATTCAATATGACTGTCTAAAAACAGAAGGTTCAAGAATCAAGTTGTTGTTCAGCCCATGAGGCTGAATGTCTTCATTTAGTATATACAAGAATCTCAAAGAAGTATGCTCCAATGCTAGTGAAGAAATTGACATGTTAATGAGAGAAAGGAGAGAGAGAGAGAGAGAGAGAGAGAGAGAGAGAGAGAGAGAGAGAGAGGGAGGGAGGGAGGGAGGGAGGGAGAGAGAGAGAGAGAGAGAGAGAGAGAGAGAGAGAGAGAGAGAGAGATGTGGGAATGCCTTTCTGTATGCTGTGAATATCAATCTTTAAATAAAGGAGCTGTTTTGGCCCATAACAGGCACCATAGAAAAAGTAGGCAGGGGGGAGGGGGGATCAGAATAGGTAGGAAAGGAAGGGCGGAGTTAGAGACAGACTGAGCCAGAAGCCCAAAGGAGCAATATGTAAGGAATACAGGTGAGCCATAGGCCATGTGGGAGACAGATTAATGAGAATAGGTTGAACTAAGATGAAAGAGCAAGCTAGCAATGTGCCTGAGCCATAGGCCAAACAGCATGAACATAATATAAGCATCTGAATCATTCTGGGGGCCTAATCGGCTGCGGAGACTAAGGGGTCTGGGGCTGCAAGTCTGTGGGTCCGGACCTCTGTCCTCTCCGGGACTAAGAAACCCCATTACAACAGATGGCGTCCAATGTGCATCGAATATCCACTTAAAGCCTGAGAAAGATTAGAAAGGGTTCTAGATCACAGAAGCTGAGAAAAAGGAGCTTCCAAATTGTGTATCTGAAGTGGGTCTTTGTACAGAGAAAGTGTGGCATCTGGTCACATTTAAAATGGCTCTGGCAGACTGGCAACAGGTAGTGTAAGCTACAACTAGGCCGGTTCCTGAAGTCTTATAGAAGACTCGGTAGCATGTGACTAATTTAAGGTTTCTGTTTATTTTGAATAAAAAGGAAACAAAGACAGTTTCTTAGCAGCAGCATTTTCTTGGGTCTGCTCTGTTTTCTGGCAGCAAACAGAGATGTAGTCCCTTTAAGAAAACTTACTGATTCAGCTTTATCTGCAAATACTGTGTGGCTCTTTAAAAGAGTATGAGTATTGTAAAAACCTCTTCTGGTTGGAAGATGATTAAGGATTCACAATAAAACAGATTCAGATGGGAAAAAAAAACCCGTAAAAGGGTTACAATATGTGTAAAAGGTACACAGGCTTCAGAGAGAAAAGACAGAAGGTAGAGAAAGTCTTTAAAAAAAAGAAATAGAGTAATAAAAATATAATAAGCCATGTAAAGATGGAAAATAGACACAAAATCTAGATTTTGGTTGTTATTGTGTTTTCGTTTAATTTTTTAACTGTTAATGAACTAACTGCAGAAAGACAATGGATTGCAAATGCAAAGACTACTAAGTTAAACAAGAATATATATTTTAAAGGTGTTTTGATTTTGAAATTTGTTGGTAAGGATTTATTGCTTTGGAAGAGTTCTGCTTTTGTTTCCACAGAAGATAAGAACCTGTGGATGACTTCCAAGAAAATATGGTTTCATCAACCAATACCCCCTGAAAAAAATCTCTGATGGGAAGAGATGGCTGTATCAGCTTCAGGGCCACATACTTTGATCCAGTCTCAAGAACCCGTGAGATTTTCAATGCCCTGTAATCAGCAGGAAGTAGTAATGGAAAACTATGCCCAAATTCCCCAAATATTGTTTATAAATGTTCTTTTTCATTATAAATGGTTAATGTCATAGTTAATTGTGGCGGGATTAAGGTATCAGCCGATAAGGTCAGAAGACACTTCCGGGACCCTGGAGGGGGTGTGGCCAAGCCCATTGATAAGTGGCTGCTGGGACATGAGGAGCTCTCCTCCTGGTTCCTGGCTGCTGGCTGCTGGACAGACAGAATCGAAATCCATCATCCTTCCATCGCACGTCCATCGCTCATCCATCGCTTGGATACGTCCGTCCTTGTTCAGGTGCCACCATAAGCTGTTACTAATATTGTGAGTGTTAATTTATATTCTAATAAATATTAATTTTGGACTGGCGCCTTGAAAGTAAAACTCCGTCAACTTCTGGCACCCAACATCCTCGGCCCTGTGCCCTAAACTGTAAGAAGCCAGGGGACACACAGACTGTTCACTTGGGCTTAAAGCTCCCTCTTGCTAGCCGGGCGCGGTTTCCAGCTAGCTGGTCCAGTGTGTAGGCGGGGGTTTTTGGCTCAGTGCCTGGGCACGAGATTTCAGTTCAGTGTGCAGACACAAGACTTCAGCTCAGTGTGCAGACGCGAGACTTCAGCTCAGTGCTCAGATGCGAGACTTCAGCTCAGTGTGCAGACGCGAGATTTCAACTCAGTGCGCAGATGCGAGATTTCAACTCAGTGCATAGACACGAGTTTTTGACTCAGTGCGCAGACATGGTTTTCAACTCGCCGGCCTGCCACAGCACCTGGCTCTGCTTTCAGCCCGCTGCAGCACTCGGTTTTCAGCCCGCAGCTTCCTGCTGCTGAGAGTCTCTGCATCTACCATACAGTGGGCAGGGAATTGAACACTACTGTGACACCTGTGTACTAAACAGCGTACTTACATTTGAATTGACACAATGGCTGACTATTATTCTTTTGAAGAGTTAAGGTCATATTTTGCCATGGTGCTTGATAAATTTTTAAATGAATATCTTGAAGGATTCAATACCCCAGTCCTACTATTTTTTGGCTTATTTCTCTACTTTATTTTTCAAAATAAGAGGATGATGACAGAGTTGTCAAATGGAAACCAAGAATTATTGTCCAGATTATGTATTATGGAACTATCAAACTCTACAGTGGCAGATGAGGTTAAACAGGTGCAAAATGTAAATCGACAGTTACTGTCCAAGGTATGTGATGTGGAACTGTCAAACACTAAAATGGCAAAAAGGATGGATACTCTGGAAATTGGTTACAACAAGCTTTCAGATAAGGCTTCCTCTGTAGATAAGGATAACACTGTACAAGAGAAATATAGGCTCTATGTAAATTATGAAAACAAGAAACTTGTTGACTACATTAATGATGAGAACAAGAAAATCATTAATTATGTTAATGATGGGGATCGAAAAATTGCTGACTCAGTGAGGTCTTTGGAAGGACTGCTTCATCGGGACACTCAAGCTCTAGAAAAATCAATAGTATCTAAACTTCAAGAATGGAAACCAGTAGTATCCAAAATCCAGGAATGGGAACCTGTAGTATCCAAAATCCAGGAATGGGAACCCATAATATCCAAAACTCAAGAATGGGAGGATCGCATTGCAATACTGGAAAAGGGTAGTGATGCATCTTATGCTCAGAAGAGTTCAGGTCAACCCCCAATGGGATATTATGGTACTGGAGATACTCTACCCAAGGTGGTAAACATAACAGGGCTACCCCCTTCCGCACCACTATTGTTCCCAGCTGCTATTCAGACAAAGATAACACCTGGGGGATCCTCAGAATATGTAGAGTATAGCTATGAGCCAGTACATATGAGAGACATCAAGCAATTTAAAGAGGCAATATCAATGCACGGTATACACTCTACTTATGTGAAGCAGCTTCTAAATTCATGGTCAGCAAAAAAAACGGATTCTACCAACTGATTGGATGCAGCTAATGGCTGCTGTCTTGAACCAAAGTCAGAATTTACAGTGGAGAGGCTGGTTTAGAGAGGAGGCCAAGACCTTGGAACAACAAGGAAAAATTAGGGGTTTCTTTGCTTCTCAGGACCAAATCCTTGGTGAAGGCATGTTTGCTGATGTGAGGACTCAATCTACTTATGATGAGCATACTTCATTGCTATGCCGTACTGCTGCACTGAATGCTTGGGAAAAGATTTTGGACCCAGGTCAAAAAATCAAGCATTATACTAAGGTCAAACAAGGCTTAAAAGAGCCTTATACCGACTTTATACAGAGGCTCATCACAGCTGTTCATAGAGCAATATCAGATCCAGAAGTTAGGAAGCAATTAATACTTTCTCTGGCCTTTGATAATGCTAACACAGAATGTAGAAGAATACTTATGCCTTTAAAGATCAGAGCTGCACCGATAGAAGAATGGATTCAATATGTAATAAATGCTGAATGTCTCCATGGCAATGAGGAGAATTGGGTAGGCCAAGCTGTTGCTAATGTTAGGGTGAGGAACCAAGACATGACTTGTTTCAACTGTGGTAAACAAGGCCATATAAGATGGAACTGTGCACAAGGTACTCTTGGAAAAAATACCCGATCTAGGTTTAATTCGAATAGAAGGCCATTGCCTTTTGGATTATGCAGAAGGTGTGGCAAGGGATGGCATTGGACCAATGAATGTAGATCTACCAGGGATAAAGAAGGCAACCCTCTACCACCGGGAAACGCCTTTCAGGGCTTCCCCCGGGAAGCCCCCAAAAATCAGACTCCAAATTCAAGGATGGTGAGATCATATCTGGTCATAGGAGAAGACCAGCATTCTCAGGATGAATAGAGCATCCAAAACCTGATCTAGAAAACCATATGATATTAGATAATAACATAAATTCAAAAGAAAACTCAGAAATTCCAAAAAAGAATCACAAAACGAATATTTTGGCAGACTTCAGTAAATGAACAAAGACCAAAATTGGGGATACGGATAGATAATATTTATATCCAGGGTTTAGTCGACACGGGGGGGGGGCTGATGTTTCGATCATAACCCCACAATCATGGCACCCCAGATGGCCTTTACGGGCAGTAAATATCCAGTTTCTGGGTATTGGAACAATATCTCAAGTAAAACAGAGTGTGAGATGGCTTGAATGCATAGGACCAGAAGGTCAGAAAGGATGGTTGAAGCCATATATGGCTGATATAGCAGTGAATCAGTCGGGTCGCTACCTTCTAATGCAATGGAATACCCAGATTAATATCCCTCCTAGTTCTGATATCAACCGGAGACTCAATTATGTTTCCAAAAATGACGCTCTAAGGTACTATGGAAAAAATTCACCAGCCATTCAGGTTGTACAAAAGAATTTCCCAATAACCACAGAACCTAAAAGGACACTCACAGCATTGCCTTTGAAATGGTTAACAGAAAAGCCTATTTGGGTTCAACAATGGCCTTTGACAAGAGAAAAACTTCAGGCTTTGGAACAGTTGGTACAGGAGCAGTTACAGGCTCAGCATATCGAAGAATCAACCAGTCCATGGAATTCTCCTGTTTTTGTTGTCAAGAAAAAATCTGGAAAATGGAGGATGGTAATGGATTTAAGAGCAATTAATAAGGTGATTCAACCTATGGGCTCCTTACAATCTGGTATTCCACTGCCTTCTCTGCTACCTAAAGGATGGCCTATTGCAGTTATTGATTTGAAGGATTGTTTTTTTACCATACCTTTACAGGAACAGGACAAAGAGAAATTTGCTTTTACAGTACCTACTCTTAATAATTCAGGGCCAGCTAAAAGGTACCAATGGAGAGTCCTTCCCCAAGGAATGTTGAATAGTCCCACCTTATGCCAATATTTTGTACAACAACCACTAGAAATACTGTGCAAGCGCTTCCCTCAATCTATCATTTACCATTATATGGATGATATTTTGCTGGAAGACCCAAACCCAAAGACATTAGAAACATTGTTTGAAGAACTAAAGAAAATATTGCCTGATTGGAGACTACAAATTGCTCCAGAAAAAGTACAGAGGGGAGATTCTACCAATTATTTAGGATATAAAATAGGTTTACAAAAAATTAGGCCACAAAAGGTAAAATTAAATAGAGATAAATTGAAGACTCTTAACGATTTTCAAAAGTTACTAGGAGATATCGCTCATATACGGCCCATGATTGGTATAAAAAACTATGAGCTAGTTAATTTGTTCAAGACTTTGGATGGTGACAAGGATTTAAATAGTCCAAGAGAATTATCTGATGAGGCTGAGAAAGAATTAGAGTTGGTGGAAAAGAAACTTCAAGAAGCACATGTGGATCGTGGGGATCCAGACCTGGATTGCATACTTGTTATTTTACCCTCTAAACAATCTCCAACAGGAATCTTAATGCAAAGAGAAAGCATTATATTAGAATGAATATTTCTGCCACATAGGCCAAGCAAGAAGATGAAGACATATATCAAAAAAAAATGCTGATCTGATTTTTAAAGGTAAATTAAGACTTCGCCAATTGACTGGAAAGGACCCTGCAGAAATTGTTGTGCCTTTGACTAATGAAGAAATTGAACAATTAAGGGCATACAGTGAACCTTGGCAAAAGGCTTGTAGTGGCTTTTTAGGAGAGATTAATAATAAATATCCTTGAAACAAGAGAATTCAATTCATAAAGGAAACTAATTGGATCTTTCCTCATGTGGTACAGGATAAACCCATTTCTGGAGCCCTCACCTTTTATACTGATGCGAACAATTTAGGAAAGGCTGGCTACAAGTCTGAAGACTTAATTAAGGTGGCTCAGAGCCCTTATAACTCTGTCCAGAAGTCAGAACTATATGCAATTATTATGGTGTTGTTGGATTTCACAGAGCCTCTCAATGTAATTACTGACTCTCAATATGCAGAAAGAGTTGTTTTACATATTGAAACTGCTGACTTCATTTCTGATGATTCAGATTTGACCTTACTATTCATACAACTACAGAATATCATCAGAGGTAGGATACATCCTATGTACATAACACATATCAGGGCACACACGGGTCTCCCAGGCCCTCCAGCGCAGGGTAATGATGAAATAGATCGGTTGCTGATTGGAAACGTGCTAGAGGCCACAGAATTTCATGAGAAACATCATGTTAACAGCAAAGGATTAAAAAAGAGTTTTTCTATCACTTGGAATGAAGGAAACGAAATAGTAAGGAATTGCAACACTTGCTCTTTCTATAACCAACCGTCTTTATCTGCTGGAAGTAATCCTAAAGGTACACAGAGAAAGGAGATCTGGCAAATGGATGTGTTTCACTTTCTAGAATTCAGAAAGATGAAATATGTACATCATACTATCAATACTTACTCTGGAATGCAATGGGCAACTGCTCTGAATTCTGAAAATGCTGATGCTGTACTAACACACCTTTTGGAAGCCATGGCCATAATGGGAATTCCCACTCAGATTAAGACTGACAATGCTCCAGCTTATGTTTCCCGAAAAATGAAGATAATTTTTGGATACTATAATATAAAGCATATTACGGGGATACCACACAATCCCACAGGACAGGCAGTTGTGGAGAGATCTCACCGCATGTTGAAAGAGATGCTTTATAAACAGAAGAAAGAAATGAGAAAACACAGGGAGAGGTTGCACAGTGCCTTATTGACTTTAAATTTTCTTAATGCTGATGAAAAGGGAACATCAGCTGCTGAGAGACATTGGGTGATAGAGAAATCCTCTGAGTTAAATCAACCCATCTACTTCAAAGACGTGTTGACTTCTAAGTGGAAGCCAGGATATGTGCTTCAATGGGGTAGGGGTTTTGCTTTTGTTTCAACAGGCAAAGAAAAGATATGGGTACCGACAAAACTAATAAAAGTCCGCTTTGTAAAGGAGTCCCTTCCTGAGGAGGAGAAGTAATTGCTCACCCCTGATATGACAAATGGATACAAGGTAAGGAAAACACATTTAACAAACCTGGGGCAGGGTCTCAGTTTTGTCTTTACAGGAAAATGGATACAACTGTTTTTAAAACTAATTACTCACCTGCAATAGAAGACAGACTGATGATTAAGGAGTGTACATGACAGACTATGAGACCAACTAATACACATATGCACTACTGGGTAATATTTCAATATTTACTGCTTTGCATCTTTCATCTACACCTCAAAAAAAAAAAGAAGGCGTGGTCCTGATTTGACTATTAATAGGGCTGGATTTGGATTGGGAGCAAGTGGCTTTCTCCCTCTCTAAACCCAAGCATATTGATAAAGAAAATGTGAAGTATTCTGTCTCATATCAGAAAAGCCACCTGGTGTGAGACAGAAGACAGAATATTTAGGGACCAACATTATTGTGACTTCATCTTAAACCTCGTTTCTCTCTGTTTCTGTAACTTTCAAACATCCTGTCTGCATACAATCTCCTGAAGTTATAGAAGATATTAATATCTTTTTTGAGTATCAACAATGCTTAAGTTTTCCATTGTAAATAACATTTCCACCTATCAGCTATCTACAAAGAATCTGGAACCGAGATGTGGCCCCCACTGCAACAACTCCTACTAGTGAAACAAGAATAAAAGGGAGAGTATGAAAGAGAGAGTAAGAGACAGGTAGACACACAGACAGAGACAAAAATAGAAAAATCAAGAACCCGGTGCACACCAATCAATGATTGTTTTCAGAAAATAGACTATTCAAAAATGGCTGCAAGATAGCTCTCTATGATAATCTCCAGATCACACTTCTAATTAGAATTCCAGATGGAGTTAACCACTATTCTGAGAATGGTTATAAATGTATATAGTCAGTCCATTAAGATCTAACCATTGTTTTAGCCTTTACAGGATCCCAAAGAGATGCCATCACCCTTAAGTTAGCAGGAAGCAACCTTATGAAAGACTACGCCCACTTTCCCAATAAGTTTTGTGTTTTGAGGGTTGTGGGTAATTCTTATTCTGCTAGAATAGTTTTAAGTGAAAATTGGGTGGAGGACAGAACTATAATATAGCATCAAAGATCTCTTTTGAAGAAGAGAAGAGAGATAGATAAGATAGATAAAGGTAGATTGTTCTGCCTACCAATACACCATTTTAGCTAAATGTATGGGCTAAGTTAAAGACAATTTGCATTGGCATAGGTATTTGTATATTGATACAAATGTAAAATCATTTTATATGTTTAATTGTGATAATTTGTACATTTGTACAAAGTTCAATCTGAAATTGCTTTATATAACCAAAGCAACTTGTATTTCGATATAAATCTGAATCTGTAACTATTATGTAAAATTGAATCTGTAATTGCTATGTTTTATATATGCTTCTATCTCTGTTTAAAATATATGCACATCATTGTCATGTACACTATGCAATTACTACCTTCATTTAACTATACTAGATATAATGTATGGTTGCACTAGCTATGATACATGCACAAGATGTTTTATATACCTCTGTTTAGATGATATATATGTAAATACATGTCTAAAATTCTGTGGCCACTTTATACAGGTTAGAATATCATAGATAGACAGAAATCTTCAACCATTTCATAGACCCAGAGAATATGGCATTTAACATTTGAAATTCGGCCATGAGAGGCACGACGACTCCTGGTGTCACTGCTCCTTTCCCAAGATGGTGTTGAGCATTGAGGATACTCCTGTTGGAGTTTGTCCTTTTGGCAGAGAATGGCCGGTTGGGTAAGGAACTGCCCTTACCTTGATTGCTGACAGTACACACAGGATGTCCAAGCTGGATGAACAAGTTGATAGATGGAGACTGATGAAACCTGCCTGGACAGGATAAGACAGTCCCTCCAAAATTGTCCTGCTTGTGAAAAGATCTGTCAGATACCATAGGCCTGTAGCCAATGTGATAGATGCTCCAAAGGCACATAAAACCAGAGGTGATTGTCCAGGTAGCTGTTTTGCTGTCCTCTCCCAAATTTTGGAAGCCACTACTTCCATGTACATCTGACTTTCAGGTGATACATCTTCCTACTCAGGTCTTGAAGGGGTTGAAGAATAGGTATTTAAGGTTACTATCCTATTATCCCTTAGAAAGGAACATTCAGGTGTTGAATTTTCACTTTCCCAGATGAACCTTTTGAAGTAATTTATACACCCTATCATCTACCAATATTCTAAAAATTTATGATGTACTTTATATATGTTAGGTTTTGGTTGTAATTTGTACTTTATCCTCTCCTAGATACTACCTCATAATAATTCCTATTGTATGTAGTCTTAGTTTAAAAAGGGGGAGATGTGGTGGGATTCAGGTGTCAGCTGATAAGATCCAAGGATGCTTATCCAGGGTCCCGGGCCCCTGGAGGGGATGTGGCCAACCCCATTGATAAGGGGCTGCTGGTACCCTGGAAAGCCTGTTTGCCTGATCCTGGTTGTTGGAGAGACCGGTTTGAAATCCATCATCCATTTTTCCAGACTCCAGTCCCTATTCAAGCTCCACTATAAGCTGTTACCTGTATCATGAATGTTGGTTTATATTTTAAAAAATATTAATCTTGGACTGGTGCCTTGTAAGTAAAACTCCGTGTACAACTAACTACCAACTTGTATTTAATTAATATCCTAAATAGCTTTCAAAGACTAAAACTTTACAGAATCTTTTAAAATTAGCTGTATAGGCAATATACCTTAAAGAAAAGTAGAAACATATATACATACATGTACATATACATATAAGAAAAATAATCTTAAATTTATATCCATGTACAAAAAATTCATACCAATCTAAAATATTTAAGACTAATAGTTTCTTTTTTTAGTTTAAAAGTAGTCCTATCATTTCTATATACCCCCTTTTTCTTTTCAGAATGAGAGCCATGAATCTAATCTTCCTCATTCAGCTTTTTTTTTTCTGACTATACCAATAACAACATATAACCAAGTCCCCCAAAGATGACAAATATCCATAACCCACTGAGTGACCAAAAACTACCCACTCTACCTCTTGAGAATGTGGGCATTTTGTTATCTAGACTGAATCCTGTTATCTTAGGGCATTTGCATGTTAATGGGCCCTGCAAAATGCAAGATAATGGTCAAGTTTTGAGAAAGCTAACTTTTGTCCAATCTTGATATGATGCAGGCTTATTTCAAGTTCTGACTTGAGTAGTTTGTGCGCCTGAACCATGTCAGTCAGAAGTCTTGAAGATGTTCTGAAAGCACTCTGAGATGTCAGATCATCTAGGGCACACAGTTTCATTGGTGTGTGGTCCCCTTGTTCTAAAAACACACAAACTTTTAACAGTTACATATACATCTGCATTAACATAAGTATGCAATGTACAATGTGTATGAGTCTATTAAAGAAATTTTTTTTTGTTCTATGTTTGAGCAGGTAAAAGACACCTATTAGCATTATAAGTCCATTTTGACTGCATAAACAAAGTGTAATGTAAATCTCAAATTTCACGTCATATAAAAGGATGGCATGTAATAATAAGTCATGAGGACTATGTAGCAAAAAAGATATATCATGTTTTATCCTATCTCCAAGATGTTCCCATGCAGAGGAATCAGCTTACATATCACTTGTCCTGTAGTATTTCTTGGCGTTCTTCCCATGTCAATAGCCAAGATACTCAAGAGGTCTCCCCAGTCAAATCTGGTCTCTATTAACCAGGAAGAAATTCAAAGCCTTCTGTTTTCTGTGGAAAAAAATGCATAAAATCTTCCACAGTGTGATACATGTTTTTACTTCCATTTAAAAGTATATCAGTTGGTTTAACTCAGCAGTCCCTTTAACAACCCAGTGTCTCTCAGTAGCTGTTGTTTTCTCTTTATTTGTACTTAAAAATTTTAAATCAAAAAAACACCAAATAAGGTTCAAGCTCCTATCCTTATGTGGTTTATATATTTTCCAACTTGAATCTGCTTTATTTATCATCTGTAACTTAGTCTGCCTAAGCAGAACCTTAAGCAGCTATGAAACTTAGGTCAAGGCTGCAGGGAACATCCTGGAGATATGTCTCTTTATTACACTTCACAGGAGACACTATGGGATTACGAATCCATGTTTGGTTCCATTTTTGTATGTTTGGAATATTTTTAAAGATTTCTTAGGTCTTACATGGAAATAGGTATCCCATATTGGATGTCATTTGTAGTTGGGCATTTTTGTTAGAATTCTTGGCTTCCCAATATTGACATGGAGATTTATCGTTAATTGTAAAAGTTTAGCTGATACCTTGAGCTTGTTTTTAACTAGGTTTTATAACGTAAATAAATCCATTTCTATTAATTTACTTTTGGTCTTATGGCTTTACCTCATTGTTATAATGCCAATCCTGATTGCTCTGCATCTCTTGACATATTTCTCTTCTTAGCATTTTTGTGTGCCTGAAAATTCTGCCTAGTTACTGGCCATTCATCTTTTATTCAACCTAGTAACCAAGAGTAACACATCTTTACAGTGTACAAAAAGATTATTCGCCAACACTTAAATGAATTCTTTGAGGATTAAAGTAAATTGAACATCATTAATATTACATTTTGCATGATTGAATTTTAAAAATATTTTTGTACATATAAAAACATTAGCTACTAGGTGCTACAGTGCTGATAAAGAATAGAGTAGAAGAATTCGATATGGCTTTCACTGGGGAAGAAAAGGTTCTAGTGACAATGGTATCTTTACTCTGTGCATGTGGTAAGATAGTAGACAGCTCAACTTCATGAGACTTTCTACCTGATATTATCTTATTTGCACTAGCTCCAATCTGTAGACTGAGACCAAGTACAACATCTATTGCCCCAAACTTGGATAGTAGTTCATATATGCAGAACCCAACCTCTAAACTCAGGCCAAGACTTACAACTGGTTGTCAGCCCACCTCTCTTTATCTGATTGAAGTTTTCCTGCCTTCTCACCATCTAATCTACAGACTGAGTTCAGCAGGAATATTGTGGGCTTTGCCCCATCTGTCCACCTAATCCTAACTATCCAGCATCCTCCCCATTTCCCAAACTATCTAGGTTTCACACTCAGTTAAAGCCCAGATCATGAATATTGATTGTATTTATCATTATTTAGGTTTAGGGTGAATTTTATATCATCTATGCCAAAACAACCTACTGTGTCCACATCATCCACATAACTAAGAAAAGAATTCCACGTCTATAGGACTCATCATAAAACCACAGATAATATGAATGGTGTAAAAATATTGTCCCTGTTGGCAAAGCCAACCATTTCATAGAAACATTCTCCAATAAAAATTACCCAGAAGAACCCCAGAATATAGAATTTAAAAGTTATAAATCATAAAACTTTATCAAATAGTTCAAGGGGTTTAAGAAAGACAAAAACAAAACAAAACCAAAAACAAAAACCTGCTCGAAAAAGTTAAATAGAATAAATTCCTGAGTGATGTCCAAGAAAACACTGAATAAATAAATAAAGCTGAATAAAATGACAAAAATCACAGAATTTGAAAACTGAATCCACTAAAGAGATAGAAATATTGAAGAGAACTCCAGCCAAAATGAATATAGAATTGAAAAACTTAATAACACAATGAGAAAAATCAAGGACAAACCTTAAGTAAAATGGATCAAGTAAAAGATAGATCAGATCTTGAAAATGAAGTAAAGAAGTTAGAGCATGCAAGCAGCAAAAAATATATATTTTTTTTTAAACATGAGAAAGGAGCATGTAAAAACAGTGAAGTACCATGGAAGGACTATGGTTTAAAATTATAGGCATCAATGAAAGAGAAGAATCTCAGGTCAGTGGCATATACCAGATCTTTAACAAAAATCATAGAAAAAGCTTCCTTAAACTAAGGAAAAACATACTCCTACAAATATAAGAGGCACACAGAACACCTAATAGATGAAACAAAAAGGGAGATCACAACAACATATCATAGTTAATACACTAAGTAAACAGAACAAAGAAAGAGTGTTGAAAAATCGGGAGAAAAAATGTAAATCACATATAAAAGAAAATGCATCATAATAATAATTGATTTCTTAGTGAAAACCAGAAGAGCCTGAAGCAATGCATACAGGTGCCAATGTGGTCTACTGAACCCAGCAATAATACTATTTTCCATTGTTGAAGCAGAAACAAAACATTTCCATGATACTAACAGGCTAAAGGAATCTGTCCACCAAATCAATCAGTCCTATAGAGACTATGGAAGCAATAATTTAACCTGTAAGAATAGTCAATGTACTATAAAAAGAAAACAAATGAAGCTGTGATTATTGAAACACAAAGTCTAACTAGGAGTACAAATGGGTGAAATGATGACAAAACACACATTTCAATACTAAATTTAAATAATAATGACTTTAACTCTACAATCAAAGAACATGATAGCAGAACAAATTAAGATATAAAAATTCATCTTTCTAATCTGCAAGAAACACATCTCAGACTTAAAGATAGGCACTACTTTAAGTAAAAATATTGGGAAATTATAAGCAAATGGGACCAGGAAGCAATATAAATTGCTATCCTAATCTGATAAAATAGACTCCAAACTAAAATGAATCCAAAAAAATAAAGAAGGATACTTTATTCTATCAATAAAAGAATTAAGCAAGACATTATTATCCTAAGCATAAATGAGCCAAACTCTAGTACATCCAGTCTCATAATGATCTTACTATTGGACTTATAACACAGATTAACATCAACTGAATAATTTCAGTACCCCAATTTCTCTATTAGAAAGGTTACCTAGACAAAATAAAATAAAGAGAAAAACATTATAGCTAAATGACAACATACATCAAGTGTATTGTCATAAGAAGTTTCTGGCCCAGACTAGCCCCAATATCCAGACTACCTGTCCCAAATAATCACACAAAGTCCTATATTAATTACATGCTGTTTGGCCTATGGCTCAGGCTTATTTCTAGCTATCTCTTGCATCTTAATCCATTTCTATTAATACAACTTGCCACATGGCTTGTGGCTTACCTGAGTTTCTTTACATCTTCCTCTCTTGGCAGCAGCTGGCAGTGTAACTCTCTAACTCTGCCCTTCTTCCCCTTTATCTATGCTTGGATTTCCTACCTGCCTATAGACTGGCTTGCCATAGGCCAAAACAGCCTCTTTACTATTCAATGAGAATTTACAGCATACAGAAAGACATCCCACAGATGCCTACAGAATAGTTCACAAAACAGTAAAGAATATATATTCTACTCAGAAGTCCACAAAAGAGTCTATAAAATAGATCACATTTTTTGAATATAAAACAAACATTAACAAATCCAGGAAAATTCAAATAACTGCATCTATCTTATCTGACCATAAAAGAATACGTCTTGAAATGAACAGCAAACAATTCTATAGTAAGAACACAAACTTATGGAGATTAGCAACTTATTACAAAATCATGGAGTATCAAAGAAATGAATAATTCCTGAAACTAAATTGAAAATGAAAACACATGTTATCTCTGGACACATTAAAAAAAAAAAAAGTCCTGTAGGAAAATTTATAGCTCTTAAGTATCTACCTTTAAAATGGAAAAAAAAGGATAAGTACATGACTTAATAATGAAACTCAAGAATTTTGAAAAACAAGAAAAAAAAACCTAAAATCCATTAGACAGCAGTAAATTATGAAGACCAGAGCAGATGTTAATAAAACAGGAGCAATGAAAACAATACAAAGAATCAATGAGTCCCAGTGAAGATAAACAAGATCAACACTAGGCCCAACCAAGCAGAAGAAAAACAGAAAGACCTAAATTAGCCAACTGAGAAATGAACAGCAAACATAACAAACACTGAACAAATTCAAAATGTTATAAAGGAATAAAGACATCTACTTCCTGAAATTCTAAGTTAATCTAAGGCACAAAAGTTAAACAAAGAAGAGACCAACAGCTAGGATGAAGCCATAACAAATAAGGAGATCAAAAGAGTAATCAAAAGCCTTTGACTAAAATCCAGGTTCAGAAACATTAGCAGGAGAAATCCACTAGATTTTTAAAGACAACAACAACAGCAACAAAACCAACCAATCAAACAAACAAAACCTAAAATTAACAACTGTAATCCATACTTCTTTAATTATTCAAAAAATAAAAACAAAAGAAGTGATTCCAAATACCTGTATGTATGACAGCATTAAAAACTCCAGGCCAATATCACTGATGAACTTATGCAGTGGTATTTGCTCAGCACAATCTTCAGTTATCTGATCAGAAAAAGTTTCTTGCCTGCGTATGTGACCTCTTGCCTGTGTATGTGACTTCTTAAAAGGAAAGAGAAAGTGGTCATGCTCTTTTTTTTTTTTTTTTTTTTTTTTTGGTGAGATTGGAGAAAATACTAAGTGACTGTCCAGGCAGCCAGCTGTCCCTATCATTTCTTGCATTTTTTTTCAGAAGATGCTTGCTTACATTTCCTGTTTGTTCAAGGGATACTATTTTCTTTCTCAAGTCTTTGATGGGGTTGAAGACTAGATAGTTACAATTACAATGGCCTTATATCTTAGCTAAGAGTATATTATGTACTATATTCAGATTCTTCTGGATAGGACAGTTTTTGGAGTAATCACTGTAACTTGTCATTTATCTATGCTCTAGACATTTAATATGTTTTTTACTTGACATCATTTTTGTTGGATTTAGTTCTGTTTTTGTCTATATTGTGCCCTTTATTTCTCCTGGACAATACTTGATAATAATTCTTATTTTATATAGTTTTGTATTAGGCTTAGAACCTTCTTATTTAGACAGAAAGGGGAAGTGTAGTGGTATTCACTGTGTTCATGTCCAATACCTACCCTGCCACAACAAGGATTCTTGACTGCTTATGTGACCTCTTAAAAGGAAAGAGAGAGTGGTCACACCCTCTACTTGGGCTCATCAGACACTAGATGGCCAGGTGCATGCTCTCATTGGCATAACAAAGGACATCTTTAGCTATTTACTCTGTTCTGTATTTGTGAGTGTAGTTTCTCAATTTATATCTTAATAATCCCAATTACTCATTTAGCAGACTCATATGGATTGCTCATAAAAAACATAAGTATGGAAATACTCAATAAAATACTTGCAAACTGAATATGAACATATATCAAAAGAGATTAAGTTGGCTTTATCCTAGAGATGTAGAGATAGGTCAACATATGTAAGTCCATAAACATAGTAAATTATATCAGTGGACTTAAGGTCAACAAATCACAATGGCATCTCAATAAATGCAGCAGCATTTGACACATTTCAAAATGTTCTCATTACAAAAGTCCTGAAGAAAGCATGAATGTAGAGAGCACACTTCAGCATAATAATGGCTATGATGATACATCTATAGCCAACATTGTCCTAAGTGAAGAAAACTTCCAAACAACTCCACAGTATTAGGGATGAGATGGAGCTGGCCATTGTCCATGCTCCTTTTCAATACAGTGCTCAAAGCACAAGCTGGAGCACTGAGGCAAAAGAAAGGAAATAAAGAAATACTGACAGAAAGAAATTAAATTAAATTATCACTTTGAAACTTTAAATTCCCAAATTAAGAGATGAACATGGGGACACACACGCACACAAAGGATAGAGTAGATCTCTTATGCTTTTGGATTGATAGAATCTTTATTATGAAAATGACCACAATAGCAGAAACAATTTACAGATTTAACAGGATCCCAATAATTAAAAAAAAAAAAATACAAAAACTCTACAATAGTCTTTACAGATATAGGAAAAAAAAAAAAAACTCTAAAATTCCTATGGAACCAACAAAAAAAAAAAAAAAAAAAAAAAAAAAAAAAAAAAAAAAAACCATTAAATAGCATCCTCCCTCAAAAATTCCTGAGCTAAAAGCACAATGCTAGCAGGATTATCATTCTGGATATCAAAGCATATTACAGAGTTATAGTAACACAAACACTATGGTAATGGCACTAAACCAGGCATGTAGAACAATGGAACAAAAGACAAGTTCTAAATGTGAGGTCACATTGCTATAGCCAACTGATATTTAACAAAGACACAAAAGTTTACGCTGGAGAAAAGACAGCACCTTGAACAAATGATGCTGAATAAACTGGAGATACACATGTGGACAAATGAAATTGACCTGTATTTATATCACTGTGCACAAAAATCAACTCCAAATAGATAAAAGACCTCAAAGTGCAACTTGGAGGTCTGAATGTGCTAGCAGAAAACATAGCTAGTAATTTATGAGATATTACTGTGGGAATGGACTTTCTGATGAGGACTCCATTTTCCCAGAGCTGAGATCCACCATTGACCAGTGGTACCTCATAAAATGAAGAAGCTTCTGTACAGCTAATGAAGCATTCTGTCAAGTAAAGATAAAGCCCACAGAAGATCCTACCCGACTCTACATCAGACATGGGATTAATATCCAGAATATATAAAGAATTTATGAAACAAAGAGAAATTAAAGCAAACAGCCCAATGAAATATGGGCTGTTACTCTAACCACAGAGTTCTAAAAGGAGAAATAAAGTGGCAAAATAAACCTTTAAAAAGTGTTTATGGTCCATAGGAATTAGGCAAATGCAGATTAAAATGATTTTGAGATTTTAACTGCCCTCTGTCACACTGGCTAGAATCAACAAAAGAATTGACAACAAATATCACAAACAAGAATGTGATAAACCAGAAATGCTCATTATTTGTTGGTTGGGTACAAACTGGTACAGCCACTTTGGCAATCAGTGTGAATATTCTCAAAAAACGGAAAACAAACTTACCATATAACCTAGTTATACCTCTTGGCTTTATCCAAAACACTTGATATATTACTTCCCAATGCTTATTCAGTTGTTTTTACTGCTGCTCCTAACTTCAATAGCTAAGAAATGGAAACAAGCTAAATGTCATTCAGCTGATGAATGGATAATGAAAACATGGTATATACACACTATCACATACTATTCAGCCACAACAACAAACAAAACTATAAAGTTTGTAGATAAGATAAATGTTTAGAACTCTAAAATATTATCCTGAACAAAGTATCCCAGGCTCAGAAAAATGTTTTCTCTCATTGAAGGCTCCTAGCCCCAATCTTCAAATGTCAGCATGTAACCATTTTAACTGCAGAAAAAGGAAAGCAAAAAGACACCATGGAGGTGCACTAGAAAGATGAGCAGCAATATACAGGTGATATAAAGAAAAAATAGGAAGAATGAAAAGGGCTTTAATTGTAGGAATGGGTAGAATAACTACATTAAGGATATTTGAAAAGGACATAAGGAATCACATTATTTTATATTTACCTAAAATTGCATATAATTCCTAATTATGTATAGTTATATACATAGTTTAAATTAAGCTACACTACCTGGGTGATAATGCTTCCCCAAAACACCTTGAGTTATCTAATAAAAACGCTAATAATAGGCATGAGAAGCTCTTTTTTGAGTTGTTAGCCACGGAAGTCCAAGAGAGACTACAAAACCAATAATCACTATTGTTATTGCCTTTGGTTTCTACCCAGAAGTTGAAGGCAAATCCGTGTTATTGAAGACATCATGAACTTTGTGCGTAAGAACTGAAGGATTCAGACTAGATCTGAGTCAAAAGCCATCCCCATGAGGTTTAATTTCCATAGTGCTGACAGACGATGTGCAAGTTGCCAAGGGAGAAAAGCAATCATTACCCAGCTGTATTGCCTATAACTACGTCAGTGTCACTCTTATCTTTGTGGTAACTAACAGCAGTCTAATTGGACTTAAGAACTGTCTAATAAGAGGGAAGCCATGCCTAGACATACTGTGGTTATGAATATTAGAGGAAGACCTATATAGCAACTTTTATGAACCAGTATACTTCCTAAGTGCCTTTAAGTGCTTATCTTTACACTCACAGATAAGTGTAGAACTCTTCATCAGAGAAGCTTCTGTTTGCAGTAGACAAATACTATTATAGAATGCCACATCTGATGAAAATTTGAAGGACATATTATGTGGTACCCAGACCTAATTGACATATCTACAAAACAATACCTAAACTGAAGATTCAGGGAACATGTCAGATGGGGAGGCAGAAAGATTGTATAAGCCAGAGAATCAAGAAATCTGCTGTAATATTGTATTTTCTAGATATGACAGGGAAACTGCACCCATGAAACCTCAACTACACGGCTGCATAACAAGACCTTAATAATGACAACCATGATAACCAACTGACATACCATCATGGATGTGAGCATTCTCACAGAGCTCCACCCCCAATGAAGAACTACAAGAAGTTCTTATGTTGTGTGTGTGTGTGTGTGTGTGTGTGTGTGTGTGTGTGTGTGTGTGTGAGAGAGAGAGAGAGAGAGAGAGAGAGAGAGAGAGAGAGAGAGAGAGAGAGAGAGGAGAGAGAGAGAGGTGGGGGGATCAGTCCTCCCAGTGATGAACCCTGTAATTCTCATCAGTAATAAATGTTCAGTTCTAAAAATAAATACATACAATGAATGATAAACTCATATAGCAAGTTATATTTAGATACTTACTCATATATGTAGGTATATATACACATATGTATTTATATATACTGTATTTTCTAGATATGACAGTATATTTAGGTACTTACTCATATATGTAGGTATCTATATACATATATGTATATTACATATTGGACTTTCTAGATTTTTTTATTATACATATATAATTAAAAAAAAAGAAGCCATGAGTTTGAGAGGGAGTAGGAGAAAAAATATGGAAGAGTTTGGAGAAATAAGAGGGAGGAGAAAGATAATGTAATATTTTAATTAAAAATAAAATTTTAAAAATAATGTAGGGAAACCACATATAGGTGCAAGCAAGGCAAACAGAGGAAAGATTAAATCAATAATAGATTATATCAATGTCAAAATCTCAGCTGAGATATTATACTTAAAGTTTCAAATTTAGGGAAAGCTGGAAAAGCATGTGTAAGGACCTCTTGCATCTGGTTTTTAAAATTGCACATAACTCTAGAATTAAAATGTGAATTCAATTAAAATTAAACTAATTTTTATGTTTACAGTCATATTAAAGCACATGTACATGAACACACATCGTTAAACTTAAAATCTTCCTTCTTTTATTGAAAAGGCATTCTACTCCCCCTAGTTCACAGACTTCATCACCTCTCTTAATTCTGCCCTATTCCCTTAAACCTCTCCAAAATGTTTAAACAAAGAGAGGCACTCCTGGAGGGAAGCTAGCCCCTTTCTCTGCCCCTGCTTTTGTCTCTGTTTCTGAATGCAGTATTGATCTGCTCTGTGGTTCTGAGTCAATATAATTTGGCTCATTATGAGCTTAGTGCTAATGCCACAACACTGACTAAGCCAAAATTTGGCAAGCTATAAAGAAAAGAAATACAAAAAGAGAAAGAAGGAATGAAAGAAGGAATGAAGAAATGAAGGAAGGAAGGAAGGAAAGAAGGAAGGACTGGGAGATAGGGAGTTGAAATTAATGCTGTTCTTTCAGACCTTTGAAAAGCTATTTTCTTCTTTCCTGTCAATGAAACAGCAAAAGAGAGGTCCCTGTATATTAGTCATCACCTTATTACCAGTTCTAATATTTATTAAATAGTAGGCAGTAGGATATGTAAAACAACAGCCCTCACTGTGGGTGACTTAAATTTTTTAAGAGTGTGAACAGATTAGGACAGTGCCTTAGTACATGAAACTAGGGTGCAAGGTCATATCTTCAGCAGGGGAGCACTATGATCATTAGCCACACATTTATTAGCCACATATATATATGGCATTCATCTACATTATAGGATGGTTTATTCACACATCTCAGCAACCCATTATCAGGAACAGTCTGAAGAAAGAGCAAGCACATAAGTAGGCGGAGAGCATCACTGGTCTTTGAGTAGACTGTCTTCTTAAGGGGAGGGAGATTGGAGACTCATTTCAGATTAGCTGAGTTTTGAAAGCAGATATTTCTGCTTTTCAACTTTTTACCCTCCCTTTTATTTATTTATTTATTTTTATTTGGTCAAAGAATTTTTAGAGAAATTTTACTACTTGATTTTCCATATTCACGCTAAGCATAAATTAGCCTTTGAAGTGATTTCAGACAACTTTGTTCATATAGGTGCTTTTGAGCATTGCCAAAAGAATATCTCTAAAATATGTGCTGCCCTTCCTAGACTCCAGGGCCACCCCTGCCCTCTGTGTGTGTGTGTGTCAAATTAATAGTATTTTCAGTTTCAAACATGATAAAGGAAATTCCAAGAAAGTTCCCAATTTATCTTCTCTCTACTCCATATATCACCTGATTTATTTCACTTTTCCCTCTTCTCATTTGTGTCATTGCTGTTTATTTTGGAGGAGTTTTTTCCTGTAAGGACACTATGTTCTGGAACTGAGTATGTCACCCATGCTGGCTGTCACCATGCTTAGACTCATGGCAATCTGCCTTCTTCAGGCTCCTAAGAACTGGGATTACAGATATCAACCACCACCTCTGACCTTCCTTTTTCTTTCTTATTACCTTCCTTAGAAGTTCAATCTCTGTTTGGAGAACAGTAAGTTAGATCAGTGACTGAAGGAAACTACAGCTACATCTTGCTAGTTGTGTCTCCTGATTGATCAGAATGCATCGGTGCTTAAATGTCTTGAAATGGCAAGTAAATTATTTTCACTGGATCAGAAACTAAGGCACCCGAACATCTTCTATACATGTCCATTAACAAAAGGTTTGTATTCTCAGAACACTTTATTTACATTGTGATCTTGACACCTCTGTTTTCAAGGGCCTTTCTAGAGATCATGAGAAGAAATAAAGAGAAATACTGTCTACCATAACGTGGGAAATAAGAGGGTCACCTTACTCTATGAATGTTTCCTTTCTCATAAATATTCATGAAACTAAAAAAAGATCTATCACACAGAACTCATTAGCTGTCTCTTTGGAAGATTAGCTTTGCTTATCTTTACTAAACAAACTTCTTAAATTGTTTATGTGTATTGTAGAAATTCCTTTCCTTGGAAAAATAAGAACTGAGAGGTCCCTGTAACAGAACTACTCATTGTCTCCTGGTATAATCACTGTCTCTCCTTTTGTCCTACATTCTCCTATGTTTGCAGATCAGCCTCTTTACAGCCTCCATTTTCTCACAATCAGGACTCCTCATATTTCAAAAGGCAGTTGGCCTTCATTGTTCCAATGAACAACGGCCCTTAGAATCTCTTTACTCATTCAAATCATCTTCTAATCTAGTTTTTGTAATTACACTGTTCTTGACACTATGCAGACTGCACTGAGAAGGTTGATCTGGCCTTGTTTGGGTGGTGCTTTCTCTTCTGTCCAGATTTTGTGATGACTTTAGTTTCTATCTCCTATATTATTTCTTCCCATAGGCTTCAATTCTTGAGCTCTCTTTAAGCTCTTATATTTCAGTAACTCCTTTGTTTTCATTGAATTTCTTCACCTACACAAGGTTTAATAACTCACTGAACACCTGGCTTCCAAATTGCTATAACAGACTTCACCTCTCTGGTCCCTTATTTTGGCTGTTTATTTGTTGGCATCACTATGCAAATAGCTCTTTAAAAATGTGGTCCTTAATGCCAAAATCTGAACTCAGCATGTTCTCCAATTTGTTTCTGTTCACATATCCCAGGGTCTTTAGCACACTCTTTCTGTTGTGCCTTTTGCAGTACCTCTGGGTCTTCATCACTCCAGCTCAGGAATCTTACACAAGCCCTGATACCGAATAGAGGATGATGAGCACATTTGTGAATGGCCTCTTCCCCCTTTCCTCATTTGATAAGCTATTAAATCATAGCACTGAAATCTCTTAACTACTATAATTCAAATAAACTGGAAAGTTGCAGATAAAATGGCAGTCTAGAAGCTGCCTCCTTGTGGTCCTGTGAATGAGGGGGTCATAATAAGAATTTAAAAAATAGAGTGCATTCCAGTGAGAATTTCAGAAATCCACAAAAAGGAAGAGAAAGGAGACATGAAAGGTTCTGAGAAAAACATAGGCAATGTGCATAGAAGAATTCAGCTGAGAAGAGTTTCAGCCACACAATTTCCTAGATGAAGGAGAAAGTAAAGGAGCTCCTGAAGATTTGCCAGACAAGAACTTAGGTAGTCTGAGTCGGAGGAGAAGCTTCTAGGTCTCAAAACCTCAGATTTAGTGGTGGATTTTGATAAAACAGTGATTCCTCCAGCAAACAGGTGAATAGTTGAAATAAATTCCATTGTGTCATGCACTAACACTTGGAGGCCAGGAACCTGGCACCATCTTGAGAAAAATGTTTATTATTAAAAACCAAGTGATGTAATGGCCTAAGACGGAGTAACCACAGGTCAAGGTGCTGCATACAGTCAGTTTGACATGTCACAGCCAGAGTAACAGAAATGACAAGGAGGCATTTAGACACATGTTTTCCTGTAGAAAACAGGAAGGCCAGAAGCTAACTTAACAAGACAAAAGATACAAACAGTAGGAGGTTAATTCAAGTGGTTCTGAGGTGGATTATATACTAGAACCCTGTTTGCCATTCATCAGAATAATACTGGTTTTTTTTTTCCCCAGCAGTATATGTGTTGTCTACAGCTGCATTCCTCCAGCAGAGTGATTGATATGCAGGAGATCTAGAAGACAGAGACAGGTTCTTTACCCTTGCTGATTTCATTTTGTGGTTTCTTCTTACACCCAGAGTGAATCTAGAAACTCTTTCAGTTAAAACATTAAAAGACATCTTGAAAGCATGATACAGAGAGTCTCAGGAGGGTGAGGGAACTGGCCAGGATCTCGTCCATTGTAGAGATAAGTGTATCCAGTGAAGGCCCTTAGGATGGAAAGAAGTTTAACTACCAAAGTGAAGGTGCCTATGGCAGATATTTCTGACACTCTTCAGTCAAAGACACAACAACAATGTGAATGACAAGGAAAAAATCCACTATGCCAGACTGCATTGAATGACCCTGGAGTCCTTACCTACCGAGTCCTTTCTGGATCTCGGTGAAACCTCCATTTACCGAGTGGGTTTTGGTTATGACCTTTACTTACCGCGTCCGGTTTCTTTGTAGTCCGAGTTTCGTCCCAGGCAAGGAGCGTCAAGATTAAATAAGTCTACACTCAGGAGTCGTTTAGGTTCCATCATTCAGGCTCTCCACACACTGAGAGACCTGAGCTTTATTCTTCAGTACATCTTATATCTTAGACCTGTCTGTCCCTTAGCCATGCTTCTGTCTTGCCACTGCATCTCGCCTAGCTTTTTCCCCTCTAGCTTCCTGCCATGCTGGATTCCTTCTGCCCCTTCCACACACACTGACTCTAATCCATGCTTGTCCCCAGCTTCTGCCTCTTCTGCCGCTTCTGCCTGAGTCCCTCCTCGTGTCTCTTTTGTCTCAGCTCTCTGTCACCTTCACTCTCTTACACACCCTGCCTCCTCATCCGGGCACGCCCAAGGTCATAGAGGATCCCAAGAGACTAGCACTCAGCAGGTGGCAGCGATAAGGAGATTTGTAGTTCCTTTTTCCCCCAGTAAACAAGGTTTTAGTCCTTAGGGGAAGAGGATGGGCCATAAGGCCCAGAATGGCACTTATTCGGGAGACAACATCTCACTCCCCTTTATTAAAAAAGAAATATAGAGAAGGAAACCCCTGTCTTAGGATCGACCCCTAGCCCCTGCTATAGAACCCGTCATTGGATGTGCCAACTCCTGTCTTAGGTAGATATAGCAGGCGGGGAAGTTGCCCGTCTTTGGGTGAGTCCTTCTAACATTGATATGCATATCTGAGCATCAGTCAGGAGTTACAGGCCAGAAGCCTGTTTTGTTATTTTCTGCTGATGACTTTGCTGCTTTTGCAGCATTTTAGAATGAAAAGACAGCATGCCAACCTTTGAGGCAAAATATTAAGAAGGGATATAAATCCAGACCATTGGGAAGCCACTAGTCAGGGTATTCTATAAGCCACTAGTCTCAAGGGGTATAAAGATATATGCTAACTGCAAGGTGTAATTTAAAAATTGCATTCTAGGGACCCCAAAAGCACTGGTTTAACAATATGCAACTGCTGACTTAACATTTTCTATCTTACTTGAGGTAACACAAATATCAGAATATCTAAAGTTACACAATAGCAATTATTACATATGCAAAATGTCAATAGGGCAGTTTGTTGGTTGACGGATAAATTTTAAAATGTATTTGTCCATAAAAGTCTCTGGAATTTCAAAGGCAGTCACCACTCTGGCTGATAGCTGGTTCAGCAAGGATGCAGCTCTGGCTGTCTGGCTCAATGGATTTTCCGAGGCTGTAGCTCCAAAAGCAGCAGGGTGACTGTGTAGTTATTCTGAAGTTTCTCTTTTGCACCTGGGAGATGGATCTTGGTCTGACGAAACACCACTGGCATCACTGCAGCTGGAACTCATACCAACAGGGCACTGGGATGTTCTTTACTCCAATCAGTTGCTTAAGCTGAAATTTAGAGCTGAACAGTTTAAAGAGAAACCCTCCCCACCCTCCAGGGTTTGAATCTGTGTGAAGTGACCAAGAGGTATGGGGTAGCTTAAAAATGAGTGCTGGCATTCTACTTAGCAGTGCTATTAAAAGCAACTGCCTCAATCATATGTTATGAAAGCTTTTTGTATGGGCACCGTATTGGCAGCCATGTCAGTGGCCTAAATTGAAGGCAAAAACAGTAGAAAACAAAGGGCTTTTTTTTTTTTTTTTTTTTTTTTTTAAACTTACTTACTTATTTACTGGCCTTACCAGAAGCTTCAGGAACCACAATCTTTTCATGTTGAACAGGACGCACACACCTCTCAGGTATCCAGATTGGCTTTTCAGCACCTGGTGGATAAACACAGACAGCCCACCCCCAACTCTGGCCAGCGGGTGCTGGCGGTTGCCATTGTCCAGAGGATGCATTGTGGCTGATGCCTTAACGTTTGAGCATTGAGATGAAACTTTTTGTGTAATTGTAGAGCCAAAATTATTTGGGTAGCTTTATCTGTCTGCGCATTGCCTTTGGTCAGTGGTCCAGGCAAGTCTGAATGTTCTCTAATGTGTCTTACAAACACATTGCTTTTCATACCATATCAAAATCTGTAAGCTTTGTAACTGGGTAACAATTTTTGATGATTCTCTACATGAGGGGCCACTTCTAGTTGGGGCATAATATTGGCCATATATACACTCAGTATAAATATTAAAGGTCTCTGCAGGATATAATTGAAAGGCAAGTATCATAGCAGTAATTTTTATCAACTGAGCAGAGGCCTGAGGCACTACTACGTTTTCTATATGATCCCCATCCACAACTACTGCTTTTCCAGTCTTGGAGCCATCAGTGAAAAGTAGACGTGCCCCAGCTATAGGTTGAGTCTTTATTATCTTGGGAAAGATAAAAGGGCATAATTTAAAACTCTGAATGATTTTATGTTTAGGATAAACTTGAACTATCTGTCCTTTAAAGGTGCACAAAAACAAACACCAGGAATCATCATTTTGAATCAAATTAGCAACCATTTCTTGGGTATAGGGCAAAACTATTATATCTGCATCTTTGGCAAATAAAGCCTGCCCCAAGCATCTACCCTTCCATAACAATTGAACTATTAATTCAGGATAAGGAATAACTGTGCGCCCAGGTGATGCAGAAAGATGTACCCAATAAATGGGACCCTTTTGCCAAAAAAAAAACACCAGTAGGTGCAAAATTAGAGGCCAAGACTAAAAATTGCAAAGGCTGTTTATAATGCCTGTTCTATTTTAGTAAGGGCTTTTTTGGCCTCAGGAGTTAAAATCCGGGTAGATGTGGGTTCAGCATCTCCCTTTAGAAGTTTAAAAAGAGGCTTAAGTTCTCTTAAAGGGACCGCGCCTTTATTCGCGGCCAGTGACTTGCTCAAATCTCTTAAAGGGACCGCGCGTTTCTATACGCAGCCATTGACTTGCTCAATTCGCGGCTAAGTTCTTAAAGGGACCGCGTTTTTATTCGCGGCTAGCAAACAGAGCAGACCAAAGAAAATAACTGCTACTAAGAACTGTCTTTGTTTCTTTTTTGTTCAAAACAAACAGAAATCTAAAATCAATCACAATGTTACTGACTAGGCTTTCAGTGGATATTTGGTCCACACTGGGAAGCCATCTGCTACAAAGAGGTTTCTCGCCCTGGCGGCCAGAAGCCTGAGACCCACAGACCTGCGGTTTGAGACTGCTTAGGCGCTCACCGCTCAGAAAATGACTAACTTTACGCTGTTTGGCCTGTGTCTCAGGCACATTGCTTGCTAGGTCTTACATCTTAAATCAACCCATTTCTATTAATCTGTCTGCCACGTGGCACATGGCTTATCTGTGCTTTTTATAAGTTTTTTTTTTTTCTTTTTTTTTTTTTCTTTTTTTTTTTTTTTTTTAAACTTACTTCAGCTGGATCTCTCAATGTCTTTTATAAACTTTAAGGCTCCCCCTGTCAAGAACCATGTACTAAACTCCCTTATCCGAGTGTGGTCCGTCCTTTATTTTAAATTCCCTGTTACCTTAATAACTCTGGAAGTTCGGAACCAACCGAACTTGCGCCTACTCCTGGGTTTATCCCAGACACTCCCCGGTCTCTGTACCGGTGACCTCGTCCGCTTGTCCCTCTTTATCCGAGTGCGGTTCGAGCTTTTATTTAAATTCCCTGTTTCCTTAGTAACTCTCCAAGTTCGGAACCAGCCGGAACTTGCTAGGTTGAGTTTCTCATATTTCTATATTTCTATTTATATTTCTTTTCTATTAGGCGCCTAATCCTGGGTACTTCCCAGATTCCCTCCCCCGGTCTCTGTACCGGTGAGTCTTGTACGCTTGATCCTACTTTCCTGGACCTCAGTGGGACCTCCATTTACCGAGTCCTTTCTGGATCTCGGTGAAACCTCCATTTACCGAGTGGGTTTTGGTTATGACCTTTACTTACCGCGTCCGGTTTCTTTGTAGTCCGAGTTTCGTCCCAGGCAAGGAGCGTCAAGATTAAATAAGTCTACACTCAGGAGTCGTTTAGGTTCCATCATTCAGGCTCTCTCTGACACTGAGAGACCTGAGCTTTATTCTTCAGTACATCTTATATCTTAGACCTGTCTGTCCCTTAGCCATGCTTCTGTCTTGCCACTGCATCTCGCCTAGCTTTTTCCCCTCTAGCTTCCTGCCATGCTGGATTCCTTCTGCCCCTTCCACACACACTGACTCTAATCCATGCTTGTCCCCAGCTTCTGCCTCTTCTGCCGCTTCTGCCTGTGTGTCTCCCCTCATGTCTCTTTTGTCTCAGCTCTCTGTCACCTTCACTCTCTTACACACCCTGCCTCCTCATCCAGGCACGCCCAAGGTCATAGAGGATCCCAAGAGACTAGCACTCAGCAGGTGGCAGCGATAAGGAGATTTGTAGTTCCTTTTTCCCCCAGTAAACAAGGTTTTAGTCCTTAGGGGAAGAGGATGGGCCATAAGGCCCAGAATGGCACTTATTCGGGAGACAACACTTACCCTCTCTGAGAAATGGATGGGGTGATGGGGGGTGGGGGTGGAGGGAGAAAAGCTCAGGGATGACTGGGAAGAGACAAGGGAGGAGAAACAGTGGTGGGTATGTTAAAAAAAACTTTTAACTTAAAAAATATATATAATAAAAAATAGAATTCACAAGTTCAACCAACCTTTTACCTGTGCACATAAATAGTTATCTCCATTTTTCCAGATTCAAAAAGAATCTATCCCAGTGGTTTCACTATTTAAAAATTGTTTTTATTCTATTTTTTATGTTTAATAGTCTTTCTTTTACTGTTCACTACTTATAAATATTTAATCTAATTTTAATTTTTAATTTATCCATCTAATACATGCATATAATGCACTCTAGTTACTCCAGAAGCCACCCTCTCATACCTGTTTCCCAGTCTTGTCAATACTCTCCTATTCTTTCTTGTTTGTGTTATATTTTCTGACTCACTGAGTTTAACCTGGACCACTTATGTAATCATACTTTTCAAACTACCCTAAGGAGCCTAGTGAGCTTATCTATGGGAGCTCAAGTGAAGACAATGACTTCCTCTTCCCCCAGAATTCACCAGAAGCCAGAAGGTTATCAATCTGAGATAAGGACCTAGATGTCTCTCCCAGATTCGTGCTTGACTGATGCCTGACCTGTCTTGTGAAGGTCCAGTTCAGGCAACCATAACTGCATGTGATCATGACTTAGCGGCGGTTGCATGTCCAGAATTTCACTGCCTTCTCCCTTATTTAGATTTTTTTTTTACCTTATTGTATATTTTTAAATTTTTGCTTGGAAACTGAAAAGATGACTTGTCTATACAGCAGCTGGCACACAAACATGAGGACCTGGATTTGGATCCTCAGCACCTACATGAAAGCTGGGTATGGTACACACTTGAAATCTCAGCATTGGAAAAGTTATGATAGAAGAGTCCTTGGGGCTCGCTGGTCACACAGTCTAATAAATCTGTGCTCTCCAGGTTTACTGAGATACTGTGTCTTGAACAAAAAGGTGGGGATCAGTGAGATAGCTCAGTCTGTTTGCCTCTAAGTGTTATGACCTGAGTCAAGACTGTCGGTACTCACATAGTGGAAGAAAACCAATTCCTGCAGTTATTTTCTGATCTATACTTGTGAGCCATGGTACACATAATAAGTAATAAACAACTAAAAAATATGTTGGGAAGTAGATTGAAGGAAATACTTAGAATCTACCTCTGGCCTACACACATCTGACACACACATGTACACACACACAAATTTATATTTTTGTTATTCCTCTTCATACTTTCACCTAGTTTTGTTACATAATTTTCTACTGTTGAACAGGCTGTTATTAGTTTTTTCAGTTTCTATTCTCCTCTGTTTCCTATTCCCTTTCTCTCTACTTTAGTAGTATTTTGACTTTATCTTAATGATTAAAAAACAACTTAGTTTTTATTTTTTATGAAATTTACTTTTAAGTTAATTTTGTATTTATTTTTGACAGTTTCATACATATACATAATGTATTTTTTTTTATCATAGTTGCCTTCATTTCTCCATTTTCTTACCCTTTGACTTCCTCTGGAAGTCGAAACATGTCCACCTCATTTATGACTTGGTTTTGTAACCTGCTGCATTTAATCATTTATTAATGCTGGACAATTGAACGGCTCATCCTTGTGCAGATCATGTGTAGATAACTATAGCTGCTGTGAGTTCATGAATTTAGTAGCCATATCATTTCTATAGGATAACATTCCACAGCATTTATTCATCCTGTGCTCATATTCATGCCTCTTCTGTGATCTTCCTTGAGCTTTGGAGACAGATGATGATATGGGAAGTTTTATTTCACGTTTTAGAAATATCTTCTTATATGTGTGGATATCTGTTCACTGCAACATGCAGTGCCCATGGAGGCTAGAAGAGAACTCACCCTAAAATAGATCCTACTCTAGTCCAGAAATCAAATCTTACCAAATATAAAGGAATCATCCACTGTAGAGATATCTGATCATATTGCTGTTCAATAAAATTAGAAATTGATAGCAGAAAAGACTACAGAAACAACACCAAGGGCATGGGCTGCTATGCTCTAAATTTTTCGAAATTATTTTATGTGTGTAAGCATTTTGGCTGCATGGAGTTATGTATATCACATGTGTGCCTGGTACCCACAAACATCAGAAAAGAATGTTGAATCCACTAGAACTAGAGTTTCAGGTTACAAACCACCATATGGATGCTGGGAAACAAACCTGGGTTTTGTTCAAGGGCAACATGTGCTCTTTTCTGATGAGCCATCTCTCCAGCACCATGATTCTCAGACTTTCAGCCACTAGTTGAAGAAATTGTGAAGGAAGTTTGAGAATTCCTAGAATCCAATGAAAATGAAAGTACAGTTCATGAGATCCAAATTCCCCAAGAGGAAACTTTAATGGTTCTGAGTGGTTCTATTAAAAATCAAAGATCTCTAATGATTGACTTAATGCATCACAAATTCTTAGAAAAACAATAATAGCCAAAGCAGTAGAGGGCAAGAAATTCTGAATATCACGATAGAAATTAATGAAATGGGGAAAAATGTACAACTAAACAGAATTGGGAGGTTTTTTGGGAAAAATCTACAAGATAGGCAAACTCATAGCCAAAGCATTCTGAGTGAAAAGAGGACAGAAAGGAATGGAACTGAGGGGAAAGGAGAGAAGTAGGACGCATTCCAAGGAAATTTAGAGAATCATTAGAGAACAATAAAATGATATTTGTGAAAAAAAAAAAAGAGTTATCTGTAGTTGTGTAGGGCTGTTTCTAAGTCCCATATTCAATATTATTATTTAGCATGTCCATTTTTATGTTAATATTATACTAATATTGTTCCTATGGCTTTCTAATATCATTTGAGATCAAGTATTGTAATGCCTTTGCTCTTTCTACTAAGAACAGATTTGGTTATTCTGGTGTTTTGACATTTTTTCCTAGTTTTATGAAGAATGACATTGGAATTTTTATGAGGATTGCATTGTCTTAGATGTTGTATATGCTAATAATATATTGTCCTAAATAGGTCTCACTGTGCTGAGGTATGTGTGTGTGTGTGTGTGTGTGTGTGTGTGTGTGTGTGTGTGTGTGTGTGTGTATTCTTTCTAGTCCTTTTCTTAAGGGATATTGAATTTTGATAAAGACACTTTGAGAATCTATTGAGATGGTCATGTGATTTCTGCCCTTAAGTTTATTTATGTGCTACATCACACTTATAGATTTCTGTATGTTAAAACAATTTTGCATCCTAAATAAAACCAACATGGTCATGCTGTAATTGTTATCATAATGTGTTCTTGAGATCAGAGTGGAATAGTATAAACCTGAAACCCATCTATCTGTTCAGCATTCTAGGATCCTATATATCCACACACAAAGAAAAGTATACTGTAAGTGAACAATATTGTATTGATTTTCAAATGTTTAATTTGTATCTATTTATGCTAGTTCTAAACAAGTAATTCTTGTGTTGTTTTATCTTGAATGCTTTCTGGTTGTTTTAAAATTATCTTTTAAATTAATTCTTTGACAATTCTATAAAATGTATTTTGACCATATCCACCTCATTTCTCCCCCAACTCCTCCCAGATTTATCCCTGTATTACCTTCCCTAACTTCCACTCCTGTTTTTTCAAGGACGTACCATGCCCAGTTTGTGTTTCCTATATACTCCTGGGTGTGGCCTTTTTCAGGTGCATCTACCTACTAGAAGGTACATCCTTAAGAAAATGGACTCTCCTCCCAGAAGCCATCCTCTGTTGATAACTCTTTAGTAGCTAGCTCTGACATTCTTCCTTTTATGTAATTGCATCTATCTATCTATCTATCTATCTATCTATCTATCTATCTATCTATCTATCTATCTATCTATCTTTTTTTGTGTGTGTTTTTAAGACAGGGTTTCTTTGTGTAGCTTTGGATGTCCTAAAACTAGCTTTGTAGACCAGGCTGATTTCAAATTCACAGAAATCTGCCTGCCTCTGCTTCCTGAATGCAGGATTAAAGATGTGTGTCACCACCACTGACTAGTAATTGTTTTTAATTCCACTTCGTTGGATTATATTTCAAGACATTCTTAAATATAAATATAAACAATAGAATGAAGAAATGAGCATATTCTCTCCGAGACTGCACAATTTGTTTAGATAATAACTTGAAAAGGATATAATACTATGTTGAAGTTTTCACTATTTGTGTATGTATGTGTGTGCTTAGGTTTCTAAGCAGGAACTAACTCAGGTGAAGTGAGGAGTTTGTTAAGTGTTTATCCAAAGCATCTATTAAGTATTATCATCACTTAACAAAAATCAGGAACAATGAACAATGTACACATATATATTATAAGCCAGATATATATATTTTTATTGCCTGCAGTTTTTACCCCAAAGAAGAAAAGCGAAATGCAGCTAGATGAGAACATTATAGGCCTTGCACAGAGAACCAAGAAGGTGTGTGCAGGGATGCTGAAAGAACTCTGAAGCCTTGGTTTCTAAGGGAACGCTAAGTATCACATTGCTACACAGGAGGTGGATGAGTCAGCCCTCTCTTTATTTCATTTACTCTGTAAAAGCTAACCATAAAAAAAGGTCTCTGGAGACTTATGAAGATTATCCTGTAATCATGGAATAACATCAGCCTTACCATCTTCCTGTGTCAAGGAAGAAACGAAGTGCTTTTGCTTTCTTTAGACTGAAATCATTAAACTACAAAGCTCTCAGCCCTTCTAGTATCAGGATCAGCCAAGACAATGAGAAATACTTGCTTTGTTCATGTTTCTTCCTCCTCCTCCTTTGTAAGTAAAGGCTTACTTCAAACTTGACCATGAACTCTTAATCCTCTTGCTTGGATCTCATAAGTGCTGGAGACCATGATGCCTGATTTTTTTTATCATGTATCTTTAGATTTCACTTAGGATGTGTTCAGAGGGAGAAAAATGATGAAAGAACTTAAGAATTTCTTTTGTCTAGGAGCCATAATGTTATGTATGACCCTCATGAAATCTATTAGTTTCCGACTGACTTTTGGCCCAGTCTATTTTCAAGCACATTTGGGCTTCCCATATCATGCTGGGAAGTTCTTCTTCATATGACCACGTGTTTAAATCAATCGATTATCCTTTCATTTTTTACAATGAGGTTTTTATTTACTTGAGCTGCAGCAGATCATGATCTCATCCTCCAATCCAGGAAGGAGTGATAATCAAGGAAATCAGCTCTGTTACTCTAGAAAACGATGACTAACTTACCTCTCTTAAATTCCCATAGAAACTGACACCTGTGTGACAGTTAGCACACCCGCCACTACCTTTCATCCATACTATAGCAAAATCCGGCTGTGTTTTAATGGCTTACTAAGATCACAAACCCAAGTTAACACTGTTCTAAAATTTGAACCAAATCCTGCTGGTTGTAAAAATTGGTATTTGTTCTATTTTATTTGTTTGAAACAGGATCTCTATGTGTAGCCTTGGCTGGCCCAGAACTCATTATATAGATCAGGTTAGCCTCAAACTCAGAGAGATCTATCTGCCTATACTTCCCAGGCACTCTGATTTAAGGCCACCATGGTCTTGTAAAAGATATTATTTACTAACAAATGCATTTTTTTTTCTGATTCTACTTCTATTAACTTCACATTTGCTCTACATCAGCCTTTGATCATAAAATATGGTCAGTGTTCACCACTTGAAATGAAATGATCATATTCTTTGCTCTTCAAACCTACTCCAAAGATACCTGACCAAATAGGCACTTCTCCGGGTACATCTCCACACCATCTCTGCCCATCATGTGATGATGATGCCTATGCACAGATTGCAGTGTGTGGATGCTCCTGGTGCTAGTAAATTTATTGTTCCTATGTGGTAATATATTTTACATTTAATAAAATGAACCTGGAATATCAGAGAACAGAATCACACACAGTCAAACCATGAGGATCAGAGTGTGGTAATTTATTCCTTTAATCCAAGCACAGAAATGATGAGTGGTGACCTATGCCTTTAATCCCATAACTCAGGAAACAGAGATATTTCTGTGTTTATGTGAGTTCAAGGCCTAACAACAAAACAATAGTAGCTCACACCTTTAATCCTAACTCTAGACTTGTGATGTAGAGTGAAGTCAAACAACTGGGCAAAGAAAATATTTAAGGCAGGTATAGGCAGACATTTGGGTATTCTGTAGAATCAACCAGCCAGGCAGAGGACTCTTGAAGATAGCTTTTTACACTGAGAAATTGGCTGGGTGATAATTAACGGTGGTCTGTTTCCTCTCTCTCTGATATTCCAGCATTTCCCCAATATCTGGCTCTGAGTTTTCGTTAAATACCAACTAGAATTCATGCTTTATTTCTATGTGGCATGGAGCAGAATATGCTTTTCCCTAGTATTATGCACCTTAGACCCTGGGACTCCCCAGAAGCTCTGCCTATGCTACAATCACCCAAATATTTTTCTTAAACTTTTCTACTATTTCTGATTCCCTGTTGCTTACAGACCAAGTCTTCCATAAAGGTAGCAGTATCTAAATGCGGTGAAGTTCTAATTGCAGGAATTCATTTTAAGCCACAGACTTAAATTAACATCTGGCGATCAATCTTTCAGAGGAGTGTTAGAGAAATGTGGGTGTTGTTTTTTAATTCTCACTTCTAGGATCTGAGCTAGATACAAATTTCTTCTTTAAAAATAAGTAAAATGCTAATGTTTTCTTATAAAATATTCTTTGCATATTAGAAGAGAAAGGAAATAGACATGATTTGATGCTACTTCCCAGGGGTAATTATAACTTATTATTTAGTTTCTTCATCATACCCAGAGAGAATAGCCTCCCACTCTTGCAGGAATCATTTCACCTCAAGCATTTTCTGAAAGGTCTACCTGACTTTCCTGAGACTTTTCACTTTACGAGGGTAAGATGTGTTCACAGCAACTTATGCTGTTTTTACTGAAAAAAATATTAAAAAGGCAGATAATAAGGTAATATGGATATCACAGGAAAACTCAGAAAATATTAATATAAAAATGATGTTAAATAAACATTAGTTTTTATTCAGTAACAAAATTGATCTGTGATCTGTCAAATAGTAGAAATAGAAAAAGTAGTATAATGTTTTGGAAAGTATTGATAAATCTCTGTCTCAGTACTTGTTAGAGATCCCATTTTTTAAAACTCCTGAGTAATCCCCCCCTCCATGATGACACTCATTAACTCATACTCTCCAGATGGGACAGGTGGCCCTTTAGCCTGACACGGAATACTAAACTTATCTGACTTGTTTCTTGTGTTAGTTTCTTTTGGTGAACAGATGCTGATTTTTGGTGACAATGACATCACCTTAAGTGAAGATATATGAAATTAGAGCAAATGCTACCATGACTCACAGATATTATAGATTGGCCAGTGATATTAGGAACAACTGTATAAGCTATATCTTAAAAAATGGCTGAGTTGTCTAAGTCATGCATCTAAAAGTCCTTTTCACAACTAAAGCCAGGTCAACACTCTTGAACATATACTTTCTTTAAAAGCTGGCTTTCTAGTCAACCTACTTTCTTCCTTCTTATATTTATTTTTAAAACTTTATTCACACACAATACAATTATGCCATTTTCTCCTCCCCTTTCTTCCCTCCAAATCCTTTTATTCCCTTCTCCTCTGAAATTCATGAAGTCTTATTTTTGTCACATGTGTACAAACATATGCAAATAAATATATAAATTCAACCTGCTGAGTCTCTTTAGTGTTGTTTCTATGTATTTTGTTTGTTTGTTTGTTTGTTTTTTTAGTACTGGTCATCTGGGACTGAACAACTAGTTGCAGAGATCATCCCTTTTTCACCGGTTATTAATTACCTGTGGCTCTTCATCTAGGGCTGGGACCTCCTAAGATTTTGTCCATCTAAACTGGCACGTCAACCCATTTTCATTAATCTGTCTGTCACATGGCCCGTGGCTCACCTGTGTTCCTCCTTATATGTTTTTCCTTTGGGCTTCTGGTTTGGTCTGTCTGACTCTGCCCTGCTCCTCCTATCTATTCTGATTCCTCCTCCTACTTTTTCTATGGTGCCTGTCATGGACCAAAACAGCTCCTTTATTTAAAGATTGCTATTCACAGCATACAGAAAGGCATTCCCACATCACCTCCCCCTTTTGTGGCCAACCTGGAAAGGGTGTGGCCATTGATAAGGGGCTGCTGGGACCCTGAGAGTTCTGTTGTTCTTGGTTCCTGGCTGATAGAGAGACCAGTTTAAAATCCATCGTCCATCGCTCAGATACTCCAGTCCCTGTTCAGGCACCACTATAAGCTGTTACCTGTATCGTGAGTGTTGATTTATATTTTAATAAATATTAATCTTGGACTGGTGCCTTATAAGTAAAACTCCGCCTACAAAACTCCCAAAACATTATAGGATATTATTTTGCCACTTTATTGATCACTATGTGCTTCAGAAAGAGAGCCCAGCAAATTCTTATCTGGAACATATCTGAAAGTATTACCACAAGGATTAGCTTCAATGGTACCTGATGGGACCATATAAACTTCCAAAACAGAAAAGTTCCCAATATTCCTACTTATGTAGGATACCTCTGAACCACAGTAACCAGCATAGCAGAATAACTCTAAGGGTTTAACAGTGGCAGGCATACCTTGGTGATAACTAACTGCTCTCTAATTGGACATAATAACTGCTCAACAAGAGAGAAATTGTGCCTCATACTGGAAGCCTAATCATTACTTGGAACTAGTAAAGTCATGGATGAAGGAAGAGAATCTACAATTGTCACTTTACTAAACCAGCATATTTCTTAACTATATTCTTAATGCCTTATACACATAATTGTCTCCCTCATTCATCATCAGAGATTTCTCTATGCTACAAATGAAGATTATACAGAAAATCACAGCCAATCAAAATGCAGATGGGGAGCCCAGATCTAACAAGTATATTTATAACACTACTTCACCTAAGATTAAAAGATCATGCTGGAAAAGAGGGTTCAAAGACTGTAAGAGCTACAGGAACATGAAGTTTGCTGTGAGTCTCCTAGAAATGTCAGAAACTACACACATGAAGTCTCACCAATATGGATACCTATATTAGACCTGAACAAGAATGACCCCCACTAGACATGATACTCTAATATGAATGGGAAAATCTAGTGAGGCCTCAACCTCAACACAGAACAACAGGCAAATAAGGAATGCTATGAACAAGAAAAATAATCTTCAGGCAAAAACATACCATTTTGTTATCTAATACCAAGTGGCCAGTCTTGAAAACACATACATGCAAGAAACATTTTACAGAGTGGGAAGGTTGTATTTATTAGTGTTTAGGAATAACTTTCATTTATCTATCTATCTATCTATCTATCTATCTATCTATCTATCTATCTATCTATCATCTATCTATCTACCTACCTATCTATCTATCTATCTATCTATCTATCTATCTATCTATCTATCTATCTATCCATCTATCCATCCATCCATCCATCCATCCATCCATCCATCTATCTAGTCAAGTTTTCTTGACTCTCATTCTTACCATTTCATCTTGCTTTCATGCTGAGATCTCACTTGAATTACTAAATCACTTACAGACCTTGGCTCTTGTGATAGAAGGATTTACTATGCATTATCCTGCATGATTGTCTATACTAAGTATCCATTGTGAGGATTTTAACATGCTTTCTTGCTGGAAAGCTGTTCATGTACTTCAATTGTAATGTTTTACATATTAATAGTAAAGGTAAAAGAATGGAGACCCTAAATTTCTTTAAAGAGAAATAAGCAACTGTTTATCAAACTGATAAGCATTGACTGAAGAAAATTCTGAACATACAGAGTAATTTAGTTTACAAACAAGAAATATTGTAAAGACAATTGAACTTTACCTGTAAAACGGATACTCATATTGATATTGGTAATTTATGCACATTGTAACAAAGATCAAATGATGATACCATTAAGGCATTAAGTTCAGGAGAAAATAAATTTTAAGAAAAAAATTTAAAAAAAGCTTGTCAGTCTTGGATATGAACTAGGACTATAAATACAATTTTAAAATTGTATTTATTTATTCCATAATAAAAACTTCAATGCAGTGAGCATTGTCAATATTTAATAAAAGAAAGAAGAGCTCTTAAAATAACTGTCTAGGTCTGGATAAGAATAACATAGAATATCTTACTAGAGGCAAAATTGACAAAAATGTATTGACAAAAAGACATATCAAGAAAACACAAAATTTGCTGGGTGGTGGCAGCAAATACCTTTTAATCCCAGTACTCAAAATGCTAAAGAAGAGATATATTATGTGATATATTGAATTCCAGTAATAAAATAAAATGGTTGACAAGATAAAATATCCATTACTTAAAAACTAAGCTAATGGCGTCAGAATATGGTTTAAGAATGGTATCATGTGATGGGAATTTTGAATACTTGTGAGAACTCTTAAGGAAAACAAGAGTCTTGTGATCTCAGTTTCTTCAAAACATGCAATTATTAAATTTGGAATGTGTTTTTGTATTCCTCCCAAGTTTTATGAATAGGAGAGAATTTACTTCAGATCATTCGTTATTGTTTGCTGATGCTATTCAATTAAATGTTTAAAATATTCTTTATATGCCCCCAAGGGAAACATGTTTTTGTCACAAAGTAGCTTGTCTTTATGATTGAACACTTTAGTCAGGTGACTCTTAGTAACCCTTAGAATATAAATTGTTGGATGATCTGAGTAAAGTTGGCTATTGCAAAAGACTCTAGTCTACCTCATTTTTAGGCCCACTTTCCCAGATTCATGATAACAACTAGAGTGGGCTAAACATATGGGAACTGCAGACATGGCTCAGTGATTAAGAGTGTATAATGCTCTTGTACAGGACCCAAGGTTGGTTCCCAGCATCCACAGTGTACAGTTTACAACCATCTATATCTCCAGTTCTAGGGGATCCTATACTCTCTTACAGACTGCAAGCAGGTGTACTCATGAGCACATACACATACAGAAACATACACACAATCATAATTATTGTTATTTTTAATTAAAAGCAAAACAAAACCCAACCAGCTAGTGCTGGTAAAATGGTTCAGTAGATAAAAAATACTTGCTTCCAAGGCTGATGAAATGAATTAAATCTCTCTGGTCCATAAGTAGAAAGAAAGAATAGCTTCCATTAAGTATCCTGGCTTACATATCATGTATAACCCCTTCTAAATAAAGTGCAATAAAGATAAATACAAAATCAGCACAAACACACATATAATAAAAATAAATGAACAAATGCTCAGCAAATACTGAAAATATGGAAAAATTATAATTGTGAAACCATTAATGTAAAGTTGATTCATATAGTGATAGCTTATGATGCTAACTGATGTGGGAATGCCTTTCTGTATGCTGTGAATATCAATCTTTAAATAAAGGAGCTGTTTTGGCCCATGACAGGCACCATAGAAAAAGTAGGAGGAGAAATCAGAGCATAGGTAGGAGAAGCAGGGCAGAGTCAGACAGACTGAGCCGGACGCCCAAAGAAGAAGCATTTAAGGAACACAGGTAAACCACAGGCCACATGGAAGACAGATTAATGAGAATGGGTTGAGTTAAGATATAAGAGCAAGCTAGCAATATGCCTGAGCCATAGGCCAAACAGCATGAAGCTAATATAAGCGTCTGAATCATTAGGGAAGCTAAGGGGACTGGCATGGCAGGTCTGTGAGTCTCGACCTCTGGCTTCCTGGGACCAAGAAACCTCACTACTACAGATGGCACTGAACATCCTTGGGCCTGTGCCCACGGGCATAGGGGGTCCATTTGTGTTTTGAACACTATTAGAAAGCAGAGGACAGGCAGAGTGTTCAGCTTTAAATTGCATGTCTAAAGCAGGTCATTGTACAGAGAAAGCGTGGAGTTCAGGCCCATTCAAAATGGCCCCAGTGGCCTGGTGGCAGTGTAAGCTGAAACTAGGCCAGTTCCTGAAGTCTCACAGAAGACTCCATAGCATGTGATTGATTTAAGGTTTGTTTACTTTGAACAAAAAGGAAACAAAGACAGTTTCTTAGTAGCAACATTTTCTTGGGTCTGCTCTGTTTGCTGGCAGGGAACAGAGATGCAGTTCCTTTAAGAGAACTTACTGATTCAGTTTTATCTGCAAACACTGTGTGGCTCTTTAAGAGAGTATGAGTATTGTAAAAACCTCTTCTGGTTGGAAAATGATTAAGGATTCACAGAAAACAGATTCATATGAGAAAAAAAAACATGTAAAAGGGTTACAATGTATGTAAAAGGTACATAGGCTTCAGAGAGAAAATAAAGAGGATAGAGAAAGTCTTTAAAAAGAGAAATAGAGTAATAAAAATATAAGAAGCTGTGTAAAGATGGAAAATAGATGCAAAATTTTGATTTTGGTTGTTAATGTGTTTTCTTTTCATTTTTTAACTGTTAATGAGCTAACTACAGAAAGACAATGGATTGCAAATGCAAAGGCTACTAAGTTAAACAAGAATATATATTTTAAAGGTACTTAAATTTTGAAAATTGTGTGTATGGATTTATTGCTTTGGAAGATTTCTGCTTTTGTTTCCACAGAAGATGAGATCCTGTGGATGACTTCCAGGCAAATATGGTTTCATCAACCAAGACCTCCTGAAAAAAAAATCTCTGATGGGAAGAGATGGCCATATCAGCTTCAGGGCTGCAAACTATGATCCAGTCTCAAGAATCCATGAGATCTTCAAGGTCCCATAATCAGCAGGAAGGAGTAATGGAAAACTACGCCCAAATTCCCAAAATATTGTTTATAAACATTTGTTTTCATTATAAAAGGTTAATGGTCATAGTTAATCTCTTTCTAAGAAGAAAAAGGGGATATGGTATATGAATGATTTTTTAAAAAATAAGATTATTGAATTTACATAGATCAGTAAATCAGCGGTTAATCTCAAAATGTTTTACATTAGATGGATTTTGCTTTACTGATGAAAAGTTAAGGTCAATTTTGTTATGCTGTATGTGTTTTCCTACACTTGTTTAAGGTATGATGTTCATGTAACTGATTTAAAATTGTAATGTATAATTAAGAAATGCATGTTAGTTAGATTTTTAGGTATACAAAGATATAATTCAATTAGATAGGTAATCTTCAAATACTTCTAAGACCTACAGAATATGGCATTTAAAATGTTTTAAGAACTTAGACTTTTCTGGACAGTGAGACAGATCTGCTCCTGGCAACACCAATTACTTCAAGAGAAAAATGGGCATCAAAGAAACTCCATATGGAGATTAGTTTCTTTGTAGCATCAGTTAGCCACTGGACATGAATCTGTTCGTATATTGACTGCTTGACAGTGTGCTGTTAAAAGTGGACATGCAGGTTCTATAGGAAGGTGACCTTAGAACTTTGGCAGAACAAGCCGAGATGGTCATTCAGGTCCCTGCTTTGCAGAGAAAACTGTCAGACTTTCTTCAGGACTCGAGGAGAAGCAACTGATAAATGGACAGAGCAGATTTCCTGCTTCACTGAAATGAAAAGAGAATCTGGGCCTGTAGGCTAAAGATGGATGACCCAACTTTATAAAGGAATTTTCAGTGTCTGTCCAGGCAGATAGGTGTCATCTCTGTCATTTCTAGATTTTGGAAGTTGCTTGCACTCTGGTTTACTTGAATAAATATATCCTTCTGTGGTCTTTGATATAGTTGAAGAGTAGATAGTTATATGTATAGCTTTTCTTAGTCATTTGAAAAGAATATTGTATGTGAAACTTTAGATTCATAAGGATAAGGTAGATAATATTTTCTTTAATTTTGCTAAATACAAATAGATTAGCTATTGTAACTGCAATTCTTGCTTGATAGCTATTTTATTACATGTAATTTTGCTATGTTAAAATTGAAACCTTCTTTTTGATTAGGCAGAAATGGGGAGGTGATGTGAGAATGCCTTTCTGTATGCTGTGAATATCAGTCTTTAAATAAAGGAGCTGTTTGGGGCCATGACAGGCACCATAGAAGAAGTAGGAGGAGAAATCAGAGCATAGGTAGGTGAAGCAGGGCAGAGTCAGACAGACTGAGCCCGACGCCCAAAGAAGAAACATGTATGGAACACAGGTGAACCATGGGCCACGTGGCAGACAGATTAATGAGAATGGGTTGAGTTAAGATGTAAGAGCTAACTGGCAATATGCCTGAGTCATAGGTCAAACAGTATGGACTTAATATAAATGTCTGAGGCATTTTGGAGGGCCTAAGCAGCAGCTGGCAGCTAAGGGATCTGGGGCTGCAGGTCTGTGGGTCTGGAACTCTGGCTGCCCAGGACCAAGAAAACTCACTGTAACAGCTAACAATAATGCATAAAGTGTTGGGACATTTACTCACTCCTCATAGTATCATTCAGATTATTAATGACTATATATGTAAATAATGAAGAAATCTACAGGACACTATATAAACTAAGTAATAAAACAATACTATCAATGAAAGGCTAAACTACCATTATATGCTCATGCTTCTTTATATAATGCAATATTAAACATTAACCTTTATGTGAATTTTGAAAAAAATGTAAATAAATATAATTGTGAGAAATGATCATACAAATAATAGAATAATTGTGGATGTTTTTATGAAATGACTATCCCAATGGAATGACATGCAGACTAATGAAATAAATGAACCAAACATAAACTCATCCAATTATAGCCAATGGATTTTTGACTAAGGTGGCAAAATCTTATGAAGATAGCACCTTAAAAAATAATGCTGAGAAAACTTGACACACACATATATGTAGAAGAAAGTGATCACTAGCTCTTACCATTACAAAACTCAACTGAAAATAGATTAAAGACCTTAATGGAAGACCTGAAGCTTTGAAACTACTAAAGGAAAACATAACGAACATCTAAAAACTTAAGCACAGAGGACTTTTTGAATATAGGTTCAATATCCTGTGAAATTGCATCAAGAATTGACATATGGCACAGTATCAATTTTAAAAGCATCTGCACAGCAAGGAAAATATCTGAGTAAGAAGACCAACTACAGAAGAGAAAGTCTTTTGCAGCAATACACTGACAAACATGGGATTAATAACCAGGAGATATAAACATAATAAAATGTCAAACACCAAAAAATCAAATTAATGAACTAATGAATTAAATAGAAAGCTATCAAAAGAAACACAAATCACCTAGTTTTGGACATAAGGGAAATATGCATGAATGTATAGAGAGCCCATCTTTGCTGAGTCAGAATAGCTCAAAATGAGAAACTATGGAAATATGTGAAGTGGGCTTATATACTGCAACAGAATGTAAATTAGTATAGATCTTATGGAAATCAGTATGGAAGATCCTGAAAAAAAAACCTAAAAGTAGAATCGCTAACATTATCCAGCTATAACTGAAGGAATATACATTGGTATGTGTCAGAGACCCCCGCACATCTGTGTTTATCACTGAATTACTTACAATAGTGAAATTATGTAATCAGCCTAGATATTCATGAACACAGAAATGGATAAAGAAAATATGGTAAATAAATATATACAATGGAATTTGTTGTCAAAAAACAAAAAAACAAGTTATGTATTTTTCAGGAAAATGGCACTGGAGGTCATCATGTTAATATTAGCTTAAAAAGACAACCATTGCATCCTTTGTCTTTTATATAAAAATAGAATGGGAGTATCAGGAGAAAAGGGAAATAACAGGGATGAAAGAAGGTAATGATGCAGGAAATAGGAGTTTTTGAACTTTTCTTTTGGGTGAAATGGTTATAAAATGGAAAGGTAACACAAATTAGGCATATAGCACATAACATGTATTTGTCTTGAAAGAGAAATATGAATAAAAATTGAAAAACAGTTTCATTGGCTTGAAAAGCCCAAACAGTCTTCTGAATGACAATTATAATCACCCTTTCAATAAAGTATCACATTATCAGTACTTGGTATCTAGAATGAAATTTAAAAAACAAACAAACAAACAAACTCCAAAACAGAGAAAATGAAAAGAAGATCACCTTTTGAATAAGTTTTCAGATTAACTAACTAATGGGTTACACAGAAGTCAGCAGAAATCACTTTAAGAAGAGAAAATTAACTTGTATTGTTGCCAGATATAGTTAAAACCCAATAGTTATAAATAAAAGAACTAGTTATCATTAGGAACACTGAGGAAAGTTAGACTATAAAATACTGGCTATAAACTTCCCAGAGGAACTTGGCTAAGAAGCATCACCACACTTTTCCAGGCAATTAGATTGTATATATATATATAAAACCCTCCAAACCATAGTACCTCTAGTTGCCTTTTTGTAGACCCCAAACCTGAGCAATGTGTATTGAGTGTCCTGCATATCTTTTTACAGAGAAAGAATGTCCTGGTCACATGTACTCCAGTCCTTTCCAGTATTCCATTCCCAATGACAGAATTATTTAAATCAAGAAACTGGTGCTCTGATTTGTAACTCAGTGTCTCAAGCTTGGTTAGGGTGAGTTGGTGATGGGCTGGATAAAAACATGTTTTTAAGTCTATAATCCTGATGCCTAGATTCAGACTGAGGTATATATACCAAGTGTGGCTTATCCTTTCATTTGATTACATGCCTTGGCATCTTGGATCTAAATCTATACTGCATGCTAGTTTTAGTTCCAGAACCAGGCTGCCTATGGGGTCCCATATGCTCATATGCAGAACTAAACTGCACAGTATGGAGATATGGGCATTATTGTATCATTAAGAAAACATCCAATAAGATTTGGGCTATGGTTAAGTGGTAGAGCCCTTGGCCTAGTATGAGGCCCTGGGTCCAATCTACTTTATTACTTAAAAAGAAATTTTGTGAAATATTTTTCCATTAAGAAAAAAACAAATAAAATATTACAATAAAAATACATGAACATGTGCAAATACATATACACAACCATTTGTTTAACTTGTAATTCTATTTGTTTTTAGTTGTGGAACACGGGTCAGTTTTTCACATAATATAAGTTTAATTTTCTAATGTACAAATTGTGTAATATCCAAGTCTGTTGTAAAAGTTAATCATATTAGTTTAAACAACTCCAACTTATTGACCACACAGACTTAATCTGTGGAAAGCCACTACAACTTCAGAAACTTGCTATTAACTTCACAAATTTATATAGATGTGATCAAGACTATGGTTACCAGGGTCTGATAAAAAAATTAGCACAAGGAAATTATATTGTTATGAATGATATGCATATTGTTACCATTAAAATGCTTGATCTTTGCTGATTAATAATCCTTTTACATGCTGCAAAAATTTGTGACTTGAATTGATAAAACATTGATTGTCCAGGAGGCAAGCAGAAAATATAGGTGGTGAGACCAAACGAAGGATTATTGGAATGAGAAAGGCTGAGTCAGAGAGTGACTGACAAATACAGAGGCAAGATGAAAATGTTATTAACTGAGAAAAGATACCAAGCCACATATGTAGAGAGCTGCGTGGCCATACCTTAAAGATGGCGCTGGCTTCCGCCTTCCACCTTCCCATTGGTGAGCGCTCTCTGAGATAAACAACTCCTTATTTGGCTAAGGCTAAGCTCTTGGTTTGCTCCAGCGTACCTGGACCTATTGGCATGGCCCACATGATGCCCCGTGATTGGCAGTCCAGAAGGTATTTAGCTTCCCCAAAGAGAAGAAGAAACTATGTTCAAGGTTCCTGAATATACTGCTGAAAGAAGGGCCTGGTGTTGCGTCGTCCTTGCGGGCAAGGATGGGCGTGACAAATGGTGGCCTATAAGGGGAGAACGTGTTTTCACAGTATGGTTAACAAAGGCCCAGAACTTTCAGTGGTCAGGGGATGCACCAGAGAGTCCTCAGGTAAGTTGGGGACCTGCGACAAAAGCGGGGAAGAGTCCTCAGGTAGATGGGGGATCAGCGACAAAAGCGGGGGGGGGGGGGGGGGGGGGGGGAACGGGGGACGGGGGGGGGGGGGGGGGGAGGGGAGGACGACAATTTGCTCTTCTTGGTAGATAAAGAGAGAGCAGGATAAGACTCGCTGACGAGCAAGTTCAAAAGTGAAAGAGAAAAGGATTTTGCTATGGGCGCTTCTCTTTCGCACCCAATTTTTTTTGGCTCTACAGGAGCTACTTCATTCAAAACGTTTAAAATTAGAAAAGAAAACCCTAGAAAGGTTCCTGGAGGAGTGTGATGTTGTTGCCCCATAGTTCACTGTAACCGGGAGCCTTACAGTCCCCTCATGGAAAAAATTAGGGAGAGACCTAGATTTTGCTTATGAACAAGGAGCACTCAAAGCTGGAGTGAGACCCATTTGGAGACTGATCCGAAGCTGCCTCGAGGACCAACGCTGTAGTGAGGCGGTGGAGAGTGGACAGGCAGCCCTAGAACAGTTACAAGAGGAGAGATCAGAAAATGCAGCCAGTGAAGCAGGATCCGGAGGGGATAAAAGAGACAAGGGCCTGTACCCTGACCTTATTGATCTAGAAGCTTCCGAATCTTCAGACTCAGAGGAAGATGAGTCAGTTCTTGCTGAAGCTGTTAAACAGTTGAAAATCAAGAAAAAGAAAAGACAAAAGGAGGAGGAGACATTGGCTGAGGAGGCTCCATGTTGCCCCGACGAGTGTAAAACAGCTCCCTCCGCTCCACTTTCGTACTTGGATGGTGGAAGGGGACGTTCATTCAGCCTAGAAGTGTGGAGAACAGTGAGAGCGGAGCTCCCTGTAGCTTTTCCTGTGTTCTGGGACGCACAGGGGAATCGGTATCATGATCCCCTGGACTTCAAAGTCATCAAGTCCTTGGATGAATCAGTTAGAACTTATGGCATTACAGCTTCCTTTACTATAGCTCAGGTAGAAGCTTTGAATAGACACTGTTTGACCCCTGCTGATTGGGGCAGGCTTGCCCGAGCTTGTCTAAGCCCTGGCCAATACCTAGATTGGAAAGCATTCTTAATCGAATTTGCTAATGAAGAAGCCGCAGCTAGTCACACTGCAGGTCAGAATGCTTGGGACAAAGATATGCTGCTCGGCCAAGGGCGTTTTTCTAACCAGCAGACTGGCTATCCAGTACAAGTTTATGAGCAAATCAACAAGATTGGCATAAAAGCATGGAAAGCTCTACCTAATAAGGGAGAGGTGCATGGCAACCTCACTTAGATTTTGCAAGGCCCTACGGAGCCTTTCTCTGATTTTGTTGCCAGAATGGTAGAGGCTGCAGGCAGGATTTTTGGAGATCCAAATGTCGCCATGGCCCTAATAAAGCAGCTAGTGTACGAACAGTGCACCAAGGAGTGTCGAGCTGCTATCACTCCATACAAGAGCAAGGGGCTAGAGGCTTGGATGAAAGTATGCAGAGAGCTGAGAGGTCCTCTGACTAACGCCGGCTTAGCCACTGCAGTGGTCCAGCTGACTAATAGTAAAAAAAGAAGTCTGGCAAATGGCGTTTGCTTCATGATTTGTGAGCCATAAATGTACAGATGCAGCTCATGGGCCCAGTACAGCGTGGCCTGCCTCTTTTATCCACCCTTCCTGCCTTGTGGCATATAATTGTTATTAATATTAAAGATTGTTTTTTCTCTATTCCCCTATGAAGTCAAGATACAGAGAGGTTCGCCTTTACAGTACCCTCTTGCAATCATGAAGAGCCCGACCAGAGATATGAATGGGTGGTCCTGCCACAAGGCATGGCTAACAGTCCCACCATGTGTCAGCTTCTTGTGGGGCATGCCTTAGAACCAGTTAGACAGCAATATCCTAAAATTAGATGCATCCATTATATGGATGATATCTTATTGGCAGCGAAATCTAAAAAAGATGTAGAGTCTGCCTATCTTGCCTTGGTGGCAGCACTCAGAAAAAGGGGGCTGACTATCGCCCCTGAGAAAGTCCAATTGGATAGAGTTGTAGAGTATTTGGGAGCTAGGATTACTCCTGATAAGGTGAGCCCACAAAAACTAGAATTAAGAAAAGATAAGCTATGTACTTTAAATGATTTTCAAAAGTTATTGGACGATATTAATTGGGTTCGAGGATTTTTAAAATTGGCTAATTATGAATTAAAACCCCTTTATGATGTTTTACAGGGCGATTCAGCCCTAGATTCCCCCAGGCAGCTAGATGCACAAGCAAGAGCAGCCCTAAATTTGGTGGAGAAGTGGCTGCAGGATGCCTTCCTGTATAGGATACAAGATGTAGAGAAAGTTATCTTGTGCATGCTCCCGACCCGTTGCCAGCCTACAGGATTGTTGTGGCAGGAGGGGCCAGTGTTGTGGATATATCCAAAGGTTTCACCAGCTAAATCTGTTGAGTATTATCCTGCTGCTGTGGCCACCTTAGCTTTGTGTGGAATACAGCAAACCGTCCAGTTTTTTGAGATCGCTCCTACCTCTATAATTGTACCTTACAATGCTGCTCAGGTTTCCACATTATGTGCTACCATTGATGATTGGACAGTGCTTAGATGTAGTTTCGACAGAGACATTAATAATCATTACCCTCTAACATCCACTTATGACCTTTTTTAAAGAGCATCCAGTAGTTTTTCCTAAAGTGACAGCCTCTCAGCCTATCCCAGGAGCTGTCAATGTGTTCACAGATGGATCCAAAACCGGATGCAGAGTTTACATGATTGAGACACAGCCACCTGTTCAATATCAGTTTTCCCCTGGGGGCACCACAGATGGTGGAACTCCAGATAGTTGTAGAGGTTTTTAAGAGTTGCCCATTTCCCTTTAATATAATTTCAGATTCTGCCTATGTTGTAAATGCTCTTAAGGTGTTAGAAGCTGCTGGCCTCATTAAGCGGTCTAGCCCGATCTGTGCATTGTTTCAACAACTACAGTCCTTGATTCAAGCTAGGACCTCATGTTTTTTCCCTCAACATAATAGAGCTCATACAGGATTGCCTGGGCCCCTGAGTGAAGGCAATGGCAAGGTAGATGTTTATACCCAAAAGGACTGGGTATTTCTAGGCTCTTCACTAGATCGGGCCAGAGAATTTCATGACTCTTTCCATGTGAATTCCAAAGCGTTGCAGCAAAAATTTTCTCTCTCCCGTGTGGATGCCAGGCAGATTGTTCTTAATTGTCCACAATGTGTTGTCCATTTTGCCCCCCTCCCCCCCGAGCATTGGGGTGAATCCTCAAGGCTTATTTCCCTTAAAGGTATGGCAAATGGATGTTACCCACATTTCAGAGTTTGGCAATCTTAAATATGTGCATGTGTCAGTCGACACCTGTTCAGGAGTCATGCATGCTACAGGCATGACTGGAGAAAAGTCCTGCTATGTTATCGCCCACTGCCTAGAGGCCCACTGCCTAGAGGATTTTCCTCCTTTTGCCACCAGATCGAGGTGCAACTCTTTCATGGCCTGCCATACAACCCCCAAGGACAGGGAATTGTTGAGCGAGCCCACCGCACATTAAAAGAATGTTTACAAAAACAAAAAGGGGGAATAGGCCACGGCCGCACCCCAAAGGAGAGACTTTCTCTGGCTCTCTTTACCATTAATTTTTTAAATTTGGATGCCTCTGGGCACTCTGCTGCAGACCGACATCAAGACTCCCATGGCACATGTAGAGGCCTAGTTAAGTGGAAGGACATACTGACGGGCCTCTGGCGAGGGCCCGATCCCATGCTGACTTGGACATGAGGGTCTGTCTGTGTTTTTCCTCAGGAGCAGTGAGATCCAGTGTGGGTTCAAGAACGGCTGACCAGGAAGGTCCAACCAGAAGAAGGGAAAGATGACAGGCCCTGTGAGGAGAATTCTGGCGCTCGTCCTGATAAGCACCCGTGCTGCAAATCTATCTAAACAATTGTCAAGTTATTTTTTAGGTAATTGGACAAGACAGTTCAATAGATTGATGGAAGATCTCCGGGTGGCCATTGTGACTGTCCACTCAACCCAGATGGATGCCGGACTAGCTGAGGGATTGGCTACCTGGTTTGCTGTTGCCATGGATCATCTGAAGGAGTGGGCGGGACTAGGAGCTATGGCTGCCCTGATGGTGCTGGTCTCCCGGGTCTGCCTGTGGTGCCTCTGCCGCATTAGGACCAGACAGCGCCGGGATGCAGCCATGATTGCCCAAGCCTTTACAGCTGTAAAGACTGGACAGTCCCCCTATGTTTGGCTAGCTGCCTTAAAAGATTAAGGTTTTTTGCAGGTTGTGAGGCTAGTGCACTGCAGTTGAGCACCTCAGCTATGTTTTAGAGGGCTCAGGGAGAGCATGTCTGCTTGCATGTGGGTTTCTCACCTTAATGCCCCACCTCTGTGAAAAAAGGGTGTTGAACGAGTCCCATAATCCCTAGGGGGACTAGTGAACAAATGATAACTGCTGAGAAACATTTGTTTATGAAAGCTGCGAGATTAAAGTCAACCTATATATTTAAAAATTATCTTGACTTTAAAATAAATTCAAAGGATATGTTACATTGGGAGAGAGATTAAGCTTTTGTTTCTACTGGAGAAAAATAGGCTATAGATTCATTCCAGGTTAGGAGAAATCAAGTTTGAATACAGAAGACTCCTTAAAAAAGTCTCTGATGAGAGAGGATGGCCCAGATGATGCAATGTTTCAAAGGGCCCCTGTCGCAGTTTCCTCTGAGTTCACATCCAGAACAGTTTCAGGCTGTTGACTGAGATAATCCAGCCTCACAGAATACTCCAGTCAGGGCTTTACCATAACCCTATATTTTCTCATGGTCTCCCAAAGATTACCAGCATCCCAATCAGAAATCACCAAATGGATTATGGATATTTATTATCATTTAAGGAGGGTTGATTAAAAGTTGTTGTGGATAATGGCCTGGAAAAAAAGCTAAATAAGGGAGAGTAGATTCAGGAATCTTGTTCTGAAAAGAAAAGGAAAGGTATAAAAATGATAGGATAAAAGGATGGTTCATTGAATCTACTTTAATCTAAAAAACATGGACTATGGCTTACTGATACAAATTTAATGTTGATTTTCTTATACTTTATGTACATTTATACTCTTGGTTAGGGTATTATATTTATGTAGCTCATTAAAAATGTAATATGTAATTAAAATACAGATTAGTAGTCATATATAATAGCAAACATAGTCATGTTAGGTATGTTTTCAAGATCATAGAGAAATATATTTCTGATAAATAGGCACTATTTAAACACTTCAAAGACCTACAGTATATGGCATTTAAAATGTTTTAAGAACTTAGATTTTCCTTGACAGTGAGACATTTCTCCTCCTGGGAGCAGCAATTACTTCAAAGTAGATGATGGGCATTGAAGAAATTCCATATGGCATTTGCTTCCTATATGGCAAAAGCTAGCTATGTGGGCAGGAACTGCCCTTCCCTCAATTGCTGACATTTTCTGTCCAAACTTGACCAGCAGGACACAAAAAGGTGACTGCCAAACTTTGCCAAGACAAGGTAAGACAGTCCTTTTAAACTTACCTGCTTCACAAGAAAGTTTGTCAGATATGCTAGACCTTTAGGCCAGAGCTGGATGCTCCAACATTACAGAAGAACTTTGGGTGACTGTTTAGGCAGCTTGAGGTCCCTGTCATTAGGTAACATTTTACCCTCTGGGGGCTTTGATGGAATTGAAGACTAAATAGTTATAATTATACTTTTCCTTAGTAACAATAAGTGAATTAGACACAAAACTTTAGACTAACAAAGTTAGATAGTATTTTTTCTAATTTTGCCAAATACCAATAGACTGAATATTATAATTAGTTCTTAATAATAACTAATTTTTTGTTGTGTATAATCTTTCCATGTTAAAGCTAAAACCTTCCTTTTTCAATTAGACAAAAAAGGGTGAAATGCTGTGGAATAATCCTATGTTCACTGTAAAGATTTGTCATTCAAATTAGTTTAATAAAACACCAATTGGCCAGTATCCAGGCATGAAGTATAGGCAGGGTGACCAAACTAAGGATGATGGGAAGAAGGACAAAGTCAGAAAGTCACTAGAAAACAGAGAGAAACAAGATGAGTATGTCCTACTGAAAAAAGGTACCAAGCCCTTGGATAAACATAGTTAAAAGATGCGTTAATTTAAGTGTAAGAGTTAGCTAGTAACAAGCCTGAGCAATCACTTGAGCATTTACAATGAACATAATCCTTAGAGTTGTTATTTGGGTACAGGTGGTTAGGGCAAGAAACTTTGGTGTACAGGTCTTTGTATATTAAATGTTCAAGCTAATGTTACAAAACAATAAAAAAGTAAGCTTTAATAATAGAATTCTGATGTAATGGTAATGTGTTTATAGAACAAAACATCATTTTAGCAACAAAATTTTGTATTCATTATATATCAATGTCAAGTAAGACTTAAAATTTAAATATTGCGTTTAAGTTACAAACAGTACTCATGATTATTGGCTAGATGTTCTCTTGGGAGATCTTGAAGAAACATAATTAAGTACATCATGTTTAACACTAAGATTTTATTTAATCAATATACTTATTCAGATTTTAAAATGTTCTTAGAAGCCCATAATCAGTGAATGCATTTAAATTGTATTAAACATATAGACGGGGTGAATGATATCAAAGAACTCAAATGGTGTGCCTAGTCAGAAGGAAAATTTCTAAGGGTTGATTTGTTGATTTGAATAGAACGATTTCACTCAGAAGAACTCAGATTATCAACATAATAGTAGAGGTGGCTGCAGCAGCATGTGACATTTAATCAAATACTTCTCTTTTCTGCCTATGACCCAGCCTCCAGCCTGATTAATACAAGCATTGAAATGACCAAGGTCAAAACGTCGTTTGGTCGTTTGATAGAATTTGATCAAGCAATTTTTTTTTTTTTGAGGCAGAATTTCTCTGTGTATCCCTGTCTGTCCTAGAACTTGTTATGTCGACCAGGCTGGTTTTTAACTCATAGATCCACCTGATTCTGCCTACCGAATGCTAGTATTAAATGCATAAATCACCACACCTGGCTGTTCAAGTAATTTTTGTATTTATGTGTATACACACATGAATATTCATGCCATGACACATGTGTGCATCACTGTCACTTGTGGAGTTGGGGTCTCTCCTTCTACCCTGTGGATTCTAGGGACTGAACAAAGGCCTTCAGGGTTGGTAGTAAATACCTTTACCTCAATGAGCAGTCTTATCGTGACTTTCAAAACTTCTTATGCATTCTTGGCTATTTGTATAAATAGTAGACCTGGTGCTGTATGAGTCATAAATATAAGAGGACTTCATAAATCATCATAGTTGAAACCTAAATTTGATACATCACACACTAAAGCTCTAAAATATTTACCCATTATTCTTATTTAATTTTAAATTCAGCTTTATTATAAATCACCTGATTTTCCTGTCCCCACTATATTGCATAAACAGGCCACATTTGTACTTTGTATACATTTATATAATTTGAATAAATTAATGCTTCCAAACTACTACTTTATCAAAGCTATTTCAGTAATAGTGAATTCTGCTAGACACACTGGTTTTAGATCTTAACTTTCTTCTTTTACTATTTTTACATTCACAAGGGCTGATTCAACCATTCCCCCTTTTAAGGAGTTACCCTGTTTTAGCTATTTAGGTAGGTGTTAACATGAGGAAAGAGAAAAAGCCAAGCACACCCTTCTTTCTCAATGAGCATAGAGGAAGAAAGTCAGTGCATGACAAGTGGCAGGATGGAAATATTGCAGAGGCAGAAGCAAAAAGCCCTGGGAAGATCAGAAAGGCTGCTCAGAGAGATGCTTAAGACTTAAATCTAAAAGGAAGAAGGAATTATCTTCAAAGGAATCTACATGACTGGCAAAAACTTAAGCACTGCTTAAGTAATGGTTTTATGTGGGTTATGGGAAAATAGGTGTGGAAGGAAGGTAGGACCTATTTTCTTATTCTCAGAGTTTAGGCTCAAATTAGAGACCCAGGATGAACCACTGATGTTATGAATAGAAAATATGTGATCATTAAAAAAATGTGTATGATTAAAACATTCAATACCAAAATGTGGCCTAGCACTTTTCTGGGTGTTGGCAATTTATGTCTTTTCTTGTTTTTATTCTAGCTCACAAGGAATAGTAGATAAATATTGGTGGTCACCCTCATATTCACACAATCGTTGGATTGCTCTAGAATTGTGAACACTTTTACAGGCCTAATTTCCTCTTGAACCAATTTAACTGAAGCTAGGTACAGAGATTATTTTTTATTGTTTCACAGGGCTTGGGTAGTTCTGGGTAAATAGTAAACACTATTTGCTCAAAGCATAGATTAATTTCCTTATGCAATTACATGGTTCTTTTACATTTGAAATGAGGACATTAGAAATTACTGAGTCTCATTTAGACTAAAGTAGTCTAAAGAATTTATTGCACACCTAGATATTAAGTTGCTTCCCCTAGAAATAGTGTCTGAGAATATAAACCTGATAGGGAAAAAATACTTTTCATGAAAAGTATGCTGATAAGTTGTCATGAATCATTCACCTGTCGAATTTGTACCATAAACACTACTTGCTCCAGCTCCCTTTAGGACAGTCTCTCTTTATAGTGAGGCCTGCCATGGAACTCCACATTTTCCTGCCACAGCCTCCTACATGCTGGGATTGCAGGAAAGCACCTGCATGCCCCCTAGCAGTAATGTTTCTAAATTTTAAAAATGATAATCCAAAATAGACAAGTTCAAACGTAAGTGGCACATATAAGAGTACATATTTAACTACAAAGATAAATTCTTCAGATTCTTAGGAGAAATTGGGATTCTTCCTGATCTCCATATAGAACTGGATTGCCATTTTGACATCTTTATCTTAAACTTTCAAGTTCTTTAGAACTCTGGGTTTTTTGTCACAATTTGATAATTCATACTATTATAAAATTACTTTTCTTTTTCAGACTTCTACTTATGCAAGAATATCTAAAAGTATCTTCACATCCTGCAATACTAATGTGCTTTATAGTATAATGATCTTAATTTTGGATTGTATATTTTAATAATTTACAAAGATAAATTCTTAAAAGGTTACATTTGTTACTGGTTCTTTCCATAAAACACAATAGTAGTTTCTAAATTAAGATCTGTAATGAGATGGAAAAAAATGAGTATTTTAAAATCTGATATTACAACAATGTCATTTATTATTATTTATCTTGGAATAGCTACATTCTTTCTCCCCCCTTGCTTATTTTTTTTTTTTTTGTTTAGTTTTAATAAATGTTTATAGTGGGGAGATGAGGTATATACATATGTGTGTATATATTTATATATGTATACACACATTTGTGTAAGTTCTAAGTAACAAAAAATTACATTGCTACATGCGATTGTTATATTTGAGTACTAGATGATTAAGGCTTATCCACAATGTTTAGAAGACAGAGAAGGACTTGTCAGCCTGTCTTCATAATTAAGTGGCAAGCGTCAAAGCCATTAACAAAAACAAAACCCTTCAAAGTAAAAAGGTCACTCGACTACTAACGAGACACAAGGTTTTAATAAGGTCAGCTGCAATATGTGTGTGTGTGTGTGTGTGTGTATTAAAAAATTAGCCGCTATCTATCTGGTATTCAGCAGGCAGTTACTTCTCAGTTGACAACCTACTGGAAAGCAACGCTGCAGGAATCCGGGCTTTTTACCTTCTAGTCTGGTAAACCAGTGACATATACTGTGTTGGCAGAGGCCTGAGCTGATGACCACGTATGCTGAGAGCATGTCCACGCTCAGCAACCCCTAAAATGTTTACTAGGGCATCTCGGGTGAAAAGGCGAGCCGGAAACTGAACAGTTCTGCTCTTCCTCGTGCCTCGCGAACCTATGAGTCCGCCTAGCTGACCCTGAGGCTGTCCTGGGCAGACTAGCCCGGGCCGCTCTTCCGAGTATACCAAAGCACACTGGTTGGGTAAAAGGAGCGGGGCCTAAAAGCACCAAAGCTCTCCTAGCCCTGTCTCAAGATGGCGACAGTGCCTGACTGTCTTCCACCGAGCCCAAGGCTATCTCCCCTTCCCACCGGTCCCCGCGCTGCCAGCAAAGAGCCTCGCGGAACTGCGATCGGGGCGGGGCAGAGCCCATCTCCCTCACACGCACGCGCGACCTCGCCTCGCAACCAGCCTCTCCTCCCGGAGCCCTCGCCCTGCAGGGCAGCGCGCGCTGCCTGTCGGGATACTCGGCCCGCCCACCCAGTTATCTCGTCTTGCGCTGCATTCGCGAGATCCGTGTTTCTCCCAAGATGGTGGCGCTCCTCTCTGGGTGACTACAGGAGACGACAGGGCCTTTCGTCTTCGCCAGCACCTCGCTGCCCCCCCTCCCCCCGCGCTCGTTCGCGCACCCGGCCACGCAGCCGTCCACCGCCTCCTCACGCCTCTCCTCTGTCTACCTGTCGCGGACGGTGGCGCCTCCTTCTGCTTCTCCTCGGAGTGCTCGCCTCCATCGCACCCCAGTGTGGACAGACCGCGGCCAGCAGCCGACCAGCGCCGACTCCAACCTTAACCCAGGCGCCTGGCCTCCCGGCCTCGGTTTCCTGAGGAGAAGCGCGGGTCCCGCATGAGCACCGGCGGTGGCGCCAGCGAAAGGGAACGAGGCGGTGGCGGGCGGCGGCGGCGGCGGACGAGGGCGACTAGAACCAGTGAGGCGGCCGCAGCCCAGGCGCGGGGGCGAGGACAGGTCAGTGCTGCTGCGGCCGCGGCCTGCCGATCGCGCTCCCTCTGGTCTTGTACTGCCGGCCCTTTGGTCACCCTCCGGGCCGCGCAGGCTGGGTAGGCGCCCCGGCCCTCACCCGTCTCTGTGAGCGAGTGCTTGGGGCGCGTGGTCTGGAGGGGCCGGTGCCAGGAGTAGGCCCTGGTGGCTGCGGCTGCTGCAGCCTTAACTGTCAGTGCTGGATGAGCGCAGGAGTGAGGGTTTTTGTCGTCCGTGGGTACCCGAGTGGGTCCGGGGTGGGGCGGACGTGCGGGGCATCGGATTGGGGCCTCATCGAAGCAGGGATCGGAGAATCAGCCGGGGCTTCAGGCTGCGAAGGGCCTTTCTTTTCCTTCAAAGGGGCGCTCTGGGTGGGAAGACATATTTAGACCTGTGCTTAGTGGGTTGGGATATTGGAGGTGGATTGGAAAGGTAAGACGGATGAAGCAGCCCATCAATCCCAAGGATTGCGCTCTCGGTTTCTCCGTGTGTTTTTCTGATAGAATCCAATAGTTGTGAGTCACTGGATTCCTCAGAAACTGCTGTGTTAAATTTAAATGCAAACATTAGCCTTCTCCTCCCCCTCCCCTTTTTCAGTTGAGAAAATGAAAGGGACTTTTTCCCCATCTTGATGCGGAGGCTTTTTGTTGAAAGAGTCAGAACTGAATGTCTACATGCTCTAGCCCTAAAAAAAGAAAATGTAATTTTAATAAGACTTCTCAGACTTACAATCTTCGAAAGACAATTTAGTGTCTTTTTTTTTTTTTTAAATGACTCCTTATGAACATGGTAAAATAGAACAGTACAAAATCTCGTTGAGATTGTATTAAGTATCTAGTGTGCTGTTGCAAATGTAAACTAAATAGTACATGGGATGGATATATGATCCAGGATTATTTTCAATCGTGAAGGACTGTGGGTATAACCCATGATTTTGGGAGAAGAAGCAGATTGAGTCAGAATGTTTTGGAGAGGGGAAAGTGGGTAAAGAAATACAGCTGTTAAAAAGCTAAATACCGAAGATAGGTCGATACCCAGTACATCTTGCTGAATAAGTGGCGTGATAAGTATTTTCCTCACTCTTCAGATTAGTGACTACTCTTAAGATATCTTTTGCAGATCATGTGACTTTAGAATTTAGATGAGAAAAAGAAAATTGTCTTGGCATGTATGATAGAAATTGCTTTGGTATTAGATTCTCTATTTAAATAGAATCTGCTTACTGTATTTTTAAGGAAATGAATACCACATCTCTGTTGTTGGTAAGCTTTAAGGATGACTGTAAATCCTTAAATCCTTAGCATTACAAAAAAGGGTCATGCATCAAAATCTGTAACAAAAAACGAGAGCTTCAACAAATAATTTGCAGTCTTTTTTTTTTTTTTAAATAAAGATATGTGGCACATAAAAGATGATTTGAACTTTTGTTTTCAAAATCAAAATGTAAGCTGTGAAAGACTTGTGTCAATATTTAACTTGTGTTGGTGTGTCGAGTAGTATACACATACTCCTTTGGACATTGCCCCCATACTTGAGGGCATAACTTTATGGGGTTAGAAAATCCCTTTTGCACTTTTACATGCACATTTTGTGTTTTTCCCTGAGATCCCCCTTCCCCACTTTTTTTTTTTTTTTTTTTTGAGAAAAGGGACTGTGGTGTAGTTCTGAATGACCTGGAAAACTCTTCCTGGTTCTGTCTCCAGGGTGCTGGGACTAAAAGGTGTACACCAACAGGACTGGCTACTATCCCATTTTATGGCTTTAAATGTAATTTCAACTTGAGCCCAAAATTTATCCCACGTTTTAGTCCTTTTAACAGCGTTTACTATGTATCTATAGTGTCTCTGGCATGTAACATAAAAGTCAACTCTATTTTTAAATATTTATGTCAATCTCTATCAAATAATTGCTGTAATTTGAACATTTGTCCTCTAAATTGGCCATAGTTATTTTTTTCTGCTCAAGAGCTTAAAGTGATTTTTGCAAATTTTCTTAAAAAAAAAACTTAAATGGTTACTAGTATATTATTCTATTTAGGTTTATGTTATTAATGATAACATTGCTCTTAAATAGTTCTATATTTATATTAAGTGCATATGCAGCTATTAAAAATATTGTTCTGATTTTTGAAAGTGGAGAAGAATTTTCAAAAGTGGTCTTTTAAGAACTTTCAAGTACAAAAAAGCATGTGACACAGGGCCATATAAAAATAGTCTTTAAGGAGTCTTTGATATTCACTTCATAAGGGTTTAGGATAATAGAGTTTTGGATGGTTTAGACAGTTTTCTTCCTCACTGATAAATATAAAGACACTGTTAAGCCAAACATGGCATTTCACATCTAAACCCAATACTTAAGAAGCTGAAGCAGGATTGTGACAAGGTCAAGGCTAGCTTAGTCTAAAAGTTGAGAGCATGTCTTAAAAAAAGTTAATGATTAGAGATGAGATAAAATGTATAGTGGAAATAGCTTTGTGGTTTTGTGGTTCCTCTTTCCCTCTTTCTCTCTATCCCCTTCCTTCCTTCCTTTCCTTCCTTCCTTCTTTCCTTCCTTTCTTCCTTTCTTTTTTGTATTCCTATAGCTCTGGCTGTCTTGGAACTATTGTTGACCAGGTTGGTCTTGATCCCCTTACCTAAGCCTCTGGGATAAAGCCCTGTGCCAGCCCCACCCAGCCTGGAAGTAGCTTTTTAATTAGAGCTTGATTTCATTTTTGCTGAGCCATAAACAGGATGATGAGAGCTCAGATGTGAGGATTAAAGACTATACAGTGCTTAATAGCCTTTCAACTTTACTTTAGAAGACTTCATACCCAGTTTTCTGATTTCTCTTTAAGCACCTTGTATATAGTGATCTATAGCCTATTTGTTTTACTACTTGTTTTCTTCTTCATTGTGAGCTCTGTCTTTAAGTGTGAGGATTTCTATTGTTTAATCTGAGAGTATCCTTCCAGATGCCTTAAACCTGTTCAGCCTGCTATATTATCAAACACCCACTCCCCCATACACACACCTTAAATAGAAGTGTATCTCATAGTTATGGACACTGAGAAATTCTAAGATCAAAGCACTGAAAACTTGAACAGTGTAGAAAGATTTATTTAGCTAGACTAGGGATTGAACCTAGGGCTAACTACTACTCTACCACCTACTTGTCTTTTTTGTATCTTTTGTCACATGTCATTAGGTTGACCAGGCTGCCTTAGACTCACTCTAGCTGAGGCCGATCTTGAGTTGGGGGTCCTTAAGAGCTACTATCTTCCATAGTAGCTAGATTGCAGGCCTGTAACACTATGTATGGATTGGAGAGTGTCCCTGTGTTTCTGTCTCTTTCTCTCTCTTTTTATTGTTGTTTTATTTTAAGAATTTTGCCTGCATGTGTGATTGTCACTTGTGTGCAGTGACTGTGGAGGCCAGGAGAGGGTGTTTGATCTGCTGTGACTGTGTTTATAGTACTTAGTTGTTAGACTCTGGAAATTGAACCTAGGACCCCTGGAAGATCCGCAAGTGCTCTTAACTGTTGATCCACCTCTTGAGCCTCTCCCCTCCCCTGCCCTCTCATCCCCTTTCTTCCTCCATATTTTTCTTGTGACAGATCTCACTAGTCTCTGAAGCTGGCTATGGGGAGTAAGCTGTATTCCAGTGCTGAGAACCACCTGCCTCTGCCTTCCCAGTGCTAAGGACACTGTTCTCATTCATCAAGACAGCCCGACCTTGTAATTTTGTCACCTCAGATTTTAGGCTCTTACAGAAATTTTAGGAAGATGTAAACTCAGATCGTATTGTGAAATATGCCTGAAATAGTTATCAGTATATTTACAAATGGTCAGCTAACATTTCTGAATCTTCTTTGAATACTATGAACTGACCTAGGTTATACAGGTTAAAAAAAAAAAAAAAACATGTGTATCATTTGGAAGCTGATAGTCATTTATTGCACATAACACTATTGTTTTTAAAAATGTGGTATCTTATCATTTAATGGAACTTAATTTTCTATGCCTTTCCAGTCTTAGAGCAGTTCTGTAGACTTTGCATCTCCTACTCCTCAGCTGCAATTGTAAAGGCATACTGTTAGTACCATTTTTGGGAGCGAGGTGGGGATATAATCCAAGCACATGTGTTCATGTCTTGGTTCCAGCTCATTATTCATTATCAGATTTATAATAAGCATACATATGTGGTGGATAAATTAAAAATAAATTTACTCTGGTACTTGGCCTGTTAGTATTAGTTTGTGGAGAGTGATTGTCATTCTAACTTCTGGTAATATAGTCCTCAGCTTGAGATCAGCTACTGTATTCATTTTTTTTTTTTCCTTTCTTTAACATGAGGAAATTAAAGAGTTAAGGTTGAAGATGGTTTTCTTATATTCACCTAGGATCAGAATCAACCTGGAATCTCTGGCTCCCAGGTTAGAATTCTACATTTATTGATAGGTGTTCTGTCTGTTCAGAAGAATAATTAAACTTGCCCACTCACTTTTATAGAGGTATGTATTTACCATACTATTAATAAAAGATAACCTTTAGAAGATACCAAGACAGGGCTTTTATTCTTTCTAATAAAAAATGAGAAATAAAATTGTATTAAATAGAAATATTGCTTTGGTTCTTAAATTTTCTTTTTTCCAAACATGAGTTGTTTAAAATACTTGAAGGTGCTCTATTTCCTCTTAACAGAGTGACCTATTGATACACATCAAATACACATCAAATTTCTTCCCAAGTTTTTTTTTTTTTTTTTTTTCAAAATACTAGTTATAATTTCTTGATTTCAGGTGACTATAAGAAGTAAACAAGTATAACTCGATAGTAATTTATTTGGAAAGGATTATTAAAATTAGGACTGTGTACAAATGAAATTAGTGGTTTTTTAAACACTGCTTTTTGATAGAGGTTCAAGTATACGTTATGTTTCTAGTGTCTCTAGGTCTTACCCAAAGTCACACAAGAAATAATAAATGTTTCAGAGTTTTAGTAGTTTAGCAAACGAAAACAACCTGGGACTATTGAAATAAAGGAAAGAATGCGCTATTTTTATTGCCAGAAGGTCTTGCTCTCTTTGCTGTCTTTTGAGCCAGAATGAGCTAAAGATGAGCAGGTTATTTATTTATCTTTCTAAGGCCTTGTTAATTTGCCACATAAAAGAGTTACTACTTCTAGTTACAGACGATTATGTTGCTCATGTGCAGTACTTCTTGAAAGTTGATTGATATTGTATAAAATAACTTGCCTAGGAAATTTGTAGTTGAAAGGGTGATAGAACATGGTTTTCTGTTAACATGCTACTTGCTAAACCTTTTAAAGAAATATTATCCGGGCTTGCTTGCCTGCCTGCCTCTCTCCCTCCTTCCTTCCTTCCTTCATTCATTCAATTCTGAGAGAAAGGTTATGCAGTCCAGGTTGGGGCATAGAACTGACTGGGAGGATAACTTTGAACTCCCAATCTTCCTACCTCTTTGAGTGCTACAATTGCAGGTCTGTGCTTCCTTGGCTAGCTGCATTTATAATATGTAAATTTATTTCAGATTTGATTACTACATTTAACATTAACAATAATTCTTAATTGTGTTATATTATTTCCTTGCAAACTGAATCCTTGTAATTTGCTCTACTTGACCTGCCTTTATTAATTAAATAAAAGCAAGTGAATCAGTTTTAAGAGCAAGTTTTATGAGTGATAGTAACATGCTAGATAGGCTTATTCTTTAAGGTCAGTTGTGGCAAATTGAGTAGGAGCTTCCATTAAGAGCTTGCATCTGATTTATGGAAGAGAATCCCATGTAATTCTTAATTGAAGCTGGCGTCTTTATTGAACAGAAGCACAGAAGTAGTGTATAGATCTTGAATATTTGTTACATAAGTAATATAAAATTTTCCTTACATATTTGTTGTATGTCCTGTGCTGAATCTGTTTTTGTTATTAACATCTCAGTGCATTTCAAAAGTTTGTCTTCTGTACTTGTTAGCATCATTTGTGCAGTGTAGCACAGCTTTCCATACTTCAAATTTGGTTTGGAGTTGCTGGGCCTTGTTACATGCCAGAGAGGATGTATACCAGTGAGCTACATCTTAGGCTGAAAAATAATTTAACTTTGTATTATGAAGCCTTGTAGATCTTTTCTAATTGTGTTTTGTGTGGAGTGGTAGTATTAGTATCAGTAGTAGTTGTTTAAAATGGGTCAAGCTACATAGCCTAGGCTAGACTGTACCTGACCCTGTAGTCCAGGCTATCCTTGATGTCCTGGTTCTATACCTCCCAAGTGCTAGGACACTTTATCTCAATGATTTTTGTATGTTTTTAAAGACTGTCTTTTGTAGCCCAGGCTTGTCTCAAACTCCTTGTAGTTGAAAATGACTTGGTAGTGATTTCACAACTCCAGTGATGGGTTTATGGCTGAACCACTGTTTCTTACTTGTGCCTGGTGCATGTATGTTCACTTCAGTGTGTTCTTTTGGGCATTTAAAGCTCACAGTTTTGTACACAAATTACATAGCTATGGCCTGAATGAAATTGTTAGTGTTGGACTTCTGTGTACCATCTTCATGTAACAATTTCTGTCTTGTCTAAGAGATGGCTTGTCTATTTCAGACTTTTAATGGACCTTCTCTCAAATGTGAGAAAGTAGCCTTAGAATGTCTTTGTGGAATGAAACCATGGCCATAAGTCTTTTAATTTTATAGTCTGTGATGTAACATAAATTCAGATATCTCTAATTAAATATAGAAGATATGGACAATATAGAGGATAATATAACAAACCAGCCACATATGTACCATTCAGTCTGAACAAACTTTTTATTTTGTTATTTCCTTATACTCTGTTGTCCTTTCCTAAACTTACTCATTTTGTTTGTTTGGTTTTTGGTTGATAACTTGAGTAACACTGTAAGAATTTCTTCTCATTATAGTTCTAACACTCCACCTGTTATCAGTTATGAAGCACAATGCTGTTTTTTGAGAGGAAAAAGAAGTTTAAATGCATAGTTGTGCTTTTATATAAAACTAGTGTGTCATAAAAGGACATAGAATGTTGTGATGAAATATAAAATATATCACCACAGGTTACCCCTAGCTTATTTTTTTTCTTAGGATTTCTATTTATTATGCCCCTCAGTGTAGATATGTGCCATATTTGCTAACTATACAATATACCAAAAAAGGATATTTAATATTTGTTTTTGTTAAATATTTTTGTAATTATTTGGGACTTTAAATGATGCTTTTTCAGTACCTGTTTTACATTTTGTGTACTAATTGCTAAGTCGTATTTTAGATAAAGACTGATATTTTTTAGATGATATTTTTCTTTACTTACTTTTGAAGTTAGTTTGTTGAACGAACGAAAGAAACTCAGAGCCAGATATCAGAGAAAGGCTGCAGAGAGTAAACACCACAGTCAAAATCTCAACCAGCTGTCTTGCAGCTTCCTCAGCCTGGCTCCTCCTGGGTTCTTCTGCCTCTCTGTCTTTTATGCCTGCCTTAAATACCCTCTTCATTCAGTTGTTTCACATCCATATCAAGACTAAAGGTGTGGCACCACCACTGTCTGCCTGGGAGCCTGGAACTCCTCTTGTAAACTAAGCCACCTCAAACTCAGATTTGTTGGGATTAAGGACATAGGTCACCACTCCCAGATTTTCCCTGTGCTGTGATTAAAGATGTGAGTTACCACTCTCTGATCCTCCTAGACTGACTGTGGGTAGATCCCTCTGATATTTCAGACTGGTTTTTATTAAATTTGAAACATATCCCTACATATTCTCTTTTGTGTCAAAATTAGAAAAGATTATAGCTAACATAAGAAAAACCATACACAATAGGCACAATAATTATATACAATATATACACGCAATAAATGAGTAATGTCCAGTGTTACAATATGGTTTCTGGGCCAGTCTGGCTAGAGGTCCAGATCCACAAATCTGCAGGCCCAGACCGCTTAGCTGCCCACCTTGCTTAGTCCTTCAAATGACTCAGAAGATTATATTATCTTCATGCTGTTTGGCCTATGGCTAGCTAGCTCCTTCATCTTTAACCCATTTTTATTAATCTGTCCTGCCACGTGGCTCACCTGTGTTCTTTACATGTTTCTTCTTTGGCAGCTGGCTCGATCTATCTCTGACTCTTCTTTTCCTATCTATTCTGATTCCCCACCTACTTCTTCTATAGTGCTCACCAAGGGCCAAAACAGCTCCTTTATTTAAAGATTAATATTCACAGCACACGGAAAGACATTCCCACATCAGTCCAGTCCATTAACAATTGACAGTTCAAAAAAAATATTCCACTAATTATCCTATTTTGTGATTGCAAAGGATTATACCTAATTCACTTTCTTTCAAACTTGTATTACTAACTAAAAACTATTATTTTGATGTCTCTTAAACTTATATACTTTAACTTTAAAGTTTCTTTTCTAAAACTATCACTACAAAACTATGACTATAACCATCTAATCTTCAACTACCTCAGAAATGCAAGAAGGAAATAATATTAATATGACTGTAAGCATCTAATCTTCAACTACCTTAGAGATACAAGAAGGAAATAATATTAACTAACTAAATAGCATGGACAAACTAAATAGCAAATAAGCAAGCAACTTCCTAAAAAAAAATGTAAAAAATGAAACACCTGGCTGCCTGGACAGTCACCCAAGGTTCTTCTGTATCACTGAAGCATCCATCTTCTGTATCATTGAAGTATCCACCTTTGGTCTACAGGCCTAACATGTCTGACAGACTTCTCTGTGAAGCAGGATATTCTCAAAGACCTTGCTACCTTGTCTTGGCAAGGTTTGGCAAATCTCTTGGGAATGTGTCTTCTGCTTTTCCAATTTGAACATCATGCTGTCAGCATTCAAGGCAAGAGTTCTTTCTTGCTCAGTGGCTAACTTATTACAGAGAAGGTCAACTGTGTATGGAGTTTCTCTGATGTCCATAATCTTCTCTGAAGTAGATTGGTGTTGCCAGGAACAGTTGTCCCATTGTTATAAACATAATAAGAACCTATGTTTTTAAATGTCATATTTTATGGATCTTTGAAGTGTTTGGAGAATATCTGTTCGTCTAAAATATATGTTTGATCTTGAAAACATATCTAATATGACTATGTTTGAATGGAATGTCTAACTACTAACTTGCATTACTTTCTATCATAAGCAGTTGCTAATAAAAACTTTCATGGACTAGCAATTTGTATTACATTGTTAGATGAACTGAATAAGTATAATACCTTGAACAAGCATAGAGATTTACATACAGTAACAAAATTAATCTCAGTATGTACAATTTGTATACATTATACAAAAATCCAATCCAAAGCAAAATATTTAAAGCTAGTAAAACTGATTAAAAGAAGATTCAATAATCTACCCATATATCCTATTATATCTGTATCCCCTTTTTCTTTATCTTTTTTTAAAACAAGAATCTTGAATCTAATCGCTCTTGTTTAACTTTATTCTAACCATAACCAATAACAATTTTAAACCAAGTTTTGTTAATTGTTAAGTCCTGAAATAAGTAGCAGTATCATTTGTTGTCCAGTCTCTGCATAACAGGAAAGTGCATGGCTTGTCTCAAGTCTTGGATATAGTAGTCTGTGAAGCTGGTTCATCTCAGCGAACCACTTTGAAATTGTCCTGAGCAGTTTGTAGTCCAAATCTGATCTTTGGTTTGGTGTTTGTCAGCCTAGTGGCTTTATCAGAGTCCATGTGAAATCATTGTTGTGGGGCCCCATCTTCCTTTTGGATACTTCAAGTTCACAATTAGGCCTTGTCCTGGATAAAATCCAACACAATGTACAGGAAGCTAAATATATAAGTATTTATTCAGCATAGGATTAGTAACAATAGAATAGTCTATCTTATTTTTAGTTATTCTGTCCTATATCAGGTGGCTCTTCTAAAGATACAGAGATTTTGTATTTTCCTTTAACAAGTATGCTTGAGTTTGGAGAAGGAGAGAGCCACACTTAAACACTAAAGCCAGCTTTAAGTTATAACTAAACTGGGGCTTCAACTTACAAAAAAATGATATATAGAGGTTAAGCAATGAGGTTTTATTCTATAGAGTATACAGGGAACAATAGTTCTGATATTCTTTTGCTTGTAAATTTTTCTGGATACCTTCCCTTCTGCTTTAGATGTCTAGATGTCCAAGATCGTTAACTTCTTGAAGACGGATATTTCCAGTTTTCTGTAAAGACAAACACAAAAATCTGCCCCAACCCTTTGTTTTTTCTTACAACTTAAAGAATTGTAATATGAGTGGATGAGTTATCAGTTCTTAGTTTCATGAAGTTTCTCTGGTTCAAATCGAGTCTTTATTAATTTTGATGGTATCTATAACTATTCTTCACCAGTGGAAACAAAGCAAAATCCCTTCCCCAGCACAGCAGCACATATCCTGGCTTCCATTCTGAGGTTAGTACATCTTTGAAGTAGACAGTGTGATTTAATTCAGCTGTTTTTTTTTTTTTTTTTTTCAATAGTCCAATGCCTTTCAGCAGCTGCTGTTCCTTTCTCATTAGCATTGAGAAAATTCAAGGTTAATAAAGCATGATGTAGTCTATGTCTGGGAGTCTTTGTCATTCCTTTCTGTTTATTTAGCATATCCTTTATAGAGTTTGATTTGATCTCTCTATGACTGCTTGCTCTGTAGGATTGTGTGGTATTCCTGTAATATGCTTTATATTATAATAAGCAAAAAATTGTTTCATTTTAGTAGAGACATATGTTGGAGCATTGACAGTCTTAATTTGGACATGTGTTCTCATGATGGCCTTAATTTCTATCAAATGTGTGATTACAGAATCAACCTTTTCTGAACTCATAGCAGTTGCCCATTGAAATCTTGAAAACTTACCTATTGTATGATGGACATATCTTAATTTCCCAAATTCTGTAAAATCAAATACATCTATCTGCCAGATTTCATTTCTATATATACCTTTAGGATTAGTTCCTGCTGGCAATGGAGTTTGGTTATAGAAAGAACAGGTGGGACACCTTTTTACAATTTCTTTGGCTTGTTCCCAAGTGATAGAGAAATCTTTTTAATCCTTTGCAATTAACATGATGCTTTTTATGAAATTCTGAGGGCTCTAGTACATTTCCTATTAATAATTTATTAGTTTCATCATTACCTTGTGCTAAAGGACCTCTATGGGATCATATATGTGTTATATAAGGGATGATTTCTAGTCCTGATTATTTCTTGTAACAGAATAAATAATGAAGTTAATTCTGACTTATTAATAAAATCAGCTGTTTCAATGTGTAAAACAATTCTTTCTGCATACTGAGAGTCAGTGACTATGTTAAGATGTTCGGTAAAATCCATTAATACCGTTTTGATAGCATATAATTCTGACTTTTGAACAGAATTATAAAGGCTTTGAGCCACTTCACTTATATGTTCTGATTTGTTACCTATTTATTTCTGTGTTTAGAGGAATATTAATCTGTCTGTGTGTTCCATTGTAGTAAATCTCATCCCCATAAAATTATAGCAATGTAAGCCACATATGACATTAATATTCCTCTCTGTCCTTCTGTCCCTATACATTCAATGCATCTTGCACTCTGTTTTACCTGGGATAACCACTCAATACCCCAAAACTGAACATTTACCTCCTTAAGGTAACTTGGATGCTATGACTCTGGTGATATTGATATATCTGTCCTTGTATTCAGAAAGCCTTCAATGACAACATAATTTGTACTTTTAATTTTTGGCTTTGTTCATTGATAGAAGCTTGCCAAAATATTCGTTTTATAATTTTTCCTGAGGGTTTTTTTTTTTTTTTCTATAGATTTCTGGCATTCAGTGTAGTATGTCTTTTTAAAATAGGTTTTAATTTTTTTTTTTTACTTGTTCTGGGAAGGTGTTTTCTCCACAATGGCAGGGTAAGACCTGACTGGATTTGATATGAGGGTCTTGGAAGCCTTCTTGGAGTGTCTCCCAAGGGTAGAAAGTTACCTTGCCTGTCCCTTGTTGACCTTCATTCATCCAATGTCTTCCTTTTCCACACCTGCATATTCTAGAAGGGAAGGGCATTCTCTTGTAATTATTCTTAACGAGCCTGTTTCTGGAAAAGCCTTGTTTACTGTCTCTTTTTATGTGACCTTCCCTTCCACAATTATAACATTTGACATTTTGATTTTTTCTTATACTTCTAGAAATAATCTCTCTTACCCAGTTATCATCACTGTCATAACACTCTAGATTAATTGTCTCAGGAATGCAGTCCTCCAAAGGTGCTGACCTATCTTTTAAAGGTCTAAGTATTTTTGTACATTGTGCATTAGCATTCTCAAAAGCCAGTGATTCAATGATTATTCACCTGGCTTCTGAGTCCAGTACTATTCTGTTTACAGCTGCAGTTAATCTGTGCAAAAAGTCTGTAAAAATTTCTTTTGGGCTTTAAATACTTTTGTGAATGATTCAGTTTTCTTTCCTATTTCTTCAATCCAGTTCCAGGCATTTAAAGCTGCCATGCGGCATCAATCCAGAGTATGTTCATTGCATAAAGACTGCCTTTTAATATCAATATAATCCCCCTCGTCAAGAAGTTGTTCTTGGGAGACTTCTGTGCCTCTGTCTCTGCTTCTTTGTTCCATTGTTTCAGCTTCCTTCTTCCATCATGATTTCCCCTTAAAAGTGGTTCAGCCTCTAAAACAGCAGTAACCATATCTAACAAATCTTTAGGGGTGATCCAATTACAGCATGACCAGATATTTAACATTTGTTTTGCAAATGGTAAGTGCATCCCATATATGACAGTGGCTTCTTTTACTCTCCTTATTTCTAGCATTTGTACTGGAACCCAACAAGCTTCTGTATCATCTCTATCATTGTTCATTTTTTTAAAGGTTACAGGATATATTAATGTTGCCTATTTTTGTGTAATTTTAGACAACCTTGCTGAAATTGGCTCTTTATATTTCTATGTTTAAATTTGAACATCTCTCTGTGTTCTCTCTTGGCAGGCTGTTTTAAGACTTTTTTCTTGGCATTTATATCAGTTGAATTTTTAAATGATAAAACAAATCAAATAAAATATTCATAATAAACAGTATAATAAACATTATGATAGTACCATCTACTTTATCTTTTCTCTCACTCCATATTTTGAGCTAAATGAAACAGGAAAGAGGTGAATTTAAACACTATATACATAAATAAACTATGTAGGTTAATTTACCAATTGAAATTAAATGTCTAACCCTGTATTGAAGAGTCTGCGAACAGTAAATGTTTTCTGCGTACACATTTTGCATGTTCTGTCCTTTCCCCCCCTTTCTATATCTTTCCCCTCTTCTTTTTCTTTCTGTCTCCACCCTCTTGTCTCCTTCCTTTGTCTTTTTCATCAGCCTTCTTAACCTTTTTTTTTTTCCTTCTGCAGATATAGGCATATGTAAATGCTGACATGAATGAACTACTTTCTAGTTTTTTTTTCAAGTCTGGTTTAGGATACTTGGTACAGGCTTAGGTTGGAGATAAAAAGTTAAACTGAAGTAGGCAGTACTACATCAGTACTGGACAATTACTAAAGACCGTCTGAAGCATCACTTTAATTGTTACTGTGCCTGTGCTGAGTTTGGCAAGTCATTCTTAGGAAAGGTAGATGTGTTGTATATGTGTTTTACATATTGCTAATTCGTACCAAATTTTTAGAAATTCATATTGATCTCTTTTTCTAATGGTCAAGATGAGTAGTTTAATTTTTATACACTTTGTACTTAAAATTATGTTGTAATAATAGTATTTATTTATTCATTTGCCCCCCATCCATCCACTCACCCACCCACCTATCCATCCATCTGTATCTATTCTTGTGGCTGGGCATTAAACCCTGGGCGAGTTTCTATTATTACTACTAATATCATTTTTTTTTTTTTTTTTTTTTTTTTTTTTTTTTTTTTTTTTTTGGTATGCTATACTTTTGGGCATGGGAGTACCATATTGTGTGTGTGGAGGTCAGAGGATTGCTCAATAGAGCAAGTTCTCTGTCAATTTTTAACTTTGGTTCCAGAGATCTAACTCAGGTGTCAGGCTTAGATTGCTAGCACTTTGCCACCAAACCATCCAACCAGGTCTTCATTTTTTATTTTATTAGTAATTTTTTTTTTTTTTTTTTTTTTTTTTTTTTTTTTTTTTTTTTTTTTTTTTTTTTTACAAAGCAGGACAATTGGTTCATTCAATTCTTCAAGGTCCCAGGGCTTTTTTTTTTTTTTAAATTTGGACACTGTACACTCTTGATTTTTTTTTTTCTTTTTAAAACATATACTGCAAAATACCTAAAGCATTTAGGAAATAATATAGTAAAAATCTACTTACCTACCACCTAGGAATGTAAATGCCAGTTTTGATAATTTAGAAATTTAATTCCTTCGTCCATGTTGTATTCTCTCTTCTTACTCATATAACAGGTATCTTGAGTTCTTGAGTATTTCCTGTTTTGTGCTTAAATATGACCCTTGCTTATAAATGATACATCACAGTTAAGATTTTATAGATGTGTTTTGTATATACCTGTCATCAACTGACATTTTTTTTTACTGTTTTTGCGATAATATATGTAGACACATTGAGGTCTGTTGCATTGTTTTACTGCTCTGATATTTCACTATATGAATAAATAGTATTGCATCTCACTGCTTATGACTATTTTGGATTATTTCCTATATTGTTCTTAGGAATACCACTACAGAGATGTTTTTAATACTTCTTTGTACAGATTTTTCTTAAGGGAAAATTAAAGAAATGAGGTTGCTAGAGAATAGGGTACACCTTTGACTTGATTAGCTATGGTCAAATTCTTATTAAATTGGATTTACCAACATATACTTTTTTAAAGCATTGTATGAACATTCTTATTCTGGCATCTTTTTCTTGTACTTGGAATTATCAGATTTCAAATAATGGCATCAAATGGGATCTTATTTTGTGTTTGTTTTAATTCTGAGTGGTTGGTAAAATGGTGTGAATTTATTTATTTATTATTTACTTTTGCACATTTCATGTTTACAAATTTAAATTAAAATTTTTTTGGTACTGGTGCTGAAATGCAGGGTCTGCTGTATATGCTAAGTAATTTTCTCTGTGTCTTATACTTTCTAGAAAAATATTTAAAAGAAAAGACACTGTGTTCAAGGTTCATGTTGACAAGGACCTTAAGAGCTATCTTAACCAACCTTTTTGTTTTAGAGTGTACTCAAGGAATGCTTTTGGAACAAGGACAAAGTAGAATGTTTTGTCCACTGTAACATTTTCTCCTGGTATACAATCTCAGAGTCAGTTTCTAATTTCTATTTGAAAAGACTTGGGAGACTTTTATTTAAAAAAAAAAATAATATGAAAAGCTATTGGTTCTAACATTGAGTTACATTTTTTCCATTTTTTAAAAATGTCATTTGTATCATCTCCCTTATGCTTTATTTCTCATTTAATTTGCCCTAGCTTTTTAAAAGTATTCTTTTTTGGCATCAGTTGTATTAACTTTATATACAGCTTTGAAAATTGGGATTCCAAGGCTCCCTACTTAATTTTGGAATTGTCTTGGCTTTTCTTGGCTCTTCATTCTTCAAAATACTATAAAAAATTTTTAATCAAGTTCCTTTGTGTATGGTGTCTTTATTTCTTGACATAGCGTTTTTAATGTTCATTCATATTGTGGCATATAATACAACTTCATTATTTTTTATGGCTGATTATATGTCTGTTCAGTAATCAGCTGATAGGTATTTGAGTTGCTTTTAGTTGTTAGTGTTGTAAATATGTCTTTACTGCTTTTGTTGTCACTATACATCATTGTTTTGAGTATATATGTAGGTGTGAATTGACTGGGCCATAGGGTAATTATTTAAAATTAGAGGCATTTTTAAATTCTTCTCAAAGTGGCTTTATTTAATTTTAATATTTTTACTAGTAATGTGTGAAGGTTCTGATTTCTCTATTGTTTTATCATTGCTTCCTGTCTTTTTAATGTCATTGTTCCTTTGGAGAGCTCTATAGGTTTAGAAATAATAGGTTTGTTATTGTTGTTTGTTTGTTTTGCTTTATCTGGGCCTTGATAGAAAGAAATGGCAGATCACAGAAAAACATTTCTAGAGAAATGTCCTTAGAAGCAAAATTATTGATATCAGAAATAGGGATTTCCAATATTGTAGAGTGCAGTAATCCATGGAGGTTTATACCTCAGGATGTTATCATATATGTGCAACATTTGGATGACTGGGTGTGGACATATGACAAGGACCTCAGTTAATACAAAAAAAAGTGTTTGAGATTACATTTCAGCATTGAGAAGGCATAGGAATTTATTAATATGAGAGATAAAATTCTAATAACAAGGAAGATAAATTCTGCAAAAATGTGAAAGAAAGAAACTAGTTAAAATAACAAAACTATTGCAATAGTCTTGGTAACCATGTAGAGAAAAGAAGCAATACATTCCTTAAAGATGAAATATTAAAAAATAATTTTAAAGTTAAAATCCCAGGCCTGAATATGAGTTAGAATGCTTTATAAAGAAATGAATATGGATAGTTTTTAGAATTAGACCTTGTTTGAAATTTACCCTTGTATTTATGTACTATCTAAAGCAAGCTATCAAAGTTTTCTATGAGTTGTTTTATTTTGTAAACATTTTTAAACTTTGGAAAGATAAAAATGAATGATTGAAGTACACTCTTAGTATTTTGTCTAGTCTGGAAGAAGAGGTTGTGCTAGCAAGGTTTGATTACATAGTCTTAAATGTTGTGATAGAGAGATTAAGCTTTATTCTGAAGGCAACTAAAGCCCATCAAAAGAATCGTTAGGGATAGTATTGAATTGTGGGGGGATTCTAGAGGTAGAATTGTAGCAGTAAGTGAGCAATATATTTTACTGGAGAGAAAAGATTCTACAATATTACTTGAATTTTTCTGATTTGAGCCATTGGACTATGAATCCTACCAGTATGCCACAGAATTTATTTAGTATGTGATAAATCTTATCTCTTGTGGAGACCCTTTTCCTCAGACTGTGAATCTCCTTCATAGCTTTAACTTTGAATTATAATTATGATTTCTTGTGTTTAATTTGATCTCATCTCCCCCACTGCATTAGAGGTCATGTATAATTTCTTTACCATGGTGTTTTCAGCTACCAGTATACACTCAAAATTTAATTGACATGCTTAATGAAGAATTTGAAAACTTATAGCGGTAAGGTTAAATGGAAATAGAGGAAGATGGCCCAAGATTTTTCTCCTCCTTAGGATAGTGAGATTGGTGATATACAGATATATATATAGAATAAAATTTTATTTTTGCTTGTTCTTTATTTTTTTTTATTTGCTTTTTGGAGTGTTGTGAGGGGGTATAATTAAGATTATTATTTTAAATTTTAAATTATGTTAAATGCTGACATATTTAATGGTATTATATGTTTTATAATTGGGAGTTGGAAGTTACAGTGCCAGATAGAAAGTTTTAAAAATATATATGGTTATGATATTAAGTACACAGATAAAATGGAATCTCTATGACTTGGAGTGTGTTCAAAACACAAATCATGTATTCTTATTGCACTGAAGCTTGAAGTATAAGGACTTCTCTCCCCCCACCCCCCAATTTAGGCTGGTCTATAACTCACTATATAGCCAAGTCTGTCTTTGAACTTCTGACCTTCTCAGGGCTGAGATACAGATCTCCATACCTACCTAATAGGTACATTTTAATAAATTTCCACAAGTGAGGTGTTTTTTTTCTTTTCTCTCCCCCCTCCCCTTCTTTGCCCCCCGGGGGGGGGGGAGGCGTAAAGCTTGAAGCTCAGCTCTCTAAACTCTTAGTGGTTGTTTGGTTTTAAAAATATTTAAAACAAGGCTGGGCATGGTGGCACACACCTTTATATTCAGGAGGCAGGATCAGGCAATCTATTAATTCAAGGACAGCCTAGTCTATGTAGCAATTTCCCAGCCAGCCTAAGTAATATAGTGAGACCCTGTCTCAAATCAGTCAGTCTGTTCCTTCATTTATTCATCCATTCATTCATCTGCCCACTCTACCCTCCTTTCTACCTATAAATAATATGCAGATTATACTGGGTAGGTTTCTTAGTCCTTGGGATTTGTTTTTTCATTATGATGAGACCAATTAAAACTGAAAAAGTACCTCTAATAGGTTATAAATGAACTGTGAACTAAGAATTTAAATAACACTGGAGAGGTTATTTTAAATTTTAACAATTTTTTTTTTTTTTTTTTTTTGGTAAAGTGTTATGATAGACAATGGAGTTTTTTACTTCAGTATTGCCGCAGTGTAATAGGGTCTTGTTATGTGCCAGGAAGGCATCTGTATTCCTTGAGTACATTTTCTTTAATTTAACAAAATGCTTGAGAAACTGAGAGGTCAAAGTACTTAGCTACATGGATGCAGCTCTAGGAGGTAGTAGATAAGCATCTATGTTTTTGTACAGCAGATGTTTTGCATATAGAGTTTATGTGAAAGCAGAGTTACTGTAGGTTTCTGGAGGGATTTGAGGTATCTGAACAATTTTCATCTTATTTGTAAGGAGGTTAAGGAAATGAGGAGCATTAGTCTTTGTGCATGAAAATGGGAAACATGCTTTCCCAGATGAAAGTATTCAGATCACAGCATACTTAGCTGCCCTGCTACTTATCTTGGTAACAGGAGTAGGGTAATTTGTCTTTCAATATATTTTTGGAACTATAAGTAATTATTGAAGATGGATTTGCTTTTACTTTATAATGAATTTCAGTTTTTTTTCCCTGAAAGATTATCCAGTTGTTTATCTTAAAAGAATTGAGTGAGGTGTTTTATATTTTAGGTTAAAAATCTGTAAGAGCCTGATTTTAGAATTCACCAGCTCCTCAGAAGTTTGGCGAAATATGGTATGTTTCTGTTTTATTGTTTGAAATTCATATTGCATGAATTATCTTAATATGGCTAGCACAATGGCAAATGCGTTCATTAACTTTGAGCGCCTGTCATTTTTAAAGGATCATGCTAGGTGCTGAGTATGCTACCAGATAGACTGAGAGATATATATAAGTAGGGTGCTGAAGGAATTTATAAGAGATTACTATACTATGTAACATAAAGTAATATGAACAAGAAGATCAAGGAAATAGATTTGCCTGTTAGCTATGGGTGTAAAGAATCTATTTTATTTGCAAGCATATTATATATAAGGCATACCATGTGTGGTCTTAGTTTTATCTGTAAGGTAACTGAAGTTTCGAGAGGTAATCTAACTTGCCCAAGATTCTCCAGGTAGTAAGTGACCAAACAGTGGAATGAATTTCAGATTGGCTTTGAAACCCGTGTTCAGATGAGCACTCTACCTCATAAGAAAAGAAGAGACACAAGAGAGTTCTTTAACTTGATAATCTTAAGAATGTGTGTAGTTCTATAATGAATTAATTGACTTTAACTTTTGTAGTTTTGTGTTTTTAAATTGGAAGTTAGATTTGTTTGAGAATTTTCAATTCTCATAAACTATTAGTCTCATAGGAAACATAAGAGAACTCATGGACCACATTATTAATTTCAGGGATGTCATTGCCTCTGTCCCTTGCTATCTCAATGATGCCTATGTTATTAGGAAACATGATAGGAAGTCTGGGAAATTGTGTTATTTCTTACAGAGATTATAAATCCTACTTATTAGAATCCCTAAAAGTTATGTATATACTCAGGCCAACACTAGCAAAAGTATGGGCTCAGACATTCCTGTTTCAGTAATACCTGTGAGCTTTTCAGATACGTTTTCTTTTAAATTGGCTCATGCTTTTAGCCACTTTGTTTGTATTTGTTTTCAGTTTGAGAATGTTAATTGTGAAGGGACTTTTCCCTTACTAATCTTCTTAGTTCATTCAAATTTGTTTTGTGTATATAGATTAGTGAGGGATTTTTGTGGGAAAAACTAATGGGATAAAATGATGGTATATTGCTTACATAAAGCATTTTGACAGAATTGCATCTTAAGGAGGACTTTGTAATTTGAATTAGAAAGATTTGTATGGGAGTTAGGGTACTTGAAAAATAAGGATATTTATTCATATTTTGCCATATTATTTCATAGAATTGTGTCCAGTGGGATTGAGAATGAACACTTTGTTATACGCCCAAGTTAATATAATTTTTGATAATTCTACTTAAATATAGAATGTATGTATATGGTGCGTGTGTGCACAAAAAATTAATTCATCCAGAATTTGCCTGTTTGGTAGATGACTTCACTATCAGTTTAAGGCTCCTGTTATTAAATCACTCTCATTTTAATTATTGCCATAATCAACATAATCAACATTGCTTATTTCTAAGTATTTATATCTCCAAAAGTCTGTAAAGTAAAACTAAGCTAAAGAAAAATTTTGATAATCAGTAGAAGGTTAGTCAATCTTGGTTTTATAGTCTTATTTTCAACATTCTTTGTGACATCTTGGGCAAGTTAGCTAATCACTCAATGAGGCTGCTTATTGTTAATATGTTTCTGTTTTGATCATGTAGAGCTAAAGTCAGTGAAACATAAGGGTACTATTGATCATTGTACTTTGTAAGCCATGTAAACATTGAAAAGTAGGGATTATTTTCTTTCTTAGAAATGCTTGGGACCAGATATGTTTCAGATTGAAGAATTTTTCAGATTTTGACATGTTTCTATAGACTTCACTGGTTAAGCATATCCAGTCTGTAAATGCAAAATCTGAAATACCCCTAAATCCAGCCCCGTTTGAGTTACTGACATGATTTAAAGTTTTCTGGATTTTGGATCATTTTTAGGTTTTGGATTGAGAATGCACCTCATTTTCTCAAGTGAAGAGATCATTTAAGAAAATGATATACTGGAAAATAGTCCAAAAAGGCTTTCCTATGATATAAATTTTCTATAAATTTTGTATTGATAACTGATTTGAAGCTTTGAAGATTATGATTTGAACAATGAATTGAGTTTATGCTAGTGTTCTAACTAAAGGTTTGTTTAATTTATTAGAATTATTAAGCCTACGTTCAGATCAAGTTAGCAGCTAGACTGGTGTGACAACCTGTTTTTAATCAGTGACTCAAAGCTGTTATCACCCTGATGTCACCGAATGGCCACAGCTTGTAAAAGGTAATTTTGAATGTTATTTTACAGTCTTTAAAAGGCTGTCATTGTGAAGTGAAATATGTGCTATAAAAATGAAGAAAATGCATAGGTGGCAGGGATAGAATACCTAAGAATTGAGTTATTTTTCCATTTAATCTCCTTTTAAGATATTTATTACAGTGAATTATTTTCATACCCCTTTATCATGAAGTAGTCACCAAAGATCTGCTTTTCTATATAAGTAAAGAAGAAAGTGTTTCAAAATATTTGAAGATTACCTTATAGACATTTTAAGAAATATCTGGAAAATGCCTTGATCATTATTTTTGTTACCCCTCCCCCACATTTAAATGCCTCTCTAGAAGTATCATATCTTTAGTAAAATTAGTCTATGTTTTCTCCTCAAGAGTTACAGTGGTGTTTAAGGTGCAACTTTACATCCTTAAAAAAGGGTGGATGTGCTAGCTCATGTTGCACTGTTTAAATCTAGTGGGTATTTTGTGATCACAATTTTTGTCATTCAAGTTAATATCTAAAATTGATACTTTTAAGACTTTTTCTCACCAGTCTTACTAGGTATATTTCAGTTTTCCAATTTTATTCATTTATTGTTTTTATTCTGGCAAACTTGAGGATAACTTGGGTCTGTGGTTTTTTTTACTTTGGTTTTACATTTTGAATTTGGTGAAAATTAGGAGTATGTACTTTATTCTTATTTCCAATGCATAAAGAAACAATAAGCTCTTTAACACCAAAATACAGCTTTAGAACTGTTAGTAGGTGTTCTATCTCTCTCTCTCTCTAGTTTTTAGAGTTAATTTTAGTTTTAGGGTGTATTTAAGTAACTTACTTAGAATACTGTTGAAATAGCCTGAGAGTAGACATTATTCAGATGTACACAATTATTGTCAGTAACATGTTTCTTTTATGTATATTTGCTTTTTCTCCTGACTAAAATAAAACTACAGTTTAAATGAAAGCAGCCTGCTTTGTCTAAGAGACCAAGAATAATTTTAGGATAATAATCTTTGAATCCTTTTTTACTCTATTTTTTCAGGATTGGGCTGTTTTTAATTATTTTGGCTTAATAGTGTTTAATAGTTCTAATATATGTAAACATTAAGAGATCTAGTATATTATACACAATATTTTATTATCAATATGATACTGGTGTTCACATATTCTATTTAAGGAACAGAAATTGGGAAAATTGCTATAGTTAGTCTTTTGAACATATTTTGGCTCTGTAGCCCATTTTAGAATCTTGAAACGTTGTAGTAGTTCTGTAATATTATCCTCAGATATATTCCCCCCCCATTTGTCTTACATTTTTCTTATATTTTTTTATCATCATTTTCTAATCTCTTAAAAAAATTTTCCTTTTTCCTCTTCGTTTTTAACACTTTGCTTTCTGTTTAAAAGTTTTGAATTTGCCTTTCTCGTTGCTAAACAGGTTTACTTTTTTTTTTGAAAGCCAGCTTTACCTCACAGTCTAACGTCAAATATTGGAGGGGCATATTACAAAATGAGTTACTAGTACATATGAGCTATCATGTTTTAGCTCTTCTCGCCCTTTTGTATGAGATATAAGTTTGGAAACAATCTTGGGGTACTTATTTAAAGCTGGTGGAGACTAATATGTCCTAGCTAGATGATTTGCTGTTCCCTGAGGGAGAGGGTGGAGAAATATTTCATTTGTTATCACTACAAAGCCCCAATTTTCAGTTTCTATGTAATTTTGTGTTAAATGGAAAATATAAATGCACTACTAAGAAGATCTAAAATATTTGAGCTTTGGGGTGTATTTTTAGTTAAGTGTATCCCCCCCACCCCCAGTATGTGTATGTGTGTGCTAGTTATTGACTTGGAATCTCGATGAATTGCAGTGAGTGTTATTTTGAAAGTCTAGGAAAGAAGTGAATTTTTTTGACACTAAAGAAATACACTATTCTTTTTTGGTTTTAAATTTTATTTCTTTATTTTATGTGTCTGGGTATTTTTCTTATAGTTATGTACATATACCACCTATGTGCCTGATGCCCACAGAGGCCAGAAAGAGGGCAGGAGGCCTGCGACTGTAATTACAGGTGGTTGGGTGCAACTCTGTGGGTAATGGAGTCAAACCTTTATTCTCTGGGAGCAGCCAGTGCTCTTAACCAATCTCCATCCTCTAACTGAAGATTCTTTGTAAAAACTAAATTCCATAACCATGAGCCAAAATAAACTCTTCTATAAACGTTTTTGTTTGTTTAAGTTGGAAAGTCTGAAATTGGTGTTAAATTAAAAAAATCAAGGATTTGTATACCAATTTAAAATTTAACTTAATCTTTTTTTTTTCCTAACTTATTTTGGGTGTTCGAAATGTTAGAAATAGTCATTAAAAATCAGTTTACCCTCGAACATTGACTTTTACACTTTTATGATTTATAAAAATGAACAGAGTAACAGATTTTTTTAAAAAACTTACTTTATTTTTGTGATGCAGTATCTCACTATATAGTCTAGGCTGACCTCAAAATAAGTATGATCCTGGCTTAGCTTTCTGATTACAGAAATTATAGGAAAGTGCTTCTATACCCGGCTCTGGAATTTGTTCTTTAACCATATTCTAGAAAGAGGTAAAATTGCCTTATGATCCAACACAATAAAAATGAGATGTTTCTTGATTCTTTGTATTAGATGTATATATTTTCTATATTAGCTAATATATTAAAAAATAAAGAAAATATCCGTCAGCTATTACAACTGAAACTAGCTTACAGTTATCTAGCATCATACTCCACATATATGCTGATGACAGATAAATATCTTTTAGGGAAATTTAATTTCCTTGTTGGAGCACAGTAATTTTGATTAGAATGGCACATAGCATTTAAATATCTCAATATTTGTATGCACAATTATATTTTAGTTTCAATGATCTAGAACGAATATGGCAGATATTTTTAAAGGGGCCAGTATAATATTTTAGGTTTTGAGGGAATCCTGGTCATTGTTGAAAGTACTTAACCTTAATTTTTCAATATACATAGACAGTGTTTAAATTCATGTGACTGAGTAGAATGTTACTTACAAAATCAGGTGATTTTTGTACATTTCGGTGTGTTTATCCAGGTTATAGTTTGTTATCACTTCATTGAAGACTGAATATCAATTTGTTAATGTAGACAACCCAATTTGATAGAAAGTTACAGTTTGTTTTTCATACGTGTTTGACTTTGTAAATTATTGTGGCTTATAATGATTTGATATCTGAAGTATTATGATTCTAATTTCTTTTTAAAAAAAGCATCAGGGTTTTTAAAGTTTGTTCTTAAACGTGTTATGACAGTCTAATCTGACCACTTGGTTTTCTCATTTTTAAATCTTTTAAAATACTCTTTCAATAGATCTTAAGTCTTGTTTTCAAATTTATCTTCCCTACTTACCTTTCTATCCCTTTTTGGAATTCACTAACCTTTGTCCTTAATTACATTTTACAGATCACCAGGAGAATCCCAGTCTGAGGACATTGAAGCTAGCCGAATGTAAGTATAACTTGGTTCAGGCAATGTGTGTTTAAGTTGCCCTACACTGCTTTATTTGAAAATATCTTTACATTTAAAATAAAATAAAATAAATTTAGGAAAAAGAAGAAAAACTTAAAATTATGTCTAGAGATTGGAAAATATCTACTTTTCTCTTTACCAAATGCTTCCATTCTCTGCAAACAATTAGACGTCTAATGGTAAGGACATAATTGTGTATGTGATTCTGAATTCTTATGTTTTTGTGTCTTTAGCAGTTGTAGGTAAATAGAGAAATGACCGAAGGTTCAGCCATCTTAGTGCCTGCTATTGGCTAATTTATAACTAATGAAAACTTGATTTAAATATGACCTTTGTTTACTCTAAATATAAATCATCAGGTCTTGTGTTTTAGATATAGAGATGCTTGAGAATTAATTTCTACCTTCTTAAAAACTACAGATATTTATTGAGATTGTAGTTGAATTACAGTGGTAATACAGGGGCTTAAAATAGAAATCTAGTGCAGATAGAAGAAAAATTGCCATAAATGGGTAAAATGAGGTGGAGCTTGAAATGTTAACTGGTAATTAAGCAGTTGGAAGTTTGACTAGTTTTCTAGGCAAAGTCATTGGGCAAGTTTATGAAGCAGGACACTTGAGTACAGGGAAGAATGGGAAATTAAGACCTTTTCAAAATTTGACAATGAGGAATGAAGAATGGAGATAAGAATCATCATTCCAAAGGATTAGGCAGGGGACTGTGGCAGTGACTTGGTGGATATAGCACCTGTTCTGCAAGTATGAAGACTGGAGTAGGGGGCAGAATGGCTGCTAGGTTGACAGAATTGGCAAGCTCTGAGTATAGTGAGAGAATACTTCAGTAAATAAAGAGCAATTGATGAAGATATTAGGTGTAAGCCTTTTATTTCTACATATACCCTCTCCTAATATGTACTATTGTACTGACACAAATTCATAATATACAAATACCTGTCTCCTGAAATTAGGAGGAGGTAAAGATAGATATGTGGAGCTGTGTTTAAGGATGTGGTTGAAAAAAAAATCTTTCCTGAAGGCAGATTTTATCATTTTAAATGCTTATATATATTTTGAATTCCAAGAAGTGACTATGAAATATATTTTTAAAATTTATCTGACCATGTAACTTCTTTAGTAACTTTCAAACAATTACACAATATAGAAAACTTAGTAAAGAACTATTTACTATTTTTTAAAGTTTAAAATTCATTGATATTGTGTACATTAATGCTTTTGAACACTTATCACCATAACTGCTTGTATTTTACAATGCTGAAACTTTGTATGCATTAAATGGTTACTTGTTATTTTCCCTGTGGCTGGCAACTATGATTCTACTTTTTGTCTGAGTTTTGGTGCTTCTAACTACTTCAAGTAAGTGCAGTCAAAAGAGCTTTTTAATTTTGCTGATTGACTTATTTTACTAAACACTGCTCTCTAAGTTTATTCATATGTATCACATACTAGAACTTTCTTTATTTTGGCTGAATAATTTCACTTGCTTTCAATGCTGTATTCTGCCCATCTATTCATCTATTAATGAGTTATTTTTGTGTTAACAATTGTGAATAATGCTGCTATAAGTAGGGCTCAATTCTTTGCGGCCTTGTCCAAAAAGTATAATTATTATGTTTAATATTTTGAGAACATAGCACACTGTTTTAAAAAGTAGCTATACCATTTTACTTATACTACCTACAATAAAAGTATTACACTTTTTCTACAACTTGGCTGATGTATTAAAAGTTTTGTGGGGAATAATAGTTATCCTAATGGCTGTGAGGTGATAATTTATTAGTTTTGTAACCAAATAGTTTATTTGTTGATTTTATTCTTATAAAGCAAACAATCTTAACTTGTATACCTAAATGCAAGTATGGCAGAAACTGAAGAACTGCCATGTAATTTTTTTTTTTCTCTTCTTCCTTTTTTTTTTTTTTTTTTTTTTTTTGAGACAGTTTCTCTGTAGTCCTGACCATCGTGGAACTCTCTTTGTAGACCAGGCTGGCCTCAAGTTCAGAGATTGACCTGCCTCTGCCTACCAAAGGCTGTACCACCACTGCCAGTTTCCTATGTGCCTTTTTATGAAAAAATTTTAGTGATATTTTGTGGAATACTGTAATTAGAATAATTGAGTTGGGATTGAGTATCCTAAAAAGTTTAAAAAGCTAGGGATGTGTTGGGTTAAAGAAGCATAATGTTGAAAGTTTCATGCATTGAATGACCAGCTGAGTTTAGAAACTTCATAGTGTTTGCTGTTTTTAGAGACTTCTCCAATTGTCTTAAAAAAGTAATATTTTAGGTTGAATATTTGCAGGATAAGACAGACTGTTGTTAATGGTATGTATAAAACACTTTTAGCATTACAGCATTTTGCATTTGCATACTATTACAGATGGCCAGGGTTGAACATATTGCTGTCATAATAAGATGGTAAAGCAGTAATTGAATCTCTTGTCAGATAAAAGTTCATATATAAGGTCATCATTGCTGAAATCCCCCCAAAATTTGAAGAACTAATAATAATATTTTCCTAGCTCAATCAAAAATTTTGAAGATTTTCAACTATTCTTGAGTCAGTTTTTACTCTGATGTGTAAGCAAAAGTGAAACTCTATTACTCTGTGAGCTAGTGACTAAAATTCTTAAGAAAATAATAGCAGGCTGAATTAAACAATGAATAATTATTATTCATCATAAGTAAGTGGGATTTATCTTAGCCGTGTATAAGAGTAAATCCCTTTAAGCTTAACACTCGAGGCAGAGGCAGGTGAATCTCTTGGGTTGTAAGCCAGCCTGGTCTACAGAGCAAGTTCCTGGACAGTCAGAACTACACAGAAAAGCTTTGTTTTGAAAAACCGGAAAAAAAAAAAAAAAAAAAACAAACCCAACAAAAAACAAAAGCCAAGTTTGTCTAACTATAGTTACCATGTTGCCTTACTCTTTAGAGAGTAACTCAAGGATTCTTGAAGCTTCAGAGCTGATTCAGAGCACTAACCATTCTCACAGAAGAAAGAACAATATGTTTAATAGGTAATGCTGATAAAATTAGGTATGTATAGGTAGAAGACTGAAATTATGTACTTAGTTAATATCCTTTACAGCTGTCAGCTACAGTAAGAAGGCTGGAAAAACTTGTTAATATTTGTGTTTGCGAATATTCTTTAAGATAGGACTACAATTAAGAAAATAGACTAATAGGGTTAAACCATACTTAAAATTAACAGACATTCTATGAAATAAAAGAAAGCACTTGGGCTTGCATTTTGAGGAGTTAATACATAAATTGTTTAAGTCAGATTACTGATTGAAGAAGTGAACAAAGGACTTAAATAGTTACTTCTGAAGTAATACAGGTAGGAAGATAGCGCAGAACGTAAAGTGTTTGCCTAACATGCATAAGGACCTGATTTGATAACATAATAACACAGAAATGCAATGTGTGGTAGTATACACTTAAAATCCTAGTGTGACAAGGAAGAGACACTGAAGGATCCCTGGGGATCCCTGGGGGCTCTTCTAGTTGGTAAGCGCTATGCTAATGAGAAAATGCAGAATTGGACTAAATTCCTGAGGATGACAAGTAGGCTCTACTCTGGTGCACACATTGGGAAAAGGGGGGGGGGGATACAAATGACAAAGTGGCTAAATGAAAAAAAAAATTACTTTAAAGAAATTATTCTGAGATTATAACATTTCTCTCTTCCTTTACTCCCTGAAAATCCTCACATATACCTTTCTTTGTATTTGTTGAAATTTATGTGGGAAAAACTTTATTGATTGATTGATTGATTGATTTATTGATTGATTGATTGCTCTTTGAGATAGGTTTTCTCTGTGTAGCCCTAGGTGTCCTGGAACTTGCCCTATAGAACAAACTGGCTTCAAACTTCTGCCTCTGCCTCCTGAGTGCTGGGAATAAAGGTATGTGCAACCATACCTGGCTTCAAATTCTTAATTCTTAATCTCTATAATCATCTAGAAAATCCAGATTGAAGCAACAGTGAGATGCCACTTCATACCTACTAGAATGTTCATTCCTAAAAATTTGAATGTTAATGACAGTGAATTTGCTTAGCAAACAAATCTTTCACACAGTTGGAGGAAATGTAAATTAGGTCAATTATGGAAAATAGTATGTTACTAATCGATTTAAAAATAGAATTCCCATAACCGGACAATTACATTTTAGAAATATATGGCTAGAGCAAATAAAAGTACTGCGTTGAACAAGATAAATGCATTTTCATGTTGAGTCCAGGATTAATGTAACAATAAACCGGTGTTTGTCAGTGAGTAAATAAATGAAAAATGATATATATGGTGATTAAAAATTGTCTAAAATCCTACATTTGTGATAACATATGGAAATGATGGTTCATATTCAGTGAAATAAGTCAAACGCAGAAAAACAAGTGCTACATGATCTCACATGTATGTAGATTGTAAAAACAGTGATTTTTCTAAAAATGTTTCTTAGGTCACAGAACACAAGATTGAAATGGATAGAATTTAGCTCAGGAAATCTGTACAATATGGTGACTTATTAATGTGTGTTTTCTTGAATATCACTAAGAGTAAAACTAAGTATTCTTGCAAAAATGCTGTGTATGTGAGAGGGATATATGCAGTTTTTATTTGTCAACAAAATAAAAATTTTGGAAAAACTCTTGTCTTCATTTATCATAATTATTATTGCATGAATGAAAGTTTTTAACCAATTGGTAAAAATTCAGTAATCATAAGTATGGTGTTTGATATGCTTATGATAAAGGAGTAATTGTTGGAAATAAAAAGATGACAATTTTTTTATATTAAGAAATGAAAATAACTTTTTGAGTCTTATATTGGAATATAATGCCGACTGACATTGATGTCACCTTATTGGTAACATAATGGGGTAGAAAAAAATGCCTATGAGTTTAACAGCTTAAGAAGGAAAGCCAAAAGGTATTTGGGTAGATTATATGAAAGCTTTATATTAGAAATTTGTGCATTTAGGGCTTTAAAGAATCTTGGTATTTTGGCTCACTCCTATAATCCCTTGGAGGGTATAAACAGCAACAACAGATAAATGAGCTAAAGAGTCTGTTCATTTGGCATAGTAGTTGCTTTACAAGTATGTGGATCAGATTCCTAGAACTTATGTAAAAAGTGTCGCATGGCCTTCTTACCCCACTTTTAGTGGAGGTGCATAAAATAGAACAGTTGTTGAAACTTGATGTTCAGTCTAGATTATTTAGTGAGCTTCAGGCTTACCGAGAGACTTTGCTTCAAATTGTTAGGGTAGAGCAATAGAAGAGAAGTCTGGCCTTGATTTCTGGCCTCCTAATAATACACTTGCATAGGAATGCATGCCTGTACACACTCTCTGTCTCTCTGTCTGTCTGTCTGTCTGTCTGTCTGTCTGTCTGTCTGTTTCTCTCACTCTCTCTCTCTCTCTAAGCTTGCAGTTCACTTCCTTTTGCAATTTAAGACTACTTGTCCAGAGAATGGTGTTGCCCATAGTAGTCTGGGCTTTTCTATATCAATCAAGACAGTCCCCCAAGTGCTCAGCCACAGTCCAGTCTGATGTAGGCAATCCCTCAATTGAAACTCTCTTAGGTTACACTAGGCTATATTAGCTTCACAACTAAAGCCACTTTGAACACCTAGTGAAGTGTATGGTGTTCACTAAATAAGTCAGTAAATGCTTACTGTATGAAAGAGTGAAAAATCATTAAATGTATGAAAAAATTCTAGTGTCTCAAGCATGAAAAGATTATTGTAGTTATCAATTTATCTAACTGTTATATGTTCTCAGCCCCTGTGAGCATGGGAAATTTGGCAAATCATTTTACTCTGTGCTCCATGATCCATGATTGTATTCTCACATGTTTTAGGAGAGCTGAGCCTTTTAATCAGAACAAACTCTGCTTATAAGGTTGGATTCTTTTAGTTTCTGTATAATGTTTAACATAGGCACATTTCCAAGTATGTAAGTATGCACCAAGTTAATATCTCATTTTTTTTTAAGTTAAAGACCCTAAGATTTTAATCATACGTGACTCTCGTTTTGAAGATTTTTCTTTCTGGATTTTGTCATCATATTCTTGGTTTGATTGTACCTTTGTAGGTCCTTTAACTAAGGATTAGCCCATCCTTAAGGAGAAGAAAATTACATTGTCCAACATTTTTTTTAAAGTCTATAGAAATACTCCACCTTAAAAAGTAAGCAACTGTAATTTCTTTTGTTAAAGGGAAGTTAAATATTAATATTGATTTGTAATTTTGTAGCTTAAAAGATACAACAATAAGTTACAGGGTCGTGCTCTCACTTTTTTGAGTTGACAATTATAAGTGGAGTTAATGTGAAGTAGTGGAGTGATGGCTGTAAATGGAATGTGATGGATGAGCCATGATAGCTAAAGACCATGGTGTTTTCAGTAGGTTTACTACCAGCAAGTTCATTAGACTATGTATAGGCTCAGTATTAGTGGAATACAGAAGTAAGATATTGGGAGATATAAAGCGTGAGTAAAAGTAGAAAGGCCATGGCATGGAAGTTGATAGATGTGTTAGGCAGTGTAAAGCACTGGATATGGAAGTGATGTCAATCACAATTTATTTTTCAGCTTTATCAAACATAAAAGCTATTGCTTTTCTTTTAAATATGAAGAAATATTTTTTCTTACATTAAAAAATGGCTAGCTAAATAAGTGACTTACTTGTTGGGATAAGTCTTCTAAGAAAGTAAGTTACATTTGGTTACCCTCTTTGAGGTTTATCTAGGAAAAAGCTTTTAGTCTTCAAATGAATTGTGAATTTTATTTATTTCTGTTATCTTCCCATCAAAACATTTTAGGGAACATTAGTGAGCACTGAAGTTCACTTGCTATTAGTACAATTTAATGCCGAGAGAAATTAATGAAAATAAAAGAGATAGTTAATGAATAGCAAAACCTTGTTATTCAAAAGGGTTTCTATTTGTTTTGTAACTGTAGTCTCTTGCCTCAGATTATTATGAGGATTAATTAAGCAATGTCGACACAAAACCAGTTACAATTATTGTAAAGGGAATAAGAAGAGGTTTATTGTAGAGCCTAATAGAAGTCATCATTAGAAAATAGAAAATGTGAAGTTTATGGACACGCCAAATAATGTTCTAACTTGGTGTTGGGGCACCCCAAATAAGGTTCTATCTTGTCTTGGTAATGTTTTTATGAAGTGTGAGTGCGTGTGTGTTTGTGTGTGTGTTTTAGTACATTTAATTTTTTTCCATAACTTTTGGAGACAATGTTTATATTGGATGCATTTAAATGCTTAGCACATTCTACTCCAAAACAATAAAAACCAAACAAACCAGCAAACAAACAAAACTCTTTAGGTATTATAACTGTTCAGTATTGTTACTTCATGTTGTATACTTCTCTGATTGAAAGAAATTTTATTTGAAATGAAAAAATGTGAATTTTATAGATAGCGTGTTCAAATACTTGGGTAAATAGGACATGATTAAGACGTGGTAGTTAAGTTATTTCTCCTATTTGTTTTATACTAATAATGTTTTTGAACAGGGTTTCAGATCATTTTTATATGTGAGTTTTTTTATTTAATTTTTTTTGAGATTGTGATATAATTAGTATATTTCCTACTTTTCTCTCTAAACCACTCCATACACACTTTACAAGTTTTCTTTTTACACCATGCTTACTAGTTTGGGAGCTGGGGGGAAATCTCTGTAAGTTGCCATCTTTGTAGAGCAAAGCTGCTTTGATCAGGTCTGTGAGATACTCTTGGTCATTGGGTATAGCAGTAAGTCATCAGGAGTCATTTTAATACTGTTTTTTAAAAAAATCAGAATAATGGTATTGGTTTCTACCCTAGTATCTATGACCTTATTTAACCACAAGTTCTTGGTCCTTTTAATAGTTCCTGGTATGGGCTCTACCTATGGAGTAGACTTTTATCCAATCATGTAGTGGTGAGTTATTCCCATAACATATGTACCACTATTGTACAAGTAGGCCTCTTTTGTCTGGACACTTAGCCTGCAGGGTTCACAACTGCCTGAGTTTGAGGCCTTTCTCCTCTCATAGTTTATATAGTACCTCCCAGATAGTAAATGTTAGCCAATTTGGATGATATTTTAAGCTGAGTACCGGCATTATTATTATGTCTGTTTGCTTTGTTTCAAGGATTTCGTTGGTGTCTTCAGCAATAAGGTCGTACTCTCAAGTTCTGGAGGTATGCTGCCAAATTTAAAGTCAACTTGACACAAGCTATAGTCATCTGAGAAGAGAGAACCTTAGTTGAAAAAATGCCTTTCTAAGTTTGAACAGGGCATTTTCTTAATTAGTGATTGGCCCAGTGTGTTGTGGTTTGTATCACCCCTAGGCTGGTTGGTGGCCCTGTGTTCTGTAAGAAAGTAAACTGAACATGTTATAAGGCAAGCTGGCAAGCAGCAATCCTCCATGGACTCTGCATTAGGTCTTATCTCCAGGCTTCTGCCCTACTTGAGTTTCTGCTTTAACTACTTTCATTGGGGAACTGGTATGTAGAAGTCAGAAGGAAATTAACCCTTTCCTTCTCAAATTGTTTTGGTCGTGCTGTTTCATCACACAGTAGAAAAGTAACTGAGGCCAGAGGTTACTCAGGAGTATTAGTAGTAGCCTACCGTAATTGTTGGATGTCTGATGTGACCCCGGTGGCCTACAACCAATTCCTGGCACTAGAGTGTTTATTTTAATAGCATGGAGTATCTGGTTGTGCTATTGTCTCCAGTTATAGGATAGTTCTATTAAACATCTTTTTATATCTTTATTATGAAGAGTCTATAGTACTGTATTTTCATCTGGCTATTTCAAAAGGCCTTTAATGTTGGTTAGTCCTCATTGTAGTCATTTTTTTGCTCTCCTTTTCTCCTCCCCCATTTAGTCCTTTTATTCTGTTGTTCTCTACTCATGCTACTGTATTTTATCTCTGTTACTGCAAGTCTCTACTTTGCTTCTTAGTAAATTTCTGACCTCTGCATATTCCAAATAGAACACAGATATCTGAAGACTCAGTTTACATTCAGAAATAAGAGTAGTCATACAATGTTATGTTTCTGTGTTTGGATTACTCTGTACAGGTAACTGTTTCTGGCTCCATCCATTTGCCTGCAGATTTCATAACATTTTTTTTTTTAATCTTGTTGAACAAAGGGGTCAAAATCATGATGAAGAAATCCACAGAGACTGACCCTAGTTAGTGGGAACTGGACTAACAGCTGAGGAACTTGCATTGGACCCAACTAAGTCCTTTGAATGTGGATGGCAGTAATATGGCAATGGGGCCAGAATTTATTCCTGGTTCATGAACTGGCTTTTTAGATGGATAGCTTACTCAGCCTTGATAACAAGGGAAAGGGGCGTGGTGCTGCCTCAACTGGACATGCCAGACTTGGTTGACTTCCCATGGGAGGCTTTAACATCTTTAAGGAGTGGATGGGGTTGTATGTTGGAGGGAAGCTGGTGGTGACTGGGAAAAGGGGAATGTGGAGGAACAATTGTTTGTATGTTAAACAAACCTTTTAAATAAAAATTAAAACACTGCTGAACAATATTCTGTTGTTTAAATGTACCATGTTTTCACTATTCATTCATTAGTTGGTGGCTATCTTCATTTCCTAGCAGCTGTGAATAGAGCAACAGTCAACATAGATTAGTGGTTATCTAAGTAGTAGAATGTGAAATCCTAAATTCCCAAGAGTGTAGCAGACGTATGTGGTATATCTAAGTTTTTTTGAGGAACCTCACTATAGAGGCTGCATCAGTTTGCACTCCAAGCAGCAGTCAATAAGCATTGCCCTTTGACTACATTCACTCCAACATCTGTTATATGAATTTAGCCAGTCGAAGGTAGGATGAAATATTAATATTTAAATTAGTATTTTCTGACGGGTAAAGATGTCAGCCCTTCAAAAAATATTTTTTAGACTTTTCTCATCTTTTGAGGACTCTATTTAGACTTATGCCCCATTTTTAAATTGGGTTGTATTCTTGATGCTTATTTTTTTGCATCTTTTTCTAACTTGCAGAAATTAACCCTGTGTGGAATATATACCTGCAAGCATTCTAAAGTCTGAACTGCAGGAATCATTTGCTATAAGGAATGTTTTTAGTTTCATTATGATTCTATTTAATTAATTATTAGGCTTAATGCCACTGCTACTGAAGTCCTTTACTTGTAAGTTCAAGTGTATTTTTTAAGCTGTCTATTAGATTCAGGCTGTCAGGGGCCTTGATTTATTTGGAGTTGAATTTTAGGCAGGATGATAAATAAGGATCTACTTTCATTATTATACATGCAGCTATCCTGTTTCACTGACACCATTTTGTTGAAGATGCTGCCTTTTCTCCAGTATGTATTTTCTGACTTTTAAAAATCAGGTAGCTCTGAATTTGTAGACTTATGTCTGTACCCTCACTTCTATTTCATTAATTGACTTGTCTGTCTTTATTGTAGTTCTGTGGCTGTTTTTATAACCAAAGTTTTGTAGTGTAACTTAAAGTTATAGATGATGATATGTTTAGCAGTTCTTTTACTCTTCCAGGATTATTATATTGTGTGTTACCAAATGATATTTAATGTTTCTCAATTTCTATGAAAAATTTAGCTGTAATTTGTTGTGGATTGTGTTGAGTCTATAAATTGGTTTAAGCAGGGTGACTATTTTTCACAACAATAACCATACCAATTCTGAGCATGACATCTTTTGGTGTCTCCAATAAGTGTTTTACTTCCTTAGTTAGATTTATTCCAAGATTTTTTTTTTTTTTTGGCTATTGTGACCAGGATTGTTTTCCTGATTTCTCTTTGTGTTTAGTTAGTATTTAGAAAGACCACTAAGTTTTATGTGTTTACATTTCTTGTCTTGTTACTTTGTTGAATGTATTTATCAGCAGTAGAAATTTTCTGGGGGAGCCTTTGATCTGTTACTTACTGATGTATTTTTTTGTGTAGAACCGTATTATGGTAAATAAAGATAATTTGACTTCTTTGAATACTTATTTCCTTTGAATACTTTTATATCCTTTACTTATTTTAATACTTCAGCCAAGACTTGCAAGCATTATTTAATGGGTATAGAAGAGTGAGCATTCTTGTCTTGTTTTATTAGTGGAAATGTTCTGAGGTTTTCCTCCTCCACTTTTTCCTCCTCCTGCTTCTTGTGCTTCTTTTCCTATTTATTTTTATGATGTTTGCCATGGGTTTCTTCTATTTTTCCTTTATTATGTTTTGACAAGTTCCCTGCATTTCTTTTTTTCTATGGGAGTTTTATTATGAAGGTATGGTGGATATTGTCAGAAGCCTTCTCTGTATCTGATGGAATGGTGATATGGTTTCTGATCTGGGGTCTTTTTATTTATTGGATTACATTAATTGGTTTACGTATGTTGAATCATCCCTATATCTCTAGTGTGAAGCCTACTTGACTGATTTCTTCTGTAAAGACGACTTTTGTAGACATAAATTCATTACATCTGATTTTAGAATGGAAACTCTTTTCTTTGATTGTGAATGACTTCTGGGAATAGGCGCTTGGGCTGCTCATTGAGAATTTGGAGAATGATAGTTCAGGCTTTTTTCAAAGTTTCCATTGAAAAGACAGGTGTTACTTTGTTGGGACTCTGATGTGACTTGTTCTTTCTCAATATTCTACCTGTGTCGTATACATTTAGTGTTTTGATTATTATGTGATGTAAAAAAAATTCCTTTCTAATCTTATATTGTGTTCTATATGCCTCTTATACATTAATGAGCATCTCTTTAGATTTTGGAAATTTTTATTTATGATATTGTTGGAAACATTTTCTATGCCTCTGTATTGTATTTCTTCATGTATAGCTATTATTTTCAGATTTGTTATATTTAGTGTCCCTTATATCCTGCATGCTAAGTTTCCTTAGATTTTTAAGATTTAACATTTTCTTTGACTAATTGATTTTTTTCTACTTTGTCCTCTGGCCTGATATTCGGTCTTCTACATGATTGATTCTGGTGGCAATACTTTCATCTGAGCTCTTTTGTTTGATTTTATGGTTCTTTATGTCTAGTAGTGTTTCATTTTGACTTTCCTTTAGAGATTCTATATTTTTATTAAATTTCAATTTTTACATCTTGAATTATTTTCATGATTTATTCAGCTGTGTATTTTTACAGTTCTCATTCAGACAGTTGTTCACATTGTCTTTCAGTTCCTTGTATATAGAATTGGTGTTTGAAGTCATTTTTTGGTGTATTAGCTGTGTTGCTTTTCTCAGAGCTTAGTATACTGAATATGCTAATTTCTAGGGGAGACATTGTCTTGCTATTTATAATTGTACTCTTGCCATTGGACCAAAGCATCTGGAATTAGGTCTTTGATAGTTGTGGACAGTTAGTCTCCCTTTTGTTGTGTGGTTGTTTTGTCTCTTGTTTGGTTCCTTGTTTGGTATTTCCATAACCTACCAGGTTATGTGTCCTGCGCGCAACCTCGCTAGCAAGGACAATGCGACACCAGGCTCTTCTTTCAGTGGTTTATTCAGGACCTTGAAACTTCTTCTGCCTCTGCTCTGCCTCTGCTACTGCCTCTCCTGCCTCTCCTACTGGGGAAAACCTGCTCCCAGCTATATACCCTCTGGACTGCTAGTCACGGGGCGCCACGTGGGCCATGCCAATAGATCCAGGTGCACAGAAGCAAGCCACACCTGGAAGCAAGCCAGGAGCTTAGCCTTAGCCAAACAATGAGTTGTTTATCTCAGAGAGCTCTCACCATTGGGAAGGTGAAAGGCGGAAGCCAGCACCATCTTTAAGGTGCGGCCACGCGGCTCTCTACAGTTATGGACCATTTTGGCTTCTTCCTTTCTAATCTTTATCCCCTCTATGTCTTTTACTTATTATGTTCTCCCAAATAAGACTTCAAGCATTATATTGAACAAGAATGGAGAGAGTAGACATTATTGTCTCATTTTGAATTTTAGTTGACATGCTTTGATGATTTCTGCTTTTTGTATGGTGTTAGATGCTGTCTTGCTATTTATTGGGTTTATTATGTTTTAGTATGTCTTCTGTATCACTAGGTTTTTTAGAATATCATCAAGAAATACTTGATTTTGTCAATGGTTTTTTTCTGCATCTTAATGAGGTGATCTTTTATTTTTCTGAATCTCTTATGTGGCAGGTTACATTTATGTATTTGTACATTTTGAATAATAAATTCCTACATCTTGGATGAATCTGACTTGGTCACAGTGGCTACTCTTTCTGATGTGTTCTTGCATTCACTTTGTAAAATATTTTGTTGACAATTCCTTGGTCCATGTTCATTTGAGAGATTGGCCTTTACATTTTTTCCCTCCTGGTTTTGGTCTGAGGTAATGATGGCATGAAAAGAAGTTCCAAGTTTTTCTTTTGTTCTTTGGAATAAATTTAGTATGATATTAATTCTTCTTTGAAAGTCTGGTAGAATTTTGTGCTATATCCATTTGGTCCTGAGTCTTTTAGTTGGGTGATATTTCTTTTTTTTTTTTTTTTCTTTTTTATTACTGCCTTTATGTAATTAGTATGGGTCTGCTTAGATTACTTAATACTTAATTTTGGTGGCTCATAGATATCTAGAAATTCATACACTAGATTTTCTAGTTTAGCGAAATACAGATTTTAAAGTATGCCCTTATAATTCATTAATTTTCTTCAGTGTTTGTTTTAAGATTTCCTGTTCTATCTGATTTTATTAATTTGGAACCTGTCTTTTTTTTTTTTTTTTTCAAGTTAATTTGGCTAAGGATTATTAATCTTATTAGTTTTTCCCAAGATCCAACTCTTGATTTCATTGATTTGTATTTTTTTTTGTTTGTTTCATTAATTTATTTGATTTTTATTATTCTTGTGTTTCTTTTTGCATTTTCAAGGTTCTCAGTTGCAGTTGTTATTAGTATCTCTCCAGTTTTTAATTGGGCATTCAGTTCTATAAACATTCTGCCTTCATTATATCCCACATAAATTTTTTTGTTGCCATGTACATTCACTTTCAGAAATTTTAAATTAGTCTTTCACTTCTTTTATATACCAAATTATTTGTTCAGAACGTATTGTTTAGTTTTCATGCTTTCAGTAATCTGTGTTGCTATTAATGCTAACTTTATTCCATTGTGGCCAGATACAGTGAATACTGTTGCAGTATTCATATATTTGTTAAGACTTTTTCAGTGTTTTAATAGGTAGTTGATTTTAGAGAAAATTCCATGAAATGAAAAGAATATGTATTCTTTAGTATATGGGTGGAGATGTTGTGTAGGTATTTGCTAGGCCCATTTGATTTATTGTGTCACTTAATTCCCAAGTTACTGTTTAATTTTTTGTCTAGATGATCTGTCTGTTGGTGAAAGTTGGGCATTGAAGTTACCTACCATCAGTCATAGTGTTGTGACTAATTTGTAATTTTAGCATTTCTCTTATGAAATTGTGTGCTTCTGTGTTAGTAAGTTTCTTATAATTCTGACACATACCTAGCAGATTATTTTTCTTTGACTTTCTTTAATTTGTGTCTTTGAGGAGGGAATTAGCACCATTTATATTGAGTTATTGAAAGATATGTATTGATTCCTATTTTTATTATCAAAAGTTTGTATTTGCCTCTTATTTTTTATGGATAGTTTTAGTGTTAAAATACTTTGTGTTGACAGTTATGGACATTCATGATGCAGGTTAGCGATTTTCAACCTGTGGGTTATGACTGACACAGGAGTAATTAATTATCAAGTATCCTGCATATCAGATACTTATATTATGCTTCATAACATTATCAAAATTACGTTTATGAAGTAGCAAAAAACAAAACAAAACAAAAAAAACTTATGGTTGGGGTCACCACAACATGAGAATCTGTATTTAAGAGTTGAAGCATTATGAAAGTTAAGAACCACTGATCCAGGTACTTCTTGCGTTAACCTGTTTTGTAGAGTAGACATTAATTTTGATAGGTCCACTTTGATGAGTGTTTCACTTTTGTATGTTTCAATAGCCTTTATTCTGTGTTTAATTTTTTTTTTTAGTTATAGTATGTTAAGGAGGATTTATTTTCTGGTCTTATCTATTGATGTTCTCTAGGCTTCTTAGACCTGTATGGACATCTCTCAAAGGTTAGAAATTTTCTTTTGCAGGTTGACTGAAGTCTTTATACTTTTTCAGTGTTTTTCTTTTTCTTCTGAGCTCATAATTCTGAGTTTAGGTTTTTCATGCAGTTGCAAAACTTTATGTTCCTTTCATTTAGTTTATTGAGTGGCCCAATTTTGCTTCCATTGTTGACTGCCTGTTTTTGACAGATCCTATTGGTGAGGTATTTCACTGAAGTTTTTAACTGACTTTCTGAGTTTTTCTTTTACAGCATAATATATTTTTGTTTGGACTTTCTTCAACAATTCTAGCTATTTTCCTGGGTTGACTTATGTGTAAACATATCTTAAACTTTATTTTCTTTGACCATAGTTATAATTATGAATTTTTTTTGTCTGGAACTTCTCCCAGGTCATTTTCTTCAGGACCATTATTAAGGGATTGGCATTCTTTGGAGTAAATATTTTTTTTCTTGTTTGTTTTTTTTGGGGGGAGGGTTGCGATTTTCTTTGGTTTTTGTCCAGGTCACTTGTTTTCCTTCATCAGAGGTGTTTACAGTGTTGAGGAAGAGAGCTAATTTATTATAGCAGGGTTGGGATATCAGTTTCTTCAGTCTTGTATTGGGGCTAAGTTCCCACTGAAGTTCTTCAGCTTTTTAGCTACAATCTTAGTGCCTTCACAGCTTGCATTAGAGCTTGGAATAAATTTCTAATAATTTCTACTTTTCAAGGCTAGATAGGAATAGCAAGATAGTATCTATCAGGCATTTGTCAGGGCTATGGGACTCTGAGTCACATGTGGTGGCTAGAGAGTCATGTTGGAGATCAAGTTTGGTCATGATGAATTCCCAAGGAATGAATGCTGCTTTCAAGAAGTTGGTTGGCCGCTGGCAAGCAGCCATTGGGGCTTGGGTGACTTGAATGGAGGAGACATTGGAAGAGTGCTTATGTAGATATCTATACTACATGGGCAGCTGGAGAATCATTGATGGTGACTGTTCTGTTATCTTGGAAGTCCTGAAAAAGAGGAAAAGGGGCTAGAACAGGAGGTCTAGTACCATGTTTTGCTCCCTCTTCTGTTAGTCCCTTTGCTTTATATAAGTGGTTCATCTTATCTCATGTGAACTAAATGTATATATACATATGTAAAGATGAAACTTTTATGCACAAATTTCAAATGAAAATATAATTGTCATATTGAGTATAGCTTATTTATCTTAACCTAGTCTCTAGTCCTATCTGTTTTCTGGCAAATGAAATAATTAGTTCTTTATGGCTGGATAAAACTCCTTTATGTATATTTACCACATTTTGCTAATCTGTTCTTCTGTTGATGACTCTAGGATGATTCTACATCTTGGCTACTGTGAGTAGTGCCTCTTTAAATATATGTTATATAAATAATCAATAACTTCAGATAGTTAAATTAAAAGTAATATACCTGGATTAAATAATAGATTTTTTTTTCTTAGTTTTGAACTGTCAGTATTTCCTACTAGCTATGCCAATTTGTATTTCCACCAAGGTGTCTCCCTTGTAATTTAGCCAGAAACTTGTTTTCTTGATCGTCTTTCTGACCAGGGTTAGAGTCATCGTAATATGTCAGTTTGCATTTTTCTGATGAAGAAGTTTTAAATGTATTTATTGGCTATTTGTATGTCCTGTTTTGACATCTATTCAGTACATTTATTCATTTTCCTTATTTTTATTAAGGGTATTTTTTGTGTGTACATATACATGTACACATATATTTATTTATAATATATATCCCTCATGGATTGCTTTAGTTTGTAGCATATAATCATGTTTGTGTCATCCTTCTAATTCTTACTTGGCTTTCATTATATTTTCATAGTCTCTTTTCTCATTTAGTATACATTCCGGTGAAATTCATTTCTTATGGTCAACAAATAATTTGACCGTTGTGAATGCAATCTAATCTGTGACTTAATTGAAATGGTAATATTTATATTGAGGTAGATTTGTTGGTCAAATTTTGTTGTTTCTTTCGTAATTCTCTAATACTTTTTCAGCATATCTATCTATCTATCTATCTATCTATCATCTATCTATCTATCATCTATCTATCTATCTATCTATCTATCTATCTATCTATCTATCTATCTATCTATTCTTTCTGTTGTGTTAACATTTGAACTGTGGTATGTAGAAACACTTTCTGGTCATGGGTAATTTATTTTCTAAATGTTTTTCTGTGTGGATACCTGTTTCTTCCACTAGATTTTGGAATTTTTTTTTTTTCTGTTATTTCATTGATTTGGCTTCTACGCTTCAGTTTGTATTTCAATTCCTTCTGATCCATGGATTTTTCAGTTTCTCTTGATCATGCCCTAACATCATGATTATGTTTGCTTACTATTTTATTGGTAGAGTATTTATCTTCCGTTCTTGCTATTCTGTCCTGTGCTTTATCTGGTCTATTACTCATGGTCTCTACTGTGATTTTCATTATTTGATTCATTTTTTTATTTGTGTCTTTTCATTACCCGAAATTCAATTCTTTGCCGAATTTCTCAGCCATTATTTTACTTGCTTTCCATGTAGATCTTGAAGTTACTTCTGTACTTGATTCTTTGTTTTGCATTCTCTGAGGACATTGACACTTTGGATTTTGTAATTCTTTAAAAAGCCTTTCAACCAGTTGAGCATTTTTGCATTAGTTACTGAATGCAGATCTTTTGAATTGCTTTTTTTTGCCTGCTTTTTAATGTTTTCTTTGTTTCTGTCTTTTAATTTGTACAGTTGTCAGGATGGATATGTTTTCTAGATTTATTTGTAATCAGCCTTCCTCGGAGGTTTCAATCCTTAGTTCTACTACTCTGAAGAGAAAAGGAACCACTGTAACACGAATAATAAAATCAAACTAGATACAGAAGTAGATTTTAAATTGATTTTTGCCAGCAACAATAGCACCAATGACCATTAAAAACTGATGAGAATAATGTAAGAAATTAAAATTATTTAAAGTCAAATTAGAAATAGTTTTTTAATGACCAAAAAAGGATGCAGAAAAAGTGAGGAGCAAGCTTACATGAAAAGAGAAGGCAGAATGCTAAGAAGAACAGGAGAGAGGGACAAATGGTTAATAAGTAAAGAAAGCAAACGAGTAAATACATAGAATAGTAAGACAGCACGCTGGACATTAATAATCAAATTGTAGTAAAGGGTAGTCAAAAGAAAGCAAAAAACTTAGTCTAAAAAGTAACAAGTAAAAGAAAATGTATTAGAGTAACTTCTGCATCTCCTAATACTACAGTCTGCTATATGGAGCAGTTCATCAGGTGATTTTGGAGTATCTCCCATTTTCCTGTTCCATTCAGGCGGGTGCTGATTTGGAACCCTCAAAGGTCAGATGTCTTAGAGAACTGCCTTTGCTTTGAGATGCTCGGTGTTTTTGAATAGCAGGACTTCTGCTGGCTACATTTTGCAGACCATGTCCTGGAAATTTTCTTACTTCCTTTACATACTTCTCAGTTTTTATCTTTTAGTTGGCTAATTCCAAGCCAAGGAGTATCTCTCAAATGTTTCAAAATGAGGGAAGCCAACCAGCAAAGTACTATATGTTCTAGAAAACTTGTCTCTGTTTTTAGATCCCACCTGCAGTCAACACACTGCAAGGGGTACCAGTTTCTCTATTGGACCTTACCTTCAGAGTTGTCAATTTCTGTAGGGAACAAACCTCATGGCAGTGACTCAGTTTTGTTGTCTGAGCACCCATAAACATAGGCCTGACACTTCATTCTCTTAATTTTGTGATGGGGTATGTCCTTGTCACAAAAAGTCTGGTTCATTACGCAGTGCCCTTAAAGCCTTTATCTATTTTACTTGAGTTTCTCAACTCTTTCTCTGTTCAGTACTCTACCTCACAACTGCGTTTCTTGGCTTGACTGTGGCGAAATACGCTCTACTCTCCTTACATGAGATTGTTCCTTGTCTTTCAGCACTCACAGTAATTCGAACAGATGTAGGTCTCTTCTCATGGAAACCTGACTTTAATTCTCCATATTCAGTTTCAAACTGGATTTTTCCCCTCTCTAATGCTGACTTAGAATAAGTCAGTGTCATGGCAGAACCTGCATGTTGAATTAAGCTTTGTAAGTACTGTTACTTGACCTGTGATCAAGACTACAAGTGTCCTTTTAATCGCCTCTATCTGTTACCTTGTGTATGATATAGCTCTTATCAGCACCTAGTTGTTTGGCTAGAACCACTTGCTGCTTCTCAGTTGTTATAGTACCACTTTTGTGATTTCTACTGTTCTAAAGGAATTGAATCCACTCCTTGTTACCCTGGCTCTTTTCATTCATTCTATCACATGTCAGCAACTAATAATCTCGCATTTTATCCCAAATTTCTGTTTTTTTAAAAAAATATTTTTATTTCATGTGTATTGATGTTTTTCTTGAATGCATGTATTGCTTCATGAAGATGTCAAACATTGGGAACTGGTGTCACAGACAGTTCTGAGCTGCCATGTAGGTACTGGAAATTAGTTGAATGTTAGTCCCCTGGAAGAACATTCAGTGCTCTTAACCACTGAGCCATCTTTCCATCTCCCAAGTGTCCTTTTATTTTTTTATTTTTATTTTTTATCTGATTACTATATCTGGACACTGTAGTATGTTATTTAGACATGGTGAAAGAAAGTATTCTTTTTAAATTATGCTTATGTGTGTTTTGCCTGAATGTGTACCACATTCAGCAGGCCTTGTTGCCCATGAGTGCCTGAAGAATGTGTCAGGTTCCCTTGGAAATTATAGTTGATTGTATTTCAGTTTGGTGGTGCTAAGAATCAAACCTGTATATTCTGGAAGAACAATCTGTGTCCTTACCTACTGAGCCATCTGACTATCCTTGGAGATGGTTATTCATGTCTCAAATTGGAGTCTGAAAGCCTGTTGGCTTCTTCACATGCTTTTCTTTTACTAGTATGTTTTTAGCATGCACATGTATTCCCACTTTGCCATTGGTTTCGATTTTATTTAGATTTATTAATAAGTAGTGTAGATGTGTGTGTGGGCACACACACACACACACACACACACACACACACACACACACACACACACACACACACTGTATTTGTGGGTGCCTGTGGCAGGCTAGAAGAGGTTATCAAATACCCTGATACTACAGACAGTTTGTGAGTCACCTGACATGCACATTGAAAAGTAAACTCATTTCCTCTGGAAAACAAGCTAAGTGCTTTTAGTTTTTAGAGACAGGGTTCCTGTGTGTTTGTGTAGCCTTGGGTGTCTTGGAACTCTGTCAGCCAGGCTGTCTTGAAGACACAGAGATCCTCCTGCCTCTGAATTTGAGCCATTTCTCTACCTCCAGTTTAGATTATCTTGTATTTTATTTTTATTTTGTTAATAGAATACATGGAATTGATGAGTTTTTGACACTGAACTATTCGGTAAATAACATGGAGATTTATGATGTAAAATCTTTTGAAAGTAATGTTAGATTGTTTTGTTGATTTCTCAAGTAAATCATTAAGTCTGTAGTTTTTTTCACTGATCTCACTGTAGCTTAGGCTGGTCGTGAATCTTTTTTTTTGGACACAGCCTCCTGTGTTCTAGGATTACAGTATTGTGCTACAGCTGCCTGACCTGTTTCATTTTCTAGAGTAAATTAATCTGATTTTGGTACCCAAGTAATGCAGACTACAAAAAAATAAATAAATGCTTTTGGAAATGTTTTGTTCAATTTTAGTAAGTTTGAAAATTATTGTTATTCATTTTTTAAATGTTAGAATTCTAAGAGTATCTAAGGAAGTTAAATTAATTTGAATGTCTATCAAAAAATGAATAAATGAAAGAAAATATAGTACTGGACAATGATTTTTTTAAGTACTTTTTTCCTTTTTTTCTGCTCTCTCTCACACACAAACTCTCTTTTGCAGTTATTTGTTTTGATAGCTGGATTTAAGGTGATCCTTCACTCCAACAAAATTTGTTCATTCAAATCACAAGACCTATAAAAATAAGTTAGATAACATAGTTTGAACAGCTTGTTAACAGAAGGAACTTACGAGAGGCATCCAGGGATTCCTCTGGGATAGGGAAATGGAGAAGATCTCTCGAATAAATTGGGATCATAACAGGGAGTGAGCAAGGAGAGGTGGGAAAAGATCATGAGAGAGGGAGATGGTTGGGTGAGGAGAGGAACAGAGGGAGAACAAAGAGAGATGGATATCTTGATAGAGGAAGCCACTCTGAGGTTAGAAAAAAGCGTGGTGCTAAGGAAACCTCCAGGAACCTACAAGATGTCCCTGACAATAGTGGAGAGGGTGCCAGAGTAGGACTTACCCTATAATCAAATGAATGACCACCCTAATTGTCATTGTAGGACCTTCATCCAGCAAAGGATGGAGGCAGAGGCAGAGATCCATGGCTGGGCACGGGGTCGAGCTCCCAGTCTAACTGAAGACAGAGAGAGAGGAGAGTATGTGAGCAAGGGAGTCAGGATCATGAGGAGGAGACACACAGAGATGGCTGACTGGAGCTATTGGGAGCTCACTGAATCAGAATCAACCCTTGAGGATCCTTCATGGAAAGAAACTAAACACTCCAGAGGTAGACTGTCAAATGGTGTGGGCAGTTTGTGGAGCCTCTTGGAGTAGCATCAGACTATGTTCTAGTGCATGAATTGACATCTTGGAGCCAATTCCCTACAGAGGAACACCCAACCCAGCCTTAATACTGGGATTAGGGACTTGGACCTACCTCAGCTGGATATGTCAGACTGAAATGACTCACCTTGGGACTTCTTGCCCTCCTTGGGGAATGGACGGGGTATGGGATGGGGGGAGTGAGGCTGAGAGGACTGAGAGGAGGGAAGGGAGGTGGATCAGTGGTATATATAGAAAAAATCCTTTTTAAATAAACAAAAATGAAGAAAAAGCCCCCACAATTTAATATTGAACTATATTTACATGCAACTTCAGTATTATTAAAACTATGTTGTAAACAGCTTCAGTTGTTTTGTTAAACCTTAATTTATATTTGTACAAAGCACTACAATGTTTATATGTAATCAAACATGTATTCATAATTATGGCAAAATCTAGTTTTGAAATTTAATTTTTAAAGAGTAAGAAAGACAGAAAAGGGAATGAGCTATAAGTATGTAACTTTGGTTAAATAACTATTGAGTTCTTACTGCTTACATGGCAGTAGTACAGTCTTTCTACAATACTATATAGCAATTTTCCATTTTGAGTTCCTACTTGAGAAAAATACAAGCACTAAAACTAGTGTTTCTTACAGTCAGGAAATAATTTAACCTCAGTCTAATGTGGCTACTATTTGAAACATGTCACCACATTTTGTTGGAGTAGAGATTTTATAGAGGTACATCCTAAAAATAAAGGGACATTCACCTATGAAAGACACTAAAACAGTGCTTTATACAGGTTAATTGAGTGTTGGGCCATTTGTGTTTCTTCTCAAATCTTCATGTTTTTATTCTACTTATCTTTAGTAAAAGTCATTTGCTGACTAAGCAATGGTAGTAAGTACATCCCTTTACTCCCAACACTCAGGAGACAGAGACAGCTGGATTTCTATGGTTCATGGCCAACCTGGTCTATGAGTTCCTGGAGGCCAAGGCTTTGTTACCCAGAGAAACCCTGTCACAAACCCCAGCTCACCCCTTACCCCCTTAAACAAAAAACAACAATGCAAAATATTCTAAACTTAAACTGTTCCAAAAAAAAAAAAAAAAAAAAAAAGGGTGGATGTCTCGATTTGGCACAGAACTGTAATTCAGTGATTGCCAATGTGTATGGATTAACATTGTGCAGGAAAGTTTATCAAGAGAATGTTTCCCAGTTTAGAGGTTGTTCATATGTCCTGAATGAACATATATGCCTTTAATGGGCCCCAAATTTGGCATTTGGGTAATTTAAGGTATTATGAGGAGAAAAGAATAGTGCTTAATATGGTTGATTCTGCCAGTATCTTGGAGGTTTCCATCATGACCTTTTAAACTTTTATTATTGCTATTATTAGTGGAGCTGCTATTTGTAGCTGGGTACAGAGAAGCAGGTCAGTTTCAGGCAGTCACTCCACAATCTAAAGTTTAAATTTGTAGTCAAGCTTGGATTTTAATCCTTTATTAAATGTGTGGCTTCCTCTGTCATTTCTCTGAGCTTTGGTGGAGTGGGAGTTCTCTTGGCCAAGTCACAAGTAGTGAAAGTGATAGCAATTGCAGTAATTGCAATAGCATCTTAGACTTACAGTTAGTGCCCAGTATATAACAGGAAATTTTATGTAAATAAAATGTAATCCATTCATTATTTGAGAATTTCATTATTTGAGATATATTATAACAGTCTGGTAGTATTTATTTAGGAAATTTCTGTATTGTACCCAGATAGTACACATGATTGTGCAACTCAGATTATGCTTTTTTGGGGGAGGAACAGGTTTTGTGTTCTAATTATATATTATTCTGAAATTACCATCTGTAAAACAGTGTCTGGAAATAAATTAGATTCTGAAAGTGGAAGTCTTGCTGACTCTTTTTTTGGTCCTAGGCTTACGTTATCAGTTCTGTCTCTCTTATTATATATGGAAGATCTTCAAGATCAAGTTTTACATGATAATCAGAGTATCTGACAATGTACTTTGTTTATGACTGGACATTGAGTGCTAGACAAGTTAAAGAACTCAAGATGTTAAAATTGAGGCCAAGGCTCTTAGTTCCTTAAGATCACACAACTAATTACTTGGGAGATAACTATTGGATGTTCTGATTCTCCTACTATTAACAGTTCTTCACACACACACACACCCGCACACACACACACCTACACACAGAGAGCTCTTTTGGACTTCTTTCTAGAAAAAAAATCCTAGTATTCTTTAAAAATTAGTAAGTACTTAGTATTTTAATTCAAAGTTAATACTTAAAAATTATGGACACAAAAATGAACTTTGGGACTATTCAAATCATGTAGATGAAGTTTTGAAACTGCTCCTTCCTCATTGATGTTTAGTAATTTTTATTATTAGTACAGAAAATAGTAGGTAGGTTAAAAAGCATGGAAGAATTAACTTTGTCGTCTGACTCAGAAAGTTATTTTATATTTTGAAACAAACAAGCTTATCCTACATTTATAATTTAGTCACTGGTATTGTTAGGAATATAGCAAGAAGTATGTTGGTAATAATTTCATTTGATGAACTGTCAGTTTATTGAAGCAGATCACTGTTAATAGGCATTATGGTTTTCCTTAGATATAGAGAAATAATATTAATTAATTATTAAGACTTACTATTCATTAATTGACCACTTTTTCCCATCAGTGGGATGTCTAACTTATAGGATACATTTTAAACTTGGTTAAGTTTATTTGTATTCTGTGTATGTGTGCGTGGCTAGGTATATGCTATCGTGTGTGTAGAGGTCAGAAGACAAATTTTAGTAATAAGTTCTGTCCTTTCACCAAGTGGGATCCAGGGATCAAACTCAGATCATCAGTCTTGGCCTGTGGGTCTTTCTTTGCACACGATGAGTGGTAATATATAGGAAACATTTCTAAATATAAGCACCTGAATGGGTTGGAAGTGTGACATATAATTCTGTACCATTTTCCTCTGTTATTTGGAATCATAGGTCTCAGACTTAGTTCTCTATTTGTTTACCTCTAGTGCCATTGGCCACTTAGTTCTGTCTAGTAGCAGAATGAAGGTATGTAGGTTATTCTACTTGGAGTTTCCATGCTTGTAAATTTAGATTTAAAAGGATAATTTTGAAATCATATGACTGGGGACCAAGTATACATTCTATTTAAATTGTGGTGACCTCAAAGAATAGAATTTCAGAGTCAATGTATAGACATAGATTATGTAGAACACTTTCTTGATTGGAAACATAATTCATTCCTTAAGGTTTATCGATCATTTTGCCTGAAAAATGATAACTGAGAGTTAATATTCATTGTTAAAGTTCTTGAAGTAGGATGAATATGAGTTTTCCCTAATGGAAGTTAAAACCTTTATTTTTCATATGACAAGGATTTAATGAAGAGGGTCAGTGACAAGTCTGTGCTCAAGATGGTATATGTTGGTACTGCTTTCCCTTAGTATAATACGAGATTTAGATTGTTTTAAATCTCTCATAATTGTCAATTGAGAAATTCTTTTTTTTCTTAAACTTTAGATAGAAATTTGGTCTTAACTACAAATTAAATATTTGAGGACTATTAGAATGAATTAGTGATTTTATATATAATGAAAAAGAAAACTGTCATGGAGGTTTTATATAATAGTGATGTATTAATGTTTTTTTGGTCTAGTTGTGCTAAACAGTTTAAGGATCATGCACCATCAAATTAAGCTTATCTTTCTTAAGGCAAAGGAAAGCATACAGTACTAAAACAGTTTTTTATAAGATAACATTTTATCACAGTTTCTTAAAAAATGTTTCACTACTTAACACTTGGGGGTTAGATCTCTAGTTTCTACATCTAAATAGCTTATTGCCTCATTGCTTAGCTAACTTTTGTCTTATTTGTTTGGCTTTGTTTCTGAGCAGTACTAATCTCTGCTTATTGTTTGAATGTCTGGTACAGGAAGCGAGCAGCTGCAAAGCATCTAATAGAACGCTACTACCACCAGTTAACTGAGGGCTGTGGAAATGAGGCCTGCACGAATGAGTTTTGTGCTTCCTGTCCAACTTTTCTTCGTATGGATAACAATGCAGCAGCTATTAAAGCCCTTGAGCTTTATAAAATTAATGCAAAACTCTGTGATCCTCATCCCTCCAAGAAAGGAGCGAGCTCTGCTTACCTTGAGAACTCAAAAGGTGCACCTAACAACTCAGAGATAAAAATGAACAAGGATGGAAAAGGAGCTAGATCTGATTTTAAAGGTAAGAGATTGTATTTTCAATTGAAAATAGTTAATTAATTAAAAGCGCTATCTGATTTAAATGTATTGCTTTTGTTCTTTGACCTTTTCTCACCTAAAGACAACACAATATAGTAAAAGTCACTCGTGGTAAGGGATGGTGAAGGACATTTATAATTGAATTAGTTACTTTATTATGTTTTATTGAAATAGTAGTTGTTAGTCATAAGCAGATATTATTCTAAAAGCTGATATGTTAATTAGTTGATCTCAACATGTATTGATTTCCATGTATCTAATAGCTTATTAGGTCACAAAGTCTACTACAGATATTGCCTTTGTAGTAAATCCTTGAATGAACTCTGAAACTAGGGATTTGGTAAAAGAAGCATATGTGTGTGTGTGTGTGTGTGTGTGTGTGTGTGTGTGTGTGTATGTATATATGTATGTATATATAAATACGTCTTTGAAAATATTTTCAATCTTCCTTGTAACATTTTCTTTCCTTATACTGCCTTCTCTACCTCTCAGATCTTTTGGAGTTTTTGGTTTTGTTTTGTTATAAGCAAGGTAGCTGAAACGGTCTTTGGACTTTTAATGATTAAACGATTGTGCCACCACAATTGGTTAATGTGATACTGGGGGTGGGATCCAGGCCCTTGTACATGTAAGATAAGCATTACTAACTGAGGTACATTCCCATTCAGTCTGTTCCTTTTAAAATGATCCTATATTTTGAAATTTTTTAAAAACTTCCCACTTTACCATCATGAATGTTCAAGCTTTCTTTCACTTAGTGTAAGTATCTAGTATTAACAATGAGGTAATTGAATTTTTCAGATTGCTGGGGCTTAGACCCACTGTGATTTGAAACATGTGTAAAAGAATTAGTGAAACAGAATTGTGTTACAGCCTCTTATTTTAATAATTGTATTTGTTCAATCCAATTAGATGTGTAGGTATCAATTATTGTATGACAGCTATATTTTTATATGAAACTGTTTTGTACTTTTTAGAGTATTAAATATTATGTTTTAAGACTGCTTTTAAGCTGAGTCTTATAGCAGTGTAGCCCATATACTTGGGAAGCTAAGGAAGGCGCACCTTGAATTTCAGGCTACTCTGTTACATGATATGAGACCCTGTCTCAAACAGTTTTCAGGAACACATATGTTAGAATGTACAAGTGTGTTTTAAAAGTGTTTCTTCACTTACCTGTTTGTGTTGATATCCAGATATAACAGTTTGTGTTTCTAATTGCAATGTTTTACACACACACACACACACACACACACACACACACACACACACACACACACACACACACACGGAGAATTGTCAAAGTTGTCAAACATTTCAAGCAGAACACTATTTCAAACAAATATTATTTCCTAACAGGCTGTTTTTTTCTTTATAGATATTTATTATGTTTTTGGTTACATTTTAGAGAAATTAGATAGACTTGAATGGTCAAAGAAGATACCATAATGTTTTTCAGTTAGAATAATGAGAAATAAGCTCCATGTTAGTGCTTTTATGCTTACTTATTCTTAAGAAACTAAATAATTAATTCTTGGATTGTTATGCTGCCTCATACAGGGACATGTACCTATTGGCAAGCCTCATGGCTTAAGTTTTATGCCTGGGACCCACACAGTAGAAGGAGAAAACCAATTCTTTCAGATTGTCCTCTCACTAGCACATGTCTGCCACCCCTTACTCCTAATATGTATATATAAGAGCAATTTTTTTTTTTTTAAAGAAAAGAAAAGTTGATAATTCTGCAACAGGCCACAGATTAGTTGTAGTGTATAAAGTTTAATGTTTCATGATTTACTTTTTTGGAAGCCAGTCCATCAATGATGACTTAAATTTTATATTGTCTGAGTAGGTACTTCAGATACTATGTGGAAATCATAATAAAGAATTTTACATGCTGTGTTTTGTTGATAGTCATGGGAGACCTGCCCTTTCCCAAATAGAAACTGACAAATAGATTCAGAGTGTGGAAACAGAGAGGAAAGGACTGAGAGGCACTGGGGATGGGGATGGGGGTGACAGGACCTGTGGCCAGGATGTCAAATAAATAAATTATTTTTAAGATGATGATTATGTGCTGAATGTATGTAAGAAAATACTTGACACAGTGAACAGTAGTAGGGATTGATTGCCAACATAACTAAGATTATCCTCCCTTATTTAATTTAATGCTCAGAGTGTGGCACTCTGTGATGAAAGGGTTAAGTTTGGTTTCAGCATTATGATTTGACATTTAATTTCTAAAATTTTCACATATAAAATGCCACACATCTTTTTCCAATGAGATAAAATATCTTTTGTTAACTGGCAAAAGCAAAGCCTTTGGTCAAAGTGACATTTACTGTCAAGGTAAGGGAAGCTAGAAAGTTTATTATCCCAATTTTGTGCCTGGGAGAAAATAGATATAAATTTTAGTGCTTGTGTTTTTGCTTTCTTAGTTTCTACCTGCTGTTTGTTTTTAATTTCTTCCAATAGTTTTCAGTTGCTCTGTTAAGAGTTACACAGATCGGAATCCTGGTAACAATAATATGAGTAGCAGCAGTTTTAACTTCAGAGTTTGTATGAGTAGTAGTATCTTTTGCTCAGTCACAGAATAGAAACCCTGGAAGAAATGAGGAACGTATAAAATGGATCAATTTTTGTTTTGTTGGTGTTTTGGAGGAGAAGGGTTTTGGTTTTTCGTGACAGGGTTTCTCTGTGTCGTAGCTGTGGCTGTCCTGGAACTCATCTGCCTCCTAAGTGCTGGAATTAAAGGCATGTACCACTTGATTTTAATATATACAGAAGTAGAAAAGAGTTACTTGCATATGATGGGACCAAGGAACACTTGTTATAAGACCTTGCCTTCTTAGTCTTTTGAGAACAATGCAAGGGAAAATGGTTTCAGAATATTAATGTAGTGGCTCTTCATCAAGTTTTAATAAAAGTCTAGAGATGAAATTTCAAATATATATATATTAGTTCATATTTATGTAAATTATATGTTAATACCTTATATATGTAATGTCTTGGTTACAAAGCAAATCTTAATTATCATGACATAATAATTATATGTTGTTGAATGAATGTCAAAGAAAGGGTGAGGTTGTTAGTATTACTTGAATGAAAAAGGAATTGCTAAGTGTAGTGTGTTGATAGGTAAATTTATCTTTTAAAATTTCTAATTTTTTGAGTTCAGAATGTTTACGTATTTTACCTTTTTATAAGAATGTATTATGACAAAATAATAAACAATAATTTTTTTTCTTTCCATTTCCTAGATGTGAATTACCTAACTGAAGAGATAGTATATGAAATTCTTGAAGTATGTAGAGAGAGTGACGATTACTCCCCTTTAATTCGCGTAATTGGAAGAATTTTTTCTAGTGCTGAGGCATTGGTTCAGAGTTTTCGGAAAGTCAAACAACACACTAAGGAAGAATTGAAATCTCTTCAAGAAAAGGATGAAGACAAGGATGAAGATGAAAAGGAAAAAGCTGCATGTTCTGCTGCTGCTATGGAAGAAGACTCAGAAGCATCTTCTTCAAGGATGGGTGATAGCTCACAGGGAGACAACAATGTACAGAAATTAGGTCCTGATGAAGTGACTCTGGATATTGATTCTATTAGAAGGGTCTACGCCAATTTGCTGTCTAATGAAAAACTAGAAACTGCCTTTCTCAATGCAATTGTATATCTGTCACCTAACGTGGAATGTGACTTGCTATATCATAGTGTGTATGCCCGAGATCCTAATTATCTCAATTTGTTCATTATTGTAATGGAGAATAGAAACCTCCACAGTCCTGAATATCTGGAAATGGCCCTGCCATTATTTTGCAAAGCTATGTGTAAGCTACCCCTTGAAGCTCAAGGAAAACTGATTAGACTTTGGTCTAAATACACTGCAGATCAGATTCGAAGAATGATGGAAACATTTCAGCAACTTATTACTTACAAAGTCATAAGCAATGAATTTAATAGCCGAAATCTAGTGAATGATGATGATGCCATTGTAGCTGCTTCAAAGTGTTTGAAAATGGTTTACTATGCAAATGTAGTAGGAGGGGAAGTAGATACAAATCACAATGAGGAAGATGATGAAGAGCCCATACCTGAGTCCAGTGAATTGACACTGCAGGAGCTTTTGGGAGAGGATAGAAGAAATAAAAAAGGTCCTCGAGTGGACCCAATAGAAACTGAACTTGGTGTTAAAACTCTAGATTGTCGAAAACCACTTATCTCCTTTGAAGAATTCATTAACGAACCACTGAATGATGTTCTGGAAATGGATAAAGATTATACTTTTTTCAAAGTTGAAACAGAGAACAAATTCTCTTTTATGACATGTCCCTTTATATTGAATGCTGTCACAAAGAATTTGGGATTATATTATGACAATAGAATTCGAATGTACAGTGAACGAAGAATCACTGTTCTCTACAGCCTAGTTCAAGGACAGCAGTTGAATCCATATTTGCGACTCAAAGTCAGGCGTGACCATATCATAGATGATGCGCTTGTCCGGGTAAGTTTGACTGTTAATTAAAATCAGAATTAAATTAAAAGCTACAAAGTGACATATTTCAGTGAACTCATTTTATCTATGGTTTTGAAAAAAAACATGTCCTATAACTTAGGATCATGTTGGTATTTCTTATCTATATTATTACTCCTTTCTTGCTACTCACCAAAATATTGATTATATTGGTTGTCTAATCTAATGATTATTCTTGTTTTGAAAAAGAGTAGATTTTCCAGTGTGTGGGATGACACAGTAGTAAAGTTTGTTATGCAAACATGAGGACCTAAGCTTGGATTCCCTGAACATGTGTAAAACAGGATGTGGTAACAGCATTTGTAATAACCATATCTTAATGCAAGATGGAAGGTAGAGAGAAGAACCCTCAGAAGCTGGTGGGTCAAATAGCTTGTTATATTTTTGCTTATGAGCCTAGCCTTTAATGGCTGAGCCATCTCTCTCCAGCCCAACCTGTTATATAAAGTGGAGAATAACTAGACCCTATCTCAGGAGGTAGTAGGCAAGGACTGGTACTTGATGTGCTCTGACCTCTACACATAACATTCTCTCCTTCCTCTCTCTCTTTTTCTTTCGTATGTGTGTAGGTGTATGTGTGCGTGCATGTACACAGATACACACAAACACACTTAAAAAGCACTAAAAAGGAATGGATTTTCTAAATCTTGAAAGCCAGCCCCATGTGCTTCCATTCCGAAGAAAAAAGACCGTTTTCAAAGACTGTAAGACTGGTACACATGGAACTCAGTGTTAACAATAAATATAGATGTAATTGGTAGAAGTAATACAAGTCGGGATTTCTAGAGGTGCCTAGAAATTTTTATTATGTAAAGCTCATTATTTGTTAACTTGATGATATGACTGGGATAGATTAGTCTTTTTTGTCATTGACTTTGGGATTCTAAGCCACTCTGTTTCATATGACACTGTAGGATTTTTTTTTTTTCTTTTAACTGTAGTAATGAAAGTCTTGAGACTTCTGAAAATTTGGGTATTAATGTTATCATTTTTCAGTCAAATATAGAAGATTTAACTGGGAAGTCAGATACTTCTAAATCTGATTTTTTTTTTTTCCTGGTGACATTGCTTCTTGTCTGTACCTTTCTTCCACAGACGATAAGAATTGCAGTGTCCCTGTCAATTAAGCCAGAAAATTGGTTTGTTGGTTGACAGTCATATTATTACTGAATTATATTTAAGAAATTCAGGGCTTTACTCTGTGGTATTAATTATTTCTATGAGTACTAGTTCTTTTTTCATGAACTTGATTTAAAATTTGGTGTCTGTTAGAATTGAAGCATCACCTTTATATAGTAATAAATAACAAAAACCCATAACAAATAACTAACAAACAATATTTAATTGAAAATGCATTTTTTTGTTTTAGTATGGACTTGTTTAAATCTGAGAAGTCTGTAAGACTGAATGAACTAAATTCAGACTTACCCTAAATTATTCACCTTTTCTACATGATTTCATTAACTTTTCCTATTCTCCTTTTTTTCCTATAGTAAAGTGATAGTAAAAACCAGAAAAATTGATACTCTTTATATATAATTATCTTTTAGGAGATAGTTATTTCTGCATTTAAAGTTCTTTTCCTAAAGAGGTGTTGGAATAAAATCAACAGTAAGCCTTATAATTATGCTAACAAATTGCTGCTATGAACGTTGTTGCTATGAAACTATGCTAACAAATTTTTGCCATGAATATTATGTCAACTGGTATTGATTAGATATCTGTACTTCACTAGTACCAGTTTACAGCCTTTCCTACAGATACAAAGAGATAGTATTTATTTATTGAGAAGATTCTTAGGAGTTCCTTCCTACTTTTCCTTTTTCTTCTTAGTCTTTCTATAACATTTTAGCTCCCACCTTGGATTTTTTTCTTTTTCAACATAACAGCGTGAAAGTGTTAGAAATGTAAGAATAGACACAAACAAGCTTTAGAGGTCAGATTGATGAGCTCCCCCACCCCACAATCAGTATTAGCAGTAAGTCACACTAGATTAGTAACAGAAAGGAGGAGGTTTACAGCAAGCAGTATTTAAAAAGATCCCAACTAATAAACTGTTTGAGTCTTTACTTTTTCTTTCCATGTCTTGTTTTTCAGGCATCACTTTCGTTTTTTAAAACATACTTTCATAAAATAGCTTGACAAAATAATTCCTGTTGATCACACTTGTTCATGACCTAATCATTTTGCACTGCTATGGTAGTATAGAGAAGAAAGAATGAGAAGGTTCAACCATGAATTCAACATTAATAAATAACCAAAGTTAGATATCCTAATCTTTAGAGTTGAGAAGGGGATAATACGGTTTTTTTCCCCGTAGTTTACAAATGAGTCTTAGAAAACATTATGTATGTGATTTTTGTAAGTTTCTATTTAATCTTATTTTGCAGTTTTTTTAAATTAGACTCACAAATTTAAAGATAGAGAGAATGTCAGTAAAATTAGACTTGATAATTATGATTTTTTTTTTTTTTTTACGCTGGTCATCATCTTGTTTCTATTTTCCTTTGAGTGCTAAAATTATAAGATTGTACAAATAATGGTCTTTTTTTTTAATGCCAAAGTAAGTTCATTGCTTTCATGTGTCATTAAATTCAAATTAGTATAACAACTCTTCCCCAACTGGGTTTTTAGAAGAACTGTTTGTTGACAAGAGAATAGTCAGTATTTGAAATACTTTAGTAAGTATAAGATACTTTAAAAACAAACAGTCTTATTCCTACTAAAAAGAAAACTGACACATTTCTTATGAGCTTTGTTTTAACTGTTTTTGGAAATACTACAGAAATAAATATTAATGACAACCCTTCTTCCATTTGAATAATAACAATTAGTATGAAAGTTTCAACAATTCTTAAATATATATGCTCTTATACAACAAATTCTTAATTTATATATATATTTATATATATATATATGTATATATTTCTTAAGCTACTAAGATAAAGTGGGTAAAGTCACTGCCACCAGGCCTGATGACTGAGTTTGATCCCCTAGATGCACATTATAGGAAAGAACTGAAGTCCAAATCTTACCCTCTGACCTTCACATGTGTGCTGTGCCACATGTATCATTCTACTCCCCAGTAAATAAATGACATATGTTCTCTCTCCCTTTTGAGGGACAAATTATATGTAGGTTCTTAAAAGTTTCATTGTAAAGGAGTAGATCAAGATACTATCTATGCATCAAGGAAGAGACAGTATTGTCATATATGAAATGCTTCAGACTGCCTTCATAGAGTAAACACAATGACAACAAGAAAAAAAATTAAGGTCTTGCTATTTAGAGGTTCAGATTACGGATTCTGATATGAAACCTAGGGTTCTGCACATTAGATAATTTGGCACATCCATGCTGCAAACCAGTATCTGGGAAATGGCTGTTATTATAGTCTATATGTATTGGTTATTTATTTTAATTTACATGTTTAGAATATTATTGCCATTATTTAAAAGTAATAATGAAGTCAGTGTGACAAAAATAGGAGTTGATAGTGTCATGGGACTTGATTAAATTTAGTAGGTTCTAGAATTTTATATAATCTGAAGATCAAAAGGAATGCTAACATGTAAAACTAGAAAGGAAAGTCTTAAAAAACCAGGAGCTGGCACACACAGATGTAAAAAATTGGTTCAAAGAAAAAGTGGTAAAAATTGCTACCCAATTTCTTCTCAAAGTCACTAACGCTGTTTATTTGGGGGTCTAGAAGCATTGTATTAACTCGGTTTTCATAATTACCATTAGTGTAATAAATACCCATTGGTACATGAACTTGAGTTTTGCATCAGTTGGCCTACAGTGCTTTAGTAATGAATGGGGTTTTTCTGTACTGTATTTAGTTCTATCAATCATTCAATGATTAAATTGTGCTTAGTGTAATTATTATTATTTAAAATATCCTAATTGAAATGAATGGAATCCTCATTTTGCCTTCAGTGCAATTTCTCAGAATGAGAATGAGGAATGAAATAGTCAAGTTTAGTAATGGCTAAGCATCATATAATAATTTAAAATAATAAAGTTCATCATATTCATTAGTGTTTTGTGTGAGGAAAATGAACGTTAGAGAAATTCTTATTTGCAGAAATGAGTGTCATAATTAGATTTAGAACCTAAGATATAATCTTTGACTCAACTGTAACCTACTTAAACTTTAAGGCACAACAGACAGGTCTTCATTTGCTTACAGAAAACACGAAAGCATTAAATTCATCAAGGTAATTATACTTATGATTATTATCTTAGGGTTATTTACCAAAGCCTATAAGTCACCTTTATTGGAGATTTATACTATTATATATTAGCAATATTATCTTAGTACTATTGAGCTAATTTGAGTGCTGCTTCTACTTAAATAAAAATATCATTTTCTTTTTTTAAAAAAAAATTGTATCAACATAGGGTTTGAGGTAGTAACTGTGGGGATTTGATAAAAGCTCTAGAAGTTTTGGAGAAATAAGAGGGATCTAACCACAGTCAGTCTAGGAGAATCAGAGAGTGGAGATTCATACCTTTAATCCCCGCACAGGGAGTATCCTGGGGATGGTGACTTATGCCCTTAATCCAATCTGAGTTCTAGGTCGTCTTAGTTTACAGAAGGAGTTCCAGGCTCCCAGGCAGGCAGTGGTGGGGCCACGCCTTAGTTTGCCAAAAGAGTATTTAAGGCCAACAGAGAAAGACAGAAGTTAGAAGAAGCCAAGGGAAGCCAGGCTGAGGAAGCTGGAAGACAGCTGGGTAAGATCTGACTGTAGTGTTTACTCTCTCTAATATCTCCGACTTTCTCAGAGATCTATCCCTGAGTTTCATTAATTCATGCAGCAAGTAACTTAGGATATCTAAATGTTTTGAGAAAAAATTTAACTCTTGAAGATAAGGGAATAGAATGTTTTGTATCAATATATCATCCTACATAGAATGCTGGAGATACTGTCATATCAGGTCAGCTTGCAAAAAATGATCTCCCTAGGATTTTGTCTTACCAAGTAAAAGTTAAGGAATTTAAAATTATTTTAACAGCTGATGGGTGCAAGAGTTCCTAATCAAAAAGAAGAAAAGAAGCCTAGTTAGGAAGTGGCAGTTACCATTATATTTTGATACAGTATAATACTAGTGTATTTTATTTTTCTCTAGTATTATCTATTAAGGCAATAGTTCTGTTTTTTATTTTAAGAAATATAAGTGCATATAAAGTCTTGCTATAAAATAAAGGAAGTCAAGGATGCATATAGGACATATTCTAGTGGTTTTCATTTTCATATACCCAGTGACATATGAAACTTGATTTTATAAGTGCAGTTGTAAATGAAGGCCGCTGTGTAAAGTAATATAGCTATATAACTTTAATTCCTACACTATTCTTTTATTGATGAGACCATGGCTTAAAGATTGTCTGTGCGTGTGTGTGTGTGTGTGTGTGTGTGTGTGTGTGTGTGTGTGTGTGTGTGCGCGTGCATGCAAATTTAAGGGTTGTTATTTTAAAAAGAAAATTTAATGTGACTTTTTAATGATAATGGCTTTTGTCAATGGTTATTATTAAATAATTATGTTTTCTTCTTGTTGCCACAGTTTTTTAGAAAGATAGGCTACTAGTGCATTGTCCTCAAACAGGATCATTTGCAAAATCACTTTGGCACATTGAGAATGGTCTTCTTAAATAGCTAATTGAACACTTCCACTCACTGAATTAATTTGCCAAATCTTTTTAAATCATAACACTTGAATTCATCCTGATTGTGAAAATAATATGTGAGTATTGATTTAAAAATGTGGAACTATAAAGAAGAAAGTAAAAAGGCAAACAAAATCTAATCGCAAATATCTAATTTTTTTGGAGAAATAAACTATAGTCTGAAGCTTGCTGCCTGGATTAGAACCTTTCTTCTCTGAATGACTGTTTATTTAATTTATTCAGCCTTTATTACTTTAAAGGATCTTGTGAATTGGTACTACCAGACTACTTCTTAGGTTGTAGAATCAAACCAGTTTTGTTGTTGTTGTTTGTTTTGTTTTGTTTTTGTAAAGTGATTCATGAGTTGTATATGCTGCTAGTGCTGCTCTTATTCCTGGAATATTTTGTGGTTTAATATTCAGACAAAACTAGAAATATTTGTTAATCTTATTTTAGATAGAGAATGACTATGTAGCCCTCACTGGCCTGAGATTTTTTATGCCTGAGATGAAATGGCAATAAACTTACAGTTTGGGTACTGGGATTAAATGTATGTGTCCTCATTTATAGAGAGTCTGGAACATTTTAAATTAATAGAATGATAGTACATGCAACCAGAAACTTACAGTCAGAGTTAGTGTTAGAGAATTAATTGATCTAATCACTTCTTACTAATTTTATTTGATACTATATTATGTTTATTACATTTCAAAGCAAAGCAAAAAAGAAATGAAATTATGTTTTCATTGTTCATAGTAAAACATAAATGCTTCTGGTAACCAGTTGGGGAAAAAGAGTAGAGACTGATAGAAATGGACAGACATATACTGTCTTAGAGTTGTAATGGGCTAAGAATACCAACAAGCTTTTGGATCAGTAACTTAATTATTTTAATAGAAATAGCAATCAAATGAATACATATCAGACTTTTTTCTATTTAGCAATATTTGATAAAGGCAGATTTGCTTTCCTGGTAAAAAAGCAAATAAAAATACTTTTTTAATCTCTTAAGTTCTTAGCAAGTTGAGAACTGGGAGAAAGTACTAAGTAATAACAGTAATACTGTGTGGAATCATTTAAATCAAAGTTTCAAAATTGTTTTGTCTTAAGACAGGTTCTCAATTAGCACTATTGTTGGTATGCTTTTTTTCCCAAGATTAATTTTGAGTCTACATATTTCTTGACTGTAGTCTCAAAATTAGTCTCCCTTTGATTTTTTGAGTGGGGGACATAAAATTGTGAATTTTGAGGAATAAACTATTTTTAAAGGATAATAGATCTACCAATTTTGCATGCTTTATAGAATTTATATATTCTTAAGCTTTTATCATCTTGTATACTTTTATCAGTGTACATTAGAAAGTTGGCTTAATTTCCTGAGGCTTAATAATTAAAGGTTAATTTTTAGTGACAGTTTAGACTTATAAAAAAAGTATGTTTCTTATTTATTCAGCAAGAAAATACTGTCTCAGATAATTTTTCAGTAAATACTGATTTGAAAATTATGTATGTGAGCTGAGAAGATAGATCAATTAAAAGAGTGCTTAAAAGTAGACCTTAGTTTAATCTTCAAAACCTGTTAAAGAAAAGAAAAATAGATTGAGTATTGCAATCCTGATGCTAGGTGTAGTCAGTCAGGTACTGGCAGAAACCTGGTGCTTCCTAACTGTACAGCCTGTGCTGATCTTCAGTCTTTCAGGCTAGTGAGAGATAAGCAGAAGGACAGATCCTGTAGACTAACATCTGAGGTGTAAATCACACATGTTAACTATGCACGTGAAGACATTCAGATGAGTTAAACAAGACCAGGACAGAGATTTAAAAAAATAGTATTCGTATATTCTAGATCTTCAAAGTTGAAGATATCCAGGAAATAATTGGAACCTTTTGTTTTTTCCCTCAAATTTTTTACTACATCCCCTACTAGGAGAAAATATAGCATCTTAAACAAAATATATACCTGTATACTGAAATGTATGTTGCCACAAACATTAGGTTCTGTGGCTGTTTGGAATACATTCTGTTGTGGTGGTTTCTTTTTTTTTTTTTTTAATTTTATTTATTTTTCCTTTTAATTCTCACTGGTTGCAAACCATTGCAGCTATTAAATTTAAAAATTTAGATCTAGGGCAACCTGGCCAGATTCTTGAATTTATGAGATTCTAGTTTTATTTTTTATAGACACTTAGAACACTAAAAAAAAAATTACTATTTCTTATGACATTTGCTTTAGGGAGCTAATATACTTATTTTAGTGCCATTTACATTTTTCAAATAACATCCTTAAATACTGTTTTGTTAACTTTTAATCTTTTACATTTTTAAGCCAACAAATGTTTGGAAAGTTTTGAAAATAAATTGGATAATTAGTTATGAATACTGTCTGTGAAGTTTAAGTAGATGAAACAAATTTTATTTTAAACATTCCACATTAATATTTAATATTAATTTTATTAGTGGAGAAGTTTTGACTAATTGTTAGATGAAGAATTAAGTGCATCAAGTGTATGTTTCACCTGCCTATGTGAAAATAGGGATGCCACATTATAATACACTAAAAAGTGGCAATAACTATAAATCTGTTTTGGCAGAAGGGGAATTGTGTTAATAACAGAGTCTTGATATGTAATCCAAGATTTCCTTGAATTAATGATTTTCCTGTCTCATAGGCCTGAGCTAATACATCTGATTTTACAATGTATATTTCTTAATTGAAATTATTTCACTTATAGCATGGCAGCTATGAATGTTTAACTCTTTACATATCCATTCTAATAAATGTAAATTATAGGTGTACTATAACTTCTTCTAGTAAAGAATTAATAGGTTGCATTTATATCCTTGTTTTTGCTAAAGGACAATGTGAGTAGTCAAACAGTTACAAATTTTGCTACCTCAACTTATTTTCATGTCTTGTCCTAGAATATAATGTTTATATATAAAAATATAATAATAGAAAATTTAGTTACCATGTTAGAAGTAACTTTTATGCAGTGGTGGTTTGTGTAAATGTGTTGTGTGATGTTTCTCTTTGGTTCATGCCTGTGAATGTGTTGATATGAGTGGTCATGAGGCTAGTCTATGATGTCTTCCCACTTTTAGATAAATCATTGAGTGAACGTAAAGGTCACCATTTTGGGTAGGCTGGCTAACTAGCAAGCCTTAAAGATCTTCTGGCCTGTTTGCCACTGTGTTGTAGGTATTATGTTGCATTCATGAGTGGGCATGCCAGAATTTTAGAATTGTTGCTAGGAATAAAACAGGCTTTAATGCTTACAGATGAAGTACTCTTACCTAATGGGTCGTATAGGTCCCTAGCATTCTACCATACTCTGCACTTGGGGGCTGGGGGTAGGGTCAGTTTGCTGCTTGTTTCCATTCAGAAACAAAATTGTTTCCTCTTAAGACTCCTTGTTTTCTTCTGCTTAGATGCATTTTATCCTCTTATCATCGGTCCTCTTTATCTTTTCATTGAACAGTTAGAGATGATTGCCATGGAAAATCCTGCAGACTTGAAGAAGCAGTTGTATGTGGAATTTGAAGGAGAACAAGGAGTGGATGAAGGAGGTGTTTCTAAAGAATTTTTTCAGTTGGTTGTAGAAGAAATCTTTAATCCAGATATTGGTAAGTGTTAGGGATATGATTATGATATTTTATTCCTTTAAATTATGGACTTGGTTTATGAATATTCTTATATGTTAAACAACAATATGTTAAACAACAAAAGAATTGAGTATGTTTTACCTATAATTAATTACAGATACAAATGTGTTTCAGGAACTGACATGTCACTCACATATTCACATTCTTCCTTACATTACTTAGCCAGATGTTCTAGTAGAAAACAGCTATGTTTTTGGTAAATTTAATTTGGAAAAGCTTAGAATGGTGGACTGGAAACAATTGAAGACATAAGAATAATGGCTTATGAAATCTATACTCTGATTAATTTATAGCTATTGTTCTTGAGACCAAAAGCATCCATTTGGACATTCTATTAGATTGATTGCTTGGCAGCTCGAGTATTTGATAATCATGAATATATATCTTGGCTTGGAAATAAATACATGCACACAAAATGTGTATATATATATATATATGTATATATTTTTCAAACTGGAACTCAATTATGAAGTGGATAATTTTTAAAAGTAGTATTTTACATTTATTAAATTGCACATAAAAGCATAGACTTAATTTATATTCTTACAGGGCAAGGAGAAAATTGTATTTTTTTCATTAAAACTAAAAATAAAACATTTTTAAATATTTTCAAAATTTTTACAAAAGTAACTTAAAAGTACATTTTAATGCTGTTTTATTTGGTTTTGAATAATTTGGATCCATTTAAAAAAAAAGTGTTTTTCCCATACCTTCTTTGGTCTTGATTTTGGTTTTGTGGACAGACTTTTTATATTAGTGCATTCTGACCTTAAATTCATGATTCTCCTGCCTCATTGTCTTAAATGCTAAGTTGTCCAATCCCTTCTCCCCTAGCATGAAACCTTAATTTACAAATATTTCCTGAAAAGCAACTGAAAATAAACTTGGAAAAATTAAAAAGCTTATGAATTTATTTTAAATATTTTTTACCTTTGATGTTCAGTGAAAATAAGAGAAATCTTTATTACTGCTTTCATAGATGAAATAATGATCGTAGAAAAAATGTTCTCTTAAGTTTTGGTTTGAATAATGAAGATTATGTAAAGATGAAAGACTAAAAATTGCTTTTTTAAACTTTCTAGTTCAATAGATATGTGTCTTAATTATATCATGTTAAACTAATTTTTTATACTTGATCATGAGTTTGCTTCTTATGCAATTTTCATTCATTTGAGCTGCTAAAATATGACTGCAAATTAACTTCATTAATCAATGAAAATTGATAATTAGGCTTCAATAATTTCATAAAGCCTTAAAAATACATTTCCAGAAATGTCACCTAAACAGCATATTATTTTGTTTTGTTGACGTCTTAGAATTGTGTACCACCAGCTAATATACTTAAAATAATTAGATACTATATTTGTATGGTTTTTTCACATGCATGTAATAGAAATTATATCTACTGTATTAAGATTCTGTATGTGTTATTTTGTTAAATTTCTAAAAAAATTTTAGAGTTTCAAAAAGTACAAATTATTTTAAAACTTATTTTTATAGGTATGTTCACATATGATGAAGCTACAAAATTATTTTGGTTTAATCCATCTTCTTTTGAAACTGAGGGTCAATTTACACTGATTGGCATAGTCCTCGGTCTGGCTATTTACAATAACTGTATACTGGATGTCCATTTTCCTATGGTTGTCTATAGGAAGCTAATGGGGAAAAAAGGAACCTTTCGTGACTTGGGAGACTCTCACCCCGTAAGTTCTTTGTCATCCTTTAAATAGTCTCTAAGATACTTAATACTAAGATAAATAAATGTCTTAATTTATATAAAAATATGTTTTTGTTTGGAATCTTTTTGTCAATACATACTGCTACCCAGTGGTGTAATGTTCTTTTAATCTGTTTAAACATAATGAACACTGAAAATTTTAAAGAGAGTTGTTTTTATAGAATGCATCAGGCAACTTTTGGTTGACTACAATAGTGAGATAAACATTGTTTTCAATGTAACCTATGAGTTGGCCTGGTAGAATGAACATTGTTTGGTTATTCATAGATATACTTGATGTGTTTTTTTCCTCCTTATATTTGGCCTCTATTCTGTAGATACTGTGGATGTTCTAGACCACGGTATGAAATATGTTGCAGAATTGATGATTGGAAGAATGTCTAATTAAAAATGGACACATTATCAGTGACAGTATTTTTTTTTTCCCCTGTCTTCTCCCCTCACCTCCCCAAATAGGTTTTCTCTGTGTAGCTCTGGCTGTCCCAGAACTCTGTAGACTAGGCTGGCCTCGAACCTACAGAGAACTGCCTGCCTCTGCCTCCAAAGTGCTGAAATTAAATGCTTGTGCCACCACTGCCCGACTCAGTGACAGTTTTTTATGGCTTATTAAACTATTTGGGAGATGAGGGAATAGTTTTGGTTTTATTTTTATTGTCAAATATTTTTCTAAAAGGGATAAAACAAGCTCTTGCCCTCACTTTTTCAAGTTTTTGGTAGCCTCATTTCTCTTTTTGGTTGATAGGTTTTATATCAGAGTTTAAAGGACTTACTGGAATATGAAGGAAATGTGGAAGATGATATGATGATCACTTTCCAGATATCACAGACAGATCTTTTTGGTAACCCAATGATGTATGATCTAAAGGAAAATGGTGATAAAATTCCAATTACAAATGAAAACAGGAAGGTAATAAAAATTTTCTGTCATTGTTTTATAAATATATAATTTCAAAGCAGCATTCTTACAGTTTCCAAGGAATTATCTAGTACTTGAAGTAGTAACAGAAATAGTAACAAAAAATTAATTGCTAGTCCCTCTTAAGAGAAAGAATACATAGACTTGGAGAAAAATGAATAGGTAAATGTAACTATAGTGTAACACCAGAAAGAGGGCATTACCATGTTAGACCTTAGAAGTAAACAGGACCCAATGATTAAGACACTATTTAGTGTGTATATATATTTCCCATTTCAGATTTAATTAAACATCTGAAAATTACTCTTTTTATTAGATTTTTGTTTTGGTTAACTTACAGAGGAAGTTTGGGGAACAGGAAATAACTGAATAGAATAAGAAACTTAGAATAAACAGTATAAATTTTAAGGCATATGTAAGTTTATGTTACTATTTGTTTTTTTTTTTTTTTGTAAAATATTACACTGTCAGGACACAGAATACATTTTTGTAATTTGATACAGTAGCTTTGGTTTCCAACAAATAGTGCTTTTGTTGAACACAATAGATAGTTTACCAAAATCTCTAGTAGAAAATGAAACATTCTGGTTTGCTCAAATTCAGTATTCATATCTTCAATTTATATTTGCCTAGGTAGTTAAGGGACTTTGAAACATTGTGTTGAGGCTCTATTTGTATGTATAGTCCTTTTAATGTTTTATAATCTTACTATTATAAAGTTACATTTTATAACCTTATTTACTCTCAGAATTACAATGTATATATTTAACTCATTTATATGGCCTCTTTATAGATTAGTATTGGTCAGAATTGAGGAATTGTGAAAGTATTTTTCTCTACACATATAACAATTTATTTTATAAAGATTTTTGTCTTGTATACATAAGTTTTTGCCTATATATATGTTGGTGGATTTTTTTTTACACGGAGGCCAGAAGAGGATGTTTAGTTTCCTAGAAGTGGAGTTATAGATGGTTGTTAGCTGCCATGATAGTCCTGGGAATTGAGCTTTGATCCTCTGTAAGCGCTGCTACTGCTCTTGACCACTAAACCAATTCTGCAAAATTTATTTTTTGATTAATTAATTATTTTTTTAAACACCCCTAAAGTATTTCTTTTGTGTGGGACCAAAAGTGGCAATGCACCCTAAGCTAAGTACATTCACTTATATGGCATGTGATTTCTTGGTTTTATGTTTCTATAGGAATTTGTCAACCTCTATTCAGACTACATTCTCAATAAATCGGTAGAAAAACAGTTCAAGGCATTTCGCAGAGGTTTTCATATGGTGACTAATGAATCTCCCTTGAAATACTTATTCAGACCAGAAGAGATTGAACTGCTTATATGTGGAAGCCGGGTAAGAGAGACATCTGCAAAATATCCTCATAATTTATTTATTTTTTTAATGGTGTGCTATAGATGTTAAGATGTATTTTCTTTTTCTTTCTTTCTTTTTTTTTTTTTTTTTTGTAATTTTCAGAATCTAGATTTCCAAGCACTAGAAGAAACTACAGAATATGACGGTGGCTATTCCAGAGAATCTGTTGTGATTAGGTGAGGTGTTAAATTCTTAAGAAGGAAGATTTTATTCATCAAAGAAGTTTGTGTGTACTTTTGTGATTCATGTATGTCTGTATTGCTTCCCATACAAAGAAGCTCAAAGGCTCTCATCTGTAAAAGTAGACCTGTATTAATATTACTAGTTTTTCATGCAATCTAATGATTTATTTAGTTCATTAAATGGCTGTATGAATCTCATGTTTTCTCATGCTTTTTGGTTTATTTCTGGTAATGGGTAAAATGGTACTTTCTTTGGTCTTTAAGATATTTGGGAAGAATTGTATGTACTGATGTGAACAATTCTCAGAAAAGTGTTACCAATACTATCTTTCTCTGGTCAAATGCCCTGGTTATCATTTCTACTTCTCTGCACCATGTTAATATCTTATTCTGAAAGACAGGTTTCCTGATCCTTTAATGTAATTGGTCCAAATGACAGGCCCCTTTGGCATCCACTATTTGTGTGAAATTAGAGGCATTTAAACAGGTATCTTTCAGAAACATCCTTAGAGCTGTAAGACTCTAAGTACATGAAGAATAGAATGGGCAGTAATGACATTCTATTTGTTAGTTTTATATTACAATATTATTTTGTTATTTAGGTTTGTGGAAGATGATGGTTGCTTTGACATTTCTACAACAGTTTAAAGTATGTTTGCTAATGGCAACCATTATATTACTTCCAAATACTCAAATTTCAAAGCTGATTCATAAAAGGGTTGAAATACATGGTAATAGAAAAAATTAATGGAAATATCATAACATTATCTCTGCAGTAACACTGATCCAAGATAGGACTTCTCACAGATATATTATGGGAAAATTAGCATTACATTACATTTCTTTTTAGAGCACTAGAAATATCTTGGACTGTTATTTTGGGTAAATTATCTTAGAAATTAAAGTTTTGTGCTTTTGTAACAATACCATTCCTTTTTCATGCATACCTTAAGATTATCTGTGAATTCAAGGCTTAATGGCAAGAAAATTACAGCAGTCACAAAGCTTGAAACTTAACAGTTTATGGTATTTCACATTCTGTGATACTACTTCAACTTTTTTTTTGTATGTATAAGTATAGTTAAAACAAACATTCATTAGAATTTATTGTTAGTAAGAAGTCAAACACTAAAATAATCCTCTGACAATCCCCATACCCTAAAACCTTATAATACAGGTATCTTGTTAATGATTATCTCATTTATTTAGAATGCAAAAAGTAAGATCCTATTCATGTGTTTTTCATTTGGAAAGTTTCCAATTCCTTTTTTCTAATTACATTTATTTTTCAAATGCTCCATCCCCTTAACTTTTGAGATTAGAGATAATTATTTTTGATTAGTTAATTAAATTTTATTTTTATGTACATCTGTGTTTTACCTGCATATGTATACATATATGTGCGAGGGTGTCCAATCTGGAGTTACAGTTGTGAGCTACCATATTGGTGCTGGAAATTGAACCTGAGTCCTCTGGAAGAGCAGCCAGTGCTCTTAATTGCTGAGTTGTATCTTGAGACCCAGGAATTTATCTTTTAATGAATAATTTTACTTTAAAGGCTTGATTGAGCTTCATATTTAATTTCTTTCCTACTTAATTTTTATTTTTTCTTCTATGCAGAGATACTTTAAATAACAATCTTTGTCTTTTAGCAATTTTTCCCAGGATGAAGATAGACTAGTTTGTTAATTCACTAAATGCTATCAAATGAGGATATTGTTATTTTTAGACCATATTTTCTTACCTGTAATATTGATAGGTATTCTAGCAATTTTTCCCAGGATGAAGATAGACTAGTTTGTTAATTCACTAAATGCTATCAAATGAGGATATTGTTACTTTTAGACCACATTTTCTTACCTATAATATTGATAGGTATTCTCTGTACTATTTACCAATTATTGGTTTTCCAGAATTAAAGCTGTATATTATATTGTGTACCTTTAATGATGAGTCTTTCTCACTATTAATTTTTTATTTGCCTAAATCTTATAATAAATAGCTTAATTGCTTTCTCAACAATTTAGTAAACAATGGCTCAGTAAACATTATAAATATAGTGTTGATGATAATAGTGATATTAATGTGTGAGGTAACTTTTAGTGAAATATGCAGAACTTTCCTGGACAATTTGGAGATTTGGATAATTACACTTTTGCAACATCAAAATACAAATTCTATTATCCAAGTTCCTGTGGCTCCTTCCAGTTGATTCCTGTTCTTATGGACAATTACTGTTTAGATTTTTGTAACTTTTTTTTTTTTTCTTTTTGGGGAGGTCTTGAATTTTGATATTGAGTCATAGAGTATACATTTTTTGAAAACTATTTATGTTATTACACTAGTTTATAGTGTGCTTTTTTTATGACAAAGTAATGCTTTAAGTGACTTTATGATCTTTTCTTATCCATTGTATTATTTGATTACCTTTTCTTGAGATTAGAGTTATTACAAATTAAGTTACCTAGTCTTACTAGTGAAGTGTTTTCATTTCTCTTGTACAAACATAGGAAGAAGAGGTTTGTGGTTTTGTTGTAGATCAATTTTTAGGTTTAAGAAGCATTGCAAAAATGTTTTGGTCAAATGGCAGTGCCATTTTACCTGAGGATGACCAGCAGTGTCAAAGCTCAGCTCTTTATCTCTTTTGGTCTCTGGTCATGTTTATCTTTAGTCTTCTGGAGGAACTTGAAATTAAATCTCATTATAGTTTAAATTTACCTATCTCTGGTGACTCATGTTGTTGATCTGGTTTCACTTTTTTTTTTTTTTTGTCATTACCTTGTTAATTGTCTTCCCTAATCTTTTCATTCATTATTAACTTTAAAAAAAATTTTCATAAAGATCATCACTAACATGCTACATATGTGTTCTTCTAGTTCGGAACTTTATTTTCCCCCACTGAATTTCTTTTCTTTTGAAAATGAATTATTTGTTAACTCGAGACTTAAGTCTGTTGTGTGTATTCATTATATTTTGGTCAAAGTCATATATTTACATATATAGAATAAGTTTTTAAATCATAAGGTGCCTTTATTTTTTCCTTGTTCTCAATTGCTGTTATTTTTTTCTTCTATATAAATACTAAGTTCTGTTTCAAAATTTTACATGAATAGGGTCAAATACCTTTAAGATTTTGATTTGGATTACTTTGAATGAGTCAGTCTAGAACTGTCAATTTCATCAGTTTCGATTCTCTAAAGCTCAAGCATGACATAGACCTTTCCATTTTTCTGTATTCTTTAGTTAGGAATAAATTGGAATATTATGTATTTCTTGCACATCATTTCATTTTTTTTTAATCTCTGAGACCAAGCTTGTAATACTTTCTAAGTTGCATTAAAGAGCTTTATAAGATAATTTAACTTCTTCTAACCTCTGTTGTCATCAGTTGTTTTCATTTTGTGGTTTTTGGTATGATAGTATTTTTTTGAGGGTTTTGTTTTATCTAAAATAATTTTTTTATATACAATATATATATGTCCTCCACCTATTTTTTCCAGGCCTCCCCGCCCCACCTCACCTCCCATCTAGATTCACACCTTTTCTGTGTCTTGTAAGAAAATAAACAGGCATCTAAAGAAAAATAATAAAATAAATTAAGATAAATGAAAATCAAAGTGTAATATGACAAACCAAGAAAAAGATCCAAAGAAAAAAAGGCACAAGAAACACATATAGATGTAGAGACATATGTTTATAAACTGAAGAATTTTATAAAAGCTCAAACAGAAATCCATAGTACAAAAATCAAATGATCTTTAAGGTAGGAGGGAAGTGCCCAGACTTACTATAAGATGATGAATCTCTGTAGATGCCATTGAGTTAGTTTTGTGTTGGCTATCTACTGATGGACATGGGGCCCACCCTTAATAGTAGTTTGTTTCCCCATTGAGACTCCCTTGGAGAAATTCAATATTTCATTTACAAGTGACCATCAGTTGGAGATGGCTTCTAGTTTAGGGATGACTGTGTATGTTCACTTCTCCTTTCAGCTCTAGGACCACATCTGGTATATACCAGTACAGGCCTGTGCATGCTGTTACTGTCTTTGTGAGTTCTTATGTGCAACAGCCCTGTTGTATCAAAAACACCTTGATTCCTTAGTGTCCTCCATTCTCCTCTGGTTCTTAATACTCTTTCCCCCTTCTCTTCCATAAGCTCCCTGAGCCTAGTGGGGAGGTGATTTGATGAAGACATCCGTTTAGGGCTGATCTAATGTCTATCAGCATATTTTCTAGCTTTGAGTCTCTGCTATCTGCTTCAGATGGAAGCTTTTCTGATGATGGCTGAGCACAGCACAGCTTTATAAGTATATCAGAATGTTGCCTAGAGTCATTTTATTGCCACATTCTTTTAGCAGAACAGTAGTATTTGGTTTGTCCCTAGGTTCTTAGGCTATCGAGTCTCAGGTTCTTAGCCACCTGAACAATATTGAGTATGGGTTCCATCCATGGAGTAGGCCTTAATTCAAATCAGATATTGGTTGATTACTACCACAAGCTTTGTTCCACTATTGCACCAGTGTATCCTGCAGGCAGATCACTCTTGTAGATCTATTGTTTGTAGCTGATTGACGTTTACCTTTCTCCTTTGGTAGTGTTTAGAGTATCTCCCTGTACCATGAATAGTAATTGATAGGAAGGTTTTTTTTTTCCTTTTCTAAATCATCTTAAACACATTTTAGCCATAAAATCAACTCATGATCCTATATAAATTAATAGGCAGTCGTCCTGTTAGGGTAGTAGTTCACTTTTGTAAATTGTTCCACTGGTTATCTGATGTTCTTAGGCTTAGGTTCTCATTTATACTCCCCCACTTCTCATTTTCCCCAGGGCCCATATAGTTCCTTTGTTACTGCTTGCGAGGTATAATATCAACTTTGCTATATATACATACATCTTGTCTTCAAGTAGAGGAAGAACATTCTCCAGCTATTTGCATGAGAGAGAATATGTACTTCCTATAGCTTGTTCTAGTTCCCCTATTGCTGGTATGCCTAGCAGAACCTCAGTTTGTGATTATCTTTCTAATGCTCAAAGGAGAGCACATCAAGAACAGAGTTAGTCATATCAGAATGCTTTTCAGGGTTTAGTAATGCTGTATTTCTAATTATACCTTAGGTTTATCATATTTTTTAAAGCTTTCTGTTAACATTTTCTTAACTTTGTGTTTATGAACGAGTTGTTCTTTCATGACTCTTATTTCAAAAGTTTAGTTTTAGTTTACAATGTTTATAGATTTTGTTTTCACGTCTTTATAGTTTTCATCTATTGTTGGTATCTTCTAAATAGATGAAGTTCTCATACATATAGTAAAGTGTGCTTAATATTTTATTTTAATTCTAGGTTTGTCTTTCATTTTTAAAAAGTAACTTTATTATGGATTTGCATTGTAAAATAGAATTATCTTTCAGTAAATCAAAATATGAGACAACTCAATAATAGAATATATAGCTGATTATTTATAGACTTATTTTTAAAGATAGATTTTTTTTGGTTGCTTTTAAAATTTTATTTGTATAAAATAAATAAATAAATGTAGGCTTGCCTACATGTGTCTATGCAGCATGTGTGTGCAGTTTCTGCTGAAGCCAGAGGAGGGAATCAGATCCCTTGGAACCGGAATTGAATATGGTTATGAGCTCTCATTGTAGGTATTGTAAATCCAACCAATTTACAGCAACAACAGCTGGTGCTCTTAACCATTGAACAATCTCTCCAGGTCTACTTCTAGGATTTTAAATTAAAAGTTGCATTATTTTTTATATCTAGTTCTCGTAGATCTTGAGACGTTCAATTAGTTGAAAATCTTTGCTCCTTCCTTAAATACAAATAGTTTTCTTATAATGTGAGCAGGACCACACCATACATTTGTGAATATTACATGCTTTGCACATTTTACAAACTGCAACCTTTGTTTGGCAATTATTTCTTAAAAGTGATTTTTAATTTGTTGTTGTTGTTTCCATGCTCCTTATGAAAAGAATGATATTCCATTTCTTCAGTATATCTTCTTCAGAAAAACTTGGGAGTTATAACAGTCAAAATTACATACTATTATAATAAAAAGGGACAACTCAAATTCATAGGTTCCAATCACATCTGTTATATTAGATTAAATTCTTTAATGCCTGAAAGCTCATTTCTTTCATTCAAAATAATATGTACTTTAAGTATAATTAATGTAAGCATGGGAAATCCTCAGCCTGTGTTTTAAGTTCTGAGAGAATGAATATATTTTCTATTCTTGTCATACACTTTTTGATAAATCTGATGCTTGTTTGTAAAAGAATATGTGTTCTTTAGTTGAACTCCTGTTTTGAAGACTTATATATAGGAAGGTCAATATAGTGTTACCTCTGGTTCTTCCTCCCATCCGCTCACAGGAAATATGTTTGTAGTAAGAAACTTAGAGAAAGTACAAAGGGGAGGGGAAGGAAGCTCATCTGTTGTCTGCTAAAAATGAGAAAAATGATTTCTCCTACCCCAGGGAGAAAACCTTTTAGTAGACTAAAGATCAATTGTCAATTACTTCTTACTTTCTATAATAAAAGTAAAGGTACTAACTAGCTAGCTATACAACATTTATTTTTGTTTAGTTTACACAAACTTTTGTCTTTTTCTGGTATATAATATCAATAACCTTTAAATCACTGCCCTCTAGTTCCCTCATTTTCTTTCTGCCTTATTTGCAGTAGACTAAGGTAAACAAAATATTACATTAGTCTCTAATTTTCTTTTCTAAATTTGTTTTATTGACATATTATAAAGCCTAAAGCAAAATAGCTGTCATTAATAGTTCTTTGTCTTTTATGTATATATTTTGTCTGTCTTAATCTATTATCTTGCCATTTCACCTGAGATTACAAAAAGGTTGACTTAGGAAACAAATTTCCTTTTATCTTATTGTCTTAATATATATCATTCTCCTATCGTTATCTCATCAGCAAGTATTATATTATTGCCTTAAGAATTGAATCTGTTGAAAAGACAAAGTCAACTGTATTTAAGTTTGAGAGAAAGAAGAGATAATGTGGTAATTTAAATAATGTTAAGTGAGGTTTTTTTTTGTTTTCAGTTGATTTTTTTTTTCTTTATATAGTGTGTGTGTTTAGGACTGTGAATGATAGTCATATTGTGTCACCTTCCTGTTTTTTTTTTGTTTTTTTTTTTTAATGTGAAACATGATTCCATTAAAATTTGAAATTTTGGCTTATCTTGGATATTTACTATCCTCTACCCTGGAATAAATATTGTTATGAGAAATTATTAGAGAATTGCATTTAGGAAAACAATTTACTATTGAATGTTATTACTGGTAGGACTTGCCATTGAATAAACCTAAGAAGAATCTTTTTAAGTTTATCTCAGAAATAATCACTTATTAATGTAGAAATTACTTCTGCAACATTTTTGCTTGCTTACTACTGTCACATAATATTGATTTAGTGTAGGTTTTAATCTTTATGGGCACAGTGTTAACTAATTATATTTTTAATATTAATACTGTTCAGTTATTTATCTTTTCCCTTTTTGTTTTGATAAACTCTTGCCCTGTGGCACAGACTGGCCTAGAATTTGCCAACCTTTCGCCTCCATCATAAGTGCTATATTAAAGCAATATCTTTTACAATTTCTTTCTCTTTGACTTTTCTTAGACATTAGAGACATCGGACTAATGATAGGTAAATTTACAGTATTTCCTCTACATTGCCATTCATCTTTATTTACTAGTGTTTTTATCAGGTAAAAAGTTTTATCGGTGTATTTAATAATTTGCATTTCTTTAGTTTGGAATATTCTGTCTCCTCTCAATTTTTCCCTCTTCCTTGCCTGTTTCCATCTTCCTTTCTGTTTCTAGATAAAATTGTTAGATGATTGTCAAATAGAATTTTTTCCTCCTTTTCTCACTTCATTCATAAATCTTCCATTATTTCTAGAGTTCCTGTGTGTAATGCTCCAGAATTTTTAAGTATTTCATTTGTTTGAATTTATTTTTTTCTGATCTTGGACCTGCTCACTTACTAAATGTTATGAGGGACCAATGCATAGTACAGTGTACATGGTTTCTCTGTTGAAGGGACTGTATTGCAATATAATGTTCCAATAACACGTGGTTCTGCTTTATGCGGTCCTATGCCTCCCCCCCTACCCATTTTTTTTTTTTTTTTTTTTTTTTTTTTGGTCTGCAACTCTTTTACCTTTTGTATTGTTTCTTGTCTCTCGGGATTTATTACTCTATGTCCTAATTTTATTATTGTAATCTATAATACATTACAGATACTTTTATTACACTTTTCTCTTTTTAAATCTGAATAGATTTTTAGGATGTGATCTGATTTTTACTTTATTCTGAGCTTTCTAAATAAAAATATTTTTTTAATTAAAGATTTCAGTGTAGTGTACAACAGGGAGAGGGGTCTTAGCATTGTTTTTGTTAAATAGAATTTGTGGGGCTCTGATGGTTTTTTTTTTTTTTGTCGTTGTTTTGTTTTGTTTTTCTTATTTTAAAAACCACCTGAAAAATTCATTTTAAGTATCATAGCCAGACCTAGTCACTGTGATCATAACTGGTTCTCCATGACCAACAATTGTGCCTGGAGGTCTGCCTTCTTAGGTGACTGATTAGATCTAGTATCAGAGCCATCCTACAGAGTGAGAAAGCTTTTATTTTAATCACTCATATTGTATTATTGTTTTAAGATTTTTAAAAGTAATTTATTCCTTCATATATGTATACAGTGGTGTATTTTGATTATAGTTATCCCTTATACTCTATTCCAACTCCTACCAGATTCATTGCACTTTTCACACCCCCTTCCCAAATTAGGCCCTCTTAAAAAGTAAGGCCCTGAGTCCAGAACTAGGACAAACCCAATATGCATGCATGTGAACCCATCCACTGGAACATGGCCAATTGATTCAGGGAAATACCTCTAAAGAAAAACCTGATTTTTTTTTCTTCTACAGCAGTTACCCGCCAATAGCTTCCATGTAACTTTTGTATTCTGTCAGGAGTCTTGGGGCTGCTGTAGAGACTTTTCTCCTGCTAACTCACCAAAATGACATCTACAAATGGAAGTCTGAGCCTTTTAACTGGGGGATTCTTGCACGAATTTCTTGTCACGTTTCCTCTTTGTTATGTGTACCATTATTTTCTTTAGATGTGTATTAGTTTTACTGGAACAATGATGAGATTAGAGTAAGCCAGGAAATCTGATAAAGCTTTGGGATATTGAAATTTTGGAAGTACTGTGATTAATGTCAGAATATTGGTGTACAGCAATAAAAATACCAACAATTGGATAATAAAAATATTAGACCAAAATATGAGAGAATAAAATATCAAAGACTTGGAAAGCATGATGTCTCTTTCAAGATTAAAAATTTTGGTTACATTTATTTGTGTGTATGTTTGTGTGCATGCGCATGCATGGGTGTACATGTCATGAAGCTAGTAGAGATGATAATATTATCAGGAAGGAATTGACAGATTTCATGGCTAGTACTGTTACTTGCTGAGTAATCTATGTAATCCTAAGATTATAGTGAAAAGAACTTTAAATATAAAACATAAAATTTACTTTGGTGCCACTTAAAACTACTTACGATTTTTTTTCCCTAAAATTTTAAGTTTCTTAGCTGTGAATTAGTTTTGTATTCATTTTACAGATGGTTAATTCAGGCAAATCAAAATTGTTCATTCTGAGCTAATGTTCATTTTGTTTTTTGACTTAGAGTACCATAAAAATTATTTTATTACTAAATTTAGTTCATAAGTTTTAGACAGCCAGATAATTATATCTTGTAATTACTACATGTGGGATAATGGGATAAATATCAGCATAACTCGCTCAGAAACACTACATGAAAATTACATTCCTGATAATAAGTATAATTTTTTTCATAGTTGATGCTTTTCTTAAAATCTAAACCTGTTAGCACTTTGCCTTTACAAAGCAGAATAAAGAATGAGTAAACAGGATAATAATGTATGAATGGCAAATAAAATATATTCCAGATGAGATTGGAATACTTGATATTAATTGTAAAACTGTCCTTGATGATGTATGTTGTAGTACCAATAAGTTCGTGTTTGTAATAATGTCAAATTAAAACCACTATTGTATCTTTTCTTATTAGGGAGTTTTGGGAAGTTGTTCATTCATTTACAGATGAACAGAAAAGACTCTTCCTACAATTTACAACGGGCACAGACAGAGCACCTGTCGGAGGACTGGGAAAATTGAAGATGATTATAGCCAAAAATGGCCCAGACACAGAAAGGTAATTTGAAGTGCAGCTCCATACTCACTGTAAACCTTTTCACCTCATGCTTCACACATTTAGCTTCTGTATTCTCTGCTGATATTATATAGAAATATCCAAAGTTAACAAAACATTAGTGGAGGAAATACTTTGCATTTATATTACTTATTTGTAAAACTGCCATAATTAAAAATAGTTGTGTAGCTACATGGGTTCATATTGTCAAATTGGTATGATTTATTTTTCTTTTATTTTACAATTTTTTAAGAAAACCTTTTTATTTATCAGTCTGTATAGAGTGTTTATGTGGTGATATAATGTATATTTAATAAAAATAGTCTAAAATTTCAAAAGACAGAGCCACTCACAGAGCCAAGCCATGCAGGTCAGGGAGTGGTGATTCACACATTTAAGGCCAGCACTCAGGATGCAGAGATCCTCTGGATCTCTGTGAGTTTATGGCCAAACAGAGCCAAGTGGTGGTGGCACCCACCTTTAATGCTGTCATTAGGAAAGTTGATCCAGGAATTAAGGTAGCTGGGTGAGGAATGAAAGCTAAAGCAGGTGAAGGCAGACATTCTCTTTTACTTGTGCACCAGTCAGGTCTGAGGAATCATGGAAATAGGGCCTACACCATGCTGTTTGGCCCGAGGAGTTGGCTGGGTGATAATTAGCTGTGGTTCTGTGGGTGGCTTTGTCTTGTGATATTTTAAACTATTTTTATTAAGTATACAATATATTACCACATGTTTCCATTGAAACTTAAAGATTTGTCTGTTCTTTAAAGTTTATTCTGGAATCTGAGTTACATAACTTTGCAATTTGTATCCTTTCCCTATTAACTTTTTCACTATTTTATGGTGGGACTGGATGATATAACCTTATATATATCTTGACTTTGGTATACATAGTTAGATATATCTTTATTACTGTCTATACTACATTATCTTATACATTATGTCTCTAATTTTAATGAATTTATATTTGCTGTTCAATTATTTTCATTGTCATTTTGCCACCTGTATTTCTAATCAGTATTTAAGAACACAGACTCCAAAATCTTTAATACTACATTTGAATAATTTTTTTTAAATTTTAGAGTAAGTTATTTAGTGGCTTCTGCTTTTTAGTATGTCTGATAATTTCTTGGTATGTTTGTTGTATGAAGATTTAAATGAACTACAAGCATTAAGTATCTGAAACAATAGGTAACATAGAGTAGGAACTCAATGAATGCAAAATGTTATTATCAACATCACCTTCATCATATTACCATTTCATAGGATAAAGACCAACTGATCTTTGTATCTAAACAGTACAATGTCCATGATTTATTTAATCTGTAGTTTTTCATTACAAACCATCTTAACTAGATAAGCATCTAATAGGGGAATTTAACACTGAACATACTTCTTATGACATGATTTTCCTGTTTTTCTCTTTCTCTCTATTTAGGTTACCTACATCTCATACTTGCTTTAATGTCCTTTTACTTCCGGAATATTCAAGCAAAGAAAAGCTTAAAGAGAGATTGTTGAAGGCCATCACATATGCCAAAGGATTTGGCATGCTGTAAACAAAACAAAAACAAAAACAGAGAAAAAAAAGAGAAAATGTTAAAAAAAACTTAATAAATATAGTAAGAGGGATAATTTGGTGGTGATAGTGTCCCAGTACAAAAAGGCTGTAAGATAGTGAACCACAGTAGTTATCTATGTCTATGGCTCCCTTCTTCACTGGGGACATTGTGGGCTGGAACAGCAGATTTCAGCAACATATATGAACAAATCCTTTATTATTATTATAATTATTTTTTTGCGTGAAAGTGTTACATATTCTTTCACTTGTATGTACAGAGAGGTTTTTCTGAATATTTATTTTAAGGGTTAAATCACTTTTGCTTGTGTTTATTACTGCTTGAGGTTGAGCCTTTTTGAGTATTTAAAATATATATACCAACAAAACTACACTCGCAAGGAAAACATTGCCACCATTTGTAGACCATGTAATCTTCAAGTATGTGCTTTTTCTTTTCTTTCATCCCTGTATCTAACTCAAATCAGGACTTTCTTTTTCCCTCTCCTATTGAAACTTGAAGTCTTGGAAACAGTATGGTGCAAGTACTGCTGTTCTGGCCCCAAAATAATTTTCTGTACAAAATTTTGAGAATCAATAAAGATGGAAGGGAGAACTTGGAATATTTGAACCACAGCCCTCAGAACTTTAATTTAGTAACAGCACAACAAATTAAAACAACTCACGCCACAGTATATTGTCTTCATGTGTCTTACAGTGAACTATTTCAGTAGCTAATCCTCTTAGTATATGAAAGGACAGGGATTTTTTTTGTTGTTGCTTTTGTTTTTCATTTAAGTTTACTGGGGAAAGTGCATTTGGCCAAATCATAGGTTAGTCAAGCCTACTGCAACAAAATTAGAAAGTCTGTTGTATAAACAAGCATGTAAAAGTGCACTTAAATGAATCTTTATTCTTAGATTTTAAATAGACAATCCAAAGTCTCCCCTTCTATTGCCATCATCTTGTGTAATCAGCTATTTTTCAAGGCACTTGATCAGTGTTGCAGCATAACGGAAAGTCTGGCTACTGTGCCTTGAGTTTCTTAGTCAAACAGTAAGCAGGCCTGCAAATGAATGGAACTATTACTCCTGAGAATTAGATTGTATATCCCCCAAATTAAATTTTACTTCAAAAAGTGTTAAATATTTCATATCTATAGAAAAGTACAAATAGGCTTAAATTGCTGAATATTTAATGTAGTTTCCCATTCGTAGTCTTCTATGTCTGTGATGTTAATTTCTTTTGTTGCATAATAAAATAAAAGAATTATGTATTTTTAACTATGGAGAGACATACTGGTATATCATTTTACTACAAGCTACAGCTAATTTCTTGAGCTTGTGTCTTGATTATTTTAACAATTAGTGCAAATCAACCTTATGCTTTAAAATTGGTAGGGGAAAATATAGCTTTCAAATCATTGGAAGTGGGGAAAGGAGATCTTTCAGGATTTTTTTTTTTACACACACATATATATATACGCTTGTAGTTGAGACAGAACTATTATTTACTGAAATGCTGAAGAACGCAGTGGCTTAAAAAAAAAAAAAAACTATACCATAATGGAAAGAAAAAAAGAACACAGTGATTTCCATACTGTGATAAGGTAATGTGGGGTGTTTTTTTTGTTTTGTTTTGTTTTCTTTCCTGGCCTAGCCTTTAGAACACTGTTGTGATTTGTATGCTTGATTATAGGACCCCTAAATGTGACTAAGTCATCGTAAAGGGCCTCTCATCCACTGTGCTTCTTATGTATTATGAAAGTGATAAGAAGACAAATTACGTGGATACATTTTATAAAATAAATTTGTGAAGTAATTTGTGTTCTTCATTTTTCAAGTTTAATGATCAGTACAGTATTGAAGTAGTTGTGATACTATACCTGTGTGAAAGCTTTCAAGTGATAATATAGATTACCAGAGAAACATGACATCAATATATTTAATAGAAAGTAGGGGGGAAAAAACCTAAAATGTTTTAAGAGGAAAATATAAACTCTCATTTGCTTCCTAATCAGTTTTTCTCAGCATGCTATCATGTTATTATGGCTGTCTTTTCATTATTGCTTTCTTAGAATGTCAAGGAACATTATCTTATGTTCAGTAAGGATAAACAGTAAAGGAATACCTTTTAGTGTTATAGAAATTTCACACTTACAGCATAAAAGCACATCCTGCAGCAAAACTTTTCTGGAGACTTGGAAGCTGCAGCAAATGAATTGAGTGTCTTATTGTATATATTGTGGTCTGTAGTTAATTGTGTGATCAAATCCAGTTACAATTACCTTAGCTTTATTTGGTGATACATCCCTGTATAGGAAGGTATATATCAAAAGGAACCTATAAATGAGGCTTCAAATAACTTATTCATGTTAACATGTGGCACATGTTTATAATAGGGCAGCATCACTTCCTGTTTCCATAGGTGGCTTTGCTGAACTTAACATGTTTTAAGGATTTTTTTTTTCTTAAAAATCCACATAACCTACTGGAAAAGGAGGATTTTTCTGAGGCTACTCTTTGTGATGTTCACCTCTTTAGTTGCTTATTTTCAGACTATCTTTGTCCTTTGTACCCTTCACAGGCCCACCAGAGCAAAATAATAATAACTTCCACTTGCTGCTTCTCTTACCTTTTCTCTGCTCATTCATGTTAAGAGTATAAAATGGTTCCTGGTATTTTGTAGGGAAGGTGTTTACATGAGTAGATTCAGAGGCCTTTTCTTCTTTCTACATTCAAATCAGTAAACTGTCCTTGATAACAGTTACAAGAAGGTTTAGTTGCATGTATGTACTACATTTCACTTTGTGAAGGCTGCTATTCCAGTAATATTTCACTGACAATGTATTTTACAATGATACCAATAGTCTCTTATTTTCCAGAATAAAAGCTCTTCTTTTTGATCCTTGCCATCCCCTGCAGTGTTGGGCTACTGCTTCCTGAACAGCTCAACTTATCCACACCTTGTGTGTATATTCTTCTTTTTTTACTTAAAAGTACTTATCTGAAATTTCTGGTCAACCTTAGTAATTTCCCCAAAATTCTTTACATTATCAGACCTCTATTCCCAGAATGTCTTCATGTTACCTCAAAATCAGTATAGTACCAATAAAAACAAAATTCATAATCTTTATCTCCTAGCCATTCCTTTTTTGCTTTCTTTAAATCTAACTGGTGTGGGAACTGATGAGATGGCTTAGTGGTCAAAGGTGTGCATCCCACAAAACTTGATGACCCCCGAAATCCTCTTTCTTGACTCCACATAAACATAGAAGGAAAGAGAAATTCCACTGCATTGTCTTTTGACCTTTTCACATGTTCAATGGCTTTTGTTGCCCACCTCCCAAAATTTATTGTACATTAAATTTATTTTAATATGTCACCTTTACTGAAATTACAAAACTCTCTCATCTCTTAATTGTCTTGTTCAAACCTATTCTGTTCAATTCTACTTTACATCTACTTTATATAAATAATCCTTTGGTCCAGGTTTTCTCCCTGATTCTTAATTACTTCTAATTCTTTTCATTCTTCTAAAGCAATTTTTTTTATTTAATATGATTATTTCATCTTTGAGTAAGTCTATTGCCCTGTACAAAAGTATTTCTATGTAATTGCCTAGTGCAGCCTATTCACCAGCACCCCTCCACATCCCTATTCAGCAGTTTTACTTAGACTTAATTTGTATAACTCACATATTTTTTTCAAGTTGGAATATTCAAAGCATCATGAAAATGTACAATGGTAAAGACTTCTCTTATCCACGGTATGCCTCTAGTATATAGTATAACAGCAGCTGGCATATGCATAGTGCACACCCTGTTGGGTCACACATTATTGGAACAATTGAGGCTTTCAAAAGTGTCTACCCTTTCTTTTCTGTTATGTTTTAGCTTTGATTTTGTACCTTTTTCTTTTTAGCATTTTCTCTCTTGCATGGATTCTAAATAAATTGACAGTGGAAATTACCTTGTAATCTTTCTGTGTTGTAGGCAATAGATACCTAAGAGACAGAAAAGATCTATAGAAAGATCAGTAGATGACTATGCTGAAACTTAAACTTCTTTTAAGGATTTTTTTTCCTCAAGAATCTACCTACTCTACTGAAGGAAGAAGTGTCTTTCTAAGGCTACTCTTTGTGATGTTTATTCCTGTAGTTATTTTAAGACTATTTTTTTTATTCTTTCTACGTTCCCAAGGCCACCAGAATAAAATAATAATAATTGCAAGTTCCAGTTGCTGATTCTCTTATTTTTTCTCTTACTCCATTGATCACATAGGTTTGCCTGTCTATATATGTATTCTTCACTGAATTATATCATCCCATGGAAAAAGTGACATTAGAAAGTTGGACAAGTTTTAGATAATTGAAAGCAAGACATTTGTGATGCTACATTCAACCTCTTATAGTTTAACAATCAGGAGCCACTTTTATGCCACCCATATACTTTGACAGTTAGTCCTTAAATCATTCTATTACTAGTCCCTCAAATTTTGACAGAGGAATCCTCCTGATGCTGTTCTTTGTAAATGTATGTTAACTCATATTTAACATTTTTTTATACTTTTTAAGTCAAATTCCTATAAATTCTAAACATAACTTTCAGTGACTGCTGATTCCCTGTGTACATGGTCCCTCATTTGTACAAAATAGGTTAGTTGCTGTAACTTGAGAGGATTTGCACCTTACCAAAAGTGATACAGCCAGAAAAAAAAAAGAAAAAAAAAAAAAAAAGATCAGTGATGGGGTGGGCCCACATGGCTGAGTAATATTTGTCAACTTATCTTTGCCACCATCCCCCCCAAAACAAGCATCAAATTAAGATTCTTGGGTTGACATGCATGGGGCCTAGAATCATTATCCTAATTATTTTTAACTCTCCCCAAATCCATAGAAAATGATTTGGAAGGTATATGGAATATAGTACAAAGTGGTTGAGATTTTAGCCTTCGGTCAAATGACTCCAGAGTTTAGTTTTGGCCTTGCCATTTCCTTGACTTGGATTATACCCAGTTCTGTTTTATCTCTGGTTATGTGGTTTTAATAAAATTTTCATATAGATGCTAGATAACATCTTAGAAGACATCCTGAGAGGAGTTCTCCCAACATTTGCTTATTAACTGAAAGAAAAATATCAAGAGTTTGGGAATGTCTGTAATAATTTATTTTGGAAGAATTGATCTTACCTTTAAGTGAAGAGATGTGCTGTCCCTTATTTTTCTTTGATATAGAATTTACATAATATAAATTTCACCCTTTTAAAAAGTGTAAGATTTGTGGTTATAGTATACTCACAGAGCTGTGAAGTTGTCATGAGCATTTTCGTCACTGTAAAAAGTTTTCTGTATCCATTAGGTATGACTGCCTGTTCTTAACCCTAGCCCCTGGCAACTAGTCATCCACATATGCCTATGAATTTGTCTATTTTGAACATTTAATGTTAATGGAGTCATATGATATGTGGCCTTTTTTTTGTCTGTCCCCCCACCGTCCCCAAAATGATGAATTCAAAGTACATCTTTGTTGTAGCATGTATCAGTACTGTTTCTTTCGTGGCTGAATATTGTCATTGTATTGATATAATGTATTTTTTTGCTTGTCTATTTGTTTGTGGATACTTGTGTTGTTTCTGCTTTTTGCGTATTATGAATACTACAACTAAGAACACCTTGTGTACAAGTTAAGTTTTCATTTCTCTTATGTCTTGTAAGCATCTTATGGTTTTAGTTCTTAAGTTTAGGTCTTTGATCCATTTTTTGCATGTGGTGCATTGTAGGGATCCAGTTCCATTCTTTAATATTCTTTAATATGTGGATATCCAGTAGAACAAATAACTGTTACATAGATTAATAATTATTTCTTTATGAGTGCTCTTGGCATCATTGTCAAAAACAAAACGAATCTGTCCCCACTCCCATCACACACAAAAACAAGTGACCATATAAATGGACTCTGACTTTAAACCATTGTCTAGTATCTCTGTTCTTAAGCCTGTACCACATTGTCTTAGTTGTAGCTCTGTATTACGTTTCGAATTTAGGATATGTGAGTCCACCAACTACTTCAATATCATTTTACCTATCCTGGGTCCCTTGCATTCCACATGGATTTTAGGATCAGTATGTTAATTTCTGTGTAACAAGCACCTGTGATTTTGATAGTTTTTGTGTTGATCTTGATACATCAGATTTAAATATGTTGGTATTTTAACAGTATTAAATTTTCTAATCTGTAATCATGAAGTGTCTTTCCATTTATTTAGGTCTGTAAATTCTTCCAGTGCTGATTTATAGATTTTAGTGTATACATCTTGATTTTTCTTTTGGGGGGGGTGTTAAGTATTTTTCAAAGGTATTTTTCTTGATGCTGTTATAAACAATTGTTTTCCTTTTTTGGGTTATTCATTGCTAGCATCTAGAAAGAATTGAATTTTGTGTATTGACCTTGTATACTATAGCTATTCTGATCTGATTCTGTTTTTAATTAATTTTAGTATGTATACAACATTGTGCATCTGTTAGTAGAAATACTTTTGTTTCCTTTCCAATCTGGATTCTTTTATTTGATTTTTCTGCCTAAGTGCCCTGGCTAGCACGTCCAGTATAATAAATAGAAATGGCAAGAGTGGACATCTTTTTCTTGTTCCTGATTTTAGGGGGAAAGTATTAAGACTTTCACCATTAAATATGATGTTAGCTCTGGGTTTTGCATAGATGCTGCAAGTTGAGGAAATTTCCATCTGTTCCCACCTTATTGAGTGTTTTTTTTTTTTTAATTAAAAATAATGAATTTTGTCAAATGCTTCTTCTGTATCTATTAAGGTTGTCATGTAGAGTTTCTCTTTTATTCTATTGATATGTTGTATTACATTGATGGATTTTTGTATATTGAACAAACCTTGCATTCCTGGAATAATCCCACTTGTCTATGCTACATAAACCATTTTCTATGCTGCTGGATTTGGTTTTCTAGTATTTTGTTTAGCATATTTGCATCTATATTCATAAAAGATTTTGGTCTGTAGTTATTTTCTTACCTTTGTCTGGTTTTACTATTAGGGTAATACTGGTTTAAAATATGGCAGAAGCTTTCCAACTGTTTTTAAACCTAGTAAGGTATTTCTGAAATAATATACTTTGAAACTTAATCGGCAATCCTTAGATACTTGGTGACACAGGAATGGTTATTGACCCTTTCAAGGATTTCAAGGTAAGACATGCATGAAGTAGCCTTTGACAGCTGAATACAGGGCAGCTAACACCAATCTTTGGTCATGGGGGGTGTTTCTCATGAGATTTATGTTATTGTTATAAGAGATAAGCCAAGCCATCAACTATCTTAAGAATTACCCTTCACAAATGACCTTTCTTAATAATCCACACACCTAGAAGCTGAGTGCCATCTTAATATAGACCCTTCCAGGGTAGGAAGCATTGGAAGCTAATGGCCAAGTCAGACAATCTCAGTTGGGATTGCCAAGAAGGTAAATTCTTGAAAGAATCTATATATATATAGTAAGAACTGAGTTGGAAGACAAAAATCTTCAGCTAAGAGTTGGGCATTTAAATATTTAACTACTATGGCGTATTTGGTGATCCCAAAATAAACATTTTGTTTACTGAACATGACCCCAAAGTCTCAAAGCCTGAGGTTTCAAAACCAGAAAAAATAGACCAGTTTTAAAATTTTTAAAAAAAGTATACCACCAACATTTGAGATACATAAAAAAATTATCAGACCTATGTAAAGGATTTAAGAAATGTGGATTAATATTTATAATGAAGGAGTATCTCTTAAAGATTTAAAAAGTTGCTGTTATTTTAATCTAACAGAAGTTCAAAATTCAGAGCTATGTTCAATTAAGGTGTCAAACACAGAGAGGATTTTATTAGTCTAGACATATATGCAAAGCCCAGAGTGTTTATAATAGTGTATATATGCTTAGTTTGGACTGAACTCAGGTCCAGAAACTATGATATGTGATAAAGGATTAGATATGTACTAGGCAGAAAAGAGGGGACATATTAACAGCTGGGGTATGGCTTGATAGCATTAGGATGGACAGTTAAAAATCATGTAGAGCCTTGTAGACTTTTAGATTTTACTAAGCAGATGTTAAGAGGCAAAGACAAGTTTGTGCTTCTATTACCATATGAACTGGCAGAGCCTAGGTGCCCCATATATTCTTTTATTTAAGAAATTCTTGGCTATAATTCCAGATAGGCATAATTCTTGCTATAATTCTTCTTATAGAAGAAATAGTGGATGGAATAAAGAAGATTCAAAAGATCAGGTACCACATATTTGATTTGGTGCTTTTGGGTTTGCACTGGGGGAAATTGGGGAGAGAGTTTCTAGTATGCCAAATCATGTTCTATATGAGATGTCTTAAGATTATTCAAGGGGACCTGCCTCAAATCAAGGGTAAGTTTAAAAAAAAGTCTTTGCAGAAGATAAAATTGTGTGCCTACAGAATTGCAAACCTTTTTACATTTCCCTAAAATATTATTGTCAAGGAACAATAATGAAGGGAGGAGAGACGACTAAAGACAAAGTCCATGGAAGAACTATCATTAGAGTGTTGCATTAAGAACTCAAAGGAGAACAAGAGATTTGTTCTTGACTTTATCTGTGTTCTACTTAGTAGATCGAGTTTCTTAAGTTTGGAGACATGGTTTTGTTTTGTGTCTGTGCCTGAGGAATCTATATCAATATGAACATACTTTTTGTAACCATTTAATGATCAGACTTAGAATCTTATTTTTTATCATCTCCATACCACTATCTGAATGCTCTCTTCTTGAGTTTCAACTTTTCTTTGTAGCTTTTAGATAACCAGATACACATTTACTGTATGAAATGTTATGTTAGCCAAGTTAAGATCTTTCAAGTAGTTGAAATAATAAGTCTAAAATAAATTGTCATTAGTTATTCTCATAAGTCCCATCACTGTGCCTTATTATGCTGATTGACCCTTTTAGTGGATTCCAGTAGCACAGTTTTGAGCACAGATTTGTTTTGGGGGTCCCAGGATCACTTTAGCCATTGCATAAATACATACAATGTTTTATCATCCCAGCAGAACATCCTTTTTTAACCAGCTTTCTTCAAGGAGCATTATCTTGAATGTTAGGAGGTTGAGTTCATTTACTTAGTTAAAGGTGTTACTTAAATGATAAGGGGTTTATTATGTAGTCAGATTTCCATTTTTTTTTTCTAAAATTATAACTGAAATCTCCATCCCAACCTTTTTTTTTAAAAAAGATAAAAATCTCAACATTCCCCAAATTCTTTAACTTTTTTTTTCTTAGAGTGTTGTTGCCAAAATTGTTTCTCAGAGTCATTTTTTAAATATATATTTCTTCTTATAAACTTAATTGTCCAAAGATAAAATTTGTTATAGAAAGTTCAAGAATGTTCTGGTCCCAGTTTGACCTCATCTTTGTTGTGCATGCTTACTTTTCTTGTTGTTTTCATCTGAAGGACTTCAAGGCTGGTCATGAATGGGTTTGCTGTTTTACTATTAAAACTTGCCTTGATTGTGATTTTGTAGAAGTAAAATTTTTCTTATTATTGGTAAGTATAGCACAAATACTAAACTGAATATTGCTAGGAAGGGTAAAAGTCATTATTTCCAGTCTCTTAGTCACTGTTTTTCTGGCCTTTTTCTGTACTGTGCTTTCTGAATAGTGGAGCATATAGTGCTTTCTTATATATTTCCCCAAGAGATTGTTGCATGACATCCGAACTTTGAGGGGCTCTTGAGTCTATATGAGATTTTTAGTTCTTTGATCTATGATGGCTTTGACCTGAGTCAGCAGTGCTGGACCTATGTGTATGTGTACATTCTCTAAGTCTCCGAGGTGCTTTTGTGCTTTGGCTTTTTCCTTTTGGAGTGTTCCACACTTTATCCAAAGGTTTGTTTTAAAGGCTTTTTTTAAAAATTGCTTTTTAAAATTATATTTGTGTTTCTGGGTAGAGTGGAGGTGGAGATTAGAGGACAACTTGGAATTGGTTCTTTTTCCAGCACGTAGATCCCAGGGTTGAAACTCAGGTGGCCATACTTGGTGCTGGCCTCACCCACTGAGCCATCTCACTAGCTCAAAACTTGCTTTTATTTATTTTTTTTCTTTTATCCAGTGGTTCTGTACAACACTGAAGTACTGCCTAAAAATACATATATCACATAATTTTATGTACAAAATAATATCATTTTCTGTGGTGGTTCTAAAACCCCTTAGTGTTTCTCCCCTCCCCCCAACAAGCTTCTGTATTCAGCTTCAAACATAATGATAAGGGCTTTTTTTCTGTTCTGTCATTTCTTAATCCCTTGAGTACCTTCACATACACTGCTGATCAGTTTTGAGGAATTTGTGTATTATGTGACTCCGGATGTTTTGGAATTCAGGTTTGTTGCTTGTTGTTTGTTTTATTGGTATCTGTCTTTTCATAGATAAATCTATGATCTTCCCCACTGTAGAATTCACTGATGGTCATTTATGCCACGTGCAAATCACCTACCATTTTTCCTCCTAGTTCTCTCCTATTTCTCAGACTATCCCAAACTCTCTTTGAAACTGTGTGTGCTTGTAATACCACTGCCCCTTCTTGTAGCATGTCAGATCTTTTACTTCTGGAATTTTATATCCTGTAGACTCAACCTGCATCCATCCCCACTCCCAGTAATGGCCGCTTTGCTTTGGCATCTGAGTAGAAATATTAGCTTGCGATAGATCTCTCTCTCACTTTTCTTACCAAGGAGACTCCACCTTTGCTCTGTATTGAGTGAAAAGATATTTCCATGGGTGAAATGAAATTACATGTAAGAGTGCCTTTGTTTAAATCAATTTTTATGAATCTAGACCAAGCTTCTCCTACTGAGTGGCTATTAGATAATTTGGAGGGGGAACCCCAAATACATTCCTAACCTGAATCCAGAGTCAAGTTTCACAGATAGTAGTAGATCCATGAGGTTCAGGGTTCTCGGGGCCTCCACCATAGTCCAAATCTGGCAATGAGTTCAAATTGCCCTTGACCACTGAGTTACCTTTAGGCAGGTACAAAATGTATAGAGCTTCTCTGTAACAAGTAGCCTTTTTCTAAAGCTTAGAGACAACAGGAGTTCTAGGGTGCTCTACTGTTTTTGTTTGTTTGGTTGGTTTTTTTTGTTTTTTTTTTTTTTTTTGTTTTTTTTTTTTCGTCTCAGAAGAAAAGTAGTGAGACAAGCAGATCACATAGCCAAATGACGAGGGGTTCTGAAGCCTAGAAAGTTACGATCCTTGTCAGGGTTGTATTGGTTGTTTTTGTCGAACTCAGTCTTTAAGCCAGTACTCCAATGCACTGGATTGCCTCTGCTCATAGCTTTATTTGAGGGATATAAGACAGAAAACAAAGTGAACTAATGTCCGTTGTGACTACACCAGAGGAAAAACCACCCCTCTAATTAGGTGATAGCAATGAGTTTCTGTTACTGCTATTAAAGAATAGAGATGTAGTTCTTTCTGAGCCTGTTCACAGATGCCATAGAAGGTCATCCAAGGTTTTCCCAGAGAATCTGTACATCATCAAACATGTCAAAACAAAAGCAACACACAAAAACTAACTTGCTTATGTTTCTCCTTCCTACCTCAATATGATCTTATTTTGCTAAAATTTACTTTTTCACTATTGCATTATTAATTTATTTTGTGTGCATGTATGTTGTTTGATAAGATTTTATGTTTTTCTCAGTCTTTGAGTGTGCATGCTTAAGGAAACTTTGACTTAGTTCTCTCTATTGTGTGGCTTCTTAGGATTTAACATAAGTTGTTAGGCTTTGCAACAATTATACTTACCTGCCAAGCCATTTCACTTGCTCTGTCTTTTAATTAGTTCTAAATGTATTCTTTTAGAAAATCAGTAAGGGACATAAAAAGGCAGAAGGCAATCCATTTGCCTTATCTCAAAATGAGGTTTGCCCTTCCTGTATGCTACAGTGTAGGGAGAGAGGTATGGAAGTAGGACTGGAAAGAGGCGCCTAAGGGAGGTAAGGAGAATGTTGGAAGGCTTCCTAGTGAGGGTTTTGTTTTGGTCTTTTTGTTTGTTTGGTTTTTTTGTTTTTGTTTTTTTTGTATCTGGTTGAAATTGTGTTAAAATTATCCTTGGTAGTACTTTTGAAAATACGGAACCACACAAACCTGAGAGTCTCATATATAAAATTGAATAAATGCCTAAAAACATTTAGTTACCCTGGCAAAACACTGGTACATTAATTTTTTAAAAACTAAACTATATGTGTTAAGATTTAACTTGGCTTTTGGTCACGTATTGCTTTTAGGTGCTTGTGACAGTTAACAGATGGTTCCCATTTAACAGGGAATATCAGGAAGGGCTAATAATCCTATGTGTGCTTATATACATCTAGAAAGAAATGAATGTGTATTAAGGAGAAAGAGATTGGTTTTGCTTTTGAGGGACTTGCATTCTCCCATACAGAGTTTAGATAAGGTATGGTCCTGATACTTTGATTTTTTTTTTTTTTTTTTTAAAAGGTGACTTATTTTCTTTAGACTCCAAAAGTAAGTGGTTATACAGCAGCCTTAGGAGACTGATGTAATGTTCAGTATAAACAAAAGCAAAAACAAAAGGGCACTAACAAAGTGATAAACTTAGCTATAATGTAAGCTCTGCATTGAAAGGACAGGGTTTCATATGAATTCTTAAAAAAGACCTAACTATATGCAGTGCATAAGAATATTGGAAGTAAACTTTAAAGAGAATTGGGTTTTAAAAAAGAGGATCGAGGCTACAGCTTGTGAAAAGAAATGCTGAACTATGAATAACAAAATATGCTTTGAAACAAATAAGTTAATAGTTGTTAAGGAGTTATGTAGCCAGAAGTCAAATCTGTCTGTCTACTTAAGAACGGCCCTAGATAACTGGAAGCAAAACCTAATGTAACTGCACTACAAGGATGGAGACATCTGCAATTAAAGTTGCAACTCTTCGGTAATTGTTTAGTCATTCTTAGAATAATAGTAAAGCTGTAGAATACTTAAGTTACTTGAACATCATTGCTAATTCCCTTATGTCATAGAACATCTCGTATAACAGTAGTAATGTACATTTTTTTTAAATATATATTTTGAGCCCTTGCCAAAACAACTAAATTCTGAACCCTAAAACAAATCACAGTAGGACAATAAGGGTTGTTGATTTACTGCAATGGAATAGTGCTTGCCTAACATGCAAAAGACCCTTAAAAAACAGATTTTGTGAGGAAAGCTTGGTCTTTATTAAAACCACCAAAACCCGGAAAAGTAACTTTTTTTGGAGCTCTAGAAATCGAAACTTACCTTTAAAATGATTTTGTGATTATTTACTTGTAATTGCATCCTAATTTCCCTAAGACTAACATTTTTGAGTGCTACTTAAAGGAGTGTTTTCTATCTCATTTAACATAGGGAGCAAAGTGCAGTGTGACTGATAGGGAAAGTAGCAGTGTTACTGTAGAGCCAGGCAAACCTTGGGAAAGACCGTGAAAGAATAGTTTTTTATATAGGAACATTGAGAAACTCATGCACAGGCTTAGGAAAAATGCTATATATAGTTGGAGAAACTAAGTTTCATTTAGGCTGATAAGATTTCTCTAACCAAGATGGGAATGATGACTGTATTTTAACAAAAACTAAGTGTAACAGCTACAGAAAAAAAAATGGCAAACTGAAAAGAAGGATGTAAATTGGCAGATACCATCTCTAAAGAAGCATAGATGTTAAGATTCTAAACCACCTTAGGTATGGTAAAAGAAAAAAAGGAAAATAATACTTGAGAAAACATAAGGCAAATAAAAATATCACCAAAGTACAAATTTGGAAAAGGAACCAATCAAAACAATGGACCTGAAAAAGTGAACTCACAACTTTAAATATTCAGTGTAGGGTCCAGGAGAAAATCTGACCTGGCAGAAGAAGGGAAGACATGATATTTGAAATGGAGTATGAGGAACAGAAAGAAGCAAGAGTTTGAAAAGGGTACAGGATTTATAATTGTAGTACCCAATTAAAGAACCAATATAGAATAGAAGAAAAAAATCACAGAGTAATGGCTGAAAAGCTGCAAAATTTTTGAGGCATAAACTTAAATTTTCATGTGTAAGAAATCCTGTATAGTCCTGGATAAACCCAGAGAAAAGGAGAGAGAGGGGGAGAGAAAGAGAGAATATATCAAGATACATTATCACACATCAAAAGCCACAGACAGAATCTTGAAAGCAACAAGAGATGCAATTCAAGTTTTAATGTTCCCAATTAAATTATTGGCTGGCTTAATAGAATTTTTAGATATCAAAAGGAAAGAGGAATGTGGATTTATTGGAGCTGAGAGGAGAAGACTGACTCAGAAAGAGTGGAGAAGGGTGAAGGGAGAGAACATAAAAGCAACGCTGAGGTTTATATCCAGGGAAGTGTTTGCAAAAATAAATGGAACATTAAAATATTCTCAAATAAAAGCTATGAGAACTCATTACTACTAGATTTTTTTTTATTTTTGCTTTTTCTTTTTCTTTTTCCTTGCCATTCCTTTCATTACAGCTACTGGTGTTCAAATGTTTTGTTTGTTGTTTTATTGAGGGAGGGTGTAGTGTCAGAATTCTGTGTCTTTGTTTCCTTTTGTGTATATTCTGCAATATTCTTTGTGGGAGCCATAAGTCATCATATATGCTCTTCTTAATAGAAGAATATCTTTCATTGAGGGTTAAATGAAAACACAAACATTATCTAGTATAATTTAAGCATTTAGGAATTAGTAATTGAAGTTCCAGTTCTTGCTTTCTTATACCTTTCCTTCTTCTGATGTTCTAAGAAGCATGAGTATGTTTCCTACACTATTAAAAATGACCCACGAAAAGATAAGAACAGTTAAGTTGGACTAAAAATAATACAATAATTAACCCTAACAAAGCATAAATGAAATAGAAGTAGTATAATCAAAATACAGTAGTCTTGATACTTAGGAACACTGAACATTAGCCAAGTGATTCTTTCCCTTTATTTTTTTCACATATCTTCTATATGATGCATATGATATGATTCAAAAGCATTTGGGCTATAAAAGATATAGAATCCCTTTCACTTTAAATTAGTGATACTCATTTAAATTGAAATTTGAACTCATGACAAATTAATTGCAAATGGCTGCATAGGGTTCTGCCTTATTTTACAGTACCACAAATCACATATTTATAAAATGTACATATAACATGGACTTTTTAATCTCTAAAATTCTACACAAAATAAAGTGAATTCACAATAAAAATTGCAATAAGCCAAGCTATTTAAAGCAAATGTTTCTTATCAACCATCATTTTAAATATAAACTAAGGGACAGAAGTAAGAAGAGAAATAAACAGGTGAACAGTAAAAGAATGGGGGAAAGGCTCTGTATTCAAATATGAGTTAGGGCAGGGACCAAGAGATTTATATTCAGACTTGGGGGAAGAGTGGTAGACACTTTAAAAGTGAGATTCTTAGAGGAGACAAGGAATATTGTGTGGGTATTATGAGAGTCAATTGACTAAAGGCAAGATAACACTGTTCAGTGCTGTAAATATCAAACCTCCAAAATATATGAAGTAACTATTAACAGAACTGAGAAGGGGAAATACAGTTCTACATTAATATACATAATAGCTTACTTTTCGTAATGGGTAGAAAACTGACTAATACAAAATAAAAGACTTAAATACCATAAATTAAGTTAGACCTAAAAATCAAGACTACTATTTTGCTTAAAGGTTGTAGAATGTATTTTTTAGTTTGTACCACTTGGAAATTTTTCTGAGAATATATATTAGGCTACAAATTCAGTCTTAATTTTTCACGTCAATCTGGTGGTAAATGCCTTGAAGTGAAGTACACACTTAGAAAGCAAAGGTAAGCCTGAGCTACATATCCTAACTTTGTTTCCAAGAGCTAGAGCTAAGTGTAAAACAACAAAAGTAGGAAAAAAAAGCAAGAATAACAAAATTTTAAATCACGCAAATATATCTTTTGATTATAATGGAATGGACCAATAAATCAATGACAAATCAAACTTAGAAAATGTGAAATATGTAGGAATTATGCATACAGTAATTCTGCAGTCAAGGAGACTGATGTAAATAATGTACAAAGTAGAAGACATCTAAATTTTAAATTCTAAAGCATATATACACATAGTCACATGTACCTGAAAAGGTACACAACATTATTTTTTCTTAGTCAAATGTAAACTACATCAAAGTCAGATGCCTCATTACTATTAAATTGCTTGCCATTTTAGAATAGAATTAAATATTGGTAAGTATGTGGAGAAATTAGAATTTTTAATAATCGGAATGGAAAATTATATTGACATGATATAGTCAATAAGTAGAAAAAAATTCAAATATCTACCAACTAATCTATAAACAGAACAGTATATTTATAAAGTGTGATGATTCAGTCATTACAGTGAGTGAAATGGATAAATAAGCATTGAATTTTACTGAGGACTCCAATACTAACCAGGCCTGACAATGCAACCTTTATTGAGCAGATTTTTATGGCCTCTGAAAGAAGCCTGTGATTTGAGCTTCAACACTTTCAGCAGTTTCAGTCAAGAACAATGCCAGTCACATGGAGTTTTTCTGCATATGCTTATATTTTGCTCTACTGGTTGACTACCAAAGGCTTGGTGGTGTTGAAATTTAGCCATATTTTAGTGCTGTTTTATTTAGCCTTAGTAGCTCGTAGGTTTGGAATATTTCTCAAATCTGCCTGAATCAATATACTCAAGATTTCAGTCCAGCACTGTGGCAGTCAGTACAGTGTTGAAAAGGCTGTATTAATATGGGCCCAGAGACTGCAACAGTCTGTCCAGGATATTTGAACCAGCATTTTCAAATAAAGACTGCAAAACCTGGAATGAGTATGAGTATCTATTTCAGTATACAAATGCCAAGCCCTTATTACAAAAGGTGATGTCAGAATCATTGCAAGATGGGGAAAAACAAGCAACAAATGGCTAATCAATCACAAAGATATGTGAATGTGTGCATTACTAAAGAGATTATGTGAGGGTTGTGAATATAACTTTAGATCACTAAAGTATGAATTAAACTGACATTAAAGATTAATGATTCAGAATTCAAAATGGGGAACAATGAACGACTGGAAGGATAAAAGGAAAATAATAATAAATGAAATTACACCTGGAAACATCAATGAAATAAGTTGTTCAAAAACAACATAAATGATTAATTATCTGAAAATAGAGATAAGAAAAATGAACAGGGAATGATAAATACTAGTGGAATTGATGGACACTATTAAAAGGCAAAGTTGGCACATTTGCTTACCCGTTTGAGTTAAAAAGCAGAAAGGGTTATAACTAGACAAATGTTTGTATGACTTGTCTTCAAGGTAGAGTAAAGAGAAATGTTTAGACGAGTATTTATGACAGAAAACTATAGATGTCAAGACAAATATAGCCAGGTATGGGAAGTTCATCAGTCTTCAGGTTTAATCTATGTTATGCCCAAGGACATAATTATAACCTTGTGTTACATAGACACCAAGAAAAAAATGACATTGAAAAGAGAAATAGAATATGAGTTTTCTCATATGGCATGCATCTCAACAGAAACATCATGCCTTGAAAAAGTAGGATGGTATTTAAAATGCTAAAAAAAAACCTTATATCTCACTTTTGTGATGAATACTTGAACAGATTTAAAAAAGAAAACATTTGTTTTTACACATGATATTGGAGATTTCAGTCTATTACCTAATGCCTCCAATGCTAAAGACTAGGATCAGAACTCTAGATCGTAGCCCCAGTAACTTATTTGTTTTACTTAGCATTCCCCAATAATACTTTCTGATTAATAAACTAATTAGATTTAATCTACAAATTAGAGTTTGTGTACAATTCCAGATTCAATCTATTAAATGGGGAATGCTACCAACCAAAAATTACTATGCGTAATATTGCTATCCTTCAGAAACAAAAGAGAAACTTCCTAGACTGCCCTTTCTTTCCCTAAAAGTTAAGGTTATATAAAGTGACCTGGCTTATACAAAATGTAAAATGGACAGAGCCTATGGCTCAGTATTTGACTGCTTGCCTAGGATGCATAAAGCCATTTGTTTTATCCCCAGCTCTGTCCTAATGGTTAATGAAAGTGTTAAGTGGACCAGATACAAAGTTCAGAGGTAGACTGTTTGCCTAGAATGTGTAAGACCTTATATTTATAATTCTCAACACAGAAAAATCTGAAAGTAAAAGGTTTGCTGATATTTTTGTATAAATATCACAATAAATATTATTCTGTTTGAGATATGGTCTCAGTATTAATTCATGGCTCATGTAGAATTCACCATGTAGAGCAGGCTGACCTACAACTCATGGGGATAGACAAGTCTTTGATTCCAAGTGGTGGAATTAAAGGTGTATGCCTCAAAAACTGGCCAAAATTATTCTCTAAGTGAAATATCATTAAGAGATAGACATTTTCTAATCCTTTATAATGTGACCTGAAAATTCAAAATGGAGACAAGGAGAAATTTGTGTGTGGGGGGGGCGGGGATTATTTGTTACTACTTAGTACTTTAATTATCTTTTTGTAAACCTTATAGCCAAAATCAAAACCTACAATACAAATCAAAATATTAGATAAATTTTCATAACTACAATGAACATAGTAAGAGTTGATAAATGACTTACAGAACCATGAGGGGTGATAGGGGGAAGACAAAATGATAACATTCCTTCTTGAATGTAAATGTGTTGAATTCTTCAACTACATGGCATATACTGGTTCAATTATTTTTTAAATAAATCAAATAAAACTCCTGTCTGAAAGAGATACTCTTTACCTGAGTATCTTTACATTAGGCTCAAACTGAGGATATGAGAGTTGTAAATATATCCATTCAACAGTGGTGTGTGTAAATGTAGAAAGCAATTGTTAAATAATGAACTGTGAGAGATAGGTTTTATACAGCTTTAGACCTTATACATCGCTTTAAAGTATGCAGATTATAAAGACAAAACAGGCAAGGAAACACTAGGCTTAAATGATGAAGTATATTCAGCCTATAGCTAGTAGGCTGAATGTGGCCTCATAAAGCAAGGATAGCTATGGAAACAACACACAAAACTGCACATTTACTTAAAAGGTAAGATTTGAGGGGGTATATGTATGTGTATGTTACAATTCTCAGCTGAAGATAGGTTTGGAACCCCTGCCAGTACATCAAATGTTCCCAAGGTAAATAGGCTGAAGGAAGGTCAAATCTAATTATGATTCATAAAGACAAATACAATTTCTATATTTGTATTGTATTGCCATTTAATATTCATAAGAGAAGCCATTTGTAAATTGTAAATTGGCATTCATAAACATTATTCTTGATAAGCAATAAAGAATGAGTAGGACAGGCTCAAATCAGTTGCCAAGACATAATTACTTCCTATGAACCAACCTGGAGTCTGCCTGAGGGCCTAGTAACAGGTGTTGTTGCCCAGAGTTACTGATCACTCAGAATCTGCCTAGGAACAGACTGCCAGATCTGATTATGCCAATTTGATGAGGGATGGCTATGAAATATCGACAGATAGTGACACAACCTGGGTGCTGGGAGGAGGGTATATAAGGCTCTCCTCGTTAGTCCTTTGCATTTCAACTGACTCCTGGGTTCTGTGTTGTTTGGTGACTCTACTTTTTTACCCCTTCCCCTGAGGAAACTGTTAGGACCCAGCAATGTGATGTAGTATGATTTTTTTTTTTTTAATTTTGGGAGTAGGTAAGGAATTCTTAAAATTTATCTCTATGTAGATAAAACCAGACTAGCAAAAAGTTCTGCATTTGGTACTTTATGTAAATATTATGTTTTCTATACTCGTGTTGTCATTAATCTGCATTGAGAAACAAAAGAATTTTTTTAATGGTATATAAATAAAAATTTAGGAAGCAAGCTATTTGAACAGAAATGAATTCATTGTAATGACGTAAACTAGAAGATAATTTGCAAGATAAAAATATTCACTGTTCTGATTGTAAGATAGATATGTAGTTCCTAGTCAAATTTCAGAGTTGTTTGTTTTGTTTTTAGAGTCTTTGGGTTTCTTCACTGATAGTTATGTCGTTTGTAAATAAGTGTTTTTCCTCCTTTTCAAATCTTCAAGCCCATTATTTATTTAATTACTTCCCAGAGTAGCTAGCAGTCTCTCTACAGTGTGGCACATTCTGCTTAAGAATATCTACTTGGGGATTATTTATTCCTCTTTAAGTCATACTAAGTGTATTTCTAGTGTATGCAAAACAGCCTTATTACTTTCCACTCAATGTTTATGTTTTATAAAAAAAATGACAACATGAAATAGAAAAAAATGGTCATAATAATATATCAGTTTCTTTGCCAGGGTTGTGTCAGCTGAACTACCATCATCTTCAGTAGTGCCATGAGATCTGATTTTTGATTCTCTACTATAGTTATATCAGTGGAGTTTAGGATACATGGAGTCCCCTCCAACTACTCCCAACAAACAAGCAGCAAGAATTAGTGTCAGACAAGGCTAGTTATCACTGTCTAACCCTATTTGGAGCACAATGGACTATCAGTTGGTCCCATTGGAGATTTGAACTTGTACTCGCACTTAATATAAACTGAGATGCTTCACCCCAACGTCAGTAGGTTACCATGACAAAACCAAAATCGCATCCTCAATAGGAGACAAAAGTGACTTAAATTGCAGCGTTTTTTGTTGTTGTTGTTTTTTGTTTTATTACTATTACTATTATTATTATTATTATTATTATTATTATTATTATTATTTTGGAAATTGCCAGTGTGACTAAGGAAAGGAGAAATTACATTCTAACCATACAGTAATAAATTCAGATTCCATTTTTACAGGATGGTAGTGAATCTGGTGAAGTAAGACACTGAATTTTCAGTCACTGTAACCTTGAGCTGTTGCTACATAGGGGTACTGATTAAAAATTCTATTAGACCTAGAGCCACATAATTCTTAAGTGTTCCAGACAGGACTGAATAATCTTTCATTATAACAAAAATTAAGAAAATTGCTAATGAAAGGTACTTTGCAAGTGCCAAAATCAACATTAATCAAATGTTGTAAATGTCTATAGGATTTTGAGGTGTTACCATAAATATTTTACAAAGCATAATATTAGTCAACTTAAGAGATATTTTCAGGAAATAAATTTGTAAAAAAAAGCTAAATGCAAATTACAGAAATAAAACTATTCAACTAAAAAACTGATAGATGTGTTCAATAAAATGCCAATGATAAATGAATGAATTAGTGACATTGGGCTGGGGTTGGGTTCTGTGCACCCCACCCCCACGTAATACATTAATTGAGAATGTGTGAATGAAATCTGTTCCTGGAATCAGAAAATCAGTACTCCCAATACACAAGACATATAATGCTTATTTGAGACCATTGCAAATTAAACTTTAAATCAATAGCATAACCAAAAAAATTCCTAACTATTAACAGTTTTTTTATAAAATATTTTTGTTCTTTTAATAATTATATATGCAGGAAGACCAGAAAATTATATAAATTTAAGTGTCAAATGAAAATTTTAGGTCTGAATTAAGGATACAACATTGACTTGGTGAGAAAATTACCAGAAAGCAATAGCAGTAACAATATCTGAAATAAAAATGCCTCTAAATTAAGTACTTCACAGGACTGATTTTATTTATGTGTGTCAAAATATACCTGAGTGCTTCCTAGGGTTTTTTCTTATACCTGTAATCACAGGATCAATGTTCATTAAATTAACCCACACCAAATAAGTCAGTAGAAAAAAAAAAAAAAGATATGAAAGTAGAAGGCCAAGGCCTTTTATTATTTTTATATACTCTCCCAAAGGTAACTAATATAATGATAACTTCTATTCTGTTCTTCGTTCCTGAAAAATATTCAGAGAAAATGAAAATGTATTTTAAATATATGTTAAACATATAATCATTTCTATACTATAAGGACAGCAAAGGGCTCGTAGCAATCTGGCATGAGCTAGGTAATCAGTGTTGGAATTTGGTTTTATGTCCACTACATCTTCACATTTTAAAATAGTTTTTCAGTGCTGGAGTTCAAAGCCTACACTAGGCAGTAATGTATGTGAACTACATACTTTCTCCCCCCACTCTGAGCTACAATCCTAGTCCAAATTAAACTTACTGGGTAATTGACATTAGACAAGATGTTTCAGGAAATTGAAAATGATTTTAAAGTAAATGAAAATATAATTTACCAAACTTCAGAATACATGAAAAAAAATCTTATTTAGAGCAATGGTGGAAAAGAATGTTCTAAAATTAGTATTTTCTACTTCAGGCAACTAGAAAAAAAATTCAGTCCAAAGTAAACCAAGAAAAAAATTAATGTTAATCTAATAAAAATATTAACTAGAATCAACAAAACCAAATAAATCAAGAAAACTAAAAGCTGGGTTTTAGAAAAGATAAAATTGATAAGACTAATTTCAATCTAACTTCAAAAATGAGAGCATTAAAAGTATTTAGAATAATCATTTCTGTGTCCATTTTAATAACCTCACTGAAATTGACTAATTCCTGAGTCAATTGACCTTAGAAAACTCACACACAAAAAATAGAAATCTAAGTAAACATATCTATTGAGGAAATTAAAATAAGAACCATTAACATTCAAAACAGAAAGCAAAGATTCTATCTTCTTGCTGTTAAACTTATCAAACATGTAAGGAAAAAGTGTGTGTCTTTGTTAACTTGTACTAGATGCTTTAATTCTGTTTCCATAATCCTGTCAGTAGGTTTTAATTCTGAAATACAGTTAAATAAAATATTTTGACTTTTACTGAAAAAGTTGAATTTTTTACTAATAAGGTTTCAAGTTAGTAAATTGAAAAGTATTCTGATGTTAATTCTGATATGTTTAGTATTGTATGCAGCCAATGTATAATGTGTGGCAATATATTTCTTATACAAAGTGATAAGCTTCATGGCATTTTCATTAAAATTTGTCATCTACTCGAACCACATTTACCATCTTCTCATTATTTTCCTCTAGTGATCCTCCTTTCTCTTGCAGATCCTCTCTTTCCTTGAATACCTCCCCCCTACTTTTGTGGCATTTATGTCTCTTGTGTGTGTGTGTGTGTGTGTGTGTGTGTGTGTGTGTGTGTGTGTGTTTGTGTTTTTACTCTGTGTGCATGAAATCTAGGTTCTAAATATAAGAGGAAATGTAACACTTTTTATTTCTGAATATGACTATTTTCACTTAGTATGACTTAAGTGTTGTTTCATTAAAATATTTTCCTGTAAATGTGATCATTTCATTCTTTAGAGATAAAGATCAGCTCATTTTTCTATTAATGTATTAATAGACTTCAAAACTGATTCATACCATCTTCATTTTAAATTGCTTCACAATGAATCAAGGATGTCACATACCTATATTTTGTTCTGAATTATATTTCCAAGAGTGGTATCACCCCATCACATGGTAGTTTGCAATTTTTAGTGTTGTTTTTTTTTTAATCTATACACAGATGTTTATAGTGGATGGACTAATTTGTATTATCAGCAGCTTTGTGTAAAGATCTCCCTCACTTTCCTCTTCTTCAGCATTTTTGTTGTTGATTTTCATGTACAGGTGGTAGTGGTAGTGGTGGTAGTGGTGGTCGTGGTATATATACATGTATATGGAGGCTACAAGTCAATCTTGAGTATCTTCAGGTATTGTTTACCAGGATTTTTTTTGTTTTGTGATTGTTGTTACTGTTTGCTTGTTTAATTTTGTTTGCTTTGAGATTAGGGTCTCTCACTGGCAGTGAGTCCCAGGGATCCATCCTGTCTCAGCAGTATCATTACAGTATGTGCCATCATTCCTGGCTTCGTTTTACTTAAGTTCTACAGATCAAACTCAGGTACTCATGCCTGGAAGACAGAACTATACTAACAGAACCCTCTCCACAAGGAGCCCTGTCTGTTACTTTAATGATAGCTTTCCCAATGGGGACATGATGGAATCCTAATCTTTTAATATGCACTTCCTTAATGGCTAAGAAGTCAGATTATTTTTTATGTATTGTCCACTTTTGCTTCATCTTTAAAAGACCTGTTTTACTTTTTACTTATTGTTTTGATGTTTAACATTTTTGGCATTTTATATATTCTTGATATTAGTTCCCTTCAGATGTATAAGTGGCAGAGATATTCTTCCATTATCTAGGCTAAACCTTCGCTCTTAAAAAGAAACTTGTTTATTTTTATGTGTGTAAGCATTCATGACTGTATCATGTGTGTGGAGGTATCTGAAGGTGCCAGATTGCTTAGAACTGGAGTTAAAGGTAGTTGTGTCCTACAATGTAAAGCTAAACCCCACTATTTTGTGAGTAAATAGTATAACAGGTCAACTGTCTCTTTCTGTGCAGAAAATTTTTAATTTTATATAATCCTGTTTGTAAATTCGTGTTATTGTTTTCTGACTTACTCAAATTCCTTTCAGAAAGTTCTAGCCTGTGTCTATACCTTGAAGTATTTTCATCATTAGCAACTTCAATTGTTCAGGTCTTATGTTAAAGTCTATTATATGTTTTAAGTGGATTTTTTATACAGGCTGAGACAAGGATCTAGTTACAATTTTGAACATGTGCATATTAGGTTTTATCAGAACTATTTGTTGAATATTCTATCCCCTCCCCTACATATGATTTTTGAACTTGTGTCCAAACCAGTGGCTGTAACTGCATGAGCTTATTTCAGCTTCTGTTCACTTTTGTTTTATATATTAGGTTTACGTAGTATTTTGGTCTATATTTCAGGTTTTGTATATCATATTGTTTTATCATAATGGATCTATACTATGACAATTACAATATTGTTCTTTCTGCTTAGGAGTACTTTGTACTTGATCCTTTGTACTTGTACATAACTTTTAAGATTTAAAATAATTTCTTAGAAGGATCTTTGGAATTTTGATAGGGATTACATTAAAAATGTAAATCACTTTCCATTACATGGGTATTTTTTTTAATATTAACTCTACCAATCCATCCTCTAGTGTCTTTGATTACTTTTGGAAGTGGTTTAAGATTTTTACTGGGGAGCTTATTTACCTTCTTGGTGAGATTTATGGAACCAGTTTTCTCAGAATGTTAATTATCATATAAAAAAGCCTTTGTGTTTTGATTTTATATCCTTCTATTTTATTAGAAGTGTTTGTCAGATCAAAGTTTGTCTTCCACTCTGGTGAGAATTTTAGGGTCCTATTCTATCTGCATTAAGAATGAATTGAATTCTTTCATTTAATCTACCTTTTATTTACACTGCTTTATTACCCAGGCAAAAAAATTAAACATTATATTAAATAAGAATGGAAAGGCAAGATATACTTGTCTCTTAATATTAGAGGAAGTGCTTTAAGTTTTTGTCCCATTGAGTATGATGTTGGATATAATTTTATGTTCCTAGCCTTTATTATAGTAAGTTATGGTCTTTCTATCCTTAGTTTCCTTGGAGTCTCTTTTTCATGAAGGGATAATGGAGATTATTCAAAGGCTATTTTGTACTTATTACAATTATTAACTAATTTCTGTCCTTGAGCTTTTGTTACATATATGTACATGTTTGTTAACACATACTGATTTGTATATGTTGAACTATTGTTTCTATGGAATTGAAGTCAATCTGATCAAGGACATCATATTTTAAAATGTATTTTTGTATTTGGTTAATAATTTTATTAATTTTTTTCTAGCCATGTTTATCATGGAAACTGGTATATACATCTCTTTGTTGTCTCCTTATCTAGGTTTTGCATCAGTGTAATACTGGGCTCAAATTAGGTTGCTGTTTCTTAACTTTCTATTTTAGGAAACAGTTTGGGAAAGATTTGGTGATAATGCTTTATTTAGTATCTGATAGAACTCAGTAACTAATCATTTTATCCCATCCTAGGCTTATGATGCAGCTCATCTGAAATTATCTTTTTTTTTGTTCAGCTGAATGATATTGAAGTCAGCTTATTTATTTTATATGGGTTTATGCTTCACTCAATGCCCCATCCTGTTTGTTGTATAAAATTACTAACATTCAGTGCAAATATATTGATATATTCTTGAGGAAATTTCTCATTAAAATACACTGACTTTCTTTATTTCCTATTTTTGGCTTGAAGTCTACCTTATGAGATATAATTATTGCTGCTTTAAGAAAGAAGACTTAACTTTCCACAGTCTTTTTCACAAGATGAAATACATATCATACTCTTTTCTGGTTTGTAAATTGTTTTTTTTTCTCAGAAATATTTTGATTACAAAGGATCCCTTATATGTGATACATCTATTTTCTCTTTTTTCTTTCAAACATATCCCTTTAATACAGAGTTTTCAGTAGAATTTACTTACATTATATGTAAAATATTGTAGCACAGCAACATGAATATAATGTGACTCTTAATGATTGGTGCTTGCAAGGTAACTTTTGGTGATTAACTAGATATTAATTTTTATTCTAATATGTCTTTGTGAAGTTTTTGTGAGATTTAATATATATGAGGGGATATTCAAACCCTGTCATCTGATGTTTATATTATGCCACAGATTTGGGGAGTTTTCAGCCATTATATCTTTAAGCTTTCTGTCTTCTTGCTTCTTCTTCTGTAACTCCTATAATCTTTATATCATTAATTTAATAATATATCAGTCCTATAGATCTTTATTTATAATTTTTTCACCTAATGGATAATTTCAAACTATCTATTTTTATCTTTTAATTTTTTTTGTGCATGGGTGTTTTACCTTCATGCATGCCTATAAATCACTTGAATGCAGTACCTACAAAGACCAGAAGAGAGCACTAAATCTTACAGATAGTTATAAGACGTTATGTGGATACTGGGAATTGATTCTGGGTTCTCTTGAAGAGCCAGCCCTTCAAATGACCTACTTTTAAAGTTAACACTCTTTTATTTTTCTGCTTCATCAGTTCCGCTGATAATAATTCAGCTCCTAAATTCTGAAATCCTGAACTTTAAAATTCCTGACCCCATTTCTGTTTTATAGAAGAATTCTAATCGTCCATGTAATTATTTTTAGATTTTTATATATTTTCTGCCCATACAGCTTGCTGAGCTTTCTTAAGACAATCATCATTATTTTCACTAGCAATTTATTTTTGGATCTTGAATTTTTGGGATTAGTTGTTGCAAAATCATTTTATTTGCTGAGCAATTCCTTGTTTCCTTGATATTTCATAATTTTTAAATTCTTTTACTGCTGTCATCGCATTTGAAGGAGGCCCACCTCCCATTCATCACTAACTAGCTTTGAGAGGGAATCACTGTTGCCACCCAGTAAGGTTTAAGTTACTGAAGCTTTGATCTTTTCATTTTGTAAATGTGCTTTATTCCTTTTCCTCCCACACAGGAGTAAAGTTGTATAACTTATCTTGTTCCCTTAATCCTAGATGAATTCATGGAGCCTCTTGTTGAGTTTCCCTTAGGTTGCACCCTGAAACTCACAAATTTGTCTTTCTTTCCCTAGAGTCAGGAAGTAGTTTTGTGTCCTCACAAGCTGTCTCCAGAAGTTCTTAGTTTCTTTCCACTGTTGATGTTTTTGTGGAATGTTGTTGATAGAAGACTCATATGCTATCGTTCTGCAGTTGCTCCATAATTATATGTAAGATTGTCAACTCAGAATTTTCACTGAAATGATGTAAACCAAATAGAATACAAGCATCACATCCAAAATACATTTATGTTTTATTTTAAATTTACAGATTTATTGGTGTTTTAAATTTTTGTGTGAAATTTTTTTCTCTGATGTCTTTTTATTTTATATGTAAGAAGTTTCCTTAGCACTTTTTGACGAGTATGTGAATTAAAAAAAGTTTTCTCCTAATTTGTGTTTACTTCAAAATGTCTCCATTTTTTAATTTAAGGTGTGTATTTTGGTAGATATTAAATTAGTACATTTTCAAAATTTTGTTTTATTACTTTCTGTAACATATATATGTAGTGTGTATTTTGTCTATAGTATACTATATTGTATAGTACAGCATATATAGAGCCTTTTCATCTGCACAGTTTATGATAAAAAGCATGTTTTCAATATTACTCTCACAGTCTTCAGCATTTTCTTATTCCTTGAAAGTTTCACAATGATGCTTTGCTCTTTTGAATTTGGTGTTTGTGTTTGAATTTATCTTACTTGTAGCTTCTTGATATTTTTATTGGTTATATTAGGGTTTTCCTTCATATTTTGCAATTTTTTAGGTTTACTCTATCTGTTTTCCTTCTTGGACTCCCATTAATGTATACATTGTTATAAGTATGATTCTTTTCTGTTCAATGCATTTTCCTCCATTTTTAACTTTTTTCTCCCATCTTACTACTTGGACTAGATAATCTTAATTAGAACATCAAGTTTGTGGAATTCTTGTCTGCTAAAAATTTATTCTTGAGGGTGCTTTATGTCACATATATTTTAATTGATTTTTCCCCTAGTGTTGGATGGAAGTTAGGGCTTTGAGTATGTTGGGCAAGCCTTCTACCATTGAGCTATATGACCATTGCTCAATTATTTCTAACTTGAGGATTTTGTATGTGTTTCTTTATTATCTGTGTCTTAATAACAGTCTTTATTTGTTGAAGCATCAGTTTCATACTTTACTAAAATGTTTACTCATGTTTTTCTTTAGTTCTTTGGATATATTTTTAAAAGTTGACTTAATGTATGTGTCTAGTAAGTCCAAGCCCTTTCTTTCCTTGGGAATACTTTCTATTGGTTTGTTTTTCCTGTGCATGTGCCATAATTTCTCATTTTTTGAATATTCTTTTATTTTTGTAAAGGTGTACATTTTTTACATATGCAAGGTTTTGCTTATTCATATAGTTTGTTTTATTGCTAATTTTTTTCTTTTTCATTATTTTCCTGTATAAAGTTTGTGCATTGTAGTATGTGGATAAAGACTTAACTTTTTAGCTTTGAGCACATATAATGTTTACGTAGAAATTTACTTAAATAACTAATCAATATGTCATTCACTCTTTCATTAAGGAACTTTCTCTATAGGTATTTTGGTTCACATGTGGTATTAAGGTAGTTCATAACTGTTCACTAGCCTTAACCTACTGCTTGCAAAGGGGCTTGTGATAATTAAGTAAACTTCAGATGTTTCCTATGTTCCAATACACTCTGCACATTCGTGTGGACTTCATATAAAAAGCAGTGTGTCATTGTTTTCCAAACAACTCTGAATATATCACAATATTTTTTTATTATCCAGATTGTTTTTACATTTTCATTATTTTCATCCCACTTACTGTTAGTTATTTAACCATCTATGATAGTCAATAATTTGTGTTAGTGCTTTATGCTTGACACTGGAACTGGAATCTTCTCATAGAAAAGTCTCTATATCAGTCCAAATAACTAAACATTCCATGGGCTATATTTTTATTAGAGAACTTATTAGTAGATCCAAATAGTTTTCTTTGTGGATAAAATTCTGCTTTTCTTACTGAGAGTCGGAAGGTTTTTTTTTTTTTTTTTTTTTTTTTGCATAAATCTTCTTTGGAAATGTGTAAGTCTTTCGTTATTTTCCAAAAGTATAAAATATAATTTTGCCTGTTTTTGAGACAAAGTCTTACATTGTTGTGCAAGCTGGTCTTCAACATTTTCCTGTTCTACAGCTTCCTGAATGAGAAGATCATTTGTATGGCCTATGCCTGACTAATTTTGAGTATTTGTGTGAACAAACATTTTGTGGAAGGTACATCTTGAATGTTTTACCTTGAATTTCTAGTGATTTGCAAATATAAATTAATTTTTAAATGTTAAACCAAACATGAATCATATTCATGAAAGATATTGTTGTATAGCCTTCATTTTAAATGTAGAACTTTTATTATTACTTTCCATATATATTGAGCTTAGAATTATCCCTTTTTATATCACCTAAAAAAGTATATGAAATTCATGTTTTAAAATTCAGTGTAATTTATATTTCCTTACAAGAATGTTTTAAGTAAAAATTTAATTTGTTGAGAAAGTACTATTTTGGTTACTTACTTGCGGAACAAATTTTTATACTTGCATCTTTCAAGTTTTTTTTTTTTTTAATTCCATCTAAGTTGCTGTGTGTGTGCTTGTGTTTATATGTTTTTGCAACCAGGTATTCACTCAAATAGTTGGATGCAACCAATACCAAACTGTTCCATAGTGATTAAAATATCAACCTTGTCCTTAATGAGAAGTCTTAATGCTAACATCTTCCCAGAAAGCTATTTTGCTGATATAGTTTATTGAGGAATTTTCTTTTTTTCTTTCTTTCTTTCTTTCTTTCTTTTTTTTTAAAGCATTATGTAGGAATATTGTGAGTAAAGAGTTCATTGCATTTGAGATAATTCTGTAAATCCTGTTTTGCTCTTAAAGGACATTTAACTATTATCCGATTTGTTTCTTAAAATATTTCACAGTCCTCAGATGATTATGCTCAAAACTGATTTTGTTAAGGCTGTTCCTGACAAGTTAGCCTTCCTATATAATTGGGTTATTTTCCTACATAGCTATTGTCTGGAATTGCTTCAGTATCTCTTCTTAATAACTTTAGCAGAATTACTATAGTAGAACAGCCATAAGAGAACAAGCATTTGGGAGATAGCAACTTGACACTTTGAAAAATTAAAAGGAATAAATATTGCCATAAGGTTAAACTTTTAGCATTTATCACTGGAATGACTAGAGCAAACAGACATGAACAATGAAACAATCCAATACAAACCTGCTTTTACCAACTCTCTCTTTTCTCAGTAACTATAGAAGATATTTCCAAATTGGAAAACAATATTACTGCCACATTCACATCTTTAGACTATATTACTGGAAGCAACTAACGGCAATATCAGGTATTTCTATTTTATCAAAAATAAACCAATTTCGCTCAATAAAGGAGCTATGGAGTGATTTCTTGTCATGCATATTTTCTTAAATTCCTATCCAAATCAATGACATTAAATTTATATCTGCATCTCTGTTTTACCAGGCCTACTTTTGTCATTTCCTTTGTTCTCATTATCATTGTCTAGACAGTAGGTAAATAAATCATTCGTTACCATTCATTTAAAATAGCTTCAAATTGTCTTTGTTTTCTGTTCATACAAACTATATATTTAAAAAGTACTGATGAAATGCTACTGAAATATTTCACATTTAGGGGTTTGAAAATGCCTTGTTTTCTAGAAATTCTTGTGATTCCTTCAGATCTGAGAAACTAATTTTAACAACACCTAAGACACATACTGACAGCCTGTTGCTTCTCTTAGTCTCTTAGACACGCACACATACACACACACACACACAAACCACACACCTGTCACTCATGGAAAATCCATAAAGACTTACTTGGGTTATTAATATAAGACAAAAGGTCAGTTTCATTATTTATGAAGGCTTTCAGTTACACAAAAATAATTGACGTGTTATATACCATTCACATTTCTATATTTTTGCACAAGCATTCAACACTAAAACCTCTTATGTCAGCCATTCTTAATCTATGGGTCACATATCAGATTTTTATTATAATTCATAACTAGCAAAATTTCAGTCATGAAGTAGCAACAAATTAATGTTATAGTTTGGGGATCACCAGAGTATGAGGAACTGTATTAAATGGCAGCAGCATTTGAAAGTTTGAAAACTACTGCCTTGTGTCCTGTGTGATATAATTTCTCAAGCTGGAAACTTAATCATGTTTTTCTTACTAGTTTATTATCAAGCATATATGAATAAATAAAATTTTCTCATGTTAAGAACTCAACTAAAAAGACATTTAGACCATTCTATGTAAGTCTTAAGGAAAAGGGAGTAGAAAGAATGTAAGAACCTGAAGATAGAGATAAGGACTATGAAATACTGTGAAAGGACTGTGCAACTGTGAACTCATAGCAGCTGTGGTTACCTACATTATGCTGGCACAAAATGGAGGATGGGCTCATGGGGGACTACTTCTTCTTGCTAAACTATTTTAGGGAGCCCTTATTTTCAGATTTGTACCCAGTAGTTATTCTACAATGCCTCAATGGATAGTTCCAAACCCGTGGTCATACAGATGACTCTTGCTAAACAAAAAAATATAAATATAGCAAATGGACTTGTGGTCAAGAGAGTAAACTGACAAGCATATGAAAGAGAAAATGAGGGGAGTAAGAGCAATCACAATATATTTTATATGTGTATGAAATTGATAATAAACAGATCCAATTCACAATAAACTCATATACTAAATATATACTCAGATTTTTTTAAGAGATAAACATTTTAAAACTCCTATTAATAATAAAAGTTTGGAAAATACGTCAAAGCATTTTTCTTCAAATTCATACTATGTTATCTATCCCAATTAATTTCTTAAGATGGTTTTATTATTGTAGTCCACTTTTGACTTTTCCCTTTGTTTGACAACAATACAAGTAAGTTATAAATTTATGATTTAAGAATACCATATAAATAATATAGAAACTTATAAACCTGTGCATGCAATGACTTAAAACCTTTAAATTTTAGAATTTATTTTATGGTTTATAATTAGAAGTATTGAGATGACTGAAAATTAAGATTATGATATGAATGTCGATATTCTTTTATCAGGATATATGTAAACAGTACTGCCAATTTTACATATATTAACTAAATTTATTTTAATAAATGTTATTTAGATATCTCAAATAACAGTGTATTAGCTTACTGTGCTTTCTGACAATCTCTCATATGTGGTGCCACATAGGCAGACATGGTGTTGGAGAGAAACTTGAGAGTTTTACACCTGTATCAGCAGATATTAGGAAGAATGCCACATTAGGTCTAACCTTGAGCATCTGAGACCTCAAAGCACACCCCTTAGTGACACACCTCTTTCAACAAGGGCACACCTATTCCAACCAGGTCACACTTCCTAATAATACCACTCTCTGGGGACCAAGCATTCAAACACATGAGTTTATGGGTGCCATTGCTATTCAAACCATCACATTACCAAAGTATCATACATTAATTTAATATTTTCCTTATAAATATTTTTCCAGTTCTGAGGACATCAATTATTAAGCAACAAGTAAAATACCATCTACTAGACAACATTCTCAAGAAATACCTCAACCAGTTTGCACCAGATTGATGGTATATTTTACTTTTTTTTGAAATGTAGAATATTTATAAGAAGTATATTTACTATATTTCTCCAGTTCAAAAATTTACACTATGCAAACAAGAAATTAACTAATAGAGAAAAGGTATTTTAAAGATTCCAGAATCCATTCAAATATTTATGGCTTATATGCCACAGAGAAGCAATAAAATTGGATATATATATGAAAAAAAAGAACAGTGAACTCATGTCCACTTTCATTGATTAAATTAGAAGCAAAGAATAGTATAGAATGAGCACAGACTCCTTATGAAAAACCTGAAACCCTAGTAAATAAATAAGAACAGTGTGATATTTTATAACAACTTGGTATTCTGAGTTTTATTCAATATGAAATTGTTAAAATAAATTTCCCCTTTTTATATAATATAGAAAATAGTTTAAATGAGAAAAAGCATAAACAACAAATAATAATGAATCTTCAAGTAAAGTTTCAAAGAGTATCAAGAATAACCTCCAATAAGGCTCTAAAAAGATGCATAGACCTCAGAGAGTTGTATATAGAACAATATATATAGTCTCTTAAGGTTTTTAGTTACTCACCTGTATTATTTAAACTGAATTTCCCAGGCTTAGATCACCTAAGCAAAAAAGAAAAACAATTGCCTTAAAAATATTCAACATGAATAATAGCAAATGTAAATAGCATATTTACCTATCATGAAGGCAATATTATTTTTGAGATGAGAATATGACTGTCAGTGCATGTCCTAGTTGCTTGCTCTGCTTTTGATTCCATAATTGTGCTTATTTGTTATATATTTCCTTGATGAAAGTGTCAGCAGCTCTATTCTCAGTAGGAAAATGATGTAAATCTTGGGTCACTAGAAAAAAATTACTACTATGCACATTACCTCAAAAGCTAGAAGACAAAATCAACACATAATGGTTAGAGGACTTCACCAAGAGCTATTAAGAAAAGGCAGCCTCCAAGAATCTTATTTGTCTTATTTGAGGGACTCATCTCTGAGCCTCTGACTGCCATTTGTATGAGTTACCATCTTCAGAGAGTTTTCATCATCAATCTAGACAAGTCAACTTTTAACAAATGAGTATTTTCACATCCAGCTAGAACCTGGACAAGCTTATGTACTGTGTTTTGAAAGAATATGATTGTACCTTCTGGCAGTGTGGAAGGTGGCCAGTACGAAGGAAAATTTCTAGACAGTTTGAGATTGGTTTTTACATGGTCTAAATCCTGAAGGCTTGGAGAGTGATCACTAAATTACAGTTGAATGATTTGAAGTTGAATGCTTCCTCTGGTAGCAGATGGGAGAAGATGTAGAGACCCATAGCTAGATGTTATGTTGAAAGAGTCCTAATTAGAGGTCTCCATTGGGTCCCTTCTCTCAAAGCACAGGGAATCCTGGGAAGAAGATACAGAGAGATTGTAGGAGTCAGGGAAAATGGGGGTACCAGAAAAAAAAAAGACTACAGACTGAATTAAACGTGGGGTGCATATTGTAGTGGATTTATAATGTTACATTGTAAATAATTGTCGTGCCTATGAGTTTAATAAAAAGCGCTGATTGGCCAAAGGCAGACAGGAAGTATGGGTGGGGCTACTAGACTAAGAAGACTTTGGGAACAAGAACAGCAGAGACCTCAAAGATGTCACAGAGACATCAGCAGATGCAGAGGACAACTATGCTGCTCTGAGAAAGGTACCGAGCCACATGACTGAACAGGATAAGAATCATGGGTTAGTTTAAGAGTAAAGAGTTAGAAAGTTATATGCCTAGGCCTTAGACTGATCAGCCTAAAATTAATGTAAGCATCTGTGTGACTCTGAGGGTCTGTGGTAGTGCTGGACTGTGGGTCCAAACGTTGAGACTAGGATGGAAAATCTGGGACAAAAACCTCTTACAGCAAATGGCAGCCCAACATGGGAAAAATATATCTACATAAAATTTGAGAAAGCTTACAAACAGTTTAAAGCACAGAATTGGAGCTAAAAAAGCTTCTGAGTTGTGTCTCTCACATGAACCATGTACAGAGATGCCCTGGTGAGGCGTACAAAATGGTGGGCTTTTGTAGTACAGCTTAACATAGCCAGTTCCTGAAGTTTCACAGGAACCTAGATTTAAGCAACAAGTTGTAAATGATGTGTTTAAGCATTGTTTATGTAGACAGAAAGAAACAGAGTCAAAGATGGCTTCTTTGGCAGTTTTCTTGGATCAGCTTTGTTTGCTGGAGGCAAGCAGAGGCTTGGCTTTTTATAAAGAAGCTTCCTGATACAGCCTTAGAGGCAAAACACTTGTGAGTCTTTTAAGAGGCCTTGCTGATAAATACTTAAATGGATTTAATGAACAGCAGATGGCAGTGCTTTACTTGATTATATGGACCCTAGAATTCCCCAGAGTGGTAATTGTGAGTCCTACCAGTACATGGGCTAAAAAGCTAAATTCTATGAAGCTAGACTAGGAGCTGGATGGAGCCATCTCATTCATCCTACCAATCTTTAATCCTTAGGCACACCTTGGCAGATTAAAGGTATGGATAGAAACAGAAAGATATAGAGGAATCTGGGTGGAGTCATCTATCCTAGCCAAACAAGGTGTGGTCCGGGGAAACAGAATAAGATAAGAAATAAGAATTGTACAGTAAAGACAGATTCTTTAAAAAAAACAAAACAAAACAAAAAAAAAACAAAAAAAAAAAACAAAAAACTCTAAATGGTTTAGAGTATGCAAAATATACGTTGGCTTGAGAGAAAAGAAAAAAAGGGTAGAGAAAGTCTTTAAAAATAAATAGAATAAAAAAAATAAGCCACATAAGAATGGAAAATACAAAGAGTGTCTGCATACTGTATGCTATTGTCTTGTCTTTAAGTTTCTTGACTGAAAATGACTTAGTAAAAGCTACTAAAAGACAGTTGATTATAAATGCTTTTGGATTAATTCAACCTATATATTTTGTAAATGAGTTCACTTTAAAATTGAAATTCAAAGATATGCTACTTTGGAGAAGAGGGTTTCCTTTTATTTCCACAGAAAATGAGAGGCTGTGGATTTATTCCTGAATAAAGAAGATAAGTTTGATAGAAGAAGATCCCCTGAAAATCTCCAATGGAAATGGATGGCCCAGATGATTCAACATTTCAGAGCATCTGTCCCTGTCCTGATTAGTGCTTCATGTCAAAGTATTTTAAAGATTCCCAGGCAGAGCAATTTGAATTTCCCATTCTGAATAATTACGTCTATGGGTAGAAGACTCTGAGGAATAACCTAGAGCGTGGATGCTGAGCTTCAGTCATTAGATTCATAGACAGACAAAGACTGAAAAGGATGAAATTAGGGCCATTTGAGATCCAGACCCATGGATTGAAGTTTCCATTTACCTGAAAGCTGTGACCTAGCAGGCTTCATGAGGGCATCATAGACTACTGAAAGACAATAGAGAAGACAATGACATGGGCAATGTGATGGCCAGTACAGACTTGCACAGGTGTAGAGAGTTATATAAGGCCTTTGGTCAGGGCTTACTCAGTGCTCTCCTACAGTTTTGCACCTAGATAATATAGGATTATTGAGATGTAAAAACAGGGCCCCTCCAGAAAGCTAGAAGGGGAAAAGACTTTCTCCCTTGTCTAGCTTAGACCTCAGCATAACCCTATTGAGTATGATTTTTGTATCATCTCTTATTTTTTTGACATTTGTTTGTCATTATTGATACATGATTTCACAAAGCACAGCTACACCTGCTTTTTATACTCAAACAGCATTGCTTAACAGGGTTGCAAACACTGTCACTGAGATAGGACTTGACAGTATAGGCCTGTCAGTACTGTAAAATTGCTTTCAATAGATCCAGCAGAGTTTCCTTCTTAGTAATGGCACCTTTCAGTATGAAGAAAGGGCGTTTGTAAGGACACTTGGATATTTTTTTTGATAAAATGTCAAAGTCTGAGGAAAGTGATTAGAGGCTGAAAGCATAATGCCATTGAAAAGAATGATTTTGGTACGTGAAAAATCAATTTTATAAGTGGACTAGCACACAGTAAGTTATGTGTATATCTATAGATAAAAATAAGTTCAGTGGTTCAGCAGAGTCACCCTTCCATAAATGCTATGTCTGTTAAGTATTTGTCTGCTGAAATTTGGCATGACTCTATGCAGCACTTGAAAATAATCTTGTGATCCCAGCATTGTTTCTGATGTTAGAGACTTGTCATCACCTCTCCATGGTACAGCGAGAAATTTCTAGAAAACAAACTATTTTCTTAACGTTTTTATTTGTACCTTTCTAGTCTCTGTTGGATGTCTGGTCTAGGTTTCAGGGCTGATTTCAAATCAGGGTAGACAAAGAACTGAGAAGCAGCATGGTAGAACTACAGGAAGCTAAAATGCACTCCTTTTGGCCTTTGTTGAAAAGGTTTTGATAGAATGAGAAGTTTATGGCTCTGAGGCCAGGAAAAGAATGCCTATGTGGATACACTCTGGTACCTTTGATCATGCAGCCAAAATGATGGGAGAATAATCAAGTTTGCTTAGTAGAAGAAAAGAAAAATTACAGTCAAGAATGCACTAGAACCCATTGTTTAACATAAGCACACTCAAGGTATGTCTATTCCCTATAAGTCAGAGAAGTGACATCTGGATCACCATGTGTTCTTGGGTCTGAAAATGGTCACACCTGAAGACCATTCTGGCAAGAATGTAGATTTTAAACATACTATCACAATAAGAACATGACACTTTGACCCTGGAAACCACAAAAAGGATTGGAGGCAGAGGTGAAAGCTAGACAAAGAAGAAAGGAAGAAGTTCATCTATGGCATAAAAAGCAAAAAGACTCAACATCCTAAATCCACATATGCAGGAGTGCATTTTTTGTTGTTGTTTTGTTTATTTGTTATTTTTGTTTTTTGCAGTCCCTAATGAGTGTCTCGTGGCCAAGTTCTTGGAATTATCTAAAGAATGCAGTTTTGATTTGCCATTGAAAACACATAGGCTTAATTAGAAGAACATTCCCAGATTGAACCCAGAGCATGGATCCTGGTCATATAAAGTCATATGATTCATGAACTGTCAAAGACTTTAATAAGGAAAGGCAAAGGACCTTCAGAGATCCAGTTCCTTAACTTGATCTTTCTAATTAAATGAAGTGTCTGATGCTGTGGACTCTTATAGAAAGTATACAATATCACTGAAAGACAGGAGAGAAGATAGTGATGAGCAGTGTGTAAGCCAATACAGACTTGACCTATGGTAGAGAGTGACACAAAGAACACTTGAAAAGAGCACTCTGTACTCTACTAAAAAATGTATTTAATTCCACATAAGTGGAAACATGGCTTATAGCTCTGCTATAAACAAAAACCCATCGAGCATGATTTTATGAAATCACATTTTTTTTTGACATTGGTCTGTCATCATTGACCAAGGACTTAAGAGAACAAATCACAAACCTTTCATTAGACACAAATATCTAAGCTGCACATAGATCCAAGAGTTTAGGCCATAAGCAGATTAAACCAGAACTTAAGACAAGTAATATCTTTTCCCATGGATACAGCAGAATCATTTATCTCCTTCATAATGGGAACTTTTAGATAACAAGAAAGAGAACATTTTCAGGGCAGGCCCTTTTGCGGGGGCCTCTGGCCTGGCTCTGACCTCAAGGTCTCTGTCTCCAGTATGTAACAAGGGACATTTATATAACATGGAGAAAGAAAATTCAGACCCTAAAAAAACACATTACAATGTAAGACCCAGATTTTTTTTTTTTTTTTTAAGGTGACAGGGTCTTATCAGCCTGTACAATATAATTTCCCTTGGTCACACATTGAAACATTCTATTTTTTAAATTGGATAGACTTTTTTCATTTGAATGCTGACAATTGTCAAGGAACTATGCTGGGCTGGGAAAATCTATTCATCCTGAAACTGATGTGTTGTTTTAAGAGTCAGATAGATACCAGGTATCAACTATTCATGGACAGCAATATCTCATTGAATTCTCAGTTCCACAGAAAGAAATGATAGAAAAGGATCCATCCTCTTAAAGTGATTATTTGAAAATTGACAGTCTATGTTGGATGCCTGCTCTAGGTGTCTTGTGATATCCTTCCTCACTGTACTAGAAGAAGTGACCCGGCCACTAGGATGTGCAAGGAGTTGAAAAGCTATCAAAAAATGACATCTGTTGGAAAGGTACATGATACTGAGCTCTTGGCATTGGAACCTGGAAGAGGATACATGCCCCTGCCTTGATACACCCTCCTAATCTGGTCATGTAACCTAGGATAAAGGAGCACAATCAAGGTCCTTACATAAAGGTGACCAAAATAGAGTAGAGCAAGCCTAGTTCTATTATCCCAACCACAGCACATTTGTGCCATTCTAAGAGCCAATTAGTCTCACATGTGACATAGGATCAAATGTAAAACAGGATAGGTTAGATGGCCATTCGTGAAGGCCATATTGTCAAGGTTGAAGCATGTAAAGATACTGTGCCAATGCAAACATGATGGTGTTCTTGTGCTGATCCCAATCAGGATCGGAGGCAGACATAAAAATCTAGGCATGGAAATCCCACTTTACATTCCACTATACTTGTGGCATAAAAAGAGAATGGCTAAGGAATTTGATTACAACTATATGATTTTCTGACTAGCCACTAATGATTTTCTTTTACCCGAGTCTTTTTGTATTTTTTAAAATCAAGACATTTTGGATGGCTTTCTGGACAGGTAGGCCTAAGAAACAGAATGTTCCTATAGTCATCCCAGAGCATAGATGCTGTCCTTCTATACTTTAAATTCATAAAGTCTCAGAGACTTAACAGGTGAAGGCACTGAATTGTTAGTGATCTTGGCCCATGGGGTGCTCTATCCACTTACCTGAAGCACTTGGTACTGTGGGCTCTTCCCAGATCACTGAAGACAGGACAGAAGACAGGGACATGAGTGGTATGCTGTATACTAAAGACTAGATCAAGGCAGGGTATAGGCACAAACAATGTGCTCTTTAAGGAACACTCAGTATTCTTCTACAGATGAGAACCTAGAGAGTTTAGGATTCTCCATAAGGGAAATTGGCGATGGAGGTGTCTGTCTGAGCCTGTCAACTTGGCCTCCAGGAGGTGCACATAGTCTTGGCTGTTCATTCTCCCGTGTCCTGGAGTCTGGGCCTCTGAGTAATCCTATTGAGCATGACTTCATGTTGTCATCTCCTTTTTTGACATTGGTCTGTCAACATTGACCCAGGCCTCAAGAATGAACAGCTATACCTTTTTTCCAGCAGACCCCAAATTGCATATGAGGTTTGCCAACAATGTCTAAAGGGTAAGCCATGAGAAGGTTCAGCAAAATCTTGTGTCCCTTGATGTTTCTTTCAGGGATCTATATATTCCCTTTTCTCTTCCATACTGGCAACTATTGCTGGGGTAGAGATGAATTGTTTTAAAGGGACTAGTTGGATATGCCCCTTGATGATACTCAAAGTTCTGAGAAATGTGTCCAGGAACCGAATCCATGCCATGGAGCAGAAATGTCTAGCCCTTGGAGAAGCAAAGACAAAGTGAGTCCTGACCCATAGAAATTTATGACTTTCTCCTTTTGTTGACTTAAGTGAAGTTCAGTGATTCTATCCAGGTGCCCCTGCTCTCACGATTTGACTGATATCATTCTACAGCTTCCAATTGTCAACACTATACAGGGGGAGTGAAATATTTTCCTGCTCTGCCTAATTTAATTCTCAACTATTTGTCAAGAAATACCACTTGAGAACCCATTCTAAAGCTTTTAATTGAATGTCCCCAGCCTGGTTTGTAAAGCTGCCATAGGTCTTTGGAGGATATAGACCTGAAGGGTAGTCAAAGAATTATGTTATGGCATCATAGCTTTTGCAAGGGGCTGAAACAAATTGTCTTTTTGATGATGTCTTGAAATGATGTGTTTTGCATGGCACTCAGGGAGGATAAGGAATTCCTGGCTTGATACCTCCTCCATAGCTCTTGAGGCCTTATAGAGAAGGGTGATCAATGTCACTAGGTCTTGGGAGAATGCTTAGGTGCTGAGAATGCTTAGGTGCCACTGTCCAGCATGAATATATGTAAGCTCCAATAGTGGTATATCCTTATATACCTGAAATAAGCCCCAGGTGTGACCTGGAGTCTCCAATGGAGTCTAAAGTCAGAAATTGTCAGGTTCTGGTGGACATTGTGGAAAGTTTTCATCTTTTTATTCTGATGTCCCAGTGCAAATTTATTAATCTACCCAAGCCAATCCCAATGACCATGGAGGGCAGTTGTTACTGGCTAGGCAAGGAGGTTAGATAAGGTTAACCTTACTTGTTGGTATGAACAGAGAGAGGATTGAGGTTCTGGACTGCTTCTTCCAGTCACCCTTGACATAACTAAGCTGTGAGAGCTCCATGTCCAACTTTTTTGTAATGTTGCAAGGCAAGCCAATTTGTATTGTCTTTGTAGACACATAGACTTAAGAGGTAGATATTCTCCAAACTACTCTAGAGTGTAACCTCTTGAGAATCATAAATTCTCCGAGACATTTTTATGGGAGAAGGTACAAAAATCTTCATACATGCATGACCTTGGGAAGATTTTGTCCTTTAGCAGAAGTGAGTGATGCTGTAGCTTTCGAGATGACATGCAGAACACTGAAAGACAGCAAAGAAGATAAGAGACATGAGCAGTGTGTTGGTCGCTAGAAGTTAGCATGGCAAGAGAATCACACTGGGTGCTTTTAGAGGGAGCATTCAGTGCTCTCTACAGGTTTGCACCTGGACATTAAAGAATTCCCAAATGAGGAAAGAGGACTAAGGACCTAAGAGCCTGCATATTGGGCTTCAAGAGAGGCACAAGGAGATGAAGTCCTTCTGTTCCCCTGTCCTGTAGCCCAGGCCTCAGCTTAATCCTATTTAGCATGATTTTTATGTCATCACCTCTTTTCATGACATTCATCTGTCATCATTGACCCAGATCTTGACAGTTAAACAAACACTGTTAAATAGACAAAAGATATCATTGCTTACCAAAACTTCATCTGCCTCTGAAGGATGTAGTCCACAAGTAGAACTTTGGTCCAGTGATATCTTCCTCCTGGGATCCTGCAGAATTAATTCTCTCCTTCCTCAGTGACCATTTATGTAGCAAGAAAGGGAATGTTATCAGGGCAGGCCCTTTTGATATGTGCCCTTGTTCTTCCCTCCAGGCCTGATGAATGAGACCAGTGGATGTTTGAATGGCATGCAGAAGAAAAATGCTGGGTCTTGAAAGAGACATTACAGTGCAAGTCTAAGTTAAAAAGAGTGATAGGGTCCTCTTCAGTCTGCCCAACTTAACTTTAGTGGGTCACTCATGGAACCATTTTTTTAATTGTACAGCCTTTTACCATTGATAGCTATCAAGGCACTATACTGGGCTAGGTAAATCTATTCATCTTGACACTCCATTGTTTTAAAAGAATCAGACTCCTGGTATCAACTATTCATGGATAGAAATATCTCATTGAATTATCAGTTCCACAGACAGAAATGATAGAAAAGGATCCATTCTCTTAAAGCAGTTATTTGCAAATTGATAGTCTATGTTGGATGCCTGCTCTAAGCATCATATGATATCCTTCCTCACTCTAGTCATAGAAATGTGTCCCAGCCATTTAGCATTTGCAAGGAGTTGAAAAGCTATCCAAAAATGACATCTGTTGGAAAGGTCTTGACATGACACTGAACATGGAAGAGGATACATGCCCCTGCCTTGATATACCCTCCTTATCTGGTCATGTAGCCTGGGATAAGGGAGCACAATCAAGGTCCTTACATAAAGGTGAATAAAACTGAGTGGAGAAAGCCTAGTTCTACTATCCCACAGGAGCACATTTGTGCCATTCTAATAGCCAATTTGTCTCACCTGTTACATGAGATCAACATGTAATCCAGGATAATTTAAATGGCCATTCTTGAAGGCAATATTGGCAATGTTGAAACCTCTAAAGATACTGTGCCAACGCAAGCATGATGGTGTTCTTGTTCCAATCCCACTCAGGATGGGAGGCAGACATAAAAATCTAGGCACAGAAATAACACTTCATGTTCTACTATACTTCTGGCATAAAAAGAGAATGACTAAGCATCTTGATTCCAACTATGTGTTTTCCTTCATAGTCACTGACAATTTCTTTTGCCTGAGTCTTTTTTTCAACGTCAAGCCATTTTGGATTGCTTTCTGGACAGGTAGGTCTAAGAAACAGAATGTTCTTACAGTCGTCTCAGATCATAGATGCTGTACTTCTAAACTCTTATTTAAAGTCTCAGGGACTTAATAGGTGAACGCACTGAGTTGTTAGAGACCTTGGCCTATGGGGTGCTTTATCCACTTACCTGAAGTGTTTTATAATGTGGACTCTTCCAAAATAACAGAAGCACAGGAAAGAAGACACGGACATGTGTAGTGTGCTGTTACTTAAAGACTTGATCAACAAATGATAGAGACACAAACCACGTGCTTTTTTAGGAGTTCTCAGTGTTCTCCTGCATATATGTATCTGGACATTTTACTTTTCTCCTTATGGGAAAACTGGTCATGGAGATTCTGGACCTGCAAACTGATCTCAAGGAGGCACATGTAGTCTTGGCCTCTCATTCTCTTTTATGGTCTGGGTCTCAGCATAATTCTATTGAGCATGATTTTTATGTTATCATCTCCCTTTACAATATTGGTCTCTCATCACTGACCCAGGAGTTGTGCAAGAACAACTATACCTACATTTTATATACCCCGAATTTGCATACTAGTGTTGCCATCACCGCCTAGAGGGTAAGCTATGTTAGGAGTAATTGAAATCTTCTGTCCTTTGAGATGTCTTTCAAGGATCCAAGACAGGAAATGTTTTCAGGTCATTAGTTGTATATGCCCTTGATGATACTTCAAGGTCTGAGGAATAAGCCCAGGAATTGAACCCTTTCGTGGAGCAGGAAATGTCTGTCTCTTGGAATTCCTAAGCAGTGTGAAGTCTATTTCAAAGATTTTTTTGTAATTATATTAGGAGAGGGGAATTTTATGAGTGGACTGTTGTCCCCAAAAATCCAACTTGACAATAAAGGCAAAATATTGTAAACATTAAACAAAAAAATGTGTTTTTTTTTTTAATATCTTGAACTAAACCAGCTGAACTTTGTGTTTCAGGCAAATTTACCCAATGGAAGGCTTTTTGTAGCTTTCTCCTCCTATTCCTCCTTGTGCTCTCTTTCCTCTTCATTCTTAACTGTCTGCTTTTCTTCTAGCACAAGATCATTTCCACTTCTCACAGCCCACATTTGACTTTCCAGGTTACTCTGTGATGTCATTCCTATGTTGTAGCAGGAAAAGTGTGTTATAGTGCAATTAAATTTCTGGATGATTCCCTGCTATTCTTGAAAAACAAAGCAGCAAAATGACTGAAAAATATTAAAAAAAACTAAGATAATTTTTGAATGGAAGGCCTTCTGCTGAATGTTTGTAGCTGCATGAAATGTTTCTTTGTTATCTAGTCATTTTTATTCACTTAGGAAAATTTAGAAATTTATCTAAGGGATCCATAAATAGCACGACTTTTTCTCTAATAAATGATTCTCTCTAAAATGTCAAGCATGGTCATCAAAAATACAATACAGCCTTTCTTCTGGCCCCTGTTCAGTATCCTAATACTGTTAAAACTGAACACCAAAGATTTGAGAAACCTTCCACAAAAATAATTGAAGGCCAAAGTATCACTGAAGTTGGTGAATGAATGAATGAATGAATGAATGAATGAATATTTAATTTAAAAGGTGAAATATTTTCAGAACCAATATTTAAGATATATGGATAAGAATAACAGCTTAAGTTTATTGCACTGGGAGTCTACATTAAGAAATGGTCTTTCTTGCAATACTATATATTAAAGAACTGGCTAAGCCAGGCAAGAAAAAGACTTTTGCTTCATTGAACTCAAACTTGAAGAAGGGTGAGAATGAGGGAGAATGGATTAAGAATATCCATTAAAAATTTCCTCTCAGAAATAGAGGTTGAAGTTTAAAATGTTCTAGAAAGTCATTGCATAGGAAGGGAAAAAAAAACCTGGGTGACTTAAACCAAGAAGCATTCAAATAATATTAATACTGAGTTATATTGTCACTACCTTGATAAGGGAAACATGAAAACTGATACACTTGATAATTTCTGATACACTTGATAATTTCAGAATAAATAAATATTACTGTCAAAAGAAGAAAATATGGGATATCATACTCTTGGAACATTTGAAGTCATACATTCTAATTGTAAGAAATAGTCAGCCTTAGTTAAAAAGGATTGGGTCACCAGAATCAAATTCTATGCTTACCTTTATACATAAAGAATTAGTAGCCTTTAAAGTCCCAACCTGCAATGAGAGAGAAATAAAATATAACACAGATAGATATATGTCTAGGAATAACTATATGTATTCCTTGTCCCAGTAATATCTCTAGTACATACAAACTTTTCATCAAAGCTTTCTATTAGGGTTATTTGTTTGATTATTTATTCATTTATTCCTGTAATTATTTTTGTATTTTTTTACCTATTTATTGTATCCCTAAATTATGTTTTGACTTTCAAGAACACATTTTATTTCTATGTCTTTTGTTGCTGACTATATTGTAGTCAGTCAAAGCTTAATGGAAAATGAATGAAGAAAAAGACTTACTTTGTTAACTGGGATAGTGCTAGTTGTATTCAAACAAGAAGAGGATAGAGACTGTATAACTCAGAATTTATTTCTAAGAGTTCTAAGTCAAAAACACTTTAAATATATGTTAAAAGTGACAAGGCTTCAGACTATCTGTGATAACCCTGACACATCTTGAAGAAATCTCAGGCAATTTATAATTCCCTGAATGTCTATTATCAAATAGGCTATGCCTCAGATTTTCAAATCAACAAGAACATGAAAATCTTAGAAATCCTTACAAAGGCACATATTTTCTTGGATGGAACAAATACTTTTTTATTTCTGAGGTAGTAGAGGTCTTATAATACACTTTCTTAGAAATATTAGTTTCTCCAAAGATAGGACATTTTTAAAGGACAATTACAACTTGAAACTAATCTTGAATATTTTTCAGAATTACTGTTTGAGATTTTGGGAATCACTACTAAAATAAAACCCAGGTCTTTCTTTTGGGCACTATAATAAACACTGTGCTATGTAAACATATCCTTTGAACTGATATATTACAGTGCTTTAAAACATCCACATATTTTTGTCTCTGTGAATTATAGTGCACAATTTTTATCTTCTCTTTTATATGGTATGCTTCAAATACCCTCTATGGAAAACATGTGTTTTGGTATTTTTTTTTTTAATACAAATAGGTGTCTGCAACCATTTCTTTGCTATTTCAGAATCTGCTTGGACCTATTTGACCTGAGCTGTTTGATTTTATGAGACAAACATCTGAGTTGTATGATGTTGGTAGTAGCCTGGGTTTGTGACCAATAATGTGTGGAATGTTTTCTCCTTGCTAATAAATTCATTTAATTTAAAGACATTGAAGTATACATGTCAAATAACATTTTGAAGCTGAGACTTCTATTCTGACAAACCTAAGTTTGTCAAGAAGACTTTATGGTGAGTAAAGGTAATTGGAGAGTAGTTTAAGTTGTGAAAGCTGAGAGACCTTGTGTCCTTCCAGTCTGTTAACCACATGAGGCCAAAATTAAACAGTTCCCAGAAAAGAAGATATTATTTGAGACAATGTAAGGCACAGAAGTGATTTTCACCACATAGAGAATTTCTCACATTGTTGCCACATTGAGGAAGAGAACTGGAAAGACAGAGTTCTCTAAATTTCTGAGGTATGGTGGAAGGGCATTCCATGATGTCTTCTTGCTTTTTCACTTATGTAAGCATGTGAAATTCAATTAGTGATGATTTTATTGCTTCCACCTTTTGTTATTCTTCCTTTTAGAATTGTGTTATTCAATCCCTTGGCATCAATGTATACTATATGATTTGTATTACTACTTTCCAGAAAGAAATGAATGAAGCTAATGTCAGGACAAATTTTCACTCAAAAATTGTAGTTTCCTCAAGATACAGTAGACAAAAGTCACATTGCAAGATTTTCTTTTATTATTCCAAAAGATGTCAGCCATATTCTGCAAATATCATTGTTCTCAAGAGGACCTTCTCACTGGACCTCAGATTGCCATTTGTATGTGTCCATCCCTGTCCTCAAAGACCTGTTGTCATCAGAGATCCATACAAGACAACTCTTACCATATGTGTATTTCATGCCAAGTGAATGTTATGATAGCTTGTCTTGTTGGCTTTGTAGAGGGAGATCAGAATAGAGCAGTCAGCTTGTTGCTTGGGTTCTGAACAGAGATGCTTATCCAGGGATAGTATGAATATAGCATTATGTTCATTTTATAGCATATAGGAGAGGAACAAAAGTCAATATTCTGTGGTCCTAGAGATCATGTTAGTATGGATGATTTTATTAATGGATTGTTTACCCCCCCAACTCAATTTCAATTAGTACAACCAAAATGTTTTAAACTTTAACCAAATATGGCATGTTTTATCTTTTAATATCTTTAAATAAGCAAGCCACACTTTTGGTTTCATTCAAATCTACACAGTAAAAGATTTTTGGTAGCTTTTTCTTCTTATTCCTGCTTGTGCTCTCTCTCCTCCTCATTCTCAACCTTTTGCTTTCCTTCTAGCACAAGATGATTTCCCCTTTATCCTAGTCCACAATGGACTTTCCAGTTTACTCTGGGATGTCATTCTTATTTTAGATCAGGAAAAGTGTTATCCAGTGTCTTTAATTTTCTAGATGATTCCCTGCTATTCTTGGAAAAGAAAGCAGCAAAATACCTAAAAATATAATCACTCATCTCAGATCATTTCTCAATGGCAGGCTTCCTACTGAGTGTGTTTGTGTCTGCATGAAATCTTCCTTTGTTACTTAACAATTTTGTATTTACTCATGCAAATTCAGTGTGGGAATCTATAAATGTCAAGAGTTTTTCTGTAATCACTGATTCTGAATTATCAAACATGGGCATCAAGAATTCACATACAACCTCTGTTCTGGGCAGATTTTTATTAAGATTCTTATCCTAAACCTTGTAAAATCAAAAACCAAAGATTTATGATACCTTTAAACAAAATTAACTGAAGGCCACAGTATGGCTCAAGGTAATGAATGAATGGCTCTTTATACATTCTACCTCATTCTCCACCTTTTTCATATTTGAGCTTCTTATATGGTAGTCAGTCTGAGCTTATTAGACAATGAATGAAGCAAAAGACTTTTTTTTAGTTGCATAGTGGTAGTTGTATGCTAACGTGAAGAGGGTAGATCCTGTATAACTTAGAGTTCATTTATCAGAAGTCCCAGTCAAGTCCACTTTGAATATATGTTAAAATCTATTAGTTCTCATAATGTCTCTGCCATATTTTAAAGGAATCTCAGGCAATTACTAGTCCCCTAGATATATATCATCAACTTGGTTATGTTTCAAATTTGCACAGCCATAACATTAAAAAGAAAAACATCTTATAAACCTTTACAATGGCACATATTTTCTTTTTTCACACAAATGCTCTTTTTTTTCCCCTGGAGATGGTTGAACAACAACAACATGAACAGAAGGAAGACACCTTAGAAATCATTCCAAATGCAGATATTTTCTTTTAATCTCAAGCAAGTGCACTTTTTCCTTTGATTAGTAAGATCTTATATTTTTGTACTATATGGAGTATTTGTTTATCTGAAATGAAAGCATTTGGAAAATAAAATATGTAGATGTCAATCTTGAATTCTTTTGAAGGTATTTCTTTGAAGTGGTTTACATCACTGTTAGATTAAAACATGTTTCTCCATTACAGAACATCTGTCACTGGTCTTGTAGCCAATTATGATTTATGTTTTTTGCCCAAGAGTTGGTGTATTCATTATGAATGCATGTGACTGAAATAAGAAATGGTATCTTCTATTTGTCCAGGAAGTGGGGCTTGTCAAATATTTTCCAGGTTGCATGAGACCCACCTCACCTTTATATCTCATATACTTTTCTATAATTTTATAATAAACTTAAAGCAATAACTCTTAATACTTAGTGTCTGGCATTGATAAACATTCAAAAGCATGCCCAGGCATAGTGATCACTCTGTAGTCCATGTTCAGTTTTTTGCTCTCTGAAACAAGTGCATCCACTTGCATCTGCACTCTGGTTTTGGAGGATTTGCACTCCTTTCTGCAGTTTTTTGGGCTATTCTCTTGCATTGGGAGTTTTCAAAGCTTTCTTTATCCTACCAAGGCTGGAATAATCTCATCTTGAGCAGGATACCTGCTTACAGCTTGAAACAATGCAGCTGCTTATCAAGTCACTGGTGATTGACAGGAAATTCAAGGTGATTATAATATACTCCTGCCCTTGGGCAAATTCTGCTTGGTGTTCACAATTATCAAGGTGATGGCTAGCTTGGATTCTTGGCTGAACCTCCCTAATAAGTTTATCATAGGTGTGTACCAGCTATATGTCAGACAGCTCCTAGAGTGCAATTGTTAGTGCAGCTTCTCTACAGGTGGATCTTCCACTGCAGCCTTGATGCTGTGCAGGCTCTATCTGCTGGTCAAACATTGTCACTACATCTAATACTTTCACACAACCCATACCTCTGGGAAGGCCAACTTTTCTGCCCTCCTAGGAGCAGTATCACAACTGAAAATTCACTTTGGAACTTTTACATAGTAAATTAGGCTACTAAATAAATACAAATACTAATTAAAAAGAAACTATAAAAGAATAAATGGAAAGAACAATTTTAAAACTTTCCCATGTTAAAGGTTGAGAATATTACAATGCAGAAAATTAGGATCCTTTTTACTGTTCTTAAAAATTGGATGCAAATATAAAAAATATATTAGAAAACAAACTACTTTTCTGGTAATGATATGATATCACCCATAGTTATTTTCAGTCAGATAATTCATGTTTTACCTGATGATATATAGGATTGGATAAATAAAATAAATAATAATACTTAATATGAGAAACGATTTTCTAATTCTTAAAGAAAAGTCAAAATGTTAAATGTTTAATTGTGTTTTGTTAAAAGGTCATATAAGAAGGAATTGTAGGCAGGATATTCCTAGAAACAATGTCTTTTCTAGAGATAACCTAAACAGAAAATCTCTGTCTTCCACAGTATACAGAAGGTGCTGAAAAGGCGAATATTTGACAAATAAATCCATATCAAAAAGGGACCAATGAGATAACCCTTTATCATTGGTCAATACCTTAAAGGACCTCTTGCAGGCCCCCATGTCCTGTCACCATGGGAAAAAATTATTCACAGAGCAATTAAAGGACCTAATGCTTTTTATAAAAACTATATGGTACTTGATTACTGAATAGCTTTAAAATATAAAACTAAATTTACAAGAGAAACCATAAAATAAATATTTTAGCAAGCTTTTCTAAATGATCAAAGACTAAACTTAAAATGGCATTAAAATTGAGGGTCTGGTATAAACAGGACCTGATGTAACTATAATTTCACCAAAATCTTAGCACCTAAATTGGCCTCTTCAGTAGGTAAATGTTCAGCTTCTAGTATTTGAAACTTTACCTTAGACAAAACAAAATACAGTATGAGTCAAATTCATATGCCCTGAAGGACAGAGTGGAAATCAAAACTATATGTAGCCAATATACCAATAAATTTATGTGGCTATAATTTTATTGCAGCCATGGGAAAGACAGGTCAATATTTCTCTCATCTCAGAAAAAAACCATAAAATAGAAAAAACTTCCAGGAGAAATATTAAATTAGAATTAGACTGCTTCTAGAGCAGTCACACTGTTTAAGCTATACATAAATAGGATCCAACAGCTGGTGTACCTTTAAAATAGATAACTGATAGGTCTGTTTGGGTGAAACAATGGTCTTTGACATAAAAAATTAGGCAACATGACAGCTGATACAAAAGAACTCAAGCAATAGGCCCTCTACAACCTGGAATTTCACCATCTTCTCTATTATCTAAATGATGGTCTAGTATAGTGATTTATTAATGTACTGTTTCTTTACTTTACCTTTAAAAGAACAGAATAGAGGAAAAATTGCCTTCATGGTGCCTACATATAATAATTGTATCAGTGGAATGTTCTCCCACAAGAGATGATATATAGCCACACTTTGTGCCAATGTTTTGTACAACAGCCATTGGAAATACTTTGTAAACAATTTTCTTAATCCATAATTTATCATTATATAAATAATATCTAACTAGATTATTCAAATGCAGGCACCTTAGAAGAAATGTCTAACGAAGCAACAAAATGATTGCCTTATTAGGGATTAAAAATTACTCCTGAATGAATACTTTAAAACTAAAAGAGCAATTACTAGTGTGGGGATATGTTTCAAATTTAATAAAAACCAGTCTAAGATATCAGAACAATCTACCCACAGTCAATCTAGGAGGATCAAAGAGTGGTAACTCACACCTTTAATCACAGCACAGGGAATATCCAGGAGTGGTGACCTACATACCATTAATTCCAGAATAACTGAGTTTGAGGCCAGCTTAGTTTACAGAAGAAGTTCCAGGCTCCCAGGCAGGCAGTAGTGGTGCCACACCTTAAATCTTAACCTGGATGTGAGACCTGTATTTACAGCAGGCATAGAAAGACAGAAGAAACCAGGAGGAGTGAGGCTGAGGAAGCTGGAAGACAGCTGGGTGAGATTTGACTGTGGTGTTTCCTCTCTTTGATATTTCAGCCTTTTCCTGAGATCTGGCTCTGAGTTTCTTTCATTTGTGCAACACACTAGTTTTAATTAATTTACAATGGTATAGAGATAGATAAATAGATACAAATTTAAAGTTATTTTTCTTATACTGCATGTTTCTACTTCTGTTTAAGATATTTTTGTATATTGTTACAAATTTAAGGTTATTTTGCTATATTATATATATATATATATATATGTTTCCACTTCTGTTTCAGATATTTTTGTATATTATTATTTGAGGTTATCGTTCTTATGTATTTCTTTTTACTTTTACTTAAAGTATGACCTATACCGTTAGTAACTATCTAGCTTATTTAATTGTGCAATTGAAGTTTTAGTACTTAAAAGCTAATTAGACAATAAAGAAATTCAGGCTAATAGTCACCCATAACTATCAAAGTTATAGTCATATAGTCATATAGTTCTGGCACCAAATTCACCAAGCACTCCATTTACAGCAAGAGCACCAAGAACAGCTCCCTAAAACATAGACAACATTTGCACCAATTGAAGGAAGAAATGAGTAGAAAACAATGCAAAAATACACTCAACCATATAAAGAACAATATGGCACCTAGTACCTAGTGGTTCTACAACATCAAAACCTGAACATTCCACTATGCAATAAGAAGAGGAAAACCATATACAGAGAAAAATAAAATGCATAGGGGAGTGAGCAAAAACAGTAGTGGTTATGTTAAATATTTTTAAATAAAAATATAAAAAATATATAGGGAAGAATTAAGTGTCATAACATGGTGAATTATTTCTCCCAAACTGGAAAAAGAAACTGGAGAGGCCCAAAACTCTCAGTTCTGATGACAATGATCTATAATATCTTCTTGTACTTTACCAAATATAGGATTGTAAAATTAACGTAAGAGTACCAGTGAGATGTTCAACGATAATTTTACTCCCTCCACTTTTGATTTTTCTTTCAGGCTTTTATTAGTCAATGATTTGAAAATAATGTACACTATGTAGTTGAATACAGTACTTTTAGGTGGAAAGCAATGAAGCAAATAATAAGACAAGTTTGCACACTGAAACTTTGCCATTTCCTCAAAATTGAGGGACAATAGCAAGTCTTCACTATCATCTGTCATTCTTACAAACAGAATTATGCTAGTCATGTTCTAGAAACATCGTTGTTCTCAAGAGGACCTCTTATCTCAACTTCAAATTACCATTTATATGAGTTGAACATTGTCCTCAGAGACTTTTTTTTGTCATCATCAATCCAGACAAGGCCTCTGTTACCACATGAGCATTTCACTACCATGAGGAATTGAGATAGTCTCTTTGGCTTTTAAAAGGAAGATCAAGATTGTACAGCAGGCTTGTTGTTCTTGTTCTCAACAGAGATACTTAACCAGAGATAGCATGAATAAATTCTCACTACCATTTTTATAGCATGTGTGAGATGAGCAAATATCAGTTTTCTATTGTAGTGATAGCAACTGATAGCATAGAAAAACACACATTAGATAATTTTTAATGGGCTGACTATTTAATCCAAAATTCTGATTTCCATGACAAAAGAGCAAATATGTTTTGAATGTATGTAAAATGCCATATGTCACCTCTAAATAACTCTTAATAGACATTTTAATTTTGAATTTCATGAGTATCTACTTATCACATGATTTTTGGTGGATTCTGCCTGTCACTTATCCTTCCACATTCACATCCATGTTTTTCTGTTTTATTCCAAAATTCTGTCTTCTTTCTCATAGGCGATTATTGACTTTCTTGTTAATCCTACAACTCCTAATATTATGTTGAATTCTGAAAGTTGTGTCCCTGTACTATAATCTTTGTAGAATGTTCTCTTTTCTTGCTGGAATAGAAGTCACTGGGAAAAAAACAAAACTGTCAAAAGAAACCTCAGATTCATATCAGTGTGCCAGGCTTTGTGGTCTGTGCTTTTGTACTTAAGGATTTCTCTTTGTTATTACATTATGTTGAATTTTTCACTTATTTATTTATTTATTATCTTACAAAAGTTAAGTTTTAGGAATCCCTACATGGAAAAAGTTTTTATATACAAGTTGATACTTGCTTATTTGTCTGAGTTCTAAAGTTCTACCACAACCTTCTCTTTTCTACACAGGTTTAGAAAAATGGTTTCCTTGAATAAGATATAGTAAAAAAAAATTTTGAGTAACTTTCCATAAAAAAAATTACTTAGTGATACCTATAACAAGCAAAGCAAATAAAAACATACTGAAAACACAGAGGACACATTTTCAAAATCCACATTTATACAAATCAGATAGGCCAAATACTTTAAATTGATTCTCTGTTCTTCAGGGACCTATATTCAGGACGGTTTTATGTGTCACTCTCAATTACGGAACAGGACTATGAAATTAGAAATAAAAGTTTGAGGCAGGTAATGTAAAGGAGAATAGATAGGAAATTGGGGAAGGCATTAAGACTGATCATCAGAAATTCACTTTAAAAAGAAATCTTGAGATTTGAGGTAGTCTTGAAAGTTATTACAGAATAACTTTCACACAACTAGGGTATTCCAAATCAAGAAGCTGACGTATGATGGTAATATTTCATTACCTTTTCACTTGCTTGAGAAAGTAATTTCATTCTAAGGGACAGAAATAATGTAGGACTGAAAGTGATAAATGTATTGATTTTAGCATGAAACCAAATGTAACTTAAAATAGAATAAAATCATAGAAATCATATTTCTTGAGCCACTCAAGTAACATTTATAATTTCAAGAAATCTCTAGTCCTTTTAAAGAGAAACCAGGTCACTAGATCAGAATAAATATTGGCTTCTATTATCTGAAGAATTAGTAGCCATCCTTGATTATATCTAGAAACAAAATAGAGATAAAGTATAAACAGCAGACTGAGGTGAGTGACAAGCCAAGCAGAGACCACAGCCTTCAAAACCTGGCCCAGGGACATAGCCCTTGGAAGCCCAACGAGAACCAGTTCCACCCTAAATCCAAGCCAGCAGGGAAACTTTCACTAGGCTCAAAATTTCAAGAAAGACCCAGCCGGCTGGACACCCCAGCTCCAAAACTCTGCCCCATTCCCTACCCACAACATCACCAAGCAACCCTAGCAACTTCAGCAATGACTTAAAACACATAGACCCCTGGTCCAGAGCAGACTAAGACACCCATGGCCCAAAGCAAATTAAGAACAACCTCATGAACAACCAGAAACCCAGAAACCCCCAAATCCTCAGCAGATGAAGAGACTAAGGGGTAAAGAGTCTAGGGACTAAGAGAGTTCTTATGTTCCTATTGGATCAAGAACAGCTGCCTGACACTCTAAGTTTCTCAGCACCTACTGAATCTAAAGTGGTCACCTGAAACCCACAGTGTGTCAGCACTTAAAGTATTAAAAGGGGTCACTGTGACACAGAATATACTATCTCTAAATAGACCAAGATCTCAAATTTGACCAAGAGGCTTCCAAAGACACAGATACACACAAAACAGATTGCACCAAAATCAGCTCTCTGAAATTTAGTCAGATCTTGCAGTGAACTGAGGAAGCAATGGTAGATGCCAGTGCAAGAGTACATATAACATAAAGAACAATATGGCACCACAAGAAGAATCTGGTGGTTCTACAACATTAAGACATGAGCATTGCAGTGCAGAAGTAGAAGGAAATGACCTTAAAAGAAATTTTATGAAGATAATAGAAGCCTTAAAAGAGGATATGAATAAAGGTGGAGACAGACATCCATGACTGAGCACTGGGCCAAGATCCTGGTCTTGGAGAGGAGAGTCTATATGAGCAGAAAGATAGGGATTATGAGCAAGGTTTCCACAGAGGTGGCTGGCTGAAGCTCTGGGGAGCTCACTGAATCAGGAACTGTCACTGGAGATCCATTGGGGGGGGGTCTGGGCCCTCTGAGGATGGGTGGCTTTTGACTGGCATGAGCAGTGTGTGGAGCCACAAGGGTGGGACCCGACTGTGTTCCTCCTGTTCATGGGCTGGCACAGTGGAGCCCATTCCCTATAGACAGACACCCAGCCCAGCATTGCCTTTGGGATAAGTGAATTGGATGTGCCTGGAGTGGATGTGCCATACTGGGCTGGCCCACCTAGAAACTTTTTGCCATTTCCTGTTGGATGTAGGTCTTGTGATGGTGCCTAGATTGTTTACTCACTTGATTATAGGGGAAGTGTCATTTAGGCACCCCCTCCACCATTGTTTGGAGACTTGGCCAGGGACATCCTGCGTGTTCCTGGATATTTTCCTAGAACCCAGCCTCTTTCCAACCCCAAATTGACTTCCTCTATCAGATATCCATCTCCTTCTTCACTCCTCTCACACAACCATTTCCTTCTTTCAAGATTTGTTCCTAACTCTTGTTGGTTGCAACCAGTTATGACCCTAATTTGCTAAGGTGAGCATCTCTATTTTCTCTTCTTAGGAGAATCTCTATATGTCTCCCATAAGCTCCTAATCCCAAGCTGTTCTGTGGTTGCTATTTGCAGCTTGGGTATTCTTTACTTTTCATCTAAAAATCCACTTATGAGTGAGAACATCTCATGTCTATCTTTCTGGGCTTGTGATACCTTTCTCAGGAGGACATTCTCTAAGTCCAATCATTTGCCTGAAAATTTTAGGATGTCATTTTTTTTTTACTGCTGAGTAGTACCCCATTGTATAGATGTGCCAATTTGTTAATACATTCTTAAGTTGAGAAGCATCTAGGTTGTTTCCAGGTTCTTCCTATTATGAATAATTCTGCTATAAATATAGTTGAGCTAATGCATTTGGGGTACAAATGTGCATCCTTTGGATATATGCCCAATTGCAGTATTGCTAGATCTTTAGGAAGATTGATTTCCTGTTTTCTGAAGAATAGCCATACTATATTCCAGAGTGGCTGTACAAGTTTACCCTCCCACAAACAATGGAGGAGTGTTCTCCTTGTTTTGCATCCTCTCCAGCAAATGCTGTCATTTATTTTTTTGAACTTAGCCATCTGTCTCCACTTCCTATGGAATAACAGGAAAACCAGGATTGCCAAAACAATCATGCTCAATAAAAGAACTTCAGGAGGAATCTCTATCCCTGACTTAAAGCTATACTGTAAAGCCATAGTAATAAAAAACAGCCTGGTACTGACATGAAAACAGACTTGTAGATCAATGAAATTGAATCAAAGACACCAACATTAGCCCATACACCTATAAGCACCTGATTTTTGACAAAGAGGCCAAAAATATCCAATGGAAAAGCGAAAGTATCTTCAACAAATTGTATTGGTATAACTGGATGGTAGTATGCAGAAGAATGCAAATAGATCCAAACCTATTACCCTGCACAAAACTCAAATCCAAGTGGATCAAACACCTCAACATAAACCTAACTACATTAAACTTGATAGAAAAGAAAGTGGGAAATACCCTCCAATACATAAGCACAGGTGACCACTTCCTAAATATAATGCCAGTAGCACAGACACTAAGAACAACAATCAATAAGTGGGATCTCCTGAAACTGAGAAGCTTCTATGTAAGCCGAAGGACACAGTCAATAAAACAAAATTACAACCTACAGAATGGGAAAAGATCTTCACTACTCCTACATCAAACAGAGGACTGATCTCAAAAATATATTGAACACTCAAGAAACTAGAGCTCCCAAACCTAAATAACCCAATTTAAAAAAGATAATTCTCAACAGAATTACAAATGGCTAAAAGGTACTTCAAAAATTGCCCAACATCTTTAGCCATCAGAGAAATGCAAATCAAAGCAACTTTGAGATGAGATGGCTTCTAAATATTAAGTAACTGGATTCTTTCCTGAGAAGATTTTTTGAGAAATTTTGAGAATTTTGAAAATTCTTTTCTGACAAATCTTTCAATTTTGTAATGTGGGGAGGATTTGTGTCTCTGAGATGAAGGCATTTAATAAAAAAAGAATGATAAATGGATGCCAATCTTGAAGTTCTTTTATAATATTTCTTTAGGAATGGTGGACATTACTGTTATACTATGATACTATTCTTCATTTAATTTCCATTGTAATAACATTAATTAGAGAAGGTCTTTCTGAAAGTAATCTATTATGAGTGCTAAAGCCTTCTTTTAATGATGTCTATGAAATATATAAAATATGTTTTGTTTTCCTTTTCATTTGATGTGACTCAAATCTTTTATGGGTACTGTGTTTGGTTCTTCATTGTTTCTCTTGAGAGACTTAGAGTGTCTACTATGTTACCTATGCTCCCTGTGTTTACCTGCCTTTTGTCTCCTAAGCTGATTGTTCTCATGCATTGTGTATGTGAGTAGATTTCTTTTTGAAAGTAAGATATATATCTGTTCATGACCTATAGTATGTGAACACTCTTAGCTTTCTAGTAAACATAAATAATAAAAAACAGAAGTACTAGCATCCCATATTATACTTCAAACACAGAATGCTCATGAGACATGTACCACAACAAAAAAATTATAGTTTTTGTCAGGAAGACATTATGAAGGAAAGAAGCATGTCATATTCTGAAAGCCGATTTATCTGATGCTTGGACAGTAAGATAACCATAATACAGCTTCCAAAAAAAAGATATATTCATTGACAATATCTAGAAAATATTTTTATACAGCATGTTTATTTACTTCACATTGCTTCCAAAATGGGAAAAGAAACAGGAGAGACAAAGTCCTTCCATATTTTCACTTATAATGGCAGTGATTTTATAATATCCTTTTTCACTTTTGCAAATGTAGAAATGTGAAATTTACTTGAGAGGGTAAGTGATGACTTCACTGCTTCTATTTCTTTTTATTCTTTTTTCAGCCAACATTGGTCAATAACAAAAACTATTTACATCACATTGTTTAATACAGTACTTTTTAGATGTAAAGAAAATGCAAATATTGGAACCAAATTTGAACACTAAAAATGCACTCTTTCTTAAAATATAGGAGACTGAAGACAGTATGCATTTTAATCTATTATTCTGCAAATCAAAAGAATGATAGCAATCTTTTGGATACACCATTTTCTCATCTGGACCTCAGATTGCCATTTATATGAGTCAATCATCATCTGAAGAGACTTTTAATTGGATTCTGGTGAACTATTTATTAACACATAAGAATTTCCACTACCATGTGAAAGCTGGGACTGCTTGTCTCTTTGCCCATGAAAAGGTATTTCAGGGTTGTACAGAAGGCTTATTGCTCAGGGTCTCAAAAGAGGTAGTGAAGCAGAAATGGCCTGAATAAATTGTCTCTTGAATCTTGGAGCATATATGAGATTAAAAAAAAAAAAACCATCAAGCATCTTTTGTGGCACAGTTAATGACAAAAAGAGAAACATATTAGAGAATTTTTATGGGCTGAATTTTTATGTTGAAATTAGATATTTATGACAAAAATGATTTTTTAAAAAAAATCTAAATGGCACAAATCACCTTTAAATAATTTTTTAATAGGCATTCCAAGATTTGAATTTTATGACATTCTGTTCACTGGGGGAACTTTGGTACTTTCTTCCACCTCCTAATACTATCTCTCCTCATCTTTCTTCATATCCCCCTCTCACTCTTCTGCTTCAAGATTTTGTCCTGTCTCACAGCCCAGTGAGAACTTTCCAGTTCTGTTATGCAACTGTTAATACTATGTTAAACCCTAAAATTTATGTCCCAATGCCATCATCTTCCTGGATATTTTATATTCCCTTGTTGGCACAGATGTCATAAGGAAGCAAGAAATTATCAGTAGCTGTCAACAATAATCTCAGATGCATTTTGAGTGACAGGCATAATGGTCTGTATGTTTGAATCTAAACAAAATCTTTTTTTCACACCAAGTTGTATTTATTCATCTAAATTTTTAAAGGTTTAGTTTTAGGGAATTCCAAAATGGAAAGATTTTTATATAAAAATATATTCTTGGTAATTTCTCTTAGCATGAGTATCTAGAGTTCTTCCATATCCACTTATTTTGTGCAGATGTCCAGTAACATGCTTTCTAAAACTGGATATTTTAAAACACAAGTTTTGAGTAAATTGCCATAAAAATATTATTTTATAAAATTCCCACTGTAACATACAAAGCAAATAAATGTACTTGAAACTCAGAACATTTTCAGAATCCACATTCATAAAAATCATGTGAGCCAAAAACCTAAGCTTGATTATCTGTGCTTTAGGGTCCTAATTTTAGGACTGATCTCTGTTTGATCATTCAGTATTAGGGTGCAAGACAAGATAGGATAGAAATGGAAGTTAGATGCAGGAAGTTTAAAAGAGAATAATAAGGGAATAAGTGAGGCATTAACATTATACATCGCAAGTTGACCTTTGGACAGAAAGCTTGAGTTTAGAGGTGATTACAGAAGTCATTACAGAATAACTTTCATACAACTTGCGTCTTTTGATTCAAGATTTATATAGGGAATGGTAAAATTTTGTTACCCTATCACTACCTTGAGAAGGGAATTTAATATTATGAGCCGTAGAATAACAGGACTGAAAAGTGGTAAGCCTCATAATTTCAGCACATATCCAAACAAAATTTTCAATAGAGGAAACTTATAGGAGACATGTTCCATGAACTACTGAGGCCATAGCTAGTGATTTTAAGATATTCCTGGTCTTACTGAAAGAGTTACAGTGTCATTAGAAGCATATTTGATGCTTACCTTTCTGGACTGAACAATAAGTATCCTTCCTCAATTGTAACTTGAAACTTAATAGAAATAAAATATAGCAGGGATAGAAGTGTGTTCAGGCCCCCCTGTCTGCCTTGTTAACTATACTGTGTGGTCATCCCAGAAATACAATCTTCCTAAAAAACACCGAGGTAGGGTCTTCACTATCCTAAGCCTTGGATTGTCTTATAAGGATATCTTTTCTTTGTGATTACTTTGTTATTTGATGATAAAGAAATAAAGAGAGTTGTTGACTTTTTAAAAAGGACAGTGGTAGTTCTACTCAATTGGAGAGATGATATGGTACCCATATCTAAGAAACATTTGTTTAATTTTTGTTCTGTCTCAGGGTTCAAGAGCAAATTGAACCTGTGTTAAGAGAGAGGACACATGGCATTCCAGTCAAAAAGAATTCTTGAGGAAGCACCTAAATCACTTGATGTGTATCATTAACTGGGTTATGCTTCAGCCTTTCACAGCAACAGTATTATAAAATGAAAGTTGAAAATTAGGATGCCTTTTCAAATGCAGACATTTTTCTAGATCTTGAGCAATTGCACTCATTTTCAAGAAGGGTAAGTTGTTTCAATGGTGTAACTATGAGAAATAATTGATTCTCTTAAATGAAGGCTTTTTGTACAAGAAAATTATAAGTGAATGGCATTCCTGAATTGCTTTGATAATTTTTGTTTGAGAGTTCTGTATATCACTACTAGATTTTGACAGGGTTCTTTACTTAATTTCTCTTTGAAAAAATATTGCTCTCTGAAGACATTTATTCAACTGATCTATCATGAGTTCTAGAGCCTTCCTTACATTATGACTTGGGGAAATTTAAAATATTTTTGTTTTTTATCTGATGTGACTCACATAATCTTGTCCTTTAATGCTTCACTGGAGAAACTGAGTGTCTGCTTCAATAGCTATGCTCCCTGCTCAGGTTTTGTCTCTATGTGTTCTCAGATGAATGTTTTCCTGAGTCATTGATCTGAGTAAAATGCTTGGTAGCAGTAGGATATATATCTTTTGTCACTTATAATGTTTGTGTGTGTATGTGTGTTCTTTCAGCTTGCTAATAAATACAAAACACGCAAAGAAGGTGAAGTGAACTGTTCACACACTGTGTTCCAAGCACTTACTGCTGTTATGACTTGGATCCTAAAACTATAATTTTGTCAATAAGACATCATGAAAGAAAAAAGTATTTAGTGAACAAGTCAAATCCCAAAAGCTAATTGATCTGGTGCCTTGACAGTAGGATGATCCTTAGCATCTAGAAATAATACAATTTCCAGGAAGAAAAATAAATTTAGTGAAAACCATTTATTATTTTGTATTATTATGTAGAAAACCATTTATTCTACAACATGATTTATTAGCCCACATTGCTATCAAATTGTGGAAAGGAACAGGAGAGACACAGCCCTCTGAAAATTCTCACTTATGATGGTAAGAAGTTCTCCTCTTGCACTTTTCCAAATGTAGGAATGTAAAATTCACTTTAGACAGCAATGAGATTCTCAGTGATGACTTCACTACCTCCACATCTTTTGATTCCTTCTTTCAGGCCTGCAGTCTTCAATAAATTACAATCTACAACATATTGTTTAATACAATACTTTTCAGCTGTAAAGTGACAAGATAAATATTGGATATAGTTTTGGACACAAAATTTATATTTCCTCGAAATATAGAAGAGCAAGGACCTTCTGCATTCTTATTTGTTATCATTCAAATTGGAAGAGTGCCAGCCATGTTTTGGAAACATCATATTTTAAAGAGAACATTCCTTATGGACCTCATGTTGCTATTAACATGATTCAATCACTATCAGCAGAGACTTCTTTTAATCATATTGTGATTAATCCTTTATTAATACATGAATATTTCCACTGAAATGTGGAAGTTGGAGTAGCTTATCTCCAAATATTTCAAAAGGAAAATAAGGGTTGTACACAAGGCTGGTTGTTCATGTTCTCAAGAGAGGTAATGAACAAGAGATGGCATGAATATTTTGTCTCCTGCATCTACAACATATGAGATGAGCAGCATATAACATCTATTGTTCTATCATTAATAAGAAGAAAGAGAAAGATTTTCATGGTTTAACTTTTCATTCTAAAATCTGATTTTCATGGAAAAGAGAAAAATATTGTAAAATTCATCTAATATCCCACAAATAATGTCAAATACCTTTAATAGCCATCCTATGTGTTGGATTTCATTAGCATCTATCATAAAGAACATTTTGGTAATTTTCTCCAACTCCTAAACTCCACACTTATTCTAATATTATTCTTATACTTACTATTATTCTTATACTCCAAGATTTTGTCCTCTTTTTCACAGCCTAGTATGCACCATTCCAGTTAATCCTGCAACTGTCAACATTATGCTGAATCTTAAAACTTGTGGTATATATAGGAAAGAAATGATTGGGAAAACAAAAGAAGTTATTTATCTGTCATTAATAATCTCAGATGTATTTCAGAATGGCAAGTATTGTGGTTTGTTTCTTGAGTCTGGTTTAATCTTTTTTTCTATGACATCATCTTATTTATATTTATTCACATAAATTTCCAAAAGTTCCATATTATGGATCTCTAAATATCAATATTTTTATTTTAAAATTACTTTTGCCAATATATCTGATTATGGACATCTAGAGTTGTTCCATAACCTAATATCTTGTCCAAATGACCTGCTTTAATTAGATCACATATAGCTAAACTCAATTTTTAGTAATTTCTCATGAAAATATTTGGAGGCATTCCAAGCATACAAAAAGTAGTGAAAATACAGTGGGAACATTTTCAGAATCCACATCTATGCATATTGGATAAGCCAAATATATACATTGATTCTGTATAGTCTAAAGACTAGACTGGTATCTTTTGACAGACCAACATTCTGGAACATTATCAGACAGGTAGAAATAGTAGTGTGATAGTTGAATGTTTGGAAGAAAGCAAGGTAGGGAATTATGAGAGGCATCAAGATTGAACATTTGAAATTCACCTTTGAACTGAAAGATTGAATGTGGAGGTGGTCTACAAAGTCATTAGAGAATAAATTTCAGACATTTGGGTTTTTTTTTTAAATCAAGCATACAATGAAAGGTATGATACAATGAATATTTGGTTATCTTGTCACTTGCTTAAGAAGAAAATTTTACTCCATTGGACATAGAATAATAGAGAACTGAAGAATAATAAACTTGATAAGTAGCACAAATCCAAACATACCTTTCAATAGAGTAAAATTATAAAAATAAAATTCCTTGAACTATGGAGAACATAGGTGATAATTTAAAAAGTCTCCAGTCTTAGTAAAATTACAGATCACCAGAATCAAATTTGATATATACCTCTCCTGCCTAAAAACTAAGCAGCCATCTCAATTTCTTGCCTACAACAAAAATATAAATAAAATACATCAGGGTTGTAAATCTGCCCATGTACTTTGTATGCCTCACAAGCTACACCCTGCAAATATCCTGGCACATACAAACATCCAAAAACCCCACTTAGGTAATTTATTTGCTTTCCTAACTTTTGTCTTGTTTTGGAATACTATCACACTACTATTTATACCTTGTCTGATAATGTTCCAGAATTTTGGGTATGTCAAAATATACCAGTCTAGAATGTGGGTCTTTAGAGTACAGAGAATCAATTTATATATTTGGCTTATCCAATTTGCATAGATGTGGATTCTAAAAATGTTCCCACTGTATTTTCACTACTTTTTTGCCTCATTGCTTCCTCCAAAGCAGTTAATTTAAGTACATTTGACAATTAATGAAAATATAAAGTTGTCTCTTTAAAAGAATAGTGTAGTTATACTTACACAGAAAGAGGATATAACATGTATATCTTAGATACATTTGTTATGACTTCTTGTTTGGTACCAGGATTCAAGAGCACATTAAATATGTGTTAAGAGGAAGGAGGTCTGACCCTATCCATAATATTCCTTCCAAACTTTGAAGAATTTTTGGGCAAGTACCTAGTCCTACTGATATATAACACCACCTAGGTTATCCTTCAGCCTTGCACAGTAACAGCATCATGGAATGAAGGTTGAAACAAAAGATGTCCTTCCAAATGTAAATATTTTTCTATATCTTGACTAAGTTCAATATTTTCTGAGATGGGCAAGATCTTGGAATTATGTATTGTTAAAAATATTTAATTATCTAAAATGAAGACATTTTATAAAAGACAATGATTTGTAGATGACAGTCTTAAACTCCTTTGCTGATTTGTTGTCTGAGAAATGGTGTACATCACTACTAGACTGGGAAAAGTTCTCCATTCAATTTTCCTTTCAGCAAACATTGCTTGTTGGACATCTTCATTTAACTGATTCATTATAATTCTTAAATCTTTTTTTAAATCATGTCTCAGTGTGATATAACATATTATTTTGGTTTTAAAAAATTTGATATGACTGAAATATTCTGAGTATAGTGCATGTAGTTCTTCAATGTTTCTATTGAGAAACTTAGAGTTCCTGCCTTTTTATCTATGTTTCCTGTCCACATGCTTACCTATTTTGTTCTTCAGCCAGATTGATTTTTCTGGTTCATATATCTTTCTGGAATGCCTGCTGGAATCATTTTTATTCTTTTCATAACTAGCATTAAGTGTGTGAATGCACTCAATTTGCTAATAAAAACAAATAATGAAATGAAACCTAAACATACCCTTCACACATCATGCTTCAAGAGAGAGATGACTGTTAGGACTTGGTGAATAACATAAAAATATGTCCAGTAGATATAAGTAGACGGTATGATAATAAGATATGGTTGATGAACAGTTCAAATTCTTAAAGCTTTTTTAAAAATCTGGTGTCTGGAACACTAAGATGATCATTAACATTAATATATAATCCAACTTCTAAGAAGAATTAGAAATCTACCGACAATACATAAGAAATGAATGATTCTCAAAACACTATGAATTACCGAATATTGATATAAATGGGGAAAAGGAACAGTTAAGACACATTCTTCTAAAATTTTCCTTTATGCAGGCAGTGAGTCCTACAAAGGTTTTTTGCATGTTAATAATATAGGAAAGTGAACTTTAGTTGCAAGGGACAGAAAGCTGCTAAAAGAATATTGTACTACTTTCCAACTCTTGGTTTAAGATCTACATTAATCAATTGCTTAAAAAGAGGTGTACACTCTAAGATAAGATACAGTACTTTTCAGCTGGAAAGTGATGAAGCAAATATTAGGTCAATGTTGGGACAGTGGAGAAAACGCCACTTCTTCAAATCTGTAGATCCCCAAATCTTCATGGTTATTTGTCACTCTCCAGGCAAAAGGGTAGTAGCCTTATTCTGGAAACATCATTATTATCAAAAGAACTTCCAACCTAAACATCAGATTGCCATTTGTATTAGTTGGTGACTATCTTCAGGGACTTGTTCTATTATTTATTCAGAAAAACCATCTCCTAACACAAGAGATTTTTCCACTGGTCAATGAAACCTGGGATATGTAGTCTTTTTATCTTTGAAAAAAGGAGTATGATTTGCATCAGGTTTAATTTGCTGCTCAATTTGTTTACAGAAGTTCTCCACCAGAGACAGCATGAATAAAATGTCTCTTGCATCTTATATATTAGTAGAACAACATTTTAAATACTCTATTGTGCTACAGTTACTGATGAGAAAGAGAAACACTTTAGAACATCTTTATGGGGTGATTTTCTATCCTAAAATTTGATTTCCATGACAAAAAGAAAAAACGGTCTAAATCATTAAGAATACCATGTGCCACACTATAACCAAAAGAATAACAGGAAGTAACAAACACTAATTGATATTTTTTTAATGCCAATAAACTCAATTTCCATATAAAAGAACACAGTCTAACAGTTGGATACACAAACAGGATCTGCCCTTCTGCTGCATACAACAAACACATCTTTGCTTCAAATACAGGTACTTCCTCAGAGTAAAGGGTTGGGAAAACACTTTTGAATCAAATGGACTTAAAAAGCAAGCTAATATAACTATCCTAATAACTAACAAAATTGACTCCATATTAAATTAATAAAAAGAGATTAGAGAGGGCATTATCCATTGATTTAAGGAAAAATCCATCAAGATAAAGTCCCAATCCTGAATAATGATGCTCCAATTAAAAAGGCACCCACATATGTAAAATAAACATTAGTAAAGATTAAATTGCATTTTAAACCCAGCACATTAATAATAAGAGACTTCAAAACCCTACTGCCACCAATGAACAGAAACTTAACAGAGAAATAAGGAATATAACTGATATTATGATTCAAATGAACTTTATATATATACACACATAGCCAAACACGAAAGAATATACATTTGTCTTAGCATTTAATGGAACACTCTCTAAAATTGACCACATTAATAAATTGACCACAGTAATAAGTCAAATCTGAACAGATACAAAATATTGGAATAACCAATTCTACCCTATTAAACTACCATGGCCTAAAGTTCAAAAACACAAACCACAGAAAGCCTACAAAGTCATTAAAACTGCACAACTCTCAACTGAATTACCACTGGGACACAGAAAAAATAAAAAATTTAAGAATTCCTTGGTTTTAATGAAAATTAATGTACAATATAATTAAACTTATGAAACACAATGAAAGTAGTAATAAGAAAATTCATAGCACTAAGTGTTTACATACAGAATTTTTAAAATCTCATATAAGTGATTAGCATCATACCTGAAATTTCTATAACAAAAAGAAAACTAATCCAGAAGGAGTATATGGCAGGAAATAATAAAATTCAGGACAGAAATTAATAAAATTGAAACAAAGAGGACAAAACAAAGAATCAAAGAAACAGAGTTGGTTTTTTGACAAAATCAACAAGATAGACAAATCCTTAGACAAACTAACTATAAGGCAAAGATAATATCCAAGTTAACAAAGTCAGGAATGAAAATGGGGACATAACTCCAGACACAAAGGAAATCTAGAGAATTATTAGGTCATACTTCAAAAACCTATACTCTACAAAATTGGAAAACCTAAAAGAAATGGAAAATTTTCTGGGTATGTACCTCTACCAAAATTTATTCAATACCGAAAAACCTCCTAAGTAGACATATAACCCCTAAGGAAATAGCATCAGCCATTAAAAGTATCTCAACCAAAAAAAGCCTGGGGCCAGAAATTTCATCACAGAATAATACCAGAATTTCAGAGAGAAATCAATACCAATATTCCTCAATTTTTTTCATATAATGGAAACAAAAGGAACATTGCCAAGCTCTTTATAAGGTTACAGTCACCCTGATCCCCAAATGACACAAAAACTCAACAAAGAAAAAGAATTACAGACTAATCCCCCTCATGAAGATTGATGCAAGAATAATCAATAAAATACTGGGAAAAGGAATTCAAGAACACATCAATAAAATCATGAACCATGATCAAGTGGGCTTTATCTTAAAGATACAGAGATGGTGTAGAATCCAAAAATCTGCCAATGTCATCTGCCATATAAACAAACTGAAAGAAATACTCCCGATAATCTCAATAGATGATGTAAAAACTTTTGATAAAATCAATTATTCCTACATGATAAAGGCCTTGGAGAAATCAGGAATACAAGGGACATACCTAAACATAATAAAGGCAATATACAGCAGTCCAACAGCTAATAGCAAATTAAGTGGGGAGAAATTCAAAGCCATCCCTCTAAAATCAGGAAGAAGAAAATGCTGTCCACTCTCTCTATATATTTTATATAGTGCTCAAAACCTAGCAGAGCAATAAAAAAGCAAAAAGAGAGCAAAGGGACACAAATTACAAAGAAGAAGTCAAGCTTTAACTATTTTCAGATGATATGATAGTATAAGTGATCTGAAGAATTCTACAAAAGATTTCTTACAGTTGAAAAACACCTTCAGCAATGTGGCAGGATACAAGATTTAGTTTGAAAAAAGTCAATACACAACCTATATAAAAACAATAAATGAGCTGAAAAAAATCAGAAAAATATCACCTTTTAATTATCTCCCAACAAGGGGATGGTCAGAGGCCCCTTCCTGGTCCACAGCTAACTAGTAAGTGAGTGGCACCTGGACTCTCAGGCGAAGCAGACACTGTCGTCTCTGAACCCGAGACTGGGGAAACTGCCCCCGTCACCCTATCCACAGCCAACACAGGCGTAGGCCAAAGAAACCTGAGAAAACACTCCCTCCAGCCCAATCTCGAGGAAAACACAGCCCTAGAAACATCCTACAGGCCAAACCATGCCCAAAATAAAACCTACATCATCACCCACCAACAATGGGGTAAACAGAAGCCCCTCCTGGTTCCAGTTAAGAACTAACTAAGAGCCCCCAGGCTCACAACTGACTAAGATAAGACAAAGAGTGAACCAAGGAAGATGTCAGTAGAAGAATTTATATAGAATATAAAGAATAACATGACACCCCCAGAAGAAGTGGATGGCTCTACAACATCAAGATCTGAGCAGAACAATGAAGAGGAAACAGAAGGATACAACATTTAAAACAACTTTATGAAGATCATGGAAGCTTTAAAAGAAGATATAAAAAAATTCTTAAATAAATAGAAGACAGTACAAACAAAAAATTGGAAGAGATGAACAAATCCCTGAAAGAAAATAAAGAAAACAAGAAAAAGAAAACAAACAGGTGAAAGAAACATTCTAGAAATTAAAAATTCAAATAGAAGCAATAAAGAAGGCACAAATTGAGGCAAAGATGGAAATAGAAAAACTGAATAAATGAGCCAGAACCACAGATGCAAGCATAACTAAAACAATGTAAGAGATGGAAGGGAGAATCTCTGGAGTGGAAGATTAAATAGTGGAAATAGATAAATCAGTTAAAGAAAACAATAAACTAAAAAAAGTCATAATACAAAATATCCAGGAAATATGGGATACCATGAAAAGACCAAACCTGAGACTAATTGGAATTGAGGAAGGAGAAGAACACCAGCTCAAAGGCATGGATAATATATTTAACAAAATCATAGAAGAAAACTTTCCCAACCTAAACAAGAAAATGCCTATAAAGATACAAGAGGCTTACAGAACACCAAATAGATTAGACATACACACACACATAAAAATGTGCTTGCCACATAATAATCAAGCCACTAAACCTACAGAACAAAGAAAAAATACTAAGAGCTGCAAAGAAAAAAGGTCAAATTACCTATAAGGGCCAACCAATCAGAATAACACCCAACTATTCAATGGAAACAATGAAAACAAGAAGGTCCTGGTCAGATGTTATACAGACACTAAAAGAACATGGCTACTAACCCAGACTGCTATACCCTGCAAAACTGGCAATCACTATAAGTGGAGTAAACAAGGTATTTCATGACAAAACCAGACTTAAACAGTACTTATCCACAAATTTGGCCCTACAGAATGCTCTGGAGGAAAAACTCCAACCTAAGAAAACCAGATAGGCCATTGGAACTACAAACAGTCGATAATACCATAGAAGAAAAACCCAAAGAAGGGAAATACACACAAGCAATCACCAAAAATAACAGGAAATAACAATCATTGGTCATTAATATCACTTAATATCACTGGACTCAATTCACCTATAAAAAGATACACTCTAACACAATGGATACAAAAACAGAAACCATCCTTCTGCTGCATACAAGAAACACACCTCAACTTCAAAGATAGGCACAGGCTCAGAGTACAGGGTTGGGAAAAGACTTTCCAATTAAATGGTCTTAAGAAACAAGCTGGTGTAGCCATCCTAATATCTAACAAATTAGACTTCACACTAAAATCAATATGAAGAGACCAGGACAGACATTACTTATTCATCTCAGGAAAAAATCCATCGAGCTGAAGTCTCAGTCCTGAATATTTATGTCCCAAACACAAGAGCATCTTTATTTCTAAAAGAAACACTACTAAAGCTTAAACCTCACATCAAACCCCCCACACTAATAGTGGGAGACTTCATTACCCCACTTTCATCCTTGGATAGGTCAACCAGACCAAAACACAACAGAGAAATAAGGGATCTAACAGAAGCTATGACCCAAAAGGACTTAATAGATATATACAAGACCTTCCACCAAAACCAAAGGAATGTGTACATTTCTCATTCCCCATGGAAATTTTGCTGAAATTGACCACATCCATGAACATAAAGCAAATATCAATAGATAAAAAAACTGGAAATAACTCCCTGTATCATATTAGACCGCCATGTTCTAAAACTGGAGTTCAACAACAAAAATCACAAAAACCTGCAAACTCATGGAAACTTAACATCTCTCAGTTGAACCACCTCTGAGTCAAGGAATAAATTAAGAAAGAAATCAGACTTCCTAGAATTTAATGAAGATGAATCCACAACACACCCACACTTATGGGACACAATGAAAGCAGTGCTAAGAGGAAAACTCATAGCACTAGATGTCTATATGAAAAACCTAGAGAAATCTCACATAAGAGACCTAACAGCACAGCTGAAGGCTTTAGAATAATTAGAAGCAAACTCACCAAGAATGAGTAGATGGTAGAAAATAATCAAACACAAGGCTGAAATCAATACAATAGAAACAAAGAGAACAATAAAAAAGTCAATAAATCAAAGAGTTGGATTTTTGAGAAATTCAATAAGATACATAAACCCCTATCCAAACTAACCAGAAAGATAATATTCAAATTAACAGAATCAGAAATGAAAAGGGGCCAAAACAACAGACACCCAGGTAAACTAGAGAATTAGCAAAAAAAAACCCCTATACTCCCATAAAATGAAAACCCTAAAAGAAATGAACAACTTTCTGGACAGATACCACATACCAAAATTAAATCAAAATCAGATTAAAGAAATAAACATAGCTATAAGCCCAAAGGAAATTGAAGCTGTTATCAAAAGTGTCCCAAGTTAAAAAAAAAAAAAAAGCCCATGACCAGACAGATTCAGTGGCAGAATTCTACAAGACATTCAAAGAACCAGTACCAATACTCCTTAAACTGTTCCATAAAGTAGACACTGAAGGAACATTACCAAACTCATTTTATGAGGCCACAATCATCTTGATTCCCAAGCCACTCAAGGATGCAACAAAGAAAGAGAATTACGGACCAACCTCCCTCATAAACATTGATACAAAAATACTGAGTAAAATTCTGGCAAACCAAATCTAACAACATATCAAAAAAATTGTCCACCACAGTCAAGGTTTCATCACAGAAATGAAGGGAGGGTTTAATATACAAAAAATTGTGAAAGTCATCCATCATATAAACAAACTGAAAGAAAAAAACACATGGTCATCTCATTATATGCTGAAAAAGCCTTTGACAAAATCCAACACTCCTTCATGATAAAAATCCTGGAGAGATCAGGAATAGAGGGAATATACCTAAATATAGTAAAGGCAATATGCAGCAAGCCAATAGCCAACATCAAACTAAATGGAGGGAAACTCAAAGCAATCCCACTAAAATCAGGAACAAGACCAGACTATCTTCTCTCTCCTTATCTATTCAATATAGTTTTTGAAGTTTTAGCTAAAGCAATAAGAGAACAAAAGAAGATTAAGGGAACATAATTTAGAAAGGAAGAAGTCAAACTATTTCTATTTGCAGGTGATATGATTATATACATAAGCCACCCCCCAAATTCTTCCAGGGAACTCCTACAGCTGATAAACACCTTCAGCAAGGTATCAGAGTAAAAGATTAATTTAAAAATCAATAAACCTCCTATATGCTAAGGATAAAAGGCTTGAAAAAGAAATAAAGGAAACACCACCCTTTATAATAGCTGCAAATAGTGTTAAGTATCTTGGTATAACTCTAACCAAAGAAGTAGCAGACATGTTTGACAAAAAATTTAAGTCACTGAAGAAAGAAATTGTTGAGGATATCAGAAAATGGAAATATCTCTCATGCTTCTGGATGGGTAGGATTAACATAGTAAAAATGGCAATTTTATCAAAAGCAATCTGCATATTCAATACAATCTTATAAAGGTCCCTACACAATTTTTTTTTACAGACCTTGAAGGAACAATACTCAACTTCATATAGAATAACAGGAAACCCAGGATTGTCAAAATGATCTGCTCAATAAAAGAACTTCAGGAGGAAACCCTATCCCTGACTTCAAACTATACTATAGAACCATCATAAAAAAAAAAAAAAACCTGGTAACTGGCACAAAAACAGACTTGTGGATTAATGAAATCTAATCAAAGACACCAACATTAACCCATACACCTATGAAGACCTGAGTTTTGACAAAGAGACCAAAAATATTCAGTGGAAAAAAGTATCTTTAACAAATGGTATTGGTATAACTGGATGGTAGCATGCAGAAGAATGCAAATAGATCCAAACCTATCACCTTGTACAAAACTAAATTTCAAGAAGATCAAAGCCCTCAACATAAACCCAGCTACACTGAACTTGATAGAAAAGAAAGTGGGAAATACCCTCCTACACAATGGCACAGGTGTCTACTTCCTAAATATAACACCAGTAGCACAGACACTAAGAACAACAATCAATAAGAGGCATCTCAATCTGAAAAGCTTCTGTGCGGCAAAGGACACAGTCAATAAGACAAAACAATAGCCTACAAAATAGGAAAAGATCTTCACCAACCCTACATCTGACAGAGGACTGATCTAAAAAATATATAAAGAACACAAGAAACTAGAGCACAAAAACTAAAAAAAAAAAAAAAAAAAATACAATTAAAAAATGGGGTTCAGACGTAAAAAGGGAATTCTCAACAGAAGAATTACAAATGACTGAAAGGCAGTTAAAAATTTGCTCAACATTTTTAGCCATCAGAGAAATGCAAATCAAAACAATGTTGAGATACCACCATACACCTGTAAGAATGGCTAAGTTCAAAAACATAGATGACAGCCTATGCTGGAGAGGATGTGGAACAAAGGGACAGTTTTTCCATTATTGGTGGGAGTGTAAACTTGTACAGACACTCTGGATTACAGTATGGCCATTCCTCAGAAGACTTGGAATCAATCTCCCTAAGGATCCAGCAATGCCACTACTGGGCATATACCCAAAGGATGCACATTCATACCTCAAAGGTATTTTTCTCAGCTATGTTTATAGCAGCATTATTTGTAATAGCAAGATCTTGCAAACAACCTAGATGCCCCCAACTGAACAATGGATTGACAAATTGTGGTACATCTACACAATGGAGTACTAACTCAGCAGTAAAAAGAAAAAAAAAGACATCCTAAAATATTCAGGCAAATGTTTGGACTCTAACACCCAGTCTCTTTTCAGTCCCACAATGGCTTCCTCTATTGAGATATCCATCTCCCTCCATCTCCCTCTTTTTTCCTCTCACTCAACCATCTCCTTCTTTCAAGATTTGTTCCCAGTCTTCTTGGTTGCAACCCATTATGACTCCAATTTGCTAAGGTGATCTTTATTTTCTATTCTTAGGGAAATCTCTGGATGTCTCTCTTCAGTTCCTTCTAATCCCAAGCTGTTCAAGAGTTGCTGTTTGAAGCTTCGGTATTCTCTGCTTTTTGTCTACAATTTATTTATGAGTGAGTACATCCCATGCTGCACTCGGCTGGCCCTCCATGGAACTTCTTGCCCTTTCAAGGGAGGAGATGGGTGGAAGTGGAGGGACAATGCTGAGGGCTGGCTGGGAGGGATTAGGAAGGGGGAGAGGAGGGGACCAGGGGGTACATTTATGGAGATGACATTTTCAATGAAAATGAAATTGAAAAAAATCACCTTTTACAATAGTCAAAATTAGTATAAAATATCATGGGGTAACTTTGACAATACAAGTGAAAGACCTGAATGACAAGAACTTTAAATTGTTGAAAAAAGAAATTTAAGAAAATATCAGAAAATTGAATTTCCCATGCTCTAGGATAAGTAGGATCAACATAGTAAAAATGGAAATTTGACCACAAGCAATATACAAATTCAATTCAATCTCCATCAAAATCCCAACATAATTCCCCAGTGACCTTGAAAGAGTCTCCTAAGAGAAGTACCACGAGCCCAGAAACACTGGCATGGGATGTACTCACTCATATTCAGATTTTAGACAAAAAACAAAGATTAGGATTTTCAAGCAATTCCATATAATAAAAAAACTTCTAGAGTCATAACCATAAGTTCTACTATAGAGGTATAGTAATAAAATACCTTGGTATTGGCATAAAAACAGAGAAGTGCATCAATAGAGTCTAACTGAAGACCCTGACATTAATCATGACACACCTATGAACACATTTCTTTTAACAAAGAAACAAAAAATATACAATGAATAAAGAAAGTATCTCCAAGAAATGGTGTTTTCATAGCCAGAGGGTGAAATATAGAAGAATCCAATTAGTCTATATCTATCATCCTGCACTCCAGCTACACTGAACCTGATAGAAAAAAGTGGAAAATAGCCTGAACACATTTGCACAGGAGAGAAATATTTAAATCTAACACCAATAGCACAGACATTGAGAGCAACAATTAATAAATTAGACTGCTTAAAACTGAGAGGCTTCATTAAAGCAAAGAACACAGTGAATAAGAAAAACAAAAACCTCCAAAATAGGAAAAAAAATCCTCACCAACACTGCATCTAACAAAGGCTAATCTCTAAAATATATGGAGGGGTGAGGCTGAGGGCTGATTCAGAGGGATTTGGAGGGAGGAGGGAAAGGGGAGCAGGGGATACATGCATTGAGATGACACTTTTTAATGAAAATTACATTAAATTAAAAAAAGAAAGCAAGAAAATACTCAGTAACTAGATAAATCCAATAAACCCAAATCCTAAAACATTTCACACACACACACACGCACACACACACACACACACACACACACACACACACACACACACACACACTAAATAAAGGAGGACTGGTTGAATTTCTGTTTTAGAAGCTTCAGATTCTTTCATTTCCCTGCAAGTAGTGAAGCTAGTTATCAACCTGATTAAAGGCTAATTTTCCAGAAAGGGTCAAACAGTTTTTAGACTGGGGTACTGAAGTTGGGATAAATTAAGTAAATAAAACATATTAAGACCTCACAAAATGTTTTTCAGAATCTGAACAGCTGAAGCACTGAGTTGGGATGGGATTGTTAGACAATTACTAGTCGGGACCTTACCCTAGTAAGGCTGAATACCCTTAATCCCACACAGATCACCCTGCAATGCCAGTAAATAAGACCCACTCATATTGTTACAAGCTTTAATAATCTCTTCAATCCACCTTCTGAAATATAATTGGCAATTAAGTATCACCAGATGTCTGAGAAAGTATCCAAATAAAAGAATAAAGAAAAACTACTTGTAAAATAAAAAATAAATCATATAATCAAGGAAAGGCAAAATTTAAGGAGGGAAGAAAAAGGTAGAAGGGCTCAAATCCATTTCTATGACTAGTCCTCTCATCCCCAGTCACATAACTCTAGTCTAACCCTGAGAAAATAATGGACAAATCAGAATTTAGGTAGAGTCTATAATATAAATACTAATTAGTATTTAGAATTTGAAAGTCATTTGGAAAGGGTTCAAACTTCACAAATCAGAAGCTAAAGTACATAACCACTAAATTCAAGGCAATATCATTACCTAGCTAACCAACAAGAAAACAATATGAGGGTGGGAGGGTTAAATTGTGAAAAATGTTTGCAGGAAACAATACTCTGTGAATAATAAAGAAAAAAAGAATAAAAAACTAGACATCCAAATACCAAATAACCCAGCTAAAAATGGAGTACAGAAAATTTCCAACAGAAAAATCTCAAATGGCCAAATACACACGAAGAATTACTCAGCATCTTCAGCCATTAGGAAAAGGCAAATCAAAACAATTCTGGGATACCATCTTCCACAAGTTAGAATGGATAAGATCAAATACAGTTATGATAGCTTATGCTTGATGGGAAGTGGAGTAAGGAGAATACTCTTCTATTGATGGTGGTAGAGTAAATTTGTACAACCACTTTCCAAATAGAAAACACTTTCTGTATGGTGATTTTTTCCAGAAAACTTGAAATCAATCTACCTCATGATCCAGCAAAATCACTGTTGGGCATATACCCCCTAAAATGCACATTTATACTATGAGGGCATTTATACAACTATGTTGATAGCAGCATTATTTATAATAGCCAGAACCTGAGAGACAACCTAGATGCCCTTCAGATTAAAAATAATATGATACTTTTACAAAATGGAGTATTATGCACTAAAAATGACATCTTGAAATTTGTAGCCAAATAGATGACACTAGAAAAAAATCATTCTGAGTGAAGTAACCCAGACCCAAAAGAAAAACTTAGTATGTACACACTCAGAAGTGGATATTAGACATAAAGCAAAAAAAAAATCAAATTATAATTCACAATCCCAGAGATGTTAGGTAATAAGGAGGACACTAAGAAAGGCATCCATAAAACCCTTTTGAGAAAGTGAACTAGAGATGCTCTTGAAAAGCATGGAGGGGTCAAAGGGAGGTAAAAAGAGACCATAAAGAAATGAGATGATAGAGATCAGGGAGGGACAGGGAGGTCAAGCAGTAAAAACAAATTTTTTGACAGAGAAAGTGATTTTGAGAATATAATGATACCTGATGCAAGGGAAATTCCCAGGAATCCCCAAGGATGACTATAGCTAAGACTCCAAGCAATAGTAGAAAGGGTACTTTAACTGGCCTCCTCCTGGGATAAAATTGATATCCACTGTAATGGCTATCATAGAACCTTCATATATTTACTGGTGGAAGCAGATGCAGAGATCCACAGCTAAGCAGCACTACACTGTGTTCCCAGTTCAGTCAAAGAGAAAATGGAGAGATTATATGAACAAAGGATTTCCCCACAGAGACAGCTGACTCGAGCTACTGGTAGCTCACTGACTCTGGACTGATAGCTGGGGACCCAGTACAGGAACAAACTAGACTTTCTGAAAATGTGGATGACAGTTGGGTGGCTTTGATAGTTTGTAGGGCCTCTGACAGTGGAACTAGGATTTATCCCTAGTGCATGAATTGGATTTTTGAAACTTATTCCTAATGGAGAGAGAACTTCTCAGCTTTGATATGGGGAGGGGTTGCTTGGTCCTGCCTCAACTTGATATCTCAGATTTTGTTGACTGGCCATGGAAGGCCTTATCCTATTTGAGGAGTGGATGGAGGGGTAAGATAGGTGGAATCTTGGTGTTAGTAAGAGAAGAGGATGAAATGGAAGGGGAACTGTGATTGGTATGTTAAAAAAAACTTTGAATAAAAAAATAAAAAGAATGCCATGTGCCATTTCTAAGCCTCTTTAATAAGCACCCTGTGTTTTGGATTAAATGAGAATCTATTCTTCAAGAGCAATTTGGTAGATTCCTCCTGCTTCTCCTCAACCTCTTCTTCATCATTACCTTTCTGCACCAAGAATTATTTTCTCAATCTCAGAGCCCAGTAAAAGACTTTCTAGTTCATCCTGCAACTGTCAATAGTATTCCGAAAATTGTGTCTCATTACCACTTTCTTCATAGTCATTTCTCTGTTCTAATCTAAATAAAAACCACAGAGAAAGATCCACAAATATCCACAAATGTCACCAATGATCTCTGATGCATTATAGAAAGGCATGTCTTGCAGTTTGTATTTTTAAATCTGGATTAATAGCTCTTTGTTATTACATAATGCTATATTCATTCACAGAAGTTTACAAAGGTTCATTTCTAGGGATGCTAAATGGCTAAACATTGTATATAAAAACTATTTTTCCTCATTTTCTGCACATGGTCAACTAGTATTATGGCATATTAAGCTCTTTTACACAGATGTCCAATAATATGCTTTTATTAACTCAGTTATATAAAAAATAAAAGTTTTGAGATGCTTCCCATTAAAAAAAAACAAGAGGCGTCTCTAGTATGCAAATCTAACTACAGAGCAGTAAAAAGCTAGTGGGTATTTTTCACAATCTACATCTATGGAAGCCAGAAAAACCAAATACCTAAGCTTTATTCTCTGTGTTCTAAAGACCTGCATTCTTAATTGGTCTCTGTCACCATACACATGCCTTGGGAAAAGGAGAAGACATGGTAGAAATAGAAGTGTGGTGGATTCTTGGAGTTTAAAGGAGAATAATATCAGAATCAGCTAACAAATTAACATTGAATACTTGAAATTCACCTTTAAACAGAAACTTTCATTTGAGTTTGATACTAAAATATTTCAGCATAACTTGCACACTAATGCAGTGTTTGAAAATTAACAAGTTTACCAGTAATGGTAAGATTTGGTTACCTTGTCACTAGCTTGAGAAGGAAATTCCAGTCTGATTCTTAAAATAAGAGACATGAAAAATGGTAAAATTGCTACCATTCAAAGCATTACAATTCAAAGCATAACTTTCAAGAGTGACATTATAGAAATTAAAACCTTTCAACTTTTGAGGTCAGAGAGGTTACTTTAAGAAACACCCAGACTTAACACACAAAAAATAAGATCATCAGAAATAGATTCACTACTTACTTGTGCTTGTAGAAAAAGTCGCCTTCTTGAATTTTAACCTGCTGCAAAATATAAGTAAAACATATTACTAATGGAAATTTATCCAGGCAACCTTTTCTGCCTCATAAATCACACATTGCAATTATCATAGGCTCTAAGAACCTAAGCATCCTATGTTTTAGATTTTATGAGAATCTATTGAGAACATTTTGGAGGATTCCTCTTCCTCTTATTTATGTTCTTCCTAATCCTAGTTCCTCTTCCTCTGCAAAATTTTGTCCTGTGTCTCAAAGCCCAGTATTGACTTTTAGTATATTTTACAACTCTCAATATTATGTTTAGTTCTGAAACTTTTGTGTCATTGCTATATTCTCCCTCAAAGTTTCTCTGCTCATGTCAGTAGAGAAACCATAGACAAAACTATTTGAACATCCCTAAATATCACCAATAATCTCATATTAGTTTGAAATGGTTAAATCTTTGTGTGTTTGTATCTGAATTCCTTTCTCTTCATTATCATACTGTGTTATATTTATTCACTCCCTCCAATTGGCTCTATACCAGGGACCACACCCATGACAGCTTTATAGAGGACCAGGCTGGTTTTAGGAACCATGGAGCATCATATCCCAGCTTAGAGTTTCATAAATAGACATGGCTTTATTGAAGTATAAGCCTGCACTAGATATCCCAGCTCTGAAAGCTGGTCTCACATAGCTAGTATTCTTGTCTTTTAGAAATGAGAGCAAGATTGTGAATATGGCTTGTTGTTCAGTTTCTCAACAGAGGTACTTAACCAGACAGCATGAAAGATAATACTTCTCTGAATCTAGAAAAAAAATCACTACCAATAGTTATAGACCAAAGGTACTTAACACCATACTCAGTATTCTAAAATTTATGAAACACAGTTGATTAAGAAAAAGAAAATACAGAGTCCTCCCAAAATATTCAGTAATCAAAGCACTGAACCCTCCAAACTCTTCCTTACATAGAAAATTGGGATTCTGGTGATAGTAGTAATGAGCTGGTAACTGATTTTTTTCTACAACATACACCTCTTTTGATTCTATCCTGTCTACACTGTATGAGTAACTACAGTGTGGTTTAGATTAAAAGGAATAAAACAAGTATTAGAGCACTATAAACATGACTATTTCCTCAAAATTTAGGGTAATAAAGACAGTCTACACTGTTATTTGTTGTTTGTCAAAACTGAAGAGTCACAGTCAGGCTCTGGTTTTAAGAAAACCTCATATCTGGACCTTGATGTGGGAATGTCTTTCTGTATGCTGTGAATGGCAATCTTTAAATAAAGGAGCTGTTTTGGCCCATGACAGGCACCATAGAAAAGTAGGAGGAGGAATCAGAATAGGTAGGAGGAGCAGGGTGGAGTCAGACAACCAAGCCAGAAGCCCAAAGGATCAACATGTATGGAGAGACAGACAGACCAAGTCAGAAGTCCAAAGGAGCAACATGTAAGGAACACAGGTGAGCCATGGACCAAGTGGCAGACAGATTAATGAGAATGGGTTGAGTTAAGATGTAAGAGCAAGCTAGCAATGTGCCTGAGCCATAGACCAAACAGCATGAAGTTAATATAAGCATCTGAGTCATTTCTGGGGGCCTGAATAGCTGCGGGCGGCTAAGAGGTACACATTGTAACAGGACCTCATCTTCCTACTGGCAAGAGTCACTTACCATACTTAGACAATTAATTGTTATCAACAATGATACAAACAAGCCGTCTCCCAGCACACAGTATATTCTCTGCCAGGTAAAACCTCAAAAAGCTTGTATCCATAGCTTTTAAAAACAAAAACATGGTTGTTCAGAGGACATGTTACTCATTTTAGTCTTTGAACAGAGGAAATGAAACTATAATAAATTGTAATTTGTTGCTTAATAAAAATGAAAAATAATAGATATAAATGTTGTAGTACATGAATCTTGTTAATAAAAATGTGGAAACAATGAAAAATAAAAATAGTTTCAGAAATATAAAAATTTGATAGGATCTCACAGAAAATCTTTCTATTATACTAAATGAATGCATTTTCAATATTATATTCATAAATATCTTGTTTGGTGGAATCCTTTTTCTCATGATTCTCTCACAAACCTCCTAGCACAGTTATGTTTCTAGTTTACCCTGCAATTTAAATACTGTTTTAAATTTTGTAATCTATATTTTCTGTCCATCTCTTCTGTCATGATTTCTATATTAATTTCAGGACAGAAACAGCAAGCCTCCTTATGTCAATACAGGTTAATATTACCAAGAGGCACAAATGAACTTGAGAGAGATAGAGAGAAAGGGGTCTTGCTTTTGTGATTTATATCTGGATTTATTCTTTCTGTATAAATTCCAGTTAACTTTACCTCTATCAATTACATAGTTGCATTTTAAGCGTTTCTAAATGACACATGGTGGTATATAAAATGTATTATTCATAATTTTTCCACGTGTGGTGAGCATACCTTTAATCTAAGCACTCAGAGGCAGAAGCAGTCAACTCCCTATGAGTCTGAGGCCAGCCTGGTCTACAGAGCAAGTTCCAGGATAGTAAGGACTATTACACAGAAAACCCCTGCCTCAACTCTCTAAAACTACAAACAAGTAAAAACAAACAAAAATGATAATTTGTCCAAATGGATCCTATAGTCTTTTGCCACGTATTTCATTCATGTTGAGTGTCTTAAATGAAATGTATTTGTTGCCTCAGTTATATGATGAAATATTTCTTAGAATTTTTCTGAGGAAATATTTTAAGTAAACTAACATGGAATGTTCTTTATAAAGTAGCAAAAGCATAAAGGTTGCATCCTGTAAATTCACATTTATAAAACTTCAACCATTCAAAATTCTATGCATGATTGTTCTCTAGAGGCCCATGTCCTGTACCTGTCTATGATGACATACTCATCACTCAGGTATCAGAACTGGTAGTGGAGAATATAGTCATGCTGCAATCTTAAAAGAAAGTTATATATGTAATCTGGTAATGTTTTATGTTTGAACCTCTACATTAAAAATCTGAAAAGAAAGTTTTACATTTAAACATGATATTATAGTCATTTTACTGGATGCTACATCTTACTAGATTTTTTTTTTTAAAAAAAATCAACAAAAATGCAGGCGTTGGTAATTATTTTGTTATATTGTAATTAGCTTGCATCAGGTACTCAAATTTTGCAGCCTAGAATAATAGAGACATAAAAGAGAGGAAATTGACATTTAATGAAAGAATCAAAGAAAAACAGTCAAGAGTGACACATAAAAGAAACATTATGCTATTGGGTTTATAGTCTCACAGACAGAGATTTTATAAAATGCCTAGACACAAAAATCAGACCAACAGTAGAACCATTACTGCTTATCTCTCTTCCCTGAAGTTCAAGTAGCCCTCCTTGATTTTAACATGCAACAATATATAAAGTATATCAGAAAGAAAATGTTCAAAAAAGGTAGATATAACATTCAACTTTCTCTGCCTCAAATGTAACAAGTTCTAGGCAGGAAAGCAATACAATATTTCCAACAAACAATAAAAGAGCTGAATTTACTTCATGACATTGAATGTTCTTACAGAGACATTTTCATTCCTAATTACTCCTATAAAGTAGTCAATAAAAAGTCAAAAAACAATACTAGGAGAATCAGATACATTGTCTCTTAAATAGAATAATTAAAGGTATATTAAAAAACAGAATGCGTATCAGGCATATCCCTTTGAGAATTTTGCCCTGTCTTCTTGTCTCTCAGAGGCTTCAACACAATGCTGAACATGAGCTGAGAAAGTGTACACTTGAGTCAAACCATAATATTTCTGGAACACGTTAAATGTTTCTTCTTTAACTACTGTGGTTATGCTAATGCATATCACATTCTAGGTTTGTTATGTGCTGAGATACTTCATGATAATCCGGGAACTATACTATGATATGTTGGGTAAAATAAAAGAGCTGCTTTCATATCCAGATAGGATTCAATGAAATTTGATATTGCATCAATTCATATAATGGCGAAGATTTGTTAAACCATTTTCTGTGAAATACAGTTTGCAAAAATTAAGGCATTTTATACAGAAAGTATAATAATTGAGTAGCAATCTAGAATAACATTGGCAATTTTTATTGTTAATATATATGTAATTCATCATTTATAACATATTATTTTATATTAATTATCCTGTAAGAAATTTTTATTTGTGTTTGTGATTATTCTATGCTTAATCTCAGGAATCCATAGCATTTCTTTCATATTTAGCTTGAGAGCTGAATGCTGATGAAACATATGATATTGAGATGGATAGAGAGACACAGACCACAATACTGTATTATATACAGTAGTAATGCTGTCAACCCTACATTCTATTCCTTGTACTTTGTCTAATGTACAACAAGAGCTGAATGTCTAATAAAAGAAATCCATTTTTTTGTTGACAATGCTAGTGATATTGGAAGTAAGTTCTTAGTGTATGCCCTCTTTCAATTCTACCCCCCAAATACCTGTGTTTCTCACTCACTTAAATATACATGTATAGTGTAATACTAATTACAGTACTGTTCAGTTTGAAAGAAGTAAAGCAGGCATTAAGGTACATTTGGAACACTGTCAAAATATTCTCAAAATCTAAGATTCTAAATTCAGACAATACAATTGTATGTTATCCATGAAAACTGAGGAGTATAATCTAGGTTCTGAAACCCTAATTGGTCTTATTAAAAAATCTCACATCTGGACCTCAGATTCCCATTGGCATGAGTCACTCAGCATCCTCAGACCAATATTTTCATCATTGATCCAGATAAGTCCTCTCTCAATACATTAGTATTTCTACAGCCAAGATAAAACATATAAAGTTTTTCTCATTGGCCTTGAAAAATATATATATATATATATATATATATATATATATATATATATATAAAAGCATATTTCTCAGTCTCTGAACTGAGCTCCTCAATGTGAGCCAACATGCATAAGTTTTACTTTGTACCTCAATTAAAATATTAAATAAATGTTATATCAAAATACTCTATTGTTTCAGACCCTAGCACCAGGCCAGTGAATGAGAGACCTGAAGGCATGTCATACAACTGCTGCAACCCACTAGACTCTGATCACACAAGACCCACTCTGCCACACATTCACACACACCCCATCATCCTCCCCCTGCCAAACATCCCCTGTAACATCAGGAGCCCTTATAGGCACAAGCACCACCTACACCAGATGGAAGAAGAGATCTCGAGATAAATTAACAGTTTCTAGGCTGTAAATCACAAAGGATATCCCATGTCTCTCATCCTCCCATTGTAGCCCCAGAAAGAGAGTTGGTTTCTATCCCAACTGTGGTGGAACACTACTTATCTGGTGCAGTCCTAAGCAACCTACCAGCAGGTGAGAGACCTTCAGGCAGCCTGTACCACCACTGCTGCTACCCACTAAACCCTATTTCCACAAGATCTACTACACCACCCAAACACACCTATCCCAGTATAGCTCACAAGGACTGCTGTCTCTTATAACATCAGCAGATCCTATAGACACAAGCACCACCAACACTAATTGGAAATACAACTGTCTGTATAGGCACAAGCACCTACTTCACCAGTTAAAAAAATAGACACAAACTTAAGAGAGACATCTAGGGATTCCCCTGGGAAGTGGAAATAAAGAATATCTCCTGAGTAAATTAGGATCATAATGGGGAGTGATCAAGGGGAGGTGGGAACAAATCATGAGAGATGGAGACAGTTGAGTGAGAGGAGCAACAGACAGGGAGCAAAAAGAAATGAATACCTTGATATCAGGAGCCACTTTGTGGTTAGAAAGAAACCTAGTGCTAAGGAAAGCTTCAAGATCCCACAAGATGCCCTTGCCTAGGAATCCTTAACAGGATTTTCCATATAATCAAATGAATGACCACCCTAATTGTCATTATAGAGCCTTCATCCAGAAATGGATAGAAGCAAAAGTGGAAATCCATAGCTAAGCTCCAGGTCGAGCTGGTCCAGCTGAAGAGAGAAAGGGAAGAGTGCATATGAGCAAAGGGATCAGGATCATGAGGAGGATACCCACAGGGATGGATGATCTGAGCTATGGGAGTTCACTGACTCTGAAATAATCACTGAACAAGCTTCATGGAAAGGAACTAAACCCTCCAAAGGCAAATAAATGTTAAACTGCATGGGCAGTTTGTGTGGAACCTCTTGCAGTAGGATCGGAGTATGTTCCTGGTGCATGATCTGACATCTCAGAATCCATTCCTTACAGAGGAATACCTAACCCAGCCTTGGTACTGGGGGGAAATGACTCAGATATACCTGAACTAGATGTGTGAGGCTGAACTGATCCACTATCAAACTCCTTGCCCTACTTGGGTAATAAATGAGGGATGAGGCCAGGGGAAACTGAGTGAGGACTAGGAGAGACTGGGAGGAAGGAAGGGAGGACAAGCAGTGGAAATTTTTATTAGATGAAAAAATAAAAAAAGAATATGTTCAGCAATGTAAATTGCAATATGATATCTCCAGAACCCATTGGTCCTACAAGAACAAGAGCTGAATAGCCAAATTCAGATGAATCAGAAAAAAAACCTTAAAAATAACATTATAAAGATGATAAAGGCACCTATAGAAGAAATGAAAAAATTCCTTTAAAGAAATTTGGGAAGAGACAAACAAAAAATTAGAAGAAATAAAATAAAAACATCCTTTAACTAAAGCCAAGGAAAAAAACAAACAGGTACAGTAAACAGTTCAAAACTTGAAAATTAAAATAGAGGCAATAAAAAGTTATAAACTGAGGAAATTATGGAAAGGGAAAGTCTGGGTAAGGCGACAGGAACTATGGGTGCAAGCATCTGCAGCAGAACACAGGAAATGAAAGAGAGAATTTCAGGAGTTGAAGATACAATAAAGAAAATGGTTTTATCAGTCAAAGAATGTGTTAAATCCAACAAATTCTTAACAACAAACATTCATGAAATCAGGCACATTATAAGAAGATGAAATCTAAGAATAATAGAGTTAGAGACTTCTAGCTCAAAGGCACAGAAAATATATTCAACAAAACCATAGTGAAAATTTTCCCAAACTAAAGAAGGAAACACTTATAAAGATACAAGAAGCTTACAGAACACCAAATAAACTGAACTTGAAAAAAATGTCCCCTTGCCACATAATAATCAAAGCACTAAACATACAGAATAAAGAAAGAATATTAAGAGCTTCCAGGGAAAAGAACCAAGTGACATATAAAGACAGACCTATCCGGACTACATGTGACTTCCCAATAGAGACTCTAAAAGCCAGAAAGTCCCAGATTGATGTTTGCAGACACTAAAAGACTGCCTATATCAGCCCAGACTTCCATACTCAGAAAAACTTTCAGTCACCATAGTCAGGAAAAACAAGATATTCTATAACAAAACAAGATGTAAACAATACTTACCCACAAATTTAGCCCTACAGAATGTACTAGATGTAAAACTCCAACTCAAGGATTTTATCTGTACCTATGAAAACACAAGAAGTAGATATCACAACAGCAAACCAAAAAAGGGAAACTCACAAACTATGACCAACAGCAAAACTAAAAATCAACAGAAATTAATATTCACATTGTTATATTATGGTTGTGTTCTGACAAATGAAGCTTACATGGAGTCAGAGGGTGGGACGAGCCACTAGCTGACCAAAATTAACCATAGAGGTTTGGAGGACTGTAGACAAAGGTGAGACAGGAAGTAGTAAATTGAGACAGAGAAAAGATTATAGTCCTTTTTGATAGAGGAACCAGAGGTAGGAAGTGACTGTGGCTGATCTCCTGCTTCTCTAATCTTTTAGGAGTTTACCCTGAAATCTGACCTGATCATTTCATTTATAAGTTTAATTAGACTGATGGTTTACCTGGCATCCTACTTGGGGCACAAATTCACCAAATAGCTTCTTGTCCATGGCCTTGTAGACACTGGCACCCATGTGAACTGCATTCAGGAACTGAACCTGACAGAATCACTGTGCAGCCAGCTGTCTTTCTCTTTTCTTCCCCAAACACTCTGAGCTAGTCTGGGATTTTCCTATACAACAATCTCCATAAGCTCCAAACTCCACAGGTGCCTGGGAGCCAAATGCCTCCAGAGTTAGTCCCTTACCACTTGGCCAGCTCTGCCTTCAGGCAACTCTGTGCTTTCACTTCCTGCCTGCTTGTCACACATGCTGCGTTTGCATGTTCCCTGTGTTCACTTTTCAGACAACAAGCTATTTGGCTACTTTTCTTTAGGGGTGGTGGGCTTTCCCTGCAACCTCTCCTCAACCTATTGACATGTATTATGTACATGCCTGTGTTCTACACCTAAAGCAACAGCCAGCCTCATACTTCACTGTCATTGTCAGCAGATTTGGTGAGACAATTTGGACTTCCTTAGGGCATGAATTAAATAATAAAATGGAGGGAGAAGAAGTTGAAGAAGTCCTGTCTCCATGTTAAAAGTGGAAAACATCTCCATGTTGTTCTACAATGGATGGTTTGAAAATCAAACAATTAAATGAAGGGATAATCAATTTAGCTGGGATTTACATGGTATAAATTATCAGTTATCAATTTGGAAATTCTTATTTTATCACTAAAAGAGTTTTTGATATCAGTACCGAATACAGATAAATTGATTAGTAAGATAAAATTCTTATAAAGCAGATTAATGGAACTAAGAAAAATATTCACGCATAGAGGAGTTTACAGCAAAAGTTACCACAGTTTCAGTATAAAACTAAAGGGTAGAAATCTAGGTACATTAGAAAAATGATTTTAATTTATCTAGTTACAATTCCAGAATGACAGCAAAATGACAAGCATCTCCAATGCTATTCAGACGTTAACTGGAATCTTATAGAAATGGTAGATTTCAATAAATTTAAAGTACTTGTTTTATATGTCACATACTCACCTTTTGTGAATCAGATGTTAAATTTATATTTATCAAGCACAGAATTACTCCACAAGCCTGGAAAGATATAGTTATAGTGTTATTGGAATATGGTCCTCAGCAACAGTGGAACACTTGGTGGAGAGATGGAGCTAGGGTCATCGTACAGCATGATAGGATTAAAGGTTATGAGATTTCCCAAGATCAAATCCTTGGGGAGGGCCATTATGTTGATGTGAAAAGGCAGGTGACATTTGATTATCACACCTGTCTCTATGCTGTACAGCAGCTTTGAATAAATGAAACAAGATAAAAGAATTAGGAAAATGATTAAAATTATACAAGGCCTACAAGAAGAAGAAAAAGAATTTTTGCAAAGATTTATTTAGTTGTAAATAGAAGGAAATCAAATTCAGAAATCAGATGAATATTACTTGAATCTCTGGTTTTTAAGACAGTTATTAACAATGCAAAGAATAACTGGTTCTTTAAAGATAAGATTGACACCTATAGAAAAATGGATCTAACATATAGTCAATACTAAATCTTATAACCATGACTGTTTATTCACTATATCTTTACAAAAACAAGATATATAATAATTGACATCTTATATGCCTACTTATAGTAATTCTCAGCTCATTTCAAAATATTAGTGGAAAGTTCTCTGACAAAGGATGTTAAACATCCCTACCCTATGTCAATATTTTATATAGAAGCTATTGAAAATTATTTTTACACAGTTTTCTCAATCTATTTACCATTATATGGACAATATTTTAATAGCTGATTCAAATATAGATACTCAAGAGAAAAATTTTGAGTCAAGAGTAACTTGCCTTGTTGGGGATTACAAATTGCTCCTGAATAAATGCAAAGGTAAGATTCTATTATTTCCCTGGACATAACAGAGATTTACAAAAAATTTAACCACAGACAGTACAAATCAGAAAAGTTCAATTACAAACTCTTAATGACTTTCAAAAATTTTTGGGAGACATTAACTGACTATGGCCCATAATTAGATTGACAACTCAAGAATTAAGTTTTTTTCCTAAAATTTACAAAGTGACAATGACTTACATCGTCCAAGAAAACTATCATCTGAGGCTGAGAGAGAATTGTCCTTTGGTAGAAAAGCAACTACAGGATACAAATGTTAATCATATGGATATAGAGCTTGATTGTACTTGGGTTATTTTATATTCTGATCATTTTCTTTACAGGTATTTTAATGTGGAGAGATGTTAATATTTTGGAGTGAACATTTTACCACACAAAGAAAAAAAATACCTATATAAAATTTTTTTCTGAGTTGATTCTAAAAGGAAAATAAGACTTCATAAATTAGTAAAAATAGACCTAGCAGAAATTTTAGTGCCTTTTGCTAATGCTGAAATTTCTTTTTTATGGGAAGAACTTTTGCAAGGATCTTGCAGCATTTCTGGGAGAGATAACCACTAAATATCCAGAAAGCAAAAGAATTCAGTTTAGAAAGAGAATTAATTAAAACCTTCCTCACATTGTATGGGAAACACCATTTTCTGGAGACCCTATATTCTATTTTTAAAATTTTATTAAATTATCCACTCCAGGAAACTCCAATTTACTCATCCCAATATCAAGACTGAGTTAGGTGGAATCTTTATATTCTATACTGATGAAAATAAATCAGGAAAAACAAGTTGTAAGTCGAGAAATTTAAGTAAAGAGACTAAAGCTTTTCTTGGTTTTTCAAATGATATTCTTATGGTTTTATATTTTCCAAACCCTCTTAATATACTTACTGAATATCAATGTCCAGAAAGAATTTTTAGTTATTGAACCTGCTGATTTCTTCCAGACAATTCAGAACTGACTTTGTCATTTTTTCAACTACAAGAAATAAACAAATATATAAATTATTTCTTATATATAACACATATCAGACTCACATATTGGTCTTCCAGTCTTTCTAGCACAAAGTAATGATGAAACTAATCAACTATTAATATAAAATGAAATCTTTAGATTAAAAAAAGCAAATTACCCAGTATGAGTAGACTCTAAGAAATAATCAAATTTAGGGTTGAAATAAAATAGAAACAAGGAGAACAAAACAAAGAATCAAAAGTTGCTTCTTTGAGAAAATCAACAAGATAGACAAACTCTTATCCAAACAAACCAATAAGTAGAGAATGTGCATCCAAATCAACAATATTAGAGTAAAAGGAAACACAGCAACAGACACTAAGGGATTCTGGAGAATCAATATGTTATACTTAGAAAACAAATACTCCACAAAATTAGAATATCTAAAAGAAGTGGACATTTTACTTAAAAGGTACCATATACCAAAGTTAAATCAAGACTTATCGCCCCAGTGAAACAAAAGCAATCAATAAAATCTACCAAAAAATTCCAAGGCCAGTTAACTTTAGAACTTAAGTCTGACAGAATTTCAAATAAAAGATAATTCTAATACTCCTGAAATTATTACATAAAAGAGGAACTAAAGGGACATTATTAGATTTTTTATGAGATCAGTCACCCTGATACATAACCCATATAAAGACTCCACAAAGAAAAGAACTACAGATCAATATCCCCAATAAATACTGATGCAAGAAATACTCATTATGATACTGGTAAACCAAATTTCAAAAAATTTAAATTATCTATTTTGATTAAGTAGACTTTATTCCAGAGATGCACGAATGGTTCAATATACAAATCTGTTAATGTCATCCACCAATTAAACAAACAGAAAGAAAAAAAATCACATGAGCATCCCTTTAGATGCTAAAAAAGTCTTTGACATAATCCAACATCAATATTGCCATAAATTTTGAAATATGTTCCTTGTTCATTTCTTAACTCATAGTTCCTATTGTCCTTTCAGAACAGGAAGCATGGGTGACCGTATATAAATATACTTAAAATATCACTAATAAGCCCAAATGAATAGAAGAAAAATGTAATCTAGTTTGTATTTTTGAGTCTGAATTCCCTGATTCTCTACCATTAATTTCATTTAAAGTTATTCTCTTGTTATTATCTAATTTTAGGGCTTAATAATTGACTAAGCTTTTTACTTGAAACTTGTTCTTATTTGTCTGAGAATGGACATCAGTTTTTTTTTTATCTCATCTTTCTCTGTGTATTCTGATATAAAGTTTTAATTACCTCAGCAACATGAATAAACACTTTTCAATTACTTTTACCAGGAAGAAATTAAAGGTAAACTGTAACATGATATGATAATCATAAAGTAATGAAAATACAATGGTTTCATTTTGAACATTCACATTTATGAAATTTCAATAGGCTAGAGACCTAGACATTATTTTCTAATCTCAAAATGCCTATAGCTTGTACAGGTGTCTCCGGCCATGATCATCACTTGTTCAGAACCTGAAAGTGTGGAAATAGTAAAGTTATGCTTACACCTTAAGGGAAATTCAATAGAGATTTGGGGAATGAATTAAATTTGAATCTTTGAATTACAAATCTGAAGCCTTACATTTTAACCAGATACTAAAGACATTACTGAATAGTACACATAACTGTTATAACCAACAAAGTTCAGGGATTGGCAAAGTTTGGTTTGCTTATATCTGGCTTACTTCTTAATATGAATCCTGAATGCTACAGATATAAAAATGGGTATAATTTATGCATGCAGATAGACTTAAAAGACTATGACTAAGAGAAAACCATCACTGAACTCATATTTATGGGGCTGATGTTATCACAGATCTTGAGATTTTAAATTTTCCTATTTTAAAATGTAAAAAGCAGGTCAATAAAACCAGAATTGAGGAATGCCTTTCTTAATTGATGTACAAATTGACTCCTTGCAGTTAACCTACCTGCAAGAAAGTATTCCAAGATTAAATTGTGTAAAGGCTATTTGAAGTAACGTTCAAATGATTGCCTTATATACAAGAGTTTGTATGTAGCTGTGAACATGCAATAATCCAAACAAAACTTAAGAAATCTGAACTTCTTTCATCATATTGAAATTTTTATACACATTTGTCTCCTTTATTATTATTACCTGTAAATGTGACAATCAAAGAAAATAAAATAAGACAAGAAAAAAACAGAGGTATTGTCTTTGAAAGAGGATAATGGGAGTTGTAGTTAAGTAGGAAACCTATTTCAGGTATATCCCTTTTAGAAGTTTGCTCACCTACTTGGAGGGTTCAATGGAGACCTGAACTTAATTATGATATACCTGAGAACAATGGATTTTTTTTTCTAGTAACTATGTGGATTCTTTAAATTACATCACAAACTAAGTTTGTTGTGTGAAGTTAAAAGTTAAATTTCCTTCATGCCCAGCATTTGTATTATTGAATTTAGGATGAACCAAAGATTATCATCGATAAGTAGAATCCTTGATCTTCTGGCAATTCACCCTTTTAAGTGATAAGGATTTCCAGATTATTCTTCCATTACTCATTTGTTTTTGTGAAATGAAGGCATTTTTTTTTACAAAGTTAATGATAAAAAAGTTTGGAATTTGACTTTCTTTGCCCCTTTTTTATTGAGAATATTATATCTTAGAAAAAGTAGTCTATCCCAGTTCCCTTTAATTAAGCATTATTCTACACACATATTGATTCTATGCTTCATAACAACTTCATTTACTCTTTAGTGCCTTAGAAAAACCTGTGTAATGTGTCATTTTTCAGGGAATGTGGTGTTCTAGAAATAGTATAAAGGGAATGTATGTGGCTCTGGAATTTTTAGTTGAGAACTTTTGTGTGTCTGCTACATTATAAATGCTCATTTTGAATCTACTTGCCTAATTTAACTTTCAGCATTTTATTTTTTACACTTTAGTCATATCCAAATAATTGTTTTTAAAGGATTGTGTTTTAGGTTGTTAATGGTAAGAAACTGAATCAATTTATTACCCTTACAATTAATAAATATTGTAAATATAGAAAACATATGGTTTAAGTCAGAAATAGTTTATATGACAATAACTCTAACTTAAAGAAAATTGTAAAAAGAAGACATTGTGATGATAATGAAGAGTTAAATAGTTGAACAAATTCTTGACCTTGTGTGTTGAACAATAAGATTAGCATCCACATGTCCTGACTACCTGAATCTAAATGCATAAATATCTAGATACATAAAATAAATGTTTTTAATATTTCAATTGATTACCAGACATTGGTGAAATATGTAAGATTTTTAAAAAGTTAGAAAGACAAGATTACAAAAATCCTAAGTCTTCACAGCAGTGAATCCTAATTTCTATTCCTTAAACTTTGTCTAATAAAGAAAAGTCATATTCTGTTTAGAATTTTTGTACTCTGGAAAGCAATTTTTTTCCAGTGCATACTCTCTTTCAATTATATACCTTAAAATTCTGCATTTTTACTCATTAAATACACATGTAGAGTATACTATTAATTAGAATACTGTTCAGTTTCAAAGAAATTAAATAGATATTAAATACATTGGGACACCATCAATATACTAATACTCTCAAAATCTAAGATCTTAATGCCAAATTGTACGGTTGTATGCTATCCAAAAATTTGAGAAGTATGAGAGAAAAAGGTGAGTGACTGGTCTCCTGGCTAAAAACAAAACAAAACAAACAAAAAAAAACAAAACAAAATCCTGGTCTCTAGACCTTATACCATGGGGATGCATACTGTGCCCCTTCTGTAACAATTTTAACTCCAGTAGCTAATCAGCAGTTAACACTTCTGCAGAGAGATAACTCTACCACCCGTGTCACCCATTAGATCATATAACCTACAAATTTCACTCTGTCCTAAAACAAACAGAACCCACCATCTTCCTGCTTTACCAATTATCTTCTGCAGCATCACAGGCCCCCAGAGGCACAGGCTCCACCTATAGTGATTAAAGAAAGAAGAGAGTTACTGTTCTCCTGGATAGATTGTCCCAGTATCTAGGCCTAGTTCCTGGGAAACATCCCATGCTTTCCAGCACCCATCACAGCTCTAACAGCTTAACAGCAGAACAGCAGATAAGATTTCTAGAGCCACACTGCTCCAGTACACCTGTCACCCATTGGAAATTATAATTTTCAAGTTCCATTTACCTGCTAACCCATTTAACCCACCATCCTCCCCACTGTCCACCCATTGCCCAAGGCATCAGTAGCCCTGGACTTGAGACACCACCTTAACCAGCAGGAGAAAAAACTGCCCTGGAAACAGTTACCACCTGCACCCACTGGAGAAAGAATGGCCCCTGGAAGCACAGATATCACTTCCAACAATTGGAGGGAAATCAACATCTGCAGCTATAATTATCCCAAACCTAGATGGGTAAGTATCCGTGTAAGAATACATTCAACAGCATACAGATCATTATAGTATGACTGGAAATCAGTGGTTCTACAATAGAAAGACCTGATAATCCCAACACAAATGAAACAGTAGGAAACAACCTCAAAAATAAATTTGTAAAGATAATAGAGGAATAATAGAGGCCCTTAAAAAGAAAATGAAAAATTCACTTGAAAATAAATTTAAAAAGAACAAATAAGTTTGAAAGAAATCAATAAGTTCCTTTAGAAAAGACAAAGTATTGAAAAAGCAATAAAACAGGTAAAAAACAGTTTAAGACTTGAAAATTGAAAGAGAGAAAAATATGTATAACTAATAGAAAATCTGGGTAAGGAAACAAGAAAACAAGATATAAGCATAAACAAAAGAATGCAAGCAATATAAGAAAGTATTTCAGGCCTTGAAGACATAATATACAAAATAGATTCATTGATGAAATAAAACGTTATATTCTGCAAAGTATTAACAAAAAATCAAGAAAAATTAGAAAGCATGGAAAGACAAAACATAAGAATAATAGATAGAAGAAAAAGAATACCAGCTCAAAAAGCACAGAAAACACACTCAACAAAATTACAGAAGAAAACTCCAACTGAAGGATGCACACACTGATAAAAGTACAAAAAGCTTACAGAACATCAAATAGACTGCAGCAAAAAAATCTCCTTGCCACATAATAATCAAAATACTAAACATATAGAAAAACAAAGATTATTAAGAACTGTAGGGGAAAATACTATCAACATATAAAAGCCGTCCTATAAGAATTATACCTGATTTTTCAATAAAGATAAAAGAGTAAGAAGGTCCTAGACAGACATTTTTAGACAAAAAGAAACCAAAGATGCCACCCCAGACTACTACTATACCTAGCAAAGCTTTCAATCACCATAGATAAAGAAAACAAGATATTTCATGGCAAAACCAGAATTAAACAATATCTATCCACAAATCCAGCCTTATAGAAAGTACTTGAAGGAAAACTCCAACCCAAATAAATTAGTAACATAACACCCACAAAATACAGGCAATATATAATCTTATACCATCAAAACCATAAGAAAGGAAACATACACACACACACACACACACACACACACACACACACACACACACACACACATACTACTAGCAACAAAACTAAAATTTATCAGTAATTAACAAACACTGTTCATTTTTATCCTCTAAGATCAATGGACTCAATTCACATATTAAAAACATAGACTAACAGAATAGATACAAAAACAGGTACTATAATTCTTCTTCATACAAAAACATACCTCAACTTCAAAGATAGACCTCACTTCAGAGTATACTGTTGGGACAGAATTCTCCAATCAGATGTACCTTAAAAAGTTAGTGTAGCTATCTAATATCTAACAAAATAGACTTCAAAATAAAATTGAGCAAAAAAGATGAAAAATAATGTTTCTTATTCATCACAGGAAAAATCTACCATGATGAAGTTTTAATTCTAAACATTTATACCCCAAATATAAGGGTACCCAGATTTATAACAAGAAGCAGTACTAAAGCTTAAATAATACCCCAAACCATACAGAATATTAGTGGGAGACTTCATCATTCTACTTTCACCAAAGGATAGGTTTGTCAGACAGAAACTTAACAGACAAATAAGAAAAATAACAGGTGCTATGACTAGAATGAGCTTAACAGATAGCTTAGAGATATTCCAACCAGATACACCTCTCTAAAATTAATCACATACTCAGCTGTAAAACAAATCTCAAAGATTAAAAAAATAACTCTCTGTATCTTATTGGATCATCATGACTTAAAGTTAAAATACAACAATAACACAAACTACAGAAAACCTACAAAGTCCTGGAAACTGAATGATGCTCAACTGAGTCACCAATGGTTCAGAGAAGAAATTAAAGACTACCTAGAATTCAATGAAAATAAAGACAGAACATACCCAATCATATGTGACACTAGGAAAGTAATACTAAGAGAAAACTTCCTAGCATTAAGTGTCTACACAAGGAATTTTGAGAAATCTCACACTTACAACTTAATAGCATACCTGAAATTTTTAGAAAAAAAGAAGCAAACTCATCTAGAGGGAGTAGATAACTTAAATTGAAAGCTCAAATTAATAAAATAGAAACAAATACAACAATATAAAAATCAACAAGATAGACAAACAAAACAATAGAAGAAATATTCAAATTAACAACATCATAAATAAAAGGGGGCATAGCAACAGATACTGAGGATATCCAAGGAATTTTTAAGTCATACTTTAAAAACCTGCACTCCACAAAATTAGGGAATCTAAAAGAAGTGGGAACCTTTCTGAATAGGCACTACACACCAAAATTAAATAAAAAACAAGATACATGTTTTAAACAGACCATTAATACTTAAGGAAATAGAAGCACTTATTAAAAGTCTCCCCCTACCAAAAAAAAAAAGCCCAGGGTTAGATACTTTCAGCACAGAGTTATATCAGAATTTGAAAGAAGAGCTAATAACAATACTCCTAAAATTGTTCCACACTATAACCATTGAAGAACATTGTCAAAATCTTTTATTAGGTTACCATTATCCTGATACCCAAGCCACACAAAGACACAACAAAGGAAGAGAATTACAGACCAGTCTTCCTCACCAATATTGATTCAAAAATAAAAATATTCAATAAACACTGGAGAACCTGAAAACACATAAAAACACCAATATTAAATATTCATCTCAGAAACAGAGGTATGATTTAACATATGAAACCTGGATTCTGCCATGTAGACAAACAAACAAAAATACCATGATCATGTCATTAGATTCTGAACAAGCCTTTGACAAAGTCTTATGGCTTTTCATGATAAAGGTCCTGCAGAAATGAGGAATAAAAGAAATATACCTAAACATAAAGGCAACGTACAGTAAGCTGACAGCTAACATCAAATAAATGGAGATAAACTTAGTGATTCAGCTAAAATCAGTAACAACACAAGTTTTTCTACTTTGTCCATACCTATTCACTATAATACTCAAATTTTTAGCTGGAGCAGTGAAACAACAAAAGGAGATAAGTGGAACAAAAGAAGACACATTTTTGCTATTTGCAGATGATTAGATTGTATACATAAGTGAACCAAAAATGCTACCAGGGAACTAATAACTACTATATCTGGGAAACTGTCAGTAATTTGGAAGGATACAAGATTAGGAAAAAACCCAAACAACAATAAAAATCCCCAACAAGATTAGTAGCCCTTCTATATAAAAATAATAACTAGGCCAAGAAAGAAATCAGAGAAACTCTTTACAATAGCCAAAACTAATATAAAATATTTTGGGATAACTCTAACCAAATAAGTGAAAGATATGTTCAATAAGAACTTTAAGTATCTGAAGAAGGAAATTGAAGAATAGAAATTTGAAAGATCTCACATGTTCAAGGAAAGATAGAATTAACATAGTAAAGATGGAAATCTTTCAAAAAATAATCTACAGATTCAATACAATCCCTATCAAAATCACCCCCAAATATTTATGGAACTCAAAAAAATATTAAACTTCATATGGAAAAGAAAAAATCCACAATAGCCAAAACAATCTTGTACAATAAGAAAACTTTGGGGAGCATCACCATCCTTAACTTCAAGTACCACTATAGAGCTACAGTAAGAAAAACAACTTAGTATTGTCTTAGTATTGACACATGAATCAATACAATTGAACTGAACTCTCTGACATTTATACACACACCTATCAACACCCAATTTTTAACAAAGAAGACAAAACTATAAAATAGAAAAAAAGAGAGCATCTTCAAAATATATGCTGGAATAACATATATTTTTCAGCATGTAGAAAAATGCAAATAGATTTGCATCTATTGTCCTGCACAAAACTCAAGTCCATGTGGATCAAAGACCTCTACCTAATTTCAGTTACAATAAATCTGATAAAAAGAATTGGTAAGTAGACTTTAAAGTATTGGTACAGGAGACCACCTCCTAAATTTAACACCGGTAGCATAGACAGAGAAAGCAACAATTAATAAATAGAATCTCCTGAATTTGAAAAGCTTTTGTAAGATAAAGAACATGGTAATTATGATAACAAGGTAGCCTACATAATGGAAAAAAATCTTCACCAACCTCATATCTAACAGAGGGTTGATCTCCAAAATATATAAATAACTCAAGAAATTAGGCATAAAAATACCAAACAATTCAAATAAAGTTGCACTGCAGATCTAAGAATTCTCAACAACAACAAAAAAATTTCAAATGACAAAAGACATTAGAGAATTTCTCAACATCCTTAGTCATCAGGGAAATGCAAATCAAAAAATTCTGAGATATCATCTTACACATGCCAGAATGGCTAAGAACAAAAACACTGATGACAATATATGCTATAGGAAATGTGGAGTAAAGGAAATGTGGAGTAAGGAGAATGCACCTCCAAAGCTGCTGGGAGTGTAAACTTGTATAGCCAATTTGTAAATCAATATGACATCTCTCAGAAAAATGGAAATCAATATGCTTCAAGACCCATCATTCTTGAGCATATAACTAAAAGATGCTCAATCATTTCACAAGGGTTCTTAATCAACTAGTTTGCAACAAAATTCTTCCTAATTGCTAGAATCTGGAAACAAACTAGATGCCCCTCAACTGAAGAATGTATAAGGAAACTATGATATATTTACACAATGCAGTATTACTCAGTGGTGAAAAACAATGGCATTATAAAATTTTCAGGTAAATGATGTAACTAGACACATTTATTCTGAGTGAAGTAAGCCAGACCAATAAAGAAAAGCACAATATATACACACTCAGAAGTGAATATTAGATGTAAAGCAAACCGTAATCAGGCAACAATCTATAGCCCCAGGGAAGATCCCAAAAGAAACATACATGAATCATACCAGAAAGGGGAAATTTATAAAATCTCCTAAGTCAAGTGGGGGTGATGGAGAAGATAAGGGATAGGGATGAGAACAGGGGTGAATGCAATGGTGAATTTGGGGGAGTAATGGAGAGGGAAAACAATGAAAGAGATACCTTGATAGATAGAGCATTATATGGTTAGGGAGAAACCTGAAGCTAGGGATATTTCCAGAAATCCACAAGGATGACCCCACTTAAGACAATAGTATAATAGTCTTAGTACAAGCAATAGTACAGAGGGTGCCTAAAATGACCTTCTTTTGTAATAAGATTGGTGACAACCCTAGTTGTCATTATAAAAATCTCATCTCATAACTGATAGAAACAGATGCAAAGATCCATAGTCAAGCTCTGGGCTGAAGTCATGAATTCCAGTCAAGGAGAAGGAGAAGAGGTTCTATGAATAAATGGGTCAAGATGGGACAATTCATATAGATAGCTGACCTAAGCTAATTGGAGTGCACAGAATTCAAACTAACAGTTTGGAAGCCTGAATGGAACTGATCCAGGATCTGTAAATGTGGGTGACAGTTGTGTGGTTTTATCTGTTTGTGGAACCTCTGGCAGTGGGACCAGGATTTATCCCTGTTACATAAACTTATTTTGGAGATAATGTCCTATGGTGGGATGCCTCGCTCAGCCTTGATATAGGAGTGGGAACTTATTATTGCCTCAACTTGATATGACATATTTTGTTGATTCCACATGAGGGACCTTACCCTCTCTAAAGAGTGTATAGGTGTGAGGTGAGGAAATATTGGGGAAAATTGAAAGAGTGATAGTAGGAGTACTGTTGTTGGTATATAAAATGAAAAAAAAAGATATATAAGCAATACTCTGAAACCCAAATTGGTCTTATTTAGAGGATCTCACATCTGGAACTCAGATTCCCATTGGCATGAGTCATGCAGCATTCTCAGGCCAGTGTTCTCATCATTGATCCAGATAAGCTCTCTCTCTCAATATATGAGTAATTTCACCACTAGGAGAAGCCTCATAAAGCTTGTCTTTTTGGTTTTACAAATAGAGAACATAATTGTCTAAAGATATGCTTTTCAGTCTCCGAACAGAGGTAATGAATCAAAGTAAGCATAAATTATGTTTTGTACCTTAATTAAAATCATATCCATACATTGATTATAAACTTGGAATGAAAAATAGATACAATATGTAAAAAATACTCAGTAGTTAAAGCACTGAGTCCCTTACATCAAGACATTCATGTTTTACCTCTCTTTTGCTCCTCTCACTTAACCATCTCCTTCTCTCATGGTATGCTCCCATCTCCCCTTGATTGCTCCTTGTTATGATCCCAATTTACTCAGGAAATTGTCTCTGTTTCCCCTTTCCAAGGAGATCCCTAGATGTCTCTCAAGTTCCTACTGTTATCTAGCCGTGTGGGGTTAGGAAAAAACTTGGTGCTAAGGAGACACCCAAGAACCCAGAAGAGGTCCCCAGCTAGGACTCCAAGGAATAGTGAAGAGGGTGCCTAAATCGGACTTCTCCTATAATTAAATGAATGACCACCCCAATTGTTATGGAACTTTCACCCAGAAATGGATAGAGGCAGAAGCAGAGATCCATAGCTAAGCATCAGGTCAAGCTCAGTACAGCTAAAGAAAGAGGATAGAGAATATGAGCAAAGGCATTAAAATCACAAGGAGGAGACCCACAGAGATGGCTGACCGTAGCTATTTGGAGCTCATTGAATAAGAAACAACCACTGAGAAACCTTCAGGGAAAGGAATTAAACCCTTCAAAGGTAGAGAACTGTCAAATAGCATGGGTAGTTTGTAGAGCCTCTTTCAGTAGGATCAAAGTATGTTCCTGGTACAAGAACTGACACCTTGAAGCACATTCCCTACAGAGGAACACCTAACTCAGCCTTAACATTAGGATGAGGGACTTGTACCCACCTCAACTGGATATGCTAGACTGAACTGACCTGCCTTGTGACTCCTAGTCCTCCTTAGGAAATGGATGAGGAGATGTGGTGGGGGAGGCTGAGGGAGGACTAGGAAGGGCTGGGAAGAGGAAAAGGAGGGGAAGCAGTGGTATATATGGAAAAACTTTATAAATTAAATAAAAGAAAAAAATTTAAAAAGCACTGAGCCCTACTATTAATTCTTCCCTTTAGCTGATATAGTAAAGCCATATTTTGTTGACAGTGCTATGACCTTCTAAATACATTTTGCTCCTAATTACATCCTTTGAATATATAAAATAGTTATTTATTTTGTTAGATATCTATGCTATAATATTTATTACATCACTTATTCAGTCAAAAACATGTAGCAAGAACTAGGAACAATTAGGACACTGTAAAGATGTTCATTTTCTCAAAGTAGAATTCTATACTAAAACTTCACCATTAAATGTAATTGTTGAAAACTGAAGAGTGCCAGCTGTGCTCTAAAAATCTCATTGGTTTCAAAACCTCATATCTAGACTTTTAATTGCAAAATTTTTCAGTCACTCAACATCCTCAGTTATTCTCATCATAAGTTCAGAAAATACAATAGATGAATGTGGAAATGTCTTTCTGTATGCTGTGAATATCAATTTTTAAATAAAGGAGCTGTTTTGGCCCATGACAGGCACCATAGAAAAAGTAGGAAGGGAAATCAGAGCGTAGGCAAGAGAAGAGTGGAGTCAGAACAAATCAAGCCAGCCACCCAAGAAGAAACATGTAAGGAACACTGATGAGCCATGGCAGAAAGATTAATGAAAATGGATTGAGTTAAGGTAAAGGAGCTAACTAGCAATGTGCCGGAGCCATAACCAAACAGCATGAACTTAATGTACGTGTCTGAGTCATTTTGGGGGTCTGAGCAGCAGTGGGTGGCTCAGTGGTCTGGGGCTGCAGGTCTGTGGTTCTAGACCTATCACCAGACTGGGCCAAGAAACCTTAATGTAACACATGAATATTTTCACATTCAGATTAACCTCAAAAGCTTTCCCACTCTGCTTTAAAAAGAGCATATTTATGCATAAGATGTGGTTTTCAGTCCCTTCTCTCCTCCTCCTGCTCTAGACCCAATACCATACTATTATCTACAACACTGAAACAAATTATAACCCAAAGCCTGTCTTTCCTCCTTTCCATATATCCTGTGGATTCCACAAAATACCCATTTCTAGTTTGCCTCTCCCTGCTTGTCACTGTATACCAGCTTCCAATGTTCATCTCATATTCTCTGTAAACACATCAAAGAAAAAGGCCAGGAAAACAGACAAAGTACATTCATTAAACATTCTGAGAATCCATAGAAACAACAAAAATCAAGGAAGAAAGCACCTACCCAAGTAAAACAAAAACAGAAATCAGCACCTAGCCGTATAATACTCCCAAATGCAGATGTCTAGATCCAGCATAAGAACACAATCAATAATATCCAGGGCACCATGTTTTGACTAGATCCAACCTATCTTACCACAGCAAGTCCTGAACATTTTATGGTAGCTGAAGCACATTATAAAACCATCAAAACAAACTATGTAAAGATTATAATGTCCTTAAAGTGGAAATGAATAAATCCCTTAAAGAAATCCAAGAAAAAACAAAGGCAGTTGAATAAAATAATAAAACTGTTCCTGACCTGAAAATGAAAATAAAATACAAGCTGAATGAATGAAATCTTTTTTTAATTTGGCTGAGGTCTTTATTAGGGCAATAGAAACAAACTGGGATAGCTATGCATCAAGCCTTGGCAAGTAGAGCTAAAACGCTTCTTATAAAGGAACTCCTTACTCCAATTGATTACATTTTTAGTACATAAATAACTATTATTGTATCTATAAAAAGTCAGTCTTTGAAGAAATCTAAGAAAATAAAGTTTTGAAACCACATTGGGAAAACAGTTTTGAGATTAAAAAGACATAGTGTAAAAAGTTAAGATAAAAGACATTGTAGAAGCCATGTTGATCTACTAAGGAAGCTACAATAGAACCATTCTAGCAGTCACATTCTGGATCTATGTAATAGAATAAAAAAATGTACAGTAATATAAAGCTTCTTTATCACTATCATTAGTGTTTAGTTTTCTAGAGTTTCTGTAAACAAATAAAGCCTTATGCCAGAGAAATTCACTTCAAAAAACTGTGGATGGGAGAAGTACACGTTCTTTATGTCATTTCTTGTGGTCACTTTCTCACTGGATCCTCACAATTCAATACATCAGTCAAAGAAAATGATAAATCTTAAAATTTACTGACATTAAACATTCAAGAAATCTGACTTTCAATGAGAAGATCAAACCTATGAATAATAGAAATAAAGAAAAAAAGTTCTAACTCAGTCTCAGAAAATATCTTCAACAAAATCATAGAAGAAAATTTTCTAACCTAAGAACAAGGATGTATATAAAGGTACAGGAAGCATAAAGAACTCCAAGTATACTGGACTAGAAGAAAAATCCCCTTGTCACATAATAATTAAAATACTAAATATACATAATAAATAAAAGGAAAAATTAAAATATAATGTTAAACCTACTAGAAATACACCTGACTTTTCAATGGATACTTTAAAAGCCAAATGGGTCTAAAGAGATGTGCTGTGCTACAAACTCTAAGAGACAACATGTGCCAGCCTATACCACTATACCTAGCAAAACTTGTAGTCACTTAAAAAATTGAGATATTCCATGCTAAAGAAAATTTAAAGAATATTTATCTAAAAATATATCCCTACAGAAAATACTAGAAGGAAAACTTAAACCTAAAAAGGTTAACTACACTCATGAAAACATAGGAGATATATAATTTCACTCCAGCAAAACCAAAAGAAAAGAAACACACACAACACACACAAAAATACACACATAGAATTAACAACAATATCATCACCACTCCCTACAACAACAAAGTAACAGTTATCAATAATCATTGGGCATTTATATCTCTCAATATTGATGGTCTATATTCCCCAATAAAATACTTAGGCTATTGTAATAAATAGTAAAAGAGGATCCATACTTTTGTTACATTCAAGAAACATACTTCAACATCAAAGATAAACATTACCTCAGGGTACAGCATTGGAAGTAGATATCCCAAGCAAATAACCTTAAGAAGCAATTTGATGTAGATACTTTTCTATCTAGCAAACTAGACTTGAAATCATAACTAATCAAAAGAGATATGAAATGACACTACATGCTGATCAAAGGAAAAATCCACCAAGGTGATATTTTAATTCTTGACATTTATGCTCCAAATACAAGGGCGCACAATTTTATTATTTTTAAAAGACCCCTAAAGCTTAGATCATATACTTAGAGTGAGATATTCCAATACCCCATTCTGACCAAAAAGTAAGTCATGAAGACAAAAAATAAATCAACAGGAAATCCTGGTGTTTGCAAACATTGTAAACCAAATAAATCTAAGAGACTTCACAAAACTTTTTATCTCAACACAAAAGAATATACATTCTTCTTAGCACCTCATGGAACTTTCTCCAATACAAACCACACACTCAGACAAAAAGCAAGTCTCAAAAAGGTAAAAGGAAATTGAAATAACTCCATGAGTCTTATCAGACTACCACAGATTAAAGCTAGATATCAACAACAAAAAAAACATAAAGCTTAAAATTTCATAGAAACTGAATAAACCTCTCTACTGTATATAGAGAGAAATAAAAAAATAAAAACTCTTAAATATATTGAAAATAAATATATAACATACCAAAATTGTGAGTCAGAATGAAAGTAGTGATAAGACAACTTCATAGCACTAAAGGAATAAATTAAAAAATATGGAGAGATATCACATTAGCAATTTAACAAAATAACTCATGGCTTTAGAACAAAAAGAAGCAAACACATCTCAGAGGAATAGAGGAGAGAAAAAAAATCCAACTAATGACTGAAGTCTATAAAATAAAATAAGGACCCCACCACTTTCCCATGAAAGTATTTTGTACACAATGTTATTCTCTAGTAGTTATGTTTAATTCATTGAATTCCTTGACAATATCTTATTGAGAATATTGTATACCACTACTTAGCTTAGACAAAGTACTTTCTTGTATTTTTCTTGCATTAGCTTTGATTTATATGTGTGTTTATTTTATGATTCATATCAAGAATCTTAAAAGCCTCCATTTATTTATTCCCTTAGGAAACATATGAACTCTGTTAAATTTCCATTAAATCTTGATGATCTGGGAATATTCTGAAATAAATGTGTGGCTATATATATTTTTTTAAGTTAAGAATATTTGTGTGTTTCCTTAATTATCTATGGTTCTTGTGTATCCACTTACTCTGTTACTCAGCAATTTATATTCCTATGTTATTGGTCAAATTCAAAAGATAGTTTGGAGTAGGTTATGGTTTCTAATTTGACCGATTAAAATTGAGTGAATGCATTCAGCTTGCAAATAATAACACATCATTTGACTAACATGAAAGAAACATTTCACATATGATGAATGGTTCAAGTTTGGCATAGTTTTAATGACAATGATCATAAATTAAAGAAGTTATTTGAAGAAGAAATGATGATGCTAAGAAGGCTTAAAATATTTCAGCAAATTATGAAAGGTTTCTTGGTCAGTTATAATAAACACTATGATTACCATTAGCATCCACTCTTGCATCTCTAAATTTCTAGGCTTCTCAAACCATACTCAATAGTCAAAAATTGTTGAAAATTATAGATTAAAAATACTGTCTTTGAAAATACTCAGTTTAAAGTCAGAGAACCATGTCATCTATTTCTTGCAATTTAGCTAATATGCCAAAGCCATATTTTGTTGACAGTTCTAGTGAGCAGTGCTTACATCTCTTTTGATTTCCTTCTTTAAACATTTGCATTTGTCTGTCTTTTCTTTAGAAATCTACAATCTACTCTTAATTACAGTGCTGCTCAGACTTAAAGAAACTTAGAAACTATTAGGGCATATTTGAGACACCGTAAAGAGTCCCATTTCTTAATACCAGTATAGCAAAGCCTCCCTGTACATCACTGGTGAAAACTGAAAAGTGAGAGCCAGACCCTGAATACTTTATGGATCTTATCAGAATAAAACATATGTGGACCTCACATTGCTGTTTGCATAAGCATTCTCTGACAGTTATTGTCAACATCAATCCAGCTCCCAAGCAGGTGTGGTGGGGCCACGCCTTAATTACCAAAAGAAAGAATACTTAAGATGGGATTCAAACAGAGAGCAAACCATTTCAAAGGAACTGAGGCTGAGGAAAGTATAAGACAGTTGGGTAAGATTTGACTGTGGTGTTTATTCCCTCTACTATCTCCATCTTCTTCAGAGATCTTTCCCTGAGTCTCATTCATTTGTGTGACAATGGCTGTTGGCAGTTCCCTATGCACTTTTATCTTCACACCACACAGGCCTTCCTTGAGAGAACCCTGACACAGCCTCAGAATAAAGGGTTTGGAAAAGACTTTCCAATCAAAGGGTCCTAATAAACAAGCTGGTAGAGATGACCTAATATCTAATAAAATAGACTTCAAACTTAAATCAATCAAAAGAGAGCAGGATAGACATTACTTATTCATCTCAGGAAAAATTCACTAAGCTGAATTCTCAATCCTTAACATTTATGCTTGCAACACAAAGGCACCTACATATGTAAAAGAAACATGATTAAAATATAGATCTCATATCAAACACCACACATTAATAGTGAGAGACTTCAGTATCCCACTCTCACCAATGAATAGGTAAAAGACATAAACTTAACAAAGAAATAAGGGATCTAACCTTTTTGTGACCCAAATGGACTTAATAGATTATACAGAAACTTCCACCTCCAAACAAAGAAATATATATATATATTTCTGAATATATATATTTCAGCACTCCATGGAACTTTCTCTAAAATTGTCCATATACTTTGTTGTAAAACATACATCATTAGGTACAAAACAAAAGAATAACTCCATGTATCATATCAGACCACCATAATCTAAAGTTAGAGTTCAACAACAAAAAAATCACAGAAAAACTACAAATTCATGGAAACCAAGCATCTCTCAATTGAACCAACTCTTGGTCAAGGAAGAAGTAAAGAAAGAAATCAAAGAATTAATGGAATTCAATAAAAATTAATTCACAACATACCCAAACTTATTGGACACAATGAAAGCAATGCTAAGAGGAAAATTCACAGCACTAGATGCCTATATAAAAAAACTAGAAAATCTCACTCAAGATACCTAACAGCACAGCTGAAAGCTTTAAAACAATTAGACACAAACTCACCAAGAAGAAGTGGAAGGCAGAAAATAATCAAACTTAGTACTGAAATCAATACAATGGAAACAAAGAGAAATCAAAGAATCAATGAATGAAAGAGTTGGTTCTTTTAGAAAGTCAACAAGATAGATAAACTATTACACAAAAGGCAGAGAGAGAAATAGGGAGTGGGATAGAATCCAAATTAATAGAAGCAAAAATAAAAAGGGGTAAATAACATCATACACCCAAGAAATACAGAAAATCAGTAGGTCATACTTCCAAAATCTATACTCTACTAAATTAGAAAACCTAAAAGAAATGGAAAGCTTTCTGGACAGATACCACTTACCAAAATTAAATCAAGACCAGATAAATGACCTAAATAAACCTGTAACACCCCAAGGAAATTAAATCTGTTATTAAAAGTCTTCCAAGCAAAATATAGCCTAGGGCCAGATGGTTTCACTAAGAATATTACCTGACATGAAATTCAGAACTAATACCAATATATTTCATACTGTTTCATATAATAGAAACTGAAGGAATGTTGCTGAACTCTTTTTATAAGGCTACAACCACCCTGATGCTCAAGCCACTCAAAGATCTAACAGAGAAAGAGAATTGCAAACTAATCTCCATCATGAATATTGATGTGAAGATACTCAAAAAACACTTGCAACCCCAAATCAACAAAATATTTAAAAAATTATCCACCATGAACAAGTAGGCTTCATTCTAGAGATTCAGAGATGATTCAAAATATGAAAAACTGTGAACACAATCTATTATATAAACAACCTAAAAGAAAAAAATTACACAATCATCTCCTTAGCTGCTAAAAAAATTCTTTCTCAAAATCTAACACTTCTTCATGATAGAAGACCTGGATAAAGATCAAGAATACAGGGAAAATACCTAAACATAGTAAATCAAGCGGACAGCCAACATCAAACTAAATGGAGAGAAACTCAAAGCAATCTTACTAAAATCAGGAACAAAACAAGGCTGTCCTCTCTCCTTATCTATGAAATATACTTCTTGAAGTTTTAGCTAAAGCAAAAAGAGAACAAAAGGAGATTAAGAGATACAAATTGCAAAGGAAGAAGTTAAGCTATCTCTATTTGCAGATATATTATTGTATACAAAAGTGATCCCAAAACTTCTACCAGGGAATGTCTACAGCTGATAACCCCTTTCAGAAATGTAGGAGTGTACAAGATTAACTAAAAAATATTAGTAGCCCTCCTTTACATAAATGATAAAAGGGATGAAAAACAAATCAGGGTAATATCACCCTTTATAATAGCTGCAAATAGCACTAAGTATTATGGGGTAATTCTAGCCAAAGAAGGGGTAGACTTGTTTGACAAAAACTTGTAAGTCACTGAATAAGTTGAAGAAGATATAAGACAATGGAAAGATTTCCCATGCTCCTGTATAGAAAGGATCCACATATAGAAAATGGCAATTTTACCAAAACCAATCTACAGATTCAATGCAATCCCCATTAAAATCCCAACACATTTTTTACAGACTTTGAAAAAAATTCAACTTCCTGTGAAATAACAAGAATTCCAGGATTGCTGAAACATCCCTGTTCAATAAAAGAACTGCAGGAGGCATCACCATCCATGTCTTCAAGCTATACTATAGAGCCAGTAATAAAAACAGCCTGGTTCTGGCATAAAAACAGACTTGTGGATGAGTGTAATCAAACAGAAGAACCTGACCTTATTCCACATACCTATGAACCCCTAATTTTTGATAAAGAGGTCAAGTATATACAATGAAAAAAAGATGGTATCTTCGAGAAATCATTCTGATATAACTGAGTAGTAGTAGTAGTATGTAAAATGAAAATAGATCCATATCTATCACCCTGCACAAAACTCAAATCCAAGTGGATCAAAAATCCCAACATAAACCCAGCTACACTGAAATTAATAGAAAAGAAAGTAGGAAATACCCTTGAGCACATTGGCACAGATGACCACTTTCTAAATATAATACCAGTAGCACAGACAGACACTAAGAACAACAATGAATAAATGGGACCTCCTCAAATTGAGAAGCTTCTGTAAGCAAAGGATATGGTCAATAAGATAAAATGACAGCCTACTGAACCCAACCCTATATCTGGCATAGAACTGATCTCTAAGATATAGAAAACTCAAGAGACTAGAAGCCAAAAATCCACATTATATAATTTGAAAGTAGGGTTCAGAGCTAGAAAGGGAATTTTCAACAGAAGAATTACAAATAGGTAAAAGACACTTAAAGAATCGCTCAACATCTTTAGCCATCAGAGAAAAGCAAATCAAAGAAACTCTAAATTACCATCTTATACCTGTCAGAATGGCTAAGATCAAAAACACAGATGTCAGCCTATACTGGAGAGAATGTGGAACAAAGGGAACACTCCTCCACTGCTGGTAGGAATGAAAACTTGTACATCCATGTTGGAAATCAGTAGGTGGTTCCTCAGAAAACAGGGAATCAATCTCAATGATCCAGACTGAAAATCACAACCCCTGAACAACTTGGGAACAGAAGGAACTTAAGAGAGACATCCAGGCATTCGTCTGGGAAGAGAAAATAGAGAATATTTTCTGAACAAATTGGGAACATAATTTTAGCAATCAAGGAGAGGTGGAAACAAATCATGAGAGGAAAAGACTGAGTGAGAGGAGCAACAAAGAGGGAGAAAAAAAGAGATGGATAACTCAATAAAGGGAGCCACTGTGGGGATCGAAATAGACCAGGTTCTAGGGAACCCTCCAAGATCCCACAGGATGTCACTGGCTAGGACTCCAAACAAAAACAAACATAACTTCCTTTATAATCATATGAATGACCAATCTAAATGTCACAATATAACCTTCATGCATCAATGAAGAGAGGCAAAAGCAGAGATCTATAGCTAAGCACCAGGTCAAGCTCCTGGTACAGCTGAATAGAGAGGGAAGAGTATATATGAGCAAAAGGAGTAGGATCATGTGAAGGGGACCCTCAGAGACAGCTGGTTGGAGCTATTGGAAGCTCACTGAATCAGAAACAGCAACTGGGAAACCTTCAGGGAAAGGAACTAAACCCTCCAGAAGTAGATGACTGTTGAATGGCCTGGGCAGATTATGGAGCCTCTTGAAGTAGAATCAGACTATGTTCCTGTGTATGGCCTGTCATCTGGGAACCCATTCCTATTGGGGTCTCACTTTCAACACTGGGCGTTGATGTGTGATGGCTTTCTGTATGCCATTAATATCACTGGTCAATGAAAGGACTGTTCTGGCCTATTGCATGGCATCTTAGAAGCAGGTGGGAAATCTGAGTATAAAGGGGAAGGAGGGTGGAGTCAAGGAGATGCAATCCAGCCATTCAAGAAGCCTAATATAAAGAACTAGGTAGGCCATGGGCCATGTGGCAAGACAGATTACTTGAAATGGGGTAAGCTATCTAACAATATGTCTGGGCTATAGGCCAAGAATCATGTAATTAATATAAGCTTCTGAGTAATTTTGGAGTACTAACTGGCAGCTGGGCTGCTAGTGGCTACAGACCTTGGGGCTAGGCTTGCCAGAAACTCATACTACAAATGACATTCAATGTGGAGCACTTACATCCACATAAAGCCTGAGAAAGCTTAAAAATGGTTCTAGAGCACAGAAATAGAGCAAAAACAGCTTCTGAGTTGTATCTCTCAAGTGAGCCATGGTACAGAAATGCCCTAGGGTGTCATGTGGGCTTGAGCTATAAAATGGCAGTCTTTTGGAGTACAGCTTAAGCTGCAACAAGACTTATTCCTGAGCCTCAGTGTAAGCAAAGAGCTGCATATGGTGGATTTAAGGTTTCTGTTCATACAGACAAAAAGGAGACAGAGTCAAAGAGAGATCCTTAGTAGCATCATTTTCTTTATACAGCTCTGCTTGCTGGTGGTGAGGAGATGCATGGATCCTTTGAGACTTCCTGACTTGGCCTTAATGACAAAAACTATGTGGTTCTTTTAAGATTCCCTGCTGCCAAATACTTAAATGGAGTTCATAAACACTGGGCAGAAGTACTCTACTTGGAGGCCATGTGTACCATAGGATTCCCCAAATTTTGCATGGTAAATAGCTTCAGAATATTTAATATTGCTTTTGAGAATTGGAAAGATACCTATGGCTCTCATACCTCCACCATGTTGAAAAGTCAAGTGAAACAGAATGAGCAGTCAAAGTAGTCCTTTACTGTCTAACAATTCTAGTTATAAAATTATTAAGAATATGCAATAAACAGAGTCAGAGAGAGAAAACCTCCAGGCAGGTTACAATGTGTGTTAAAGGCTTCAGAGAGAAAAGAAAAATGGTAAAATGGTAGAGAAATTACTTAAAAAGAGAAATACAATTATGTGTGTATATATATGTGTGTGTGTGTGTGTGTGTGTGTGTGTGTGTGTGTGTGTGTGTGTGTGTGCATGTGTGTTTGCCATGTATAGATGGAAACTACATAAAGATGAGTCTGGATTATGTCTATTAATGCGTTTTCTTTTAATTTTATAGCTATTAGTAAGCTAATTGCAAAAAAGACATTTGAATGTAAAGGCTGCTAAGTTAAACAAATATATATGTTTTAAAAGTATATTGACTTTGAATTTGGGTCTAAGGATATCTTGCTTTGGAGTATAAGTTCTGCTTTTGTTTCCACAGAAAATGAAAACCTCTGGATTGCTTCTAGGCTAAATTGTTTGATCAAGAAAGAATCCCTGAAAAATCTCTGGTTATATGATATGACCACATCAACTTCAAGGCTGCCAACTAAGATAATCCAGCCTCAGGATCCACATGAGATTTCCAGTGCGTTTTAACAACAGGAAATAGTGATGGAAATCTATGCCCAAATTCCCAAAATATTGTTTATAAATATTTGTTTCCTTTATAAATAGTTAATGGTCATAGTCTATTTCTTTCTAAAGTAAAAAGGGGATATGATATAGGAATGATTTTAAAAGATAATTAAATCTACTTTAATCAAAAAATGGCAGTTAATCTCAAAATATTTTACCTTGGTATGTATTTTGGTTTATTGACAGAAATTTAAGATCAATTTGTTATGCTATATGTCTATTTCTACTCTTGTTTAATATATTTGGTTTATGCAATTCCTTTAAAAACATGAAGTATATTAAGAAATGACTAATAGTCATCTTTGATAACCAAATTTATAGTCATGATAATTAGGTTTTTAGGTATACAAAGATGTATTTCAATTAGTTATGTAATCTTCAAATACTTCAAAGACATACAGAATATTTCATTTAAAATATTTTAAATACTTAGACTTTTCTGGACAATGAGACAGTTCTGCTTCTGGTAGCACCATTCTACTTCAAGAGAATGATGAACATGTGGAGTTTATTTTCTTTATGTCAAAAGTTATCCATTGGACAAGAAACTGTTCTTGCCTTAACTGGACTGACAGTATGATAATAAACTGGACATGCAGGACTCACAGGAATGACCTCTGAATTTTGGCAGAACAAGCGAAGATGGTCCTTTGGGTCCATGCTTTACAAATAAACTGCCAGGCATCCTTCAGGACACAAGGAGAAGTGACAAACTATGTCAGAATGAACAAAGCAGTCCTTCAAACTTCTTGCTTCACTGAAAGGTATGCCAGAGACTTTAGACCTATACACTGAAGATGGATGCCTCACTGTTACAAAGGAAATTTTTGTGACTATCAAGGCAGCCAGGTGTCATCTCTGTCATTTCTAGAATTGCTTGAACTTCTTTACTCAAGTAATACTATATTCTTCTGTGGTCTTTGATGTAGTTGGATATTAGATAGTTATAAGTATATTTTTATTAGTTATTATAGAAGACACATTGGATATGAAACTCTAGAATCACAAAGAGAGATGATAGAATATTTTCTTTAATTTTGCTAAATAAAAATTGGCTATTATTGTAACTGTAATTCTTCCTTAATAGCTCATTTTTATGTAATTTTTCTATGCTTAGTTTTTATGTTACCATCTTTTCTCAGTTATTCTGCAATCAGTGCATCATAAATCCAGAAACATTTCTAAAAGAAAAACAAAATATGATTCTTTCTGAAAAAGAGGATGATACTCTTCACAGTAAAGACCTCATGTGGCAACTGATCACTGTCTCTGATTATATGACATAAAAAACCTGAGTAAACAAAATAAACAGCAGCGGAACCATTGTCATGGCTTACCTGTTTTCACTGAAGTACAAACAGCTCTTCAAGCTTTTGTCTGACACAAAAATAAAATAAGTCAGTAAAGACAATGTCTCAAGGCAATATAAAGTAATGTTCAACTTTGGCTGCTTTACATAATTTTTGGGTTTATAAAGCTATATGATGTGTTGGTTTCAACTCTACTTTCATGTTCTAGAAAATTTTGTAGGAAGTGCATGTGGATCTGGAATTTTTGTAGTTCAGTGTCTTTCAGGTCTATATCTTTGTTAATAGTTATTGTGGATCTTGTTATTTTTATTATTATTTTATATTTTATATTTTTATGTTATGAGTCAAACTGATACACTCTTTGGAAATATAAAAAATTAGAGATAAGTGAAACATCGACATGGTATATTGTGAGTAGAACACATGATAAATAGAAAAGATCAGAAACTTAATCTGTTTTGAATTTCAATGTAATGTCTGGTATAGGTGACAACATAAAAATTTGTTGATGACTCTTTAATGTAATTTTCTCTTTCTTAAAGAAACACTTAATTTGAATTCAAAGGAACTGTTTTCATGATGCCATGTTCATAATTCTTGTCTTAGTGTGTCCTCTGATCCCTGTTCTTCTTCATTATCTACCATCCCAGCATTCAGTTTTGTATGTCTACCTAAAATAGTCCACTCTGTATAGTTTTTCATGTTATGAGTATCTCTGATTTTCTTCACTCTTGTTTATTTCATCTCTTATTGTAATAGGATAGGCCTATAGGTCAACAGGTGGGGATGCAACCTGGATGCTGGAAGGAGGGTATATAAGGCTCTCCCCACTGCTGAACAGTCTGTTGTTTGTTTTTCACTTGACTTCTAATGTCTGAGCTATTATTGCCATACCTTCTTGCCCCTTCTCCCAAGGGAGCCATTAGAGCCCTGGACAAGTACTACATGTTATGATACTAGCTATCTTTTTGGGAATTAAACCTAAACTCATCCCTACGTCAATATACATTTTAACAAGTAGAAATTCAGGTATGTAGATAAAAGGAAAGATATGCTGTATTTGCTTCTGGATAAATTAATTCTCTTGAAGTTAAGTGTTTGGGGGCCTTTAAACTTTCATCATATATAAAAACATATATATATGTGCATACACACACACACACACACACATATACACATACATACAGACCATGTTTTATTCGTGCTTGTAGTTGCATGATAGCAGTTGTCTCTCTGTTGTACAAGTGTGTGTCGTACCTTGTACTCAGTGTTTTAAAATAAAGTGTTTCTACATATAAGATCATTTATGTGTTTTCTTACACATTAGTAGCATAACACCTTTTGGCAATAGTAAATCTGGCTGTCTGGGGAAATAACGTCCCTGGAATTTTTGAGATTGTTCTTTTTTTGACCTACAACCAAAATTTGTAGTGTCTTTAGCAGGACAGGGCTGCCATGTATTTACTGATAGAAACCATGAGGAATGGCAGTATCCTGGTTTTATCTTTTGGTGACAACTAAATATCAGTGACTAATTACTTATTTTAATGGATTTGATGCTTGGAACATAATTCATAGTATGAAAGAAATATTATCTATTTGTGAAGGTAATTTTATTTTCACTCTTCTTACTTATTTTAAATTTGAAATTACTTTATCATGTGCTCTTCAATAAAGGTTCAAACTATATCTAACTCACAAGCTTCCTTTATTTTAGGTAGATTTCAAAGTATCAAAAGATGGTATGCTAGCTGCCAGAAGCAAAACGATCAATTGTACTTCCCATGTCTGGTTAGATGGTTCAAAGATTCAGAGCATTGAATGCTTTTCTAGTCCTCCAAGTATTACTCCAAATCATTTCTCACAGCTGTATGCAACTCTACTCTCAAGGATTACATTGTCCTTTTGTGGTCTTCTTGGTGCCAGGCATGCAGGTGGCATGCGAACATATATGTAAACATGCATACACATAAAAACATACAGAAAAAATTAAATAGTCCTATACAACTTTGATTCTCATGTACCAAAACTATTAGCAGCTTGGCAATTTATTCTAAGTTTTAAAATATTGGAACATATGTACTGATATTAATGAACAGCTGTCTTATTGAACTCAGGATCCTCTTAATAGAAAATAATGCCTGCTAAAGTAAACCTAACTAAATTCATGTGGACAATGAAGTCATGGATCATAGAGAAGCTATTTCCACTTTTCTAAACCAGTTTAACTTCTAACTGCATTCCACACATACATTCTTAGTTTTCTTCAATGGAGTCAAATAGGGTATGCATGCACATGAGAGGATGTGTATGTGTTTCTGATCCATTTTAATTTTTTGTTTTATTGTCATAATTATTTTGTTTATGCCTGTATGTTTTGTAAGAGGGAGTGTATGGAATAATCCTCTTGTACACTGTAAAAATTTGTCACTGGCATTGGTTTAATAAAACACTGATTATTCAGTAGTCAGGCAGGAAGTAAAGGTGGGGCAACCAGAGTAGGAGAATTCTGGGAAGAGAAGCAAAATAATTGCAGTTGTTCATCAGATGCCTATTAAGCAAGATGAGAATCCTAGACTAAGCAAAGATACCAAGCCACAAGGCTAAACATAAATAGGAATTTATAAATTAATTCAGGAATAAAAGCAAGATTGTAATTTTTTTTACTATTAGTTCAGCAGTTACTATAATATTAAGCCTAAGAATCAGTTATTTGGGAATCCACTGCCAGGTATTTGAGAGTTTATGGTCAAGACAGAAATATTTGACTGCAAATGGCATTTCAATGTGATACACGTATATTTATATAATGCCTGAGAAAGCTGAAAAGGGGGTTTAAAACATAAAAACAGCTTTCTAGTTGTATTTTTCAAGTAGGTCATGGTACAGAGTGGTGGGCAGACTTGAACTGAAACATGTCAAGTTACCACAGTCTTAAGGGAGCCTTCGTACAAGTACAAGATATGAATAATTTAAGGTTACTGCTCATACAGACAAAAAGGAAACAGAATCAAGCATGGTTCTTAGTAGGAGAATTTTCTTGGGTGGTCTTTGGTTGCTAGTGGCAAGAAGAAGCATAGCTCCTATTAGAGAGCCTTCCTGACTCAACATTAGTAGCACAAATCATAAGGCTCTTTTATGAGGTCCTGCTACTAATCTTTTAAATGAGGCTTATGAGCAGTGAATGATGGTGCTCTATTTGGTGGCAGTGTGAGCCCTAACATTTCCTGGAGTTGGGGGGGGGGAGTAAACATTACTCCCGAGAATATCTCTGCTCTGAAGCTAAGCTTTGACAGACCAAGAATCTGAATGGAGCCAGACATTATAGCCTAGGCTTTAATCTTAGCCACAAGGCTTTAATCTTAGCTTTACCAATTAGCAGATTAATGGCTCATGTTGTCAAGAAGAGTAGAAATATACATTAAAGACAGATTCAGACAAAAAATCCTTAAGCAACTTACAGTATGTTAAAATATATGTATGCATATATGTATATATATGCTTGAGAAAGAAAAGGAAGATCCAGAAAGCCCTTAAAAATAATATAGTAAAAAAAATAAGCCATGTGATGATGAAAATTACACAAAAACTGGATATTGTTTTGCCATTGAGTATTTTGGCTGCAAAGGAAGAACCAAGAGCTTCTATAAACATTTGATTATAAAAGCTGCTGAATTAATCTAACCTATATATTTTGAATATGGGTTTATTTCAAAATTTAAGTCAAATACATGTTACCTTAAACAAAATGTTATGCCTTTGTTTCCACAGAAAATGAGAAGCTGTGGGTTCATTCTAGGCTAAAATAAATAGGTTTTATTGAGGAAGACTTCTGAACAATCTCTGATGGTAACAGATGGCCCAGATTATCTAACATTTCTGAGTACCTCTGTTGCTGTTTCCTCTGAATTTTGGATCTAGAAGAGCTTCAAGGTTGCTGGCTAAGATGGTCCAGCCTCAGAGACTACTCCACTCAGGATTTGCCCATAATCCTAAATTTTCTTTGAGTCCCTATAAGATTACCAGTGTACTGAATCAGCAGAAAGTAGTCTAGAGAACTATGCCCAAATTCCCAAAAATTGATTATGGATGTTTGTCTTTGTTAAGAATGTTGGGTACAAGTTGTTATGGATAATAATCTGGAAAAAGGCTAAACAAAGATTATTTAATTTGGGGTTCTTGTTTTTAAAAAGTGAGACTGTGAAATTTACACTGTAAAGATTTGTCAGTGCATTGCTTTAATAAAACACTAAGTGGATTGTAGCCAAGCAGGAAGTATAAGTGGGACAACCAGACTAGAAGAATTCTGGGAAGAGAAAAAGACAGAGTTGCACTTTCCAGCCAGATACAAGCAAGATGAAAATGTTGGAATGAGCAAAGATGCCAAGCCACACAGTAAAATACAGATAAGAATTATGAGTTAATTTAAGTATAAGAGGCAGATAGTAATATGCTTGAGCTACTAGCCCCCATTAGTTACTATATATTAAGACTCTGAGTAAATTATTTGGGAATTTCTTCAAGGTATTTGAGATTTTTTAACAGGGAAAGAAGCTTTCAGCTACAGGAAAGAAAGAAGGCATGGGTTTGAATCAGTTGGGAGAAGGCAAGGAACTAGGAGGAGATAAGGAAAGGGAACCAATGACCAAAATATATAATAATTCTTCTATCTTTCTATTCAGGCTAACTTCACTCTACTCCTACTCTTTTTTTTTAAAGAAGACATCTTATGGTCCTGGTTTCTCCAAAATATAGAATCTCATACTACATACAGAAAAGCATTAGGTCAAACTTCAAAAGCCTATACTCCTCAAAGCTGAAAAATCTGAAAGAAATGGAAATTTTATGAATAGGTACCACTTACCAAAATTAAATCAAGATCAGTTAAATAAGTTAAAAAAATTTGTAACTTCTGAGGAAATATAAGTAGTTATTAAAATTTTCCTAGCTGGGGCTGGAGAGACAGCTCAGTTGTTAAGAGCTTTGGCTTCTCTTCCATAGGACCCTGGTTCAATTCCCAGCATCCACAAATATCTTTAACTTCAGTTCAAGGGAATCAAAACCCCTCACACAAAGTATATATAGGCAAAACACCAGTGTACATTAATATTTTAAGAAGTCTTGCAACCAAAAAGAGTCCAAGGCCAGAGTGCTTCAGCACAGCATTCTATCAGAATTTTAAAGAACTAGTACCAATACTCCTTGAATGATTCAACACAATAGGAGAACACATTGGCAACCTCTTTTTTGAGGCTACAATCACTCTTATACCCAGACCACAGAAAGACACATAAATAAAGAGAATTACAGACCAATATCTTTCATGAACATTCATTAAAAAGCTCAATAAAATACTAGTAAACTGAATCCAAGAACACATTAAAAATCCTCAACCATGATTTATTAGGTTTTATCCCAGAGATGCAGGGATAGTTCGATATATGAAAATCAATGTAATCAACCATATAAACAACCTAAAATAAAAATCCTAATAATTTTATTAGATGTTCTAAAAAGCCTTTGAAAAAATTCAACACCCTTTCATAATATAGGTCTTAGGTCAGGGATACAAGGAATATACATGAACATAATAAAGGCAATATATAATAAGACAATGGGCAATATCAAACCAATGGAAGGAAACTCAAACTGATTCCATTAAAATCAAGAACAAGATAAGGCTGTCCACTCTCTCCATATCTATTCTATGGATTATTCAAAGTTCTTGCTAGAACAGAAGACAACAAAAGGAGATTGTAAACAAAATTTACAATTTGGAAAAAAAGAAGTCAAACTTTCTCTATTTGCAGATGATATAAACTCCAAAAATTTTAATAGAAAACTTTTGCAGCTGATAAACACCTTCACAAATGTGGCAAATACAAAATTATCTCCAAAAAATGATGACCCCCCTTATACAAATCATAAACAATTGAAAAAGAAATCAGGGAAATATAATCCTTTACAATAGTGACAAATAACATAAAATATTTTGGGATAACTCTAACCAAACAAGTGAAAGACCTGTGTGAAAAGAACTTTAAGTCACTGAAGAAAGAAATTGAAGAAGATATCAGAAAATGGAAAGATCCCCCAAGCTCTTAGGTAGGATCAACACAGTAAAAATGGCAATCTTACCAAAAGCAATCTTCAGATCACCATCAAAATCCCAACACAATTCTTTGAAAGAACAATATTCAACTTCATATGAAACTCAAAAAACTTGGGATTGCAAAAACAATTCTGTACAATAAAGAAATTTCTACAGGCATCATCATCCCTGACTTCAAGTTCTAAATAGCTGTAGGTGTGTGCATCTGCTTCTGTCAGTCACTAAATGTAGGTTCTGTGATGACAAGTCACCAATCTGAATACAGTCAGTGTAGGAGGATCCAAGAGTGGTAACTCACACCTTTAATGTTAGTCACAGAGAATATCTGGGAGTAGTGACCTATGACCTTAATCCCAGTAAATCTGAGTTTAAGGCCAGCTTAGTTTACAGAGGAACTTCCAGGCTCCCAGGAAAGCAGTGGTGGTGTCATGACTTTAATCTTAACCTAGATGTGAAGCAACTTGATAAAGAGGATATTTAAGATAGGTATAAAAAGACAGAGCAAGCAGAAGAAGCCAGGAGGGCGAGGCTGAGGAAGCTGGAAGACAGCTGGGTTATATTTGACTGTGGTGCTTACTCTCTTTGATATCTTGGCCTTTGCCTGAGATCTGGCTCTGAGTTTCTTTCATTTATGCAACAACACTTTAACATAAATTTATTTACAATAAACCTGATAGATGAGAAGGTGGGAAATAGCCTTGAATGCATTGGCACAAGAAACTACTTTCTAAATAACATTAGTAGCACAGATACTAAGAGCAACAACCAGTAAATTGGACTTCCTGAAACTCAGAAGATTCTGTAAGGCTAAGAACATGATCATCTATAAGACAAAGCAGCAGCCTACAGATTGGTAAAGTATCTTCACCAACCCTACATCTTAATGAGTTCTGATTGCCAAAATATAAAATCCTCAAGAAACTAGATGTTAAGATACCAAATAATCTAATTAAAAATAGAATACAGATCTAAACAAGGAATTCTCTAAAAAAGAATCTCAAATGGCCAAAAGACAAAGAATTGTTTACCATACTTACACATCAGAGAAATACAATTCAAAAAAATTCTGAGGTGTTATCTCACACCTGTAAAAATGGCTAAAATAAAAATACTAATGACAGCCTATGCAGGAAGGGAAACGGAGTAAGAGGGGAATTCCTCCATTGCTGGTGGGAGTTTAAACTTGTACAGACATTTTGGAAATCAATATGGTGTTTTCTCAGAAAACTGGGAATCAATCTACCTCATAATCCCGCAGTATCACTCACTCTTAAATATTCAAAGCTTAAACATTCATACCACAAGGACATTTGCTCACCTATGTTCAAAGCAGCATTATTTAAAATAGCAAGAACATAGAAACAACCTAGACACCCCTAAACTAAAAATAAATTTTAAAAGATGTGGTATGTTTACACAATGGAGTAAAAAAAATACACCTTGAAACTTGCAGGTAGATGGATAGAACTAGAAAAAAAAAACATTCTGAATGAGATAATCCAGACCTAGAAATACAAACGTGTTATACACTGACTCATGAGTGAATATTAGATATAAAGCAAAGGATAATCAGGTTGCAATCCACAACTCCAGGAAAGCAGTAACAAGAAGGAAGAAATTGATCTCTTGAGTAAATTGGGAGCATGGGGCAGGGAGTAATTGGAGATGGGTAAAGAACATGAGAAAATGGGATGATTGAGTTAGAGGCAGCACAAAACAAAGAAAGATATGTTGATAGAAGGAGCCATTTTGGATTATGGAGAAACCTAGTACTAGGACAATTCTCAGGAATCTACAAGGATGACTCCAGCTAAGACTTCAAGCAATAGTAAAGAGAGTTCCTGAACTAGCTTTTCTTTTTAATCAAATTGATGACCACCTTAATTGTTACCATAGAACTTTCATCCAGCAACTAATGGAAGTAGATGCAGAGATCCACAGCTAAGCACTGGGCTGAGTTCCCAATCCAGTCAAAGAGGGATGAGGGATTATATGAAAAAAAAGAGTTGATATCGTGATGGTGATGGAGAAACTAACAGAGACAGCTGGCACAAGCTACTGGGATCTCACTGACTCTGGACTAACAGCCGAGGAACATGCATGGGACTGAACTAGGCCCTCTGAATGTGGTTTATAGTTGTATGGCTTGAGCAGTCTGTGGGGCCTCTGTCATTAGGACCAGGATTTATCCCTAGTGCATAAACTGTCTTTTTAGAGCACATTCCCTAAAGAAGGACATTTCCTCAGCCTTGATACAGGGGGGAAAGGTTTGGTCCTGTCACAAGTTTATATGCCAGACTTTGTTCACTCACCATGGGAGGTCTTACCCTCTCTGAGGAGTGAATAGAGGGATTGGGCTGGGGGAAGCTGGGGGTCTGTGGTGGGATTCAGGTGTCAGCTGATAAGATCCGAGGATGCTTATCTAGGGTCCTGGGCTCCTGAAGGGGGAGTGGCCAACCCCATTTATAAGGGGCTGCTGGGACCCTGGGAAGCCCCATTTCCTGGTTCCTGACTGTTGGAGAGACCAGTTTGGCATCCATCATTCATTGGTCAGATACTCCAGTCCCTGTTCAGGTGCCACTATAAGCTGTTACCTGTATTGTGAGTGTTTGTTTATATTTTAATAAATATTAATCTTGGACTGGTGCATTGTAAGTGAAACTCTGCCTACATCTGCGTTAAATATCTTCTTTGCCTAGTTATTTCACTTCCAGTTTCAACTCTGCATCATAATCCTAGAGTTAGGAATAAAGGTGTGAGCTACTACTGTTTGGTATTTAGGCCTTGAACTCAAAGAAACATAGAAAAATCTCTATCTCTGGGGTAACAAAATTAAAGGTGTAGGTCATCACTAGGTTTTCCCATGTTGGCATTTACCACTCTCTGAACCTTCTTGTTTGGCCATGGGTTGATGTGTTCTCTGATATTCCAGGCTGATTTTGTTAAGTATTAAATATTTCACCACAGGATAGTGCTATAGATTGAGATAAATAACTCAAGATAAAGATCTTGAGGAGGATCATGTGTGGCCTAGCCACAGAGTACAAAGGTCACCAAAATATGAACTGTCTCCAAGCTTCTGGATGGAAAATAGGTTATATATCTTTTTCTTTGCAGAGATAATCCCAGGTGATTCCTCAATGCTTCTCTGTGAGCACAATGACCTACATGTCTTCTACAATGGTGTCTCTTGAGAAGATTCCCTGTCAAGACACCTGCTGTTTTATCGCTCCTTCAACATCTTATAACTTAATTATCTTTCCTCCAAGGTAGAAGATTTTTAAACTCAAAGAAAAGTGTTACAGGACAGCTGCAAAACAGTGTCAGTTTATATTTTAATAAATATTAATCTTGGGTTGGTGCATTTTAAGAGAAACTCTGCCTACAGGGGTCAATGGAGAAGGGGAGAAATTGATATGTGAAATTTAAAAAAAACTTTTGAATAAAAAGAATAAACTAGAAATTACCAATGGTAACTCTTTGAAAAAATAATAATAGCAAACCTTAGACATTCTACCCGAAATGAAAAATAATACAAGTTAATTTAGTTATTCATGAAATAAGATTGCAACTGATACCATCAAAACACAGAGAATTATTATGTGATATCCTGAAGATATATTTTCCAATCAATTTGTAAGTTTAGAATAAATATTTTCATTTTATGGTCCATATGACTTACTAAATTAGATTATATATAAGCAACTTGACATGTTTATAATGAGTTTAAAGCCATGATAGTCTTCTCCAAAAGAAAAGACTAGGACTAGGATATTCACTGCTGAATTCTATAAGACTTTTAAGGAAATAATCTTTCAGAAATAATTCCACTGAAAGAACATGAATCCCTAGATAAGTTTGCAGAGAAGAAAGTATCTCTGTAAGCTGGTAAAGGAGGCAGAATAAGAACAAATATAAATTACCAGTCATAGCATTGCAAGCAATTAACCCAGCATACTAGAGGAAAGAACATATAGATCTCTATGAGTTTAAGGCCAGTATGGTCTACATATTAAATTCCAGGAAATTCTCTCTCTCTCTCTCTCTCTCTCTCTCTCTCTCTCTCTCTCTCTCTCTCTCTCTCTCTCTCTCTCTCTCTCTCTGTGTGTATTTTAAATTTATATTATAAACATAAGAATATATATACATACAATATACATATATTTATATACATGTGTATGTGTATTACTGATCCCAAAAAAGATATAAAGATGTAGTTTAGTTTCAGAAATTGATTAATGAAGAGGACCAGCACTGAAAACAAACAGGAAAAAAGAAAGTGCAACCCACAAAAGTAAGCCACAAACTGTCTCTGTGCATAATTCAGTGGCACCAAGGGGAAGAAGATAACATAATCTGCTTTTAATAGATAAATAAAATGAAGCCCGGAAAGTCATACCATCATGACAGAAAATGTCCCTCACAAGGCTTAAACCTAGATATAGTTTTTGGTGACATAGTGATTCATTTGATGTATGGTTAGTTTCGGAGAAATATTCAATCTTATAACACAATATAACTTAGAGGACAGTGATCTGTGCTCTTCTGAGATGAAATGTATTGTTAGAATGGAACTGCTATCAGGGCCTGTGATCAGAGAGCATTCATGGGACTAGGATAATTTATGGATTATAGAGGGTCAGCAAAAAAAATTGTGTACAGAAGGCAAGCTAGATTCTGAAAAGCCAGAAGGGACCTGTGCAAAGAGTTTGGCTCAAGTTGGTAAGTATATAGGAAAACATAATCTTATTTTTAGTGGACAGAATCAAATCATATCAATTGATAAGTAAAATGTGTTAAATATCTCTTCTGCTAAAGACATATTAAATTCTCAGATTATCTATTTTCCAGTTATGTAAAGCACATGAATTAGAAAGTTGCAGAGATATACATAATTCTCAGTTCCATCTCTCCAGAAAGGTGGTTACTGCTAAAGAGTTCTTCTGCACCTGTATTGATATCAGTATTGTGTCAGTATTGATATCATTACTTCCTACACTCCAAGAACTTTTGGCAGACACATATATCAAAAACATTAACCACTCCATAGTGGGGCCTGGGAAGTCATGAAAGAAGATGCCTGGCATAGAAAATACAAAGCTAAGTGTGGCTAACAGAGACCTCCTTCTAAACTATTGAATATAAAGACATTTCTGGTGGATATTACACTTGTTCAATATAAACTCAGAAACAAGCATAAAATTGTATTCAAAAGTACAACTTACAACTTTTCCAGCTCCAAGCAGGACACAAAACAAAATTACTCTTTATAAATTACTCTTTATTTATTTTTTTCTGCATGCTTAACAAAAGTTCTATTTTATTGTAATTTTAAGCTTAATTTTTTAACTTGTTCTTTACATATACATCTAACTTTGTATATATATGTTTCAATTTTTGTTAATTCCTTATTTTTAACTCCTATCTTCTTCCCATGGATCTATATTCAGATGTATTTTGAATTCACTATAATCTTTTCCATAATATTTTTATGTTTTTATATTTTATATTTATCTACATATTTTATACTTTTTCATTGTCTGTATTTACATTTTTCTAATAGTTTTCCCCTTTTATCTCTATGTTATCCTCTCTATCCACTAATCTTTCTATTTTATTAAACTTTCCTTTTCTATTTTTTATACAAACTATAAAACTATTTACAACTTACTTTTAATATTTTGAAGACTTATTTTTCCGTAAATTTGAGTATGGTTGTGAGTGTAGCAACCATTAAGGACATAAGAAGGCCTTGAATCTTTTGAAGTTGCAGTTATAATTAGTTCCTAGACACCTGACATAAATATTAGGAAATAAACTTGGGTGTCCTCTGCAAGAGTAGCACATGTTTTTATGAATAAAGAAGCAATGGGAATAGTTAAGCAAGTTTCTCTGTTGTAAAATATGAAATTAGAAACAGCCTAAAACTGGTACATGTATACAGTAAACTATTACTTGGTTGTTAAAAATTAAACATGAAATGCTTAGGAAAATGCATAGAGCTAGAAAATATCATACTAAATGAGGTAGCCTAGACCCCAAATGATAAATATGATATGTATTTGTTTATGTTTGGATGTTAGCTGTTAAATTTAGGATAACCAAACTACAATCCATATAACTACAGAGGTTAGGTATAGACTAAGGAACCATAAATAAATGAGGGTTTTCCCTAGAAAGGGGAAGAAGACATAGACTCACTGAAGAACAAAGAACAGAAAGTGAGAGAGCTTAGTATGTTCAGTAATAGATGGTATTTCTGAATTAAATCCATTCCATCATAATTCATGGAACTCTGCAGTGGAGGAAGCAGAAAGATTGTAAGAGCCAGTGTGGATAGAAGACAACAAAAGTACTTTCCAAACAAACACAGCAGGACTGATATACATATGAACTCATACAGACTAAAGTAGTTCCTACAAACATCTAAATTTTGTATCAAGTATCAAAATACCTAATATTTTGTTCTTCAAGATCACCCAGAACTAAAATGATTGTGTACTCTCACTTAAAGCAAGATTTTACTAGACTAAGTGCTTGCTAGAAGCTTTTGTAACATTAGAACATCTTCAAGAAGGAATGAGGGCCTGTCTCCATATTAAATATCATATGGTGTCCTGTAATTTAGTGGGTCTATGTACCTCTCAGTAGGCAGAATTTACCTTTTCCAGTTGCCAGCTTCCAAATATCCAACACAAAGATTTTTATTAATTCCAAAGCTTGGTGAATAGCTCAGGCTTGTAATTTACCAGCTCTTACAACTTAACCCATTTCTATTAATATATGTGCTGTTTCAGGGCTCAGGGCTCTTGCCTCTGTACCAGTTTGTGTATTTGACTCATTCTGTCTCTGGCTGGTGACTCCTTTGACTCTGCCCTTCCTACAAGCATTCTCTTAGTCTGGTTATTCTGCCTAATATACACCTACCCAGCTATAGACAAGTCAGCTCTTCATTAGTTAATGAGGGTAATATATATTCATAGTATATTAAAAGATTGTTTCACAGCACTTCTCTATTATGAAAATTAAGAATCAATTTTTAGTACATTATGTACTAGCTATTTTCCACTCTTGCATAAAAGTAGTGCCTTGCTCAGACCCTGTTTTCAGGATATCATTCTAGTCCAATGACATGATCTTGATAATGTTGGAAAAAATAAGATAAGTTAAAAAAAGAATTGAAAAGGTTCCTTCAGACAACTGATACTGTCAAATTGTCAGCAGAAAAGGATAAACTCATTCATTATTCTTGAGCTAAGAGAAGTAATGTTTAAAGAATCTAAAAGGAAAAAAATAAAGACTGGTGGGAAGTGAGGTGCCTAGGGAATCTTTAATCTAAAAAAAAATATGCTATTTAAGAACCTCTGATAACTTCAAGAAGAATTGTGTCTTATATGTGTGTCTAATTTCTCACTTAGTGGGAGCTCTTGGAGCCTGTACCCATGCTCTATATGCTTCAATGACAATAGGTAAAATGACAGCTTCTCTATGCTCAATGATGGCACTATGAAAAAAAAATCTTTACTAGAGTTTACTAAGCAACTACTATGGGAACAATACACTAATTCAATTGCTATACAAGTCCCTTAGCCTTCAGTTTTATTCTTAATAAAATTGATTGTTGGACTAAATGGTCAATACATAAGTCTTTTTTCTGCCCATGTCTATATTGACTCTATAGAAATTTCCACTGAGTGACCCAAATATATTTAGGGCTAAGATCAAATGGCTACAAAATATTAATCAGATCTATTTTTATGGTCAAAGATAAATAAAAGTGTAGACTTGATAACTTATATCTATTATACTCAAAAGAATGAATGTATGCTTCTAGATTGTAAAACAAATATATTTTCTAATAAATATATTACAAGCATTTATTTATTTAAATAATAAAATAAATATGAAAATGAATCAAAAATAATAAAAAGTGAAAGAATGGAATTATAAAAATTAAAATTAATGGTTCAAGTCATAGAATTTTATCACAGCATTATAAACCTTAAAATATCCTTCTATGTCTGCCCCCATTCAAAATCTAATCTGGTCATTAGTCAACATTTCTCCATGGCTTCTGCTTTAGTTTCTGCTTTTAAGTTCCTGCTATGAGATACTATTCCATATTTAATAATAGACTATGATCAGAATGCATATGCTAAACAAATCCTTTCTTCTTCAAGGTAATTTAGTCATTGTGTACTTATGAAGGAAGTATAAAGAAAATTAGGATCATGTTTATCTATATGGCCTACCTGGGTTTTGTCTGACAACTTGATATAAACTAAATTATCTAAGAAGATGAAATGACAATTGAGAAAATGTCTCCATAAAATTGGTCTGTAAGTAAGCCTATGAGCCATTTTCTTAATTAGTGATTGGTATTTAGAGAACCCAAAGAATCATGGATAGTATTAATTCTTATGAAATGGTCCTGTGATTATAAGATAGTAGGATGAGCAAGAAAGACATGGTGAACAAGCCAGTAAACAATTTTATACTGGTTTTTGCTTCATTTCCTGGCTGTATTTTTTACCTTTATTTCACACAGTGATGAATGGTGACTTGAAAGTTCTGAAATGAAATAAACCCCATCTTATCCAAGTTGACTTTCATCACAGTGTTTCTATAAGATTAATATAAACTCAAACAAGATAAAATTTCATACTATGTGGAATACTGCTGTTACAAACATGACAATGTTTTTGATGGATTGTGGAAGTTCTTTAAAACTTAGGGTTATAAAAGCTATTAAGTATTCAGAGCTTAATGGACTATTATAGAAGGTAAGAAGAGAGTCCTCACAGCAGAAAAAATGGAATCATTGGCTTTTATGGAGCTAATGAAATGGCTATGATTAACAAAGGACAATATCATTGGGACAAATGTTCCATATTTCTACAGTGTGGTCCAGAATTTGTGGTCCAGATGAAAATAAAGCAGTACCTCATATGTTGGCTGTCAAATTTACTGTTTACAAAAGCCTCCCAGTCGGCATTTTTTTTGAAGGTTTTTTGTGTAGAGGAACTAAATGTGATACAATGAGAGCACATAAGAAGCCACTGGTGAGTGTGTAGCCCCAGTTGAAATAGAAGTCCCAGGATAATTGGATCCTGGAGGCTTTTACTGTGTGCTGGAGGCTTTTATTATGTGCCACAGTCATCGTCACTGAAGAGAGTTCAGAATAGGCTATTGGTAAAGGTAAAGTCTTGCAGATCCAACACTTTTTAGATGCCATGTCAGGGGATAACAACTAAGTACAGCAGCAGCCACTGCGAGATACTCTAAACCAATGAGAAAATATATGTGTACTGTGAGTAATGATTACAGAAGTAGTATTATAATCAACCAACCTTTATATCCCAGAGAATTATGAATTCATGTCAGATACTTTCTACAATGGAAAATGCTGATTTTTATTTGATTTGATTATAGTTTCCTAGTTTTTCTCTGTACAAAAGTATTTAACTTACTATTTGATTTTGTAATAGCCTACATTTGGAATTTTATGCTTGGATATTTTAGAGAGTTTTGAACTTTGAAAGAGATGTTGAATGTTTCAAGTAGTAGTTCTCAGCATTTGTGCTGCTGATACTTTGGGGGGTTGTCAGATGACCTTTTCACAGGAGTCACATATCAGATATCCTGCACATCATATATTTACTTTATGATTCATAACTGTAGTAAAGTTATAGCTATGAAATAGCAAAAAAAATAATTTCATTGTTGTGGGTCAACACAGCATGAGGAACTATATTAAATAGTTGCATTATTAGGAAGGTTGAGCAAAATCAAACCCTTTAAGATTTTAATCCCTTTAAAACTTTTTTTTACATAAATTATTGTGTTTATTCCTATAGTATATTTTAATCATATTCTTTCCCTTCCTTGACTCCTCTAAGACCTTTGCCTACCTCCTAAACTATTACGGTTTTTTTGAGAAGCATTTTCTTTTCTTTTTCATCTTGGAAATATATTTATTTATTTTTTATTTTATCATTTTTTATCTATATGTCCCCATGATTGAGTTATACCACCCTTGAGCACACACCCATAAGTACTTTCATCCTACCATAGAGACACTTGTTCAATGGTGTTCATTGCAGCCATATTCATAATAACCAGAAGCTGCAAATAATCTAATTGCCCCTCCACAGAATACTGGATGGATACAATGTGGCACATTTACACAATGGAGTATAATTCAATTCATTTAAAAAATGCCATCATAAAATTTCCAGGCAAATGAATTGAACCATAAAAAATCATTCTGAGTGAGATAACCAAATGGAGAAAGATAAATATATATAAATATATATATATTAAGATATATATATTTGCTTATATCTAGATATTATCCATCAAATAAGTAATAACCAAATTATAATTCATAGATCCAGAGAGCTTAGTCATAAAGAAGGTGTTGGGAGGATACATAGATTTTCCTGGAAGGGGAAAATAGCATAGACATTATAGGTCAACTAGTCTGGAGGTAGTTAGAGATGGTTGAGAAACAGAGGTTTAGTTGAAGTAGAGATGGCATTTTGGAAAAAGAATGAGAAAAAGCTAGAATTAAAGAGAATTTAAAGATCAGTATGAAGACCTAATGCAGTGGTGATCCTAATGAAGGTTCCAAATAATGAGAAAGACAAAAATCCTACTTGCTCTCTCTTTTCATTTAAAGAAAAAAAAAACTTTTTGTGGCCAAGATTGTGTTTCATCCAGTTGAGTTGTTGACTTGAAAGATACTCCAAAATAACAGAGGTTGTTGCCAGTATATGAAGTTGCTCTCTACAAACTGCCACCTAGATGCCACTGCCAAAGATAACACCTACACTATGCATTCAACACAGAAAGGCACTTCACAGGCTACCAAAGAGAAAAGTAAACACCTGCCTAATCTCTCACCTTTTATCTTTAATTTTCCTGCCTGCAAAATATGCTATAGCAATGTGGCACAAGCCTTGTGGGAGTAAGCAATCAATGTCTGTTTTGCTTAAAGGCCTACACCATGAGATGTAACCAAAACCTGACACTGTTTGTGTTACAAAAAACCCAATGCTACATAGCCCAGAGACATGGGTAAAGATCAAATACTACTGGTCTAAAATATTACTATTTAAATGATATTCTGCTATATTGATAGTACCTTATCAGTACCTTATTCAGTCATAAATGTAAATATTTCCTTGTATAACATATCAACATATGGGAACAACTACAGTTATTTACACACAAAGAGATATAAACAGAAACAGAAAAACCTTGGAGCACACAGCCCTGAATATGATGAATAAATTAAATTTTTTCCTCTGGGATCAGGGAATCTTTTGGAAGAGGAGGCAGAGATAATGGGAGAGACTGGGGGGATGGAAGATTCCAGAAGAGCAGAGTCCCCTGAAACACCTTATCAAAGCTTGTATAAGCTCATAGAAGCTGAAACAGAAAGGGCATACACTGTTCTGTATAGGTCATCTGCATGTATACTATATAATTTTTAGTTTAGTACTTTTATTGGACTTCTGAATGTGTGAAAGAAAGGGTCTCTCATTTTTGAGCCTTGTCTGGGGCTGTTTTGATTTTCCTGGTGGCTTGGATTCTTAAATTTGGATATAAGATTTTTGTTTTATCTTATAATAATTAATTTTGTTATGCTTTCTTGTTCAAAAAAAGAAAAGATGGGAATAAGGCATCCTGGGCAAATTATAAGCAAAACTGCCTCTGTTTTCATTCCTGCCTCTAGGTTCCTGCTTTGAGTTTCTATCTGACATCCTTCAATGTTAGACTGTATTCATGACATGCAATATTAAATAAACCCTCCCCCACATAAAAAGAAATGTGGCACACACATATATACATTACACACACACACACACACACACACACACACACACACACACAATCATTTCAGAGAAAAAAACCTCAATTGAGAAACTGCTTCCATAATGTTGGGCCTCATTGTAGAGCATTCTCAATCTGGGATAAATTGTGAAGGGCCCATCCCATTGTGGGTAATATCCCTAGAGTGATGGTTCTGGATTTTATAATAATATAGGCTGAGAAAGCTATATGAAGCTAGCCAGTAACCAGCATTCCTGCATGGCCTCTGGTCCTATCAATTAATGTCTTCAGGGTCCTTTTCTGTTGCAGTTGTTTTCCTGAATTCCTTTAGTGATAGACTAGAATGTACAATTTTAAGCCCAATAAACTTTTTCCTCTCCCGACTTGTTTTTTAGTCATGACATTCTATCACAGCAATAAAAACACTAAGACAAAATCTAATTTCAAAATGTAAGATAGACAAATATTCTGCATGGATGGACAATGCTATCCAAAAAGCTATAGATGAATAAGCAAAATTTCCACAATTGATTCAGATTCTTGCCATGCCTCTTGTTTACTACCAGGACTACTTGATAATACAAGACACAACATATCTTGTGCTTTGAGAGGTAGAGAAATCAAACTGGGACTTATAGGGAAGTCTTTTCCCTGCTGGCTAGCTTTCATAATGCAGGAAGATGTGTAGGCACATGGAGGAAAAAAACATTTATGGCTCCACCCACCTGTGAAGATTATAAACTATGGTACCAAGATTTTATATAATATGTGTTTACTGATACAATAATGACAGAGCTTTTATGGATTAAAAATATCTCAGTGATAAAATTTGAAATACCTTCACAAGAGTCAATCTATATTTATTACTATAAAGCATACCCAGAAGTCAGTGACTGAAGAGTTTTAGACTGTTTTATTTACTTAAATTAAAATGGTACCAAAATACTCTTTATATGAATAGTCATTTCCATAGACAAATTATATTTTCAGCCTTAGTTAGAGAGCCTTCTCTGATATTTATGTATGTATTTATTTATTTTATGCATTTGGATGTGTTGCCTACATGTATGTTTGTACATCACATACATGTATTTTCCATGAAGGTCAGATATAGTGTCAATTTCTATAGACCTGGAATTAAGATTGTTTTGAGCAGCCATGTCAGCTGTGGGCAACTCAATCATACCCTTCTCAAAAGAAACAAATGCTTTTAACTGTTGAACCATTGTTCTATACCCAAATCCTTCACTTTTCATTGGAGAGTAGTAAATGCTGAGTTTTGGACTGTTCAAGGTGCTGAGTGACAATTTAATGATCTACCCTAATCAAGGTATTTGCACCACCAACATGGTTTTAGGAACTTGGTGGAAAAGGCGGGTGTAAGAACTGCAAGGTAGGAAGAAGGCCTGTAAATTGCTATCTCCTTGACACTATATAACCTTTCTTACCATAATTTTATAGCAGCTGCAGCTCTGGTCACTGGAAATGCATAAGATTAAGCCTGTGAATATTTAATTGTTGTAGACTATTGGGCATGCAGTTATACACAAAACCCCACAATTTCCTGCTGAAATATTGGCTAATGATAAATTCTAAAGGAAGAAGAGTCATATACTTGAACAATAATCAGGAGATCATGTACTAGTGGATAATTTCAAATGCATGATCACACAATGAGGCTTGATCAAAAGCTGTGGGTCATAAAACAAAATATATATCCAACATGAATATTGGAAAGAGACTTATGGAGTGTTGACAGGCATGAAAAGAGAAAAGAGAGTATATGTTCTAATCTTTGTGTTGCTGAGATAAAACACTAACTAAAACCAATTTGGGGGGAAAATGGTTTACTTGTGTTTTTACGTTCACATCATGGTCCACTATCAAAGGAAAAAAGAGGGCAGGAGCTCAAGCAAGGAGATTGGAGCCAGGAAACTGAAAACAACATTAATAGAGAAATGTTGTTTACTGACCTGCTCTTCATATAGTGCTCAGTCTGTTTTCTATTACATCCCAGGACCACTTGCCCAAGTTGGCATGGCTCATAGTGAGATAGCCCTACCAATTCCAACATTAATGAAGAAAATATTCTATTTGCTTACAATTCAATATGAAGTCATTATCTTCTCAATTTAAGTGTCCCTGACTATCAGTATATTATGTGGGAATGTCTTTCTGTATGCTGTGAATATCAATCTTTAAATAAAGGAGTTGTTTTGGCCCATGACAGGCACCATAGAAAAAGTAGGTGGGGGAATCAGAATAGGTAGGAAAAGAAGGGTAGAGTCAGAAACAGACTGAGCCAAATGTCTAAGAAGAAGCATGTAAGGAACACAGGTGATCCACGGGCCACGTGGCAGCAGATTAAAGAGAATGGGATGAGTTAAGATCTAAGAGCTAGCTAGCAATCTGCCCAAGCCATAGGCCAAACAGCATGGACTTAATATAAGAATCTAAATTATTTTGGGGGGCCTGATCAGTGATGGGCAGCTAAGGGGTCTGGGCCTGCAGGTCTGTGGGTCTGGACCTCAGGCCACCCGGGGTCAAGAAACCTCATTGTAACAAATATGTCCATCATTAAGAAAACAAAATGCTTTAAATGTTAATGATGATTCAGGACAAAGGATCTACATTGTATGTGGGGAAGCAAATCATATAAATCAGTGATGAGATTTTTTTAAAAAGCAAAAATCAAAATAGAACTTTTGTATTACCTGATTTTACTACTTTTGTGTTTCTACATCAAAAGAGCCACTTAGCCATCTGAAAATATACCTTCATACTCATTTTATCACTGAAGTAATCATAACAACCAAGTGAGTAGGTCACCCTGAATTTCACTGGATTAAAATGTGGTATATATACATGATAGTCTATTGATCAGTAATAAAAATAACACAATCCTGTGTTTCTGAAAAAGGAATTGAATTAGATATCATCATGTTAAACAAAATAAGGCAGTCTAACAAAGACAATCACCATATTCCTTTTAATGATATGTGAAACTGAATGAGAATGAAAAGATATAAACTTAAATTTGAGACTACTGAGAATGTGAAGAGACTGAGATATGGAGTAATGTTTGTTTCAGTTTTTAGCAGTTCACTCACAATGTAAAATCAAGATATAATATTTGAGATCTCAAGTAATAATTTAAAGTCTTGTCACTTGACCCAACAGAATTCTCTACAATTGCATAACATATTCCCACATTCACTCAAGTTACTATTTTTTTATACAGGCCAATGACATATAAGCTGTAATAAATTAAATTTTCTTAAAAGGTAAACATCGAGCATACTTCTTGCACATATATATGCAATTTTACTTCATTAGTTCAATTTTGATACATTGGAATTTGTCTAAAATGAAATCAATTCATTTTGTGCTACCATTTAATTAACATATAGACAATATGAGAAATGCATAATTAATTTCAGAAGTAGGTACAATCTGGTAATTTAGTGTGCATAAATATATACCATCATTGTTCACTTACACAAGTTAAAGTCTATGAAAGTTTTCTATTTGTGGGAGATTTTTCATTCAAAATGTCTAACTCTACCTTTTATCCTGATTTCTTTCTTATTTTCTTTATCACTATAGAGATTGCAAAATCCTGTTTGCATCTAAGTTACATGTTTCTTCTATTTACCCAGAGCATTATTTTGGCAGCATTTTTAGATCATTAATATTGCAGATCTTATTTCTCTTCCCTCAAGCTAATTATGCAATAATCTTAGGTTAGTTATAGTACTGGTTTAGTTGCTATGTAAAGTATTTCCATAATTTTATGGCCCATCATTAACAATATAAATTGAGTTTGCTTGCATTAGCAAAGAAATATTAAAATTTATAAGCAATTTAATTCTAGATAGAGTGAATATGCTGCAAGTAGCACATAGAATCTAAAAATGGTGGATACATTCTTATTAGAGATGTTGAGAGGCTTTTAAAAAGTCAATATAATAATTGGGGTTGAAGTATATTCCATATTTCCCTTTCTAATAGTGCTTTTTTTACTTGATACTTGTGGCTACTATGATAAAGAGCAATTTGAGCTCTGTAGTTCTTTCTAGAATATTCAACTTGATACAGTTATATTTTGCACGATCAGCTAAAAGTGTGTGCATCTCAGTATATTTAGTCATTTAATAATGAAACATTTATGGGGTGTTTAAGTATAACATTGACCTATAAGACTTGAAAATTTTCATTTATTTCAAATTTGAAACTTCCAATTGGTAAGTTTAATGAACTAACACTGTGAAGAGAGGTTCTCGATCATTTCCCCCCATAATCTTTTGGATGTTTAATCAGTTAAAATTTTTTCACATTGAAATATTTTCAAAAGAAAGTGGATTTATTATGATGCAGATTAAATTTATATTAACAAATGACTAAATTTATATTAATAATTCAGTATGATAAAGGCTAGGCTATACTCAGTAGTAGAGTATATCCTAAACATAACAAACCCCAAGGCTGATTCATAGAAACACACACACACACACACACACACACACACACAGAGCATGTGAGAGAGATATCCAGAGACAAGAAGAAAGCAATGAGGATTCTTATATTGCTAGCTGTCCACTGCAGAAGTGCTATTATTCAGCTGGCATATTATTGTATCTTACCATGAACTTTTGTATGTGTTATGTATGTAAAGCTTATATCTCATTGGGTTTTCATTCATTTTTATATCACTCTGAATTAGCAATTTCTAGTGTGTCCCTGTTCAGTACAGTGATAGTATTTCATTTGAACATTTTAACATAGGCTGTGGCTCCATTCAAGATTAATGTCTCACCTTCTTGGATATTTCTAGGATATGGCCAGCGTTGTGGTAAAGTAGGTATGAAGAAACCCCCAAATAAATGTTATATCTAATAATTAGCATTTTCTATTTATTTGATAATGAGTTAGGCTTAAACTCAGTTTCCTAGATCTTTCAAACTCAAAGGAGGAAAATGTAATACCTTGTAGTAGGAGGTTTCTGGCCTGGACTTTGGGCCTAACCTCAAGGTCTAGGCCCACAAACCCGCTGACCTACAGAGACACACAGATGCTTACAATTGTTTTAGGATGATCAGTCTCAGGTCCAGGCATATAGCTTACTAGCTCTCTATCCTTCATCTAACCCATGACTCTTGTTCAGCCATGAGGCTCGGTACCTTTCTTTAGAGAAGCATAGTTGTCCTCTGCTTCTTTCGTCTTCTCTCTGGTGCTCTGTCTGGCATTTTGCTCTCAGAGATTTTCTTAGTCTGGTAGCCCCACCTACACTCCCTGCCTGCCTTTGGCCAATCAGCTCTTTTTTATTAAACCAGTGGGTGGGACAATTATTTACCATGAAACAACACAATACCCCTACAATACCTCTTTAAAGAGTAAAGTTTATTTTAAATAAAACAAATGATGTAGTTTTGGAGCCCTTTAAAGCATTGTCTTTTTGTAAGATAGCCAAAAAGAGAGTCTTCCACACTTACTTAACCTGTCTAGAAGATTGAATAAGGCAAGTGGCAGACAAATTATTTGTCATTGTATATTTCAAAGCTTCTGTATTGATGTAGTTATAAAATGACCACATCTATAGCATCTTAACCATCCTTTAATTCCAGAGGTTAAGCTATGATTCCACAGGTGCTTGACTGGTGCTCCTGTGACTTCTTTATCATGTGGAGACTTTGCTAGAAATAATGTTAAAAGAGTCCATTCTGCAGGTATAAAGTCTAAAATGTTTATATGACATCAAGTCATAAATAAAATTACCCTTAAAAATACTTTCTTATTTTAGATAAAACCTATAAGGATTTTTTTAGGTGCAAACTATATTCTTGTGTTATTACCTGAATTGTTTAATTATATGACTGGAAAATTTCTAAAATTTTCAATATAGAAGATTTGATGGTAGTCATGATAAGGGTACTCAATGACAGAAAATATAAGGCACAATTCTGTCATAATGTCCTGCTTCCCACAGAATTTCCAGTTTTTGATTCTTAATCTTATCACTAACAGAGAGTTAACTATTTCTGAAATGGTAAATAAGAGTTCCTTGGAGCCCATTCCCTGCAAAGGAACACCTAACCCAGTATTGACTTTGGAAAGAGTAAATTGGACTTGCCTGAGGTGGATGTGCCATGCTTATCTGATCTACCTTGAGACTTCTTGTGTTTTGGGGAGGGGATGGGTGGATAGGGAGGGGTGAGGCTGAAGGCTGACTGGGAGAGATTGGGAGGAGAGAAGGGAGGGGGAGCAGGAGGATACTTTGATAAAAATGACATTTTAGATAAAAAATATAAAACAAACAAACAAGCAAAAACAAAAATAATTCCTGGTAGAAATAGTTAAAATGTCATCTAATATTTACCAGTGAATATCCACTCATCATTCAGAACTGGAATGTTAGCTCAGATAAAGTCATAATATCTTTATTTCTGGCTAAAATATATTTTACTTATTCTGTTGCTATCAAACATCTGAGAATCGATCAGAGGTTTACAATTCCTAGAATGGTATTGGGATTAAACTATATAATCTCTGTACAGATGGCAGATATACTCAAAAGTAAGATTTGTTACAGATTTGTAAAATAAGTAAATAAAGTCAGTATGAATTACCTCTAAGTTAATTTTCCAGAGTCAAAATCTAAACATTCCTTATTAAGGAAGAGACTGCTGGTATACAGGGCAACAATAGCATCCCTAAGTGACAAATTCAAATCCAAAAAAGCAAACTACATTACTATATTCAAAGTCTAATTTGTGAGTAAGCCCACTATTAGAAAGAATCTCTTGACAAAGAAGTTAGAACATTTTTATTAATGTTACAATATTCCAATCTATGTAGAAATCAATATGTATTTTAGAGATGTGGAAGACTGCTGTTTATTTTGACTACAATAAAAAGACCTGTTAAGGATTTGTGTAACATCTCAAAGAGATGGATAGCCTCCCACAGAGCACTGAAAAGTAATTATGAACATAGCCTATGTTGGGCAAATAAAGGGACTCATAAAAAATAACACTATGTTCAGCAGAAAAATAATTTCTAATAAAGATTTAAAGTGGTGGAGCAGTATTCTGACATTTAATTTAGCTTCTCAGTTTCCCACAAATTATGATGACACTGTTATGTTATGTTCAAAAAGCTTTATTTTTCATTTGTTTCAAGTTTTTGTTTGGCTGTTTGGTTTACAGATACACATTACCTAGAAATGACTTCTGTGTATGTCTGAAAGGACTCAGGATTTTCCATCATGAAGTCCTATAGACTTGGCAGGCTATTTAGTAAGTAGATAAGGCTTTCTTCACTGTCTACAGTAATCTTTGGGTCATAAGGCACAGAACTTTACTTTTGTAACATCTGTAATGGAGTCTGTGTTATTCAGCTTGGATAGTCTCTGCCATTTAATACAATGTAATTTGGGTTGTTATTGTTGTTTGATGACATCATGCAGTCCTGATGGATTTGATCTCACAATACTCCTGTCTCCAAATCCAAACTATTGGGATTACAGTTATGCATGATAATGAATGTTATTTTATGCTGGTAATTTTATAGTAGAACTTTATATATGATCATAAAACTCATGCAATTACACTCATCTACTTCAAGAAATCTTCTTTTCCCTCTCCCTCTCCTTTTCCCTTACTTCTTTCTCTCAGTTCTTGTGATGATGATGGAAAGAAGAATGCACTAGAAAGGCATACTATCACTTAGCTAACCACCAACTCTTTTTAATTATAAATTATATATAAATCTTGAAATAAGTTGATAACTCTGAAAATAAAATGAGTCATATTTGGATTTGGAACACATTTAAACTGGATTTTTAAATGAATTATAGGGAGGCATATCATTTTTATAGCAATACAGATACCAATCTGATTCAGTTGTCTGATACTATTTATTTCCTTTCAACACTATTTGGTAATTTGACATTGTGATCTTTCTGAAAGTGTTATTAGTTGCTATCTTTTCATAATTTTAAATTTTCTGTTTCCCAGAGATACACTGTTTTACATGTTGGATTTTTTAAGCCAGCAATTTGTGAAATTAATGTTCTTGTTTTCACTGCCCATGTTCAAAAATATTTTCTATGTGAATAGTACATAGAAATAGTACAATTTATACCTATCCATTATCACTCTTCATTACATAATCTATTGTACTCATTACCAGATTCTCAGAATAGTGATTAATATGAATCATAAGAGAAGCAATCTCCCCATTATCAGGAAAATGTTTCATATTTCCATTATCAGTATTTCACCCTGTATCTAATTAAACATCTGCACTTGACTTTTGGTTACAATAAACAATCAGGTTATTTTATTCTATTTGTCATACAACTATTAGATTTCATTATGACTTTTTTGGAAACGGTTCCTTTGTGCATCTCTGGCTGTCCACAAACTCATTCTATAGATGCTTAAACTCAGAGATACTTCTCAACCTGCCTCCCAAATTCTGGGATTAAAAGAGCACACCACTACAACTTTACTCATTATGGCATCTTCAAACTTAATTTAGTTTTTTTTTTACCTCTTCCTTCTCCCTACTTTTACCTCCCAGTCTCAGAAGTCTCTTTTCTTTTGATGCCGCAGGTGTTCTAGTACTCAACTCCTTCCTCAACACCTTTTATGTCCTACCTTAAGGCCTTCTTTCTAGTTTCAGGATCTATATCTATGCTAATACACATATTTACATATGTGTAATATGACACCCAGTAAATATATTCTATTCATTGTTTCCTGTTTGTTTTAACTTTGTGTGTGTAGAGCTGTCAAGCTGCTTCCTGTGTCCCACTGAAGGGATTCCATGAATGAAGGTGTCTGCCTGTTTAGTAACATTTTATTCTGACATTACAAATTGTTTTGGGTCCTCTATGTATATTCTCTACCAAGTTGAAAAGTGAGCTACTTTTCTAAGGGTCACTGATTTAGTTACTGAAAGGATAGTACTAATTATGAAAGTTTGTATTCTGGATTTGCCTATTGTTAATAGAGTATCCCATGATTTCTAAGATAACAAAACAAAATGACTGTGTGTTCACAAGTATATATAAAGCATATCTACACATATATACTTAATTATATACCACTCTATTTATGCTGATTTCCCAAGCCAGTATATTGCAATGTGGACTAGTCTTGTTTTTTTTTTTTTTTTTTATCCTTGCTTGTCTATATAACTCTTTAACAAAAATTGTATCACTTTGAAACTCCCCAATAATAGAAAGATTTATGTATTTTTACATAAGTGTGGCATCTACATAACTTTGGTAAAGCTTATGTTCAAACATTGTCTGTTTTTAAATTAAATTGTATTCCTTCCCATTACTAAGTTTAATAAGTTCTTATTGACTTAGATAGATAGAAGATATGTTTAGAAAATATTTTCTCCTGTGATGTGACTTTTCTTTCTATTAATTTAACAATGTATTTGAAAGACAGACTAGAAAACTCCAAGTTGTATTTTTGTCCTCATTAAATTTAATTAATACATTTGATTTGTTTAAAAATTTTTCATGGAATCTAAGATTACATAATATTTTTTAAGTTTTAAAGATTTTGCTTTTATACTTAGTTCTGTGATGAAATTAGTATACTCATTGGATACATAGTTTGAATATAGGCTCATTAATTTCTATATGTACATAACCTTGCTAAAGAAATCTTTTTATTCATTTTTAAATCTGTTTAAAGACATGGCCTTATGTAGCCCAGGCAAGTCTCAAATTTTTTATGCTACCAAGTATAACTCTAGGATGCTGTTTTCACCTTCTGAATACTGCAATATAGTTAGGCCGTCATGACTGACTACACCACCATCTGTTGAAATTTTATTTTTCAGGCATTGGATTTGCACTCCTTGCCCATTCTACTTCTAGGATCTTTGATTCTGTGCTATACTTTACACTTTTCAACTTCTAAAATACTTCCATTTCTATGTTTTTCTAATAAAATATTTGAAACCAATTCATATAAATCATTGACCCGTCTTTGATCTACTTCCCTGTTTTTATGACTCTTCTGGGTCTCTCACCTTGTCTTTTTTTTTTTTTTTATAAATCTTAAAATTAATCTGTCAGTATTGAATTTGGGCTTAAATGGGATTGCATTGAGTCTGTAGATTAAGACAAAGATAATAGACATCTAGATAACATGAGTCTTTAAATTCCCAAACACAGATTTACTTATTGAAATCTTTATACTTTCAACAAAATGATATACTTTATGTATGTAGAAAATGTATTCTATACAAATTACTTATATGTGAACCTATTTTTCTTTCAAGCATAGATTTTCTTTTGCATTCTGTTTGTCTACTACTGGTATACAGGAAAGCAACTGGCTTATCTATTTTAGTCTTGTTTTAGGATTTGAATTTGAGATGCCCTTTACTGAAGGCTCTGTTTTGGGCCCTGGTTGCCAGATGATAGACTTTTGGGAAGTAAATAGAACCTTGGAGCTTTTACTTAATCTATGAAGTAATTCCTCAATTAAATAATAATATAATCATATTATTAGATGGGTCTAGTCAGGAAAGTTTGCCCGCTAGGAGCATAATCTGCTCCCTTTCTGTCTATTTCCTAACCACCATGAACCAACATGTTATATTCTACCAGGCCCTTTATGTCATAATGTTATGGCTTCTCACAGGTTCACAGTAACAGACAGTAAAATATTTTTTGAAGTCTTGAAAACTAAAAAGAAAAATAGTTGTTTTACAATTTAAATTATTTCTTTTGAACTAGTGAGTGACTCAGCAAGTAAATGCACTTGTTGCTTGGCCTGATGTCCTGTCTTCAGATCCCTCAGAGATTAAAAGGAAAGAATCAACTCCTTATAAGCTGTTCTCTACATTTGTGTTATGGAATGTATTGTGCGTGCACACATACACACATGCAGGTACACATGCACACACACCTGTGCATGCATGCATGCACTTACACGCACATTAAGAAAAAATTTCAACTGTTCTTTCAGCATTGACACAACTACATGAAATTAATTCACCTCAAATATTCTAGTTTTGATGTACCCAGTTACTAACCCTAAAGGCTTCTCTTTTTGTAGATTCTTTTAGGAGTCTTTATCATAAACAATCATTTAACTCAGGTGAGGGCAGTTTATTTCTTTTCTCATAATTTGTAGGCCTTATTCCTATTGCTCAATGTGATGAACTGAGACATCCACAAAGAATATTATAAAATAATGCTATTAGAAATGACATTCTAACCCCACTTAGTAGAGTGTGTTATTCTGTAAGTTTGATGTGTACTGGATATTGTCAAGTTAAGAAACTTTTTTGAATTATTTCTTTTTTCAATGTTAAAACTGCTGATGGATATTAGATTTCATTAAACATGTTTCTACTTATCAGTATTATTGTGTTTTTTCTCCCTCTGGCTGTTGAAATTTAAGTGGTGAAACAGATTTGTATACCTAAAATAAATCATAACTTACTTTAATAACCTTTGTATATATTAGTGAATTCAATTTGATAATAATAAGTTAAGGATTTTTGTTTTCCACAATGTCAGGATTGAATAACAATAAATTCAAAAATGTTAAATAGTTTCAATGTTAGCAATTTTTTATATAAACCTATTTAGCTTGACAACCTGGACAAGGAAAATGTAGTTTCTTTATTCTGATATTTCATGATTTTTGAAATGTAAATATTTAAATATCTAAATCTGAATATTTAATACATACACTTAATCTTTTTAGAACATGTTATGGTCTAATCCCCTTCTTTCTAGTTATAATTTTCATTCTTCACTCCATTTGTTCTCTTTTTTTGATTGTACAGAGTCTACTTAGTTCTGCTTCTATGTCCATGGAGGTACAAACCATTCCAACATGGATAGTCTTTCAATCAATCTATCTACTGATTCAGCAATACTACTCTTGGGCATATATTCAAAGAATACATATTCTTTTTACAAAGGACATTTGCTCAGCAAATAATGTTTATAACATTATTTATAATAGCTAGAACCTGAAAGCAGCCTAGATGCTCTTCAACTAAAGAATGGATTTTTTTTAAATGTGGTACATTTACACAGTAGAGTACTACCCAGCAGAAAAAAAGACATCCTGAAATTTGCACGCAAATGGATAGAACTAGAAAATATCATCCTGAATGAGATAACACAGACCCAGAAAGATAAACATAGTTTGAACTCACTTATAAGTGGATTTTCAAGGTAAAGCAAAGAATAACCAGGCTATAATCTACAACACTTGAACAGCTAGGTACCAAATAGGAACCTAAGAGAGACATCCATGGACCTTTCTGGGAAGAGGAAATAGCTAAGTTGGTGGAGGGAAAGAGAAGAACAACAAAATAGGTATTTTGAGAGAGCCATTGTGACCTTAAAGGAAAAATCAAGTACTAGCAAAATACCAAGAACTCACAAAGATTATAGTGTAGAGGTCCCTAAATTTGCCTTCCCAATAATCAAATTGATGACTATCCTAATTATCATTATAGAACCTTCATCTAGTAACTTTTGGAAACAAATGCAGAGATCCACAGCTAACTGTGTCAAGCTCCTAGTCCAATTGAAGAGAGTGAGAAGAGATTATATGACCAAAGGGGTCAAGATCATGATGAGGAAACCCACAGAGACAGCGGTCCCAAGCTATTGGGAGCTCTCTGACTCTGAACTGACAGCTGTGGAACCTGCATGGGAATGAACTAGGTCATTGTCTGAGTGTGGATGACAGTTGAGTGGTGTGAGAAATTTTGAGAACCTTTAGCAGTGGGAACTTAATTTATTCCTAATGCATGATTTGGCTTCTTGGAGCCCATTTCCTACAAAAGAATACTTTCATCAGTCTAGATACTGGGGAAGGGGCTTGGTCCTACCTCAACTGGATATATCAATCTGCATTGACTCACCCTGGGATTTCTTACCCTCTCAGGAATTGGATGGGTGAATGGAGTAGAGGAAATGGGATGATTAGGGAAGAGAGGAGGGAGGGGAAACAGTGATGGGTATTTTCAAAAAGAATTTTAAATTAAAAATTTTTTAAAAAGAAACTATCAAATTTTTAAAAGACAGCAAAACAGAGCCATAACAGCCTTTAAGCTATTATGACCTAGAAACCTGGGGTCTTTATGAAAGTCGATTTTACACTTAGTATTTTGTTTGAAGTGCATTTGTACACTATAAATTCCTAAGCTAGCCATGTTTGGAAATTCCTTTTTCTGTTTCTTGAGAGTCATTCTGATACTCAAAGATAGATAATTGTGGAGTACTACTAGATATATATCAGATCTGCCCTGAGTTTCATCTCAAGTTATTAAATGGATGAATGACTCAAACCAAGCACATTTCAACAGAAAGGGATGAAAGTTCAAGTCTTGTAAAGTCAATACAAACTTGGGACTTCAGATGAACTTTTTTTTTTTTTTTTTGCTAATTTACCAACAGAAAATACCTTAGTGCAGAATTAAGTCAAACCAAGGATGGTACGACAATAAGATGAGAATGGAATAAAAAGCTAGTAGTCTTTTAGGTCCAGTATTCATTGGGTCTGAAACCAAAATTACTATGGTTGAAGGTCTCTTTATTCCCCTTTAAAGTACTTTGCTTGTCTTTTAAATATAGCTAGGAGATCAAACTGATCAAAAATTTTTATGAAGAAAAACAAAAGAACAGTTAACAATACAAAGATTAAAAAATATAATTATTTTAGCAGTGTTTCTTTAACAGTTCTTGAGAAAAATATTATCAATAGAAAAAAGACATAAATATGTGAATGTGACTTTAACAAAATAACAGTTATAAATGAATTTCTATATGCAACTGTTGACCATGTAGTATATGTTGCTATGCAACAGAATACAATGGTAAAATAAGTACAACAATTTTACTTTGTGTAATTTAAGATACTTATATTAACTTTGCAACTTAATATAATTATGCCAATGTTGTATACAAAACTAGTTTCAGACTATACAACAAAGTAAATCTGGCATGCAATTAACATCAAGATACAGTGCTTACTAATATTGTTTAAAGCAACATATAAGAGGGCTAAAACATCATCTTAATAAACTATGTCTACTCTTATTATTGCTGTTTCCAGAAACTGATGACTGCAGTATTATTTCAAATCTTTCCACAAAATTTTGTCTACATACCTTTATTTAAAGTACCAATTTGAAGCCAAACATTGTGACACACACTTTTCATCCCAACATTTGGGAGACAGAACCAGTTGTATCTCTGTGAGTTTGAGGCCATCTTGGTCTACAAAGCAAATTTTAGGACAGCCAGGACTATTATACAGGGAAAGCCAGTATCAAAAACATTCAAATAAAATAAAATAGATAATAACTTAAATGCTGCAGTCTGAGAAGCATTATTAAGTAAGTGTATGAATATGTTTGATATGCTTTATGTCAAATGTATAGACTTAGAATATGTGCACTTCATGAGATAAATGACAACAATTATTAAAGAGAAAATTATGTAGTTATGCTGGTGCCTGCTTATAATCCTAGCACTCAGGAACAGACAGTAATATCTCAGTTAGAGGCCAGCATGGACCACAGATTAAGACTGTCTCAAAAAAAAAAAATCTGGGGCATTGTGGTGCATGCCTTTAATCCCGGCACTTGGAAGGCAGAGATTGACTTCAAGGACAGCCTGGCCTACAAAGTGAGTTCCAGGACAACCAGAGCTGTTACACAGAGAAATCCTGTCTTGAAAATACAAAAAAAGAAAGAAAAAGGAATAAAAACAAAGGAAGGGGATACAACTCAGTTGCAAAACACTCATGAGGTGTTTGCAAAGCTCTAGAATAAATTCTTATCACAGAAAAATAATTAACAAGCCCTTTTGTAATTTTTGTAATTTGCCAATATTATTCACTTTATAAATAATAAATTATCATAATAATTATTACATGATCAAGGGATTTGGGTATTATTATCTTTTACATAAAAAATCTCTATTAAGATGATAAATTTTAGAAGAATAACTACTCATAACATATATTGTTAATCAAAACTTATCAAGATGCCATATAATATCTCTTCTAAATGATTTGATGGAGGAGAGGAAATGAAGTTATAGTTTAATAGCTGAACAAACAAGCAAGCTATGTAAATAATTTACAAAATAAAATATAATACATCTAAATATACCACATTTGGAGTACCCATAAATGTCAGGGAATTAGGAGGAAGAAATGTGGAGGAACTTTCAAGGGCAGAAAGATATAATTTATTAGTGTTCAGTTTCAAATACAGAAAAAATAGCTGGAGGTGCCTATTTAACTTATTAAAGTTTGTGTGGTCACCAGGTTCTCCCTCTGTCCCTGATACAAGATATGACTCTTGCATACCCTGCCCTCTACCCTGAATTCTGAATCCCAGGGGCTGAGATACCCTCCCCCGAGAGGCTCTTCCCTATATAAGCCAGTTACCTTTTGCACCTTTGACCTTCTGGTTGCAGAATCTATTCACCCATCTCCCTTCTCTCCTCCCGTCTCCCTCTTCTCCATGGCTCAATTCAATCTCATTATGTCCACTCTGGATACTGCCAGATATTTCTGCCTCTGACCATGCTTTCCCACATATCCACAATAAATTTTCCCTTCCATCATACCTAAGGTCAGTCATGACCTTCCTTTTCCATTTTGCTTCTTTTTACATTCAATTAGTATAAAGAGTATTAGAGGGATTAATAAATCAGAAAAAGCTAAGTTAGGTTTAGGAATGAGAGGGAGGACAGGACTGAAGAGGAAATTCAGGGAGAGATAAATAATCCTAGATACCTTTTAAAAATATTGTCATGTAGTAATCTATTACTGTGGAAGCTTCCTATATATTTATAAAATAAATTAAAATTGAGTTATCCTATAATGTGTTGGCAATATACTTCCTAGACACCAGGGATTAACAAATGAAAAACCCAATGCCTAGAATGAGATACCTCTTGTGTAACTATTGACAACTGAGGTCCTTAGACTTAAAGAGTTTTGGACTAATATTATTGGCAGAAGAGATTACAAGGCAGTCTAGTATTTACTGATTTGCAAAGTTATTAGTGGTAACTCCCATGCATGTCTACAAGAAAAAATAAGAGGGGCAAAATAAAATACAAAATGCACAATTTAGAAGAAAAAGAACAACAGGGAACTTAATGTCAGGATCTGAGTTTGGGCTGAAAGAGATAAGGAGAAATGAAATAAAGTGAATGGTATCCTCAGGGCAAGACTCCACTCAGGAGTCTTCAATTTGTAGAAAAAAAAACTGCTTATGGGATATTCTGCTTCTAAAACGGAAAGAAAGTTCATTAAACAAAGAAAAGCATCAACAAATTAAAGCTTATACAACTGGGATTTGGCACTGGTCAGATTTCATCCCACAGAGGTTCTTGGCAGAGTCAGCCACTTGTTTTTGGCTTCACAGTCCAGGACGGAAAAGTAAAGTGGTTGTGAGATTTTCCTCCAAGCTAAGGAAAGCTGCTGAGGTCAGGCTCGTGTAAGTCAAGTTTCTGAATGGAGGCCCATAGAAAATATGGTAAGCAGCTGTGAAGATAAAGCCTGGATTGTGCTGAAGTCCCCAAGAAGCTGGAGATGCCAGAGCCATGGGGTGTCTACTAAGGAGAACTGTACACAGAAAGTGGAGGCTGCCCAAGACAGAAGTGTGCTACATTCAACAAAAATGAAAGGCATGGGGATCCAAGGAAAGCTAAACCTTTTGACATCATAAAGTAAGTTAGAAAATTGTGAGATTATTCAGTCTAAGTTTGACTCAGTAATTCCTCATTAGACCCTCCTTCCTCTCTTTAGGAATGGTAATATATATTGTGTCATTATATATCAAAAGCATGAAATTTACTGTTTATCTTCTGTAGAACAGGGAATTACAATTAATAGATTTATGGAAACTTTAAAGAATATTATTGATTGAACTTTCAAATTGTGTTGACTCTGAAAGACTGTGAAGAACTGAAAGTGATTAAATGCAATTTTATTATGATATGGCTACAACCTTCTGAGTTCCAGAGAGTGGAATTTGATTGTTTATATGAGAATAAACTACAAATGCTCATATGTTTGAATCCTTGGTTCCTACTTGGTACAATTATTTGAGTATGTATTAAAAGCCTCATTTTAAGGCTTCAAAAGCTAACGAGACAAAGCCTCTCTCTCACTGTCTGTCTCTCCCTCTTCCTCCCTCCTTCCTTCCCTCCCTCCACCCTTTCTCTTTCTCTCTCTAGTTAGATGTGAAAATTTTAGTTACTGCTACAGTATCATGCCTACCTGTGTAATTATAAGCAAGCCTCAAATGAAATTCTTTTTTTATGAATTCCTTAGCCATGGTATCTCTTAAGAGCAATAGAAAAGTGACTAAGACAGCGGGTTTAAGAAAACTGAGGACACAAAATTAAATGTGTAAGGAATATCTGAGAGAAGTTATGATCAAATTCATTGTATAAAGTTCTCAAATAACTAATGAAATGTTAGAAAGAGAAAAGAAAATCAAATGGGTTGTTTAGAGGTATGCAGTTAAAGTTCTATAGTTCAATTTCTCTACATGAAAGATGAAAGTAGGTCAAAAGCTGAGAGCTGCTGAATAAACTGTAGCACCCCCCCTCTCTCTCTCTCACACACACACACACATACACCCACAATTATGTGAAACAAAACCAAAACTTCTCATAAAAAATGAAGTTCATAGTTAAGTAAAATATATAATATGAAATCGAGTTTATTTGATCTTTTAAGCTAAATTCATCAGTGTTAGAGTAAATTTAGTGAATATGAGCTAAATTTGACAAAATATTAGATTTTAAAACATTCTTTAAAACTTTTTTCCTCTCCAACTCACTCCTCCTGAGTCCTTCCTACTGTAGTTCATTATATATGCTGGTGTTACATATGCCTCTTGATTAAGATAGTGCCTGGAAGCTTGCACAACTGAAAAATAGCTTATTTCCTATCTTTTAAATTAGTATTTTTCATGATAGTATTTTTTATCTCCTTTGCGATTCTCTCCTGCAAGCCTCAGGGACAGAATGTCATAAAAGGACTGGTAATGCCTTTGCAGCATTACCTATGGCAGAACTGATGAATGGGTGAGGAAGGGTTCAAAAGCAGGGCCAGAAGATAGCTGGCAGTAGGGCGAAGGCTGCTCAGAAACCTTTGCATCAAAAATCTCTCTCAACCTTCTTGCTCTGTGACTTACTATGATGTTCTACCCTGAGGAGTCACCTGTTCCACCACAATTCTCCCCACAAGTGCAGGGACCATGTTCACTGAAGATGTCACCCTGTATGTTAGTTAATAAATTATATTAATTGTAATTTCCTAATTTTAATAAAATGTAAAATAATTATGTAAAATAATATTATGAGATTATATAATATGCTAGTATAATGTAGCTGAGTGAAAAATGTAAGAAGGTGGGTATACAGTAAAATAACTCAGTTGGTCACTTTTTGACTAATCTTGAAAAACTGAATTTAATCTCTAGAACCTATCTAAAGTTTGAGAAAGAAAACCGATTCCCAGAAGCTGTCCTATGACCTCCATTGCACATGCCACACATGAAAACCAAGCACACAAATACATACATACATTCACACATTCACATGTACATAATAATAATGATAATAATAATAATAGAATTTTTAGATAGAAGTATACTACATAAGTGGACAATGTTCTCACCAGAGGGCATCAGTTATTAAATATAAATCTCAGTTCCAGGCACAAGATACTTCTCTATAAGCTATTAGTCAACAGGGGTGCCCCAGAGGCATTCCAAACAATGCAGGATATTTCCATTGCTCTTGGTTTTCCACCATACCTGAGTCAGACCCAGTTTTCAAAGACACCACTCACTTTGAATTCAGGACATTTAGTAGTCACCCTCAAAATGAAACTTACTACTCACTAGTTGACATTCTTCCAGAAGATATGACATAAACTGACTAGGGAGAAAAGATATCAGTGGGTTTGTCCTTCACTACTATAATACTGGTCTTCATGGTCCCATGTACCTGCTGACTAGTGCAATTGTGGTATTACAATTATAGACATAATAAACTTCTTTCTGTCTGATATGGACTATCTTTTGATTTCTGTCAGGAGACAATAATTGTTTTTCTACTCAGAATACAGCACATATTAGAATGGTTATTCTAACAAATCTTTTAAAGATATATACCTTTTAAATATTTTATACTTATTATATTTGTTTGTCAAAGTATACTATACATGTTTATATTATGTATGTGCATGTGCTCATTCCATCAGTTCTACTTTTTAGAGAAATCCCTGAATAATACAATAATACATGCACATAATTCCTTAACCATACTATATATCTTATATGTATCTTTGTTAAGCTCATAAGCAAGGAAGTCATATGCCCCAGTGGGAAATCTATAGCTATTATTTTGCTAAGTGGACATGTTGTCTGCAATTTGCTTTCTAAATATGTATGGTCTTACACACAAATTTGTGTTGATTTATGTCACAAAAGTCCTTTGACAAGAGGAGATTATTAATGCAGAAAATAATAATTGGTCAAAGTACAAAATATGAGTGTCTGTGAGGGCTCATCTGTGGATGCATTATCTATATCAGCCTCCTTAATATGATGAAAGGTTGAGCAGGAAGAATAATAGATTGTGGGACAGGTTCTGAGTCTCCCTGAATAGTCTAGAAGAGGCCATTGGTGAAGATACAGTTTCAGTTGCAGTGAAGACTCCAGCATGTTAAAGATGCCAGGGGAATGAGAGAAACAGCTGTGGAGGGTAGCTGGTCTGCACCTGTGACATGCTGTGAGTGCTCTGGATGGCAGAGCCACAGAACTGGAGATGGCCAGTCCTTTTGGAGCCAGAAGACCATGAATGAGTTCTAAAGGTCAGATGTCAAGCTACCCTAATGGATAAGAGTATTTTTATATCTCAGCTCTTCCCTTTTAAAATAAGAAAGTATTTGACTTGACAAAAATGAATAATAGCCAGAAACAGAGATAGAAAAGCTGTGAAATGTTGATTTCTGGACATGACATTGCTATTGAATACATATATACACACAGCATTTGTGGTTTCCAAATGCCTGACATGCATGGTGAAGGTTCCCTGAGTCCTCATCCATAGCAAAGGACCACTGATGGTGGCTGCTGAGGGATGAAGAGTCGCTGTTTTTTTTGGGTATTTGGCCACCAATAGATTTATCATGCCACACTGAAAAGCCCCACATTTAGGTGGCATATGGACAGTTTTAATTGGACTCAGATTTATTTTTTAATAAATTAAAAAATAACAAGGTGTGAACTTGGGAGGAAGATGTTGTGGAGGAATTAGAGGTAGTTGGAGAGAGTGGTGAATGAATGTGATCAAACTATTGTATGAATGTATACAATCTTCAAAGAATAACATTTTTAAAATAAAATGTATGAAAAGTCTTATTTTATAATTTTCTCATTTAGTCTGTAATTATAAACATATAGGTTGCCAACTGGATAATCCCATAAAAATGTATCTAAGTTGCTAAATTTTATTTTAAAGTCATAATTAAATATTGCTTGACATTTATATGAATATTACCTTGGATTGACCTTGCACTAGAAATCCACATGCCTCTGCCTCCCTGTGTACAGTGATTTGGGCATATACAACTGCAACTGAGCTACATAGTGAGATGCTGTCTTAATGAGAAAGATTGTACGAGTCACAGGTCCTGGATATCTGTGTATAGATAGCATCCTCTAGATTCAACAGAGAAAGGCATTTAGAAATTCTCACTACGATGTTGGCCCAAACAAGACCAACGTAATGGCAACACCAACACTGTATTGGTATGTAGTGAGGTCAGGAGAAATTTCACACGGTCCCAACCATAAATAAAGACATACAGGAAATTAATGCTGCTGAAAGAGGGAGAAGCAATTTCCAATTAAAAATTTCCACATAGATTTTCCATTCCCAAGTGGTCATCCTTGGACATATGTACATGTGAGTAAAGTAAACAGATTCAGTAGGTTATATGTACCTGTGTGCATATACAACAATAATGTTTTAAAAAGATAAGTGATTGAGAAAGGGGGTAGCAGCTAGAAGGCAGACTGTAGGTTCAGAGTGAGGTAGATCCAGTGCTTATGTAGTCAGTTTTGAAAAAGCAACTTATTTGTTTTTAAATGAAAAAAATATTCATGAATATCATCAAAATTTAAAAGTTTGAGTTCCCCATGTTTCTGGTAATGGATTGTAGAAGTTTCATATATCATTGATTGGTAAAGAGAACAATTTTAGAAGATTCTTTGGCAATTTCTTATAAAGTTATGCAAAATTCTATCTTATAGTGAATAAATTCCACTTTTTGGATATTTATTTCAGAAATATATTAACATTAAAAAGCTAAAAATTAGAAACTACTCAGTTATCTATTAGTAGCAGACTGGATATAGCAAGTTATAATATATCTATTCAATGGATTATATTAAAACTATGAAGAACATTTTTAAAAATCTGGCATGTAGAACTGTACAAATGAATGTCAGTACTACTTTGATGTTCATAAGTAGCCAGATACACATTGTGATTTTAGTCATGTTAATTGAAAAACAGGAAAAATGAATCTTTGAAAACAAAACATTATTCCCTTTGAGAATTGGCTTTCTTCAAAGAATAGCTGGAAAATCTTCGTAAATAATAGTAAAATACTTTATCTCTGTAGTGAAGTTGTAATTGATTATTAATGACCTCATAGGCTCATATATATATAAATGCACAAGCACCAGGCAGTGGCACTATTTAAGGCTAGGTATGGCCTTACTGGAGGAAGTGTGTCATTGGGTATAGGTTCTCAGCCACATTCCCTGTGCCTGATTACCTGTCATCATAACCTCTGCCCTAGAGATAAGTCTCAGAAATTATAATCAAGTCCCAAATTAAATATTTCTCTTTAGAAAAGATTACTTAATTATGGTATCTCTTCACAATGAATAATACAGAAGTTCATATCAAGGACTGGGATATTGCTTTACCAGGTCTGATTATACTGCTTGTTAGAGGAGTGTGGAAGCCTTTGTAACTTTGGACCAGAAAAGTTATTGGATACTTTAAGAAGGTTGAATGGGATATCCTAGGAGAAGCATGTAAGGCATTGCTAAGGGTGATTTGTACAGTGGGGGCCCAATCCAAGAAGTTTCAGAGGGGAAGAATATTAGTTGAGTGTCCTAGAGAATACTCTTTTGATATTTTGGCAATGAATGTGCCTGGTGTAGGCCCTTGTCTTGAAAATCTGCCTGAGGCTAAATTGAAGAGTTTTATATTAATAGGGTTCAAAAAGAAAATTCAAGAAGTCTAGTTTTGACTGTGCTATATGGTTATTAGTAGCCATTCTTATGTAGATATATAATGAAAAAAATAAAGCTGAGTAAGGAAAAATACAAAATGTACTGTTTGTGGGGAAGAGGAATACCAGAAAGTATAAGTGAGCTGAATTCTATGCTCTAGGAGATAAAGTTTAAAGAAAGACTTGATGTTCAAAGGAATAAAGTGAATATTTACCTAAGGGCAAGACCTACCTAAGCTTCCCGCTTGTGATTTTTTTTTTTTTATAGCTTAAGCAGTGAAGGCAACCATTAAAAAAAGCAGAAAACTAACGCAGATGTAATTGAGAAGGTGGGACCATGTTCTAGCACCAGCAATGAGCAGTTGGAAGCTTTCATCACATTGTTCTTGATTGAAAGTCAAGAATACTAGAAAGGACTCCATGGCTAAGGAAAACTGCTGAGGTGTGTGTCAGAGGTGTTCCTGCATGGAGGGCCAAAGAGGCCATTACCTGAAGATGTTAGGGTGAATCCTGAATTGCTAGTGAGAACAAGACATTTTGGAAATGCCAGAGTTATCAAATACCTGCCAAGAAGGACTGTGTGGGACCAGTAAAGTGTGTTTCAGTCAACAAACCTGAAAGTAGTTTTAGGTCTTAAGAGGCTTTGACATAAGAAATGATGATACAGAATTTGGAGTTTGTCAGGCTGGCTTTTGGTCTTGCTTTGGGTGTAGCATTTCGTTATTTTATTCAATCTCCTCCTTTTTGGAATGACATTGTATATTCAGCTCTGCTGTATGTTAGAAGTATGTGATTTGCTTTTTTATTTTGATTTTTATAGGGGTTTACAATTAAGTTATTGCCACGAATCTCCAAAAAGACATTGAACTTCTAACACTTAAACAATGGTAAGAATGTGAAACAATATAGAAACTTTTATACTAAATGCATTATGTATGGCTTTATGCCTATGGAGGGCAGGGAGTATAATGTGAAATATAAATAAGAATGGCCCTTGTCAATGTTTCTTCCCCAGAGAAGGATTAGCAGGTATGGCCTTGTTGGAACAAGTTTGTCATTGAGGGTTTGCTTTAAGATTTTAAAAGCCTAGGCCAGGCCTAGTCACTCTCACTCTGCCTCTGCCTACAGACCAGGATATAGCTTTCAGCAATTGCTTCAGCAGCTGCCTACATGCTGCCATGCTTCCTGACATGATGATACTGAACTAAGCCTTTGAAACTTAAGTAAGCTCCCAATTAAATGCTTTCTTTTATAAGAGTTGACTTTGTAATGGTGTCTCTTTATGAAAATAGAGCTGTAGCTAAGCTGGAGTCAATATTTTAAGATATAAGAATAGTTAAGACCACAGAATTGAATGAGAAAGAATTGGGGTAGATCTGGAAGGAACAGGAATAGGATAAAAATACATTATACAAAATTCTCAAGCAATTTATAAAAAGGCATATGCCTCTAAACATGTTGATTTTACCTATGAAAGATATAAATTATTAAATATGGTAAGAAGGTCCTAGCCAGGTAGTGGTAGCACACACCTTTAATCTCAGTACTCAGAAGGTAGATTGTAGGGGGATTATGTGTTCCATTGTAAATAATTGCCCCTGTCTATGAGTTTAATAAAAAGCACTGATTGGCCAAACGCAGACAGGAAGTATGGGTGGGGCTACCAGACTAGGAACAGGAGGAACAGAGCAGAAGACCAGAGAGAAGCCAGGAGAAACAGAGGACAACTATGCTGCTCTGAGAAAAGGTACTGAGCTGCATGGCTGAACAGGATAAGAGTCATGGGTTAGATTAAGGGCAAAGAATTAGCAAATTATATGCCTGGGCCTTAGGCTGATCAGCCTAAAACTATTGTATGCATCTGTGTGTCTCTGTGGGTTTGTGGGTCTGTGGGCATAAACCTTGAGTCTATAGGCCTAAAAGTTGGTGCCAGAAACCTCTCACTACACACTTTGATGAGTCAGTGATCTGGATTGGCAGGTAAATGTGTTTGCTGCCAAGCCTAGGAAGTTGTACTAAAGTCCTGGAACCTAGATAGTGGAAGTACAGAACTGATTCCAAGTTGTCCTCTGGCCAACAAATGTGAACTATGGCAAGCATTTGTGCCTCCTCTAAACTTAAAGAAGAAATTAATAAATAAATACATTTTAAAATGTCTCTGGGGAAAAAAAACTGTTAATATTTACCTCACTCATTTAAAAAAATTTATGAGTGTGTTTGAGTCCCCACACCTAAGTATGTATGGTGAGGGAGGAGGTGTGGGGTGTAGAGCCAAAACAACTGTGGGTGTTATTTCTCAGCATAATTTGCTTTAGCATATTTGCAGTTTTTTGATTGTTGACTTGCTTGCTTTGAGATAGGATCTCCCACTGTTCTGGAGGTCACCAGCTAAGATAATCTGGGCATCTAGTGAGTCTCGGAATCAACATGTCTTTGATTTCTAGCAATGAGATTAGAACCATGTACCATCATCACATCCAGCTTTTTAAAGATGAGTTCTAAGATTTGAACTCAAGTCTTCAACAACTAAACCACCTACTCATACTTTAATTTAAAAATAGTTTCCAAATAATCTGAGGAACATCTAGCAAAAATAAAAAATGTGAAATGAAGTTGTAGGGTGGTGTATATTTCACTGACCTTTCCTTTCCTCATCCATGTCTATACTTTTAGAGATTACATGTGAGAGCATATCTTTAATTAACAAGAACAAATGGAAATGACTAGCTTACAAGTGTTTAAGTATTTTTTACTAAAAAAGGTAAAGCATACAGAGAAAATAATAAATATATCTAAATTAGGACATTTTTAAAACCTCAAAAATATCCTAAAATCTTGATTGTGGAAGAGAGTGATAAAACTGGCAATTTTAAAAACCCACCTTTGTTACTTGCTTGTTTTAAAAGGGACAGTGTAGTGTGATAGAAAATCTGTATGAACTGTGACCCTCTGTGAGAAAAAAAATATTAAACATTAAGACATCAGATATGAAACAAACAATAATTGGCAAGAGGTGAACTAAAATAGCATTATTTACAAAAACCACCAAAGCACAGCAGCTGATTTCACTGATGTGCTCAAGCCACCTTGATACCAACTATAGAGCACCAAACAAAAAGAAACATTTCTACAATGTTTAAACATAATCAGAAATTCTAAAAATAAATTATGAAATAAATAGAAAAGAAATTAATAGAAAAGTGATGTCATATAATCATATACTCTCAAAAACTCCAAATCACATGTAAATGCCTATAGCTCAGCAGTAAATAAAAAGAATTAAGCAAAACAAGAGTATGCTCACTTACGAAATAAAATAATTTCTAATAATTGAAAAAGAAATATTGTACACTAATTAATAGTTCAAAAAATAGCACAAGTATTTAGGCAAAAGGCAGCAATTACATCTTCCACCTGGGCTTGATATAATTGTTTTAGAAAATCATATACTGATACTTAAAACCATTCACATTAAAAATGACTTACCTTCAAGAATAAGACCTGTTATCACCCCTAGTAAGTCCTGCTTAGCAAGACAAAACTATAAACTGATAAATTCGATTTGCTTATATAGGCAATAGCTCTTCTGTCATTATTAATATCTTATTAAGGCAAACAATTCACTTAGATAACAGTTTGATTATCAAGAAGCACATTAAGAATCTCTCCACACCCCCATTCATTTTAAAGTATTGGATGCTGAACTGTACCCATTCATAATCATGTCTGTGCTTTAAACCACAGAAACTCATAAACAAAGACCCTTTTTGTGTTCCAAGCACTACTAAACCCTGTCACAGTGGTGTTTTCCCTTGCTTTACTAAGTTTAATAAACTCAACTTTTGCTTGAACATAGCTCTTTCAGGTGGTCTTTTGGAAACATATGCCAGCAGTAATGTGCTATTTAACCTAAGAAGCATTCTATTAAATGGCATTTAAATCAAGTGTAAGTAATGTTTCAACGTTTTTTAAGTGCTCTGGAAGTACAAGTCTATGGACTTTTATCAAACCAAAATCAGTATCTATTGGAAGGAAGAAAATCAATATTTGCAAAGAATTGTGGGTACATTCTGAAAACCATGAGTAGTAATGTGGTCACTTAACCTCCCTCCCCAAACAAAATAAAATTGAAAAACAACATCAAGAATAACAACAACAAAAAACTTTCAGATACATAAACATGAACAAGCAAATAAAAGACAAACCCAACATCATAGTGAAAACATCAACAGTAATCAAATGTTTAATATTAAGAGACATACCTTGTCCTTAATTATGAAGACAATATCATTCAAGACTAGTTTCCCGAAATTAATTTATTAAGGTTGATGAAATTGCAGTCTAAACTGTAATTTCTTCCAACAGGAAGACACATGAGACAGGAGGCAGGAGACACACATATTCACAGAACAAAAATGGAGCCATTCACGATGAGAATACAGCACATGTGCAAGATGGCATTACAGATAAATGGGCAATTATTGGCAAATAATCATAAGTAATGGCAAATAACTTGGCAACTGTAAGATTTCAAAACAAAATTCTTTTCATGACATACGAATTTGAATTAAAAAACACAAAAGAATTAGAATTAACAAAGGAGAGAAGCTTTATGGGCTCAAAATATTTTTTTCAAAAACGACATGAAACTCAGAAGCTATAAAACCAAACATGGTTATAGTTGGACATGTAACAATAATACACATTCTTATAACAAAACAAACTGCAAAAATGTGGAAAACATGTAATGTTTGACAATTCAAAATCTTATTTTTCTCAAATTGTAAATATGATCTTTAAAGGAGACTAAAACCTCCACATACTCTCAAACTTTGACATAAAGAACAAATTAAAAAATACAGATGGCTAATAAACATGAAAATGATCAAACTAAAAGTAAAATAAAACAAATACATTTTAAGACAACAGTTTGGACTAACACATTGGAAAAGATCTCAAATATTTTAAAAATTCATTATATGTAGATTATGAAGCTAGTGGTCTAAGTTACTGCCATTGAGGAGAAAGCTATTAAAGCACATTTAAAAGGAATTGTGATAATTTAAAAATTTTGAAGTGTTAATATACTTAATTTTAAAATAAATTACTAGTTTTACTATAATAGAGGTGACAAATACAGAATTGTTGAATATATATAATATGTATATATATATATATTATGTATTCAACAATTCTGTATTAAATATATATATATATATACATAAGTTTGATGCACAGAAATTTGGCACTTACATAAATGCCTATGAATGAGCAGTGCATAAAACATTTAATTCTATTTAATCTACAGATTATTCATGAGGTCATTCAAAAAATGACATAGATAATAATGTAGTAATGAAATAGAAAAAAGGTCATCAAAAAACTCTTAAACAAAAGTAATAATTTGAATAAGAATATCACCCCACTGCTAGAAGTCTCCCAAGACAGTATGTATATTTTTGTATATATTTATTTGTATTTTGTATATATTATTTGTATAAGAGCATGTATAACCCTCCCTCAATAGGGAAAAACTATAGAAAACTTGAATTCTCTTGAAAGAGAGGAGCCCCACAATTTATGTATTAATCATATAAATGTATTTTGATATTATTTTTTAAAAATCAGGCAGTTCCTCTTTAATATGTTATGTTTTTAAAATTAGTAGTGAATATTTATGGGAGCACTGAATACTTCTATCATTTTGAACTTCTTGTGCAATATTATTTCCTCTACTGAGGCTTCTGGGATTGGGTCAAGTGGCAGCAAGGGAAACAGTCACCATGCCCAAATTAATGTTTCATCGATGATATCCCAATAAGAGCATTTCTCAGTTAAGCATTTCTTATCTGCAGGTGGTTTCTGCTGCTACACAGGAAAGAGGCATCAGCATATATAATGAGGACTGTCTTGGTGAATCTGCTGGTAGAAGATGTGATGTCACCATCTATAGTGTTTTCAACTCATCACTGTTGGTATCATCTGCCAGTACAAAAAAGAAGATTGGACAGTTAGAAACACATATCCTAAGGAAGCAGAAGGCCTGAAAATACTTTACTGTACACCCACAGGTACTAGAACAAAAGGTCTTAAATACATAAAGAAAGGAAGTTGGACAGAAGCATGGATTAATGCTATGGCCAGAAAAATTGGCTTTGAAACTTTCTAACAAAGAGGCAAATGTTGGTGCTCTTTCTTCTTCTCTTCTCCTCCGACTCTTCTTCCTCCATCCTATTCCTATTCTCCTTTCTCATCTTCCTTCTCTTCTTGTTAAAATAACAGCCATCACACAGGAACTTTAAATATTTTTTGGATTTTTATACTGTCATATTTTCACCTTTATTCTGTAGCTTTGAAATATCAGGTCAATGATATAAGACAAAATTATTCGTCAGGTTTTGGCAGGTTTCTATTTTTCACTCTCAAGAGATTGTATTGTGTCTCACAAATAAAATACTGTTCTAGCCACACAATAGAAACAACTTTCCAAAGAAGTTTATTCTATTTGATAAGAGCACACAAAACATGAGCAGCAGAAAGTCAAAGAAATCTTTAATAGTGGCAACATAAATTGAGACGTAGAAATTCTACAAAGATATGTTTTTTAAATTATTCATCAAGTAAAGAATACCCAAATATTATCCATTTCAGGAAAGTAAAATTTTATTTCTATGACAATAAGAATTCTATAAAGCGTTTAAGAAGCCAAGACTCTACTTAACAAAAATCTTATTGTGGTGGTTTAAATTATAATGGCCTTCATTATCTCATATGTTTGAATGGTTGGTCCTCCAACTGGTAGAACTATATAGAAAAGATTAGGAAGCATATTCTGGTTGGAGGAGGCATGTTACCTCAAGTGGTCTCTGAGATTTCAAAAAAATTATACCATTACCAGTGTGCTGTCTGTCTTCTACTTATAGATAAAAATTTTAGGTCTAATAAATATATTCCTGCTGCCATACCTTACTGCCATCACAGACTATAACCCTCTGCAACCACAGCCCTGATGTGATATGTATTTAATAAAAAAAAAATAGTCTATCATATCAGAGGAGAGTCACCCACAGAATCAAACCATGAAGATCAGGGAGTGATGACCCACACCATTAATCCTAGCTTTAGAAATGTGGAAAAAGGAGTTAAGATAACTAGGCAAAAGAAGAGTAGAGAGGTTTTTCAACTTGTCTGGATACTTGCTTTGTGGGCTGAGAAGAGAGAAGTTGGAGATGGAGATTTCTTGGAGACAGGCCTTAAAAGTTGGTGGGTAGAAAGTGGTTGTGGTTTGTTTATCTTTCTGATATTCCAGCTTATCTTCAATATCTGAGTCTATATTTTTATTATAATACTAAATGGAATTTGTGCAATATTCCCCAAGTAATCCCTTTATTTTATAAGTTGCCTTGGTCATTATGTTTTATGACAGCAATAAAAAAGTAAGTAAAACATAAATGGATAATAGGAATGGTGAATTCCTATGAAGAACCTCATTATTATGTTTTGCATGGATGCGGAACATTTTGAAACTTTGGTCCAGAAAAGTAGTAAGATGCTATAAGAAGAGCTTAATATGATGTCCTAGTAGGAGATTGGAAGATAGCGGTGCTAAGAGCAATGTGAATTATAGAGGCCTTACTCAAGAAGTTTTAGAAAGGAACACTCTTAGCAAATGGGATATAGACTATATTTGTGATATTTTGGCAAGGTTTTTAACTGCCTAATGTGCTTGTCCTAAGAATGTGCCTGAGGCCAAATTAAAAAGTAATGAATTAATTTCCTGGAAGAAGATTTTTAAGTCAAATCAATAGTGTTATGTCATGTAGTTATTATTAATGAATTTTATGCAGGTTACAATGTAAAAGAGCAAATGTAGAAAAAAAGAATTGTACCTTTCATTTTTGTTGTTTGTATCTTTATAATTAATTTTTTATAAAAATATAACTTTTATCTATGTATCCCCCTGCTCCTCTTCCCTTCCTTTCTCCCAATTCCTCCCCGTGCACTCATCCCCTCCCCCCAAAAGGGCAAGAAGTCCCAAGGTGGCTCAGCTCAGCATGGCACATTCACTCCAGGCAAGCCCTATTTCCTGATCCCAAAGTGAAGACTGGGTTAGATGTTCCTCTGCAGGGAAGGGGCTCCAAGGTTCCAGCCCACGCACAGGAACACAGTCTGTTCCTACCCCTCGAGACTTCACATACTGCCCATGCCAGTTAACAGTTTCCTATCCTTGGAGAACCTAGTGACTTTTCCTGATGGATCTCTCTCCAGTGGCTATTCCAGATTCAGTGAGCCCCCAGAGCTCCAGCCAACCATCACTGTGGCAATTTTCCTCATAATCCCTAGCCCCTTGGTCATACAGACTCTCCTCCCCTGTTCTCAGTTGGACCAGGAGGTTGGCCCAGTTCTCAGGCATGGATCCACCTCTATTCTTTGTTGAATGTAGGTTCTGTGATGACACTTAGGGTGGTTACTCATTTGATTATAGGGAAAGTCATGTTTAGGTATCCCCTCCACTATTGTTTGGAGACTTGGCCAGGGACACCCTGTGAGTTCTTGAAATGTACATTTCAAAGAGAAAAATGATGTTAACTTCAAAGAGGAAAAGACCACCAGGAAATTTAATGTTGGAACCAAGGCTTGTGCTTAAAGAGATAAGGATATCAAAGAGAAGCCTGATTGGAGATAGAATAAAGATAATATTCCTAGGACATGATCAGTCAGCTAATCTTCCAATTTGTAAACATAAAAAGCAACATTAAAAGAAGAAAGAAAGTGAAATTTAAGAGAGTCAGAATTAATCGTAAGTAATTATAAGGCATCTGGACTTAGAAGTATCATCTATGTGATCTTAGAGTCATAGGGATACACAAGTAAAGAAATTGTGTAATCTTCCTACATGATTAAGAAAAGCCAATGAGATTAGGCAATCTGTAGTAAGGAAGTCCCTACACAAGGGCCCTGGGAGGGAAAGGGATCCCAAGAAACCATTGCATAAAGCTGTGAAAGTAAAGTTTGCATAGTGTTGGAGAAACCAAGGTATTATAAATGACAAAACTGTGGGATATCTATAAGTAGAATTGAAGACAGGGAATGTAACTAGCCTGAGGAATAAATACATGTTGCAGGAAGGATGCCAGAGGGTTGGAAATATCAAAGACCTCTGACATCAGACATGGAGCTACAGTATTTGGAGTCTTCACTCCTAGGTTTGGTTCTTATTTTGGTCCCCCTTTTCTCCACTATTTTCAGATTTCTTCTTTTAGAATAGTAATGCATATTCTATGATATTAAATGTTAGAGGCATTTAAATTTCCAATTTTATTTTACAAAGTGTTGTAAGCAAAAGGTTATTTCATGTCTCAGAAGAGACTTTGGGCTTTAAAGCAGTTTTGAGACTGTGAAACATCATGGGGACTTTTTAGGTTGGAATAATACATTTTGCAACATGATATGACCATTAGCCTATATGAGGGCCAGGAAATGTAATGTGTGGTTTGAATGAGAATGTGTTTCACATAGTCTCATATATGTCAGTACTTGTTTTCCACGTGTTTAAATTGCTGAGGAAGGATTGGGAGTGGCTTTTTTAGAGGATGCTTGACACTGGGAGTAGCCCTTAAAGTTTCAAAAGAGTTTTAATATTTTCAGTGTGCTCTCTGTCTCCTGATTGTGGATTAAGATATATGCTGTGAGATGTTCCTTCTGCCATTCCTTTACTTTGCCATCATGAACTCTAACCTTCTGTAACCATAAGGCTAATTAAATGTTTAGTTTGTTTGAGGAAATTATCTTTTTAATGTTTTATCACAGTAATAGGTTATCACAGTAATACGAAAGACATACCTTCAGAGTATGGCTTTTGATAATATATGGTGAAAAGATTTTGAAGTCTTCTTTCAAATATTTCTTGCTCTTACTAATTCACTGAAAATATTCCTGGAGTCGGTCTTCTTCTCAGAAAGCAAGCAAGCAAACAAACAAACAAACAAAGACCAAAGAGAAACATTTCCAATAACATAGGTAAATTTACATAAAATCTGTAAAATTTACTGTTTCTTTTACTTTAATTTCATTTGAAAACTGTTCTTTATTTTTACAACCCTGAAGCCATAAACATCTACTTAATTTATCTATATTTTTGAACACACTTTTACGTCTTTCACCTGTTATGCACTTTGAGACTCAGTGAATAATCTGAGTCTCAGTAAAAGTCATGTTTCTAAATTTCTTTTAAAAATATCTTTCACTATTTAGAGGAATAGGTTGTTCAAAAAAGTAACTTGGATTGTGAGAAACCAGCTTCCAGGATAACAGAAATACCTCAGAGTAGAGAAGGTATAAAAAAGTTTTTATCTGAGGATAATTAAGAATAAATATCTACTTAATTGAATGGTAAAATAGGGAAACATACACAACTTCTGACAGTACTTTCTTTTTTATTTATTTCCACTCAGCTACATATCTCCACATTGCTGTATTATATACATAAAACTATACATCTTACTTTACATACATATGGCCATACATCTCTATACACAGTTACATCTATTTTCACCTGTCTTCACATCTTTCTTTTTCATACATTTCTTTTCTACATCTCCTTTTATACAGTTTCATCTTCCTTGCCTCCACACAGTTACAAATCTCCACGCAGCCATAGCTATTCATCTCATATACACAGCTATCTCACCATATAACATTTTACACTGTACTTACACATTCTCATATAGCTCTTTACATAGTTCCTACTCATAGCAACAACTCATTCACACAGCTTTATCTCTCACACATTTCTCATGCATACAGGCCTTTTCTACAACATTTACTCACTGTTTGCTTGCTCACACTCACACTCATTAATTTTCTCACATATCTTTTATCATCCAAAGACTTCATTCACCACACATACACTCACATTCTGCATATATACATTTCTGTTATTCATACACACTCTCATTCATGCATGCTCCTCTTCTCTCTTCCCCCTACATTTATCCTGCTCTCTGCTTCCTTAGCCAAATTCTGAACATTCTCAGGGCCCAACTTGTTCTCACAACACATGAAATCATTTAGTTTTTATGAAGCTAGTAAGGTCACAAAGACTTTCCAGTGTAAATGCTTGGCCTTGCACATAACTTTATTCCTACAGAGAATAACATTGAAATTCAAGACATAACAATAACAGTAGCAGGTTGAACCATGAGTGGTCAAAGTCAACTATTGAAAGCAGGATATGTCTCAAAACAACCTGGCCTTTATTTAGCAATGAACAACACCTGAGAATTTTAGTCTTCACATATTTTCAGCTGGAGTAATTAATTTGTTTGAATTTGTTCTGAAGTCTAAAGTTAGTTGTCTCTGAGACTGGAAATACTGTTACTTTCCTGTGTCAGTAAAAAAGAATGTTCTATTATTATTTCTATACATCAAAAATGAATTCTCTTGACTATTCACAATTACAAGTATTTCCAAAGATGTAAAACACACTACCAAAACACACTATGGAAAGAACCCCAGGGCTGATCTCATTAGAGAGGCATAGCAATGGCACTTGAAAAAAGTTAGAGATGGAAAACAACAACTAGTCTCCAACAGTCAATGACCCCACACCTCTGCCAGGTATGCTCCCATTCAGGTAACTATACATCTAATGGGCAAACTTGTTAAAACTGCTTGTCACCTTCTCTATACTCTCATGGCTCTTGGTAAACGAGTAACTCAATAATCTCCTCATACTATTATCAATAAAATTATTTAAAACTCATCCTAAGATGAGATATGTCTTATTTCACAAAAACATGTACACCAAGATATGTGACCAAAAATAGGTAAAACTTCATTTAATGAATTATACAAATAATAGGGTTAGATATAATTCTAAAATAATGAAAGATTAAGTCCAATAACAGCTTTGCAAGTCAAAAACATTCATGACAAAAAATCTATAATTCTCCATAGCTAACCTCATCTATCTGAAGCTTGGATAAGATTTTATGCTGTCTGGTATAAATATCATCAAGTTTTAGTAAAAGTGTTATTAGCATATCTGCATCTTCAGTTTATTTTCTGAAAATATGTAGGTCCTTGCTCACATATTCACCACACTTAGCAGAAGTCCAAAATGCTATAAATAGGAATGAATACATGAACTGAAAGAAGTTTTCACTTATCACTTATTCAAAGTTAAGTCAGGGCATTAACTGCCCTTTCTTTCTGGGGTGTATCATTACCCAACAGAAAAAAGGAACAGTAACCTATAACAATAACAAGAGAGTACTCTCTCTCTTGTACTCTACAAAACACCTATGAAGTATGAGTATGTTGTGCCATGTGCAGTTCTGAATGTAAAATGTTTGCTGAATCCTTTGTCACACATTCGAAGATACATAAGTGTAGAGAGCTGTGGAGCCGCACCTTAAAGATGGCGCTGGCTTCTGCCTCCCACCTTCCTGATGATGAGTGCTCTCTGGGATAAACATCTCCTTATTTGGCTAAGGCTGAGTGCTTGGTTTGCTTCTGCATATGTGGACCTATTGGCAAGGCCCACATGGCACTTGGTGATTGGTTATCCTGAAGGCATATAACTGGGTGGGGCTTCCCCCAGGGGGAGAGAAACAAAAAGGGGGAGAGAGAAGATCCATGTACAAGGTCCTGAATAAATCGCTGGAAGAAGAGCCTAGTGTCATGTCGTCCTTGCAGGCAAGGTAGAAGCGACAAGTGGTGGCCTAGATGGGGAACATTTGGCTGTCAGAGGCCCAGAACTTTCAGTGATCAGGGAGCATGCTGGTAAGTCCTCAGGTAAAGTGGGGATCCATGTCAAGAACGGGTAAAGGTCTGCAACAAGAGCAGAGGTTTTTAGCTTCACTCTGTAGATAGAGAGGAAGCAGTCTCACAGACACGTGAGAAAGTGAAACTAAGAATTTGCCGAGCTGGGGCTGTTTGGCCATGGCTCAGAATAAGCCTTAAAATTAGAGAGAAAAGAGTATAAGAGACTAGAGGAGAAGGAGGAAGAGATGGGCGTCTCTAACTCACTAGAGGAGAAGGAGGAAGAGATGGGTTCCTCTAACTGGCACCCAATTTTTTTGGCTCTGCAAGAGCTGCTGCACTCTAAGAACTTAAGGTTAAAAAGGAGTGCATTAGAAAGATTTTTGGAAGAATGTGATATGGTGGATCCTTGGTTCGCTGTTTCCGGGAGCCTCACAATCCCTTCTTGGGATAATTTAGGAAGAGATCCTATCCAAGCCCAGCAGAGAAAACCTTGACAGGGACTGGGTTTTTTCTAGGGGCCACTGGGGAAAGCATTCCCATTACATGGAAAACCGGGGAGCCCGTATGGGTTCCTCAGTGGCCACTTTCCTCTAAAAAACTAGAAGCAGCCCAAACTTTAGTTAAAGAACAATTACAATTGGGCCACATAAAACCTTCTGTATCACCATGGAATACACCTATTTTTGTTATAAAGAAAAAATCAGGGAAGTGGAGACTTTTACATGATCTCAGAGCAATAAATAATCAGATGCAAATTATGGGCCCTGTGCAATGTGGGCTCCCCCTTTTATCTGCCCTCCAATCAGGATGGAACATTATAGTGATAGACATTAAAGATTGCTTTTTCTCCATCCCCCTGTATTGCAGGGACACAGAGAGGTTTGCCTTTACTGTGCCATCCTGCAATCATGAACAACCCGATCAGAGGTATGAATGGGTGGTTTTGCCACAAGGCATGGCTAATAGTCCTACTATGTGTCAACTGTTTGTAGGACAAGTACTCGAGCCTGTGAGACAAAAGTTTCCCCAAAGTGAGGTGCATCTATTATATGGATGATGTGCTGTTGGCTGCTAAGAACAAAGATGACTTAGAAAAGGCCTATATATGTCTTATTAAGGCTTTATAGAATAGAGGGTTGTTTGTTGCTCCAGAAAAGGTACAAATGAATAAGATAGTAGATTATTTAGGAGCAAAGATTACCCCAGAAGAAATTTATCCACAAAAATTAGAAATAAAAAAAGATAATTTGAATACACTTAATGATTTCCAGAAATTGTTGGGAGATGTTAATTGGATAAGGGGATATTTAAAGTTAGCTAATTATAAACTTAGGCCTCTTTATAATATTTTGCAAGGAGATTCAGCCCTAGACTCCCCCCCGGAGTCTTAATGAAGAGGCATGAAAAGCCCTCGATTTAGTTGAGAGTAGGTTTCAAAATGCCAACCTAAAAAGAATAAATGAGAATCAAGAGTTTGTTTTATATATTCTCCCCACCAAATGTCAACCCACAGGGCTGTTATGGTAGGTTGGGACGCTTTTGTGGATACATCCTAAAATATCCCCTGCCAAGTCAATAAAATATTTTCCTACAGCTGTTGCCGGTTTAGCCCTAATCGGGATTCAGCAGTCCCTGCAATTTTTTGGAAGATTACCTGCCTCCATTATTGTACCCTATTCGGCTAATCAGGTTCTTACCTTGTGTACAGTTGTGGATGATTGGCCAGTTTTGCACTGCACATTTGCTGGAAAGATAGATAATCACTATCCTCAGCACCCACTTATGACCTTTTTTAAAGAAAATTCTGTGGTTTTTCCAAAGGTGACTAAATCTCAGCCCACTGCTGGAGCGGTCAATGTGTTTACAGATGGTTCTAAAACAGGCTGTGGGGTGTATATGGTAGAAGGTCAAAAGCCTGTACAATGTCAGTTTCATCCAGGCTCACCACAAGTGGTAGAGCTACATATTGTATGCAAAGTGTTTGAAGATTGTTCCTTTCCTTTTAATTTGATTTGTGATTCTGCCTATGTAGTAAATGCCCTTAAGGTGTTAGAAACAGCAGGCCCATTGTGGCCATCTAGCACTGTTATTGCCCTCTTTTGTCAACTGTAGGCACTGACTTTGAGTCACACTAATGGATTCTTTCCTCAACATATCCGGGCCCACACAGAATTACCTGGTCCTTTAAGCAGTGGCAATAACACTGTAGACCTTTTTACAAGGCAAGATTGGGCTTTTGCAGCTACTGCCATTGCAACAGAATTTCATAAAAATGTTCATGCTAATGCTAAGGCTTTACAACAGAAGTTTCCTTTGTCACATGCTGATGCACGCCAAGTTGTTCTAAATTGCCCTCAATGTGTTGTTCATCAGTCTCCTCAAAGGCTTGGAGTAAATCCTCGAGGATTATATCCTCTAAAAATTTGGCAGATGGATGTTAATCATATTTCAGAGTTTGGAACACTTAAATATGTACATGTGTCAATAGATACTTGTTCTGGCATTATGTATGCCTCTACAATGACTGGAGAAAAAGCAAAAAATGTCATAGCCCACTGCCTTGAAGTGTGGGCAGCTTGGGGAAAACCCCTACAATTAAAGACTGATAATGGCCCTGCTGATACTGGACAAGTAACCCCCTTTTGTCAGCATATGGAGGTTCAATTACTTCATGGATTACCTTACAACCCTCAAAGTCAAGGCATTGTTGAGCGCACATATCACACTCTTAAAGAATGTTTATTTAAACAAAAAGGGGGAGTTGGCTACAGCCGCACCCCTAAAAAGAGACTTTCCTTAGCCTTATTTACCATTAATTTTTAAAATTTCGATTCCAATGGATTATCCACTGCTGACAGGCATTGCACACCATTGCAAGGTGGCTGTCAAGGCATGGTAAAATGGAAAGATATCTTGACAGGAGTCTGGAATGGTCCAGATCCAGTGCTAACTTGGGTGAGAGGGTCTGTTTGTGTTTTCCCTCAGGACTGACAGGACCCAATCTGGGTACTCGAGCAGCTGATGAGGAGAGTCCCATCCTCGGACTCGAAAGATGGCGATGATCAAGAACCCATTGCTGCTCAGCCTGACCAGCCTGTTAATACTGCAAGGAGCAGCGGAGCTAAGCTGGGGGATTCTATCTGTATTCCCGAGACCAATGCCAATTCATCATGATGCTAGATTGTTTCCACGCATATTCACTAGTAATTGGACTGGACAGTTTGACAGCTTAATAGAAGAACTTCGAGTGGCTGTTGTAACTGTTAATTCTGCCAGGATGGATGCTGTCTTAGCTGAAGGATTGGCCACCTGGTTTGCCGCTCCCATGGATTATTTGAAAGAGTGGGTGGGATTAGGAGCTATGACCTGCCTGATGGTGTTAGCCGCCAGGGTCTGCCTGTGGTGCCTTTGCTGCATTAGGCTCTGGCAATGCCAAGATGCAGCCATGATCACCCAAGCCTTTATAGCCATTGATGCTGGACAGTCTCCCAATGTTTGGCTTGCTACCTTAAAAGATTAAGGTTTTTTGCAGGTTGCAAGGCTAGTGCACTGCAGTTGAGCACCTCAGCTATGTTATGGAGGGCTCAAGGAGACCATGCCTGCTTGCATGTGGGTTTCTCACCCTAGTGTCCCACCTCTGTGAAAAAAGGGTGTCGAACGAGTCCCATAATCCCTAGGGGGACGCCCCAAAAGGAGTCTTGGGATAATGTTCCTTGCACAACAGAAAGTAGACCTCTGCACTCACCTGCTGTAATTTTAATTTCAACAAAAAGGGGGAACTGTAGAGAGCTGCAGAGCCGCACCTTAAAGATGGTGCTGGCTTCCACCTCCCACCTTCCCGATGGTGAGCGCTGTCTGGGGTAAACAACTCCTTATTTGGCTAAGGCTGAGTGCTTGGTTTATTCCGCATATGTGGACCTATTGGCAAGGCCCACGTGGCGCTTGGTGATTGGTTATCCTGAAGGCATATAACTGGGCAGGGCTTCCCCCAGGGGGAGAGAAACAGAAAGGGAGAGAGAGAAGATCCATGTACAAGGTCCTGAATAAATCACTGAAAGAAGAGCCTAGTGTCATGTCTTCCTTGCAGGCAAGGTAGAAGCGACACATAGGCATTCTTCTGTCCAATGGACAGAGAGTGCCATTCAATCACAATGTTAATAGGATTAACATATTATGTCTGATTAAAACCAAATGCCATAAAATAAAAAAATGTTATTACTGTATTCAAAATAATAAAAACACGCTCTTTTAATTCCCAATAAAATGTAAGAAAGCTTCTAACAGTATCACTTGGCCAAAACATATTTGCAAGTAAAGCAATTTGTAATAAGACTATTCTTACAGAAAAATATTGAAGTATTTAGCTGGGAAAATAGGCAACCACTACCACCATCAACAGCTATTTCTCTGAAATCCTTTTTCTATTCAAGTCTGTAGTGAAGTGGACCGGGTCTAGATAATACTAGTTTCTCTCATATACACTGAGCAAATTAGAACATTGCAGAAAGAATACAGTCCCTATGCATACCTTTCCAGCTGTTTCTCTAAGAATGCTAGCCATGAGGACAAAGCAAGCCAGACTAAATATGTCACTGATTAGGTTATATAGATCTCCTTTCTCTGAAAGCCAAGGCAATAGGAAGTTTTATATGGAAAATAATGTTCTTTCTTTAGATACATAATAGTATTCTTTTAGGAGCCTGTCTATAATATAACTGCTACTTGAATATGATCCTGCATAGTACTAAGAGAACAATTATTTGGTTTTGGTCTTACATTTGTCCAGTATTTCTTCACTGTGCTCTGATATTTTCACCTCTTTTGAAATGATAATGCATATTCTATGTTATTGTATGTTGTAAGTATGTATTACTACTCTGATATTTTAAATGCCTTTTTGTATGCTGTTAATATCAATCTTTAAATAAAGGAGCTGTTTTGGCCCTTGACAGGCACCATAGAAAAAGTAGGCAGAGGAATCAGAATAGGTAGGAAAGGAAGGGCAGAGTCAGGAGAAGACTGAGACAGCCACCCAAGAAGCATGTAAGGAACACAGGTGAGCCGCGGGCCACGTGGCAGGAAAGATTAATAGAAATGGGTTGATTTAAGATGTAAGAGCTAGCTATCAATGTGCCTAAGCCATAGGCCAAATAGCATGAACTTAATATAAATGTCTGAGTCATTTCTGGGGCCCTGAGAAGCAGCGGGGTCTGTGGGTCTGGGCCTTTGGCCACCAGGGACCACGAAACCACACTACAACAGATGGCACCCAACATGGGGCGAATATCCACTTAAAGCTTGAGAAAGATTAAAAAAACGGTTTTAGCACAGAGGCCAAGCCAGAAGCCCAAAGGAGCTGACACCTGAATCCCACCCCAGGCCCCCATAAGCTCATAATGTGTTTCACTATTGGAAGGTATGGCTCTTTGTAATATGCATGACCTTGTTGCCAAAAGTGTCTCATTATGGAGGCTGACTTTAGTGTCTTGCATATGCTCAAGCCAAACCCAGTGTCAAGACATAAGAACTCTCAGCTCATTGTTCACCAATATGTCAGCTTCCATGGTGCTTTGTTTCCTTCTGTGATGATAGTGAACTAAACCTCTGAACTATAGGTATTCCACATCAATCAAATGTTTTAATTTATAAGAGTTGCCATGGTCATAGTGTCTCTTCACAACAATAGAAATGCTAAGTCAACTACATACCCATTAATTTGCTTCTGTAATGCTTAGAAGAATACACACTTGCTTCTAACATGGTGAGAAGTTTGGGAAAGATAAGCACTGCTATACAGGTATTGCACTGAGTCTTTCATCATGTAGTATTACTTGAGAAACTACCCAGTGGATAAATTTATCTCTTTTATTATCATTCTTGTTACCTCTAAGTCTTTTTATTGTAACAACTCTACTGTCATAGTAAAACTAGTTTGTTGATAATATACTAGGCTAACCACATCTAAATATATGGGTAAAATAGATTAACTTAAATCACAAGCTTAACAATAGTCTAAAAGTCACCTGAAAGAAGCCTGAATAAAGTCAACAGAGAACGCACAAGAAAAAAAGTAAATGAACCTTAAGGTAGTTTATATTATTTCCCAGTTCTCTAAACTACTTCTATTCTTGTGAATGCATTTTTCTCTTAACAAATTTTTTATATCACTATATACATTGGCCCATTTCCTTGTTTGCGGCCCTAAGAATCTGAAAATTCAAGCAGGTGCCCTCTGAAATCAGAACTACATCCATAACAGTAAATTATTTGTATGTCCCTGCAATCCAGGCAGCAGATAAGATTTATACATAGAATATCTAAGAATCACAAATGAGAGAGGCACAAAGTATTCTCATTTTTTTTTCAATAGCAAGGGCAGTCATAATGACAGAATATTTCTCTTGCCTCTCATTTTAATTTCCCAATTGCATTTAGAAATAGCACAAAAGCTACCTGGGAGAGGCCTACATAAAGCCTGGGACACTAAATTTAACAGATCTGTGATTATTTATTTCTCTGTGGTTTGTGGTACTCTTCAGTGACCTTGATGCAGCAGGTTTTGGAGGACTATTCAGAGTCACATGTTTAGAAATAAGAATAGAGTTGATTTTCTGAGTATACTCCCAAGTGTGCAAGTGCTAAAACAAAATGCACCAAACAGTGTTGGGCTAGAAGTTGGGATTCCAAAAATGATTCGCTGTTCCATGGGTAAGTCACTTGAATGGAAACCAGGGATGTACTGTGCCTTCCCCTGAATTCTGACAGCAAGTTCCATTTGGAAGGAGATCCCACTTTTGAGTGTCTCTCTTGCCTTTGTTCTCTCTAGGAAGCACTCCCTTCTCTCCTATCTCTCCCTCTATTTCTCTCTCTCCTTCCCTCTCTCTTTCTCTCCTTCTTGCCCCCTTCTCTGTCATCATAACCATATATCTCTATCATAATAATAAAGTCCTTTTATATAGAAACAGCTTTTAGGTGTTTCCTACTGCCTTCCTCTGCTTACCACTGTCCCCCATGAGGCCTCTGCATTCATGGATGCCTGCCACCAGATAACCAGGTGGTTCCTATCATATAGTGCCAGATAACACAAAACCCTAACAGGTACCTGCATGGACTCTGAATCTAAGACATTTATGGATGGATTGTTGGTTAATTCTTTCTGAGGCTCTTAGACCACTCCTGGTTTGGTTAAAGGCCCCATTGTTAGAATCCTAATTTGCTAGATGTCCTTTTTATCTGCTTTCAAAATATTTTATGTGGTGATGCATTATGAAAAAATTATTAAATCTTAAGAGACTGGAGCATTTGCTGTTAATAATACAACTTGAGGCACTTAAATCTTAAGACTGCTATTCTACTATATAACCAGCCTGTTTGCAGATAAGAAGAGGGTAATACATAAATAATAAATAAAGCTGGTGATCTTTCAAGATTCTTCCTCACCTCCTGACACAAGATAAAAAAAAAAACATGACAGCTTAAAACAGAAGCCTGATAGGCCTTTGTCCTGTCAGTAAGCCCCTGCTGATGGACTGGCTTCTGGGGACCTCTCTGAATCAAGAACAGCCACTGGGGAAACCATTAGGAAAAGGAGCTAGGCCCTCCAAGGTTAGGCAATTGTCTATTGGTATGGACAGCGTGAGAAGCCTCAAGGGGTGAGATCAGACTGTGTTCCTGTGTATGGGCTGGTACCTTGGAGCCCATTCTCTGCAGAGGAACACCTGACCCAGTCTTGATATTGGGATGAGAAAATCAGACTTGCCTGGAGTGAATGCACCACACTGAGCTGACCTACCTTGAGACTTCTTGCTCTTCTGGAGGAGGTGATCAGAGGATAGGAAAGGGGAGCCTGAAGGCTGCCTGGGAGGGATTAGGAGAGAAGGAAGGTTTCAGAGGGATACACTGATAAAAGACTTTTTTTGTATAAAAAAAGAAAACAAAAACAAATTGCATACCATTAGGAATTCATGTGGCAACAAAGCCTGGATGCATATTGTTAGCATCCATAATGTTAAAAGGTAACATTTCCTCAATTTCAGGTGTTGTCAGAAGTCCTGAGCATGTGGCAGGAGCTGACACTGTCCTGGTAGTTTACCTTCTGACCTCATCACCTGAAGGAGCCCAAGGACGTTTTCAGAAGGAAACATGGTCTGAACTGAGCACAGGGATAAGCTGAATTAAGCCATGTGTGAAGACCCAGAAAAAGTGTATGGCTCAGGAATGATTTACTGTAGGACTCCATATCCTGGCGCAACACTTCTATGAATGAGCTGGAAATCAGCAGAGAAACCCCTGCCAGCTGCTGATGTCCAACCAAAGGCCCACACTGAGAGATTGCAAATTCTGACCTGCGGTCTCTGGCTAACAAGTCTACTGTGCTGGTAGTACTGGAATTTGTTCAAAGAATTACCCATAAAGACAAATTTATGGGTATAAATGGACAGAACTGGAGTCCAGAGTAAATGGGCTAAATAGAGGCAAAGCTGGAAATTCCAAAACTACAGTTCCATCATGACCTGGCAACTGCATCTGTGACCTCAAACAGCTTAGGAGCTGAGAGCTTTAAGTAACAGGTCAGGCAGGCTGTATAGATCAACTGCCCAAGAATGTGTAACTCATAGTGAAACCACAAAAGGAAACAACCCAACTGAGGCTATGGGCAATATAGCTTCTTCTGAATTTAAATATTCTCTTCAAGAAAGAGGAGGCTGTTAGAATTAAAGAAGTGAAAGAAACTTACAAGGTTCAGGTAGTAAATAAAGCTTAAGTGGCTCAGGAAACTTATGAAATTCACAAGAATCATACACAAGCCCTATGATAGTTTGTGTAAGAATGGTCCCCATAGGCTTACATATTTGAGTATTTAGTCATCAGGAGTGTCACTACTTGAGAAAGTGGAAGAGGGGAGGCATTGTTGAAGGAAGTGTGTCACTGGGGATGGGATGTGCTTTAAGGTTTCAAAAGCCTAAGCCAGACTCGGGGTCATTCTCTTTCTACTGTTTGCAGATTTGAATGTAGAACTCGTAGCTACTTTTCCAGTACCGTATTAGTCTCTGTGCTGGCATGCTTCCCACTATGACAGTAATAAACTGAACTGGCTGAGATGCTTGAAAGCCATGAAGGGAGTTCATAGGATGATGCAGCTTTCATTAGTTATTGCCCTAGCATCCACATCTGAGCCAGTTGTTTGCTTGTTTTGATATAGGGACTCTCTCTATAGCCTTAGCTGTCCTGGACAACTCTATATGGACCAGGCTGGCCTCAAACTCATAGAAATCCACTGGCCTCTGCCTCTTAGGTGCTGGGATTAAAGATGTGTGACCTCATACCTGGCTACTTATATCCCTATAAGTAACCCTGTACCTACATTCCTGTAAATAATCCCAAGTTTAAACATTTTGAGGGCAAATTAGGCCATACTTCCATAATAATTGTGGGCTAATCAGCCATTATATTTTTTCTGCAAACCAACCCATCCTCAGTTATAAGAAGGAGTACCTTCAGAGGCTTAAAATCAGCTTATAAATGAGAGGGGATTTTTCTGCTTTGTTTAGGGCTTTTTTTCTCTGTGTGTCTTCTCTTTCTCTCTCCCTCCCTCCCTCTCTCTCTCTCTCTTTCTGTGTGTGTGTGTGTGTGTGTGTGTGTGTGTGTGTGTGTGTGTGTGTGTGTTCGCCAGTCTTTACTGTTTGCTCTAGTCTTATTCTGCTACATGTTAAGGGACTTTTTTTTCTTCCTTTTTGTTCTTTGACAGAGAAAAGTGAACATGGTAAAGATGGTTAGATAGTAACAAATAAGGCAAAAATAGAAGTTTAAAATAGGCTTTTAAAGTAAATAATCATTAATGTATATTGTTTAATAAACAATGATGTTTGTACTTATATTTGTTGTCTTTCTCAGTAAGCATCAATTTGAGCCAGTGAATTAATCCCTTGTAAAACACTTAAATATTTCTGTAAGTTATATATTTATTCTATATTTGATGCTCCTTATGTTATCTAGTAAAAACAGAGCAAAGTCATATTTTTTTAGGGTATGACACATGAAAACACACAAAACATATACATGTTCCCACTGACACAGAATCTGAACTGCAGATAGATACACAGACACACACTTTCACATACACATAGTCATGCACAGACATAAGATACAGACTGTTACAGATTCAGCAGACAGCCTTCCTACAGGCAAAGGTTAAGATTCATGTAATAGATGGAGGGAGTAATACACAGGGAAGAGTGAAAGAGATAATTCAAATCTGGACTCATTTGGGGTTAAATTTCTCCAAGGCAAAATGCTATTTTTTTACTTAATGTGACACAAATACACTATTGGTGACTAGAAATTCATCATTAATGCCTTTAATATATTTGCCTTAAGACATGTAGTTTGTTTGCTTTGGCTGCATATTATTCTGAACACTGTTCATTTTATTTGTGTGCTTGGAAGATGCTTCAGGGCAGTTGGATTTTGTTCACTTTTGAAGCTTTGAAGATATGTTGCTGGTCTTGAAGCTTTGTGTTTAAAATATTTTGGTAGATTATCTTTGGTCTTTGCCTCCTGAAACTTCTTAAATGCCCAATTCTGCATTTTCCTGATGTTTCTCTTGTGACTTTGCCAAGCTTTTAGTTTAAAAATTGCATGTACACCTGATAATAAAAGCACAAAAGATGAAAGACACTTGTTCCTTCATACCTAAATGTGTTGTAGTGTCAGATGAATACCCCAGGATGTGCACTGACCTTATAGTAAAATCCAACAAACATAGTGTGTTCTTGGGTCAGAAGAAACTTTATTGGCTCACTGGGGAAACATTTGAGTGATTGACCACCCTGTGTGTTTCATACACTTTTGTTTGCATGAACATGTAGGATAACCTTCAAGACTCAGTGAAAGAAGATGATATCAGAATAAAAGCTGAGACAACCCCCAAAGCACCACGTAAGTCTGACCCAAATCCCATAAGACAAAGACAGGCAATTTTTTAGAAAAAGGAAAAAAGACAATATACCTGGATAACACATGCTTTGTTTGAAATGGGGGAAATATTTAGAGATAAATCTTGATCTGATACTCTACTGAGTGTTCTATGTGTTTCTTGGGGTTTCTATTTATGTGAAGAGACTATGACCATAACTACTCTTATAAAGGAAAAAAATTAATTGGGGCTGTCTTAGAATTTCAGAAGATTAGTTTATCATCATCACAGCAGAAAGCAGAGTGGCAACCAGGTAGGCATAGTGCTGGAGATGACAAGAGCATCAAAATATGATTTAAAGCAGAGGATTGATCACCACTATTCAACTCTAGAGCAATTCACATGTGCACTATGACCATGAAGTCAAGGTGTATGTGGAAGGGTGAAAAATAACAACTTGGCAAGACACAGAGCTTATTCTTTTCTCTTTGATTATCACAATTACAGAACACTTTGCATATGGAAGTAAACCTTTCATACAAACAAAAGAAATATCATAATTGCTAGTATGTGAGAATTAGAAATAAAATAACTTCTATTATACTTACTGGAATTATCATGACTTTAGGATTTACTAGCTAAAGATTGTCAATAACATCAAAATGTAATGTTCTGATTGATATCCAGAACTCATAGAAATATCTAACAGGCATGCTTACTCTATGCAATGCCAGCCTTAGAAAGCAGTTTCAGTGCAGCACATCTAACCTCAAGAACAACTTCAAAATCTATGTTTTATTCACAATATCATCAAATATAGCATTTTTGGATACTGAGATGGAGGCATGTATATGCCACCTACATTGTCTCAATATAATTTAGAGCATTGAATCATGACTATTCATTAAGAAAATGTCTACATTTTACTAAGGGACGCCTAATAAATGCAAACATTCAAGGCTTGAGTTGCAAGACAAAAAGCCATGCAATACAATAAAGAACTTCAAACTTAACCTGTAACTTTACACACTACAAGAACCATCATTTTCCATCTGAACAACTTGTTGCATCTGTATGTAAATAAATAAAATTATGTGTTTAGCCCTAGTAGAAACACATGAATTTAAATTTAGTTAGAGAAGATAATTTTCAGTTTGTAACCTTTTCAAAGAATATAAATATTGAAGACTTTATCATTCTACATACATTCTTCCACATTAAAATGAAGATTCTTGATGAATTTTTAGAAAATGAAAAAGAGTGCTTACCAGGAGGTCCTTCCAAGCTCTATACTCCATACTGGCAGTAGAGAATAGCAGAATGTAGAATCAGACTACAAGAGGAAGCATTGACCTATCCTGGGACTTAGCAATGAAATATTTTACCAAGACAAACATATTAATGGTTCAGATACATCCATGCTGAGGATTGCATATCTATTGTACCAGGGACAAATCTAGAAGTAATAAGTACAAGAGCTCTTCATCCTCATTGGCAATTGAACCTATTCCAACACATACTCCATGCCATTAACTTTGGCATCATATGAAACTTGGAGTGAAGGCAGGAGCTGCTCAGATCTGTTGCTCTTACTCTGTTTTCAACAGTCTTTCTTCATATATCATATCTCCAGATCCTATTTGCAACTATTGGAAAACTTAGTGGATACTAGACTGTATAATGAAACATATGCAAAAAAGTCTTTTCCAGAGGAAATATTCCATATACTCTTGTTGTGTCTGTATCCTTGAAGTCCTATAGAACAGGTAGAAGCAAAAATATGATGAGTAGGATGTGAATGGGATATGACATTTCAAAAGAAGATCTGTATCCAATCACAGAGGCAGATAGTAGTAACTTCACTTACATAAACACTTAGTAAAAATAATCTGGACAGCAGAGGCACTGATACCTGCCATTCTCCCTCTCTAATGTGCATTTATCCATGGTATTGATACATTGTACACATGTATAGTGCAGCCTATGTGAAAAGAATTCCTTCAGGGTGCTTAATCTGAATGGCCATATAATATGAGTGAAAATACCAAGTTGGATGTGAATCCTATGGGCACAGCAATTTCAAATAACTGTGTATGAATAAAGTGAAAAGGGTATGGTATAATATATCCTTGAGCAAGAGCAACCATCTCCCTCTAGGGCCAGGAACAAAACTCTAGGACCAATGAGCACATGCCAAGAAATTCTAATTCTTTCTGGGACACCAACAACCATGGGGATAAATGCAGTCTCCATTGATATCTGAATATCCATACATGAGCAGAGTAGTAAGCCTAGACATACAATTTTTACCTTTCTTCCAGAGCCTACACAAAGGACTTTGTACAGGGTGAGCTACTTCCACTTCTCCTAAACCAGTCATTTGTCCTATGTATGGGGACAAAATGGAAGCTGATTATCCCATTATTAGTGGGCTTTTTTGGAGCATTATGCTGTTCAATAAGGATGATTGTATAGGTGTCTCACTCATTTTTGTTAACATGTGTGAATGAACATGAGAAAAGCATCATTGATCAAATATATAGTTCCTCCCTAAAAACCAGGAATCTTGCTGCACTGTAGAAGAAAATGCTTACCATGATTCTTCCACTTATTACCACACAACAGAAGCAATACTACTTATGTTTCAGGAATTATTAAGTTTATATGGTATCTCCGAATATACAGATTTGTGCCACATGGTATATATAGAACACTCACTCACTGAGAAAATTAGTCAGATGTTTAGGTCACCAGTATAACATTAAGTGGCCTATATAGTTGTATATCATTAGTATACAAGGTGGACCATCTGAGAAATTTTATTTTGAAATGCATGTTTTGTACTCACCTTCATTGAAAATGTGTAATTATACTAATACGAACTGACCCACATTCTCCTGCTGAAGCCCTGAACTTTACTCATGAAATGACATATGTGAGGTTTGAAGAAGAATGGTTCCTATAGGCTTATAGGCTCATATATTTGCATGCTTGGTCCTCAGCTGATGAACTATCAAGGAAGAATTAGAAGGTATGTCCTTGATGGAACAGATTTATCACTGGGATGGTTTTTGAGGATTCAAAGACCAAGCCAGACTCAGTGTGTCTCTCTACTGTGGCTCAGGATATATCTCAAAGATACATATCCAGCACCTTGAGAATTGCCATGCTACTACCATCATCTTGCCATGAGTATAAAAGAACTAACCCTTTGAAACTGTAAGCAAGCCTCTATTTAATTGCTGTCTTTTATAAGGATTACCTTGGTCATGGTATCTCTCCATAGCAATAGAACAGTGACTAAGACACTACACAATTTCTATTCCGACTATAAAATACAGAAGAAAAAATTTCCTTGGCACTGTGCTATACCTAAAAAAGAGTACAAGGTTCATGCTTTCATCACCTAAATCCCCAATTGATCCCAGCTTCACTGTTTGCATTTTTTGTCTGACCTTTTTTTTTATTCCATTGCTTCCCTCTTGCCATAGTCCTAGATACTATGCATACCTGTATCTGTACCTGGCATAATTGTCTCTTGTCAGGGGGACCCAAAAGCAATTCCAAACAATAGCCATGGGAATAAATAGGGCACAATTATGTGTCTATAAACATACAGATATACACACAACAATACAAACAAGGATGTCTGTCTACAGATGTGAACTAATTCACATGAAAGAACAAAAGAACAACTTAACAGGCTCCAAAATACATTTTGTGGACCAATAACTCTTGCTTTCTGTATGTTTATGCATGATTTGTATTTATGTATTTACAAAATATGTATATATATATGAATACAGACATACATATGAAGCAGCAGACACACACACACACATACACACAAGAGGTATATATGAGAAAAGAGTCCAAGTCTCACTGTAACCCTGATGTGAGAATATCATTATATATGCTGTAAATATCAGTCTTCAAATAAAGAACTGTTTTGGCTCATGACAGGCACCATAGAAAAAGTAGGCAGGGAAATCAGAGCATAGGTAAGAAGAGGGCAGAGTCACAGACAGATCGAACCAGCCACCAAAGATGAAACATGTAAAGAACATAGGTGACCCATGGGCCACATGGCAGACAGATTAATGAGAATGGGTTGAGTTAAGATAAAAGAGCTAGCCAACAATGTGCTTAAGCCATTAGCCAAACAGCATAAAGTTAATATAAGCATCTAAGTCATTGGGTAGGGGGGCTAAGCAGCATTGACAGATGGCTAAGCAGTCTGGGACTGCAGGTCTGTATGTTTGGACCTCTGGCCAGCAGGTGCCCCCCCCCAAATACTTTAACAGACCACATGCAATGTGGGGTGAACACCTACATAAAGCCTAAAAAAAATTAAAAAGAGCTCTAGAGCAAAAAAATGAGCCAAAAGCAGCTTCTAAATTGAATCTTGGAAGCAGATCATTGTACAGAGATAACTTAGCATTTGGTCCAAGACAAAATGGTAGCAGACTTGTGGCGGGGAGCATAAGCTGCAATCAGGCTGGTTCCTGAACTCTCATAAAAGACTAAATAGCATGTGATTAATTTAAAGTTTCTGTTTATTTTCAACAACAACAAAAAGTAGTCAAAGACAATTTTTTTAGTAGCAGCATTTTTTTAGGTCTGCTCTGTTTGCTGCTAGCAGAGATGTGGATGTGGCTCCTTAAGAGAACTTCCTGACTCAGCTTTATCTGCAAAAACTATGTGGTTCTTTAGCAGAATGCTTAGCATTTTAAAAGCTCTTCTTGTTAGAGAATAATTAACAGATTCAGATTTTTAAACCTATAAATGAGTTACAATGTGGTAAATGTACATAAGCTTCAGAGTAAAAAAAAGGTAAAAAAAGTCTTAAAAATAAACTAATAAAAATATAATAAACCAAATAAAGATAGAAAATAGACACAGTCTAATTATAGTTATTATGTTTTCTTTTAATTTTTTAACAGTAAATGAGCTAACTACAAAAATACAATTAATTGCTAAGGTTACCAAGTTAAACAAAAGTGTATATCCTATAGATATCTTGACTTTAGAATTTGTGTCTAAAGATACTTTGCTTTAGAAGATTCTACTTTTGTTTTCACATAAGATAAAAACTTGCAAACTGCCTCCAGGCTCTTATGGTTTCATCAACCAAGACCACCTAAAAATTCTCTGATGAGAAAACTACAGACTAAGATGGTCCAGCCTCAAGACACTCTAAATCAACAAAAACAATAATAAAATGCTATGCTCAATTTCTCAAGATATTGTTTATAAATGTTTGTTTATGTTATAAATGGTTAATGGTCATAGTTGATCTCTTTCTAAGAAGAAAAAGAGATAAGGTATATAAGTGATTTTAAAAAAATTAGATTATTGAATTTACTTTAATTCAAAAATCAGCTGTTAATCTCAAAAAATTTTACATTGATGTAAATTTTGGTTTATTGATACAGATATACATATGAAGCAGTAAACACACATACACATACACACAAGAGGTGTACATGAGAAAAGAGGCCAAGTCTCACTGGAATCCTTAACATATTTAGACTTCTAGCCATGTCTCTGTCTTACAAAAAGCCTCTACCTCTGAAACCTGGTAGATATTAACATATTTTTGTGGAGAGATGGTTTAAGCAGAGCAGCCTGCCAAAGATTTAATAATTTCTAAAAGAGTTCAATGGAACTACTTCCTGAGGCTTAATTTATTCATTGATTTCTGAAGCACCAATTACCATTTGCTCATGAACTAGTCACAGATAGGAAGGCCCTCTCACCAAGGGCTCCTTATCTTGATAGCTTGGACTATGAATCAGAGTTCAAACCTTTCAAATTTTCTTCAACTATGGAAGACTTGGCTGGATCTGAACTAGGCATCTCCATAAGTATTGAGATCTTCAGGCCTAGCTTATGGTTCATTCTCCTGATCCTAAGGCATGGTGTTCTCCTACTCGTATCAACCATGGCTTCCTACAAGGCTTGGGAACAAGGCCTTGGCCAGAAAAACAAAATTAAGTAAGACAAATTCCTCTGGAAACATGAGGTTTGAAAATGCTAACATCCTGTATATTTGGGAAACAAAATGAAATCAAAAGCAGGAGGATGTGGCTGAATCCTATCTTACCTCTGAGAACTTTTATACTGGACCTCAGTCATAATAAGAAGGCTGTTATTGGGATTTTACTCATTTTTTCAGCAATCAAGGAAGGTTTATATGGGAGTCATCATTGATTAGAACACATTGAAAAGCCTTTTATATTGATCCACATATATTGGGCAGTGGGCAGGCTGAGATCATCTGAGACCTGAAGTATTAAGAAGAATATACTGCTACATCACTGGTAAGTATCTATCAGTCACACTCTCTAAGAGATTTTGAATTATCACACTTGGATACTGAAACTACAGGTTATCTCAAAGCCCTACAGAAACCTCAAAATTCTCAACATGACAATTCAGTGCCTACTCTCATCTTTGCTGGCCTTGAAGAAACAAGTGTTAACTCAGTTCATATTTCTCAAGTTTATTTCACCTTTCTTGTGTCCCTTGGGACCTGAAGCACATATAGCCCAGTTGAAGGTATGACTCCTAGACAAACTGCATCTCAGGAGAAGATAGATACACAGTGAAGGTAGACTTGAGGAAATGAAAAAAATACACACTCATAAACAAGTTCCAAAGTCAGAAATAATGACACATGCAGCCCATGCCATATGTGTGTGTGTGTGTGTGTGTGTGTGTGTGTGTGCATACAAATACGCATACTAGTATGTCTAGATGAATATCAATACACATACATAGAAGTAAACACTATAGACAATAGACATAGGTGCATAGGAGAGAACAATATATGTCTCACTAGAACCATTACTATAATTTGGCCTGCATGTATGCCCCTGTTTCAAAACAAACTCTATCTATCCCAGAAATATGATAGATGTTAATACATTAAGTAGATTGGCAGTGTGAATACAATGTCTTTTGAAAAGTCAACACTTTCCGTAGGATCCAAAAAAACAATTGACTGAGGTGGAATGGACAATTCCTCTCACACTTTGTTCAAACCATACTCAGAAACAAGGCCTGGTTGAGTAGAACTTTCTCAATAAGGAATCCCTGTCTTTATTCAAGTTTTCCACAAGAACTAGAGATGTACCTAGGTCTGTACAAATGAGTTCCTGCAGAAATGGGGCTCCACAGGCCTAGTGATGGTTTACTTGGTCTACTCCAGAGATATGAAGGCAAACTGATCATACTGACTGTGGAATCAAACACAGCTTTTGAAATGAGGCCTTGACCAGCTGGAGAAACCTATGTGATCCCAATGCCTCTGGGAAAGAAATGTTTGAAAATGTCAACATACTATGTGTTGAAAAAATGGGAAAATCAAGAGAGTATGGCTGACTCCTGGAGCATCTAAGGAACTCTTTGTGCTGGACACCAGTCATGATGTGAATGATAGTTATTGAGTTTTTGCTCATTTTTTTTCAGTTTCCATAGAATATTTCTATAGAAGCCATGATTGATCAGAGCACATTAAAAAGCTTCTTGTCTTTGTTTAGTGTATAATGGGTAGTGGACAGCCACAGAACATATATGTCATTGACTATGAAGGAAAATATATTGTTATACCACCAAGAAACAATGATTAGCCATACTGTCTAGGAATTAAGTCTCTAGACCCTAAACCTGAAAGTCTTCTCAAAGCCCTTCAAGACCACAATGTCACCAGCATCATGGCAGTATATGTTCATTGTTTTCATGGTTGGACCAATATATGTTCATAGAGACTCAGTCCACACTGTTAAATGTCTTGTAGTCCACATTGGTGCTTCATGATGGCTCCCAGGAAAACTGTTTCATAGTCACAGCATACAGTCTTTAGAAATGAACTGAACAAGAAATATGGCAGGACAAATCTTATGACTACAAATGGTACTCCAACATGGTGCACATACATCCACATGGAGCCTAAGAAAGCTTAAAAATGGAATCTAGAAACAAAATAAGAGAGCCATGGATGTTTCTTGGTAGCAGAATTTTCTCTGGTGGCCTCTTTTAGAGGAAAGCAGAGGTGAGACTCCTTTAAAAGAAACTTCCTGAAGCAGCATTAGCAACAAACATGCTTGTCTCTTTTAAGAGGCCCTGCTGCCAAACAATTCAATGAGGTTCAGGGCAGTATTCTACTTGATGGCAGTGTAGACTCAGAGTTGAGATGATAAACATGCCTCCTGTCAGTACCTTTTCCATAAAGCCAAGCTCTTACGGACCATGGAGTTAGGCAAGAGGCAGCCACCAAAGCTGAGGCTTTAATTCTACCCATGCTGCTTAAGGAGGTTAAAGACTCATGTGGTCAGAAGAAGATAGGCATACACAGTAAAGGAAGATTCAAAAAAACCCTCTAAATAGTTTATAGTATGTGGAAGAGAAAAAAGAAAAGACAACATATTGAAAAAAGAAAAAGGATTAAAAAATAAACCAAGTAAAGATGAAATATGTACAGAAAGTCTGGATACTGTATGTTACTTTGCTTTCTTTGAGTTTTTTTGACTGCAGAGGAAGGAACAAGGGCTACTAAGAGGCATTTGATTATAAATGTTGCTATATTAAACCAACCTACATATTTAAAAAATATGTTGACTTCAAAATTTAAGTTAAAAGATATGTGACTTTGTAGCAGAGATTTGTTTTGTTTCCACAGGAAATGAGAGGCTGTGGATTCATTTTGACTTAAAGAAAATAAAGTTGATAGAGGAAGACCACTCCCCCCAACCTAAAAAAAAATCTCTGATGGGAAAGGATGGCCCAGATGATCCAACATTTTAGAGCAACTGTGTTGTAGTTTCCTCTGAGTTCTGCATCAAGAACAGCTTCAAGTCTTCTGGCTGAGATAATCCATCCTTAAAGAATACTCCACTCAGGACTTTTCTATAATGCTACATTTGGTGGGTCCCCATAAGGTTATCAGCATCATCAATGAACAGAAAGTAGTCTAAAGAACTATGCTCACAGTCCCTCCCCAAAATGAACTATAAATATCTGTCTTTCTTTAGTGTTGGTTACAAATTGTTATGAATAATGGTCAGGAAAAAGGAGATTAAATTCAGGGTTCTTGTTTAGAAAAATGTGGAGGAAATGCTATGGGATAATGCTCTTGTCCACGATAAACATTAGCCACTCATTGGTATAATAAAATGTTGACTGGCCAGCATTCAGACAAAATATAGGAAAATTTTGGGGAAAAGAAAGCAAGGAGGTACATGCCATCCAGACACAGAGGAAGTGAGATGAAAATATCTGAGAAAAGATACCAAGATGCATGCCAAACATAAATAAAAATATGGCTTAACTTAAAGTGTAAAAGTTAGTAATAAATATGAACTACTACTGGCTGAGCATTTATAAGCTTTGAATCAATTATTTGAGAAGTGGCTGCTGGGTATTTGGGAGCTGTTAAGGGAAATCATCAAGTCAGGTAGGGAATGATGTGTGGTTTGTAGTTTAGCAATACGACTTCTCTCTTATACTCTGAGGCTGACAAGCAAGGAGAGGTATTTGAAAGGAGGATTCTTCACCAGGAACATGGTATAAGTTGAAGGTAGTCTTCATGGAGAGGCTCTTTTCCCTGGGCTAAAGGAGTCCCTATGTAGTAATTGCACATCAGATTCTAAGTAAGGGGCACCACAATCTTCACCCATGATGCCAAAAACCAAAATCATTCAGCCTGACACATATCAGCTTAAATCTGTGGCTCAGGGTAATTATCACAGTAATAGGGTGGTATTGGCATGAATTGGATCAGGGCTCCCCTTCTAGACTCTGACCTAAAGCAACTTACACATGTTTGAGACACAGAAAATAATCACAGCAAGTATCTATTCAGATATATCTATATATATATCTATATATATATCTCTATATATATATCTATATAGACTATATATATATAGACTATAGTGTCTAATCTTGGTACCCTTTGGTTTTGTTGTAAACTTAATACAGGCTAAAATTAATTGAGGAACTAAATCTTGACTGAGAAAATATCTTAATCAAAACACCTCTAGGCACATTTGAACTGTATTTTCTTGATTGGTGGATGATGTGTAAAGGACCTGCCCACCAAGGTAGGTGGTCCTGAGTAGTATAAGAAAGTAGGCTGAGAAAAAGGATGAAGCTGATGAGATTTTTGCACCTTTTCCCTATATAATTTTCTCACTGACCTCAGCTTCTTTTTTAGATTCATTAACTTAGTAAAAGTTATGAAGGAGGATATTTTCAAAATTATCAAAATATATCAAAAATAAAGAAATATGCATTTGTTTTTGACTAATATGTGACTTATTGGAAACCTTAATTCCTGAATATTTCTTTACACTCTTCTTTTTCCTTTTAACAGTAGGTTGAATTCATTAGGAGCAAGATATGTCCTGTACTTCAGTGACTCTCCTTAGGGCCTACCTTGTACAAACTAAGCCAAGTAGTAAATACAGAGTGACATCTAGGATTGCCATGGTCCTGTGTGAGCAATCTCTTATGTGATAGGATTTGACATGCTTTCTCACCAGGGATTTTATTTAATAAATTTTTTTTTAAAAGAAAGTAGGCAGAATCAAATAGCAAACAGTAGTAATTCATGACTTAGGCTTTGGTTACTGTCCTGCTCTGACATCCATCAGGACAGTTGTAAAACAAATCCATTTGTCTTGACAAGGATCAAGTATAAGGACACAAATCTGGATGACAAAAGCTGGATTCAGAAGTACTAGTCTACCTTCTGAGTCAGTTCTGTCCGGCTTTGGAGGCTATCCTTGATGATGAGGGCATAATGGAGAAACAACTATGTACACTGTCAATACCTTCTCAGAAACTAAGATTATAGGGATAACTTCACAAGAAGCAGCAATGCACATTTACAAGAAATGTGCAAAGCAGAAAAAGAACCCAAGAATTATCAAAATCAACTCCCAAATAAAGAGATTGGCCTAGGGAAACTTCAAAAGCAAGTCACACAAATTTTTAGCATGTTGGCTCCTAGGGGGAAGCACACTCAGAATACAGAACATTCCTCTGAAATTGCCCCAACAAAAATGGCATCAGTGCCATCAACAAAGTTTCTATTACCTGATCATACTAACATTCACAAAGTCTAATTTTTAATATGTATATAAATATTCATATATATATGAAAATTAACATTATCTAGGATCAGATGGATAGTGTAAACCAGAGAACCAAAGGCCTTCCACAGTGTCACATGTCTCTTGCAAAAATAAGGAATCCATGATATATATGCTAAGCCACATGTCAGTTTCAGTCCATCTGAGAAGACCACACTACACAAAGCCCCAAATATACCTAGCTCTATGACAGATTTCCACACAGCCTTTACTTTAATGCATATATTTATCAAACCACCCCAAAGCCAAAACCAAATGAAGAGCTTCATGCATCTAACAAATACTCTAGAGATTTGGGAAATTGTTGGGGACACTGATAGTTCTGTCCCAAACCATCCTTTCTTGTTCCAAAGAAGCTCTAATACTTTTTTGCATTTACAATGTCCTTTATTTTTTCAGCTATATAGCTTTCAGATTCTATGATATACGAAAAATTTACACACAAAAATTGTTTGGATAACAATTCTAACTTCAAAGTTAGTAGCTCTTTTTATTGCATACATGCTCATGCACATGTCTCAGTCTAGTCCTCTGTTGTGGAATTTTGTTTAACCAGGTAAATATGTGTTACTTTTATTCATGATGCATTTGTTAACTATGTAAGGATGTATTGTATTCTCATTAATCAAATAAAATTAACCTGGAACCAGAAAATCAAGGTTAGCAACTAGTTGAAAGGAAGTATCAAGAAGGAGCTTCTCATGTTTTGTTTTGAAGTAGGGACAAAGTAGAAGAGAATGGCTTCTGGGATGCAGCAAAGAAAGAAAGTTAGACAGTTGTTTTTCTAAATCTGTACCCACAGATTTTTCACTCTAGCCTTTGAATCTTCAGTAGAGATTTAGCTAGAATTACCTTTAGTGGCAGCAACAGATCATATTTTAGTGATTATCACTTGCAATATTCTATATACAGGATTAATATTTATTAGAGGGTATTTTAACACTCACTCATGGATATAAATTAAACATTAGGGTGATTCTTGAAGGTAGGATGATCCTGGCAATGGATGCTGATCCAATCTCCAAGAAGGCAGGAACAAAAAATAGGCCACCCAAGATCCCAGCAGCCCCTTCCAATGGGGCCAGCCTCACCCCATTCCAGCTCCCAGAACTCCAGAGACATGCCTTCTAACCTTATCAGCTAACACCCAAATTTTACCACACCACATCTCCCCATTTTGTCTAACTAAGAAGGTTCTAAATTAAGACTATATATAATAGGAATTATTATAAGGTAATGTCTGTGGGAAGAAAAGGCAAAGCACAAGCATGGGCAAACCACAACTAAAACCCAACACATATAAGGTACATCATACATTTCTAAAATATTGGTAGATTGTGAGGTATATAAATTACTTCAAAACTATTCATCTGTAATAGTAAAAATCCAATACCTGAATGTTCCTTGCTAAGAGATGATAGGATAATAACCTTAACTACCTATTCTTCAACCCCATCAAAACCTGAGAAGGAAAATATATTACCTGAAAGTTGGAAGCACATGAGAATAGATTCCAAAATTCAGGAGAGGACAGCGACATTAAGCTACCTGGACAATCAATTATGGTTTTCTGCACCTTTGGGGCATCTATCATTTTGGCTACAGGTCTATGACATCTGACAGATCTTTTCAGAAGCAGGACGTTTTTTGGAGGGACTGTCTTATCCTGTCTAGGCAGGTTTCATTAGTCTCCATCCATCATCCTGTTCATCCAGACTGGACATCGTGTGTACCCTCAGCAGTTGAGATAAGGGCAGTCAACTGGCTATTCTCTACCAAAAGGACAAACTCCAAAGGAGTGTTCTTGATGCTCAACACCATCTTGAGAAAGGAACAGTGACACCAGGGGTCATTGCATCTCTCATGGCCAAATTCTGAATAATAAAATGTTAAATGCCATAGTCTCTGGGTCTATGGAATGGTTGAAGACTCCTGTCTATCTAATGTATTCTAGTATAAATCTGGAAAGTCTAGGAAACATGACTGTGACATGGCAATCTTAAGTAATGTTGACTGCAGTTCTTATCATCCTCAGGATTGAAGCTTAAGTTGTAAAATTAGGCTACCTATAAAGGGATGTACAATCTCTGAATAATGACTTCCAGTATGACTATCAAACATTAGCCATAGGTACATATACCATGCAAAATAATGACAGTATTCTAGATATGTATATACATATATAGCATACACAAATTATCCAGAGGTATACAAAACATCTTGTGTACATATCATGACTAGTATAATTATATATTATGTCTAATATAGTTAAATGGAGGAAGCAATTGCATAGTGGAAATGATGATAATGTGCAAGTATTTTAAACAGAGGTAGAAGGTAAAATATAGCAGTTACAGATTCAATTTTATATAAATGTACAAGTTGCCGTGGACATATAAAAAATTTCAGATTTAAATTTGTATCAATATACAAATATCTATACCAGTTCAAATTGTCTTTGGCTTATCTCATATATTTGGCTAATAATTGTTCATAGGTAGGTAGAACATTATACCTTTATCTATGTTATCTATTCCCCTTTCTCTTCTTTAAAAGTGATCCCTGGGTCTATATTATTCTTCTGTCCTCAACCCAATTTTAACTTATAACTATTCTATCAGAATAATAATTATCCATAACCCTCAGAGGGGAATAGTTTTTCATAATGTTGTTTCCTGCTGACTTGTAGGTGATGGCATCTCTTTGCAATCCTGTTAAAGCTAAGACAATGGTTATATCCTAATGGACTGACTATAAACATCTATAACCATTCTTAGAGTACTGGGTAAATCCATCTGGAATTCTTATTAGAGATGCGACATGAAGAATAATCATAGAGAGCTATCTTGCAACTATTTTGAATAGTCTATTTTCTAAAAACAATCATTGAGTGGTGTACACCAGGTTATTTATATCTCTATCTCTGTTTCTGTATATCTGTCTGACTGTCTGCCTCTTTTTCTCTCTCTAAAAATATGAAGCACTTCACAAATTTGTGTGTCATCCTTACACAGGGCCCATGTTAATCGTCTCTGTATCATTCCAGTTATCATTCCAATTCCAGTATATGTGCCGCCAAATCCTGTATATATTATATTGCAAGTGATAATTACTGTAATATGAACCAGTGTCTGGAGGAACAGAATTCCCACCAGGCTACAACCTTAGTGGACAGGCTTCTCATGATTTATAGCACAGCCATTATAACAAGATAAAACAATAGTCCTCAACTAAAACGTGTAACTGTGAGCACTTCCAGCTATGGCCTAAAGGCAAGAAACTGCATATAATTACCATAAGCTTAGTGTACCTGAAATACATAGAGAAAATATACTAATTATCTTTTGTTTCATTCAGAATGGACTAGAGCAAAGGAAACAACTCACACAATAGGAGTGGGAAGGATTGCTTTAGGGATGCATATCCTTGGGCAAACATCTAGCTTACTAGTATCCAGTGAAAGAACAGAAGTCAAAATACCATATAGGCAGGCTCAGAAGAACACATTAACACTCAATTATAACCTTACTTTAAAATTGGAGTAGTTGAATATGAGGGCACTAAGGAGATACTTAAGATCAAGGTCAAAAAAGAAAAAAAAATCAGTATCTAGAGAACTTACATATGTAGAAAATCACAGGAAGGGCCAACTAAGAAGAATGGATGGGAGTAAGAAGAATCTGGCTGGGGGGAAGTGAGTGGCAAGAGGTGAGGGAAGAGGAAGTGTGGTTGCTATATAAAAATAATTTAAAAATAAAAATTATCAAAGAAGCTTCCATAAAAGAGTGTAAATGGCCCATACAGAGTAATTAAAAAGCCAGAAGCCGTAATATTTCATTGTGTAGTGGTATGTAGTGGGATTTTGTTTTTACATTTAAAATGATTGTCCCACCTACTGGTTTAGTAAAAAGTGCTGATTGGCCAAAGACAGACAGGAAGTGTCAGTGGAGCTACCAGATTGGAAAAACTCTGGGAACAGGAAGAACAGAGAAAAAATTCCCCAGAGACATACAGATGGCTTAACAGGATTAGAAAACTGGGTTAGTTTAAGGGTAAAGAGTCAGAAAATTGTATCCCTGGGCTCCAGGTCAATCAGCATACAATTAATACAAGCATCTATATGTTTTGGTAGGACTATGTGACTGTGGGTCTGAAAATATGGACCACAAGGATAGTCTGGAAAGTCCAGGTCAGAAACCTCATACAATAGTGGTATATTATTATAAGATGTTTTACATTTGTTTATACTATGGAACATTTGGTTTAATGATGCAAAGATGTATTGCATTCTTTTATGTTGCATTTGCTTAACTCTGTAAATCAGTATTATTGTACCTCTCCAAAACATTTGATTGGTCTAATAAAGAGCTGAATGGCCAATAGCAAGGCAGGAGAAAGAATAGTTGTGGCTGGTAGGAAGAAAGAATAAATAGGAGGAATATGGGGAAAAAATATCAAGGATCAAGATAAGAAGGGGAAGCCCCACAGCCATAAAAAGTGAAAGTAAGATTACAGAAGCAAGAAAAAGAAATTTGAGAAGCAAAAGGTACATTATAATTAATTAAGAAAACCTGGCTAGAAACAAGCCAAGCTATCACCAAGCTTTCAAAAGAAATAATTCAATACAATAAATTCTTTGTGTGTATTATGCATTGGAAGCTCAGTGGCAGGCCTTGCATAGAGTAATAAGAATTGTCAGGAGCTACTGTCAAAATACAGTTAATAGTAACTGACAATTCAGATGTCAAACAACCACAGGAATGTTCTCTGATAGAGGTTAATTCTGTCTAGGCCAGGCCTGCATGGCCATTGACTCTAGAAACTGTTCTTCACTTTTTCTAAAGCACCATGGAGTCTCCCAAATACCTGCATTGAGTGTGTAATCTTATAAAATGTGTATATGTTAGCTCAAGATTGCATTTCAGTCTTGTGGGCACATATATCTGAAGGTGGTCAGGAAGATGACTTTTCATTTAGCTATATAATTTTCGTGTGCAGAAAATACATTAGAACATACTCCTTAGCCAAATCTATTTATTATTCCACAATACTGTAGATTCTTAAAGCCTGCTTTGTTTGTTTTACTTGGACTAACACACAGTGCACATGTTTCACACATGTTTACCTCAGAGCAAGTCCAAATTATACTAAAGGCCTTTGTAAGTAGATCCTAAATTTAAAATTTCACAGCTTGCTCAAAGTCTGAGTCACAAAAGCCTTAACAAGGTTATTGACATAAAGTCCCTAAGAAAATTATGCCAATTACTTGAGTGCCAAGTCTATTGACAATAGTCTCATGTCTCAAAGTTTGTCACTGTGCACTGTGACTCACCCCTGTCTGGTCAGTCTTACTCCTTTAGCCTTGGAGCCTTGTGTTTCATGATAAATGACTCTGCCCTTAAAACTTTGTCAACAATGTCTCCTGAGTTTATTGATTAGCTTATTATCTAGCCACACTTCAGAGTTTCCTTTTCCCTTAGGTTTTCCTAATTCCCGTTCATTTGATCGAATTCTCTCTAAGAATTCACTGAGATTTTATAAACCACTCCTTCCTTGAGTCATAAAGAAAGACTAATAGTCACTGCTTTATTAAACACTAATCAGAATTTTATAACTGAGAAAAAAATTCAAGCCTTTGTGGCCTTGCACTTGTATGTATATATAAGACTAGAATCTTTGACAATTCAGGGTAGAGCAAGGAGAGGAAATCAAAGAAAACAGAGTGAGAACAATAATGACACATGGAAAAAAAGAACAAATGGAGAAAAGATTCATTCCTATGCTCTCAGATAATCAATTTTCCCTCCCAAACTGAAAAGACTTTATTGGATTCTGAGAAAGATTTAAAGGGATTAAACCTTGACAAATCTTGTTGAAGAGTAAAAGTGTGAAAAACCAACAACAAATAGCACAGTGTCTCTCAATTTCTCTCTAAATCTATTAATAATTTCCAAATATCCTGTCTGGAAGAGGAAAACATGGTAACAGGATAATGATACTTCTATCTTGCACAAACCATTCGATCATTCTTTCATTTCCATCAGGGTACCTGAGGACCTTGCCATCTGGGTAAATGGGCACAAAAATTCTTTTTGATTTTCTCTGCCACACTTTCAAATTGCCAGATATACTACAGAAAATACACCCCAAGGCCCAAGGAAGAGATGATATAGCTCACAAGACCACCAGAGCCAGAACTTTGGGATCTCTCTCAGCAGCAACCTACCAGGCTACAACCTACAAGAAGCCATTATAAAGGACTCCAGGTATGATATGGCATGGCTTCTACTATGAGGAGATCAGTGGGTACCTGACTGACTTCTCTTTCTTCTTCTGATGCACACTCTGAGATCTGCTTAAGGGATACCAGTAGCAGCATCCACAACCACGGTGTCACTGACAGAATAACTAATCAGGGAAACCAAGTCTAGAAACCTACAGAGTACCAACGTACTAGTCTTCACCATGCTAGCAACTGAAATCAGAGTGGTCAAAATACAGACCCATGGACAAGATGAGGAGTCTGACTATGACTAGAGCAGAACGGGAACAGAGCAGTGTATGGCAAGCCTGTGTCTGACACCCAGATGACATGGCTGAACCAAGGTTCTGGACCTCAGGTTCTATGAAAGCAGCGCTAATGATTTTGTAAATTTTGTTCAGCTTTTCCAAAGAATGTTTCACTGGTAATCATCATCCATCAAAGAACATTGGATGGACCATACACAGAGATCTTTCAGGAAAATCTAAACAGACATGGTGTTGGCTAATCCTAGAAAAACAAAGACTTGGAACATATGGGTACTGGATACAGTGGACACTGACATGAATGCTCTGAGTACCCGAAATCCAAAGTCTCCAAAAGTGGAGTGCAAAAGCACAGAGACACCATTGCTAAGTTCTAGAAGCACCACCAACACCAGTTAATAAAGTCCACAAGGAAACTTCTGCTTTAGCTTACCTGACTCTTCTGGCCTTCAAATGCATATCTCCAAAAGGATCATGTTCACTTGAGGAACAGTCATATGAAATCAGTTCCTGGTGAAGGATACTGGGATATTCTGTCTGCCAAATCACCATAAAGGACACAGAATGCTACACTGTAAAGGCATAAAGAAACATGGCAACTTTATTGCTCTTCCATGAAATCTGACTGACTCTGGGCTTAACAGTCCTGTACTCAGTGGGATGACGAGAACACAAGTGCCCTTCTGCCAAGTTTGCTCCATCAAAACCCTCCAGCATGGGTGGTCAGATCAGGAACAGAGTCTTCCCTTAAGCACAGCCCTGGAAGAGTTTGACCATGGTGAAGCCCAGTAGCTGGACCCTAAGGAGATTTATGCAACTCTCCTCTATTCCAGTACAATGGTGCGGCCAACCAGCACATCCGGGTTCTAATTAGCCAGCAATGAGATCCATTGGAGAAAGGTCAGAGCCAACTCTGAGATAGTCACCCCTGATACACTGGCCACAGTATTCAGTCAAGAACAAACATGGCTATTTTTTTCAGGGTGAAGGCTTCGTTCCCATCTTTTCTCTGATCTTGAACTGGAATATGTCTCTTCCTTCTGGCACCAAAATGTACTCTAGGTCAGCAGAATTCCCGATATCTGCAAATATCTATCATAAAGTCCCCAATTAAAAGCCATCAGGTGAGTCCTTCTAGGATGTCACAACAAGAGCAACAAGGCTGTCTAGATAGATCCACAGCTTTCTATTCCACTTTCTGCCAGTCACTCCGAGAATCCCTGACAGTAAATCTATCTCTCTCTCTCTCTTTCTCCACACTCCATTGGACTCTCTGTCTATGGTGACATGTCAAGGCACTCTTCATAAAAAAACGCCTCTGTCTTAGAGTTCACAATTTATTCTTTTGCACAAGATGCCTGCATCAATATATCTTTTCTCAGGTGTTACTTCACAGGTATCCCAAATAACAATGTATTTTGACAGAGATTTTGAACACAACCAGTTCCACTCTCTTCCCCTGCCACAAGCCTGGAAACCATGGGTACCTAGGAATAAACCAACAAATTAGAACAATGGTTTGTAGGGATTTAATAAAGTTATAGAAGTTTTGGAGGTATCAGAGGAGATCTACCCACAGTCTATGCAGAGGAGAGCAGTTATTAAAAGCCCCAGAAGTCACAGAACACTAACCAAAGTCAATCTAGGAAAATCAGAGTTGTTGTCTCCCGAATAAGTGCCATTCTGGGCCTTATGGCCCATCCTCTTCCCCTAAGGACTAAAACCTTGTTTACAGGGGGAAAAAGGAACTACAAATCTCCTTATCACTGCCACCTGCTGAGTGCTAGTCTCTTGGGATCCTCTATGACCTTGGGCGTGCCCTGATGAGGAGGCAGGGTGTGTAAGAGAGTTAAGGTGACAGAGAGCTGAGACAAAGGAGACACAAGGAGGGACTCAGGCAGAAGCTGGAGAAGAGGCAGAAGCTGGGGACAAGCATGGATTAGAGTCAGTGTGAGTGGAAGGGGCAGAGGGAATCCAGCATGGCGGGAAGCTAGAGGGGAAAAAGCTAGGCGAGATGTAGTGGCAGGAGAGAAGCATGGCTAAGGGACAGACAGGTCTAAGAGATAACATGTACTGAATAAAGCTCAGGTCTCTCAGTGTCAGAGAGAGCCTGAATGATGGAACCTAAACGACTCCTGAGTGTAGACTTATTTAATCTTGACGCTCCTCTCCTGGGACAAAACTCGGACCACAAAGAAACCAGACGCGGTAAGTGGAGGTCATAACCGAAACCCACTCGGTACAGAGTGGTGATTCCCACCTTGAATCACAGCAGAGCCAGTATCCTGGGAATGGTGACCTACAACCTTAATCTTAACTGAGTCAAGATCAATTCTGAGTATAGAAGGACTTCCAGGCTCCCAATAAGGTGTGGTGGGGCCTCGACTTAATTACCAAAAGAAAGAATACTTAAGATGGGATTAACACAAAAAGAAACCTATTACAAAGGATCAGAGGTTTAGGAAGCTAAAAGAGAGCTGGGTAAGTTTTGACTGTAGTGTTTATTTCCTGTACTATCTCCAGCTTCTTCAGAGATCTGTTCCAAAGTATCATTCATTCATGTGACAATGGCTGTTGGCAGTTCCCTATGCACTTTAATCTTCACACCACACAGGCCTTCCTTTTGAAAACACCCCTGGAGGAAAAAAAATCAACAAACTCTCTACTAGACTTTAAAATTGACTTGAATCAGGTAAGAAGATTTAATACCAAAAAAGTAAATGTAAACCTTTACTTGGCCAATGGAAGTCAAAGACATCTGACCCCCCTGTCCAAGGTAAATACCCAATAGCAGAGGTCTACACAGACTTTGCTCCTTCCAATGTCAATATGCCTGCTTCCTATTGGTCATGGGAATCTCTGGAATCTCTCTCAGATTTCTCTCTCAATCTATTGATGCATTCCAAGTATCTGTCTGGAGGAAGAAAACTTGGCAGTGCAAATACCACAGTGGTAACATGGTGAAGATACTTCTATCTTTCACAAATCCTTAGATTGGACTTCTATTCCATCAGGGTAACAGAGGACCTTGCCACCTGGACAAAAGGGGGGCACAAAACATCTGGTTTTCTGTCTCTCTGTCACCCTGTTAAATGAACATGTATTCTACAGAAAATACACACCCAGGCCCAAGGGAGAGATGTTGTAGCTCAAAAGACCACCAGAACCTGGACTTTGGGAACTCTCTCAGCAACAAATTACAGGGCTATACCCTACAAGAAGCCATCTTAAAGGACTCCAGGCAAAACCTGGAATGGCTTGCATAAGAGGAGATCAGTGGGCACATGTCTGATTTCTCTTGCTTCCTCTGATTCACACTCTGAGATCTGCTTGAGAGTCACCAGTAGCAGCCTCTCAAACCAAGGCGTCTCCGACAGAATGTCTAATCAGGAAGACGAAGTGTAGACACCTACAGAGCACCAAAGAACCTGTCTTCACCTGGATAGGGATTGCAAGCTGAGTGATCAAAGTACAGGCCCCTGGACAGACTGGAGCAGGACAGGAGCAGGGCTGAGTTTCTGAAGCCTGTATATGACTCCCAGATGACCTGGCTGAACCAAGGTGCTGGACCTCAGGTTCCATGAGAGCAGCTTCAATGATATCTGACTGACTCTGGGATTAACAGTCCTGTTCTCAATGGGATGATCAGAACACATGTGCCCTTCTGCCACTTCTGCCCCATCAAAACCCTCCAGCATGGGTGGTCAGATTAGGAATAGAGTCTTCCCTTATGCTCTGCCCTGGAAGAGCTTGACCTTGGTCAAGCCCAGTAGCTGGAACCTAAGGAGATTTATGAAACTCTCCTCTATTCCAGCACAATGATGTGGCCGAACAGCACCTCAGATTTCTCCTCAGCCAGCAATTAGATCCATTGGAGACAACTCAGAGCCAACCCTGAGATAGTCACCCCTGATACACTGGCCACAGGAATCACTCAAGAACAAACCAGACCATATTTTTTCAAGGTGAAGGCTTCATTCTCATCTTTTCCCTGATCATGAACTGAAACATGTCTCATCCCTCTGGAACAAAAATATACTCTAGGTCAGCAGAATTCCCATTATCTGCAAATATCTATCATAATAATGCTAAAGTCCCCAATTAAAATCCATCAGGTGAGTCCTTCTGGGATGTCACAACAAGAGCCACAAGGCTGTCTAGATAGATCCACAACTTTCTCTTCCACATTCTGCCAGTCACTCCGAATATCCCTGAAAGTATATCTATAGTTGTCTCTGTATGTTTCTCTACACTCCTTTGGACTCTCTGTCTATGGTGACTTCTCTAGGCACTACCCATAAAAAACACGCCCCTGTCTTAGAGTCCAAGATTTATTCTTTCCCTCAAGTGGTCTGTATCAATACATCTTATACCCGGGGGTACTATACATTCAACCAAAACAACATTGTATTTTCTCAGCAATTGTGAACACAACCATCTTCACTCCTCCCTTCCCCTGACACAAGCCTGGGAAGCATGGGTACCTCAGTATAAATCAGCAAATTGGACCAATGGTTTGTAGGGATTTAATAAAGTTTCACAAGTTTTGGACATGTCAGAGGAGATCAATCCACAGTCTATACCGGGCATTAGTATAAGCTCCAGAATTCCCAGAGCTCTAACCACAGTCAGTCTAAGGAAATCAGAGTGGAGATTCCAACATGTAATACCAGCACAGCAAGTATTCTGGGAGTGGTGACATTCACCCTTCATCCTAACTGAGTCAAGATCAATTCAGATTATACAAGGACTTCCAGGCTCCCAAGCAGGTGTGGTGGGGCCACGCCTTAATTACCAAAAGAAAGAATACTTAAGATGGGATTCAAACAGAGAGAAAACCATTTCAAAGGAACTGAGGCTGAGGAAAGTATAAGACAGTTGGGTAAGATTTGACTGTGGTGTTTATTCCCTCTACTATCTCCATCTTCTTCAGAGATCTTTCCCTGAGTCTCATTCATTTGTGTGACAATGGCTGTTGGCAGTTCCCTATGCACTTTTATCTTCAAACCACACAGGCCTTCCTTGAGAAATCAACCCTGGAGGACACCAACTCAACACACTCTCTTGAATCAGGTACTACCAAAAAGTAAATGTAAACCTTTACCTGGCCAATGGAAGTCAGAGACATCTGACCCTACTGACCAAGGAGAATACCGAATAGTAGAGGTCTACACAGACTTTGCTCCTTCCAATGTCAATATGTGTGCTTCCTATAGGTCCTGAGATTCTCTGCTTTCTCTCTCTGATTTCTCAATCTATCAATGCTCTCCCAGTATCTGTCGGGAGGAGGAAAACATGGCTGTGCAAATGCCACAGTGGTAACAGGGTATAGATACTTCTGTCTTGCACAAACCCATAGATTGGTCTTCTATTCTATCAGTGTACCTGAGGACCTTGCCACCTGGACAAAAGGGCACAAAACATGAGTTTTTCTGTCTCTCTGCCTCCCTGTCAGATGGCCAGATATACGACGGAAAATGCACACCTAGGCCCAAGGGAGAGATGATGTAGCTCACAAGACCACCAGAACCTGGACTTTGGGAACTCTCTCAGCAGCAAAGTACAGGGCTATACCCTACAAGACACCATCTTAAAGGACTGCAGGCAAGACCTGTCATGGCTTGTATATGAGATCAGTGGGCACATGACTGACTTCTCTTGCTTCTTCTAATGCACATTCTGAGATCTGCTTGAGGGACACCAGTATTAGCCTCCACAACCAAGACGTCTCTGACAGAATGTCTAATCAGGAAGACCAAGTGTAGACACCTACAGAGCACCAAAGTACCTGTCTTCACCTTGCTAGGGATTGCAAGCAGAGTGGTCAAAATACAGGCCCCTGGACAGGCTGAGGAAGTCTGTACTACAGCTGGAGCAGGATAGGAGCAGGGCAGTGTTTGGAAAGCCTGTGTCTGACTCCCAGATGACCCGGCTGAACCAAGGTGCTGGAACTCAGGTTCGATGAGAGCGGCGGTAATGAGTTTTCACTCATTTTGTTCAGCTTTTCCAAGGAATGTTTGACTGGTAATCATCATCGATCCAAGCACATTGGACGGACCTTGCACAGAGATCTTTCAGCGATCTCTAACCAGAGCTGGTGTTGGCTAGTGCTAGAAAACCATAGATGTGGCCCATCTGGGTACTGGACACTTGCGTGAATGCTGGTATTACCCCGAAATCCAAAGTCTCCAAAAGTGGAGTTTAGAATCACTGAAGCACCAATGCTAAGTTCTAGAAGCACCACCATCACCAGTTCATCAAGACCACAAGGAAACTTCTTCTCTGGCTTACCTGACTCTTCTAGCCTTCCCATGCATATCTCCAAAAGGTTCATGTTCGCTTGAGGCATAGTCATATGAAATCAGTGCCTGGTGTAGGATGCTGGGATATTGTATGCGCCAAGTCACCATACAGGACACAGAAGGCTACGCTGTAAAGACATAAAGAAACATGGCAACTTTATTGCTGCTTCCATGATATCTGACTGACTCTGGGCTTAACAGTCCTGTTCTCAATGGGATGATCAGAACACATGTGCCCTTCTGCCACTTCTGCTCCATCAAAACCCTCCAGCATGGGTGGTCAGATTAGGAACAGAGTCTTCCCTTAAGCTCTGCCCTGGAAGAGCTTGACCTTGGTCAAGCCCAGTAGCTGGACCCTAAGGAGATTTATGAAACTCTCCTCTATTCCAGCACAATGGTGCTGCCGACCAGCACCTCAGATTTCTCCTCAGCAAGCAATTAGATCCATTGGAGAAAACTCAGAGCCAACCATGAGATAGTCACCCCTGATACACTGGCCACAGAATCACTTGAGACAGAATCACTCGAGAGCAAACCGGACTATTTTTTATTCAAGGTGAAAGCTTCCTTCTCATCTTTTCCCTGATCATGAATTGAAAGGTGTCTCCTCCTTCTGGCACAAAAATGTACTCCAGGTCAGCAGAATTCCCAATATCTGCAAATATCTAACATAAAGTCCCCAATTAAATGCCATCAGGTGAGTCTTTCTAGGATGTCACAACAAGAGCCACAAGGCTGCCTAGATAGATCCACAACTTTCTCTTCCACATTCTGCCAGTCACTCCGAATATCCCTGAAAGTATATCTATAGATGTCTCTGTGTGTTTCTCTACACTCCTTTGCGCTCTCTCTCTATGGAGACTTCTCTAGGCACTCCCCACAAAAAAAAAAAACGCCCCTGTCTTAGAGTCCAAGATTTATTCTTTCCCTCAAGTTGTCTGCATCAATACATCTTATCCCAGGTGGTACTTCACATTCAACCAAAACAACATTGTATTTTCTCAGCGATAGTGACCACAACCATGTCCTCTCTCTTCCCCTGACACAAGTCTGGGATCCATGAGTACCTCGGTATAAACGAGCAAATTGGAACAAGTGTTTGTAGGGATTTAATAAAGTTTCAGAAGTTTTGGAGATGTCAGAGGAGATCTACCCACAGTCTATGCCGGGGGTTAGTATAAGCTCCAGAATTCCAGGGCTCTAACCAAAGTCAGTCTAAGGAAATCAGAGTGGAGATTCCAACCTTTAATTCCAGCACAGCAAGTATTCTGGGAGTGGTGACATTCACCCTTCATCCTAACTGAGTCAAGATCAATTCAGATTATACAAGGACTTCCAGGCTCCCAAGCAGGTGTGGTGGGGCCACGCCTTAATACCAAAAGAAAGAATACTTAAGATGGGATTCAAACAGAGAGCAAACCATTTCAAAGGAACTGAGGCTGAGGAAAGTATAAGACAGTTGGGTAAGATTTGAATGTGGTGTTTATTCCCTCTACTATCTCCATCTTCTTCAGAGATCTTTCCCTGAGTCTCATTCATTTGTGTGACAATGGCTGTTGGCAGTTCCCTATGTACTTTTATCTTCACACCACACAGGCCTTCCTTGAGAGATCAACCCTGGAGGACACCAACTCAACACACTCTCTTGAATCAGGTACTACCAAAAAGTAAATGTAAACCTTTACCTGGCCAATGGAAGTCAAAGACATCTGACCCTACTGACCAAGGTAAATACCCAATAGCAGAGGTCTACACAGACTTTGCTCCTTCCAATGTCAATATGTGTGCTTACTATTGGTCCTGGGATTCTCTGGTTTCTCTCTCTGATTTCTCAATCTATCAATGCTCTCCCAGTATCTGTCGGGAGGAGGAAAACATGGCTGTGCAAATGCCACAGTGGTAACAGGGTATAGATACTTCTGTCTTGCACAAACCCATAGATTGGTCTTCTATTCTATCAGCGTACCTGAGGACCTTGCCACCTGGACAAAAGGGCACAAAACATGAGTTTTTCTGTCTCTCTGCCTCCCTGTCAAATGGCCAGATATTCGACAGAATATGCACACCTAGGCCCAAGGGAGAGATGATGTAGCTCACAAGACCACCAGAACCTGGACTTTGGGAACTCTCTCAGCAGCAACGTACAGGGCTAAACCCTACAAGACACCATCTTAAAGGACTGCAGGCAAGACCTGGCATGGCTTGTATATGAGGAGATCAGTGGGCACATGACTGACTTCTCTTGCTTCTTCTGATGCACACTCTGAGATCTGCTTGAGGGACACCAGTAGCAGCCTCCACAACCAAGACTTCTCTGACAGAATGTCTAATCAGGAAGACCAAGTGTAGACACCTACAGAGCACCAAAGTACCTGTCTTCACCTTGCTAGGGATTGCAAGCAGAGTGGTCAAAATACAGGCCCCTGGACAGACTGAGGAAGTCTGTACTACAGCTGGAGCAGGATAGGAGCGGGGCAGTGTTTGGCAAGCCTGTGTCTGACTCCCAGATGACCCGGCTGAACCAAGGTGCTGGACCTCAGGTTCGATGAGAGCGGCGGTAATGAGTTTTCACTCATTTTGTTCAGCTTTTCCAAGGAATGTTTGACTGGTAATCATCATCGATCCAAGCACATTGGACGGACCTTGCACAGAGATCTTTCAGCGATCTCTAACCAGAGCTGGTGTTGGCTAGTGCTAGAAAAACAAAGACATGGCCCATCTGGGTACTGGACACTTGCATGAATGCTGGGATTACCCCGAAATACAAAGTCTCCAAAAGTGGAGTTTAGAATCACTGAAGCACCAATGCTAAGTTCTAGCAGCACCACCAACACCAGTTCATCAAGACCACAAGGAAACTTCTTCTCTGGCTTACCTGACTCTTCTAGCCTTCCCATGCATATCTCCAAAAGGATCATGGTCGCTTGAGGCACAGTCATGTGAAATCAGTGCCTGGTGAAGGATGCTGGGATATTGTATGCGCCAAGTCACCATACAGGACACAGAAGGCTACGCTGTAAAGACATAAAGAAACATGGCAACTTTATTGCTGCTTCCATGATATCTGACTGACTCTGGGCTTAACAGTCCTGTTCTCAATGGGATGATCAGAACACATGTGCCCTTCTGCCACTTCTGCTCCATCAAAACCCTCCAGCATGGGTGGTCAGATTAGGAACAGAGTCTTCCCTTAAGCTCTGCCCTGGAAGAGCTTGACCTTGGTCAAGCCCAGTAGCTGGACCCTAAGGAGATTTATGAAACTCTCCTCTATTCCAGCACAATGGTGCTGCCGACCAGCACCTCAGATTTCTCCTCAGCAAGCAATTAGATCCATTGGAGAAAACTCAGAGCCAACCCTGAGATAGTCACCCCTGATACACTGGCCACAGAATCACTCGAGAGCAAACCGGACTATTTTTTTATTCAAGGTGAAGGCTTCCTTCTCATCTTTTCCCTCATCATGAACTGAAACATGTCTCCTCCTTCTGGCACAAAAATGTACTCTAGGTCAGCAGAATTCCCAATATCTGCAAATATCTATCATAAAGTCCCCAATTAAATGCCATCAGGTGAGTCTTTCTAGGATGTCACAACAAGAGCCACAAGGCTGCCTAGATAGATCCACAACTATCTCTTCCACATTCTGCCAGTCACTCCGAATATCCCTGAAAGTATATCTATAGATGTCTCTGTGTGTTTCTCTACACTCCTTTGCGCTCTCTCTCTATGGAGACTTCTCTAGGCACTCCCCACAAAAAAAAAAAAAAAACACCCCTGTCTTAGAGTCCAAGATTTATTCTTTCCCTCAAGTTGTCTGCATCAATACATCTTATCCCAGGTGGTACTTCACATTCAACCAGAACAACATTGTATTTTCTCAGCGATAGTGACCACAACCATGTCCTCTCTCTTCCCCTGACACAAATCTGGGATCCATGAGTACCTCGGTATAAACGAGCTAATTGGAACAAGTGTTTGTAGGGATTTAATAAAGTTTCAGAAGTTTTGGAGATGTCAGAGGAGATCTACCCACAGTCTATGCCGGGGGTTAGTATAAGCTCCAGAATTCCAGGGCTCTAACCAAAGTCAGTCTAAGGAAATCAGAGTGGAGATTCCAAACTTTAATTCCAGCACAGCAAGTATTCTGGGAGTGGTGACATTCACCCTTCATCCTAACTGAGTCAAGATCAATTCAGAGTATACAAGGACTTCCAGGCTCCCAAGCATGTGTGGTTGGGCCACGCCTTAATTACCAAAAGAAAGAATACTTAAGATGGGATTCAAACAGAGAGCAAACCATTTCAAAGGAACTGAGGCTGAGGAAAGTATAAGACAGTTGGGTAAGATTTGACTGTGGTGTTTATTCCCTCTACTATCTCCATCTTCTTCAGAGATCTTTCCCCGAGTCTCATTCATTTTCGTGACAATGGCTGTTGGCAGTTCCCTATGCACTTTTATCTTCACACCACACAGGCCTTCCTTGAGAGATCAACCCTGGAGGACACCAACTCAACACACTCTCTTGAATCAGGTACTACCAAAAAGTAAATGTAAACCTTTACCTGGCCAATGGAAGTCAAAGACATCTGACCCTACTGACCAAGGTAAATACCCAATAGCAGAGGTCTACACAGACTATGCTCCTTCCAATGTCAATATGTGTGCTTCCTATTGGTCCTGGGATTCTCTGGTTTCTCTCTGATTTCTCAATCTATCAATGCTCTCCCAGTATCTGTCGGGAGGAGGAAAACATGGCTGTGCAAATGCCACAGTGGTAACAGGGTATAGATACTTCTGTCTTGCACAAACCCATAGATTGGTCTTCTATTCTATCAGCGTACCTGAGGACCTTGCCACCTGGACAAAAGGGCACAACACATGAGTTTTTCTGTCTCTCTGCCTCCCGGTCAAATGGCCAGATATTCGACAGAATATGCACACCTAGGCCCAAGGGAGAGATGATGTAGCTCACAAGACCACCAGAACCTGGACTTTGGGAACTCTCTCAGCAGCAACATACAGGGCTAAACCCTACAAGTCACCATCTTAAAGGACTGCAGGCAAGACCTGGCATGGCTTGTATAGGAGGAGATCAGTGGGCACATGACTGACTTCTCTTGCTTCTTCTGATGCACACTCTGAGATCTGCTTGAGGGACACCAGTAGCAGCCTCCACAACCAAGACGTCTCTGACAGAATGTCTAATCAGGAAGACCAAGTGTAGACACCTACAGAGCACCAAAGTACCTGTCTTCACCTTGCTAGGGATTGCAAGCAGAGTGGTCAAAATACAGGCCCCTGGACAGGCTGAGGAAGTCTGTACTACAGCTGGAGCAGGATAGGAGCAGGGCAGTGTTTGGCAAGCCTGTGTCTGACTCCCAGATGACCCGGCTGAACCAAGGTGCTGGACCTCAGGTTCGATGAGAGCGGCGGTAATGAGTTTTCACTCATTTTGTTCAGCTTTTCCAAGGAATGTTTGACTGGTAATCATCATCGATCCAAGCACATTGGACGGACCTTGCACAGAGATCTTTCAGCGATCTCTAACCAGAGCTGGTGTTGGCTAGTGCTAGAAAAACAAAGACATGGCCCATCTGGGTACTGGACACTTGCATGAATGCTGGGATTACCCCGAAATCCAAAGTCTCCAAAAGTGGAGTTTAGAATCACTGAAGCACCAATGCTAAGTTCTAGCAGCACCACCAACACCAGTTCATCAAGACCACAAGGAAACTTCTTCTCTGGCTTACCTGACTCTTCTAGCCTTCCCATGCATATCTCCAAAAGGATCATGTTCACTTGAGGCACAGTCATGTGAAATCAGTGCCTGGTGAAGGATGCTGGGATATTGTATGCGCCAAGTCACCATACAGGACACAGAAGGCTACGCTGTAAAGACATAAAGAAACATGGCAAATTTATTGCTGCTTCCATGATATCTGACTGACTCTGGGCTTAACAGTCCTGTTCTCAATGGGATGGTCAGAACACATGTGCCCTTCTGCCACTTCTGCTCCATCAAAACCCTCCAGCATGGGTGGTCAGATTAGGAACAGAGTCTTCCCTTAAGCTCTGCCCTGGAAGAGCTTGACCTTGGTCAAGCCCAGTAGCTGGACCCTAAGGAGATATATGAAACTCTCCTCTATTCCAGCAGAATGGTGCTGCCGACCAGCACCTCAGATTTTTCCTCAGCAAGCAATTAGATCCATTGGAGAAAACTCAGAGCCAACCCTGAGATAGTCACCCCAAATACACTGGCCACAGAATCACTCGAGAGCAAACCGGACTATTTTTTTATTCAAGGTGATGGCTTCCTTCTCATCTTTTCCCTCATCATGAACTGAAACATGTCTCCTCCTTCTGGCACAAAAACGTACTCTAGGTCAGCAGAATTCCCAATATCTGCAAATATCTATCATAAAGTCCCCAATTAAATGCCATCAGGTGAGTCTTTCTAGGATGTCACAACAAGAGCCACAAGGCTGCCTAGATAGATCCACAACTTTCTCTTCCACATTCTGCCAGTCACTCCGAATATCCCTGAAAGTATATCTATAGATGTCTCTGTGTGTTTCTCTACACTCCTTTGCGCTCTCTCTCTATGGAGACTTCTCTAGGCACTCCCACCCAAAAAAAAAAACAAAAACGCCCCAGTCTTAGAGTCCAAGATTTATTCTTTCCCTCAAGTTGTCTGCATCAATACATCTTATCCCAGGTGGTACTTCACATTCAACCAAAACAACATTGTATTTTCTCAGCGATAGTGACCACAACCATGTCCTCTCTCTTCCCCTGACACAAGTCTGGGATCCATGAGTACCTCGGTATAAACGAGCAAATTGGAACAAGTGTTTGTAGGGATGTAATAAAGTTTCAGAAGTTTTGGAGATGTCAGAGGAGATGTACCCACAGTCTATGCCGGGGGTTAGTATAAGCTCCAGAATTCCAGGGCTCTAACCAAAGTCAGTCTAAGGAAATCAGAGTGGAGATTCCAACCTTTATTTCCAGCACAGCAAGTATTCTGGGAGTGGTGACATTCACCCTTCATCCTAACTGAGTCAAGATCAATTCAGATTATACAAGGACTTCCAGGCTCCCAAGCAGGTGTGGTGGGGCCACGCCTTAATTACCAAAAGAAAGAATACTTAAGATGGTATTCAAACAGAGAGAAAACCATTTCAAAGGAACTGAGGCTGAGGAAAGTATAAGACAGTTGGGTAAGATTTGACTGTGGTGTTTATTCCCTCTACTATCTCCATCTTCTTCAGAGATCTTTCCCTGAGTCTCATTCATTTGTGTGACAATGGCTGTTGGCAGTTCCCTATGCACTTTTATCTTCACACCACACAGGCCTTCCTTGAGAGATCAACCCTGGAGGACACCAACTCAACACACTCTCTTGAATCAGGTACTACCAAAAAGTAAATGTAAACCTTTACCTGGCCAATGGAAGTCAAAGACATCTGACCCTACTGACCAAGGTAAATACCCAATAGCAGAGGTCTACACAGACTTTGCTCCTTCCAATGTCAATATGTGTGCTTCCTATTGGTCCTGGGATTCTCTGGTTTCTCTCTCTGATTTCTCAATCTATCAATGCTCTCCCAGTATCTGTCGGGAGGAGGAAAACATGGCTGTGCAAATGCCACAGTGGTAACAGGGTATAGATACTTCTGTCTTGCACAAACCCATAGATTGGTCTTCTATTCTATCAGCGTACCTGAGGACCTTGCCACCTGGACAAAAGGGCACAAAACATGAGTTTTTCTGTCTCTCTGCCTCCCTGTCAAATGGCCAGATATTCGACAGAATATGCACACCTAGGCCCAAGGGAGAGATGATGTAGCTCACAAGACCACCAGAACCTGGACTTTGGGAACTCTCTCAGCAGCAACGTACAGGGCTAAACCCTACAAGACACCATCTTAAAGGACTGCAGGCAAGACCTGGCATGGCTTGTATATGAGGAGATCAGTTGGCACATGACTGACTTCTCTTGCTTCTTCTGATGCACACTCTGAGATCTGCTTGAGGGACACCAGTAGCAGCCTCCACAACCAAGACGTCTCTGACAGAAAGTCTAATCAGGAAGACCAAGTGTAGACACCTACAGAGCACCAAAGTACCTGTCTTCACCTTGCTAGGGATTGCAAGCAGAGTGGTCAAAATACAGGCCCCTGGACAGGCTGAGGAAGTCTGTACTACAGCTGGAGCAGGATAGGAGCAGGGCAGTGTTTGGCAAGCCTGTGTCTGACTCCCAGATGACCCGGCTGAACCAAGGTGCTGGACCTCAGGTTCGATGAGAGCGGCGGTAATGAGTTTTCACTCATTTTGTTCAGCTTTTCCAAGGAATGTTTGACTGGTAATCATCATCGATCCAAGCACATTGGACGGACCTTGCACAGAGATCTTTCAGCGATCTCTAACCAGAGAAACACACAGAGACATCTATATATATACTATAGATATAGGTATATCTATAGATGTACTAGCTCTGGTGTTGGCTAGTGCTAGAAAAACAAAGACATGGCCCATCTGGGTACTGGACACTTGCATGAATGCTGGGATTACCCCGAAATCCAAAGTCTCCAAAAGTGGAGTTTAGAATCACTGAAGCACCAATGCTAAGTTCTAGCAGCACCACCAACACCAGTTCATCAAGACCACAAGGAAACTTCTTCTCTGGCTTACCTGACTCTTCTAGCCTTCCCATGCATATCTCCAAAAGGATCATGTTCGCTTGAGGCACAGTCATGTGAAATCAGTGCCTGGTGAAGGATGCTGGGATATTGTATGCGCCAAGTCACCATACAGGACACAGAAGGCTACGCTGTAAAGACATAAAGAAACATGGCAACTTTATTGCTGCTTCCATGATATCTGACTGACTCTGGGCTTAACAGTCCTGTTCTCAATGGGATGATCAGAACACATGTGCCCTTCTGCCACTTCTGCTCCATCAAAACCCTCCAGCATGGGTGGTCAGATTAGGAACAGAGTCTTCCCTTAAGCTCTGCCCTGGAAGAGCTTGACCTTGGTCAAGCCCAGTAGCTGGACCCTAAGGAGATTTATGAAACTCTCCTCTATTCCAGCACAATGGTGCTGCCGACCATCACCTCAGTTTTCTCCTCAGCAAGCAATTAGATCCATTGGAGAAAACTCAGAGCCAACCCTGAGATAGTCACCCCTGATACACTGGCCACAGAATCACTCGAGAGCAAACTGGACTATTTTTTTATTCAAGGTGAAGGCTTCCTTCTCATCTTTTCCCTCATCATGAACTGAAACATGTCTCCTCCTTCTGGCACAAAAATATACTCTAGGTCAGCAGAATTCCCAATATCTGCAAATATCTATCATAAAGTCCCCAATTAAATGCCATCAGGTGAGTCTTTGTAGGATATCACAACAAGAGCCACAAGGCTGCCTAGATAGATCCACAACTTTCTCTTCCACATTCTGCCAGTCACTCCGAATATCCCTGAAAGTATATCTATAGATGTCTCTGTGTGTTTCTCTACACTCCTTTGCGCTCTCTCTCTATGGAGACTTCTCTAGGCACTCCCCACAAAAAAAAAAAAAACGCCCCTGTCTTAGAGTCCAAGATTTATTCTTTCCCTCAAGTTGTCTGCATCAATACATCTTATCCCAGGTGGTACTTCACATTCAACCAAAACAACATTGTATTTTCTCAGCGATAGTGACCACAACCATGTCCTCTCTCTTCCCCTGACACAAGTCTGGGATCCATGAGTACCTCGGTATAAACGAGCAAATTGGAACAAGTGTTTGTAGGGATGTAATAAAGTTTCAGAAGTTTTGGAGATGTCAGAGGAGATCTACCCACAGTCTATGCCGGGGGTTAATATAAGCTCCAGAATTCCAGGGCTCTAACCAAAGTCAGTCTAAGGAAATCAGAGTGGAGATTCCAACCTTTAATTCCAGCACAGCAAGTATTCTGGGAGTGGTGACATTCACCCTTCATCCTAACTGAGTCAAGATCAATTCAGATTATACAAGGACTTCCAGGCTCCCAAGCAGGTGTGGTGGGGCCACGCCTTAATTACCAAAAGAAAGAATACTTAAGATGGGATTCAAACAGAGAGCAAACCATTTCAAAGGAACTGAGGCTGAGGAAAGTATAAGACAGTTGGGTAAGATTTGACTGTGGTGTTTATTCCCTCTACTATCTCCATCTTCTTCAGAGATCTTTCCCTGAGTCTCATTCATTTGTGTGACAATGGCTGTTGGCAGTTCCCTATGCACTTTTATCTTCACACCACACAGGCCTTCCTTGAGAGATCAACCCTGGAGGACACCAACTCAACACACTCTCTTGAATCAGATACTACCAAAAAGTAAATGTAAACCTTTACCTGGCCAATGGAAGTCAGACATCTCACCCTACTGACCAAGGTAAATACCCAATAGCAGAGGTCTACACAGACTTTGCTCCTTCCAATGTCAATATGTGTGCTTCCTATTGGTCCTGGGATTCTCTGGTTTCTCTCTCTGATTTCTCAATCTATCAATGCTCTCCCAGTATCTGTCGGGAGGAGGAAAACATGGCTGTGCAAATGCCACAGTGGTAACAGGGTATAGATACTTCTGTCTTGCACAAACCCATAGATTGGTCTTCTATTCTATCAGCGTACCTGAGGACCTTGCCACCTGGACAAAAGGGCACAAAACATGAGTTTTTCTGTCTCTCTGCCTCCCTGTCAAATGGCCAGATATTCGACAGAATATGCACACCTAGGCCCAAGGGAGAGATGATGTAGCTCACAAGACCACCAGAACCTGGACTTTGGGAACTCTCTCAGCAGCAACGTACAGGGCTAAACCCTACAAGACACCATCTTAAAGGACTGCAGGCAAGACCTGGCATGGCTTGTATATGAGGAGATCAGTGGGCACATGACTGACTTCTCTTGCTTCTTCTGATGCACACTCTGAGATCTGCTTGAGGGACACCAGTAGCAGCCTCCACAACCAAGACGTCTCTGACAGAATGTCTAATCAGGAAGACCAAGTGTAGACACCTACAGAGCACCAAAGTACCTGTCTTCACCTTGCTAGGGATTGCAAGCAGAGTGGTCAAAATACAGGCCCCTGGACAGGCTGAGGAAGTCTGTACTACAGCTGGAGCAGGATAGGAGCGGGGCAGTGTTTGGCAAGCCTGTGTCTGACTCCCAGATGACCCGGCTGAACCAAGGTGCTGGACCTCAGGTTCGAAGAGAGCGGCTGTAATGAGTTTTCACTCATTTTGTTCAGCTTTTCCAAGGAATGTTTGTCTGGTAATCATCATCGATCCAAGCACATTGGACGGACCTTGCACAGAGATCTTTCAGCGATCTCTAACCAGAGCTGGTGTTGGCTAGTGCTAGAAAAACAAAGACATGGCCCATCTGGGTACTGGACACTTGCATGAATGCTGGGATTACCCCGAAATCCAAAGTCTCCAAAAGTGGAGTTTAGAATCACTGAAGCACCAATGCTAAGTTCTAGCAGGACCACCAACACCAGTTCATCAAGGCCACAAGGAAACTTCTTCTCTGGCTTACCTGACTCTTCTAGCCTTCCCATGCATATCTCCAAAAGGATCATGTTCGCTTGAGGCACAGTCATGTGAAATCAGTGCCTGGTGAAGGATGCTGGGATATTGTATGCGCCAAGTCACCATACAGGACACAGAAGGCTACGCTGTAAAGACATAAAGAATCATGGCAACTTTATTGCTGCTTCCATGATATCTGACTGACTCTGGGCTTAACAGTCCTGTTCTCAATGGGATGATCAGAACACATGTGCCCTTCTGCCACTTCTGCTCCATCAAAATCCTCCAGCATGGGTGGTCAGATTAGGAACAGAGTCTTCCCTTAAGCTCTGCCCTGGAAGAGCTTGACCTTGGTCAAGCCCAGTAGCTGGACCCTAAGGAGATTTATGAAACTCTCCTCTATTCCAGCACAATGGTGCTGCCGAACAGCACATCAGATTTCTCCTCAGCAAGCAATTAGATCCATTGGAGAAAACTCAGAGCCAACCCTGAGATAGTCACCCCTGATACACTGGCCACAGAATCACTCGAGAGCAAACCGGACTATTTTTTTATTCAAGGTGAAGGCTTCCTTCTCATCTTTTCCCTCATCATGAACTGAAACATGTCTCCTCCTTCTGGCACAAAAATGTACTCTAGGTCAGCAGAATTCCCAATATCTGCAAATATCTATCATAAAGTCCCCAATTAAATGCCATCAGGTGAGTCTTTCTAGGATGTCACAACAAGAGCCACAAGGCTGCCTAGATAGATCCACAACTATCTCTTCCACATTCTGCCAGTCACTCCGAATATCCCTGAAAGTATATCTATAGATGTCTCTGTGTGTTTCTCTACACTCCTTTGCGCTCTCTCTCTATGGAGACTTCTCTAGGCACTCCCCACAAAAAAAAAAAACACCCCTGTCTTAGAGTCCAAGATTTATTCTTTCCCTCAAGTTGTCTGCATCAATACATCTTATCCCAGGTGGTACTTCACATTCAACCAGAACAACATTGTATTTTCTCAGCGATAGTGACCACAACCATGTCCTCTCTCTTCCCCTGACACAAGTCTGGGATCCATGAGTACCTCGGTATAAACGAGCAAATTGGAACAAGTGTTTGTAGGGATGTAATAAAGTTTCAGAAGTTTTGGAGATGTCAGAGGAGATCTACCCACAGTCTATGCCGGGGGTTAGTATAAGCTCCAGAATTCCAGGGCTCTAACCAAAGTCAGTCTAAGGAAATCAGAGTGGAGATTCCAACCCTTAATTCCTGCACAGCAAGTATTCTGGGAGTGGTGACATTCACCCCTCATCCTAACTGAGTCAAGATCAATTCAGATTATACAAGGACTTCCAGGCTCCCAAGCAGGTGTGCTGGGGCCACGCCTTAATTACCAAAAGAAAGAATACTTAAGATGGGATTCAAACAGAGAGCAAACCATTTCAAAGGAACTGAGGCTGAGGAAAGTATAAGACAGTTGGGTAAGATTTGACTGTGGTGTTTATTCCCTCTACTATCTCCATCTTCTTCAGAGATCTTTCCCTGAGTCTCATTCATTTGTGTGACAATGGCTGTTGGCAGTTCCCTATGCACTTTTATCTTCACACCACACAGGCCTTCCTTGAGAGATCAACCCTGGAGGACACCAACTCAACACACTCTCTTGAATCAGGTACTACCAAAAAGTAAATGTAAACCTTTACCTGGCCAATGGAAGTCAAAGACATCTGACCCTACTGACCAAGGTAAATAACCAATAGCAGAGGTCTACACAGACTTTGCTCCTTCCAATGTCAATATGTGTGCTTCCTATTGGTCCTGGGATTCTCTGGTTTCTCTCTCTGATTTCTCAATCTATCAATGCTCTCCCAGTATCTGTCGGGAGGAGGAAAACATGGCTGTGCAAATGCCACAGTGGTAACAGGGTATAGATACTTCTGTCTTGCACAAACCCATAGATTGGTCTTCTATTCTATCAGCATACCTGAGGACCTTGCCACCTGGACAAAAGGGCACAAAACATGAGTTTTTCTGTCTCTCTGCCTCCCTGTCAAATGGCCAGATATTCGACAGAATATGCACACCTAGGCCCAAGGGAGAGATGATGTAGCTCACAAGACCACCAGAACCTGGACTTTGGGAACTCTCTCAGCAGCAACGTACAGGGCTAAACCCTACAAGACACCATCTTAAAGGACTGCAGGCAAGACCTGGCATGGCTTGTATATGAGGAGATCAGTGGGCACATGACTGACTTCTCTTGCTTCTTCTGATGCACACTCTGAGATCTGCTTGAGGGACACCAGTAGCAGCCTCCACAACCAAGACGTCTCTGACAGAATGTCTAATCAGGAAGACCAAGTGTAGACACCTACAGAGCACCAAAGTACCTGTCTTCACCTTGCTAGGGATTGCAAGCAGAGTGGTCAAAATACAGGCCCCTGGACAGGCTGAGGAAGACTGTACTACAGCTGGAGCAGGATAGGAGCAGGGCAGTGTTTGGCAAGCCTGTGTCTGACTCCCAGATGACCCGGCTGAACCAAGGTGCTGGACCTCAGGTTCGATGAGAGCGGCAGTAATGAGTTTTCACTCATTTTGTTCAGCTTTTCCAAGGAATGTTTGACTGGTAATCATCATCGATCCAAGCACATTGGACGGACCTTGCACAGAGATCTTTCAGCGATCTCTAACCAGAGCTGGTGTTGGCTAGTGCTAGAAAAACAAAGACATGGCCCATCTGGGTACTGGACACTTGCATGAATGCTGGGATTACCCCGAAATACAAAGTCTCCAAAAGTGGAGTTTAGAATCACTGAAGCACCAATGCTAAGTTCTAGCAGCACCACCAACACCAGTTCATCAAGACCACAAGGAAACTTCTTCTCTGGCTTACCTGACTTTTCTAGCCTTCCCATGCATATCTCCAAAAGGATCATGTTCGCTTGAAGCACAGTAATGTGAAATCAGTGCCTGGTGAAGGATGCTGGGATATTGTATGCACCAATTCACCATACAGGACACAGAAGGCTACGCTGTAAAGACATAAAGAAACATGGCAAATTTATTGCTGCTTCCATGATATCTGACTGACTCTGGGCTTAACAGTCCTGTTCTCAATGGGATGGTCAGAACACATGTGCCCTTCTGCCACTTCTGCTCCATCAAAACCCTCCAGCATGGGTGGTCAGATTAGGAACAGAGTCTTCCCTTAAGCTCTGCCCTGGAAGAGCTTGACCTTGGTCAAGCCCAGTAGCTGGACCCTAAGGAGATTTATGAAACTCTCCTCTATTCCAGCACAATGGTGCTGCCGACCAGCACCTCAGATTTCTCCTCAGCAAGCAATTAGATCCATTGGAGAAAACTCAGAGCCAACCCTGAGATAGTCACCCCTGATACACTGGCCACAGAATCACTCGAGAGCAAACCGGACTATTTTTTTATTCAAGGTGAAGGCTTCCTTCTCATCTTTTCCCTCATCATGAACTGAAACATGTCTCCTCCTTCTGGCACAAAAATGTACTCTAGGACAGCAGAATTCCCAATATCTGCAAATATCTATCATAAAGTCCCCAATTAAATGCCATCAGGTGAGTCTTTCTAGGATGTCACAACAAGAGCCACTAGGCTGCCTAGATAGATCCACAACTTTCTCTTCCACATTCTGCCAGTCACTCCGAATATCCCTGAAAGTATATCTATAGATGTCTCTGTGTGTTTCTCTACACTCCTTTGCGCTCTCTCTCTATGGAGACTTCTCTAGGCACTCCCCACAAAAAAAAAAAAAAGCCCCTGTCTTAGAGTCCAAGATTTATTCTTTCCCTCAAGTTGTCTGCATCAATACATCTTATCCCAGGTGGTACTTCACATTCAACCAAAACAACATTGTATTTTCTCAGCGATAGTGACCACAACCATGTCCTCTCTCTTCCCCTGACACAAGTCTGGGATCCATGAGTACCTCGGTATAAACGAGCAAATTGGAACAAGTGTTTGTAGGGATGTAATAAAGTTTCAGAAGTTTTGGAGATGTCAGAGGAGATCTACCCACAGTCTATGCCGGGGGTTAGTATAAGCTCCAGAATTCCAGGGCTCTAACCAAAGTCAGTCTAAGGAAATCAGAGTGGAGATTCCAACCTTTAATTCCAGCACAGCAAGTATTCTGGGAGTGGTGACATTCACCCTTCATCCTAACTGAGTCAAGATCAATTCAGATTATACAAGGACTTCCAGGCTCCCAAGCAGGTGTGGTGGGGCCACGCCTTAATTACCAAAAGAAAGAATACTTAAGATGGGATTCAAACAGAGAGCAAACCATTTCAAAGGAACTGAGGCTGAGGAAAGTATAAGACAGTTGGGTAAGATTTGAAAGTGGTGTTTATTCCCTCTACTATCTCCATCTTCTTCAGAGATCTTTCCCTGAGTCTCATTCATTTGTGTGACAATGGCTGTTGGCAGTTCCCTATGCACTTTTATCTTCACACCACACAGGCCTTCCTTGAGAGATCAACCCTGGAGGACACCAACTCAACACACTCTCTTGAATCAGGTACTACCAAAAAGTAAATGTAAACCTTTACCTGGCCAATGGAAGTCAAAGACATCTGACCCTACTGACCAAGGTAAATACCCAATAGCAGAGGTCTACACAGACTTTGCTCCTTCCAATGTCAATATGTGTGCTTCCTATTGGTCCTGGGATTCTCTGGTTTCTCTCTCTGATTTCTAAATCTATCAATGCTCTCCTAGCATCTGTCGGGAGGAGGAAAACATGGCTGTGCAAATGCCACAGTGGTAACAGGGTATAGATACTTCTGTCTTGCACAAACCCATAGATTGGTCTTCTATTCTATCAGCTTACCTGAGGACCTTGCCACCTGGACAAAAGGGCACAAAACATGAGTTTTTCTGTCTCTCTGCCTCCCTGTCAAATGGCCAGATATTCAACAGAATATGCACACCTAGGCCCAAGGGAGAGATGATGTAGCTCACAAGACCACCAGAACCTGGACTTTGGGAACTCTCTCAGCAGCAACGTACAGGGCTAAACCCTACAAGACACCATCTTAAAGGACTGCAGGCAAGACCTGGCATGTCTTGTATATGAGGAGATCAGTGGGCACATGACTGACTTCTCTTGCTTCTTCTGATGTACACTCTGAGATCTGCTTGAGGGACACCAGTAGCAGCCTCCACAACCAAGACGTCTCTGACAGAATGTCTAATCAGGAAGACCAAGTGTAGACACCTACAGAGCACCAAAGTACCTGTCTTCACCTTGCTAGGGATTGCAAGCAGAGTGGTCAAAATACAGGCCCCTGGACAGGCTGAGGAAGTCTGTACTACAGCTGGAGGAGGATAGGAGCAGGGCAGTGTTTGGCAAGCCTGTGTCTGACTCCCAGATGACCCGGCTGAACCAAGGTGCTGGACCTCAGGTTCGATGAGAGCGGCGGTAATGAGTTTTCACTCATTTTGTTCAGCTTTTCCAAGGAATGTTTGACTGGTAATCATCATCGATCCAAGCACATTGGACGGACCTTGCACAGAGAACTTTCAGAGATCTCTAACCAGAGCTGGTGTTGGCTAGTGCTAGAAAAACAAAGACATGGCCCATCTGGGTACTGGACACTTGCATGAATGCTGGGATTACCCCGAAATCCAAAGTCTCCAAAAGTGGAGTTTAGAATCACTGAAGCACCAATGCTAAGTTCTAGCAGCACCACCAACACCAGTTCATCAAGACCACAAGGAAACTTCTTCTCTGGCTTACCTGACTTTTCTAGCCTTCCCATGCATATCTCCAAAAGGATCATGTTCCCTTGAAGCACAGTCATGTGAAATCAGTGCCTGGTGAAGGATGCTGGGATATTGTATGCGCCAAGTCACCATACAGGACACAGAAGGCTACACTGTAAAGACATAAAGAAACATGGCAACTTTATTGCTGCTTCCATGATATCTGACTGACTCTGGGCTTAACAGTCCTGTTCTCAATGGGATGGTCAGAACACATGTGCCCTTCTGCCACTTCTGCTCCATCAAAACCCTCCAGCATGGGTGGTCAGATTAGGAACAGAGTCTTCCCTTAAGCTCTGCCCTGGAAGAGCTTGACCTTGGTCAAGCCCAGTAGCTGGACCCTAAGGAGATTTATGAAACTCTCCTCTATTCCAGCACAATGGTGCTGCCGACCAGCACCTCAGATTTCTCCTCAGCAAGCAATTAGATCCATTGGAGAAAACTCAGAGCCAACCCTGAGATAGTCACCCCTGATACACTGGCCACAGAATCACTCGAGAGCAAACCGGACTATTTTTTTATTCAAGGTGAAGGCTTCCTTCTCATCTTTTCCCTCATCATGAACTGAAACATGTCTCCTCCTTCTGGCACAAAAATGTACTCTAGGACAGCAGAATTCCCAATATCTGCAAATATCTATCATAAAGTCCCCAATTAAATGCCATCAGGTGAGTCTTTCTAGGATGTCACAACAAGAGCCACTAGGCTGCCTAGATAGATCCACAACTTTCTCTTCCACATTCTGCCAGTCACTCCGAATATCCCTGAAAGTATATCTATAGATGTCTCTGTGTGTTTCTCTACACTCCTTTGCACTCTCTCTCTATGGAGACTTCTCTAGGCACTCCCCACAAAAAAAAAAAAAAAAACACCCCTGTCTTAGAGTCCAAGATTTATTCTTTCCCTCAAGTTGTCTGCATCAATACATCTTATCCCAGGTGGTACTTCACATTCAACCAAAACAACATTGTATTTTCTCAGCGATAGTGACCACAACCATGTCCTCTCTCTTCCCCTGACACAAGTCTGGGATCCATGAGTACCTCGGTATAAACGAGCAAATTGGAACAAGTGTTTGTAGGGATTTAATAAAGTTTCAGAAGTTTTGGAGATGTCAGAGGGGATCTACCCACAGTCTATGCCGGGGGTTAGTATAAGCTCCAGAATTCCAGGGCTCTAACCAAAGTCAGTCTAAGGAAATCAGAGTGGAGATTCCAACCTTTAATTCCAGCACAGCAAGTATTCTGGGAGTGGTGACATTCACCCTTCATCCTAACTGAGTCAAGATCAATTCAGATTATACAAGGACTTCCAGGCTCCCAAGCAGGTGTGGTGGGGCCACGCCTTAATTACCAAAAGAAAGAATACTTAAGATGGGATTCAAACAGAGAGCAAACCATTTCAAAGGAACTGAGGCTGAGGAAAGTATAAGACAGTTGGGTAAGATTTGACTGTGGTGTTTATTCCCTCTACTATCTCCATCTTCTTCAGAGATCTTTCCCTGAGTCTCATTCATTTGTGTGACAATGGCTGTTGGCAGTTCCCTATGCACTTTTATCTTCACACCACACAGGCCTTCCTCGAGAGATCAACCCTGGAGGACACCAACTCAACACACTCTCTTGAATCAGGTACTACCAAAAAGTAAATGTAAACCTTTACCTGGCCAATGGAAGTCAAAGACATCTGACCCTACTGACCAAGGTAAATACCCAATAGCAGAGGTCTACACAGACTTTGCTCCTTCCAATGTCAATATGTGTGCTTCCTATTGGTCCTGGGATTCTCTGGTTTCTCTCTCTGATTTCTCAATCTATCAATGCTCTCCCAGCATCTGTCGGGAGGAGGAAAACATGGCTGTGCAAATGCCACAGTGGTAACAGGGTATAGATACTTCTGTCTTGCACAAACCCATAGATTGGTCTTCTATTCTATCAGCGTACCTGAGGACCTTGCCACCTGGACAAAAGGGCACAAAACATGAGTTTTTCTGTCTCTCTGCCTCCCTATCAAATGGCCAGATATTCGACAGAATATGCACACCTAGGCCCAAGGGAGAGATGATGTAGCTCACAAGACAACCAGAACCTGGACTTTGGGAACTCTCTCAGCAGCAACGTACAGGGCTAAACCCTACAAGACACCATCTTAAAGGACTGCAGGCAAGACCTGGCATGGCTTGTATATGAGGAGATCAGTGGGCACATGACTGACTTCTCTTGCTTCTTCTGATGCACACTCTGAGATCTGCTTGAGGGACACCAGTAGCAGCCTCCACAACCAAGACGTCTCTGACAGAATGTCTAATCAGGAAGACCAAGTGTAGACACCTACAGAGCACCAAAGTACCTGTCTTCACCTTGCTAGGGATTGCAAGCAGAGTGGTCAAAATACAGGCCCCTGGACAGGCTGAGGAAGTCTGTACTACAGCTGGAGGAGGATAGGAGCAGGGCAGTGTTTGGCAAGCCTGTGTCTGACTCCCAGATGACCCTGCTGAACCAAGGTGCTGGACCTCAGGTTCGATGAGAGCGGCGGTAATGAGTTTTCACTCATTTTGTTCAGCTTTTCCAAGGAATGTTTGACTGGTAATCATCATCGATCCAAGCACATTGGACGGACCTTGCACAGAGATCTTTCAGCGATCTCTAACCAGAGCTGGTGTTGGCTAGTGCTAGAAAAACAAAGACATGGCCCATCTGGGTACTGGACACTTGCATGAATGCTGGGATTACCCCGAAATACAAAGTCTCCAAAAGTGGAGTTTAGAATCACTGAAGCACCAATGCTAAGTTCTAGCAGCACCACCAACACCAGTTCATCAAGATCACAAGGAAACTTCTTCTCTGGCTTACCTGACTCTTCTAGCCTTCCCATGCATATCTCCAAAAGGATCATGTTCGCTTGAAGCACAGTCATGTGAAATCAGTGCCTGGTGAAGGATGCTGGGATATTGTATGCGCCAAGTCACCATACAGGACACAGAAGGCTACACTGTAAAGACATAAAGAAACATGGCAACTTTATTGCTCCTTCCATGATATCTGACTGACTCTGGGCTTAACAGTCCTGTTCTCAATGGGATGGTCAGAACACATGTGCCCTTCTGCCACTTCTGCTCCATCAAAACCCTCCAGCATGGGTGGTCAGATTAGGAACAGAGTCTTCCCTTAAGCTCTGCCCTGGAAGAGCTTGACCTTGGTCAAGCCCAGTAGCTGGACCCTAAGGAGATTTATGAAACTCTCCTCTATTCCAGCACAATGGTGCTGCCAACCAGCACCTCAGATTTCTCCTCAGCAAGCAATTAGATCCATTGGAGAAAACTCAGAGCCAACCCTGAGATAGTCACCCCTGATACACTGGCCACAGAATCACTCGAGAGCAAACCGGACTATTTTTTTATTCAAGGTGAAGGCTTCCTTCTCATCTTTTCCCTCATCATGAACTGAAACATGTCTCCTCCTTCTGGCACAAAAATGTACTCTAGGTCAGCAGAATTCCCAATATCTGCAAATATCTATCATAAAGTCCCCAATTAAATGCCATCAGGTGAGTCTTTCTAGGATGTCACAACAAGAGCCACTAGGCTGCCTAGATAGATCCACAACTTTCTCTTCCACATTCTGCCAGTCACTCCGAATATCCCTGAAAGTATATCTATAGATGTCTCTGTGTGTTTCTCTACACTCCTTTGCACTCTCTCTCTATGGAGACTTCTCTAGGCACTCCCCACAAAAAAAAAAAAAAACACCCCTGTCTTAGAGTCCAAGATTTATTCTTTCCCTCAAGTTGTCTGCATCAATACATCTTATCCCAGGTGGTACTTCACATTCAACCAAAACAACATTGTATTTTCTCAGCGATAGTGACCACAACCATGTCCTCTCTCTTCCCCTGACACAAGTCTGGGATCCATGAGTACCTCGGTATAAACTAGCAAATTGGAACAAGTGTTTGTAGGGATTTAATAAAGTTTCAGAAGTTTTGGAGATGTCAGAGGGGATCTACCCACAGTCTATGCCGGGGGTTAGTATAAGCTCCAGAATTCCAGGGCTCTAACCAAAGTCAGTCTAAGGAAATCAGAGTGGAGATTCCAACCTTTAATTCCAGCACAGCAAGTATTCTGGGAGTGGTGACATTCACCCTTCATCCTAACTGAGTCAAGATCAATTCAGATTATACAAGGACTTCCAGGCTCCCAAGCAGGTGTGGTGGGGCCACGCCTTAATTACCAAAAGAAAGAATACTTAAGATGGGATTCAAACAGAGAGCAAACCATTTCAAAGGAACTGAGGCTGAGGAAAGTATAAGACAGTTGGGTAAGATTTGACTGTGGTGTTTATTCCCTCTACTATCTCCATCTTCTTCAGAGATCTTTCCCTGAGTCTCATTCATTTGTGTGACAATGGCTGTTGGCAGTTCCCTATGCACTTTTATCTTCACACCACACAGGCCTTCCTCGAGAGATCAACCCTGGAGGACACCAACTCAACACACTCTCTTGAATCAGGTACTACCAAAAAGTAAATGTAAACCTTTACCTGGCCAATGGAAGTCAAAGACATCTGACCCTACTGACCAAGGTAAATACCCAATAGCAGAGGTCTACACAGACTTTGCTCCTTCCAATGTCAATATGTGTGCTTCCTATTGGTCCTGGGATTCTCTGGTTTCTCTCTCTGATTTCTCAATCTATCAATGCTCTCCCAGCATCTGTCGGGAGGAGGAAAACATGGCTGTGCAAATGCCACAGTGGTAACAGGGTATAGATACTTCTGTCTTGCACAAACCCATAGATTGGTCTTCTATTCTATCAGCGTACCTGAGGACCTTGCCACCTGGACAAAAGGGCACAAAACATGAGTTTTTCTGTCTCTCTGCCTCCCTATCAAATGGCCAGATATTCGACAGAATATGCACACCTAGGCCCAAGGGAGAGATGATGTAGCTCACAAGACCACCAGAACCTGGACTTTGGGAACTCTCTCAGCAGCAACGTACAGGGCTAAACCCTACAAGACACCATCTTAAAGGACTGCAGGCAAGACCTGGCATGGCTTGTATATGAGGAGATCAGTGGGCACATGACTGACTTCTCTTGCTTCTTCTGATGCACACTCTGAGATCTGCTTGAGGGACACCAGTAGCAGCCTCCACAACCAAGACGTCTCTGACAGAATGTCTAATCAGGAAGACCAAGTGTAGACACCTACAGAGCACCAAAGTACCTGTCTTCACCTTGCTAGGGATTGCAAGCAGAGTGGTCAAAATACAGGCCCCTGGACAGGCTGAGGAAGTCTGTACTACAGCTGGAGGAGGATAGGAGCAGGGCAGTGTTTGGCAAGCCTGTGTCTGACTCCCAGATGACCCTGCTGAACCAAGGTGCTGGACCTCAGGTTCGATGAGAGTGGCGGTAATGAGTTTTCACTCATTTTGTTCAGCTTTTCCAAGGAATGTTTGACTGGTAATCATCATCGATCCAAGCACATTGGACGGACCTTGCACAGAGATCTTTCAGCGATCTCTAACCAGAGCTGGTGTTGGCTAGTGCTAGAAAAACAAAGACATGGCCCATCTGGGTACTGGACACTTGCATGAATGCTGGGCTTACCCCGAAATCCAAAGTCTCCAAAAGTGGAGTTTAGAATCACTGAAGCACCAATGCTAAGTTCTAGCAGCACCACCAACACCAGTTCATCAAGATCACAAGGAAACTTCTTCTCTGGCTTACCTGACTCTTCTAGCCTTCCCATGCATATCTCCAAAAGGATCATGTTCGCTTGAAGCACAGTCATGTGAAATCAGTGCCAGGTGAAGGATGCTGGGATATTGTATGCGCCAAGTCACCATACAGGACACAGAAGGCTACACTGTAAAGACATAAAGAAACATGGCAACTTTATTGCTGCTTCCATGATATCTGACTGACTCTGGGCTTAACAGTCCTGTTCTCAATGGGATGGTCAGAACACATGTGCCCTTCTGCCACTTCTGCTCCATCAAAACCCTCCAGCATGGGTGGTCAGATTAGGAACAGAGTCTTCCCTTAAGCTCTGCCCTGGAAGAGCTTGACCTTGGTCAATCCCAGTAGCTGGACCCTAAGGAGATTTATGAAACTCTCCTCTATTCCAGCACAATGGTGCTGCCGACCAGCACCTCAGATTTCTCCTCAGCAAGCAATTAGATCCATTGGAGAAAACTCAGAGCCAACCCTGAGATAGTCACCCCTGATACACTGGCCACAGAATCACTCGAGAGCAAACTGGACTATTTTTTTATTCAAGGTGAAGGCTTCCTTCTCATCTTTTCCCTCATCATGAGCTGAAACATGTCTCCTCCTTCTGGCACAAAAATGTACTCTAGGTCAGCAGAATTCCCAATATCTGCAAATATCTATCATAAAGTCCCCAATTAAATGCCATCAGGTGAGTCTTTCTAGGATGTCACAACAAGAGCCACAAGGCTGCCTAGATAGATCCACAACTTTCTCTTCCACATTCTGCCAGTCACTCCGAATATCCCTGAAAGTATATCTATAGATGTCTCTGTGTGTTTCTCTACACTCCTTTGCGCTCTCTCTCTATGGAGACTTCTCTAGGCACTCCCCACAAAAAAAAAAACAAAAAAAACGAAAAAAAAAAACGCCCCTGTCTTAGAGTCCAAGATTTATTCTTTCCCTCAAGTTGTCTGCATCAATACATCTTATCCCAGGTGGTACTTCACATTCAACCAAAACAACATTGTATTTTCTCAGCGATAGTGACCACAACCATGTCCTCTCTCTTCCCCTGACACAAGTCTGGGATCCATGAGTACCTCGGTATAAACGAGCAAATTGGAACAAGTGTTTGTAGGGATGTAATAAAGTTTCAGAAGTTTTGGAGATGTCAGAGGAGATCTACCCACAGTCTATGCCGGGGGTTAGTATAAGCTCCAGAATTCCAGGGCTCTAACCAAAGTCAGTCTAAGGAAATCAGAGTGGAGATTCCAACCTTTAATTCCAGCACAGCAAGTATTCTGGGAGTGGTGACATTCACCCTTCATCCTAACTGAGTCAAGATCAATTCAGATTATACAAGGACTTCCAGGCTCCCAAGCAGGTGTGGTGGGGCCACGCCTTAATTACCAAAAGAAAGAATACTTAAGATGGGATTCAAACAGAGAGCAAACCATTTCAAAGGAACTGAGGCTGAGGAAAGTATAAGACAGTTGGGTAAGATTAGACTGTGGTGTTTATTCCCTCTACTATCTCCATCTTCTTCAGAGATCTTTCCCTGAGTCTCATTCATTTGTGTGACAATGGCTGTTGGCAGTTCCCTATGCACTTTTATCTTCACACCACACAGACCTTCCTTGAGAGATCAACCCTGGAGGACACCAACTCAACACACTCTCTTGAATCAGGTACAACCAAAAAGTAAATGTAAACCTTTACCTGGCCAATGGAAGTCAAAGACATCTGACCCTACTGACCAAGGTAAATACCCAATAGCAGAGGTCTACACAGACTTTGCTCCTTCCAATGTCAATATGTGTGCTTCCTATTGGTCCTGGGATTCTCTGGTTTCTCTCTCTGATTTCTCAATCTATCAATGCTCTCCCAGTATCTGTCGGGAGGAGGAAAACATGGCTGTGCAAATGCCACAGTGGTAACAGGGTATAGATACTTCTGTCTTGCACAAACCCATAGATTGGTCTTCTATTCTATCAGCGTACCTGAGGACCTTGCCACCTGGACAAAAGGGCACAAAACATGAGTTTCTCTGTCTCTCTGCCTCCCTGTCAAATGGCCAGATATTCGACAGAATATGCACACCTAGGCCCAAGGGAGAGATGATGTAGCTCACAAGACCACCAGAACCTGGACTTTGGGAACTCTCTCAGCAGCAACGTACAGGGCTAAACCCTACAAGACACCATCTTAAAGGACTGCAGGCAAGACCTGGCATGGCTTGTATATGAGGAGATCAGTGGGCACATGACTGACTTCTCTTGCTTCTTCTGATGCACACTCTGAGATCTGCTTGAGGGACACCAGTAGCAGCCTCCACAACCAAGACGTCTCTGACAGAATGTCTAATCAGGAAGACCAAGTGTAGACACCTACAGAGCACCAAAGTACCTGTCTTCACCTTGCTAGGGATTGCAAGCAGAGTGGTCAAAATATAGGCCCCTGGACAGGCTGAGGAAGTCTGTACTACAGCTGGAGGAGGATAGGAGCAGGGCAGTGTTTGGCAAGCCTGTGTCTGACTCCCAGATGACCCGGCTGAACCAAGGTGCTGGACCTCAGGTTCGATGAGAGTGGCGGTAATGAGTTTTCACTCATTTTGTTCAGCTTTTCCAAGGAATGTTTGACTGGTAATCATCATCGATCCAAGCACATTGGACGGACCTTGCACAGAGATCTTTCAGCGATCTCTAACCAGAGCTGGTGTTGGCTAGTGCTAGAAAAACAAAGACATGGCCCATCTGGGTACTGGACACTTGCATGAATGCTGGGATTACCCCGAAATCCAAAGTCTCCAAAAGTGGAGTTTAGAATCACTGAAGCACCAATGCTAAGTTCTAGCAGCACCACCAACACCAGTTCATCAAGACCACAAGGAAACTTCTTCTCTGGCTTACCTGACTCTTCTAGCCTTCCCATGCATATCTCCAAAAGGATCATGTTCGCTTGAGGCACAGTCATGTGAAATCAGTGCCTGGTGAAGGATGCTGGGATATTGTATGCGCCAAGTCACCATACAGGACACAGAAGGCTACGCTGTAAAGACATAAAGAAACATGGCAACTTTATTGCTGCTTCCATGATATCTGACTGACTCTGGGCTTAACAGTCCTGTTCTCAATGGGATGATCAGAACACATGTGCCCTTCTGCCACTTCTGCTCCATCAAAACCCTCCAGCATGGGTGGTCAGATTAGGAACAGAGTCTTCCCTTAAGCTCTGCCCTGGAAGAGCTTGACCTTGGTCAAGCCCAGTAGCTGGACCCTAAGGAGATTTATGAAACTCTCCTCTATTCCAGCACAATGGTGCTGCCGACCAGCACCTCAGATTTCTCCTCAGCAAGCAATTAGATCCATTGGAGAAAACTCAGAGCCAACCCTGAGATAGTCACCCCTGATACACTGGCCACAGAATCACTCGAGAGCAAACTGGACTATTTTTTTATTCAAGGTGAAGGCTTCCTTCTCATCTTTTCCCTCATCATGAGCTGAAACATGTCTCCTCCTTCTGGCACAAAAATGTACTCTAGGTCAGCAGAATTCCCAATATCTGCAAATATCTATCATAAAGTCCCCAATTAAATGCCATCAGGTGAGTCTTTCTAGGATGTCACAACAAGAGCCACAAGGCTGCCTAGATAGATCCACAACTTTCTCTTCCACATTCTGCCATTCACTCCGAATATCCCTGAAAGTATATCTATAGATGTCTCTGTGTGTTTCTCTACACTCCTTTGCGCTCTCTCTCTATGGAGACTTCTCTAGGCACTCCCCACAAAAAAAAAAACAAAAAAAAACGAAAAAAAAAAACGCCCCTGTCTTAGAGTCCAAGATTTATTCTTTCCCTCAAGTTGTCTGCATCAATACATCTTATCCCAGGTGGTACTTCACATTCAACCAAAACAACATTGTATTTTCTCAGCGATAGTGACCACAACCATGTCCTCTCTCTTCCCCTGACACAAGTCTGGGATCCATGAGTACCTCGGTATAAACGAGCAAATTGGAACAAGTGTTTGTAGGGATGTAATAAAGTTTCAGAAGTTTTGGAGATGTCAGAGGAGATCTACCCACAGTCTATGCCGGGGGTTAGTATAAGCTCCAGAATTCCAGGGCTCTAACCAAAGTCAGTCTAAGGAAATCAGAGTGGAGATTCCAACCTTTAATTCCAGCACAGCAAGTATTCTGGGAGTGGTGACATTCACCCTTCATCCTAACTGAGTCAAGATCAATTCAGATTATACAAGGACTTCCAGGCTCCCAAGCAGGTGTGGTGGGGCCACGCCTTAATTACCAAAAGAAAGAATACTTAAGATGGGATTCAAACAGAGAGCAAACCATTTCAAAGGAACTGAGGCTGAGGAAAGTATAAGACAGTTGGGTAAGATTAGACTGTGGTGTTTATTCCCTCTACTATCTCCATCTTCTTCAGAGATCTTTCCCTGAGTCTCATTCATTTGTGTGACAATGGCTGTTGGCAGTTCCCTATGCACTTTTATCTTCACACCACACAGACCTTCCTTGAGAGATCAACCCTGGAGGACACCAACTCAACACACTCTCTTGAATCAGGTACAACCAAAAAGTAAATGTAAACCTTTACCTGGCCAATGGAAGTCAAAGACATCTGACCCTACTGACCAAGGTAAATACCCAATAGCAGAGGTCTACACAGACTTTGCTCCTTCCAATGTCAATATGTGTGCTTCCTATTGGTCCTGGGATTCTCTGGTTTCTCTCTCTGATTTCTCAATCTATCAATGCTCTCCCAGTATCTGTCGGGAGGAGGAAAACATGGCTGTGCAAATGCCACAGTGGTAACAGGGTATAGATACTTCTGTCTTGCACAAACCCATAGATTGGTCTTCTATTCTATCAGCGTACCTGAGGACCTTGCCACCTGGACAAAAGGGCACAAAACATGAGTTTCTCTGTCTCTCTGCCTCCCTGTCAAATGGCCAGATATTCGACAGAATATGCACACCTAGGCCCAAGGGAGAGATGATGTAGCTCACAAGACCACCAGAACCTGGACTTTGGGAACTCTCTCAGCAGCAACGTACAGGGCTAAACCCTACAAGACACCATCTTAAAGGACTGCAGGCAAGACCTGGCATGGCTTGTATATGAGGAGATCAGTGGGCACATGACTGACTTCTCTTGCTTCTTCTGATGCACACTCTGAGATCTGCTTGAGGGACACCAGTAGCAGCCTCCACAACCAAGACGTCTCTGACAGAATGTCTAATCAGGAAGACCAAGTGTAGACACCTACAGAGCACCAAAGTACCTGTCTTCACCTTGCTAGGGATTGCAAGCAGAGTGGTCAAAATATAGGCCCCTGGACAGGCTGAGGAAGTCTGTACTACAGCTGGAGGAGGATAGGAGCAGGGCAGTGTTTGGCAAGCCTGTGTCTGACTCCCAGATGACCCGGCTGAACCAAGGTGCTGGACCTCAGGTTCGATGAGAGTGGCGGTAATGAGTTTTCACTCATTTTGTTCAGCTTTTCCAAGGAATGTTTGACTGGTAATCATCATCGATCCAAGCACATTGGACGGACCTTGCACAGAGATCTTTCAGCGATCTCTAACCAGAGCTGGTGTTGGCTAGTGCTAGAAAAACAAAGACATGGCCCATCTGGGTACTGGACACTTGCATGAATGCTGGGATTACCCCGAAATCCAAAGTCTCCAAAAGTGGAGTTTAGAATCACTGAAGCACCAATGCTAAGTTCTAGCAGCACCACCAACACCAGTTCATCAAGACCACAAGGAAACTTCTTCTCTGGCTTACCTGACTCTTCTAGCCTTCCCATGCATATCTCCAAAAGGATCATGTTCGCTTGAGGCACAGTCATGTGAAATCAGTGCCTGGTGAAGGATGCTGGGATATTGTATGCGCCAAGTCACCATACAGGACACAGAAGGCTACGCTGTAAAGACATAAAGAAACATGGCAACTTTATTGCTGCTTCCATGATATCTGACTGACTCTGGGCTTAACAGTCCTGTTCTCAATGGGATGATCAGAACACATGTGCCCTTCTGCCACTTCTGCTCCATCAAAACCCTCCAGCATGGGTGGTCAGATTAGGAACAGAGTCTTCCCTTAAGCTCTGCCCTGGAAGAGCTTGACCTTGGTCAAGCCCAGTAGCTGGACCCTAAGGAGATTTATGAAACTCTCCTCTATTCCAGCACAATGGTGCTGCCGACCAGCACCTCAGATTTCTCCTCAGCAAGCAATTAGATCCATTGGAGAAAACTCAGAGCCAACCCTGAGATAGTCACCCCTGATACACTGGCCACAGAATCACTCGAGAGCAAACTGGACTATTTTTTTATTCAAGGTGAAGGCTTCCTTCTCATCTTTTCCCTCATAATGAGCTGAAACATGTCTTCTCCTTCTGGCACAAAAATGTACTCTAGGTCAGCAGAATTCCCAATATCTGCAAATATCTATCATAAAGTCCCCAATTAAATGCCATCAGGTGAGTCTTTCTAGGATGTCACAACAAGAGCCACAAGGCTGCCTAGATAGATCCACAACTTTCTCTTCCACATTCTGCCATTCACTCCGAATATCCCTGAAAGTATATCTATAGATGTCTCTGTGTGTTTCTCTACACTCCTTTGCGCGCTCTCTCTCTATGGAGACTTCTCTAGGCACTCCCCACAAAAAAAAAAAAAAACAAAAAAAACGAAAAAAATAAACGCCCCTGTCTTAGAGTCCAAGATTTATTCTTTCCCTCAAGTTGTCTGCATCAATACATCTTATCCCAGGTGGTACTTCACATTCAACCAAAACAACATTGTATTTTCTCAGCGATAGTGACCACAACCATGTCCTCTCTCTTCCCCTGACACAAGTCTGGGATCCATGAGTACCTCGGTATAAACGAGCAAATTGGAACAAGTGTTTGTAGGGATGTAATAAAGTTTCAGAAGTTTTGGAGATGTCAGAGGAGATCTACCCACAGTCTATGCCGGGGGTTAGTATAAGCTCCAGAATTCCAGGGCTCTAACCAAAGTCAGTCTAAGGAAATCAGAGTGGAGATTCCAACCTTTAATTCCAGCACAGCAAGTATTCTGGGAGTGGTGACATTCACCCTTCATCCTAACTGAGTCAAGATCAATTCAGATTATACAAGGACTGCCAGGCTCCCAAGCAGGTGTGGTGGGGCCACGCCTTAATTACCAAAAGAAAGAATACTTAAGATGGGATTCAAACAGAGTGCAAACCATTTCAAAGGAACTGAGGCTGAGGAAAGTATAAGACAGTTGGGTAAGATTTGACTGTGGTGTTTATTCCCTCTACTATCTCCATCTTCTTCAGAGATCCTTCCCTGAGTCTCATTCATTTGTGTGACAATGGCTGTTGGCAGTTCCCTATGCACTTTTATCTTCACACCACACAGACCTTCCTTGAGAGATCAACCCTGGAGGACACCAACCCAACACACTCTCTTGAATCAGGTACAACCAAAAAGTAAATGTAAACCTTTACCTGGCCAATGGAAGTCAAAGACATCTGACCCTACTGACCAAGGTAAATACCCAATAGCAGAGGTCTACACAGACTTTGCTCCTTCCAATGTCAATATGTGTGCTTCCTATTGGTCCTGGGATTCTCTGGTTTCTCTCTCTGATTTCTCAATCTATCAATGCTCTCCCAGTATCTGTCGGGAGGAGGAAAACATGGCTGTGCAAATGCCACAGTGGTAACAGGGTATAGATACTTCTGTCTTGCACAAACCCATAGATTGGTCTTCTATTCTATCAGCGTACCTGAGGACCTTGCCACCTGGACAAAAGGGCACAAAATATGAGCTTCTCTGTCTCTCTGCCTCCCTGTCAAATGGCCAGATATTCGACAGAATATGCACACCTAGGCCCAAGGGAGAGATGATGTAGCTCACAAGACCACCAGAACCTGGACTTTGGGAACTCTCTCAGCAGCAACGTACAGGGCTAAACCCTACAAGACACCATCTTAAAGGACTGCAGGCAAGACCTGGCATGGCTTGTATATGAGGAGATCAGTGGGCACATGACTGACTTCTCTTGCTTCTTCTGATGCACACTCTGAGATCTGCTTGAGGGACACCAGTAGCAGCCTCCACAACCAAGACGTCTCTGACAGAATGTCTAATCAGGAAGACCAAGTGTAGACACCTACAGAGCACCAAAGTACCTGTCTTCACCTTGCTATTGATTGCAAGCAGAGTGGTCAAAATACAGGCCCCTGGACAGGCTGAGGAAGTCTGTACTACAGCTGGAGCAGGATAGGAGCAGGGCAGTGTTTGGCAAGCCTGTGTCTGACTCCCAGATGACCCGGCTGAACCAAGGTGCTGGACCTCAGGTTCGATGAGAGCGGCGGTAATGAGTTTTCACTCATTTTGTTCAGCTTTTCCAAGGAATGTTTGACTGGTAATCATCATCGATCCAAGCACATTGGACGGACCTTGCACAGAGATCTTTCAGCGATCTCTAACCAGAGCTGGTGTTGGCTAGTGCTAGAAAAACAAAGACATGGCCCATCTGGGTACTGGACACTTGCATGAATGCTGGGATTACCCCGAAATCCTAAGTCTCCAAAAGTGAAGTTTAGAATCACTGAAGCACCAATGCTAAGTTCTAGCAGCACCACCAACACCAGTTCATCAAGACCACAAGGAAACTTCTCTGGCTTACCTGACTCTTCTAGCCTTCCCATGCATATCTCCAAAAGGATCATGTTCGCTTGAGGCACAGTCATGTGAAATCAGTGCCTGGTGAAGGATGCTGGGATATTGTATGCGCCAAGTCACCATACAGGACACAGAAGGCTACGCTGTAAAGACATAAAGAAACATGGCAACTTTATTGCTGCTTCCATGATATCTGACTGACTCTGGGCTTAACAGTCCTGTTCTCAATGGGATGATCAGAACACATGTGCCCTTCTGCCACTTCTGCTCCATCAAAACCCTCCAGCATGGGTGGTCAGATTAGGAACAGAGTCTTCCCTTAAGCTCTGCCCTGGAAGAGCTTGACCTTGGTCAAGCCCAGTAGCTGGACCCTAAGGAGATTTATGAAACTCTCCTCTATTCCAGCACAATGGTGCTGCCGACCAGCACCTCAGATTTCTCCTCAGCAAGCAATTAGGTCCATTGGAGAAAACTCAGAGCCAACCCTGAGATAGTCACCCCTGATACACTGGCCACAGAATCACTCGAGAGCAAACTGGACTATTTTTTTATTCAAGGTGAAGGCTTCCTTCTCATCTTTTCCCTCATCATGAACTGAAACGTGTCTCCTCCTTCTGGCACAAAAATGTACTCTAGGTCAGCAGAATTCCCAATATCTGCAAATATCTATCATTAAGTCCCCAATTAAATGCCATCAGGTGAGTCTTTCTAGGATGTCACAACAAGAGCCACAAGGCTGCCTAGATAGATCCACAACTTTCTCTTCCACATTCTGCCAGTCACTCCGAATATCCCTGAAAGTATATCTATAGATGTCTCTGTGTGTTTCTCTACACTCCTTTGCGCTCTCTCTCTATGGAGACTTCTCTAGGCACTCCCCACAAAAAAAAAAAAAAAACAAAAAAAAAACGCCCCTGTCTTAGAGTCCAAGATTTATTCTTTCCCTCAAGTTGTCTGCATCAATACATCTTATCCCAGGTGGTACTTCACATTCAACCAAAACAACATTGTATTTTCTCAGCGATAGTGACCACAACCATGTCCTCTCTCTTCCCCTGACACAAGTCTGGGATCCATGAGTACCTCGGTATAAACGAGCAAATTGGAACAAGTGTTTGTAGGGATGTAATAAAGTTTCAGAAGTTTTGGAGATGTCAGAGGAGATCTACCCACAGTCTATGCCGGGGGTTAGTATAAGCTCCAGAATTCCAGGGCTCAAACCAAAGTCAGTCTAAGGAAATCAGAGTGGAGATTCCAACCTTTAATTCCAGCACAGCAAGTATTCTGGGAGTGGTGACATTCACCCTTCATCCTAACTGAGTCAAGATCAATTCAGATTATACAAGGACTGCCAGGCTCCCAAGCAGGTGTGGTGGGGCCACGCCTTAATTACCAAAAGAAAGAATACTTAAGATGGGATTCAAACAGAGAGCAAACCATTTCAAAGGAACTGAGGCTGAGGAAAGTATAAGACAGTTGGGTAAGATTAGACTGTGGTGTTTATTCCCTCTACTATCTCCATCTTCTTCAGAGATCTTTCCCTGAGTCTCATTCATTTGTGTGACAATGGCTGTTGGCAGTTCCCTATGCACTTTTATCTTCACACCACACAGACCTTCCTTGAGAGATCAACCCTGGAGGACACCAACTCAACACACTCTCTTGAATCAGGTACTACCAAAAAGTAAATGTAAACCTTTACCTGGCCAATGGAAGTCAAAGACATCTGACCCTACTGACCAAGGTAAATACCCAATAGCAGAGGTCTACACAGACTTTGCTCCTTCCAATGTCAATATGTGTGCTTCCTATTGGTCCTGGGATTCTCTGGTTTCTCTCTCTGATTTCTCAATCTATCAATGCTCTCCCAGTATCTGTCCGGAGGAGGAAAACATGGCTGTGCAAATGCCACAGTGGTAACAGCGTATAGATACTTCTGTCTTGCACAAACCCATAGATTGGTCTTCTATTCTATCAGCGTACCTGAGGACCTTGCCACCTGGACAAAAGGGCACAAAACATGAGTTTCTCTGTCTCTCTGCCTCCCTGTCAAATGGCCAGATATTCGACAGAATATGCACACCTAGGCCCAAGGGAGAGATGATGTAGCTCACAAGACCACCAGAACCTGGACTTTGGGAACTCTCTCAGCAGCAACGTACAGGGCTAAACCCTACAAGACACCATCTTAAAGGACTGCAGGCAAGACCTGGCATGGCTTGTATATGAGGAGATCAGTGGGCACATGACTGACTTCTCTTGCTTCTTCTGATGCACACTCTGAGATCTGCTTGAGGGACACCAGTAGCAGCCTCCACAACCAAGACGTCTCTGACAGAATGTCTAATCAGGAAGACCAAGTGTAGACACCTACAGAGCACCAAAGTACCTGTCTTCACCTTGCTAGGGATTGCAAGCAGAGTGGTCAAAATACAGGCCCCTGGACAGGCTGAGGAAGTCTGTACTAAGCTGGAGCAGGATAGGAGCAGGGCAGTGTTTGGCAAGCCTGTGTCTGACTCCCAGATGACCCGGCTGAACCAAGGTGCTGGACCTCAGATTCGATGAGAGCGGCGGTAATGAGTTTTCACTCATTTTGTTCAGCTTTTCCAAGGAATGTTTGACTGGTAATCATCATCGATCCAAGCACATTGGACGGACCTTGCACAGAGATCTTTCAGCGATCTCTAACCAGAGCTGGTGTTGGCTAGTGCTAGACAAACAAAGACATGGCCCATCTGGGTACTGGACACTTGCATGAATGCTGGGATTACCCCGAAATCCAAAGTCTCCAAAAGTGGAGTTTAGAATCACTGAAGCACCAATGCTAAGTTCTAGCAGCACCACCAACACCAGTTCATCAAGACCACAAGGAAACTTCTTCTCTGGCTTACCTGACTCTTCTAGCCTTCCCATGCATATCTCCAAAAGGATCATGTTCGCTTGAGGCACAGTCATGTGAAATCAGTGCCTGGTGAAGGATGCTGGGATATTGTATGCGCCAAGTCACCATACAGGACACAGAAGGCTACGCTGTAAAGACATAAAGAAACATGGCAACTTTATTGCTGCTTCCATGATATCTGACTGACTCTGGGCTTAACAGTCCTGTTCTCAATGGGATGATCAGAACACATGTGCCCTTCTGCCACTTCTGCTCCATCAAAACCCTCCAGCATGGGTGGTCAGATTAGGAACAGAGTCTTCCCTTAAGCTCTGCCCTGGAAGAGCTTGACCTTGGTCAAGCCCAGTAGCTGGACCCTAAGGAGATTTAGGAAACTCTCCTCTATTCCAGCACAATGGTGCTGCCGACCAGCACCTCAGATTTCTCCTCAGCAAGCAATTAGATCCATTGGAGAAAACTCAGAGCCAACCCTGAGATAGTCACCCCTGATACACTGGCCACAGAATCACTCGAGAGCAAACTGGACTATTTTTTTATTCAAGGTGAAGGCTTCCTTCTCATCTTTTCCCTCATCATGAGCTGAAACATGTCTCCTCCTTCTGGCACAAAAATGTACTCTAGGTCAGCAGAATTCCCAATATCTGCAAATATCTATCATAAAGTCCCCAATTAAATGCCATCAGGTGAGTCTTTCTAGGATGTCACAACAAGAGCCACAAGGCTGCCTAGATAGATCCACAACTTTCTCTTCCACATTCTGCCAGTCACTCCGAATATCCCTGAAAGTATATCTATAGATGTCTCTGTGTGTTTCTCTACACTCCTTTGCGCTCTCTCTCTATGGAGACTTCTCTAGGCACTCCCCACAAAAAAAAAAAAAAAAAACGCCCCTGTCTTAGAGTCCAAGATTTATTCTTTCCCTCAAGTTGTCTGCATCAATACATCTTATCCCAGGTGGTACTTCACATTCAACCAAAACAACATTGTATTTTCTCAGCGATAGTGACCACAACCATGTCCTCTCTCTTCCCCTGACACAAGTCTGGGATCCATGAGTACCTCGGTATAAACGAGCAAATTGGAACAAGTGTTTGTAGGGATGTAATAAAGTTTCAGAAGTTTTGGAGATGTCAGAGGTGATCTACCCACAGTCTATGCCGGGGGTTAGTATAAGCTCCAGAATTCCAGGGCTCTAACCAAAGTCAGTCTAAGGAAATCAGAGTGGAGATTCCAACCTTTAATTCCAGCACAGCAAGTATTCTGGGAGTGGTGACATTCACCCTTCATCCTAACTGAGTCAAGATCAATTCAGATTATACAAGGACTTCCAGGCTCCCAAGCAGGTGTGGTGGGGCCATGCCTTAATTACAAAAAGAAAGAATACTTAAGATGGGATTCAAACAGAGAGCAAACCATTTCAAAGGAACTGAGGCTGAGGAAAGTATAAGACAGTTGGGTAAGATTTGACTGTGGTGTTTATTCCCTCTACTATCTCCATCTTCTTCAGAGATCTTTCCCTGAGTCTCATTCATTTGTGTGACAATGGCTGTTGGCAGTTCCCTATGCACTTTTATCTTCACACCACACAGGCCTTCCTTGAGAGATCAACCATGGAGGACACCAACTCAACACACTCTCTTGAATCAGGTACTACCAAAAAGTAAATGTAAACCTTTACCTGGCCAATGGAAGTCAAAGACATCTGACCCTACTGACCAAGGTAAATACCCAATAGCAGAGGTCTACACAGACTTTGCTCCTTCCAATGTCAATATGTGTGCTTCCTATTGGTCCTGGGATTCTCTGGTTTCTCTCTCTGATTTCTCAATCTATCAATGCTCTCCCAGTATCTGTCGGGAGGAGGAAAACATGGCTGTGCAAATGCCACAGTGGTAACAGGGTATAGATACTTCTGTCTTGCACAAACCTATAGATTGGTCTTCTATTCTATCAGCGTACCTGAGGACCTTGCCACCTGGAAAAAAGGGCACAAAACATGAGTTTTTCTGTCTCTCTGCCTCCCTGTCAAATGGCCAGATATTCGACAGAATATGCACACCTAGGCCCAAGGGAGAGATGATGTAGCTCACAAGACCACCAGAACCTGGACTTTGGGAACTCTCTCAGCAGCAACGTACAGGGCTAAACCCTACAAGACACCATCTTAAAGGACTGCAGGCAAGACCTGGCATGGCTTGTATATGAGGAGATCAGTGGGCACATGACAGACTTCTCTTGCTTCTTCTGATGCACACTCTGAGATCTGCTTGAGGGACACCAGTAGCAGCCTCCACAACCAAGACGTCTCTGACAGAATGTCTAATCAGGAAGACCAAGTGTAGACACCTACAGAGCACCAAAGTACCTGTCTTCACCTTGCTAGGGATTGCAAGCAGAGTGGTCAAAATACAGGCCCCTGGACAGGCTGAGGAAGTCTGTACTACAGCTGGAGCAGGATAGGAGCAGGGCAGTGTTTGGCAAGCCTGTGTCTGACTCCCAGATGACCCGGCTGAACCAAGGTTCTGGACCTCAGGTTCGATGAGAGCGGCGGTAATGAGTTTTCACTCATTTTGTTCAGCTTTTCCAAGGAATGTTTGACTGGTAATCATCATCGATCCAAGCACATTGGACGGACCTTGCACAGAGATCTTTCAGCGATCTCTAACCAGAGCTGGTGTTGGCTAGTGCTAGAAAAACAAAGACATGGCCCATCTGGGTACTGGACACTTGCATGTATGCTGGGATTACCCCGAAATCCAAAGTCTCCAAAAGTGGAGTTTAGAATCACTGAAGCACCAATGCTAAGTTCTAGCAGCACCACCAACACCAGTTCATCAAGACCACAAGGAAACTTCTTCTCTGGCTTACCTGACTTTTCTAGCCTTCCCATGCATATCTCCAAAAGGATCATGTTCGCTTGAGGCACAGTCATGTGAAATCAGTGCCTGGTGAAGGATGCTGGGATATTGTATGCGCCAAATCACCAGACAGGACACAGAAGGCTACGCTGTAAAGACATAAAGAAACATGGCAACTTTATTGCTGCTTCCATGATATCTGACTGACTCTGGGCTTAACAGTCCTGTTCTCAATGGGATGATAAGAACACATGTGCCCTTTTGCCACTTCTGCTCCATCAAAACCCTCCAGCATGGGTGGTCAGATTAGGAACAGAGTCTTCCCTTAAGCTCTGCCCTGGAAGAGCTTGACCTTGGTCAAGCCCAGTAGCTGGACCCTAAGGAGATTTATGAAACTCTCCTCTATTCCAGCACAATGGTGCTGCCGACCAGCACCTCAGATTTCTCCTCAGCAAGCAATTAGATCCATTGGAGAAAACTCAGAGCCAACCCTGAGATAGTCACCCCTGATACACTGGCCACAGAATCACTCGAGAGCAAACCGGACTATTTTTTTTTTTTCAAGGTGAAGGCTTCCTTCTCATCTTTTCCCTCATAATGAACTGAAACATGTCTCCTCCTTCTGGCACAAAAATGTACTCTAGGTCATCAGAATTCCCAATATCTGCAAATATCTATCATGAAGTCCCCAATTAAATGCCATCAGGTGAGTCTTTCTAGGATGTCACAACAAGAGCCACAAGGCTGCCTAGATAGATCCACAACTTTCTCTTCCACATTCTGCCAGTCACTCCGAATATCCCTGAAAGTATATCTATAGATGTCTCTGTGTGTTTCTCTACACTCTTTGAGCTCTCTCTCTATGGAGACTTCTCTAGGCACTCCCCACAAAAAAAAAAAAAAAAAAAAAAACGCCCCTGTCTTAGAGTCCAAGATTTATTCTTTCCCTCAAGTTGTCTGCATCAATACATCTTATCCCAGGTGGTACTTCACATTCAACCAAAACAACATTGTATTTTCTCAGCGATAGTGACCACAACCATGTCCTCTCTCTTCCCCTGACACAAGTCTGTGATCCATGAGTACCTCGGTATAAACGAGCAAATTGGAACAAGTGTTTGTAGAGTTAATAAAGTTTCAGAAGTTTTGGAGATGTCAGAGGAGATCGACCCACAGTCTATGCCGGGGGTTAGTATAAGCTCCAGAATTCCAGGGCTCTAACCAAAGTCAGTCTAAGGAAATCAGAGTGGAGATTCCAACCTTTAATTCCAGCACAGCAAGTATTCTGGGAGTGGTGACATTCACCCTTCATCCTAACTGAGTCAAGATCAATTCAGATTATACAAGGACTTCCAGGCTCCCAAGCAGGTGTGGTGGGGCCACGCCTTAATTACCAAAAGAAAGAATACTTAAGATGGGATTCAAACAGAGAGCAAACCATTTCAAAGGAACTGAGGCTGAGGAAAGTATAAGACAGTTGGGTAAGATTTGACTGTGGTGTTTATTCCCTCTACTATCTCCATCTTCTTCAGAGATCTTTCCCTGAGTCTCATTCATTTGTGTGACAATGGCTGTTGGCAGTTCCCTATGCACTTTAATCTTCACACCACACAGGCCTTCCTTGAGAGATCAACCCGGGAGGACACCAACTCAACACACTCTCTTGAATCAGGTACTACCAAAAAGTAAATGTAAACCTTTACCTGGCCAATGGAAGTCAAAAACATCTGACCCTACTGACCAAGGTAAATACCCAATAGCAGAGGTCTACACAGACTTTGCTCCTTCCAATGTCAATATGTGTGCTTCCTATTGGTCCTGGGATTCTCTGGTTTCTCTCTCTGATTTCTCAATCTATCAATGCTCTCCCAGTATCTGTCGGGACGAGGAAAACATGGCTGTGCAAATGCCACAGTGGTAACAGGGTATAGATACTTCTGTCTTGCACAATCCATAGATTGGTCTTCTATTCTATCAGCGTACCTGAGGACGTTGCCACCTGGACAAAAGGGCACAAAACATGAGTTTTTCTGTCTCTCTGCCTCCCTGTCAAATGGCCAGATATTCGACAGAATATGCACACCTAGGCCCAAGGGAGAGATGATGTAGCTCACAAGACCACCAGAACCTGGACTTTGGGAACTCTCTCAGCAGCAACGTACAGGGCTAAACCCTACAAGACACCATCTTAAAGGACTGCAGGCAAGACCTGGCATGGCTTGTATATGAGGAGATCAGTGGGCACATGACTGACTTCTCTTGCTTCTTCTGATGCACACTCTGAGATCTGCTTGAGGGACACCAGTAGCAGCCTCCACAACCAAGACGTCTCTGACAGAATGTCTAATCAGGAAGACCAAGTGTAGACACCTACAGAGCACCAAAGTACCTGTCTTCACCTTGCTAGGGATTGCAAGCAGAGTGGTCAAAATACAGGCCCCTGGACAGGCTGAGGAAGTCTGTACTACAGCTGGAGCAGGATAGGAGCAGGGCAGTGTTTGGCAAGCCTGTGTCTGACTCCCAGATGACCCGGCTGAACCAAGGTGCTGGACCTCAGGTTCGATGAGAGCGGCGGTAATGAGTTTTCACTCATTTTGTTCAGCTTTTCCAAGGAATGTTTGACTGGTAATCATCATCGATCCAAGCACATTGGACGGACCTTGCACAGAGATCTTTCAGCGATCTCTAACCAGAGCTGGTGTTGGCTAGTGCTAGAAAAACAAAGACATGGCCCATCTGGGTACTGGACACTTGCATGAATGCTGGGATTACCCCGAAATCCAAAGTCTCCAAAAGTGGAGTTTAGAATCACTGAAGCACCAATGCTAAGTTCTAGCAGCACCACCAACACCAGTTCATCAAGACCACAAGGAAACTTCTTCTCTGGCTTACCTGACTTTTCTAGCCTTCCCATGCATATCTCCAAAAGGATCATGTTCGCTTGAGGCACAGTCATGTGAAATCAGTGCCTGGTGAAGGATGCTGGGATATTGTATGCGCCAAGTCACCAGACAGGACACAGAAGGCTACGCTGTAAAGACATAAAGAAACATGGCAACTTTATTGCTGCTTCCATGATATCTGACTGACTCTGGGCTTAACAGTCCTGTTCTCAATGGGATGATCAGAACACATGTGCCCTTCTGCCACTTCTGCTCCATCAAAACCCTCCAGCATGGGTGGTCAGATTAGGAACAGAGTCTTCCCTTAAGCTCTGCCCTGGAAGAGCTTGACCTTGGTCAAGCCCAGTAGCTGGACCCTAAGGAGATTTATGAAACTCTCCTCTATTCCAGCACAATGGTGCTGCCGACCAGCACCTCAGATTTCTCCTCAGCAAGCAATTAGATCCATTGGAGAAAACTCAGAGCCAACCCTGAGATAGTCACCCCTGATACACTGGCCACAGAATCACTCGAGAGCAAACCGGACTATTTTTTTATTCAAGGTGAAGGCTTCCTTCTCATCTTTTCCCTCATAATGAACTGAAACATGTCTCCTCCTTCTGGCACAAAAATGTACTCTAGGTCAGCAGAATTCCCAATATCTGCAAATATCTATCATGAAGTCCCCAATTAAATGCCATCAGGTGAGTCTTTCTAGGATGTCACAACAAGAGCCACAAGGCTGCCTAGTTAGATCCACAACTTTCTCTTCCACATTCTGCCAGTCACTCCGAATATCCCTGAAAGTATATCTATAGATGTCTCTGTGTGTTTCTCTACACTCCTTTGCGCTCTCTCTCTATGGAGACTTCTCTAGGCACTCCCCACAAAAAAAAAAAAAAAACGCCCCTGTCTTAGAGTCCAAGATTTATTCTTTCCCTCAAGTTGTCTGCATCAATACATCTTATCCCAGGTGGTACTTCACATTCAACAAAAACAACATTGTATTTTCTCAGCGATAGTGACCACAACCATGTCCTCTCTCTTCCCCTGACACAAGTCTGTGATCCATGAGTACCTCGGTATAAACGAGCAAATTGGAACAAGTGTTTGTAGGGATTTAATAAAGTTTCAGAAGTTTTGGAAATGTCAGAGGAGATCGACCCACAGTCTATGCCGGGGGTTAGTATAAGCTCCAGAATTCCAGGGCTCTAACCAAAGTCAGTCTAAGGAAATCAGAGTGGAGATTCCAACCTTTAATTCCAGCACAGCAAGTATTCTGGGAGTGGTGACATTCACCCTTCATCCTAACTGAGTCAAGATCAATTCAGATTATACAAGGACTTCCAGGCTCCCAAGCAGGTGTGGTGGGGCCACGCCTTAATTACCAAAAGAAAGAATACTTAAGATGGGATTCAAACAGAGAGCAAACCATTTCAAAGGAACTGAGGCTGAGGAAAGTATAAGACAGTTGGGTAAGATTTGACTGTGGTGTTTATTCCCTCTACTATCTCCATCTTCAGAGATCTTTCCCTGAGTCTCATTCATTTGTGTGACAATGGCTGTTGGCAGTTCCCTATGCACTTTTATCTTCACACCACACAGGCCTTCCTTGAGAGATCAACCCTGGAGGACACCAACTCAACACACTCTCTTGAATCAGGTACTACCAAAAAGTAAATGTAAACCTTTAGCTGGCCAATGGAAGTCAAAGACATCTGACCCTACTGACCAAGGTAAATACCCAATAGCAGAGGTCTACACAGACTTTGCTCCTTCCAATGTCAATATGTGTGCTTCCTATTGGTCCTGGGTTTCTCTGGTTTCTCTCTCTGATTTCTCAATCTATCAATGCTCTCCCAGCATCTGTCGGGAGGAGGATAACATGGCTGTGCAAATGCCACAGTGGTAACAGGGTATAGATACTTCTGTCTTGCACAAACCCATAGATTGGTCTTCTATTCTATCAGCGTACCAGAGGACCTTGCCACCTGGACAAAAGGGCACAAAACATGAGTTTTTCTGTCTCTCTGCCTCCCTGTCAAATGGCCAGATATTCGACAGAATATGCACAACTAGGCCCAAGGGAGAGATGATGTAGCTCACAAGACCACCAGAACCTGGACTTTGGGAACTCTCTCAGCAGCAACGTACAGGGCTAAACCCTACAAGACACCATCTTAAAGGACTGCAGGCAAGACCTGGCATGGCTTGTATATGAGGAGATCAGTGGGCACATGACTGACTTCTCTTGCTTCTTCTGATGCACACTCTGAGATCTGCTTGAGGGACACCAGTAGCAGCCTCCACAACCAAGACGTCTCTGACAGAATGTCTAATCAAGAAGACCAAGTGTAGACACCTAGAGAGCACCAAAGTACCTGTCTTCACCTTGCTAAGGATTGCAAGCAGAGTGGTCAAAATACAGGCCCCTGGACAGGCTGAGGAAGTCTGTACTACAGCTGGAGCAGGATAGGAGCGGGGCAGTGTTTGGCAAGCCTGTGTCTGACTCCCAGATGACCCGGCTGAACCAAGGTGCTGGACCTCAGGTTCGATGAGAATGGCTGTAATGAGTTTTCACTGATTTTGTTCAGCTTTTCCAAGGAATGTTTGTCTGGTAATCATCATCGATCCAAGCACATTGGACGGACCTTGCACAGAGATCTTTCAGCGATCTCTAACCAGAGCTGGTGTTGGCTAGTGCTAGAAAAACAAAGACATGGCCCATCTGGGTACTGGACACTTGCATGAATGCTGGGATTACCCCGAAATCCAAAGTCTCCAAAAGTGGAGTTTAGAATCACTGAAGCACCAATGCTAAGTTCTAGCAGCACCACCAACACCAGTTCATCAAGACCACAAGGAAACTTCTTCTCTGGCTTACCTGACTTTTCTAGCCTTCCCATGCATATCTCCAAAAGGATCATGTTCGCTTGAGGCACAGTCATGTGAAATCAGTGCCTGGTGAAGGATGCTGGGATATTGTATGCGCCAAGTCACCAGACAGGACACAGAAGGCTACGCTGTAAAGACATAAAGAAACATGGCAACTTTATTGCTGCTTCCATGATATCTGACTGACTCTGGGCTTAACAGTCCTGTTCTCAATGGGATGATCAGAACACATGTGCCCTTCTGCCACTTCTGCTCCATCAAAACCCTCCAGCATGGGTGGTCAGATTAGGAACAGAGTCTTCCCTTAAGCTCTGCCCTGGAAGAGCTTGACCTTGGTCAAGCCCAGTAGCTGGACCCTAAGGAGATTTATGAAACTGTCCTCTATTCCAGCACAATGGTGCTGCTGACCAGGACCTCAGATTTCTCCTCAGCAAGCAATTAGGTCCATTGGAGAAAACTCAGAGCCAACCCTGAGATAGTCACCCCTGATACACTGGCCACAGAATCACTCGAGAGCAAACCGGACTATTTTTTTATTCAAGGTGAAGGCTTCCTTCTCATCTTTTCCCTCATCATGAACTGAAACATGTCTCCTCCTTCTGGCACAAAAATGTACTCTAGGTCAGCAGAATTCCCAATATCTGCAAATATCTATCATAAAGTCCCCAATTAAATGCCATCAGGTGAGTCTTTCTAGGATGTCACAACAAGAGCCACAAGGCTGCCTAGATAGATCCACAACTTTCTCTTCCACATTCTGCCAGTCACTCCGAATATCCCTGAAAGTATATCTATAGATGTCTCTGTCTGTTTCTCTACACTCCTTTGCCCTCTCTCTCTATGGAGACTTCTCTAGGCACTCCCCACAAAAAAAAAAAAAAAAAAAAAACGCCCCTGTCTTAGAGTCCAAGATTTATTCTTTCCCTCAAGTTGTCTGCATCAATACATCTTATCCCAGGTGGTACTTCACATTCAACCAAAACAACATTGTATTTTCTCAGCGATAGTGACCACAACCATGTCCTCTCTCTTCCCCTGACACAAGTCTGTGATCCATGAGTACCTTGGTATAAACGAGCAAATTGGAACAAGTGTTTGTAGGGATTTAATAAAGTTTCAGAAGTTTTGGAAATGTCAGAGGAGATCTACACACAGTCTATGCAGGGGGTTAGTATAAGCTCCAGAATTCCAGGGCTCTAACCAAAGTCAGTCTAAGGAAATCAGAGTGGAGATTCCAACCTTTAATTCCAGCACAGCAAGTATTCTGGGAGTGGTGACATTCACCCTTCATCCTAACTGAGTCAAGATCAATTCAGATTATACAAGGACTTCCAGGCTCCCAAGCAGGTGTGGTGGGGCCACGCCTTAATTACCAAAAGAAAGAATACTTAAGATGGGATTCAAACAGAGAGCAAACCATTTCAAAGGAACTGAGGCTGAGGAAAGTATAAGACAGTTGGGTAAGATTTGACTGTGGTGTTTATTCCCTCTACTATCTCCATCTTCAGAGATCTTTCCCTGAGTCTCATTCATTTGTGTGACAATGGCTGTTGGCAGTTCCCTATGCACTTTTATCTTCACACCACACAGGCCTTCCTTGAGAGATCAACCCTGGAGGACACCAACTCAACACACTCTCTTGAATCAGGTACTACCAAAAAGTAAATGTAAACCTTTAGCTGGCCAATGGAAGTCAAAGACATCTGACCCTACTGACCAAGGTAAATACCCAATAGCAGAGGTCTACACAGACTTTGCTCCTTCCAATGTCAATATGTGTGCTTCCTATTGGTCCTGGGTTTCTCTGGTTTCTCTCTCTGATTTCTCAATCTATCAATGCTCTCCCAGCATCTGTCGGGAGGAGGATAACATGGCTGTGCAAATGCCACAGTGGTAACAGGGTATAGATACTTCTGTCTTGCACAAACCCATAGATTGGTCTTCTATTCTATCAGCGTACCTGAGGACCTTGCCACCTGGACAAAAGGGCACAAAACATGAGTTTTTCTGTCTCTCTGCCTCCCTGTCAAATGGCCAGATATTCGACAGAATATGCACAACTAGGCCCAAGGGAGAGATGATGTAGCTCACAAGACCACCAGAACCTGGACTTTGGGAACTCTCTCAGCAGCAACGTACAGGGCTAAACCCTACAAGACACCATCTTAAAGGACTGCAGGCAAGACCTGGCATGGCTTGTATATGAGGAGATCAGTGGGCACATGACTGACTTCTCTTGCTTCTTCTGATGCACACTCTGAGATCTGCTTGAGGGACACCAGTAGCAGCCTCCACAACCAAGACGTCTCTGACAGAATGTCTAATCAAGAAGACCAAGTGTAGACACCTAGAGAGCACCAAAGTACCTGTCTTCACCTTGCTAAGGATTGCAAGCAGAGTGGTCAAAATACAGGCCCCTGGACAGGCTGAGGAAGTCTGTACTACAGCTGGAGCAGGATAGGAGCGGGGCAGTGTTTGGCAAGCCTGTGTCTGACTCCCAGATGACCCGGCTGAACCAAGGTGCTGGACCTCAGGTTCGATGAGAATGGCTGTAATGAGTTTTCACTGATTTTGTTCAGCTTTTCCAAGGAATGTTTGTCTGGTAATCATCATCGATCCAAGCACATTGGACGGACCTTGCACAGAGATCTTTCAGCGATCTCTAACCAGAGCTGGTGTTGGCTAGTGCTAGAAAAACAAAGACATGGCCCATCTGGGTACTGGACACTTGCATGAATGCTGGGATTACCCCGAAATCCAAAGTCTCCAAAAGTGGAGTTTAGAATCACTGAAGCACCAATGCTAAGTTCTAGCAGCACCACCAACACCAGTTCATCAAGACCACAAGGAAACTTCTTCTCTGGCTTACCTGACTTTTCTAGCCTTCCCATGCATATCTCCAAAAGGATCATGTTCGCTTGAGGCACAGTCATGTGAAATCAGTGCCTGGTGAAGGATGCTGGGATATTGTATGCGCCAAGTCACCAGACAGGACACAGAAGGCTACGCTGTAAAGACATAAAGAAACATGGCAACTTTATTGCTGCTTCCATGATATCTGACTGACTCTGGGCTTAACAGTCCTGTTCTCAATGGGATGATCAGAACACATGTGCCCTTCTGCCACTTCTGCTCCATCAAAACCCTCCAGCATGGGTGGTCAGATTAGGAACAGAGTCTTCCCTTAAGCTCTGCCCTGGAAGAGCTTGACCTTGGTCAAGCCCAGTAGCTGGACCCTAAGGAGATTTATGAAACTGTCCTCTATTCCAGCACAATGGTGCTGCTGACCAGGACCTCAGATTTCTCCTCAGCAAGCAATTAGGTCCATTGGAGAAAACTCAGAGCCAACCCTGAGATAGTCACCCCTGATACACTGGCCACAGAATCACTCGAGAGCAAACCGGACTATTTTTTTATTCAAGGTGAAGGCTTCCTTCTCATCTTTTCCCTCATCATGAACTGAAACATGTCTCCTCCTTCTGGCACAAAAATGTACTCTAGGTCAGCAGAATTCCCAATATCTGCAAATATCTATCATAAAGTCCCCAATTAAATGCCATCAGGTGAGTCTTTCTAGGATGTCACAACAAGAGCCACAAGGCTGCCTAGATAGATCCACAACTTTCTCTTCCACATTCTGCCAGTCACTCCGAATATCCCTGAAAGTATATCTATAGATGTCTCTGTCTGTTTCTCTACACTCCTTTGCCCTCTCTCTCTATGGAGACTTCTCTAGGCACTCCCCACAAAAAAAAAAAAAAAAAAAAAAAACGCCCCTGTCTTAGAGTCCAAGATTTATTCTTTCCCTCAAGTTGTCTGCATCAATACATCTTATCCCAGGTGGTACTTCACATTCAACCAAAACAACATTGTATTTTCTCAGCGATAGTGACCACAACCATGTCCTCTCTCTTCCCCTGACACAAGTCTGTGATCCATGAGTACCTTGGTATAAACGAGCAAATTGGAACAAGTGTTTGTAGGGATTTAATAAAGTTTCAGAAGTTTTGGAAATGTCAGAGGAGATCTACACACAGTCTATGCAGGGGGTTAGTATAAGCTCCAGAATTCCAGGGCTCTAACCAAAGTCAGTCTAAGGAAATCAGAGTGGAGATTCCAACCTTTAATTCCAGCACAGCAAGTATTCTGGGAGTGGTGACATTCACCCTTCATCCTAACTGAGTCAAGATCAATTCAGATTATACAAGGACTTCCAGGCTCCCAAGCAGGTGTGGTGGGGCCACGCCTTAATTACCAAAAGAAAGAATACTTAAGATGGGATTCAAACAGAGAGAAAACCATTTCAAAGGAACTGAGGCTGAGGAAAGTATAAGACAGTTGGGTAAGATTTGACTGTGGTGTTTATTCCCTCTACTATCTCCATCTTCTTCAGAGACCTTTCCCTGAGTCTCATTCATTTGTGTGACAATGGCTGTTGGCAGTTCCCTATGCACTTTTATCTTCACACCACACAGGCCTTCCTTGAGAGATCAACCCTGGAGGACACCAACTCAACACACTCTCTTGAATCAGGTACTACCAAAAAGTAAATGTAAACCTTTAGCTGGCCAATGGAAGTCAAAGACATCTGACCCTACTGACCAAGGTAAATACCCAATAGCAGAGGTCTACACAGACTTTGCTCCTTCCAATGTCAATATGTGTGCTTCCTATTGGTCCTGGGTTTCTCTGGTTTCTCTCTCTGATTTCTCAATCTATCAATGCTCTCCCAGCATCTGTCGGGAGGAGGAAAACATGGCTGTGCAAATGCCACAGTGGTAACAGGGTATAGATACTTCTGTCTTGCACAAACCCATAGATTGGTCTTCTATTCTATCAGCGTACCTGAGGACCTTGCCACCTGGACAAAAGGGCACAAAACATGAGTTTTTCTGTCTCTCTGCCTCCCTGTCAAATGGCCAGATATTCGACAGAATATGCACAACTAGGCCCAAGGGAGAGATGATGTAGCTCACAAGACCACCAGAACCTGGACTTTGGGAACTCTCTCAGCAGCAACGTACAGGGCTAAACCCTACAAGACACCATCTTAAAGGACTGCAGGCAAGACCTGGCATGGCTTGTATATGAGGAGATCAGTGGGCACATGACTGACTTCTCTTGCTTCTTCTGATGCACACTCTGAGATCTGCTTGAGGGACACCAGTAGCAGCCTCCACAACCAAGACGTCTCTGACAGAATGTCTAATCAAGAAGACCAAGTGTAGACACCTAGAGAGCACCAAAGTACCTGTCTTCACCTTGCTAAGGATTGCAAGCAGAGTGGTCAAAATACAGGCCCCTGGACAGGCTGAGGAAGTCTGTACTACAGCTGGAGCAGGATAGGAGCGGGGCAGTGTTTGGCAAGCCTGTGTCTGACTCCCAGATGACCCGGCTGAACCAAGGTGCTGGACCTCAGGTTCGATGAGAATGGCTGTAATGAGTTTTCACTGATTTTGTTCAGCTTTTCCAAGGAATGTTTGTCTGGTAATCATCATCGATCCAAGCACATTGGACGGACCTTGCACAGAGATCTTTCAGCGATCTCTAACCAGAGCTGGTGTTGGCTAGTGCTAGAAAAACAAAGACATGGCCCATCTGGGTACTGGACACTTGCATGAATGCTGGGATTACCCCGAAATCCAAAGTCTCCAAAAGTGGAGTTTAGAATCACTGAAGCACCAATGCTAAGTTCTAGCAGCACCACCAACACCAGTTCATCAAGACCACAAGGAAACTTCTTCTCTGGCTTACCTGACTTTTCTAGCCTTCCCATGCATATCTCCAAAAGGATCATGTTCGCTTGAGGCACAGTCATGTGAAATCAGTGCCTGGTGAAGGATGCTGGGATATTGTATGCGCCAAGTCACCAGACAGGACACAGAAGGCTACGCTGTAAAGACATAAAGAAACATGGCAACTTTATTGCTGCTTCCATGATATCTGACTGACTCTGGGCTTAACAGTCCTGTTCTCAATGGGATGATCAGAACACATGTGCCCTTCTGCCACTTCTGCTCCATCAAAACCCTCCAGCATGGGTGGTCAGATTAGGAACAGAGTCTTCCCTTAAGCTCTGCCCTGGAAGAGCTTGACCTTGGTCAAGCCCAGTAGCTGGACCCTAAGGAGATTTATGAAACTGTCCTCTATTCCAGCACAATGGTGCTGCTGACCAGGACCTCAGATTTCTCCTCAGCAAGCAATTAGGTCCATTGGAGAAAACTCAGAGCCAACCCTGAGATAGTCACCCCTGATACACTGGCCACAGAATCACTCGAGAGCAAACCGGACTATTTTTTTATTCAAGGTGAAGGCTTCCTTCTCATCTTTTCCCTCATCATGAACTGAAACATGTCTCCTCCTTCTGGCACAAAAATGTACTCTAGGTCAGCAGAATTCCCAATATCTGCAAATATCTATCATAAAGTCCCCAATTAAATGCCATCAGGTGAGTCTTTCTAGGATGTCACAACAAGAGCCACAAGGCTGCCTAGATAGATCCACAACTTTCTCTTCCACATTCTGCCAGTCACTCCGAATATCCCTGAAAGTATATCTATAGATGTCTCTGTCTGTTTCTCTACACTCCTTTGCCCTCTCTCTCTATGGAGACTTCTCTAGGCACTCCCCACAAAAAAAAAAAAAAAAAAAAAAACGCCCCTGTCTTAGAGTCCAAGATTTATTCTTTCCCTCAAGTTGTCTGCATCAATACATCTTATCCCAGGTGGTACTTCACATTCAACCAAAACAACATTGTATTTTCTCAGCGATAGTGACCACAACCATGTCCTCTCTCTTCCCCTGACACAAGTCTGTGATCCATGAGTACCTTGGTATAAACGAGCAAATTGGAACAAGTGTTTGTAGGGATTTAATAAAGTTTCAGAAGTTTTGGAAATGTCAGAGGAGATCTACACACAGTCTATGCAGGGGGTTAGTATAAGCTCCAGAATTCCAGGGCTCTAACCAAAGTCAGTCTAAGGAAATCAGAGTGGAGATTCCAACCTTTAATTCCAGCACAGCAAGTATTCTGGGAGTGGTGACATTCACCCTTCATCCTAACTGAGTCAAGATCAATTCAGATTATACAAGGACTTCCAGGCTCCCAAGCAGGTGTGGTGGGGCCACGCCTTAATTACCAAAAGAAAGAATACTTAAGATGGGATTCAAACAGAGAGAAAACCATTTCAAAGGAACTGAGGCTGAGGAAAGTATAAGACAGTTGGGTAAGATTTGACTGTGGTGTTTATTCCCTCTACTATCTCCATCTTCTTCAGAGACCTTTCCCTGAGTCTCATTCATTTGTGTGACAATGGCTGTTGGCAGTTCCCTATGCACTTTTATCTTCACACCACACAGGCCTTCCTTGAGAGATCAACCCTGGAGGACACCAACTCAACACACTCTCTTGAATCAGGTACTACCAAAAAGTAAATGTAAACCTTTAGCTGGCCAATGGAAGTCAAAGACATCTGACCCTACTGACCAAGGTAAATACCCAATAGCAGAGGTCTACACAGACTTTGCTCCTTCCAATGTCAATATGTGTGCTTCCTATTGGTCCTGGGTTTCTCTGGTTTCTCTCTCTGATTTCTCAATCTATCAATGCTCTCCCAGCATCTGTCGGGAGGAGGAAAACATGGCTGTGCAAATGCCACAGTGGTAACAGGGTATAGATACTTCTGTCTTGCACAAACCCATAGATTGGTCTTCTATTCTATCAGCGTACCTGAGGACCTTGCCACCTGGACAAAAGGGCACAAAACATGAGTTTTTCTGTCTCTCTGCCTCCCTGTCAAATGGCCAGATATTCGACAGAATATGCACAACTAGGCCCAAGGGAGAGATGATGTAGCTCACAAGACCACCAGAACCTGGACTTTGGGAACTCTCTCAGCAGCAACGTACAGGGCTAAACCCTACAAGACACCATCTTAAAGGACTGCAGGCAAGACCTGGCATGGCTTGTATATGAGGAGATCAGTGGGCACATGACTGACTTCTCTTGCTTCTTCTGATGCACACTCTGAGATCTGCTTGAGGGACACCAGTAGCAGCCTCCACAACCAAGACGTCTCTGACAGAATGTCTAATCAAGAAGACCAAGTGTAGACACCTAGAGAGCACCAAAGTACCTGTCTTCACCTTGCTAAGGATTGCAAGCAGAGTGGTCAAAATACAGGCCCCTGGACAGGCTGAGGAAGTCTGTACTACAGCTGGAGCAGGATAGGAGCGGGGCAGTGTTTGGCAAGCCTGTGTCTGACTCCCAGATGACCCGGCTGAACCAAGGTGCTGGACCTCAGGTTCGATGAGAATGGCTGTAATGAGTTTTCACTGATTTTGTTCAGCTTTTCCAAGGAATGTTTGTCTGGTAATCATCATCGATCCAAGCACATTGGACGGACCTTGCACAGAGATCTTTCAGCGATCTCTAACCAGAGCTGGTGTTGGCTAGTGCTAGAAAAACAAAGACATGGCCCATCTGGGTACTGGACACTTGCATGAATGCTGGGATTACCCCGAAATCCAAAGTCTCCAAAAGTGGAGTTTAGAATCACTGAAGCACCAATGCTAAGTTCTAGCAGCACCACCAACACCAGTTCATCAAGACCACAAGGAAACTTCTTCTCTGGCTTACCTGACTTTTCTAGCCTTCCCATGCATATCTCCAAAAGGATCATGTTCGCTTGAGGCACAGTCATGTGAAATCAGTGCCTGGTGAAGGATGCTGGGATATTGTATGCGCCAAGTCACCAGACAGGACACAGAAGGCTACGCTGTAAAGACATAAAGAAACATGGCAACTTTATTGCTGCTTCCATGATATCTGACTGACTCTGGGCTTAACAGTCCTGTTCTCAATGGGATGATCAGAACACATGTGCCCTTCTGCCACTTCTGCTCCATCAAAACCCTCCAGCATGGGTGGTCAGATTAGGAACAGAGTCTTCCCTTAAGCTCTGCCCTGGAAGAGCTTGACCTTGGTCAAGCCCAGTAGCTGGACCCTAAGGAGATTTATGAAACTGTCCTCTATTCCAGCACAATGGTGCTGCTGACCAGGACCTCAGATTTCTCCTCAGCAAGCAATTAGGTCCATTGGAGAAAACTCAGAGCCAACCCTGAGATAGTCACCCCTGATACACTGGCCACAGAATCACTCGAGAGCAAACCGGACTATTTTTTTATTCAAGGTGAAGGCTTCCTTCTCATCTTTTCCCTCATCATGAACTGAAACATGTCTCCTCCTTCTGGCACAAAAATGTACTCTAGGTCAGCAGAATTCCCAATATCTGCAAATATCTATCATAAAGTCCCCAATTAAATGCCATCAGGTGAGTCTTTCTAGGATGTCACAACAAGAGCCACAAGGCTGCCTAGATAGATCCACAACTTTCTCTTCCACATTCTGCCAGTCACTCCGAATATCCCTGAAAGTATATCTATAGATGTCTCTGTCTGTTTCTCTACACTCCTTTGCCCTCTCTCTCTATGGAGACTTCTCTAGGCACTCCCCACAAAAAAAAAAAAAAAACGCCCCTGTCTTAGAGTCCAAGATTTATTCTTTCCCTCAAGTTGTCTGCATCAATACATCTTATCCCAGGTGGTACTTCACATTCAACCAAAACAACATTGTATTTTCTCAGCGATAGTGACCACAACCATGTCCTCTCTCTTCCCCTGACACAAGTCTGTGATCCATGAGTACCTTGGTATAAACGAGCAAATTGGAACAAGTGTTTGTAGGGATTTAATAAAGTTTCAGAAGTTTTGGAAATGTCAGAGGAGATCTACACACAGTCTATGCAGGGGGTTAGTATAAGCTCCAGAATTCCAGGGCTCTAACCAAAGTCAGTCTAAGGAAATCAGAGTGGAGATTCCAACCTTTAATTCCAGCACAGCAAGTATTCTGGGAGTGGTGACATTCACCCTTCATCCTAACTGAGTCAAGATCAATTCAGATTATACAAGGACTTCCAGGCTCCCAAGCAGGTGTGGTAGGGCCACGCCTTAATTACCAAAAGAAAGAATACTTAAGATGGGATTCAAACAGAGAGAAAACCATTTCAAAGGAACTGAGGCTGAGGAAAGTATAAGACAGTTGGGTAAGATTTGACTGTGGTGTTTATTCCCTCTACTATCTCCATCTTCTTCAGAGACCTTTCCCTGAGTCTCATTCATTTGTGTGACAATGGCTGTTGGCAGTTCCCTATGCACTTTTATCTTCACACCACACAGGCCTTCCTTGAGAGATCAACCCTGGAGGACACCAACTCAACACACTCTCTTGAATCAGGTACTACCAAAAAGTAAATGTAAACCTTTACCTGGCCAATGGAAGTCAAAGACATCTGACCCTACTGACCAAGGTAAATACCCAATAGCAGAGGTCTACACAGACTTTGCTCCTTCCAATGTCAATATGTGTGCTTCCTATTGGTCCTGGGATTCTCTGGTTTCTCTCTCTGATTTCCGAATCTATCAATGCTCTCCCAGCATCTGTCGGGAGGAGGAAAACATGGCTGTGCAAATGCCACAGTGGTAACAGGGTATAGATACTTCTGTCTTGCACAAACCCATAGATTGGTCTTCTATTCTATCAGCGTACCTGAGGACCTTGCCACCTGGACAAAAGGGCACAAAACATGAGTTTCTCTGTCTCTCTGCCTCCCTGTCAAATGGCCAGATATTCGACAGAATATGCACACCTAGGCCCAAGGGAGAGATGATGTAGCTTACAAGACCACCAGAACCTGGACTTTGGGAACTCTCTCAGCAGCAAAGTACAGGGCTAAACCCTACAAGACACCATCTTAAAGGACTGCAGGCAAGACCTGGCATGGCTTGTATATGAGGAGATCAGTGGGCACATGAATGACTTCTCTTGCTTCTTCTGATGCACACTCTGAGATCTGCTTGAGGGACACCAGTAGCAGCCTCCACAACCAAGACGTCTCTGACAGAATGTCTAATCAGGAAGACCAAGTGTAGACACCTACAGAGCACCAAAGTACCTGTCTTCACCTTGCTAGGGATTGCAAGCAGAGTGGTCAAAATACAGGCCCCTGGACAGGCTGAGGAAGTCTGTACTACAGCTGGAGCAGGATAGGAGCAGGGCAGTGTTTGGCAAGCCTGTGTCTGACTCCCAGATGACCCGGCTGAACCAAGGTGCTGGACCTCAGGTTCGATGAGAGCGGCGGTAAAGAGTTTTCACTCATTTTGTTCAGCTTTTCCAAGGAATGTTTGACTGGTAATCATCATCGATCCAAGCACATTGGACGGACCTTGCACAGAGATATTTCAGCGATCTCTAATCAGAGCTGGTGTTGGCTAGTGCTAGAAAAACAAAGACATGGCCCATCTGGGTACTGGACACTTGCATGAATGCTGGGATTACACCAAAATCCAAAGTCTCCAAAAGTGGAGTTTAGAATCACTGAAGCACCAATGCTAAGTTCCAGCAGCACCACCAACACCAGTTCATCAAGACCACAAGGAAACTTCTTCTCTGGCTTACCTGACTCTTCTAGCCTTCCCATGCATATCTCCAAAAGGATCATGTTCGCTTGAGGCACAGTCATGTGAAATCAGTGCCTGGTGAAGGATGCTGGGATATTGTATGCGTCAAGTCACCATACAGGACACAGAAGGCTACGCTGTAAAGACATAAAGAAACATGGCAACTTTATTGCTGCTTCCATGATATCTGACTGACTCTGGGCTTAACAGTCCTGTTCTCAATGGGATGATCAGAACACATGTGCCCTTCTGCCACTTCTGCTCCATCAAAACCCTCCAGCATGGGTGGTCAGATTAGGAACAGAGTCTTCCCTTAAGCTCTACCCTGGAAAAGCTTGACCTTGGTCAAGCCCAGTAGCTGGACCCTAAGGAGATTTAGGAAACTCTCCTCTATTCCAGCACAATGGTGCTGCCGACCAGCACCTCAGATTTCTCCTCAGCAAGCAATTAGATCCATTGGAGAAAACTCAGAGCCAGCCCTGAGATAGTCACCCCTGATACACTGGCCACAGAATCACTCGAGAGCAAACCGGACTATTTTTTTATTCAAGGTGAAGGCTTCCTTCTCATCTTTTCCCTCATCATGAACTGAAACGTGTCTCCTCCTTCTGGCACAAAAATGTACTCTAGGTCAGCAGAATTCCCAATATCTGCAAATATCTATCATAAAGTCCCCAATTAAATGCCATCAGGTGAGTCTTTCTAGGATGTCACAACAAGAGCCACAAGGCTGCCTAGATAGATCCACAACTTTCTCTTCCACATTCTGCCAGTCACTCCGAATATCCCTGAAAGTATATCTATAGATGTCTCTGTGTGTTTCTCTACACTCCTTTGTGCTCTCTCTCTATGGAGACTTCTCTAGGCACTCCCCACAAAAAAAAAAAAAAACGCCCCTGTCTTAGAGTCCAAGATTTATTCTTTCCTTCAAGTTGTCTGCATCAATACATCTTATCCCAGGTGGTACTTCACATTCAACCAAAACAACATTGTATTTTCTCAGCGATAGTGACCACAACCATGTCCTCTCTCTTCCCCTGACACAAGTCTGGGATCCATGAGTACCTCGGTATAAACGAGCAAATTGGAACAAGTGTTTGTAGGGATTTAATAAAGTTTCAGAAGTTTTGGAGATGTCAGAGGAGATCTACCCACAGTCTATGCCAGGCGTTAGTATAAGCTCCAGAATTCCAGGGCTCTAACCACAGTCAGTCTAAGGAAATCAGAGTGGAGATTCCAACCTTTAATTCCAGCACAGCAAGTATTCTGGGAGTGGTGACATTCACCCTTCATCCTAACTGAGTCAAGATCAATTCAGATTATACAAGGACTTCCAGGCTCCCAAGCAGGTGTGGTGGGGCCACGCCTTAATTACCAAAAGAAAGAATACTTAAGATGGGATTCAAACAGAGAGAAAACCATTTCAAAGGAACTGAGGCTGAGGAAAGTATAAGACAGTTGGGTAAGATTTGACTGTGGTGTTTATTCCCTCTACTATCTCCATCTTCTTCAGAGATCTTTCCCTGAGTCTCATTCATTTGTGTGACAATGGCTGTTGGCAGTTCCCTATGCACTTTTATCTTCACACCACACAGGCCTTCCTCGAGAGATCAACCCTGGAGGACACCAACTCAACACACTCTCTTGAATCAGGTACTACAAAAAGTAAATGTAAACCTTTACCTGGCCAATGGAAGTCAAAGACATCTGACCCTACTGACCAAGGTAAATACCCAATAGCAGAGGTCTACACAGACTTTGCTCCTTCCAATGTCAATATGTGTGCTTCCTATTGGTCCAGGGTTTCTCTGGTTTCTCTCTCTGATTTCTCAATCTATCAATGCTCTCCCAGCATCTGTCGGGAGGAGGAAAACATGGCTGTGCAAATGCCACAGTGGTAACAGGGTATAGATACTTCTGTTTTGCACAAACCCATAGATTGGTCTTCTATTCTATCAGCGTACCTGAGGACCTTGCCACCTGGACAAAAGGGCACAAAACATGAGTTTTTCTGTCTCTCTGCCTCCCTGTCAAATGGCCAGATATTTGACAGAATATGCACACCTAGGCCCAAGGGAGAGATGATGTAGCTCACAAGACCACCAGAACCTGGACTTTGGGAACTCTCTCAGCAGCAACGTACAGGGCTAAACCCTACAAGACACCATCTTAAAGGACTGCAGGCAAGACCTGGCATGGCTTGTATATGAGGAGATCAGTGGGCACATGACTGACTTCTCTTGCTTCTTCTGATGCACACTCTGAGATCTGCTTGAGGGACACCAGTAGCAGCCTCCACAACCAAGACGTCTCTGACAGAATGTCTAATCAGGAAGACCAAGTGTAGACACCTACAGAGCACCAAAGTACCTGTCTTCACCTTGCTAGGGATTGCAAGCAGAGTGGTCAAAATACAGGCCCCTGGACAGGCTGAGGAAGTCTGTACTACAGCTGGAGCAGGATAGGAGCAGGGCAGTGTTTGGCAAGCCTGTGTCTGACTCCCAGATGACCCGGCTGAACCAAGGTGCTGGACCTCAGGTTCGATGAGAGCAGCGGTAATGAGTTTTCACTCATTTTGTTCAGCTTTTCCAAGGAATGTTTGACTGGTAATCATCATCGATCCAAGCACATTGGACGGACCTTGCACAGAGATCTTTCAGCGATCTCTAATCAGAGCTGGTGTTGGCTAGTGCTAGAAAAACAAAGACATGGCCCATCTGGGTACTGGACACTTGCATGAATGCTGGGATTACCCCAAAATCCAAAGTCTCCAAAAGTGGAGTTTAGAATCACTGAAGAACCAATGCTAAGTTCTAGCAGCACCACCAACACCAGTTCATCAAGACCACAAGGAAACTTCTTCTCTGGCTTACCTGACTCTTCTAGCCTTCCCATGCATATCTCCAAAAGGATCATGGTCGCTTGAGGCACAGTCATGTGAAATCAGTGCCTGGTGAAGGATGCTGGGATATTGTATGCGCCAAGTCACCATACAGGACACAGAAGGCTACGCTGTAAAGACATAAAGAAACATGGCAACTTTATTGCTGCTTCCATGATATCTGACTGACTCTGGGCTTAACAGTCCTGTTCTCAATGGGATGATCAGAACACATGTGCCCTTCTGCCACTTCTGCTCCATCAAAACCCTCCAGCATGGGTGGTCAGATTAGGAACAGAGTCTTCCCTTAAGCTCTGCCCTGGAAGAGCTTGACCTTGGTCAAGCCCAGTAGCTGGACCCTAAGGAGATTTATGAAACTGTCCTCTATTCCAGCAGAATGGTGCTGCCGACCAGCACCTCAGATTTCTCCTCAGCAAGCAATTAGATCCATTGGAGAAAACTCAGAGCCAGCCCTGAGATAGTCACCCCTGATACACTGGCCACAGAATCACTCGAGAGCAAACCGGACTATTTTTTTATTCAAGGTGAAGGCTTCCTTCTCATCTTTTCCCTCATCATGAACTGAAACGTGTCTCCTCCTTCTGGCACAAAAATGTACTCTAGGTCAGCAGAATTCCCAATACCTGCAAATATCTATCATAAAGTCCCCAATTAAATGCCATCAGGTGAGTCTTTCTAGGATGTCACAACAAGAGCCACAAGGCTGCCTAGATAGATCCACAACTTTCTCTTCCACATTCTGCCAGTCACTCCGAATATCCCTGAAAGTATATCTATAGATGTCTCTGTGTGTTTCTCTACACTCCTTTGCGCTCTCTCTCTATGGAGACTTCTCTAGGCACTCCCCACAAAAAAAAAAAAAAAAAACGCCCCTGTCTTAGAGTCCAAGATTTAGTCTTTCCTTCAAGTTGTCTGCATCAATACATCTTATCCCAGGTGGTACTTCACATTCAACCAAAACAACATTGTATTTTCTCAGCGATAGTGACCACAACCATGTCCTCTCTCTTCCCCTGACACAAGTCTGGGATCCATGAGTACCTCGGTATAAACGAGCAAATTGGAACAAGTGTTTGTAGGGATTTAATAAAGTTTCAGAAGTTTTGGAGATGTCAGAGGAGATCTACCCACAGTCTATGCCAGGCGTTAGTATAAGCTCCAGAATTCCAGGGCTCTAACCACAGTCAGTCTAAGGAAATCAGAGTGGAGATTCCAACCTTTAATTCCAGCACAGCAAGTATTCTGGGAGTGGTGACATTCACCCTTCATCCTAACTGAGTCAAGATCAATTCAGATTATACAAGGACTTCCAGGCTCCCAAGCAGGTGTGGTGGGGCCACGCCTTAATTACCAAAAGAAAGAATACTTAAGATGGGATTCAAACAGAGAGCAAACCATTTCAAAGGAACTGAGGCTGAGGAAAGTATAAGACAGTTGGGTAAGATTTGACTGTGGTGTTTATTCCCTCTACTATCTCCATCTTCTTCAGAGATCTTTCCCTGAGTCTCATTCATTTGTGTGACAATGGCTGTTGGCAGTTCCCTATGCACTTTTATCTTCACACCACACAGGCCTTCCTCGAGAGATCAACCCTGGAGGACACCAACTCAACACACTCTCTTGAATCAGGTACTACCAAAAAGTAAATGTAAACCTTTACCTGGCCAATGGAAGTCAAAGACATCTGACCCTACTGACCAAGGTAAATACCCAATAGCAGAGGTCTACACAGACTTTGCTCCTTCCAATGTCAATATGTGTGCTTCCTAATGGTCCTGGGTTTCTCTGGTTTCTCTCTCTGATTTCTGAATCTATCAATGCTCTCCCAGTATCTGTCGGGAGGAGGAAAACATGGCTGTGCAAATGCCACAGTGGTAACAGGGTATAGATACTTCTGTCTTGCACAAACCCATAGATTGGTCTTCTATTCTATCAGCGTACCTGAGGACCTTGCCACCTGGACAAAAGGGCACAAAACATGAGTTTTTCTGTCTCTCTGCCTCCCTGTCAAATGGCCAGATATTCGACAGAATATGCACACCTAGGCCCAAGGGAGAGATGATGTAGCTTACAAGACCACCAGAACCTGGACTTTGGGAACTCTCTCAGCAGCAAAGTACAGGGCTAAACCCTACAAGACACCATCTTAAAGGACTGCAGGCAAGACCTGGCATGGCTTGTATATGAGGAGATCAGTGGGCACATGAATGACTTCTCTTGCTTCTTCTGATGCACACTCTGAGATCTGCTTGAGGGACACCAGTAGCAGCCTCCACAACCAAGACGTCTCTGACAGAATGTCTAATCAGGAAGACCAAGTGTAGACACCTACAGAGCACCAAAGTACCTGTCTTCACCATGCTAGGGATTGCAAGCAGAGTGGTCAAAATACAGGCCCCTGGACAGGCTGAGGAAGTCTGTACTACAGCTGGAGCAGGATAGGAGCAGGGCAGTGTTTGGCAAGCCTGTGTCTGACTCCCAGATGACCCGGCTGAACCAAAGTGCTGGACCTCAGGTTCGATGAGAGCGGCGGTAAAGAGTTTTCACTCATTTTGTTCAGCTTTTCCAAGGAATGTTTGACTGGTAATCATCATCGATCCAAGCACATTGGACGGACCTTGCACAGAGATATTTCAGCGATCTCTAATCAGAGCTGGTGTTGGCTAGTGCTAGAAAAACAAAGACATGGCCCATCTGGGTACTGGACACTTGCATGAATGCTGGGATTACACCGAAATCCAAAGTCTCCAAAAGTGGAGTTTAGAATCACTGAAGCACCAATGCTAAGTTCCAGCAGCACCACCAACACCAGTTCATCAAGACCACAAGGAAACTTCTTCTCTGGCTTACCTGACTCTTCTAGCCTTCCCATGCATATCTCCAAAAGGATCATGTTCGCTTGAGGCACAGTCATGTGAAATCAGTGCCTGGTGAAGGATGCTGGGATATTGTATGCGTCAAGTCACCATACAGGACACAGAAGGCTACGCTGTAAAGACATAAAGAAACATGGCAACTTTATTGCTGCTTCCATGATATCTGACTGACTCTGGGCTTAACAGTCCTGTTCTCAATGGGATGATCAGAACACATGTGCCCTTCTGCCACTTCTGCTCCATCAAAAACCCTCCAGCATGGGTGGTCAGATTAGGAACAGAGTCTTCCCTTAAGCTCTGCCCTGGAAAAGCTTGACCTTGGTCAAGCCCAGTAGCTGGACCCTAAGGAGATTTAGGAAACTCTCCTCTATTCCAGCACAATGGTGCTGCCGACCAGCACCTCAGATTTCTCCTCAGCAAGCAATTAGATCCATTGGAGAAAACTCAGAGCCAGCCCTGAGATAGTCACCCCTGATACACTGGCCACAGAATCACTCGAGAGCAAACCGGACTATTTTTTTATTCAAGGTGAAGGCTTCCTTCTCATCTTTTCCCTCATCATGAACTGAAACGTGTCTCCTCCTTCTGGCACAAAAATGTACTCTAGGTCAGCAGAATTCCCAATATCTGCAAATATCTGTCATAAAGTCCCCAATTAAATGCCATCAGGTGAGTCTTTCTAGGATGTCACAACAAGAGCCACAAGGCTGCCTAGATAGATCCACAACTTTCTCTTCCACATTCTGCCAGTCACTCCGAATATCCCTGAAAGTATATCTATAGATGTCTCTGTGTGTTTCTCTACACTCCTTTGTGCTCTCTCTCTATGGAGACTTCTCTAGGCACTCCCCACAAAAAAAAAAAAAACGCCCCTGTCTTAGAGTCCAAGATTTATTCTTTCCTTCAAGTTGTCTGCATCAATACATCTTATCCCAGGTGGTACTTCACATTCAACCAAAACAACATTGTATTTTCTCAGCGATAGTGACCACAACCATGTCCTCTCTCTTCCCCTGACACAAGTCTGGGATCCATGAGTACCTCGGTATAAACGAGCAAATTGGAACAAGTGTTTGTAGGGATTTAATAAAGTTTCAGAAGTTTTGGAGATGTCAGAGGAGATCTACCCACAGTCTATGCCAGGCGTTAGTATAAGCTCCAGAATTCCAGGGCTCTAACCACAGTCAGTCTAAGGAAATCAGAGTGGAGATTCCAACCTTTAATTCCAGCACAGCAAGTATTCTGGGAGTGGTGACATTCACCCTTCATCCTAACTGAGTCAAGATCAATTCAGATTATACAAGGACTTCCAGGCTCCCAAGCAGGTGTGGTGGGGCCACGCCTTAATTACCAAAAGAAAGAATACTTAAGATGGGATTCAAACAGAGAGAAAACCATTTCAAAGGAACTGAGGCTGAGGAAAGTATAAGACAGTTGGGTAAGATTTGACTGTGGTGTTTATTCCCTCTACTATCTCCATCTTCTTCAGAGATCTTTCCCTGAGTCTCATTCATTTGTGTGACAATGGCTGTTGGCAGTTCCCTATGCACTTTTATCTTCACACCACACAGGCCTTCCTCGAGAGATCAACCCTGGAGGACACCAACTCAACACACTCTCTTGAATCAGGTACTACAAAAAGTAAATGTAAACCTTTACCTGGCCAATGGAAGTCAAAGACATCTGACCCTACTGACCAAGGTAAATACCCAATAGCAGAGGTCTACACAGACTTTGCTCCTTCCAATGTCAATATGTGTGCTTCCTATTGGTCCTGGGTTTCTCTGGTTTCTCTCTCTGATTTCTCAATCTATCAATGCTCTCCCAGCATCTGTCGGGAGGAGGAAAACATGGCTGTGCAAATGCCACAGTGGTAACAGGGTATAGATACTTCTGTTTTGCACAAACCCATAGATTGGTCTTCTATTCTATCAGCGTACCTGAGGACCTTGCCACCTGGACAAAAGGGCACAAAACATGAGTTTTTCTGTCTCTCTGCCTCCCTGTCAAATGGCCAGATATTCGACAGAATATGCACACCTAGGCCCAAGGGAGAGATGATGTAGCTCACAAGACCACCAGAACCTGGACTTTGGGAACTCTCTCAGCAGCAACGTACAGGGCTAAACCCTACAAGACACCATCTTAAAGGACTGCAGGCAAGACCTGGCATGGCTTGTATATGAGGAGATCAGTGGGCACATGACTGACTTCTCTTGCTTCTTCTGATGCACACTCTGAGATCTGCTTGAGGGACACCAGTAGCAGCCTCCACAACCAAGACGTCTCTGACAGAATGTCTAATCAGGAAGACCAAGTGTAGACACCTACAGAGCACCAAAGTACCTGTCTTCACCTTGCTAGGGATTGCAAGCAGAGTGGTCAAAATACAGGCCCCTGGACAGGCTGAGGAAGTCTGTACTACAGCTGGAGCAGGATAGGAGCAGGGCAGTGTTTGGCAAGCCTGTGTCTGACTCCCAGATGACCCGGCTGAACCAAGGTGCTGGACCTCAGGTTCGATGAGAGCGGCGGTAATGAGTTTTCACTCATTTTGTTCAGCTTTTCCAAGGAATGTTTGACTGGTAATCATCATCGATCCAAGCACATTGGACGGACCTTGCACAGAGATCTTTCAGCGATCTCTAATCAGAGCTGGTGTTGGCTAGTGCTAGAAAAACAAAGACATGGCCCATCTGGGTACTGGACACTTGCATGAATGCTGGGATTACCCCGAAATCCAAAGTCTCCAAAAGTGGAGTTTAGAATCACTGAAGAACCAATGCTAAGTTCTAGCAGCACCACCAACACCAGTTCATCAAGACCACAAGGAAACTTCTTCTCTGGCTTACCTGACTCTTCTAGCCTTCCCATGCATATCTCCAAAAGGATCATGGTCGCTTGAGGCACAGTCATGTGAAATCAGTGCCTGGTGAAGGATGCTGGGATATTGTATGCGCCAAGTCACCATACAGGACACAGAAGGCTACGCTGTAAAGACATAAAGAAACATGGCAACTTTATTGCTGCTTCCATGATATCTGACTGACTCTGGGCTTAACAGTCCTGTTCTCAATGGGATGATCAGAACACATGTGCCCTTCTGCCACTTCTGCTCCATCAAAACCCTCCAGCATGGGTGGTCAGATTAGGAACAGAGTCTTCCCTTAAGCTCTGCCCTGGAAGAGCTTGACCTTGGTCAAGCCCAGTAGCTGGACCCTAAGGAGATTTAGGAAACTCTCCTCTATTCCAGCACAATGGTGCTGCCGACCAGCACCTCAGATTTCTCCTCAGCAAGCAATTAGATCCATTGGAGAAAACTCAGAGCCAGCCCTGAGATAGTCACCCCTGATACACTGGCCACAGAATCACTCGAGAGCAAACCGGACTATTTTTTTATTCAAGGTGAAGGCTTCCTTCTCATCTTTTCCCTCATCATGAACTGAAACGTGTCTCCTCCTTCTGGCACAAAAATGTACTCTAGGTCAGCAGAATTCCCAATATCTGCAAATATCTATCATAAAGTCCCCAATTAAATGCCATCAGGTGAGTCTTTCTAGGATGTCACAACAAGAGCCACAAGGCTGCCTAGATAGATCCACAACTTTCTCTTCCACATTCTGCCAGTCACTCCGAATATCCCTGAAAGTATATCTATAGATGTCTCTGTCTGTTTCTCTACACTCCTTTGCGCTCTCTCTCTATGGAGACTTCTCTAGGCACTCCCCACAAAAAAAAAAAAAAAACGCCCCTGTCTTAGAGTCCAAGATTTATTCTTTCCTTCAAGTTGTCTGCATCAATACATCTTATCCCAGGATGTACTTCACATTCAACCAAAACAACAGTGTATTTTCTCAGCGATAGTGACCACAACCATGTCCTCTCTCTTCCCCTGACACAAGTCTGGGATCCATGAGTACCTCGGTATAAACGAGCAAATTGGAACAAGTGTTTGTAGGGATTTAATAAAGTTTCAGAAGTTTTGGAGATGTCAGAGGAGATCTACCCACAGTCTATGCCAGGCGTTAGTATAAGCTCCAGAATTCCAGGGCTCTAACCACAGTCAGTCTAAGGAAATCAGAGTGGAGATTCCAACCTTTAATTCCAGCACAGCAAGTATTCTGGGAGTGGTGACATTCACCCTTCATCCTAACTGAGTCAAGATCAATTCAGATTATACAAGGACTTCCAGGCTTCCAAGCAGGTGTGGTGGGGCCACGCCTTAATTACCAAAAGAAAGAATACTTAAGATGGGATTCAAACAGAGAGAAAACCATTTCAAAGGAACTGAGGCTGAGGAAAGTATAAGACAGTTGGGTAAGATTTGACTGTGGTGTTTATTCCCTCTACTATCTCCATCTTCTTCAGAGATCTTTCCCTGAGTCTCATTCATTTGTGTGACAATGGCTGTTGGCAGTTCCCTATGCACTTTTATCTTCACACCACACAGGCCTTCCTCGAGAGATCAACCCTGGAGGACACCAACTCAACACACTCTCTTGAATCAGGTACTACAAAAAGTAAATGTAAACCTTTACCTGGCCAATGGAAGTCAAAGACATCTGACCCTACTGACCAAGGTAAATACCCAATAGCAGAGGTCTACACAGACTTTGCTCCTTCCAATGTCAATATGTGTGCTTCCTATTGGTCCTGGGATTCTCTGGTTTCTCTCTCTGATTTCTGAATCTATCAATGCTCTCCCAGCATCTGTCCGGAGGAGGAAAACATGGCTGTGCAAATGCCACAGTGGTAACAGGGTATAGATACTTCTGTCTTGCACAAACCCATAGATTGGTCTTCTATTCTATCAGCGTACCTGAGGACCTTGCCACCTGGACAAAAGGGCACAAAACATGAGTTTTTCTGTCTCTCTGCCTCCCTGTCAAATGGCCAGATATTCGACAGAATATGCACACCTAGGCCCAAGGGAGAGATGATGTAGCTCACAAGACCACCAGAACCTGGACTTTGGGAACTCTCTCAGCAGCAACGTACAGGGCTAAACCCTACAAGACACCATCTTAAAGGACTGCAGGCAAGACCTGGCATGGCTTGTATATGAGGAGATCAGTGGGCACATGACTGACTTCTCTTGCTTCTTCTGATGCACACTCTGAGATCTGCTTGAGGGACACCAGTAGCAGCCTCCACAACCAAGACGTCACTGACAGAATGTCTAATCAGGAAGACCAAGTGTAGACACCTACAGAGCACCAAAGTACCTGTCTTCACCTTGCTAGGGATTGCAAGCAGAGTGGTCAAAATACAGGCCCCTGGACAGGCTGAGGAAGTCTGTACTACAGCTGGAGCAGGATAGGAGCAGGGCAGTGTTTGGCAAGCCTGTGTCTGACTCCCAGATGACCCGGCTGAACCAAGGTGCTGGACCTCAGGTTCGATGAGAGCAGCGGTAATGAGTTTTCACTCATTTTGTTCAGCTTTTCCAAGGAATGTTTGACTGGTAATCATCATCGATCCAAGCACATTGGACGGACCTTGCACAGAGATCTTTCAGCGATCTCTAATCAGAGCTGGTGTTGGCTAGTGCTAGAAAAACAAAGACATGGCCCATCTGGGTACTGGACACTTGCATGAATGCTGGGATTACCCCGAAATCCAAAGTCTCCAAAAGTGGAGTTTAGAATCACTGAAGCACCAATGCTAAGTTCTAGCAGCACCACCAACACCAGTTCATCAAGACCACAAGGAAACTTCTTCTCTGGCTTACCTGACTCTTCTAGCCTTCCCATGCATATCTCCAAAAGGATCATGGTCGCTTGAGGCACAGTCATGTGAAATCAGTGCCTGGTGAAGGATGCTGGGATATTGTATGCGCCAAGTCACCATACAGGACACAGAAGGCTACGCTGTAAAGACATAAAGAAACATGGCAACTTTATTGCTGCTTCCATGATATCTGACTGACTCTGGGCTTAACAGTCCTGTTCTCAATGGGATGATCAGAACACATGTGCCCTTCTGCCACTTCTGCTCCATCAAAACCCTCCAGCATGGGTGGTCAGATTAGGAACAGAGTCTTCCCTTAAGCTCTGCCCTGGAAGAGCTTGACCTTGGTCAAGCCCAGTAGCTGGACCCTAAGGAGATTTAGGAAACTCTCCTCTATTCCAGCACAATGGTGCTGCCGACCAGCACCTCAGATTTCTCCTCAGCAAGCAATTAGATCCATTGGAGAAAACTCAGAGCCAGCCCTGAGATAGTCACCCCTGATACACTGGCCACAGAATCACTCAAGAGCAAACCGGACTTTTTTTATTCAAGGTGAAGGCTTCCTTCTCATCTTTTCCCTCATCATGAACTGAAACGTGTCTCCTCCTTCTGGCACAAAAATGTACTCTAGGTCAGCAGAATTCCCAATATCTGCAAATATCTATCATAAAGTCCCCAATTAAATGCCATCAGGTGAGTCTTTCTAGGATGTCACAACAAGAGCCACAAGGCTGCCTAGATAGATCCACAACTATCTCTTCCACATTCTGCCAGTCACTCCGAATATCCTGAAAGTATATCTATAGATGTCTCTGTGTGTTTCTCTACACTCTTTTGTGCTCTCTCTCTATGGAGACTTCTCTAGGCACTCCCCACAAAAAAAAACAAAAAAAAACGCCCCTGTCTTAGAGTCCAAGGTTTATTCTTTCCCTCAAGTTGTCTGCATCAATACATCTTATCCCAGGTGGTACTTCACATTCAACCAAAACAACATTGTATTTTCTCAGCGATAGTGACCACAACCATGTCCTCTCTCTTCCCCTGACACAAGTCTGGGATCCATGAGTACCTCGGTATAAACGAGCAAATTGGAACAAGTGTTTGTAGGGATTTAATAAAGTTTCAGAAGTTTTGGAGATGTCAGAGGAGATCTACCCACAGTCTATGCCGGGGGTTAGTATAAGCTCCAGAATTCCAGGGCTCTAACCAAAGTCAGTCTAAGGAAATCAGAGTGGAGATTCCAACCTTTAATTCCAGCACAGCAAGTATTCTGGGAGTGGTGACATTCACCCTTCATCCTAACTGAGTCAAGATCAATTCAGAGTATACAAGGACTTCCAGGCTCCCAAGCATGTGTGGTTGGGCCACGCCTTAATTACCAAAAGAAAGAATACTTAAGATGGGATTCAAACAGAGAGCAAACCATTTCAAAGGAACTGAGGCTGAGGAAAGTATAAGACAGTTGGGTAAGATTTGACTGTGGTGTTTATTCCCTCTACTATCTCCATCTTCTTCAGAGATCTTTCCCCGAGTCTCATTCATTTTCGTGACAATGGCTGTTGGCAGTTCCCTATGCACTTTTATCTTCACACCACACAGGCCTTCCTTGAGAGATCAACCCTGGAGGACACCAACTCAACACACTCTCTTGAATCAGGTACTACCAAAAAGTAAATGTAAACCTTTACCTGGCCAATGGAAGTCAAAGACATCTGACCCTACTGACCAAGGTAAATACCCTATAGCAGAGGTCTACACAGACTATGCTCCTTCCAATGTCAATATGTGTGCTTTCTATTGGTCCTGGGATTCTCTGGTTTCTCTCTGATTTCTCAATCTATCAATGCTCTCCCAGTATCTGTCGGGAGGAGGAAAACATGGCTGTGCAAATGCCACAGTGGTAACAGGGTATAGATACTTCTGTCTTGCACAAACCCATAGATTGGTCTTCTATTCTATCAGCGTACCTGAGGACCTTGCCACCTGGACAAAAGGGCACAACACATGAGTTTTTCTGTCTCTCTGCCTCCCGGTCAAATGGCCAGATATTCGACAGAATATGCACACCTAGGCCCAAGGGAGAGATGATGTAGCTCACAAGACCACCAGAACCTGGACTTTGGGAACTCTCTCAGCAGCAACATACAGGGCTAAACCCTACAAGTCACCATCTTAAAGGACTGCAGGCAAGACCTGGCATGGCTTGTATATGAGGAGATCAGTGGGCACATGACTGACTTCTCTTGCTTCTTCTGATGCACACTCTGAGATCTGCTTGAGGGACACCAGTAGCAGCCTCCACAACCAAGACGTCTCTGACAGAATGTCTAATCAGGAAGACCAAGTGTAGACACCTACAGAGCACCAAAGTACCTGTCTTCACCTTGCTAGGGATTGCAAGCAGAGTGGTCAAAATACAGGCCCCTGGACAGGCTGAGGAAGTCTGTACTACAGCTGGAGCAGGATAGGAGCAGGGCAGTGTTTGGCAAGCCTGTGTCTGACTCCCAGATGACCCGGCTGAACCAAGGTGCTGGACCTCAGGTTCGATGAGAGCGGCGGTAATGAGTTTTCACTCATTTTGTTCAGCTTTTCCAAGGAATGTTTGACTGGTAATCATCATCGATCCAAGCACATTGGACGGACCTTGCACAGAGATCTTTCAGCGATCTCTAACCAGAGCTGGTGTTGGCTAGTGCTAGAAAAACAAAGACATGGCCCATCTGGGTACTGGACACTTGCATGAATGCTGGGATTACCCCGAAATCCAAAGTCTCCAAAAGTGGAGTTTAGAATCACTGAAGCACCAATGCTAAGTTCTAGCAGCACCACCAACACCAGTTCATCAAGACCACAAGGAAACTTCTTCTCTGGCTTACCTGACTCTTCTAGCCTTCCCATGCATATCTCCAAAAGGATCATGTTCACTTGAGGCACAGTCATGTGAAATCAGTGCCTGGTGAAGGATGCTGGGATATTGTATGCACCAAGTCACCATACAGGACACAGAAGGTTACGCTGTAAAGACATAAAGAAACATGGCAACTTTATTGCTGCTTCCATGATATCTGACTGACTCTGGGCTTAACAGTCCTGTTCTCAATGGGATGATCAGAACACATGTGCCCTTCTGCCACTTCTGCTCCATCAAAACCCTCCAGCATGGGTGGTCAGATTAGGAACAGAGTCTTCCCTTAAGCTCTGCCCTGGAAGAGCTTGACCTTGGTCAAGCCCAGTAGCTGGACCCTAAGGAGATATATGAAACTCTCCTCTATTCCAGCAGAATGTTGCTGCCGACCAGCACCTCAGATTTTTCCTCAGCAAGCAATTAGATCCATTGGAGAAAACTCAGAGCCAACCCTGAGATAGTCACCCCAAATACACTGGCCACAGAATCACTCGAGAGCAAACCGGACTATTTTTTTATTCAAGGTGATGGCTTCCTTCTCATCTTTTCCCTCATCATGAACTGAAACATGTCTCCTCCTTCTGGCACAAAAACGTACTCTAGGTCAGCAGAATTCCCAATATCTGCAAATATCTATCATAAAGTCCCCAATTAAATGCCATCAGGTGAGTCTTTCTAGGATGTCACAACAAGAGCCACAAGGCTGCCTAGATAGATCCACAACTTTCTCTTCCACATTCTGCCAGTCACTCCGAATATCCCTGAAAGTATATCTATAGATGTCTCTGTCTGTTTCTCTACACTCCTTTGCGCTCTCTCTCTATGGAGACTTCTCTAGGCACTCCCACCCAAAAAAAAAAAACAAAAACGCCCCAGTCTTAGAGTCCAAGATTTATTCTTTCCCTCAAGTTGTCTGCATCAATACATCTTATCCCAGGTGGTACTTCACATTCAACCAAAACAACATTGTATTTTCTCAGCGATAGTGACCACAACCATGTCCTCTCTCTTCCCCTGACACAAGTCTGGGATCCATGAGTACCTCGGTATAAACGAGCAAATTGGAACAAGTGTTTGTAGGGATGTAATAAAGTTTCAGAAGTTTTGGAGATGTCAGAGGAGATCTACCCACAGTCTATGCCGGGGGTTAGTATAAGCTCCAGAATTCCAGGGCTCTAACCAAAGTCAGTCTAAGGAAATCAGAGTGGAGATTCCAACCTTTAATTCCAGCACAGCAAGTATTCTGGGAGTGGTGACATTCACCCTTCATCCTAACTGAGTCAAGATCAATTCAGATTATACAAGGACTTCCAGGCTCCCAAGCAGGTGTGGTGGGGCCACACCTTAATTACCAAAAGAAAGAATACTTAAGATGGTATTCAAACAGAGAGAAAACCATTTCAAAGGAACTGAGGCTGAGGAAAGTATAAGACAGTTGGGTAAGATTTGACTGTGGTGTTTATTCCCTCTACTATCTCCATCTTCTTCAGAGATCTTTCCCTGAGTCTCATTCATTTGTGTGACAATGGCTGTTGGCAGTTCCCTATGCACTTTTATCTTCACACCACACAGGCCTTCCTTGAGAGATCAACCCTGGAGGACACCAACTCAACACACTCTCTTGAATCAGGTACTACCAAAAAGTAAATGTAAACCTTTACCTGGCCAATGGAAGTCAAAGACATCTGACCCTACTGACCAAGGTAAATACCCAATAGCAGAGGTCTACACAGACTTTGCTCCTTCCAATGTCAATATGTGTGCTTCCTATTGGTCCTGGGATTCTCTGGTTTCTCTCTCTGATTTCTCAATCTATCAATGCTCTCCCAGTATCTGTCGGGAGGAGGAAAACATGGCTGTGCAAATGCCACAGTGGTAACAGGGTATAGATACTTCTGTCTTGCACAAACCCATAGATTGGTCTTCTATTCTATCAGCGTACCTGAGGACCTTGCCACCTGGACAAAAGGGCACAAAACATGAGTTTTTCTGTCTCTCTGCCTCCCTGTCAAATGGCCAGATATTCGACAGAATATGCACACCTAGGCCCAAGGGAGAGATGATGTAGCTCACAAGACCACCAGAACCTGGACTTTGGGAACTCTCTCAGCAGCAACGTACAGGGCTAAACCCTACAAGACACCATCTTAAAGGACTGCAGGCAAGACCTGGCATGGCTTGTATATGAGGAGATCAGTTGGCACATGACTGACTTCTCTTGCTTCTTCTGATGCACACTCTGAGATCTGCTTGAGGGACACCAGTAGCAGCCTCCACAACCAAGACGTCTCTGACAGAAAGTCTAATCAGGAAGACCAAGTGTAGACACCTACAGAGCACCAAAGTACCTGTCTTCACCTTGCTAGGGATTGCAAGCAGAGTGGTCAAAATACAGGCCCCTGGACAGGCTGAGGAAGTCTGTACTACAGCTGGAGCAGGATAGGAGCAGGGCAGTGTTTGGCAAGCCTGTGTCTGACTCCCAGATGACCCGGCTGAACCAAGGTGCTGGACCTCAGGTTCGATGAGAGCGGCGGTAATGAGTTTTCACTCATTTTGTTCAGCTTTTCCAAGGAATGTTTGACTGGTAATCATCATCGATCCAAGCACATTGGACGGACCTTGCACAGAGATCTTTCAGTGATCTCTAACCAGAGAAACACACAGAGACATCTATATATATACTATAGATATAGGTATATCTATAGATGTACTAGCTCTGGTGTTGGCTAGTGCTAGAAAAACAAAGACATGGCCCATCTGGGTACTGGACACTTGCATGAATGCTGGGATTACCCCGAAATCCAAAGTCTCCAAAAGTGGAGTTTAGAATCACTGAAGCACCAATGCTAAGTTCTAGCAGCACCACCAACACCAGTTCATCAAGACCACAAGGAAACTTCTTCTCTGGCTTACCTGACTCTTCTAGCCTTCCCATGCATATCTCCAAAAGGATCATGTTCGCTTGAGGCACAGTCATGTGAAATCAGTGCCTGGTGAAGGATGCTGGGATATTGTATGCGCCAAGTCACCATACAGGACACAGAAGGCTACGCTGTAAAGACATAAAGAAACATGGCAACTTTATTGCTGCTTCCATGATATCTGACTGACTCTGGGCTTAACAGTCCTGTTCTCAATGGGATGATCAGAACACATGTGCCCTTCTGCCACTTCTGCTCCATCAAAACCCTCCAGCATGGGTGGTCAGATTAGGAACAGAGTCTTCCCTTAAGCTCTGCCCTGGAAGAGCTTGACCTTGGTCAAGCCCAGTAGCTGGACCCTAAGGAGATTTATGAAACTCTCCTCTATTCCAGCACAATGGTGCTGCCGACCATCACCTCAGTTTTCTCCTCAGCAAGCAATTAGATCCATTGGAGAAAACTCAGAGCCAACCCTGAGATAGTCACCCCTGATACACTGGCCACAGAATCACTCGAGAGCAAACCGGACTATTTTTTTATTCAAGGTGAAGGCTTCCTTCTCATCTTTTCCCTCATCATGAACTGAAACATGTCTCCTCCTTCTGGCACAAAAATATACTCTAGGTCAGCAGAATTCCCAATATCTGCAAATATCTATCATAAAGTCCCCAATTAAATGCCATCAGGTGAGTCTTTGTAGGATATCACAACAAGAGCCACAAGGCTGCCTAGATAGATCCACAACTTTCTCTTCCACATTCTGCCAGTCACTCCGAATATCCCTGAAAGTATATCTATAGATGTCTCTGTGTGTTTCTCTACACTCCTTTGCGCTCTCTCTCTATGGAGACTTCTCTAGGCACTCCCCACAAAAAAAAAAAAACGCCCCTGTCTTAGAGTCCAAGATTTATTCTTTCCCTCAAGTTGTCTGCATCAATACATCTTATCCCAGGTGGTACTTCACATTCAACCAAAACAACATTGTATTTTCTCAGCGATAGTGACCACAACCATGTCCTCTCTCTTCCCCTGACACAAGTCTGGGATCCATGAGTACCTCGGTATAAACGAGCAAATTGGAACAAGTGTTTGTAGGGATGTAATAAAGTTTCAGAAGTTTTGGAGATGTCAGAGGAGATCTACCCACAGTCTATGCCGGGGGTTAATATAAGCTCCAGAATTCCAGGGCTCTAACCAAAGTCAGTCTAAGGAAATCAGAGTGGAGATTCCAACCTTTAATTCCAGCACAGCAAGTATTCTGGGAGTGGTGACATTCACCCTTCATCCTAACTGAGTCAAGATCAATTCAGATTATACAAGGACTTCCAGGCTCCCAAGCAGGTGTGGTGGGGCCACGCCTTAATTACCAAAAGAAAGAATACTTAAGATGGGATTCAAACAGAGAGCAAACCATTTCAAAGGAACTGAGGCTGAGGAAAGTATAAGACAGTTGGGTAAGATTTGACTGTGGTGTTTATTCCCTCTACTATCTCCATCTTCTTCAGAGATCTTTCCCTGAGTCTCATTCATTTGTGTGACAATGGCTGTTGGCAGTTCCCTATGCACTTTTATCTTCACACCACACAGGCCTTCCTTGAGAGATCAACCCTGGAGGACACCAACTCAACACACTCTCTTGAATCAGATACTACCAAAAAGTAAATGTAAACCTTTACCTGGCCAATGGAAGTCAGACATCTCACCCTACTGACCAAGGTAAATACCCAATAGCAGAGGTCTACACAGACTTTGCTCCTTCCAATGTCAATATGTGTGCTTCCTATTGGTCCTGGGATTCTCTGGTTTCTCTCTCTGATTTCTCAGTCTATCAATGCTCTCCCAGTATCTGTCGGGAGGAGGAAAACATGGCTGTGCAAATGCCACAGTGGTAACAGGGTATAGATACTTCTGTCTTGCACAAACCCATAGATTGGTCTTCTATTCTATCAGCGTACCTGAGGACCTTGCCACCTGGACAAAAGGGCACAAAACATGAGTTTTTCTGTCTCTCTGCCTCCCTGTCAAATGGCCAGATATTCGACAGAATATGCACACCTAGGCCCAAGGGAGAGATGATGTAGCTCACAAGACCACCAGAACCTGGACTTTGGGAACTCTCTCAGCAGCAACGTACAGGGCTAAACCCTACAAGACACCATCTTAAAGGACTGCAGGCAAGACCTGGCATGGCTTGTATATGAGGAGATCAGTGGGCACATGACTGACTTCTCTTGCTTCTTCTGATGCACACTCTGAGATCTGCTTGAGGGACACCAGTAGCAGCCTCCACAACCAAGACGTCTCTGACAGAATGTCTAATCAGGAAGACCAAGTGTAGACACCTACAGAGCACCAAAGTACCTGTCTTCACCTTGCTAGGGATTGCAAGCAGAGTGGTCAAAATACAGGCCCCTGGACAGGCTGAGGAAGTCTGTACTACAGCTGGAGCAGGATAGGAGCAGGGCAGTGTTTGGCAAGCCTGTGTCTGACTCCCAGATGACCCGGCTGAACCAAGGTGCTGGACCTCAGGTTCGATGAGAGCGGCGGTAATGAGTTTTCACTCATTTTGTTCAGCTTTTCCAAGGAATGTTTGACTGGTAATCATCATCGATCCAAGCACATTGGACGGACCTTGCAAAGAGATCTTTCAGCGATCTCTAACCAGAGAAACACACAGAGACATCTATATATATACTATAGATATAGGTATATCTATAGATGTACTAGCTCTGGTGTTGGCTAGTGCTAGAAAAACAAAGACATGGCCCATCTGGGTACTGGACACTTGCATGAATGCTGGGATTACCCCGAAATCCAAAGTCTCCAAAAGTGGAGTTTAGAATCACTGAAGCACCAATGCTAAGTTCTAGCAGCACCACCAACACCAGTTCATCAAGACCACAAGGAAACTTCTTCTCTGGCTTACCTGACTCTTCTAGCCTTCCCATGCATATCTCCAAAAGGATCATGTTCGCTTGAGGCACAGTCATGTGAAATCAGTGCCTGGTGAAGGATGCTGGGATATTGTATGCGCCAAGTCACCATACAGGACACAGAAGGCTACGCTGTAAAGACATAAAGAAACATGGCAACTTTATTGCTGCTTCCATGATATCTGACTGACTCTGGGCTTAACAGTCCTGTTCTCAATGGGATGATCAGAACACATGTGCCCTTCTGCCACTTCTGCTCCATCAAAACCCTCCAGCATGGGTGGTCAGATTAGGAACAGAGTCTTCCCTTAAGCTCTGCCCTGGAAGAGCTTGACCTTGGTCAAGCCCAGTAGCTGGACCCTAAGGAGATTTATGAAACTCTCCTCTATTCCAGCACAATGGTGCTGCCGACCATCACCTCAGTTTTCTCCTCAGCAAGCAATTAGATCCATTGGAGAAAACTCAGAGCCAACCCTGAGATAGTCACCCCTGATACACTGGCCACAGAATCACTCGAGAGCAAACCGGACTATTTTTTTATTCAAGGTGAAGGCTTCCTTCTCATCTTTTCCCTCATCATGAACTGAAACATGTCTCCTCCTTCTGGCACAAAAATATACTCTAGGTCAGCAGAATTCCCAATATCTGCAAATATCTATCATAAAGTCCCCAATTAAATGCCATCAGGTGAGTCTTTGTAGGATATCACAACAAGAGCCACAAGGCTGCCTAGATAGATCCACAACTTTCTCTTCCACATTCTGCCAGTCACTCCGAATATCCCTGAAAGTATATCTATAGATGTCTCTGTGTGTTTCTCTACACTCCTTTGCGCTCTCTCTCTATGGAGACTTCTCTAGGCACTCCCCACAAAAAAAAAAAAACGCCCCTGTCTTAGAGTCCAAGATTTATTCTTTCCCTCAAGTTGTCTGCATCAATACATCTTATCCCAGGTGGTACTTCACATTCAACCAAAACAACATTGTATTTTCTCAGCGATAGTGACCACAACCATGTCCTCTCTCTTCCCCTGACACAAGTCTGGGATCCATGAGTACCTCGGTATAAACGAGCAAATTGGAACAAGTGTTTGTAGGGATGTAATAAAGTTTCAGAAGTTTTGGAGATGTCAGAGGAGATCTACCCACAGTCTATGCCGGGGGTTAATATAAGCTCCAGAATTCCAGGGCTCTAACCAAAGTCAGTCTAAGGAAATCAGAGTGGAGATTCCAACCTTTAATTCCAGCACAGCAAGTATTCTGGGAGTGGTGACATTCACCCTTCATCCTAACTGAGTCAAGATCAATTCAGATTATACAAGGACTTCCAGGCTCCCAAGCAGGTGTGGTGGGGCCACGCCTTAATTACCAAAAGAAAGAATACTTAAGATGGGATTCAAACAGAGAGCAAACCATTTCAAAGGAACTGAGGCTGAGGAAAGTATAAGACAGTTGGGTAAGATTTGACTGTGGTGTTTATTCCCTCTACTATCTCCATCTTCTTCAGAGATCTTTCCCTGAGTCTCATTCATTTGTGTGACAATGGCTGTTGGCAGTTCCCTATGCACTTTTATCTTCACACCACACAGGCCTTCCTTGAGAGATCAACCCTGGAGGACACCAACTCAACACACTCTCTTGAATCAGATACTACCAAAAAGTAAATGTAAACCTTTACCTGGCCAATGGAAGTCAGACATCTCACCCTACTGACCAAGGTAAATACCCAATAGCAGAGGTCTACACAGACTTTGCTCCTTCCAATGTCAATATGTGTGCTTCCTATTGGTCCTGGGATTCTCTGGTTTCTCTCTCTGATTTCTCAATCTATCAATGCTCTCCCAGTATCTGTCGGGAGGAGGAAAACATGGCTGTGCAAATGCCACAGTGGTAACAGGGTATAGATACTTCTGTCTTGCACAAACCCATAGATTGGTCTTCTATTCTATCAGCGTACCTGAGGACCTTGCCACCTGGACAAAAGGGCACAAAACATGAGTTTTTCTGTCTCTCTGCCTCCCTGTCAAATGGCCAGATATTCGACAGAATATGCACACCTAGGCCCAAGGGAGAGATGATGTAGCTCACAAGACCACCAGAACCTGGACTTTGGGAACTCTCTCAGCAGCAACGTACAGGGCTAAACCCTACAAGACACCATCTTAAAGGACTGCAGGCAAGACCTGGCATGGCTTGTATATGAGGAGATCAGTGGGCACATGACTGACTTCTCTTGCTTCTTCTGATGCACACTCTGAGATCTGCTTGAGGGACACCAGTAGCAGCCTCCACAACCAAGACGTCTCTGACAGAATGTCTAATCAGGAAGACCAAGTGTAGACACCTACAGAGCACCAAAGTACCTGTCTTCACCTTGCTAGGGATTGCAAGCAGAGTGGTCAAAATACAGGCCCCTGGACAGGCTGAGGAAGTCTGTACTACAGCTGGAGCAGGATAGGAGCGGGGCAGTGTTTGGCAAGCCTGTGTCTGACTCCCAGATGACCCGGCTGAACCAAGGTGCTGGACCTCAGGTTCGAAGAGAGCGGCTGTAATGAGTTTTCACTCATTTTGTTCAGCTTTTCCAAGGAATGTTTGTCTGGTAATCATCATCGATCCAAGCACATTGGACGGACCTTGCACAGAGATCTTTCAGCGATCTCTAACCAGAGCTGGTGTTGGCTAGTGCTAGAAAAACAAAGACATGGCCCATCTGGGTACTGGACACTTGCATGAATGCTGGGATTACCCCGAAATCCAAAGTCTCCAAAAGTGGAGTTTAGAATCACTGAAGCACCAATGCTAAGTTCTAGCAGGACCACCAACACCAGTTCATCAAGACCACAAGGAAACTTCTTCTCTGGCTTACCTGACTCTTCTAGCCTTCCCATGCATATCTCCAAAAGGATCATGTTCGCTTGAGGCACAGTCATGTGAAATCAGTGCCTGGTGAAGGATGCTGGGATATTGTATGCGCCAAGTCACCATACAGGACACAGAAGGCTACGCTGTAAAGACATAAAGAATCATGGCAACTTTATTGCTGCTTCCATGATATCTGACTGACTCTGGACTTAACAGTCCTGTTCTCAATGGGATGATCAGAACACATGTGCCCTTCTGCCACTTCTGCTCCATCAAAATCCTCCAGCATGGGTGGTCAGATTAGGAACAGAGTCTTCCCTTAAGCTCTGCCCTGGAAGAGCTTGACCTTGGTCAAGCCCAGTAGCTGGACCCTAAGGAGATTTATGAAACTCTCCTCTATTCCAGCACAATGGTGCTGCCGAACAGCACATCAGATTTCTCCTCAGCAAGCAATTAGATCCATTGGAGAAAACTCAGAGCCAACCCTGAGATAGTCACCCCTGATACACTGGCCACAGAATCACTCGAGAGCAAACCGGACAATTTTTTTATTCAAGGTGAAGGCTTCCTTCTCATCTTTTCCCTCATCATGAACTGAAACATGTCTCCTCCTTCTGGCACAAAAATGTTCTCTAGGTCAGCAGAATTCCCAATATCTGCAAATATCTATCATAAAGTCCCCAATTAAATGCCATCAGGTGAGTCTTTCTAGGATGTCACAACAAGAGCCACAAGGCTGCCTAGATAGATCCACAACTATCTCTTCCACATTCTGCCAGTCACTCCGAATATCCCTGAAAGTATATCTATAGATGTCTCTGTGTGTTTCTCTACACTCCTTTGCGCTCTCTCTCTATGGAGACTTCTCTAGGCACTCCCCACAAAAAAAAAAAACACCCCTGTCTTAGAGTCCAAGATTTATTCTTTCCCTCAAGTTGTCTGCATCAATACATCTTATCCCAGGTGGTACTTCACATTCAACCAGAACAACATTGTATTTTCTCAGCGATAGTGACCACAACCATGTCCTCTCTCTTCCCCTGACACAAGTCTGGGATCCATGAGTACCTCGGTATAAACGAGCAAATTGGAACAAGTGTTTGTAGGGATGTAATAAAGATTCAGAAGTTTTGGAGATGTCAGAGGAGATCTACCCACAGTCTATGCCGGGGGTTAGTATAAGCTCCAGAATTCCAGGGCTCTAACCAAAGTCAGTCTAAGGAAATCAGAGTGGAGATTCCAACCCTTAATTCCTGCACAGCAAGTATTCTGGGAGTGGTGACATTCACCCTTCATCCTAACTGAGTCAAGATCAATTCAGATTATACAAGGACTTCCAGGCTCCCAAGCAGGTGTGCTGGGGCCACGCCTTAATTACCAAAAGAAAGAATACTTAAGATGGGATTCAAACAGAGAGCAAACCATTTCAAAGGAACTGAGGCTGAGGAAAGTATAAGACAGTTGGGTAAGATTTGAAAGTGGTGTTTATTCCCTCTACTATCTCCATCTTCTTCAGAGATCTTTCCCTGAGTCTCATTCATTTGTGTGACAATGGCTGTTGGCAGTTCCCTATGCACTTTTATCTTCACACCACACAGGCCTTCCTTGAGAGATCAACCCTGGAGGACACCAACTCAACACACTCTCTTGAATCAGGTACTACCAAAAAGTAAATGTAAACCTTTACCTGGCCAATGGAAGTCAAAGACATCTGACCCTACTGACCAAGGTAAATACCCAATAGCAGAGGTCTACACAGACTTTGCTCCTTCCAATGTCAATATGTGTGCTTCCTATTGGTCCTGGGATTCTCTGGTTTCTCTCTCTGATTTCTAAATCTATCAATGCTCTCCCAGCATCTGTCAGGAGGAGGAAAACATGGCTGTGCAAATGCCACAGTGGTAACAGGCTATAGATACTTCTGTCTTGCACAAACCCATAGATTGGTCTTCTATTCTATCAGCTTACCTGAGGACCTTGCCACCTGGACAAAAGGGCACAAAACATGAGTTTTTCTGTCTCTCTGCCTCCCTGTCAAATGGCCAGATATTCAACAGAATATGCACACCTAGGCCCAAGGGAGAGATGATGTAGCTCACAAGACCACCAGAACCTGGACTTTGGGAACTCTCTCAGCAGCAACGTACAGGGCTAAACCCTACAAGACACCATCTTAAAGGACTGCAGGCAAGACCTGGCATGTCTTGTATATGAGGAGATCAGTGGGCACATGACTGACTTCTCTTGCTTCTTCTGATGTACACTCTGAGATCTGCTTGAGGGACACCAGTAGCAGCCTCCACAACCAAGACGTCTCTGACAGAATGTCTAATCAGGAAGACCAAGTGTAGACACCTACAGAGCACCAAAGTACCTGTCTTCACCTTGCTAGGGATTGCAAGCAGAGTGGTCAAAATACAGGCCCCTGGACAGGCTGAGGAAGTCTGTACTACAGCTGGAGGAGGATAGGAGCAGGGCAGTGTTTGGCAAGCCTGTGTCTGACTCCCAGATGACCCGGCTGAACCAAGGTGCTGGACCTCAGGTTCGATGAGAGCGGCGGTAATGAGTTTTCACTCATTTTGTTCAGCTTTTCCAAGGAATGTTTGACTGGTAATCATCATCGATCCAAGCACATTGGACGGACCTTGCACAGAGAACTTTCAGAGATCTCTAACCAGAGCTGGTGTTGGCTAGTGCTAGAAAAACAAAGACATGGCCCATCTGGGTACTGGACACTTGCATGAATGCTGGGATTACCCCGAAATCCAAAGTCTCCAAAAGTGGAGTTTAGAATCACTGAAGCACCAATGCTAAGTTCTAGCAGCACCACCAACACCAGTTCATCAAGACCACAAGGAAACTTCTTCTCTGGCTTACCTGACTTTTCTAGCCTTCCCATGCATATCTCCAAAAGGATCATGTTCCCTTGAAGCACAGTCATGTGAAATCAGTGCCTGGTGAAGGATGCTGGGATATTGTATGCGCCAAGTCACCATACAGGACACAGAAGGCTACACTGTAAAGACATAAAGAAACATGGCAACTTTATTGCTGCTTCCATGATATCTGACTGACTCTGGGCTTAACAGTCCTGTTCTCAATGGGATGGTCAGAACACATGTGCCCTTCTGCCACTTCTGCTCCATCAAAACCCTCCAGCATGGGTGGTCAGATTAGGAACAGAGTCTTCCCTTAAGCTCTGCCCTGGAAGAGCTTGACCTTGGTCAAGCCCAGTAGCTGGACCCTAAGGAGATTTAGGAAACTCTCCTCTATTCCAGCACAATGGTGCTGCCGACCAGCACCTCAGATTTCTCCTCAGCAAGCAATTAGATCCATTGGAGAAAACTCAGAGCCAACCCTGAGATAGTCACCCCTGATACACTGGCCACAGAATCACTCGAGAGCAAACCGGACTATTTTTTTATTCAAGGTGAAGGCTTCCTTCTCATCTTTTCCCTCATCATGAACTGAAACATGTCTCCTCCTTCTGGCACAAAAATGTACTCTAGGTCAGCAGAATTCCCAATATCTGCAAATATCTATCATAAAGTCCCCAATTAAATGCCATCAGGTGAGTCTTTCTAGGATGTCACAACAAGAGCCACTAGGCTGCCCAGATAGATCCACAACTTTCTCTTCCACATTCTGCCAGTCACTCCGAATATCCCTGAAAGTATATCTATAGATGTCTCTGTGTGTTTCTCTACACTCCTTTGCACTCACTCTCTATGGAGACTTCTCTAGGCACTCCCCACAAAAAAAAAACACCCCTGTCTTAGAGTCCAAGATTTATTCTTTCCCTCAAGTTGTCTGCATCAATACATCTTATCCCAGGTGGTACTTCACATTCAACCAAAACAACATTGTATTTTCTCAGCGATAGTGACCACAACCATGTCCTCTCTCTTCCCCTGACACAAGTCTGGGATCCATGAGTACCTCGGTATAAACGAGCAAATTGGAACAAGTGTTTGTAGGGATTTAATAAAGTTTCAGAAGTTTTGGAGATGTCAGAGGGGATCTACCCACAGTCTATGCCGGGGGTTAGTATAAGCTCCAGAATTCCAGGGCTCTAACCTAAGTCAGTCTAAGGAAATCAGAGTGGAGATTCCAACCTTTAATTCCAGCACAGCAAGTATTCTGGGAGTGGTGACATTCACCCTTCATCCTAACTGAGTCAAGATCAATTCAGATTATACAAGGACTTCCAGGCTCCCAAGCAGGTGTGGTGGGGCCACGCCTTAATTACCAAAAGAAAGAATACTTAAGATGGGATTCAAACAGAGAGCAAACCATTTCAAAGGAACTGAGGCTGAGGAAAGTATAAGACAGTTGGGTAAGATTTGACTGTGGTGTTTATTCCCTCTACTATCTCCATCTTCTTCAGAGATCTTTCCCTGAGTCTCATTCATTTGTGTGACAATGGCTGTTGGCAGTTCCCTATGCAATTTTATCTTCACACCACACAGGCCTTCCTTGAGAGATCAACCCTGGAGGACACCAACTCAACACACTCTCTTGAATCAGGTACTACCAAAAAGTAAATGTAAACCTTTACCTGGCCAATGGAAGTCAAAGACATCTGACCCTACTGACCAAGGTAAATACCCAATAGCAGAGGTCTACACAGACTTTGCTCCTTCCAATGTCAATATGTGTGCTTCCTATTGGTCCTGGGATTCTCTGGTTTCTCTCTCTGATTTCTCAATCTATCAATGCTCTCCCAGTATCTGTCGGGAGGAGGAAAACATGGCTGTGCAAATGCCACAGTGGTAACAGGGTATAGATACTTCTGTCTTGCACAAACCCATAGATTGGTCTTCTATTCTATCAGCGTACCTGAGGACCTTGCCACCTGGACAAAAGGGCACAAAACATGAGTTTTTCTGTCTCTCTGCCTCCCTGTCAAATGGCCAGATATTCGACAGAATATGCACACCTAGGCCCAAGGGAGAGATGATGTAGCTCACAAGACCACCAGAACCTGGACTTTGGGAACTCTCTCAGCAGCAACGTACAGGGCTAAACCCTACAAGACACCATCTTAAAGGACTGCAGGCAAGACCTGGCATGGCTTGTATATGAGGAGATCAGTGGGCACATGACTGACTTCTCTTGCTTCTTCTGATGCACACTCTGAGATCTGCTTGAGGGACACCAGTAGCAGCCTCCACAACCAAGACGTCTCTGACAGAATGTCTAATCAGGAAGACCAAGTGTAGACACCTACAGAGCACCAAAGTACCTGTCTTCACCTTGCTAGGGATTGCAAGCAGAGTGGTCAAAATACAGGCCCCTGGACAGGCTGAGGAAGTCTGTACTACAGCTGGAGGAGGATAGGAGCAGGGCAGTGTTTGGCAAGCCTGTGTCTGACTCCCAGATGACCCTGCTGAACCAAGGTGCTGGACCTCAGGTTCGATGAGAGCGGCGGTAATGAGTTTTCACTCATTTTGTTCAGCTTTTCCAAGGAATGTTTGACTGGTAATCATCATCGATCCAAGCACATTGGACGGACCTTGCACAGAGATCTTTCAGCGATCTCTAACCAGAGCTGGTGTTGGCTAGTGCTAGAAAAACAAAGACATGGCCCATCTGGGTACTGGACACTTGCATGAATGCTGGGATTACCCCGAAATACAAAGTCTCCAAAAGTGGAGTTTAGAATCACTGAAGCACCAATGCTAAGTTCTAGCAGCACCACCAACACCAGTTCATCAAGATCACAAGGAAACTTCTTCTCTGGCTTACCTGACTCTTCTAGCCTTCCCATGCATATCTCCAAAAGGATCATGTTCGCTTGAAGCACAGTCATGTGAAATCAGTGCCTGGTGAAGGATGCTGGGATATTGTATGCGCCAAGTCACCATACAGGACACAGAAGGCTACACTGTAAAGACATAAAGAAACATGGTAACTTTATTGCTGCTTCCATGATATCTGACTGACTCTGGGCTTAACAGTCCTGTTCTCAATGGGATGGTCAGAACACATGTGCCCTTCTGCCACTTCTGCTCCATCAAAACCCTCCAGCATGGGTGGTCAGATTAGGAACAGAATCTTCCCTTAAGCTCTGCCCTGGAAGAGCTTGACCTTGGTCAAGCCCAGTAGCTGGACCCTAAGGAGATTTAGGAAACTCTCCTCTATTCCAGCACAATGGTGCTGCCGACCAGCACCTCAGATTTCTCCTCAGCAAGCAATTAGATCCATTGGAGAAAACTCAGAGCCAACCCTGAGATAGTCACCCCTGATACACTGGCCACAGAATCACTCGAGAGCAAACCGGACTATTTTTTTATTCAAGGTGAAGGCTTCCTTCTCATCTTTTCCCTCATCATGAGCTGAAACATGTCTCCTCCTTCTGGCACAAAAATGTACTCTAGGTCAGCAGAATTCCCAATATCTGCAAATATCTATCATAAAGTCCCCAATTAAATGCCATCAGGTGAGTCTTTCTAGGATGTCACAACAAGAGCCACAAGGCTGCCTAGATAGATCCACAACTTTCTCTTCCACATTCTGCCAGTCACTCCGAATATCCCTGAAAGTATATCTATAGATGTCTCTGTCTGTTTCTCTACACTCCTTTGCGCTCTCTCTCTATGGAGACTTCTCTAGGCACTCCCCACAAAAAAAAAACAAAAAAAACGAAAAAAAAAAACGCCCCTGTCTTAGAGTCCAAGATTTATTCTTTCCCTCAAGTTGTCTGCATCAATACATCTTATCCCAGGTGGTACTTCACATTCAACCAAAACAACATTGTATTTTCTCAGCGATAGTGACCACAACCATGTCCTCTCTCTTCCCCTGACACAAGTCTGGGATCCATGAGTACCTCGGTATAAACGAGCAAATTGGAACAAGTGTTTGTAGGGATGTAATAAAGTTTCAGAAGTTTTGGAGATGTCAGAGGAGATCTACCCACAGTCTATGCCGGGGGTTAGTATAAGCTCCAGAATTCCAGGGCTCTAACCAAAGTCAGTCTAAGGAAATCAGAGTGGAGATTCCAACCTTTAATTCCAGCACAGCAAGTATTCTGGGAGTGGTGACATTCACCCTTCATCCTAACTGAGTCAAGATCAATTCAGATTATACAAGGACTTCCAGGCTCCCAAGCAGGTGTGGTGGGGCCACGCCTTAATTACCAAAAGAAAGAATACTTAAGATGGGATTCAAACAGAGAGCAAACCATTTCAAAGGAACTGAGGCTGAGGAAAGTATAAGACAGTTGGGTAAGATTAGACTGTGGTGTTTATTCCCTCTACTATCTCCATCTTCTTCAGAGATCTTTCCCTGAGTCTCATTCATTTGTGTGACAATGGCTGTTGGCAGTTCCCTATGCACTTTTATCTTCACACCACACAGACCTTCCTTGAGAGATCAACCCTGGAGGACACCAACTCAACACACTCTCTTGAATCAGGTACAACCAAAAAGTAAATGTAAACCTTTACCTGGCCAATGGAAGTCAAAGACATCTGACCCTACTGACCAAGGTAAATACCCAATAGCAGAGGTCTACACAGACTTTGCTCCTTCCAATGTCAATATGTGTGCTTCCTATTGGTCCTGGGATTCTCTGGTTTCTCTCTCTGATTTCTCAATCTATCAATGCTCTCCCAGTATCTGTCGGGAGGAGGAAAACATGGCTGTGCAAATGCCACAGTGGTAACAGGGTATAGATACTTCTGTCTTGCACAAACCCATAGATTGGTCTTCTATTCTATCAGCGTACCTGAGGACCTTGCCACCTGGACAAAAGGGCACAAAACATGAGTTTCTCTGTCTCTCTGCCTCCCTGTCAAATGGCCAGATATTCGACAGAATATGCACACCTAGGCCCAAGGGAGAGATGATGTAGCTCACAAGACCACCAGAACCTGGACTTTGGGAACTCTCTCAGCAGCAACGTACAGGGCTAAACCCTACAAGACACCATCTTAAAGGACTGCAGGCAAGACCTGGCATGGCTTGTATATGAGGAGATCAGTGGGCACATGACTGACTTCTCTTGCTTCTTCTGATGCACACTCTGAGATCTGCTTGAGGGACACCAGTAGCAGCCTCCACAACCAAGACGTCTCTGACAGAATGTCTAATCAGGAAGACCAAGTGTAGACACCTACAGAGCACCAAAGTACCTGTCTTCACCTTGCTAGGGATTGCAAGCAGAGTGGTCAAAATATAGGCCCCTGGACAGGCTGAGGAAGTCTGTACTACAGCTGGAGGAGGATAGGAGCAGGGCAGTGTTTGGCAAGCCTGTGTCTGACTCCCAGATGACCCAGCTGAACCAAGGTGCTGGACCTCAGGTTCGATGAGAGTGGCGGTAATGAGTTTTCACTCATTTTGTTCAGCTTTTCCAAGGAATGTTTGACTGGTAATCATCATCGATCCAAGCACATTGGACGGACCTTGCACAGAGATCTTTCAGCGATCTCTAACCAGAGCTGGTGTTGGCTAGTGCTAGACAAACAAAGACATGGCCCATCTGGGTACTGGACACTTGCATGAATGCTGGGATTACCCCGAAATCCAAAGTCTCCAAAAGTGGAGTTTAGAATCACTGAAGCACCAATGCTAAGTTCTAGCAGCACCACCAACACCAGTTCATCAAGACCACAAGGAAACTTCTTCTCTGGCTTACCTGACTCTTCTAGCCTTCCCATGCATATCTCCAAAAGGATCATGTTCGCTTGAGGCACAGTCATGTGAAATCAGTGCCTGGTGAAGGATGCTGGGATATTGTATGCGCCAAGTCACCATACAGGACACAGAAGGCTACGCTGTAAAGACATAAAGAAACATGGCAACTTTATTGCTGCTTCCATGATATCTGACTGACTCTGGGCTTAACAGTCCTGTTCTCAATGGGATGATCAGAACACATGTGCCCTTCTGCCACTTCTGCTCCATCAAAACCCTCCAGCATGGGTGGTCAGATTAGGAACAGAGTCTTCCCTTAAGCTCTGCCCTGGAAGAGCTTGACCTTGGTCAAGCCCAGTAGCTGGACCCTAAGGAGATTTAGGAAACTCTCCTCTATTCCAGCACAATGGTGCTGCCGACCAGCACCTCAGATTTCTCCTCAGCAAGCAATTAGATCCATTGGAGAAAACTCAGAGCCAACCCTGAGATAGTCACCCCTGATACACTGGCCACAGAATCACTCGAGAGCAAACTGGACTATTTTTTTATTCAAGGTGAAGGCTTCCTTCTCATCTTTTCCCTCATCATGAGCTGAAACATGTCTCCTCCTTCTGGCACAAAAATGTACTCTAGGTCAGCAGAATTCCCAATATCTGCAAATATCTATCATAACGTCCCCAATTAAATGCCATCAGGTGAGTCTTTCTAGGATGTCACAACAAGAGACACAAGGCTGCCTAGATAGATCCACAACTTTCTCTTCCACATTCTGCCAGTCACTCCGAATATCCCTGAAAATATATCTATAGATGTCTCTGTGTGTTTCTCTACACTCCTTTGCGCTCTCTCTCTATGGAGACTTCTCTAGGCACTCCCCACAAAAAAAAAAAAAAAAAAAACGCCCCTGTCTTAGAGTCCAAGATTTATTCTTTCCCTCAAGTTGTCTGCATCAATACATCTTATCCCAGGTGGTACTTCACATTCAACCAAAACAACATTGTATTTTCTCAGCGATAGTGACCACAACCATGTCCTCTCTCTTCCCCTGACACAAGTCTGGGATCCATGAGTACCTCGGTATAAACGAGCAAATTGGAACAAGTGTTTGTAGGGATGTAATAAAGTTTCAGAAGTTTTGGAGATGTCAGAGGTGATCTACCCACAGTCTATGCCGGGGGTTAGTATAAGCTCCAGAATTCCAGGGCTCTAACCAAAGTCAGTCTAAGGAAATCAGAGTGGAGATTCCAACCTTTAATTCCAGCACAGCAAGTATTCTGGGAGTGGTGACATTCACCCTTCATCCTAACTGAGTCAAGATCAATTCAGATTATACAAGGACTTCCAGGCTCCCAAGCAGGTGTGGTGGGGCCATGCCTTAATTACCAAAAGAAAGAATACTTAAGATGGGATTCAAACAGAGAGCAAACCATTTCAAAGGAACTGAGGCTGAGGAAAGTATAAGACAGTTGGGTAAGATTTGACTGTGGTGTTTATTCCCTCTACTATCTCCATCTTCTTCAGAGATCTTTCCCTGAGTCTCATTCATTTGTGTGACAATGGCTGTTGGCAGTTCCCTATGCACTTTTATCTTCCAACCACACAGGCCTTCCTTGAGAGATCAACCATGGAGGACACCAACTCAACACACTCTCTTGAATCAGGTACTACCAAAAAGTAAATGTAAACCTTTACCTGGCCAATGGAAGTCAAAGACATCTGACCCTACTGACCAAGGTAAATACCCAATAGCAGAGGTCTACACAGACTTTGCTCCTTCCAATGTCAATATGTGTGCTTCCTATTGGTCCTGGGATTCTCTGGTTTCTCTCTCTGATTTCTCAATCTATCAATGCTCTCCCAGTATCTGTCGGGAGGAGGAAAACATGGCTGTGCAAATGCCACAGTGGTAACAGGGTATAGATACTTCTGTCTTGCACAAACCTATAGATTGGTCTTCTATTCTATCAGCGTACCTGAGGACCTTGCCACCTGGACAAAAGGGCACAAAACATGAGTTTTTCTGTCTCTCTGCCTCCCTGTCAAATGGCCAGATATTCGACAGAATATGCACACCTAGGCCCAAGGGAGAGATGATGTAGCTCACAAGACCACCAGAACCTGGACTTTGGGAACTCTCTCAGCAGCAACGTACAGAGCTAAACCCTACAAGACACCATCTTAAAGGACTGCAGGCAAGACCTGGCATGGCTTGTATATGAGGAGATCAGTGGGCACATGACAGACTTCTCTTGCTTCTTCTGATGCACACTCTGAGATCTGCTTGAGGGACACCAGTAGCAGCGTCCACAACCAAGACGTCTCTGACAGAATGTCTAATCAGGAAGACCAAGTGTAGACACCTACAGAGCACCAAAGTACCTGTCTTCACCTTGCTAGGGATTGCAAGCAGAGTGGTCAAAATACAGGCCCCTGGACAGGCTGAGGAAGTCTGTACTACAGCTGGAGTAGGATAGGAGCAGGGCAGTGTTTGGCAAGCCTGTGTCTGACTCCCAGATGACCCGGCTGAACCAAGGTGCTGGACCTCCGGTTCGATGAGAGCGGCGGTAATGAGTTTTCACTGATTTTGTTCAGCTTTTCCAAGGAATGTTTGACTGGTAATCATCATCGATCCAAGCACATTGGACGGACCTTGCACAGAGATCTTTCAGCGATCTCTAACCAGAGCTGGTGTTGGCTAGTGCTAGAAAAACAAAGACATGGCCCATCTGGGTACTGGACACTTGCATGAATGCTGGGATTACCCCGAAATCCAAAGTCTCCAAAAGTGGAGTTTAGAATCACTGAAGCACCAATGCTAAGTTCTAGCAGCACCACCAACACCAGTTCATCAAGACCACAAGGAAACTTCTTCTCTGGCTTACCTGACTCTTCTAGCCTTCCCATGCATATCTCCAAAAGGATCATGTTCGCTTGAGGCACAGTCATGTGAAATCAGTGCCTGGTGAAGGATGCTGGGATATTGTATGCGCCAAGTCACCATACAGGACACAGAAGGCTACGCTGTAAAGACATAAAGAAACATGGCAACTTTATTGCTGCTTCCATGATATCTGACTGACTCTGGGCTTAACAGTCCTGTTCTCAATGGGATGATCAGAACACATGTGCCCTTCTGCCACTTCTGCTCCATCAATACCCTCCAGCATGGGTGGTCAGATTAGGAACAGAGTCTTCCCTTAAGCTCTGCCCTGGAAGAGCTTGACCTTGGTCAAGCCCAGTAGCTGGACCCTAAGGAGATTTATGAAACTCTCCTCTATTCCAGCACAATGGTGCTGCCGACCAGCACCTCAGATTTCTCCTCAGCAAGCAATTAGATCCATTGGAGAAAACTCAGAGCCAACCCTGAGATAGTCACCCCTGATACACTGGCCACAGAATCACTCGAGAGCAAACCGGACTATTTTTTTATTCAAGGTGAAGGCTTCCTTCTCATCTTTTCCCTCATCATGAACTGAAACATGTCTCCTCCTTCTGGCATAAAAAATGTACTCTAGGTCAGCAGAATTCCCAATATCTGCAAATATCTATCATAAAGTCCCCAATTAAATGCCATCAGGTGAGTCTTTCTAGGATGTCACAACAAGAGCCACAAGGCTGCCTAGATAGATCCACAACTTTCTCTTCCACATTCTGCCAGTCACTCCGAATATCCCTGAAAGTATATCTATAGATGTCTCTGTGTGTTTCTCTACACTCCTTTGCGCTCTCTCTCTATGGAGACTTCTCTAGGCACTCCCCATAAAAAAAAAAAAAAAAAAAAAAAAAAAAAAAAAAAAAAAAAAAAAACGCCCCTGTCTTAGAGTCCAAGATTTATTCTTTCCCTCAAGTTGTCTGCATCAATACATCTTATCCCAGGTGGTACTTCACATTCAACCAAAACAACATTGTATTTTCTCAGCGATGGTGACGACAACCATGTCCTCTCTCTTCCCCTGACACAAGTCTGGGATCCATGGGTACCTCGGTATAAACAAGCAAATTGGAACAAGTGTTTGTAGGGATGTAATAAAGTTTCAGAAGTTTTGGAGATGTCAGAGGAGATCTACCCACAGTCTATGCCGGGGGTTAGTATAAGCTCCAGAATTCCAGGGCTCTAACCAAAGTCAGTCTAAGGAAATCAGAGTAGAGATTCCATCCTTTAATTCCAGCACAGCAAGTATTCTGGGAGTGGTGACATTCACCCTTCATCCTAACTGAGTCAAGATCAATTCAGATTATACAAGGACTGCCAGGCTCCCAAGCAGGTGTGGTGGGGCCACGCCTTAATTACCAAAAGAAAGAATACTTAAGATGGGATTCAAACAGAGAGCAAACCATTTCAAAGGAACTGAGGCTGAGGAAAGTATAAGACAGTTGGGTAAGATTTGACTGTGGTGTTTATTCCCTCTACTATCTCCATCTTCTTCAGAGATCTTTCCCTGAGTCTCATTCATTTGTGTGACAATGGCTGTTGGCAGTTCCCTATGCACTTTTATCTTCACACCACACAGGCCTTCCTTGAGAGATCAACCCTGGAGGACACCAACTCAACACACTCTCTTGAATCAGGTACTACCAAAAAGTAAATGTAAACCTTTACCTGGCCAATGGAAGTCAAAGACATCTGACCCTACTGACCAAGGTAAATACCCAATAGCAGAGGTCTACACAGACTTTGCTCCTTCCAATGTCAATATGTGTGCTTCCTATTGGTCCTGGGATTCTCTGGTTTCTCTCTCTGATTTCTCAATCTATCAATGCTCTCCCAGTATCTGTCGGGAGGAGGAAAACATGGCTGTGCAAATGCCACAGTGGTAACAGGGTATAGATAATTCTGTCTTGCACAATCCATAGATTGGTCTTCTTTCTATCAGCGTACCTGAGGACGTTGCCACCTGGACAAAAGGGCACAAAACATGAGTTTTTCTGTCTCTCTGCCTCCCTGTCAAATGGCCAGATATTCGACAGAATATGCACACCTAGGCCCAAGGGAGAGATGATGTAGCTCACAAGACCACCAGAACCTGGACTTTGGGAACTCTCTCAGCAGCAACGTACAGGGCTAAACCCTACAAGACACCATCTTAAAGGACTGCAGGCAAGACCTGGCATGGCTTGTATATGAGGAGATCAGTGGACACATGACTGACTTCTCTTGCTTCTTCTGATGCACACTCTGAGATCTGCTTGAGGAACACCAGTAGCAGCCTCCACAACCAAGACATCTCTGACAGAATGTCTAATCAGGAAGACCAAGTGTAGACACCTAGAGAGCACCAAAGTACCTGTCTTCACCTTGCTAGGGATTGCAAGCAGAGTGGTCAAAATACAGGCCCCTGGACAGGCTGAGGAAGTCTGTACTACAGCTGGAGCAGGATAGGAGCAGGGCAGTGTTTGGCAAGCCTGTGTCTGACTCCCAGATGACCCGGCTGAACCAAGGTGCTGGACCTCAGGTTCGATGAGAGCGGCGGTAATGAGTTTTCACTCATTTTGTTCAGCTTTTCCAAGGAATGTTTGACTGGTAATCATCATCGATCCAAGCACATTGGACGGACCTTGCACAGAGACCTTTCAGCGATCTCTAACCAGAGCTGGTGTTGGCTAGTGCTAGAAAAACAAAGACATGGCCCATCTGGGTACTGGACACTTGCATGTATGCTGGGATTACCCCGAAATCCAAAGTCTCCAAAAGTGGAGTTTAGAATCACTGAAGCACCAATGCTAAGTTCTAGCAGCACCACCAACACCAGTTCATCAAGACCACAAGGAAACTTCTTCTCTGGCTTACCTGACTTTTCTAGCCTTCCCATGCATATCTCCAAAAGGATCATGTTCGCTTGAGGCACAGTCATGTGAAATCAGTGCCTGGTGAAGGATGCTGGGATATTGTATGCGCCAAATCACCAGACAGGACACAGAAGGCTACGCTGTAAAGACATAAAGAAACATGGCAACTTTATTGCTGCTTCCATGATATCTGACTGACTCTGGGCTTAACAGTCCTGTTCTCAATGGGATGATCAGAACACATGTGCCCTTCTGCCACTTCTGCTCCATCAAAACCCTCCAGCATGGGTGGTCAGATTAGGAACAGAGTCTTCCCTTAAGCTCTGCCCTGGAAGAGCTTGACCTTGGTCAAGCCCAGTAGCTGGACCCTAAGGAGATTTATGAAAGTCTCCTCTATTCCAGCACAATGGTGCTGCCGACCAGCACCTCAGATTTCTCCTCAGCAAGCAATTAGATCCATTGGAGAAAACTCAGAGCCAACCCTGAGATAGTCACCCCTGATACACTGGCCACAGAATCACTCGAGAGCAAACCGGAGTATTTTTTTTATTCAAGGTGAAGGCTTCCTTCTCATCTTTTCCCTCATAATGAACTGAAACATGTCTCCTCCTTCTGGCACAAAAATGTACTCTAGGTCAGCAGAATTCCCAATATCTGCAAATATCTATCATAAAGTCCCCAATTAAATGCCATCAGGTGAGTCTTTCTAGGATGTCACAACAAGAGCCACAAGGCTGCCTAGATAGATCCACAACTTTCTCTTCCACATTCTGCCAGTCACTCCGAATATCCCTGAAAGTATATCTATAGATGTCTCTGTGTGTTTCTCTACACTCTTTGAGCTCTCTCTCTATGGAGACTTCTCTAGGCACTCCCCACAAAAAAAAAAAAAAAAAAAAAAAAAACGCCCCTGTCTTAGAGTCCAAGATTTATTCTTTCCCTCAAGTTGTCTGCATCAATACATCTTATCCCAGGTGGTACTTCACATTCAACCAAAACAACATTGTATTTTCTCAGCGATAGTGACCACAACCATGTCCTCTCTCTTCCCCTGACACAAGTCTGTGATCCATGAGTACCTCGGTATAAACGAGCAAATTGGAACAAGTGTTTGTAGAGTTAATAAAGTTTCAGAAGTTTTGGAGATGTCAGAGGAGATCGACCCACAGTCTATGCCGGGGGTTAGTATAAGCTCCAGAATTCCAGGGCTCTAACCAAAGTCAGTCTAAGGAAATCAGAGTGGAGATTCCAACCTTTAATTCCAGCACAGCAAGTATTCTGGGAGTGGTGACATTCACCCTTCATCCTAACTGAGTCAAGATCAATTCAGATTATACAAGGACTTCCAGGCTCCCAAGCAGGTGTGGTGGGGCCACGCCTTAATTACCAAAAGAAAGAATACTTAAGATGGGATTCAAACAGAGAGCAAACCATTTCAAAGGAACTGAGGCTGAGGAAAGTATAAGACAGTTGGGTAAGATTTGACTGTGGTGTTTATTCCCTCTACTATCTCCATCTTCTTCAGAGATCTTTCCCTGAGTCTCATTCATTTGTGTGACAATGGCTGTTGGCAGTTCCCTATGCACTTTAATCTTCACACCACACAGGCCTTCCTTGAGAGATCAACCCGGGAGGACACCAACTCAACACACTCTCTTGAATCAGGTACTACCAAAAAGTAAATGTAAACCTTTACCTGGCCAATGGAAGTCAAAAACATCTGACCCTACTGACCAAGGTAAATACCCAATAGCAGAGGTCTGGGCACATGACTGACTTCTCTTGCTTCTTCTGATGCACACTCTGAGATCTGCTTGAGGGACACCAGTAGCAGCCTCCACAACCAAGACATCTCTGACAGAATGTCTAATCAGGAAGACCAAGTGTAGACACCTACAGAGCACCAAAGTACCTGTCTTCACCTTGCTAGGTATTGCAAGCAGAGTGGTCAAAATACAGGCCCCTGGACAGGCTGAGGAAGTCTGTACTACAGCTGGAGCAGGATAGGAGCAGGGCAGTGTTTGGCAAGCCTGTGTCTGACTCCCAGATGACCCGGCTGAACCAAGGTGCTGGACCTCAGGTTCGATGAGAGCGGCGGTAATGAGTTTTCACTCATTTTGTTCAGCTTTTCCAAGGAATGTTTGACTGGTAATCATCATCGATCCAAGCACATTGGATGGACCTTGCACAGAGATCTTTCAGCGATCTCTAACCAGAGCTGGTGTTGGCTAGTGCTAGAAAAACAAAGACATGGCCCATCTGGGTACTGGACACTTGCATGAATGCTGGGATTACCCCGAAATCCAAAGTCTCCAAAAGTGGAGTTTAGAATCACTGAAGCACCAATGCTAAGTTCTAGCAGCATCACCAACACCAGTTCATCAAGACCACAAGGAAACTTCTTCTCTGGCTTACCTGACTTTTCTAGCCTTCCCATGCATATCTCCAAAAGGATCATGTTCGCTTGAGGCACAGTCATGTGAAATCAGTGCCTGGTGAAGGATGCTGGGATATTGTATGCGCCAAGTCACCAGACAGGACACAGAAGGCTACGCTGTAAAGACATAAAGAAACATGGCAACTTTATTGCTGCTTCCATGATATCTGACTGACTCTGGGCTTAACAGTCCTGTTCTCAATGGGATGATCAGAACACATGTGCCCTTCTGCCACTTCTGCTCCATCAAAACCCTCCAGCATGGGTGGTCAGATTAGGAACAGAGTCTTCCCTTAAGCTCTGCCCTGGAAGAGCTTGACCTTGGTCAAGCCCAGTAGCTGGACCCTAAGGAGATTTAGGAAACTCTCCTCTATTCCAGCACAATGGTGCTGCCGACCAGCACCTCAGATTTCTCCTCAGCAAGCAATTAGATCCATTGGAGAAAACTCAGAGCCAACCCTGAGATAGTCACCCCTGATACACTGGCCACAGAATCACTCGAGAGCAAACCGGACTATTTTTTTATTCAAGGTGAAGGCTTCCTTCTCATCTTTTCCCTCATAATGAACTGAAACATGTCTCCTCCTTCTGGCACAAAAATGTACTCTAGGTCAGCAGAATTCCCAATATCTGCAAATATCTATCATGAAGTCCCCAATTAAATGCCATCAGGTGAGTCTTTCTAGGATGTCACAACAAGAGCCACAAGGCTGCCTAGTTAGATCCACAACTTTCTCTTCCACATTCTGCCAGTCACTCCGAATATCCCTGAAAGTATATCTATAGATGTCTCTGTGTGTTTCTCTACACTCCTTTGCGCTCTCTCTCTATGGAGACTTCTCTAGGCACTCCCCACAAAAAAAAAAAAAAAAAAACGCCCCTGTCTTAGAGTCCAAGATTTATTCTTTCCCTCAAGTTGTCTGCATCAATACATCTTATCCCAGGTGGTACTTCACATTCAACAAAAACAACATTGTATTTTCTCAGCGATAGTGACCACAACCATGTCCTCTCTCTTCCCCTGACACAAGTCTGTGATCCATGAGTACCTCGGTATAAACGAGCAAATTGGAACAAGTGTTTGTAGGGATTTAATAAAGTTTCAGAAGTTTTGGAAATGTCAGAGGAGATCGACCCACAGTCTATGCCGGGGGTTAGTATAAGCTCCAGAATTCCAGGGCTCTAACCAAAGTCAGTCTAAGGAAATCAGAGTGGAGATTCCAACCTTTAATTCCAGCACAGCAAGTATTCTGGGAGTGGTGACATTCACCCTTCATCCTAACTGAGTCAAGATCAATTCAGATTATACAAGGACTTCCAGGCTCCCAAGCAGGTGTGGTGGGGCCACGCCTTAATTACCAAAAGAAAGAATACTTAAGATGGGATTCAAACAGAGAGCAAACCATTTCAAAGGAACTGAGGCTGAGGAAAGTATAAGACAGTTGGGTAAGATTTGACTGTGGTGTTTATTCCCTCTACTATCTCCATCTTCAGAGATCTTTCCCTGAGTCTCATTCATTTGTGTGACAATGGCTGTTGGCAGTTCCCTATGCACTTTTATCTTCACACCACACAGGCCTTCCTTGAGAGATCAACCCTGGAGGACACCAACTCAACACACTCTCTTGAATCAGGTACTACCAAAAAGTAAATGTAAACCTTTACCTGGCCAATGGAAGTCAAAGACATCTGACCCTACTGACCAAGGTAAATACCCAATAGCAGAGGTCTACACAGACTTTGCTCCTTCCAATGTCAATATGTGTGCTTCCTATTGGTCCTGGGATTCTCTGGTTTCTCTCTCTGATTTCTCAATCTATCAATGCTCTCCCAGCATCTGTCGGGAGGAGGAAAACATGGCTGTGCAAATGCCACAGTGGTAACAGGGTATAGATACTTCTGTCTTGCACAAACCCATAGATTGGTCTTCTATTCTATCAGAATACCTGAGGACCTTGCCACCTGGACAAAAGGGCACAAAACATGAGTTTTTCTGTCTCTCTGCCTCCCTGTCAAATGGCCAGATATTCGACAGAATATGCACACCTAGGCCCAAGGGAGAGATGATGTAGCTCACAAGACCACCAGAACCTGGACTTTGGGAACTCTCTCAGCAGCAACGTACAGGGCTAAACCCTACAAGACACCATCTTAAAGGACTGCAGGCAAGACCTGGCATGGCTTGTATATGAGGAGATCAGTGGGCACATGACTGACTTCTCTTGCTTCTTCTGATGCACACTCTGAGATCTGCTTGAGGGACACCAGTAGCAGCCTCCACAACCAAGACGTCTCTGACAGAATGTCTAATCAGGAAGACCAAGTGTAGACACCTACAGAGCACCAAAGTACCTGTCTTCACCTTGCTAGGGATTGCAAGCAGAGTGGTCAAAATACAGGCCCCTGGACAGGCTGAGGAAGTCTGTACTACAGCTGGAGCAGGATAGGAGCGGGGCAGTGTTTGGCAAGCCTGTGTCTGACTCCCAGATGACCCGGCTGAATCAAGGTGCTGGACCTCAGGTTCGATGAGAATGGCTGTAATGAGTTTTCACTGATTTTGTTCAGCTTTTCCAAGGAATGTTTGTCTGGTAATCATCATCGATCCAAGCACATTGGACGGACCTTGCACAGAGATCTTTCAGCGATCTCTAACCAGAGCTGGTGTTGGCTAGTGCTAGAAAAACAAAGACATGGCCCATCTGGGTACTGGACACTTGCATGAATGCTGGGATTACCCCGAAATCCAAAGTCTCCAAAAGTGGAGTTTAGAATCACTGAAGCACCAATGCTAAGTTCTAGCAGCACCACCAACACCAGTTCATCAAGACCACAAGGAAACTTCTTCTCTGGCTTACCTGACTTTTCTAGCCTTCCCATGCATATCTCCAAAAGGATCATGTTCGCTTGAGGCACAGTCATGTGAAATCAGTGCCTGGTGAAGGATGCTGGGATATTGTATGCGCCAAGTCACCAGACAGGACACAGAAGGCTACGCTGTAAAGACATAAAGAAACATGGCAACTTTATTGCTGCTTCCATGATATCTGACTGACTCTGGGCTTAACAGTCCTGTTCTCAATGGGATGATCAGAACACATGTGCCCTTCTGCCACTTCTGCTCCATCAAAACCCTCCAGCATGGGTGGTCAGATTAGGAACAGAGTCTTCCCTTAAGCTCTGCCCTGGAAGAGCTTGACCTTGGTCAAGCCCAGTAGCTGGACCCTAAGGAGATTTATGAAACTGTCCTCTATTCCAGCACAATGGTGCTGCCGACCAGGACCTCAGATTTCTCCTCAGCAAGCAATTAGGTCCATTGGAGAAAACTCAGAGCCAACCCTGAGATAGTCACCCCTGATACACTGGCCACAGAATCACTCGAGAGCAAACCGGACTATTTTTTTATTCAAGGTGAAGGCTTCCTTCTCATCTTTTCCCTCATCATGAACTGAAACATGTCTCCTCCTTCTGGCACAAAAATGTACTCTAGGTCAGCAGAATTCCCAATATCTGCAAATATCTATCATAAAGTCCCCAATTAAATGCCATCAGGTGAGTCTTTCTAGGATGTCACAACAAGAGCCACAAGGCTGCCTAGATAGATCCACAACTTTCTCTTCCACATTCTGCCAGTCACTCCGAATATCCCTGAAAGTATATCTATAGATGTCTCTGTCTGTTTCTCTACACTCCTTTGCGCTCTCTCTCTATGGAGACTTCTCTAGGCACTCCCCACAAAAAAAAAAAAAAAAACGCCCCTGTCTTAGAGTCCAAGATTTATTCTTTCCCTCAAGTTGTCTGCATCAATACATCTTATCCCAGGTGGTACTTCACATTCAACCAAAACAACATTGTATTTTCTCAGCGATAGTGACCACAACCATGTCCTCTCTCTTCCCCTGACACAAGTCTGTGATCCATGAGTACCTTGGTATAAACGAGCAAATTGGAACAAGTGTTTGTAGGGATTTAATAAAGTTTCAGAAGTTTTGGAAATGTCAGAGGAGATCTACCCACAGTCTATGCAGGGGGTTAGTATAAGCTCCAGAATTCCAGGGCTCTAACCAAAGTCAGTCTAAGGAAATCAGAGTGGAGATTCCAACCTTTAATTCCAGCACAGCAAGTATTCTGGGAGTGGTGACATTCACCCTTCATCCTAACTGAGTCAAGATCAATTCAGATTATACAAGGACTTCCAGGCTCCCAAGCAGGTGTGGTGGGGCCACGCCTTAATTACCAAAAGAAAGAATACTTAAGATGGGATTCAAACAGAGAGAAAACCATTTCAAAGGAACTGAGGCTGAGGAAAGTATAAGACAGTTGGGTAAGATTTGACTGTGGTGTTTATTCCCTCTACTATCTCCATCTTCTTCAGAGACCTTTCCCTGAGTCTCATTCATTTGTGTGACAATGGCTGTTGGCAGTTCCCTATGCACTTTTATCTTCACACCACACAGGCCTTCCTTGAGAGATCAACCCTGGAGGACACCAACTCAACACACTCTCTTGAATCAGGTACTACCAAAAAGTAAATGTAAACCTTTACCTGGCCAATGGAAGTCAAAGACATCTGACCCTACTGACCAAGGTAAATACCCAATAGCAGAGGTCTACACAGACTTTGCTCCTTCCAATGTCAATATGTGTGCTTCCTATTGGTCCTGGGATTCTCTGGTTTCTCTCTCTGATTTCTCAATCTATCAATGCTCTCCCAGCATCTGTCGGGAGGAGGAAAACATGGCTGTGCAAATGTCACAGTGGTAACAGGGTATAGATACTTCTGTCTTGCACAAACGCATAGATTGGTCTTCTATTCTATCAGCGTACCTGAGGACGTTGCCACCAGGACAAAAGGGCACAAAACATGAGTTTTTCTGTCTCTCTGCCTCCCTGTCAAATGGCCAGATATTCGACAGAATATGCACAACTAGGCCCAAGGGAGAGATGATGTAGCTCACAAGACCACCAGAACCTGGACTTTGGGAACTCTCTCAGCAGCAACGTACAGGGCTAAACCCTACAAGACACCATCTTAAAGGACTGCAGGCAAGACCTGGCATGGCTTGTATATGAGGAGATCAGTGGGCACATGACTGACTTCTCTTGCTTCTTCTGATGCACACTCTGAGATCTGCTTGAGGGACACCAGTAGCAGCCTCCACAACCAAGACGTCTCTGACAGAATGTCTAATCAGGAAGACCAAGTGTAGACACCTAGAGAGCACCAAAGTACCTGTCTTCACCTTGCTAAGGATTGCAAGCAGAGTGGTCAAAATACAGGCCCCTGGACAGGCTGAGGAAGTCTGTACTACAGCTGGAGCAGGATAGGAGCAGGGCAGTGTTTGGCAAGCCTGTGTCTGACTCCCAGATGACCCGGCTGAACCAAGGTGCTGGACCTCAGGTTCGATGAGAATGGCTGTAATGAGTTTTCACTGATTTTGTTCAGCTTTTCCAAGGAATGTTTGTCTGGTAATCATCATCGATCCAAGCACATTGGACGGACCTTGCACAGAGATCTTTCAGCGATCTCTAACCAGAGCTGGTGTTGGCTAGTGCTAGAAAAACAAAGACATGGCCCATCTGGGTACTGGACACTTGCATGAATGCTGGGATTACCCCGAAATCCAAAGTCTCCAAAAGTGGAGTTTAGAATCACTGAAGCACCAATGCTAAGTTCTAGCAGCACCACCAACACCAGTTCATCAAGACCACAAGGAAACTTCTTCTCTGGCTTACCTGACTTTTCTAGCCTTCCCATGCATATCTCCAAAAGGATCATGTTCGCTTGAGGCACAGTCATGTGAAATCAGTGCCTGGTGAAGGATGCTGGGATATTGTATGCGCCAAATCACCAGACAGGACACAGAAGGCTACGCTGTAAAGACATAAAGAAACATGGCAACTTTATTGCTGCTTCCATGATATCTGACTGACTCTGGGCTTAACAGTCCTGTTCTCAATGGGATGATCAGAACACATGTGCCCTTCTGCCACTTCTGCTCCATCAAAACCCTCCAGCATGGGTGGTCAGATTAGGAACAGAGTCTTCCCTTAAGCTCTGCCCTGGAAGAGCTTGACCTTGGTCAAGCCCAGTAGCTGGACCCTAAGGAGATTTATGAAAGTCTCCTCTATTCCAGCACAATGGTGCTGCCGACCAGCACCTCAGATTTCTCCTCAGCAAGCAATTAGATCCATTGGAGAAAACTCAGAGCCAACCCTGAGATAGTCACCCCTGATACACTGGCCACAGAATCACTCGAGAGCAAACCGGAGTATTTTTTTTATTCAAGGTGAAGGCTTCCTTCTCATCTTTTCCCTCATAATGAACTGAAGCATGTCTCCTCCTTCTGGCACAAAAATGTACTCTAGGTCAGCAGAATTCCCAATATCTGCAAATATCTATCATAAAGTCCCCAATTAAATGCCATCAGGTGAGTCTTTCTAGGATGTCACAACAAGAGCCACAAGGCTGCCTAGATAGATCCACAACTTTCTCTTCCACATTCTGCCAGTCACTCCGAATATCCCTGAAAGTATATCTATAGATGTCTCTGTGTGTTTCTCTACACTCTTTGAGCTCTCTCTCTATGGAGACTTCTCTAGGCACTCCCCACAAAAAAAAAAAAAAAAAAAAAAAACGCCCCTGTCTTAGAGTCCAAGATTTATTCTTTCCCTCAAGTTGTCTGCATCAATACATCTTATCCCAGGTGGTACTTCACATTCAACCAAAACAACATTGTATTTTCTCAGCGATAGTGACCACAACCATGTCCTCTCTCTTCCCCTGACACAAGTCTGTGATCCATGAGTACCTCGGTATAAACGAGCAAATTGGAACAAGTGTTTGTAGAGTTAATAAAGTTTCAGAAGTTTTGGAGATGTCAGAGGAGATCGACCCACAGTCTATGCCGGGGGTTAGTATAAGCTCCAGAATTCCAGGGCTCTAACCAAAGTCAGTCTAAGGAAATCAGAGTGGAGATTCCAACCTTTAATTCCAGCACAGCAAGTATTCTGGGAGTGGTGACATTCACCCTTCATCCTAACTGAGTCAAGATCAATTCAGATTATACAAGGACTTCCAGGCTCCCAAGCAGGTGTGGTGGGGCCACGCCTTAATTACCAAAAGAAAGAATACTTAAGATGGGATTCAAACAGAGAGCAAACCATTTCAAAGGAACTGAGGCTGAGGAAAGTATAAGACAGTTGGGTAAGATTTGACTGTGGTGTTTATTCCCTCTACTATCTCCATCTTCTTCAGAGATCTTTCCCTGAGTCTCATTCATTTGTGTGACAATGGCTGTTGGCAGTTCCCTATGCACTTTAATCTTCACACCACACAGGCCTTCCTTGAGAGATCAACCCGGGAGGACACCAACTCAACACACTCTCTTGAATCAGGTACTACCAAAAAGTAAATGTAAACCTTTACCTGGCCAATGGAAGTCAAAAACATCTGACCCTACTGACCAAGGTAAATACCCAATAGCAGAGGTCTACACAGACTTTGCTCCTTCCAATGTCAATATGTGTGCTTCCTATTGGTCCTGGGATTCTCTGGTTTCTCTCTCTGATTTCTCAATCTATCAATGCTCTCCCAGTATCTGTCGGGAGGAGGAAAACATGGCTGTGCAAATGCCACAGTGGTAACAGGGTATAGATACTTCTGTCTTGCACAATCCATAGATTGGTCTTCTATTCTATCAGCGTACCTGAGGACGTTGCCACCTGGACAAAAGGGCACAAAACATGAGTTTTTCTGTCTCTCTGCCTCCCTGTCAAATGGCCAGATATTCGACAGAATATGCACACCTAGGCCCAAGGGAGAGATGATGTAGCTCACAAGACCACCAGAACCTGGACTTTGGGAACTCTCTCAGCAGCAACGTACAGGGCTAAACCCTACAAGACACCATCTTAAAGGACTGCAGGCAAGACCTGGCATGGCTTGTATATGAGGAGATCAGTGGGCACATGACTGACTTCTCTTGCTTCTTCTGATGCACACTCTGAGATCTGCTTGAGGGACACCAGTAGCAGCCTCCACAACCAAGACATCTCTGACAGAATGTCTAATCAGGAAGACCAAGTGTAGACACCTACAGAGCACCAAAGTACCTGTCTTCACCTTGCTAGGGATTGCAAGCAGAGTGGTCAAAATACAGGCCCCTGGACAGGCTGAGGAAGTCTGTACTACAGCTGGAGCAGGATAGGAGCAGGGCAGTGTTTGGCAAGCCTGTGTCTGACTCCCAGATGACCCGGCTGAACCAAGGTGCTGGACCTCAGGTTCGATGAGAGCGGCGGTAATGAGTTTTCACTCATTTTGTTCAGCTTTTCCAAGGAATGTTTGACTGGTAATCATCATCGATCCAAGCACATTGGATGGACCTTGCACAGAGATCTTTCAGCGATCTCTAACCAGAGCTGGTGTTGGCTAGTGCTAGAAAAACAAAGACATGGCCCATCTGGGTACTGGACACTTGCATGAATGCTGGGATTACCCCGAAATCCAAAGTCTCCAAAAGTGGAGTTTAGAATCACTGAAGCACCAATGCTAAGTTCTAGCAGCATCACCAACACCAGTTCATCAAGACCACAAGGAAACTTCTTCTCTGGCTTACCTGACTTTTCTAGCCTTCCCATGCATATCTCCAAAAGGATCATGTTCGCTTGAGGCACAGTCATGTGAAATCAGTGCCTGGTGAAGGATGCTGGGATATTGTATGCGCCAAGTCACCAGACAGGACACAGAAGGCTACGCTGTAAAGACATAAAGAAACATGGCAACTTTATTGCTGCTTCCATGATATCTGACTGACTCTGGGCTTAACAGTCCTGTTCTCAATGGGATGATCAGAACACATGTGCCCTTCTGCCACTTCTGCTCCATCAAAACCCTCCAGCATGGGTGGTCAGATTAGGAACAGAGTCTTCCCTTAAGCTCTGCCCTGGAAGAGCTTGACCTTGGTCAAGCCCAGTAGCTGGACCCTAAGGAGATTTAGGAAACTCTCCTCTATTCCAGCACAATGGTGCTGCCGACCAGCACCTCAGATTTCTCCTCAGCAAGCAATTAGATCCATTGGAGAAAACTCAGAGCCAACCCTGAGATAGTCACCCCTGATACACTGGCCACAGAATCACTCGAGAGCAAACCGGACTATTTTTTTATTCAAGGTGAAGGCTTCCTTCTCATCTTTTCCCTCATAATGAACTGAAACATGTCTCCTCCTTCTGGCACAAAAATGTACTCTAGGTCAGCAGAATTCCCAATATCTGCAAATATCTATCATGAAGTCCCCAATTAAATGCCATCAGGTGAGTCTTTCTAGGATGTCACAACAAGAGCCACAAGGCTGCCTAGTTAGATCCACAACTTTCTCTTCCACATTCTGCCAGTCACTCCGAATATCCCTGAAAGTATATCTATAGATGTCTCTGTGTGTTTCTCTACACTCCTTTGCGCTCTCTCTCTATGGAGACTTCTCTAGGCACTCCCCACAAAAAAAAAAAAAAAAAACGCCCCTGTCTTAGAGTCCAAGATTTATTCTTTCCCTCAAGTTGTCTGCATCAATACATCTTATCCCAGGTGGTACTTCACATTCAACAAAAACAACATTGTATTTTCTCAGCGATAGTGACCACAACCATGTCCTCTCTCTTCCCCTGACACAAGTCTGTGATCCATGAGTACCTCGGTATAAACGAGCAAATTGGAACAAGTGTTTGTAGGGATTTAATAAAGTTTCAGAAGTTTTGGAAATGTCAGAGGAGATCGACCCACAGTCTATGCCGGGGGTTAGTATAAGCTCCAGAATTCCAGGGCTCTAACCAAAGTCAGTCTAAGGAAATCAGAGTGGAGATTCCAACCTTTAATTCCAGCACAGCAAGTATTCTGGGAGTGGTGACATTCACCCTTCATCCTAACTGAGTCAAGATCAATTCAGATTATACAAGGACTTCCAGGCTCCCAAGCAGGTGTGGTGGGGCCACGCCTTAATTACCAAAAGAAAGAATACTTAAGATGGGATTCAAACAGAGAGCAAACCATTTCAAAGGAACTGAGGCTGAGGAAAGTATAAGACAGTTGGGTAAGATTTGACTGTGGTGTTTATTCCCTCTACTATCTCCATCTTCAGAGATCTTTCCCTGAGTCTCATTCATTTGTGTGACAATGGCTGTTGGCAGTTCCCTATGCACTTTTATCTTCACACCACACAGGCCTTCCTTGAGAGATCAACCCTGGAGGACACCAACTCAACACACTCTCTTGAATCAGGTACTACCAAAAAGTAAATGTAAACCTTTACCTGGCCAATGGAAGTCAAAGACATCTGACCCTACTGACCAAGGTAAATACCCAATAGCAGAGGTCTACACAGACTTTGCTCCTTCCAATGTCAATATGTGTGCTTCCTATTGGTCCTGGGATTCTCTGGTTTCTCTCTCTGATTTCTCAATCTATCAATGCTCTCCCAGCATCTGTCGGGAGGAGGAAAACATGGCTGTGCAAATGCCACAGTGGTAACAGGGTATAGATACTTCTGTCTTGCACAAACCCATAGATTGGTCTTCTATTCTATCAGAATACCTGAGGACCTTGCCACCTGGACAAAAGGGCACAAAACATGAGTTTTTCTGTCTCTCTGCCTCCCTGTCAAATGGCCAGATATTCGACAGAATATGCACACCTAGGCCCAAGGGAGAGATGATGTAGCTCACAAGACCACCAGAACCTGGACTTTGGGAACTCTCTCAGCAGCAACGTACAGGGCTAAACCCTACAAGACACCATCTTAAAGGACTGCAGGCAAGACCTGGCATGGCTTGTATATGAGGAGATCAGTGGGCACATGACTGACTTCTCTTGCTTCTTCTGATGCACACTCTGAGATCTGCTTGAGGGACACCAGTAGCAGCCTCCACAACCAAGACGTCTCTGACAGAATGTCTAATCAGGAAGACCAAGTGTAGACACCTACAGAGCACCAAAGTACCTGTCTTCACCTTGCTAGGGATTGCAAGCAGAGTGGTCAAAATACAGGCCCCTGGACAGGCTGAGGAAGTCTGTACTACAGCTGGAGCAGGATAGGAGCGGGGCAGTGTTTGGCAAGCCTGTGTCTGACTCCCAGATGACCCGGCTGAATCAAGGTGCTGGACCTCAGGTTCGATGAGAATGGCTGTAATGAGTTTTCACTGATTTTGTTCAGCTTTTCCAAGGAATGTTTGTCTGGTAATCATCATCGATCCAAGCACATTGGACGGACCTTGCACAGAGATCTTTCAGCGATCTCTAACCAGAGCTGGTGTTGGCTAGTGCTAGAAAAACAAAGACATGGCCCATCTGGGTACTGGACACTTGCATGAATGCTGGGATTACCCCGAAATCCAAAGTCTCCAAAAGTGGAGTTTAGAATCACTGAAGCACCAATGCTAAGTTCTAGCAGCACCACCAACACCAGTTCATCAAGACCACAAGGAAACTTCTTCTCTGGCTTACCTGACTTTTCTAGCCTTCCCATGCATATCTCCAAAAGGATCATGTTCGCTTGAGGCACAGTCATGTGAAATCAGTGCCTGGTGAAGGATGCTGGGATATTGTATGCGCCAAGTCACCAGACAGGACACAGAAGGCTACGCTGTAAAGACATAAAGAAACATGGCAACTTTATTGCTGCTTCCATGATATCTGACTGACTCTGGGCTTAACAGTCCTGTTCTCAATGGGATGATCAGAACACATGTGCCCTTCTGCCACTTCTGCTCCATCAAAACCCTCCAGCATGGGTGGTCAGATTAGGAACAGAGTCTTCCCTTAAGCTCTGCCCTGGAAGAGCTTGACCTTGGTCAAGCCCAGTAGCTGGACCCTAAGGAGATTTATGAAACTGTCCTCTATTCCAGCACAATGGTGCTGCCGACCAGGACCTCAGATTTCTCCTCAGCAAGCAATTAGGTCCATTGGAGAAAACTCAGAGCCAACCCTGAGATAGTCACCCCTGATACACTGGCCACAGAATCACTCGAGAGCAAACCGGACTATTTTTTTATTCAAGGTGAAGGCTTCCTTCTCATCTTTTCCCTCATCATGAACTGAAACATGTCTCCTCCTTCTGGCACAAAAATGTACTCTAGGTCAGCAGAATTCCCAATATCTGCAAATATCTATCATAAAGTCCCCAATTAAATGCCATCAGGTGAGTCTTTCTAGGATGTCACAACAAGAGCCACAAGGCTGCCTAGATAGATCCACAACTTTCTCTTCCACATTCTGCCAGTCACTCCGAATATCCCTGAAAGTATATCTATAGATGTCTCTGTCTGTTTCTCTACACTCCTTTGCGCTCTCTCTCTATGGAGACTTCTCTAGGCACTCCCCACAAAAAAAAAAAAAAAAACGCCCCTGTCTTAGAGTCCAAGATTTATTCTTTCCCTCAAGTTGTCTGCATCAATACATCTTATCCCAGGTGGTACTTCACATTCAACCAAAACAACATTGTATTTTCTCAGCGATAGTGACCACAACCATGTCCTCTCTCTTCCCCTGACACAAGTCTGTGATCCATGAGTACCTTGGTATAAACGAGCAAATTGGAACAAGTGTTTGTAGGGATTTAATAAAGTTTCAGAAGTTTTGGAAATGTCAGAGGAGATCTACCCACAGTCTATGCAGGGGGTTAGTATAAGCTCCAGAATTCCAGGGCTCTAACCAAAGTCAGTCTAAGGAAATCAGAGTGGAGATTCCAACCTTTAATTCCAGCACAGCAAGTATTCTGGGAGTGGTGACATTCACCCTTCATCCTAACTGAGTCAAGATCAATTCAGATTATACAAGGACTTCCAGGCTCCCAAGCAGGTGTGGTGGGGCCACGCCTTAATTACCAAAAGAAAGAATACTTAAGATGGGATTCAAACAGAGAGAAAACCATTTCAAAGGAACTGAGGCTGAGGAAAGTATAAGACAGTTGGGTAAGATTTGACTGTGGTGTTTATTCCCTCTACTATCTCCATCTTCTTCAGAGACCTTTCCCTGAGTCTCATTCATTTGTGTGACAATGGCTGTTGGCAGTTCCCTATGCACTTTTATCTTCACACCACACAGGCCTTCCTTGAGAGATCAACCCTGGAGGACACCAACTCAACACACTCTCTTGAATCAGGTACTACCAAAAAGTAAATGTAAACCTTTACCTGGCCAATGGAAGTCAAAGACATCTGACCCTACTGACCAAGGTAAATACCCAATAGCAGAGGTCTACACAGACTTTGCTCCTTCCAATGTCAATATGTGTGCTTCCTATTGGTCCTGGGATTCTCTGGTTTCTCTCTCTGATTTCTCAATCTATCAATGCTCTCCCAGCATCTGTCGGGAGGAGGAAAACATGGCTGTGCAAATGTCACAGTGGTAACAGGGTATAGATACTTCTGTCTTGCACAAACGCATAGATTGGTCTTCTATTCTATCAGCGTACCTGAGGACGTTGCCACCTGGACAAAAGGGCACAAAACATGAGTTTTTCTGTCTCTCTGCCTCCCTGTCAAATGGCCAGATATTCGACAGAATATGCACAACTAGGCCCAAGGGAGAGATGATGTAGCTCACAAGACCACCAGAACCTGGACTTTGGGAACTCTCTCAGCAGCAACGTACAGGGCTAAACCCTACAAGACACCATCTTAAAGGACTGCAGGCAAGACCTGGCATGGCTTGTATATGAGGAGATCAGTGGGCACATGACTGACTTCTCTTGCTTCTTCTGATGCACACTCTGAGATCTGCTTGAGGGACACCAGTAGCAGCCTCCACAACCAAGACGTCTCTGACAGAATGTCTAATCAGGAAGACCAAGTGTAGACACCTAGAGAGCACCAAAGTACCTGTCTTCACCTTGCTAAGGATTGCAAGCAGAGTGGTCAAAATACAGGCCCCTGGACAGGCTGAGGAAGTCTGTACTACAGCTGGAGCAGGATAGGAGCGGGGCAGTGTTTGGCAAGCCTGTGTCTGACTCCCAGATGACCCGGCTGAACCAAGGTGCTGGACCTCAGGTTCGATGAGAATGGCTGTAATGAGTTTTCACTGATTTTGTTCAGCTTTTCCAAGGAATGTTTGTCTGGTAATCATCATCGATCCAAGCACATTGGACGGACCTTGCACAGAGATCTTTCAGCGATCTCTAACCAGAGCTGGTGTTGGCTAGTGCTAGAAAAACAAAGACATGGCCCATCTGGGTACTGGACACTTGCATGAATGCTGGGATTACCCCGAAATCCAAAGTCTCCAAAAGTGGAGTTTAGAATCACTGAAGCACCAATGCTAAGTTCTAGCAGCACCACCAACACCAGTTCATCAAGACCACAAGGAAACTTCTTCTCTGGCTTACCTGACTTTTCTAGCCTTCCCATGCATATCTCCAAAAGTATCATGTTCGCTTGAGGCACAGTCATGTGAAATCAGTGCCTGGTGAAGGATGCTGGGATACTGTATGTGCCAAGTCACCAGACAGGACACAGAAGGCTACGCTGTAAAGACATAAAGAAACATGGCAACTTTATTGCTGCTTCCATGATATCTGACTGACTCTGGGCTTAACAGTCCTGTTCTCAATGGGATGATCAGAACACATGTGCCCTTCTGCCACTTCTGCTCCATCAAAACCCTCCAGCATGGGTGGTCAGATTAGGAACAGAGTCTTCCCTTAAGCTCTGCCCTGGAAGAGCTTGACCTTGGTCAAGCCCAGTAGCTGGACCCTAAGGAGATTTATGAAACTGTCCTCTATTCCAGCACAATGGTGCTGCCGACCAGGACCTCAGATTTCTCCTCAGCAAGCAATTAGGTCCATTGGAGAAAACTCAGAGCCAACCCTGAGATAGTCACCCCTGATACACTGGCCACAGAATCACTCGAGAGCAAACCGGACTATTTTTTTATTCAAGGTGAAGGCTTCCTTCTCATCTTTTCCCTCATCATGAACTGAAACATGTCTCCTCCTTCTGGCACAAAAATGTACTCTAGGTCAGCAGAATTCCCAATATCTGCAAATATCTATCATAAAGTCCCCAATTAAATGCCATCAGGTGAGTCTTTCTAGGATGTCACAACAAGAGCCACAAGGCTGCCTAGATAGATCCACAACTTTCTCTTCCACATTCTGCCAGTCACTCCGAATATCCCTGAAAGTATATCTATAGATGTCTCTGTCTGCTTCTCTACACTCCTTTGCGCTCTCTCTCTATGGAGACTTCTCTAGGCACTCCCCACAAAAAAAAAAAAAAAAACACCCCTGTCTTAGAGTCCAAGATTTATTCTTTCCCTCAAGTTGTCTGCATCAATACATCTTATCCCAGGTGGTACTTCACATTCAACCAAAACAACATTGTATTTTCTCAGCGATAGTGACCACAACCATGTCCTCTCTCTTCCCCTGACACAAGTCTGTGATCCATGAGTACCTTGGTATAAACGAGCAAATTGGAACAAGTGTTTGTAGGGATTTAATAAAGTTTCAGAAGTTTTGGAAATGTCAGAGGAGATCTACCCACAGTCTATGCAGGGGGTTAGTATAAGCTCCAGAATTCCAGGGCTCTAACCAAAGTCAGTCTAAGGAAATCAGAGTGGAGATTCCAACCTTTAATTCCAGCACAGCAAGTATTCTGGGAGTGGTGACATTCACCCTTCATCCTAACTGAGTCAAGATCAATTCAGATTATACAAGGACTTCCAGGCTCCCAAGCAGGTGTGGTGGGGCCACGCCTTAATTACCAAAAGAAAGAATACTTAAGATGGGATTCAAAAAGAGAGAAAACCATTTCAAAGGAACTGAGGCTGAGGAAAGTATAAGACAGTTGGGTAAGATTTGACTGTGGTGTTTATTCCCTCTACTATCTCCATCTTCTTCAGAGACCTTTCCCTGAGTCTCATTCATTTGTGTGACAATGGCTGTTGGCAGTTCCCTATGCACTTTTATCTTCACACCACACAGGCCTTCCTTGAGAGATCAACCCTGGAGGACACCAACTCAACACACTCTCTTGAATCAGGTACTACCAAAAAGTAAATGTAAACCTTTACCTGGCCAATGGAAGTCAAAGACATCTGACCCTACTGACCAAGGTAAATACCCAATAGCAGAGGTCTACACAGACTTTGCTCCTTCCAATGTCAATATGTGTGCTTCCTATTGGTCCTGGGATTCTCTGGTTTCTCTCTCTGATTTCCGAATCTATCAATGCTCTCCCAGCATCTGTCGGGAGGAGGAAAACATGGCTGTGCAAATGCCACAGTGGTAACAGGGTATAGATACTTCTGTCTTGCACAAACCCATAGATTGGTCTTCTATTCTATCAGCGTACCTGAGGACCTTGCCACCTGGACAAAAGGGCACAAAACATGAGTTTTTCTGTCTCTCTGCCTCCCTGTCAAATGGCCAGATATTCGACAGAATATGCACAACTAGGCCCAAGGGAGAGATGATGTAGCTCACAAGACCACCAGAACCTGGACTTTGGGAACTCTCTCAGCAGCAACGTACAGGGCTAAACCCTACAAGACACCATCTTAAAGGACTGCAGGCAAGACCTGGCATGGCTTGTATATGAGGAGATCAGTGGGCACATGACTGACTTCTCTTGCTTCTTCTGATGCACACTCTGAGATCTGCTTGAGGGACACCAGTAGCAGCCTCCACAACCAAGACGTCTCTGACAGAATGTCTAATCAGGAAGACCAAGTGTAGACACCTAGAGAGCACCAAAGTACCTGTCTTCACCTTGCTAAGGATTGCAAGCAGAGTGGTCAAAATACAGGCCCCTGGACAGGCTGAGGAAGTCTGTACTACAGCTGGAGCAGGATAGGAGCAGGGCAGTGTTTGGCAAGCCTGTGTCTGACTCCCAGATGACCCGGCTGAACCAAGGTGCTGGACCTCAGGTTCGATGAGAGCGGCGGTAATGAGTTTTCACTCATTTTGTTCAGCTTTTCCAAGGAATGTTTGACTGGTAATCATCATCGATCCAAGCACATTGGACGGACCTTTCAGCGATCTTTCTGCGATCTCTAACCAGAGCTGGTGTTGGCTAGTGCTAGAAAAACAAAGACATGGCCCATCTGGGTACTGGACACTTGCATGAATGCTGGGATTACCCCGAAATCCAAAGTCTCCAAAGTGGAGTTTAGAATCACTGAAGCACCAATGCTAAGTTCTAGCAGCACCACCAACACCAGTTCATCAAGACCACAAGGAAACTTCTTCTCTGGCTTACCTGACTCTTCTAGCCTTCCCATGCATATCTCCAAAAGGATCATGTTCGCTTGAAGCACAGTCATGTGAAATCAGTGCCTGGTGAAGGATGCTGGGATATTGTATGCGCCAAGTCACCATACAGGACACAGAAGGCTACACTGTAAAGACATAAAGAAACATGGCAACTTTATTGCTGCTTCCATGATATCTGACTGACTCTGGGCTTAACAGTCCTGTTCTCAATGGGATGATCAGAACACATGTGCCCTTCTGCCACTTCTGCTCCATCAAAACCCTCCAGCATGGGTGGTCAGATTAGGAACAGAGTCTTCCCTTAAGCTCTGCCCTGGAAGAGCTTGACCTTGGTCAAGCCCAGTAGCTGGACCCTAAGGAGATTTAGGAAACTCTCCTCTATTCCAGCACAATGGTGCTGCCGACCAGCACCTCAGATTTCTCCTCAGCAAGCAATTAGATCCATTGGAGAAAACTCAGAGCCAGCCCTGAGATAGTCACCCCTGATACACTGGCCACAGAATCACTGGAGAGCAAACCGGACTATTTTTTTATTCAAGGTGAAGGCTTCCTTCTCATCTTTTCCCTCATCATGAACTGAAACGTGTCTCCTCCTTCTGGCACAAAAATGTACTCTAGGTCAGCAGAATTCCCAATATCTGCAAATATCTATCATAAAGTCCCCAATTAAATGCCATCAGGTGAGTCTTTCTAGGATGTCACAACAAGAGCCACAAGGCTGCCTAGATAGATCCACAACTTTCTCTTCCACATTCTGCCAGTCACTCCGAATATCCCTGAAAGTATATCTATAGATGTCTCTGTGTGTTTCTCTACACTCCTTTGCGCTCTCTCTCTATGGAGACTTCTCTAGGCACTCCCCACCAAAAAAAAAAAAAAAAACGCCCCTGTCTTAGAGTACAAGATTTAGTCTTTCCTTCAAGTTGTCTGCATCAATACATCTTATCCCAGGTGGTACTTCACATTCAACCAAAACAACATTGTATTTTCTCAGCGATAGTGACCACAACCATGTCCTCTCTCTTCCCCTGACACAAGTCTGGGATCCATGAGTACCTCGGTATAAACGAGCAAATTGGAACAAGTGTTTGTAGGGATTTAATAAAGTTTCAGAAGTTTTGGAGATGTCAGAGGAGATCTACCCACAGTCTATGCCAGGCGTTAGTATAAGCTCCAGAATTCCAGGGCTCTAACCACAGTCAGTCTAAGGAAATCAGAGTGGAGATTCCAACCTTTAATTCCAGCACAGCAAGTATTCTGGGAGTGGTGACATTCACCCTTCATCCTAACTGAGTCAAGATCAATTCAGATTATACAAGGACTTCCAGGCTCCCAAGCAGGTGTGGTGGGGCCACGCCTTAATTACCAAAAGAAAGAATACTTAAGATGGGATTCAAACAGAGAGAAAACCATTTCAAAGGAACTGAGGCTGAGGAAAGTATAAGACAGTTGGGTAAGATTTGACTGTGGTGTTTATTCCCTCTACTATCTCCATCTTCTTCAGAGATCTTTCCCTGAGTCTCATTCATTTGTGTGACAATGGCTGTTGGCAGTTCCCTATGCACTTTTATCTTCACACCACACAGGCCTTCCTCGAGAGATCAACCCTGGAGGACACCAACTCAACACACTCTCTTGAATCAGGTACTACCAAAAAGTAAATGTAAACCTTTACCTGGCCAATGGAAGTCAAAGACATCTGACCCTACTGACCAAGGTAAATACCCAATAGCAGAGGTCTACACAGACTTTGCTCCTTCCAATGTCAATATGTGTGCTTCCTAATGGTCCTGGGTTTCTCTGGTTTCTCTCTCTGATTTCTGAATCTATCAATGCTCTCCCAGTATCTGTCGGGAGGAGGAAAACATGGCTGTGCAAATGCCACAGTGGTAACAGGGTATAGATACTTCTGTCTTGCACAAACCCATAGATTGGTCTTCTATTCTATCAGCGTACCTGAGGACGTTGCCACCTGGACAAAAGGGCACAAAACATGAGTTTTTCTGTCTCTCTGCCTCCCTGTCAAATGGCCAGATATTCGACAGAATATGCACACCTAGGCCCAAGGGAGAGATGATGTAGCTTACAAGACCACCAGAACCTGGACTTTGGGAACTCTCTCAGCAGCAAAGTACAGGGCTAAACCCTACAAGACACCATCTTAAAGGACTGCAGGCAAGACCTGGCATGGCTTGTATATGAGGAGATCAGTGGGCACATGAATGACTTCTCTTGCTTCTTCTGATGCACACTCTGAGATCTGCTTGAGGGACACCAGTAGCAGCCTCCACAACCAAGACGTCTCTGACAGAATGTCTAATCAGGAAGACCAAGTGTAGACACCTACAGAGCACCAAAGTACCTGTCTTCACCTTGCTAGGGATTGCAAGCAGAGTGGTCAAAATACAGGCCCCTGGACAGGCTGAGGAAGTCTGTACTACAGCTGGAGCAGGATAGGAGCAGGGCAGTGTTTGGCAAGCCTGTGTCTGACTCCCAGATGACCCGGCTGAACCAAGGTGCTGGACCTCAGGTTCGATGAGAGCGGCGGTAAAGAGTTTTCACTCATTTTGTTCAGCTTTTCCAAGGAATGTTTGACTGGTAATCATCATCGATCCAAGCACATTGGACGGACCTTGCACAGAGATATTTCAGCGATCTCTAATCAGAGCTGGTGTTGGCTAGTGCTAGAAAAACAAAGACATGGCCCATCTGGGTACTGGACACTTGCATGAATGCTGGGATTACACCGAAATCCAAAGTCTCCAAAAGTGGAGTTTAGAATCACTGAAGCACCAATGCTAAGTTCCAGCAGCACCACCAACACCAGTTCATCAAGACCACAAGGAAACTTCTTCTCTGGCTTACCTGACTCTTCTAGCCTTCCCATGCATATCTCCAAAAGGATCATGTTCGCTTGAGGCACAGTCATGTGAAATCAGTGCCTGGTGAAGGATGCTGGGATATTGTATGCGTCAAGTCACCATACAGGACACAGAAGGCTACGCTGTAAAGACATAAAGAAACATGGCAACTTTATTGCTGCTTCCATGATATCTGACTGACTCTGGGCTTAACAGTCCTGTTCTCAATGGGATGATCAGAACACATGTGCCCTTCTGCCACTTCTGCTCCATCAAAACCCTCCAGCATGGGTGGTCAGATTAGGAACAGAGTCTTCCCTTAAGCTCTGCCCTGGAAAAGCTTGACCTTGGTCAAGCCCAGTAGCTGGACCCTAAGGAGATTTAGGAAACTCTCCTCTATTCCAGCAGAATGGTGCTGCCGACCAGCACCTCAGATTTCTCCTCAGCAAGCAATTAGATCCATTGGAGAAAACTCAGAGCCAGCCCTGAGATAGTCACCCCTGATACACTGGCCACAGAATCACTCGAGAGCAAACCGGACTATTTTTTTATTCAAGGTGAAGGCTTCCTTCTCATCTTTTCCCTCATCATGAACTGAAACGTGTCTCCTCCTTCTGGCACAAAAATGTACTCTAGGTCAGCAGAATTCCCAATATCTGCAAATATCTATCATAAAGTCCCCAATTAAATGCCATCAGGTGAGTCTTTCTAGGATGTCACAACAAGAGCCACAAGGCTGCCTAGATAGATCCACAACTTTCTCTTCCACATTCTGCCAGTCACTCCGAATATCCCTGAAAGTATATCTATAGATGTCTCTGTGTGTTTCTCTACACTCCTTTGTGCTCTCTCTCTATGGAGACTTCTCTAGGCACTCCCCACAAAAAAAAAAAAAAACGCCCCTGTCTTAGAGTCCAAGATTTATTCTTTCCTTCAAGTTGTCTGCATCAATACATCTTATCCCAGGTGGTACTTCACATTCAACCAAAACAACATTGTATTTTCTCAGCGATAGTGACCACAACCATGTCCTCTCTCTTCCCCTGACACAAGTCTGGGATCCATGAGTACCTCGGTATAAACGAGCAAATTGGAACAAGTGTTTGTAGGGATTTAATAAAGTTTCAGAAGTTTTGGAGATGTCAGAGGAGATCTACCCACAGTCTATGCCAGGCGTTAGTATAAGCTCCAGAATTCCAGGGCTCTAACCACAGTCAGTCTAAGGAAATCAGAGTGGAGATTCCAACCTTTAATTCCAGCACAGCAAGTATTCTGGGAGTGGTGACATTCACCCTTCATCCTAACTGAGTCAAGATCAATTCAGATTATACAAGGACTTCCAGGCTCCCAAGCAGGTGTGGTGGGGCCACGCCTTAATTACCAAAAGAAAGAATACTTAAGATGGGATTCAAACAGAGAGAAAACCATTTCAAAGGAACTGAGGCTGAGGAAAGTATAAGACAGTTGGGTAAGATTTGACTGTGGTGTTTATTCCCTCTACTATCTCCATCTTCTTCAGAGATCTTTCCCTGAGTCTCATTCATTTGTGTGACAATGGCTGTTGGCAGTTCCCTATGCACTTTTATCTTCACACCACACAGGCCTTCCTCGAGAGATCAACCCTGGAGGACACCAACTCAACACACTCTCTTGAATCAGGTACTACCAAAAAGTAAATGTAAACCTTTACCTGGCCAATGGAAGTCAAAGACATCTGACCCTACTGACCAAGGTAAATACCCAATAGCAGAGGTCTACACAGACTTTGCTCCTTCCAATGTCAATATGTGTGCTTCCTAATGGTCCTGGGTTTCTCTGGTTTCTCTCTCTGATTTCTGAATCTATCAATGCTCTCCCAGTATCTGTCGGGAGGAGGAAAACATGGCTGTGCAAATGCCACAGTGGTAACAGGGTATAGATACTTCTGTCTTGCACAAACCCATAGATTGGTCTTCTATTCTATCAGCGTACCTGAGGACGTTGCCACCTGGACAAAAGGGCACAAAACATGAGTTTTTCTGTCTCTCTGCCTCCCTGTCAAATGGCCAGATATTCGACAGAATATGCACACCTAGGCCCAAGGGAGAGATGATGTAGCTTACAAGACCACCAGAACCTGGACTTTGGGAACTCTCTCAGCAGCAAAGTACAGGGCTAAACCCTACAAGACACCATCTTAAAGGACTGCAGGCAAGACCTGGCATGGCTTGTATATGAGGAGATCAGTGGGCACATGAATGACTTCTCTTGCTTCTTCTGATGCACACTCTGAGATCTGCTTGAGGGACACCAGTAGCAGCCTCCACAACCAAGACGTCTCTGACAGAATGTCTAATCAGGAAGACCAAGTGTAGACACCTACAGAGCACCAAAGTACCTGTCTTCACCTTGCTAGGGATTGCAAGCAGAGTGGTCAAAATACAGGCCCCTGGACAGGCTGAGGAAGTCTGTACTACAGCTGGAGCAGGATAGGAGCAGGGCAGTGTTTGGCAAGCCTGTGTCTGACTCCCAGATGACCCGGCTGAACCAAGGTGCTGGACCTCAGGTTCGATGAGAGCGGCGGTAAAGAGTTTTCACTCATTTTGTTCAGCTTTTCCAAAGAATGTTTGACTGGTAATCATCATCGATCCAAGCACATTGGACGGACCTTGCACAGAGATCTTTCAGCGATCTCTAATCAGAGCTGGTGTTGGCTAGTGCTAGAAAAACAAAGACATGGCCCATCTGGGTACTGGACACTTGCATGAATGCTGGGATTACACCGAAATCCAAAGTCTCCAAAAGTGGAGTTTAGAATCACTGAAGCACCAATGCTAAGTTCCAGCAGCACCACCAACACCAGTTCATCAAGACCACAAGGAAACTTCTTCTCTGGCTTACCTGACTCTTCTAGCCTTCCCATGCATATCTCCAAAAGGATCATGTTCGCTTGAGGCACAGTCATGTGAAATCAGTGCCTGGTGAAGGATGCTGGGATATTGTATGCGTCAAGTCACCATACAGGACACAGAAGGCTACGCTGTAAAGACATAAAGAAACATGGCAACTTTATTGCTGCTTCCATGATATCTGACTGACTCTGGGCTTAACAGTCCTGTTCTCAATGGGATGATCAGAACACATGTGCCCTTCTGCCACTTCTGCTCCATCAAAACCCTCCAGCATGGGTGGTCAGATTAGGAACAGAGTCTTCCCTTAAGCTCTGCCCTGGAAAAGCTTGACCTTGGTCAAGCCCAGTAGCTGGACCCTAAGGAGATTTAGGAAACTCTCCTCTATTCCAGCACAATGGTGCTGCCGACCAGCACCTCAGATTTCTCCTCAGCAAGCAATTAGATCCATTGGAGAAAACTCAGAGCCAGCCCTGAGATAGTCACCCCTGATACACTGGCCACAGAATCACTCGAGAGCAAACCGGACTATTTTTTTATTCAAGGTGAAGGCTTCCTTCTCATCTTTTCCCTCATCATGAACTGAAACGTGTCTCCTCCTTCTGGCACAAAAATGTACTCTAGGTCAGCAGAATTCCCAATATCTGCAAATATCTATCATAAAGTCCCCAATTAAATGCCATCAGGTGAGTATTTCTAGGATGTCACAACAAGAGCCACAAGGCTGCCTAGATAGATCCACAACTTTCTCTTCCACATTCTGCCAGTCACTCCGAATATCCCTGAAAGTATATCTATAGATGTCTCTGTGTGTTTCTCTACACTCCTTTGTGCTCTCTCTCTATGGAGACTTCTCTAGGCACTCCCCACAAAAAAAAAAAAAACGCCCCTGTCTTAGAGTCCAAGATTTATTCTTTCCTTCAAGTTGTCTGCATCAATACATCTTATCCCAGGTGGTACTTCACATTCAACCAAAACAACATTGTATTTTCTCAGCGATAGAGACCACAACCATGTCCTCTCTCTTCCCCTGACACAAGTCTGGGATCCATGAGTACCTCGGTATAAACGAGCAAATTGGAACAAGTGTTTGTAGGGATTTAATAAAGTTTCAGAAGTTTTGGAGATGTCAGAGGAGATCTACCCACAGTCTATGCCAGGCGTTAGTATAAGCTCCAGAATTCCAGGGCTCTAACCACAGTCAGTCTAAGGAAATCAGAGTGGAGATTCCAACCTTTAATTCCAGCACAGCAAGTATTCTGGGAGTGGTGACATTCACCCTTCATCCTAACTGAGTCAAGATCAATTCAGATTATACAAGGACTTCCAGGCTCCCAAGCAGGTGTGGTGGGGCCACGCCTTAATTACCAAAAGAAAGAATACTTAAGATGGGATTCAAACAGAGAGAAAACCATTTCAAAGGAACTGAGGCTGAGGAAAGTATAAGACAGTTGGGTAAGATTTGACTGTGGTGTTTATTCCCTCTACTATCTCCATCTTCTTCAGAGATCTTTCCCTGAGTCTCATTCATTTGTGTGACAATGGCTGTTGGCAGTTCCCTATGCACTTTTATCTTCACACCACACAGGCCTTCCTCGAGAGATCAACCCTGGAGGACACCAACTCAACACACTCTCTTGAATCAGGTACTACAAAAAGTAAATGTAAACCTTTACCTGGCCAATGGAAGTCAAAGACATCTGACCCTACTGACCAAGGTAAATACCCAATAGCAGAGGTCTACACAGACTTTGCTCCTTCCAATGTCAATATGTGTGCTTCCTATTGGTCCAGGGTTTCTCTGGTTTCTCTCTCTGATTTCTCAATCTATCAATGCTCTCCCAGCATCTGTCGGGAGGAGGAAAACATGGCTGTGCAAATGCCACAGTGGTAACAGGGTATAGATACTTCTGTTTTGCACAAACCCATAGATTGGTCTTCTATTCTATCAGCGTACCTGAGGACCTTGCCACCTGGACAAAAGGGCACAAAACATGAGTTTTTCTGTCTCTCTGCCTCCCTGTCAAATGGCCAGATATTCGACAGAATATGCACACCTAGGCCCAAGGGAGAGATGATGTAGCTCACAAGACCACCAGAACCTGGACTTTGGGAACTCTCTCAGCAGCAACGTACAGGGCTAAACCCTACAAGACACCATCTTAAAGGACTGCAGGCAAGACCTGGCATGGCTTGTATATGAGGAGATCAGTGGGCACATGACTGACTTCTCTTGCTTCTTCTGATGCACACTCTGAGATCTGCTTGAGGGACACCAGTAGCAGCCTCCACAACCAAGACGTCTCTGACAGAATGTCTAATCAGGAAGACCAAGTGTAGACACCTACAGAGCACCAAAGTACCTGTCTTCACCTTGCTAGGGATTGCAAGCAGAGTGGTCAAAATACAGGCCCCTGGACAGGCTGAGGAAGTCTGTACTACAGCTGGAGCAGGATAGGAGCAGGGCAGTGTTTGGCAAGCCTGTGTCTGACTCCCAGATGACCCGGCTGAACCAAGGTGCTGGACCTCAGGTTCGATGAGAGCGGCGGTAATGAGTTTTCACTCATTTTGTTCAGCTTTTCCAAGGAATGTTTGACTGGTAATCATCATCGATCCAAGCACATTGGACGGACCTTGCACAGAGATCTTTCAGCGATCTCTAATCAGAGCTGGTGTTGGCTAGTGCTAGAAAAACAAAGACATGGCCCATCTGGGTACTGGACACTTGCATGAATGCTGGGATTACCCCGAAATCCAAAGTCTCCAAAAGTGGAGTTTAGAATCACTGAAGAACCAATGCTAAGTTCTAGCAGCACCACCAACACCAGTTCATCAAGACCACAAGGAAACTTCTTCTCTGGCTTACCTGACTCTTCTAGCCTTCCCATGCATATCTCCAAAAGGATCATGGTCGCTTGAGGCACAGTCATGTGAAATCAGTGCCTGGTGAAGGATGCTGGGATATTGTATGCGCCAAGTCACCATACAGGACACAGAAGGCTACGCTGTAAAGACATAAAGAAACATGGCAACTTTATTGCTGCTTCCATGATATCTGACTGACTCTGGGCTTAACAGTCCTGTTCTCAATGGGATGATCAGAACACATGTGCCCTTCTGCCACTTCTGCTCCATCAAAACCCTCCAGCATGGGTGGTCAGATTAGGAACAGAGTCTTCCCTTAAGCTCTGCCCTGGAAGAGCTTGACCTTGGTCAAGCCCAGTAGCTGGACCCTAAGGAGATTTAGGAAACTCTCCTCTATTCCAGCACAATGGTGCTGCCGACCAGCACCTCAGATTTCTCCTCAGCAAGCAATTAGATCCATTGGAGAAAACTCAGAGCCAGCCCTGAGATAGTCACCCCTGATACACTGGCCACAGAATCACTCGAGAGCAAACCGGACTATTTTTTTATTCAAGGTGAAGGCTTCCTTCTCATCTTTTCCCTCATCATGAACTGAAACGTGTCTCCTCCTTCTGGCACAAAAATGTACTCTAGGTCAGCAGAATTCCCAATATCTGCAAATATCTATCATAAAGTCCCCAATTAAATGCCATCAGGTGAGTCTTTCTAGGATGTCACAACAAGAGCCACAAGGCTGCCTAGATAGATCCACAACTTTCTCTTCCACATTCTGCCAGTCACTCCGAATATCCCTGAAAGTATATCTATAGATGTCTCTGTCTGTTTCTCTACACTCCTTTGCGCTCTCTCTCTATGGAGACTTCTCTAGGCACTCCCCACAAAAAAAAAAAAAAAACGCCCCTGTCTTAGAGTCCAAGATTTATTCTTTCCTTCAAGTTGTCTGCATCAATACATCTTATCCCAGGATGTACTTCACATTCAACCAAAACAACATTGTATTTTCTCAGCGATAGTGACCACAACCATGTCCTCTCTCTTCCCCTGACACAAGTCTGGGATCCATGAGTACCTCGGTATAAACGAGCAAATTGGAACAAGTGTTTGTAGGGATTTAATAAAGTTTCAGAAGTTTTGGAGATGTCAGAGGAGATCTACCCACAGTCTATGCCAGGCGTTAGTATAAGCTCCAGAATTCCAGGGCTCTAACCACAGTCAGTCTAAGGAAATCAGAGTGGAGATTCCAACCTTTAATTCCAGCACAGCAAGTATTCTGGGAGTGGTGACATTCACCCTTCATCCTAACTGAGTCAAGATCAATTCAGATTATACAAGGACTTCCAGGCTTCCAAGCAGGTGTGGTGGGGCCACGCCTTAATTACCAAAAGAAAGAATACTTAAGATGGGATTCAAACAGAGAGAAAACCATTTCAAAGGAACTGAGGCTGAGGAAAGTATAAGACAGTTGGGTAAGATTTGACTGTGGTGTTTATTCCCTCTACTATCTCCATCTTCTTCAGAGATCTTTCCCTGAGTCTCATTCATTTGTGTGACAATGGCTGTTGGCAGTTCCCTATGCACTTTTATCTTCACACCACACAGGCCTTCCTCGAGAGATCAACCCTGGAGGACACCAACTCAACACACTCTCTTGAATCAGGTACTACAAAAAGTAAATGTAAACCTTTACCTGGCCAATGGAAGTCAAAGACATCTGACCCTACTGACCAAGGTAAATACCCAATAGCAGAGGTCTACACAGACTTTGCTCCTTCCAATGTCAATATGTGTGCTTCCTATTGGTCCTGGGATTCTCTGGTTTCTCTCTCTGATTTCTGAATCTATCAATGCTCTCCCAGCATCTGTCCGGAGGAGGAAAACATGGCTGTGCAAATGCCACAGTGGTAACAGGGTATAGATACTTCTGTCTTGCACAAACCCATAGATTGGTCTTCTATTCTATCAGCGTACCTGAGGACCTTGCCACCTGGACAAAAGGGCACAAAACATGAGTTTTTCTGTCTCTCTGCCTCCCTGTCAAATGGCCAGATATTCGACAGAATATGCACACCTAGGCCCAAGGGAGAGATGATGTAGCTCACAAGACCACCAGAACCTGGACTTTGGGAACTCTCTCAGCAGCAACGTACAGGGCTAAACCCTACAAGACACCATCTTAAAGGACTGCAGGCAAGACCTGGCATGGCTTGTATATGAGGAGATCAGTGGGCACATGACTGACTTCTCTTGCTTCTTCTGATGCACACTCTGAGATCTGCTTGAGGGACACCAGTAGCAGCCTCCACAACCAAGACGTCTCTGACAGAATGTCTAATCAGGAAGACCAAGTGTAGACACCTACAGAGCACCAAAGTACCTGTCTTCACCTTGCTAGGGATTGCAAGCAGAGTGGTCAAAATACAGGCCCCTGGACAGGCTGAGGAAGTCTGTACTACAGCTGGAGCAGGATAGGAGCAGGGCAGTGTTTGGCAAGCCTGTGTCTGACTCCCAGATGACCCGGCTGAACCAAGGTGCTGGACCTCAGGTTCGATGAGAGCAGCGGTAATGAGTTTTCACTCATTTTGTTCAGCTTTTCCAAGGAATGTTTGACTGGTAATCATCATCGATCCAAGCACATTGGACGGACCTTGCACAGAGATCTTTCAGCGATCTCTAATCAGAGCTGGTGTTGGCTAGTGCTAGAAAAACAAAGACATGGCCCATCTGGGTACTGGACACTTGCATGAATGCTGGGATTACCCCGAAATCCAAAGTCTCCAAAAGTGGAGTTTAGAATCACTGAAGCACCAATGCTAAGTTCTAGCAGCACCACCAACACCAGTTCATCAAGACCACAAGGAAACTTCTTCTCTGGCTTACCTGACTCTTCTAGCCTTCCCATGCATATCTCCAAAAGGATCATGGTCGCTTGAGGCACAGTCATGTGAAATCAGTGCCTGGTGAAGGATGCTGGGATATTGTATGCGCCAAGTCACCATACAGGACACAGAAGGCTACGCTGTAAAGACATAAAGAAACATGGCAACTTTATTGCTGCTTCCATGATATCTGACTGACTCTGGGCTTAACAGTCCTGTTCTCAATGGGATGATCAGAACACATGTGCCCTTCTGCCACTTCTGCTCCATCAAAACCCTCCAGCATGGGTGGTCAGATTAGGAACAGAGTCTTCCCTTAAGCTCTGCCCTGGAAGAGCTTGACCTTGGTCAAGCCCAGTAGCTGGACCCTAAGGAGATTTAGGAAACTCTCCTCTATTCCAGCACAATGGTGCTGCCGACCAGCACCTCAGATTTCTCCTCAGCAAGCAATTAGATCCATTGGAGAAAACTCAGAGCCAGCCCTGAGATAGTCACCCCTGATACACTGGCCACAGAATCACTCGCGAGCAAACCGGACTTTTTTTATTCAAGGTGAAGGCTTCCTTCTCATCTTTTCCCTCATCATGAACTGAAACGTGTCTCCTCCTTCTGGCACAAAAATGTACTCTAGGTCAGCAGAATTCCCAATATCTGCAAATATCTATCATAAAGTCCCCAATTAAATGCCATCAGGTGAGTCTTTCTAGGATGTCACAACAAGAGCCACAAGGCTGCCTAGATAGATCCACAACTTTCTCTTCCACATTCTGCCAGTCACTCCGAATATCCTGAAAGTATATCTATAGATGTCTCTGTGTGTTTCTCTACACTCTTTTGTGCTCTCTCTCTATGGAGACTTCTCTAGGCACTCCCCACAAAAAAAAAACAAAAAAAAACGCCCCTGTCTTAGAGTCCAAGGTTTATTCTTTCCCTCAAGTTGTCTGCATCAATACATCTTATCCCAGGTGGTACTTCACATTCAACCAAAACAACATTGTATTTTCTCAGCGATAGTGACCACAACCATGTCCTCTCTCTTCCCCTGACACAAGTCTGGGATCCATGAGTACCTCGGTATAAACGAGCAAATTGGAACAAGTGTTTGTAGGGATTTAATAAAGTTTCAGAAGTTTTGGAGATGTCAGAGGAGATCTACCCACAGTCTATGCCAGGCGTTAGTATAAGCTCCAGAATTCCAGGGCTCTAACCACAGTCAGTCTAAGGAAATCAGAGTGGAGATTCCAACCTTTAATTCCAGCACAGCAAGTATTCTGGGAGTGGTGACATTCACCCTTCATCCTAACTGAGTCAAGATCAATTCAGATTATACAAGGACTTCCAGGCTCCCAAGCAGGTGTGGTGGGGCCACGCCTTAATTACCAAAAGAAAGAATACTTAAGATGGGATTCAAACAGAGAGAAAACCATTTCAAAGGAACTGAGGCTGAGGAAAGTATAAGACAGTTGGGTAAGATTTGACTGTGGTGTTTATTCCCTCTACTATCTCCATCTTCTTCAGAGATCTTTCCCTGAGTCTCATTCATTTGTGTGACAATGGCTGTTGGCAGTTCCCTATGCACTTTTATCTTCACACCACACAGGCCTTCCTCGAGAGATCAACCCTGGAGGACACCAACTCAACACACTCTCTTGAATCAGGTACTACAAAAAGTAAATGTAAACCTTTACCTGGCCAATGGAAGTCAAAGACATCTGACCCTACTGACCAAGGTAAATACCCAATAGCAGAGGTCTACACAGACTTTGCTCCTTCCAATGTCAATATGTGTGCTTCCTATTGGTCCTGGGTTTCTCTGGTTTCTCTCTCTGATTTCTCAATCTATCAATGCTCTCCCAGCATCTGTCGGGAGGAGGAAAACATGGCTGTGCAAATGCCACAGTGGTAACAGGGTATAGATACTTCTGTTTTGCACAAACCCATAGATTGGTCTTCTATTCTATCAGCGTACCTGAGGACCTTGCCACCTGGACAAAAGGGCACAAAACATGAGTTTTTCTGTCTCTCTGCCTCCCTGTCAAATGGCCAGATATTCGACAGAATATGCACACCTAGGCCCAAGGGAGAGATGATGTAGCTCACAAGACCACCAGAACCTGGACTTTGGGAACTCTCTCAGCAGCAACGTACAGGGCTAAACCCTACAAGACACCATCTTAAAGGACTGCAGGCAAGACCTGGCATGGCTTGTATATGAGGAGATCAGTGGGCACATGACTGACTTCTCTTGCTTCTTCTGATGCACACTCTGAGATCTGCTTGAGGGACACCAGTAGCAGCCTCCACAACCAAGACGTCTCTGACAGAATGTCTAATCAGGAAGACCAAGTGTAGACACCTACAGAGCACCAAAGTACCTGTCTTCACCTTGCTAGGGATTGCAAGCAGAGTGGTCAAAATACAGGCCCCTGGACAGGCTGAGGAAGTCTGTACTACAGCTGGAGCAGGATAGGAGCAGGGCAGTGTTTGGCAAGCCTGTGTCTGACTCCCAGATGACCCGGCTGAACCAAGGTGCTGGACCTCAGGTTCGATGAGAGCGGCGGTAATGAGTTTTCACTCATTTTGTTCAGCTTTTCCAAGGAATGTTTGACTGGTAATCATCATCGATCCAAGCACATTGGACGGACCTTGCACAGAGATCTTTCAGCGATCTCTAATCAGAGCTGGTGTTGGCTAGTGCTAGAAAAACAAAGACATGGCCCATCTGGGTACTGGACACTTGCATGAATGCTGGGATTACCCCGAAATCCAAAGTCTCCAAAAGTGGAGTTTAGAATCACTGAAGAACCAATGCTAAGTTCTAGCAGCACCACCAACACCAGTTCATCAAGACCACAAGGAAACTTCTTCTCTGGCTTACCTGACTCTTCTAGCCTTCCCATGCATATCTCCAAAAGGATCATGGTCGCTTGAGGCACAGTCATGTGAAATCAGTGCCTGGTGAAGGATGCTGGGATATTGTATGCGCCAAGTCACCATACAGGACACAGAAGGCTACGCTGTAAAGACATAAAGAAACATGGCAACTTTATTGCTGCTTCCATGATATCTGACTGACTCTGGGCTTAACAGTCCTGTTCTCAATGGGATGATCAGAACACATGTGCCCTTCTGCCACTTCTGCTCCATCAAAACCCTCCAGCATGGGTGGTCAGATTAGGAACAGAGTCTTCCCTTAAGCTCTGCCCTGGAAGAGCTTGACCTTGGTCAAGCCCAGTAGCTGGACCCTAAGGAGATTTAGGAAACTCTCCTCTATTCCAGCACAATGGTGCTGCCGACCAGCACCTCAGATTTCTCCTCAGCAAGCAATTAGATCCATTGGAGAAAACTCAGAGCCAGCCCTGAGATAGTCACCCCTGATACACTGGCCACAGAATCACTCGAGAGCAAACCGGACTATTTTTTTATTCAAGGTGAAGGCTTCCTTCTCATCTTTTCCCTCATCATGAACTGAAACGTGTCTCCTCCTTCTGGCACAAAAATGTACTCTAGGTCAGCAGAATTCCCAATATCTGCAAATATCTATCATAAAGTCCCCAATTAAATGCCATCAGGTGAGTCTTTCTAGGATGTCACAACAAGAGCCACAAGGCTGCCTAGATAGATCCACAACTTTCTCTTCCACATTCTGCCAGTCACTCCGAATATCCCTGAAAGTATATCTATAGATGTCTCTGTCTGTTTCTCTACACTCCTTTGCGCTCTCTCTCTATGGAGACTTCTCTAGGCACTCCCCACAAAAAAAAAAAAAAAACGCCCCTGTCTTAGAGTCCAAGATTTATTCTTTCCTTCAAGTTGTCTGCATCAATACATCTTATCCCAGGATGTACTTCACATTCAACCAAAACAACATTGTATTTTCTCAGCGATAGTGACCACAACCATGTCCTCTCTCTTCCCCTGACACAAGTCTGGGATCCATGAGTACCTCGGTATAAACGAGCAAATTGGAACAAGTGTTTGTAGGGATTTAATAAAGTTTCAGAAGTTTTGGAGATGTCAGAGGAGATCTACCCACAGTCTATGCCAGGCGTTAGTATAAGCTCCAGAATTCCAGGGCTCTAACCACAGTCAGTCTAAGGAAATCAGAGTGGAGATTCCAACCTTTAATTCCAGCACAGCAAGTATTCTGGGAGTGGTGACATTCACCCTTCATCCTAACTGAGTCAAGATCAATTCAGATTATACAAGGACTTCCAGGCTTCCAAGCAGGTGTGGTGGGGCCACGCCTTAATTACCAAAAGAAAGAATACTTAAGATGGGATTCAAACAGAGAGAAAACCATTTCAAAGGAACTGAGGCTGAGGAAAGTATAAGACAGTTGGGTAAGATTTGACTGTGGTGTTTATTCCCTCTACTATCTCCATCTTCTTCAGAGATCTTTCCCTGAGTCTCATTCATTTGTGTGACAATGGCTGTTGGCAGTTCCCTATGCACTTTTATCTTCACACCACACAGGCCTTCCTCGAGAGATCAACCCTGGAGGACACCAACTCAACACACTCTCTTGAATCAGGTACTACCAAAAAGTAAATGTAAACCTTTACCTGGCCAATGGAAGTCAAAGACATCTGACCCTACTGACCAAGGTAAATACCCAATAGCAGAGGTCTACACAGACTTTGCTCCTTCCAATGTCAATATGTGTGCTTCCTATTGGTCCTGGGATTCTCTGGTTTCTCTCTCTGATTTCTGAATCTATCAATGCTCTCCCAGCATCTGTCGGGAGGAGGAAAACATGGCTGTGCAAATGCCACAGTGGTAACAGGGTATAGATACTTCTGTCTTGCACAAACCCATAGATTGGTCTTCTATTCTATCAGCGTACCTGAGGACCTTGCCACCTGGACAAAAGGGCACAAAACATGAGTTTTTCTGTCTCTCTGCCTCCCTGTCAAATGGCCAGATATTCGACAGAATATGCACACCTAGGCCCAAGGGAGAGATGATGTAGCTCACAAGACCACCAGAACCTGGACTTTGGGAACTCTCTCAGCAGCAACGTACAGGGCTAAACCCTACAAGACACCATCTTAAAGGACTGCAGGCAAGACCTGGCATGGCTTGTATATGAGGAGATCAGTGGGCACATGACTGACTTCTCTTGCTTCTTCTGATGCACACTCTGAGATCTGCTTGAGGGACACCAGTAGCAGCCTCCACAACCAAGACGTCTCTGACAGAATGTCTAATCAGGAAGACCAAGTGTAGACACCTACAGAGCACCAAAGTACCTGTCTTCACCTTGCTAGGGATTGCAAGCAGAGTGGTCAAAATACAGGCCCCTGGACAGGCTGAGGAAGTCTGTACTACAGCTGGAGCAGGATAGGAGCAGGGCAGTGTTTGGCAAGCCTGTGTCTGACTCCCAGATGACCCGGCTGAACCAAGGTGCTGGACCTCAGGTTCGATGAGAGCAGCGGTAATGAGTTTTCACTCATTTTGTTCAGCTTTTCCAAGGAATGTTTGACTGGTAATCATCATCGATCCAAGCACATTGGACGGACCTTGCACAGAGATCTTTCAGCGATCTCTAATCAGAGCTGGTGTTGGCTAGTGCTAGAAAAACAAAGACATGGCCCATCTGGGTACTGGACACTTGCATGAATGCTGGGATTACCCCGAAATCCAAAGTCTCCAAAAGTGGAGTTTAGAATCACTGAAGCACCAATGCTAAGTTCTAGCAGCACCACCAACACCAGTTCATCAAGACCACAAGGAAACTTCTTCTCTGGCTTACCTGACTCTTTTAGCCTTCCCATGCATATCTCCAAAAGGATCATGGTCGCTTGAGGCACAGTCATGTGAAATCAGTGCCTGGTGAAGGATGCTGGGATATTGTATGCGCCAAGTCACCATACAGGACACAGAAGGCTACGCTGTAAAGACATAAAGAAACATGGCAACTTTATTGCTGCTTCCATGATATCTGACTGACTCTGGGCTTAACAGTCCTGTTCTCAATGGGATGATCAGAACACATGTGCCCTTCTGCCACTTCTGCTCCATCAAAACCCTCCAGCATGGGTGGTCAGATTAGGAACAGAGTCTTCCCTTAAGCTCTGCCCTGGAAGAGCTTGACCTTGGTCAAGCCCAGTAGCTGGACCCTAAGGAGATTTAGGAAACTCTCCTCTATTCCAGCACAATGGTGCTGCCGACCAGCACCTCAGATTTCTCCTCAGCAAGCAATTAGATCCATTGGAGAAAACTCAGAGCCAGCCCTGAGATAGTCACCCCTGATACACTGGCCACAGAATCACTCGCGAGCAAACCGGACTTTTTTTATTCAAGGTGAAGGCTTCCTTCTCATCTTTTCCCTCATCATGAACTGAAACGTGTCTCCTCCTTCTGGCACAAAAATGTACTCTAGGTCAGCAGAATTCCCAATATCTGCAAATATCTATCATAAAGTCCCCAATTAAATGCCATCAGGTGAGTCTTTCTAGGATGTCACAACAAGAGCCACAAGGCTGCCTAGATAGATCCACAACTTTCTCTTCCACATTCTGCCAGTCACTCCGAATATCCTGAAAGTATATCTATAGATGTCTCTGTGTGTTTCTCTACACTCTTTTGTGCTCTCTCTCTATGGAGACTTCTCTAGGCACTCCCCACAAAAAAAAAACAAAAAAAAACGCCCCTGTCTTAGAGTCCAAGGTTTATTCTTTCCCTCAAGTTGTCTGCATCAATACATCTTATCCCAGGTGGTACTTCACATTCAACCAAAACAACATTGTATTTTCTCAGCGATAGTGACCACAACCATGTCCTCTCTCTTCCCCTGACACAAGTCTGGGATCCATGAGTACCTCGGTATAAACGAGCAAATTGGAACAAGTGTTTGTAGGGATTTAATAAAGTTTCAGAAGTTTTGGAGATGTCAGAGGAGATCTACCCACAGTCTATGCCGGGGGTTAGTATAAGCTCCAGAATTCCAGGGCTCTAACCAAAGTCAGTCTAAGGAAATCAGAGTGGAGATTCCAACCTTTAATTCCAGCACAGCAAGTATTCTGGGAGTGGTGACATTCACCCTTCATCCTAACTGAGTCAAGATCAATTCAGATTATACAAGGACTTCCAGGCTCCCAAGCAGGTGTGGTGGGGCCACGCCTTAATTACCAAAAGAAAGAATACTTAAGATGGGATTCAAACAGAGAGCAAACCATTTCAAAGGAACTGAGGCTGAGGAAAGTATAAGACAGTTGGGTAAGATTTGACTGTGGTGTTTATTCCCTCTACTATCTCCATCTTCTTCAGAGATCTTTCCCTGAGTCTCATTCATTTGTGTGACAATGGCTGTTGGCAGTTCCCTATGCACTTTTATCTTCACACCACACAGGCCTTCCTTGAGAGATCAACCCTGGAGGACACCAACTCAACACACTCTCTTGAATCAGGTACTACCAAAAAGTAAATGTAAACCTTTACCTGGCCAATGGAAGTCAAAGACATCTGACCCTACTGACCAAGGTAAATACCCAATAGCAGAGGTCTACACAGACTTTGCTCCTTCCAATGTCAATATGTGTGCTTCCTATTGGTCCTGGGATTCTCTGGTTTCTCTCTCTGATTTCTCAATCTGTCAATGCTCTCCCAGTATCTGTCGGGAGGAGGAAAACATGGCTGTGCAAATGCCACAGTGGTAACAGGGTATATATATTTCTGTCTTGCACAAACCCATAGATTGGTCTTCTATTCTATCAGCGTACCTGAGGACCTTACCACCTGGACAAAAGGGCACAAAACATGAGTTTTTCTGTCTCTCTGCCTCCCTGTCAAATGGCCAGATATTCGACAGAATATGCACACCTAGGCCCAAGGGAGAGATGATGTAGCTCACAAGACCACCAGAACCTGGACTTTGGGAACACTCTCAGCAGCAACGTACAGAGCTAAACCCTACAAGACACCATCTTAAAGGACTGCAGGCAAGACCTGGCATGTCTTGTATATGAGGAGATCAGTGGGCACATGACTGACTTCTCTTGCTTCTTCTGATGCACACTCTGAGATCTGCTTGAGGGACACCAGTAGCAGCCTCCACAACCAAGACGTCTCTGACAGAATGTCTAATCAGGAAGACCAAGTGTAGACACCTACAGAGCACCAAAGTACCTGTCTTCACCTTGCTAGGGATTGCAAGCAGAGTGGTCAAAATACAGGCCCCTGGACAGGCTGAGGAAGTCTGTACTACAGCTGGAGCAGGATAGGAGCGGGGCAGTGTTTGGCAAGCCTGTGTCTGACTCCCAGATGACCCGGCTGAACCAAGGTGCTGGACCTCAGGTTCGATGAGAGCGGCGGTAATGAGTTTTCACTCATATTGTTCAGCTTTTAAAAGTAATGTTTGACTGGTAATCATCATCGATCCAAGCACATTGGACGGACCTTGCACAGAGATCTTTCAGCGATCTCTAACCAGAGCTGGTGTTGGCTAGTGCTAGAAAAACAAAGACATGGCCCATCTGGGTACTGGACACTTGCATGAATGCTGGGATTACCCCGAAATCCAAAGTCTCCAAAAGTGGAGTTTAGAATCACTGAAGAACCAATGCTAAGTTCTAGCAGCACCACCAACACCAGTTCATCAAGACCACAGGGAAACTTCTTCTCTGGCTTACCTGACTCTTCTAGCCTTCCCATGCATATCTCCAAAAGGATCATGTTCGCTTGAGGCACAGTCATGTGAAATCAGTGCCTGGTGAAGGATGCTGGGATATTGTATGGGCCAAGTCACCATACAGGACACAGAAGGCTACGCTGTAAAGACATAAAGAAACATAGCAACTTTATTGCTGCTTCCATGATATCTGACTGACTCTGGGCTTAACAGTCCTGTTCTCAATGGGATGATCAGAACACATGTGCCCTTCTGCCACTTCTGCTCCATCAAAACCCTCCAGCATGGGTGGTCAGATTAGGAACAGAGTCTTCCCTTAAGCTCTGCCCTGGAAGAGCTTGACCTTGGTCAAGCCCAGTAGCTGGACCCTAAGGAGATTTATGAAACTGTCCTCTATTCCAGCACAATGGTGCTGCCGACCAGGACCTCAGATTTCTCCTCAGCAAGCAATTAGGTCCATTGGAGAAAACTCAGAGCCAACCCTGAGATAGTCACCCCTGATACACTGGCCACAGAATCACTCGAGAGCAAACCGGACTATTTTTTTATTCAAGGTGAAGGCTTCCTTCTCATCTTTTCCCTCATCATGAACTGAAACATGTCTCCTCCTTCTGGCACAAAAATGTACTCTAGGTCAGCAGAATTCCCAATATCTGCAAATATCTATCATAAAGTCCCCAATTAAATGCCATCAGGTGAGTCTTTCTAGGATGTCACAACAAGAGCCACAAGGCTGCCTAGATAGATCCACAACTTTCTCTTCCACATTCTGCCAGTCACTCCGAATATCCCTGAAAGTATATCTATAGATGTCTCTGTCTGTTTCTCTACACTCCTTTGCGCTCTCTCTCTATGGAGACTTCTCTAGGCACTCCCCAGAAAAAAAAAAAAAAAACGCCCCTGTCTTAGAGTCCAAGATTTATTCTTTCCCTCAAGTTGTCTGCATCAATACATCTTATCCCAGGTGGTACTTCACATTCAACCAAAACAACATTGTATTTTCTCAGCGATAGTGACCACAACCATGTCCTCTCTCTTCCCCTGACACAAGTCTGTGATCCATGAGTACCTTGGTATAAACGAGCAAATTGGAACAAGTGTTTGTAGGGATTTAATAAAGTTTCAGAAGTTTTGGAAATGTCAGAGGAGATCTACCCACAGTCTATGCAGGGGGTTAGTATAAGCTCCAGAATTCCAGGGCTCTAACCAAAGTCAGTCTAAGGAAATCAGAGTGGAGATTCCAACCTTTAATTCCAGCACAGCAAGTATTCTGGGAGTGGTGACATTCACCCTTCATCCTAACTGAGTCAAGATCAATTCAGATTATACAAGGACTTCCAGGCTCCCAAGCAGGTGTGGTGGGGCCACGCCTTAATTACCAAAAGAAAGAATACTTAAGATGGGATTCAAACAGAGAGAAAACCATTTCAAAGGAACTGAGGCTGAGGAAAGTATAAGACAGTTGGGTAAGATTTGACTGTGGTGTTTATTCCCTCTACTATCTCCATCTTCTTCAGAGACCTTTCCCTGAGTCTCATTCATTTGTGTGACAATGGCTGTTGGCAGTTCCCTATGCACTTTTATCTTCACACCACACAGGCCTTCCTTGAGAGATCAACCCTGGAGGACACCAACTCAACACACTCTCTTGAATCAGGTACTACCAAAAAGTAAATGTAAACCTTTACCTGGCCAATGGAAGTCAAAGACATCTGACCCTACTGACCAAGGTAAATACCCAATAGCAGAGGTCTACACAGACTTTGCTCCTTCCAATGTCAATATGTGTGCTTCCTATTGGTCCTGGGATTCTCTGGTTTCTCTCTCTGATTTCTCAATCTATCAATGCTCTCCCAGCATCTGTCGGGAGGAGGAAAACATGGCTGTGCAAATGTCACAGTGGTAACAGGGTATAGATACTTCTGTCTTGCACAAACGCATAGATTGGTCTTCTATTCTATCAGCGTACCTGAGGACCTTGCCACCTGGACAAAAGGGCACAAAACATGAGTTTTTCTGTCTCTCTGCCTCCCTGTCAAATGGCCAGATATTCGACAGAATATGCACAACTAGGCCCAAGGGAGAGATGATGTAGCTCACAAGACCACCAGAACCTGGACTTTGGGAACTCTCTCAGCAGCAACGTACAGGGCTAAACCCTACAAGACACCATCTTAAAGGACTGCAGGCAAGACCTGGCATGGCTTGTATATGAGGAGATCAGTGGGCACATGACTGACTTCTCTTGCTTCTTCTGATGCACACTCTGAGATCTGCTTGAGGGACACCAGTAGCAGCCTCCACAACCAAGACGTCTCTGACAGAATGTCTAATCAGGAAGACCAAGTGTAGACACCTAGAGAGCACCAAAGTACCTGTCTTCACCTTGCTAAGGATTGCAAGCAGAGTGGTCAAAATACAGGCCCCTGGACAGGCTGAGGAAGTCTGTACTACAGCTGGAGCAGGATAGGAGCGGGGCAGTGTTTGGCCAGCCTGTGTCTGACTCCCAGATGACCCGGCTGAACCAAGGTGCTGGACCTCAGGTTCGATGAGAATGGCTGTAATGAGTTTTCACTGATTTTGTTCAGCTTTTCCAAGGAATGTTTGTCTGGTAATCATCATCGATCCAAGCACATTGGACGGACCTTGCACAGAGATCTTTCAGCGATCTCTAACCAGAGCTGGTGTTGGCTAGTGCTAGAAAAACAAAGACATGGCCCATCTGGGTACTGGACACTTGCATGAATGCTGGGATTACCCCGAAATCCAAAGTCTCCAAAAGTGGAGTTTAGAATCACTGAAGCACCAATGCTAAGTTCTAGCAGCACCACCAACACCAGTTCATCAAGACCACAAGGAAACTTCTTCTCTGGCTTACCTGACTTTTCTAGCCTTCCCATGCATATCTCCAAAAGTATCATGTTCGCTTGAGGCACAGTCATGTGAAATCAGTGCCTGGTGAAGGATGCTGGGATACTGTATGCGCCAAGTCACCAGACAGGACACAGAAGGCTACGCTGTAAAGACATAAAGAAACATGGCAACTTTATTGCTGCTTCCATGATATCTGACTGACTCTGGGCTTAACAGTCCTGTTCTCAATGGGATGATCAGAACACATGTGCCCTTCTGCCACTTCTGCTCCATCAAAACCCTCCAGCATGGGTGGTCAGATTAGGAACAGAGTCTTCCCTTAAGCTCTGCCCTGGAAGAGCTTGACCTTGGTCAAGCCCAGTAGCTGGACCCTAAGGAGATTTATGAAACTGTCCTCTATTCCAGCACAATGGTGCTGCCGACCAGGACCTCAGATTTCTCCTCAGCAAGCAATTAGGTCCATTGGAGAAAACTCAGAGCCAACCCTGAGATAGACACCCCTGATACACTGGCCACAGAATCACTCGAGAGCAAACCGGACTATTTTTTTATTCAAGGTGAAGGCTTCCTTCTCATCTTTTCCCTCATCATGAACTGAAACATGTCTCCTCCTTCTGGCACAAAAATGTACTCTAGGTCAGCAGAATTCCCAATATCTGCAAATATCTATCATAAAGTCCCCAATTAAATGCCATCAGGTGAGTCTTTCTAGGATGTCACAACAAGAGCCACAAGGCTGCCTAGATAGATCCACAACTTTCTCTTCCACATTCTGCCAGTCACTCCGAATATCCCTGAAAGTATATCTATAGATGTCTCTGTCTGTTTCTCTACACTCCTTTGCGCTCTCTCTCTATGGAGACTTCTCTAGGCACTCCCCACAAAAAAAAAAAAAAAAAAAACACCCCTGTCTTAGAGTCCAAGATTTATTCTTTCCCTCAAGTTGTCTGCATCAATACATCTTATCCCAGGTGGTACTTCACATTCAACCAAAACAACATTGTATTTTCTCAGCGATAGTGACCACAACCATGTCCTCTCTCTTCCCCTGACACAAGTCTGTGATCCATGAGTACCTTGGTATAAACGAGCAAATTGGAACAAGTGTTTGTAGGGATTTAATAAAGTTTCAGAAGTTTTGGAAATGTCAGAGGAGATCTACCCACAGTCTATGCAGGGGGTTAGTATAAGCTCCAGAATTCCAGGGCTCTAACCAAAGTCAGTCTAAGGAAATCAGAGTGGAGATTCCAACCTTTAATTCCAGCACAGCAAGTATTCTGGGAGTGGTGACATTCACCCTTCATCCTAACTGAGTCAAGATCAATTCAGATTATACAAGGACTTCCAGGCTCCCAAGCAGGTGTGGTGGGGCCACGCCTTAATTACCAAAAGAAAGAATACTTAAGATGGGATTCAAACAGAGAGAAAACCATTTCAAAGGAACTGAGGCTGAGGAAAGTATAAGACAGTTGGGTAAGATTTGACTGTGGTGTTTATTCCCTCTACTATCTCCATCTTCTTCAGAGACCTTTCCCTGAGTCTCATTCATTTGTGTGACAATGGCTGTTGGCAGTTCCCTATGCACTTTTATCTTCACACCACACAGGCCTTCCTTGAGAGATCAACCCTGGAGGACACCAACTCAACACACTCTCTTGAATCAGGTACTACCAAAAAGTAAATGTAAACCTTTACCTGGCCAATGGAAGTCAAAGACATCTGACCCTACTGACCAAGGTAAATACCCAATAGCAGAGGTCTACACAGACTTTGCTCCTTCCAATGTCAATATGTGTGCTTCCTATTGGTCCTGGGATTCTCTGGTTTCTCTCTCTGATTTCCGAATCTATCAATGCTCTCCCAGCATCTGTCGGGAGGAGGAAAACATGGCTGTGCAAATGCCACAGTGGTAACAGGGTATAGATACTTCTGTCTTGCACAAACCCATAGATTGGTCTTCTATTCTATCAGCGTACCTGAGGACCTTGCCACCTGGACAAAAGGGCACAAAACATGAGTTTTTCTGTCTCTCTGCCTCCCTGTCAAATGGCCAGATATTCGACAGAATATGCACAACTAGGCCCAAGGGAGAGATGATGTAGCTCACAAGACCACCAGAACCTGGACTTTGGGAACTCTCTCAGCAGCAACGTACAGGGCTAAACCCTACAAGACACCATCTTAAAGGACTGCAGGCAAGACCTGGCATGGCTTGTATATGAGGAGATCAGTGGGCACATGACTGACTTCTCTTGCTTCTTCTGATGCACACTCTGAGATCTGCTTGAGGGACACCAGTAGCAGCCTCCACAAACAAGACGTCTCTGACAGAATGTCTAATCAGGAAGACCAAGTGTAGACACCTAGAGAGCACCAAAGTACCTGTCTTCACCTTGCTAAGGATTGCAAGCAGAGTGGTCAAAATACAGGCCCCTGGACAGGCTGAGGAAGTCTGTACTACAGCTGGAGCAGGATAGGAGCAGGGCAGTGTTTGGCAAGCCTGTGTCTGACTCCCAGATGACCCGGCTGAACCAAGGTGCTGGACCTCAGGTTCGATGAGAGCGGCGGTAATGAGTTTTCACTCATTTTGTTCAGCTTTTCCAAGGAATGTTTGACTGGTAATCATCATCGATCCAAGCACATTGGACGGACCTTTCAGCGAACTTTCTGCGATCTCTAACCAGAGCTGGTGTTGGCTAGTGCTAGAAAAACAAAGACATGGCCCATCTGGGTACTGGACACTTGCATGAATGCTGGGATTACCCCGAAATCCAAAGTCTCCAAAGTGGAGTTTAGAATCACTGAAGCACCAATGCTAAGTTCTAGCAGCACCACCAACACCAGTTCATCAAGACCACAAGGAAACTTCTTCTCTGGCTTACCTGACTCTTCTAGCCTTCCCATGCATATCTCCAAAAGGATCATGTTCGCTTGAAGCACAGTCATGTGAAATCAGTGCCTGGTGAAGGATGCTGGGATATTGTATGCGCCAAGTCACCATACAGGACACAGAAGGCTACACTGTAAAGACATAAAGAAACATGGCAACTTTATTGCTGCTTCCATGATATCTGACTGACTCTGGGCTTAACAGTCCTGTTCTCAATGGGATGATCAGAACACATGTGCCCTTCTGCCACTTCTGCTCCATCAAAACCCTCCAGCATGGGTGGTCAGATTAGGAACAGAGTCTTCCCTTAAGCTCTGCCCTGGAAGAGCTTGACCTTGGTCAAGCCCAGTAGCTGGACCCTAAGGAGATTTAGGAAACTCTCCTCTATTCCAGCACAATGGTGCTGCCGACCAGCACCTCAGATTTCTCCTCAGCAAGCAATTAGATCCATTGGAGAAAACTCAGAGCCAGCCCTGAGATAGTCACCCCTGATACACTGGCCACAGAATCACTCGAGAGCAAACCGGACTATTTTTTTATTCAAGGTGAAGGCTTCCTTCTCATCTTTTCCCTCATCATGAACTGAAACGTGTCTCCTCCTTCTGGCACAAAAATGTACTCTAGGTCAGCAGAATTCCCAATATCTGCAAATATCTATCATAAAGTCCCCAATTAAATGCCATCAGGTGAGTCTTTCTAGGATGTCACAACAAGAGCCACAAGGCTGCCTAGATAGATCCACAACTTTCTCTTCCACATTCTGCCAGTCACTCCGAATATCCCTGAAAGTATATCTATAGATGTCTCTGTGTGTTTCTCTACACTCCTTTGCGCTCTCTCTCTATGGAGACTTCTCTAGGCACTCCCCACCAAAAAAAAAAAAAAAAAAAACGCCCCTGTCTTAGAGTCCAAGATTTAGTCTTTCCTTCAAGTTGTCTGCATCAATACATCTTATCCCAGGTGGTACTTCACATTCAACCAAAACAACATTGTATTTTCTCAGCGATAGTGACCACAACCATGTCCTCTCTCTTCCCCTGACACAAGTCTGGGATCCATGAGTACCTCGGTATAAACGAGCAAATTGGAACAAGTGTTTGTAGGGATTTAATAAAGTTTCAGAAGTTTTGGAGATGTCAGAGGAGATCTACCCACAGTCTATGCCAGGCATTAGTATAAGCTCCAGAATTCCAGGGCTCTAACCACAGTCAGTCTAAGGAAATCAGAGTGGAGATTCCAACCTTTAATTCCAGCATAGCAAGTATTCTGGGAGTGGTGACATTCACCCTTCATCCTAACTGAGTCAAGATCAATTCAGATTATACAAGGACTTCCAGGCTCCCAAGCAGGTGTGGTGGGGCCACGCCTTAATTACCAAAAGAAAGAATACTTAAGATGGGATTCAAACAGAGAGAAAACCATTTCAAAGGAACTGAGGCTGAGGAAAGTATAAGACAGTTGGGTAAGATTTGACTGTGGTGTTTATTCCCTCTACTATCTCCATCTTCTTCAGAGATCTTTCCCTGAGTCTCATTCATTTGTGTGACAATGGCTGTTGGCAGTTCCCTATGCACTTTTATCTTCACACCACACAGGCCTTCCTTGAGAGATCAACCCTGGAGGACACCAACTCAACACACTCTCTTGAATCAGGTACTACCAAAAAGTAAATGTAAACCTTTACCTGGCCAATGGAAGTCAAAGACATCTGACCCTACTGACCAAGGTAAATACCCAATAGCAGAGGTCTACACAGACTATGCTCCTTCCAATGTCAATATGTGTGCTTCCTATTGGTCCTGGGATTCTCTGGTTTCTCTCTGATTTCTCAATCTATCAATGCTCTCCCAGTATCTGTCGGGAGGAGGAAAACATGGCTGTGCAAATGCCACAGTGGTAACAGGGTATAGATACTTCTGTCTTGCACAAACCCATAGATTGGTCTTCTATTCTATCAGCGTACCTGAGGACCTTGCCACCTGGACAAAAGGGCACAACACATGAGTTTTTCTGTCTCTCTGCCTCCCGGTCAAATGGCCAGATATTCGACAGAATATGCACACCTAGGCCCAAGGGAGAGATGATGTAGCTCACAAGACCACCAGAACCTGGACTTTGGGAACTCTCTCAGCAGCAACATACAGGGCTAAACCCTACAAGTCACCATCTTAAAGGACTGCAGGCAAGACCTGGCATGGCTTGTATATGAGGAGATCAGTGGGCACATGAATGACTTCTCTTGCTTCTTCTGATGCACACTCTGAGATCTGCTTGAGGGACACCAGTAGCAGCCTCCACAACCAAGACGTCTCTGACAGAATGTCTAATCAGGAAGACCAAGTGTAGACACCTACAGAGCACCAAAGTACCTGTCTTCACCTTGCTAGGGATTGCAAGCAGAGTGGTCAAAATACAGGCCCCTGGACAGGCTGAGGAAGTCTGTACTACAGCTGGAGCAGGATAGGAGCAGGGCAGTGTTTGGCAAGCCTGTGTCTGACTCCCAGATGACCCGGCTGAACCAAGGTGCTGGACCTCAGGTTCGATGAGAGCGGCGGTAAAGAGTTTTCACTCATTTTGTTCAGCTTTTCCAAGGAATGTTTGACTGGTAATCATCATCGATCCAAGCACATTGGACGGACCTTGCACAGAGATATTTCAGCGATCTCTAATCAGAGCTGGTGTTGGCTAGTGCTAGAAAAACAAAGACATGGCCCATCTGGGTACTGGACACTTGCATGAATGCTGGGATTACACCGAAATCCAAAGTCTCCAAAAGTGGAGTTTAGAATCACTGAAGCACCAATGCTAAGTTCCAGCAGCACCACCAACACCAGTTCATCAAGACCACAAGGAAACTTCTTCTCTGGCTTACCTGACTCTTCTAGCCTTCCCATGCATATCTCCAAAAGGATCATGTTCGCTTGAGGCACAGTCATGTGAAATCAGTGCCTGGTGAAGGATGCTGGGATATTGTATGCGTCAAGTCACCATACAGGACACAGAAGGCTACGCTGTAAAGACATAAAGAAACATGGCAACTTTATTGCTGATTCCATGATATCTGATTGACTCTGGGCTTAACAGTCCTGTTCTCAATGGGATGATCAGAACACATGTGCCCTTCTGCCACTTCTGCTCCATCAAAACCCTCCAGCATGGGTGGTCAGATTAGGAACAGAGTCTTCCCTTAAGCTCTGCCCTGGAAAAGCTTGACCTTGGTCAAGCCCAGTAGCTGGACCCTAAGGAGATTTAGGAAACTCTCCTCTATTCCAGCAGAATGGTGCTGCCGACCAGCACCTCAGATTTCTCCTCAGCAAGCAATTAGATCCATTGGAGAAAACTCAGAGCCAGCCCTGAGATAGTCACCCCTGATACACTGGCCACAGAATCACTCGAGAGCAAACCGGACTATTTTTTTATTCAAGGTGAAGGCTTCCTTCTCATCTTTTCCCTCATCATGAACTGAAACGTGTCTCCTCCTTCTGGCACAAAAATGTACTCTAGGTCAGCAGAATTCCCAATATCTGCAAATATCTATCATAAAGTCCCCAATTAAATGCCATCAGGTGAGTCTTTCTAGGATGTCACAACAAGAGCCACAAGGCTGCCTAGATAGATCCACAACTTTCTCTTCCACATTCTGCCAGTCACTCCGAATATCCCTGAAAGTATATCTATAGATGTCTCTGTGTGTTTCTCTACACTCCTTTGTGCTCTCTCTCTATGGAGACTTCTCTAGGCACTCCCCACAAAAAAAAAAAAAAACGCCCCTGTCTTAGAGTCCAAGATTTATTCTTTCCTTCAAGTTGTCTGCATCAATACATCTTATCCCAGGTGGTACTTCACATTCAACCAAAACAACATTGTATTTTCTCAGCGATAGTGACCACAACCATGTCCTCTCTCTTCCCCTGACACAAGTCTGGGATCCATGAGTACCTCGGTATAAACGAGCAAATTGGAACAAGTGTTTGTAGGGATTTAATAAAGTTTCAGAAGTTTTGGAGATGTCAGAGGAGATCTACCCACAGTCTATGCCAGGCGTTAGTATAAGCTCCAGAATTCCAGGGCTCTAACCACAGTCAGTCTAAGGAAATCAGAGTGGAGATTCCAACCTTTAATTCCAGCACAGCAAGTATTCTGGGAGTGGTGACATTCACCCTTCATCCTAACTGAGTCAAGATCAATTCAGATTATACAAGGACTTCCAGGCTCCCAAGCAGGTGTGGTGGGGCCACGCCTTAATTACCAAAAGAAAGAATACTTAAGATGGGATTCAAACAGAGAGAAAACCATTTCAAAGGAACTGAGGCTGAGGAAAGTATAAGACAGTTGGGTAAGATTTGACTGTGGTGTTTATTCCCTCTACTATCTCCATCTTCTTCAGAGATCTTTCCCTGAGTCTCATTCATTTGTGTGACAATGGCTGTTGGCAGTTCCCTATGCACTTTTATCTTCACACCACACAGGCCTTCCTCGAGAGATCAACCCTGGAGGACACCAACTCAACACACTCTCTTGAATCAGGTACTACCAAAAAGTAAATGTAAACCTTTACCTGGCCAATGGAAGTCAAAGACATCTGACCCTACTGACCAAGGTAAATACCCAATAGCAGAGGTCTACACAGACTTTGCTCCTTCCAATGTCAATATGTGTGCTTCCTAATGGTCCTGGGTTTCTCTGGTTTCTCTCTCTGATTTCTGAATCTATCAATGCTCTCCCAGTATCTGTCGGGAGGAGGAAAACATGGCTGTGCAAATGCCACAGTGGTAACAGGGTATAGATACTTCTGTCTTGCACAAACCCATAGATTGGTCTTCTATTCTATCAGCGTACCTGAGGACCTTGCCACCTGGACAAAAGGGCACAAAACATGAGTTTTTCTGTCTCTCTGCCTCCCTGTCAAATGGCCAGATATTCGACAGAATATGCACACCTAGGCCCAAGGGAGAGATGATGTAGCTTACAAGACCACCAGAACCTGGACTTTGGGAACTCTCTCAGCAGCAAAGTACAGGGCTAAACCCTACAAGACACCATCTTAAAGGACTGCAGGCAAGACCTGGCATGGCTTGTATATGAGGAGATCAGTGGGCACATGAATGACTTCTCTTGCTTCTTCTGATGCACACTCTGAGATCTGCTTGAGGGACACCAGTAGCAGCCTCCACAACCAAGACGTCTCTGACAGAATGTCTAATCAGGAAGACCAAGTGTAGACACCTACAGAGCACCAAAGTACCTGTCTTCACCTTGCTAGGGATTGCAAGCAGAGTGGTCAAAATACAGGCCCCTGGACAGGCTGAGGAAGTCTGTACTACAGCTGGAGCAGGATAGGAGCAGGGCAGTGTTTGGCAAGCCTGTGTCTGACTCCCAGATGACCCGGCTGAACCAAGGTGCTGGACCTCAGGTTCGATGAGAGCGGCGGTAAAGAGTTTTCACTCATTTTGTTCAGCTTTTCCAAAGAATGTTTGACTGGTAATCATCATCGATCCAAGCACATTGGACGGACCTTGCACAGAGATCTTTCAGCGATCTCTAATCAGAGCTGGTGTTGGCTAGTGCTAGAAAAACAAAGACATGGCCCATCTGGGTACTGGACACTTGCATGAATGCTGGGATTACACCGAAATCCAAAGTCTCCAAAAGTGGAGTTTAGAATCACTGAAGCACCAATGCTAAGTTCCAGCAGCACCACCAACACCAGTTCATCAAGACCACAAGGAAACTTCTTCTCTGGCTTACCTGACTCTTCTAGCCTTCCCATGCATATCTCCAAAAGGATCATGTTCGCTTGAGGCACAGTCATGTGAAATCAGTGCCTGGTGAAGGATGCTGGGATATTGTATGCGTCAAGTCACCATACAGGACACAGAAGGCTACGCTGTAAAGACATAAAGAAACATGGCAACTTTATTGCTGCTTCCATGATATCTGACTGACTCTGGGCTTAACAGTCCTGTTCTCAATGGGATGATCAGAACACATGTGCCCTTCTGCCACTTCTGCTCCATCAAAACCCTCCAGCATGGGTGGTCAGATTAGGAACAGAGTCTTCCCTTAAGCTCTGCCCTGGAAAAGCTTGACCTTGGTCAAGCCCAGTAGCTGGACCCTAAGGAGATTTAGGAAACTCTCCTCTATTCCAGCAGAATGGTGCTGCCGACCAGCACCTCAGATTTCTCCTCAGCAAGCAATTAGATCCATTGGAGAAAACTCAGAGCCAGCCCTGAGATAGTCACCCCTGATACACTGGCCACAGAATCACTCGAGAGCAAACCGGACTATTTTTTTATTCAAGGTGAAGGCTTCCTTCTCATCTTTTCCCTCATCATGAACTGAAACGTGTCTCCTCCTTCTGGCACAAAAATGTACTCTAGGTCAGCAGAATTCCCAATATCTGCAAATATCTATCATAAAGTCCCCAATTAAATGCCATCAGGTGAGTCTTTCTAGGATGTCACAACAAGAGCCACAAGGCTGCCTAGATAGATCCACAACTTTCTCTTCCACATTCTGCCAGTCACTCCGAATATCCCTGAAAGTATATCTATAGATGTCTCTGTGTGTTTCTCTACACTCCTTTGTGCTCTCTCTCTATGGAGACTTCTCTAGGCACTCCCCACAAAAAAAAAAAAAAACGCCCCTGTCTTAGAGTCCAAGATTTATTCTTTCCTTCAAGTTGTCTGCATCAATACATCTTATCCCAGGTGGTACTTCACATTCAACCAAAACAACATTGTATTTTCTCAGCGATAGTGACCACAACCATGTCCTCTCTCTTCCCCTGACACAAGTCTGGGATCCATGAGTACCTCGGTATAAACGAGCAAATTGGAACAAGTGTTTGTAGGGATTTAATAAAGTTTCAGAAGTTTTGGAGATGTCAGAGGAGATCTACCCACAGTCTATGCCAGGCGTTAGTATAAGCTCCAGAATTCCAGGGCTCTAACCACAGTCAGTCTAAGGAAATCAGAGTGGAGATTCCAACCTTTAATTCCAGCACAGCAAGTATTCTGGGAGTGGTGACATTCACCCTTCATCCTAACTGAGTCAAGATCAATTCAGATTATACAAGGACTTCCAGGCTCCCAAGCAGGTGTGGTGGGGCCACGCCTTAATTACCAAAAGAAAGAATACTTAAGATGGGATTCAAACAGAGAGAAAACCATTTCAAAGGAACTGAGGCTGAGGAAAGTATAAGACAGTTGGGTAAGATTTGACTGTGGTGTTTATTCCCTCTACTATCTCCATCTTCTTCAGAGATCTTTCCCTGAGTCTCATTCATTTGTGTGACAATGGCTGTTGGCAGTTCCCTATGCACTTTTATCTTCACACCACACAGGCCTTCCTCGAGAGATCAACCCTGGAGGACACCAACTCAACACACTCTCTTGAATCAGGTACTACCAAAAAGTAAATGTAAACCTTTACCTGGCCAATGGAAGTCAAAGACATCTGACCCTACTGACCAAGGTAAATACCCAATAGCAGAGGTCTACACAGACTTTGCTCCTTCCAATGTCAATATGTGTGCTTCCTAATGGTCCTGGGTTTCTCTGGTTTCTCTCTCTGATTTCTGAATCTATCAATGCTCTCCCAGTATCTGTCGGGAGGAGGAAAACATGGCTGTGCAAATGCCACAGTGGTAACAGGGTATAGATACTTCTGTCTTGCACAAACCCATAGATTGGTCTTCTATTCTATCAGCGTACCTGAGGACCTTGCCACCTGGACAAAAGGGCACAAAACATGAGTTTTTCTGTCTCTCTGCCTCCCTGTCAAATGGCCAGATATTCGACAGAATATGCACACCTAGGCCCAAGGGAGAGATGATGTAGCTTACAAGACCACCAGAACCTGGACTTTGGGAACTCTCTCAGCAGCAAAGTACAGGGCTAAACCCTACAAGACACCATCTTAAAGGACTGCAGGCAAGACCTGGCATGGCTTGTATATGAGGAGATCAGTGGGCACATGAATGACTTCTCTTGCTTCTTCTGATGCACACTCTGAGATCTGCTTGAGGGACACCAGTAGCAGCCTCCACAACCAAGACGTCTCTGACAGAATGTCTAATCAGGAAGACCAAGTGTAGACACCTACAGAGCACCAAAGTACCTGTCTTCACCTTGCTAGGGATTGCAAGCAGAGTGGTCAAAATACAGGCCCCTGGACAGGCTGAGGAAGTCTGTACTACAGCTGGAGCAGGATAGGAGCAGGGCAGTGTTTGGCAAGCCTGTGTCTGACTCCCAGATGACCCGGCTGAACCAAGGTGCTGGACCTCAGGTTCGATGAGAGCGGCGGTAAAGAGTTTTCACTCATTTTGTTCAGCTTTTCCAAAGAATGTTTGACTGGTAATCATCATCGATCCAAGCACATTGGACGGACCTTGCACAGAGATCTTTCAGCGATCTCTAATCAGAGCTGGTGTTGGCTAGTGCTAGAAAAACAAAGACATGGCCCATCTGGGTACTGGACACTTGCATGAATGCTGGGATTACACCGAAATCCAAAGTCTCCAAAAGTGGAGTTTAGAATCACTGAAGCACCAATGCTAAGTTCCAGCAGCACCACCAACACCAGTTCATCAAGACCACAAGGAAACTTCTTCTCTGGCTTACCTGACTCTTCTAGCCTTCCCATGCATATCTCCAAAAGGATCATGTTCGCTTGAGGCACAGTCATGTGAAATCAGTGCCTGGTGAAGGATGCTGGGATATTGTATGCGTCAAGTCACCATACAGGACACAGAAGGCTACGCTGTAAAGACATAAAGAAACATGGCAACTTTATTGCTGCTTCCATGATATCTGACTGACTCTGGGCTTAACAGTCCTGTTCTCAATGGGATGATCAGAACACATGTGCCCTTCTGCCACTTCTGCTCCATCAAAACCCTCCAGCATGGGTGGTCAGATTAGGAACAGAGTCTTCCCTTAAGCTCTGCCCTGGAAAAGCTTGACCTTGGTCAAGCCCAGTAGCTGGACCCTAAGGAGATTTAGGAAACTCTCCTCTATTCCAGCACAATGGTGCTGCCGACCAGCACCTCAGATTTCTCCTCAGCAAGCAATTAGATCCATTGGAGAAAACTCAGAGCCAGCCCTGAGATAGTCACCCCTGATACACTGGCCACAGAATCACTCGAGAGCAAACCGGACTATTTTTTTATTCAAGGTGAAGGCTTCCTTCTCATCTTTTCCCTCATCATGAACTGAAACGTGTCTCCTCCTTCTGGCACAAAAATGTACTCTAGGTCAGCAGAATTCCCAATATCTGCAAATATCTATCATAAAGTCCCCAATTAAATGCCATCAGGTGAGTATTTCTAGGATGTCACAACAAGAGCCACAAGGCTGCCTAGATAGATCCACAACTTTCTCTTCCACATTCTGCCAGTCACTCCGAATATCCCTGAAAGTATATCTATAGATGTCTCTGTGTGTTTCTCTACACTCCTTTGTGCTCTCTCTCTATGGAGACTTCTCTAGGCACTCCCCACAAAAAAAAAAAAAAAAACGCCCCTGTCTTAGAGTCCAAGATTTATTCTTTCCTTCAAGTTGTCTGCATCAATACATCTTATCCCAGGTGGTACTTCACATTCAACCAAAACAACATTGTATTTTCTCAGCGATAGAGACCACAACCATGTCCTCTCTCTTCCCCTGACACAAGTCTGGGATCCATGAGTACCTCGGTATAAACGAGCAAATTGGAACAAGTGTTTGTAGGGATTTAATAAAGTTTCAGAAGTTTTGGAGATGTCAGAGGAGATCTACCCACAGTCTATGCCAGGCGTTAGTATAAGCTCCAGAATTCCAGGGCTCTAACCACAGTCAGTCTAAGGAAATCAGAGTGGAGATTCCAACCTTTAATTCCAGCACAGCAAGTATTCTGGGAGTGGTGACATTCACCCTTCATCCTAACTGAGTCAAGATCAATTCAGATTATACAAGGACTTCCAGGCTCCCAAGCAGGTGTGGTGGGGCCACGCCTTAATTACCAAAAGAAAGAATACTTAAGATGGGATTCAAACAGAGAGAAAACCATTTCAAAGGAACTGAGGCTGAGGAAAGTATAAGACAGTTGGGTAAGATTTGACTGTGGTGTTTATTCCCTCTACTATCTCCATCTTCTTCAGAGATCTTTCCCTGAGTCTCATTCATTTGTGTGACAATGGCTGTTGGCAGTTCCCTATGCACTTTTATCTTCACACCACACAGGCCTTCCTCGAGAGATCAACCCTGGAGGACACCAACTCAACACACTCTCTTGAATCAGGTACTACAAAAAGTAAATGTAAACCTTTACCTGGCCAATGGAAGTCAAAGACATCTGACCCTACTGACCAAGGTAAATACCCAATAGCAGAGGTCTACACAGACTTTGCTCCTTCCAATGTCAATATGTGTGCTTCCTATTGGTCCTGGGTTTCTCTGGTTTCTCTCTCTGATTTCTCAATCTATCAATGCTCTCCCAGCATCTGTCGGGAGGAGGAAAACATGGCTGTGCAAATGCCACAGTGGTAACAGGGTATAGATACTTCTGTTTTGCACAAACCCATAGATTGGTCTTCTATTCTATCAGCGTACCTGAGGACCTTGCCACCTGGACAAAAGGGCACAAAACATGAGTTTTTCTGTCTCTCTGCCTCCCTGTCAAATGGCCAGATATTCGACAGAATATGCACACCTAGGCCCAAGGGAGAGATGATGTAGCTCACAAGACCACCAGAACCTGGACTTTGGGAACTCTCTCAGCAGCAACGTACAGGGCTAAACCCTACAAGACACCATCTTAAAGGACTGCAGGCAAGACCTGGCATGGCTTGTATATGAGGAGATCAGTGGGCACATGACTGACTTCTCTTGCTTCTTCTGATGCACACTCTGAGATCTGCTTGAGGGACACCAGTAGCAGCCTCCACAACCAAGACGTCTCTGACAGAATGTCTAATCAGGAAGACCAAGTGTAGACACCTACAGAGCACCAAAGTACCTGTCTTCACCTTGCTAGGGATTGCAAGCAGAGTGGTCAAAATACAGGCCCCTGGACAGGCTGAGGAAGTCTGTACTACAGCTGGAGCAGGATAGGAGCAGGGCAGTGTTTGGCAAGCCTGTGTCTGACTCCCAGATGACCCGGCTGAACCAAGGTGCTGGACCTCAGGTTCGATGAGAGCGGCGGTAATGAGTTTTCACTCATTTTGTTCAGCTTTTCCAAGGAATGTTTGACTGGTAATCATCATCGATCCAAGCACATTGGACGGACCTTGCACAGAGATCTTTCAGCGATCTCTAATCAGAGCTGGTGTTGGCTAGTGCTAGAAAAACAAAGACATGGCCCATCTGGGTACTGGACACTTGCATGAATGCTGGGATTACCCCGAAATCCAAAGTCTCCAAAAGTGGAGTTTAGAATCACTGAAGAACCAATGCTAAGTTCTAGCAGCACCACCAACACCAGTTCATCAAGACCACAAGGAAACTTCTTCTCTGGCTTACCTGACTCTTCTAGCCTTCCCATGCATATCTCCAAAAGGATCATGGTCGCTTGAGGCACAGTCATGTGAAATCAGTGCCTGGTGAAGGATGCTGGGATATTGTATGCGCCAAGTCACCATACAGGACACAGAAGGCTACGCTGTAAAGACATAAAGAAACATGGCAACTTTATTGCTGCTTCCATGATATCTGACTGACTCTGGGCTTAACAGTCCTGTTCTCAATGGGATGATCAGAACACATGTGCCCTTCTGCCACTTCTGCTCCATCAAAACCCTCCAGCATGGGTGGTCAGATTAGGAACAGAGTCTTCCCTTAAGCTCTGCCCTGGAAGAGCTTGACCTTGGTCAAGCCCAGTAGCTGGACCCTAAGGAGATTTAGGAAACTCTCCTCTATTCCAGCACAATGGTGCTGCCGACCAGCACCTCAGATTTCTCCTCAGCAAGCAATTAGATCCATTGGAGAAAACTCAGAGCCAGCCCTGAGATAGTCACCCCTGATACACTGGCCACAGAATCACTCGAGAGCAAACCGGACTATTTTTTTATTCAAGGTGAAGGCTTCCTTCTCATCTTTTCCCTCATCATGAACTGAAACGTGTCTCCTCCTTCTGGCACAAAAATGTACTCTAGGTCAGCAGAATTCCCAATATCTGCAAATATCTATCATAAAGTCCCCAATTAAATGCCATCAGGTGAGTCTTTCTAGGATGTCACAACAAGAGCCACAAGGCTGCCTAGATAGATCCACAACTTTCTCTTCCACATTCTGCCAGTCACTCCGAATATCCCTGAAAGTATATCTATAGATGTCTCTGTCTGTTTCTCTACACTCCTTTGCGCTCTCTCTCTATGGAGACTTCTCTAGGCACTCCCCACAAAAAAAAAAAAACGCCCCTGTCTTAGAGTCCAAGATTTATTCTTTCCTTCAAGTTGTCTGCATCAATACATCTTATCCCAGGATGTACTTCACATTCAACCAAAACAACATTGTATTTTCTCAGCGATAGTGACCACAACCATGTCCTCTCTCTTCCCCTGACACAAGTCTGGGATCCATGAGTACCTCGGTATAAACGAGGAAATTGGAACAAGTGTTTGTAGGGATTTAATAAAGTTTCAGAAGTTTTGGAGATGTCAGAGGAGATCTACCCACAGTCTATGCCAGGCGTTAGTATAAGCTCCAGAATTCCAGGGCTCTAACCACAGTCAGTCTAAGGAAATCAGAGTGGAGATTCCAACCTTTAATTCCAGCACAGCAAGTATTCTGGGAGTGGTGACATTCACCCTTCATCCTAACTGAGTCAAGATCAATTCAGATTATACAAGGACTTCCAGGCTTCCAAGCAGGTGTGGTGGGGCCACGCCTTAATTACCAAAAGAAAGAATACTTAAGATGGGATTCAAACAGAGAGAAAACCATTTCAAAGGAACTGAGGCTGAGGAAAGTATAAGACAGTTGGGTAAGATTTGACTGTGGTGTTTATTCCCTCTACTATCTCCATCTTCTTCAGAGATCTTTCCCTGAGTCTCATTCATTTGTGTGACAATGGCTGTTGGCAGTTCCCTATGCACTTTTATCTTCACACCACACAGGCCTTCCTCGAGAGATCAACCCTGGAGGACACCAACTCAACACACTCTCTTGAATCAGGTACTACCAAAAAGTAAATGTAAACCTTTACCTGGCCAATGGAAGTCAAAGACATCTGACCCTACTGACCAAGGTAAATACCCAATAGCAGAGGTCTACACAGACTTTGCTCCTTCCAATGTCAATATGTGTGCTTCCTATTGGTCCTGGGATTCTCTGGTTTCTCTCTCTGATTTCTGAATCTATCAATGCTCTCCCAGCATCTGTCCGGAGGAGGAAAACATGGCTGTGCAAATGCCACAGTGGTAACAGGGTATAGATACTTCTGTCTTGCACAAACCCATAGATTGGTCTTCTATTCTATCAGCGTACCTGAGGACCTTGCCACCTGGACAAAAGGGCACAAAACATGAGTTTTTCTGTCTCTCTGCCTCCCTGTCAAATGGCCAGATATTCGACAGAATATGCACACCTAGGCCCAAGGGAGAGATGATGTAGCTCACAAGACCACCAGAACCTGGACTTTGGGAACTCTCTCAGCAGCAACGTACAGGGCTAAACCCTACAAGACACCATCTTAAAGGACTGCAGGCAAGACCTGGCATGGCTTGTATATGAGGAGATCAGTGGGCACATGACTGACTTCTCTTGCTTCTTCTGATGCACACTCTGAGATCTGCTTGAGGGACACCAGTAGCAGCCTCCACAACCAAGACGTCTCTGACAGAATGTCTAATCAGGAAGACCAAGTGTAGACACCTACAGAGCACCAAAGTACCTGTCTTCACCTTGCTAGGGATTGCAAGCAGAGTGGTCAAAATACAGGCCCCTGGACAGGCTGAGGAAGTCTGTACTACAGCTGGAGCAGGATAGGAGCAGGGCAGTGTTTGGCAAGCCTGTGTCTGACTCCCAGATGACCCGGCTGAACCAAGGTGCTGGACCTCAGGTTCGATGAGAGCAGCGGTAATGAGTTTTCACTCATTTTGTTCAGCTTTTCCAAGGAATGTTTGACTGGTAATCATCATCGATCCAAGCACATTGGACGGACCTTGCACAGAGATCTTTCAGCGATCTCTAATCAGAGCTGGTGTTGGCTAGTGCTAGAAAAACAAAGACATGGCCCATCTGGGTACTGGACACTTGCATGAATGCTGGGATTACCCCGAAATCCAAAGTCTCCAAAAGTGGAGTTTAGAATCACTGAAGCACCAATGCTAAGTTCTAGCAGCACCACCAACACCAGTTCATCAAGACCACAAGGAAACTTCTTCTCTGGCTTACCTGACTCTTTTAGCCTTCCCATGCATATCTCCAAAAGGATCATGGTCGCTTGAGGCACAGTCATGTGAAATCAGTGCCTGGTGAAGGATGCTGGGATATTGTATGCGCCAAGTCACCATACAGGACACAGAAGGCTACGCTGTAAAGACATAAAGAAACATGGCAACTTTATTGCTGCTTCCATGATATCTGACTGACTCTGGGCTTAACAGTCCTGTTCTCAATGGGATGATCAGAACACATGTGCCCTTCTGCCACTTCTGCTCCATCAAAACCCTCCAGCATGGGTGGTCAGATTAGGAACAGAGTCTTCCCTTAAGCTCTGCCCTGGAAGAGCTTGACCTTGGTCAAGCCCAGTAGCTGGACCCTAAGGAGATTTAGGAAACTCTCCTCTATTCCAGCAGAATGGTGCTGCCGACCAGCACCTCAGATTTCTCCTCAGCAAGCAATTAGATCCATTGGAGAAAACTCAGAGCCAGCCCTGAGATAGTCACCCCTGATACACTGGCCACAGAATCACTCGCGAGCAAACCGGACTTTTTTTATTCAAGGTGAAGGCTTCCTTCTCATCTTTTCCCTCATCATGAACTGAAACGTGTCTCCTCCTTCTGGCACAAAAATGTACTCTAGGTCAGCAGAATTCCCAATATCTGCAAATATCTATCATAAAGTCCCCAATTAAATGCCATCAGGTGAGTCTTTCTAGGATGTCACAACAAGAGCCACAAGGCTGCCTAGATAGATCCACAACTTTCTCTTCCACATTCTGCCAGTCACTCCGAATATCCTGAAAGTATATCTATAGATGTCTCTGTGTGTTTCTCTACACTCTTTTGTGCTCTCTCTCTATGGAGACTTCTCTAGGCACTCCCCACAAAAAAAAAACAAAAAAAAACGCCCCTGTCTTAGAGTCCAAGGTTTATTCTTTCCCTCAAGTTGTCTGCATCAATACATCTTATCCCAGGTGGTACTTCACATTCAACCAAAACAACATTGTATTTTCTCAGCGATAGTGACCACAACCATGTCCTCTCTCTTCCCCTGACACAAGTCTGGGATCCATGAGTACCTCGGTATAAACGAGCAAATTGGAACAAGTGTTTGTAGGGATTTAATAAAGTTTCAGAAGTTTTGGAGATGTCAGAGGAGATCTACCCACAGTCTATGCCGGGGGTTAGTATAAGCTCCAGAATTCCAGGGCTCTAACCAAAGTCAGTCTAAGGAAATCAGAGTGGAGATTCCAACCTTTAATTCCAGCACAGCAAGTATTCTGGGAGTGGTGACATTCACCCTTCATCCTAACTGAGTCAAGATCAATTCAGATTATACAAGGACTTCCAGGCTCCCAAGCAGGTGTGGTGGGGCCACGCCTTAATTACCAAAAGAAAGAATACTTAAGATGGGATTCAAACAGAGAGCAAACCATTTCAAAGGAACTGAGGCTGAGGAAAGTATAAGACAGTTGGGTAAGATTTGACTGTGGTGTTTATTCCCTCTACTATCTCCATCTTCTTCAGAGATCTTTCCCTGAGTCTCATTCATTTGTGTGACAATGGCTGTTGGCAGTTCCCTATGCACTTTTATCTTCACACCACACAGGCCTTCCTTGAGAGATCAACCCTGGAGGACACCAACTCAACACACTCTCTTGAATCAGGTACTACCAAAAAGTAAATGTAAACCTTTACCTGGCCAATGGAAGTCAAAGACATCTGACCCTACTGACCAAGGTAAATACCCAATAGCAGAGGTCTACACAGACTTTGCTCCTTCCAATGTCAATATGTGTGCTTCCTATTGGTCCTGGGATTCTCTGGTTTCTCTCTCTGATTTCTCAATCTGTCAATGCTCTCCCAGTATCTGTCGGGAGGAGGAAAACATGGCTGTGCAAATGCCACAGTGGTAACAGGGTATATATATTTCTGTCTTGCACAAACCCATAGATTGGTCTTCTATTCTATCAGCGTACCTGAGGACCTTACCACCTGGACAAAAGGGCACAAAACATGAGTTTTTCTGTCTCTCTGCCTCCCTGTCAAATGGCCAGATATTCGACAGAATATGCACACCTAGGCCCAAGGGAGAGATGATGTAGCTCACAAGACCACCAGAACCTGGACTTTGGGAACACTCTCAGCAGCAACGTACAGAGCTAAACCCTACAAGACACCATCTTAAAGGACTGCAGGCAAGACCTGGCATGGCTTGTATATGAGGAGATCAGTGGGCACATGACTGACTTCTCTTGCTTCTTCTGATGCACACTCTGAGATCTGCTTGAGGGACACCAGTAGCAGCCTCCACAACCAAGACGTCTCTGACAGAATGTCTAATCAGGAAGACCAAGTGTAGACACCTACAGAGCACCAAAGTACCTGTCTTCACCTTGCTAGGGATTGCAAGCAGAGTGGTCAAAATACAGGCCCCTGGACAGGCTGAGGAAGTCTGTACTACAGCTGGAGCAGGATAGGAGCGGGGCAGTGTTTGGCAAGCCTGTGTCTGACTCCCAGATGACCCGGCTGAACCAAGGTGCTGGACCTCAGGTTCGATGAGAGCGGCGGTAATGAGTTTTCACTCATATTGTTCAGCTTTTAAAAGTAATGTTTGACTGGTAATCATCATCGATCCAAGCACATTGGACGGACCTTGCACAGAGATCTTTCAGCGATCTCTAACCAGAGCTGGTGTTGGCTAGTGCTAGAAAAACAAAGACATGGCCCATCTGGGTACTGGACACTTGCATGAATGCTGGGATTACCCCGAAATCCAAAGTCTCCAAAAGTGGAGTTTAGAATCACTGAATCACCAATGCTAAGTTCTAGCAGCACCACCAACACCAGTTCATCAAGACCACAGGGAAACTTCTTCTCTGGCTTACCTGACTCTTCTAGCCTTCCCATGCATTTCTCCAAAAGGATCATGTTCGCTTGAGGCACAGTCATGTGAAATCAGTGCCTGGTGAAGGATGCTGGGATATTGTATGGGCCAAGTCACCATACAGGACACAGAAGGCTACGCTGTAAAGACATAAAGAAACATAGCAACTTTATTGCTGCTTCCATGATATCTGACTGACTCTGGGCTTAACAGTCCTGTTCTCAATGGGATGATCAGAACACATGTGCCCTTCTGCCACTTCTGCTCCATCAAAACCCTCCAGCATGGGTGGTCAGATTAGGAACAGAGTCTTCCCTTAAGCTCTGCCCTGGAAGAGCTTGACCTTGGTCAAGCCCAGTAGCTGGACCCTAAGGAGATTTAGGAAACTCTCCTCTATTCCAGCACAATGGTGCTGCCGACCAGCACCTCAGATTTCTCCTCAGCAAGCAATTAGATCCATTGGAGAAAACTCAGAGCCAACCCTGAGATTGTCACCCCTGATACACTGGCCACAGAATCATTCGAGAGCAAACCGGACTATTTTTTTATTCAAGGTGAAGGCTTCCTTTTCATCTTTTCCCTCATCATGAACTGAAACATGTCTCCTCCTTCTGGCACAAAAATGTACTCTAGGTCAGCAGAATTCCCAATATCTGCAAATATCTATCATAAAGTCCCCAATTAAATGCCATCAGGTGAGTCTTTCTAGGATGTCACAACAAGAGCCACAAGGCTGCCTAGATAGATCCACAACTTTCTCTTCCACATTCTGCCAGTCACTCCGAATATCCCTGAAAGTATATCTATAGATGTCTCTGTGTGTTTCTCTACACTCCTTTGCGCTCTCTCTCTATGGAGACTTCTCTAGGCACTCCCCACAAAAAAAAAAAAAACGCCCCTGTCTTAGAGTCCAAGATTTATTCTTTCCCTCAAGTTGTCTGCATCAATATATCTTATCCCAGGTGGTACTTCACATTCAACCAAAACAACATTGTATTTTCTCAGCGATAGTGACCACAACCATGTCCTCTCTCTTCCCCTGACACAAGTCTGGGATCCATGAGTACCTCGGTATAAACGAACAAATTGGAACAAGTGTTTGTAGGGATTTAATAAAGTTTCAGAAGTTTTGGAGATGTCAGAGGAGATCGACCCACAGTCTATGCCGGGGGTTAGTATAAGCTCCAGAATTCCAGGGCTCTAACCACAGTCAGTCTAAGGAAATCAGAGTGGAGATTCCAACCTTTAATTCCAGCACAGCAAGTATTCTGGGAGTGGTGACATTCACCCTTCATCCTAACTGAGTCAAGATCAATTCAGATTATACAAGGACTTCCAGGCTCCCAAGCAGGTGTGGTGGGGCCACGCCTTAATTACCAAAAGAAAGAATACTTAAGATGGGATTCAAACAGAGAGAAAACCATTTCAAAGGAACTGAGGCTGAGGAAAGTATAAGACAGTTGGGTAAGATTTGACTGTGGTGTTTATTCCCTCTACTATCTCCATCTTCTTCAGAGATCTTTCCCTGAGTCTCATTCATTTGTGTGACAATGGCTGTTGGCAGTTCCCTATGCACTTTTATCTTCACACCACACAGGCCTTCCTTGAGAGATCAACCCTGGAGGACACCAACTCAACACACTCTCTTGAATCAGGTACTACCAAAAAGTAAATGTAAACCTTTACCTGGCCAATGGAAGTCAAAGACATCTGACCCTACTGACCAAGGTAAATACCCAATAGCAGAGGTCTACACAGACTTTGCTCCTTCCAATGTCAATATGTGTGCTTCCTATTGGTCCTGGGATTCTCTGGTTTCTCTCTCTGATTTCTCAATCTATCAATGCTCTCCCAGCATCTGTTGGGAGGAGGAAAACATGGCTGTGCAAATGCCACAGTGGTAACAGGGTATAGATACTTCTGTCTTGCACAAACCCATAGATTGGTCTTCTATTCTATCAGCGTACCTGAGGACGTTGCCACCTGGACAAAAGGGCACAAAACATGAGTTTTTCTGTCTCTCGGCCTCCCTGTCAAATGGCCAGATATTCGACAGAATATGCACACCTAGGCCCAAGGGAGAGATGATGTAGCTCACAAGACCACCAGAACCTGGACTTTGGGAATTCTCTCAGCAGCAACGTACAGGGCTAAACCCTACAAGACACCATCTTAAAGGACTGCAGGCAAGACCTGGCATGGCTTGTATATGAGGAGATCAGTGGGCACATGACTGACTTCTCTTGCTTCTTCTGATGCACACTCTGAGATCTGCTTGAGGGACACCAGTAGCAGCCTCCACAACCAAGACGTCTCTGACAGAATGTCTAATCAGGAAGACCAAGTGTAGACACCTACAGAGCACCAAAGTACCTGTCTTCACCTTGCTAGGGATTGCAAGCAGAGTGGTCAAAATACAGGCCCCTGGACAGGCTGAGGAAGTCTGTACTACAGCTGGAGCAGGATAGGAGCGGGGCAGTGTTTGGCAAGCCTGTGTCTGACTCCCAGATGACCCGGCTGAACCAAGGTGCTGGACCTCAGGTTCGATGAGAACTGCTGTAATGAGTTTTCACTCATTTTGTTCAGCTTTTCCAAGGAATGTTTGTCTGGTAATCATCATCGATCCAAGCACATTGGACGGACCTTGCACAGAGATCTTTCAGCCATCTCTAACCAGAGCTGGTGTTGGCTAGTGCTAGAAAAACAAAGACATGGCCCATCTGGGTACTGGACACTTGCATGAATGCTGGGATTACCCCGAAATCCAAAGTCTCCAAAAGTGGAGTTTAGAATCACTGAAGCACCAATGCTAAGTTCTAGCAGCACCACCAACACCAGTTCATGAAGACCACAAGGAAACTTCTTCTCTGGCTTACCTGACTTTTCTAGCCTTCCCATGCATATCTCCAAAAGGATCATGTTCGCTTGAGGCACAGTCATGTGAAATCAGTGCCTGGTGAAGGATGCTGGGATATTGTATGCGCCAAGTCACCATACAGGACACAGAAGGCTACACTGTAAAGACATAAAGAAACATGGCAACTTTATTGCTGCTTCCATGATATCTGACTGACTCTGGGCTTAACAGTCCTGTTCTCAATGGGATGATCAGAACACATGTGCCCTTCTGCCACTTCTGCTCCATCAAAACCCTCCAGCATGGGTGGTCAGATTAGGAACAGAGTCTTCCCTTAAGCTCTGCCCTGGAAGAGCTTGACCTTGGTCAAGCCCAGTAGCTGGACCCTAAGGAGATATATGAAACTCTCCTCTATTCCAGCAGAATGGTGCTGCCGACCAGCACCTCAGATTTCTCCTCAGCAAGCAATTAGATCCATTGGAGAAAACTCAGAGCCAGCCCTGAGATAGTCACCCCTGATACACTGGCCACAGAATCACTCGAGAGCAAACCGGACTATTTTTTTATTCAAGGTGAAGGCTTCCTTCTCATCTTTTCCCTCATCATGAACTGAAACGTGTCTCCTCCTTCTGGCACAAAAATGTACTCTAGGTCAGCAGAATTCCCAATATCTGCAAATATCTATCATAAAGTCCCCAATTAAATGCCATCAGGTGAGTCTTTCTAGGATGTCACAAAAAGAGCCACAAGGCTGCCTAGAGAGATCCACAACTTTCTCTTCCACATTCTGCCAGTCACTCCGAATATCCCTGAAAGTATATCTATAGATGTCTCTGTGTGTTTCTCTACACTCCTTTGTGCTCTCTCTCTATGGAGACTTCTCTAGGCACTCCCCACAAAAAAAAAAAAAATCGCCCCTGTCTTAGAGTCCAAGATTTATTCTTTCCTTCAAGTTGTCTGCATCAATACATCTTATCCCAGGTGGTACTTCACATTCAACCAAAACAACATTGTATTTTCTCAGCGATAGTGACCACAACCATGTCCTCTCTCTTCCCCTGACACAAGTCTGGGATCCATGAGTACCTCGGTATAAACGAGCAAATTGGAACAAGTGTTTGTAGGGATTTAATAAAGTTTCAGAAGTTTTGGAGATGTCAGAGGAGATCTACCCACAGTCTATGCCAGGCGTTAGTATAAGCTCCAGAATTCCAGGGCTCTAACCACAGTCAGTCTAAGGAAATCAGAGTGGAGATTCCAACCTTTAATTCCAGCACAGCAAGTATTCTGGGAGTGGTGACATTCACCCTTCATCCTAACTGAGTCAAGATCAATTCAGATTATACAAGGACTTCCAGGCTCCCAAGCAGGTGTGGTGGGGCCACGCCTTAATTACCAAACGAAAGAATACTTAAGATGGGATTCAAACAGAGAGCAAACCATTTCAAAGGAACTGAGGCTGAGGAAAGTATAAGACAGTTGGGTAAGATTTGACTGTGGTGTTTATTCCCTCTACTATCTCCATCTTCTTCAGAGATCTTTCACTGAGTCTCATTCATTTGTGTGACAATGGCTGTTGGCAGTTCCCTATGCACTTTTATCTTCACACCACACAGGCCTTCCTCGAGAGATCAACCCTGGAGGACACCAACTCAACACACTCTCTTGAATCAGGTACTACCAAAAAGTAAATGTAAACCTTTACCTGGCCAATGGAAGTCAAAGACATCTGACCCTACTGACCAAGGTAAATACCCAATAGCAGAGGTCTACACAGACTTTGCTCCTTCCAATGTCAATATGTGTGCTTCCTATTGGTCCTGGGATTCTCTGGTTTCTCTCTCTGATTTCTCAATCTATCAATGCTCTCCCAGCATCTGTTGGGAGGAGGAAAACATGGCTGTGCAAATGCCACAGTGGTAACAGGGTATAGATACTTCTGTCTTGCACAAACCCATAGATTGGTCTTCTATTCTATCAGCGTACCTGAGGACGTTGCCACCTGGACAAAAGGGCACAAAACATGAGTTTTTCTGTCTCTCGGCCTCCCTGTCAAATGGCCAGATATTCGACAGAATATGCACACCTAGGCCCAAGGGAGAGATGATGTAGCTCACAAGACCACCAGAACCTGGACTTTGGGAATTCTCTCAGCAGCAACGTACAGGGCTAAACCCTACAAGACACCATCTTAAAGGACTGCAGGCAAGACCTGGCATGGCTTGTATATGAGGAGATCAGTGGGCACATGACTGACTTCTCTTGCTTCTTCTGATGCACACTCTGAGATCTGCTTGAGGGACACCAGTAGCAGCCTCCACAACCAAGACGTCTCTGACAGAATGTCTAATCAGGAAGACCAAGTGTAGACACCTACAGAGCACCAAAGTACCTGTCTTCACCTTGCTAGGGATTGCAAGCAGAGTGGTCAAAATACAGGCCCCTGGACAGGCTGAGGAAGTCTGTACTACAGCTGGAGCAGGATAGGAGCGGGGCAGTGTTTGGCAAGCCTGTGTCTGACTCCCAGATGACCCGGCTGAACCAAGGTGCTGGACCTCAGGTTCGATGAGAACTGCTGTAATGAGTTTTCACTCATTTTGTTCAGCTTTTCCAAGGAATGTTTGTCTGGTAATCATCATCGATCCAAGCACATTGGACGGACCTTGCACAGAGATCTTTCAGCCATCTCTAACCAGAGCTGGTGTTGGCTAGTGCTAGAAAAACAAAGACATGGCCCATCTGGGTACTGGACACTTGCATGAATGCTGGGATTACCCCGAAATCCAAAGTCTCCAAAAGTGGAGTTTAGAATCACTGAAGCACCAATGCTAAGTTCTAGCAGCACCACCAACACCAGTTCATGAAGACCACAAGGAAACTTCTTCTCTGGCTTACCTGACTTTTCTAGCCTTCCCATGCATATCTCCAAAAGGATCATGTTCGCTTGAGGCACAGTCATGTGAAATCAGTGCCTGGTGAAGGATGCTGGGATATTGTATGCGCCAAGTCACCATACAGGACACAGAAGGCTACACTGTAAAGACATAAAGAAACATGGCAACTTTATTGCTGCTTCCATGATATCTGACTGACTCTGGGCTTAACAGTCCTGTTCTCAATGGGATGATCAGAACACATGTGCCCTTCTGCCACTTCTGCTCCATCAAAACCCTCCAGCATGGGTGGTCAGATTAGGAACAGAGTCTTCCCTTAAGCTCTGCCCTGGAAGAGCTTGACCTTGGTCAAGCCCAGTAGCTGGACCCTAAGGAGATATATGAAACTCTCCTCTATTCCAGCAGAATGGTGCTGCCGACCAGCACCTCAGATTTCTCCTCAGCAAGCAATTAGATCCATTGGAGAAAACTCAGAGCCAGCCCTGAGATAGTCACCCCTGATACACTGGCCACAGAATCACTCGAGAGCAAACCGGACTATTTTTTTATTCAAGGTGAAGGCTTCCTTCTCATCTTTTCCCTCATCATGAACTGAAACGTGTCTCCTCCTTCTGGCACAAAAATGTACTCTAGGTCAGCAGAATTCCCAATATCTGCAAATATCTATCATAAAGTCCCCAATTAAATGCCATCAGTTGAGTCTTTCTAGGATGTCACAACAAGAGCCACAAGGCTGCCTAGAGAGATCCACAACTTTCTCTTCCACATTCTGCCAGTCACTCCGAATATCCCTGAAAGTATATCTATAGATGTCTCTGTGTGTTTCTCTACACTCCTTTGTGCTCTCTCTCTATGGAGACTTCTCTAGGCACTCCCCACAAAAAAAAAAAAAAAAAAAAAAAACGCCCCTGTCTTAGAGTCCAAGATTTATTCTTTCCTTCAAGTTGTCTGCATCAATACATCTTATCCCAGGTGGTACTTCACATTCAACCAAAACAACATTGTATTTTCTCAGCGATAGTGACCACAACCATGTCCTCTCTCTTCCCCTGACACAAGTCTGGGATCCATGAGTACCTCGGTATAAACGAGCAAATTGGAACAAGTGTTTGTAGGGATTTAATAAAGTTTCAGAAGTTTTGGAGATGTCAGAGGAGATCTACCCACAGTCTATGCCAGGCGTTAGTATAAGCTCCAGAATTCCAGGGCTCTAACCACAGTCAGTCTAAGGAAATCAGAGTGGAGATTCCAACCTTTAATTCCAGCACAGCAAGTATTCTGGGAGTGGTGACATTCACCCTTCATCCTAACTGAGTCAAGATCAATTCAGATTATACAAGGACTTCCAGGCTCCCAAGCAGGTGTGGTGGGGCCACGCCTTAATTACCAAAAGAAAGAATACTTAAGATGGGATTCAAACAGAGAGCAAACCATTTCAAAGGAACTGAGGCTGAGGAAAGTATAAGACAGTTGGGTAAGATTTGACTGTGGTGTTTATTCCCTCTACTATCTCCATCTTCTTCAGAGATCTTTCACTGAGTCTCATTCATTTGTGTGACAATGGCTGTTGGCAGTTCCCTATGCACTTTTATCTTCACACCACACAGGCCTTCCTCGAGAGATCAACCCTGGAGGACACCAACTCAACACACTCTCTTGAATCAGGTACTACCAAAAAGTAAATGTAAACCTTTACCTGGCCAATGGAAGTCAAAGACATCTGACCCTACTGACCAAGGTAAATATCCAATAGCAGAGGTCTACACAGACTTTGCTCCTTCCAATGTCAATATGTGTGCTTCCTATTGGTCCTGGGATTCTCTGGTTTCTCTCTCTGATTTCTCAATCTATCAATGCTCTCCCAGCATCTGTCGGGAGGAGGAAAACATGGCTGTGCAAATGCCACAGTGGTAACAGGGTATAGATACTTCTGTCTTGCACAAACCCATAGATTGGTCTTCTATTCTATCAGCGTACCTGAGGACCTTGCCACCTGGACAAAAGGGCACAAAACATGAGTTTTTCTGTCTCTCTGCCTCCCTGTCAAATGGCCAGATATTCGACAGAATATGCACACCTAGGCCCAAGGGAGAGATGATGTAGCTCACAAGACCACCAGAACCTGGACTTTGGGAACTCTCTCAGCAGCAAAGTACAGGGCTAAACCCTACAAGACACCATCTTAAAGGACTGCAGGCAAGACCTGGCATGGCTTGTATATGAGGAGATCAGTGGGCACATGACTGACTTCTCTTGCTTCTTCTGATGCACACTCTGAGATCTGCTTGAGGGACACCAGTAGCAGCCTCCACAACCAAGACGTCTCTGACAGAATGTCTAATCAGGAAGACCAAGTGTAGACACCTACAGAGCACCAAAGTACCTGTCTTCACCTTGCTAGGGATTGCAAACAGAGTGGTCAAAATACAGGCCCCTGGACAGGCTGAGGAAGTCTGTACTACAGCTGGAGCAGGATAGGAGCAGGGCAGTGTTTGGCAAGCCTGTGTCTGACTCCCAGATGACCCGGCTGAACCAAGGTGCTGGACCTCAGGTTCGATGAGAGCGGCGGTAATGAGTTTTCACTCATTTTGTTCAGCTTTTCCAAGGAATGTTTGACTGGTAATCATCATCGATCCAAGCACATTGGACGGACCTTGCACAGAGATCTTTCAGCGATCTCTAATCAGAGCTGGTGTTGGCTAGTGCTAGAAAAACAAAGACATGGCCCATCTGGGTACTGGACACTTGCATGAATGCTGGGATTACCCCGAAATCCAAAGTCTCCAAAAGTGGAGTTTAGAATCACTGAAGCACCAATGCTAAGTTCTAGCAGCACCACCAACACCAGTTCATCAAGACCACAAGGAAACTTCTTCTCTGGCTTACCTGACTCTTCTAGCCTTCCCATGCATATCTCCAAAAGGATCATGTTCGCTTGAGGCACAGTCATGTGAAATCAGTGCCTGGTGAAGGATGCTGGGATATTGTATGCGCCAAGTCACCATACAGGACACAGAAGGCTACGCTGTAAAGACATAAAGAAACATGGCAACTTTATTGCTGCTTCCATGATATCTGACTGACTCTGGGCTTAACAGTCCTGTTCTCAATGGGATGATCAGAACACATGTGCCCTTCTGCCACTTCTGCTCCATCAAAACCCTCCAGCATGGGTGGTCAGATTAGGAACAGAGTCTTCCCTTAAGCTCTGCCCTGGAAGAGCTTGACCTTGGTCAAGCCCAGTAGCTGGACCCTAAGGAGATTTAGGAAACTCTCCTCTATTCCAGCACAATGGTGCTGCCGACCAGCACCTCAGATTTCTCCTCAGCAAGCAATTAGATCCATTGGAGAAAACTCAGAGCCAGCCCTGAGATAGTCACCCCTGATACACTGGCCACAGAATCACTCGAGAGCAATCCGGACTATTTTTTTATTCAAGGTGAAGGCTTTCTTCTCATCTTTTCCCTCATCATGAACTGAAACGTGTCTCCTCCTTCTGGCACAAAAATGTACTCTAGGTCAGCAGAATTCCCAATATCTGCAAATATCTATCATAAAGTCCCCAATTAAATGCCATCAGGTGAGTCTTTCTAGGATGTCACAACAAGAGCCACAAGGCTGCCTAGATAGATCCACAACTTTCTCTTCCACATTCTGCCAGTCACTCCGAATATCCCTGAAAGTATATCTATAGATGTCTCTGTCTGTTTCTCTACACTCCTTTGCGCTCTCTCTCTATGGAGACTTCTCTAGGCACTCCCCACAAAAAAAAAAAAAAAAAAAACGCCCCTGTCTTAGAGTCCAAGATTTATTCTTTCCTTCAAGTTGTCTGCATCAATACATCTTATCCCAGGTGGTACTTCACATTCAACCAAAACAACATTGTATTTTCTCAGCGATAGTGACCACAACCATGTCCTCTCTCTTCCCCTGACACAAGTCTGGGATCCATGAGTACCTCGGTATAAACGAGCAAATTGGAACAAGTGTTTGTAGGGATTTAATAAAGTTTCAGAAGTTTTGGAGATGTCAGAGGAGATCTACCCACAGTCTATGCCGGGGGTTAGTATAAGCTCCAGAATTCCAGGGCTCTAACCACAGTCAGTCTAAGGAAATCAGAGTGGAGATTCCAACCTTTAATTCCAGCACAGCAAGTATTCTGGGAGTGGGGACATTCACCCTTCTTCCTAACTGAGTCAAGATCAATTCAGATTATACAAGGACTTCCAGGCTCCCAAGCAGGTGTGGTGGGGCCACGCCTTAATTACCAAAAGAAAGAATACTTAAGATGGGATTCAAACAGAGAGCAAACCATTTCAAAGGAACTGAGGCTGAGGAAAGTATAAGACAGTTGGGTAAGATTTGACTGTGGTGTTTATTCCCTCTACTATCTCCATCTTCTTCAGAAATCTTTCCCTGAGTCTCATTCATTTGTGTGACAATGGCTGTTGGCAGTTCCCTATGCACTTTTATCTTCACACCACACAGGCCTTCCTCAAGAGATCAACCCTGGAGGACACCAACTCAACACACTCTCTTGAATCAGGTACTACCAAAAAGTAAATGTAAACCTTTACCTGGCCAATGGAAGTCAAAGACATCTGACCCTACTGACCAAGGTAAATACCCAATAGCAGAGGTCTACACAGACTTTGCTCCTTCCAATGTCAATATGTGTGCTTCCTATTGGTCCTGGGATTCTCTGGTTTCTCTCTCTGATTTCTCAATCTGTCAATGCTCTCCCAGTATCTGTCGGGAGGAGGAAAACATGGCTGTGCAAATGCCACAGTGGTAACAGGGTATATATATTTCTGTCTTGCACAAACCCATAGATTGGTCTTCTATTCTATCAGCGTACCTGAGGACCTTACCACCTGGACAAAAGGGCACAAAACATGAGTTTTTCTGTCTCTCTGCCTCCCTGTCAAATGGCCAGATATTCGACAGAATATGCACACCTAGGCCCAAGGGAGAGATGATGTAGCTCACAAGACCACCAGAACCTGGACTTTGGGAACTCTCTCAGCAGCAACTTACAGGGCTAAACCCTACAAGACACCATCTTAAAGGACTGCAGGCAAGACCTGGCATGGCTTGTATATGAGGAGATCAGTGGGCACATGACTGACTTCTCTTGCTTCTTCTGATGCACACTCTGAGATCTGCTTGAGGGACACCAGTAGCAGCCTCCACAACCAAGACGTCTCTGACAGAATGTCTAATCAGGAAGACCAAGTGTAGACACCTAGAGAGCACCAAAGTACCTGTCTTCACCTTGCTAAGGATTGCAAGCAGAGTGGTCAAAATACAGGCCCCTGGACAGGCTGAGGAAGTCTGTACTACAGCTGGAGCAGGATAGGAGCAGGGCAGTGTTTGGCAAGCCTGTGTCTGACTCCCAGATGACCCGGCTGAACCAAGGTGCTGGACCTCAGGTTCGATGAGAGCGGCGGTAATGAGTTTTCACTCATTTTGTTCAGCTTTTCCAAGGAATGTTTGACTGGTAATCATCATCGATCCAAGCACATTGGACGGACCTTGCACAGAGAACTTTCAGCGATCTCTAATCAGAGCTGGTGTTGGCTAGTGCTAGAAAAACAAAGACATGGCCCATCTGGGTACTGGACACTTGCATGAATGCTGGGATTACCCCGAAATCCAAAGTCTCCAAAAGTGGAGTTTAGAATCACTGAAGAACCAATGCTAAGTTCTAGCAGCACCACCAACACCAGTTCATCAAGACCACAAGGAAACTTCTTCTCTGGCTTACCTGACTCTTCTAGCCTTCCCATGCATATCTCCAAAAGGATCATGGTCGCTTGAGGCACAGTCATGTGAAATCAGTGCCTGGTGAAGGATGCTGGGATATTGTATGCGCCAAGTCACCATACAGGACACAGAAGGCTACGCTGTAAAGACATAAAGAAACATGGCAACTTTATTGCTGCTTCCATGATATCTGACTGACTCTGGGCTTAACAGTCCTGTTCTCAATGGGATGATCAGAACACATGTGCCCTTCTGCCACTTCTGCTCCATCAAAACCCTCCAGCATGGGTGGTCAGATTAGGAACAGAGTCTTCCCTTAAGCTCTGCCCTGGAAGAGCTTGACCTTGGTCAAGCCCAGTAGCTGGACCCTAAGGAGATTTAGGAAACTCTCCTCTATTCCAGCACAATGGTGCTGCCGACCAGCACCTCAGATTTCTCCTCAGCAAGCAATTAGATCCATTGGAGAAAACTCAGAGCCAGCCCTGAGATAGTCACCCCTGATACACTGGCCACAGAATCACTCGAGAGCAAACCGGACTATTTTTTTATTCAAGGTGAAGGCTTCCTTCTCATCTTTTCCCTCATCATGAACTGAAACGTGTCTCCTCCTTCTGGCACAAAAATGTACTCTAGGTCAGCAGAATTCCCAATATCTGCAAATATCTATCATAAAGTCCCCAATTAAATGCCATCAGGTGAGTCTTTCTAGGATGTCACAACAAGAGCCACAAGGCTGCCTAGATAGATCCACAACTTTCTCTTCCACATTCTGCCAGTCACTCCGAATATCCCTGAAAGTATATCTATAGATGTCTCTGTGTGTTTCTCTACACTCTTTTGTGCTCTCTCTCTATGGAGACTTCTCTAGGCACTCCCCACAAAAAAAAAAAAAAAAAAAAAACGCCCCTGTCTTAGAGTCCAAGATTTATTCTTTCCCTCAAGTTGTCTGCATCAATACATCTTATCCCAGGTGGTACTTCACATTCAACCAAAACAACATTGTATTTTCTCAGCGATAGTGACCACAACCATGTCCTCTCTCCTCCCCTGACACAAGTCTGGGATCCATGAGTACCTCCGTATAAACGAGCAAATTGGAACAAGTGTTTGTAGGGATTTAATAAAGTTTCAGAAGTTTTGGAGATGTCAGAGGAGATCTACCCACAGTCTATGCCAGGCGTTAGTATAAGCTCCAGAATTCCAGGGCTCTAACCACAGTCAGTCTAAGGAAATCAGAGTGGAGATTCCAACCTTTAATTCCAGCACAGCAAGTATTCTGGGAGTAGTGACATTCACCCTTCATCCTAACTGAGTCAAGATCAATTCAGATTATACAAGGACTTCCAGGCTCGCAAGCAGGTGTGGTGGGGCCACGCCTTAATTACCAAAAGAAAGAATACTTAAGATGGGATTCAAACAGAGAGAAAACCATTTCAAAGGAACTGAGGCTGAGGAAAGTATAAGACAGTTGGGTAGGATTTGAGTGTGGTATTTATTCCCTCTACTATCTCCATCTTCTTCAGAGATCTTTCCCTGAGTCTCATTCATTTGTGTGACAATGGCTGTTTGCAGTTCCCTATGCACTTTTATCTTCACACCACACAGGCCTTCCTCAAGAGATCAACCCTGGAGGACACCAACTCAACACACTCTCTTGAATCAGGTACTACCAAAAAGTAAATGTAAACCTTTACCTGGCCAATGGAAGTCAAAGACATCTGACCCTACTGACCAAGGTAAATACCCAATAGCAGAGGTCTACACAGACTTTGCTCCTTCCAATGTCAATATGTGTGCTTCCTATTGGTCCTGGGATTCTCTGGTTTCTCTCTCTGATTTCTCAATCTATCAATGCTCTCCCAGTATCTGTCGGGAGGAGGAAAACATGGCTGTGCAAATGCCACAGTGGTAACAGGGTATAGATACTTCTGTCTTGCACAAACCCATAGATTGGTCTTCTATTCTATCAGAATACCTGAGGACCTTGCCACCTGGACAAAAGGGCACAAAACATGAGTTTTTCTGTCTCTCTGCCTCTCTGTCAAATGGCCAGATATTCGACAGAATATGCACACCTAGGCCCAAGGGAGAGATGATGTAGCTCACAAGACCACCAGAACCTGGACTTTGGGAACTCTCTCAGCAGCAACGTACAGGGCGAAACCCTACAAGACACCATCTTAAAGGACTGCAGGCAAGACCTGGCATGGCTTGTATATGAGGAGATCAGTGGGCACATGACTGACTTCTCTTGCTTCTTCTGATGCACACTCTGAGATCTGCTTGAGGGACACCAGTAGCAGCCTCCACAACCAAGACGTCTCTGACAGAATGTCTAATCAGGAAGACCAAGTGTAGACACCTACAGAGCACCAAAGTACCTGTCTTCACCTTGCTAGGGATTGCAAGCAGAGTGGTCAAAATACAGGCCCCTGGACAGGCTGAGGAAGTCTGTACTACAGCTGGAGCAGGATAGGAGCAGGGCAGTGTTTGGCAAGCCTGTGTCTGACTCCCAGATGACCCGGCTGAACCAAGGTGCTGGACCTCAGGTTCGATGAGAGCGGCGGTAATGAGTTTTCACTCATTTTGTTCAGCTTTTCCAAGGAATGTTTGACTGGTAATCATCATCGATCCAAGCACATTGGACGGACCTTGCACAGAGATCTTTCAGCGATCTCTAATCAGAGCTGGTGTTGGCTAGTGCTAGAAAAACAAAGACATGGCCCATCTGGGTACTGGACACTTGCATGAATGCTGGGATTACCCCGAAATCCAAAGTCTCCAAAAGTGGAGTTTAGAATCACTGAAGCACCAATGCTAAGTTCTAGCAGCACCACCAACACCAGTTCATCAAGACCACAAGGAAACTTCTTCTCTGGCTTACCTGACTCTTCTAGCCTTCCCATGCATATCTCCAAAAGGATCATGGTCGCTTGAGGCACAGTCATGTGAAATCAGTGCCTGGTGAAGGATGCTGGGATATTGTATGCGCCAAGTCACCATACAGGACACAGAAGGCTACGCTGTAAAGACATAAAGAAACATGGCAACTTTATTGCTGCTTCCATGATATCTGACTGACTCTGGGCTTAACAGTCCTGTTCTCAATGGGATGATCAGAACACATGTGCCCTTCTGCCACTTCTGCTCCATCAAAACCCTCCAGCATGGGTGGTCAGATTAGGAACAGAGTCTTCCCTTAAGCTCTGCCCTGGAAGAGCTTGACCTTGGTCAAGCCCAGTAGCTGGACCCTAAGGAGATTTAGGAAACTCTCCTCTATTCCAGCACAATGGTGCTGCCGACCAGCACCTCAGATTTCTCCTCAGCAAGCAATTAGATCCATTGGAGAAAACTCAGAGCCAGCCCTGAGATAGTCACCCCTGATACACTGGCCACAGAATCACTCGAGAGCAATCCGGACTATTTTTTTATTCAAGGTGAAGGCTTTCTTCTCATCTTTTCCCTCATCATGAACTGAAACGTGTCTCCTCCTTCTGGCACAAAAATGTACTCTAGGTCAGCAGAATTCCCAATATCTGCAAATATCTATCATAAAGTCCCCAATTAAATGCCATCAGGTGAGTCTTTCTAGGATGTCACAACAAGAGCCACAAGGCTGCCTAGATAGATCCACAACTTTCTCTTCCACATTCTGCCAGTCACTCCGAATATCCCTGAAAGTATATCTATAGATGTCTCTGTCTGTTTCTCTACACTCCTTTGCGCTCTCTCTCTATGGAGACTTCTCTAGGCACTCCCCACAAAAAAAAAAAAAAAATACGCCCCTGTCTTAGAGTCCAAGATTTATTCTTTCCTTCAAGTTGTCTGCATCAATACATCTTATCCCAGGTGGTACTTCACATTCAACCAAAACAACATTGTATTTTCTCAGCGATAGTGACCACAACCATGTCCTCTCTCTTCCCCTGACACAAGTCTGGGATCCATGAGTACCTCGGTATAAACGAGCAAATTGGAACAAGTGTTTGTAGGGATTTAATAAAGTTTCAGAAGTTTTGGAGATGTCAGAGGAGATCTACCCACAGTCTATGCCGGGGGTTAGTATAAGCTCCAGAATTCCAGGGCTCTAACCACAGTCAGTCTAAGGAAATCAGAGTGGAGATTCCAACCTTTAATTCCAGCACAGCAAGTATTCTGGGAGTGGGGACATTCACCCTTCTTAAAAAACTGAGTCAAGATCAATTCAGATTATACAAGGACTTCCAGGCTCCCAAGCAGGTGTGGTGGGGCCACGCCTTAATTACCAAAAGAAAGAATACTTAAGATGGGATTCAAACAGAGAGCAAACCATTTCAAAGGAACTGAGGCTGAGGAAAGTATAAGACAGTTGGGTAGGATTTGAGTGTGGTATTTATTCCCTCTACTATCTCCATCTTCTTCAGAGATCTTTCCCTGAGTCTCATTCATTTGTGTGACAATGGCTGTTTGCAGTTCCCTATGCACTTTTATCTTCACACCACACAGGCCTTCCTCAAGAGATCAACCCTGGAGGACACCAACTCAACACACTCTCTTGAATCAGGTACTACCAAAAAGTAAATGTAAACCTTTACCTGGCCAATGGAAGTCAAAGACATCTGACCCTACTGACCAAGGTAAATACCCAATAGCAGAGGTCTACACAGACTTTGCTCCTTCCAATGTCAATATGTGTGCTTCCTATTGGTCCTGGGATTCTCTGGTTTCTCTCTCTGATTTCTCAATCTATCAATGCTCTCCCAGTATCTGTCGGGAGGAGGAAAACATGGCTGTGCAAATGCCACAGTGGTAACAGGGTATAGATACTTCTGTCTTGCACAAACCCATAGATTGGTCTTCTATTCTATCAGAATACCTGAGGACCTTGCCACCTGGACAAAAGGGCACAAAACATGAGTTTTTCTGTCTCTCTGCCTCTCTGTCAAATGGCCAGATATTCGACAGAATATGCACACCTAGGCCCAAGGGAGAGATGATGTAGCTCACAAGACCACCAGAACCTGGACTTTGGGAACTCTCTCAGCAGCAACGTACAGGGCGAAACCCTACAAGACACCATCTTAAAGGACTGCAGGCAAGACCTGGCATGGCTTGTATATGAGGAGATCAGTGGGCACATGACTGACTTCTCTTGCTTCTTCTGATGCACACTCTGAGATCTGCTTGAGGGACACCAGTAGCAGCCTCCACAACCAAGACGTCTCTGACAGAATGTCTAATCAGGAAGACCAAGTGTAGACACCTACAGAGCACCAAAGTACCTGTCTTCACCTTGCTAGGGATTGCAAGCAGAGTGGTCAAAATACAGGCCCCTGGACAGGCTGAGGAAGTCTGTACTACAGCTGGAGCAGGATAGGAGCAGGGCAGTGTTTGGCAAGCCTGTGTCTGACTCCCAGATGACCCGGCTGAACCAAGGTGCTGGACCTCAGGTTCGATGAGAGCGGCGGTAATGAGTTTTCACTCATTTTGTTCAGCTTTTCCAAGGAATGTTTGACTGGTAATCATCATCGATCCAAGCACATTGGACGGACCTTGCACAGAGATCTTTCAGCGATCTCTAATCAGAGCTGGTGTTGGCTAGTGCTAGAAAAACAAAGACATGGCCCATCTGGGTACTGGACACTTGCATGAATGCTGGGATTACCCCGAAATCCAAAGTCTCCAAAAGTGGAGTTTAGAATCACTGAAGCACCAATGCTAAGTTCTAGCAGCACCACCAACACCAGTTCATCAAGACCACAAGGAAACTTCTTCTCTGGCTTACCTGACTCTTCTAGCCTTCCCATGCATATCTCCAAAAGGATCATGGTCGCTTGAGGCACAGTCATGTGAAATCAGTGCCTGGTGAAGGATGCTGGGATATTGTATGCGCCAAGTCACCATACAGGACACAGAAGGCTACGCTGTAAAGACATAAAGAAACATGGCAACTTTATTGCTGCTTCCATGATATCTGACTGACTCTGGGCTTAACAGTCCTGTTCTCAATGGGATGATCAGAACACATGTGCCCTTCTGCCACTTCTGCTCCATCAAAACCCTCCAGCATGGGTGGTCAGATTAGGAACAGAGTCTTCCCTTAAGCTCTGCCCTGGAAGAGCTTGACCTTGGTCAAGCCCAGTAGCTGGACCCTAAGGAGATTTAGGAAACTCTCCTCTATTCCAGCACAATGGTGCTGCCGACCAGCACCTCAGATTTCTCCTCAGCAAGCAATTAGATCCATTGGAGAAAACTCAGAGCCAGCCCTGAGATAGTCACCCCTGATACACTGGCCACAGAATCACTCGAGAGCAATCCGGACTATTTTTTTATTCAAGGTGAAGGCTTTCTTCTCATCTTTTCCCTCATCATGAACTGAAACGTGTCTCCTCCTTCTGGCACAAAAATGTACTCTAGGTCAGCAGAATTCCCAATATCTGCAAATATCTATCATAAAGTCCCCAATTAAATGCCATCAGGTGAGTCTTTCTAGGATGTCACAACAAGAGCCACAAGGCTGCCTAGATAGATCCACAACTTTCTCTTCCACATTCTGCCAGTCACTCCGAATATCCCTGAAAGTATATCTATAGATGTCTCTGTCTGTTTCTCTACACTCCTTTGCGCTCTCTCTCTATGGAGACTTCTCTAGGCACTCCCCACAAAAAAAAAAAAAAAATACGCCCCTGTCTTAGAGTCCAAGATTTATTCTTTCCTTCAAGTTGTCTGCATCAATACATCTTATCCCAGGTGGTACTTCACATTCAACCAAAACAACATTGTATTTTCTCAGCGATAGTGACCACAACCATGTCCTCTCTCTTCCCCTGACACAAGTCTGGGATCCATGAGTACCTCGGTATAAACGAGCAAATTGGAACAAGTGTTTGTAGGGATTTAATAAAGTTTCAGAAGTTTTGGAGATGTCAGAGGAGATCTACCCACAGTCTATGCCGGGGGTTAGTATAAGCTCCAGAATTCCAGGGCTCTAACCACAGTCAGTCTAAGGAAATCAGAGTGGAGATTCCAACCTTTAATTCCAGCACAGCAAGTATTCTGGGAGTGGGGACATTCACCCTTCTTAAAAAACTGAGTCAAGATCAATTCAGATTATACAAGGACTTCCAGGCTCCCAAGCAGGTGTGGTGGGGCCACGCCTTAATTACCAAAAGAAAGAATACTTAAGATGGGATTCAAACAGAGAGCAAACCATTTCAAAGGAACTGAGGCTGAGGAAAGTATAAGACAGTTGGGTAAGATTTGACTGTGGTGTTTATTCCCTCTACTATCTCCATCTTCTTCAGAAATCTTTCCCTGAGTCTCATTCATTTGTGTGACAATGGCTGTTGGCAGTTCCCTATGCACTTTTATCTTCACACCACACAGGCCTTCCTCAAGAGATCAACCCTGGAGGACACCAACTCAACACACTCTCTTGAATCAGGTACTACCAAAAAGTAAATGTAAACCTTTACCTGGCCAATGGAAGTCAAAGACATCTGACCCTACTGACCAAGGTAAATACCCAATAGCAGAGGTCTACACAGACTTTGCTCCTTCCAATGTCAATATGTGTGCTTCCTATTGGTCCTGGGATTCTCTGGTTTCTCTCTCTGATTTCTCAATCTATCAATGCTCTCCCAGTATCTGTTGGGAGGAGGAAAACATGGCTGTGCAAATGCCACAGTGGTAACAGGGTATAGATACTTCTGTCTTGCACAAACCCATAGATTGGTCTTCTATTCTATCAGCGTACCTGAGGACCTTGCCACCTGGACAAAAGGGCACAAAACATGAGTTTTTCTGTCTCTCTGCCTCCCTGTCAAATGGCCAGATATTCGACAGAATATGCACACCTAGGCCCAAGGGAGAGATGATGTAGCTCACAAGACCACCAGAACCTGGACTTTGGGAACTCTCTCAGCAGCAACGTACAGGGCGAAACCCTACAAGACACCATCTTAAAGGACTGCAGGCAAGACCTGGCATGGCTTGTATATGAGGAGATCAGTGGGCACATGACTGACTTCTCTTGCTTCTTCTGATGCACACTCTGAGATCTGCTTGAGGGACACCAGTAGCAGCCTCCACAACCAAGACGTCTCTGACAGAATGTCTAATCAGGAAGACCAAGTGTAGACACCTACAGAGCACCAAAGTACCTGTCTTCACCTTGCTAGGGATTGCAAGCAGAGTGGTCAAAATACAGGCCCCTGGACAGGCTGAGGAAGTCTGTACTACAGCTGGAGCAGGATAGGAGCAGGGCAGTGTTTGGCAAGCCTGTGTCTGACTCCCAGATGACCCGGCTGAACCAAGGTGCTGGACCTCAGGTTCGATGAGAGCGGCGGTAATGAGTTTTCACTCATTTTGTTCAGCTTTTCCAAGGAATGTTTGACTGGTAATCATCATCGATCCAAGCACATTGGACGGACCTTGCACAGAGATCTTTCAGCGATCTCTAATCAGAGCTGGTGTTGGCTAGTGCTAGAAAAACAAAGACATGGCCCATCTGGGTACTGGACACTTGCATGAATGCTGGGATTACCCCGAAATCCAAAGTCTCCAAAAGTGGAGTTTAGAATCACTGAAGCACCAATGCTAAGTTCTAGCAGCACCACCAACACCAGTTCATCAAGACCACAAGGAAACTTCTTCTCTGGCTTACCTGACTCTTCTAGCCTTCCCATGCATATCTCCAAAAGGATCATGGTCGCTTGAGGCACAGTCATGTGAAATCAGTGCCTGGTGAAGGATGCTGGGATATTGTATTCGCCAAGTCACCATACAGGACACAGAAGGCTACGCTGTAAAGACATAAAGAAACATGGCAACTTTATTGCTGCTTCCATGATATCTGACTGACTCTGGGCTTAACAGTCCTGTTCTCAATGGGATGATCAGAACACATGTGCCCTTCTGCCACTTCTGCTCCATCAAAACCCTCCAGCATGGGTGGTCAGATTAGGAACAGAGTCTTCCCTTAAGCTCTGCCCTGGAAGAGCTTGACCTTGGTCAAGCCCAGTAGCTGGACCCTAAGGAGATTTAGGAAACTCTCCTCTATTCCAGCACAATGGTGCTGCCGACCAGCACCTCAGATTTCTCCTCAGCAAACAATTAGATCCATTGGAGAAAACTCAGAGCCAGCCCTGAGATAGTCACCCCTGATACACTGGCCACAGAATCACTCGAGAGCAATCCGGACTATTTTTTTATTCAAGGTGAAGGCTTTCTTCTCATCTTTTCCCTCATCATGAACTGAAACGTGTCTCCTCCTTCTGGCACAAAAATGTACTCTAGGTCAGCAGAATTCCCAATATCTGCAAATATCTATCATAAAGTCCCCAATTAAATGCCATCAGGTGAGTCTTTCTAGGATGTCACAACAAGAGCCACAAGGCTGCCTAGATAGATCCACAACTTTCTCTTCCACATTCTGCCAGTCACTCCGAATATCCCTGAAAGTATATCTATAGATGTCTCTGTCTGTTTCTCTACACTCCTTTGCGCTCTCTCTCTATGGAGACTTCTCTAGGCACTCCCCACAAAAAAAAAAAAAACGCCCCTGTCTTAGAGTCCAAGATTTATTCTTTCCTTCAAGTTGTCTGCATCAATACATCTTATCCCAGGTGGTACTTCACATTCAACCAAAACAACATTGTATTTTCTCAGCGATAGTGACCACAACCATGTCCTCTCTCTTCCCCTGACACAAGTCTGGGATCCATGAGTACCTCGGTATAAACGAGCAAATTGGAACAAGTGTTTGTAGGGATTTAATAAAGTTTCAGAAGTTTTGGAGATGTCAGAGGAGATCTACCCACAGTCTATGCCAGGCGTTAGTATAAGCTCCAGAATTCCAGGGCTCTAACCAAAGTCAGTCTAAGGAAATCAGAGTGGAGATTCCAACCTTTAATTCCAGCACAGCAAGTATTCTGGGAGTGGGGACATTCACCCTTCTTCCTAACTGAGTCAAGATCAATTCAGATTATACAAGGACTTCCAGGCTCCCAAGCAGGTGTGGTGGGGCCACGCCTTAATTACCAAAAGAAAGAATACTTAAGATGGGATTCAAACAGAGAGCAAACCATTTCAAAGGAACTGAGGCTGAGGAAAGTATAAGACAGTTGGGTAAGATTTGACTGTGGTGTTTATTCCCTCTACTATCTCCATCTTCTTCAGAAATCTTTCCCTGAGTCTCATTCATTTGTGTGACAATGGCTGTTGGCAGTTCCCTATGCACTTTTATCTTCACACCACACAGGCCTTCCTCGAGAGATCAACCCTGGAGGACACCAACTCAACACACTCTCTTGAATCAGGTACTACCAAAAAGTAAATGTAAACCTTTACCTGGCCAATGGAAGTCAAAGACATCTGACCCTACTGACCAAGGTAAATACCCAATAGCAGAGGTCTACACAGACTTTGCTCCTTCCAATGTCAATATGTGTGCTTCCTATTGGTCCTGGGATTCTCTGGTTTCTCTCTCTGATTTCTCAATCTGTCAATGCTCTCCCAGTATCTGTCGGGAGGAGGAAAACATGGCTGTGCAAATGCCACAGTGGTAACAGGGTATATATATTTCTGTCTTGCACAAACCCATAGATTGGTCTTCTATTCTATCAGCGTACCTGAGGACCTTACCACCTGGACAAAAGGGCACAAAACATGAGTTTTTCTGTCTCTCTGCCTCCCTGTCAAATGGCCAGATATTCGACAGAATATGCACACCTAGGCCCAAGGGAGAGATGATGTAGCTCACAAGACCACCAGAACCTGGACTTTGGGAACTCTCTCAGCAGCAACTTACAGGGCTAAACCCTACAAGACACCATCTTAAAGGACTGCAGGCAAGACCTGGCATGGCTTGTATATGAGGAGATCAGTGGGCACATGACTGACTTCTCTTGCTTCTTCTGATGCACACTCTGAGATCTGCTTGAGGGACACCAGTAGCAGCCTCCACAACCAAGACGTCTCTGACAGAATGTCTAATCAGGAAGACCAAGTGTAGACACCTAGAGAGCACCAAAGTACCTGTCTTCACCTTGCTAAGGATTGCAAGCAGAGTGGTCAAAATACAGGCCCCTGGACAGGCTGAGGAAGTCTGTACTACAGCTGGAGCAGGATAGGAGCAGGGCAGTGTTTGGCAAGCCTGTGTCTGACTCCCAGATGACCCGGCTGAACCAAGGTGCTGGACCTCAGGTTCGATGAGAGCGGCGGTAATGAGTTTTCACTCATTTTGTTCAGCTTTTCCAAGGAATGTTTGACTGGTAATCATCATCGATCCAAGCACATTGGACGGACCTTGCACAGAGAACTTTCAGCGATCTCTAATCAGAGCTGGTGTTGGCTAGTGCTAGAAAAACAAAGACATGGCCCATCTGGGTACTGGACACTTGCATGAATGCTGGGATTACCCCGAAATCCAAAGTCTCCAAAAGTGGAGTTTAGAATCACTGAAGAACCAATGCTAAGTTCTAGCAGCACCACCAACACCAGTTCATCAAGACCACAAGGAAACTTCTTCTCTGGCTTACCTGACTCTTCTAGCCTTCCCATGCATATCTCCAAAAGGATCATGTTCGCTTGAGGCACAGTCATGTGAAATCAGTGCCTGGTGAAGGATGCTGGGATATTGTATGCGCCAAGTCACCATACAGGACACAGAAGGCTACGCTGTAAAGACATAAAGAAACATGGCAACTTTATTGCTGCTTCCATGATATCTGACTGACTCTGGGCTTAACAGTCCTGTTCTCAATGGGATGATCAGAACACATGTGCCCTTCTGCCACTTCTGCTCCATCAAAACCCTCCAGCATGGGTGGTCAGATTAGGAACAGAGTCTTCCCTTAAGCTCTGCCCTGGAAGAGCTTGACCTTGGTCAAGCCCAGTAGCTGGACCCTAAGGAGATTTAGGAAACTCTCCTCTATTCCAGCACAATGGTGCTGCCGACCAGCACCTCAGATTTCTCCTCAGCAAGCAATTAGATCCATTGGAGAAAACTCAGAGCCAGCCCTGAGATAGTCACCCCTGATACACTGGCCACAGAATCACTCGAGAGCAAACCGGACTATTTTTTTATTCAAGGTGAAGGCTTCCTTCTCATCTTTTCCCTCATCATGAACTGAAACGTGTCTCCTCCTTCTGGCACAAAAATGTACTCTAGGTCAGCAGAATTCCCAATATCTGCAAATATCTATCATAAAGTCCCCAATTAAATGCCATCAGGTGAGTCTTTCTAGGATGTCACAACAAGAGCCACAAGGCTGCCTAGATAGATCCACAACTTTCTCTTCCACATTCTGCCAGTCACTCCGAATATCCCTGAAAGTATATCTATAGATGTCTCTGTGTGTTTCTCTACACTCTTTTGTGCTCTCTCTCTATGGAGACTTCTCTAGGCACTCCCCACAAAAAAAAAAAAAACAAAAAAAAACGCCCCTGTCTTAGAGTCCAAGATTTATTCTTTCCCTCAAGTTGTCTGCATCAATACATCTTATCCCAGGTGGTACTTCACATTCAACCAAAACAACATTGTATTTTCTCAGCGATAGTGACCACAACCATGTCCTCTCTCTTCCCCTGACACAAGTCTGGGATCCATGAGTACCTCGGTATAAACGAGCAAATTGGAACAAGTGTTTGTAGGCATTTAATAAAGTTTCAGAAGTTTTGGAGATGTCAGAGGAGATCTACCCACAGTCTATGCCGGGGGTTAGTATAAGCTCCAGAATTCCAGGGCTCTAACCAAAGTCAGTCTAAGGAAATCAGAGTGGAGATTCCAACCTTTAATTCCAGCACAGCAAGTATTCTGGGAGTAGTGACATTCACCCTTCATCCTAACTGAGTCAAGATCAATTCAGATTATACAAGGACTTCCAGGCTCGCAAGCAGGTGTGGTGGGGCCACGCCTTAATTACCAAAAGAAAGAATACTTAAGATGGGATTCAAACAGAGAGCAAACCATTTCAAAGGAACTGAGGCTGAGGAAAGTATAAGACAGTTGGGTAAGATTTGACTGTGGTGTTTATTCCCTCTACTATCTCCATCTTCTTCAGAGATCTTTCACTGAGTCTCATTCATTTGTGTGACAATGGCTGTTGGCAGTTCCCTATGCACTTTTATCTTCACACCACACAGGCCTTCCTCGAGAGATCAACCCTGGAGGACACCAACTCAACACACTCTCTTGAATCAGGTACTACCAAAAAGTAAATGTAAACCTTTACCTGGCCAATGGAAGTCAAAGACATCTGACCCTACTGACCAAGGTAAATATCCAATAGCAGAGGTCTACACAGACTTTGCTCCTTCCAATGTCAATATGTGTGCTTCCTATTGGTCCTGGGATTCTCTGGTTTCTCTCTCTGATTTCTCAATCTATCAATGCTCTCCCAGTATCTGTTGGGAGGAGGAAAACATGGCTGTGCAAATGCCACAGTGGTAACAGGGTATAGATACTTCTGTCTTGCACAAACCCATAGATTGGTCTTCTATTCTATCAGAATACCTGAGGACCTTGCCACCTGGACAAAAGGGCACAAAACATGAGTTTTTCTGTCTCTCTGCCTCCCTGTCAAATGGCCAGATATTCGACAGAATATGCACACCTAGGCCCAAGGGAGAGATGATGTAGCTCACAAGACCACCAGAACCTGGACTTTGGGAACTCTCTCAGCAGCAACGTACAGGGCGAAACCCTACAAGACACCATCTTAAAGGACTGCAGGCAAGACCTGGCATGGCTTGTATATGAGGAGATCAGTGGGCACATGACTGACTTCTCTTGCTTCTTCTGATGCACACTCTGAGATCTGCTTGAGGGACACCAGTAGCAGCCTCCACAACCAAGACGTCTCTGACAGAATGTCTAATCAGGAAGACCAAGTGTAGACACCTACAGAGCACCAAAGTACCTGTCTTCACCTTGCTAGGGATTGCAAGCAGAGTGGTCAAAATACAGGCCCCTGGACAGGCTGAGGAAGTCTGTACTACAGCTGGAGCAGGATAGGAGCAGGGCAGTGTTTGGCAAGCCTGTGTCTGACTCCCAGATGACCCGGCTGAACCAAGGTGCTGGACCTCAGGTTCGATGAGAGCGGCGGTAATGAGTTTTCACTCATTTTGTTCAGCTTTTCCAAGGAATGTTTGACTGGTAATCATCATCGATCCAAGCACATTGGACGGACCTTGCACAGAGATCTTTCAGCGATCTCTAATCAGAGCTGGTGTTGGCTAGTGCTAGAAAAACAAAGACATGGCCCATCTGGGTACTGGACACTTGCATGAATGCTGGGATTACCCCGAAATCCAAAGTCTCCAAAAGTGGAGTTTAGAATCACTGAAGCACCAATGCTAAGTTCTAGCAGCACCACCAACACCAGTTCATCAAGACCACAAGGAAACTTCTTCTCTGGCTTACCTGACTCTTCTAGCCTTCCCATGCATATCTCCAAAAGGATCATGGTCGCTTGAGGCACAGTCATGTGAAATCAGTGCCTGGTGAAGGATGCTGGGATATTGTATGCGCCAAGTCACCATACAGGACACAGAAGGCTACGCTGTAAAGACATAAAGAAACATGGCAACTTTATTGCTGCTTCCATGATATCTGACTGACTCTGGGCTTAACAGTCCTGTTCTCAATGGGATGATCAGAACACATGTGCCCTTCTGCCACTTCTGCTCCATCAAAACCCTCCAGCATGGGTGGTCAGATTAGGAACAGAGTCTTCCCTTAAGCTCTGCCCTGGAAGAGCTTGACCTTGGTCAAGCCCAGTAGCTGGACCCTAAGGAGATTTAGGAAACTCTCCTCTATTCCAGCACAATGGTGCTGCCGACCAGCACCTCAGATTTCTCCTCAGCAAGCAATTAGATCCATTGGAGAAAACTCAGAGCCAGCCCTGAGATAGTCACCCCTGATACACTGGCCACAGAATCACTCGAGAGCAATCCGGACTATTTTTTTATTCAAGGTGAAGGCTTCCTTCTCATCTTTTCCCTCATCATGAACTGAAACATGTCTCCTCCTTCTGGCACAAAACTGTACTCTAGGTCAGCAGAATTCCCAATATCTGCAAATATCTATCATAAAGTCCCCAATTAAATGCCATCAGGTGAGTCTTTCTAGGATGTCACAACAAGAGCCACAAGGCTGCCTAGATAGATCCACAACTTTCTCTTCCACATTCTGCCAGTCACTCCGAATATCCCTGAAAGTATATCTATAGATGTCTCTGTCTGTTTCTCTACACTCCTTTGCGCTCTCTCTCTATGGAGACTTCTCTAGGCACTCCCCACAAAAAAAAAAAACGCCCCTGTCTTAGAGTCCAAGATTTATTCTTTCCTTCAAGTTGTCTGCATCAATACATCTTATCCCAGGTGGTACTTCACATTCAACCAAAACAACATTGTATTTTCTCAGCGATAGTGACCACAACCATGTCCTCTCTCTTCCCCTGACACAAGTCTGGGATCCATGAGTACCTCGGTATAAACGAGCAAATTGGAACAAGTGTTTGTAGGGATTTAATAAAGTTTCAGAAGTTTTGGAGATGTCAGAGGAGATCTACCCACAGTCTATGCCAGGCGTTAGTATAAGCTCCAGAATTCCAGGGCTCTAACCACAGTCAGTCTAAGGAAATCAGAGTGGAGATTCCAACCTTTAATTCCAGCACAGCAAGTATTCTGGGAGTGGGGACATTCACCCTTCTTCCTAACTGAGTCAAGATCAATTCAGATTATACAAGGACTTCCAGGCTCCCAAGCAGGTGTGGTGGGGCCACGCCTTAATTACCAAAAGAAAGAATACTTAAGATGGGATTCAAACAGAGAGCAAACCATTTCAAAGGAACTGAGGCTGAGGAAAGTATAAGACAGTTGGGTAAGATTTGACTGTGGTGTTTATTCCCTCTACTATCTCCATCTTCTTCAGAAATCTTTCCCTGAGTCTCATTCATTTGTGTGACAATGGCTGTTGGCAGTTCCCTATGCACTTTTATCTTCACACCACACAGGCCTTCCTCAAGAGATCAACCCTGGAGGACACCAACTCAACACACTCTCTTGAATCAGGTACTACCAAAAAGTAAATGTAAACCTTTACCTGGCCAATGGAAGTCAAAGACATCTGACCCTACTGACCAAGGTAAATACCCAATAGCAGAGGTCTACACAGACTTTGCTCCTTCCAATGTCAATATGTGTGCTTCCTATTGGTCCTGGGATTCTCTGGTTTCTCTCTCTGATTTCTCAATCTATCAATGCTCTCCCAGCATCTGTCGGGAGGAGGAAAACATGGCTGTGCAAATGCCACAGTGGTAACAGGGTATAGATACTTCTGTCTTGCACAAACCCATAGATTGGTCTTCTATTCTATCAGCGTACCTGAGGACCTTGCCACCTGGACAAAAGGGCACAAAACATGAGTTTTTCTGTCTCTCTGCCTCCCTGTCAAATGGCCAGATATTCGACAGAATATGCACACCTAGGCCCAAGGGAGAGATGATGTAGCTCACAAGACCACCAGAACCTGGACTTTGGGAACTCTCTCAGCAGCAACTTACAGGGCTAAACCCTACAAGACACCATCTTAAAGGACTGCAGGCAAGACCTGGCATGGCTTGTATATGAGGAGATCAGTGGGCACATGACTGACTTCTCTTGCTTCTTCTGATGCACACTCTGAGATCTGCTTGAGGGACACCAGTAGCAGCCTCCACAACCAAGACGTCTCTGACAGAATGTCTAATCAGGAAGACCAAGTGTAGACACCTACAGAGCACCAAAGTACCTGTCTTCACCTTGCTAGGGATTGCAAGCAGAGTGGTCAAAATACAGGCCCCTGGACAGGCTGAGGAAGTCTGTACTACAGCTGGAGCAGGATAGGAGCAGGGCAGTGTTTGGCAAGCCTGTGTCTGACTCCCAGATGACCCGGCTGAACCAAGGTGCTGGACCTCAGGTTCGATGAGAGCGGCGGTAATGAGTTTTCACTCATTTTGTTCAGCTTTTCCAAGGAATGTTTGACTGGTAATCATCATCGATCCAAGCACATTGGACGGACCTTGCACAGAGATCTTTCAGCGATCTCTAATCAGAGCTGGTGTTGGCTAGTGCTAGAAAAACAAAGACATGGCCCATCTGGGTACTGGACACTTGCATGAATGCTGGGATTACGCCGAAATCCAAAGTCTCCAAAAGTGGAGTTTAGAATCACTGAAGCACCAATGCTAAGTTCTAGCAGCACCACCAACACCAGTTCATCAAGACCACAAGGAAACTTCTTCTCTGGCTTACCTGACTCTTCTAGCCTTCCCATGCATATCTCCAAAAGGATCATGTTCGCTTGAGGCACAGTCATGTGAAATCAGTGCCTGGTGAAGGATGCTGGGATATTGTATGCGCCAAGTCACCATACAGGACACAGAAGGCTACACTGTAAAGACATAAAGAAACATGGCAACTTTATTGCTGCTTCCATGATATCTGACTGACTCTGGGCTTAACAGTCCTGTTCTCAATGGGATGATCAGAACACATGTGCCCTTCTGCCACTTCTGCTCCATCAAAACCCTCCAGCATGGGTGGTCAGATTAGGAACAGAGTCTTCCCTTAAGCTCTGCCCTGGAAGAGCTTGACCTTGGTCAAGCCCAGTAGCTGGACCCTAAGGAGATTTAGGAAACTCTCCTCTATTCCAGCACAATGGTGCTGCCGACCAGCACCTCAGATTTCTCCTCAGCAAGCAATTAGATCCATTGGAGAAAACTCAGAGCCAGCCCTGAGATAGTCACCCCTGATACACTGGCCACAGAATCACTCGAGAGCAAACCGGACTATTTTTTTATTCAAGGTGAAGGCTTCCTTCTCATCTTTTCCCTCATCATGAACTGAAACGTGTCTCCTCCTTCTGGCACAAAAATGTACTCTAGGTCAGCAGAATTCCCAATATCTGCAAATATCTATCATAAAGTCCCCAATTAAATGCCATCAGGTGAGTCTTTCTAGGATGTCACAACAAGAGCCACAAGGCTGCCTAGATAGATCCACAACTTTCTCTTCCACATTCTGCCAGTCACTCCGAATATCCCTGAAAGTATATCTATAGATGTCTCTGTGTGTTTCTCTACACTCTTTTGTGCTCTCTCTCTATGGAGACTTCTCTAGGCACTCCCCACAAAAAAAAAAAAAACAAAAAAAAACGCCCCTGTCTTAGAGTCCAAGATTTATTCTTTCCCTCAAGTTGTCTGCATCAATACATCTTATCCCAGGTGGTACTTCACATTCAACCAAAACAACATTGTATTTTCTCAGCGATAGTGACCACAACCATGTCCTCTCTCTTCCCCTGACACAAGTCTGGGATCCATGAGTACCTCGGTATAAACGAGCAAATTGGAACAAGTGTTTGTAGGGATTTAATAAAGTTTCAGAAGTTTTGGAGATGTCAGAGGAGATCTACCCACAGTCTATGCCGGGGGTTAGTATAAGCTCCAGAATTCCAGGGCTCTAACCAAAGTCAGTCTAAGGAAATCAGAGTGGAGATTCCAACCTTTAATTCCAGCACAGCAAGTATTCTGGGAGTGGTGACATTCACCCTTCATCCTAACTGAGTCAAGATCAATTCAGATTATACAAGGACTTGCAGGCTCCCAAGCAGGTGTGGTGGGGCCACGCCTTAATTACCAAAAGAAAGAATACTTAAGATGGGATTCAAACAGAGAGCAAACCATTTCAAAGGAACTGAGGCTGAGGAAAGTATAAGACAGTTGGGTAAGATTTGACTGTGGTGTTTATTCCCTCTACTATCTCCATCTTCTTCAGAGATCTTTCCCTGAGTCTCATTCATTTGTGTGACAATGGCTGTTGGCAGCTCCCTATGCACTTTTATCTTCACACCACACAGGCCTTCCTCAAGAGATCAACCCTGGAGGACACCAACTCAACACACTCTCTTGAATCAGGTACTACCAAAAAGTAAATGTAAACCTTTACCTGGCCAATGGAAGTCAAAGACATCTGACCCTACTGACCAAGGTAAATACCCAATAGCAGAGGTCTACACAGACTTTGCTCCTTCCAATGTCAATATGTGTGCTTCCTATTGGTCCTGGGATTCTCTGGTTTCTCTCTCTGATTTCTCAATCTATCAATGCTCTCCCAGTATCTGTTGGGAGGAGGAAAACATGGCTGTGCAAATGCCACAGTGGTAACAGGGTATAGATACTTCTGTCTTGCACAAACCCATAGATTGGTCTTCTATTCTATCAGAATACCTGAGGACCTTGCCACCTGGACAAAAGGGCACAAAACATGAGTTTTTCTGTCTCTCTGCCTCCCTGTCAAATGGCCAGATATTCGACAGAATATGCACACCTAGGCCCAAGGGAGAGATGATGTAGCTCACAAGACCACCAGAACCTGGACTTTGGGAACTCTCTCAGCAGCAACGTACAGGGCGAAACCCTACAAGACACCATCTTAAAGGACTGCAGGCAAGACCTGGCATGGCTTGTATATGAGGAGATCAGTGGGCACATGACTGACTTCTCTTGCTTCTTCTGATGCACACTCTGAGATCTGCTTGAGGGACACCAGTAGCAGCCTCCACAACCAAGACGTCTCTGACAGAATGTCTAATCAGGAAGACCAAGTGTAGACACCTACAGAGCACCAAAGTACCTGTCTTCACCTTGCTAGGGATTGCAAGCAGAGTGGTCAAAATACAGGCCCCTGGACAGGCTGAGGAAGTCTGTACTACAGCTGGAGCAGGATAGGAGCAGGGCAGTGTTTGGCAAGCCTGTGTTTGACTCCCAGATGACCCGGCTGAACCAAGGTGCTGGACCTCAGGTTCGATGAGAGCGGGGGTAATGAGTTTTCACTCATTTTGTTCAGCTTTTCCAAGGAATGTTTGACTGGTAATCATCATCGATCCAAGCACATTGGACGGACCTTGCACAGAGATCTTTTAGCGATCTCTAACCAGAGCTGGTGTTGGCTAGTGCTAGAAAAACAAAGACATGGCCCATCTGGGTACTGGACACTTGCATGAATGCTGGGATTACCCCGAAATACAAAGTCTCCAAAGTGGAGTTTAGCATCACTGAAGCACCAATGCTAACTTCTAGCAGCACCACCAACACCAGTTCATCAAGACCACAAGGAAACTTCTTCTCTGGCTTACCTGACTCTTCTAGCCTTCCCATGCATATCTCCAAAAGGATCATGTTCGCTTGAGGCACAGTCATGTGAAATCAGTGCCTGGTGAAGGATGCTGGGATATTGTATGCGCCAAGTCACCATACAGGACACAGAAGGCTACGCTGTAAAGACATAAAGAAACATGGCAACTTCTTTGCTGCTTCCATGATATCTGACTGACTCTGGGCTTAACAATCCTGTTCTCAATGGGATGATCAGAACACATGTGCCCTTCTGCCACTTCTGCTCCATCAAATCCCTCCAGCATGGGTGGTCAGATTACGAACAGAGTCTTCCCTTAAGCTCTGCCCTGGAAGAGCTTGACCTTGGTCAAGCCCAGTAGCTGGATCCTAAGGAGATTTATGAAACTCTCCTCTATTCCAGCACAATGGTGCTGCAGACCAGCACCTCAGATTTCTCCTCAGCAAGCAATTAGATCCATTGGAGAAAACTCAGAGCCAACCCTGAGATAGTCACCCCTGATACACTGGCCACAGAATCACTCAAGAGCAAACCGGACTATTTTTGTATTCAAGGTGAAGGCTTCCTTCTCATCTTTTCCCTCATCATGAACTGAAACATGTCTCCTCCTTCTGGCACAAAAATGTACTCTAGGTCAGCAGAATTCCCAATATCTGCAAATATCTATCATAAAGTCCCCAATTAAATGCCATCAGGTGAGTCTTTCTAGGATGTCGCAACAAGAGCCACAAGGCTGCCTAGATAGATCCACAACTTTCTCTTCCACATTCTGCCAGTCACTCCGAATATCCCTGAAAGTATATCTATAGATGTCTCTGTGTGTTTCTCTACACTCCTTTGCGCTCTCTCTCTATGGAGACTTCTCTAGGCACTCCCCACAAAAAAAAAAAAAAAAAAAAACGCCCCTGTCTTAGAGTCCAAGATTTATTCTTTCCCTCAAGTTGTCTGCATCAATACATCTTATCCCAGGTGGTACTTCACATTCAACCAAAACAACATTGTATTTTCTCAGCGATAGTGACCACAACCATGTCCTCTCTCTTCCCCTGACACAAGTCTGGGATCCATGAGTACCTCGGTATAAACGAACAAATTGGAACAAGTGTTTGTAGGGATTTAATACAGTTTCAGAAGTTTTGGAGATGTCAGAGGAGATCGACCCACAGTCTATGCCGGGGGTTAGTATAAGCTCCAGAATTCCAGGGCTCTAACCAAAGTCAGTCTAAGGAAATCAGAGTGGAGATTCCAACCTTTAATTCCAGCACAGCAAGTATTCTGGGAGTGGTGACATTCACCCTTCATCCTAACTGAGTCAAGATCAATTCAGATTATACAAGGACTTCCAGGCTCCCAAGCAGGTGTGGTGGGGCCACGCCTTAATTACCAAAAGAAAGAATACTTAAGATGGGATTCAAACAGAGAGCAAACCATTTCAAAGGAACTGAGGCTGAGGAAAGTATAAGACAGTTGGGTAAGATTTGACTGTGGTGTTTATTCCCTCTACTATCTCCATCTTCTTCAGAGATCTTTCCCTGAGTCTCATTCATTTGTGTGACAATGGCTGTTGGCAGTTCCCTATGCACTTTTATCTTCACACCACACAGGCCTTCCTCAAGAGATCAACCCTGGAGGACACCAACTCAACACACTCTCTTGAATCAGGTACTACCAAAAAGTAAATGTAAACCTTTACCTGGCCAATGGAAGTCAAAGACATCTGACCCTACTGACCAAGGTAAATACCCAATAGCAGAGGTCTACACAGACTTTGCTCCTTCCAATGTCAATATGTGTGCTTCCTATTGGTCCTGGGATTCTCTGGTTTCTCTCTCTGATTTCTCAATCTATCAATGCTCTCCCAGCATCTGTCGGGAGGAGGAAAACATGGCTGTGCAAATGCCACAGTGGTAACAGGGTATAGATACTTCTGTCTTGCACAAACCCATAGATTGGTCTTCTATTCTATCAGCGTACCTGAGGACCTTGCCACCTGGACAAAAGGGCACAAAACATGAGTTTTTCTGTCTCTCTGCCTCCCTGTCAAATGGCCAGATATTCGACAGAATATGCACACCTAGGCCCAAGGGAGAGATGATGTAGCTCACAAGACCACCAGAACCTGGACTTTGGGAACTCTCTCAGCAGCAACGTACAGGGCTAAACCCTACAAGACACCATCTTAAAGGACTGCAGGCAAGACCTGGCATGGCTTGTATATGAGGAGATCAGTGGGCACATGACAGACTTCTCTTGCTTCTTCTGATGCACAATCTGAGATCTGCTTGAGGGACACCAGTAGCAGCCTCCACAACCAAGACGTCTCTGACAGAATGTCTAATCAGGAAGACCAAGTGTAGACACCTACAGAGCACCAAAGTACCTGTCTTCACCTTGCTAGGGATTGCAAGCAGAGTGGTCAAAATACAGGCCCCTGGACAGGCTGAGGAAGTCTGTACTACAGCTGGAGCAGGATAGGAGCAGGGCAGTGTTTGGCAAGCCTGTGTCTGACTCCCAGATGACCCGGCTGAACCAAGGTGCTGGACCTCAGGTTCGATGAGAGCGGCGGTAATGAGTTTTCACTCATTTTGTTCAGCTTTTCCAAGGAATGTTTGACTGGTAATCATCATCGATCCAAGCACATTGGACGGACCTTGCACAGAGATCTTTCAGCGATCTCTAACCAGAGCTGGTGTTGGCTAGTGCTAGAAAAACAAAGACATGGCCCATCTGGGTACTGAACATTTTCATGAATACTGGGATTACCCCGAAATCCAAAGTCTCCAAAAGTGGAGTTTAGAATCACTGAAGCACCAATGCTAAGTTCTAGCAGCACCACCAACACCAGTTCATCAAGACCACAAGGAAACTTCTTCTCTGGCTTACCTGACTCTTCTAGCCTTCCCATGCATATCTCCAAAAGGATCATGGTCGCTTGAGGCACAGTCATGTGAAATCAGTGCCTGGTGAAGGATGCTGGGATATTGTATGCGCCAAGTCACCATACAGGACACAGAAGGCTACGCTGTAAAGACATAAAGAAACATGGCAACTTTATTGCTGCTTCCATGATATCTGACTGACTCTGGGCTTAACAGTCCTGTTCTCAATGGGATGATCAGAACACATGTGCCCTTCTGCCACTTCTGCTCCATCAAAACCCTCCAGCATGGGTGGTCAGATTAGGAACAGAGTCTTCCCTTAAGCTCTGCCCTGGAAGAGCTTGACCTTGGTCAAGCCCAGTAGCTGGACCCTAAGGAGATTTATGAAAATCTCCTCTATTCCAGCACAATGGTGCTGCCGACCAGCACCTCAGATTTCTCCTCAGCAAGCAATTAGATCCATTGGAGAAAACTCAGAGCCAGCCCTGAGATAGTCACCCCTGATACACTGGCCACAGAATCACTCGAGAGCAAACCGGACTATTTTTTTATTCAAGGTGAAGGCTTCCTTCTCATCTTTTCCCTGATCATGAACTGAAACATGTCTCCTCCTTCTGGCACAAAAATGTACTCTAGGTCAGCAGAATTCCCAATATCTGCAAATATCTATCATAAAGTCCCCAATTAAATGCCATCAGGTGAGTCTTTCTAGGATGTCACAACAAGAGCCACAAGGCTGCCTAGATAGATCCACAACTTTCTCTTCCACATTCTGCCAGTCACTCCGAATATCCCTGAAAGTATATCTATAGATGTCTCTGTGTGTTTCTCTACACTCCTTTGCGCTCTCTCTCTATGGAGACTTCTCTAGGCACTCCCCACAAAAAAAAAAAAAAAACGCCCCTGTCTTAGAGTCCAAGATTTATTCTTTCCCTCAAGTTGTCTGCATCAATACATCTTATCCCAGGTGGTACTTCACATTCAACCAAAACAACATTGTATTTTCTCAGCGATAGTGACCACAACCATGTCCTCTCTCTTCCCCTGACACAAGTCTGGGATCCATGAGTACCTCGGTATAAACGAGCAAATTGGAACAAGTGTTTGTAGGGATTTAATAAAGTTTCAGAAGTTTTGGAGATGTCAGAGGATATCTACCCACAGTCTATGCCGGGGGTTAGTATAAGCTCCAGAATTCCAGGGCTCTATCCACAGTCAGTCTAAGGAAATCAGAGTGGAGATTCCAACCTTTAATTCCAGCACAGCAAGTATTCTGGGAGTGGTGACATTGACCCTTCATCCTAACTGAGTCAAGATTATACAAGAAGTCCTTGTATAATCCAATTCAGATTATACAAGGACTTCCAGGCTCCCAAGCAGGTGTGGTGGGGCCACGCCTTAATTACCAAAAGAAAGAATACTTAAGATGGGATTCAAACAGAGAGCAAACCATTTCAAAGGAACTGAGGCTGAGGAAAGTATAAGACAGTTGGGTAAGATTTGACTGTGGTGTTTATTCCCTCTACTATCTCCATCTTCTTCAGAGATCTTTCCCTGAGTCTCATTCATTTGTGTGACAATGGCTGTTGGCAGTTCCCTATGCACTTTTATCTTCACACCACACAGGCCTTCCTCAAGAGATCAACCCTGGAGGACACCAACTCAACACACTCTCTTGAATCAGGTACTACCAAAAAGTAAATGTAAACCTTTACCTGGCCAATGGAAGTCAAAGACATCTGACCCTACTGACCAAGGTAAATACCCAATAGCAGAGGTCTACACAGACTTTGCTCCTTCCAATGTCAATATGTGTGCTTCCTATTGGTCCTGGGATTCTCTGGTTTCTCTCTCTGATTTCTCAATCTATCAATGCTCTCCCAGCATCTGTCGGGAGGAGGAAAACATGGCTGTGCAAATGCCACAGTGGTAACAGGGTATAGATACTTCTGTCTTGCACAAACCCATAGATTGGTCTTCTATTCTATCAGCGTACCTGAGGACCTTGCCACCTGGACAAAAGGGCACAAAACATGAGTTTTTCTGTCTCTCTGCCTCCCTGTCAAATGGCCAGATATTCGACAGAATATGCACACCTAGGCCCAAGGGAGAGATGATGTAGCTCACAAGACCACCAGAACCTGGACTTTGGGAACTCTCTCAGCAGCAACGTACAGGGCTAAACCCTACAAGACACCATCTTAAAGGACTGCAGGCAAGACCTGGCATGGCTTGTATATGAGGAGATCAGTGGGCACATGACTGACTTCTCTTGCTTCTTCTGATGCACACTCTGAGATCTGCTTGAGGGACACCAGTAGTAGCCTCCACAACCAAGACGTCTCTGACAGAATGTCTAATCAGGAAGACCAAGTGTAGACACCTACAGAGCACCAAAGTACCTGTCTTCACCTTGCTAGGGATTGCAAGCAGAGTGGTCAAAATACAGGCCCCTGGACAGGCTGAGGAAGTCTGTACTACAGCTGGAGCAGGATAGGAGCAGGGCAGTGTTTGGCAAGCCTGTGTCTGACTCCCAGATGACCCGGCTGAACCAAGGTGCTGGACCTCAGGTTCGATGAGAGCGGCGGTAATGAGTTTTCACTCATTTTGTTCAGCTTTTCCAAGGAATTGTTGTCTCCCGAATAAGTGCCATTCTGGGCCTTATGGACCATCCTCTTCCCCTAATGACTAAAACCTTGTTTACAGGGGGAAAAAGGAACTACAAATCTCCTTATCACTGCCACCTGCTGAGTGCTATTCTCTTGGGATCCTCTATGACCTTGGGCGTGCCTGGATGAAGAGGCAGGGTGTGTAAGAGAGTTAAGGTGATAGAGAGCTGAGAAAAAGGAGACAGGAGGAGGGACTCAGGCAGAAGCTGGAGAAGAGGCAGAAGCTGGGGACAAGCATGGATTAGAGTCAGTGTGTGTTAGCAGGAGCAGAAGGAATCCAGCTTGGCGGGAAGCTAGAGGGGAAAAAGCTAGGCGAGATGCAGTGGCAAGACAGAAGCATGGCTAAGGGACAGACAGGTCTAAGAGATAACATGTACTGAAAAAAGCTCAGGTCTCTCAGTGTCAGAGAGAGCCTGAATGATGGAACCTAAACGACTCCTTAGTGTAGACTTAATTAATCTTGACGCTCCTCGCCTGGGACAAAACTAGGACCACAAAGAAACCAGACGCAGTAAGTGGAGGTCATAACCGAGACCCACTCGGTAAGGAATGTTTGACTGGTAATCATCATGGATCCAAGCACATTGGACAGACCTTGCACAGAGATCTTTCAGCGATCTCTAACCAGAGCTGGTGTTGGCTAGTGCTAGAAAAACAAAGACATGGCCCATCTGGGTACTGGACACTTGCATGAATGCTGGGATTACCCCGAAATCCAAAGTCTCCAAAGTGGAGTTTAGAATCACTGAAGCACCAATGCTAAGTTCTAGCAGCACCACCAACACCAGTTCATCAAGACCGCAAGGAAACTTCTTCTCTGGCTTACCTGACTCTTCTAGCCTTCCCATGCATATCTCCAAAAGGATCATGTTCGCTTGAGGCACAGTCATGTGAAATCAGTGCCTGGTGAAGGATGCTGGGATATTGTATGCGCCAAGTCACCATACAGGACACAGAAGGCTACGCTGTAAAGACATAAAGAAACATGGCAACTTTATTGCTGCTTCCATGATATCTGACTGACTCTGGGCTTAACAGTCCTGTTCTCAATGGGATGATCAGAACACATGTGCCCTTCTGCCACTTCTGCTCCATCAAAACCCTCCAGCATGGGTGGTCAGATTAGGAACAGAGTCTTCCCTTAAGCTCTGCCCTGGAAGAGCTTGACCTTGGTCAAGCCCAGTAGCTGGACCCTAAGGAGATTTATGAAACTCTCCTCTATTCCAGCACAATGGTGCTGCCGACCAGCACCTCAGATTTCTCCTCAGCAAGCAATTAGATCCATTGGAGAAAACTCAGAGCCAACCCTGAGATAGTCACCCCTGATACATTGGCCACAGAATCACTCGAGAGCAAACCGGACTATTTTTTTATTCAAGGTGAAGGCTTCCTTCTCATCTTTTCCCTCATCATGAACTGAAACGTGTCTCCTCCTTCTGGCACAAAAATGTACTCTAGGTCAGCAGAATTCCCAATATCTGCAAATATCTATCATAAAGTCCCCAATTAAATGCCATCAGGTGAGTCTTTCTAGGATGTCACAACAAGAGCCACAAGGCTGCCTAGATAGATCCACAACTTTCTCTTCCACATTCTGCCAGTCACTCCGAATATCCCTGAAAGTATATCTATAGATGTCTCTGTGTGTTTCTCTACACTCCTTTGTGCTCTCTCTCTATGGAGACTTCTCTAGGCACTCCCCACAAAAAAAAAAAAAAACTCCCCTGTCTTAGAGTCCAAGATTTATTCTTTCCCTCAAGTTGTCTGCATCAATACATCTTATCCCAGGTGGTACTTCACATTCTACCAAAACAACATTGTATTTTCTCAGCGATAGAGACCACAACCATGTCCTCTCTCTTCCCCTGACACAAGTCAGGGATCCATGAGTACCTCGGTATAATCGAGCAAATTGGAACAAGTGTTTGTAGGGATTTAATAAAGTTTCAGAAGTTTTGGAGATGTCAGAGGAGATCTACCCACAGTCTATGCCGGGGGTTAGTATAAGCTCCAGAATTCCAGGGCTCTAACCACAGTCAGTCTAAGGAAATCAGAGTGGAGATTCCAACCTTTAATTCCAGCACAGCAAGTATTCTGGGAGTGGTGACATTCACCCTTCATTCTAACTGAGTCAAGATCAATTCAGATTATACAAGGACTTCCAGGCTCCCAAGCAGGTGTGGTGGGGCCACGCCTTAATTACCAAAAGAAAGAATACTTAAGATGGGATTCAAACAGAGAGCAAACCATTTCAAAGGAACTGAGGCTGAGGAAAGTATAAGACAGTTGGGTAAGATTTGACTGTGGTGTTTATTCCCTCTACTATCTCCATCTTCTTCAGAGATCTTTCCCTGAGTCTCATTCATTTGTGTGACAATGGCTGTTGGCAGTTCCCTATGCACTTTTATCTTCACACCACACAGGCCTTCCTTGAGAGATCAACCCTGGAGGACACCAACTCAACACACTCTCTTGAATCAGGTACTACCAAAAAGTAAATGTAAACCTTTACCTGGCCAATGGAAGTCAAAGACATCTGACCCTACTGACCAAGGTAAATACCCAATAGCAGAGGTCTACACAGACTTTGCTCCTTCCAATGTCAATATGTGTGCTTCCTATTGGTCCTGGGATTCTCTGGTTTCTCTCTCTGATTTCTCAATCTATCAATGCTCTCCCAGCATCTGTCGGGAGGAGGAAAACATGGCTGTGCAAATGCCACAGTGGTAACAGGGTATAGATACTTCTGTCTTGCACAAACCCATAGATTGGTCTTCTATTCTATCAGCGTACCTGAGGACCTTGCCACCTGGACAAAAGGGCACAAAACATGAGTTTTTCTGTCTCTCTGCCTCCCTGTCGAATGGCCAGATATTCGACAGAATATGCACACCTAGGCCCAAGGGAGAGATGATGTAGCTCACAAGACCACCAGAACCTGGACTTTGGGAACTCTCTCAGCAGCAACGTACAGGGCTAAACCCTACAAGACACCATCTTAAAGGACTGCAGGCAAGACCTGGCATGGCTTGTATATGAGGAGATCAGTGGGCACATGACTGACTTCTCTGGCTTCTTCTGATGCACACTCTGAGATCTGCTTGAGGGACACCAGTAGCAGCCTCCACAACCAAGACGTCTCTGACAGAATGTCTAATCAGGAAGACCAAGTGTAGACACCTACAGAGCACCAAAGTACCTGTCTTCACCTTGCTAGGGATTGCAAGCAGAGTGGTCAAAATACAGGCCCCTGGACAGGCTGAGGAAGTCTGTACTACAGCTGGAGCAGGATAGGAGCAGGGCAGTGTTTGGCAAGCCTGTGTCTGACTCCCAGATGACCCGGCTGAACCAAGGTGCTGGACCTCAGGTTCGATGAGAGCGGCGGTAATGAGTTTTCACTCATTTTGTTCAGCTTTTCCAAGGAATGTTTGACTGGTAATCATCATCGATCCAAGCACATTGGACGGACCTTGCACAGAGATCTTTCAGCAATCTCTAACCAGAGCTGGTGTTGGCTAGTGCTAGAAAAACAAAGACATGGCCCATCTGGGTACTGAACATTTTCATGAATACTGGGATTACCCCGAAATCCAAAGTCTCCAAAAGTGGAGTTTAGAATCACTGAAGCACCAATGCTAAGTTCTAGCAGCACCACCAACACCAGTTCATCAAGACCACAAGGAAACTTCTTCTCTGGCTTACCTGACTCTTCTAGCCTTCCCATGCATATCTCCAAAAGGATCATGGTCGCTTGAGGCACAGTCATGTGAAATCAGTGCCTGGTGAAGGATGCTGGGATATTGTATGCGCCAAGTCACCATACAGGACACAGAAGGCTACGCTGTAAAGACATAAAGAAACATGGCAACTTTATTGCTGCTTCCATGATATCTGACTGACTCTGGGCTTAACAGTCCTGTTCTCAATGGGATGATCAGAACACATGTGCCCTTCTGCCACTTCTGCTCCATCAAAACCCTCCAGCATGGGTGGTCAGATTAGGAACAGAGTCTTCCCTTAAGCTCTGCCCTGGAAGAGCTTGACCTTGGTCAAGCCCAGTAGCTGGACCCTAAGGAGATTTATGAAAATCTCCTCTATTCCAGCACAATGGTGCTGCCGACCAGCACCTCAGATTTCTCCTCAGCAAGCAATTAGATCCATTGGAGAAAACTCAGAGCCAGCCCTGAGATAGTCACCCCTGATACACTGGCCACAGAATCACTCGAGAGCAAACCGGACTATTTTTTTATTCAAGGTGAAGGCTTCCTTCTCATCTTTTCCCTGATCATGAACTGAAACATGTCTCCTCCTTCTGGCACAAAAATGTACTCTAGGTCAGCAGAATTCCCAATATCTGCAAATATCTATCATAAAGTCCCCAATTAAATGCCATCAGGTGAGTCTTTCTAGGATGTCACAACAAGAGCCACAAGGCTGCCTAGATAGATCCACAACTTTCTCTTCCACATTCTGCCAGTCACTCCGAATATCCCTGAAAGTATATCTATAGATGTCTCTGTGTGTTTCTCTACACTCCTTTGCGCTCTCTCTCTATGGAGACTTCTCTAGGCACTCCCCACAAAAAAAAAAAAAACGCCCCTGTCTTAGAGTCCAAGATTTATTCTTTCCCTCAAGTTGTCTGCATCAATACATCTTATCCCAGGTGGTACTTCACATTCAACCAAAACAACATTGTATTTTCTCAGCGATAGTGACCACAACCATGTCCTCTCTCTTCCCCTGACACAAGTCTGGGATCCATGAGTACCTCGGTATAAACGAGCAAATTGGAACAAGTGTTTGTAGGGATTTAATAAAGTTTCAGAAGTTTTGGAGATGTCAGAGGAGATCTACCCACAGTCTATGCCGGGGGTTAGTATAAGCTCCAGAATTCCAGGGCTCTATCCACAGTCAGTCTAAGGAAATCAGAGTGGAGATTCCAACCTTTAATTCCAGCACAGCAAGTATTCTGGGAGTGGTGACATTGACCCTTCATCCTAACTGAGTCAAGATTATACAAGAAGTCCTTGTATAATCCAATTCAGATTATACAAGGACTTCCAGGCTCCCAAGCAGGTGTGGTGGGGCCACGCCTTAATTACCAAAAGAAAGAATACTTAAGATGGGATTCAAACAGAGAGCAAACCATTTCAAAGGAACTGAGGCTGAGGAAAGTATAAGACAGTTGGGTAAGATTTGACTGTGGTGTTTATTCCCTCTACTATCTCCATCTTCTTCAGAGATCTTTCCCTGAGTCTCATTCATTTGTGTGACAATGGCTGTTGGCAGTTCCCTATGCACTTTTATCTTCACACCACACAGGCCTTCCTCAAGAGATCAACCCTGGAGGACACCAACTCAACACACTCTCTTGAATCAGGTACTACCAAAAAGTAAATGTAAACCTTTACCTGGCCAATGGAAGTCAAAGACATCTGACCCTACTGACCAAGGTAAATACCCAATAGCAGAGGTCTACACAGACTTTGCTCCTTCCAATGTCAATATGTGTGCTTCCTATTGGTCCTGGGATTCTCTGGTTTCTCTCTCTGATTTCTCAATCTATCAATGCTCTCCCAGCATCTGTCGGGAGGAGGAAAACATGGCTGTGCAAATGCCACAGTGGTAACAGGGTATAGATACTTCTGTCTTGCACAAACCCATAGATTGGTCTTCTATTCTATCAGCGTACCTGAGGACCTTGCCACCTGGACAAAAGGGCACAAAACATGAGTTTTTCTGTCTCTCTGCCTCCCTGTCAAATGGCCAGATATTCGACAGAATATGCACACCTAGGCCCAAGGGAGAGATGATGTAGCTCACAAGACCACCAGAACCTGGACTTTGGGAACTCTCTCAGCAGCAACGTACAGGGCTAAACCCTACAAGACACCATCTTAAAGGACTGCAGGCAAGACCTGGCATGGCTTGTATATGAGGAGATCAGTGGGCACATGACTGACTTCTCTTGCTTCTTCTGATGCACACTCTGAGATCTGCTTGAGGGACACCAGTAGTAGCCTCCACAACCAAGACGTCTCTGACAGAATGTCTAATCAGGAAGACCAAGTGTAGACACCTACAGAGCACCAAAGTACCTGTCTTCACCTTGCTAGGGATTGCAAGCAGAGTGGTCAAAATACAGGCCCCTGGACAGGCTGAGGAAGTCTGTACTACAGCTGGAGCAGGATAGGAGCAGGGCAGTGTTTGGCAAGCCTGTGTCTGACTCCCAGATGACCCGGCTGAACCAAGGTGCTGGACCTCAGGTTCGATGAGAGCGGCGGTAATGAGTTTTCACTCATTTTGTTCAGCTTTTCCAAGGAATTGTTGTCTCCCGAATAAGTGCCATTCTGGGCCTTATGGACCATCCTCTTCCCCTAATGACTAAAACCTTGTTTACTGGGGGAAAAAGGAACTACAAATCTCCTTATCACTGCCACCTGCTGAGTGCTATTCTCTTGGGATCCTCTATGACCTTGGGCGTGCCTGGATGAAGAGGCAGGGTGTGTAAGAGAGTTAAGGTGATAGAGAGCTGAGAAAAAGGAGACAGGAGGAGGGACTCAGGCAGAAGCTGGAGAAGAGGCAGAAGCTGGGGACAAGCATGGATTAGAGTCAGTGTGTGTTAGCAGGAGCAGAAGGAATCCAGCTTGGCGGGAAGCTAGAGGGGAAAAAGCTAGGCGAGATGCAGTGGCAAGACAGAAGCATGGCTAAGGGACAGACAGGTCTAAGAGATAACATGTACTGAAAAAAGCTCAGGTCTCTCAGTGTCAGAGAGAGCCTGAATGATGGAACCTAAACGACTCCTTAGTGTAGACTTAATTAATCTTGACGCTCCTCGCCTGGGACAAAACTAGGACCACAAAGAAACCAGACGCAGTAAGTGGAGGTCATAACCGAGACCCACTCGGTAAGGAATGTTTGACTGGTAATCATCATCGATCCAAGCACATTGGACAGACCTTGCACAGAGATCTTTCAGCGATCTCTAACCAGAGCTGGTGTTGGCTAGTGCTAGAAAAACAAAGACATGGCCCATCTGGGTACTGGACACTTGCATGAATGCTGGGATTACCCCGAAATCCAAAGTCTCCAAAAGTGGAGTTTAGAATCACTGAAGCACCAATGCTAAGTTCTAGCAGCACCACCAACACCAGTTCATCAAGACCGCAAGGAAACTTCTTCTCTGGCTTACCTGACTCTTCTAGCCTTCCCATGCATATCTCCAAAAGGATCATGTTCGCTTGAGGCACAGTCATGTGAAATCAGTGCCTGGTGAAGGATGCTGGGATATTGTATGCGCCAAGTCACCATACAGGACACAGAAGGCTACGCTGTAAAGACATAAAGAAACATGGCAACTTTATTGCTGCTTCCATGATATCTGACTGACTCTGGGCTTAACAGTCCTGTTCTCAATGGGATGATCAGAACACATGTGCCCTTCTGCCACTTCTGCTCCATCAAAACCCTCCAGCATGGGTGGTCAGATTAGGAACAGAGTCTTCCCTTAAGCTCTGCCCTGGAAGAGCTTGACCTTGGTCAAGCCCAGTAGCTGGACCCTAAGGAGATTTATGAAACTCTCCTCTATTCCAGCACAATGGTGCTGCCGACCAGCACCTCAGATTTCTCCTCAGCAAGCAATTAGATCCATTGGAGAAAACTCAGAGCCAACCCTGAGATAGTCACCCCTGATACATTGGCCACAGAATCACTCGAGAGCAAACCGGACTATTTTTTTATTCAAGGTGAAGGCTTCCTTCTCATCTTTTCCCTCATCATGAACTGAAACGTGTCTCCTCCTTCTGGCACAAAAATGTACTCTAGGTCAGCAGAATTCCCAATATCTGCAAATATCTATCATAAAGTCCCCAATTAAATGCCATCAGGTGAGTCTTTCTAGGATGTCACAACAAGAGCCACAAGGCTGCCTAGATAGATCCACAACTTTCTCTTCCACATTCTGCCAGTCACTCCGAATATCCCTGAAAGTATATCTATAGATGTCTCTGTGTGTTTCTCTACACTCCTTTGTGCTCTCTCTCTATGGAGACTTCTCTAGGCACTCCCCACAAAAAAAAAAAAAAACTCCCCTGTCTTAGAGTCCAAGATTTATTCTTTCCCTCAAGTTGTCTGCATCAATACATCTTATCCCAGGTGGTACTTCACATTCTACCAAAACAACATTGTATTTTCTCAGCGATAGAGACCACAACCATGTCCTCTCTCTTCCCCTGACACAAGTCAGGGATCCATGAGTACCTCGGTATAATCGAGCAAATTGGAACAAGTGTTTGTAGGGATTTAATAAAGTTTCAGAAGTTTTGGAGATGTCAGAGGAGATCTACCCACAGTCTATGCCGGGGGTTAGTATAAGCTCCAGAATTCCAGGGCTCTAACCACAGTCAGTCTAAGGAAATCAGAGTGGAGATTCCAACCTTTAATTCCAGCACAGCAAGTATTCTGGGAGTGGTGACATTCACCCTTCATTCTAACTGAGTCAAGATCAATTCAGATTATACAAGGACTTCCAGGCTCCCAAGCAGGTGTGGTGGGGCCACGCCTTAATTACCAAAAGAAAGAATACTTAAGATGGGATTCAAACAGAGAGCAAACCATTTCAAAGGAACTGAGGCTGAGGAAAGTATAAGACAGTTGGGTAAGATTTGACTGTGGTGTTTATTCCCTCTACTATCTCCATCTTCTTCAGAGATCTTTCCCTGAGTCTCATTCATTTGTGTGACAATGGCTGTTGGCAGTTCCCTATGCACTTTTATCTTCACACCACACAGGCCTTCCTTGAGAGATCAACCCTGGAGGACACCAACTCAACACACTCTCTTGAATCAGGTACTACCAAAAAGTAAATGTAAACCTTTACCTGGCCAATGGAAGTCAAAGACATCTGACCCTACTGACCAAGGTAAATACCCAATAGCAGAGGTCTACACAGACTTTGCTCCTTCCAATGTCAATATGTGTGCTTCCTATTGGTCCTGGGATTCTCTGGTTTCTCTCTCTGATTTCTCAATCTATCAATGCTCTCCCAGCATCTGTCGGGAGGAGGAAAACATGGCTGTGCAAATGCCACAGTGGTAACAGGGTATAGATACTTCTGTCTTGCACAAACCCATAGATTGGTCTTCTATTCTATCAGCGTACCTGAGGACCTTGCCACCTGGACAAAAGGGCACAAAACATGAGTTTTTCTGTCTCTCTGCCTCCCTGTCGAATGGCCAGATATTCGACAGAATATGCACACCTAGGCCCAAGGGAGAGATGATGTAGCTCACAAGACCACCAGAACCTGGACTTTGGGAACTCTCTCAGCAGCAACGTACAGGGCTAAACCCTACAAGACACCATCTTAAAGGACTGCAGGCAAGACCTGGCATGGCTTGTATATGAGGAGATCAGTGGGCACATGACTGACTTCTCTGGCTTCTTCTGATGCACACTCTGAGATCTGCTTGAGGGACACCAGTAGCAGCCTCCACAACCAAGACGTCTCTGACAGAATGTCTAATCAGGAAGACCAAGTGTAGACACCTACAGAGCACCAAAGTACCTGTCTTCACCTTGCTAGGGATTGCAAGCAGAGTGGTCAAAATACAGGCCCCTGGACAGGCTGAGGAAGTCTGTACTACAGCTGGAGCAGGATAGGAGCAGGGCAGTGTTTGGCAAGCCTGTGTCTGACTCCCAGATGACCCGGCTGAACCAAGGTGCTGGACCTCAGGTTCGATGAGAGCGGCGGTAATGAGTTTTCACTCATTTTGTTCAGCTTTTCCAAGGAATTGTTGTCTCCCGAATAAGTGCCATTCTGGGCCTTATATCCCATCGTCTTCCCCTAAGGACTAAAACCTTGTTTACAGGGGGAAAAAGGAACTACAAATCTCCTTATCACTGCCACCTGCTGAGTGCTATTCTCTTGGGATCCTCTATGACCTTGGGCGTGCCTGGATGAGGAGGCAGGGTGTGTAAGAGAGTTAAGGTGATAGAGAGCTGAGAAAAAGGAGACAGGAGGAGGGAGTCAGGCAGAAGCTGGAGAAGAGGCAGAAGCTGGGGACAAGCATGGATTAGAGTCAGTGTGTGTTAGCAGGAGCAGAAGGAATCCAGCTTGGCGGGAAGCTAGAGGGGAAAAAGCTAGGCGAGATGCAGTGGCAAGACAGAAGCATGGCTAAGGGACAGACAGGTCTAAGAGATAACATGTACTGAAAAAAGCTCAGGTCTCTCAGTGTCAGAGAGAGCCTGAATGATGGAACCTAAACGACTCCTTAGTGTAGACTTAATTAATCTTGACGCTCCTCGCCTGGGACAAAACTCGGACCACAAAGAAACCAGACGCAGTAAGTGGAGGTCATAACCGAGACCCACTCGGTAAGGAATGTTTGACTGGTAAACATCATCGATCCAAGCACATTGGACAGACCTTGCACAGAGATCTTTCAGCGATCTCTAACCAGAGCTGGTGTTGGCTAGTGCTAGAAAAACAAAGACATGGCCCATCTGGGTACTGGACACTTGCATGAATGCTGGGATTACCCCGAAATCCAAAGTCTCCAAAGTGTAGTTTAGAATCACTGAAGCACCAATGCTAAGTTCTAGCAGCACCACCAACACCAGTTCATCAAGACCACAAGGAAACTTCTTCTCTGGCTTACCTGACTCTTCTAGCCTTCCCATGCATATCTCCAAAAGGATCATGTTCGCTTGAAGCACAGTCATGTGAAATCAGTGCCTGGTGAAGGATGCTGGGATATTGTATGCGCCAAGTCACCATACAGGACACAGAAGGCTACACTGTAAAGACATAAAGAAACATGGCAACTTTATTGCTGCTTCCATGATATCTGACTGACTCTGGGCTTAACAGTCCTGTTCTCAATGGGATGATCAGAACACATGTGCCCTTCTGCCACTTCTGCTCCATCAAAACCCTCCAGCATGGGTGGTCAGATTAGGAACAGAGTCTTCCCTTAAGCTCTGCCCTGGAAGAGCTTGACCTTGGTCAAGCCCAGTAGCTGGACCCTAAGGAGATATATGAAACTCTCCTCTATTCCAGCAGAATGGTGCTGCCGACCAGCACCTCAGATTTCTCCTCAGCAAGCAATTAGATCCATTGGAGGAAACTCAGAGCCAGCCCTGAGATAGTCACCCCTGATACACTGGCCACAGAATCACTCGAGAGCAAACCGGACTATTTTTTTATTCAAGGTGAAGGCTTCCTTCTCATCTTTTCCCTCATCATGAACTGAAACGTGTCTCCTCCTTCTGGCACAAAAATGTACTCTAGGTCAGCAGAATTCCCAATATCTGCAAATATCTATCATAAAGTCCCCAATTAAATGCCATCAGGTGAGTCTTTCTAGGATGTCACAACAAGAGCCACAAGGCTGCCTAGATAGATCCACAACTTTCTCTTCCACATTCTGCCAGTCACTCCGAATATCCCTGAAAGTATATCTATAGATGTCTCTGTGTGTTTCTCTACACTCCTTTGTGCTCTCTCTCTATGGAGACTTCTCTAGGCACTCCCCACAAAAAAAAAAAAAACGCCCCTGTCTTAGAGTCCAAGATTTATTCTTTCCTTCAAGTTGTCTGCATCAATACATCTTATCCCAGGTGGTACTTCACATTCAACCAAAACAACATTGTATTTTCTCAGCGATAGTGACCACAACCATGTCCTCTCTCTTCCCCTGACACAAGTCTGGGATCCATGAGTACCTCGGTATAAACGAGCAAATTGGAACAAGTGTTTGTAGGGATTTAATAAAGTTTCAGAAGTTTTGGAGATGTCAGAGGAGATCTACCCACAGTCTATGCCAGGCGTTAGTATAAGCTCCAGAATTCCAGGGCTCTAACCACAGTCAGTCTAAGGAAATCAGAGTGGAGATTCCAACCTTTAATTCCAGCACAGCAAGTATTCTGGGAGTGGTGACATTCACCCTTCATCCTAACTGAGTCAAGATCAATTCAGATTATACAAGACTTCCAGGCTCCCAAGCAGGTGTGGTGGGGCCACGCCTTAATTACCAAAAGAAAGAATACTTAAGATGGGATTCAAACAGAGAGCAAACCATTTCAAAGGAACTGAGGCTGAGGAAAGTATAAGACAGTTGGGTAAGATTTGACTGTGGTGTTTATTCCCTCTACTATCTCCATCTTCTTCAGAGATCTTTCACTGAGTCTCATTCATTTGTGTGACAATGGCTGTTGGCAGTTCCCTATGCACTTTTATCTTCACACCACACAGGCCTTGCTCGAGAGATCAACCCTGGAGGATACCAACTCAACACACTCTCTTGAATCAGGTACTACCAAAAAGTAAATGTAAACCTATACCTGGCCAATGGAAGTCAAAGACATCTGACCCTACTGACCAAGGTAAATATCCAATAGCAGAGGTCTACACAGACTTTGCTCCTTCCAATGTCAATATGTGTGCTTCCTATTGGTCCTGGGATTCTCTGGTTTCTCTCTCTGATTTCTGAATCTATCAATGCTCTCCCAGCATCTGTCGGGAGGAGGAAAACATGGCTGTGCAAATGCCACAGTGGTAACAGGGTATAGATACTTCTGTCTTGCACAAACCCATAGATTGGTCTTCTATTCTATCAGCGTACCTGAGGACCTTGCCACCTGGACAAAAGGGCACAAAACATGAGTTTTTCTGTCTCTCTGCCTCCCTGTCAAATGGCCAGATATTCGACAGAATATGCACACCTAGGCCCAAGGGAGAGATGATGTAGCTCACAAGACCACCAGAACCTGGACTTTGGGAACTCTCTCAGCAGCAACGTACAGGGCTAAACTCTACAAGACACCATCTTAAAGGACTGCAGGCAAGACCTGGCATGGCTTGTATATGAGGAGATCAGTGGGCACATGACTGACTTCTCTTGCTTCTTCTGATGCACACTCTGAGATCTGCTTGAGGGACACCAGTAGCAGCCTCCACAACCAAGACGTCTCTGACAGAATGTCTAATCAGGAAGACCAAGTGTAGACACCTACAGAGCACCAAAGTACCTGTCTTCACCTTGCTAGGGATTGCAAGCAGAGTGGTCAAAATACAGGCCCCTGGACAGGCTGAGGAAGTCTGTACTACAGCTGGAGCAGGATAGGAGCAGGGCAGTGTTTGGCAAGCCTGTGTCTGACTCCCAGATGACCCGGCTGAACCAAGGTGCTGGACCTCAGGTTCGATGAGAGCGGCGGTAATGAGTTTTCACTCATTTTGTTCAGCTTTTCCAAGGAATGTTTGACTGGTAATCATCATCGATCCAAGCACATTGGACGGACCTTGCACAGAGATCTTTCAGCGATCTCTAATCAGAGCTGGTGTTGGCTAGTGCTAGAAAAACAAAGACATGGCCCATCTGGGTACTGGACACTTGCATGAATGCTGGGATTACCCCGAAATCCAAAGTCTCCAAAAGTGGAGTTTAGAATCACTGAAGCACCAATGCTAAGTTCTAGCAGCACCACCAACACCAGTTCATCAAGACCACAAGGAAACTTCTTCTCTGGCTTACCTGACTCTTCTAGCCTTCCCATGCATATCTCCAAAAGGATCATGGTCGCTTGAGGCACAGTCATGTGAAATCAGTGCCTGGTGAAGGATGCTGGGATATTGTATGCGCCAAGTCACCATACAGGACACAGAAGGCTACGCTGTAAAGACATAAAGAAACATGGCAACTTTATTGCTGCTTCCATGATATCTGACTGACTCTGGGCTTAACAGTCCTGTTCTCAATGGGATGATCAGAACACATGTGCCCTTCTGCCACTTCTGCTCCATCAAAACCCTCCAGCATGGGTGGTCAGATTAGGAACAGAGTCTTCCCTTAAGCTCTGCCCTGGAAAAGCTTGACCTTGGTCAAGCCCAGTAGCTGGACCCTAAGGAGATATATGAAACTCTCCTCTATTCCAGCAGAATGGTGCTGCCGACCAGCACCTCAGATTTCTCCTCAGCAAGCAATTAGATCCATTGGAGAAAACTCAGAGCCAGCCCTGAGATAGTCACCCCTGATACACTGGCCACAGAATCACTCGAGAGCAAACCGGACTATTTTTTTATTCAAGGTGAAGGCTTCCTTCTCATCTTTTCCCTCATCATGAACTGAAACGTGTCTCCTCCTTCTGGCACAAAAATGTACTCTAGGTCAGCAGAATTCCCAATATCTGCAAATATCTATCATAAAGTCCCCAATTAAATGCCATCAGGTGAGTCTTTCTAGGATGTCACAACAAGAGCCACAAGGCTGCCTAGATAGATCCACAACTTTCTCTTCCACATTCTGCCAGTCACTCCGAATATCCCTGAAAGTATATCTATAGATGTCTCTGTGTGTTTCTCTACACTCCTTTGTGCTCTCTCTCTATGGAGACTTCTCTAGGCACTCCCCACAAAAAAAAAAAAACGCCCCTGTCTTAGAGTCCAAGATTTATTCTTTCCTTCAAGTTGTCTGCATCAATACATCTTATCCCAGGTGGTACTTCACATTCAACCAAAACAACATTGTATTTTCTCAGCGATAGTGACCACAACCATGTCCTCTCTCTTCCCCTGACACAAGTCTGGGATCCATGAGTACCTCGGTATAAACGAGCAAATTGGAACAAGTGTTTGTAGGGATTTAATAAAGTTTCAGAAGTTTTGGAGATGTCAGAGGAGATCTACCCACAGTCTATGCCAGGCGTTAGTATAAGCTCCAGAATTCCAGGGCTCTAACCACAGTCAGTCTAAGGAAATCAGAGTGGAGATTCCAACCTTTAATTCCAGCACAGCAAGTATTCTGGGAGTGGTGACATTCACCCTTCATCCTAACTGAGTCAAGATCAATTCAGATTATACAAGACTTCCAGGCTCCCAAGCAGGTGTGGTGGGGCCACGCCTTAATTACCAAAAGAAAGAATACTTAAGATGGGATTCAAACAGAGAGCAAACCATTTCAAAGGAACTGAGGCTGAGGAAAGTATAAGACAGTTGGGTAAGATTTGACTGTGGTGTTTATTCCCTCTACTATCTCCATCTTCTTCAGAGATCTTTCACTGAGTCTCATTCATTTGTGTGACAATGGCTGTTGGCAGTTCCCTATGCACTTTTATCTTCACACCACACAGGCCTTGCTCGAGAGATCAACCCTGGAGGACACCAACTCAACACACTCTCTTGAATCAGGTACTACCAAAAAGTAAATGTAAACCTTTACCTGGCCAATGGAAGTCAAAGACATCTGACCCTACTGACCAAGGTAAATATCCAATAGCAGAGGTCTACACAGACTTTGCTCCTTCCAATGTCAATATGTGTGCTTCCTATTGGTCCTGGGATTCTCTGGTTTCTCTCTCTGATTTCTCAATCTATCAATGCTCTCCCAGCATCTGTCGGGAGGAGGAAAACATGGCTGTGCAAATGCCACAGTGGTAACAGGGTATAGATACTTCTGTCTTGCACAAACCCATAGATTGGTCTTCTATTCTATCAGCGTACCTGAGGACCTTGCCACCTGGACAAAAGGGCACAAAACATGAGTTTTTCTGTCTCTCTGCCTCCCTGTCAAATGGCCAGATATTCGACAGAATATGCACACCTAGGCCCAAGGGAGAGATGATGTAGCTCACAAGACCACCAGAACCTGGACTTTGGGAACTCTCTCAGCAGCAACGTACAGGGCTAAACCCTACAAGACACCATCTTAAAGGACTGCAGGCAAGACCTGGCATGGCTTGTATATGAGGAGATCAGTGGGCACATGACTGACTTCTCTTGCTTCTTCTGATGCACACTCTGAGATCTGCTTGAGGGACACCAGTAGCAGCCTCCACAACCAAGACGTCTCTGACAGAATGTCTAATCAGGAAGACCAAGTGTAGACACCTACAGAGCACCAAAGTACCTGTCTTCACCTTGCTAGGGATTGCAAGCAGAGTGGTCAAAATACAGGCCCCTGGACAGGCTGAGGAAGTCTGTACTACAGCTGGAGCAGGATAGGAGCAGGGCAGTGTTTGGCAAGCCTGTGTCTGACTCCCAGATGACCCGGCTGAACCAAGGTGCTGGACCTCAGGTTCGATGAGAGCGGCGGTAATGAGTTTTCACTCATTTTGTTCAGCTTTTCCAAGGAATGTTTGACTGGTAATCATCATCGATCCAAGCACATTGGACGGACCTTGCACAGAGATCTTTCAGCGATCTCTAATCAGAGCTGGTGTTGGCTAGTGCTAGAAAAACAAAGACATGGCCCATCTGGGTACTGGACACTTGCATGAATGCTGGGATTACGCCGAAATCCAAAGTCTCCAAAAGTGGAGTTTAGAATCACTGAAGCACCAATGCTAAGTTCTAGCAGCACCACCAACACCAGTTCATCAAGACCACAAGGAAACTTCTTCTCTGGCTTACCTGACTCTTCTAGCCTTCCCATGCATATCTCCAAAAGGATCATGTTCGCTTGAGGCACAGTCATGTGAAATCAGTGCCTGGTGAAGGATGCTGGGATATTGTATGCGCCAAGTCACCATACAGGACACAGAAGGCTACGCTGTAAAGACATAAAGAAACATGGCAACTTTATTGCTGCTTCCATGATATCTGACTGACTCTGGGCTTAACAGTCCTGTTCTCAATGGGATGATCAGAACACATGTGCCCTTCTGCCACTTCTGCTCCATCAAAACCCTCCAGCATGGGTGGTCAGATTAGGAACAGAGTCTTCCCTTAAGCTCTGCCCTGGAAGAGCTTGACCTTGGTCAAGCCCAGTAGCTGGACCCTAAGGAGATTTAGGAAACTCTCCTCTATTCCAGCACAATGGTGCTGCCGACCAGCACCTCAGATTTCTCCTCAGCAAGCAATTAGATCCATTGGAGAAAACTCAGAGCCAGCCCTGAGATAGTCACCCCTGATACACTGGCCACAGAATCACTCGAGAGCAAACCGGACTATTTTTTTATTCAAGGTGAAGGCTTCCTTCTCATCTTTTCCCTCATCATGAACTGAAACGTGTCTCCTCCTTCTGGCACAAAAATGTACTCTAGGTCAGCAGAATTCCCAATATCTGCAAATATCTATCATAAAGTCCCCAATTAAATGCCATCAGGTGAGTCTTTCTAGGATGTCACAACAAGAGCCACAAGGCTGCCTAGATAGATCCACAACTTTCTCTTCCACATTCTGCCAGTCACTCCGAATATCCCTGAAAGTATATCTATAGATGTCTCTGTGTGTTTCTCTACACTCCTTTGAGCTCTCTCTCTATGGAGACTTCTCTAGGCACTCCCCACAAAAAAAAAAAAACGCCCCTGTCTTAGAGTCCAAGATTTATTCTTTCCTTCAAGTTGTCTGCATCAATACATCTTATCCCAGGTGGTACTTCACATTCAACCAAAACAACATTGTATTTTCTCAGCGATAGTGACCACAACCATGTCCTCTCTCTTCCCCTGACACAAGTCTGGGATCCATGAGTACCTCGGTATAAACGAGCAAATTGGAACAAGTGTTTGTAGGGATTTAATAAAGTTTCAGAAGTTTTGGAGATGTCAGAGGAGATCTACCCACAGTCTATGCCAGGCGTTAGTATAAGCTCCAGAATTCCAGGGCTCTAACCAAAGTCAGTCTAAGGAAATCAGAGTGGAGATTCCAACCTTTAATTCCAGCACAGCAAGTATTCTGGGAGTGGTGACATTCACCCTTCTTCCTAACTGAGTCAAGATCAATTCAGATTATACAAGGACTTCCAGGCTCCCAAGCAGGTGTGGTGGGGCCACGCCTTAATTACCAAAAGAAAGAATACTTAAGATGGGATTCAAACAGAGAGCAAACCATTTCAAAGGAACTGAGGCTGAGGAAAGTATAAGACAGTTGATTAAGATTTGACTGTGGTGTTTATTCCCTCTACTATCTCCATCTTCTTCAGAGATCTTTCCCTGAGTCTCATTCATTTGTGTGACAATGGCTGTTGGCAGTTCCCTATGCACTTTTATCTTCACACCACACAGGCCTTCCTTGAGAGATCAACCCTGGAGGACACCAACTCAACACACTCTCTTGAATCAGGTACTACCAAAAAGTAAATGTAAACCTTTACCTGGCCAATGGAAGTCAAAGACATCTGACCCTACTGACCAAGGTAAATACCCAATAGCAGAGGTCTACACAGACTTTGCTCCTTCCAATGTCAATATGTGTGCTTCCTATTGGTCCTGGGATTCTCTGGTTTCTCTCTCTGATTTCTCAATCTATCAATGCTCTCCCAGTATCTGTCGGGAGGAGGAAAACATGGCTGTGCAAATGCCACAGTGGTAACAGGGTATAGATACTTCTGTCTTGCACAAACCCATAGATTGGTCTTCTATTCTATCAGCGTACCTGAGGACCTTGCCACCTGGACAAAAGGGCACAAAACATGAGTTTTTCTGTCTCTCTGCCTCCCTGTCAAATGGCCAGATATTCGACAGAATATGCACACCTAGGCCCAAGGGAGAGATGATGTAGCTCACAAGACCACCAGAACCTGGACTTTGGGAACTCTCTCAGCAGCAACGTACAGGGCTAAACCCTACAAGACACCATCTTAAAGGACTGCAGGCAAGACCTGGCATGGCTTGTATATGAGGAGATCAGTGGGCACATGACTGGCTTCTCTTGCTTCTTCTGATGCACACTCTGAGATCTGCTTGAGGGACACCAGTAGCAGCCTCCACAACCAAGACGTCTCTGACAGAATGTCTAATCAGGAAGACCAAGTGTAGACACCTACAGAGCACCAAAGTACCTGTCTTCACCTTGCTAGGGATTGCAAGCAGAGTGGTCAAAATACAGGCCCCTGGACAGGCTGAGGAAGTCTGTACTACAGCTGGAGCAGGATAGGAGCAGGGCAGTGTTTGGCAAGCCTGTGTCTGACTCCCAGATGACCCGGCTGAACCAAGGTGCTGGACCTCAGGTTCGATGAGAGCGGCGGTAATGAGTTTTCACTCATTTTGTTCAGCTTTTCCAAGGAATGTTTGACTGGTAATCATCATCGATCCAAGCACATTGGACGGACCTTGCACAGAGATCTTTCAGCGATCTCTAATCAGAGCTGGTGTTGGCTAGTGCTAGAAAAACAAAGACATGGCCCATCTGGGTACTGGACACTTGCATGAATGCTGGGATTACGCCGAAATCCAAAGTCTCCAAAAGTGGAGTTTAGAATCACTGAAGCACCAATGCTAAGTTCTAGCAGCACCACCAACACCAGTTCATCAAGACCACAAGGAAACTTCTTCTCTGGCTTACCTGACTCTTCTAGCCTTCCCATGCATATATCCAAAAGGATCATGTTCGCTTGAGGCACAGTCATGTGAAATCAGTGCCTGGTGAAGGATGCTGGGATATTGTATGCGCCAAGTCACCATACAGGACACAGAAGGCTACGCTGTAAAGACATAAAGAAACATGGCAACTTTATTGCTGCTTCCATGATATCTGACTGACTCTGGGCTTAACAGTCCTGTTCTCAATGGGATGATCAGAACACATGTGCCCTTCTGCCACTTCTGCTCCATCAAAACCCTCCAGCATGGGTGGTCAGATTAGGAACAGAGTCTTCCCTTAAGCTCTGCCCTGGAAGAGCTTGACCTTGGTCAAGCCCAGTAGCTGGACCCTAAGGAGATTTAGGAAACTCTCCTCTATTCCAGCACAATGGTGCTGCCGACCAGCACCTCAGATTTCTCCTCAGCAAGCAATTAGATCCATTGGAGAAAACTCAGAGCCAGCCCTGAGATAGTCACCCCTGATACACTGGCCACAGAATCACTCGAGAGCAAACCGGACTATTTTTTTATTCAAGGTGAAGGCTTCCTTCTCATCTTTTCCCTCATCATGAACTGAAACGTGTCTCCTCCTTCTGGCACAAAAATGTACTCTAGGTCAGCAGAATTCCCAATATCTGCAAATATCTATCATAAAGTCCCCAATTAAATGCCATCAGGTGAGTCTTTCTAGGATGTCACAACAAGAGCCACAAGGCTGCCTAGATAGATCCACAACTTTCTCTTCCACATTCTGCCAGTCACTCCGAATATCCCTGAAAGTATATCTATAGATGTCTCTGTGTGTTTCTCTACACTCCTTTGAGCTCTCTCTCTATGGAGACTTCTCTAGGCACTCCCCACAAAAAAAAAAAAACGCCCCTGTCTTAGAGTCCAAGATTTATTCTTTCCTTCAAGTTGTCTGCATCAATACATCTTATCCCAGGTGGTACTTCACATTCAACCAAAACAACATTGTATTTTCTCAGCGATAGTGACCACAACCATGTCCTCTCTCTTCCCCTGACACAAGTCTGGGATCCATGAGTACCTCGGTATAAACGAGCAAATTGGAACAAGTGTTTGTAGGGATTTAATAAAGTTTCAGAAGTTTTGGAGATGTCAGAGGAGATCTACCCACAGTCTATGCCAGGCGTTAGTATAAGCTCCAGAATTCCAGGGCTCTAACCAAAGTCAGTCTAAGGAAATCAGAGTGGAGATTCCAACCTTTAATTCCAGCACAGCAAGTATTCTGGGAGTGGTGACATTCACCCTTCTTCCTAACTGAGTCAAGATCAATTCAGATTATACAAGGACTTCCAGGCTCCCAAGCAGGTGTGGTGGGGCCACGCCTTAATTACCAAAAGAAAGAATACTTAAGATGGGATTCAAACAGAGAGCAAACCATTTCAAAGGAACTGAGGCTGAGGAAAGTATAAGACAGTTGATTAAGATTTGACTGTGGTGTTTATTCCCTCTACTATCTCCATCTTCTTCAGAGATCTTTCCCTGAGTCTCATTCATTTGTGTGACAATGGCTGTTGGCAGTTCCCTATGCACTTTTATCTTCACACCACACAGGCCTTCCTTGAGAGATCAACCCTGGAGGACACCAACTCAACACACTCTCTTGAATCAGGTACTACCAAAAAGTAAATGTAAACCTTTACCTGGCCAATGGAAGTCAAAGACATCTGACCCTACTGACCAAGGTAAATACCCAATAGCAGAGGTCTACACAGACTTTGCTCCTTCCAATGTCAATATGTGTGCTTCCTATTGGTCCTGGGATTCTCTGGTTTCTCTCTCTGATTTCTCAATCTATCAATGCTCTCCCAGTATCTGTCGGGAGGAGGAAAACATGGCTGTGCAAATGCCACAGTGGTAACAGGGTATAGATACTTCTGTCTTGCACAAACCCATAGATTGGTCTTCTATTCTATCAGCGTACCTGAGGACCTTGCCACCTGGACAAAAGGGCACAAAACATGAGTTTTTCTGTCTCTCTGCCTCCCTGTCAAATGGCCAGATATTCGACAGAATATGCACACCTAGGCCCAAGGGAGAGATGATGTAGCTCACAAGACCACCAGAACCTGGACTTTGGGAACTCTCTCAGCAGCAACGTACAGGGCTAAACCCTACAAGACACCATCTTAAAGGACTGCAGGCAAGACCTGGCATGGCTTGTATATGAGGAGATCAGTGGGCACATGACTGGCTTCTCTTGCTTCTTCTGATGCACACTCTGAGATCTGCTTGAGGGACACCAGTAGCAGCCTCCACAACCAAGACGTCTCTGACAGAATGTCTAATCAGGAAGACCAAGTGTAGACACCTACAGAGCACCAAAGTACCTGTCTTCACCTTGCTAGGGATTGCAAGCAGAGTGGTCAAAATACAGGCCCCTGGACAGGCTGAGGAAGTCTGTACTACAGCTGGAGCAGGATAGGAGCAGGGCAGTGTTTGGCAAGCCTGTGTCTGACTCCCAGATGACCCGGCTGAACCAAGGTGCTGGACCTCAGGTTCGATGAGAGCGGCGGTAATGAGTTTTCACTCATTTTGTTCAGCTTTTCCAAGGAATGTTTGACTGGTAATCATCATCGATCCAAGCACATTGGACGGACCTTGCACAGAGATCTTTCAGCGATCTCTAATCAGAGCTGGTGTTGGCTAGTGCTAGAAAAACAAAGACATGGCCCATCTGGGTACTGGACACTTGCATGAATGCTGGGATTACCCCGAAATCCAAAGTCTCCAAAAGTGGAGTTTAGAATCACTGAAGCACCAATGCTAAGTTCTAGCAGCACCACCAACACCAGTTCATCAAGACCACAAGGAAACTTCTTCTCTCGCTTACCTGACTCTTCTAGCCTTCCCATGCATATCTCCAAAAGGATCATGTTCGCTTGAGGCACAGTCATGTGAAATCAGTGCCTGGTGAAGGATGCTGGGATATTGTATGCGCCAAGTCACCATACAGGACACAGAAGGCTACGCTGTAAAGACATAAAGAAACATGGCAACTTTATTGCTGCTTCCATGATATCTGACTGAATCTGGGATTAACAGTCCTGTTCTCAATGGGATGATCAGAACACATGTGCCCTTCTGCCACTTCTGCTCCATCAAAACCCTCCAGCATGGGTGGTCAGATTAGGAACAGAGTCTTCCCTTAAGCTCTGCCCTGGAAGAGCTTGACCTTGGTCAAGCCCAGTAGCTGGACCCTAAGGAGATTTAGGAAACTCTCCTCTATTCCAGCACAATGGTGCTGCCGACCAGCACCTCAGATTTCTCCTCAGCAAGCAATTAGATCCATTGGAGAAAACTCAGAGCCAGCCCTGAGATAGTCACCCCTGATACACTGGCCACAGAATCACTCGAGAGCAAACTGGACTATTTTTTTATTCAAGGTGAAGGCTTCTTTCTCATCTTTTCCCTCATCATGAACTGAAACGTGTCTCCTCCTTCTGGCACAAAAATGTACTCTAGGTCAGCAGAATTCCCAATATCTGCAAATATCTATCATAAAGTCCCCAATTAAATGCCATCAGGTGAGTCTTTCTAGGATGTCACAACAACAGCCACAAGGCTGCCTAGATAGATCCACAACTTTCTCTTCCACATTCTGCCAGTCACTCCGAATATCCCTGAAAGTATATCTATAGATGTCTCTGTCTGTTTCTCTACACTCCTTTGCGCTCTCTCTCTATGGAGACTTCTCTAGGCACTCCCCACAAAAAAAAAAAAAAACGCCCCTGTCTTAGAGTCCAAGATTTATTCTTTCCTTCAAGTTGTCTGCATCAATACATCTTATCCCAGGTGGTACTTCACATTCAACCAAAACAACATTGTATTTTCTCAGCGATAGTGACCACAACCATGTCCTCTCTCTTCCCCTGACACAAGTCTGGGATCCATGAGTACCTCGGTATAAACGAGCAAATTGGAACAAGTGTTTGTAGGGATTTAATAAAGTTTCAGAAGTTTTGGAGATGTCAGAGGAGATCTACCCACAGTCTATGCCAGGCGTTAGTATAAGCTCCAGAATTCCAGGGCTCTATCCACAGTCAGTCTAAGGAAATCAGAGTGGAGATTCCAACCTTTAATTCCAGCACAGCAAGTATTCTGGGAGTGGTGACATTCACCCTTCTTCCTAACTGAGTCAAGATCAATTCAGATTATACAAGGACTTCCAGGCTCCCAAGCAGGTGTGGTGGGGCCACGCCTTAATTACCAAAAGAAAGAATACTTAAGATGGGATTCAAACAGAGAGCAAACCATTTCAAAGGAACTGAGGCTGAGGAAAGTATAAGACAGTTGGGTAAGATTTGACTGTGGTGTTTATTCCCTCTACTATCTCCATCTTCTTCAGAGATCTTTCCCTGAGTCTCATTCATTTGTGTGACAATGGCTGTTGGCAGTTCCCTATGCACTTTTATCTTCACACCACACAGGCCTTCCTCGAGAGATCAACCCTGGAGGACACCAACTCAACACACTCTCTTGAATCAGGTACTACCAAAAAGTAAATGTAAACCTTTACCTGGCCAATGGAAGTCAAAGACATCTGACCCTACTGACCAAGGTAAATACCCAATAGCAGAGGTCTACACAGACTTTGCTCCTTCCAATGTCAATATGTGTGCTTCCTATTGGTCCTGGGATTCTCTGGTTTCTCTCTCTGATTTCTGAATCTATCAATGCTCTCCCAGCATCTGTCGGGAGGAGGAAAACATGGCTGTGCAAATGCCACAGTGGTAACAGGGTATAGATACTTCTGTCTTGCACAAACCCATAGATTGGTCTTCTATTCTATCAGCGTACCTGAGGACCTTGCCACCTGGACAAAAGGGCACAAAACATGAGTTTTTCTGTCTCTCTGCCTCCCTGTCAAATGGCCAGATATTCGACAGAATATGCACACCTAGGCCCAAGGGAGAGATGATGTAGCTCACAAGACCACCAGAACCTGGACTTTGGGAACTCTCTCAGCAGCAACGTACAGGGCTAAACCCTACAAGACACCATCTTAAAGGACTGCAGGCAAGACCTGGCATGGCTTGTATATGAGGAGATCAGTGGGCACATGACTGACTTCTCTTGCTTCTTCTGATGCACACTCTGAGATCTGCTTGAGGGACACCAGTAGTAGCCTCCACAACCAAGACGTCTCTGACAGAATGTCTAATCAGGAAGACCAAGTGTAGACACCTACAGAGCACCAAAGTACCTGTCTTCACCTTGCTAGGGATTGCAAGCAGAGTGGTCAAAATACAGGCCCCTGGACAGGCTGAGGAAGTCTGTACTACAGCTGGAGCAGGATAGGAGCAGGGCAGTGTTTGGCAAGCCTGTGTCTGACTCCCAGATGACCCGGCTGAACCAAGGTGCTGAACCTCAGGTTCGATGAGAGCGGCGGTAATGAGTTTTCACTCATTTTGTTCAGCTTTTCCAAGGAATGTTTGACTGGTAATCATCATCGATCCAAGCACATTGGACGGACCTTGCACAGAGATCTTTCAGCGATCTCTAACCAGAGCTGGTGTTGGCTAGTGCTAGAAAAACAAAGACATGGCCCATCTGGGTACTGGACACTTGCATGAATGCTGGGATTACCCCGAAATACAAAGTCTCCAAAAGTGGAGTTTAGAATCACTGAAGCACCAATGCTAAGTTCTAGCAGCACCACCAACACCAGTTCATCAAGACCACAAGGAAACTTCTTCTCTGGCTTACCTGACTCTTCTAGCCTTCCCATGCATATCTCCAAAAGGATCATGTTCGCTTGAGGCACAGTCATGTGAAATCAGTGCCTGGTGAAGGATGCTGGGATATTGTATGCGCCAAGTCACCATACAGGACACAGAAGGCTACGCTGTAAAGACATAAAGAAACATGGCAACTTTATTGCTGCTTCCATGATATCTGACTGAATCTGGGATTAACAGTCCTGTTCTCAATGGGATGATCAGAACACATGTGCCCTTCTGCCACTTCTGCTCCATCAAAACCCTCCAGCATGGGTGGTCAGATTAGGAACAGAGTCTTCCCTTAAGCTCTGCCCTGGAAGAGCTTGACCTTGGTCAAGCCCAGTAGCTGGACCCTAAGGAGATTTAGGAAACTCTCCTCTATTCCAGCACAATGGTGCTGCCGACCAGCACCTCAGATTTCTCCTCAGCAAGCAATTAGATCCATTGGAGAAAACTCAGAGCCAGCCCTGAGATAGTCACCCCTGATACACTGGCCACAGAATCACTCGAGAGCAAACTGGACTATTTTTTTATTCAAGGTGAAGGCTTCTTTCTCATCTTTTCCCTCATCATGAACTGAAACGTGTCTCCTCCTTCTGGCACAAAAATGTACTCTAGGTCAGCAGAATTCCCAATATCTGCAAATATCTATCATAAAGTCCCCAATTAAATGCCATCAGGTGAGTCTTTCTAGGATGTCACAACAACAGCCACAAGGCTGCCTAGATAGATCCACAACTTTCTCTTCCACATTCTGCCAGTCACTCCGAATATCCCTGAAAGTATATCTATAGATGTCTCTGTCTGTTTCTCTACACTCCTTTGCGCTCTCTCTCTATGGAGACTTCTCTAGGCACTCCCCACAAAAAAAAAAAAAAACGCCCCTGTCTTAGAGTCCAAGATTTATTCTTTCCTTCAAGTTGTCTGCATCAATACATCTTATCCCAGGTGGTACTTCACATTCAACCAAAACAACATTGTATTTTCTCAGCGATAGTGACCACAACCATGTCCTCTCTCTTCCCCTGACACAAGTCTGGGATCCATGAGTACCTCGGTATAAACGAGCAAATTGGAACAAGTGTTTGTAGGGATTTAATAAAGTTTCAGAAGTTTTGGAGATGTCAGAGGAGATCTACCCACAGTCTATGCCAGGCGTTAGTATAAGCTCCAGAATTCCAGGGCTCTATCCACAGTCAGTCTAAGGAAATCAGAGTGGAGATTCCAACCTTTAATTCCAGCACAGCAAGTATTCTGGGAGTGGTGACATTCACCCTTCTTCCTAACTGAGTCAAGATCAATTCAGATTATACAAGGACTTCCAGGCTCCCAAGCAGGTGTGGTGGGGCCACGCCTTAATTACCAAAAGAAAGAATACTTAAGATGGGATTCAAACAGAGAGCAAACCATTTCAAAGGAACTGAGGCTGAGGAAAGTATAAGACAGTTGGGTAAGATTTGACTGTGGTGTTTATTCCCTCTACTATCTCCATCTTCTTCAGAGATCTTTCCCTGAGTCTCATTCATTTATGTGACAATGGCTGTTGGCAGTTCCCTATGCACTTTTATCTTCACACCACACAGGCCTTCCTCGAGAGATCAACCCTGGAGGACACCAACTCAACACACTCTCTTGAATCAGGTACTACCAAAAAGTAAATGTAAACCTTTACCTGGCCAATGGAAGTCAAAGACATCTGACCCTACTGACCAAGGTAAATACCCAATAGCAGAGGTCTACACAGACTTTGCTCCTTCCAATGTCAATATGTGTGCTTCCTATTGGTCCTGGGATTCTCTGGTTTCTCTCTCTGATTTCTGAATCTATCAATGCTCTCCCAGCATCTGTCGGGAGGAGGAAAACATGGCTGTGCAAATGCCACAGTGGTAACAGGGTATAGATACTTCTGTCTTGCACAAACCCATAGATTGGTCTTCTATTCTATCAGCGTACCTGAGGACCTTGCCACCTGGACAAAAGGGCACAAAACATGAGTTTTTCTGTCTCTCTGCCTCCCTGTCAAATGGCCAGATATTCGACAGAATATGCACACCTAGGCCCAAGGGAGAGATGATGTAGCTCACAAGACCACCAGAACCTGGACTTTGGGAACTCTCTCAGCAGCAACGTACAGGGCTAAACCCTACAAGACACCATCTTAAAGGACTGCAGGCAAGACCTGGCATGGCTTGTATATGAGGAGATCAGTGGGCACATGACTGACTTCTCTTGCTTCTTCTGATGCACACTCTGAGATCTGCTTGAGGGACACCAGTAGTAGCCTCCACAACCAAGACGTCTCTGACAGAATGTCTAATCAGGAAGACCAAGTGTAGACACCTACAGAGCACCAAAGTACCTGTCTTCACCTTGCTAGGGATTGCAAGCAGAGTGGTCAAAATACAGGCCCCTGGACAGGCTGAGGAAGTCTGTACTACAGCTGGAGCAGGATAGGAGCAGGGCAGTGTTTGGCAAGCCTGTGTCTGACTCCCAGATGACCCGGCTGAACCAAGGTGCTGAACCTCAGGTTCGATGAGAGCGGCAGTAATGAGTTTTCACTCATTTTGTTCAGCTTTTCCAAGGAATGTTTGACTGGTAATCATCATCGATCCAAGCACATTGGACGGACCTTGCACAGAGATCTTTCAGCGATCTCTAACCAGAGCTGGTGTTGGCTAGTGCTAGAAAAACAAAGACATGGCCCATCTGGGTACTGAACACTTTCATGAATACTGGGATTACCCCGAAATCCAAAGTCTCCAAAAGTGGAGTTTAGAATCACTGAGCACCAATGCTAAGTTCTAGCAGCACCACCAACACCAGTTCATCAAGACCACAAGGAAACTTCTTCTCTGGCTTACCTGACTCTTCTAGCCTTCCCATGCATATCTCCAAAAGGATCATGTTCGCTTGAGGCACAGTCATGTGAAATCAGTGCCTGGTGAAGGATGCTGGGATATTGTATGCGCCAAGTCACCATACAGGACACAGAAGGCTACCCTGTAAAGACATAAAGAAACATGGCAACTTTATTGCTGCTTCCATGATATCTGACTGACTCTGGGCTTAACAGTCCTGTTCTCAATGGGATGATCAGAACACATGTGCCCTTCTGCCACTTCTGCTCCATCAAAACCCTCCAGCATGGGTGGTCAGATTAGGAACAGAGTCTTCCCTTAAGCTCTGCCCTGGAAGAGCTTGACCTTGGTCAAGCCCAGTAGCTGGAACCTAAGGAGATTTAGGAAACTCTCCTCTATTCCAGCACAATGGTGCTGCCGACCAGCACCTCAGATTTCTCCTCAGCAAGCAATTAGATCCATTGGAGTAAACTCAGAGCCAACCCTGAGATAGTCACCCCTGATACACTGGCCACAGAATCACTCGAGAGCAAACCGGACTATTTTTTTATTCAAGGTGAAGGCTTCCTTCTCATCTTTTCCCTCATCATGAACTGAAACGTGTCTCCTCCTTCTGGCACAAAAATGTACTCTAGGTCAGCAGAATTCCCAATATCTGCAAATATCTATCATAAAGTCCCCAATTAAATGCCATCAGGTGAGTCTTTCTAGGATGTCACAACAAGAGCCACAAGGCTGCCTAGATAGATCCACAACTTTCTCTTCCACATTCTGCCAGTCACTCCGAATATCCCTGAAAGTATATCTATAGATGTCTCTGTGTGTTTCTCTACACTCCTTTGCGCTCTCTCTCTATGGAGACTTCTCTAGGCACTCCCCACAAAAAAAAAAAAAACGCCCCTGTCTTAGAGTCCAAGATTTATTCTTTCCCTCAAGTTGTCTGCATCAATACATCTTATCCCAGGTGGTACTTCACATTCAACCAAAACAACATTGTATTTTCTCAGCGATAGTGACCACAACCATGTCCTCTCTCTTCCCCTGACACAAGTCTGGGATCCATGAGTACCTCGGTATAAACGAGCAAATTGGAACAAGTGTTTGTAGGGATTTAATAAAGTTTCAGAAGTTTTGGAGATGTCAGAGGAGATCTACCCACAGTCTATGCCGGGGGTTAGTATAAGCTCCAGAATTCCAGGGCTCTATCCACAGTCAGTCTAAGGAAATCAGAGTGGAGATTCCAACCTTTAATTCCAGCACAGCAAGTATTCTGGGAGTGGTGACATTCACCCTTCATCCTAACTGAGTCAAGATCAATTCAGATTATACAAGGACTTGCAGGCTCCCAAGCAGGTGTGGTGGGGCCACGCCTTAATTACCAAAAGAAAGAATACTTAAGATGGGATTCAAACAGAGAGCAAACCATTTCAAAGGAACTGAGGCTGAGGAAAGTATAAGACAGTTGGGTAAGATTTGACTGTGGTGTTTATTCCCTCCACTATCTCCATCTTCTTCAGAGATCTTTCCCTGAGTCTCATTCATTTGTGTGACAATGGCTGTTGGCAGTTCCCTATGCACTTTTATCTTCACACCACACAGGCCTTCCTCAAGAGATCAACCCTGGAGGACACTAACTCAACACACTCTCTTGAATCAGGTACTACCAAAAAGTAAATGTAAACCTTTACCTGGCCAATGGAAGTCAAAGACATCTGACCCTACTGACCAAGGTAAATACCCAATAGCAGAGGTCTACACAGACTTTGCTCCTTCCAATGTCAATATGTGTGCTTCCTATTGGTCCTGGGATTCTCTGGTTTCTCTCTCTGATTTCTCAATCTATCAATGCTCTCCCAGCATCTGTCGGGAGGAGGAAAACATGGCTGTGCAAATGCCACAGTGGTAACAGGGTATAGATACTTCTGTCTTGCACAAACCCATAGATTGGTCTTCTATTCTATCAGCGTACCTGAGGACCTTGCCACCTGGACAAAAGGGCACAAAACATGAGTTTTTCTGTCTCTCTGCCTCCCTGTCAAATGGCCAGATATTCGACAGAATATGCACACCTAGGCCCAAGGGAGAGATGATGTAGCTCACAAGACCACCAGAACCTGGACTTTGGGAACTCTCTCAGCAGCAACGTACAGGGCTAAACCCTACAAGACACCATCTTAAAGGACTGCAGGCAAGACCTGGCATGGCTTGTATATGAGGAGATCAGTGGGCACATGACTGACTTCTCTTGCTTCTTCTGATGCACACTCTGAGATCTGCTTGAGGGACACCAGTAGTAGCCTCCACAACCAAGACGTCTCTGACAGAATGTCTAATCAGGAAGACCAAGTGTAGACACCTACAGAGCACCAAAGTACCTGTCTTCACCTTGCTAGGGATTGCAAGCAGAGTGGTCAAAATACAGGCCCCTGGATAGGCTGAGGAAGTCTGTACTACAGCTGGAGCAGGATAGGAGCAGGGCAGTGTTTGGCAAGCCTGTGTCTGACTCCCAGATGACCCGGCTGAACCAAGGTGCTGGACCTCAGGTTCGATGAGAGCGGCGGTAATGAGTTTTCACTCATTTTGTTCAGCTTTTCCAAGGAATGTTTGACTGGTAATCATCATCGATCCAAGCACATTGGACGGACCTTGCACAGAGATCTTTCAGCGATCTCTAACCAGAGCTGGTGTTGGCTAGTGCTAGAAAAACAAAGACATGGCCCATCTGGGTACTGAACACTTTCATGAATACTGGTATTACCCCGAAATCCAAAGTCTCCAAAAGTGGAGTTTAGAATCACTGAAGCACCAATGCTAAGTTCTAGCAGCACCACCAACACCAGTTCATCAAGACCACAAGGAAACTTCTTCTCTGGCTTACCTGACTCTTCTAGCCTTCCCATGCATATCTCCAAAAGGATCATGTTCGCTTGAGGCACAGTCATGTGAAATCAGTGCCTGGTGAAGGATGCTGGGATATTGTATGCGCCAAGTCACCATACAGGACACAGAAGGCTACGCTGTAAAGACATAAAGAAACATGGCAACTTTATTGCTGCTTCCATGATATCTGACTGACTCTGGGCTTAACAGTCCTGTTCTCAATGGGATGATCAGAACACATGTGCCCTTCTGCCACTTCTGCTCCATCAAAACCCTCCAGCATGGGTGGTCAGATTAGGAACAGAGTCTTCCCTTAAGCTCTGCCCTGGAAGAGCTTGACCTTGGTCAAGCCCAGTAGCTGGAACCTAAGGAGATTTAGGAAACTCTCCTCTATTCCAGCACAATGGTGCTGCCGACCAGCACCTCAGATTTCTCCTCAGCAAGCAATTAGATCCATTGGAGTAAACTCAGAGCCAACCCTGAGATAGTCACCCCTGATACACTGGCCACAGAATCACTCGAGAGCAAACAGGACTATTTTTTTATTCAAGGTGAAGGCTTCCTTCTCATCTTTTCCCTGATCATGAACTGAAACATGTCTCCTCCTTCTGGCACAAAAATGTACTCTAGGTCAGCAGAATTCCCAATATCTGCAAATATCTATCATAAAGTCCCCAATTAAATGCCATCAGGTGAGTCTTTCTAGGATGTCACAACAAGAGCCACAAGGCTGCCTAGATAGATCCACAACTTTCTCTTCCACATTCTGCCAGTCACTCCGAATATCCCTGAAAGTATATCTATAGATGTCTCTGTGTGTTTCTCTACACTCCTTTGCGCTCTCTCTCTATGGAGACTTCTCTAGGCACTCCCCACAAAAAAAAAAAAAACGCCCCTGTCTTAGAGTCCAAGATTTATTCTTTCCCTCAAGTTGTCTGCATCAATACATCTTATCCCAGGTGGTACTTCACATTCAACCAAAACAACATTGTATTTTCTCAGCGATAGTGACCACAACCATGTCCTCTCTCTTCCCCTGACACAAGTCTGGGATCCATGAGTACCTCGGTATAAACGAGCAAATTGGAACAAGTGTTTGTAGGGATTTAATAAAGTTTCAGAAGTTTTGGAGATGTCAGAGGAGATCTACCCACAGTCTATGCCGGGGGTTAGTATAAGCTCCAGAATTCCAGGGCTCTATCCACAGTCAGTCTAAGGAAATCAGAGTGGAGATTCCAACCTTTAATTCCAGCACAGCAAGTATTCTGGGAGTGGTGACATTCACCCTTCATCCTAACTGAGTCAAGATCAATTCAGATTATACAAGGACTTGCAGGCTCCCAAGCAGGTGTGGCGGGGCCACGCCTTAATTACCAAAAGAAAGAATACTTAAGATGGGATTCAAACAGAGAGCAAACCATTTCAAAGGAACTGAGGCTGAGGAAAGTATAAGACAGTTGGGTAAGATTTGACTGTGGTGTTTATTTCCTCTACTATCTCCATCTTCTTCAGAGATCTTTCCCTGAGTCTCATTCATTTGTGTGACAATGGCTGTTGGCAGTTCCCTATGCACTTTTATCTTCACACCACACAGGCCTTCCTTGAGAGATCAACCCTGGAGGACACCAACTCAACACACTCTCTTGAATCAGGTACTACCAAAAAGTAAATGTAAACCTTTACCTGGCCAATGGAAGTCAAAGACATCTGACCCTACTGACCAAGGTAAATACCCAATAGCAGAGGTCTACACAGACTTTGCTCCTTCCAATGTCAATATGTGTGCTTCCTATTGGTCCTGGGATTCTCTGGTTTCTCTCTCTGATTTCTCAATCTATCAATGCTCTCCCAGTATCTGTTGGGAGGAGGAAAACATGGCTGTGCAAATGCCACAGTGGTAACAGGGTATAGATACTTCTGTCTTGCACAAACCCATAGATTGGTCTTCTATTCTATCAGCGTACCTGAGGACCTTGCCACCTGGACAAAAGGGCACAAAACATGAGTTTTTCTGTCTCTCTGCCTCCCTGTCAAATGGCCAGATATTCGACAGAATATGCACACCTAGGCCCAAGGGAGAGATGATGTAGCTCACAAGACCACCAGAACCTGGACTTTGGGAACTCTCTCAGCAGCAATGTACAGGGCTAAACCCTACAAGACACCATCTTAAAGGACTGCAGGCAAGACCTGGCATGGCTTGTATATGAGGAGATCAGTGGGCACATGACTGACTTCTCTTGCTTCTTCTGATGCACACTCTGAGATCTGCTTGAGGGACACCAGTAGCAGCCTCCACAACCAAGACGTCTCTGACAGAATGTCTAATCAGGAAGACCAAGTGTAGACACCTACAGAGCACCAAAGTACCTGTCTTCACCTTGCTAGGGATTGCAAGCAGAGTGGTCAAAATACAGGCCCCTGGACAGGCTGAGGAAGTCTGTACTACAGCTGGAGCAGGATAGGAGCAGGGCAGTGTTTGGCAAGCCTGTGTCTGACTCCCAGATGACCCGGCTGAACCAAGGTGCTGGACCTCAGGTTCGATGAGAGCGGCGGTAATGAGTTTTCACTCATTTTGTTCAGCTTTTCCAAGGAATGTTTGACTGGTAATCATCATCGATCCAAGCACATTGGACGGACCTTGCACAGAGATCTTTCAGCGATCTCTAACCAGAGCTGGTGTTGGCTAGTGCTAGAAAAACAAAGACATGGCCCATCTGGGTACTGGACACTTGCATGAATGCTGTGATTACCCCAAAATACAAAGTCTCCAAAGTGGAGTTTAGAATCACTGAAGCACCAATGCTAAGTTCTAGCAGCACCACCAACACCAGTTCATCAAGACCACAAGGAAACTTCTTCTCTGGCTTACCTGACTCTTCTAGCCTTCCCATGCATATCTCCAAAAGGATCATGTTCGCTTGAGGCACAGTCATGTGAAATCAGTGCCTGGTGAAGGATGCTGGGATATTGTATGCGCCAAGTCACCATACAGGACACAGAAGGCTACGCTGTAAAGACATAAAGAAACATGGCAACTTCTTTGCTGCTTCCATGATATCTGACTGACTCTGGGCTTAACAATCCTGTTCTCAATGGGATGATCAGAACACATGTGCCCTTCTGCCACTTCTGCTCCATCAAATCCCTCCAGCATGGGTGGTCAGATTAGGAACAGAGTCTTCCCTTAAGCTCTGCCCTGGAAGAGCTTGACCTTGGTCAAGCCCAGTAGCTGGATCCTAAGGAGATTTATGAAACTCTCCTCTATTCCAGCACAATGGTGCTGCCGACCAGCACCTCAGATTTCTCCTCAGCAAGCAATTAGATCCATTGGAGAAAACTCAGAGCCAGCCCTGAGATAGTCACCCCTGATACACTGGCCACAGAATCACTCGAGAGCAAACCGGACTATTTTTGTATTCAAGGTGAAGGCTTCCTTCTCATCTTTTCCCTCATCATGAACTGAAACATGTCTCCTCCTTCTGGCACAAAAATGTACTCTAGGTCAGCAGAATTCCCAATATCTGCAAATATCTATCATAAAGTCCCCAATTAAATGCCATCAGGTGAGTCTTTCTAGGATGTCACAACAAGAGCCACAAGGCTGCCTAGAGAAATCCACAACTTTCTCTTCCACATTCTGCCAGTCACTCCGAATATCCCTGAAAGTATATCTATAGATGTCTCTGTGTGTTTCTCTACAGTCCTTTGCGCTCTCTCTCTATGGAGACTTCTCTAGGCACTCCCCACAAAAAAAAAAAAAAACCGCCCCTGTCTTAGAGTCCAAGATTTATTCTTTCCCTCAAGTTGTCTGCATCAATACATCTTATCCCAGGTGGTACTTCACATTCAACCAAAACAACATTGTATTTTCTCAGCGATAGTGACCACAACCATGTCCTCTCTCTTCCCCTGACACAAGTCTGGTATCCATGAGTACCTCGGTATAAACGAGCAAATTGGAACAAGTGTTTGTAGGGATTTAATAAAGTTTCAGAAGTTTTGGAGATGTCAGAGGAGATCTACCCACAGTCTATGCCGGAGGTTAGTATAAGCTCCAGAATTCCAGGGCTCTAACCACAGTCAGTCTAAGGAAATCAGAGTGGAGATTCCAACCTTTAATTCCAGCACAGCAAGTATTCTGGGAGTGGTGACATTCACCCTTCATCCTAACTGAGTCAAGATCAATTCAGATTATACAAGGACTTCCAGGCTCCCAAGCAGGTGTGGTGGGGCCACGCCTTAATTACCAAAAGAAAGAATACTTAAGATGGGATTCAAACAGAGAGCAAACCATTTCAAAGGAACTGAGGCTGAGGAAAGTATAAGACAGTTGGGTAAGATTAGACTGTGGTGTTTATTCCCTCTACTATCTCCATCTTCTTCAGAGATCTTTCCCTGAGTCTCATTCATTTGTGTGACAATGGCTGTTGGCAGTTCCCTATGCACTTTTATCTTCACACCACACAGGCCTTCCTCGAGAGATCAACCCTGGAGGACACCAACTCAACACACTCTCTTGAATCAGGTACTACCAAAAAGTAAATGTAAACCTTTACCTGGCCAATGGAAGTCAAAGACATCTGACCCTACTGACCAAGGTAAATACCCAATAGCAGAGGTCTACACAGACTTTGCTCCTTCCAATGTCAATATGTGTGCTTCCTATTGGTCCTGGGATTCTCTGGTTTCTCTCTCTGATTTCTGAATCTATCAATGCTCTCCCAGCATCTGTCGGGAGGAGGAAAACATGGCTGTGCAAATGCCACAGTGGTAACAGGGTATAGATACTTCTGTCTTGCACAAACCCATAGATTGGTCTTCTATTCTATCAGCGTACCTGAGGACCTTGCCACCTGGACAAAAGGGCACAAAACATGAGTTTTTCTGTCTCTCTGCCTCCCTGTCAAATGGCCAGATATTCGACAGAATATGCACACCTAGGCCCAAGGGAGAGATGATGTAGCTCACAAGACCACCAGAACCTGGACTTTGGGAACTCTCTCAGCAGCAACGTACAGGGCTAAACCCTACAAGACACCATCTTAAAGGACTGCAGGCAAGACCTGGCATGGCTTGTATATGAGGAGATCAGTGGGCACATGACTGACTTCTCTTGCTTCTTCTGATGCACACTCTGAGATCTGCTTGAGGGACACCAGTAGTAGCCTCCACAACCAAGACGTCTCTGACAGAATGTCTAATCAGGAAGACCAAGTGTAGACACCTACAGAGCACCAAAGTACCTGTCTTCACCTTGCTAGGGATTGCAAGCAGAGTGGTCAAAATACAGGCCCCTGGACAGGCTGAGGAAGTCTGTACTACAGCTGGAGCAGGATAGGAGCAGGGCAGTGTTTGGCAAGCCTGTGTCTGACTCCCAGATGACCCGGCTGAACCAAGGTGCTGAACCTCAGGTTCGATGAGAGCGGCAGTAATGAGTTTTCACTCATTTTGTTCAGCTTTTCCAAGGAATGTTTGACTGGTAATCATCATCGATCCAAGCACATTGGACGGACCTTGCACAGAGATCTTTCAGCGATCTCTAACCAGAGCTGGTGTTGGCTAGTGCTAGAAAAACAAAGACATGGCCCATCTGGGTACTGAACACTTTCATGAATACTGGGATTACCCCGAAATCCAAAGTCTCCAAAAGTGGAGTTTAGAATCACTGAGCACCAATGCTAAGTTCTAGCAGCACCACCAACACCAGTTCATCAAGACCACAAGGAAACTTCTTCTCTGGCTTACCTGACTCTTCTAGCCTTCCCATGCATATCTCCAAAAGGATCATGTTCGCTTGAGGCACAGTCATGTGAAATCAGTGCCTGGTGAAGGATGCTGGGATATTGTATGCGCCAAGTCACCATACAGGACACAGAAGGCTACCCTGTAAAGACATAAAGAAACATGGCAACTTTATTGCTGCTTCCATGATATCTGACTGACTCTGGGCTTAACAGTCCTGTTCTCAATGGGATGATCAGAACACATGTGCCCTTCTGCCACTTCTGCTCCATCAAAACCCTCCAGCATGGGTGGTCAGATTAGGAACAGAGTCTTCCCTTAAGCTCTGCCCTGGAAGAGCTTGACCTTGGTCAAGCCCAGTAGCTGGAACCTAAGGAGATTTAGGAAACTCTCCTCTATTCCAGCACAATGGTGCTGCCGACCAGCACCTCAGATTTCTCCTCAGCAAGCAATTAGATCCATTGGAGTAAACTCAGAGCCAACCCTGAGATAGTCACCCCTGATACACTGGCCACAGAATCACTCGAGAGCAAACAGGACTATTTTTTTATTCAAGGTGAAGGCTTCCTTCTCATCTTTTCCCTGATCATGAACTGAAACATGTCTCCTCCTTCTGGCACAAAAATGTACTCTAGGTCAGCAGAATTCCCAATATCTGCAAATATCTATCATAAAGTCCCCAATTAAATGCCATCAGGTGAGTCTTTCTAGGATGTCACAACAAGAGCCACAAGGCTGCCTAGATAGATCCACAACTTTCTCTTCCACATTCTGCCAGTCACTCCGAATATCCCTGAAAGTATATCTATAGATGTCTCTGTGTGTTTCTCTACACTCCTTTGCGCTCTCTCTCTATGGAGACTTCTCTAGGCACTCCCCACAAAAAAAAAAAAAAACGCCCCTGTCTTAGAGTCCAAGATTTATTCTTTCCCTCAAGTTGTCTGCATCAATACATCTTATCCCAGGTGGTACTTCACATTCAACCAAAACAACATTGTATTTTCTCAGCGATAGTGACCACAACCATGTCCTCTCTCTTCCCCTGACACAAGTCTGGGATCCATGAGTACCTCGGTATAAACGAGCAAATTGGAACAAGTGTTTGTAGGGATTTAATAAAGTTTCAGAAGTTTTGGAGATGTCAGAGGAGATCTACCCACAGTCTATGCCGGGGGTTAGTATAAGCTCCAGAATTCCAGGGCTCTATCCACAGTCAGTCTAAGGAAATCAGAGTGGAGATTCCAACCTTTAATTCCAGCACAGCAAGTATTCTGGGAGTGGTGACATTCACCCTTCATCCTAACTGAGTCAAGATCAATTCAGATTATACAAGGACTTGCAGGCTCCCAAGCAGGTGTGGTGGGGCCACGCCTTAATTACCAAAAGAAAGAATACTTAAGATGGGATTCAAACAGAGAGCAAACCATTTCAAAGGAACTGAGGCTGAGGAAAGTATAAGACAGTTGGGTAAGATTTGACTGTGGTGTTTATTCCCTCCACTATCTCCATCTTCTTCAGAGATCTTTCCCTGAGTCTCATTCATTTGTGTGACAATGGCTGTTGGCAGTTCCCTATGCACTTTTATCTTCACACCACACAGGCCTTCCTCAAGAGATCAACCCTGGAGGACACCAACTCAACACACTCTCTTGAATCAGGTACTACCAAAAAGTAAATGTAAACCTTTACCTGGCCAATGGAAGTCAAAGACATCTGACCCTACTGACCAAGGTAAATACCCAATAGCAGAGGTCTACACAGACTTTGCTCCTTCCAATGTCAATATGTGTGCTTCCTATTGGTCCTGGGATTCTCTGGTTTCTCTCTCTGATTTCTCAATCTATCAATGCTCTCCCAGCATCTGTCGGGAGGAGGAAAACATGGCTGTGCAAATGCCACAGTGGTAACAGGGTATAGATACTTCTGTCTTGCACAAACCCATAGATTGGTCTTCTATTCTATCAGCGTACCTGAGGACCTTGCCACCTGGACAAAAGGGCACAAAACATGAGTTTTTCTGTCTCTCTGCCTCCCTGTCAAATGGCCAGATATTCGACAGAATATGCACACCTAGGCCCAAGGGAGAGATGATGTAGCTCACAAGACCACCAGAACCTGGACTTTGGGAACTCTCTCAGCAGCAACGTACAGGGCTAAACCCTACAAGACACCATCTTAAAGGACTGCAGGCAAGACCTGGCATGGCTTGTATATGAGGAGATCAGTGGGCACATGACTGACTTCTCTTGCTTCTTCTGATGCACACTCTGAGATCTGCTTGAGGGACACCAGTAGTAGCCTCCACAACCAAGACGTCTCTGACAGAATGTCTAATCAGGAAGACCAAGTGTAGACACCTACAGAGCACCAAAGTACCTGTCTTCACCTTGCTAGGGATTGCAAGCAGAGTGGTCAAAATACAGGCCCCTGGATAGGCTGAGGAAGTCTGTACTACAGCTGGAGCAGGATAGGAGCATGGCAGTGTTTGGCAAGCCTGTGTCTGACTCCCAGATGACCCGGCTGAACCAAGGTGCTGGACCTCAGGTTCGATGAGAGCGGCGGTAATGAGTTTTCACTCATTTTGTTCAGCTTTTCCAAGGAATGTTTGACTGGTAATCATCATCGATCCAAGCACATTGGACGGACCTTGCACAGAGATCTTTCAGCGATCTCTAACCAGAGCTGGTGTTGGCTAGTGCTAGAAAAACAAAGACATGGCCCATCTGGGTACTGAACACTTTCATGAATACTGGTATTACCCCGAAATCCAAAGTCTCCAAAAGTGGAGTTTAGAATCACTGAAGCACCAATGCTAAGTTCTAGCAGCACCACCAACACCAGTTCATCAAGACCACAAGGAAACTTCTTCTCTGGCTTACCTGACTCTTCTAGCCTTCCCATGCATATCTCCAAAAGGATCATGTTCGCTTGAGGCACAGTCATGTGAAATCAGTGCCTGGTGAAGGATGCTGGGATATTGTATGCGCCAAGTCACCATACAGGACACAGAAGGCTACGCTGTAAAGACATAAAGAAACATGGCAACTTTATTGCTGCTTCCATGATATCTGACTGACTCTGGGCTTAACAGTCCTGTTCTCAATGGGATGATCAGAACACATGTGCCCTTCTGCCACTTCTGCTCCATCAAAACCCTCCAGCATGGGTGGTCAGATTAGGAACAGAGTCTTCCCTTAAGCTCTGCCCTGGAAGAGCTTGACCTTGGTCAAGCCCAGTAGCTGGAACCTAAGGAGATTTAGGAAACTCTCCTCTATTCCAGCACAATGGTGCTGCCGACCAGCACCTCAGATTTCTCCTCAGCAAGCAATTAGATCCATTGGAGTAAACTCAGAGCCAACCCTGAGATAGTCACCCCTGATACACTGGCCACAGAATCACTCGAGAGCAAACAGGACTATTTTTTTATTCAAGGTGAAGGCTTCCTTCTCATCTTTTCCCTGATCATGAACTGAAACATGTCTCCTCCTTCTGGCACAAAAATGTACTCTAGGTCAGCAGAATTCCCAATATCTGCAAATATCTATCATAAAGTCCCCAATTAAATGCCATCAGGTGAGTCTTTCTAGGATGTCACAACAAGAGCCACAAGGCTGCCTAGATAGATCCACAACTTTCTCTTCCACATTCTGCCAGTCACTCCGAATATCCCTGAAAGTATATCTATAGATGTCTCTGTGTGTTTCTCTACACTCCTTTGCGCTCTCTCTCTATGGAGACTTCTCTAGGCACTCCCCACAAAAAAAAAAAAAACGCCCCTGTCTTAGAGTCCAAGATTTATTCTTTCCCTCAAGTTGTCTGCATCAATACATCTTATCCCAGGTGGTACTTCACATTCAACCAAAACAACATTGTATTTTCTCAGCGATAGTGACCACAACCATGTCCTCTCTCTTCCCCTGACACAAGTCTGGGATCCATGAGTACCTCGGTATAAACGAGCAAATTGGAACAAGTGTTTGTAGGGATTTAATAAAGTTTCAGAAGTTTTGGAGATGTCAGAGGAGATCTACCCACAGTCTATGCCGGGGGTTAGTATAAGCTCCAGAATTCCAGGGCTCTATCCACAGTCAGTCTAAGGAAATCAGAGTGGAGATTCCAACCTTTAATTCCAGCACAGCAAGTATTCTGGGAGTGGTGACATTCACCCTTCATCCTAACTGAGTCAAGATCAATTCAGATTATACAAGGACTTGCAGGCTCCCAAGCAGGTGTGGCGGGGCCACGCCTTAATTACCAAAAGAAAGAATACTTAAGATGGGATTCAAACAGAGAGCAAACCATTTCAAAGGAACTGAGGCTGAGGAAAGTATAAGACAGTTGGGTAAGATTTGACTGTGGTGTTTATTTCCTCTACTATCTCCATCTTCTTCAGAGATCTTTCCCTGAGTCTCATTCATTTGTGTGACAATGGCTGTTGGCAGTTCCCTATGCACTTTTATCTTCACACCACACAGGCCTTCCTTGAGAGATCAACCCTGGAGGACACCAACTCAACACACTCTCTTGAATCAGGTACTACCAAAAAGTAAATGTAAACCTTTACCTGGCCAATGGAAGTCAAAGACATCTGACCCTACTGACCAAGGTAAATACCCAATAGCAGAGGTCTACACAGACTTTGCTCCTTCCAATGTCAATATGTGTGCTTCCTATTGGTCCTGGGATTCTCTGGTTTCTCTCTCTGATTTCTCAATCTATCAATGCTCTCCCAGTATCTGTTGGGAGGAGGAAAACATGGCTGTGCAAATGCCACAGTGGTAACAGGGTATAGATACTTCTGTCTTGCACAAACCCATAGATTGGTCTTCTATTCTATCAGCGTACCTGAGGACCTTGCCACCTGGACAAAAGGGCACAAAACATGAGTTTTTCTGTCTCTCTGCCTCCCTGTCAAATGGCCAGATATTCGACAGAATATGCACACCTAGGCCCAAGGGAGAGATGATGTAGCTCACAAGACCACCAGAACCTGGACTTTGGGAACTCTCTCAGCAGCAATGTACAGGGCTAAACCCTACAAGACACCATCTTAAAGGACTGCAGGCAAGACCTGGCATGGCTTGTATATGAGGAGATCAGTGGGCACATGACTGACTTCTCTTGCTTCTTCTGATGCACACTCTGAGATCTGCTTGAGGGACACCAGTAGCAGCCTCCACAACCAAGACGTCTCTGACAGAATGTCTAATCAGGAAGACCAAGTGTAGACACCTACAGAGCACCAAAGTACCTGTCTTCACCTTGCTAGGGATTGCAAGCAGAGTGGTCAAAATACAGGCCCCTGGACAGGCTGAGGAAGTCTGTACTACAGCTGGAGCAGGATAGGAGCAGGGCAGTGTTTGGCAAGCCTGTGTCTGACTCCCAGATGACCCGGCTGAACCAAGGTGCTGGACCTCAGGTTCGATGAGAGCGGCGGTAATGAGTTTTCACTCATTTTGTTCAGCTTTTCCAAGGAATGTTTGACTGGTAATCATCATCGATCCAAGCACATTGGACGGACCTTGCACAGAGATCTTTCAGCGATCTCTAACCAGAGCTGGTGTTGGCTAGTGCTAGAAAAACAAAGACATGGCCCATCTGGGTACTGGACACTTGCATGAATGCTGTGATTACCCCAAAATACAAAGTCTCCAAAGTGGAGTTTAGAATCACTGAAGCACCAATGCTAAGTTCTAGCAGCACCACCAACACCAGTTCATCAAGACCACAAGGAAACTTCTTCTCTGGCTTACCTGACTCTTCTAGCCTTCCCATGCATATCTCCAAAAGGATCATGTTCGCTTGAGGCACAGTCATGTGAAATCAGTGCCTGGTGAAGGATGCTGGGATATTGTATGCGCCAAGTCACCATACAGGACACAGAAGGCTACGCTGTAAAGACATAAAGAAACATGGCAACTTCTTTGCTGCTTCCATGATATCTGACTGACTCTGGGCTTAACAATCCTGTTCTCAATGGGATGATCAGAACACATGTGCCCTTCTGCCACTTCTGCTCCATCAAATCCCTCCAGCATGGGTGGTCAGATTAGGAACAGAGTCTTCCCTTAAGCTCTGCCCTGGAAGAGCTTGACCTTGGTCAAGCCCAGTAGCTGGATCCTAAGGAGATTTATGAAACTCTCCTCTATTCCAGCACAATGGTGCTGCAGACCAGCACCTCAGATTTCTCCTCAGCAAGCAATTAGATCCATTGGAGAAAACTCAGAGCCAACCCTGAGATAGTCACCCCTGATACACTGGCCACAGAATCACTCGAGAGCAAACCGGACTATTTTTGTATTCAAGGTGAAGGCTTCCTTCTCATCTTTTCCCTCATCATGAACTGAAACATGTCTCCTCCTTCTGGCACAAAAATGTACTCTAGGTCAGCAGAATTCCCAATATCTGCAAATATCTATCATAAAGTCCCCAATTAAATGCCATCAGGTGAGTCTTTCTAGGATGTCACAACAAGAGCCACAAGGCTGCCTAGAGAAATCCACAACTTTCTCTTCCACATTCTGCCAGTCACTCCGAATATCCCTGAAAGTATATCTATAGATGTCTCTGTGTGTTTCTCTACAGTCCTTTGCGCTCTCTCTCTATGGAGACTTCTCTAGGCACTCCCCACAAAAAAAAAAAAAACCGCCCCTGTCTTAGAGTCCAAGATTTATTCTTTCCCTCAAGTTGTCTGCATCAATACATCTTATCCCAGGTGGTACTTCACATTCAACCAAAACAACATTGTATTTTCTCAGCGATAGTGACCACAACCATGTCCTCTCTCTTCCCCTGACACAAGTCTGGTATCCATGAGTACCTCGGTATAAACGAGCAAATTGGAACAAGTGTTTGTAGGGATTTAATAAAGTTTCAGAAGTTTTGGAGATGTCAGAGGAGATCTACCCACAGTCTATGCCGGAGGTTAGTATAAGCTCCAGAATTCCAGGGCTCTAACCACAGTCAGTCTAAGGAAATCAGAGTGGAGATTCCAACCTTTAATTCCAGCACAGCAAGTATTCTGGGAGTGGTGACATTCACCCTTCATCCTAACTGAGTCAAGATCAATTCAGATTATACAAGGACTTCCAGGCTCCCAAGCAGGTGTGGTGGGGCCACGCCTTAATTACCAAAAGAAAGAATACTTAAGATGGGATTCAAACAGGGAGCAAACCATTTCAAAGGAACTGAGGCTGAGGAAAGTATAAGACAGTTGGGTAAGATTTGACTGTGGTGTTTATTCCCTCTACTATCTCCATCTTCTTCAGAGATCTTTCCCTGAGTCTCATTCATTTGTGTGACAATGGCTGTTGGCAGTTCCCTATGCACTTTTATCTTCACACCACACAGGCCTTCCTTGAGAGATCAACCCTGGAGGACACCAACTCAACACACTCTCTTGAATCAGGTACTACCAAAAAGTAAATGTAAACCTTTACCTGGCCAATGGAAGTCAAAGACATCTGACCCTACTGACCAAGGTAAATACCCAATAGCAGAGGTCTACACAGACTTTGCTCCTTCCAATGTCAATATGTGTGCTTCCTATTGGTCCTGGGATTCTCTGGTTTCTCTCTCTGATTTCTCAATCTATCAATGCTCTCCCAGTATCTGTCGGGAGGAGGAAAACATGGCTGTGCAAATGCCACAGTGGTAACAGGGTATAGATACTTCTGTCTTGCACAAACCCATAGATTGGTCTTCTATTCTATCAGCGTACCTGAGGACCTTGCCACCTGGACAAAAGGGCACAAAACATGAGTTTTTCTGTCTCTCTGCCTCCCTGTCAAATGGCCAGATATTCGACAGAATATGCACACCTAGGCCCAAGGGAGAGATGATGTAGCTCACAAGACCACCAGAACCTGGACTTTGGGAACTCTCTCAGCAGCAACGTACAGGGCTAAACCCTACAAGACACCATCTTAAAGGACTGCAGGCAAGACCTGGCATGGCTTGTATATGAGGAGATCAGTGGGCACATGACTGACTTCTCTTGCTTCTTCTGATGCACACTCTGAGATCTGCTTGAGGGACACCAGTAGCAGCCTCCACAACCAAGACGTCTCGGACAGAATGTCTAATCAGGAAGACCAAGTGTAGACACCTACAGAGCACCAAAGTAACTGTCTTCACCTTGCTAGGGATTGCAAGCAGAGTGGTCAAAATACAGGCCCCTGGACAGGCTGAGGAAGTCTGTACTACAGCTGGAGCAGGATAGGAGCAGGGCAGTGTTTGGCAAGCCTGTGTCTGACTCCCAGATGACCCGGCTGAACCAAGGTGCTGGACCTCAGGTTCTATGAGAGTGGCGGTAATGAGTTTTCACTCATTTTGTTCAGTTTTTCCAAGGAATTGTTGTCTCCCGAATAAGTGCCATTCTGGGCCTTATGGCCCATAGTCTTCCCCTAAGGACTAAAACCTTGTTTACAGGGGGAAAAAGGAACTACAAATCTCCTTATCACTGCCACCTGCTGAGTGCTATTCTCTTGGGATCCTCTATGACCTTGGGCGTGCCTGGATGAGGAGGCAGGGTGTGTAAGAGAGTTAAGGTGATAGAGAGCTGAGAAAAAGGAGACAGGAGGAGGGACTCAGGCAGAAGCTGGAGAAGAGGCAGAAGCTGGGGACAAGCATGGATTAGAGTCAGTGTGAGTAAGCAGGAGCAGAAGGAATCCAGCTTGGCGGGAAGCTAGAGGGGAAAAAGCTAGGCGAGATGCAGTGGCAAGACAGAAGCATGGCTAAGGGACAGACAGGTCTAAGAGATAACATGTACTGAAAAAAGCTCAGGTCTCTCAGTGTCAGAGAGAGCCTGAATGATGGAACCTAAACGACTCCTTAGTGTAGACTTAATTAATCTTGACGTTCCTCGCCTGGGACAAAACTCAGACCACAAAGAAACCGGAAGCAGTAAGTGGAGGTCATAACCGAGACCCACTCGGTAAGGAATGTTTGACTGGTAATCATCATCGATCCAAGCACATTGGACAGACCTAGCACAGAGATCTTTTAGCGATCTCTAACCTGAGCTGGTGTTGGCTAGTGCTAGAAAAACAAAGACATGGCCCATCTGGGTACTGGACACTTGCATGAATGCTGGGATTACCCCGAAATCCAAAGTCTCCAAAAGTGGAGTTTAGAATCACTGAAGCACCAATGCTAAGTTCTAGCAGCACCACCAACACCAGTTCATCAAGACCACAAGGAAACTTCTTCTCTGGCTTACCTGACTCTTCTAGCCTTCCCATGCATATCTCCAAAAGGATCATGTTCGCTTGAGGCACAGTCATGTGAAATCAGTGCCTGGTGAAGGATGCTGGGATATTGTATGCGCCAAGTCACCATACAGGACACAGAAGGCTACGCTGTAAAGACATAAAGAAACATGGCAACTTTATTGCTGCTTCCATGATATCTGACTGACTCTGGGCTTAACAGTCCTGTTCTCAATGGGATGATCAGAACACATGTGCCCTTCTGCCACTTCTGCTCCATCAAAACCCTCCAGCATGGGTGGTCAGATTAGGAACAGAGTCTTCCCTTAAGCTCTGCCCTGGAAGAGCTTGACCTTGGTCAAGCCCAGTAGCTGGACCCTAAGGAGATTTATGAAACTCTCCTCTATTCCAGCACAATGGTGCTGCGGACCAGCACCTCAGATTTCTCCTCAGCAAGCAATTAGATCCATTGGAGAAAACTCAGAGCCAACCCTGAGATAGTCACCCCTGATACACTGGCCACAGAATCACTCGAGAGCAAACCAGACTATTTTTTTATTCAAGGTGAAGGCTTCCTTCTCATCTTTTCCCTGATCATGAACTGAAACGTGTCTCCTCCTTCTGGCACAAAAATGTACTCTAGGTCAGCAGAATTCCCAATATCTGCAAATATCTATCATAAAGTCCCCAATTATATGCCATCAGGTGAGTCTTTCTAGAATGTCACAACAAGAGCCACAAGGCTGCCTAGATAGATCCACAACTTTCTCTTCCACATTCTGCCAGTCACTCCGAATATCCCTGAAAGTATATCTATAGATGTCTCTGTGTGTTTCTCTACACTCCTTTGCGCTCTCTCTCTATGGAGACTTCTCTAGGCACTCCCCACAAAAAAGAAAAACGCCCCTGTCTTAGAGTCCAAAATTTATTCTTTCCCTCAAGTTGTCTGCATCAATACATCTTATCCCAGGTGGTACTTCACATTCAACCAAAACCACATTGTATTTTCTCAGCGATAGAGACCACAACCATGTCCTCTCTCTTCCCCTGACACAAGTCTGGGAACCATGAGTACCTCAGTATAATCGAGCAAATTGGAACATATGTTTGTAGGGATTTAATAAAGTTTCAGAAGTTTTGGAGATGTCAGAGGAGATCTACCCACAGTCTATGCCGGGGATTAGTATAAGCTCCAGAATTCCAGGGCTCTAACCAAAGTCAGTCTAAGGAAATCAGAGTGGAGATTCCAACCTTTAATTCCAGCACAGCAAGTATTCTGGGAGTGGTGACATTCACCCTTCATCCTAACTGAGTCAAGATCAATTCAGATTATACAAGGACTTCCAGGCTCCCAAGCAGGTGTGGTGGGGCCACGCCTTAATTACCAAAAGAAAGAATACTTAAGATGGGATTCAAACAGAGAGCAAACCATTTCAAAGGAACTGAGGCTGAGGAAAGTATAAGACAATTGGGTAAGATTTGACTGTGGTGTTTATTCCCTCTACTATCTCCATCTTCTTCAGAGATCTTTCCCTGAGTCTCATTCATTTGTGTGACAATGGCTGTTGGCAGTTCCCTATGCACTTTTATCTTCACACCACACAGGCCTTCCTTGAGAGATCAACCCTGGAGGACACAAACTCAACACACTCTCTTGAATCAGGTACTACCAAAAAGTAAATGTAAACCTTTACCTGGCCAATGGAAGTCAAAGACATCTGACCCTACTGACCAAGGTAAATACCCAATAGCAGAGGTCTACACAGACTTTGCTCCTTCCAATGTCAATATGTGTGCTTCCTATTGGTCCTGGGATTCTCTGGTTTCTCTCTCTGATTTCTCAATCTATCAATGCTCTCCCAGCATCTGTTGGGAGGAGGAAAACATGGCTGTGCAAATGCCACAGTGGTAACAGGGTATAGATACTTCTGTCTTGCACAAACCCATAGATTGGTCTTCTATTCTATCAGCGTACCTGAGGACCTTGCCACCTGGACAAAAGGGCACAAAACATGAGTTTTTCTGTCTCTCTGCCTCCCTGTCAAATGGCCAGATATTCGACAGAATATGCACACCTAGGCCCAAGGGAGAGATGATGTAGCTCACAAGACCACCAGAACCTGGACTTTGGGAACTCTCTCAGCAGCAACGTACAGGGCTAAACCCTACAAGACACCATCTTAAAGGACTGCAGGCAAGACCTGGCATGGCTTGTATATGAGGAGATCAGTGGGCACATGACTGACTTCTCTTGCTTCTTCTGATGCACACTCTGAGATCTGCTTGAGGGACACCAGTAGCAGCCTCCACAACCAAGACGTCTCTGACAGAATGTCTAATCAGGAAGACCAAGTGTAGACACCTACAGAGCACCAAAGTACCTGTCTTCACCTTGCTAGGGATTGCAAGCAGAGTGGTCAAAATACAGGCCCCTGGACAGGCTGAGGAAGTCTGTACTACAGCTGGAGCAGGATAGGAGCAGGGCAGTGTTTGGCAAGCCTGTGTCTGACTCCCAGATGACCCGGCTGAACCAAGGTGCTGGACCTCAGGTTCGATGAGAGCGGCGGTAATGAGTTTTCACTCATTTTGTTCAGCTTTTCCAAGGAATGTTTGACTGGTAATCATCATCGATCCAAGCACATTGGACGGACCTTGCACAGAGATCTTTCAGCGATCTCTAACCAGAGCTGGTGTTGGCTAGTGCTAGAAAAACAAAGACATGGCCCATCTGGGTACTGGACACTTGCATGAATGCTGGGATTACCCCGAAATCCAAAGTCTCCAAAAGTGGAGTTTAGAATCACTGAAGCACCAATGCTAAGTTCTAGCAGCACCACCAACACCAGTTCATCAAGACCACAAGGAAACTTCTTCTCTGGCTTACCTGACTCTTCTAGCCTTCCCATGCATATCTCCAAAAGGATCATGTTCGCTTGAGGCACAGTCATGTGAAATCAGTGCCTGGTGAAGGATGCTGGGATATTGTATGCGCCAAGTCACCATACAGGACACAGAAGGCTACGCTGTAAAGACATAAAGAAACATGGCAACTTTATTGCTGCTTCCATGATATCTGACTGACTCTGGGCTTAACAGTCCTGTTCTCAATGGGATGATCAGAACACATGTGCCCTTCTGCCACTTCTGCTCCATCAAAACCCTCCAGCATGGGTGGTCAGATTAGGAACAGAGTCTTCCCTTAAGCTCTGCCCTGGAAGAGCTTGACCTTGGTCAAGCCCAGTAGCTGGACCCTAAGGAGATTTATGAAACTCTCCTCTATTCCAGCACAATGGTGCTGCCGACCAGCACCTCAGATTTCTCCTCAGCAAGCAATTAGATCCATTGGAGAAAACTCAGAGCCAACCCTGAGATAGTCACCCCTGATACATTGGCCACAGAATCACTCGAGAGCAAACCGGACTTTTTTTTATTCAAGGTGAAGGCTTCATTCTCATCTTTTCCCTGATCATGAAATGAAACATGTCTCCTCCTTCTGGCACAAAAATGTACTCTAGGTCAGCAGAATTCCCAATATCTGCAAATATCTATCATAAAGTCCCCAATTAAATGCCATCAGGTGAGTCTTTCTAGGATGTCACAACAAGAGCCACAAGGCTGCCTAGATAGATCCACAACTTTCTCTTCCACATTCTGCCAGTCACTCCGAATATCCCTGAAAGTATATCTATAGATGTCTCTGTGTGTTTCTCTACACTCCTTTGTGCTCTCTCTCTATGGAGACTTCTCTAGGCACTCCCCACAAAAAAAAAAAAACGCCCCTGTCTTAGAGTCCAAGATTTATTCTTTCCCTCAAGTTGTCTGCATCAATACATCTTATCCCAGGTGGTACTTCACATTCTACCAAAACAACATTGTATTTTCTCAGCGATAGAGACCACAACCATGTCCTCTCTCTTCCCCTGACACAAGTCAGGGATCCATGAGTACCTCGGTATAATCGAGCAAATTGGAACAAGTGTTTGTAGGGATTTAATAAAGTTTCAGAAGTTTTGGAGATGTCAGAGGAGATCTACCCACAGTCTATGCCGGGGGTTAGTATAAGCTCCAGAATTCCAGGGCTCTAACCACAGTCAGTCTAAGGAAATCAGAGTGGAGATTCCAACCTTTAATTCCAGCTCAGCAAGTATTCTGGGAGTGGTGACATTCACCCTTCATCCTAACTGAGTCAAGATCAATTCAGATTATACAAGGACTTCCAGGCTCCCAAGCAGGTGTGGTCGGGCCACGCCTTAATTACCAAAAGAAAGAATACTTAAGATGGGATTCAAACAGAGAGCAAACCATTTCAAAGGAACTGAGGCTGAGGAAAGTATAAGACAGTTGGGTAAGATTTGACTGTGGTGTTTATTCCCTCTACTATCTCCATCTTCTTCAGAGATCTTTCCCTGAGTCTCATTCATTTCTGTGACAATGGCTGTTGGCAGTTCCCTATACACTTTTATCTTCACACCACACAGGCCTTCCTTGAGAGATCAACCCTGGAGGACACCAACTCAACACACTCTCTTGAATCAGGTACTACCAAAAAGTAAATGTAAACCTTTACCTGGCCAATGGAAGTCAAAGACATCTGACCCTACTGACCAAGGTAAATACCCAATATCAGAGGTCTACACAGATTTTGCTCCTTCCAATGTCAATATGTGTGCTTCCTATTGGTCCTGGGATTCTCTGGTTTCTCTCTCTGATTTCTCAATCTATCAATGCTCTCCCAGCATCTGTCGGGAGGAGGAAAACATGGCTGTGCAAATGCCACAGTGGTAACAGGGTATAGATACTTCTGTCTTGCACAAACCCATAGATTGGTCTTCTATTCTATCAGCGTACCTGAGGACCTTGCCACCTGGACAAAAGGGCACAAAACATGAGTTTTTCTGTCTCTCTGCCTCCCTGTCAAATGGCCAGATATTCGACAGAATATGCACACCTAGGCCCAAGGGAGAGATGATGTAGCTCACAAGACCACCAGAACCTGGACTTTGGGAACTCTCTCAGCAGCAACGTACAGGGCTAAACCCTACAAGACACCATCTTAAAGGACTGCAGGCAAGACCTGGCATGGCTTGTATATGAGGAGATCAGTGGGCACATGACTGACTTCTCTTGCTTCTTCTGATGCACACTCTGAGATCTGCTTGAGGGACACCAGTAGCAGCCTCCACAACCAAGACGTCTCTGACAGAATGTCTAATCAGGAAGACCAAGTGTAGACACCTACAGAGCACCAAAGTACCTGTCTTCACCTTGCTAGGGATTGCAAGCAGAGTGGTCAAAATACAGGCCCCTGGACAGGCTGAGGAAGTCTGTACTACAGCTGGAGCAGGATATGAGCAGGGCAGTGTTTGGCAAGCCTGTGTCTGACTCCCAGATGACCCGGCTGAACCAAGGTGCTGGACCTCAGGTTCGATGAGAGCGGCGGTAATGAGTTTTCACTCATTTTGTTCAGCTTTTCCAAGGAATGTTTGACTGGTAATCATCATCGATCCAAGCACATTGGACGGACCTTGCACAGAGATCTTTCAGCGATCTCTAACCAGAGCTGGTGTTGGCTAGTGCTAGAAAAACAAAGACATGGCCCATCTGGGTACTGGACACTTGCATGAATGCTGGGATTACCCCGAAATCCAAAGTCTCCAAAAGTGGAGTTTAGAATCACTGAAGCACCAATGCTAAGTTCTAGCAGCACCACCAACACCAGTTCATCAAGACCACAAGGAAACTTCTTCTCTGGCTTACCTGACTCTTCTAGCCTTCCCATGCATATCTCCAAAAGGATCATGTTCGCTTGAGGCACAGTCATGTGAAATCAGTGCCTGGTGAAGGATGCTGGGATATTGTATGCGCCGAGTCACCATACAGGACACAGAAGGCTACGCTGTAAAGACATAAAGAAACATGGCAACTTTATTGCTGCTTCCATGATATCTGACTGACTCTGGGCTTAACAGTCCTGTTCTCAATGGGATGATCAGAACACATGTGCCCTTCTGCCACTTCTGCTCCATCAAAACCCTCCAGCATGGGTGGTCAGATTAGGAACAGAGTCTTCCCTTAAGCTCTGCCCTGGAAGAGCTTGACCTTGGTCAAGCCCAGTAGCTGGACCCTAAGGAGATTTATGAAACTCTCCTCTATTCCAGCACAATGGTGCTGCCGACCAGCACCTCAGATTTCTCCTCAGCAAGCAATTAGATCCATTGGAGAAAACTCAGAGCCAACCCTGAGATAGTCACCCCTGATACATTGGCCACAGAATCACTCGAGAGCAAACCGGACTATTTTTTTATTCAAGGTGAAGGCTTCATTCTCATCTTTTCCCTGATCATGAAATGAAACATGTCTCCTCCTTCTGGCACAAAAATGTACTCTAGGTCAGCAGAATTCCCAATATCTGCAAATATCTATCATAAAGTCCCCAATTAAATGCCATCAGGTGAGTCTTTCTAGGATGTCACAACAAGAGCCACAAGGCTGCCTAGATAGATCCACAACTTTCTCTTCCACATTCTGCCAGTCACTCCGAATATCCCTGAAAGTATATCTATAGATGTCTCTGTGTGTTTCTCTACACTCCTTTGCGCTCTCTCTCTATGGAGACTTCTCTAGGCACTCCCCACAAAAAAAAAAAAAAAAAAAAAAACGCCCCTGTCTTAGAGTCCAAGATTTATTCTTTCCCTCAAGTTGTCTGCATCAATACATCTTATCCCAGGTGGTACTTCACATTCTACCAAAACAACATTGTATTTTCTCAGCGATAGAGACCACAACCATGTCCTCTCTCTTCCCCTGACACAAGTCAGGGATCCATGAGTACCTCGGTATAATCGAGCAAATTGGAACAAGTGTTTGTAGGGATTTAATAAAGTTTCAGAAGTTTTGGAGATGTCAGAGGAGATCTACCCACAGTCTATGCCGGGGGTTAGTATAAGCTCCAGAATTCCAGGGCTCTAACCACAGTCAGTCTAAGGAAATCAGAGTGGAGATTCCAACCTTTAATTCCAGCTCAGCAAGTATTCTGGGAGTGGTGACATTCACCCTTCATCCTAACTGAGTCAAGATCAATTCAGATTATACAAGGACTTCCAGGCTCCCAAGCAGGTGTGGTCGGGCCACGCCTTAATTACCAAAAGAAAGAATACTTAAGATGGGATTCAAACAGAGAGCAAACCATTTCAAAGGAACTGAGGCTGAGGAAAGTATAAGACAGTTGGGTAAGATTTGACTGTGGTGTTTATTCCCTCTACTATCTCCATCTTCTTCAGAGATCTTTCCCTGAGTCTCATTCATTTCTGTGACAATGGCTTTTGGCAGTTCCCTATACACTTTTATCTTCACACCACACAGGCCTTCCTTGAGAGATCAACCCTGGAGGACACCAACTCAACACACACTCTTGAATCAGGTACTACCAAAAAGTAAATGTAAACCTTTACCTGGCCAATGGAAGTCAAAGACATCTGACCCTACTGACCAAGGTAAATACCCAATATCAGAGGTCTACACAGATTTTGCTCCTTCCAATGTCAATATGTGTGCTTCCTATTGGTCCTGGGATTCTCTGGTTTCTCTCTCTGATTTCTCAATCTATCAATGCTCTCCCAGCATCTGTCGGGAGGAGGAAAACATGGCTGTGCAAATGCCACAGTGGTAACAGGGTATAGATACTTCTGTCTTGCACAAACCCATAGATTGGTCTTCTATTCTATCAGCGTACCTGAGGACCTTGCCACCTGGACAAAAGGGCACAAAACATGAGTTTTTCTGTCTCTCTGCCTCCCTGTCAAATGGCCAGATATTCGACAGAATATGCACACCTAGGCCCAAGGGAGAGATGATGTAGCTCACAAGACCACCAGAACCTGGACTTTGGGAACTCTCTCAGCAGCAACGTACAGGGCTAAACCCTACAAGACACCATCTTAAAGGACTGCAGGCAAGACCTGGCATGGCTTGTATATGAGGAGATCAGTGGGCACATGACTGACTTCTCTTGCTTCTTCTGATGCACACTCTGAGATCTGCTTGAGGGACACCAGTAGCAGCCTCCACAACCAAGACGTCTCTGACAGAATGTCTAATCAGGAAGACCAAGTGTAGACACCTACAGAGCACCAAAGTACCTGTCTTCACCTTGCTAGGGATTGCAAGCAGAGTGGTCAAAATACAGGCCCCTGGACAGGCTGAGGAAGTCTGTACTACAGCTGGAGCAGGATAGGAGCAGGGCAGTGTTTGGCAAGCCTGTGTCTGACTCCCAGATGACCCGGCTGAACCAAGGTGCTGGACCTCAGGTTCGATGAGAGCGGCGGTAATGAGTTTTCACTCATTTTGTTCAGCTTTTCCAAGGAATGTTTGACTGGTAATCATCATCGATCCAAGCACATTGGACGGACCTTGCACAGAGATCTTTCAGCGATCTCTAACCAGAGCTGGTGTTGGCTAGTGCTAGAAAAACAAAGACATGGCCCATCTGGGTACTGGACACTTGCATGAATGCTGGGATTACCCCGAAATCCAAAGTCTCCAAAAGTGGAGTTTAGAATCACTGAAGCACCAATGCTAAGTTCTAGCAGCACCACCAACACCAGTTCATCAAGACCACAAGGAAACTTCTTCTCTGGCTTACCTGACTCTTCTAGCCTTCCCATGCATATCTCCAAAAGGATCATGTTCGCTTGAGGCACAGTCATGTGAAATCAGTGCCTGGTGAAGGATGCTGGGATATTGTATGCGCCAAGTCACCATACAGGACACAGAAGGCTACGCTGTAAAGACATAAAGAAACATGGCAACTTTATTGCTGCTTCCATGATATCTGACTGACTCTGGGCTTAACAGTCCTGTTCTCAATGGGATGATCAGAACACATGTGCCCTTCTGCCACTTCTGCTCCATCAAAACCCTCCAGCATGGGTGGTCAGATTAGGAACAGAGTCTTCCCTTAAGCTCTGCCCTGGAAGAGCTTGACCTTGGTCAAGCCCAGTAGCTGGACCCTAAGGAGATTTAGGAAACTCTCCTCTATTCCAGCACAATGGTGCTGCCGACCAGCACCTCAGATTTCTCCTCAGCAAGCAATTAGATCCATTGGAGAAAACTCAGAGCCAACCCTGAGATAGTCACCCCTGATACATTGGCCACAGAATCACTCGAGAGCAAACCGGACTATTTTTTTATTCAAGGTGAAGGCTTCATTCTCATCTTTTCCCTGATCATGAAATGAAACATGTCTCCTCCTTCTGGCACAAAAATGTACTCTAGGTCAGCAGAATTCCCAATATCTGCAAATATCTATCATAAAGTCCCCAATTAAATGCCATCAGGTGAGTCTTTCTAGGATGTCACAACAAGAGCCACAAGGCTGCCTAGATAGATCCACAACTTTCTCTTCCACATTCTGCCAGTCACTCCGAATATCCCTGAAAGTATATCTATAGATGTCTCTGTGTGTTTCTCTACACTCCTTTGCGCTCTCTCTCTATGGAGACTTCTCTAGGCACTCCCCACAAAAAAAAAAAAAAAAAAAAAAAAAAAAAAAAAAAAAAAAAAAAAAAAAAAAAAAACGCCCCTGTCTTAGAGTCCAAGATTTATTCTTTCCCTCAAGTTGTCTGCATCAATACATCTTATCCCAGGTGGTACTTCACATTCTACCAAAACAACATTGTATTTTCTCAGCGATAGAGACCACAACCATGTCCTCTCTCTTCCCCTGACACAAGTCAGGGATCCATGAGTACCTCGGTATAATCGAGGAAATTGGAACAAGTGTTTGTAGGGATTTAATAAAGTTTCAGAAGTTTTGGAGATGTCAGAGGAGATCTACCCACAGTCTATGCCGGGGGTTAGTATAAGCTCCAGAATTCCAGGGCTCTAAACACAGTCAGTCTAAGGAAATCAGAGTGGAGATTCCAACCTTTAATTCCAGCACAGCAAGTATTCTGGGAGTGGTGACATTCACCCTTCATCCTAACTGAGTCAAGATCAATTCAGATTATACAAGGACTTCCAGGCTCCCAAGCAGGTGTGGTGGGGCCACGCCTTAATTACCAAAAGAAAGAATACTTAAGATGGGATTCAAACAGAGAGCAAACCATTTCAAAGGAACTGAGGCTGAGGAAAGTATAAGACAGTTGGGTAAGATTTGACTGTGGTGTTTATTCCCTCTACTATCTCCATCTTCTTCAGAGATCTTTCCCTGAGTCTCATTCATTTGTGTGACAATGGCTGTTGGCAGTTCCCTATGCACTTTTATCTTCACACCACACAGGCCTTCCTTGAGAGATCAACCCTGGAGGACACCAACTCAACACAATCTCTTGAATCAGGTACTACCAAAAAGTAAATGTAAACCTTTACCTGGCCAATGGAAGTCAAAGACATCTGACCCTGCTGACCAAGGTAAATACCCACTAGCAGAGGTCTAGACAGACTTTGCTCCTTCCAATGTCAATATGTGTGCTTCCTATTGGTCCTGGGATTCTCTGGTTTCTCTCTCTGATTTCTCAATCTATCAATGCTCTCCCAGTATCTGTCGGGAGGAGGAAAACATGGCTGTGCAAATGCCACAGTGGTAACAGGGTATAGATACTTCTGTCTTGCACAAACCCATAGATTGGTCTTCTATTCTATCAGCGTACCTGAGGACCTTGCCACCTGGACAAAAGGGCACAAAACATGAGTTTTTCTGTCTCTCTGCCTCCCTGTCAAATGGCCAGATATTCGACAGAATATGCACACCTAGGCCCAAGGGAGAGATGATGTAGCTCACAAGACCACCAGAACCTGGACTTTGGGAACTCTCTCAGCAGCAACGTACAGGGCTAAACCCTACAAGACACCATCTTAAAGGACTGCAGGCAAGACCTGGCATGGCTTGTATATGAGGAGATCAGTGGGCACATGACTGACTTCTCTTGCTTCTTCTGATGCACACTCTGAGATCTGCTTGAGGGACACCAGTAGCAGCCTCCACAACCAAGACGTCTCTGACAGAATGTCTAATCAGGAAGACCAAGTGTAGACACCTACAGAGCACCAAAGTACCTGTCTTCACCTTGCTAGGGATTGCAAGCAGAGTGGTCAAAATACAGGCCCCTGGACAGGCTGAGGAAGTCTGTACAACAGCTGGAGCAGGATAGGAGCGGGCAGTGTTTGGCAAGCCTGTGTCTGACTCCCAGATGACCCGGCTGAACCAAGGTGCTGGACCTCAGGTTCGATGAGAGCGGCGGTAATGAGTTTTCACTCATTTTGTTCAGCTTTTCCAAGGAATGTTTGACTGGTAATCATCATCGATCCAAGCACATTGGACGGACCTTGCACAGAGATCTTTCAGCGATCTCTAACCAGAGCTGGTGTTGGCTAGTGCTAGAAAAACAAAGACATGGCCCATCTGGGTACTGGACACTTGCATGAATGCTGGGATTACCCCGAAATCCAAAGTCTCCAAAAGTGGAGTTTAGAATCACTGAAGCACCAATGCTAAGTTCTAGCAGCACCACCAACACCAGTTCATCAAGACCACAAGGAAACTTCTTCTCTGGCTTACCTGACTCTTCTAGCCTTCCCATGCATATCTCCAAAAGGATCATGTTCGCTTGAGGCACAGTCATGTGAAATCAGTGCCTGGTGAAGGATGCTGGGATATTGTATGCGCCAAGTCACCATACAGGACACAGAAGGCTACGCTGTAAAGACATAAAGAAACATGGCAACTTTATTGCTGCTTCCATGATATCTGACTGACTCTGGGCTTAACAGTCCTGTTCTCAATGGGATGATCAGAACACATGTGCCCTTCTGCCACTTCTGCTCCATCAAAACCCTCCAGCATGGGTGGTCAGATTAGGAACAGAGTCTTCCCTTAAGCTCTGCCCTGGAAGAGCTTGACCTTGGTCAAGCCCAGTAGCTTGACCCTAAGGAGATTTATGAAACTCTCCTCTATTCCAGCACAATGGTGCTGCCGACCAGCACCTCAGATTTCTCCTCAGCAAGCAATTAGATCCATTGGAGAAAACTCAGAGCCAACCCTGAGATAGTCACCCCTGATAAACTGGCCACAGAATCACTCGAGAGCAAACCAGACTATTTTTTTATTCAAGGTGAAGGCTTCCTTCTCATCTTTTCCCTGATCATGAACTGAAACGTGTCTCCTCCTTCTGGCACAAAAATGTACTCTAGGTCAGCAGAATTCCCAATATCTGCAAATATCTATCATAAAGTCCCCAATTAAATGCCATCAGGTGAGTCTTTCTAGGATGTCACAACAAGAGCCACAAGGCTGCCTAGATAGATCCACAACTTTCTCTTCCACATTCTGCCAGTCACTCCGAATATCCCTGAAAGTATATCTGTAGATGTCTCAGTGTGTTTCTCTACACTCCTTTGCGCTCTCTCTCTATGGAGACTTCTCTAGGCACTCCCCACAAAAAAAAAAAAAAAAAAAACGCCCCTGTCTTAGAGTCCAAGATTTATTCTTTCCTCAAGTTGTCTGCATCAATACATCTTATCCCAGGTGGTACTTCACATTCTACCAAAACAACATTGTATTTTCTCAGCGATAGAGACCACAACCATGTCCTCTCTCTTCCCCTGACACAAGTCAGGGATCCATGAGTACCTCGGTATAATCGAGGAAATTGGAACAAGTGTTTGTAGGGATTTAATAAAGTTTCAGAAGTTTTGGAGATGTCAGAGGAGATCTACCCACAGTCTATGCCGGGGGTTAGTATAAGCTCCAGAATTCCAGGGCTCTAACCACAGTCAGTCTAAGGAAATCAGAGTGGAGATTCCAACCTTTAATTCCAGCACAGCAAGTATTCTGGGAGTGGTGACATTCACCCTTCATCCTAACTGAGTCAAGATCAATTCAGATTATACAAGGACTTCCAGGCTCCCAAGCAGGTGTGGTGGGGCCACGCCTTAATTACCAAAAGAAAGAATACTTAAGATGGGATTCAAACAGAGAGCAAACCATTTCAAAGGAACTGAGGCTGAGGAAAGTATAAGACAGTTGGGTAAGATTTGACTGTGGTGTTTATTCCCTCTACTATCTCCATCTTCTTCAGAGATCTTTCCCTGAGTCTCATTCATTTGTGTGACAATGGCTGTTGGCAGTTCCCTATGCACTTTTATCTTCACACCACACAGGCCTTCCTTGAGAGATCAACCCTGGAGGACACCAACTCAACACAATCTCTTGAATCAGGTACTACCAAAAAGTAAATGTAAACCTTTACCTGGCCAATGGAAGTCAAAGACATCTGACCCTGCTGACCAAGGTAAATACCCACTAGCAGAGGTCTAGACAGACTTTGCTCCTTCCAATGTCAATATGTGTGCTTCCTATTGGTCCTGGGATTCTCTGGTTTCTCTCTCTGATTTCTCAATCTATCAATGCTCTCCCAGTATCTGTCGGGAGGAGGAAAACATGGCTGTGCAAATGCCACAGTGGTAACAGGGTATAGATACTTCTGTCTTGCACAAACCCATAGATTGGTCTTCTATTCTATCAGCGTACCTGAGGACCTTGCCACCTGGACAAAAGGGCACAAAACATGAGTTTTTCTGTCTCTCTGCCTCCCTGTCAAATGGCCAGATATTCGACAGAATATGCACACCTAGGCCCAAGGGAGAGATGATGTAGCTCACAAGACCACCAGAACCTGGACTTTGGGAACTCTCTCAGCAGCAACGTACAGGGCTAAACCCTACAAGACACCATCTTAAAGGACTGCAGGCAAGACCTGGCATGGCTTGTATATGAGGAGATCAGTGGGCACATGACTGACTTCTCTTGCTTCTTCTGATGCACACTCTGAGATCTGCTTGAGGGACACCAGTAGCAGCCTCCACAACCAAGACGTCTCTGACAGAATGTCTAATCAGGAAGACCAAGTGTAGACACCTACAGAGCACCAAAGTACCTGTCTTCACCTTGCTAGGGATTGCAAGCAGAGTGGTCAAAATACAGGCCCCTGGACAGGCTGAGGAAGTCTGTACAACAGCTGGAGCAGGATAGGAGCGGGCAGTGTTTGGCAAGCCTGTGTCTGACTCCCAGATGACCCGGCTGAACCAAGGTGCTGGACCTCAGGTTCGATGAGAGCGGCGGTAATGAGTTTTCACTCATTTTGTTCAGCTTTTCCAAGGAATGTTTGACTGGTAATCATCATCGATCCAAGCACATTGGACGGACCTTGCACAGAGATCTTTCAGCGATCTCTAACCAGAGCTGGTGTTGGCTAGTGCTAGAAAAACAAAGACATGGCCCATCTGGGTACTGGACACTTGCATGAATGCTGGGATTACCCCGAAATCCAAAGTCTCCAAAAGTGGAGTTTAGAATCACTGAAGCACCAATGCTAAGTTCTAGCAGCACCACCAACACCAGTTCATCAAGACCACAAGGAAACTTCTTCTCTGGCTTACCTGACTCTTCTAGCCTTCCCATGCATATCTCCAAAAGGATCATGTTCGCTTGAGGCACAGTCATGTGAAATCAGTGCCTGGTGAAGGATGCTGGGATATTGTATGCGCCAAGTCACCATACAGGACACAGAAGGCTACGCTGTAAAGACATAAAGAAACATGGCAACTTTATTGCTGCTTCCATGATATCTGACTGACTCTGGGCTTAACAGTCCTGTTCTCAATGGGATGATCAGAACACATGTGCCCTTCTGCCACTTCTGCTCCATCAAAACCCTCCAGCATGGGTGGTCAGATTAGGAACAGAGTCTTCCCTTAAGCTCTGCCCTGGAAGAGCTTGACCTTGGTCAAGCCCAGTAGCTTGACCCTAAGGAGATTTATGAAACTCTCCTCTATTCCAGCACAATGGTGCTGCCGACCAGCACCTCAGATTTCTCCTCAGCAAGCAATTAGATCCATTGGAGAAAACTCAGAGCCAACCCTGAGATAGTCACCCCTGATAAACTGGCCACAGAATCACTCGAGAGCAAACCAGACTATTTTTTTATTCAAGGTGAAGGCTTCCTTCTCATCTTTTCCCTGATCATGAACTGAAACGTGTCTCCTCCTTCTGGCACAAAAATGTACTCTAGGTCAGCAGAATTCCCAATATCTGCAAATATCTATCATAAAGTCCCCAATTAAATGCCATCAGGTGAGTCTTTCTAGGATGTCACAACAAGAGCCACAAGGCTGCCTAGATAGATCCACAACTTTCTCTTCCACATTCTGCCAGTCACTCCGAATATCCCTGAAAGTATATCTGTAGATGTCTCAGTGTGTTTCTCTACACTCCTTTGCGCTCTCTCTCTATGGAGACTTCTCTAGGCACTCCCCACAAAAAAAAAAAAAAAAAAACGCCCCTGTCTTAGAGTCCAAGATTTATTCTTTCCTCAAGTTGTCTGCATCAATACATCTTATCCCAGGTGGTACTTCACATTCAACCAAAACCACATTGTATTTTCTCAGCGATAGAGACCACAACCATGTCCTCTCTCTTCCCCTGACACAAGTCTGGGAACCATGAGTACCTCAGTATAATCGAGCAAATTGGAACATGTGTTTGTAGGGATTTAATGAAGTTTAAGAAGTTTTGGAGATGTCAGAGGAGATCTACCCACAGTGTATGCCGGGGGTTAGTATAAGCTCCAGAATTCCAGGGCTCTAACCAAAGTCAGTCTAAGGAAATCAGAGTGGAGATTCCAACCTTTAATTCCAGCACAGCAAGTATTCTGGGAGTGGTGACATTCACCCTTCATCCTAACTGAGTCAAGATCAATTCAGATTATACAAGGACTTCCAGGCTCCCAAGCAGGTGTGGTGGGGCCACGCCTTAATTACCAAAAGAAAGAATACTTAAGATGGGATTCAAACAGAGAGCAAACCATTTCAAAGGAACTGAGGCTGAGGAAAGTATAAGACAGTTGGGTAAGATTTGACTGTGGTGTTTATTCCCTCTACTATCTCCATCTTCTTCAGAGATCTTTCCCTGAGTCTCATTCATTTTGTGACAATGGCTTTTGGCAGTTCCCTATGCACTTTTATCTTCACACCACACAGGCCTTCCTTGAGAGATCAACCCTGGAGGACACCAACTCAACACACTCTCTTGAATCAGGTACTACCAAAAAGTAAATGTAAACCTTTACCTGGCCAATGGAAGTCAAAGACATCTGACCCTACTGACCAAGGTAAATACCCAATATCAGAGGTCTACACAGACTTTGCTCCTCCCAATGTCAATATGTGTGCTTCCTATTGGTCCTGGGATTCTCTGGTTTCTCTCTCTGATTTCTCAATCTATCAATGCTCTCCCAGCATCTGTCGGGAGGAGGAAAACATGGCTGTGCAAATGCCACAGTGGTAACAGGGTATAGATACTTCTGTCTTGCACAAACCCATAGATTGGTCTTCTATTCTATCAGCGTACCTGAGGACCTTGCCACCTGGACAAAAGGGCACAAAACATGAGTTTTTCTGTCTCTCTGCCTCCCTGTCAAATGGCCAGATATTCGACAGAATATGCACACCTAGGCACAAGGGAGAGATGATGTAGCTCACAAGACCACCAGAACCTGGACTTTGGGAACTCTCTCAGCAGCAATGTACAGGGCGAAACCCTACAAGACACCATCTTAAAGGACTGCAGGCAAGACCTGGCATGGCTTGTATATGAGGAGATCAGTGGGCACATGACTGACTTCTCTTGCTTCTTCTGATGCACACTCTGAGATCTGCTTGAGGGACACCAGTAGCAGCCTCCACAACCAAGACGTCTCTGACAGAATGTCTAATCAGGAAGACCAAGTGTAGACACCTACAGAGCACCAAAGTACCTGTCTTCACCTTGCTAGGGATTGCAAGCAGAGTGGTCAAAATACAGGCCCCTGGACAGGCTGAGGAAGTCTGTACTACAGCTGGAGCAGGATAGGAGCAGGGCAGTGTTTGGCAAGCCTGTGTCTGACTCCCAGATGACCCGGCTGAACCAAGGTGCTGGACCTCAGGTTCGATGAGAGCGGCGGTAATGAGTTTTCACTCATTTTGTTCAGCTTTTCCAAGGAATGTTTGACTGGTAATCATCATCGATCCAAGCACATTGGACGGACCTTGCACAGAGATCTTTCAGCGATTTCTAACCAGAGCTGGTGTTGGCTAGTGCTAGAAAAACAAAGACATGGCCCATCTGGGTACTGGACACTTGCATGAATGCTGGGATTACCCGGAAATCCAAAGTCTCCAAAAGTGGAGTTTAGAATCACTGAAGCACCAATGCTAAGTTCTAGCAGCACCACCAACACCAGTTCATCAAGACCACAAGGAAACTTCTTCTCTGGCTTACCTGACTCTTCTAGCCTTCCCATGCATATCTCCAAAAGGATCATGTTCGCTTGAGGCACAGTCATGTGAAATCAGTGCCTGGTGAAGGATGCTGGGATATTGTATGCGCCAAGTCACCATACAGGACACAGAAGGCTACGCTGTAAAGACATAAAGAAACATGGCAACTTTATTGCTGCTTCCATGATATCTGACTGACTCTGGGCTTAACAGTCCTGTTCTCAATGGGATGATCAGAACACATGTGCCCTTCTGCCACTTCTGCTCCATCAAAACCCTCCAGCATGGGTGGTCAGATTAGGAACAGAGTCTTCCCTTAAGCTCTGCCCTGGAAGAGCTTGACCTTGGTCAAGCCCAGTAGCTGGACCCTAAGGAGATTTATGAAACTCTCCTCTATTCCAGCACAATGGTGCTGCCGACCAGCACCTCAGATTTCTCCTCAGCAAGCAATTAGATCCATTGGAGAAAACTCAGAGCCAACCCTGAGATAGTCACCCCTGATACATTGGCCACAGAATCACTCGAGAGCAAACCGGACTATTTTTTTATTCAAGGTGAAGGCTTCATTCTCATCTTTTCCCTGATCATGAAATGAAACGTGTCTCCTCCTTCTGGCACAAAAATGTACTCTAGGTCAGCAGAATTCCCAATATCTGCAAATATCTATCATAAAGTCCCCAATTAAATGCCATCAGGTGAGTCTTTCTAGGATGTCACAACAAGAGCCACAAGGCTGCCTAGATAGATCCACAACTTTCTCTTCCACATTCTACCAGTCACTCCGAATATCCCTGAAAGTATATCTATAGATGTCTCTGTGTGTTTCTCTACACTCCTTTGCGCTCTCTCTCTATGGAGACTTCTCTAGGCACTCCCCACAAAAAAAAAAAAAAAAAACGCCCCTGTCTTAGAGTCCAAGATTTATTCTTTCCCTCAAGTTGTCTGCATCAATACATCTTTTCCCAGGTGGTACTTCACATTCTACCAAAACAACATTGTATTTTCTCAGCGATAGAGACCACAACCATGTCCTCTCTCTTCCCCTGACACAATTCAGGGATCCATGAGTACCTCGGTATAAACGAGCAAATTGGAACAAGTGTTTGTAGGGATTTAATAAAGTTTCAGAAGTTTTGGAGATGTCAGAGGAGATCTACCCACAGTCTATGCCGGGGGTTAGTATAAGCTCCAGAATTCCAGGGCTCTAACCACAGTCAGTCTAAGGAAATCAGAGTGGAGATTCCAACCTTTAATTCCAGCACAGCAAGTATTCTGGGAGTGGTGACATTCACCCTTCATCCTAACTGAGTCAAGATCAATTCAGATTATACAAGGACTTCCAGGCTCCCAAGCAGGTGTGGTGGGGCCACGCCTTAATTACCAAAAGAAAGAATACTTAAGATGGGATTCAAACAGAGAGCAAACCATTTCAAAGGAACTGAGGCTGAGGAAAGTATAAGACAGTTGGGTAAGATTTGACTGTGGTGTTTATTCCCTCTACTATCTCCATCTTCTTCAGAGATCTTTCCCTGAGTCTCATTCATTTGTGTGACAATGGCTGTTGGCAGTTCCCTATGCACTTTTATCTTCACACCACACAGGCCTTCCTTGAGAGATCAACCCTGGAGGACACCAACTCAACACAATCTCTTGAATCAGGTACTACCAAAAAGTAAATGTAAACCTTTACCTGGCCAATGGAAGTCAAAGACATCTGACCCTGCTGACCAAGGTAAATACCCACTAGCAGAGGTCTAGACAGACTTTGCTCCTTCCAATGTCAATATGTGTGCTTCCTATTGGTCCTGGGATTCTCTGGTTTCTCTCTCTGATTTCTCAATCTATCAATGCTCTCCCAGTATCTGTCGGGAGGAGGAAAACATGGCTGTGCAAATGCCACAGTGGTAACAGGGTATAGATACTTCTGTCTTGCACAAACCCATAGATTGGTCTTCTATTCTATCAGCATACCTGAGGACCTTGCCACCTGGACAAAAGGGCACAAAACATGAGTTTTTCTGTCTCTCTGCCTCCCTGTCAAATGGCCAGATATTCGACAGAATATTCACACCTAGGCCCAAGGGAGAGATGATGTAGCTCACAAGACCACCAGAACCTGGACTTTGGGAACTCTCTCAGCAGCAACGTACAGGGCTAAACCCTACAAGACACCATCTTAAAGGACTGCAGGCAAGACCTGGCATGGCTTGTATATGAGGAGATCAGTGGGCACATGACTGACTTCTCTTGCTTCTTCTGATGCACACTCTGAGATCTGCTTGAGGGACACCAGTAGCAGCCTCCACAACCAAGACGTCTCTGACAGAATGTCTAATCAGGAAGACCAAGTGTAGACACCTACAGAGCACCAAAGTACCTGTCTTCACCTTGCTAGGGATTGCAAGCAGAGTGGTCAAAATACAGGCCCCTGGACAGGCTGAGGAAGTCTGTACAACAGCTGGAGCAGGATAGGAGCGGGCAGTGTTTGGCAAGCCTGTGTCTGACTCCCAGATGACCCGGCTGAACCAAGGTGCTGGACCTCAGGTTCGATGAGAGCGGCGGTAATGAGTTTTCACTCATTTTGTTCAGCTTTTCCAAGGAATGTTTGACTGGTAATCATCATCGATCCAAGCACATTGGACGGACCTTGCACAGAGATCTTTCAGCGATCTCTAACCAGAGCTGGTGTTGGCTAGTGCTAGAAAAACAAAGACATGGCCCATCTGGGTACTGGACACTTGCATGAATGCTGGGATTACCCCGAAATCCAAAGTCTCCAAAAGTGGAGTTTAGAATCACTGAAGCACCAATGCTAAGTTCTAGCAGCACCACAAACACCAGTTCATCAAGACCACAAGGAAACTTCTTCTCTGGCTTACCTGACTCTTCTAGCCTTCCCATGCATATCTCCAAAAGGATCATGTTCGCTTGAGGCACAGTCATGTGAAATCAGTGCCTGGTGAAGGATGCTGGGATATTGTATGCGCCAAGTCACCATACAGGACACAGAAGGCTACGCTGTAAAGACATAAAGAAACATGGCAACTTTATTGCTGCTTCCATGATATCTGACTGACTCTGGGCTTAACAGTCCTGTTCTCAATGGGATGATCAGAACACATGTGCCCTTCTGCCACTTCTGCTCCATCAAAACCCTCCAGCATGGGTGGTCAGATTAGGAACAGAGTCTTCCCTTAAGCTCTGCCCTGGAAGAGCTTGACCTTGGTCAAGCCCAGTAGCTTGACCCTAAGGAGATTTATGAAACTCTCCTCTATTCCAGCACAATGGTGCTGCCGACCAGCACCTCAGATTTCTCCTCAGCAAGCAATTAGATCCATTGGAGAAAACTCAGAGCCAACCCTGAGATAGTCACCCCTGATAAACTGGCCACAGAATCACTCGAGAGCAAACCAGACTATTTTTTTATTCAAGGTGAAGGCTTCCTTCTCATCTTTTCCCTGATCATGAACTGAAACGTGTCTCCTCCTTCTGGCACAAAAATGTACTCTAGGTCAGCAGAATTCCCAATATCTGCAAATATCTATCATAAAGTCCCCAATTAAATGCCATCAGGTGAGTCTTTCTAGGATGTCACAACAAGAGCCACAAGGCTGCCTAGATAGATCCACAACTTTCTCTTCCACATTCTGCCAGTCACTCCGAATATCCCTGAAAGTATATCTATAGATGTCTCAGTGTGTTTCTCTACACTCCTTTGCGCACTCTCTCTATGGAGACTTCTCTAGGCACTCCCCACAAAAAAAAAAAAAAAAACGCCCCTGTCTTAGAGTCCAAGATTTATTCTTTCCTCAAGTTGTCTGCATCAATACATCTTATCCCAGGTGGTACTTCACATTCAACCAAAACCACATTGTATTTTCTCAGCGATAGAGACCACAACCATGTCCTCTCTCTTCCCCTGACACAAGTCTGGGAACCATGAGTACCTCAGTATAATCGAGCAAATTGGAACATGTGTTTGTAGGGATTTAATGAAGTTTAAGAAGTTTTGGAGATGTCAGAGGAGATCTACCCACAGTGTATGCCGGGGGTTAGTATAAGCTCCAGAATTCCAGGGCTCTAACCAAAGTCAGTCTAAGGAAATCAGAGTGGAGATTCCAACCTTTAATTCCAGCACAGCAAGTATTCTGGGAGTGGTGACATTCACCCTTCATCCTAACTGAGTCAAGATCAATTCAGATTATACAAGGACTTCCAGGCTCCCAAGCAGGTGTGGTGGGGCCACGCCTTAATTACCAAAAGAAAGAATACTTAAGATGGGATTCAAACAGAGAGCAAACCATTTCAAAGGAACTGAGGCTGAGGAAAGTATAAGACAGTTGGGTAAGATTTGACTGTGGTGTTTATTCCCTCTACTATCTCCATCTTCTTCAGAGATCTTTCCCTGAGTCTCATTCATTTTGTGACAATGGCTTTTGGCAGTTCCCTATGCACTTTTATCTTCACACCACACAGGCCTTCCTTGAGAGATCAACCCTGGAGGACACCAACTCAACACACTCTCTTGAATCAGGTACTACCAAAAAGTAAATGTAAACCTTTACCTGGCCAATGGAAGTCAAAGACATCTGACCCTACTGACCAAGGTAAATACCCAATAGCAGAGGTCTACACAGACTTTGCTCCTTCCAATGTCAATATGTGTGCTTCCTATTGGTCCTGGGATTCTCTGGTTTCTCTCTCTGATTTCTCAATCTATCAATGCTCTCCCAGCATCTGTCGGGAGGAGGAAAACATGGCTGTGCAAATGCCACAGTGGTAACAGGGTATAGATACTTCTGTCTTGCACAAACCCATAGATTGGTCTTCTATTCTATCAGCGTACCTGAGGACCTTGCCACCTGGACAAAAGGGCACAAAACATGAGTTTTTCTGTCTCTCTGCCTCCCTGTCAAATGGCCAGATATTCGACAGAATATGCACACCTAGGCCCAAGGGAGAGATGATGTAGCTCACAAGACCACCAGAACCTGGACTTTGGGAACTCTCTCAGCAGCAATGTACAGGGCTAAACCCTACAAGACACCATCTTAAAGGACTGCAGGCAAGACCTGGCATGGCTTGTATTTGAGGAGATCAGTGGGCACATGACTGACTTCTCTTGCTTCTTCTGATGCACACTCTGAGATCTGCTTGAGTGACACCAGTAGCAGCCTCCACAACCAAGACGTCTCTGACAGAATGTCTAATCAGGAAGACCAAGTGTAGACACCTACAGAGCACCAAAGTACCTGTCTTCACCTTGCTAGGTATTGCAAGCAGAGTGGTCAAAATACAGGCCCCTGGACAGGCTGAGGAAGTCTGTACTACAGCTGGAGCAGGATAGGAGCAGGGCAGTGTTTGGCAAGCCTGTGTCTGACTCCCAGATGACCCGGCTGAACCAAGGTGCTGGACCTCAGGTTCGATGAGAGTGGCGGTAATGAGTTTTCACTCATTTTGTTCAGCTTTTCCAAGGAATGTTTGACTGGTAATCATCATTGATCCAAGCACATTGGACGGACCTTGCACAGAGATCTTTCAGCGATCTCTAACCAGAGCTGGTGTTGGCTAGTGCTAGAAAAACAAAGACATGGCCCATCTGGGTACTGGACACTTGCATGAATGCTGGGATTACCCCGAAATCCAAAGTCTCCCAAAGTGGAGTTAAGAATCACTGAAGCACCAATGCTAAGTTCTAGCAGCACCACCAACACCAGTTCATCAAGACCACAAGGAAACTTCTTCTCTGGCTTACCTGACTCTTCTAGCCTTCCCATGCATATCTCCAAAAGGATCATGTTCGCTTGAGGCACAGTCATGTGAAATCAGTGCCTGGTGAAGGATGCTGGGATATTGTATGCGCCAAGTCACCATACAGGACACAGAAGGCTACGCTGTAAAGACATAAAGAAACATGGCAACTTTATTGCTGCTTCCATGATATCTGACTGACTCTGGGCTTAACAGTCCTGTTCTCAATGGGATGATCAGAACACATGTGCCCTTCTGCCACTTCTGCTCCATCAAAACCCTCCAGCATGGGTGGTCAGATTAGGAACAGAGTCTTCCCTTAAGCTCTGCCCTGGAAGAGCTTGACCTTGGTCAAGCCCAGTAGCTGGACCCTAAGGAGATTTATGAAACTCTCCTCTATTCCAGCACAATGGTGCTGCCGACCAGCACCTCAGATTTCTCCTCAGCAAGCAATTAGATCCATTGGAGAAAACTCAGAGCCAACCCTGAGATAGTCACCCCTGATACATTGGCCACAGCATCACTCAAGAGCAAACCAGACTATTTTTTTATTCAAGGTGAAGGCTTCCTTCTCATCTTTTCCCTGATCATGAACTGAAACGTGTCTCCTCCTTCTGGCACAAAAATGTACTCTAGGTCAGCAGAATTCCCAATATCTGCAAATATCTATCATAAAGTCCCCAATTAAATGCCATCAGGTGAGTCTTTCTAGGATGTCACAACAAGAGCCACAAGGCTGCCTAGATAGATCCACAACTTTCTCTTCCACATTCTGCCAGTCACTCCGAATATCCCTGAAAGTATATCTATAGATGTCTCAGTGTGTTTCTCTACACTCCTTTGTGCTCTCTCTCTATGGAGACTTCTCTAGGCACTCCCCACAAAAAAAAAAAAAAAAACGCCCCTGTCTTAGAGTCCAAGATTTATTCTTTCCTCAAGTTGTCTGCATCAATACATCTTATCCCAGGTGGTACTTCACATTCAACCAAAACCACATTGTATTTTCTCAGTGATAGAGACCACAACCATGTCCTCTCTCTTCCCCTGACACAAGTCTGGGAACCATGAGTACCTCAGTATAATCGAGCAAATTGGAGCATATGTTTGTAGGGATTTAATAAAGTTTCAGAAGTTTTGGAGATGTCAGAGGAGATCTACCCACAGTCTATGCCAGGGGTTAGTATAAGCTCCAGAATTCCAGGGCTCTAACCAAAGTCAGTCTAAGGAAATCAGAGTGGAGATTCCAACCTTTAATTCCAGCACAGCAAGTATTCTGGGAGTGGTGACATTCACCCTTCATCCTAACTGAGTCAAGATCAATTCAGATTATACAAGGACTTCCAGGCTCCCAAGCAGGTGTGGTGGGGCCACGCCTTAATTACCAAAAGAAAGAATACTTAAGATGGGATTCAAACAGAGAGAAAACCATTTCAAAGGAACTGAGGCTGAGGAAAGTATAAGACAGTTGGGTAAGATTTGACTGTGGTGTTTATTCCCTCTACTATCTCCATCTTCTTCAGAGATCTTTCCCTGAGTCTCATTCATTTGTGTGACAATGGCTGTTGGCAGTTCCCTATGCACTTTTATCTTCACACCACACAGGCCTTCCTCGAGAGATCAACCCTGGAGGACACCAACTCAACACACTCTCTTGAATCAGGTACTACCAAAAAGTAAATGTAAACCTTTACCTGGCCAATGGAAGTCAAAGACATCTGACCCTACTGACCAAGGTAAATACCCAATAGCAGAGGTCTACACAGACTTTGCTCCTTCCAATGTCAATATGTGTGCTTCCTAATGGTCCTGGGTTTCTCTGGTTTCTCTCTCTGATTTCTGAATCTATCAATGCTCTCCCAGTATCTGTCGGGAGGAGGAAAACATGGCTGTGCAAATGCCACAGTGGTAACAGGGTATAGATACTTCTGTCTTGCACAAACCCATAGATTGGTCTTCTATTCTATCAGCGTACCTGAGGACGTTGCCACCTGGACAAAAGGGCACAAAACATGAGTTTTTCTGTCTCTCTGCCTCCCTGTCAAATGGCCAGATATTCGACAGAATATGCACACCTAGGCCCAAGGGAGAGATGATGTAGCTTACAAGACCACCAGAACCTGGACTTTGGGAACTCTCTCAGCAGCAAAGTACAGGGCTAAACCCTACAAGACACCATCTTAAAGGACTGCAGGCAAGACCTGGCATGGCTTGTATATGAGGAGATCAGTGGGCACATGACTGACTTCTCTTGCTTCTTCTGATGCACACTCTGAGATCTGCTTGAGGGACACCAGTAGCAGCCTCCACAACCAAGACGGCTCTGACAGAATGTCTAATCAGGAAGACCAAGTGTAGACACCTACAGAGCACCAAAGTACCTGTCTTCACCTTGCTAGGGATTGCAAGCAGAGTGGTCAAAATACAGGCCCCTGGAGAGGCTGAGGAAGTCTGTACAACAGCTGGAGCAGGATAGAAGCGGGCAGTGTTTGGCAAGCCTGTGTCTGACTCCCAGATGACCCGGCTGAACCAAGGTGCTGGACCTCAGGTTCGATGAGAGCGGCGGTAATGAGTTTTCACTCATTTTGTTCAGCTTTTCCAAGGAATGTTTGACTGGTAATCATCATCGATCCAAGCACATTGGACGGACCTTGCACAGAGATCTTTCAGCGATCTCTAACCAGAGCTGGTGTTGGCTAGTGCTAGAAAAACAAAGACATGGCCCATCTGGGTACTGGACACTTGCATGAATGCTGGGATTACCCCGAAATCCAAAGTCTCCAAAAGTGGAGTTTAGAATCACTGAAGCACCAATGCTAAGTTCTAGCAGCACCACAAACACCAGTTCATCAAGACCACAAGGAAACTTCTTCTCTGGCTTACCTGACTCTTCTAGCCTTCCCATGCATATCTCCAAAAGGATCATGTTCGCTTGAGGCACAGTCATGTGAAATCAGTGCCTGGTGAAGGATGCTGGGATATTGTATGCGCCAAGTCACCATACAGGACACAGAAGGCTACGCTGTAAAGACATAAAGAAACATGGCAACTTTATTGCTGCTTCCATGATATCTGACTGACTCTGGGCTTAACAGTCCTGTTCTCAATGGGATGATCAGAACACATGTGCCCTTCTGCCACTTCTGCTCCATCAAAACCCTCCAGCATGGGTGGTCAGATTAGGAACAGAGTCTTCCCTTAAGCTCTGCCCTGGAAGAGCTTGACCTTGGTCAAGCCCAGTAGCTTGACCCTAAGGAGATTTATGAAACTCTCCTCTATTCCAGCACAATGGTGCTGCCGACCAGCACCTCAGATTTCTCCTCAGCAAGCAATTAGATCCATTGGAGAAAACTCAGAGCCAACCCTGAGATAGTCACCCCTGATAAACTGGCCACAGAATCACTCGAGAGCAAACCAGACTATTTTTTTATTCAAGGTGAAGGCTTCCTTCTCATCTTTTCCCTGATCATGAACTGAAACGTGTCTCCTCCTTCTGGCACAAAAATGTACTCTAGGTCAGCAGAATTCCCAATATCTGCAAATATCTATCATAAAGTCCCCAATTAAATGCCATCAGGTGAGTCTTTCTAGGATGTCACAACAAGAGCCACAAGGCTGCCTAGATAGATCCACAACTTTCTCTTCCACATTCTGCCAGTCACTCCGAATATCCCTGAAAGTATATCTATAGATGTCTCAGTGTGTTTCTCTACACTCCTTTGCGCTCTCTCTCTATGGAGACTTCTCTAGGCACTCCCCACAAAAAAAAAAAACGCCCCTGTCTTAGAGTCCAAGATTTATTCTTTCCTCAAGTTGTCTGCATCAATACATCTTATCCCAGGTGGTACTTCACATTCAACCAAAACCACATTGTATTTTCTCAGCGATAGAGACCACAACCATGTCCTCTCTCTTCCCCTGACACAAGTCTGGGAACCATGAGTACCTCAGTATAATCGAGCAAATTGGAACATGTGTTTGTAGGGATTTAATGAAGTTTAAGAAGTTTTGGAGATGTCAGAGGAGATCTACCCACAGTGTATGCCGGGGGTTAGTATAAGCTCCAGAATTCCAGGGCTCTAACCAAAGTCAGTCTAAGGAAATCAGAGTGGAGATTCCAACCTTTAATTCCAGCACAGCAAGTATTCTGGGAGTGGTGACATTCACCCTTCATCCTAACTGAGTCAAGATCAATTCAGATTATACAAGGACTTCCAGGCTCCCAAGCAGGTGTGGTGGGGCCACGCCTTAATTACCAAAAGAAAGAATACTTAAGATGGGATTCAAACAGAGAGCAAACCATTTCAAAGGAACTGAGGCTGAGGAAAGTATAAGACAGTTGGGTAAGATTTGACTGTGGTGTTTATTCCCTCTACTATCTCCATCTTCTTCAGAGATCTTTCCCTGAGTCTCATTCATTTTGTGACAATGGCTTTTGGCAGTTCCCTATGCACTTTTATCTTCACACCACACAGGCCTTCCTTGAGAGATCAACCCTGGAGGACACCAACTCAACACACTCTCTTGAATCAGGTACTACCAAAAAGTAAATGTAAACCTTTACCTGGCCAATGGAAGTCAAAGACATCTGACCCTACTGACCAAGGTAAATACCCAATAGCAGAGGTCTACACAGACTTTGCTCCTTCCAATGTCAATATGTGTGCTTCCTATTGGTCCTGGGATTCTCTGGTTTCTCTCTCTGATTTCTCAATCTATCAATGCTCTCCCAGCATCTGTCGGGAGGAGGAAAACATGGCTGTGCAAATGCCACAGTGGTAACAGGGTATAGATACTTCTGTCTTGCACAAACCCATAGATTGGTCTTCTATTCTATCAGCGTACCTGAGGACCTTGCCACCTGGACAAAAGGGCACAAAACATGAGGTTTTCTGTCTCTCTGCCTCCCTGTCAAATGGCCAGATATTCGACAGAATATGCACACCTAGGCCCAAGGGAGAGATGATGTAGCTCACAAGACCACCAGAACCTGGACTTTGGGAACTCTCTCAGCAGCAATGTACAGGGCTAAACCCTACAAGACACCATCTTAAAGGACTGCAGGCAAGACCTGGCATGGCTTGTATATGAGGAGATCAGTGGGCACATGACTGACTTCTCTTGCTTCTTCTGATGCACACTCTGAGATCTGCTTGAGTGACACCAGTAGCAGCCTCCACAACCAAGACGTCTCTGACAGAATGTCTAATCAGGAAGACCAAGTGTAGACACCTACAGAGCACCAAAGTACCTGTCTTCACCTTGCTAGGGATTGCAAGCAGAGTGGTCAAAATACAGGCCCCTGGACAGGCTGAGGAAGTCTGTACTACAGCTGGAGCAGGATAGGAGCAGGGCAGTGTTTGGCAAGCCTGTGTCTGACTCCCAGATGACCCGGCTGAACCAAGGTGCTGGACCTCAGGTTCGATGAGAGTGGCGGTAATGAGTTTTCACTCATTTTGTTCAGCTTTTCCAAGGAATGTTTGACTGGTAATCATCATTGATCCAAGCACATTGGACGGACCTTGCACAGAGATCTTTCAGCGATCTCTAACCAGAGCTGGTGTTGGCTAGTGCTAGAAAAACAAAGACATGGCCCATCTGGGTACTGGACACTTGCATGAATTCTGGGATTACCCCGAAATCCAAAGTCTCCAAAAGTGGAGTTAAGAATCACTGAAGCACCAATGCTAAGTTCTAGCAGCACCACCAACACCAGTTCATCAAGACCACAAGGAAACTTCTTCTCTGGCTTACCTGACTCTTCTAGCCTTCCCATGCATATCTCCAAAAGGATCATGTTCGCTTGAGGCACAGTCATGTGAAATCAGTGCCTGGTGAAGGATGCTGGGATATTGTATGGGCCAAGTCACCATACAGGACACAGAAGGCTACGCTGTAAAGACATAAAGAAACATGGCAACTTTATTGCTGCTTCCATGATATCTGACTGACTCTGGGCTTAACAGTCCTGTTCTCAATGGGATGATCAGAACACATGTGCCCTTCTGCCACTTCTGCTCCATCAAAACCCTCCAGCATGGGTGGTCAGATTAGGAACAGAGTCTTCCCTTAAGCTCTGCCCTGGAAGAGCTTGACCTTGGTCAAGCCCAGTAGCTGGACCCTAAGGAGATTTATGAAACTCTCCTCTATTCCAGCACAATGGTGCTGCCGACCAGCACCTCAGATTTCTCCTCAGCAAGCAATTAGATCCATTGGAGAAAACTCAGAGCCAACCCTGAGATAGTCACCCCTGATACACTGGCCACAGAATCACTCAAGAGCAAACCAGACTATTTTTTTATTCAAGGTGAAGGCTTCCTTCTCATCTTTTCCCTGATCATGAACTGAAACGTGTCTCCTCCTTCTGGCACAAAAATGTACTCTAGGTCAGCAGAATTCCCAATATCTGCAAATATCTATCATAAAGTCCCCAATTAAATGCCATCAGGTGAGTCTTTCTAGGATGTCACAACAAGAGCCACAAGGCTGCCTAGATAGATCCACAACTTTCTCTTCCACATTCTGCCAGTCACTCCGAATATCCCTGAAAGTATATCTATAGATGTCTCAGTGTGTTTCTCTACACTCCTTTGCGCTCTCTCTCTATGGAGACTTCTCTAGGCACTCCCCACAAAAAAAAAAAAAAAATGCCCCTGTCTTAGAGTCCAAGATTTATTCTTTCCTCAAGTTGTCTGCATCAATACATCTTATCCCAGGTGGTACTTCACATTCAACCAAAACCACATTGTATTTTCTCAGCGATAGAGACCACAACCATGTCCTCTCTCTTCCCCTGACACAAGTCTGGGAACCATGAGTACCTCAGTATAATCGAGCAAATTGGAGCATATGTTTGTAGGGATTTAATAAAGTTTCAGAAGTTTTGGAGATGTCAGAGGAGATCTACCCACAGTCTATGCCAGGGGTTAGTATAAGCTCCAGAATTCCAGGGCTCTAACCAAAGTCAGTCTAAGGAAATCAGAGTGGAGATTCCAACCTTTAATTCCAGCACAGCAAGTATTCTGGGAGTGGTGACATTCACCCTTCATCCTAACTGAGTCAAGATCAATTCAGATTATACAAGGACTTCCAGGCTCCCAAGCAGGTGTGGTGGGGCCACGCCTTAATTACCAAAAGAAAGAATACTTAAGATGGGATTCAAACAGAGAGCAAACCATTTCAAAGGAACTGAGGCTGAGGAAAGTATAAGACAGTTGGGTAAGATTTGACTGTGGTGTTTATTCCCTCTACTTTCTCCATCTTCTTCAGAGATCTTTCCCTGAGTCTCATTCATTTGTGTGACAATGGCTGTTGGCAGTTCCCTATGCACTTTTATCTTCACACCACACAGGCCTTCCTTGAGAGATCAACCCTGGAGGACACCAACTCAACACACTCTCTTGAATCAGGTACTACCAAAAAGTAAATGTAAACCTTTACCTGGCCAATGGAAGTCAAAGACATCTGACCCTACTGACCAAGGTAAATACCCAATATCAGAGGTCTACACAGACTTTGCTCCTTCCAATGTCAATATGTGTGCTTCCTATTGGTCCTGGGATTCTCTGGTTTCTCTCTCTGATTTCTCAATCTATCAATGCTCTCCCAGCATCTGTCGGGAGGAGGAAAACATGGCTGTGCAAATGCCACAGTGGTAACAGGGTATAGATACTTCTGTCTTGCACAAACCCATAGATTGGTCTTCTATTCTATCAGCGTACCTGAGGACCTTGCCACCTGGACAAAAGGGCACAAAACATGAGTTTTTCTGTCTCTCTGCCTCCCTGTCAAATGGCCAGATATTCGACAGAATATGCACACCTAGGCACAAGGGAGAGATGATGTAGCTCACAAGACCACCAGAACCTGGACTTTGGGAACTCTCTCAGCAGCAATGTACAGGGCGAAACCCTACAAGACACCATCTTAAAGGACTGCAGGCAAGACCTGGCATGGCTTGTATATGAGGAGATCAGTGGGCACATGACTGACTTCTCTTGCTTCTTCTGATGCACACTCTGAGATCTGCTTGAGGGACACCAGTAGCAGCCTCCACAACCAAGACATCTCTGACAGAATGTCTAATCAGGAAGACCAAGTGTAGACACCTACAGAGCACCAAAGTACCTGTCTTCACCTTGCTAGGGATTGCAAGCAGAGTGGTCAAAATACAGGCCCCTGGACAGGCTGAGGAAGTCTGTACTACAGCTGGAGCAGGATAGGAGCAGGGCAGTGTTTGGCAAGCCTGTGTCTGACTCCCAGATGACCCGGCTGAACCAAGGTGCTGGACCTCAGGTTCGATGAGAGCGGCGGTAATGAGTTTTCACTCATTTTGTTCAGCTTTTCCAAGGAATGTTTGACTGGTAATCATCATTGATCCAAGCACATTGGACGGACCTTGCACAGAGATCTTTCAGCGATCTCTAACCAGAGCTGGTGTTGGCTAGTGCTAGAAAAACAAAGACATGGCCCATCTGGGTACTGGACACTTGCATGAATGCTGGGATTACCCCGAAATCCAAAGTCTCCAAAAGTGGAGTTTAGAATCACTGAAGCACCAATGCTAAGTTCTAGCAGCACCACCAACACCAGTTCATCAAGACCACAAGGAAACTTCTTCTCTGGCTTACCTGACTCTTCTAGCCTTCCCATGCATATCTCCAAAAGGATCATGTTCGCTTGAGGCACAGTCATGTGAAATCAGTGCCTGGTGAAGGATGCTGGGATATTGTATGCGCCAAGTCACCATACAGGACACAGAAGGCTACGCTGTAAAGACATAAAGAAACATGGCAACTTTATTGCTGCTTCCATGATATCTGACTGACTCTGGGCTTAACAGTCCTGTTCTCAATGGGATGATCAGAACACATGTGCCCTTCTGCCACTTCTGCTCCATCAAAACCCTCCAGCATGGGTGGTCAGATTAGGAACAGAGTCTTCCCTTAAGCTCTGCCCTGGAAGAGCTTGACCTTGGTCAAGCCCAGTAGATGGACCCTAAGGAGATTTATGAAACTCTCCTCTATTCCAGCACAATGGTGCTGCCGACCAGCACCTCAGATTTCTCCTCAGCAAGCAATTAGATCCATTGGAGAAAACTCAGAGCCAACCCTGAGATAGTCACCCCTGATACATTGGCCACAGAATCACTCGAGAGCAAACCGGACTATTTTTTTATTCAAGGTGAAGGCTTCATTCTCATCTTTTCCCTGATCATGAAATGAAACATGTCTCCTCCTTCTGGCACAAAAATGTACTCTAGGTCAGCAGAATTCCCAATATCTGCAAATATCTATCATAAAGTCCCCAATTAAATGCCATCAGGTGAGTCTTTCTAGGATGTCACAACAAGAGCCACAAGGCTGCCTAGATAGATCCACAACTTTCTCTTCCACATTCTGCCAGTCACTCCGAATATCCCTGAAAGTATATCTATAGATGTCTCTGTGTGTTTCTCTACACTCCTTTGCGCTCTCTCTCTATGGAGACTTCTCTAGGCACTCCCCACAAAAAAAAAAAAAACGCCCCTGTCTTAGAGTCCAAGATTTATTCTTTCCTCAAGTTGTCTGCATCAATACATCTTATCCCAGGTGGTACTTCACATTCAACCAAAACCACATTGTATTTTCTCAGCGATAGAGACCACAACCATGTCCTCTCTCTTCCCCTGACACAAGTCTGGGAACCATGAGTACCTCAGTATAATCGAGCAAATTGGAGCATATGTTTGTAGGGATTTAATAAAGTTTCAGAAGTTTTGGAGATGTCAGAGGAGATCTACCCACAGTCTATGCCAGGGGTTAGTATAAGCTCCAGAATTCCAGGGCTCTAACCAAAGTCAGTCTAAGGAAATCAGAGTGGAGATTCCAACCTTTAATTCCAGCACAGCAAGTATTCTGGGAGTGGTGACATTCACCCTTCATCCTAACTGAGTCAAGATCAATTCAGATTATACAAGGACTTCCAGGCTCCCAAGCAGGTGTGGTGGGGCCACGCCTTAATTACCAAAAGAAAGAATACTTAAGATGGGATTCAAACAGAGAGCAAACCATTTCAAAGGAACTGAGGCTGAGGAAAGTATAAGACAGTTGGGTAAGATTTGACTGTGGTGTTTATTCCCTCTACTATCTCCATCTTCTTCAGAGATCTTTCCCTGAGTCTCATTCATTTGTGTGACAATGGCTGTTGGCAGTTCCCTATGCACTTTTATCTTCACACCACACAGGCCTTCCTTGAGAGATCAACCCTGGAGGACACCAACTCAACACACTCTCTTGAATCAGGTACTACCAAAAAGTAAATGTAAACCTTTACCTGGCCAATGGAAGTCAAAGACATCTGACCCTACTGACCAAGGTAAATACCCAATATCAGAGGTCTACACAGACTTTGCTCCTTCCAATGTCAATATGTGTGCTTCCTATTGGTCCTGGGATTCTCTGGTTTCTCTCTCTGATTTCTCAATCTATCAATGCTCTCCCAGCATCTGTCGGGAGGAGGAAAACATGGCTGTGCAAATGCCACAGTGGTAACAGGGTATAGATACTTCTGTCTTGCACAAACCCATAGATTGGTCTTCTATTCTATCAGCGTACCTGAGGACCTTGCCACCTGGACAAAAGGGCACAAAACATGAGTTTTTCTGTCTCTCTGCCTCCCTGTCAAATGGCCAGATATTCGACAGAATATGCACACCTAGGCCCAAGGGAGAGATGATGTAGCTCACAAGACCACCAGAACCTGGACTTTGGGAACTCTCTCAGCAGCAATGTACAGGGCGAAACCCTACAAGACACCATCTTAAAGGACTGCAGGCAAGACCTGGCATGGCTTGTATATGAGGAGATCAGTGGGCACATGACTGACTTCTCTTGCTTCTTCTGATGCACACTCTGAGATCTGCTTGAGGGACACCAGTAGCAGCCTCCACAACCAAGACATCTCTGACAGAATGTCTAATCAGGAAGACCAAGTGTAGACACCTACAGAGCACCAAAGTACCTGTCTTCACCTTGCTAGGGATTGCAAGCAGAGTGGTCAAAATACAGGCCCCTGGACAGGCTGAGGAAGTCTGTACTACAGCTGGAGCAGGATAGGAGCAGGGCAGTGTTTGGCAAGCCTGTGTCTGACTCCCAGATGACCCGGCTGAACCAAGGTGCTGGACCTCAGGTTCGATGAGAGCGGCGGTAATGAGTTTTCACTCATTTTGTTCAGCTTTTCCAAGGAATGTTTGACTGGTAATCATCATCGATCCAAGCACATTGGACGGACCTTGCACAGAGATCTTTCAGCAATCTCTAACCAGAGCTGGTGTTGGCTAGTGCTAGAAAAACAAAGACATGGCCCATCTGGGTACTGGACACTTGCATGAATGCTGGGATTACCCCGAAATCCAAAGTCTCCAAAAGTGGAGTTTAGAATCACTGAAGCACCAATGCTAAGTTCTAGCAGCACCACCAACACCAGTTCATCAAGACCACAAGGAAACTTCTTCTCTGGCTTACCTGACTCTTCTAGCCTTCCCATGCATATCTCCAAAAGGATCATGTTCGCTTGAGGCACAGTCATGTGAAATCAGTGCGTGGTGAAGGATGCTGGGATATTGTATGCGCCAAGTCACCATACAGGACACAGAAGGCTACGCTGTAAAGACATAAAGAAACATGGCAACTTTATTGCTGCTTCCATGTTATCTGACTGACTCTGGGCTTAACAGTCCTGTTCTCAATGGGATGATCAGAACACATGTGCCCTTCTGCCACTTCTGCTCCATCAAAACCCTCCAGCATGGGTGGTCAGATTAGGAACAGAGTCTTCCCTTAAGCTCTGCCCTGGAAGAGCTTGACCTTGGTCAAGCCCAGTAGCTGGACCCTAAGGAGATTTATGAAACTCTCCTCTATTCCAGCACAATGGTGCTGCCGACCAGCACCTCAGATTTCTCCTCAGCAAGCAATTAGATCCATTGGAGAAAACTCAGAGCCAACCCTGAGATAGTCACCCCTGATACACTGGCCACAGAATCACTCAAGAGCAAACCAGACTATTTTTTTATTCAAGGTGAAGGCTTCCTTCTCATCTTTTCCCTGATCATGAACTGAAACGTGTCTCCTCCTTCTGGCACAAAAATGTACTCTAGGTCAGCAGAATTCCCAATATCTGCAAATATCTATCATAAAGTCCCCAATTAAATGCCATCAGGTGAGTCTTTCTAGGATGTCACAACAAGAGCCACAAGGCTGCCTAGATAGATCCACAACTGTCTCTTCCACATTCTGCCAGTCACTCCGAATATCCCTGAAAGTATATCTATAGATGTCTCTGTGTGTTTCTCTACACTCCTTTGCGCTCTCTCTCTATGGAGACTTCTCTAGGCACTCCCCACAAAAAAAAAAAAACAACTCCCCTGTCTTAGAGTCCAAGATTTATTCTTTCCCTCAAGTTGTCTGCATCAATACATCTTATCCCAGGTGGTACTTCACATTCAACCAAAACAACATTGTATTTTCTCAGCGATAGAGACCACAACCATGTCCTCTCTCTTCCCCTGACACAAGTCAGGGATCCATGAGTACCTCGGTATAATCGAGCAAATTGGAACAAGTGTTTGTAGGGATTTAATAAAGTTTCAGAAGTTTTGGAGATGTCAGAGGAGATCTACCCACAGTCTATGCCGGGGGTTAGTATAAGCTCCAGAATTCCAGGGCTCTAACCACAGTCAGTCTAAGGAAATCAGAGTGGAGATTCCAACCTTTAATTCCAGCACAGCAAGTATTCTGGGAGTGGTGACATTCACCCTTCATCCTAACTGAGTCAAGATCAATTCAGATTATACAAGGACTTCCAGGCTCCCAAGCAGGTGTGGTGGGGCCACGCCTTAATTACCAAAAGAAAGAATACTTAAGATGGGATTCAAACAGAGAGCAAACCATTTCAAAGGAACTGAGGCTGAGGAAAGTATAAGACAGTTGGGTAAGATTTGACTGTGGTGTTTATTCCCTCTACTATCTCCATCTTCTTCAGAGATCTTTCCCTGAGTCTCATTCATTTGTGTGACAATGGCTGTTGGCAGTTCCCTATGCACTTTTATCTTCACACCACACAGGCCTTCCTTGAGAGATCAACCCTGGAGGACACCAACTCAACACACTCTCTTGAATCAGGTACTACCAAAAAGTAAATGTAAACCTTTACCTGGCCAATGGAAGTCAAAGACATCTGACCCTGCTGACCAAGGTAAATACCCAATAGCAGAGGTCTACACAGACTTTGCTCCTTCCAATGTCAATATGTGTGCTTCCTATTGGTCCTGGGATTCTCTGGTTTCTCTCTCTGATTTCTCAATCTATCAATGCTCTCCCAGTATCTGTCGGGAGGAGGAAAACATGGCTGTGCAAATGCCACAGTGGTAACAGGGTATAGATACTTCTGTCTTGCACAAACCCATAGATTGGTCTTCTATTCTATCAGCGTACCTGAGGACCTTGCCACCTGGACAAAAGGGCACAAAACATGAGTTTTTCTGTCTCTCTGCCTCCCTGTCAAATGGCCAGATATTCGACAGAATATGCACACCTAGGCCCAAGGGAGAGATGATGTAGCTCACAAGACCACCAGAACCTGGACTTTGGGAACTCTCTCAGCAGCAACGTACAGGGCTAAACCCTACAAGACACCATCTTAAAGGACTGCAGGCAAGACCTGGCATGGCTTGTATATGAGGAGATCAGTGGGCACATGACTGACTTCTCTTGCTTCTTCTGATGCACACTCTGAGATCTGCTTGAGGGACACCAGTAGCAGCCTCCACAACCAAGACGTCTCTGACAGAATGTCTAATCTGGAAGACCAAGTGTAGACACCTACAGAGCACCAAAGTACCTGTCTTCACCTTGCTAGGGATTGCAAGCAGAGTGGTCAAAATACAGGCCCCTGGACAGGCTGAGGAAGTCTGTACTACAGCTGGAGCAGGATAGGAGCGGGGCAGTGTTTGGCAAGCCTGTGTCTGACTCCCAGATGACCCGGCTGAACCAAGGTGCTGGACCTCAGGTTCGATGAGAGCGGCGGTAATGAGTTTTCACTCATTTTGTTCAGCTTTTCCAAGGAATGTTTGACTGGTAATCATCATCGATCCAAGCACATTGGACGCACCTTGCACAGAGATCTTTCAGCGATCTCTAACCAGAGCTGGTGTTGGCTAGTGCTAGAAAAACAAAGACATGGCCCATCTGGGTACTGGACACTTGCATGAATGCTGGGATTACCCCGAAATCCAAAGTCTCCAAAAGTGGAGTTTAGAATCACTGAAGCACCAATGCTAAGTTCTAGCAGCACCACCAACACCAGTTCATCAAGACCACAAGGAAACTTCTTCTCTGGCTTACCTGACTCTTCTAGCCTTCCCATGCATATCTCCAAAAGGATCATGTTCGCTTGAGGCACAGTCATGTGAAATCAGTGCCTGGTGAAGGATGCTGGGATATTGTATGCGCCAAGTCACCATACAGGACACAGAAGGCTACGCTGTAAAGACATAAAGAAACATGGCAACTTTATTGCTGCTTCCATGATATCTGACTGACTCTGGGCTTAACAGTCCTGTTCTCAATGGGATGATCAGAACACATGTGCCCTTCTGCCACTTCTGCTCCATCAAAACCCTCCAGCATGGGTGGTCAGATTAGGAACAGAGTCTTCCCTTAAGCTCTGCCCTGGAAGAGCTTGACCTTGGTCAAGCCCAGTAGCTGGACCCTAAGGAGATTTAGGAAACTCTCCTCTATTCCAGCACAATGGTGCTGCCGACCAGCACCTCAGATTTCTCCTCAGCAAGCAATTAGATCCATTGGAGAAAACTCAGAGCCAACCCTGAGATAGTCACCCCTGATACACTGGCCACAGAATCACTCGAGAGCAAACCGGACTATTTTTTTTATTCAAGGTGAAGGCTTCCTTCTCATCTTTTCCCTCGTCATGAACTGAAACATGTCTCCTCCTTCTGGCACAAAAATGTACCAGAATTGTACCAAATTGGTACAGAAATGTACCAAAGGTCAGCAGAATTCCCAATATCTGCAAATATCTATCATAAAGTCCCCAATTAAATGCCATCAGGTGAGTCTTTCTAGGATATCACAACAAGAGCCACAAGGCTGCCTAGATAGATCCACAACTCTCTCTTCCACATTCTGCCAGTCACTCCGAATATCCCTGAAAGTATATCTATAAATGTCTCTGTGTGTTTCTCTACACTCCTTTGCGCTCTCTCTCTATGGAGACTTCTCTAGGCACTCCCCACAAAAAAAAAAAAAAAAAAAAAAAAACGCCCCTGTCTTAGAGTCCAAGATTTATTCTTTCCCTCAAGTTGTCTGCATCAATACATCTTATCCCAGGTGGTACTTCACATTCAACCAAAACAACATTGTATTTTCTCAGCGATAGTGACCACAACCATGTCCTCTCTCTTCCCCTGACACAAGTCTGGGATCCATGAGTACCTCGGTATAAACGAGCAAATTGGAACAAGTGTTTGTAGGGATTTAATAAAGTTTCAGAAGTTTTGGAGATGTCAGAGGAGATCTACCCACAGTCTATGCCGGGGGTTAGTATAAGCTCCAGAATTCCAGGGCTCTAACCAAAGTCAGTCTAAGGAAATCAGAGTGGAGATTCCAACCTTTAATTCCAGCACAGCAAGTATTCTGGGAGTGGTGACATTCACCCTTCATCCAAACTGAGTCAAGATCAATTCAGATTATACAAGGACTTCCAGGCTCCCAAGCAGGTGTGGTGGGGCCACGCCTTAATTACCAAAAAAAAGAATACTTAAGATGGGATTCAAACAGAGAGCAAACCATTTCAAAGGAACTGAGGCTGAGGAAAGTATAAGACAGTTGGGTAAGATTTGACTGTGGTGTTTATTCCCTCTACTATCCCCATCTTCTTCAGAGATCTTTCCCTGAGTCTCATTCATTTGTGTGACAATGGCTGTTGGCAGTTCCCTATGCACTTTTTTCTTCACACCACACAGGCCTTCCTCGAGAGATCAACCCTGGAGGACACCAACTCAACACACTCTCTTGAATCAGGTACTACCAAAAAGTAAATGTAAACCTTTACCTGGCCAATGGAAGTCAAAGACATCTGACCCTGCTGACCAAGGTAAATACCCAATAGCAGAGGTCTACACAGACTTTGCTCCTTCCAATGTCAATATGTGTGCTTCCTATTGGTCCTGGGATTCTCTGGTTTCTCTCTCTGATTTCTCAATCTATCAATGCTCTCCCAGTATCTGTCGGGAGGAGGAAAACATGGCTGTGCAAATGCCACAGTGGTAACAGGGTATAGATACTTCTGTCTTGCACAAACCCATAGATTGGTCTTCTATTCTATCAGCGTACCTGAGGACCTTGCCACCTGGACAAAAGGGCACAAAACATGAGTTTTTCTGTCTCTCTGCCTCCCTGTCAAATGGCCAGATATTCGACAGAATATGCACACCTAGGCCCAAGGGAGAGATGATGTAGCTCACAAGACCACCAGAACCTGGACTTTGGGAACTCTCTCAGCAGCAACGTACAGGGCTAAACCCTACAAGACACCATCTTAAAGGACTGCAGGCAAGACCTGGCATGGCTTGTATATGAGGAGATCAGTGGGCACATGACTGACTTCTCTTGCTTCTTCTGATGCACACTCTGAGATCTGCTTGAGGGACACCAGTAGCAGCCTCCACAACCAAGACATCTCTGACAGAATGTCTAATCTGGAAGACCAAGTGTAGACACCTACAGAGCACCAAAGTACCTGTCTTCACCTTGCTAGGGATTGCAAGCAGAGTGGTCAAAATACAGGCCCCTGGACAGGCTGAGGAAGTCTGTACTACAGCTGGAGCAGGATAGGAGCGGGGCAGTGTTTGGCAAGCCTGTGTCTGACTCCCAGATGAACCGGCTGAACCAAGGTGCTGGACCTCAGGTTCGATGAGAGAGGCGGTAATGAGTTTTCACTCATTTTGTTCAGCTTTTCCAAGGAATGTTTGACTGGTAATCATCATCGATCCAAGCACATTGGACGGACCTTGCACAGAGATCTTTCAGCGATCTCTAACCAGAGCTGGTGTTGGCTAGTGCTAGAAAAACAAAGACATGGCCCATCTGGGAACTGGACACTTGCATGAATGCTGGGATTACCCTGAAATCCAAAGTCTCCAAAAGTGGAGTTGAGAATCACTGAAGCACCAATGCTAAGTTCTAGCAGCACCACCAACACCAGTTCATCAAGACCACAAGGAAACTTCTTCTCTGGCTTACCTGACTCTTCTAGCCTTCCCATGCATATCTCCAAAAGGATCATGTTCGCTTGAGGCACAGTCATGTGAAATCAGTGCCTGGTGAAGGATGCTGGGATATTGTATGCGCCAAGTCACCATACAGGACACAGAAGGCTACGCTGTAAAGACATAAAGAAACATGGCAACTTTATTGCTGCTTCCATGATATCTGACTGACTCTGGGCTTAACAGTCCTGTTCTCAATGGGATGATCAGAACACATGTGCCCTTCTGCCACTTCTGCTCCATCAAAACCCTCCAGCATGGGTGGTCAGATTAGGAACAGAGTCTTCCCTTAAGCTCTGCCCTGGAAGAGCTTGACCTTGGTCAAGCCCAGTAGCTGGAACCTAAGGAGATTTATGAAACTCTCCTCTATTCCAGCACAATGGTGCTGCCGACCAGCACCTCAGATTTCTCCTCAGCAAGCAATTAGATCCATTGGAGAAAACTCAGAGCCAACCCTGAGATAGTCACCCCTGATACACTGGCCACAGAATCACTCGAGAGCAAACCGGACTATTTTTTTATTCAAGGTGAAGGCTTCCTTCTCATCTTTTCCCTCATCATGAACTGAAACGTGTCTCCTCCTTCTGGCACAAAAATGTACTCTAGGTCAGCAGAATTCCCAATATCTGCAAATATCTATCATAAAGTCCCCAATTAAATGCCATCAGGTGAGTCTTTCTAGGATGTCACAACAAGAGCCACAAGGCTGCCTAGATAGATCCACAACTTTCTCTTCCACATTCTGCCAGTCACTCCGAATATCCCTGAAAGTATATCTATAGATGTCTCTGTGTGTTTCTCTACACTCCTTTGCGCTCTCTCTCTATGGAGACTTCTCTAGGCACTCCCCACAAAAAAAAAAAAAAAACGCCCCTGTCTTAGAGTCCAAGATTTATTCTTTCCCTCAAGTTGTCTGCATCAATACATCTTATCCCGGGTGGTACTTCACATTCAACCAAAACAACATTGTATTTTCTCAGCGATAGTGACCACAACCATGTCCTCTCTCTTCCCCTGACACAAGTCTGGGATCCATGAGTACCTCGGTATAAACGAGCAAATTGGAACAAGTGTTTATAGGGATTTAATAAAGTTTTAGAAGTTTTGGAGATGTCAGAGGAGATCTACCCACAGTCTATGCCGGGGGTTAGTATAAGCTCCAGAATTCCAGGGCTCTAACCAAAGTCAGTCTAAGGAAATCAGAGTGGAGATTCCAACCTTTAATTCCAGCACAGCAAGTATTCTGGGAGTGGTGACATTCACCCTTCATCCAAACTGAGTCAAGATCAATTCAGATTATACAAGGACTTCCAGGCTCCCAAGCAGGTGTGGTCGGGCCACGCCTTAATTACCAAAAGAAAGAATACTTAAGATGGGATTCAAACAGAGAGCAAACCATTTCAAAGGAACTGAGGCTGAGGAAAGTATAAGACAGTTGGGTAAGATTTGACTGTGGTGTTTATTCCCTCTACTATCTCCATCTTCTTCAGAGATCTTTCCCTGAGTCTCATTCATTTGTGTGACAATGGCTGTTGGCAGTTCCCTATGCACTTTTATCTTCACACCACACAGGCCTTCCTTGAGAGATCAACCCTGGAGGACACCAACTCAACACACTCTCTTGAATCAGGTACTACCAAAAAGTAAATGTAAACCTTTACCTGGCCAATGGAAGTCAAAGACATCTGACCCTACTGACCAAGGTAAATACCCAATAGCAGAGGTCTACACAGACTTTGCTCCTTCCAATGTCAATATGTGTGCTTCCTATTGGTCCTGGGATTCTCTGGTTTCTCTCTCTGATTTCTCAATCTATCAATGCTCTCCCAGCATCTGTCGGGAGGAGGAAAACATGGCTGTGCAAATGCCACAGTGGTAACAGGGTATAGATACTTCTGTCTTGCACAAACCCATAGATTGGTCTTCTATTCTATCAGCGTACCTGAGGACCTTGCCACCTGGACAAAAGGGCACAAAACATGAGTTTTTCTGTCTCTCTGCCTCCCTGTCAAATGGCCAGATATTCGACAGAATATGCACACCTAGGCCCAAGGGAGAGATGATGTAGCTCACAAGACCACCAGAACCTGGACTTTGGGAACTCTCTCAGCAGCAACGTACAGGGCTAAACCCTACAAGACACCATCTTAAAGGACTGCAGGCAAGACCTGGCATGGCTTGTATATGAGGAGATCAGTGGGCACATGACTGACTTCTCTTGCTTCTTCTGATGCACACTCTGAGATCTGCTTGAGGGACACCAGTAGCAGCCTCCACAACCAAGACGTCTCTGACAGAATGTCTAATCAGGAAGACCAAGTGTAGACACCTACAGAGCACCATAGTACCTGTCTTCACCTTGCTAGGGATTGCAAGCAGAGTGGTCAAAATACAGGCCCCTGGACAGGCTGAGGAAGTCTGTACTACAGCTGGAGCAGGATAGGAGCGGGGCAGTGTTTGGTAAGCCTGTGTCTGACTCCCAGATGACCCGGCTGAACCAAGGTGCTGGACCTCAGGTTGGATGAGAGTGGCGGTAATGAGTTTTCACTCATTTTGTTCAGCTTTTCCAAGGAATGTTTGACTGGTAATCATCATCGATCCAAGCACATTGGACAAACCTTGCACAGAGATCTTTCAGCGATCTCTAACCAGAGCTGGTGTTGGCTAGTGCTAGAAAAACAAAGACATGGCCCATCTGGGTACTGGACACTTGCATGAATGCTGGGATTACCCCGAAATCCAAAGTCTCCAAAAGTGGAGTTGAGAATCACTGAAGCACCAATGCTAAGTTCTAGCAGCACCACCAACACCAGTTCATCAAGACCACAAGGAAACTTCTTCTCTGGCTTACCTGACTCTTCTAGCCTTCCCATGCATATCTCCAAAAGGATCATGTTCGCTTGAGGCACAGTCATGTGAAATCAGTGCCTGGTGAAGGATGCTGGGATATTGTATGCACCAAGTCACCATACAGGACACAGAAGGCTACGCTGTAAAGACATAAAGAAACATGGCAACTTTATTGCTGCTTCCATGATATCTGACTGACTCTGGGCTTAACAGTCCTGTTCTCAATGGGATGATCAGAACACATGTGCCCTTCTGCCACTTCTGCTCCATCAAAACCCTCCAGCATGGGTGGTCAGATTAGGAACAGAGTCTTCCCTTAAGCTCTGCCCTGGAAGAGCTTGACCTTGGTCAAGCCCAGTAGCTGGACCCTAAGGAGATTTATGAAACTCTCCTCTATTCCAGCACAATGGTGCTGCCGACCAGCACCTCAGATTTCTCCTCAGCAAGCAATTAGATCCATTGGAGAAAACTCAGAGCCAGCCCTGAGATAGTCACCCCTGATACACTGGCCACAGAATCATTCGAGAGCAAACCGGACTATTTTTTTATTCAAGGTGAAGGCTTCCTTCTCATCTTTTCCCTGATCATGAACTGAAACGTGTCTCCTCCTTCTGGCACAAAAATGTACTCTAGGTCAGCAGAATTCCCAATATCTGCAAATATCTATCATAAAGTCCCCAATTAAATGCCATCAGGTGAGTCTTTCTAGGATGTCACAACAAGAGCCACAAGGCTGCCTAGATAGATCCACAACTTTCTCTTCCACATTCTGCCAGTCACTCCGAATATCCCTGAAAGTATATCTATAGATGTCTCTGTGTGTTTCTCTACACTCCTTTGCGCTCTCTCTCTATGGAGACTTCTCTAGGCACTCCCCACAAAAAAAAAAAAAAAAAACGCCCCTGTCTTAGAGTCCAAGATTTATTCTTTCCCTCAAGTTGTCTGCATCAATACATCTTATCACAGGTGGTACTTCACATTCAACCAAAACAACATTGTATTTTCTCAGCGATAGTGACCACAACCATGTCCTCTCTCTTCCCCTGACAGAAGTCTGGGATCCATGAGTACCTCGGTATAAACGAGCAAATTGGAACAAGTGTTTGTAGGGATTTAATAAAGTTTCAGAAGTTTTGGAGGTGTCAGAGGAGATCTTCCCACAGTCTATGGCGGGGGTTAGTATAAGCTCCAGAATTCCAGGGCTCTAACCAAAGTCAGTCTAAGGAAATCAGAGTGGAGATTCCAACCTTTATTCCAGCACAGCAAGTATTCTGGGAGTGGTGACATTCACCCTTCATCCTAAATGAGTCAAGATCAATTCAGATTATACAAGGACTTCCAGGCTCCCAAGCAGGTGTGGTGGGGCCACGCCTTAATTACCAAAAGAAAGAATACTTAAGATGGGATTCAAACAGAGAGAAAACCGTTTCAAAGGAACTGAGGCTGAGGAAAGTATAAGACAGTTGGGTAAGATTTGACTGTGGTGTTTATTCCCTCTACTATCTCCATCTTCTTCAGAGATCTTTCCCTGAGTCTCATTCATTTGTGTGACAATGGCTGTTGGCAGTTCCCTATCCACTTTTATCTTCACACCACACAGGCCTTCCTTGAGAGATCAACCCTGGAGGACACCAACTCAACACACTCTCTTGAATCAGGTACTACCAAAAAAGTAAATGTAAACCTTTACCTGGCCAATGGAAGTCAAAGACATCTGACCCTACTGACCAAGGTAAATACCCAATAGCAGAGGTCTACACAGACTTTGCTCCTTCCAATGTCAATATGTGTGCTTCCTATTGGTCCTGGGATTCTCTGGTTTCTCTCTCTGATTTCTCAATCTATCAATGCTCTCCCAGTATCTGTCGGGAGGAGGAAAACATGGCTGTGCAAATGCCACAGTGGTAACAGGGTATAGATACTTCTGTCTTGCACAAACCCATAGATTGGTCTTCTATTCTATCAGCGTACCTGAGGACCTTGCCACCTGGACAAAAGGGCACAAAACATGAGTTTTTCTGTCTCTCTGCCTCCCTGTCAAATGGCCAGATATTCGACAGAATATGCACACCTAGGCCCAAGGGAGAGATGATGTAGCTCACAAGACCACCAGAACCTGGACTTTGGGAACTCTCTCAGCAGCAACGTACAGGGCTAAACCCTACAAGACACCATCTTAAAGGACTGCAGACAAGACCTGGCATGGCTTGTATATGAGGAGATCAGTGGGCACATGACTGACTTCACTTGCTTCTTCTGATGCACACTCTGAGATCTGCTTGAGGGACACCAGTAGCAGCCTCCAAAACCAAGACGTCTCTGACAGAATGTCTAATCAGGAAGACCAAGTGAAGACACCTACAGAGCACCAAAGTACCTGTCTTCACCTTGCTAGGGATTGCAAGCAGAGTGGTCAAAATACAGGCCCCTGGACAGGCTGAGGAAGTCTGTACTACAGCTGGAGCAGGATAGGAGCGGGGCAGTGTTTGGCAAGCCTGTGTCTGACTCCCAGATGACCCGGCTGAACCAAGGTGCTGGACCTCAGGTTCGATGAGAGCGGCGGTAATGAGTTTTCACTCATTTTGTTCAGCTTTTCCAAGGAATGTTTGACTGGTAATCATCATCGATCCAAGCACATTGGACGGACCTTGCACAGAGATCTTTCAGCGATCTCTAACCAGAGCTGGTGTTGGCTAGTGCTAGAAAAACAAAGACATGGCCCATCTGGGTACTGGACACTTGCATGAATGCTGGGATTACCCCGAAATCCAAAGTCTCCAAAAGTGGAGTTTAGAATCACTGAAGGACCAATGCTAAGTTCTAGCAGCACCACAAACACCAGTTCATCAAGACCACAAGGAAACTTCTTCTCTGGCTTACCTGACTCTTCTAGCCTTCCCATGCATATCTCCAAAAGGATCATGTTCGCTTGAAGCACAGTCATGTGAAATCAGTGCCTGGTGAAGGATGCTGGGATATTGTATGCGCCAAGTCACCATACAGGACACAGAAGGCTACGCTGTAAAGACATAAAGAAACATGGCAACTTTATTGCTGCTTCCATGATATCTGACTGACTCTGGGCTTAACAGTCCTGTTCTCAATGGGATGATCAGAACACATGTGCCCTTCTGCCACTTCTGCTCCATCAAAACCCTCCAGCATGGGTGGTCAGATTAGGAACAGTGTCTTCCCTTAAGCTCTGCCCTGGAAGAGCTTGACCTTGGTCAAGCCCAGTAGCTGGACCCTAAGGAGATTTAGGAAACTCTCCTCTATTCCAGCACAATGGTGCTGCCGACCAGCACCTCAGATTTCTCCTCAGCAAGCAATTAGATCCATTGGAGAAAACTCAGAGCCAACCCTGAGATTGTCACCCCTGATACACTGGCCACAGAATCACTCGAGAGCAAACCAGACTATTTTTTTATTCAAGGTGAAGGCTTCCTTCTCATCTTTTCCCTCATCATGAACTGAAACATGTCTCCTCCTTCTGGCACAAAAATGTACTCTAGGTCAGCAGAATTCCCAATATCTGCAAATATCTATCATAAAGTCCCCAATTAAATGCCATCAGGTGAGTCTTTCTAGGATGTCACAACAAGAGCCACAAGGCTGCCTAGATAGATCCACAACTTTCTCTTCCACATTCTGCCAGTCACTCCGAATATCCCTGAAAGTATATCTATAGATGTCTCTTTGTGTTTCTCTACACTCCTTTGCGCTCTCTCTCTATGGAGACTTCTCTAGGCACTCCCCAGAAAAAAAAAAAAAAAACGCCCCTGTCTTAGAGTCCAAGATTTATTCTTTCCCTCAAGTTGTCTGCATCAATACATCTTATCCCAGGTGGTACTTCACATTCAACCAAAACAACATTGTATTTTCTCAGCGATAGTGACCACAACCATGTCCTCTCTCTTCCCCTGACACAAGTCTGGGATCCATGAGTACCTCGGTATAAACGAGCAAATTGGAACAAGTGTTTGTAGGGATTTAATAAAGTTTCAGAAGTTTTGGAGATGTCAGAGGAGATCTACCCACAGTCTATGCTGGGGGGTTAGTATAAGCTCCAGAATTCCAGGGCTCTAACCAAAGTCAGTCTAAGGAAATCAGAGTGGAGATTCCAACCTTTAATTCCAGCACAGCATGTATTCTGGGAGTGGTGACATTCACCCTTCATCCTAACTGAGTCAAGATCAATTCAGATTATACAAGGACTTCCAGGCTCCCAAGCAGGTGTGGTGGGGCCACGCCTTAATTACCAAAAGAAAGAATACTTAAGATGGGATTCAAACAGAGAGCAAACCATTTCAAAAGAACTGAGGGGAAGGAAAGTATAAGACAGTTGGGTAAGATTTGACTGTGGTGTTTATTCCCTCTACTATCTCCATCTTCTTCAGAGATCTTTCCCTGAGTTTCATTCATTTGTGTGACAATGGCTGTTGGCAGATCCCTATGCACTTTTATCTTCACACCACACAGGCCTTCCTCGAGAGATCAACCCTGGAGGACACCAACTCAACACACTCTCTTGAATCAGGTACTACCAAAAAGTAAATGTAAACCTTTACCTGGCCAATGGAAGTCAAAGACATCTGACCCTACTGACCAAGGTAAATACCCAATAGCAGAGGTCTACACAGACTTTGCTCCTTCCAATGTCAATATGTGTGCTTCCTATTGGTCCTGGGATTCTCTGGTTTCTCTCTCTGATTTCTCAATCTATCAATGCTCTCCCAGTATCTGTCGGGAGGAGGAAAACATGGCTGTGCAAATGCCACAGTGGTAACAGGGTATAGATACTTCTGTCTTGCACAAACCCATAGATTGGTCTTCTATTCTATCAGCGTACCTGAGGACCTTGCCACCTGGACAAAAGGGCACAAAACATGAGGTTTTCTGTCTCTCTGCCTCCCTGTCAAATGGCCAGATATTCGACAGAATATGCACACCTAGGCCCAAGGGAGAGATGATGTAGCTCACAAGACCACCAGAACCTGGACTTTGGGAACTCTCTCAGCAGCAACGTACAGGGCTAAACCCTACAAGACACCATCTTAAAGGACTGCAGGCAAGACCTGGCATGGCTAGTTTATGAGGAGATCAGTGGGCACATGACTGACTTCTCTTGCTTCTTCTGATGCACACTCTGAGATCTGCTTGAGGGACACCAGTAGCAGCCTCCACAACCAAGACGTCTCTGACAGAATGTCTAATCAGGAAGACCAAGTGTAGACACCTACAGAGCACCAAAGTACCTGTCTTCACCTTGCTAGGGATTGCAAGCAGAGTGGTCAAAATACAGGCCCATGGACAGGCTGAGGAAGTCTGTACTACAGCTGGAGCAGGATAGGAGTGGGGCAGTGTTTGGCAAGCCTGTGTCTGACTCCCAGATGACCCGGCTGAACCAAGGTGCTGGACCTCAGGTTCGATGAGAGCGGCGGTAATGAGTTTTCACTCATTTTGTTCAGCTTTTCCAAGGAATGTTTGACTGGTAATCATCATCGATCCAAGCACATTGGACGGACCTTGCACAGAGATCTTTCAGCGATCTCTAACCAGAGCTGGTGTTGGCTAGTGCTAGAAAAACAAAGACATGGCCCATCTGGGTACTGGACACTTGCATGAATGCTGGGATTACCCCGAAATCCAAAGTCTCCAAAAGTGGAGTTTAGAATCACTGAAGCACCAATGCTAAGTTCTAGCAGCACCACCAACACCAGTTCATCAAGACCACAAGCAAACTTCTTCTCTGGCTTACCTGACTTTTCTAGCCTTCCCATGCATATCTCCAAAAGGATCATGTTCGCTTGAGGCACAGTCATGTGAAATCAGTGCCTGGTGAAGGATGCTGGGATATTGTATGCACCAAGTCACCATACAGGACACAGAAGGCTACGCTGTAAAGACATAAAGAAACATAGCAACTTTATTGCTGCTTCCATGATATCTGACTGACTCTGGGCTTAACAGTCCTGTTCTCAATGGGATGATCAGAACACATGTGCCCTTCTGCCACTTCTGCTCCATCAAAACCCTCCAGCATGGGTGGTCAGATTAGGAACAGTGTCTTCCCTTAAGCTCTGCCCTGGAAGAGCTTGACCTTGGTCAAGCCCAGTAGCTGGACCCTAAGGAGATTTAGGAAACTCTCCTCTATTCCAGCACAATGGTGCTGCCGACCAGCACCTCAGATTTCTCCTCAGCAAGCAATTAGATCCATTGGAGAAAACTCAGAGCCAACCCTGAGATTGTCACCCCTGATACAATGGCCACAGAATCACTCGAGAGCAAACCAGACTATTTTTTTATTCAAGGTGAAGGCTTCCTTCTCATCTTTTCCCTCATCATGAACTGAAACATGTCTCCTCCTTCTGGCACAAAAATGTACTCTAGGTCAGCAGAATTCCCAATATCTGCAAATATCTATCATAAAGTCCCCAATTAAATGCCATCAGGTGAGTCTTTCTAGGATGTCACAACAAGAGCCACAAGGCTGCCTAGATAGATCCACAACTTTCTCTTCCACATTCTGCCAGTCACTCCGAATATCCCTGAAAGTATATCTATAGATGTCTCTGTGTGTTTCTCTACACTCCTTTGCGCTCTCTCTCTATGGAGACTTCTCTAGGCACTCCCCAGAAAAAAAAAAAAAAAAAAAACGCCCCTGTGTTAGAGTCCAAGATTTATTCTTTCCCTCAAGTTGTCTGCATCAATACATCTTATCCCAGGTGGTACTTCACATTCAACCAAAACAACATTGTATTTTCTCAACGATAGTGATCACAACCATGTCCTCTCTCTTCCCCTGACACAAGTCTGGGATCCATGAGTACCTCGGTATAAACGAGCAAATTGGAACAAGTGTTTGTAGGGATTTAATAAAGTTTCAGAAGTTTTGGAGATGTCAGAGGTGATCTACCCACAGTCTATGCTGGGGGGTTAGTATAAGCTCCAGAATTCCAGGGCTCTAACCAAAGTCAGTCTAAGGAAATCAGAGTGGAGATTCCAACCTTTAATTCCAGCACAGCATGTATTCTGGGAGTGGTGACATTCACCCTTCATCCTAACTGAGTCAAGATCAATTCAGATTATACAAGGACTTCCAGGCTCCCAAGCAGGTGTGGTGGGGCCACGCCTTAATTACCAAAAGAAAGAATACTTAAGATGGGATTCAAACAGAGAGCAAACCATTTCAAAGGAACTGAGGCGAAGGAAAGTATAAGACAGTTGGGTAAGATTTGACTGTGGTGTTTATTCCCTCTACTATCTCCATCTTCTTCAGAGATCTTTCCTGGAGTCTCATTCATTTGTGTGACAATGGCTGTTGGCAGATCCCTATGCACTTTTATCTTCACACCACACAGGCCTTCCTTGAGAGATCAACCCTGGAGGACACCAACTCAACACACTCTCTTGAATCAGGTACTACAAAAAAGTAAATGTAAACCTTTACCTGGCCAATGGAAGTCAAAGACATCTGACCCTACTGACCAAGGTAAATACCCAATAGCAGAGGTCTACACAGACTTTGCTCCTTCCAATGTCAATATGTGTGCTTCCTATTGGTCCTGGGATTCTCTGGTTTCTCTCTCTGATTTCTCAATCTATCAATGCTCTCCCAGTATCTGTCGGGAGGAGGAAAACATGGCTGTGCAAATGCCACAGTGGTAACAGGGTATAGATACTTCTGTCTTGCACAAACCCATAGATTGGTCTTCTATTCTATCAGCGTACCTGAGGACCTTGCCACCTGGACAAAAGGGCACAAAACATGAGTTTTTCTGTCTCTCTGCCTCCCTGTCAAATGGCCAGATATTCGACAGAATATGCACACCTAGGCCCAAGGGAGAGATGATGTAGCTCACAAGACCACCAGAACCTGGACTTTGGGAACTCTCTCAGCAGCAACGTACAGGGCTAAACCCTACAAGACACCATCTTAAAGGACTGCAGGCAAGACCTGGCATGGCTTGTATATGAGGAGATCAGTGGGCACATGACTGACTTCTCTTGCTTCTTCTGATGCACACTCTGAGATCTGCTTGAGGGACACCAGTAGCAGCCTCCACAACCAAGACGTCTCTGACAGAATGTCTAATCAGGAAGACCAAGTGTAGACACCTACAGAGCACCAAAGTACCTGTCTTCACCTTGCTAGGGATTGCAAGCAGAGTGGTCAAAATACAGGCCCCTGGACAGGCTGAGGAAGTCTGTACTACAGCTGGAGCAGGATAGGAGCGGGGCAGTGTTTGGCAAGCCTGTGTCTGACTCCCAGATGACCCGGCTGAACCAAGGTGCTGGACCTCAGGTTCGATGAGAGCGGCGGTAATGAGTTTTCACTCATTTTGTTCAGCTTTTCCAAGGAATGTTTGACTGGTAATCATCATCGATCCAAGCACATTGGACGAACCTTGCACAGAGATCTTTCAGCGATCTCTAACCAGAGCTGGTGTTGGCTAGTGCTAGAAAAACAAAGACATGGCCCATCTGGGTACTGGACACTTGCATGAATGCTGGGATTACCCCGAAATCCAAAGTCTCCAAAAGTGGAGTTTAGAATCACTGAAGCACCAATGCTAAGTTCTAGCAGCACCACCAACACCAGTTCATCAAGACCACAAGGAAACTTCTTCTCTGGCTTACCTGACTCTTCTAGACTTCCCATGCATATCTCCAAAAGGATCATGTTCGCTTGAGGCACAGTCATGGGAAATCAGTGCCTGGTGAAGGATGCTGGGATATTGTATGCGCCAAGTCACCATACAGGACACAGAAGGCTACGCTGTAAATACATAAAGAAACATAGCAACTTTATTGCTGCTTCCATGATATCTGACTGACTCTGGGCTTAACAGTCCTGTTCTCAATGGGATGATCAGAACACATGTGCCCTTCTGCCACTTCTGCTCCATCAAAACCCTCCAGCATGGGTGGTCAGATTAGGAACAGTGTCTTCCCTTAAGCTCTGCCCTGGAAGAGCTTGACCTTGGTCAAGCCCAGTAGCTGGACCCTAAGGAGATTTAGGAAACTCTCCTCTATTCCAGCACAATGGTGCTGCCGACCAGCACCTCAGATTTCTCCTCAGCAAGCAATTAGATCCATTGGAGAAAACTCAGAGCCAACCCTGAGATTGTCACCCCTGATACACTGGCCACAGAATCACTCGAGAGCAAACCGGACTATTTTTTTATTCAAGGTGAAGGCTTCCTTCTCATCTTTTCCCTCATCATGAACTGAAACATGTCTCCTCCTTCTGGCACAAAAATGTACTCTAGGTCAGCAGAATTCCCAATATCTGCAAATATCTATCATAAAGTCCCCAATTAAATGCCATCAGGTGAGTCTTTCTAGGATGTCACAACAAGAGCCACAAGGCTGCCTAGATAGATCCACAACTTTCTCTTCCACATTCTGCCAGTCACTCCGAATATCCCTGAAAGTATATCTATAGATGTCTCTGTGTGTTTCTCTACACTCCTTTGCGCTCTCTCTCTATGGAGACTTCTCTAGGCACTCCCCACAAAAAAAAAAAAAAACGCCCCTGTCTTAGAGTCCAAGATTTATTCTTTCCTCAAGTTGTCTGCATCAATACATCTTATCCCAGGTGGTACTTCACATTCAACCAAAACCACATTGTATTTTCTCAGCGATAGAGACCACAGCCATGTCCTCTCTCTTCCCCTGACACAAGTCTGGGAACCATGAGTACCTCAGTATAATCGAGCAAATTGTAACATGTGTTTGTAGGGATTTAATAAAGTTTCAGAAGTTTTGGAGATGTCAGAGGAGATCTACCCACAGTCTTTGCCGGGGGTTAGTATAAGCTCCAGAATTCCAGGGCTCTAACCAAAGTCAGTCTAAGGAAATCAGAGTGGAGATTCCAACCTTTAATTCCAGCACAGCAAGTATTCTGGGAGTGGTGACATTCACCCTTCATCCTAACTGAGTCAAGATCAATTCAGATTATACAAGGACTTCCAGGCTCCCAAGCAGGTGTGGTGGGGCCATGCCTTAATTACCAAAAGAAAGAATACTTAAGATGGGATTCAAACAGAGAGCAAACCATTTCAAAGGAACTGAGGCTGAGGAAAGTATAAGACAGTTGGGTAAGATTTGACTGTGGTGTTTATTCCCTCTACTATCTCCATCTTCTTCAGAGATCTTTCCCTGAGTCTCATTCATTTGTGTGACAATGGCTGTTGGCAGTTCCCTATGCACTTTTATCTTCACACCACACAGGCCTTCCTTGAGAGATCAACCCTGGAGGACACCAACTCAACACACTCTCTTGAATCAGGTACTACCAAAAAGTAAATGTAAACCTTTACCTGGCCAATGGAAGTCAAAGACATCTGACCCTACTGACCAAGGTAAATACCCAATAGCAGAGGTCTACACAGACTTTGCTCCTTCCAATGTCAATATGTGTGCTTCCTATTGGTCCTGGGATTCTCTGGTTTCTCTCTCTGATTTCTCAATCTATCAATGCTCTCCCAGTATCTGTCGGGAGGAGGAAAACATGGCTGTGCAAATGCCACAGTGGTAACAGGGTATAGATACTTCTGTCTTGCACAAACCCATAGATTGGTCTTCTATTCTATCAGCGTACCTGAGGACCTTGCCACCTGGACAAAAGGGCACAAAACATGAGTTTTTCTGTCTCTCTGCCTCCCTGTCAAATGGCCAGATATTCGACAGAATATGCACACCTAGGCCCAAGGGAGAGATGATGTAGCTCACAAGACCACCAGAACCTGGACTTTGGGAACTCTCTCAGCAGCAACGTACAGGGCTAAACCCTACAAGACACCATCTTAAAGGACTGCAGGCAAGACCTGGCATGGCTTGTATATGAGGAGATCAGTGGGCACATGACTGACTTCTCTTGCTTCTTCTGATGCACACTCTGAGATCTGCTTGAGGGACACCAGTAGCAGCCTCCACAACCAAGACGTCTCTGACAGAATGTCTAATCAGGAAGACCAAGTGTAGACACCTACAGAGCACCAAAGTACCTGTCTTCACCTTGCTAGGGATTGCAAGCAGAGTGGTCAAAATACAGGCCCCTGGACAGGCTGAGGAAGTCTGTACTACAGCTGGAGCAGGATAGGAGCGGGGCAGTGTTTGGCAAGCCTGTGTCTGACTCCCAGATGACCCGGCTGAACCAAGGTGCTGGACCTCAGGTTCGATGAGAGCGGCGGTAATGAGTTTTCACTCATTTTGTTCAGCTTTTCCAAGGAATTGTTGTCTCCCGAATAAGTGTCATTCAGGGCCTTATGGCCCATCCTCTTCCCCTAAGGACTAAAACCTTGTTTACAGGGGGAAAAAGGAACTACAAATCTCCTTATCTCTGCCACCTGCTGAGTGCTATTCTCTTGGGCTCCTCTATGACCTTGGGCGTGCCTGGATGAGGAGGCAGGGTGTGTAAGAGAGTTAAGGTGACAGAGAGCTGAGAAAAAGGAGACAGGAGGAGTGACTCAGGCAGAAGCTGGAGAAGAGGCAGAAGCTGGGGACAAGCATGGATTAGAGTCAGTGTGTGTAAGCAGGAGCAGAAGGAATCCAGCTTGGCGGGAAGCTAGAGGGGAAAAAGCTAGGCGAGATGCAGTGGCAAGACAGAAGCATGGCTAAGGGACAGACAGGTCTAAGAGATAACATGTACTGAAAAAAGCTCAGGTCTCTCAGTGTCAGAGAGAGCCTGAATGATGGAACCTAAACGACTCCTTAGTGTAGACTTAATTAATCTTGACGCTCCTCGCCTGGGACAAAACTCGGACCACAAAGAAACCGGATGCAGTAAGTGGAGGTCATAACCGAGACCCACTCGGTAAGGAATGTTTGAATGGTAATCATCATCGATCCAAGCACATTGGACAGACCTTGCACAGAGATCTTTCAGCGATCTCTAACCAGAGCTGGTGTTGGCTAGTGCTAGAAAAACAAAGACATGGCCCATCTGGGTACTGGACACTTGCATGAATGCTGGGATTACCCCGAAATCCAAAGTCTCCAAAAGTGGAGTTTAGAATCACTGAAGCACCAATGCTAAGTTCTAGCAGCACCACCAACACCAGTTCATCAAGACCACAAGGAAACTTCTTCTCTGGCTTACCTGACTCTTCTAGCCTTCCCATGCATATCTCCAAAAGGATCATGTTCGCTTGAGGCACAGTCATGGGAAATCAGTGCCTGGTGAAGGATGCTGGGATATTGTATGTGCCAAGTCACCATACAGGACACAGAAGGCTACGCTGTAAAGACATAAAGAAACATGGCAACTTTATTGCTGCTTCCATGATATCTGACTGACTCTGGGCTTAACAGTCCTGTTCTCAATGGGATGATCAGAACACATGTGCCCTTCTGCCACTTCTGCTCCATCAAAACCCTCCAGCATGGGTGGTCAGATTAGGAACAGAGTCTTCCCTTAAGCTCTGCCCTGGAAGAGCTTGACCTTGGTCAAGCCCAGTAGCTGGACCCTAAGGAGATTTATGAAACTCTCCTCTATTCCAGCACAATGGTGCTGCCAACCAGCACCTCAGATTTCTCCTCAGCAAGCAATTAGATCCATTGGAGAAAACTCAGAGCCAACCCTGAGATAGTCACCCCTGATACACTGGCCACAGAATCATTCGAGAGCAAACCAGACTATTTTTTTATTCAAGGTGAAGGCTTCCTTCTCATCTTTTCCCTGATCATGAACTGAAACGTGTCTCCTCCTTCTGGCACAAAAATGTACTCTAGGTCGGCAGAATTCCCAATATCTGCAAATATCTATCATAAAGTCCCCAATTAAATGCCATCAGGTGAGTCTTTCTAGGATGTCACAACAAGAGCCACAAGGCTGCCTAGATAGATCCACAACTTTCTCTTCCACATTCTGCCAGTCACTCCGAATATCCCTGAAAGTATATCTATAGATGTCTCTGTGTGTTTCCCTAAACTCCTTTTCGCTCTCTCTCTATGGAGACTTCTCTAGGCACTCCCCACAAAAAAAAAAAACGCCCCTGTCTTAGAGTCCAAGATTTATTCTTTCCTCAAGTTGTCTGCATCAATACATCTTATCCCAGGTGGTACTTCACATTCAACCAAAACCACATTGTATTTTCTCAGCGATAGAGACCACAACCATGTCCTCTCTCTTCCCCTGACACAAGTCTGGGAACCATGAGTACCTCAGTATAATCGAGCAAATTGGAACATGTGTTTGTAGGGATTTAATAAAGTTTCAGAAGTTTTGGAGATGTCAGAGGAGATCTACCCACAGTCTATGCCGGGGGTTAGTATAATCTCCAGAATTCCAGGGCTCTAACCAAAGTCAGTCTAAGGAAATCAGAGTGGAGATTCCAACCTTTAATTCCAGCACAGCAAGTATTCTGGGAGTGGTGACATTCACCCTTCATCCTAACTGAGTCAAGATCAATTCAGATTATACAAGGACTTCCAGGCTCCCAAGCAGGTGTGGTGGGGCCACGCCTTAATTACCAAAAGAAAGAATACTTAAGATGGGATTCAAACAGAGAGCAAACCATTTCAAAGGAACTGAGGCTGAGGAAAGTATAAGACAGTTGGGTAAGATTTGACTGTGGTGTTTATTCCCTCTACTATCTCCATCTTCTTCAGAGATCTTTCCCTGAGTCTCATTCATTTGTGTGACAATGGCTGTTGGCAGTTCCCTATGCACTTTTATCTTCACACCACACAGGCCTTCCTTGAGAGATCAACCCTGGAGGACACCAACTCAACACACTCTCTTGAATCAGGTACTACCAAAAAGTAAATGTAAACCTTTACCTGGCCAATGGAAGTCAAAGACATCTGACCCTACTGACCAAGGTAAATACCCAATAGCAGAGGTCTACACAGACTTTGCTCCTTCCAATGTCAATATGTGTGCTTCCTATTGGTCCTGGGATTCTCTGGTTTCTCTCTCTGATTTCTCAATCTATCAATGCTCTCCCAGTATCTGTCGGGAGGAGGAAAACATGGCTGTGCAAATGCCACAGTGGTAACAGGGTATAGATACTTCTGTCTTGCACAAACCCATAGATTGGTCTTCTATTCTATCAGCGTACCTGAGGACCTTGCCACCTGGACAAAAGGGCACAAAACATGAGTTTTTCTGTCTCTCTGCCTCCCTGTCAAATGGCCAGATATTCGACAGAATATGCACACCTAGGCCCAAGGGAGAGATGATGTAGCTCACAAGACCACCAGAACCTGGACTTTGGGAAGTCTCTCAGCAGCAACGTACAGGGCTAAACCCTACAAGACACCATCTTAAAGGACTGCAGGCAAGACCTGGCATGGCTTGTTTATGAGGAGATCAGTGGGCACATGACTGACTTCTCTTGCTTCTTCTGATGCACACTCTGAGATCTGCTTGAGGGACACCAGTAGCAGCCTCCACAACCAAGACGTCTCTGACAGAATGTCTAATCAGGAAGACCAAGTGTAGACACCTACAGAGCACCAAAGTACCTGTCTTGACCTTGCTAGGGATTGCAAGCAGAGTGGTCAAAATACAGGCCCCTGGACAGGCTGAGGAAGTCTGTACTACAGCTGGAGCAGGATAGGAGCAGGGCAGTGTTTGGCAAGCCTGTGTCTGACTCCCAGATGACCCGGCTGAATCAAGGTGCTGGACCTCAGGTTCGATGAGAGCGGCGGTAATGAGTTTTCACTCATTTTGTTCAGCTTTTCCAAGGAATGTTTGACTGGTAATCATCATCGATCCAAGCACATTGGACGGACCTTGCACAGAGATCTTTCAGCGATCTCTAACCAGAGCTGGTGTTGGCTAGTGCTAGAAAAACAAAGACATGGCCCATCTGGGTACTGGACACTTGCATGAATGCTGGGATTACCCCGAAATCCAAAGTCTCCAAAAGTGGAGTTTAGAATCACTGAAGCACCAATGCTAAGTTCTAGCAGCACCACCAACACCAGTTCATCAAGACCACAAGGAAACTTCTTCTCTGGCTTACCTGACTCTTCTAGCCTTCCCATGCATATCTCCAAAAGGATCATGTTCGCTTGAGGCACAGTCATGTGAAATCAGTGCCTGGTGAAGGATGCTGGGATATTGTATGCGCCAAGTCACCATACAGGACACAGAAGGCTACGCTGTAAAGACATAAAGAAACATGGCAACTTTATTGCTGCTTCCATGATATCTGACTGACTCTGGGCTTAACAGTCCTGTTCTCAATGGGATGATCAGAACACATGTGCCCTTCTGCCACTTCTGCTCCATCAAAACCCTCCAGCATGGGTGGTCAGATTAGGAACAGAGTCTTCCCTTAAGCTCTGCCCTGGAAGAGCTTGACCTTGGTCAAGCCCAGTAGCTGGACCCTAAGGAGATTTATGAAACTCTCCTCTATTCCAGCACAATGGTGCTGCCGACCAGCACCTCAGATTTCTCCTCAGCAAGCAATTAGATCCATTGGAGAAAACTCAGAGCCAACCCTGAGATAGTCACCCCTGATACACTGGCCACAGAATCATTCGAGAGCAAACCAGACTATTTTTTTATTCAAGGTGAAGGCTTCCTTCTCATCTTTTCCCTGATCATGAACTGAAACGTGTCTCCTCCTTCTGGCACAAAAATGTACTCTAGGTCGGCAGAATTCCCAATATCTGCAAATATCTATCATAAAGTCCCCAATTAAATGCCATCAGGTGAGTCTTTCTAGGATGTCACAACAAGAGCCACAAGGCTGCCTAGATAGATCCACAACTTTCTATTCCACATTCTGCCAGTCACTCCGAATATCCCTGAAAGTATATCTATAGATGTCTCTGTGTGTTTCTCTAAACTCTTTTTCGCTCTCTCTCTATGGAGACTTCTCTAGGCACTCCCCACAAAAAAAAAAAAAAAAAAAAAAAAAAAAACGCCCCTGTCTTAGAGTCCCAGATTTATTCTTTCCTCAAGTTGTCTGCATCAATACATCTTATCCCAGGTAGTACTTCACATTCAACCAAAACCACATTGTATTTTCTCAGCGATAGAGACCACAACCATGTCCTCTCTCTTCCCCTGACACAAGTCTGGGAACCATGAGTACCTCAGTATAATCGAGCAAATTGGAACATGTGTTTGTAGGGATTTAATAAAGTTTCAGAAGTTTTGGAGATGTCAGAGGAGATCTACCCACAGTCTATGCCGGGGGTTAGTATAATCTCCAGAATTCCAGGGCTCTAACCAAAGTCAGTCTAAGGAAATCAGAGTGGAGATTCCAACCTTTAATTCCAGCACAGCAAGTATTCTGGGAGTGGTGACATTCACCCTTCATCCTAACTGAGTCAAGATCAATTCAGATTATACAAGGACTTCCAGGCTCCCAAGCAGGTGTGGTGGGGCCACGCCTTAATTACCAAAAGAAAGAATACTTAAGATGGGATTCAAACAGAGAGCAAACCATTTCAAAGGAACTGAGGCTGAGGAAAGTATAAGACAGTTGGGTAAGATTTGACTGTGGTGTTTATTCCCTCTACTATCTCCATCTTCTTCAGAGATCTTTCCCTGAGTCTCATTCATTTGTGTGACAATGGCTGTTGGCAGTTCCCTATGCACTTTTATCTTCACACCACACAGGCCTTCCTTGAGAGATCAACCCTGGAGGACACCAACTCAACACACTCTCTTGAATCAGGTACTACCAAAAAGTAAATGTAAACCTTTACCTGGCCAATGGAAGTCAAAGACATCTGACCCTACTGACCAAGGTAAATACCCAATAGCAGAGGTCTACACAGACTTTGCTCCTTCCAATGTCAATATGTGTGCTTCCTATTGGTCCTGGGATTCTCTGGTTTCTCTCTCTGATTTCTCAATCTATCAATGCTCTCCCAGTATCTGTCGGGAGGAGGAAAACATGGCTGTGCAAATGCCACAGTGGTAACAGGGTATAGATACTTCTGTCTTGCACAAACCCATAGATTGGTCTTCTATTCTATCAGCGTACCTGAGGACCTTGCCACCTGGACAAAAGGGCACAAAACATGAGTTTTTCTGTCTCTCTGCCTCACTGTCAAATGGCCAGATATTCGACAGAATATGCACACCTAGGCCCAAGGGAGAGATGATGTAGCTCACAAGACCACCAGAACCTGGACTTTGGGAAGTCTCTCAGCAGCAACGTACAGGGCTAAACCCTACAAGACACCATCTTAAAGGACTGCAGGCAAGACCTGGCATGGCTTGTTTATGAGGAGATCAGTGGGCACATGACTGACTTCTCTTGCTTCTTCTGATGCACACTCTGAGATCTGCTTGAGGGACACCAGTAGCAGCCTCCACAACCAAGACGTCTCTGACAGAATGTCTAATCAGGAAGAACAAGTGTAGACACCTACAGAGCACCAAAGTACCTGTCTTGACTTTGCTAGGGATTGCAAGCAGAGTGGTCAAAATACAGGCCCCTGGACAGGCTGAGGAAGTCTGTACTACAGCTGGAGCAGGATAGGAGCAGGGCAGTGTTTGGCAAGCCTGTGTCTGACTCCCAGATGACCCGGCTGAACCAAGGTGCTGGACCTCAGGTTCGATGAGAGCGGCGGTAATGAGTTTTCACTCATTTTGTTCAGCTTTTCCAAGGAATGTTTGACTGGTAATCATCATCGATCCAAGCACATTGGACGGACCTTGCACAGAGATCTTTCAGCGATCTCTAACCAGAGCTGGTGTTGGCTAGTGCTAGAAAAACAAAGACATGGCCCATCTGGGTACTGGACACTTGCATGAATGCTGGGATTACCCCGAAATCCAAAGTCTCCAAAAGTGGAGTTTAGAATCACTGAAGCACCAATGCTAAGTTCTAGCAGCACCACCAACACCAGTTCATCAAGACCACAAGGAAACTTCTTCTCTGGCTTACCTGACTCTTCTAGCCTTCCCATGCATATCTCCAAAAGGATCATGTTCGCTTGAGGCACAGTCATGTGAAATCAGTGCCTGGTGAAGGATGCTGGGATATTGTATGCGCCAAGTCACCATACAGGACACAGAAGGCTACGCTGTAAAGACATAAAGAAACATGGCAACTTTATTGCTGCTTCCATGATATCTGACTGACTCTGGGCTTAACAGTCCTGTTCTCAATGGGATGATCAGAACACATGTGCCCTTCTGCCACTTCTGCTCCATCAAAACCCTCCAGCATGGGTGGTAAGATTAGGAACAGAGTCTTCCCTTAAGCTCTGCCCTGGAAGAGCTTGACCTTGGTCAAGCCCAGTAGCTGGACCCTAAGGAGATTTATGAAACTCTCCTCTATTCCAGCACAATGGTGCTGCCGACCAGCACCTCAGATTTCTCCTCAGCAAGCAATTAGATCCATTGGAGAAAACTCAGAGCCAACCCTGAGATAGTCACCCCTGATACACTGGCCACAGAATCACTCAAGAGCAAACCAGACTATTTTTTTATTCAAGGTGAAGGCTTCCTTCTCATCTTTTCCCTGATCATGAACTGAAACGTGTCTCCTCCTTCTGGCACAAAAATGTACTCTAGGTCAGCAGAATTCCCAATATCTGCAAATATCTATCATAAAGTCCCCAATTAAATGCCATCAGGTGAGTCTTTCTAGGATGTCACAACAAGAGCCATAAGGCTGCCTAGATAGATCCACAACTTTCTCTTCCACATTCTGCCAGTCACTCCGAATATCCCTGAAAGTATATCTATAGATGTCTCTGTGTGTTTCTCTACACTCCTTTGCGCTCTCTCTCTATGGAGACTTCTCTAGGCACTCCCCACAAAAAAAAAAAAAAAAAAAAAAAAAACGCCCCTGTCTTAGAGTCCCAGATTTATTCTTTCCTCAAGTTGTCTGCATCAATACATCTTATCCCAGGTGGTACTTCACATTCAACCAAAACCACATTGTATTTTCTCAGCTATAGAGACCACAACCATGTCCTCTCTCTTTCCCTGACACAAGTCTGGGAACCATGAGTACCTCAGTATAATCGAGCAAATTGGAACATGTGTTTGTAGGGATTTAATAAAGTTTCAGAAGTTTTGGAGATGTCAGAGGAGATCTACCCACAGTCTATGCCGGGGGTTAGTATAAGCTCCAGAATTCCAGGGCTCTAACCAAAGTCAGTCTAAGGAAATCAGAGTGGAGATTCCAACCTTTAATTCCAGCACAGCAAGTATTCTGGGAGTGGTGACATTCACCCTTCATCCTAACTGAGTCAAGATCAATTCAGATTATACAAGGACTTCCAGGCTCCCAAGCAGGTGTGGTGGGGCCACGCCTTAATTACCAAAAGAAAGAATACTTAAGATGGGATTCAAACAGAGAGCAAACCATTTCAAAGGAACTGAGGCTGAGGAAAGTATAAGACAGTTGGGTAAGATTTGACTGTGGTGTTTATTCCCTCTACTATCTCCATCTTCTTAAGAGATCTTTCCCTGAGTCTCATTCATTTGTGTGACAATGGCTGTTGGCAGTTCCCTATGCACTTTTATCTTCACACCACACAGGCCTTCCTTGAGAGATCAACCCTGGAGGACACCAACTCAACACACTCTCTTGAATCAGGTACTACCAAAAAGTAAATGTAAACCTTTACCTGGCCAATGGAAGTCAAAGACATCTGACCCTACTGACCAAGGTAAATACCCAATAGCAGAGGTCTACACAGACTTTGCTCCTTCCAATGTCAATATGTGTGCTTCCTATTGGTCCTGGGATTCTCTGGTTTCTCTCTCTGATTTCTCAATCTATCAATGCTCTCCCAGTATCTGTCGGGAGGAGGAAAACATGGCTGTGCAAATGCCACAGTGGTAACAGGGTATAGATACTTCTGTCTTGCACAAACCCATAGATTGGTCTTCTATTCTATCAGCGTACCTATGGACCTTGCCACCTGGACAAAAGGGCACAAAACATGAGTTTTTCTGTCTCTCTGCCTCCCTGTCAAATGGCCAGATATTCGACAGAATATGCACACCTAGGCCCAAGGGAGAGATGATGTAGCTCACAAGACCACCAGAACCTGGACTTTGGGAACTCTCTCAGCAGCAACGTACAGGGCTAAACCCTACAAGACACCATCTTAAAGGACTGCAGGCAAGACCTGGCATGGCTTGTTTATGAGGAGATCAGTGGGCACATGACTGACTTCTCTTGCTTCTTCTGATGCACACTCTGAGATCTGCTTGAGGGACACCAGTAGCAGCCTCCACAACCAAGACGTCTCTGACAGAATGTCTAATCAGGAAGACCAAGTGTAGACACCTACAGAGCACCAAAGTACCTGTCTTCACCTTGCTAGGGATTGCAAGCAGAGTGGTCAAAATACAGGCCCCTGGACAGGCTGAGGAAGTCTGTACTACAGCTGGAGCAGGATAGGAGCAGGGCAGTGTTTGGCAAGCCTGTGTCTGACTCCCAGATGACCCGGCTGAACCAAGGTGCTGGACCTCAGGTTCGATGAGAGCGGCGGTAATGAGTTTTCACTCATTTTGTTCAGCTTTTCCAAGGAATGTTTGACTGGTAATCATCATCGATCCAAGCACATTGGACGGACCTTGCACAGAGATCTTTCAGCGATCTCTAACCAGAGCTGGTGTTGGCTAGTGCTAGAAAAACAAAGACATGGCCCATCTGGGTACTGGACACTTGCATGAATGCTGGGATTACCCCGAAATCCAAAGTCTCCAAAAGTGGAGTTTAGAATCACTGAAGCACCAATGCTAAGTTCTAGCAGCACCACCAACACCAGTTCATCAAGACCACAAGGAAACTTCTTCTCTGGCTTACCTGACTCTTCTAGCATTCCCATGCATATCTCCAAAAGGATCATGTTCCCTTGAGGCACAGTCATGTGAAATCAGTGCCTGGTGAAGGATGCTGGGATATTGTATGCGCCAAGTCACCATACAGGACACAGAAGGCTACGCTGTAAAGACAAAGAAACATGGCAACTTTATTGCTGCTTCCATGATATCTGACTGACTCTGGGCTTAACAGTCCTGTTCTCAATGGGATGATCAGAACACATGTGCCCTTCTGCCACTTCTGCTCCATCAAAACCCTCCAGCATGGGTGGTCAGATTAGGAACAGAGTCTTCCCTTAAGCTCTGCCCTGGAAGAGCTTGACCTTGGTCAAGCCCAGTAGCTGGACCCTAAGGAGATTTATGAAACTCTCCTCTATTCCAGCACAATGGTGCTGCCGACCAGCACCTCAGATTTCTCCTCAGCAAGCAATTAGATCCATTGGAGAAAACTCAGAGCCAACCCTGAGATAGTCACCCCTGATACACTGGCCACAGAATCACTCAAGAGCAAACCAGACTATTTTTTTATTCAAGGTGAAGGCTTCCTTCTCATCTTTTCCCTGATCATGAACTGAAACGTGTCTCCTCCTTCTGGCACAAAAATGTACTCTAGGTCAGCAGAATTCCCAATATCTGCAAATATCTATCATAAAGTCCCCAATTAAATGCCATCAGGTGAGTCTTTCTAGGATGTCACAACAAGAGCCATAAGGCTGCCTAGATAGATCCACAACTTTCTCTTCCACATTCTGCCAGTCACTCCGAATATCCCTGAAAGTATATCTATAGATGTCTCTGTGTGTTTCTCTACACTCCTTTGCGCTCTCTCTCTATGGAGACTTCTCTAGGCACTCCCCACAAAAAAAAAAGCCCCTGTCTTAGAGTCCAAGATTTATTCTTTCCTCAAGTTGTCTGCATCAATACATCTTATCCCAGGTGGTACTTCACATTCAACCAAAACCACATTGTATTTTCTCAGCGATAGAGACCACAACCATGTCCTCTCTCTTCCCCTGACACAAGTCTGGGAACCATGAGTACCTCAGTATAATCGAGCAAATTGGAACATGTGTTTGTAGGGATTTAATAAAGTTTCAGAAGTTTTGGAGATGTCAGAGGAGATCTACCCACAGTCTATGCCGGGGGTTAGTATAATCTCCAGAATTCCAGGGCTCTAACCAAAGTCAGTCTAAGGAAATCAGAGTGGAGATTCCAACCTTTAATTCCAGCACAGCAAGTATTCTGGGAGTGGTGACATTCACCCTTCATCCTAACTGAGTCAAGATCAATTCAGATTATACAAGGACTTCCAGGCTCCCAAGCAGGTGTGGTGGGGCCACGCCTTAATTACCAAAAGAAAGAATACTTAAGATGGGATTCAAACAGAGAGCAAACCATTTCAAAGGAACTGAGGCTGAGGAAAGTATAAGACAGTTGGGTAAGATTTGACTGTGGTGTTTATTCCCTCTACTATCTCCATCTTCTTCAGAGATCTTTCCCTGAGTCTCATTCATTTGTGTGACAATGGCTGTTGGCAGTTCCCTATGCACTTTTATCTTCACACCACACAGGCCTTCCTTGAGAGATCAACCCTGGAGGACACCAACTCAACGCACTCTCTTGAATCAGGTACTACCAAAAAGTAAATGTAAACCTTTACCTGGCCAATGGAAGTCAAACACATCTGACCCTACTGACCAAGGTAAATACCCAATAGCAGAGGTCTACACAGACTTTGCTCCTTCCAATGTCAATATGTGTGCTTCCTATTGGTCCTGGGATTCTCTGGTTTCTCTCTCTGATTTCTCAATCTATCAATGCTCTCCCAGTATCTGTCGGGAGGAGGAAAACATGGCTGTGTAAATGCCACAGTGGTAACAGGGTATAGATACTTCTGTCTTGCACAAACCCATAGATTGGTCTTCTATTCTATCAGCGTACCTGAGGACCTTGCCACCTGGACAAAAGGGCACAAAACATGAGTTTTTCTGTCTCTCTGCCTCCCTGTCAAATGGCCAGATATTCGACAGAATATGCACACCTAGGCCCAAGGGAGAGATGATGTAGCTCACAAGACCACCAGAACCTGGACTTTGGGAAGTCTCTCAGCAGCAACGTACAGGGCTAAACCCTACAAGACACCATCTTAAAGGACTGCAGGCAAGACCTGGCATGGCTTGTTTATGAGGAGATCAGTGGGCACATGACTGACTTCTCTTGCTTCTTCTGATGCACACTCTGAGATCTGCTTGAGGGACACCAGTAGCAGCCTCCACAACCAAGACGTCTCTGACAGAATGTCTAATCAGGAAGACCAAGTGTAGACACCTACAGAGCACCAAAGTACCTGTCTTGACCTTGCTAGGGATTGCAAGCAGAGTGGTCAAAATACAGGCCCCTGGACAGGCTGAGGAAGTCTGTACTACAGCTGGAGCAGGATAGGAGCAGGGCAGTGTTTGGCAAGCCTGTGTCTGACTCCCAGATGACCCGGCTGAACCAAGGTGCTGGACCTCAGGTTCGATGAGAGCGGCGGTAATGAGTTTTCACTCATTTTGTTCAGCTTTTCCAAGGAATGTTTGACTGGTAATCATCATCGATCCAAGCACATTGGACGGACCTTGCACAGAGATCTTTCAGCGATCTCTAACCAGAGCTGGTGTTGGCTAGTGCTAGAAAAACAAAGACATGGCCCATCTGGGTACTGGACACTTGCATGAATGCTGGGATTACCCCGAAATCCAAAGTCTCCAAAAGTGGAGTTTAGAATCACTGAAGCACCAATGCTAAGTTCTAGCAGCACCACCAACACCAGTTCATCAAGACCACAAGGAAACTTCTTCTCTGGCTTACCTGACTCTTCTAGCCTTCCCATGCATATCTCCAAAAGGATCATGTTCGCTTGAGGCACAGTCATGTGAAATCAGTGCCTGGTGAAGGATGCTGGGATATTGTATGCGCCAAGTCACCATACAGGACACAGAAGGCTACGCTGTAAAGACATAAAGAAACATGGCAACTTTATTGCTGCTTCCATGATATCTGACTGACTCTGGGCTTAACAGTCCTGTTCTCAATGGGATGATCAGAACACATGTGCCCTTCTGCCACTTCTGCTCCATCAAAACCCTCCAGCATGGGTGGTCAGATTAGGAACAGAGTCTTCCCTTAAGCTCTGCCCTGGAAGAGCTTGACCTTGGTCAAGCCCAGTAGCTGGATCCTAAGGAGATTTATGAAACTCTCCTCTATTCCAGCACAATGGTGCTGCCGACCAGCACCTCAGGTTTCTCCTCAGCAAGCAATTAGATCCATTGGAGAAAACTCAGAGCCAACCCTGAGATAGTCACCCCTGATACACTGGCCACAGAATCACTCGAGAGCAAACCAGACTATTTTTTTATTCAAGGTGAAGGCTTCCTTCTCATCTTTTCCCTGATCATGAACTGAAACGTGTCTCCTCCTTCTGGCACAAAAATGTACTCTAGGTCAGCAGAATTCCCAATATCTGCAAATATCTATCATAAAGTCCCCAATTAAATGCCATCAGGTGAGTCTTTCTAGGATGTCACAACAAGAGCCATAAGGCTGCCTAGATAGATCCACAACTTTCTCTTCCACATTCTGCCAGTCACTCCGAATATCCCTGAAAGTATATCTATAGATGTCTCTGTGTGTTTCTCTACACTCCTTTGCGCTCTCTCTCTATGGAGACTTCTCTAGGCACTCCCCACAAAAAAAAAAAAAAAAAAAAAAACGCCCCTGTCTTAGAGTCCCAGATTTATTCTTTCCTCAAGTTGTCTGCATCAATACATCTTATCCCAGGTGGTACTTCACATTCAACCAAAACCACATTGTATTTTCTCAGCTATAGAGACCACAACCATGTCCTCTCTCTTTCCCTGACACAAGTCTGGGAACCATGAGTACCTCAGTATAATCGAGCAAATTGGAACATGTGTTTGTAGGGATTTAATAAAGTTTCAGAAGTTTTGGAGATGTCAGAGGAGATCTACCCACAGTCTATGCCGGGGGTTAGTATAAGCTCCAGAATTCCAGGGCTCTAACCAAAGTCAGTCTAAGGAAATCAGAGTGGAGATTCCAACCTTTAATTCCAGCACAGCAAGTATTCTGGGAGTGGTGACATTCACCCTTCATCCTAACTGAGTCAAGATCAATTCAGATTATACAAGGACTTCCAGGCTCCCAAGCAGGTGTGGTGGGGCCACGCCTTAATTACCAAAAGAAAGAATACTTAAGATGGGATTCAAACAGAGAGCAAACCATTTCAAAGGAACTGAGGCTGAGGAAAGTATAAGACAGTTGGGTAAGATTTGACTGTGGTGTTTATTCCCTCTACTATCTCCATCTTCTTAAGAGATCTTTCCCTGAGTCTCATTCATTTGTGTGACAATGGCTGTTGGCAGTTCCCTATGCACTTTTATCTTCACACCACACAGGCCTTCCTTGAGAGATCAACCCTGGAGGACACCAACTCAACACACTCTCTTGAATCAGGTACTACCAAAAAGTAAATGTAAACCTTTACCTGGCCAATGGAAGTCAAAGACATCTGACCCTACTGACCAAGGTAAATACCCAATAGCAGAGGTCTACACAGACTTTGCTCCTTCCAATGTCAATATGTGTGCTTCCTATTGGTCCTGGGATTCTCTGGTTTCTCTCTCTGATTTCTCAATCTATCAATGCTCTCCCAGTATCTGTCGGGAGGAGGAAAACATGGCTGTGCAAATGCCACAGTGGTAACAGGGTATAGATACTTCTGTCTTGCACAAACCCATAGATTGGTCTTCTATTCTATCAGCGTACCTATGGACCTTGCCACCTGGACAAAAGGGCACAAAACATGAGTTTTTCTGTCTCTCTGCCTCCCTGTCAAATGGCCAGATATTCGACAGAATATGCACACCTAGGCCCAAGGGAGAGATGATGTAGCTCACAAGACCACCAGAACCTGGACTTTGGGAACTCTCTCAGCAGCAACGTACAGGGCTAAACCCTACAAGACACCATCTTAAAGGACTGCAGGCAAGACCTGGCATGGCTTGTTTATGAGGAGATCAGTGGGCACATGACTGACTTCTCTTGCTTCTTCTGATGCACACTCTGAGATCTGCTTGAGGGACACCAGTAGCAGCCTCCACAACCAAGACGTCTCTGACAGAATGTCTAATCAGGAAGACCAAGTGTAGACACCTACAGAGCACCAAAGTACCTGTCTTCACCTTGCTAGGGATTGCAAGCAGAGTGGTCAAAATACAGGCCCCTGGACAGGCTGAGGAAGTCTGTACTACAGCTGGAGCAGGATAGGAGCAGGGCAGTGTTTGGCAAGCCTGTGTCTGACTCCCAGATGACCCGGCTGAACCAAGGTGCTGGACCTCAGGTTCGATGAGAGCGGCGGTAATGAGTTTTCACTCATTTTGTTCAGCTTTTCCAAGGAATGTTTGACTGGTAATCATCATCGATCCAAGCACATTGGACGGACCTTGCACAGAGATCTTTCAGCGATCTCTAACCAGAGCTGGTGTTGGCTAGTGCTAGAAAAACAAAGACATGGCCCATCTGGGTACTGGACACTTGCATGAATGCTGGGATTACCCCGAAATCCAAAGTCTCCAAAAGTGGAGTTTAGAATCACTGAAGCACCAATGCTAAGTTCTAGCAGCACCACCAACACCAGTTCATCAAGACCACAAGGAAACTTCTTCTCTGGCTTACCTGACTCTTCTAGCCTTCCCATGCATATCTCCAAAAGGATCATGTTCGCTTGAGGCACAGTCATGTGAAATCAGTGCCTGGTGAAGGATGCTGGGATATTGTATGCGCCAAGTCACCATACAGGACACAGAAGGCTACGCTGTAAAGACATAAAGAAACATGGCAACTTTATTGCTGCTTCCATGATATCTGACTGACTCTGGGCTTAACAGTCCTGTTCTCAATGGGATGATCAGAACACATGTGCCCTTCTGCCACTTCTGCTCCATCAAAACCCTCCAGCATGGGTGGTCAGATTAGGAACAGAGTCTTCCCTTAAGCTCTGCCCTGGAAGAGCTTGACCTTGGTCAGGCCCAGTAGCTGGACCCTAAGGAGATTTATGAAACTCTCCTCTATTCCAGCACAATGGTGCTGCCGACCAGCACCTCAGATTTCTCCTCAGCAAGCAATTACATCCATTGGAGAAAACTCAGAGCCAACCCTGAGATAGTCACCCCTGATACACTGGCCACAGAATCACTCAAGAGCAAACCAGACTATTTTTTTATTCAAGGTGAAGGCTTCCTTCTCATCTTTTCCCTGATCATGAACTGAAACGTGTCTCCTCCTTCTGGCACAAAAATGTACTCTAGGTCAGCAGAATTCCCAATATCTGCAAATATCTATCATAAAGTCCCCAATTAAATGCCATCAGGTGAGTCTTTCTAGGATGTCACAACAAGAGCCATAAGGCTGCCTAGATAGATCCACAACTTTCTCTTCCACATTCTGCCAGTCACTCCGAATATCCCTGAAAGTATATCTATAGATGTCTCTGTGTGTTTCTCTACACTCCTTTGCGCTCTCTCTCTATGGAGACTTCTCTAGGCACTCCCCACAAAAAAAAAAGCCCCTGTCTTAGAGTCCAAGATTTATTCTTTCCTCAAGTTGTCTGCATCAATACATCTTATCCCAGGTGGTACTTCACATTCAACCAAAACCACATTGTATTTTCTCAGCGATAGAGACCACAACCATGTCCTCTCTCTTCCCCTGACACAAGTCTGGGAACCATGAGTACCTCAGTATAATCGAGCAAATTGGAACATGTGTTTGTAGGGATTTAATAAAGTTTCAGAAGTTTTGGAGATGTCAGAGGAGATCTACCCACAGTCTATGCCGGGGGTTAGTATAATCTCCAGAATTCCAGGGCTCTAACCAAAGTCAGTCTAAGGAAATCAGAGTGGAGATTCCAACCTTTAATTCCAGCACAGCAAGTATTCTGGGAGTGGTGACATTCACCCTTCATCCTAACTGAGTCAAGATCAATTCAGATTATACAAGGACTTCCAGGCTCCCAAGCAGGTGTGGTGGGGCCACGCCTTAATTACCAAAAGAAAGAATACTTAAGATGGGATTCAAACAGAGAGCAAACCATTTCAAAGGAACTGAGGCTGAGGAAAGTATAAGACAGTTGGGTAAGATTTGACTGTGGTGTTTATTCCCTCTACTATCTCCATCTTCTTCAGAGATCTTTCCCTGAGTCTCATTCATTTGTGTGACAATGGCTGTTGGCAGTTCCCTATGCACTTTTATCTTCACACCACACAGGCCTTCCTTGAGAGATCAACCCTGGAGGACACCAACTCAACGCACTCTCTTGAATCAGGTACTACCAAAAAGTAAATGTAAACCTTTACCTGGCCAATGGAAGTCAAAGACATCTGACCCTACTGACCAAGGTAAATACCCAATAGCAGAGGTCTACACAGACTTTGCTCCTTCCAATGTCAATATGTGTGCTTCCTATTGGTCCTGGGATTCTCTGGTTTCTCTCTCTGATTTCTCAATCTATCAATGCTCTCCCAGTATCTGTCGGGAGGAGGAAAACATGGCTGTGCAAATGCCACAGTGGTAACAGGGTATAGATACTTCTGTCTTGCACAAACCCATAGACTGGTCTTCTATTCTATCAGCGTACCTATGGACCTTGCCACCTGGACAAAAGGGCACAAAACATGAGTTTTTCTGTCTCTCTGCCTCCCTGTCAAATGGCCAGATATTCGACAGAATATGCACACCTAGGCCCAAGGGAGAGATGATGTAGCTCACAAGACCACCAGAACCTGGACTTTGGGAACTCTCTCAGCAGCAACGTACAGGGCTAAACCCTACAAGACACCATCTTAAAGGACTGCAGGCAAGACCTGGCATGGCTTGTATATGAGGAGATCAGTGGGCACATGACTGTCTTCTCTTGCTTCTTCTGATGCACACTCTGAGATCTGCTTGAGGGACACCAGTAGCAGCCTCCACAACCAAGACGTCTCTGACAGAATGTCTAATCAGGAAGACCAAGTGTAGACACCTACAGAGCACCAAAGTACCTGTCTTCACCTTGCTAGGGATTGCAAGCAGAGTGGTCAAAATACAGGCCCCTGGACAGGCTGAGGAAGTCTGTACTACAGCTGGAGCAGGATAGGAGCGGGCCAGTGTTTGGCAAGCCTGTGTCTGACTCCCAGATGACCCGGCTGAACCAAGGTGCTGGACCTCAGGTTCGATGAGAGAGGCGGTAATGAGTTTTCACTCATTTTGTTCAGCTTTTCCAAGGAATGTTTGACTGGTAATCATCATCGATCCAAGCACATTGGACGGACCTTGCACAGAGATCTTTCAGCGATCTCTAACCAGAGCTGGTGTTGGCTAGTGCTAGAAAAACAAAGACATGGCCCATCTGGGTACTGGACACTTGCATGAATGCTGGGATTACCCCGAAATCCAAAGTCTCCAAAAGTGGAGTTTAGAATCACTGAAGCACCAATGCTAAGTTCTAGCAGCACCACCAACACCAGTTCATCAAGACCACAAGGAAACTTCTTCTCTGGCTTACCTGACTCTTCTAGCCTTCCCATGCATATCTCCAAAAGGATCATGTTTGCTTGAGGCACAGTCATGTGAAATCAGTGCCTGGTGAAGGATGCTGGGATATTGTATGCGCCAAGTCACCATACAGGACACAGAAGGCTACGCTGTAAAGACATAAAGAAACATGGCAACTTTATTGCTGCTTCCATGATATCTGACTGACTCTGGGCTTAACAGTCCTGTTCTCAATGGGATGATCAGAACACATGTGCCCTTCTGCCACTTCTGCTCCATCAAAACCCTCCAGCATGGGTGGTCAGATTAGGAACAGAGTCTTCCCTTAAGCTCTGCCCTGGAAGAGCTTGACCTTGGTCAAGCCCAGTAGCTGGACCCTAAGGAGATTTATGAAACTCTCCTCTATTCCAGCACAATGGTGCTGCCGACCAGCACCTCAGATTTCTCCTCAGCAAGCAATTACATCCATTGGAGAAAACTCAGAGCCAACCCTGAGATAGTCACCCCTGATACATTGGCCACAGAATCACTCGAGAGCAAACCGGACTATTTTTTTATTCAAGGTGAAGGCTTCATTCTCATCTTTTCCCTGATCATGAAATGAAACATGTCTCCTCCTTCTGGCACAAAAATGTACTCTAGGTCAGCAGAATTCCCAATATCTGCAAATATCTATCATAAAGTCCCCAATTAAATGCCATCAGGTGAGTCTTTCTAGGATGTCACAACAAGAGCCACAAGGCTGCCTAGATAGATCCACAACTTTCTCTTCCACATTCTGCCAGTCACTCCGAATATCCCTGAAAGTATATCTATAGATGTCTCTCTGTGTTTCTCTACACTCCTTTGCGCTCTCTCTCTCTATGGAGACTTCTCTAGGCACTCCCCACAAAAAAAAAAAAAAACGCCCCTGTCTTAGAGTCCAAGATTTATTCTTTCCTCAAGTTGTCTGCATCAATACATCTTATCCCAGGTGGTACTTCACATTCAACCAAAACCACATTGTATTTTCTCAGCGATAGAGACCACAACCATGTCCTCTCTCTTCCCCTGACACAAGTCTGGGAACCATGAGTACCTCAGTATAATCGAGCAAATTGGAGCATATGTTTGTAGGGATTTAATAAAGTTTCAGAAGTTTTGGAGATGTCAGAGGAGATCTACCCACAGTCTATGCCGGGGGTTAGTATAATCTCCAGAATTCCAGGGCTCTAACCAAAGTCAGTCTAAGGAAATCAGAGTGGAGATTCCAACCTTTAATTCCAGCACAGCAAGTATTCTGGGAGTGGTGACATTCACCCTTCATCCTAACTGAGTCGAGATCAATTCAGATTATACCAGGACTTCCAGGCTCCCAAGCAGGTGTGGTGGGGCCACGCCTTAATTACCAAAAGAAAGAATACTTAAGATGGGATTCAAACAGAGAGAAAACCATTTCAAAGGAACTGAGGCTGAGGAAAGTATAAGACAGTTGGGTAAGATTTGACTGTGGTGTTTATTCCCTCTACTATCTCCATCTTCTTCAGAGATCTTTCCCTGAGTCTCATTCATTTGTGTGACAATGGCTGTTGGCAGTTCCCTATGCACTTTTATCTTCACACCACACAGGCCTTCCTTGAGAGATCAACCCTGGAGGACACCAACTCAACACACTCTCTTGAATCAGGTACTACCAAAAAGTAAATGTAAACCTTTACCTGGCCAATGGAAGTCAAAGACATCTGACCCTACTGACCAAGGTAAATACCCAATAGCAGAGGTCTACACAGACTTTGCTCCTTCCAATGTCAATATGTGTGCTTCCTATTGGTCCTGGGATTCTCTGGTTTCTCTCTCTGATTTCTCAATCTATCAATGCTCTCCCAGCATCTGTCGGGAGGAGGAAAACATGGCTGTGCAAATGCCACAGTGGTAACAGGGTATAGATACTTCTGTCTTGCACAAACCCATAGATTGGTCTTCTATTCTATCAGCGTACCTGAGGACCTTGCCACCTTGACAAAAGGGCACAAAACATGAGTTTTTCTGTCTCTCTGCCTCCCTGTCAAATGGCCAGATATTCGACAGAATATGCACACCTAGGCCCAAGGGAGAGATGATGTAGCTCACAAGACCACCAGAACCTGGACTTTGGGAACTCTCTCAGCAGCAACGTACAGGGCTAAACCCTACAAGACACCATCTTAAAGGACTGCAGGCAAGACCTGGCATGGCTTGTATATGAGGAGATCAGTGGGCACATGACTGACTTCTCTTGCTTCTTCTGATGCACACTCTGAGATCTGCTTGAGGGACACCAGTAGCAGCCTCCACAACCAAGACGTCTCTGACAGAATGTCTAATCAGGAAGACCAAGTGTAGACACCTACAGAGCACCAAAGTACCTGTCTTCACCTTGCTAGGGATTGCAAGCAGAGTGGTCAAAATACAGGCCCCTGGACAGGCTGAGGAAGTCTGTACTACAGCTGGAGCAGGATAGGAGCAGGGCAGTGTTTGGCAAGCCTGTGTCTGACTCCCAGATGACCCGGCTGAACCAAGGTGCTGGACCTCAGGTTCGATGAGAGAGGCGGTAATGAGTTTTCACTCATTTTGTTCAGCTTTTCCAAGGAATGTTTGACTGGTAATCATCATCGATCCAAGCACATTGGACGGACCTTGCACAGAGATCTTTCAGCGATCTCTAACCAGAGCTGGTGTTGGCTAGTGCTAGAAAAACAAAGACATGGCCCATCTGGGTACTGGACACTTGCATGAATGCTGGGATTACCCCGAAATCCAAAGTCTCCAAAAGTGGAGTTTAGAATCACTGAAGCACCAATGCTAAGTTCTAGCAGCACCACCAACACCAGTTCATCAAGACCACAAGGAAACTTCTTCTCTGGCTTACCTGACTCTTCTAGCCTTCCCATGCATATCTCCAAAAGGATCATGTTCGCTTGAGGCACAGTCATGTGAAATCAGTGCCTGGTGAAGGATGCTGGGATATTGTATGCGCCAAGTCACCATACAGGACACAGAAGGCTACGCTGTAAAGACATAAAGAAACATGGCAACTTTATTGCTGCTTCCATGATATCTGACTGACTCTGGGCTTAACAGTCCTGTTCTCAATGGGATGATCAGAACACATGTGCCCTTCTGCCACTTCTGCTCCATCAAAACCCTCCAGCATGGGTGGTCAGATTAGGAACAGAGTCTTCCCTTAAGCTCTGCCCTGGAAGAGCTTGACCTTGGTCAAGCCCAGTAGCTGGACCCTAAGGAGATTTATGAAACTCTCCTCTATTCCAGCACAATGGTGCTGCCGACCAGCACCTCAGATTTCTCCTCAGCAAGCAATTAGATCCATTGGAGAAAACTCAGAGCCAACCCTGAGATAGTGACCCCTGATACACTGGCCACAGAATCACTCGAGAGCAAACCGGACTATTTTTTTATTCAAGGTGAAGGCTTCCTTCTCATCTTTTCCCTCATTATGAACTGAAACATGTCTCCTCCTTCTGGCACAAAAATGTACTCTAGGTCAGCAGAATTCCCAATATCTGCAAATATCTATCATAAAGTCCCCAATTAAATGCCATCAGGTGAGTCTTTCTAGGATGTCACAACAAGAGCCACAAGGCTGCCTAGAGAGATCCACAACTTTCTCTTCCACATTCTGCCAGTCACTCCGAATATCCCTGAAAGTATATCTATAGATGTCTCTGTGTGTTTCTCTTCACTCCTTTGCGCTCTCTCTCTATGGAGACTTCTCTAGGCACTCCCCACAAAAAAAAAAAAAAAAAAAAAACGCCCCTGTCTTAGAGTCCAAGATTTATTCTTTCCTCAAGTTGTCTGCATCAATACATCTTATCCCAGGTGGTACTTCACATTCAACCAAAACAACATTGTATTTTCTCAGCGATAGAGACCACAAAAATGTCCTCTCTCTTCCCCTGACACAAATCTGGGAACCATAAGTACCTCAGTATAATCGAGCAAATTGGAACATGTGTTTGTAGGGATTTAATAAAGTTTCAGAAGTTTTGGAGATGTCAGAGGAGATCTACCCACAGTCTATGCCAGGGGTGAGTATAAGCTCCAGAATTCCAGGGCTCTAACCAAAGTCAGTCTAAGGAAATCAGAGTGGAGATTCCAACCTTTAATTCCAGCACAGCAAGTATTCTGGGAGTGGTGACATTCACCCTTCATCCTGAGTCAAGATCAATTCAGATAATACAAAGACTTCCAGGCTCCCAAGCAGGTGTGGTGGGGCCAAGCCTTAATTACCAAAAGAAAGAATACTTAAGATGGGATTCAAACAGAGAGAAAACCATTTCAAAGGAACTGAGGCTGAGGAAAGTATAAGACAGTTGGGTAAGATTTGACTGTGGTGTTTATTCCCTCTACTATCTCCATCTTCTTCAGAGATCTTTCCCTGAGTCTCATTCATTTGTGTGACAATGGCTGTTGGCAGTTCCCTATGCACTTTTATCTTCACACCACACAGGCCTTCCACGAGAGATCAACCCTGGAGGACACCAACTCAACACACTCTCTTGAATCAGGTACTACCAAAAAGTAAATGTAAACCTTTACCTGGCCAATGGAAGTCAAAGACATCTGACCCTACTGACCAAGGTAAATACCCAATAGCAGAGGTCTACACAGACTTTGCTCCTTCCAATGTCAATATGTGTGCTTCCTATTAGTCCTGGGATTCTCTGGTTTCTCTCTCTGATTTCTCAATCTATCAATGCTCTCCCAGCATCTGTCGGGAGGAGGAAAACATGGCTGTGCAAATGCCACAGTGGTAACAGGGTATAGATACTTCTGTCTTGCACAAACCCATAGATTGGTCTTCTATTCTATCAGCGTACCTGAGGACCTTGCCACCTGGACAAAAGGGCACAAAACATGAGTTTTTCTGTCTCTCTGCCTCCCTGTCAAATGGCCAGATATTCGACAGAATATGCACACCTAGGCCCAAGGGAGAGATGATGTAGCTCACAAGACCACCAGAACCTGGACTTTGGGAACTCTCTCAGCAGCAACGTACAGGGCTAAACCCTACAAGACACCATCTTAAAGGACTGCAGGCAAGACCTGGCATGGCTTGTATATGAGGAGATCAGTGGGCACATGACTGACTTCTCTTGCTTCTTCTGATGCACACTCTGAGATCTGCTTGAGGGACACCAGTAGCAGCCTCCACAACCAAGACGTCTCTGACAGAATGTCTAATCAGGAAGACCAAGTGTAGACACCTACAGAGCACCAAAGTACCTGTCTTCACCTTGCTAGGGATTGCAAGCAGAGTGGTCAAAATACAGGCCCCTGGACAGGCTGAGGAAGTCTGTACTACAGCTGGAGCAGGATAGGAGCAGGGCAGTGTTTGGCAAGCCTGTGTCTGACTCCCAGATGACCCGGCTGAACCAAGGTGCTGGACCTCAGGTTCGATGAGAGCGGCGGTAATGAGTTTTCACTCATTTTGTTCAGCTTTTCCAAGGAATGTTTGACTGGTAATCATCATCGATCCAAGCACATTGGACGGACCTTGCACAGAGATCTTTCAGCGATCTCTAACCAGAGCTGGTGTTGGCTAGTGCTAGAAAAACAAAGACATGGCCCATCTGGGTACTGGACACTTGCATGAATGCTGGGATTACCCCGAAATACAAAAGTGGAGTTTAGAATCACTGAAGCACCAATGCTAAGTTCTAGCAGCACCACCAACACCAGTTCAGTAAGACCACAAGGAAACTTCTTCTCTGGCTTACCTGACTCTTCTAGCCTTCCCATGCATATCTCCAAAAGGATCATGTTCGCTTGAGGCACAGTCATGTGAAATCAGTGCCTGGTGAAGGATGCTGGGATATTGTATGCGCCAAGTCACCATACAGGACACAGAAGGCTACGCTGTAAAGACATAAAGAAACATGGCAACTTTATTGCTGCTTCCATGATATCTGACTGACTCTGGGCTTAACAGTCCTGTTCTCAATGGGATGATCAGAACACATGTGCCCTTCTGCCACTTCTGCTCCATCAAAACCCTCCAGCATGGGTGGTCAGATTAGGAACAGAGTCTTCCCTTCAGCTCTGCCCTGGAAGAGCTTGACCTTGGTCAAGCCCAGTAGCTGGACCCTAAGGAGATTTATGAAACTCTCCTCTATTCCAGCACAATGGTGCTGCGGACCAGCACCTCAGATTTCTCCTCAGCAAGCAATTAGATCCATTGGAGAAAACTCAGAGCCAACCCTGAGATAGTCACCCCTGATACACTGGCCACAGAATCACTCGAGAGCAAACCGGACTATTTTTTTATTCAAGGTGAAGGCTTCATTCTCATCTTTTCCCTGATCATGAAATGAAACGTGTCTCCACCTTCTGGCACAAAAATGTACTCTAGGTCAGCAGAATTCCCAATATCTGCAAATATCTATCATAAAGTCCCCAATTAAATGCCATCAGGTGAGTCTTTCTAGGATGTAACAACAAGAGCCACAAGGCTGCCTAGATAGATCCACAACTTTCTCTTCCACATTCTGCCAGTCACTCCGAATATCCCTGAAAGTATATCTATAGATGTCTCTGTGTGTTTCTCTACACTCCTTTGCGCTCTCTCTCTATGAAGACTTCTTTAGGCACTCCCCACAAAAAAAAGGCCCTGTCTTAGAATCCAAGATTTATTCGTTCCCTCAAGTTGTCTGCATCAATACATCTTATCCCAGGTGGTACTTCACATTCAACCAAAACAACATTGTATTTTCTCAGCGATAGTGACCACAATCATGTCCTCTCTCTTCCCCTGACACAAGTCTGGGATCCATGAGTACCTCAGTATAAACGAGCAAATTGGAACAAGTGTTTGTAGGGATTTAATAAAGTTTCAGAAGTTTTGGAGATGTCAGAGGAGATCTACCCACAGTCTATGCCGGGGGTTAGTATAAGCTCCAGAATTCCAGGGCTCTAACCAAAGTCAGTCTAAGGAAATCAGAGTGGAGATTCCAACCTTTAATTCCAGCACAGCAAGTATTCTGGGAGTGTTGACATTCACCCTTCATCCTAACTGAGTCAAGATCAATTCAGATTATACAAGGACTTCCATGCTCCCAAGCCGGTGTGGTGGGGCCACGCCTTAATTACCAAAAGAAAGAATACTTAAGATGGGATTCAAACAGAGAGCAAACCATTTCAAAGGAACTGAGGCTGAGGAAAGTATAAGACAGTTGGGTAAGATTTGACTGTGGTGTTTATTCCCTCTACTATCTCCATCTTCTTCAGAGATCTTTCCCTGAGTCTCATTCATTTGTGTGACAATGGCTGTTGGCAGTTCCCTATGCACTTTTATCTTCACACCACACAGGCCCTCCTTGAGAGATCAACCCTGGAGGACACCAACTCAACACACTCTCTTGAATCAGGTACTACCATAAAGTAAATGTAAACCTTTACCTGGCCAATGGAAGTCAAAGACATCTGACCCTACTGACCAAGGTAAATACCCAATAGCAGAGGTCTACACAGACTTTGCTCCTTCCAATGTCAATATGTGTGCTTCCTATTAGTCCTGGGATTCTCTGGTTTCTCTCTCTGATTTCTCAATCTATCAATGCTCTCCCAGCATCTGTCGGGAGGAGGAAAACATGGCTGTGCAAATGCCACAGTGGTAACAGGGTATAGATACTTCTGTCTTGCACAAACCCATAGATTGGTCTTCTATTCTATCAGCGTACCTGAGGACCTTGCCACCTGGACACAAGGGCACAAAACATTAGTTTTTCTGTCTCTCTGCCTCCCTGTCAAATGGCCAGATATTCGACAGAATATGCACACCTAGGCCCAAGGGAGAGATGATGTAGCTCACAAGACCACCAGAACCTGGACTTTGGGAACTCTCTCAGCAGCAACGTACAGGGCTAAACCCTACAAGACACCATCTTAAAGGACTGCAGGCAAGACCTGGCATGGCTTGTATATGAGGAGATCAGTGGGCACATGACTGACTTCTCTTGCTTCTTCTGATGCACACTCTGAGATCTGCTTGAGGGACACCAGTAGCAGCCTCCACAACCAAGACGTCTCTGACAGAATGTCTAATCAGGAAGACCAAGTGTAGACACCTACAGAGCACCAAAGTACCTGTCTTCACCTTGCTAGGGATTGCAAGCAGAGTGGTCAAAATACAGGCCCCTGGACAGGCTGAGGAAGTCTGTACTACAGCTGGAGCAGGATAGGAGCAGGGCAGTGTTTGGCAAGCCTGTGTCTGACTCCCAGATGACCCGGCTGAACCAAGGTGCTGGACCTCAGGTTCGATGAGAGCGGCGGTAATGAGTTTTCACTCATTTTGTTCAGCTTTTCCAAGGAATGTTTGACTGGTAATCATCATCGATCCAAGCACATTGGACGAACCTTGCACAGAGATCTTTCAGCGATCTCTAACCAGAGCTGGTGTTGGCTAGTGCTAGAAAAACAAAGACATGGCCCATCTGGGTACTGGACACTTGCATGAATGCTGGGATTACCCCGAAATCCAAAGTCTCCAAAAGTGGAGTTTAGAATCACTGAAGCACCAATGCTAAGATCTAGCAGCACCACCAACACCAGTTCATCAAGACCACAAGGAAACTTCTTCTCTGGCTTACCTGACTCTTCTAGCCTTCCCATGCATATCTCCAAAAGGATCATGTTCGCTTGAGGCACAGTCATGTGAAATCAGTGCCTGGTGAAGGATGCTGGGATATTGTATGCGCCAAGTCACCATACAGGACACAGAAGGCTACGCTGTAAAGACATAAAGAAACATGGCAACTTTATTGCTGCTTCCATGATATCTGACTGACTCTGGGCTTAACAGTCCTGTTCTCAATGGGATGATCAGAACACATGTGCCCTTCTGCCACTTCTGCTCCATCAAAACCCTCCAGCATGGGTGGTCAGATTAGGAACAGAGTCTTCCCTTAAGCTCTGCCCTGGAAGAGCTTGACCTTGGTCAAGCCCAGTAGCTGGACCCTAAGGAGATTTATGAAACTCTCCTCTATTCCAGCACAATGGTGCTGCGGACCAGCACCTCAGATTTCTCCTCAGCAAGCAATTAGATCCATTGGAGTAAACTCAGAGCCAACCCTGAGATAATCACCCCTGATACACTGGCCTCAGAATCACTCGAGAGCAAACCGGACTATTTTTTTATTCAAGGTGAAGGCTTCATTCTCATCTTTTCCCTGATCATGAAATGAAACGTGTCTCCACCTTCTGGCACAAAAATGTACTCTAGGTCAGCAGAATTCCCAATATCTGCAAATATCTATCATAAAGTCCCCAATTAAATGCCATCAGGTGAGTCTTTCTAGGATGTAACAACAAGAGCCACAAGGCTGCCTAGATAGATCCACAACTTTCTCTTCCACATTCTGCCAGTCACTCCGAATATCCCTGAAAGTATATCTATAGATGTCTCTGTGTGTTTCTCTACACTCCTTTGTGCTCTCTCTCTATGGAGACTTCTCTAGGCACTCCCCACAAAAAAAAGCCCCTGTCTTAGAATCCAAGATTTATTCTTTCCCTCAAGTTGTCTGCATCAATACATCTTATCCCAGGTGGTACTTCACATTCAACCAAAACAACATTGTATTTTCTCAGCGATAGTGACCACAATCATGTCCTCTCTCTTCCCCTGACACAAGTCTGGGATCCATGAGTACCTCGGTATAAACGAGCAAATTGGAACAAGTGTTTGTAGGGATTTAATAAAGTTTCAGAAGTTTTGGAGATGTCAGAGGAGATCTACCCACAGTCTATGCCGGGGGTTAGTATAAGCTCCAGAATTCCAGGGCTCTAACCACAGTCAGTCTAAGGAAATCAGAGTGGAGATTCCAACCTTTAATTCCAGCACAGCAAGTATTCTGGGAGTGGTGACATTCACCCTTCATCCTAACTGAGTCAAGATCAATTCAGATTATACAAGGACTTCCAGGCTCCCAAGCAGGTGTGGTGGGGCCACGCCTTAATTACCAAAAGAAAGAATACTTAAGATGGGATTCAAACAGAGAGCAAACCATTTCAAAGGAACTGAGGCTGAGGAAAGTATAAAACAGTTGGGTAAGATTTGACTGTGGTGTTTATTCCCTCTACTATCTCCATCTTCTTCAGAGATCTTTCCCTGAGTCTCATTCATTTGTGTGACAATGGCTGTTGGCAGTTCCCTATGCACTTTTATCTTCACACCACACAGGCCTTCCTCGAGAGATCAACCCTGGAGGACACCAACTCAACACACTCTCTTGAATCAGGTACTACCAAAAAGTAAATGTAAACCTTTACCTGGCCAATGGAAGTCAAAGACATCTGACCCTACTGACCAAGGTAAATACCCAATAGCAGAGGTCTACACAGACTTTGCTCCTTCCAATGTCAATATGTGTGCTTCCTATTAGTCCTGGGATTCTCTGGTTTCTCTCTCTGATTTCTCAATCTATCAATGCTCTCCCAGCATCTGTCGGGAGGAGGAAAACATGGCTGTGCAAATGCCACAGTGGTAACAGGGTATAGATACTTCTGTCTTGCACAAACCCATAGATTGGTCTTCTATTCTGTCTGCGTTCCTGAGGACCTTGCCACCTGGACAAAAGGGCACAAAACATGAGTTTTTCTGTCTCTCTGCCTCCCTGTCAAATGGCCAGATATTCGACAGAATATGCACACCTAGGCCCAAGGGAGAGATGATGTAGCTCACAAGACCACCAGAACCTGGACTTTGGGAACTCTCTCAGCAGCAACGTACAGGGCTAAACCCTACAAGACACCATCTTAAAGGACTGCAGGCAAGACCTGGCATGGCTTGTATATGAGGAGCTCAGTGGGCACATGACTGACTTCTCTTGCTTCTTCTGATGCACACTCTGAGATCTGCTTGAGGGACACCAGTAGCAGCCTCCACAACCAAGACGTCTCTGACAGAATGTCTAATCAGGAAGACCAAGTGTAGACACCTACAGAGCACCAAAGTACCTGTCTTCACCTTGCTAGGGATTGCAAGCAGAGTGGTCAAAATACAGGCCCCTGGACAGGCTGAGGAAGTCTGTACTACAGCTGGAGCAGGATAGGAGCGGGGCAGTGTTTGGCAAGCCTGTGTCTGACTCCCAGATGACCCGGCTGAACCAAGGTGCTGGACCTCAGGTTCGATGAGAGTGGCGGTAATGAGTTTTCACTCATTTTGTTCAGCTTTTCCAAGGAATGTTTGACTGGTAATCATCATCGATCCAAGCACATTGGACGAACCTTGCACAGAGATCTTTCAGCGATCTCTAACCAGAGCTGGTGTTGGCTAGTGCTAGAAAAACAAAGACATGGCCCATCTGGGTACTGGACACTTGCATGAATGCTGGGATTACCCCGAAATACAAAAGTGGAGTTTAGAATCACTGAAGCACCAATGCTAAGTTCTAGCAGCACCACCAACACCAGTTCATTAAGACCACAAGGAAACTTCTTCTCTGGCTTACCTGACTCTTCTAGCCTTCCCATGCATATCTCCAAAAGGATCATGTTCGCTTGAGGCACAGTCATGTGAAATCAGTGCCTGGTGAAGGATGCTGGGATATTGTATGCGCCAAGTCACCATACAGGACACAGAAGGCTACGCTGTAAAGACATAAAGAAACATGGCAACTTTATTGCTGCTTCCATGATATCTGACTGACTCTGGGCTTAACAGTCCTGTTCTCAATGGGATGATCAGAACACATGTGCCCTTCTGCCACTTCTGCTCCATCAAAACCCTCCAGCATGGGTGGTCAGATTAGGAACAGAGTCTTCCCTTCAGCTCTGCCCTGGAAGAGCTTGACCTTGGTCAAGCCCAGTAGCTGGACCCTAAGGAGATTTATGAAACTCTCCTCTATTCCAGCACAATGGTGCTGCGGACCAGCACCTCAGATTTCTCCTCAGCAAGCAATTAGATCCATTGGAGTAAACTCAGAGCCAACCCTGAGATAGTCACCCCTGATACACTGGCCACAGAATCACTCGAGAGCAAACCGGACTATTTTTTTATTCAAGGTGAAGGCTTCATTCTCATCTTTTCCCTGATCATGAAATGAAACGTGTCTCCACCTTCTGGCACAAAAATGTACTCTAGGTCAGCAGAATTCCCAATATCTGCAAATATCTATCATAAAGTCCCCAATTAAATGCCATCAGGTGAGTCTTTCTAGGATGTAACAACAAGAGCCACAAGGCTGCCTAGATAGATCCACAACTTTCTCTTCCACATTCTGCCAGTCACTCCGAATATCCCTGAAAGTATATCTATAGATGTCTCTGTGTGTTTCTCTACACTCCTTTGCGCTCTCTCTCTATGAAGACTACTTTAGGCACTCCCCACAAAAAAAAGGCCCTGTCTTAGAATCCAAGATTTATTCGTTCCCTCAAGTTGTCTGCATCAATACATCTTATCCCAGGTGGTACTTCACATTCAACCAAAACAACATTGTATTTTCTCAGCGATAGTGACCACAATCATGTCCTCTCTCTTCCCCTGACACAAGTCTGGGATCCATGAGTACCTCAGTATAAACGAGCAAATTGGAACAAGTGTTTGTAGGGATTTAATAAAGTTTCAGAAGTTTTGGAGATGTCAGAGGAGATCTACCCACAGTCTATGCCGGGGGTTAGTATAAGCTCCAGAATTCCAGGGCTCTAACCAAAGTCAGTCTAAGGAAATCAGAGTGGAGATTCCAACCTTTAATTCCAGCACAGCAAGTATTCTGGGAGTGTTGACATTCACCCTTCATCCTAACTGAGTCAAGATCAATTCAGATTATACAAGGACTTCCATGCTCCCAAGCCGGTGTGGTGGGGCCACGCCTTAATTACCAAAAGAAAGAATACTTAAGATGGGATTCAAACAGAGAGCAAACCATTTCAAAGGAACTGAGGCTGAGGAAAGTATAAGACAGTTGGGTAAGATTTGACTGTGGTGTTTATTCCCTCTACTATCTCCATCTTCTTCAGAGATCTTTCCCTGAGTCTCATTCATTTGTGTGACAATGGCTGTTGGCAGTTCCCTATGCACTTTTATCTTCACACCACACAGGTCCTCCTTGAGAGATCAACCCTGGAGGACACCAACTCAACACACTCTCTTGAATCAGGTACTACCATAAAGTAAATGTAAACCTTTACCTGGCCAATGGAAGTCAAAGACATCTGACCCTACTGACCAAGGTAAATACCCAATAGCAGAGGTCTACACAGACTTTGCTCCTTCCAATGTCAATATGTGTGCTTCCTATTAGTCCTGGGATTCTCTGGTTTCTCTCTCTGATTTCTCAATCTATCAATGCTCTCCCAGCATCTGTCGGGAGGAGGAAAACATGGCTGTGCAAATGCCACAGTGGTAACAGGGTATAGATACTTCTGTCTTGCACAAACCCATAGATTGGTCTTCTATTCTATCAGCGTACCTGAGGACCTTGCCACCTGGACACAAGGGCACAAAACATGAGTTTTTCTGTCTCTCTGCCTCCCTGTCAAATGGCCAGATATTCGACAGAATATGCACACCTAGGCCCAAGGGAGAGATGATGTAGCTCACAAGACCACCAGAACCTGGACTGTGGGAACTCTCTCAGCAGCAACGTACAGGGCTAAACCCTACAAGACACCATCTTAAAGGACTGCAGGCAAGACCTGGCATGGCTTGTATATGAGGAGATCAGTGGGCACATGACTGACTTCTCTTGCTTCTTCTGATGCACACTCTGAGATCTGCTTGAGGGACACCAGTAGCAGCCTCCACAACCAAGACGTCTCTGACAGAATGTCTAATCAGGAAGACCAAGTGTAGACACCTACAGAGCACCAAAGTACCTGTCTTCACCTTGCTAGGGATTGCAAGCAGAGTGGTCAAAATACAGGCCCCTGGACAGGCTGAGGAAGTCTGTACTACAGCTGGAGCAGGATAGGAGCAGGGCAGTGTTTGGCAAGCCTGTGTCTGATTCCCAGATGACCCGGCTGAACCAAGGTGCTGGACCTCAGGTTCGATGAGAGCGGCGGTAATGAGTTTTCACTCATTTTGTTCAGCTTTTCCAAGGAATGTTTGACTGGTAATCATCATCGATCCAAGCACATTGGACGAACCTTGCACAGAGATCTTTCAGCGATCTCTAACCAGAGCTGGTGTTGGCTAGTGCTAGAAAAACAAAGACATGGCCCATCTGGGTACTGGACACTTGCATGAATGCTGGGATTACCCCGAAATCCAAAGTCTCCAAAAGTGGAGTTTAGAATCACTGAAGCACCAATGCTAAGATCTAGCAGCACCACCAACACCAGTTCATCAAGACCACAAGGAAACTTCTTCTCTGGCTTACCTGACTCTTCTAGCCTTCCCATGCATATCTCCAAAAGGATCATGTTCGCTTGAGGCACAGTCATGTGAAATCAGTGCCTGGTGAAGGATGCTGGGATATTGTATGCGCCAAGTCACCATAAAGGACACAGAAGGCTACGCTGTAAAGACATAAAGAAACATGGCAACTTTATTGCTGCTTCCATGATATCTGACTGACTCTGGGCTTAACAGTCCTGTTCTCAATGGGATGATCAGAACACATGTGCCCTTCTGCCACTTCTGCTCCATCAAAACCCTCCAGCATGGGTGGTCAGATTAGGAACAGAGTCTTCCCTTAAGCTCTGCCCTGGAAGAGCTTGACCTTGGTCAAGCCCAGTAGCTGGACCCTAAGGAGATTTATGAAACTCTCCTCTATTCCAGCACAATGGTGCTGCGGACCAGCACCTCAGATTTCTCCTCAGCAAGCAATTAGATCCATTGGAGTAAACTCAGAGCCAACCCTGAGATAATCACCCCTGATACACTGGCCTCAGAATCACTCGAGAGCAAACCGGACTATTTTTTTATTCAAGGTGAAGGCTTCCTTCTCATCTTTTCCCTGATCATGAACTGAAACGTGTCTCCTCCTTCTGGCACAAAAATGTACTCTAGGTCAGCAGAATTCCCAATACCTGCAAATATCTATCATAAAGTCCCCAATTAAATGCCATCAGGTGAGTCTTTCTAGGATGTCACAACAAGAGCCACAAGGCTGCCTAGATAGATCCACAACTTTCTCTTCCACATTCTGCCAGTCACTCCGAATATCCCTGAAAGTATATCTATAGATGTCTCTGTGTGTTTCTCTACACTCCTTTGTGCTCTCTCTCTATGGAGACTTCTCTAGGCACTCCCCACAAAAAAAAGCCCCTGTCTTAGAATCCAAGATTTATTCTTTCCCTCAAGTTGTCTGCATCAATACATCTTATCCCAGGTGGTACTTCACATTCAACCAAAACAACATTGTATTTTCTCAGCGATAGTGACCACAATCATGTCCTCTCTCTTCCCCTGACACAAGTCTGGGATCCATGAGTACCTCGGTATAAACGAGCAAATTGGAACAAGTGTTTGTAGGGATTTAATAAAGTTTCAGAAGTTTTGGAGATGTCAGAGGAGATCTACCCACAGTCTATGCCGGGGGTTAGTATAAGCTCCAGAATTCCAGGGCTCTAACCACAGTCAGTCTAAGGAAATCAGAGTGGAGATTCCAACCTTTAATTCCAGCACAGCAAGTATTCTGGGAGTGGTGACATTCACCCTTCATCCTAACTGAGTCAAGATCAATTCAGATTATACAAGGACTTCCAGGCTCCCAAGCAGGTGTGGTGGGGCCACGCCTTAATTACCAAAAGAAAGAATACTTAAGATGGGATTCAAACAGAGAGCAAACCATTTCAAAGGAACTGAGGCTGAGGAAAGTATAAGACAGTTGGGTAAGATTTGACTGTGGTGTTTATTCCCTCTACTATCTCCATCTTCTTCAGAGATCTTTCCCTGAGTCTCATTCATTTGTGTGACAATGGCTGTTGGCAGTTCCCTATGCACTTTTATCTTCACACCACACAGGCCTTCCTCGAGAGATCAACCCTGGAGGACACCAACTCAACACACTCTCTTGAATCAGGTACTACCAAAAAGTAAATGTAAACCTTTACATGGCCAATGGAAGTCAAAGACATCTGACCCTACTGACCAAGGTAAATACCCAATAGCAGAGGTCTACACAGACTTTGCTCCTTCCAATGTCAATATGTGTGCTTCCTATTAGTCCTGGGATTCTCTGGTTTCTCTCTCTGATTTCTCAATCTATCAATGCTCTCCCAGCATCTGTCGGGAGGAGGAAAACATGGCTGTGCAAATGCCACAGTGGTAACAGGGTATAGATACTTCTGTCTTGCACAAACCCATAGATTGGTCTTCTATTCTATCAGCGTACCTGAGGACCTTGCCACCTGGACAAAAGGGCACAAAACATGAGTTTTTCTGTCTCTCTGCCTCCCTGTCAAATGGCCAGATATTCGACAGAATATGCACACCTAGGCCCAAGGGAGAGATGATGTAGCTCACAAGACCACCAGAACCTGGACTTTGGGAACTCTCTCAGCAGCAACGTACAGGGCGAAACCCTACAAGACACCATCTTAAAGGACTGCAGGCAAGACCTGGCATGGCTTGTATATGAGGAGATCAGTGGGCACATGACTGACTTCTCTTGCTTCTTCTGATGCACACTCTGAGATCTGCTTGAGGGACACCAGTAGCAGCCTCCACAACCAAGACGTCTCTGACAGAATGTCTAATCAGGAAGACCAAGTGTAGAAACCTACAGAGCACCAAAGTACCTGTCTTCACCTTGCTAGGGATTGCAAGCAGAGTGGTCAAAATACAGGCCCCTGGACAGGCTGAGGAAGTCTGTACTACAGCTGGAGCAGGATAGGAGCGGGGCAGTGTTTGGCAAGCCTGTGTCTGACTCCTGATGACCCGGCTGAACCAAGGTGCTGGACCTCAGGTTCGATGAGAGCGGCGGTAATGAGTTTTCACTCATTTTGTTCAGCTTTTCCAAGCAATGTTTGACTGGTAATCATCATCGATCCAAGCACATTGGACAAACCTTGCACAGAGATCTTTCAGCGATCTCTAACCAGAGCTGGTGTTGGCTAGTGCTAGAAAAACAAAGACATGGCCCATCTGGGTACTGGACACTTGCATGAATGCTGGGATTACCCCGAAATACAAAAGTGGAGTTTAGAATCACTGAAGCACCAATGCTAAGTTCTAGCAGCACCACCAACACCAGTTCATTAAGACCACAAGGAAACTTCTTCTCTGGCTTACCTGACTCTTCTAGCCTTCCCATGCATATCTCCAAAAGGATCATGTTCGCTTGAGGCACAGTCATGTGAAATCAGTGCCTGGTGAAGGATGCTGGGATATTGTATGCGCCAAGTCACCATACAGGACACAGAAGGCTACGCTGTAAAGACATAAAGAAACATGGCAACTTTATTGCTGCTTCCATGATATCTGACTGACTCTGGGCTTAACAGTCCTGTTCTCAATGGGATGATCAGAACACATGTGCCCTTCTGCCACTTCTGCTCCATCAAAACCCTCCAGCATGGGTGGTCAGATTAGGAACAGAGTCTTCCCTTCAGCTCTGCCCTGGAAGAGCTTGACCTTGGTCAAGCCCAGTAGCTGGACCCTAAGGAGATTTATGAAACTCTCCTCTATTCCAGCACAATGGTGCTGCGGACCAGCCCCTCAGATTTCTCCTCAGCAAGCAATTAGATCCATTGGAGTAAACTCAGAGCCAACCCTGAGATAGTCACCCCTGATACACTGGCCACAGAATCACTCGAGAGCAAACCGGACTATTTTTTTATTCAAGGTGAAGGCTTCATTCTCATCTTTTCCCTGATCATGAAATGAAACGTGTCTCCACCTTCTGGCACAAAAATGTACTCTAGGTCAGCAGAATTCCCAATATCTGCAAATATCTATCATAAAGTCCCCAATTAAATGCCATCAGGTGAGTCTTTCTAGGATGTAACAACAAGAGCCACAAGGCTGCCTAGATAGATCCACAACTTTCTCTTCCACATTCTGCCAGTCACTCCGAATATCCCTGAAAGTATATCTATAGATGTCTCTGTGTGTTTCTCGACACTCCTTTGCGCTCTCTCTCTATGAAGACTTCTTTAGGCACTCCCCACAAAAAAAAGGCCCTGTCTTAGAATCCAAGATTTATTCGTTCCCTCAAGTTGTCTGCATCAATACATCTTATCCCAGGTGGTACTTCACATTCAACCAAAACAACATTGTATTTTCTCAGCGATAGTGACCACAATCATGTCCTCTCTCTTCCCCTGACACAAGTCTGGGATCCATGAGTACCTCAGTATAAACGAGCAAATTGGAACAAGTGTTTGTAGGGATTTAATAAAGTTTCAGAAGTTTTGGAGATGTCAGAGGAGATCTACCCACAGTCTATGCCGTGGGTTAGTATAAGCTCCAGAATTCCAGGGCTCTAACCAAAGTCAGTCTAAGGAAATCAGAGTGGAGATTCCAACCTTTAATTCAGGCACAGCAAGTATTCTGGGAGTGTTGACATTCACCCTTCATCCTAACTGAGTCAAGATCAATTCAGATTATACAAGGACTTCCATGCTCCCAAGCCGGTGTGGTGGGGCCACGCCTTAATTACCAAAAGAAAGAATACTTAAGATGGGATTCAAACAGAGAGCAAACCATTTCAAAGGAACTGAGGCTGAGGAAAGTATAAGACAGTTGGGTAAGATTTGACTGTGGTGTTTATTCCCTCTACTATCTCCATCTTCTTCAGAGATCTTTCCCTGAGTCTCATTCATTTGTGTGACAATGGCTGTTGGCAGTTCCCTATGCACTTTTATCTTCACACCACACAGGCCCTCCTTGAGAGATCAACCCTGGAGGACACCAACTCAACACACTCTCTTGAATCAGGTACTACCATAAAGTAAATGTAAACCTTTACCTGGCCAATGGAAGTCAAAGACATCTGACCCTACTGACCAAGGTAAATACCCAATAGCAGAGGTCTACACAGACTTTGCTCCTTCCAATGTCAATATGTGTGCTTCCTATTAGTCCTGGGATTCTCTGGTTTCTCTCTCTGATTTCTCAATCTATCAATGCTCTCCCAGCATCTGTCGGGAGGAGGAAAACATGGCTGTGCAAATGCCACAGTGGTAACAGGGTATAGATACTTCTGTCTTGCACAAACCCATAGATTGGTCTTCTATTCTATCAGCGTACCTGAGGACCTTGCCACCTGGACACAAGGGCACAAAACATGAGTTTTTCTGTCTCTCTGCCTCCCTGTCAAATGGCCAGATATTCGACAGAATATGCACACCTAGGCCCAAGGGAGAGATGATGTAGCTCACAAGACCACCAGAACCTGGACTTTGGGAACTCTCTCAGCAGCAACGTACAGGGCTAAACCCTACAAGACACCATCTTAAAGGACTGCAGGCAAGACCTGGCATGGCTTGTATATGAGGAGATCAGTGGGCACATGACTGACTTCTCTTGCTTCTTCTGATGCACACTCTGAGATCTGCTTGAGGGACACCAGTAGCAGCCTCCACAACCAAGACGTCTCTGACAGAATGTCTAATCAGGAAGACCAAGTGTAGACACCTACAGAGCACCAAAGTACCTGTCTTCACCTTGCTAGGGATTGCAAGCAGAGTGGTCAAAATACAGGCCCCTGGACAGGCTGAGGAAGTCTGTACTACAGCTGGAGCAGGATAGGAGCAGGGCAGTGTTTGGCAAGCCTGTGTCTGACTCCCAGATGACCCGGCTGAACCAAGGTGCTGGACCTCAGGTTCGATGAGAGCGGCGGTAATGAGTTTTCACTCATTTTGTTCAGCTTTTCCAAGGAATGTTTGACTGGTAATCATCATCGATCCAAGCACATTGGACGAACCTTGCACAGAGATCTTTCAGCGATCTCTAACCAGAGCTGGTGTTGGCTAGTGCTAGAAAAACAAAGACATGGCCCATCTGGGTACTGGACACTTGCATGAATGCTGGGATTACCCCGAAATCCAAAGTCTCCAAAAGTGGAGTTTAGAATCACTGAAGCACCAATGCTAAGATCTAGCAGCACCACCAACACCAGTTCATCAAGACCACAAGGAAACTTCTTCTCTGGCTTACCTGACTCTTCTAGCCTTCCCATGCATATCTCCAAAAGGATCATGTTCGCTTGAGGCACAGTAATGTGAAATCAGTGCCTGGTGAAGGATGCTGGGATATTGTATGCGCCAAGTCACCATACAGGACACAGAAGGCTACGCTGTAAAGACATAAAGAAACATGGCAACTTTATTGCTGCTTCCATGATATCTGACTGACTCTGGGCTTAACAGTCCTGTTCTCAATGGGATGATCAGAACACATGTGCCCTTCTGCCACTTCTGCTCCATCAAAACCCTCCAGCATGGGTGGTCAGATTAGGAACAGAGTCTTCCCTTAAGCTCTGCCCTGGAAGAGCTTGACCTTGGTCAAGCCCAGTAGCTGGACCCTAAGGAGATTTATGAAACTCTCCTCTATTCCAGCACAATGGTGCTGCGGACCAGCACCTCAGATTTCTCCTCAGCAAGCAATTAGATCCATTGGAGTAAACTCAGAGCCAACCCTGAGATAGTCACCCCTGATACACTGGCCTCAGAATCACTCGAGAGCAAACCGGACTATTTTTTTATTCAAGGTGAAGGCTTCATTCTCATCTTTTCCCTGATCATGAAATGAAACGTGTCTCCACCTTCTGGCACAAAAATGTACTCTAGGTCAGCAGAATTCCCAATATCTGCAAATATCTATCATAAAGTCCCCAATTAAATGCCATCAGGTGAGTCTTTCTAGGATGTAACAACAAGAGCCACAAGGCTGCCTAGATAGATCCACAACTTTCTCTTCCACATTCTGCCAGTCACTCCGAATATCCCTGAAAGTATATCTATAGATGTCTCTGTGTGTTTCTCTACACTCCTTTGTGCTCTCTCTCTATGGAGACTTCTCTAGGCACTCCCCACAAAAAAAAGCCCCTGTCTTAGAATCCAAGATTTATTCTTTCCCTCAAGTTGTCTGCATCAATACATCTTATCCCAGGTGGTACTTCACATTCAACCAAAACAACATTGTATTTTCTCAGCGATAGTGACCACAATCATGTCCTCTCTCTTCCCCTGACACAAGTCTGGGATCCATGAGTACCTCGGTATAAACGAGCAAATTGGAACAAGTGTTTGTAGGGATTTAATAAAGTTTCAGAAGTTTTGGAGATGTCAGAGGAGATCTACCCACAGTCTATGCCGGGGGTTAGTATAAACTCCAGAATTCCAGGGCTCTAACCACAGTCATTCTAAGGAAATCAGAGTGGAGATTCCAACCTTTAATTCCAGCACAGCAAGTATTCTGGGAGTGGTGACATTCACCCTTCATCCTAACTGAGTCAAGATCAATTCAGATTATACAAGGACTTCCAGGCTCCCAAGCAGGTGTGGTGGGGCCACGCCTTAATTACCAAAAGAAAGAATACTTAAGATGGGATTCAAACAGAGAGCAAACCATTTCAAAGGAACTGAGGCTGAGGAAAGTATAAGACAGTTGGGTAAGATTTGACTGTGGTGTTTATTCCCTCTACTATCTCCATCTTCTTCAGAGATCTTTCCCTGAGTCTCATTCATTTGTGTGACAATGGCTGTTGGCAGTTCCCTATGCACTTTTATCTTCACACCACACAGGCCTTCCTCGAGAGATCAACACTGGAGGACACCAACTCAACACACTCTCTTGAATCAGGTACTACCAAAAAGTAAATGTAAACCTTTACCTGGCCAATGGAAGTCAAAGACATCTGACCCTACTGACCAAGGTAAATACCCAATAGCAGAGGTCTACACAGACTTTGCTCCTTCCAATGTCAATATGTGTGCTTCCTATTAGTCCTGGGATTCTCTGGTTTCTCTCTCTGATTTCTCAATCTATCAATGCTCTCCCAGCATCTGTCGGGAGGAGGAAAACATGGCTGTGCAAATGCCACAGTGGTAACAGGGTATAGATACTTCTGTCTTGCACAAACCCATAGATTGGTCTTCTATTCTGTCAGCGTTCCTGAGGACCTTGCCACCTGGACAAAAGGGCACAAAACATGAGTTTTTCTGTCTCTCTGCCTCCCTGTCAAATGGCCAGATATTCGACAGAATATGCACACCTAGGCCCAAGGGAGAGATGATGTAGCTCACAAGACCACCAGAACCTGGACTTTGGGAACTCTCTCAGCAGCAACGTACAGGGCTAAACCCTACAAGACACCATCTTAAAGGACTGCAGGCAAGACCTGGCATGGCTTGTATATGAGGAGCTCAGTGGGCACATGACTGACTTCTCTTGCTTCTTCTGATGCACACTCTGAGATCTGCTTGAGGGACACCAGTAGCAGCCTCCACAACCAAGACGTCTCTGACAGAATGTCTAATCAGGAAGACCAAGTGTAGACACCTACAGAGCACCAAAGTACCTGTCTTCACCTTGCTAGGGATTGCAAGCAGAGTGGTCAAAATACAGGCCCCTGGACAGGCTGAGGAAGTCTGTACTACAGCTGGAGCAGGATAGGAGCGGGGCAGTGTTTGGCAAGCCTGTGTCTGACTCCCAGATGACCCGGCTGAACCAAGGTGCTGGACCTCAGGTTCGATGAGAGCGGCGGTAATGAGTTTTCACTCATTTTGTTCAGCTTTTCCAAGGAATGTTTGACTGGTAATCATCATCGATCCAAGCACATTGGACGGACCTTGCACAGAGATCTTTCAGCGATCTCTAACCAGAGCTGGTGTTGGCTAGTGCTAGAAAAACAAAGACATGGCCCATCTGGGTACTGGACACTTGCATGAATGCTGGGATTACCCCGAAATCCAAAGTCTCCAAAAGTGGAGTTTAGAATCACTGAAGCACCAATGCTAAGATCTAGCAGCACCACCAACACCAGTTCATCAAGACCACAAGGAAACTTCTTCTCTGGCTTACCTGACTCTTCTAGCCTTCCCATGCATATCTCCAAAAGGATCATGTTCGCTTGAGGCACAGTCATGTGAAATCAGTGCCTGGTGAAGGATGCTGGGATATTGTATGCGCCAAGTCACCATACAGGACACAGAAGGCTACGCTGTAAAGACATAAAGAAACATGGCAACTTTATTGCTGCTTCCATGATATCTGACTGACTCTGGGCTTAACAGTCCTGTTCTCAATGGGATGATCAGAACACATGTGCCCTTCTGCCACTTCTGCTCCATCAAAACCCTCCAGCATGGGTGGTCAGATTAGGAACAGAGTCTTCCCTTAAGCTCTGCCCTGGAAGAGCTTGACCTTGGTCAAGCCCAGTAGCTGGACCCTAAGGAGATTTATGAAACTCTCCTCTATTCCAGCACAATGGTGCTGCGGACCAGCACCTCAGATTTCTCCTCAGCAAGCAATTAGATCCATTGGAGTAAACTCAGAGCCAACCCTGAGATAGTCACCCCTGATACACTGGCCACAGAATCACTCGAGAGCAAACCGGACTATTTTTTTATTCAAGGTGAAGGCTTCATTCTCATCTTTTCCCTGATCATGAAATGAAACGTGTCTCCACCTTCTGGCACAAAAATGTACTCTAGGTCAGCAGAATTCCCAATATCTGCAAATATCTATCATAAAGTCCCCAATTAAATGCCATCAGGTGAGTCTTTCTAGGATGTAACAACAAGAGCCACAAGGCTGCCTAGATAGATCCACAACTTTCTCTTCCACATTCTGCCAGTCACTCCGAATATCCCTGAAAGTATATCTATAGATGTCTCTGTGTGTTTCTCTACACTCCTTTGCGCTCTCTCTCTATGAAGACTTCTTTAGGCACTCCCCACAAAAAAAAGGCCCTGTCTTAGAATCCAAGATTTATTCGTTCCCTCAAGTTGTCTGCATCAATACATCTTATCCCAGGTGGTACTTCACATTCAACCAAAACAACATTGTATTTTCTCAGCGATAGTGACCACAATCATGTCCTCTCTCTTCCCCTGACACAAGTCTGGGATCCATGAGTACCTCAGTATAAACGAGCAAATTGGAACAAGTGTTTGTAGGGATTTAATAAAGTTTCAGAAGTTTTGGAGATGTCAGAGGAGATCTACCCACAGTCTATGCCGGGGGTTAGTATAAGCTCCAGAATTCCAGGGCTCTAACCAAAGTCAGTCTAAGGAAATCAGAGTGGAGATTCCAACCTTTAATTCAGGCACAGCAAGTATTCTGGGAGTGTTGACATTCACCCTTCATCCTAACTGAGTCAAGATCAATTCAGATTATACAAGGACTTCCATGCTCCCAAGCCGGTGTGGTGGGGCCACGCCTTAATTACCAAAAGAAAGAATACTTAAGATGGGATTCAAACAGAGAGCAAACCATTTCAAAGGAACTGAGGCTGAGGAAAGTATAAGACAGTTGGGTAAGATTTGACTGTGGTGTTTATTCCCTCTACTATCTCCATCTTCTTCAGAGATCTTTCCCTGAGTCTCATTCATTTGTGTGACAATGGCTGTTGGCAGTTCCCTATGCACTTTTATCTTCACACCACACAGGCCCTCCTTGAGAGATCAACCCTGGAGGACACCAACTCAACACACTCTCTTGAATCAGGTACTACCATAAAGTAAATGTAAACCTTTACCTGGCCAATGGAAGTCAAAGACATCTGACCCTACTGACCAAGGTAAATACCCAATAGCAGAGGTCTACACAGACTTTGCTCCTTCCAATGTCAATATGTGTGCTTCCTATTAGTCCTGGGATTCTCTGGTTTCTCTCTCTGATTTCTCAATCTATCAATGCTCTCCCAGCATCTGTCGGGAGGAGGAAAACATGGCTGTGCAAATGCCACAGTGGTAACAGGGTATAGATACTTCTGTCTTGCACAAACCCATAGATTGGTCTTCTATTCTATCAGCGTACCTGAGGACCTTGCCACCTGGACACAAGGGCACAAAACATGAGTTTTTCTGTCTCTCTGCCTCCCTGTCAAATGGCCAGATATTCGACAGAATATGCACACCTAGGCCCAAGGGAGAGATGATGTAGCTCACAAGACCACCAGAACCTGGACTTTGGGAACTCTCTCAGCAGCAACGTACAGGGCTAAACCCTACAAGACACCATCTTAAAGGACTGCAGGCAAGACCTGGCATGGCTTGTATATGAGGAGATCAGTGGGCACATGACTGACTTCTCTTGCTTCTTCTGATGCACACTCTGAGATCTGCTTGAGGGACACCAGTAGCAGTCTCCACAACCAAGACGTCTCTGACAGAATGTCTAATCAGGAAGACCAAGTGTAGACACCTACAGAGCACCAAAGTACCTGTCTTCACCTTGCTAGGGATTGCAAGCAGAGTGGTCAAAATACAGGCCCCTGGACAGGCTGAGGAAGTCTGTACTACAGCTGGAGCAGGATAGGAGCAGGGCAGTGTTTGGCAAGCCTGTGTCTGACTCCCAGATGACCCGGCTGAACCAAGGTGCTGGACCTCAGGTTCGATGAGAGAGGCGGTAATGAGTTTTCACTCATTTTGTTCAGCTTTTCCAAGGAATGTTTGACTGGTAATCATCATCGATCCAAGCACATTGGACGAACCTTGCACAGAGATCTTTCAGCGATCTCTAACCAGAGCTGGTGTTGGCTAGTGCTAGAAAAACAAAGACATGGCCCATCTGGGTACTGGACACTTGCATGAATGCTGGGATTACCCCGAAATCCAAAGTCTCCAAAAGTGGAGTTTAGAATCACTGAAGCACCAATGCTAAGATCTAGCAGCACCACCAACACCAGTTCATCAAGACCACAAGGAAACTTCTTCTCTGGCTTACCTGACTCTTCTAGCCTTCCCATGCATATCTCCAAAAGGATCATGTTCGCTTGAGGCACAGTCATGTGAAATCAGTGCCTGGTGAAGGATGCTGGGATATTGTATGCGCCAAGTCACCATACAGGACACAGAAGGCTACGCTGTAAAGACATAAAGAAACATGGCAACTTTATTGCTGCTTCCATGATATCTGACTGACTCTGGGCTTAACAGTCCTGTTCTCAATGGGATGATCAGAACACATGTGCCCTTCTGCCACTTCTGCTCCATCAAAACCCTCCAGCATGGGTGGTCAGATTAGGAACAGAGTCTTCCCTTAAGCTCTGCCCTGGAAGAGCTTGACCTTGGTCAAGCCCAGTAGCTGGACCCTAAGGAGATTTATGAAACTCTCCTCTATTCCAGCACAATGGTGCTGCGGACCAGCACCTCAGATTTCTCCTCAGCAAGCAATTAGATCCATTGGAGTAAACTCAGAGCCAACCCTGAGATAGTCACCCCTGATACACTGGCCTCAGAATCACTCGAGAGCAAACCGGACTATTTTTTTATTCAAGGTGAAGGCTTCATTCTCATCTTTTCCCTGATCATGAAATGAAACGTGTCTCCACCTTCTGGCACAAAAATGTACTCTAGGTCAGCAGAATTCCCAATATCTGCAAATATCTATCATAAAGTCCCCAATTAAATGCCATCAGGTGAGTCTTTCTAGGATGTAACAACAAGAGCCACAAGGCTGCCTAGATAGATCCACAACTTTCTCTTCCACATTCTGCCAGTCACTCCGAATATCCCTGAAAGTATATCTATAGATGTCTCTGTGTGTTTCTCTACACTCCTTTGTGCTCTCTCTCTATGGAGACTTCTCTAGGCACTCCCCACAAAAAAAAGCCCCTGTCTTAGAATCCAAGATTTATTCTTTCCCTCAAGTTGTCTGCATCAATACATCTTATCCCAGGTGGTACTTCACATTCAACCAAAACAACATTGTATTTTCTCAGCGATAGTGACCACAATCATGTCCTCTCTCTTCCCCTGACACAAGTCTGGGATCCATGAGTACCTCGGTATAAACGAGCAAATTGGAACAAGTGTTTGTAGGGATTTAATAAAGTTTCAGAAGTTTTGGAGATGTCAGAGGAGATCTACCCACAGTCTATGCCGGGGGTTAGTATAAACTCCAGAATTCCAGGGCTCTAACCACAGTCAGTCTAAGGAAATCAGAGTGGAGATTCCAACCTTTAATTCCAGCACAGCAAGTATTCTGGGAGTGGTGACATTCACCCTTCATCCTAACTGAGTCAAGATCAATTCAGATTATACAAGGACTTCCAGGCTCCCAAGCAGGTGTGGTGGGGCCACGCCTTAATTACCAAAAGAAAGAATACTTAAGATGGGATTCAAACAGAGAGCAAACCATTTCAAAGGAACTGAGGCTGAGGAAAGTATAAGACAGTTGGGTAAGATTTGACTGTGGTGTTTATTCCCTCTACTATCTCCATCTTCTTCAGAGATCTTTCCCTGAGTCTCATTCATTTGTGTGACAATGGCTGTTGGCAGTTCCCTATGCACTTTTATCTTCACACCACACAGGCCTTCCTCGAGAGATCAACCCTGGAGGACACCAACTCAACACACTCTCTTGAATCAGGTACTACCAAAAAGTAAATGTAAACCTTTACCTGGCCAATGGAAGTCAAAGACATCTGACCCTACTGACCAAGGTAAATACCCAATAGCAGAGGTCTACACAGACTTTGCTCCTTCCAATGTCAATATGTGTGCTTCCTATTAGTCCTGGGATTCTCTGGTTTCTCTCTCTGATTTCTCAATCTATCAATGCTCTCCCAGCATCTGTCGGGAGGAGGAAAACATGGCTGTGCAAATGCCACAGTGGTAACAGGGTATAGATACTTCTGTCTTGCACAAACCCATAGATTGGTCTTCTATTCTGTCAGCGTTCCTGAGGACCTTGCCACCTGGACAAAAGGGCACAAAACATGAGTTTTTCTGTCTCTCTGCCTCCCTGTCAAATGGCCAGATATTCGACAGAATATGCACACCTAGGCCCAAGGGAGAGATGATGTAGCTCACAAGACCACCAGAACCTGGACTTTGGGAACTCTCTCAGCAGCAACGTACAGGGCTAAACCCTACAAGACACCATCTTAAAGGACTGCAGGCAAGACCTGGCATGGCTTGTATATGAGGAGCTCAGTGGGCACATGACTGACTTCTCTTGCTTCTTCTGATGCACACTCTGAGATCTGCTTGAGGGACACCAGTAGCAGCCTCCACAACCAAGACGTCTCTGACAGAATGTCTAATCAGGAAGACCAAGTGTAGACACCTACAGAGCACCAAAGTACCTGTCTTCACCTTGCTAGGGATTGCAAGCAGAGTGGTCAAAATACAGGCCCCTGGACAGGCTGAGGAAGTCTGTACTACAGCTGGAGCAGGATAGGAGCGGGGCAGTGTTTGGCAAGCCTGTGTCTGACTCCCAGATGACCCGGCTGAACCAAGGTGCTGGACCTCAGGTTCGATGAGAGCGGCGGTAATGAGTTTTCACTCATTTTGTTCAGCTTTTCCAAGGAATGTTTGACTGGTAATCATCATCGATCCAAGCACATTGGACGAACCTTGCACAGAGATCTTTCAGCGATCTCTAACCAGAGCTGGTGTTGGCTAGTGCTAGAAAAACAAAGACATGGCCCATCTGGGTACTGGACACTTGCATGAATGCTGGGATTACCCCGAAATCCAAAGTCTCCAAAAGTGGAGTTTAGAATCACTGAAGCACCAATGCTAAGATCTAGCAGCACCACCAACACCAGTTCATCAAGACCACAAGGAAACTTCTTCTCTGGCTTACCTGACTCTTCTAGCCTTCCCATGCATATCTCCAAAAGGATCATGTTCGCTTGAGGCACAGTCATGTGAAATCAGTGCCTGGTGAAGGATGCTGGGATATTGTATGCGCCAAGTCACCATACAGGACACAGAAGGCTACACTGTAAAGACATAAAGAAACATGGCAACTTTATTGCTGCTTCCATGATATCTGACTGACTCTGGGCTTAACAGTCCTGTTCTCAATGGGATGATCAGAACACATGTGCCCTTCTGCCACTTCTGCTCCATCAAAACCCTCCAGCATGGGTGGTCAGATTAGGAACAGAGTCTTCCCTTAAGCTCTACCCTGGAAGAGCTTGACCTTGGTCAAGCCCAGTAGCTGGACCCTAAGGAGATTTATGAAACTCTCCTCTATTCCAGCACAATGGTGCTGCCGACCAGCACCTCAGATTTCTCCTCAGCAAGCAATTAGTTCCATTGGAGAAAACTCAGAGCCAACCCTGAGATAGTCACCCCTGATACACTGGCCACAGAATCACTCGAGAGCAAACCGGACTATTTTTTTATTCAAGGTGAAGGCTTCCTTCTCATCTTTTCCCTGATCATGAACTGAAACGTGTCTCCTCCTTCTGGCACAAAAATGTACTCTAGGTCAGCAGAATTCCCAATACCTGCAAATATCTATCATAAAGTCCCCAATTAAATGCCATCAGGTGAGTCTTTCTAGGATGTCACAACAAGAGCCACAAGGCTGCCTAGATAGATCCACAACTTTCTCTTCCACATTCTGCCAGTCACTCCGAATATCCCTGAAAGTATATCTATAGATGTCTCTGTGTGTTTCTCTACACTCCTTTGTGCTCTCTCTCTATGGAGACTTCTCTAGGCACTCCCCACAAAAAAAAAGCCCCTGTCTTAGAATCCAAGATTTATTCTTTCCCTCAAGTTGTCTGCATCAATACATCTTATCCCAGGTGGTACTTCACATTCAACCAAAACAACATTGTATTTTCTCAGCGATAGTGACCACAATCATGTCCTCTCTCTTCCCCTGACACAAGTCTGGGATCCATGAGTACCTCGGTATAAACGAGCAAATTGGAACAAGTGTTTGTAGGGATTTAATAAAGTTTCAGAAGTTTTGGAGATGTCAGAGGAGATCTACCCACAGTCTATGCCGGGGGTTAGTATAAGCTCCAGAATTCCAGGGCTCTAACCACAGTCAGTCTAAGGAAATCAGAGTGGAGATTCCAACCTTTAATTCCAGCACAGCAAGTATTCTGGGAGTGGTGACATTCACCCTTCATCCTAACTGAGTCAAGATCAATTCAGATTATACAAGGACTTCCAGGCTCCCAAGCAGGTGTGGTGGGGCCACGCCTTAATTACCAAAAGAAAGAATACTTAAGATGGGATTCAAACAGAGAGCAAACCATTTCAAAGGAACTGAGGCTGAGGAAAGTATAAGACAGTTGGGTAAGATTTGACTGTGGTGTTTATTCCCTCTACTATCTCCATCTTCTTCAGAGATCTTTCCCTGAGTCTCATTCATTTGTGTGACAATGGCTGTTGGCAGTTCCCTATGCACTTTTATCTTCACACCACACAGGCCTTCCTCGAGAGATCAACCCTGGAGGACACCAACTCAACACACTCTCTTGAATCAGGTACTACCAAAAAGTAAATGTAAACCTTTACATGGCCAATGGAAGTCAAAGACATCTGACCCTACTGACCAAGGTAAATACCCAATAGCAGAGGTCTACACAGACTTTGCTCCTTCCAATGTCAATATGTGTGCTTCCTATTAGTCCTGGGATTCTCTGGTTTCTCTCTCTGATTTCTCAATCTATCAATGCTCTCCCAGCATCTGTCGGGAGGAGGAAAACATGGCTGTGCAAATGCCACAGTGGTAACAGGGTATAGATACTTCTGTCTTGCACAAACCCATAGATTGGTCTTCTATTCTATCAGCGTACCTGAGGACCTTGCCACCTGGACAAAAGGGCACAAAACATGAGTTTTTCTGTCTCTCTGCCTCCCTGTCAAATGGCCAGATATTCGACAGAATATGCACACCTAGGCCCAAGGGAGAGATGATGTAGCTCACAAGACCACCAGAACCTGGACTTTGGGAACTCTCTCAGCAGCAACGTACAGGGCTAAACCCTACAAGACACCATCTTAAAGGACTGCAGGCAAGACCTGGCATGGCTTGTATATGAGGAGATCAGTGGGCACATGACTGACTTCTCTTGCTTCTTCTGATGCACACTCTGAGATCTGCTTGAGGGACACCAGTAGCAGCCTCCACAACCAAGACGTCTCTGACAGAATGTCTAATCAGGAAGACCAAGTGTAGAAACCTACAGAGCACCAAAGTACCTGTCTTCACCTTGCTAGGGATTGCAAGCAGAGTGGTCAAAATACAGGCCCCTGGACAGGCTGAGGAAGTCTGTACTACAGCTGGAGCAGGATAGGAGCGGGGCAGTGTTTGGCAAGCCTGTGTCTGACTCCTGATGACCCGGCTGAACCAAGGTGCTGGACCTCAGGTTCGATGAGAGCGGCGGTAATGAGTTTTCACTCATTTTGTTCAGCTTTTCCAAGCAATGTTTGACTGGTAATCATCATCGATCCAAGCACATTGGACGGACCTTGCACAGAGATCTTTCAGCGATCTCTAACCAGAGCTGGTGTTGGCTAGTGCTAGAAAAACAAAGACATGGCCCATCTGGGTACTGGACACTTGCATGAATGCTAGGATTACCCCGAAATACAAAGTCTCCAAAAGTGGAGTTTAGAATCACTGAAGCACCAATGCTAAGTTCTAGCAGCACCACCAACACCAGTTCATCAAGACCACAAGGAAACTTCTTCTCTGGCTTACCTGACTCTTCTAGCCTTCCCATGCATATCTCCAAAAGGATCATGTTCGCTTGAGGCACAGTCATGTGAAATCAGTGCCTGGTGAAGGATGCTGGGATATTGTATGCGCCAAGTCACCATACAGGACACAGAAGGCTACACTGTAAAGACATAAAGAAACATGGCAACTTTATTGCTGCTTCCATGATATCTGACTGACTCTGGGCTTAACAGTCCTGTTCTCAATGGGATGATCAGAACACATGTGCCCTTCTGCCACTTCTGCTCCATCAAAACCCTCCAGCATGGGTGGTCAGATTAGGAACAGAGTCTTCCCTTAAGCTCTGCCCTGGAAGAGCTTGAACTTGGTCAAGCCCAGTAGCTGGACCCTAAGGAGATTTAGGAAACTCTCCTCTATTCCAGCACAATGGTGCTGCTGACCACCACCTCAGATTTCTCCTCAGCAAGCAATTAGATCCATTGGAGTAAACTCAGAGCCAACCCTGAGATAGTCACCCCTGATACACTGGCCACAGAATCACTCGAGAGCAAACCGGACTATTTTTTTATTCAAGGTGAAGGCTTCATTCTCATCTTTTCCCTGATCATGAAATGAAACGTGTCTCCACCTTCTGACACAAAAATGTACTCTAGGTCAGCAGAATTCCCAATATCTGCAAATATCTATCATAAAGTCCCCAATTAAATGCCATCAGGTGAGTCTTTCTAGGATGTAACAACAAGAGCCACAAGGCTGCCTAGATAGATCCACAACTTTCTCTTCCACATTCTGCCAGTCACTCCGAATATCCTTGAAAGTATATCTATAGATGTCTCTGTGTGTTTCTCTACACTCCTTTGTGCTCTCTCTCTATGGAGACTTCTCTAGGCACTCCCCACAAAAAAAGCCCCTGTCTTAGAATCCAAGATTTATTCTTTCCCTCAAGTTGTCTGCATCAATACATCTTATCCCAGGTGGTACTTCACATTCAACCAAAACAACATTGTATTTTCTCAGCGATAGTGACCACAACCATGTCCTCTCTCTTCCCCTGACACAAGTCTGGGAACCATGAGTACCTCGGTATAAACGAGCAAATTGGAACAAGTGTTTGTAGGGATTTAATAAAGTTTCAGAAGTTTTGGAGATGTCAGAGGAGATCTACCCACAGTCTATGCCGGGGGTTAGTATAAGCTCCAGAATTCCAGGGCTCTAACCACAGTCAGTCTAAGGAAATCAGAGTGGAGATTCCAACCTTTAATTCCAGCACAGCAAGTATTCTGGGAGTGGTGACATTCACCCTTCATCCTAACTGAGTCAAGATCAATTCAGATTATACAAGGACTTCCAGGCTCCCAAGCAGGTGTGGTGGGGCCACGCCTTAATTACCAAAAGAAAGAATACTTAAGATGGGATTCAAACAGAGAGCAAACCATTTCAAAGGAACTGAGGCTGAGGAAAGTATAAGACAGTTGGGTAAGATTTGACTGTGGTGTTTATTCCCTCTACTATCTCCATCTTCTTCAGAGATCTTTCCCTGAGTCTCATTCATTTGTGTGACAATGGCTGTTGGCAGTTCCCTATGCACTTTTATCTTCACACCACACAGGCCTTCCTTGAGAGATCAACCCTGGAGGACACCAACTCAACACACTCTCTTGAATCAGGTACTACCAAAAAGTAAATGTAAACCTTTACCTGGCCAATGGAAGTCAAAGACATCTGACCCTACTGACCAAGGTAAATACCCAATAGCAGAGGTCTACACAGACTTTGCTCCTTCCAATGTCAATATGTGTGCTTCCTATTGGTCCTGGGATTCTCTGGTTTCTCTCTCTGATTTCTCAATCTATCAATGCTCTCCCAGTATCTGTCGGGAGGAGGAAAACATGGCTGTGCAAATGCCACAGTGGTAACAGGGTATAGATACTTCTGTCTTGCACAAACCCATAGATTGGTCTTCTATTCTATCAGCGTACCTGAGGACCTTGCCACCTGGACAAAAGGGCACAAAACATGAGTTTTTCTGTCTCTCTGCCTCCCTGTCAAATGGCCAGATATTCGACAGAATATGCACACCTAGGCCCAAGGGAGAGATGATGTAGCTCACAAGACCACCAGAACCTGGACTTTGGGAACTCTCTCAGCAGCAACGTACAGGGCTAAACCCTACAAGAAACCATCTTAAAGGACTGCAGGCAAGACCTGGCATGGCTTGTATATGAGGAGATCAGTGGGCACATGACTGACTTCTCTTACTTCTTCTTATGCACACTCTGAGATCTGCTTGAGGGACACCAGTAGCAGCCTCCACAACCAAGACGTCTCTGACAGAATGTCTAATCAGGAAGACCAAGTGTAGACATCTACAGAGCACCAAAGTACCTGTCTTGACCTTGCTAGGGATTGCAAGCAGAGTGGTCAAAATACAGGCCCCTGGACAGGCTGAGGAAGTCTGTACTACAGCTGGAGCAGGATAGGAGCGGGGCAGTGTTTGGCAAGCCTGTGTCTGACTCCCAGATGACCCGGCTGAACCAAGGTGCTGGACCTCAGGTTCGATGAGAGCGGCGGTAATGAGTTTTCACTCATTTTGTTCAGCTTTTCCAAGGAATGTTTGACTGGTAATCATCATCGATCCAAGCACATTGGACGGACCTTGCACAGAGATCTTTCAGCGATCTCTAACCAGAGCTGGTGTTGGCTAGTGCTAGAAAAACAAAGACATGGCCCATCTGGGTACTGGACACGTGCATGAATGCTGGGATTACCCCGAAATCCAAAGTCTCCAAAAGTGGAGTTTAGAATCACTGAAGCACCAATGCTAAGTTCTAGCAGCACCACCAACACCAGTTCATCAAGACCACAAGGAAACTTCTTCTCTGGCTTACCTGACTCTTCTAGCCTTCCCATGCATATCTCCAAAAGGATCATGTTCGCTTGAGGCACAGTCATGTGAAATCAGTGCTTGGGGAAGGATGCTGGGATATTGTATGCGCCAAGTCACCATACAGGACACAGAAGGCTACACTGTAAAGACATAAAGAAACATGGCAACTTTATTGCTGCTTCCATGATATGTGACTGACTCTGGGCTTAACAGTCCTGTTCTCAATGGGATGATCAGAACACATGTGCCCTTCTGCCACTTCTGCTCCATCAAAACCCTCCAGCATGGGTGGTCAGATAAGGAACAGAGTCTTCCCTTAAGCTCTGCCCTGGAAGAGCTTGACCTTGGTCAAGCCCAGTAGCTGGACCCTAAGGAGATTTATGAAACTCTCCTCTATTCCAGCACAATGGTGCTGCCGACCAGCACCTCAGATTTCTCCTCAGCAAGCAATTAGATCCATTGGAGAAAACTCAGAGCCAACCCTGAGATAGTCACCCCTGATACACTGGCCACAGAATCACTCGAGAGCAAACCGGACTATTTTTTTATTCAAGGTGAAGGCTTCCTTCTCATCTTTTCCCTCATCATGAACTGAAACATGTCTCCTCCTTCTGGCAAAAAATGTACTCTAGGTCAGCAGAACTCCCAATATCTGCAAATATCTATCATAAAGTCCCCAATTAAATGCCATCAGGTGAGTGTTTCTAGGATGTCACAACAAGAGCCACAAGGCTGCCTAGAGAGATCCACAACTTTCTCTTCCACATTCTGCCAGTCACTCCGAATATCCCTGAAAGTATATCTATAGATGTCTCTGTGTGTTTCTCTACACTCCTTTGCGCTCTCTCTCTATGGAGACTTCTCTAGGCACTCCCCAAAAAAAAAAAAAAAAACGCCCCTGTCTTAGAGTCCAAGATTTATTCTTTCCCTCAAGTTGTCTGCATCAATACATCTTATCCCAGGTGGTACTTCACATTCAACCAAAACAACATTGTATTTTCTCAGCGATAGTGACCACAACCATGTCCTCTCTCTTCCCCTGACACAAGTCTGGGATCCATGAGTACCTCGGTATAAACGAGCAAATTGGAACAAGTTTTTGTAGGGATTTAATAAAGTTTCAGAAGTTTTGGAGATGTCAGAGGAGATCTACCCACAGTCTATGCCGGGGGTTAGTATAAGCTCCAGAATTCCAGGGCTCTAACCAAAGTCAGTCTAAGGAAATCAGAGTGGAGATTCCAACCTTTAATTCCAGCACAGCAAGTATTCTGGGAGTGGTGACATTCACCCTTCATCCTAACTGAGTCAAGATCAATTCAGATTATACAAGGACTTCCAGGCTCCCAAGCAGGTGTGGTGGGGCCACGCCTTAATTACCAAAAGAAAGATTACTTAAGATGGGATTCAAAAAGAGAGCAAACCATTTCAAAGGAACTGAGGCTGAGGAAAGTATAAGACAGTTGGGTAAGATTTGACTGTGGTATTTATTCCCTCTACTATCTCCATCTTCTTCAGAGATCTTTCCCTGAGTCTCATTCATTTGTGTGACAATGGCTGTTGGCAGTTCCCTATGCACTTTTATCTTCACACCACACAGGCCTTCCTTGAGAGATCAACCCTGGAGGACACCAACTCAACACACTCTCTTGAATCAGGTACTACCAAAAAGTAAATGTAAACCTTTACCTGGCCAATGGAAGTCAAAGACATCTGACCCTACTGACCAAGGTAAATACCCAATAGCAGAGGTCTACACAGACTTTGCTCCTTCCAATGTCAATATGTGTGCTTCCTATTGGTCCTGGGATTCTCTGGTTTCTCTCTCTGATTTCTCAATCTATCAATGCTCTCCCAGCATCTGTCGGGAGGAGGAAAACATGGCTGTGCAAATGCCACAGTGGTAACAGGGTATAGATACTTCTGTCTTGCACAAACCCATAGATTGGTCTTCTATTCTATCAGCGTACCTGAGGACCTTGCCACCTGGACAAAAGGGCACAAAACATGAGTTTTTCTGTCTCTCTGCCTCCCTGTCAAATGGCCAGATATTCGACAGAATATGCACACCTAGGCCCAAGGGAGAGATGATGTAGCTCACAAGACCACCAGAACCTGGACTTTGGGAACTCTCTCAGCAGCAACGTACAGGGCTAAACCCTACAAGACACCATCTTAAAGGACTGCAGGCAAGACCTGGCATGGCTTGTATATGAGGAGATCAGTGGGCACATGACTGACTTCTCTTGCTTCTTCTGATGCACACTCTGAGATCTGCTTGAGGGACACCAGTAGCAGCCTCCACAACCAAGACGTCTCTGACAGAATGTCTAATCAGGAAGACCAAGTGTAGACACCTACAGAGCACCAAAGTACCTGTCTTCACCTTGCTAGGGATTGCAAGCAGAGTGGTCAAAATACAGGCCCCTGGACAGGCTGAGGAAGTCTGTACTACAGCTGGAGCAGGATAGGAGCAGGGCAGTGTTTGGCAAGCCTGTGTCTGACTCCCAATTGACCCGGCTGAACCAAGGTGCTGGACCTCAGGTTCGATGAGAGAGGCGGTAATGAGTTTTCACTCATTTTGTTCAGCTTTTCCAAGGAATGTTTGACTGGTAATCATCATCGATCCAAGCACATTGGACGGACCTTGCACAGAGATCTTTCAGCGATCTCTAACCAGAGCTGGTGTTGGCTAGTGCTAGAAAAACAAAGACATGGCCCATCTGGGTACTGGACACTTGCATGAATGCTGGGATTACCCCGAAATCCAAAGTCTCCAAAAGTGGAGTTTAGAATCACTGAAGCACCAATGCTAAGTTCTAGCAGCACCACCAACACCAGTTCATCAAGACCACAAGGAAACTTCTTCTCTGGCTTACCTGACCCTTCTAGCCTTCCCATGCATATCTCCAAAAGGATCATGTTCGCTTGAGGCACAGTCATGTGAAATCAGTGCCTGGTGAAGGATGCTGGGATATTGTATGCGCCAAGTCACCATACAGGACACAGAAGGCTACGCTGTAAAGACATAAAGAAACATGGCAACTTTATTGCTGCTTCCATGATATCTGACTGACTCTGGGCTTAACAGTCCTGTTCTCAATGGGATGATCAGAACACATGTGCCCTTCTGCCACTTCTGCTCCATCAAAACCCTCCAGCATGGGTGGTCAGATTAGGAACAGAGTCTTCCCTTAAGCTCTGCCCTTGAAGAGCTTGACCTTGGTCAAGCCCAGTAGCTGGACCCTAAGGAGATTTATGAAACTCTCCTCTATTCCAGCACAATGGTGCTGCTGACCAGCACCTCAGATTTCTCCTCAGCAAGCAATTAGATCCATTGGAGAAAACTCAGAGCCAACCCTGAGATAGTCACCCCTGATACACTGGCCACAGAATCACTGGAGTGCAAACCGGACTATTTTTTTATTCAAGGTGAAGGCTTCCTTCTCATCTTTTCCCTGATCATGAACTGAATCGTGTCTCCTCCTTCTGGCACAAAAATGTACTCTAGGTCAGCAGAATTCCCAATATCTGCAAATATCTATCATAAAGTCCCCAATTAAATGCCATCAGGTGAGTCTTTCTAGGATGTCACAACAAGAGCCACAAGGCTGCTTAGATAGATCCACAACTTTCTCTTCCACATTCTGCCAGTCACTCCGAATATCCCTGAAAGTATATCTATAGATGTCTCTGTGTGTTTCTCTACACTCCTTTGCGCTCTCTCTCTATGGAGACTTCTCTAGGCACTCCCCACAAAAAAAAAAAACGCCCCTGTCTTAGAGTCCAAGATTTATGCTTTCCCTCACGTTGTCTACATCAATACATCTTATCCCAGGTGGTACTTCACATTCAACCAAAACAACATTGTATTTTCTCAGCGAAAGTGACCACAACCATGTCCTCTCTCTTCCCCTGACACAAGTCTGGGATCCATGAGTACCTCGGTATAAACGAGCAAATTGGAACAAGTGTTTGTAGGTATTTAATAAAGTTTCAGAAGTTTTGGAGATGTCAGAGGAGATCTAACCACAGTCTATGCCGGGGGTTAGTATAAGCTCCAGAATTCCAGGGCTCTAACCACAGTCAGTCTAAGGAAATCAGAGTGGAGATTCCAACCTTTAATTCCAGCACAGCAAGTATTCTGGGAGTGGTGACATTCACCCTTCATCCTAACTGAGTCAAGATCAATTCAGATTATACAAGGACTTCCAGGCTCCCAAGCAGGTGTGGTGGGGCCACGCCTTAAATACCAAAAGAAAGAATACTTAAGATGGGATTCAAACAGAGAGCAAACCATTTCAAAGGAACTGAGGCTGAGGAAAGTATAAGACAGTTGGGTAAGATTTGACTGTGGTGTTTATTCCCTCTACTATCTCCATCTTCTTCAGAGATCTTTCCCTGAGTCTCATTCATTTGTGTGACAATGGCTGTTGGCAGTTCCCTATGCACTTTTATCTTCACACCACACAGGCCTTCCTTGAGAGATCAACCCTGGAGGACACCAACTCAACACACTCTCTTGAATCAGGTACTACCAAAAAGTAAATGTAAACCTTTACCTGGCCAATGGAAGTCAAAGACATCTGACCCTACTGACCAAGGTAAATACCCAATAGCAGAGGTCTACACAGACTTTGCTCCTTCCAATGTCAATATGTGTGCTTCCTATTGGTCCTGGGATTCTCTGGTTTCTCTCTCTGATTTCTCAATCTATCAATGCTCTCCCAGCATCTGTCGGGAGGAGGAAAACATGGCTGTGCAAATGCCACAGTGGTAACAGGGTATAGATACTTCTGTCTTGCACAAACCCATAGATTGGTCTTCTATTCTATCAGCGTACCTGAGGACCTTGCCACCTGGACAAAAGGGCACAAAACATGAGTTTTTCTGTCTCTCTGCCTCCCTGTCAAATGGCCAGATATTCGACAGAATATGCACACCTAGGCCCAAGGGAGAGATGATGTAGCTCACAAGACCACCAGAACCTGGACTTTGGGAACTCTCTCAGCAGCAACGTACAGGGCTAAACCCTACAAGACACCATCTTAAAGGACTGCAGGCAAGACCTGGCATGGCTTGTATATGAGGAGATCAGTGGGCACATGACTGACTTCTCTTGCTTCTTCTGATGCACACTCTGAGATCTGCTTGAGGGACACCAGTAGCAGCCTCCACAACCAAGACGTCTCTGACAGAATGTCTAATCAGGAAGACCAAGTGTAGACACCTACAGAGCACCAAAGTACCTGTCTTCACCTTGCTAGGGATTGCAAGCAGAGTGGTCAAAATACAGGCCCCTGGACAGGCTGAGGAAGTCTGTACTACAGCTGGAGCAGGATAGGAGCAGGGCAGTGTTTGGCAAGCCTGTGTCTGACTCCCAATTGACCCGGCTGAACCAAGGTGCTGGACCTCAGGTTCGATGAGAGAGGCGGTAATGAGTTTTCACTCATTTTGTTCAGCTTTTCCAAGGAATGTTTGACTGGTAATCATCATCGATCCAAGCACATTGGACGGAACTTGCACAGAGATCTTTCAGCGATCTCTAACCAGAGCTGGTGTTGGCTAGTGCTAGAAAAACAAAGACATGGCCCATCTGGGTACTGGACACTTGCATGAATGCTGGGATTACCCCGAAATCCAAAGTCTCCAAAAGTGGAGTTTAGAATCACTGAAGCACCAATGCTAAGTTCTAGCAGCACCACCAACACCAGTTCATCAAGACCACAAGGAAACTTCTTCTCTGGCTTACCTGACCCTTCTAGCCTTCCCATGCATATCTCCAAAAGGATCATGTTCGCTTGAGGCACAGTCATGTGAAATCAGTGCCTGGTGAAGGATGCTGGGATATTGTATGCGCCAAGTCACCATACAGGACACAGAAGGCTACGCTGTAAAGACATAAAGAAACATGGCAACTTTATTGCTGCTTCCATGATATCTGACTGACTCTGGGCTTAACAGTCCTGTTCTCAATGGGATGATCAGAACACATGTGCCCTTCTGCCACTTCTGCTCCATCAAAACCCTCCAGCATGGGTGGTCAGATTAGGAACAGAGTCTTCCCTTAAGCTCTGCCCTTGAAGAGCTTGACCTTGGTCAAGCCCAGTAGCTGGACCCTAAGGAGATTTATGAAACTCTCCTCTATTCCAGCACAATGGTGCTGCTGACCAGCACCTCAGATTTCTCCTCAGCAAGCAATTAGATCCATTGGAGAAAACTCAGAGCCAACCCTGAGATAGTCACCCCTGATACACTGGCCACAGAATCACTGGAGTGCAAACAGGACTATTTTTTTATTCAAGGTGAAGGCTTCCTTCTCATCTTTTCCCTGATCATGAACTGAATCGTGTCTCCTCCTTCTGGCACAAAAATGTACTCTAGGTCAGCAGAATTCCCAATATCTGCAAATATCTATCATAAAGTCCCCAATTAAATGCCATCAGGTGAGTCTTTCTAGGATGTCACAACAAGAGCCACAAGGCTGCTTAGATAGATCCACAACTTTCTCTTCCACATTCTGCCAGTCACTCCGAATATCCCTGAAAGTATATCTATAGATGTCTCTGTGTGTTTCTCTACACTCCTTTGCGCTCTCTCTCTATGGAGACTTCTCTAGGCACTCCCCACAAAAAAAAAAAAAAAACGCCCCTGTCTTAGAGTCCAAGATTTATGCTTTCCCTCACGTTGTCTACATCAATACATCTTATCCCAGGTGGTACTTCACATTCAACCAAAACAACATTGTATTTTCTCAGCGAAAGTGACCACAACCATGTCCTCTCTCTTCCCCTGACACAAGTCTGGGATCCATGAGTACCTCGGTATAAACGAGCAAATTGGAACAAGTGTTTGTAGGGATTTAATAAAGTTTCAGAAGTTTTGGAGATGTCAGAGGAGATCTAACCACAGTCTATGCCGGGGGTTAGTATAAGCTCCAGAATTCCTTGGCTCTAACCACAGTCAGTCTAAGGAAATCAGAGTGGAGATTCCAACCTTTAATTCCAGCACAGCAAGTATTCTGGGAGTGGTGACATTCACCCTTCATCCTAACTGAGTCAAGATCAATTCAGATTATACAAGGACTTCCAGGCTCCCAAGCAGGTGTGGTGGGGCCATGCCTTAAATACCAAAAGAAAGAATACTTAAGATGGGATTCAAACAGAGAGCAAACCATTTCAAAGGAACTGAGGCTGAGGAAAGTATAAGATAGTTGGGTAAGATTTGACTGTGGTGTTTATTCCCTCTACTATCTCCATCTTCTTCAGAGATCTTTCCCTGAGTCTCATTCATTTGTGTGACAATGGCTGTTGGCAGTTCCCTATGCACTTTTATCTTCACACCACACAGGCCTTCCTTGAGAGATCAACCCTGGAGGACACCAACTCAACACACTCTCTTGAATCAGGTACTACCAAATTAAATGTAAACCTTTACCTGGCCAATGGAAGTCAAAGACATCTGACCCTACTGACCAAGGTAAATACCCAATAGCAGAGGTCTACACAGACTTTGCTCCTTCCAATGTCAATATGTGTGCTTCCTATTGGTCCTGGGATTCTCTGGTTTCTCTCTCTGATTTCTCAATCTATCAATGCTCTCCCAGCATCTGTCGGGAGGAGGAAAACATGGCTGTGCAAATGCCACAGTGGTAACAGGGTATAGATACTTCTGTCTTGCACAAACCCATAGATTGGTCTTCTATTCTATCAGCGTACCTGAGGACCTTGCCACCTGGACAAAAGGGCACAAAACATGAGTTTTTCTGTCTCTCTGCCTCCCTGTCAAATGGCCAGATATTCGACAGAATATGCACACCTAGGCCCAAGGGAGAGATGATGTAGCTCACAAGACCACCAGAACCTGGACTTTGGGAACTCTCTCAGCAGCAACGTACAGGGCTAAACCCTACAAGACACCATCTTAAAGGACTGCAGGCAAGACCTGGCATGGCTTGTATATGAGGAGATCAGTGGGCACATGACTGACTTCTCTTGCTTCTTCTGATGCACACTCTGAGATCTGCTTGAGGGACACCAGTAGCAGCCTCCACAAACAAGACGTCTCTGAGAGAATGTCTAATCAGGAAGACCAAGTGTAGACACCTACAGAGCACCAAAGTATACCTGTCTTCACCTTGCTAGGGATTGCAAGCAGAGTGGTCAAAATACAGGCCCCTGGACAGGCTGAGGAAGTCTGTACTACAGCTGGAGCAGGATAGGAGCGGGGCAGTGTTTGGCAAGCCTGTGTCTGACTCCCAGATGACCCGGCTGAACCAAGGTGCTGGACCTCAGGTTCGATGAGAGCGGCGGTAATGAGTTTTCACTCATTTTGTTCAGCTTTTCCAAGGAATGTTTGACTGGTAATCATCATCGATCCAAGCACATTGGACGGACCTTGCACAGAGATCTTTCAGCGATCTCTAACCAGAGCTGGTGTTGGCTAGTGCTAGAAAAACAAAGACATGGCCCATCTGGGTACTGGACACTTGCATGAATGCTGGGATTACCCCGAAATCCAAAGTCTCCAAAAGTGGAGTTTAGAATCACTGAAGCACCAATGCTAAGTTCTAGCAGCACCACCAAAACCAGTTCATCAAGACCACAAGGAAACTTCTTCTTTGGCTTACCTGACTCTTCTAGCCTTCCCATGCATATCTCCAAAAGGATCATGTTTGCTTGAGGCACAGTCATGTGAAATCAGTGCCTGGGGAAGGATGCTGGGATATTGTATGCGCCAAGTCACCATACAGGACACAGAAGGCTACACTGTAAAGACATAAAGAAACATGGCAACTTTATTGCTGCTTCCATGATATCTGACTGACTCTGGGCTTAACAGTCCTGTTCTCAATGGGATGATCAGAACACATGTGCCCTTCTGCCACTTCTGCTCCATCAAAACCCTCCAGCATGGGTGGTCAGATAAGGAACAGAGTCTTCCCTTAAGCTCTGCCCTGGAAGAGCTTGACCTTGGTCAAGCCCAATAGCTGGACCCTAAGGAGATTTATGAAACTCTCCTCTATTCCAGCACAATGGTGCTGCCGACCAGCACCTCAGATTTCTCCTCAGCAAGCAATTAGATCCATTGGAGAAAACTCAGAGCCAACCCTGAGATAGTCACCCCTGATACACTGGCCACAGAATCACTCGAGAGCAAACCGGACTATTTTTTTATTCAAGGTGAAGGCTTCCTTCTCTTCTTTTCCCTCATCATGAACTGAAACATGTCTCCTCCTTCTGGCACAAAAATGTACTCTAGGTCAGCAGAATTCCCAATATCTGCAAATATCTATCATAAAGTCCCCAATTAAATGCCATCAGGTGAGTCTTTCTAGGATGTCACAACAAGAGCCACAAGGCTGCCTAGATAGATCCACAACTTTCTCTTCCACATTCTGCCAGTCACTCCGAATATCCCTGAAAGTATATCTATAGATGTCTCTGTGTGTTTCTCTACACTCCTTTGCGCTCTCTCTCTATGGAGACTTCTCTAGGCACTCCCCCCAAAAAAAAAAAAAAAAAAAAAAAAACGCCCCTGTCTTAGAGTCCAAGATTTATTCTTTCCCTCAAGTTGTCTGCATCAATACATCTTATCCCAGGTGGTACTTCACATTCAACCAAAACAACATTGTATTTTCTCAGCGATAGTGACCACAACCATGTCCTCTCTCTTCCCCTGACACAAGTCTGGGATCCATGAGTACCTCGGTATAAACGAGCAAATTGGAACAAGTGTTTGTAGGGATTTAATAAAGTTTCAGAAGTTTTGGAGATGTCAGAGGAGATCTACCCACAGTCTATGCCGGGGGTTAGTATAAGCTCCAGAATTCCAGGGCTCTAACCAAAGTCAGTCTAAGGAAATCAGAGTGGAGATTCCAACCTTTAATTCCAGCACAGCAAGTATTCTGGGAGTGGTGACATTCACCCTTCATCCTAACTGAGTCAAGATCAATTCAGATTATACAAGGACTTCCAGGCTCCCAAGCAGGTGTGGTGGGGCCACGCCTTAATTACCAAAAGAAAGAATACTTAAGATGGGATTCAAACAGAGAGCAAACCATTTCAAAGGAACTGAGGCTGAGGAAAGTATAAGACAGTTGGGTAAGATTTGACTGTGGTATTTATTCCCTCTACTATCTCCATCTTCTTCAGAGATCTTTCCCTGAGTCTCATTCATTTGTGTGACAATGGCTGTTGGCAGTTCCCTATGCACTTTTATCTTCACACCACACAGGCCTTCCTTGAGAGATCAACCCTGGAGGACACCAACTCAACACACTCTCTTGAATCAGGTACTACCAAAAAGTAAATGTAAACCTTTACCTGGCCAATGGAAGTCAAAGACATCTGACCCTACTGACCAAGGTAAATACCCAATAGCAGAGGTCTACACAGACTTTGCTCCTTCCAATGTCAATATGTGTGCTTTCTATTGGTCCTGGGATTCTCTGGTTTCTCTCTCTGATTTCTCAATCTATCAATGCTCTCCCAGTATCTGTCGGGAGGAGGAAAACATGGCTGTGCAAATGCCACAGTGGTAACAGGGTATAGATACTTCTGTCTTGCACAAACCCATAGATTGGTCTTCTATTCTATCAGCGTACCTGAGGACCTTGCCACCTGGACAAAAGGGCACAAAACATGAGTTTTTCTGTCTCTCTGCCTCCCTGTCAAATGGCCAGATATTCGACAGAATATGCACACCTAGGCCCAAGGGAGAGATGATGTAGCTCACAAGACCACCAGAACCTGGACTTTGGGAACTCTCTCAGCAGCAACGTACAGGGCTAAACCCTACAAGACACCATCTTAAAGGACTGCAGGCAAGACCTGGCATGGCTTGTATATGAGGAGATCAGTGGGCACATGACTGACTTCTCTTGCTTCTTCTGATGCACACTCTGAGATCTGCTTGAGGGACACCAGTAGCAGCCTCCACAACCAAGACGTCTCTGACAGAATGTCTAATCAGGAAGACCAAGTGTAGACACCTACAGAGCACCAAAGTATACCTGTCTTCACCCTGCTAGGGATTGTAAGCAGAGTGGTCAAAATACAGGCCCCTGGACAGGCTGAGGAAGTCTGTACTACAGCTGGAGCAGGATAGGAGCGGGTCAGTGTTTGGCAAGCCTGTGTCTGACTCCCAGATGACCCGGCTGAACCAAGGTGCTGGACCTCAGGTTCGATGAGAGCGGCGGTAATGAGTTTTCACTCATTTTGTTCAGCTTTTCCAAGGAATGTTTGACTGGTAATCATCATCGATCCAAGCACATTGGACGGACCTTGCACAGAGATCTTTCAGCGATCTCTAACCAGAGCTGGTGTTGGCTAGTGCTAGAAAAACAAAGACATGGCCCATCTGGGTACTGGACACTTGCATGAATGCTGGGATTACCCCGAAATACAAAAGTGGAGTTTAGAATCACTGAAGCACCAATGCTAAGTTCTAGCAGCACCACCAACACCAGTTCATCAAGACCACAAGGAAACTTCTTCTTTGGCTTACCTGACTCTTCTAGCCTTCCCATGCATATCTCCAAAAGGATCATGTTTGCTTGAGGCACAGTCATGTGAAATCAGTGCCTGGGGAAGGATGCTGGGATACTGTATGCGCCAAGTCACCATACAGGACACAGAAGGCTACACTGTAAAGACATAAAGAAACATGGCAACTTTATTGCTGCTTCCATGATATCTGACTGACTCTGGGCTTAACAGTCCTGTTCTCAATGGGATGATCAGAACACATGTGCCCTTCTGCCACTTCTGCTCCATCAAAACCCTCCAGCATGGGTGGTCAGATAAGGAACAGAGTCTTCCCTTAAGCTCTGCCCTGGAAGAGCTTGACCTTGGTCAAGCCCAATAGCTGGACCCTAAGGAGATTTATGAAACTCTCCTCTATTCCAGCACAATGGTGCTGCGGACCAGCACCTCAGATTTCTCCTCAGCAAGCAATTAGATCCATTGGAGAAAACTCAGAGCCAACCCTGAGATAGTCACCCCTGATACACTGGCCACAGAATCACTCGAGAGCAAACCGGACTATTTTTTTATTCAAGGTGAAGGCTTCCTTCTCATCTTTTCCCTCATCATAAACTGAGACATGTCTCCTCCTTCTGGCACAAAAATGTACTCTAGGTCAGCAGAATTCCCAATATCTGCAAATATCTATCATAAAGTCCCCAATTAAATGCCATCAGGTGAGTCTTTCTAGGATGTCACAACAAGAGCCACAAGGCTGCCTAGATAGATCCACAACTTTCTCTTCCACATTCTGCCAGTCACTCCGAATATCCCTGAAAGTATAGCTATAGATGTCTCTGTGTGTTTCTCTACACTCCTTTGCGCTCTCTCTCTATGGAGACTTCTCTAGGCACTCCCCAAAAAAAAAAAAAAAAAAAAAAAAAAAAAAAAAAAAAAAAAAAAACGCCCCTGTCTTAGAGTCCAAGATTTATTCTTTCCCTCAAGTTGTCTGCATCAATACATCTTATCCCAGGTGGTACTTCACATTCAGCCAAAACAACATTGTATTTTCTCAGCGATAGTGACCACAACCATGTCCTCTCTCTTCCCCTGACACAAGTCTGGGATCCATGAGTACCTCGGTATAAACGAGCAAATTGGAACAAGTTTTTGTAGGGATTTAATAAAGTTTCAGAAGTTTTGGAGATGTCACAGGAGATCTACCCACAGGCTATGCCGGGGGTTAGTATAAGCTCCAGAATTCCAGGGCTCTAACCAAAGTCAGTCTAAGGAAATCAGAGTGGAGATTCCAACCTTTAATTCCAGCACAGCAAGTATTCTGGGAGTGGTGACATTCACCCTTCATCCTAACTGAGTCAAGATCAATTCAGATTATACAAGGACTTCCAGGCTCCCAAGCAGGTGTGGTGGGGCCACGCCTTAATTACCAAAAGAAAGAATACTTAAGATGGGATTCAAACAGAGAGCAAACCATTTCAAAGGAACTGAGGCTGAGGAAAGTATAAGACAGTTGGGCAAGATTTGACTGTGGTGTTTATTCCCTCTACTATCTCCATCTTCTTCAGAGATCTTTCCCTGAGTCTCATTCATTTGTGTGACAATGGCTGTTGGCAGTTCCCTATGCACTTTTATCTTCACACCACACAGGCCTTCCTTGAGAGATCAACCCTGGAGGACACCAACTCAACACACTCTCTTGAATCAGGTACTACCAAAAAGTAAATGTAAACCTTTACCTGGCCAATGGAAGTCAAAGACATCTGACCCTACTGACCAAGGTAAATACCCAATAGCAGAGATCTACACAGACTTTGCTCCTTCCAATGTCAATATGTGTGCTTCCTATTGGTCCTGGGATTCTCTGGTTTCTCTCTCTGATTTCTCAATCTATCAATGCTCTCCCAGTATCTGTCGGGAGGAGGAAAACATGGCTGTGCAAATGCCACAGTGGTAACAGGGTATAGATACTTCTGTCTTGCACAAACCCATAGATTATTCTTCTATTCTATCAGCGTACCTGAGGACCTTGCCACCTGGACAAAAGGGCACAAAACATGAGTTTTTCTGTCTCTCTGCCTCCCTGTCAAATGGCCAGATATTCGACAGAATATGCACACCTAGGCCCAAGGGAGAGATGATGTAGCTCATAAGTCCACCAGAACCTGGACTTTGGGAACTCTCTCAGCAGCAACGTACAGGGCTAAACCCTACAAGACACCATCTTAAAGGACTGCAGGCAAGACCTGGCATGGCTTGTATATGAGGAGATCAGTGGGCACATGACTGACTTCTCTTGCTTCTTCTGATGCACACTCTGAGATCTGCTTGAGGGACACCAGTAGCAACCTCCACAACCAAGACGTCTCTGACAGAATGTCTAATCAGGAAGACCAAGTGTAGACACCTACAGAGCACCAAAGTACCTGTCTTCACCTTGCTAGGGATTGCAAGCAGAGTGGTCAAAATACAGGCCCCTGGACAGGCTGAGGAAGTCTGTACTACAGCTGGAGCAGGATAGGAGCAGGGCAGTGTTTGGCAAGCCTGTGTCTGACTCCCAGATGACCCGGCTGAACCAAGGTGCTGGACCTCAGGTTCGATGAGAGCGGCGGTAATGAGTTTTCACTCATTTTGTTCAGCTTTTCCAAGGAATGTTTGACTGGTAATCATCATCGATCCAAGCACATTGGACGGACCTTGCACAGAGATCTTTCAGCGATCTCTAACCAGAGCTGGTGTTGGCTAGTGCTAGAAAAACAAAGACATGGCCCATCTGGGTACTGGACACTTGCATGAATGCTGGGATTACCCCGAAATCCAAAGTCTCCAAAAGTGGAGTTTAGAATCACTGAAGCACCAATGCTAAGTTCTAGCAGCACCACCAACACCAGTTCATCAAGACCACAAGGAAACTTCTTCTCTGGCTTACCTGACTCTTCTAGCCTTCCCATGCATATCTCCAAAAGGATCATGTTCGCTTGAGGCACAGTCATGTGAAATCAGTGCCTGGTGAAGGATGCTGGGATATTGTATGCGCCAAGTCACCATACAGGACACAGAAGGCTACTCTGTAAAGACATAAAGAAACATGGCAACTTTATTGCTGCTTCCATGATATCTGACTGATTCTGGGCTTAACAGTCCTGTTCTCAATGGGATGATCAGAACACATGTGCCCTTCTGCCACTTCTGCTCCATCAAAACCCTCCAGCATGGGTGGTCAGATTAGGAACAGAGTCTTCCCTTAAGCTCTGCCCTGGAAGAGCTTGACCTTGGTCAAGCCCAGTAGCTGGACCCTAAGGAGATTTATGAAACTCTCCTCTATTCCAGCACAATGGTGCTGCCGACCAGCACCTCAGATTTCTCCTCAGCAAGCAATTAGATCCATTGGAGAAAACTCAGAGCCAACCCTGAGATAGTCACCCCTGATACACTGGCCACAGAATCACTCGAGAGCAAACCGGACTATGTTTTTATTCAAGCTGAAGGCTTCCTTCTCATCTTTTCCCTCATCATGAACTGAAACATGTCTCCTCCTTCTGGCACAAAAATGTACTCTAGGTCAGCAGAATTCCCAATATCTGCAAATATCTATCATAAAGTCCCCAATTAAATGCCATCAGGTGAGTCTTTCTAGGATGTCACAACAAGAGCCACAAGGCTGCCTAGATAGATCCACAACTTTCTCTTCCACATTCTGCCAGTCACTCCGAATATCCCTGAAAGTATATCTATAGATGTCTCTGTGTGTTTCTCTACACTCCTTTGCGCTCTCTCTCTATGGAGACTTCTCTAGGCACTCCCCACAAAAAAAAAAAAAACGCCCCTGTCTTGGAGTCCAAGATGTATTCTTTCCTCAAGTTGTCAGCATCAATACATCTTATCCCAGGTGGTACTTCACATTCAACCAAAACAACATTGTATTTTCTCAGCGAAAGTGACCACAACCATGTCCTCTCTCTTCCCCTGACACAAGTCTGGGATCCATGAGTACCTCGGTATAAACGAGCAAATTGGAACAAGTGTTCGTAGGGATTTAATAAAGTTTCAGAAGTTTTGGAGATGTCAGAGGAGATCTACCCACAGTCTATGCCGGGGGTTAGTATAAGCTCCAGAATTCCAGGGCTCTAACCACAGTCAGTCTAAGGAAATCAGAGTGGAGATTCCAACCTTTAATTCCAGCACAGCAAGTATTCTGGGAGTGGTGACATTCACCCTTCATCCTAACTGAGTCAAGATCAATTCAGATTATACAAGGACTTCCAGGCTCCCAAGCAGTTGTGGTGGGGCCAAGCCTTAATTACCAAAAGAAAGAATACTTAAGATGGGATTCAAACAGAGAGAAAACCATTTCAAAGGAACTGAGTCTGAGGAAAGTATAAGACAGTTGATTAAGATTTGACTGTGGTGTTTATTCCCTCTACTATCTCCATCTTCTTCAGAGATCTTTCCCTGAGTCTCATTCATTTGTGTGACAATGGCTGTTGGCAGTTCCCTATGCACTTTTATCTTCACACCACACAGGCCTTCCTTGAGAGATCAACCCTGGAGGACACCAACTCAACACACTCTCTTGAATCAGGTACTACCAAAAAGTAAATGTAAACCTTTACCTGGCCAATGGAAGTCAAAGACATCTGACCCTACTGACCAAGGTAAATACCCAATAGCAGAGGTCTACACAGACTTTGCTCCTTCCAATGTCAATATGTGTGCTTCCTATTGGTCCTGGGATTCTCTGGTTTCTCTCTCTGATTTCTCAATCTATCAATGCTCTCCCAGTATCTGTCGGGAGGAGGAAAACATGGCTGTGCAAATGCCACAGTGGTAACAGGGTATAGATACTTCTGTCTTGCACAAACCCATAGATTGGTCTTCTATTCTATCAGCGTACCTGAGGACCTTGCCACCTGGACAAAAGGGCACAAAACATGAGTTTTTCTGTCTCTCTGCCTCCCTGTCAAATGGCCAGATATTCGACAGAATATGCACACCTAGGCCCAAGGGAGAGATGATGTAGCTCACAAGACCACCAGAACCTGGACTTTGGGAACTCTCTCAGCAGCAACGTACAGGGCTAAACCCTACAAGACACCATCTTAAAGGACTGCAGGCAAGACCTGGCATGGCTTGTATATGAGGAGATCAGTGGGCACATGACTGACTTCTCTTGCTTCTTCTGATGCACACTCTGAGATCTGCTTGAGGGACACCAGTAGCAGCCTCCACAACCAAGACGTCTCTGAGAGAATGTCTAATCAGGAAGACCAAGTGTAGACACCTACAGAGCACCAAAGTATACCTGTCTTCACCTTGCTAGGGATTGCAAGCAGAGTGGTCAAAATACAGGCCCCTGGACAGGCTGAGGAAGTCTGTACTACAGCTGGAGCAGGATAGGAGCGGGTCAGTGTTTGGCAAGCCTGTGTCTGACTCCCAGATGACCCGGCTGAACCAAGGTGCTGGACCTCAGGTTCGATGAGAGCGGCGGTAATGAGTTTTCACTCATTTTGTTCAGCTTTTCCAAGGAATGTTTGACTGGTAATCATCATCGATCCAAGCACATTGGACGGACCTTGCACAGAGATCTTTCAGCGATCTCTAACCAGAGCTGGTGTTGGCTAGTGCTAGAAAAACAAAGACATGGCCCATCTGGGTACTGGACACTTGCATGAATGCTGGGATTACCCCGAAATCCAAAGTCTCCAAAAGTGGAGTTTAGAATCACTGAAGCACCAATGCTAAGTTCTAGCAGCACCACCAACACCAGTTCATCAAGACCACAAGGAAACTTCTTCTTTGGCTTACCTGACTCTTCTAGCCTTCCCATGCATATCTCCAAAAGGATCATGTTTGCTTGAGGCACAGTCATGTGAAATCAGTGCCTGGGGAAGGATGCTGGGATATTGTATGCGCCAAGTCACCATACAGGACACAGAAGGCTACACTGTAAAGACATAAAGAAACATGGCAACTTTATTGCTGCTTCCATGATATCTGACTGACTCTGGGCTTAACAGTCCTGTTCTCAATGGGATGATCAGAACACATGTGCCCTTCTGCCACTTCTGCTCCATCAAAACCCTCCAGCATGGGTGGTCAGATAAGGAACAGAGTCTTCCCTTAAGCTCTGCCCTGGAAGAGCTTGACCTTGGTCAAGCCTAATAGCTGGACCCTAAGGAGATTTATGAAACTCTCCTCTATTCCAGCACAATGGTGCTGCCGACCAGCACCTCAGATTTCTCCTCAGCAAGCAATTAGATCCATTGGAGAAAACTCAGAGCCAACCCTGAGATAGTCACCCCTGATACACTGGCCACAGAATCACTCGAGAGCAAACCGGACTATTTTTTTATTCAAGCTGAAGGCTTCCTTCTCATCTTTTCCCTCATCATGAACTGAAACATGTCTCCTCCTTCAGGCACAAAAATGTACTCTAGGTCAGCAGAATTCCCAATATCTGCAAATATCTATCATAAAGTCCCCAATTAAATGCCATCAGGTGAGTCTTTCTAGGATGTCACAACAAGAGCCACAAGGCTGCCTAGATAGATCCACAACTTTCTCTTCCACATTCTGCCAGTCACTCCGAATATCCCTGAAAGTATATCTATAGATGTCTCTGTGTGTTTCTCTACACTCCTTTGCGCTCTCTCTCTATGGAGACTTCTCTAGGCACTCCCCACAAAAAAAAAAAAAAAAAACGCCCCTGTCTTAGAGTCCAAGATTTATTCTTTCCTCAAGTTGTCAGCATCAATACATCTTATCCCAGGTGGTACTTCACATTCAACCAAAACAACATTGTATTTTCTCAGCGATAGAGACCACAACCATGTCCTCTCTCTTCCCCTGACACAAATCTGGGATCCATGAGTACCTCAGTATAATCGAGCAAATTGGAACATGTGTTTGTAGGGATTTAATAAAGTTACAGAAGTTTTGGAGATGTCAGAGGAGATCTACCCACAGTCTATGCAGGGGGTTAGTATAAGCTCCAGAATTCCAGGGCTCTAACCACAGTCAGTCTAAGGAAATCAGAGTGGAGATTCCAACCTTTAATTCCAGCACAGCAAGTATTCTGGGAGTGGTGACATTCACCCTTCATCCTAACTGAGTCAAGATCAATTCTGATTATACAAGGACTTCCAGGCTCCCAAGCAGGTGTGGTGGGGCCAAGCCTTAATTACCAAAAGAAAGAATACTTAAGATGGGATTCAAACAGAGAGTAAACCATTTCAAAGGAACTGAGGCTGAGGAAAGTATAAGACAGTTGATTAAGATTTGACTGTGGTGTTTATTCCCTCTACTATCTCCATCTTCTTCAGAGATCTTTCCCTGAGTCTCATTCATTTGTGTGACAATGGCTGTTGGCAGTTCCCTATGCACTTTTATCTTCACACCACACAGGCCTTCCTTGAGAGATCAACCCTGGAGGACACCAACTCAACACACTCTCTTGAATCAGGTACTACCAAAAAGTAAATGTAAACCTTTAGCTGGCCAATGGAAGTCAAAGACATCTGACCCTACTGACCAAGGTAAATACCCAATAGCAGAGGTCTACACAGACTTTGCTCCTTCCAATGTCAATATGTGTGCTTCCTATTGGTCCTGGGATTCTCTGGTTTCTCTCTCTGATTTCTCAATCTATCAATGCTCTCCCAGTATCTGTCGGGAGGAGGAAAACATGGCTGTGCAAATGCCACAGTGGTAACAGGGTATAGATACTTCTGTCTTGCACAAACCCATAGATTGGTCTTCTATTCTATCAGCGTACCTGAGGACCTTGCCACCTGGACAAAAGGGCACAAAACATGAGTTTTTCTGTCTCTCTGCCTCCCTGTCAAATGGCCAGATATTCGACAGAATATGCACACCTAGGCCCAAGGGAGAGATGATGTAGCTCACAAGACCACCAGAACCTGGACTTTGGGAACTCTCTCAGCAGCAACGTACAGGGCTAAACCCTACAAGACACCATCTTAAAGGACTGCAGGCAAGACCTGGCATGGCTTGTATATGAGGAGATCAGTGGGCACATGACTGACTTCTCTTGCTTCTTCTGATGCACACTCTGAGATCTGCTTGAGGGACACCAGTAGCAACCTCCACAACCAAGACGTCTCTGACAGAATGTCTAATCAGGAAGACCAAGTGTAGACACCTACAGAGCACCAAAGTACCTGTCTTGACCTTGCTAGGGATTGCAAGCAGAGTGGTCAAAATACAGGCCCCTGGACAGGCTGAGGAAGTCTGTACTACAGCTGGAGCAGGATAGGAGCAGGGCAGTGTTTGGCAAGCCTGTGTCTGACTCCCAGATGACCCGGCTGAACCAAGGTGCTGGACCTCAGGTTCGATGAGAGCTGCGGTAATGAGTTTTCACTCATTTTGTTCAGCTTTTCCAAGGAATGTTTGACTGGTAATCATCATCGATCCAAGCACATTGGACGGACCTTGCACAGAGATCTTTCAGCGATCTCTAACCAGAGCTGGTGTTGGCTAGTGCTAGAAAAACAAAGACATGGCCCATCTGGGTGCTGGACACTTGCATGAATGCTGGGATTACCCCGAAATCCAAAGTCTCCAAAAGTGGAGTTTAGAATCACTGAAGCACCAATGCTAAGTTCTAGCAGCACCACCAACACCAGTTCATCAAGACCACAAGGAAACTTCTTCTCTGGCTTACCTGACTCTTCTAGCCTTCCCATGCATATCTCCAAAAGGATCATGTTCGCTTGAGGCACAGTCATGTGAAATCAGTGCCTGGTGAAGGATGCTGGGATATTGTATGCGCCAAGTCACCATACAGGACACAGAAGGCTACGCTGTAAAGACATAAAGAAACATGGCAACTTTATTGCTGCTTCCATGATATCTGACTGACTCTGGGCTTAACAGTCCTGTTCTCAATGGGATGATCAGAACACATGTTCCCTTCTGCCACTTCTGCTCCATCAAAACCCTCCAGCATGGGTGGTCAGATTAGGAACAGAGTCTTCCCTTAAGCTCTGCCCTGGAAGAGCTTGACCTTGGTCAAGCCCAGTAGCTGGACCCTAAGGAGATTTATGAAACTCTCCTCTATTCCAGCACAATGGTGCTGCCGACTAGCACCTCAGATTTCTCCTCAGCAAGCAATTAGATCCATTGGAGAAAACTCAGAGCCAACCCTGAGATAGTCACCCCTGATACACTGGCCACAGAATCACTCGAGAGCAAACCGGACTATTTTTTTATTCAAGGTGAAGGCTTCCTTCTCATCTTTTCCCTCATCATGAACTGAAACATGTCTCCTCCTTCTGGCACAAAAATGTACTCTAGGTCAGCAGAATTCCGAATATCTGCAAATATCTATCATAAAGTCCCCAATTAAATGCCATCAGGTGAGTCTTTCTAGGATGTCACAACAAGAGCCACAAGGCTGCCTAGATAGATCCACAACTTTCTCTTCCACATTCTGCCAGTCACTCCGAATATCCCTGAAAGTATATCTATAGATGTCTCTGTGTGTTTCTCTACACTCCTTTGCGCTCTCTCTCTATGGAGACTTCTCTAGGCACTCCCCACAAAAAAAAAAAAAACGCCCCTGTCTTAGAGTCCAAGATTTATTCTTTCCTCAAGTTGTCAGCATCAATACATCTTATCCCAGGTGGTACTTCACATTCAACCAAAACAACATTGTATTTTCTCAGCGATAGAGACCACAACCATGTCCTCTCTCTTCCCCTGACACAAATCTGGGAACCATGAGTACCTCAGTATAATCGAGCAAATTGGAACATGTGTTTGTAGGGATTTAATAAAGTTACAGAAGTTTTGGAGATGTCAGAGGAGATCTACCCACAGTCTATGCCGGGGGTTAGTATAAGCTCCAGAATTCCAGGGCTCTAACCACAGTCAGTCTAAGGAAATCAGAGTGGAGATTCCAACCTTTAATTCCAGCACAGCAAGTATTCTGGGAGTGGTGACATTCACCCTTCATCCTAACTGAGTCAAGATCAATTCAGATTATACAAGGACTTCCAGGCTCCCAAGCAGGTGTGGTGGGGCCAAGCCTTAATTACCAAAAGAAAGAATACTTAAGATGGGATTCAAACAGAGAGTAAACCATTTCAAAGGAACTGAGGCTGAGGAAAGTATAAGACAGTTGATTAAGATTTGACTGTGGTGTTTATTCCCTCTACTATCTCCATCTTCTTCAGAGATCTTTCCCTGAGTCTCATTCATTTGTGTGACAATGGCTGTTGGCAGTTCCCTATGCACTTTTATCTTCACACCACACAGGCCTTCCTTGAGAGATCAACCCTGGAGGACACCAACTCAACACACTCTCTTGAATCAGGTACTACCAAAAAGTAAATGTAAACCTTTACCTGGCCAATGGAAGTCAAAGACATCTGACCCTACTGACCAAGGTAAATACCCAATAGCAGAGGTCTACACAGACTTTGCTCCTTCCAATGTCAATATGTGTGCTTCCTATTGGTCCTGGGATTCTCTGGTTTCTCTCTCTGATTTCTCAATCTATCAATGCTCTCCCAGTATCTGTCGGGAGGAGGAAAACATGGCTGTGCAAATGCCACAGTGGTAACAGGGTATAGATACTTCTGTCTTGCACAAACCCATAAATTGGTCATCTATTCTATCAGCGTACCTGAGGACCTTGCCACCTGGACAAAAGGGCACAAAACATGAGTTTTTCTGTCTCTCTGCCTCCCTGTCAAATGGCCAGATATTCGACAGAATATGCACACCTAGGCCCAAGGGAGAGATGATGTAGCTCACAAGACCACCAGAACCTGGACTGTGGGAACTCTCTCAGCAGCAACGTACAGGGCTAAACCCTACAAGACACCATCTTAAAGGACTGCAGGCAAGACCTGGCATGGCTTGTATATGAGGAGATCAGTGGGCACATGACTGACTTCTCTTGCTTCTTCTGATGCACACTCTGAGATCTGCTTGAGGGACACCAGTAGCAGCCTCCACAACCAAGACGTCTCTGACAGAATGTCTAATCAGGAAGACCAAGTGTAGACACCTACAGAGCACCAAAGTACCTGTCTTCACCTTGCTAGGGATTGCAAGCAGAGTGGTCAAAATACAGGCCCCTGGACAGGCTGAGGAAGTCTGTACTACAGCTGGAGCAGGATAGGAGCAGGGCAGTGTTTGGCAAGCCTGTGTCTGACTCCCAGATGACCCGGCTGAACCAAGGTGCTGGACCTCAGGTTCGATGAGAGCGGCGGTAATGAGTTTTCACTCATTTTGTTCAGCTTTTCCAAGGAATGTTTGACTGGTAATCATCATCGATCCAAGCACATTGGACGGACCTTGCACAGAGATCTTTCAGCGATCTCTAACCAGAGCTGGTGTTGGCTAGTGCTAGAAAAACAAAGACATGGCCCATCTGGGTACTGGACACTTGCATGAATGCTGGGATTACCCCGAAATACAAAGTCTCCAAAAGTGGAGTTTAGAATCACTGAAGCACCAATGCTAAGTTCTAGCAGCACCACCAACACCAGTTCATCAAGACCACAAGGAAACTTCTTCTCTGGCTTACCTGACTCTTCTAGCCTTCCCATGCATATCTCCAAAAGGATCATGTTCGCTTGAGGCACAGTCATGTGAAATCAGTGCCTGGTGAAGGATGCTGGGATATTGTATGCGCCAAGTCACCATACAGGACACAGAAGGCTACGCTGTAAAGACATAAAGAAACATGGCAACTTTATTGCTGCTTCCATGATATCTGACTGACTCTGGGCTTAACAGTCCTGTTCTCAATGGGATGATCAGAACACATGTGCCCTTCTGCCACTTCTGCTCCATCAAAACCCTCCAGCATGGGTGGTCAGATTAGGAACAGAGTCTTCCCTTAAGCTCTGCCCTGGAAGAGCTTGACCTTGGTCAAGCCCAGTAGCTGGACCCTAAGGAGATTTATGAAACTCTCCTCTATTCCAGCACAATGGTGCTGCCGACCAGCACCTCAGATTTCTCCTCAGCAAGCAATTAGATCCATTGGAGAAAACTCAGAGCCAACCCTGAGATAGTCACCCCTGATACACTGGCCACAGAATCACTCGAGAGCAAACCGGACTATTTTTTTATTCAAGGTGAAGGCTTCCTTCTCATCTTTTCCCTCATCATGAACTGAAACATGTCTCCTCCTTCTGGCACAAAAATGTACTCTAGGTCAGCAGAATTCCCAATATCTGCAAATATCTATCATAAAGTCCCCAATTAAATGCCATCAGGTGAGTCTTTCTAGGATGTCACAACAAGAGCCACAAGGCTGCCTAGATAGATCCACAACTTTCTCTTCCACATTCTGCCAGTCACTCCGAATATCCCTGAAAGTATATCTATAGATGTCTCTGTGTGTTTCTCTACACTCCTTTGCGCTCTCTCTCTATGGAGACTTCTCTAGGCACTCCCCACAAAAAAAAAAAAACGCCCCTGTCTTAGAGTCCAAGATTTATTCTTTCCTCAAGTTGTCAGCATCAATACATCTTATCCCAGGTGGTACTTCACATTCAACCAAAACAACATTGTATTTTCTCAGCGATAGAGACCACAACCATGTCCTCTCTCTTCCCCTGACACAAATCTGGGAACCATGAGTACCTCAGTATAATCGAGCAAATTGGAACATGTGTTTGTAGGGATTTAATAAAGTTACAGAAGTTTTGGAGATGTCAGAGGAGATCTACCCACAGTCTATGCCGGGGGTTAGTATAAGCTCCAGAATTCCAGGGCTCTAACCACAGTCAGTCTAAGGAAATCAGAGTGGAGATTCCAACCTTTAATTCCAGCACAGCAAGTATTCTGGGAGTGGTGACATTCACCCTTCATCCTAACTGAGTCAAGATCAATTCAGATTATACAAGGACTTCCAGGCTCCCAAGCAGGTGTGGTGGGGCCAAGCCTTAATTACCAAAAGAAAGAATACTTAAGATGGGATTCAAACAGAGAGAAAACCATTTCAAAGGAACTGAGGCTGAGGAAAGTATAAGACAGTTGATTAAGATTTGACTGTGGTGTTTATTCCCTCTACTATCTCCATCTTCTTCAGAGATCTTTCCCTGAGTCTCATTCATTTGTGTGACAATGGCTGTTGGCAGTTCCCTATGCACTTTTATCTTCACACCACACAGGCCTTCCTTGAGAGATCAACCCTGGAGGACACCAACTCAACACACTCTCTTGAATCAGGTACTACCAAAAAGTAAATGTAAACCTTTACCTGGCCAATGGAAGTCAAAGACATCTGACCCTACTGACCAAGGTAAATACCCAATAGCAGAGGTCTACACAGACTTTGCCTCTTCCAATGTCAATATGTGTGCTTCCTATTGGTCCTGGGATTCTCTGGTTTCTCTCTCTGATTTCTCAATCTATCAATGCTCTCCCAGTATCTGTCGGGAGGAGGAAAACATGGCTGTGCAAATGCCACAGTGGTAACAGGGTATAGATACTTCTGTCTTGCACAAACCCATAAATTGGTCATCTATTCTATCAGCGTACCTGAGGACCTTGCCACCTGGACAAAAGGGCACAAAACATGAGTTTTTCTGTCTCTCTGCCTCCCTGTCAAATGGCCAGATATTCGACAGAATATGCACACCTAGGCCCAAGGGAGAGATGATGTAGCTCACAAGACCACCAGAACCTGGACTGTGGGAACTCTCTCAGCAGCAACGTACAGGGCTAAACCCTACAAGACACCATCTTAAAGGACTGCAGGCAAGACCTGGCATGGCTTGTATATGAGGAGATCAGTGGGCACATGACTGACTTCTCTTGCTTCTTCTGATGCACACTCTGAGATCTGCTTGAGGGACACCAGTAGCAGCCTCCACAACCAAGACGTCTCTGACAGAATGTCTAATCAGGAAGACCAAGTGTAGACACCTACAGAGCACCAAAGTACCTGTCTTCACCTTGCTAGGGATTGCAAGCAGAGTGGTCAAAATACAGGCCCCTGGACAGGCTGAGGAAGTCTGTACTACAGCTGGAGCAGGATAGGAGCAGGGCAGTGTTTGGCAAGCCTGTGTCTGACTCCCAGATGACCCGGCTGAACCAAGGTGCTGGACCTCAGGTTCGATGAGAGCGGCGGTAATGAGTTTTCACTCATTTTGTTCAGCTTTTCCAAGGAATGTTTGACTGGTAATCATCATCGATCCAAGCACATTGGACGGACCTTGCACAGAGATCTTTCAGCGATCTCTAACCAGAGCTGGTGTTGGCTAGTGCTAGAAAAACAAAGACATGGCCCATCTGGGTACTGGACACTTGCATGAATGCTGGGATTACCCCGAAATACAAAGTCTCCAAAAGTGGAGTTTAGAATCACTGAAGCACCAATGCTAAGTTCTAGCAGCACCACCAACACCAGTTCATCAAGACCACAAGGAAACTTCTTCTCTGGCTTACCTGACTCTTCTAGCCTTCCCATGCATATCTCCAAAAGGATCATGTTCGCTTGAGGCACAGTCATGTGAAATCAGTGCCTGGTGAAGGATGCTGGGATATTGTATGCGCCAAGTCACCATACAGGACACAGAAGGCTACGCTGTAAAGACATAAAGAAACATGGCAACTTTATTGCTGCTTCCATGATATCTGACTGACTCTGGGCTTAACAGTCCTGTTCTCAATGGGATGATCAGAACACATGTGCCCTTCTGCCACTTCTGCTCCATCAAAACCCTCCAGCATGGGTGGTCAGATTAGGAACAGAGTCTTCCCTTAAGCTCTGCCCTGGAAGAGCTTGACCTTGGTCAAGCCCAGTAGCTGGACCCTAAGGAGATTTATGAAACTCTCCTCTATTCCAGCACAATGGTGCTGCCGACCAGCACCTCAGATTTCTCCTCAGCAAGCAATTAGATCCATTGGAGAAAACTCAGAGCCAACCCTGAGATAGTCACCCCTGATACACTGGCCACAGAATCACTCGAGAGCAAACCGGACTATTTTTTTATTCAAGGTGAAGGCTTCCTTCTCATCTTTTCCCTCATCATGAACTGAAACATGTCTCCTCCTTCTGGCACAAAAATGTACTCTAGGTCAGCAGAATTCCCAATATCTGCAAATATCTATCATAAAGTCCCCAATTAAATGCCATCAGGTGAGTCTTTCTAGGATGTCACAACAAGAGCCACAAGGCTGCCTAGATAGATCCACAACTTTCTCTTCCACATTCTGCCAGTCACTCCGAATATCCCTGAAAGTATATCTATAGATGTCTCTGTGTGTTTCTCTACACTCCTTTGCGCTCTCTCTCTATGGAGACTTCTCTAGGCACTCCCCACAAAAAAAAAAAAAAAACGCCCCTGTCTTAGAGTCCAAGATTTATTCTTTCCTCAAGTTGTCAGCATCAATACATCTTATCCCAGGTGGTACTTCACATTCAACCAAAACAACATTGTATTTTCTCAGCGATAGAGACCACAACCATGTCCTCTCTCTTCCCCTGACACAAATCTGGGAACCATGAGTACCTCAGTATAATCGAGCAAATTGGAACATGTGTTTGTAGGGATTTAATAAAGTTACAGAAGTTTTGGAGATGTCAGAGGAGATCTACCCACAGTCTATGCCGGGGGTTAGTATAAGCTCCAGAATTCCAGGGCTCTAACCACAGTCAGTCTAAGGAAATCAGAGTGGAGATTCCAACCTTTAATTCCAGCACAGCAAGTATTCTGGGAGTGGTGACATTCACCCTTCATCCTAACTGAGTCAAGATCAATTCAGATTATACAAGGACTTCCAGGCTCCCAAGCAGGTGTGGTGGGGCCAAGCCTTAATTACCAAAAGAAAGAATACTTAAGATGGGATTCAAACAGAGAGAAAACCATTTCAAAGGAACTGAGGCTGAGGAAAGTATAAGACAGTTGATTAAGATTTGACTGTGGTGTTTATTCCCTCTACTATCTCCATCTTCTTCAGAGATCTTTCCCTGAGTCTCATTCATTTGTGTGACAATGGCTGTTGGCAGTTCCCTATGCACTTTTATCTTCACACCACACAGGCCTTCCTTGAGAGATCAACCCTGGAGGACACCAACTCAACACACTCTCTTGAATCAGGTACTACCAAAAAGTAAATGTAAACCTTTACCTGGCCAATGGAAGTCAAAGACATCTGACCCTACAGACCAAGGTAAATACCCAATAGCAGAGGTCTACACAGACTTTGCCTCTTCCAATGTCAATATGTGTGCTTCCTATTGGTCCTGGGATTCTCTGGTTTCTCTCTCTGATTTCTCAGTCTATCAATGCTCTCCCAGTATCTGTCGGGAGGAGGAAAACATGGCTGTGCAAATGCCACAGTGGTAACAGGGTATAGATACTTCTGTCTTGCACAAACCCATAGATTGGTCTTCTATTCTATCAGCGTACCTGAGGACCTTGCCACCTGGACAAAAGGGCACAAAACATGAGTTTTTCTGTCTCTCTGCCTCCCTGTCAAATGGCCAGATATTCGACAGAATATGCACACCTAGGCCCAAGGGAGAGATGATGTAGCTCACAAGACCACCAGAACCTGGACTTTGGGAACTCTCTCAGCAGCAACGTACAGGGCTAAACCCTACAAGACACCATCTTAAAGGACTGCAGGCAAGACCTGGCATGGCTTGTATATGAGGAGATCAGTGGGCACATGACTGACTTCTCTTGCTTCTTCTAATGCACACTCTGAGATCTGCTTGAGGGACACCAGTAGCAACCTCCACAACCAAGACGTCTCTGACAGAATGTCTAATCAGGAAGACCAAGTGTAGACACCTACAGAGCACCAAAGTACCTGTCTTGACCTTGCTAGGGATTGCAAGCAGAGTGGTCAAAATACAGGCCCCTGGACAGGCTGAGGAAGTCTGTACTACAGCTGGAGCAGGATAGGAGCAGGGCAGTGTTTGGCAAGCCTGTGTCTGACTCCCAGATGACCCGGCTGTTCCAAGGTGCTGGACCTCAGGTTCGATGAGAGCGGCGGTAATGAGTTTTCACTCATTTTGTTCAGCTTTTCCAAGGAATGTTTGACTGGTAATCATCATCGATCCAAGCACATTGGACGGACCTTGCACAGAGATCTTTCAGCGATCTCTAACCAGAGCTGGTGTTGGCTAGTGCTAGAAAAACAAAGACATGGCCCATCTGGGTACTGGACACTTGCATGAATGCTGGGATTACCCCGAAATCCAAAGTCTCCAAAAGTGGAGTTTAGAATCACTGAAGCACCAATGCTAAGTTCTAGCAGCACCACCAACACCAGTTCATCAAGACCACAAGGAAACTTCTTCTCTGGCTTACCTGACTCTTCTAGCCTTCCCATGCATATCTCCAAAAGGATCATGTTCGCTTGAGGCACAGTCATGTGAAATCAGTGCCTGGTGAAGGATGCTGGGATATTGTATGCGCCAAGTCACCATACAGGACACAGAAGGCTACGCTGTAAAGACATAAAGAAACATGGCAACTTTATTGCTGCTTCCATGATATCTGACTGACTCTGGGCTTAACAGTCCTGTTCTCAATGGGATGATCAGAACACATGTTCCCTTCTGCCACTTCTGCTCCATCAAAACCCTCCAGCATGGGTGGTCAGATTAGGAACAGAGTCTTCCCTTAAGCTCTGCCCTGGAAGAGCTTGACCTTGGTCAAGCCCAGTAGCTGGACCCTAAGGAGATTTATGAAACTCTCCTCTATTCCAGCACAATGGTGCTGCCGACCAGCACCTCAGATTTCTCCTCAGCAAGCAATTAGATCCATTGGAGAAAACTCAGAGCCAACCCTGAGATAGTCACCCCTGATACACTGGCCACAGAATCACTCGAGAGCAAACCGGACTATTTTTTTATTCAAGGTGAAGGCTTCCTTCTCATCTTTTCCCTCATCATGAACTGAAACATGTCTCCTCCTTCTGGCACAAAAATGTACTCTAGGTCAGCAGAATTCCCAATATCTGCAAATATCTATCATAAAGTCCCCAATTAAATGCCATCAGGTGAATCTTTCTAGGATGTCACAACAAGAGCCACAAGGCTGCCTAGATAGATCCACAACTTTCTCTTCCACATTCTGCCAGTCACTCCGAATATCCCTGAAAGTATATCTATAGATGTCTCTGTGTGTTTCTCTACACTCCTTTGCGCTCTCTCTCTATGGAGACTTCTCTAGGCACTCCCCACAAAAAAAAAAAAAACGCCCCTGTCTTAGAGTCCAAGATTTATTCTTTCCTCAAGTTGTCAGCATCAATACATCTTATCCCAGGTGGTACTTCACATTCAACCAAAACAACATTGTATTTTCTCAGCGATAGAGACCACAACCATGTCCTCTCTCTTCCCCTGACACAAATCTGGGAACCATGAGTACCTCAGTATAATCGAGCAAATTGGAACATGTGTTTGTAGGGATTTAATAAAGTTACAGAAGTTTTGGAGATGTCAGAGGAGATCTACCCACAGTCTATGCCGGGGGTTAGTATAAGCTCCAGAATTCCAGGGCTCTAACCACAGTCAGTCTAAGGAAATCAGAGTGGAGATTCCAACCTTTAATTCCAGCACAGCAAGTATTCTGGGAGTGGTGACATTCACCCTTCATTCTAACTGAGTCAAGATCAATTCAGATTATACAAGGACTTCCAGGCTCCCAAGCAGGTGTGGTGGGGCCAAGCCTTAATTACCAAAAGAAAGAATACTTAAGATGGGATTCAAACAGAGAGTAAACCATTTCAAAGGAACTGAGGCTGAGGAAAGTATAAGACAGTTGATTAAGATTTGACTGTGGTGTTTATTCCCTCTACTATCTCCATCTTCTTCAGAGATCTTTCCCTGAGTCTCATTCATTTGTGTGACAATGGCTGTTGGCAGTTCCCTATGCACTTTTATCTTCACACCACACAGGCCTTCCTTGAGAGATCAACCCTGGAGGACACCAACTCAACACACTCTCTTGAATCAGGTACTACCAAAAAGTAAATGTAAACCTTTACCTGGCCAATGGAAGTCAAAGACATCTGACCCTACTGACCAAGGTAAATACCCAATAGCAGAGGTCTACACAGACTTTGCTCCTTCCAATGTCAATATGTGTGCTTCCTATTGGTCCTGGGATTCTCTGGTTTCTCTCTCTGATTTCTCAATCTATCAATGCTCTCCCAGTATCTGTCGGGAGGAGGAAAACATGGCTGTGCAAATGCCACAGTGGTAACAGGGTATAGATACTTCTGTCTTGCACAAACCCATAGATTGGTCATCTATTCTATCAGCGTACCTGAGGACCTTGCCACCTGGACAAAAGGGCACAAAACATGAGTTTTTCTGTCTCTCTGCCTCCCTGTCAAATGGCCAGATATTCGACAGAATATGCACACCTAGGCCCAAGGGAGAGATGATGTAGCTCACAAGACCACCAGAACCTGGACTTTGGGAACTCTCTCAGCAGCAACGTACAGGGCTAAACCCTACAAGACACCATCTTAAAGGACTGCAGGCAAGAACTGGCATGGCTTGTATATGAGGAGATCAGTGGGCACATGACTGACTTCTCTTGCTTCTTCTGATGCACACTCTGAGATCTGCTTGAGGGACACCAGTAGCAACCTCCACAACCAAGACGTCTCTGACAGAATGTCTAATCAGGAAGACCAAGTGTAGACACCTACAGAGCACCAAAGTACCTGTCTTCACCTTGCTAGGGATTGCAAGCAGAGTGGTCAAAATACAGGCCCCTGGACAGGCTGAGGAAGTCTGTACTACAGCTGGAGCAGGATAGGAGCAGGGCAGTGTTTGGCAAGCCTGTGTCTGACTCCCAGATGACCCGGCTGAACCAAGGTGCTGGACCTCAGGTTCGATGAGAGCGGCGGTAATGAGTTTTCACTCATTTTGTTCAGCTTTTCCAAGGAATGTTTGACTGGTAATCATCATCGATCCAAGCACATTGGACGGACCTTGCACAGAGATCTTTCAGCGATCTCTAACCAGAGCTGGTGTTGGCTAGTGCTAGAAAAACAAAGACATGGCCCATCTGGGTACTGGACACTTGCATGAATGCTGGGATTACCCCGAAATCCAAAGTCTCCAAAAGTGGAGTTTAGAATCACTGAAGCACCAATGCTAAGTTCTAGCAGCACCACCAACACCAGTTCATCAAGACCACAAGGAAACTTCTTCTCTGGCTTACCTGACTCTTCTAGCCTTCCCATGCATATCTCCAAAAGGATCATGTTCGCTTGAGGCACAGTCATGTGAAATCAGTGCCTGGTGAAGGATGCTGGGATATTGTATGCGCCAAGTCACCATACAGGACACAGAAGGCTACGCTGTAAAGACATAAAGAAACATGGCAACTTTATTGCTGCTTCCATGATATCTGACTGACTCTGGGCTTAACAGTCCTGTTCTCAATGGGATGATCAGAACACATGTTCCCTTCTGCCACTTCTGCTCCATCAAAACCCTCCAGCATGGGTGGTCAGATTAGGAACAGAGTCTTCCCTTAAGCTCTGCCCTGGAAGAGCTTGACCTTGGTCAAGCCCAGTAGCTGGACCCTAAGGAGATTTATGAAACTCTCCTCTATTCCAGCACAATGGTGCTGCCGACCAGCACCTCAGATTTCTCCTCAGCAAGCAATTAGATCCATTGGAGAAAACTCAGAGCCAACCCTGAGATAGTCACCCCTGATACACTGGCCACAGAATCACTCGAGAGCAAACCGGACTATTTTTTTATTCAAGGTGAAGGCTTCCTTCTCATCTTTTCCCTCATCATGAACTGAAACATGTCTCCTCCTTCTGGCACAAAAATGTACTCTAGGTCAGCAGAATTCCCAATATCTGCAAATATCTATCATAAAGTCCCCAATTAAATGCCATCAGGTGAGTCTTTCTAGGATGTCACAACAAGAGCCACAAGGCTGCCTAGATAGATCCAAAACTTTCTCTTCCACATTCTGCCAGTCACTCCGAATATCCCTGAAAGTATATCTATAGATGTCTCTGTGTGTTTCTCTACACTCCTTTGCGCTCTCTCTCTATGGAGACTTCTCTAGGCACTCCCCACAAAAAAAAAAAAAGCCCCTGTCTTAGAGTCCAAGATTTATTCTTTCCTCCAGTTGTCAGCATCAATACATCTTATCCCAGGTGGTACTTCACATTCAACCAAAACAACATTGTATTTTCTCAGCGATAGAGACCACAACCATGTCCTCTCTCTTCCCCTGACACAAATCTGGGAACCATGAGTACCTCAGTATAATCGAGCAAATTGGAACATGTGTTTGTAGGGATTTAATAAAGTTACAGAAGTTTTGGAGATGTCAGAGGAGATCTACCCACAGTCTATGCCGGGGGTTAGTATAAGCTCCAGAATTCCAGGGCTCTAACCACAGTCAGTCTAAGGAAATCAGAGTGGAGATTCCAACCTTTAATTCCAGCACAGCAAGTATTCTGGGAGTGGTGACATTCACCCTTCATCCTAACTGAGTCAAGATCAATTCAGATTATACAAGGACTTCCAGGCTCCCAAGCAGGTGTGGTGGGGCCAAGCCTTAATTACCAAAAGAAAGAATACTTAAGATGGGATTCAAACAGAGAGTAAACCATTTCAAAGGAACTGAGGCTGAGGAAAGTATAAGACAGTTGATTAAGATTTGACTGTGGTGTTTATTCCCTCTACTATCTCCATCTTCTTCAGAGATCTTTCCCTGAGTCTCATTCATTTGTGTGACAATGGCTGTTGGCAGTTCCCTATGCACTTTTATCTTCACACCACACAGGCCTTCCTTGAGAGATCAACCCTGGAGGACACCAACTCAACACACTCTCTTGAATCAGGTACTACCAAAAAGTAAATGTAAACCTTTACCTGGCCAATGGAAGTCAAAGACATCTGACCCTACTGACCAAGGTAAATACCCAATAGCAGAGGTCTACACAGACTTTGCTCCTTCCAATGTCAATATGTGTGCTTCCTATTGGTCCTGGGATTCTCTGGTTTCTCTCTCTGATTTCTCAATCTATCAATGCTCTCCCAGTATCTGTCGGGAGGAGGAAAACATGGCTGTGCAAATGCCACAGTGGTAACAGGGTATAGATACTTCTGTCTTGCACAAACCCATAGATTGGTCATCTATTCTATCAGCGTACCTGAGGACCTTGCCACCTGGACAAAAGGGCACAAAACATGAGTTTTTCTGTCTCTCTGCCTCCCTGTCAAATGGCCAGATATTCGACAGAATATGCACACCTAGGCCCAAGGGAGAGATGATGTAGCTCACAAGACCACCAGAACCTGGACTGTGGGAACTCTCTCAGCAGCAACGTACAGGGCTAAACCCTACAAGACACCATCTTAAAGGACTGCAGGCAAGACCTGGCATGGCTTGTATATGAGGAGATCAGTGGGCACATGACTGACTTCTCTTGCTTCTTCTGATGCACACTCTGAGATCTGCTTGAGGGACACCAGTAGCAGCCTCCACAACCAAGACGTCTCTGACAGAATGTCTAATCAGGAAGACCAAGTGTAGACACCTACAGAGCACCAAAGTACCTGTCTTCACCTTGCTAGGGATTGCAAGCAGAGTGGTCAAAATACAGGCCCCTGGACAGGCTGAGGAAGTCTGTACTACAGCTGGAGCAGGATAGGAGCAGGGCAGTGTTTGGCAAGCCTGTGTCTGACTCCCAGATGACCCGGCTGAACCAAGGTGCTGGACCTCAGGTTCGATGAGAGCGGTGGTAATGAGTTTTCACTCATTTTGTTCAGCTTTTCCAAGGAATGTTTGACTGGTAATCATCATCGATCCAAGCACATTGGACGGACCTTGCACAGAGATCTTTCAGCGATCTCTAACCAGAGCTGGTGTTGGCTAGTGCTAGAAAAACAAAGACATGGCCCATCTGGGTACTGGACACTTGCATGAATGCTGGGATTACCCCGAAATACAAAGTCTCCAAAAGTGGAGTTTAGAATCACTGAAGCACCAATGCTAAGTTCTAGCAGCACCACCAACACCAGTTCATCAAGACCACAAGGAAACTTCTTCTCTGGCTTACCTGACTCTTCTAGCCTTCCCATGCATATCTCCAAAAGGATCATGTTCGCTTGAGGCACAGTCATGTGAAATCAGTGCCTGGTGAAGGATGCTGGGATATTGTATGCGCCAAGTCAGCATACAGGACACAGAAGGCTACGCTGTAAAGACATAAAGAAACATGGCAACTTTATTGCTGCTTCCATGATATCTGACTGACTCTGGGCTTAACAGTCCTGTTCTCAATGGGATGATCAGAACACATGTGCCCTTCTGCCACTTCTGCTCCATCAAAACCCTCCAGCATGGGTGGTCAGATTAGGAACAGAGTCTTCCCTTAAGCTCTGCCCTGGAAGAGCTTGACCTTGGTCAAGCCCAGTAGCTGGACCCTAAGGAGATTTATGAAACTCTCCTCTATTCCAGCACAATGGTGCTGCCGACCAGCACCTCAGATTTCTCCTCAGCAAGCAATTAGATCCATTGGAGAAAACTCAGAGCCAACCCTGAGATAGTCACCCCTGATACACTGGCCACAGAATCACTCGAGAGCAAACCGGACTATTTTTTTATTCAAGGTGAAGGCTTCCTTCTCATCTTTTCCCTCATCATGAACTGAAACATGTCTCCTCCTTCTGGCACAAAAATGTACTCTAGGTCAGCAGAATTCCCAATATCTGCAAATATCTATCATAAAGTCCCCAATTAAATGCCATCAGGTGAGTCTTTCTAGGATGTCACAACAAGAGCCACAAGGCTGCCTAGATAGATCCACAACTTTCTCTTCCACATTCTGCCAGTCACTCCGAATATCCCTGAAAGTATATCTATAGATGTCTCTGTGTGTTTCTCTACACTCCTTTGCACTCTCTCTCTATAGAGACTTCTCTAGGCACTCCCCACAAAAAAAAAAAAAACGCCCCTGTCTTAGAGTCCAAGATTTATTCTTTCCTCTAGTTGTCAGCATCAATACATCTTATCCCAGGTGGTACTTCACATTCAACCAAAACAACATTGTATTTTCTCAGCGATAGAGACCACAACCATGTCCTCTCTCTTCCCCTGACACAAATCTGGGAACCATGAGTACCTCAGTATAATCGAGCAAATTGGAACATGTGTTTGTAGGGATTTAATAAAGTTACAGAAGTTTTGGAGATGTCAGAGGAGATCTACCCACAGTCTATGCCGGGGGTTAGTATAAGCTCCAGAATTCCAGGGCTCTAACCACAGTCAGTCTAAGGAAATCAGAGTGGAGATTCCAACCTTTAATTCCAGCACAGCAAGTATTCTGGGAGTGGTGACATTCACCCTTCATCCTAACTGAGTCAAGATCAATTCAGATTATACAAGGACTTCCAGGCTCCCAAGCAGGTGTGGTGGGGCCAAGCCTTAATTACCAAAAGAAAGAATACTTAAGATGGGATTCAAACAGAGAGAAAACCATATCAAAGGAACTGAGGCTGAGGAAATTATAAGAGAGTTGATTAAGATTTGACTGTGGTGTTTATTCCCTCTACTATCTCCATCTTCTTCAGAGATCTTTCCCTGAGTCTCATTCATTTGTGTGACAATGGCTGTTGGCAGTTCCCTATGCACTTTTATCTTCACACCACACAGGCCTTCCTTGAGAGATCAACCCTGGAGGACACCAACTCAACACACTCTCTTGAATCAGGTACTACCAAAAAGTAAATGTAAACCTTTACCTGGCCAATGGAAGTCAAAGACATCTGACCCTACTGACCAAGGTAAATACCCAATAGCAGAGGTCTACACAGACTTTGCTCCTTCCAATGTCAATATGTGTGCTTCCTATTGGTCCTGGGATTCTCTGGTTTCTCTCTCTGATTTCTCAATCTATCAATGCTCTCCCAGTATCTGTCGGGAGGAGGAAAACATGGCTGTGCAAATGCCACAGTGGTAACAGGGTATAGATACTTCTGTCTTGCACAAACCCATAGATTGGTCTTCTATTCTATCAGCGTACCTGAGGACCTTGCCACCTGGACAAAAGGGCACAAAACATGAGTTTTTCTGTCTCTCTGCCTCCCTGTCAAATGGCCAGATATTCGACAGAATATGCACACCTAGGCCCAAGGGAGAGATGATGTAGCTCACAAGACCACCAGAACCTGGACTTTGGGAACTCTCTCAGCAGCAACGTACAGGGCTAAACCCTACAAGACACCATCTTAAAGGACTGCAGGCAAGACCTGGCATGGCTTGTATATGAGGAAATCAGTGGGCACATGACTGACTTCTCTTGCTTCTTCTGATGCACACTCTGAGATCTGCTTGAGGGACACCAGTAGCAACCTCCACAACCAAGACGTCTCTGACAGAATGTCTAATCAGGAAGACCAAGTGTAGACACCTACAGAGCACCAAAGTACCTGTCTTCACCTTGCTAGGGATTGCAAGCAGAGTGGTCAAAATACAGGCCCCTGGACAGGCTGAGGAAGTCTGTACTACAGCTGGAGCAGGATAGGAGCAGGGCAGTGTTTGGCAAGCCTGTGTCTGACTCCCAGATGACCCGGCTGAACCAAGGTGCTGGACCTCAGGTTCGATGAGAGCGGCGGTAATGAGTTTTCACTCATTTTGTTCAGCTTTTCCAAGGAATGTTTGACTGGTAATCATCATCGATCCAAGCACATTGGACGGACCTTGCACAGAGATCTTTCAGCGATCTCTAACCAGAGCTGGTGTTGGCTAGTGCTAGAAAAACAAAGACATGGCCCATCTGGGTACTGGACACTTGCATGAATGCTGGGATTACCCCGAAATCCAAAGTCTCCAAAAGTGGAGTTTAGAATCACTGAAGCACCAATGCTAAGTTCTAGCAGCACCACCAACACCAGTTCATCAAGACCACAAGGAAACTTCTTCTCTGGCTTACCTGACTCTTCTAGCCTTCCCATGCATATCTCCAAAAGGATCATGTTCGCTTGAGGCACAGTCATGTGAAATCAGTGCCTGGTGAAGGATGCTGGGATATTGTATGCGCCAAGTCACCATACAGGACACAGAAGGCTACGCTGTAAAGACATAAAGAAACATGGCAACTTTATTGCTGCTTCCATGATATCTGACTGACTCTGGGCTTAACAGTCCTGTTCTCAATGGGATGATCAGAACACATGTTCCCTTCTGCCACTTCTGCTCCATCAAAACCCTCCAGCATGGGTGGTCAGATTAGGAACAGAGTCTTCCCTTAAGCTCTGCCCTGGAAGAGCTTGACCTTGGTCAAGCCCAGTAGTTGGACCCTAAGGAGATTTATGAAACTCTCCTCTATTCCAGCACAATGGTGCTGCCGACCAGCACCTCAGATTTCTCCTCAGCAAGCAATTAGATCCATTGGAGAAAACTCAGAGCCAACCCTGAGATAGTCACCCCTGATACACTGGCCACAGAATCACTCGAGAGCAAACCGGACTATTTTTTTATTCAAGGTGAAGGCTTCCTTCTCATCTTTTCCCTCATCATGAACTGAAACATGTCTCCTCCTTCTGGCACAAAAATGTACTCTAGGTCAGCAGAATTCCCAATATCTGCAAATATCTATCATAAAGTCCCCAATTAAATGCCATCAGGTGAGTCTTTCTAGGATGTCACAACAAGAGCCACAAGGCTGCCTAGATATATCCACAACTTTCTCTTCCACATTCTGCCAGTCACTCCGAATATCCCTGAAAGTATATCTATAGATGTCTCTGTGTGTTTCTCTACACTCCTTTGCGCTCTCTCTCTATGGAGACTTCTCTAGGCACTCCCCACAAAAAAAAAAAAAAAAAAAAAACGCCCCTGTCTTAGAGTCCAAGATTTATTCTTTCCTCCAGTTGTCAGCATCAATACATCTTATCCCAGGTGGTACTTCACATTCAACCAAAACAACATTGTATTTTCTCAGCGATAGAGACCACAACCATGTCCTCTCTCTTCCCCTGACACAAATCTGGGAACCATGAGTACCTCAGTATAATCGAGCAAATTGGAACATGTGTTTGTAGGGATTTAATAAAGTTACAGAAGTTTTGGAGATGTCAGAGGAGATCTACCCACAGTCTATGCCGGGGGTTAGTATAAGCTCCAGAATTCCAGGGCTCTAACCACAGTCAGTCTAAGGAAATCAGAGTGGAGATTCCAACCTTTAATTCCAGCACAGCAAGTATTCTGGGAGTGGTGACATTCACCCTTCATCCTAACTGAGTCAAGATCAATTCAGATTATACAAGGACTTCCAGGCTCCCAAGCAGGTGTGGTGGGGCCAAGCCTTAATTACCAAAAGAAAGAATACTTAAGATGGGATTCAAACAGAGAGTAAACCATTTCAAAGGAACTGAGGCTGAGGAAAGTATAAGACAGTTGATTAAGATTTGACTGTGGTGTTTATTCCCTCTACTATCTCCATCTTCTTCAGAGATCTTTCCCTGAGTCTCATTCATTTGTGTGACAATGGCTGTTGGCAGTTCCCTATGCACTTTTATCTTCACACCACACAGGCCTTCCTTGAGAGATCAACCCTGGAGGACACCAACTCAACACACTCTCTTGAATCAGGTACTACCAAAAAGTAAATGTAAACCTTTACCTGGCCAATGGAAGTCAAAGACATCTGACCCTACTGACCAAGGTAAATACCCAATAGCAGAGGTCTACACAGACTTTGCTCCTTCCAATGTCAATATGTGTGCTTCCTATTGGTCCTGGGATTCTCTGGTTTCTCTCTCTGATTTCTCAATCTATCAATGCTCTCCCAGTATCTGTCGGGAGGAGGAAAACATGGCTGTGCAAATGCCACAGTGGTAACAGGGTATAGATACTTCTGTCTTGCACAAACCCATAGATTGGTCATCTATTCTATCAGCGTACCTGAGGACCTTGCCACCTGGACAAAAGGGCACAAAACATGAGTTTTTCTGTCTCTCTGCCTCCCTGTCAAATGGCCAGATATTCGACAGAATATGCACACCTAGGCCCAAGGGAGAGATGATGTAGCTCACAAGACCACCAGAACCTGGACTGTGGGAACTCTCTCAGCAGCAACGTACAGGGCTAAACCCTACAAGACACCATCTTAAAGGACTGCAGGCAAGACCTGGCATGGCTTGTATATGAGGAGATCAGTGGGCACATGACTGACTTCTCTTGCTTCTTCTGATGCACACTCTGAGATCTGCTTGAGGGACACCAGTAGCAGCCTCCACAACCAAGACGTCTCTGACAGAATGTCTAATCAGGAAGACCAAGTGTAGACACCTACAGAGCACCAAAGTACCTGTCTTCACCTTGCTAGGGATTGCAAGCAGAGTGGTCAAAATACAGGCCCCTGGACAGGCTGAGGAAGTCTGTACTACAGCTGGAGCAGGATAGGAGCAGGGCAGTGTTTGGCAAGCCTGTGTCTGACTCCCAGATGACCCGGCTGAACCAAGGTGCTGGACCTCAGGTTCGATGAGAGCGGCGGTAATGAGTTTTCACTCATTTTGTTCAGCTTTTCCAAGGAATGTTTGACTGGTAATCATCATCGATCCAAGCACATTGGACGGACCTTGCACAGAGATCTTTCAGCGATCTCTAACCAGAGCTGGTGTTGGCTAGTGCTAGAAAAACAAAGACATGGCCCATCTGGGTACTGGACACTTGCATGAATGCTGGGATTACCCCGAAATCCAAAGTCTCCAAAAGTGGAGTTTAGAATCACTGAAGCACCAATGCTAAGTTCTAGCAGCACCACCAACACCAGTTCATCAAGACCACAAGGAAACTTCTTCTCTGGCTTACCTGACTCTTCTAGCCTTCCCATGCATATCTCCAAAAGGATCATGTTCGCTTGAGGCACAGTCATGTGAAATCAGTGCCTGGTGAAGGATGCTGGGATATTGTATGCGCCAAGTCAGCATACAGGACACAGAAGGCTACTCTGTAAAGACATAAAGAAACATGGCAACTTTATTGCTGCTTCCATGATATCTGACTGACTCTGGGCTTAACAGTCCTGTTCTCAATGGGATGATCAGAACACATGTGCCCTTCTGCCACTTCTGCTCCATCAAAACCCTCCAGCATGGGTGGTCAGATTAGGAACAGAGTCTTCCCTTAAGCTCTGCCCTGGAAGAGCTTGACCTTGGTCTAGCCCAGTAGCTGGACCCTAAGGAGATTTATGAAACTCTCCTCTATTCCAGCACAATGGTGCTGCCGACCAGCACCTCAGATTTCTCCTCAGCAAGCAATTAGATCCATTGGAGAAAACTCAGAGCCAACCCTGAGATAGTCACCCCTGATACACTGGCCACAGAATCATTGGAGAGCAAACCGGACTATTTTTTTATTCAAGGTGAAGGCTTCCTTCTCATCTTTTCCCTCATCATGAACTGAAACATGTCTCCTCCTTCTGGCACAAAAATGTACTCTAGGTCAGCAGAATTCCGAATATCTGCAAATATCTATCATAAAGTCCCCAATTAAATGCCATCAGGTGAGTCTTTCTAGGATGTCACAACAAGAGCCACAAGGCTGCCTAGATAGATCCACAACTTTCTCTTCCACATTCTGCCAGTCACTCCGAATATCCCTGAAAGTATATCTATAGATGTCTCTGTGTGTTTCTCTACACTCCTTTGCGCTCTCTCTCTATGGAGACTTCTCTAGGCACTCCCCATAAAAAAAAAAAACGCCCCTGTCTTAGAGTCCAAGATTTATTCTTTCCCTCAAGTTGTCTGCATCAATACATCTTATCCCAGGTGGTACTTCACATTCAACCAAAACAACATTGTATTTTCTCAGCGATAGTGACCACAACCATGTCCTCTCTCTTCCCCTGACACAAGTCGGGGATCCATAAGTACCTCGGTATAAACGAGCAAATTGGAACAAGTGTTTGTAGGGATTTAATAAAGTTTCAGAAGTTTTGGAGATGTCAGAGGAGATCTACCCACAGTCTATGCCGGGGGTTAGTATAAGCTCCAGAATTCCAGGGCTCTAACCACAGTCAGTCTAAGGAAATCAGAGTGGAGATTCCAACCTTTAATTCCAGCACAGCAAGTATTCTGGGAGTGGTGACATTCACCCTTCATCCTAACTGAGTCAAGATCAATTCAGATTATACAAGGACTTCCAGGCTCCCAAGCAGGTGTGGTGGGGCCACGCCTTAATTACCAAAAGAAAGAATACTTAAGATGGGATTCAAACAGAGAGCAAACCATTTCAAAGGAACTGAGGCTGAGGAAAGTATAAGAGAGTTGATTAAGATTTGACTGTGGTGTTTATTCCCTCTACTATCTCCATCTTCTTCAGAGATCTTTCTCTGAGTCTCATTCATTTGTGTGACAATGGCTGTTGGCAGTTCCCTATGCACTTTTATCTTCACACCACACAGGCCTTCCTTGAGAGATCAACCCTGGAGGACACCAACTCAACACACTCTCTTGAATCAGGTACTACCAAAAAGTAAATGTAAACCTTTACCTGGCCAATGGAAGTCAAAGACATCTGACCCTACTGACCAAGGTAAATACCCAATAGCAGAGGTCTACACAGACTTTGCTCCTTCCAATGTCAATAGGTGTGCTTCCTATTGGTCCTGGGATTCTCTGGTTTCTCTCTCTGATTTCTCAATCTATCAATGCTCTCCCAGTATCTGTCGGGAGGAGGAAAACATGGCTGTGCAAATGCCACAGTGGTAACAGGGTATAGATACTTCTGTCTTGCACAAACCCATAGATTGGTCTTCTATTCTATCAGCGTACCTGAGGACCTTGCCACCTGGACAAAAGGGCACAAAACATGAGTTTTTCTGTCTCTCTGCCTCCCTGTCAAATGGCCAGATATTCGACAGAATAAGCACACCTAGGCCCAAGGGAGAGATGATGTAGCTCACAAGACCACCAGAACCTGGACTGTGGGAACTCTCTCAGCAGCAACGTACAGGGCTAAACCCTACAAGACACCATCTTAAAGGACTGCAGGCAAGACCTGGCATGGCTTGTATATGAGGAGATCAGTGGGCACATGACTGACTTCTCTTGCTTCTTCTGATGCACACTCTGAGATCTGCTTGAGGGACACCAGTAGCAGCCTCCACAACCAAGACGTCTCTGACAGAATGTCTAATCAGGAAGAACAAGTGTAGACACCTACAGAGCACCAAAGTACCTGTCTTCACCTTGCTAGGGATTGCAAGCAGAGTGGTCAAAATACAGGCCCCTGGACAGGCTGAGGAAGTCTGTACTACAGCTGGAGCAGGATAGGAGCAGGGCAGTGTTTGGCAAGCCTGTGTCTGACTCCCAGATGACCCGGCTGAACCAAGGTGCTGGACCTCAGGTTCGATGAGAGCGGCGGTAATGAGTTTTCACTCATTTTGTTCAGCTTTTCCAAGGAATGTTTGACTGGTAATCATCATCGATCCAAGCACATTGGACGGACCTTGCACAGAGATCTTTCAGCGATCTCTAACCAGAGCTGGTGTTGGCTAGTGCTAGAAAAACAAAGACATGGCCCATCTGGGTACTGGACACTTGCATGAATGCTGGGATTACCCCGAAATACAAAGTCTCCAAAAGTGGAGTTTAGAATCACTGAAGCACCAATGCTAAGTTCTAGCAGCACCACCAACACCAGTTCATCAAGACCACAAGGAAACTTCTTCTCTGGCTTACCTGACTCTTCTAGCCTTCCCATGCATATCTCCAAAAGGATCATGTTCGCTTGAGGCACAGTCATGTGAAATCAGTGCCTGGTGAAGGATGCTGTGATATTGTATGCGCCAAGTCACCATACAGGACACAGAAGGCTACTCTGTAAAGACATAAAGAAACATGGCAACTTTATTGCTGCTTCCTGTTGTCTCCCGAATAAGTGCCATTCTGGGCCTTATGGCCCATCCTCTTCCTCTAAGGACTAAAACCTTGTTTACAGGGGGAAAAAGGAACTACAAATCTCCTTATCGCTGCCACCTGCTGAGTGCTGGTCTCTTGGGATCCTCTATGACCTTGGGCGTGCCCTGATGAGGAGGCAGGGTGTGTAAGAGAGTTAAGGTGACAGAGAGCTGAGACTAAAGAGACACGAGGAGGGACTCAGGCAGATGCTGGAGAAGAGGCAGAAGCTGGGGACAAGCATGGATTAGAGTCAGTGTGAGTGGAAGGAGCAGAGGGAATCCAGCATGGCGGGAAGCTAGAGGGGAAAAAGCTAGGCGAGATGCAGTGGCAGGAGAGAAGCATGGCTAAGGGACAGACAGGTCTAAGATATAAGATGTACTGAAGAATAAAGCTCAGGTCTCTCAGTGTAGAGAGAGCCTGAATGATGGAACCTAAACGACTCCTGAGTGTAGACTTATTTAATCTTGACGCTCCTCGCCTGAGACGAAACTCGGACCACAAAGAAACCGGACGCGGTAAGTGGAGGTCATAACCGAGACCCACTCGGTAAATGGAGTTCTCACCGAGACCCAGAAAGGACTAGGTAAATGGAGGTCCCACTGAGGTCCAGGAAAGTAGGATTTAAGCGTACAAGACTCACCGGTACAGAGACCGGGGAAGGAAATCTGGGAAGTACCCAGGATTAGGCGCCTAATAGAAAAGAAATATAAATAGAAATATAGAAATATGAGAAACTCAACCTAGCAAGTTCCGGCTGGTTCCGAACTTGGAGAGTTACTAAGGAAACAGGGAATTTAAATAAAAGCTCGAACCGCACTCGGATAAAGAGGGACAAGCGGACGAGGTCACCGGTACAGAGACCGGGGAGTGTCTGGGATAAACCCAGGAGTAGGCGCAAGTTCGGTTGGTTCCGAACTTCCAGAGTTATTAAGGTAACAGGGAATTTAAAATAAAGGACGGACCACACTCGGATAAGGGAGTTTAGTACATGGTTCTTGACAGGGGGAGCCTTAAAGTTTATAAAAGACATTGAGAGATCCAGCTGAAGTAAGTTTAAAAAAAAAAAAAGAAAAAAGAAAAAAAAAAAAAGAAAAAAAAAACTTATAAAAAGCGCAGATAAGCCATGTGCCACGTGGCAGACAGATTAATAGAAATGGGTTGATTTAAGATGTAAGACCTAGCTAGCAATGTGCCTGAGCATCTGAGTCATTTTCTGAGTGGTGAGCGCCTAAGCAGTCTCAAACCTCAGGTCTGTGGGTCTCAGGCTTCTGGCCGCCAGGGCGAGAAACCTCTTTGTAACAGATGGCTTCCCAGTGTGGACCGAATATCCACTGAAAGCCTAGTCAGTAACATTGTGATTGATTTTAGATTTCTGTTTGTTTTGAACAAAAAAGAAACAAGGACAGTTCTTAGTAACAGTTTTTTTTCTTTGGTCTGCTCTGTTTGCTAGCCGCGAATAAAAACGCGGTCCCTTTAAGAAAACTTAGCCGCGAATTGAGCAAGCGGTCCCTTTAAGAGAACTTGTTACTGAGCAAGTCAATGGCTGCCGGGTCCCTTTAAGAGAACTTAAGCCTCTTTTTAAACTTCTAAAGGGAGATGCTGAACCCACACCTACCCAGATTTTAACTCCTGAGGCCAAGAAGGCCCTTACTAAAATAGAACAGGCATTACAAGATATGTCAGTACAGCAGATAGATTATGAACAGCCTTTGCAATTTTTAGTCTTGGCCTCTAATTTTACACCTACTAGTGTTTTTTGGCAAAAGGGTCCCATTTATTGGGTACATCTTTCTGCATCACCTGGGCGCACAGTTATTCCTTATCCTGAATTAATAGTTCAATTGTTATGGAAGGGTAGATGCTTGGGGCGGGCTTTATTTGCCAAAGATGCAGATATAATAGTTTTGCCCTATACCCAAGAAATGGTTGCTAATTTGATTCAAAATGATGATTCCTGGTGTTTGTTTTTGTGCACCTTTAAAGGACAGATAGTTCAAGTTTATCCTAAACATAAAATCATTCAGAGTTTTAAATTATGCCCTTTTATCTTTCCCAAGATAATAAAGACTCAACCTATAGCTGGGGCACGTCTACTTTTCACTGATGGCTCCAAGACTAAAAAAGCAATAGTTGTAAAAGGAGATCATATAAAAAGCGTAGTAGTGCCTCAGGCCTCTGCTCAATTGATAGAAATTACTGCTATGATACTTGCCTTTCAATTATATCCTGAAGAGCCCCTTAATATTTATACTGATAATGTCTATGTGGCTAATATTATGCCCCAACTAGAAGTGGCCCCTCATGTGGGAGAATCATCAAAAATTGTTACCCAATTACAAAGCTTACAGATTTTGATATGGTACAGAAAACAATCTGTGTTTGTAAGACATTCAGGCTTGCCTAGACCACTGACCAAAGGCAATGCGTGGGCAGATAAAGCTACCCAAATAATTTCGGCTCTACAATTACACAAAAAGTTTCATCTCAATGCTCAAACGTTAAGGCATCAGCCACAATGCATCCTCTGGACAATGGCAACCGCCAGCACGTGCTGGCCAGAGTTGGGGGTGGGTTGTCTGTGTTTATCCACCAGGTGCTGAAAAGCCAATCTGGATACCTGAGAGGTGTGTGCGTCCTGTTCAACATGAAAAGATTGTGGTTCCTGAAGCTTCTGATGAAGCCAGTAAGTAAGTGAAGTTTTTTTTAAAAAAAAAAAAAAAAAAAAAAAAAAAGCCCTTTGTTTTCTATTGTTTTGCCTTCAATTTAGGCCACTGACACGGCTGCCAATACGGTGCCCATACAAAAAGCTTTCATAACATATGATTGAGGCAGTTGCTTTTAATAGCACTGCTAAGTAGAATGCCAGCACTCATTTTTAAGCTACCCCATACCTCTTGGTCACTTCACACAGATTCGAACCCTGGAGGGTGGGAAGGGTTTCTCTTTAAACTGTTCAGCTCTAAATTTCAGCTTAAGCAACTGATTGGAGTAAAGAACATCCCAGTGCCCTGTTGGTACGAGTTCCAGCTGCAGTGATGCCAGTGGCGTTTCTTCCGACCAAGATCCATCTCCCAGATGCAAAAGAGAAACTCGAATAACTACACAGTCACCCTGCTGCTTTTGGAGCTACAGCCTCGGAAAATGCATTGAGCCAGACAGCCAGAGCTGCATCCTTGCTGAACCAGCTATCAGCCAGAGTGGTGACTGCCTTTGAAATTCCAGAGACTTTTATGGACAAATACATTTTAAAATTTATCCCTCAACCAACAAACTGCCCTATTGACATTTTGCATATGTAATAATTGCTATTGTGTAACTTTGGATATTCTGATATTTGTGTTACCTCAAGTAAGATAGAAAATGTTAAGTCAGCAGTTGCATATTGTTAAACCAGTGCTTTTGGGGTCCCTAGAATGCAATTTTTAAATTACACCTTGCAGTTAGCATATATCTTTACACCCCTTGAGACTAGTGGCTTATAGAATACCCTGACTAGTGGCTTCCCAATGGTCTGGATTTATATCCCTTCTTAATATTTTGCCTCAAAGGTTGGCATGCTGTCTTTTCATTCTAATACGCTGCAAAAGCAGCAAAGTCATCAGCAGAAAATAACAAAACAGGCTTCTGGCCTTGTAACTCCTGACTGATGCTCAGATATGCATATCAATGTTAGAAGGACTCACCCAAAGACGGGCAACTTCCCCGCCTGCTATATCTACCTAAGACAGGAGTTGGCACATCCAATGATGGGTTCTATAGCAGGGGCTAGGGGTCGATCCTAAGACAGGGGTTTCCTTCTCTATATTTCTTATTTAATAAAGGGGAGTGAGATGTTGTCTCCCGAATAAGTGCCATTCTGGGCCTTATGGCCCATCCTCTTCCCCTAAGGACTAAAACCTTGTTTACAGGGGGAAAAAGGAACTACAAATCTCCTTATCGCTGCCACCTGCTGAGTGCTGGTCTCTTGGGATCCTCTATGACCTTGGGCGTGCCCGGATGAGGAGGCAGGGTGTGTAAGAGAGTTAAGGTGACAGAGAGCTGAGACTAAAGAGACACGAGGAGGGACTCAGGCAGATGCTGGAGAAGAGGCAGAAGCTGGGGACAAGCATGGATTAGAGTCAGTGTGAGTGGAAGGAGCAGAGGGAATCCAGCATGGCGGGAAGCTAGAGGGGAAAAAGCTAGGCGAGATGCAGTGGCAGGAGAGAAGCATGGCTAAGGGACAGACAGGTCTAAGATATAAGATGTACTGAAGAATAAAGCTCAGGTCTCTCAATGTCAGAGAGAGCCTGAATGATGGAACCTAAACGACTCCTGAGTGTAGACTTATTTAATCTTGACGCTCCTCGCCTGAGACGAAACTCGGACCACAAAGAAACCGGATGCGGTAAGTGGAGGTCATAACCGAGACCCACTCGGTAGCTTCCATGATATCTGACTGACTCTGGGCTTAACAGTCCTGTTCTCAATGGGATGATCAGAACACATGTGCCCTTCTGCCACTTCTGCTCCATCAAAACCCTCCAGCATGGGTGGTCAGATTAGGAACAGAGTCTTCCCTTAAGCTCTGCCCTGGAAGAGCTTGACCTTGGTCAAGCCCAGTAGCTGGACCCTAAGGAGATTTATGAAACTCTCCTCTATTCCAGCACAATGATGCTGCTGACCAGCACCTCAGATTTCTCCTCAGCAAGCAATTAGATCCATTGGAGTAAACTCAGAGCCAACCCTGAGATAGTCACCCCTGATACACTGGCCACAGAATCACTGGAGTGCAAACCAGACTATTTTTTTATTCAAGGTGAAGGCTTCCTTCTCATCTTTTCCCTGATCATGAACTGAATCGTGTCTCCTCCTTCTGGCACAAAAATGTACTCTAGGTCAGCAGAATTCCGAATATCTGCAAATATCTATCATAAAGTCCCCAATTAAATGCCATCAGGTGAGTCTTTCTAGGATGTCACAACAAGAGCCACAAGGCTGCCTAGATAGATCCACAACTTTCTCTTCCACATTCTGCCAGTCACTCCGAATATCCCTGAAAGTATATCTATAGATGTCTCTGTGTGTTTCTCTACACTCCTTTGCGCTCTCTCTCTATGGAGACTTCTCTAGGCACTCCCCACAAAAAAAAAAAAAAAAAAAAACGCCCCTGTCTTAGAATCCAAGATTTATTCTTGCCCTCAAGTTGTCCGCATCAATACATCTTATCCCAGGTGGTACTTCACATTCAACCAAAACAACATTGTATTTTCTCAGCGATAGTGACCACAACCATGTCCTCTCTCTTCCCCTGACACAAGTCTGGGATCCATGAGTACCTCGGTATAAACGAGCAAATTGGAACAAGTGTTTGTAGGGATTTAATAAAGTTTCAGAAGTTTTGGAGATGTCAGAGGAGATCTACCCACAGTCTATGTCGGGGCTTAGTATAAGCTCCAGAATTCCAGGGCCCTAACCACAGTCAGTCTAAGGAAATCAGAGTGGAGATTCCAACCTTTAATTCCAGCACAGCAAGTATTCTGGGAGTGGTGACATTCACCCTTCATCCTAACTGAGTCAAGATCAATTCAGATTATCCAAGGACTTCCAGGCTCCCAAGCAGGTGTGGTGGGGCCAAGCCTTAATTACCAAAAGAAAGAATACTTAAGATGGGATTCAAACAGAGAGTAAACCATTTCAAAGGAACTGAGGCTGAGGAAAGTATAAGACAGTTGATTAAGATTTGACTGTGGTGTTTATTCCCTCTACTATCTCCATCTTCTTCAGAGATCTTTCCCTGAGTCTCATTCATTTGTGTGACAATGGCTGTTGGCAGTTCCCTATGCACTTTTATCTTCACACCACACAGGCCTTCCTTGAGAGATCAACCCTGGAGGACACCAACTCAACACACTCTCTTGAATCAGGTACTACCAAAAAGTAAATGTAAACCTTTACCTGGCCAATGGAAGTCAAAGACATCTGACCCTACTGACCAAGGTAAATACCCAATAGCAGAGGTCTACACAGACTTTGCTCCTTCCAATGTCAATATGTGTGCTTCCTATTGGTCCTGGGATTCTCTGGTTTCTCTCTCTGATTTCTCAATCTATCAATGCTCTCCCAGTATCTGTCGGGAGGAGGAAAACATGGCTGTGCAAATGCCACAGTGGTAACAGGGTATAGATACTTCTGTCTTGCACAAACCCATAGATTGGTCTTCTATTCTATCAGCGTACCTGAAGACCTTGCCACCTGGACAAAAGGGCACAAAACATGAGTTTTTCTGTCTCTCTGCCTCCCTGTCAAATGGCCAGATATTCGACAGAATATGCACACCTAGGCCCAAGGGAGAGATGATGTAGCTCACAAGACCACCAGAACCTGGACTTTGGGAACTCTCTCAGCAGCAACGTACAGGGCTAAACCCTACAAGACACCATCTTAAAGGACTGCAGGCAAGACCTGGCATGGCTTGTATATGAGGAGATCAGTGGGCACATGACTGACTTCTCTTGCTTCTTCTGATGCACACTCTGAGATCTGCTTGAGGGACACCAGTAGCAGCCTCCACAACCAAGACGTCTCTGACAGAATGTCTAATCAGGAAGACCAAGTGTAGACACCTACAGAGCACCAAAGTACCTGTCTTCACCTTGCTAGGGATTGCAAGCAGAGTGGTCAAAATACAGGCCCCTGGACAGGCTGAGGAAGTCTGTACTACAGCTGGAGCAGGATAGGAGCAGGGCAGTGTTTGGCAAGCCTGTGTCTGACTCCCAGATGACCCGGCTGAACCAAGGTGCTGGACCTCAGGTTCGATGAGAGCGGCGGTAATGAGTTTTCACTCATTTTGTTCAGCTTTTCCAAGGAATGTTTGACTGGTAATCATCATCGATCCAAGCACATTGGACGGACCTTGCACAGAGATCTTTCAGCGATCTCTAACCAGAGCTGGTGTTGGCTAGTGCTAGAAAAACAAAGACATGGCCCATCTGGGTACTGGACACTTGCATGAATGCTGGGATTACCCCGAAATCCAAAGTCTCCAAAAGTGGAGTTTAGAATCACTGAAGCACCAATGCTAAGTTCTAGCAGCACCACCAACACCAGTTCATCAAGACCACAAGGAAACTTCTTCTCTGGCTTACCTGACTCTTCTAGCCTTCCCATGCATATCTCCAGAAGGAACATGTTCGCTTGAGGCACAGTCATGTGAAATCAGTGCCTGGTGAAGGATGCTGGGATATTGTATGCGCCAAGTCACCATACAGGACACAGAAGGCTACGCTGTAAAGACATAAAGAAACATGGCAACTTTATTGCTGCTTCCATGATATCTGACTGACTCTGGGCTTAACAGTCCTGTTCTCAATGGGATGATCAGAACACATGTGCCCTTCTGCCACTTCTGCTCCATCAAAACCCTCCAGCATGGGTGGTCAGATTAGGAACAGAGTCTTCCCTTAAGCTCTGCCCTGGAAGAGCTTGACCTTGGTCAAGCCCAGTAGCTGGAACCTAAGGAGATTTATGAAACTCTCCTCTATTCCAGCACAATGGTGCTGCCGACCAGCACCTCAGATTTCTCCTCAGCAAGCAATTAGATCCATTGGAGAAAACTCAGAGCCAACCCTGAGATAGTCACCCCTGATACACTGGCCACAGAATCACTCGAGAGCAAACCGGACTATTTTTTTATTCAAGGTGAAGGCTTCCTTCTCATCTTTTCCCTCATCATGAACTGAAACATGTCTCCTCCTTCTGGCACAAAAATGTACTCTAGGTCAGCAGAATTCCCAATATCTGCAAATATCTATCATAAAGTCCCCAATTAAATGCCATCAGGTGAGTCTTTCTAGGATGTCACAACAAGAGCCACAAGGCTGCCTAGATAGATCCACAACTGTCTCTTCCACATTCTGCCAGTCACTCCGAATATCCCTGAAAGTATATCTATAGATGTCTCTGTGTGTTTCTCTACACTCCTTTGCGCTCTCTCTCTATGGAGACTTCTCTAGGCACTCCCCCCCCCCAAAAAAAAAAAACGCCCCTGTCTTAGAATCCAAGATTTATTCTTTCCCTCAAGTTGTCTGCATCAATACATTTTATCCCAGGTGGTACTTCACATTCAACCAAAACAACATTGTATTTTCTCAGCGATAGTGACCACAACCATGTCCTCTCTCTTCCCCTGACACAAGTCTGGGATCCATGAGTACCTCGGTATAAACGAGCAAATTGGAACAAGTGTTTGTAGGGATTTAATAAAGTTTCAGAAGTTTTGGAGATGTCAGAGGAGATCTACCCACAGTCTATGCCGGGGGTTAGTATAAGCTCCAGAATTCCAGGGCTCTAACCACAGTCAGTCTAAGGAAATCAGAGTGGAGATTCCAACCTTTAATTCCAGCACAGCAAGTATTCTGGGAGTGGTGACATTCACCCTTCATCCTAACTGAGTCAAGATCAATTCAGATTATACAAGGACTTCCAGGCTCCCAAGCAGGTGTGGTGGGGCCAAGCCTTAATTACCAAAAGAAAGAATACTTAAGATGGGATTCCAACAGAGAGCAAACCATTTCAAAGGAACTGAGACTGAGGAAAGTATAAGACAGTTGGGTAAGATTTGACTGTGGTGTTTATTCCCTCTACTATCTCCATCTTCTTCAGAGATCTTTCCCTGAGTCTCATTCATTTGTGTGACAATGGCTGTTGGCAGTTCCCTATGCACTTTTATCTTCACACCACACATGCCTTCCTTGAGAGATCAACCCTGGAGGACACCAACTCAACACACTCTCTTGAATCAGGTACTACCAAAAAGTAAATGTAAACCTTTACCTGGCCAATGGAAGTCAAAGACATCTGACCCTACTGACCAAGGTAAATACCCAATAGCAGAGGTCTACACAGACTTTGCTCCTTCCAATGTCAATATGTGTGCTTCCTATTGGTCCTGGGATTCTCTGGTTTCTCTCTCTGATTTCTCAATCTATCAATGCTCTCCCAGTATCTGTCGGGAGGAGGAAAACATGGCTGTGCAAATGCCACAGTGGTAACAGGGTATAGATACTTCTGTCTTGCACAAACCCATAGATTGGTCTTCTATTCTATCAGCGTACCTGAGGACCTTGCCACCTGGACAAAAGGGCACAAAACATGAGTTTTTCTGTCTCTCTGCCTCCCTGTCAAATGGCCAGATATTCGACAGAATATGCACACCTAGGCCCAAGGGAGAGATGATGTAGCTCACAAGACCACCAGAACCTGGACTTTGGGAACTCTCTCAGCAGCAACGTACAGGGCTAAACCCTACAAGACACCATCTTAAAGGACTGCAGGCAAGACCTGGCTTGGCTTGTATATGAGGAGATCACTGGGCACATGATTGACTTCTCTTGCTTCTTCTGATGCACACTCTGAGATCTGCTTGAGGGACACCAGTAGCAGCCTCCACAACCAAGACGTCTCTGACAGAATGTCTAAACAGGAAGACCAAGTGTAGACACCTACAGAGCACCAAAGTACCTGTCTTCACCTTGCTAGGGATTGCAAGCAGAGTGGTCAAAATACAGGCCCCTGGACAGGCTGAGGAAGTCTGTACTACAGCTGGAGGAGGATAGGAGCAGGGCAGTGTTTGGCAAGCCTGTGTCTGACTCCCAGATGACCCGGCTGAACCAAGGTGCTGGACCTCAGGTTCGATGAGAGTGGCGGTAATGAGTTTTCACTCATTTTGTTCAGCTTTTCCAAGGAATGTTTGACTAGTAATCATCATCGATCCAAGCACATTGGACGGACCTTGCACAGAGATCTTTCAGCGATCTCTAACCAGAGCTGGTGTTGGCTAGTGCTAGAAAAACAAAGACATGGCCCATCTGGGTACTGGACACTTGCATGAATGCTGGGATTACCCCGAAATCCAAAGTCTCCAAAAGTGGAGTTTAGAATCACTGAAGCACCAATGCTAAGTTCTTACAGTACCACCAAAACCAGTTCATCAAGACCACAAGGAAACTTCTTCTCTGGCTTACCTGACTCTTCTAGCCTTCCCATGCATATCTCCAAAAGGATCATGTTCGCTTGAGGCACAGTCATGTGAAATCAGTGCCCGGTGAAGGATGCTGGGATATTGTATGCGCCAAGTCACCATACAGGACACAGAAGGCTACGCTGTAAAGACATAAAGAAACATGGCAACTTTATTGCTGCTTCCATGATATCTGACTGACTCTGGGCTTAACAGTCCTGTTCTCAATGGGATGATCAGAACACATGTGCCCTTCTGCCACTTCTGCTCCATCAAAACCCTCCAGCATGGGTGGTCAGATTAGGAACAGAGTCTTCCCTTAAGCTCTGCCCTGGAAGAGCTTGACCTTGGTCAAGCCCAGTAGCTGGACCCTAAGGAGATTTATGAAACTCTCCTCTATTCCAGCACAATGGTGCTGCCGACCAGCACCTCAGATTTCTCCTCAGCAAGCAATTAGATTCATTGGAGAAAACTCAAGCCAACCCTGAAAGAGTCACCCCTGATACACTGGCCACAGAATCACTCGAGAGAAAACCGGACTATTTTTTTATTCAAGGTGAAGGCTTCCTTCTCATCTTTTCCCTGATCATGAACTGAAACGTGTCTCCTCCTTCTGGCACAAAAATGTACTCTAGGTCAGCAGAATTCCCAATATCTGCAAATATCTATCATAAAGTCCCCAATTAAATGCCATCAGGTGAGTCTTTCTAGGATGTCACAACAAGAGCCACAAGGCTGCCTAGATAGATCCACAACTTTCTCTTCCACATTCTGCCAGTCACTCCGAATATCCCTGAAAGTATATCTATAGATGTCTCTGTGTGTTTCTCTACACTCCTTTGCGCTCTCTCTCTATGGAGACTTCTCTAGGCACTCCCCATAAAAAAAAAAAAAAATATGCCCCTGTCTTAGAGTCCAAGATTTATTCTTTCCCTCAAGTTGTCTGCATCAATACATTTTATCCCAGGTGGTACTTCACATTCAACCAAAACAACATTGTATTTTCTCAGCGATAGTGACCACAACCATGTCCTCTCTCTTCCCCTGACACAAGTCTGGGAACCATGAGTACCTCGGTATAAACGAGCAAATTGGAACAAGTGTTTGTAGGGATTTAATGAAGTTTCAGAAGTTTTGGAGATGTCAGAGGAGATCTACCCACAGTCTATGCCGGGGGTAAGTATAAGCTCCAGAATTCCAGGGCTCTAACCACAGTCATTCTAAGGAAATCAGAGTGGAGATTCCAACCTTTAATTCCAGCACAGCATGTATTCTGGGAGTGGTGACATTCACCCTTCATCCTAACTGAGTCAAGATTAATTCAGATTATACAAGGACTTCCAGGCTCCCAAGCAGGTGTGGTGGGGCCACGCCTTAATTACCAAAAGAAAGAATACTTAAGATGGGATTCAAACAGAGAGCAAACCATTTCAAAGGAACTGAGGCTGAGGAAAGTATAAGACAGTTGTGTAAGATTTGACTGTGGTGTTTATTCCCTCTACTATCTCCATCTTCTTCAGAGATCTTTCCCTGAGTCTCATTCATTTGTGTGACAATGGCTGTTGGCAGTTCCCTATGCACTTTTATCTTCACACCACACAGGCCTTCCTTGAGAGATCAACCCTGGAGGACACCAACTCAACACACTCTCTTGAATCAGGTACTACCAAAAAGTAAATGTAAACCTTTACCTGGCCAATGGAAGTCAAAGACATCTGACCCTACTGACCAAGGTAAATACCCAATAGCAGAGGTCTACACAGACTTTGCTCCTTCCAATGTCAATATGTGTGCTTCCTATTGGTCCTGGGATTCTCTGGTTTCTCTCTCTGATTTCTCAATCTATCAATGCTCTCCCAGTATCTGTCGGGAGGAGGAAAACATGGCTGTGCAAATGCCACAGTGGTAACAGGGTATAGATACTTCTGTCTTGCACAAACCCATAGATTGGTTTTCTATTCTATCAGTGTACCTGAGGACCTTGCCACCTGGACAAAAGGGCACAAAACATGAGTTTTTCTGTCTCTCTGCCTCCCTGTCAAATGGCCAGATATTCGACAGAATATGCACACCTAGGCCCAAGGGAGAGATGATGTAGCTCACAAGACCACCAGAACCTGGACTTTGGGAACTCTCTCAGCAGCAACGTACAGGGCTAAACCCTACAAGACACCATCTTAAAGGACTGCAGGCAAGACCTGGCATGGCTTGTATATGAGGAGATCAGTGGGCACATGACTGACTTCTCTTGCTTCTTCTGATGCACACTCTGAGATCTGCTTGAGGGACACCAGTAGCAGCCTCCACAACCAAGACGTCTCTGACAGAATGTCTAATCAGGAAGATTAAGTGTAGACACCTACAGAGCACCAAAGTACCTGTCTTCACCTTGCTAGGGACTGCAAGCAGAGTGGTCAAAATACAGGCCCCTGGACAGGCTGAGGAAGTCTGTACTACAGCTGGAGCAGGATAGGAGCAGGGCAGTGTTTGGCAAGCCTGTGTCTGACTCCCAGATGACCTGGCTGAACCAAGGTGCTGGACCTCAGGTTCGATGAGAGCGGCGGTAATGAGTTTTCACTCATTTTGTTCAGCTTTTCCAAGGAATGTTTGACTGGTAATCATCATCGATCCAAGCACATTGGACGGACCTTGCACAGAGATCTTTCAGCGATCTCTAACCAGAGCTGGTGTTGGCTAGTGCTAGAAAAACAAAGACATGGCCCATCTGGGTACTGGACACTTGCATGAATGCTGGGATTACCCCGAAATACAAAGTCTCCAAAAGTGGAGTTTAGAATCACTGAAGCACCAATGCTAAGTTCTTACAGTACCACCAAAACCAGTTCATCAAGACCACAAGGAAACTTCTTCTCTGGCTTACCTGACTCTTCTAGCCTTCCCATGCATATCTCCAAAAGGATCATGTTCGCTTGAGGCACAGTCATGTGAAATCAGTGCCCGGTGAAGGATGCTGGGATATTGTATGCGCCAAGTCACCATACAGGACACAGAAGGCTACGCTGTAAAGACATAAAGAAACATGGCAACTTTATTGCTGCTTCCATGATATCTGACTGACTCTGGGCTTAACAGTCCTGTTCTCAATGGGATGATCAGAACACATGTGCCCTTCTGCCACTTCTGCTCCATCAAAACGCTCCAGCATGGGTGGTCAGATTAGGAACAGAGTCTTCCCTTAAGCTCTGCCCTGGAAGAGCTTGACATTGGTCAAGCCCAGTAGCTGGACCCTAAGGAGATTTATGAAACTCTCCTCTATTCCAGCACAATGGTGCTGCCGACCAGCACCTCAGATTTCTCCTCAGCAAGCAACTAGATCCATTGGAGAAAACTCAGAGCCAACCCTGAGATAGTCACTCCGATACACTGGCCAACGGAATCACTCGAGAACAAACCGGATTATTTTTTTATTCAAAGTGAAGGCTTCCTTCTCATCTTTTCCCTGATCATGAACTGAAACGTGTCTCCTCCTTCTGGCACAAAAATGTACTCTAGGTCAGCAGAATTCCCAATATCTGCAAATATCTATCATAAAGTCCCCAATTAAATGCCATCAGGTGAGTCTTTCTAGGATGTCACAACAAGAGCCACAAGGCTGCCTAGATAGATCCACAACTTTCTCTTCCACATTCTGCCAGTCACTCCGAATATCCCTGAAAGTATATCTATAGATGTCTCTGTGTGTTTTCTACACTCCTTTGCGCTCTCTCTCTATGGAGACTTCTCTAGGCACTCCCCATAAAAAAAAAAAAAAAAAACGCCCCTGTCTTAGAGTCCAAGATTTATTCTTTCCCTCAAGTTGTCTGCATCAATACATTTTATCCCAGGTGGTACTTCACATTCAACCAAAACAACATTGTATTTTCTCAGCGATAGTGACCACAACCATGTCCTCTCTCTTCCCCTGACACAAGTCTGGGATCCATGAGTACCTCGGTATAAACGAGCAAATTGGAACAAGTGTTTGTAGGGATTTAATGAAGTTTCAGAAGTTTTGGAGATGTCAGAGGAGATCTACCCACAGTCTATGCCTGGGGTTAGTATAAGCTCCAGAATTCCAGGGCTCTAACCACAGTCAGTCTAAGGAAATCAGAGTGGAGATTCCAACCTTTAATTCCAGCACAGCAAGTATTCTGGGAGTGGTGACATTCACCCTTCATCCTAACTGAGTCAAGATCAATTCAGATTATACAAGGACTTCCAGGCTCCCAATCAGGTGTGGTGGGGCCAAGCCTTAATTACCAAAAGAAAGAATACTTAAGATGGGATTCAAACAGAGAGAAAACCATTTCAAAGGAACTGAGGCTGAGGAAAGTATTAGACAGTTGGGTAAGATTTGACTGTGGTGTTTATTCCCTCTACTATCTCCATCTTCTTCAGAGATCTTTCCCTGAGTCTCATTCATTTGTGTGACAATGGCTGTTGGCAGTTCCCTATGCACTTTTATCTTCACACCACACAGGCCTTCCTCAAGAGATCAACCCTGGAGGACACCAACTCAACACACTCTCTTGAATCAGGTACTACCAAAAAGTAAATGTAAACCTTTACCTGGCCAATGGAAGTCAAAGACATCTGACCCTACTGACCAAGGTAAATACCCAATAGCAGAGGTCTACACAGACTTTGCTCCTTCCAATGTCAATATGTGTGCTTCCTATTGGTCCTGGGATTCTCTGGTTTCTCTCTCTGATTTCTCAATCTATCAATGCTCTCCCAGTATCTGTCGGGAGGAGGAAAACATGGCTGTGCAAATGCCACAGTGGTAACAGGGTATAGATACTTCTGTCTTGCACAAACCCATACATTGGTCTTCTATTCTATCAGCGTACCTGAGGACCTTGCCACCTGGACAAAAGGGCACAAAACATGAGTTTTTCTGTCTCTCTGCCTCCCTGTCAAATGGCCAGATATTCGACAGAATATGCACACCTAGGCCCAAGGGAGAGATGAGGTAGCTCACAAGACCACCAGAACCTGGACTTTGGGAACTCTCTCAGCAGCAACGTACAGGGCTAAACCCTACAAGACACCATCTTAAAGGACTGCAGGCAAGACCTGGCATGGCTTGTATATGAGGAGATCAGTGGGCACATGACTGACTTCTCTTGCTTCTTCTGATGCATACTCTGAGATCTGCTTGAGGGACACCAGTAGCAGCCTCCACAACCAAGACGTCTCTGACAGAATGTCTAATCAGGAAGACCAAGTGTAGACACCTACAGAGCACCAAAGTACCTGTCTTCACCTTGCTAGGGATTGCAAGCAGAGTGGTCAAAATACAGGCCCCTGGACAGGCTGAGGAAGTCTGTACTACAGCTGGAGCAGGATAGGAGCAGGGCAGTGTTTGGCAAGCCTGTGTCTGACTCCCAGATGACCCGGCTGAACCAAGGTGCTGGACCTCAGGTTCGATGAGAGCGGCGGTAATGAGTTTTCACTCATTTTGTTCAGCTTTTCCAAGGAATGTTTGACTGGTAATCATCATCGATCCAAGCACATTGGACGGACCTTGCACAGAGATCTTTCAGCGATCTCTAACCAGAGCTGGTGTTGGCTAGTGCTAGAAAAACAAAGACATGGCCCATCTGGGTACTGGACACTTGCATGAATGCTGGGATTACCCCGAAATCCAAAGTCTCCAAAAGTGGAGTTTAGAATCACTGAAGCACCAATGCTAAGTTCTAGCAGCACCACCAACACCAGTTCATCAAGACCACAAGGAAACTTCTTCTCTGGCTTACCTGACTCTTCTAGCCTTCCCATGCATATCTCCAAAAGGATCATGTTCGCTTGAGGCACAGTCATGTGAAATCAGTGCCCGGTGAAGGATGCTGGGATATTGTATGCGCCAAGTCACCATACAGGACACAGAAGGCTACACTGTAAAGACATAAAGAAACATGGCAACTTTATTGCTGCTTCCATGATATCTGACTGACTCTGGGCTTAACAGTCCTGTTCTCAATGGGATGATCAGAACACATGTGCCCTTCTGCCACTTCTGCTCCATCAAAACGCTCCAGCATGGGTGGTCAGATTAGGAACAGAGTCTTCCCTTAAGCTCTGCCCTGGAAGAGCTTGACCTTGGTCAAGCCCAGTAGCTGGACCCTAAGGAGATTTATGAAACTCTCCTCTATTCCAGCACAATGGTGCTGCCGAACAGCACATCAGATTTCTCCTCAGCCAGCAATTAGATCCATTGGAGAAAACTCAGAGCCAACCCTGAGATAGTCACTCCGATACACTGGCCAACGGAATCACTCCAGAACAAACCGGATTATTTTTTTATTCAAAGTGAAGACTTCCTTCTCATCTTTTCCCTGATCATGAACTGAAACGTGTCTCCTCCTTCTGGCACAAAAATGTACTCTAGGTCAGCAGAATTCCCAATATCTGCAAATATCTATCATAAAGTCCCCAATTAAATGCCATCAGGTGAGTCTTTCTAGGATGTCATAACAAGAGCAACAAGGCTGCCTAGATAGATCCACAACTTTCTCTTCCACATTCTGCCAGTGACTCCGAATATCCCTGAAAGTATATCTATAGATGTCTCTGTGTGTTTCTCTACACTCCTTTGCGCTCTCTCTCTATGGAGACTTCTCTAGGCACTCCCCATAAAAAAAAAAACGCCCCTGTCTTAGAGTCCAAGATTTATTCTTTCCCTCAAGTTGTCTGCATCAATACATTTTATCCCAGGTGGTACTTCACATTCAACCAAAACAACATTGTATTTTCTCAGCGATAGTGACCACAACCATGTCCTCTCTCTTCCCCTGACACAAGTCTGGGATCCATGAGTACCTCGGTATAAACGAGCAAATTGGAACAAGTGTTTGTAGGGATTTAATGAAGTTTCAGAAGTTTTGGAGATGTCAGAGGAGATCTACCCACAGTCTATGCCGGGGGTTAGTATAAGCTCCAGAATTCCAGGGCTCTAACCACAGTCAGTCTAAGGAAATCAGAGTGGAGATTCCAACCTTTAATTCCAGCACAGCAAGTATTCTGGGAGTGGTGACATTCACCCTTCATCCTAACTGAGTCAAGATTAATTCAGATTATACAAGGACTTCCAGGCTCCCAAGCAGGTGTGGTGGGGCCACGCCTTAATTACCAAAAGAAAGAATACTTAAGATGGGATTCAAACAGAGAGCAAACCATTTCAAAGGAACTGAGGCTGAGGAAAGTATAAGACAGTTGTGTAAGATTTGACTGTGGTGTTTATTCCCTCTACTATCTCCATCTTCTTCAGAGATCTTTCCCTGAGTCTCATTCATTTGTGTGACAATGGCTGTTGGCAGTTCCCTATGCACTTTTATCTTCACACCACACAGGCCTTCCTTGAGAGATCAACCCTGGAGGACACCAACTCAACACACTCTCTTGAATCAGGTACTACCAAAAAGTAAATGTAAACCTTTAGCTGGCCAATGGAAGTCAAAGACATCTGACCCTACTGACCAAGGTAAATACCCAATAGCAGAGGTCTACACAGACTTTGCTCCTTCCAATGTCAATATGTGTGCTTCCTATTGGTCCTGGGATTCTCTGGTTTCTCTCTCTGATTTCTCAATCTATCAATGCTCTCCCAGTATCTGTCGGGAGGAGGAAAACATGGCTGTGCAAATGCCACAGTGGTAACAGGGTATAGATACTTCTGTCTTGCACAAACCCATAGATTGGTCTTCTATTCTATCAGCGTACCTGAGGACCTTGCCACCTGGACAAGAGGGCACAAAACATGAGTTTTTCTGTCTCTCTGCCTCCCTGTCAAATGGCCAGATATTCGACAGAATATGCACACCTAGGCCCAAGGGAGAGATGATGTAGCTCACAAGACCACCAGAACCTGGACTTTGGGAACTCTCTCAGCAGCAACGTACAGGGCTAAACCCTACAAGACACCATCTTAAAGGACTGCAGGCAAGACCTGGCATGGCTTGTATATGAGGAGATCACTTGGCACATGATTGACTTCTCTTTCTTCTTCTGATGCACACTCTGAGATCTGCTTGAGGGACACCAGTAGCAGCCTCCACAACCAAGATGTCTCTGACAGAATGTCTAATCAGGAAGACCAAGTGTAGACACCTACAGAGCACCAAAGTACCTGTCTTCACCTTGCTAGGGATTGCAAGCAGAGTGGTCAAAATACAGGCCCCTGGACAGGCTGAGGAAGTCTGTACTATAGCTGGAGCAGGATAGGAGCAGGGCAGTGTTTGGCAAACCTGTGTCTGACTCCCAGGTGACCCGGCTGAACCAAGGTGCTGGACCTCAGGTTCGATGAGAGCTGCGGTAATGAGTTTTCACTCATTTTGTTCAGCTTTTCCAAGGAATGTTTGACTGGTAATCATCATCGATCCAAGCACATTGGACGGACCTTGCACAGAGATCTTTCAGCGATCTCTAACCAGAGCTGGTGTTGGCTAGTGCTAGAAAATCAAAGACATGGCCCTTCTGGGTACTGGACACTTGCATGAATGCTGGGATTACCCCGAAATCCAAAGTCTCCAAAAGTGGAGTTTAGAATCACTGAAGCACCAATGCTAAGTTCTAGCAGCACCACCAACACCAGTTCATCAAGACCACAAGGAAACTTCTTCTCTGGCTTACCTGACTCTTCTAGCCTTCCCATGCATATCTCCAAAAGGATCATGTTCGCTTGAGGCACAGTCATGTGAAATCAGTGCCTGGTGAAGGATGCTGGGATATTGTATGCGCCAAGTCACCATACAGGACACAGAAGGCTACGCTGTAAAGACATAAAGAAACATGGCAACTTTATTGCTGCTTCCATGATATCTGACTGACTCTGGGCTTAACAGTCCTGTTCTCAATGGGATGATCAGAACACATGTGCCCTTCTGCCACTTCTGCTCCATCAAAACCCTCCAGCATGGGTGGTCAGATTAGGAACAGAGTCTTCCCTTAAGCTCTGCCCTGGAAGAGCTTGACCTTGGTCAAGCCCAGTAGCTGGACCCTAAGGAGATTTATGAAACTCTCCTCTATTCCAGCACAATGGTGCTGCCGACCAGCACCTCAGATTTCTCCTCAGCAAGCAATTAGATCCATTGGAGTAAACTCAGAGCCAACCCTGAGATAGTCACCCCTGATACACTGGCCACAGAATCACTCGAGAGCAAACCGGACTATTTTTTTATTCAAGGTGAAGGCTTCCTTCTCATCTTTTCCCTCATCATGAACTGAAACATGTCTCCTCCTTCTGGCACAAAAATGTACTCTAGGTCAGCAGAATTCCCAATATCTGCAAATATCTATCATAAAGTCCCCAGTTAAATGCCATCAGGTGAGTCTTTCTAGGATGTCACAACAAGAGCCACAAGGCTGCCTAGATAGATCCACAACTTTCTCTTCCACATTCTGCCAGTCACTCCGAATATCCCTGAAAGTATATCTATAGATGTCTCTGTGTGTTTCTCTACACTCCTTTGCGCTCTCCCTCTATGGAGACTTCTCTAGGCACTCCCCATAAAAAAAAAAATATGCCCCTGTCTTAGAGTCCAAGATTTATTCTTTCCCTCAAGTTGTCTGCATCAATACATTTTATCCCAGGTGGTACTTCACATTCAACCAAAACAACATTGTATTTTCTCAGCGATAGTGACCACAACCATGTCCTCTCTCTTCCCCTGACACAAGTCAGGGAACCATGAGTACCTCGGTATAAACGAGCAAATTGGAACAAGTTTTTGTAGGGATTTAATGAAGTTTCAGAAGTTTTGGAGATGTCAGAGGAGATCTACCCACAGTCTATGCCGGGGGTTAGTATAAGCTCCAGAATTCCAGGGCTCTAACCACAGTCAGTCTAAGGAAATCAGAGTGGAGATTCCAACCTTTAATTCCAGCACAGCATGTATTCTGGGAGTGGTGACATTCACCCTTCATCCTAACTGAGTCAAGATTAATTCAGATAATACAAGGACTTCCAGGCTCCCAAGCAGGTGTGGTGGGGCCACGCCTTAATTACCAAAAGAAAGAATACTTAAGATGGGATTCAAACAGAGAGCAAACCATTTCAAAGGAACTGAGGCTAAGGAAAGTATAAGACAGTTGGGTAAGATTTGACTGTGGTGTTTATTCCCTCTACTATCTCCATCTTCTTCAGAGATCTTTCCCTGAGTCTCATTCATTTGTGTGACAATGGCTGTTGGCAGTTCCCTATGCACTTTTATCTTCACACCACACAGGCCTTTTTTGAGAGATCAACCCTGGAGGACACCAACTCAACACACTCTCTTGAATCAGGTACTACCAAAAAGTAAATGTAAACCTTTACCTGGCCAATGGAAGTCAAAGACATCTGACCCTACTGACCAAGGTAAATACCCAATAGCAGAGGTCTACACAGACTTTGCTCCTTCCAATGTCAATATGTGTGCTTCCTATTGGTCCTGGGATTCTCTGGTTTCTCTCTCTGATTTCTCAATCTATCAATGCTCTCCCAGTATCTGTCGGGAGGAGGAAAACACGGCTGTGCAAATGCCACAGTGGTAACAGGGTATAGATACTTCTGTCTTGCACAAACCCATAGATTGGTCTTCTATTCTATCAGTGTACCTGAGGACCTTGCCACCTGGACAAAAGGGCACAAAACATGAGTTTTTCTGTCTCTCTGCCTCCCTGTCAAATGGCCAGATATTCGACAGAATATGCACACCTAGGCCCAAGGGAGAGATGATGTAGCTCACAAGACCACCAGAACCTGGACTTTGGGAACTCTCTCAGCAGCAACCTACAGGGCTAAACGCTACAAGACACCATCTTAAAGGACTGCAGGCAAGACCTGGCATGGCTTGTATATGAGGAGATCAGTGGGCACATGACTGACTTCTCTTGCTTCTTCTGATGCACACTCTGAGATCTGCTTGAGGGACACCAGTAGCAGCCTCCACAACCAAGACGTCTCTGACAGAATGTCTAATCAGGAAGATTAAGTGTAGACACCTACAGAGCACCAAAGTACCTGTCTTCACCTTGCTAGGGACTGCAAGCAGAGTGGTCAAAATACAGGTCCCTGGACAGGCTGAGGAAGTCTGTACTACAGCTGGAGCAGGATAGGAGCAGGGCAGTGTTTGGCAAGCCTGTGTCTGACTCCCAGATGACCCGGCTGAACCAAGGTGCTGGACCTCAGGTTCGATGAGAGCGGCGGTAATGAGTTTTCACTCATTTTGTTCAGCTTTTCCAAGGAATGTTTGACTGGTAATCATCATCGATCCAAGCACATTGGACGGACCTTGCACAGAGATCTTTCAGCGATCTCTAACCAGAGCTGGTGTTGGCTAGTGCTAGAAAAACAAAGACATGGCCCATCTGGGTACTGGACACTTGCATGAATGCTGGGATTACCCCGAAATCCAAAGTCTCCAAAAGTGGAGTTTAGAATCACTGAAGCACCAATGCTAAGTTCTAGCAGCACCACCAACACCAGTTCATCAAGACCACAAGGAAACTTCTTCTCTGGCTTACCTGACTCTTCTAGCCTTCCCATGCATATCTCCAAAAGGATCATGTTCGCTTGAGGCACAGTCATGTGAAATCAGTGCCCGGTGAAGGATGCTGGGATATTGTATGCACCAAGTCACCATACAGGACACAGAAGGCTACGCTGTAAAGACATAAAGAAACATGGCAACTTTATTGCTGCTTCCATGATATCTGACTGACTCTGGGCTTAACAGTCCTGTTCTCAATGGGATGATCAGAACACATGTGCCCTTCTGCCACTTCTGCTCCATCAAAACCCTCCAGCATGGGTGGTCCGATTAGGAACAGAGTCTTCCCTTAAGCTCTGCCCTGGAAGAGCTTGACCTTGGTCAAGCCCAGTAGCTGGACCCTAAGGAGATTTATGAAACTCTCCTCTATTCCAGCACAATGGTGCTGCCGAACAGCACATCAGATTTCTCCTCAGCCAGCAATTAGATCCATTGGAGAAAACTCAGAGCCAACCCTGAGATAGTCACCCCTGATACACTGGCCACAGAATCACTCGAGAACAAACCGGATTATTTTTTTATTCAAAGTGAAGGCTTCCTTCTCATCTTTTCCCTGATCATGAACTGAAACGTGTCTCCTCCTTCTGGCACAAAAATGTACTCTAGGTCAGCAGAATTCCCAATATCTGCAAATATCTATCATAAAGTCCCCAATTAAATGCCATCAGGTGAGTCTTTCTAGGATGTCACAACAAGAGCCACAAGGCTGCCTAGATAGATCCACAACTTTCTCTTCCACATTCTGCCAGTCACTCCGAATATCCCTGAAAGTATATCTATAGATGTCTCTGTGTGTTTTCTACACTCCTTTGCGCTCTCTCTCTATGGAGACTTCTCTAGGCACTCCCCATAAAAAAAAAAAAAACGCCCCTGTCTTAGAGTCCAAGATTTATTCTTTCCCTCAAGTTGTCTGCATCAATACATTTTATCCCAGGTGGTACTTCACATTCAACCAAAACAACATTGTATTTTCTCAGCGATAGTGACCACAACCATGTCCTCACTCTTCCCCTGACACAAGTCTGGGATCCATGAGTACCTCGGTATAAATGAGCAAATTGGAACAAGTGTTTGTAGGGATTTAATGAAGTTTCAGAAGTTTTGGAGATGTCAGAGGAGATCTACCCACAGTCTATGCCTGGGGTTAGTATAAGCTCCAGAATTCCAGGGCTCTAACCACAGTCAGTCTAAGGAAATCAGAGTGGAGATTCCAACCTTTAATTCCAGCACAGCAAGTATTCTGGGAGTGGTGACATTCACCCTTCATCCTAACTGAGTCAAGATCAATTCAGATTATACAAGGACTTCCAGGCTCCCAATCAGGTGTGGTGGGGCCAAGCCTTAATTACCAAAAGAAAGAATACTTAAGATGGGATTCAAACAGAGAGAAAACCATTTCAAAGGAACTGAGGCTGAGGAAAGTATTAGACAGTTGGGTAAGATTTGACTGTGGTGTTTATTCCATCTACTATCTCCATCTTCTTCAGAGATCTTTCCCTGAGTCTCATTCATTTGTGTGACAATGGCTGTTGGCAGTTCCCTATGCACTTTTATCTTCACACCACACAGGCCTTCCTTGAGAGATCAACCCTGGAGGACACCAACTCAACACACTCTCTTGAATCAGGTACTACCAAAAAGTAAATGTAAACCTTTACCTGGCCAATGGAAGTCAAAGACATCTGACCCTACTGACCAAGGTAAATACCCAATAGCAGAGGTCTACACAGACTTTGCTCTTTCCAATGTCAATATGTGTGCTTCCTATTGGTCCTGGGATTCTCTGGTTTCTCTCTCTGATTTCTCAATCTATCAATGCTCTCCCAGTATCTGTCGGGAGGAGGAAAACATGGCTGTGCAAATGCCACAGTTGTAACAGGGTATAGATACTTCTGTCTTGCACAAACCCATACATTGGTCTTCTATTCTATCAGCGTACCTGAGGACCTTTCCACCTGGACAAAAGGGCACAAAACATGAGTTTTTCTGTCTCTCTGCCTCCCTGTCAAATGGCCAGATATTCGACAGAATATGCACACCTAGGCCCAAGGGAGAGATGCGGTAGCTCACAAGACCACCAGAACCTGGACTTTGGGAACTCTCTCAGCAGCAACGTACAGGGCTAAACCCTACAAGACACCATCTTAAAGGACTGCAGGCAAGACCTGGCATGGCTTGTATATGAGGAGATCAGTGGGCACATGACTGACTTCTCTTGCTTCTTCTGATGCATACTCTGAGATCTGCTTTAGGGACACCAGTAGCAGCCTCCACAACCAAGACGTCTCTGACAGAATGTCTAATCAGGAAGACCAAGTGTAGACACCTACAGAGCACCAAAGTACCTGTCTTCACCTTGCTAGGGATTGCAAGCAGAGTGGTCAAAATACAGGCCCCTGGACAGGCTGAGGAAGTCTGTACTACAGCTGGAGCAGGATAGGAGCAGGGCAGTGTTTGGCAAGCCTGTGTCTGACTCCCAGATGACCCGGCTGAACCAAGGTGCTGGACCTCAGGTTCGATGAGAGCGGCGGTAATGAGTTTTCACTCATTTTGTTCAGCTTTTCCAAGGAATGTTTGACTGGTAATCATCATCGATCCAAGCACATTGGACGGACCTTGCACAGAGATCTTTCAGCGATCTCTAACCAGAGCTGGTGTTGGCTAGTGCTAGAAAAACAAAGACATGGCCCATCTGGGTACTGGACACTTGCATGAATGCTGGGATTACCCCGAAATACAAAGTCTCCAAAAGTGGAGTTTAGAATCACTGAAGCACCAATGCTAAGTTCTAGCAGCACCACCAACACCAGTTCATCAAGACCACAAGGAAACTTCTTCTCTGGCTTACCTGACTCTTCTAGCCTTCCCATGCATATCTCCAAAAGGATCATGTTCGCTTGAGGCACAGTCATGTGAAATCAGTGCCCGGTGAAGGATGCTGGGATATTGTATGTGCCAAGTCACCATACAGGACACAGAAGGCTACACTGTAAAGACATAAAGAAACATGGAAACTTTATTGCTGCTTCCATGATATCTGACTGACTCTGGGCTTAACAGTCCTGTTCTCAATGGGATGATCAGAACACATGTGCCCTTCTGCCACTTCTGCTCCATCAAAACCCTCCAGCATGGGTGGTCAGATTAGGAACAGAGTCTTCCCTTAAGCTCTGCCCTGGAAGAGCTTGACCTTGGTCAAGCCCAGTAGCTGGACCCTAAGGAGATTTATGAAACTCTCCTCTATTCCAGCACAATGGTGCTGCCGAACAGCACATCAGATTTCTCCTCAGCCAGCAATTAGATCCACTGGAGAAAACTCAGAGCCAACCCTGAGATAGTCACTCCGATACACTGGCCAACGGAATCACTCGAGAACAAACCGGATTATTTTTTTATTCAAAGTGAAGGCTTGCTTCTCATCTTTTCCCTGATCATGAACTGAAACGTGTCTCCTCCTTCTGGCACAAAAATGTACTCTAGGTCAGCAGAATTCCCAATATCTGCAAATATCTATCATAAAGTCCCCAATTAAATGCCATCAGGTGAGTCTTTCTAGGATGTCATAACAAGAGCCACAAGGCTGCCTAGATAGATCCACAACTTTCTCTTCCACATTCTGCCAGTCACTCCGAATATCCCTGAAAGTATATCTATAGATGTCTCTGTGTGTTTCTCTACACTCCTTTGCGCTCTCTCTCTATGGAGACTTCTCTAGGCACTCCCCATAAAAAAAAAACGCCCCTGTCTTAGAGTCCAAGATTTATTCTTTCCCTCAAGTTATCTGTATCAATACATTTTATCCCAGGTGGTACTTCACATTCAACCAAAACAACATTGTATTTTCTCAGCGATAGTGACCACAACCATGTCCTCTCTCTTCCCCTGACACAAGTCTGGGATCCATGAGTACCTCGGTATAAATGAGCAAATTGGAAGAAGTGTTTGTAGGTATTTAATGAAGTTTCAGAAGTTTTGGAGATGTCAGAGGAGATCTACCCACAGTCTATGCCGGGGGTTAGTATAAGCTCCAGAATTCCAGGGCTCTAACCACAGTCAGTCTAAGGAAATCAGAGTGGAGATTCCAACCTTTAAGTCCAGCACAGCAAGTATTCTGGGAATGGTGACATTCACCCTTCATCCTAACTGAGTCAAGATCAATTCAGATTATACAAGGACTTCCAGGCTCCCAAGCAGGTGTTGTGGGGCTACGCCTTATTTACCAAAAGAAAGAATACTTAAGATGGGATTCAAACTGAGAGAAAACCATTTCAAAGGAACTGAGGCTGAGGAAAGTATAAGACAGTTGTGTAAGATTTGACTGTGGTGTTTATTCCCTCTACTATCTCCATCTTCTTCAGAGATCTTTCCCTGAGTCTCATTCATTTGTGTGACAATGGCTGTTGGCAGTTCCCTATGCACTTTTATCTTCACACCACACAGGCCTTCCTTGAGAGATCAACCCTGGAGGACACCAACTCAACACACTCTCTTGAATCAGGTACTACCAAAAAGTAAATGTAAACCTTTACCTGGCCAATGGAAGTCAAAGACATCTGACCCTACTGACCAAGGTAAATACCCAATAGCAGAGGTCTACACAGACTTTGCTCCTTCCAATGTCAATATGTGTGCTTCCTATTGGTCCTGGGATTCTCTGGTTTCTCTCTCTGATTTCTCAATCTATCAATGCTCTCCCAGTATCTGTCGGGAGGAGGAAAACATGGCTGTGCAAATGCCACAGTGGTAACAGGGTATAGATACTTCTGTCCTGCACAAACCCATAGATTGGTCTTCTATTCTATCAGCGTACCTGAGGACCTTGCCACCTGGACAAGAGGGCACAAAACATGAGTTTTTCTGTCTCTCTGCCTCCCTGTCAAATGGCCAGATATTCGACAGAATATGCACACCTAGGCCCAAGGGAGAGATGATGTAGCTCACAAGACCACCAGAACCTGGACTTTGGGAACACTCTCAGCAGCAACGTACAGGGCTAAACCCTACAAGACACCATCTTAAAGGACTGCAGGCAAGACCTGGCATGGCTTGTATATGAGGAGATCAGTGGGCACATGACTGACTTCTCTTGCTTCTTCTGATGCACACTCTGAGATCTGCTTGAGGGACACCAGTAGCAGCCTCCACAACCAAGACGTCTCTGACAGAATGTCTAATCAGGAAGACCAAGTGTAGACACCTACAGAGCGCCAAAGTACCTGTCTTCACCTTGCTAGGGATTGCAAGCAGAGTGGTCAAAATACAGGCCCCTGGACAGGCTGAGGAAGTCTGTACTACAGCTGGAGCAGGATAGGAGCAGGGCAGTGTTTGGCAAGCCTGTGTCTGACTCCCAGATGACCCGGCTGAACCAAGGTGCTGGACCTCAGGTTCGATGAGAGCGGCGGTAATGAGTTTTCACTCATTTTGTTCAGCTTTTCCAAGGAATGTTTGACTGGTAATCATCATCGATCCAAGCACATTGGACGGACCTTGCACAGAGATCTTTCAGCGATCTCTAACCAGAGCTGGTGTTGGCTAGTGCTAGAAAAACAAAGACATGGCCCATCTGGGTACTGGACACTTGCATGAATGCTGGGATTACCCCGAAATCCAAAGTCTCCAAAAGTGGAGTTTAGAATCACTGAAGCACCAATGCTAAGTTCTAGCAGCACCACCAACACCAGTTCATCAAGACCACAAGGAAACTTCTTCTCTGGCTTACCTGACTCTTCTAGCCTTCCCATGCATATCTCCAAAAGGATCATGTTCGCTTGAGGCACAGTCATGTGAAATCAGTGCCTGGTGAAGGATGCTGGGATATTGTATGCGCCAAGTCACCATACAGGACACAGAAGGCTACGCTGTAAAGACATAAAGAAACATGGCAACTTTATTGCTGCTTCCATGATATCTGACTGACTCTGGGCTTAACAGTCCTGTTCTCAATGGGATGATCAGAACACATGTGCCCTTCTGCCACTTCTGCTCCATCAAAACCCTCCAGCATGGGTGGTCAGATTAGGAACAGAGTCTTCCCTTAAGCTCTGCCCTGGAAGAGCTTGACCTTGGTCAAGCCCAGTAGCTGGACCCTAAGGAGATTTATGAAACTCTCCTCTATTCCAGCACAATGGTGCTGCCGACCAGCACCTCAGATTTCTCCTCAGCAAGCAATTAGATCCATTGGAGAAAACTCAGAGCCAACCCTGAGATAGTCACCCCTGATACACTGGCCACAGAATCACTCGAGAGCAAACCGGACTATTTTTTTATTCAAGGTGAAGGCTTCCTTCTCATCTTTTCCCTGATCATGAACTGAAACGTGTCTCCTCCTTCTGGCACAAAAATGTACTCTAGGTCAGCAGAATTCCCAATACCTGCAAATATCTATCATAAAGTCCCCAATTAAATGCCATCAGGTGAGTCTTTCTAGGATGTCACAACAAGAGCCACAAGGCTGCCTAGATAGATCCACAACTTTCTCTTCCACATTCTGCCAGTCACTCCGAATATCCCTGAAAGTTTATCTATAGATGTCTCTGTGTGTTTCTCTACACTCCTTTGCGCTCTCTCTCTATGGAGACTTCTCCAGGCACTCCCCATAAAAAAAAAAAAAAAAAAAAAACACCCCTGTCTTAGAGTCCAAGATTTATTCTTTCCCTCAAGTTGTCTGCATCAATACATCTTATCACAGGTGGTACTTCACATTCAACCAAAACAACATTGTATTTTCTCAGCGATAGTGACCACAACCATGTCCTCTCTCTTCCCCTGACACAAGTCTGGGATCCATGAGTACCTCGGTATAAACGAGCAAATTGGAACAAGTGTTTGTAGGGATTTAATAGTTTCAGAAGTTTTGGAGATGTCAGAGGAGATCTACCCACAGTCTATGCCGGGGGTTAGTATAAGCTCCAGAATTCCAGGGCTCTAACCACAGTCAGTCTAAGGAAATCAGAGTGGAGATTCCAACCTTTAAGTCCAGCACAGCAAGTATTCTGGGAGTGGTGACATTCACCCTTCATCCTAACTGAGTCAAGATCAATTCAGATTATACAAGGACTTCCAGGCTCCCAAGCAGGTGTGGTGGGGCCAAGCCTTAATTACCAAAAGAAAGAATACTTAAGATGGGATTCCAACAGAGAGCAAACCATTTCAAAGGAACTGAGGCTGAGGAAAGTATAAGACATTTGGGTAAGATTTGACTGTGGTGTTTATTCCCTCTACTATCTCCATCTTCTTCAGAGATCTTTCCCTGAGTCTCATTCATTTGTGTGACAATGGCTGTTGGCAGTTCCCTATGCACTTTTATCTTCACACCACACAGGCCTTCCTTGAGAGATCAACCCTGGAGGACACCAACTCAACACACTCTCTTGAATCAGGTACTACCAAAAAGTAAATGTAAACCTTTACCTGGCCAATGGAAGTCAAAGACATCTGACCCTACTGACCAAGGTAAATACCCAATAGCAGAGGTCTACACAGACTTTGCTCCTTCCAATGTCAATATGTGTGCTTCCTATTGGTCCTGGGATTCTCTGGTTTCTCTCTCTGATTTCTCAATCTATCAATGCTCTCCCAGTATCTGTTGGGAGGAGGAAAACATGGCTGTGCAAATGCCACAGTGGTAACAGGGTATAGATACTTCTGTCTTGCACAAACCCATAGATAGGTCTTCTATTCTATCAGCGTACCTGAGGACCTTGCCACCTGGACAAGAGGGCACAAAACATGAGTTTTTCTGTCTCTCTGCCTCCCTGTCAAATGGCCAGATATTCGACAGAATATGCACACCTAGGCCCAAGGGAGAGATGATGTAGCTCACAAGACCACCAGAACCTGGACTTTGGGAACTCTCTCAGCAGCAACGTACAGGGCTAAACCCTACAAGACACCATCTTAAAGGACTGCAGGCAAGACCTGGCATGGCTTGTATATGAGGAGATCACTTGGCACATGATTGACTTCTCTTTCTTCTTCTGATGCACACTCTGAGATCTGCTTGAGGGACACCAGTAGCAGCCTCCACAACCAAGATGTCTCTGACAGAATGTCTAATCAGGAAGACCAAGTGTAGACACCTACAGAGCACGAAAGTACCTGTCTTCACCTTGCTAGGGATTGCAAGCAGAGTGGTCAAAATACAGGCCCCTGGACAGGCTGAGGAATTCTGTACTACAGCTGGAGCAGGATAGGAGCAGGGCAGTGTTTGGCAAGCCTGTGTCTGACTCCCAGATGACCCGGCTGAACCAAGGTGCTGGACCTCAGGTTCGATGAGAGCGGCGGTAATGAGTTTTCACTCATTTTGTTCAGCTTTTCCAAGGAATGTTTGACTGGTAATCATCATCGATCCAAGCACATTGGACGGACCTTGCACAGAGATCTTTCAGCGATCTCTAACCAGAGCTGGTGTTGGCTAGTGCTAGAAAATCAAAGACATGGCCCATCTGGGTACTGGACACTTGCATGAATGCTGGGATTACCCCAAAATCCAAAGTCTCCAAAAGTGGAGTTTAGAATCACTGAAGCACCAATGCTAAGTTCTAGCAGCACCACCAACACCAGTTCATCAAGACCACAAGGAAACTTCTTCTCTGGCTTACCTGACTCTTCTAGCCTTCCCATGCATATCTCCAAAAGGATCATGTTCGCTTGAGGCACAGTCATGTGAAATCAGTGCCCGGTGAAGGATGCTGGGATATTGTATGCGCCAAGTCACCATACAGGACACAGAAGGCTACACTGTAAAGACATAAAGAAACATGGCAACTTTATTGCTGCTTCCATGATATCTGACTGACTCTGGGCTTAACAGTCCTGTTCTCAATGGGATGATCAGAACACATGTGCCCTTCTGCCACTTCTGCTCCATCAAAACCTTCCAGCATGGGTGGTCAGATTAGGAACAGAGTCTTCCCTTAAGCTCTGCCCTGGAAGATCTTGACCTTGGTCAAGCCCAGTAGCTGGACCCTAAGGAGATTTATGAAACTCTCCTCTATTCCAGCACAATGGTGCTGCCGAACAGCACATCAGATTTCTCCTCAGCCAGCAATTAGATCCATTGGAGAAAACTCAGAGCCAACCCTGAGATAGTCACTCCGATACACTGGCCAACGGAATCACTCGAGAACAAACCGGATTATTTTTTTATTCAAAGTGAAGGCTTCCTTCTCATCTTTTCCCTGATCATGAACTGAAACGTGTCTCCTCCTTCTGGCACAAAAATGTACTCTAGGTCAGCAGAATTCCCAATATCTGCAAATATCTATCATAAAGTCCCCAATTAAATGCCATCAGGTGAGTCTTTCTAGGATGTCACAACAAGAGCCACAAGGCTGCCTAGATAGATCCACAACTTTCTCTTCCACATTCTGCCAGTCACTCCGAATATCCCTGAAAGTATATCTATAGATGTCTCTGTGTGTTTCTCTACACTCCTTTGCGCTCTCTCTCTATGGAGAATTCTCTATGCACTCCCCATAAAAAAAAAACGCCCCTGTCTTAGAGTCCAAGATTTATTCTTTCCCTCAAGTTGTCTGCATCAATACATTTTATCCCAGGTGGTACTTCACATTCAACCAAAACAACATTGTATTTTCTCAGTGATAGTGACCACAACCATGTCCTCTCTCTTCCCCTGACACAAGTCTGGGATCCATGAGTACCTCGGTATAAATGAGCAAATTGGAACAAGTGTTTGTAGGGATTTAATGAAGTTTCAGAAGTTTTGGAGATGTCAGAGGAGATCTACCCACAGTCTATGCCAGGGGTTAATATAAGCTCCAGAATTCCAGGGCTCTAACCACAGTCAGTCTAAGGAAATCAGAGTGGAGATTCCAACCTTTAATTCCAGCACAGCAAGTATTCTGGGAGTGGTGACATTCACCCTTCATCCTAACTGAGTCAAGATCAATTCAGATTATACAAGGACTTCCAGGCTCCCAATCAGGTGTGGTGGGGCCAAGCCTTAATTACCAAAAGAAAGAATACTTAAGATGGGATTCAAACAGAGAGAAAACCATTTCAAAGGAACTGAGGCTGAGGAAAGTATTAGACAGTTGGGTAAGATTTGACTGTGGTGTTTATTCCCTCTACTATCTCCATCTTCTTCAGAGATCTTTCCCTGAGTCTCATTCATTTGTGTGACAATGGCTGTTGGCAATTCCCTATGCACTTTTATCTTCACACCACACAGGCCTTCTTTGAGAGATCAACCCTGGAGGACACCAACTCATCACACTCTCTTGAATCAGGTACTACCAAAAAGTAAATGTAAACCTTTACCTGGCCAATGGAAGTCAAAGACATCTGACCCTACTGACCAAGGTAAATACCCAATAGCAGAGGTCTACACAGACTTTGCCTCTTCCAATGTCAATATGTGTGCTTCCTATTGGTCCTGGGATTCTCTGGTTTCTCTCTCTGATTTCTCAATCTATCAATGCTCTCCCAGTATCTGTCGGGAGGATGAAAACATGGCTGTGCAAATGCCACAGTGGTAACAGGGTATAGATACTTCTGTCTTGCACAAACCCATACATTGGTCTTCTATTCTATCAGCGTACCTGAGGACCTTGCCACCTGGACAAAAGGGCACAAAACATGAGTTTTTCTGTCTCTCTGCCTCCCTGTCAAATGGCCAGATATTCGACAGAATATGCACACCTAGGCCCAAGGGAGAGATGAGGTAGCTCACAAGACCACCAGAACCTGGACTTTGGGAACTCTCTCAGCAGCAACGTACAGGGCTAAACCCTACAAGACACCATCTTAAAGGACTGCAGGCAAGACCTGGCATGGCTTGTATATGAGGAGATCAGTGGGCACATGACTGACTTCTCTTGCTTCTTCTGATGCATACTCTGAGATCTGCTTGAGGAACACCAGTAGCAGCCTCCACAACAAAGACGTCTCTGACAGAATGTCTAATCAGGAAGACCAAGTGTAGACACCTACAGAGCACCAAAGTACCTGTCTTCACCTTGCTAGGGACTGCAAGCAGAGTGGTCAAAATACAGGCCCCTGGACAGGCTGAGGAAGTCTGTACTACAGCTGGAGCAGGATAGGAGCAGGGCAGTGTTTGGCAAGCCTGTGTCTGACTCCCAGATGACCCGGCTGAACCAAGGTGCTGGACCTCAGGTTCGATGAGAGCGGCGGTAATGAGTTTTCACTCATTTTGTTCAGCTTTTCCAAGGAATGTTTGACTGGTAATCATCAACGATCCAAGCACATTGGACGGACCTTGCACAGAGATCTTTCAGCGATCTCTAACCAGAGCTGGTGTTGGCTAGTGCTAGAAAAACAAAGACATGGCCCATCTGGGTACTGGACACTTGCATGAATGCTGGGATTACCCCGAAATCCAAAGTCTCCAAAAGTGGAGTTTAGAATCACTGAAGCACCAATGCTAAGTTCTAGCAGCACCACCAACACCAGTTCATCAAGACCACAAGGAAACTTCTTCTCTGGCTTACCTGACTCTTCTAGCCTTCCCATGCATATCTCCAAAAGGATCATGTTCGCTTGAGGCACAGTCATGTGAAATCAGTGCCTGGTGAAGGATGCTGGGATATTGTATGCGCCAAGTCACCATACAGGACACAGAAGGCTACGCTGTAAAGACATAAAGAAACATGGCAACTTTATTGCTGCTTCCATGATATCTGACTGACTCTGGGCTTAACAGTCCTGTTCTCAATGGGATGATCAGAACACATGTGCCCTTCTGCCACTTCTGCTCCATCAAAACCCTCCAGCATGGGTGGTCAGATTAGGAACAGAGTCTTCCCTTAAGCTCTGCCCTGGAAGAGCTTGACCTTGGTCAAGCCCAGTAGCTGGACCCTAAGGAGATTTATGAAACTCTCCTCTATTCCAGCACAATGGTGCTGCCGACCAGCACCTCAGATTTCTCCTCAGCAAGCAATTAGATCCATTGGAGAAAACTCAGAGCCAACCCTGAGATAGTCACCCCTGATACACTGGCCACAGAATCACTCGAGAGCAAACCGGACTATTTTTTTATTCAAGTTGAAGGCTTCCTTCTCATCTTTTCCCTGATCATGAACTGAAAAGTTTCACCTCCTTCTGGCACAAAAATGTACTCTAGGTCAGCAGAATTCCCAATACCTGCAAATATCTATCATAAAGTCCCCAATTAAATGCCATCAGGTGAGTCTTTCTAGGATGTCACAACAAGAGCCACAAGGCTGCCTAGATAGATCCACAACTTTCTCTTCCACATTCTGCCAGTCACTCCGAATATCCCTGAAAGTATATCTATAGATGTCTCTGTGTGTTTCTCTACACTCCTTTGCGCTCTCTCTCTATGGAGACTTCTCCAGGCACTCCCCATAAAAAAAAAAAAACACCCCTGTCTTAGAGTCCAAGATTTATTCTTTCCCTCAAGTTGTCTGCATCAATACATCTTATCACAGGTGGTACTTCACATTCAACCAAAACAACATTGTATTTTCTCAGCGATAGTGACCACAACCATGTCCTCTCTCTTCCCCTGACACAAGTCTGGGATCCATGAGTACCTCGGTATAAACGAGCAAATTGGAACAAGTGTTTGTAGGGATTTAATAAAGTTTCAGAAGTTTTGGAGATGTCAGAGGAGATCTACCCACAGTCTATGCCGGGGGTTAGTATAAGCTCCAGAATTCCAGGGCTCTAACCACAGTCAGTCTAAGGAAATCAGAGTGGAGATTCCAACCTTTAAGTCCAGCACAGCAAGTATTCTGGGAGTGGTGACATTCACCCTTCATCCTAACTGAGTCAAGATCAATTCAGATTATACAAGGACTTCCAGGCTCCCAAGCAGGTGTTGTGGGGCTACGCCTTATTTATCAAAAGAAAGAATACTTAAGATGGGATTCAAACAGAGAGAAAACCATTTCAAAGGAACTGAGGCTGAGGAAAGTATAAGACAGTTGTGTAAGATTTGACTGTGGTGTTTATTCCCTCTACTATCTCCATCTTCTTCAGAGATCTTTCCCTGAGTCTCATTCATTTGTGTGACAATGGCTGTTGGCAGTTCCCTATGCACTTTTATCTTCACACCACACAGGCCTTCCTTGAGAGATCAACCCTGGAGGACACCAACTCAACACACTCTCTTGAATCAGGTACTACCAAAAAGTAAATGTAAACCTTTACCTGGCCAATGGAAGTCAAAGACATCTGACCCTACTGACCAAGGTAAATACCCAATAGCAGAGGTCTACACAGACTTTGCTCCTTCCAATGTCAATATGTGTGCTTCCTATTGGTCCTGGGATTCTCTGGTTTCTCTCTCTGATTTCTCAATCTATCAATGCTCTCCCAGTATCTGTCGGGAGGAGGAAAACATGGCTGTGCAAATGCCACAGTGGTAACAGGGTATAGATACTTCTGTCTTGCACAAACCCATAGATTGGTCTTCTATTCTATCAGCGTACCTGAGGACCTTGCCACCTGGACAAGAGGGCACAAAACATGAGTTTTTCTGTCTCTCTGCCTCCCTGTCAAATGGCCAGATATTCGACAGAATATGCACACCTAGGCCCAAGGGAGAGATGATGTAGCTCACAAGACCACCAGAACCTGGACTTTGGGAACTCTCTCAGCAGCAACGTACAGGGCTAAACCCTACAAGACACCATCTTAAAGGACTGCAGGCAAGACCTGGCATGGCTTGTATATGAGGAGATCAGTGGGCACATGACTGACTTCTCTTGCTTCTTCTGATGCATACTCTGAGATCTGCTTGAGGAACACCAGTAGCAGCCTCCACAACCAAGACGTCTCTGACAGAATGTCTAATCAGGAAGACCAAGTGTAGACACCTACAGAGCACCAAAGTACCTGTCTTCACCTTGCTAGGGACTGCAAGCAGAGTTTTCAAAATACAGGCCCCTGGACAGGCTGAGGAATTCTGTACTACAGCTGGAGCAGGATAGGAGCAGGGCAGTGTTTGGCAAGCCTGTGTCTGACTCCCAGATGACCCGGCTGAACCAAGGTGCTGGACCTCAGGTTCGATGAGAGCGGCGGTAATGAGTTTTCACTCATTTTGTTCAGCTTTTCCAAGGAATGTTTGACTGGTAATCATCATCGATCCAAGCACATTGGACGGACCTTGCACAGAGATCTTTCAGCGATCTCTAACCAGAGCTGGTGTTGGCTAGTGCTAGAAAAACAAAGACATGGCCCATCTGGGTACTGGACACTTGCATGAATGCTGGGATTACCCCGAAATACAAAGTCTCCAAAAGTGGAGTTTAGAATCACTGAAGCACCAATGCTAAGTTCTAGCAGCACCACCAACACCAGTTCATCAAGACCACAAGGAAACTTCTTCTCTGGCTTACCTGACTCTTCTAGCCTTCCCATTCATATCTCCAAAAGGATCATGTTCGCTTGAGGCACAGTCATGTGAAATCAGTGCCTGGTGAAGGATGCTGGGATATTGTATGCGCCAAGTCACCATACAGGACACAGAAGGCTACGCTGTAAAGACATAAAGAAACATGGCAACTTTATTGCTGCTTCCATGATATCTGACTGACTCTGGGCTTAACAGTCCTGTTCTCAATGGGATGATCAGAACACATGTGCCCTTCTGCCACTTCTGCTCCATCAAAACCCTCCAGCATGGGTGGTCAGATTAGGAACAGAGTCTTCCCTTAAGCTCTGCCCTGGAAGAGCTTGACCTTGGTCAAGCCCAGTAGCTGGACCCTAAGGAGATTTATGAAACTCTCCTCTATTCCAGCACAATGGTGCTGCCGACCAGCACCTCAGATTTCTCCTCAGCAAGCAATTAGATCCATTGGAGAAAACTCAGAGCCAACCCTGAGATAGTCACCCCTGATACACTGGCCACAGAATCACTCGAGAGCAAACCGGACTATTTTTTTATTCAAGGTGAAGGCTTCCTTCTCATCTTTTCCCTGATCATGAACTGAAACGTGTCTCCTCCTTCTGGCACAAAAATGTACTCTAGGTCAGCAGAATTCCCAATACCTGCAAATATCTATCATAAAGTCCCCAATTAAATGCCATCAGGTGAGTCTTTCTAGGATGTCACAACAAGAGCCACAAGGCTGCCTAGATAGATCCACAACTTTCTCTTCCACATTCTGCCAGTCACTCCGAATATCCCTGAAAGTTTATCTATAGATGTCTCTGTGTGTTTCTCTACACTCCTTTGCGCTCTCTCTCTATGGAGACTTCTCCAGGCACTCCACATAAAAAAAAAAAAAAACACCCCTGTCTTAGAGTCCAAGATTTACTCTTTCCCTCAAGTTGTCTGCATCAATACATCTTATCACAGGTGGTACTTCACATTCAACCAAAACAACATTGTATTTTCTCAGCGATAGTGACCACAACCATGTCCTCTCTCTTCCCCTGACACAAGTCTGGGATCCATGAGTACCTCGGTATAAACGAGCAAATTGGAACAAGTGTTTGTAGGGATTTAATAAAGTTTCAGAAGTTTTGGAGATGTCAGAGGAGATCTACCCACAGTCTATGCCGGGGGTTAGTATAAGCTCCAGAATTCCAGGGCTCTAACCACAGTCAGTCTAAGGAAATCAGAGTGGAGATTCCAACCTTTAAGTCCAGCACAGCAAGTATTCTGGGAGTGGTGACATTCACCCTTCATCCTAACTGAGTCAAGATCAATTCAGATTATACAAGGACTTCCAGGCTCCCAAGCAGGTGTGGTGGGGCCAAGCCTTAATTACCAAAAGAAAGAATACTTAAGATGGGATTCCAACAGAGAGCAAACCATTTCAAAGGAACTGAGGCTGAGGAAAGTATAAGACATTTGGGTAAGATTTGACTGTGGTGTTTATTCCCTCTACTATCTCCATCTTCTTCAGAGATCTTTCCCTGAGTCTCATTCATTTGTGTGACAATGGCTGTTGGCAGTTCCCTATGCACTTTTATCTTCACACCACACAGGCCTTCCTTGAGAGATCAACCCTGGAGGACACCAACTCAACACACTCTCTTGAATCAGGTACTACCAAAAAGTAAATGTAAACCTTTACCTGGCCAATGGAAGTCAAAGACATCTGACCCTACTGACCAAGGTAAATACCCAATAGCAGAGGTCTACACAGACTTTGCTCCTTCCAATGTCAATATGTGTGCTTCCTATTGGTCCTGGGATTCTCTGGTTTCTCTCTCTGATTTCTCAATCTATCAATGCTCTCCCAGTATCTGTCGGGAGGAGGAAAACATGGCTGTGCAAATGCCACAGTGGTAACAGGGTATAGATACTTCTGTCTTGCACAAACCCATAGATTGGTCTTCTATTCTATCAGCGTACCTGAGGACCTTGCCACCTGGACAAAAGGGCACAAAACATGAGTTTTTCTGTCTCTCTGCCTCCCTGTCAAATGGCCAGATATTCGACAGAATATGCACACCTAGGCCCAAGGGAGAGATGATGTAGCTCACAAGACCACCAGAACCTGGACTTTGGGAACTCTCTCAGCAGCAACGTACAGGGCTAAACCCTACAAGACACCATCTTAAAGGACTGCAGGCAAGACCTGGCATGGCTTGTATATGAGGAGATCACTTGGCACATGATTGACTTCTCTTTCTTCTTCTGATGCACACTCTGAGATCTGCTTGAGGGACACCAGTAGCAGCCTCCACAACCAAGATGTCTCTGACAGAATGTCTAATCAGGAAGACCAAGTGTAGACACCTACAGAGCACCAAAGTACCTGTCTTCACCTTGCTAGGGATTGCAAGCAGAGTGGTCAAAATACAGGCCCCTGGACAGGCTGAGGAATTCTGTACTACAGCTGGAGCAGGATAGGAGCAGGGCAGTGTTTGGCAAGCCTGTGTCTGACTCCCAGATGACCCGGCTGAACCAAGGTGCTGGACCTCAGGTTCGATGAGAGCGGCGGTAATGAGTTTTCACTCATTTTGTTCAGCTTTTCCAAGGAATGTTTGACTGGTAATCATCATCGATCCAAGCACATTGGACGGACCTTGCACAGAGATCTTTCAGCGATCTCTAACCAGAGCTGGTGTTGGCTAGTGCTAGAAAATCAAAGACATGGCCCATCTGGGTACTGGACACTTGCATGAATGCTGGGATTACCCCAAAATCCAAAGTCTCCAAAAGTGGAGTTTAGAATCACTGAAGCACCAATGCTAAGTTCTAGCAGCACCACCAACACCAGTTCATCAAGACCACAAGGAAACTTCTTCTCTGGCTTACCTGACTCTTCTAGCCTTCCCATGCATATCTCCAAAAGGATCATGTTCGCTTGAGGCACAGTCATGTGAAATCAGTGCCCGGTGAAGGATGCTGGGATACTGTATGCGCCAAGTCACCATACAGGACACAGAAGGCTACTCTGTAAAGACATAAAGAAACATGGCAACTTTATTGCTGCTTCCATGATATCTGACTGACTCTGGGCTTAACAGTCCTGTTCTCAATGGGATGATCAGAACACATGTGCCCTTCTGCCACTTCTGCTCCATCAAAACCCTCCAGCATGGGTGGTCAGATTAGGAACAGAGTCTTCCCTTAAGCTCTGCCCTGGAAGAGCTTGACCTTGGTCAAGCCCAGTAGCTGGACCCTAAGGAGATTTATGAAACTCTCCTCTATTCCAGCACAATGGTGCTTCCGAACAGCACATCAGATTTCTCCTCAGCCAGCAATTAGATCCATTGGAGAAAACTCAGAGCCAACCCTGAGATAGTCACTCCGATACACTGGCCAACGGAATCACTCGAGAACAAACCGGATTATTTTTTTATTCAAAGTGAAGGCTTCCTTCTCATCTTTTCCCTGATCATGAACTGAAACGTGTCTCCTCCTTCTGGCACAAAAATGTACTCTAGGTCAGCAGAATTCCCAATATCTGCAAATATCTATCATAAAGTCCCCAATTAAATGCCATCAGGTGAGTCTTTCTAGGATGTCATAACAAGAGCCACAAGGCTGCCTAGATAGATCCACAACTTTCTCTTCCACATTCTGCCAGTCACTCCGAATATCCCTGAAAGTATATCTATAGATGTCTCTGTGTGTTTCTCTACACTCCTTTGCGCTCTCTCTCTATGGAGACTTCTCTAGGCACTCCCCATAAAAAAAAAAAAAACGCCCCTGTCTTAGAGTCCAAGATTTATTCTTTCCCTCAAGTTGTCTGCATCAATACATTTTATCCCAGGTGGTACTTCACATTCAACCAAAACAACATTGTATTTTCTCAGCGATAGTGACCACAACCATGTCCTCTCTCTTCCCCTGACACAAGTCTGGGATCCATGAGTACCTCGGTATAAACGAGCAAATGGGAACAAGTGTTTGTAGGGATTTAATGAAGTTTCAGAAGTTTTGGAGATGTCAGAGGAGATCTACCCACAGTCTATGCCGGGGGTTAGTATAAGCTCCAGAATTCCAGGGCTCTAACCACAGTCAGTCTAAGGAAATCAGAGTGGAGATTCCAACCTTTAATTCCAGCACAGCAAGTATTCTGGGAGTGGTGACATTCACCCTTCATCCTAACTGAGTCAAGATCAATTCAGATTATACAAGGACTTCCAGGCTCCCAAGCAGGTGTGGTGGGGCCAAGCCTTAATTACCAAAAGAAAGAATACTTAAGATGGGATTAAAACAGAGAGAAAACCATTTCAAAGGAACTGAGGCTGAGGAAAGTATTAGACAGTTGGGTAAGATTTGACTGTGGTGTTTATTCCCTCTACTATCTCCATCTTCTTCAGAGATCTTTCCCTGAGTCTCATTCATTTGTGTGACAATGGCTGTTGGCAGTTCCCTATGCACTTTTATCTTCACACCACACAGGCCTTCTTTGAGAGATCAACCCTGGAGGACACCAACTCAACACACTCTCTTGAATCAGGTACTACCAAAAAGTAAATGTAAACCTTTACCTGGCCAATGGAAGTCAAAGACATCTGACCCTACTGACCAAGGTAAATACCCAATAGCAGAGGTCTACACAGACTTTGCCTCTTCCAATGTCAATATGTGTGCTTCCTATTGGTCCTGGGATTCTCTGGTTTCTCTCTCTGATTTCTCAATCTATCAATGCTCTCCCAGTATCTGTCGGGAGGACGAAAACATGGCTGTGCAAATGCCACAGTGGTAACAGGGTATAGATACTTCTTTCTTGCACAAACCCATACATTGGTCTTCTATTCTATCAGCGTACCTGAGGACCTTGCCACCTGGACAAAAGGGCACAAAACATGAGTTTTTCTGTCTCTCTGCCTCCCTGTCAAATGGCCAGATATTCGACAGAATATGCACACCTAGGCCCAAGGGAGAGATGAGGTAGCTCACAAGACCACCAGAACCTGGACTTTGGGAACTCTCTCAGCAGCAACGTACAGGGCTAAACCCTACAAGACACCATCTTAAAGGACTGCAGGCAAGACCTGGCATGGCTTGTATATGAGGAGATCAGTGGGAACATGACTGACTTCTCTTGCTTCTTCTGATGCATACTCTGAGATCTGCTTGAGGAACACCAGTAGCAGTCTCCACAACCAAGACGTCTCTGACAGAATGTCTAATCAGGAAGACCAAGTGTAGACACCTACAGAGCACCAAAGTACCTGTCTTCACCTTGCTTTGGACTTCAAGCAGAGTGGTCAAAATACAGGCCCCTGGACAGGCTGAGGAAGTCTGTACTACAGCTGGAGCAGGATAGGAGCAGGGCAGTGTTTGGCAAGCCTGTGTCTGACTCCCAGATGACCCGGCTGAACCAAGGTGCTGGACCTCAGGTTCGATGAGAGCGGCGGTAATGAGTTTTCACTCATTTTGTTCAGCTTTTCCAAGGAATGTTTGACTGGTAATCATCATCGATCCAAGCACATTGGACGGACCTTGCACAGAGATCTTTCAGCGATCTCTAACCAGAGCTGGTGTTGGCTAGTGCTAGAAAATCAAAGACATGGCCCATCTGGGTACTGGACACTTGCATGAATGCTGGGATTACCCCAAAATCCAAAGTCTCCAAAAGTGGAGTTTAGAATCACTGAAGCACCAATGCTAAGTTCTAGCAGCACCACCAACACCAGTTCATCAAGACCACAAGGAAACTTCTTCTCTGGCTTACCTGACTCTTCTAGCCTTCCCATGCATATCTCCAAAAGGATCATGTTCGCTTGAGGCACAGTCATGTGAAATCAGTGCCCGGTGAAGGATGCTGGGATACTGTATGCGCCAAGTCACCATACAGGACACAGAAGGCTACTCTGTAAAGACATAAAGAAACATGGCAACTTTATTGCTGCTTCCATGATATCTGACTGACTCTGGGCTTAACAGTCCTGTTCTCAATGGGATGATCAGAACACATGTGCCCTTCTGCCACTTCTGCTCCATCAAAACCCTCCAGCATGGGTGGTCAGATTAGGAACAGAGTCTTCCCTTAAGCTCTGCCCTGGAAGAGCTTGACCTTGGTCAAGCCCAGTAGCTGGACCCTAAGGAGATTTATGAAACTCTCCTCTATTCCAGCACAATGGTGCTTCCGAACAGCACATCAGATTTCTCCTCAGCCAGCAATTAGATCCATTGGAGAAAACTCAGAGCCAACCCTGAGATAGTCACTCCGATACACTGGCCAACGGAATCACTCGAGAACAAACCGGATTATTTTTTTATTCAAAGTGAAGGCTTCCTTCTCATCTTTTCCCTGATCATGAACTGAAACGTGTCTCCTCCTTCTGGCACAAAAATGTACTCTAGGTCAGCAGAATTCCCAATATCTGCAAATATCTATCATAAAGTCCCCAATTAAATGCCATCAGGTGAGTCTTTCTAGGATGTCATAACAAGAGCCACAAGGCTGCCTAGATAGATCCACAACTTTCTCTTCCACATTCTGCCAGTCACTCCGAATATCCCTGAAAGTATATCTATAGATGTCTCTGTGTGTTTCTCTACACTCCTTTGCGCTCTCTCTCTATGGAGACTTCTCTAGGCACTCCCCATAAAAAAAAAAAAAAACGCCCCTGTCTTAGAGTCCAAGATTTATTCTTTCCCTCAAGTTGTCTGCATCAATACATTTTATCCCAGGTGGTACTTCACATTCAACCAAAACAACATTGTATTTTCTCAGCGATAGTGACCACAACCATGTCCTCTCTCTTCCCCTGACACAAGTCTGGGATCCATGAGTACCTCGGTATAAACGAGCAAATGGGAACAAGTGTTTGTAGGGATTTAATGAAGTTTCAGAAGTTTTGGAGATGTCAGAGGAGATCTACCCACAGTCTATGCCGGGGGTTAGTATAAGCTCCAGAATTCCAGGGCTCTAACCACAGTCAGTCTAAGGAAATCAGAGTGGAGATTCCAACCTTTAATTCCAGCACAGCAAGTATTCTGGGAGTGGTGACATTCACCCTTCATCCTAACTGAGTCAAGATCAATTCAGATTATACAAGGACTTCCAGGCTCCCAATCAGGTGTGGTGGGGCCAAGCCTTAATTACCAAAAGAAAGAATACTTAAGATGGGATTAAAACAGAGAGAAAACCATTTCAAAGGAACTGAGGCTGAGGAAAGTATTAGACAGTTGGGTAAGATTTGACTGTGGTGTTTATTCCCTCTACTATCTCCATCTTCTTCAGAGATCTTTCCCTGAGTCTCATTCATTTGTGTGACAATGGCTGTTGGCAGTTCCCTATGCACTTTTATCTTCACACCACACAGGCCTTCTTTGAGAGATCAACCCTGGAGGACACCAACTCAACACACTCTCTTGAATCAGGTACTACCAAAAAGTAAATGTAAACCTTTACCTGGCCAATGGAAGTCAAAGACATCTGACCCTACTGACCAAGGTAAATACCCAATAGCAGAGGTCTACACAGACTTTGCCTCTTCCAATGTCAATATGTGTGCTTCCTATTGGTCCTGGGATTCTCTGGTTTCTCTCTCTGATTTCTCAATCTATCAATGCTCTCCCAGTATCTGTCGGGAGGACGAAAACATGGCTGTGCAAATGCCACAGTGGTAACAGGGTATAGATACTTCTTTCTTGCACAAACCCATACATTGGTCTTCTATTCTATCAGCGTACCTGAGGACCTTGCCACCTGGACAAAAGGGCACAAAACATGAGTTTTTCTGTCTCTCTGCCTCCCTGTCAAATGGCCAGATATTCGACAGAATATGCACACCTAGGCCCAAGGGAGAGATGAGGTAGCTCACAAGACCACCAGAACCTGGACTTTGGGAACTCTCTCAGCAGCAACGTACAGGGCTAAACCCTACAAGACACCATCTTAAAGGACTGCAGGCAAGACCTGGCATGGCTTGTATATGAGGAGATCAGTGGGAACATGACTGACTTCTCTTGCTTCTTCTGATGCATACTCTGAGATCTGCTTGAGGAACACCAGTAGCAGTCTCCACAACCAAGACGTCTCTGACAGAATGTCTAATCAGGAAGACCAAGTGTAGACACCTACAGAGCACCAAAGTACCTGTCTTCACCTTGCTTTGGACTTCAAGCAGAGTGGTCAAAATACAGGCCCCTGGACAGGCTGAGGAAGTCTGTACTACAGCTGGAGCAGGATAGGAGCAGGGCAGTGTTTGGCAAGCCTGTGTCTGACTCCCAGATGACCCGGCTGAACCAAGGTGCTGGACCTCAGGTTCGATGAGAGCGGTGGTAATGAGTTTTCACTCATTTTGTTCAGCTTTTCCAAGGAATGTTTGACTGGTAATCATCATCGATCCAAGCACATTGGACGGACCTTGCACAGAGATCTTTCAGCGATCTCTAACCAGAGCTGGTGTTGGCTAGTGCTAGAAAAACAAAGACATGGCCCATCTGGGTACTGGACACTTGCATGAATGCTGGGATTACCCCGAAATCCAAAGTCTCCAAAAGTGGAGTTTAGAATCACTGAAGCACCAATGCTAAGTTCTAGCAGCACCACCAACACCAGTTCATCAAGACCACAAGGAAACTTCTTCTCTGGCTTACCTGACTCTTCTAGCCTTCCCATGCATATCTCCAAAAGGATCATGTTCGCTTGAGGCACAGTCATGTGAAATCAGTGCCTGGTGAAGGATGCTGGGATATTGTATGCGCCAAGTCAGCATACAGGACACAGAAGGCTACTCTGTAAAGACATAAAGAAACATGGCAACTTTATTGCTGCTTCCATGATATCTGACTGACTCTGGGCTTAACAGTCCTGTTCTCAATGGGATGATCAGAACACATGTGCCCTTCTGCCACTTCTGCTCCATCAAAACCCTCCAGCATGGGTGGTCAGATTAGGAACAGAGTCTTCCCTTAAGCTCTGCCCTGGAAGAGCTTGACCTTGGTCAAGCCCAGTAGCTGGACCCTAAGGAGATTTATGAAACTCTCCTCTATTCCAGCACAATGGTGCTGCCGACCAGCACCTCAGATTTCTCCTCAGCAAGCAATTAGATCCATTGGAGAAAACTCAGAGCCAACCCTGAGATAGTCACCCCTGATACACTGGCCACAGAATCACTCGAGAGCAAACCGGACTATTTTTTTATTCAAGGTGAAGGCTTCCTTCTCATCTTTTCCCTCATCATGAACTGAAACAAGTCTCCTCCTTCTGGCACAAAAATGTACTCTAGGTCAGCAGAATTCCCAATATCTGCAAATATCTATCATAAAGTCCCCAATTAAATGCCATCAGGTGAGTCTTTCTAGGATGTCACAACAAGAGCCACAAGGCTGCCTAGATAGATCCACAACTTTCTCTTCCACATTCTGCCAGTCACTCCGAATATCCCTGAAAGTATATCTATAGATGTCTCTGTGTGTTTCTCTACACTCCTTTGCGCTCTCTCTCTATGGAGACTTCTCTAGGCACTCCCCACAAAAAAAAAGCCCCTGTCTTAGAATCCAAGATTTATTCTTTCCCTCAAGTTGTCTGCATCAATACATCTTATCCCAGGTGGTACTTCACATTCAACCAAAACAACATTGTATTTTCTCAGCGATAGTGACCACAACCATGTCCTCTCTCTTCCCCTGACACAAGTCTGGGATCCATGAGTACCTCGGTATAAACGAGCAAATTGGAACAAGTGTTTGTAGGGATTTAATAAAGTTTCAGAAGTTTTGGAGATGTCAGAGGAGATCTACCCACAGTCTATGCCGGGGATTAGTATAAGCTCCAGAATTCCAGGGCTCTAACCACAGTCAGTCTAAGGAAATCAGAGTGGAGATTCCAACCTTTAATTCCAGCACAGCAAGTATTCTGGGAGTGGTGACATTCACCCTTCATCCTAACTGAGTCAAGATCAATTCAGATTATACAAGGACTTCCAGGTTCCCAATCAGGTGTGGTGGGGCCAAGCCTTAATTACCAAAAGAAAGAATACTTAAGATGGGATTCAAACAGAGAGAAAACCATTTCAAAGGAACTGAGGCTGAGGAAAGTATAAGACAGTTGGGTAAGATTTGACTGTGGTGTTTATTCCCTCTACTATCTCCATCTTCTTCAGAGATCTTTCCCTGAGTCTCATTCATTTGTGTGACAATGGCTGTTGGCAGTTCCCTATGCACTTTTATCTTCACACCACACATGCCTTCCTTGAGAGATCAACCCTGGAGGACACCAACTCAACACACTCTCTTGAATCAGGTACTACCAAAAAGTAAATGTAAACCTTTAGCTGGCCAATGGAAGTCAAAGACATCTGACCCTACTGACCAAGGTAAATACCCAATAGCAGAGGTCTACACAGACTTTGCTCCTTCCAATGTCAATATGTGTGCTTCCTATTGGTCCTGGGATTCTCTGGTTTCTCTCTCTGATTTCTCAATCTATCAATGCTCTCCCAGCATCTGTCGGGAGAAGGAAAACATGGCTGTGCAAATGCCACAGTGGTAACAGGGTATAGATACTTCTGTCTTGCACAAACCCATAGATTGGTCTTCTATTCTATCAGCGTACCTGAGGACCTTGCCACCTGGACAAAAGGGCACAAAACATGAGTTTTTCTGTCTCTCTGCCTCCCTGTCAAATGGCCAGATATTCGACAGAATATGCACACCTAGGCCCAAGGGAGAGATGATGTAGCTCACAAGACCACCAGAACCTGGACTTTGGGAACTCTCTCAGCAGCAACGTACAGGGCTAAACCCTACAAGACACCATCTTAAAGGACTGCAGGCAAGACCTGGCATGGCTTGTATATGAGGAGATCAGTGGGCACATGACTGACTTCTCTTGCTTCTTCTGATGCACACTCTGAGATCTGCTTGAGGGACACCAGTAGCAGCCTCCACAACCAAGACGTCTCTGACAGAATGTCTAATCAGGAAGACCAAGTGTAGACACCTACAGAGCACCAAAGTACCTGTCTTCACCTTGCTAGGGATTGCAAGCAGAGTGGTCAAAATACAGGCCCCTGGACAGGCTGAGGAAGTCTGTACTACAGCTGGAGCAGGATAGGAGCAGGGCAGTGTTTGGCAAGCCTGTGTCTGACTCCCAGATGACCCGGCTGAACCAAGGTGCTGGACCTCAGGTTCGATGAGAGCGGCGGTAATGAGTTTTCACTCATTTTGTTCAGCTTTTCCAAGGAATGTTTGACTGGTAATCATCATCGATCCAAGCACATTGGACGGACCTTGCACAGAGATCTTTCAGCGATCTCTAACCAGAGCTGGTGTTGGCTAGTGCTAGAAAAACAAAGACATGGCCCATCTGGGTACTGGACACTTGCATGAATGCTGGGATTACCCCGAAATCCAAAGTCTCCAAAAGTGGAGTTTAGAATCACTGAAGCACCAATGCTAAGTTCTAGCAGCACTACCAACACCAGTTCATCAAGACCACAAGGAAACTTCTTCTCTGGCTTACCTGACTCTTCTAGCCTTCCCATGCATATCTCCAAAAGGATCATGTTCGCTTGAGGCACAGTCATGTGAAATCAGTGCCTGGTAAAGGATGCTGGGATATTGTATGCGCCAAGTCACCATACAGGACACAGAAGGCTACGCTGTAAAGACATAAAGAAACATGGCAACTTTATTGCTGCTTCCATGATATCTGACTGACTCTGGGCTTAACAGTCCTGTTCTCAATGGGATGATCAGAACACATGTGCCCTTCTGCCACTTCTGCTCCATCAAAACCCTCCAGCATGGGTGGTCAGATTAGGAACAGAGTCTTCCCTTAAGCTCTGCCCTGGAAGAGCTTGACCTTGGTCAAGCCCAGTAGCTGGACCCTAAGGAGATTTATGAAACTCTCCTCTATTCCAGCACAATGGTGCTGCCGACCAGCACCTCAGATTTCTCCTCAGCAAGCAATTAGATCCATTGGAGTAAACTCAGAGCCAACCCTGAGATAGTCACCCCTGATACACTGGCCACAGAATCACTCGAGAGCAAACCGGACTATTTTTTTATTCAAGGTGAAGGCTTCCTTCTCATCTTTTCCCTGATCATGAACTGAAACGTGTCTCCTCCTTCTGGCACAAAAATGTACTCTAGGTCAGCAGAATTCCCAATATCTGCAAATATCTATCACATAGTCCCCAATTAAATGCCATCAGGTGAGTCTTTCTAGGATGTCACAACAAGAGTCACAAGGCTGCCTAGATAGATCCACAACTTTCTCTTCCACATTCTGCCAGTCACTCCGAATATCCCTGAAAGTATATCTATAAATGTCTCTGTGTGTTTCTCTACACTCCTTTGCGCTCTCTCTCTATGGAGACTTCTCTAGGCACTCCCCACAAAAAAAAAAAAAAACAATAAACGCCCCTGTCTTAGAATCCAAGATTTATTCTTTCCCTCAAGTTGTCTACATCAATACATCTTATCCCAAGTGGTACTTCACATTCAACCAAAACAACATTGTATTTTCTCAGCGATAGTGACCACAACCATGTCCTCTCTCTTCCCCTGACACAAGTCTGGGATCCATGAGTACCTCGGTATAAACGAGCAAATTGGAACAAGTGTTTGTAGTTATTTAATAAAGTTTCAGAAGTTTTGGAGATGTCAGAGGAGATCTACCCACAGTCTATGCCGGGGGTTAGTATAAGCTCCAGAATTCCAGGGCTCTAACCACAGTCAGTCTAAGGAAATCAGAGTGGAGATTCCAACCTTTAAGTCCAGCACAGCAAGTATTCTGGGAGTGGTTACATTCACCCTTCATCCTAACTGAGTCAAGATCAATTCAGATTATACAAGGACTTCCAGGTTCCCAATCAGGTGTGGTGGGGCCAAGCCTTAATTACCAAAAGAAAGAATACTTAAGATGGGATTCAAACAGAGAGCAAACCATTTCAAAGGAACTGAGGCTGAGGAAAGTATAAGACAGTTGGGTAAGATTTGACTGTGGTGTTTATTCCCTCTACTATCTCCATCTTCTTCAGAGATCTTTCCCTGAGTCTCATTCATTTGTGTGACAATGGCTGTTGGCAGTTCCCTATGCACTTTTATCTTCACACCACACAGGCCTTCTTTGAGAGATCAACCCTGGAGGACACCAACTCAACACACTCTCTTGAATCAGGTACTACCAAAAAGTAAATGTAAACCTTTACCTGGCCAATGGAAGTCAAAGACATCTGACCCTACTGACCAAGGTAAATACCCAATAGCAGAGGTCTACACAGACTTTGCTCCTTCCAATGTCAATATGTGTGCTTCCTATTGGTCCTGGGATTCTCTGGTTTCTCTCTCTGATTTCTCAATCTATCAATGCTCTCCCAGTATCTGTCGGGAGGAGGAAAACATGGCTGTGCAAATGCCACAGTGGTAACAGGGTATAGATACTTCTGTCTTGCACAAACCCATAGATTGGTCTTCTATTCTATCAGCGTACCTGAGGACCTTGCCACCTGGACAAGAGGGCACAAAACATGAGTTTTTCTGTCTCTCTGCCTCCCTGTCAAATGGCCAGATATTCGACAGAATATGCACACCTAGGCCCAAGGGAGAGATGATGTAGCTCACAAGACCACCAGAACCTGGACTTTGGGAACTCTCTCAGCAGCAACGTACAGGGCTAAACCCTACAAGACACCATCTTAAAGGACTGCAGGCAAGACCTGGCATGGCTTGTATATGAGGAGATCACTTGGCACATGATTGACTTCTCTTTCTTCTTCTGATGCACACTCTGAGATCTGCTTGAGGGACACCAGTAGCAGCCTCCACAACCAAGATGTCTCTGACAGAATGTCTAATCAGGAAGACCAAGTGTAGACACCTACAGAGCACCAAAGTACCTGTCTTCACCTTGCTAGGGATTGCAAGCAGAGTGGTCAAAATACAGGCCCCTGGACAGGCTGAGGAATTCTGTACTACAGCTGGAGCAGGATAGGAGCAGGGCAGTGTTTGGCAAGCCTGTGTCTGACTCCCAGATGACCCGGCTGAACCAAGGTGCTGGACCTCAGGTTCGATGAGAGCGGCGGTAATGAGTTTTCACTCATTTTGTTCAGCTTTTCCAAGGAATGTTTGACTGGTAATCATCATCGATCCAAGCACATTGGACGGACCTTGCACAGAGATCTTTCAGCGATCTCTAACCAGAGCTGGTGTTGGCTAGTGCTAGAAAATCAAAGACATGGCCCATCTGGGTACTGGACACTTGCATGAATGCTGGGATTACCCCGAAATCCAAAGTCTCCAAAAGTGGAGTTTAGAATCACTGAAGCACCAATGCTAAGTTCTAGCAGCACCACCAACACCAGTTCATCAAGACCACAAGGAAACTTCTTCTCTGGCTTACCTGACTCTTCTAGCCTTCCCATGCATATCTCCAAAAGGATCATGTTCGCTTGAGGCACAGTCATGTGAAATCAGTGCCTGGTGAAGGATGCTGGGATATTGTATGCGCCAAGTCACCATACAGGACACAGAAGGCTACGCTGTAAAGACATAAAGAAACATGGCAACTTTATTGCTGCTTCCATGATATCTGACTGACTCTGGGCTTAACAGTCCTGTTCTCAATGGGATGATCAGAACACATGTGCCCTTCTGCCACTTCTGCTCCATCAAAACCCTCCAGCATGGGTGGTCAGATTAGGAACAGAGTCTTCCCTTAAGCTCTGCCCTGGAAGAGCTTGACCTTGGTCAAGCCCAGTAGCTGGACCCTAAGGAGATTTATGAAACTCTCCTCTATTCCAGCACAATGGTGCTGCCGACCAGCACCTCAGATTTCTCCTCAGCAAGCAATTAGATCCATTGGAGTAAACTCAGAGCCAACCCTGAGATAGTCACCCCTGATACACTGGCCACAGAATCACTCGAGAGCAAACCGGACTATTTTTTTATTCAAGGTGAAGGCTTCCTTCTCATCTTTTCCCTCATCATGAACTGAAACAAGTCTCCTCCTTCTGGCACAAAAATGTACTCTAGGTCAGCAGAATTCCCAATATCTGCAAATATCTATCATAAAGTCCCCAATTAAATGCCATCAGGTGAGTCTTTCTAGGATGTCACAACAAGAGCCACAAGGCTGCCTAGATAGATCCACAACTTTCTCTTCCACATTCTGCCAGTCACTCCGAATATCCCTGAAAGTATATCTATAGATGTCTCTGTGTGTTTCTCTACACTCCTTTGCGCTCTCTCTCTATGGAGACTTCTCTAGGCACTCCCCACAAAAAAAAAGCCCCTGTCTTAGAATCCAAGATTTATTCTTTCCCTCAAGTTGTCTGCATCAATACATCTTATCCCAGGTGGTACTTCACATTCAACCAAAACAACATTGTATTTTCTCAGCGATAGTGACCACAACCATGTCCTCTCTCTTCCCCTGACACAAGTCTGGGATCCATGAGTACCTCGGTATAAACGAGCAAATTGGAACAAGTGTTTGTAGGGATTTAATAAAGTTTCAGAAGTTTTGGAGATGTCAGAGGAGATCTACCCACAGTCTATGCCGGGGGTTAGTATAAGCTCCAGAATTCCAGGGCTCTAACCACAGTCAGTCTAAGGAAATCAGAGTGGAGATTCCAACCTTTAATTCCAGCACAGCAAGTATTCTGGGAGTGGTTACATTCACCCTTCATCCTAACTGAGTCAAGATCAATTCAGATTATACAAGGACTTCCAGGTTCCCAATCAGGTGTGGTGGGGCCAAGCCTTAATTACCAAAAGAAAGAATACTTAAGATGGGATTCAAACAGAGAGAAAACCATTTCAAAGGAACTGAGGCTGAGGAAAGTATAAGACAGTTGGGTAAGATTTGACTGTGGTGTTTATTCCCTCTACTATCTCCATCTTCTTCAGAGATCTTTCCCTGAGTCTCATTCATTTGTGTGACAATGGCTGTTGGCAGTTCCCTATGCACTTTTATCTTCACACCACACAGGCCTTCCTTGAGAGATCAACCCTGGAGGACACCAACTCAACACACTCTCTTGAATCAGGTACTACCAAAAAGTAAATGTAAACCTTTAGCTGGCCAATGGAAGTCAAAGACATCTGACCCTACTGACCAAGGTAAATACCCAATAGCAGAGGTCTACACAGACTTTGCTCCTTCCAATGTCAATATGTGTGCTTCCTATTGGTCCTGGGATTCTCTGGTTTCTCTCTCTGATTTCTCAATCTATCAATGCTCTCCCAGCATCTGTCGGGAGAAGGAAAACATGGCTGTGCAAATGCCACAGTGGTAACAGGGTATAGATACTTCTGTCTTGCACAAACCCATAGATTGGTCTTCTATTCTATCAGCGTACCTAAGGACCTTGCCACCTGGACAAAAGGGCACAAAACATGAGTTTTTCTGTCTCTCTGCCTCCCTGTCAAATGGCCAGATATTCGACAGAATATGCACACCTAGGCCCAAGGGAGAGATGATGTAGCTCACAAGACCACCAGAACCTGGACTTTGGGAACTCTCTCAGCAGCAACGTACAGGGCTAAACCCTACAAGACACCATCTTAAAGGACTGCAGGCAAGACCTGGCATGGCTTGTATATGAGGAGATCAGTGGGCACATGACTGACTTCTCTTGCTTCTTCTGATGCACACTCTGAGATCTGCTTGAGGGACACCAGTAGCAGCCTCCACAACCAAGACGTCTCTGACAGAATGTCTAATCAGGAAGACCAAGTGTAGACACCTACAGAGCACCAAAGTACCTGTCTTCACCTTGCTAGGGATTGCAAGCAGAGTGGTCAAAATACAGGCCCCTGGACAGGCTGAGGAAGTCTGTACTACAGCTGGAGCAGGATAGGAGCAGGGCAGTGTTTGGCAAGCCTGTGTCTGACTCCCAGATGACCCGGCTGAACCAAGGTGCTGGACCTCAGGTTCGATGAGAGCGGCGGTAATGAGTTTTCACTCATTTTGTTCAGCTTTTCCAAGGAATGTTTGACTGGTAATCATCATCGATCCAAGCACATTGGACGGACCTTGCACAGAGATCTTTCAGCGATCTCTAACCAGAGCTGGTGTTGGCTAGTGCTAGAAAAACAAAGACATGGCCCATCTGGGTACTGGACACTTGCATGAATGCTGGGATTACCCCGAAATCCAAAGTCTCCAAAAGTGGAGTTTAGAATCACTGAAGCACCAATGCTAAGTTCTAGCAGCACCACCAACACCAGTTCATCAAGACCACAAGGAAACTTCTTCTCTGGCTTACCTGACTCTTCTAGCCTTCCCATGCATATCTCCAAAAGGATCATGTTCGCTTGAGGCACAGTCATGTGAAATCAGTGCCTGGTGAAGGATGCTGGGATATTGTATGCGCCAAGTCACCATACAGGACACAGAAGGCTACGCTGTAAAGACATAAAGAAACATGGCAACTTTATTGCTGCTTCCATGATATCTGACTGACTCTGGGCTTAACAGTCCTGTTCTCAATGGGATGATCAGAACACATGTGCCCTTCTGCCACTTCTGCTCCATCAAAACCCTCCAGCATGGGTGGTCAGATTAGGAACAGAGTCTTCCCTTAAGCTCTGCCCTGGAAGAGCTTGACCTTGGTCAAGCCCAGTAGCTGGACCCTAAGGAGATTTATGAAACTCTCCTCTATTCCAGCACAATGGTGCTGCCGACCAGCACCTCAGATTTCTCCTCAGCAAGCAATTAGATCCATTGGAGTAAACTCAGAGCCAACCCTGAGATAGTCACCCCTGATACACTGGCCACAGAATCACTCGAGAGCAAACCGGACTATTTTTTTATTCAAGGTGAAGGCTTCCTTCTCATCTTTTCCCTCATCATGAACTGAAACAAGTCTCCTCCTTCTGGCACAAAAATGTACTCTAGGTCAGCAGAATTCCCAATATCTGCAAATATCTATCATAAAGTCCCCAATTAAATGCCATCAGGTGAGTCTTTCTAGGATGTCACAACAAGAGCCACAAGGCTGCCTAGATAGATCCACAACTTTCTCTTCCACATTCTGCCAGTCACTCCGAATATCCCTGAAAGTATATCTATAGATGTCTCTGTGTGTTTCTCTACACTCCTTTGCGCTCTCTCTCTATGGAGACTTCTCTAGGCACTCCCCACAAAAAAAAAGCCCCTGTCTTAGAATCCAAGATTTATTCTTTCCCTCAAGTTGTCTGCATCAATACATCTTATCCCAGGTGGTACTTCACATTCAACCAAAACAACATTGTATTTTCTCAGCGATAGTGACCACAACCATGTCCTCTCTCTTCCCCTGACACAAGTCTGGGATCCATGAGTACCTCGGTATAAACGAGCAAATTGGAACAAGTGTTTGTAGGGATTTAATAAAGTTTCAGAAGTTTTGGAGATGTCAGAGGAGATCTACCCACAGTCTATGCCGGGGGTTAGTATAAGCTCCAGAATTCCAGGGCTCTAACCACAGTCAGTCTAAGGAAATCAGAGTGGAGATTCCAACCTTTAATTCCAGCACAGCAAGTATTCTGGGAGTGGTTACATTCACCCTTCATCCTAACTGAGTCAAGATCAATTCAGATTATACAAGGACTTCCAGGTTCCCAATCAGGTGTGGTGGGGCCAAGCCTTAATTACCAAAAGAAAGAATACTTAAGATGGGATTCAAACAGAGAGAAAACCATTTCAAAGGAACTGAGGCTGAGGAAAGTATAAGACAGTTGGGTAAGATTTGACTGTGGTGTTTATTCCCTCTACTATCTCCATCTTCTTCAGAGATCTTTCCCTGAGTCTCATTCATTTGTGTGACAATGGCTGTTGGCAGTTCCCTATGCACTTTTATCTTCACACCACACATGCCTTCCTTGAGAGATCAACCCTGGAGGACACCAACTCAACACACTCTCTTGAATCAGGTACTACCAAAAAGTAAATGTAAACCTTTAGCTGGCCAATGGAAGTCAAAGACATCTGACCCTACTGACCAAGGTAAATACCCAATAGCAGAGGTCTACACAGACTTTGCTCCTTCCAATGTCAATATGTGTGCTTCCTATTGGTCCTGGGATTCTCTGGTTTCTCTCTCTGATTTCTCAATCTATCAATGCTCTCCCAGCATCTGTCGGGAGAAGGAAAACATGGCTGTGCAAATGCCACAGTGGTAACAGGGTATAGATACTTCTGTCTTGCACAAACCCATAGATTGGTCTTCTATTCTATCAGCGTACCTAAGGACCTTGCCACCTGGACAAAAGGGCACAAAACATGAGTTTTTCTGTCTCTCTGCCTCCCTGTCAAATGGCCAGATATTCGACAGAATATGCACACCTAGGCCCAAGGGAGAGATGATGTAGCTCACAAGACCACCAGAACCTGGACTTTGGGAACTCTCTCAGCAGCAACGTACAGGGCTAAACCCTACAAGACACCATCTTAAAGGACTGCAGGCAAGACCTGGCATGGCTTGTATATGAGGAGATCAGTGGGCACATGACTGACTTCTCTTGCTTCTTCTGATGCACACTCTGAGATCTGCTTGAGGGACACCAGTAGCAGCCTCCACAACCAAGACGTCTCTGACAGAATGTCTAATCAGGAAGACCAAGTGTAGACACCTACAGAGCACCAAAGTACCTGTCTTCACCTTGCTAGGGATTGCAAGCAGAGTGGTCAAAATACAGGCCCCTGGACAGGCTGAGGAAGTCTGTACTACAGCTGGAGCAGGATAGGAGCAGGGCAGTGTTTGGCAAGCCTGTGTCTGACTCCCAGATGACCCGGCTGAACCAAGGTGCTGGACCTCAGGTTCGATGAGAGCGGCGGTAATGAGTTTTCACTCATTTTGTTCAGCTTTTCCAAGGAATGTTTGACTGGTAATCATCATCGATCCAAGCACATTGGACGGACCTTGCACAGAGATCTTTCAGCGATCTCTAACCAGAGCTGGTGTTGGCTAGTGCTAGAAAATCAAAGACATGGCCCACCTGGGTACTGGACACTTGCATGAATGCTGGGATTACCCCGAAATCCAAAGTCTCCAAAAGTGGAGTTTAGAATCACTGAAGCACCAATGCTAAGTTCTAGCAGCACCACCAACACCAGTTCATCAAGACCACAAGGAAACTTCTTCTCTGGCTTACCTGACTCTTCTAGCCTTCCCATGCATATCTCCAAAAGGATCATGTTCGCTTGAGGCACAGTCATGTGAAATCAGTGCCTGGTGAAGGATGCTGGGATATTGTATGCGCCAAGTCACCATACAGGACACAGAAGGCTACGCTGTAAAGACATAAAGAAACATGGCAACTTTATTGCTGCTTCCATGATATCTGACTGACTCTGGGCTTAACAGTCCTGTTCTCAATGGGATGATCAGAACACATGTGCCCTTCTGCCACTTCTGCTCCATCAAAACCCTCCAGCATGGGTGGTCAGATTAGGAACAGAGTCTTCCCTTAAGCTCTGCCCTGGAAGAGCTTGACCTTGGTCAAGCCCAGTAGCTGGACCCTAAGGAGATTTAGGAAACTCTCCTCTATTCCAGCACAATGGTGCTGCCGACCAGCACCTCAGATTTCTCCTCAGCAAGCAATTAGATCCATTGGAGTAAACTCAGAGCCAACCCTGAGATAGTCACCCCTGATACACTGGCCACAGAATCACTCGAGAGCAAACCGGACTATTTTTTTATTCAAGGTGAAGGCTTCCTTCTCATCTTTTCCCTCATCATGAACTGAAACAAGTCTCCTCCTTCTGGCACAAAAATGTACTCTAGGTCAGCAGAATTCCCAATATCTGCAAATATCTATCATAAAGTCCCCAATTAAATGCCATCAGGTGAGTCTTTCTAGGATGTCACAACAAGAGCCACAAGGCTGCCTAGATAGATCCACAACTTTCTCTTCCACATTCTGCCAGTCACTCCGAATATCCCTGAAAGTATATCTATAGATGTCTCTGTGTGTTTCTCTACACTCCTTTGCGCTCTCTCTCTATGGAGACTTCTCTAGGCACTCCCCACAAAAAAAAAGCCCCTGTCTTAGAATCCAAGATTTATTCTTTCCCTCAAGTTGTCTACATCAATACATCTTATCCCAGGTGGTACTTCACATTCAACCAAAACAACATTGTATTTTCTCAGCGATAGTGACCACAACCATGTCCTCTCTCTTCCCCTGACACAAGTCTGGGATCCATGAGTACCTCGGTATAAACGAGCAAATTGGAACAAGTGTTTGTAGGGATTTAATAAAGTTTCAGAAGTTTTGGAGATGTCAGAGGAGATCTACCCACAGTCTATGCCAGGCGTTAGTATCAGCTCCAGAATTACAGGGCTCTAACCACAGTCAGTCTAAGGAAATCAGAGTGGAGATTCCAACCTTTAATTCCAGCACAGCAAGTATTCTGGGAGTGGTTACATTCACCCTTCATCCTAACTGAGTCAAGATCAATTCAGATTATACAAGGACTTCCAGGTTCCCAATCAGGTGTGGTGGGGCCAAGCCTTAATTACCAAAAGAAAGAATACTTAAGATGGGATTCAAACAGAGAGCAAACCATTTCAAAGGAACTGAGGCTGAGGAAAGTATAAGACAGTTGGGTAAGATTTGACTGTGGTGTTTATTCCCTCTACTATCTCCATCTTCTTCAGAGATCTTTCCCTGAGTCTCATTCATTTGTGTGACAATGGCTGTTGGCAGTTCCCTATGCACTTTTATCTTCACACCACACATGCCTTCCTTGAGAGATCAACCCTGGAGGACACCAACTCAACACACTCTCTTGAATCAGGTACTACCAAAAAGTAAATGTAAACCTTTAGCTGGCCAATGGAAGTCAAAGACCTCTGACCCTACTGACCAAGGTAAATACCCAATAGCAGAGGTCTACACAGACTTTGCTCCTTCCAATGTCAATATGTGTGCTTCCTATTGGTCCTGGGATTCTCTGGTTTCTCTCTCTGATTTCTCAATCTATCAATGCTCTCCCAGCATCTGTCTGGAGGAGGAAAACATGGCTGTGCAAATGCCACAGTGGTAACAGGGTATAGATACTTCTGTCTTGCACAAACCCATAGATTGGTCTTCTATTCTATCAGCGTACCTGAGGACCTTGCCACCTGGACAAAGGGGCACAAAACATGAGTTTTTCTGTCTCTCTGCCTCCCTGTCAAATGGCCAGATATTCGACAGAATATGCACACCTAGGCCCAAGGGAGAGATGATGTAGCTCACAAGACCACCAGAACCTGGACTTTGGGAACTCTCTCAGCAGCAACGTACAGGGCTAAACCCTACAAGACACCATCTTAAAGGACTGCAGGCAAGACCTGGCATGGCTTGTATATGAGGAGATCAGTGGGCACATGACTGACTTCTCTTGCTTCTTCTGATGCACACTCTGAGATCTGCTTGAGGGACACCAGTAGCAGCCTCCACAACCAAGACGTCTCTGACAGAATGTCTAATCAGGAAGACCAAGTGTAGACACCTACAGAGCACCAAAGTACCTGTCTTCACCTTGCTAGGGATTGCAAGCAGAGTGGTCAAAATACAGGCCCCTGGACAGGCTGAGGAAGTCTGTACTACAGCTGGAGCAGGATAGGAGCAGGGCAGTGTTTGGCAAGCCTGTGTCTGACTCCCAGATGACCCGGCTGAACCAAGGTGCTGGACCTCAGGTTCGATGAGAGCGGCGGTAATGAGTTTTCACTCATTTTGTTCAGCTTTTCCAAGGAATGTTTGACTGGTAATCATCATCGATCCAAGCACATTGGACGGACCTTGCACAGAGATCTTTCAGCGATCTCTAACCAGAGCTGGTGTTGGCTAGTGCTAGAAAAACAAAGACATGGCCCATCTGGGTACTGGACACTTGCATGAATGCTGGGATTACCCCGAAATCCAAAGTCTCCAAAAGTGGAGTTTAGAATCACTGAAGCACCAATGCTAAGTTCTAGCAGCACCACCAACACCAGTTCATCAAGACCACAAGGAAACTTCTTCTCTGGCTTACCTGACTCTTCTAGCCTTCCCATGCATATCTCCAAAAGGATCATGTTCGCTTGAGGCACAGTCATGTGAAATCAGTGCCTGGTGAAGGATGCTGGGATATTGTATGCGCCAAGTCACCATACAGGACACAGAAGGCTACGCTGTAAAGACATAAAGAAACATGGCAACTTTATTGCTGCTTCCATGATATCTGACTGACTCTGGGCTTAACAGTCCTGTTCTCAATGGGATGATCAGAACACATGTGCCCTTCTGCCACTTCTGCTCCATCAAAACCCTCCAGCATGGGTGGTCAGATTAGGAACAGAGTCTTCCCTTAAGCTCTGCCCTGGAAGAGCTTGACCTTGGTCAAGCCCAGTAGCTGGACCCTAAGGAGATTTATGAAACTCTCCTCTATTCCAGCACAATGGTGCTGCCGACCAGCACCTCAGATTTCTCCTCAGCAAGCAATTAGATCCATTGGAGAAAACTCAGAGCCAACCCTGAGATAGTCACCCCTGATACACTGGCCACAGAATCACTCGAGAGCAAACCGGACTATTTTTTTATTCAAGGTGAAGGCTTCCTTCTCATCTTTTCCCTGATCATGAACTGAAACGTGTCTCCTCCTTCTGGCACAAAAATGTACTCTAGGTCAGCAGAATTCCCAATACCTGCAAATATCTATCATAAAGTCCCCAATTAAATGCCATCAGGTGAGTCTTTCTAGGATGTCACAACAAGAGCCACAAGGCTGCCTAGATAGATCCACAACTTTCTCTTCCACATTCTGCCAGTCACTCCGAATATCCCTGAAAGTTTATCTATAGATGTCTCTGTGTGTTTCTCTACACTCCTTTGCGCTCTCTCTCTATGGAGACTTCTCCAGGCACTCCCCATAAAAAAAAAAAAAAAAAAAAAAACACCCCTGTCTTAGAGTCCAAGATTTATTCTTTCCCTCAAGTTGTCTGCATCAATACATCTTATCACAGGTGGTACTTCACATTCAACCAAAACAACATTGTATTTTCTCAGCGATAGTGACCACAACCATGTCCTCTCTCTTCCCCTGACACAAGTCTGGGATCCATGAGTACCTCGGTATAAACGAGCAAATTGGAACAAGTGTTTGTAGGGATTTAATAGTTTCAGAAGTTTTGGAGATGTCAGAGGAGATCTACCCACAGTCTATGCCGGGGGTTAGTATAAGCTCCAGAATTCCAGGGCTCTAACCACAGTCAGTCTAAGGAAATCAGAGTGGAGATTCCAACCTTTAAGTCCAGCACAGCAAGTATTCTGGGAGTGGTGACATTCACCCTTCATCCTAACTGAGTCAAGATCAATTCAGATTATACAAGGACTTCCAGGCTCCCAAGCAGGTGTGGTGGGGCCAAGCCTTAATTACCAAAAGAAAGAATACTTAAGATGGGATTCCAACAGAGAGCAAACCATTTCAAAGGAACTGAGGCTGAGGAAAGTATAAGACATTTGGGTAAGATTTGACTGTGGTGTTTATTCCCTCTACTATCTCCATCTTCTTCAGAGATCTTTCCCTGAGTCTCATTCATTTGTGTGACAATGGCTGTTGGCAGTTCCCTATGCACTTTTATCTTCACACCACACAGGCCTTCCTTGAGAGATCAACCCTGGAGGACACCAACTCAACACACTCTCTTGAATCAGGTACTACCAAAAAGTAAATGTAAACCTTTACCTGGCCAATGGAAGTCAAAGACATCTGACCCTACTGACCAAGGTAAATACCCAATAGCAGAGGTCTACACAGACTTTGCTCCTTCCAATGTCAATATGTGTGCTTCCTATTGGTCCTGGGATTCTCTGGTTTCTCTCTCTGATTTCTCAATCTATCAATGCTCTCCCAGTATCTGTTGGGAGGAGGAAAACATGGCTGTGCAAATGCCACAGTGGTAACAGGGTATAGATACTTCTGTCTTGCACAAACCCATAGATAGGTCTTCTATTCTATCAGCGTACCTGAGGACCTTGCCACCTGGACAAGAGGGCACAAAACATGAGTTTTTCTGTCTCTCTGCCTCCCTGTCAAATGGCCAGATATTCGACAGAATATGCACACCTAGGCCCAAGGGAGAGATGATGTAGCTCACAAGACCACCAGAACCTGGACTTTGGGAACTCTCTCAGCAGCAACGTACAGGGCTAAACCCTACAAGACACCATCTTAAAGGACTGCAGGCAAGACCTGGCATGGCTTGTATATGAGAAGATCACTTGGCACATGATTGACTTCTCTTTCTTCTTCTGATGCACACTCTGAGATCTGCTTGAGGGACACCAGTAGCAGCCTCCACAACCAAGATGTCTCTGACAGAATGTCTAATCAGGAAGACCAAGTGTAGACACCTACAGAGCACGAAAGTACCTGTCTTCACCTTGCTAGGGATTGCAAGCAGAGTGGTCAAAATACAGGCCCCTGGACAGGCTGAGGAATTCTGTACTACAGCTGGAGCAGGATAGGAGCAGGGCAGTGTTTGGCAAGCCTGTGTCTGACTCCCAGATGACCCGGCTGAACCAAGGTGCTGGACCTCAGGTTCGATGAGAGCGGCGGTAATGAGTTTTCACTCATTTTGTTCAGCTTTTCCAAGGAATGTTTGACTGGTAATCATCATCGATCCAAGCACATTGGACGGACCTTGCACAGAGATCTTTCAGCGATCTCTAACCAGAGCTGGTGTTGGCTAGTGCTAGAAAATCAAAGACATGGCCCATCTGGGTACTGGACACTTGCATGAATGCTGGGATTACCCCAAAATCCAAAGTCTCCAAAAGTGGAGTTTAGAATCACTGAAGCACCAATGCTAAGTTCTAGCAGCACCACCAACACCAGTTCATCAAGACCACAAGGAAACTTCTTCTCTGGCTTACCTGACTCTTCTAGCCTTCCCATGCATATCTCCAAAAGGATCATGTTCGCTTGAGGCACAGTCATGTGAAATCAGTGCCCGGTGAAGGATGCTGGGATATTGTATGCGCCAAGTCACCATACAGGACACAGAAGGCTACACTGTAAAGACATAAAGAAACATGGCAACTTTATTGCTGCTTCCATGATATCTGACTGACTCTGGGCTTAACAGTCCTGTTCTCAATGGGATGATCAGAACACATGTGCCCTTCTGCCACTTCTGCTCCATCAAAACCTTCCAGCATGGGTGGTCAGATTAGGAACAGAGTCTTCCCTTAAGCTCTGCCCTGGAAGATCTTGACCTTGGTCAAGCCCAGTAGCTGGACCCTAAGGAGATTTATGAAACTCTCCTCTATTCCAGCACAATGGTGCTGCCGAACAGCACATCAGATTTCTCCTCAGCCAGCAATTAGATCCATTGGAGAAAACTCAGAGCCAACCCTGAGATAGTCACTCCGATACACTGGCCAACGGAATCACTCGAGAACAAACCGGATTATTTTTTTATTCAAAGTGAAGGCTTCCTTCTCATCTTTTCCCTGATCATGAACTGAAACGTGTCTCCTCCTTCTGGCACAAAAATGTACTCTAGGTCAGCAGAATTCCCAATATCTGCAAATATCTATCATAAAGTCCCCAATTAAATGCCATCAGGTGAGTCTTTCTAGGATGTCACAACAAGAGCCACAAGGCTGCCTAGATAGATCCACAACTTTCTCTTCCACATTCTGCCAGTCACTCCGAATATCCCTGAAAGTATATCTATAGATGTCTCTGTGTGTTTCTCTACACTCCTTTGCGCTCTCTCTCTATGGAGAATTCTCTATGCACTCCCCATAAAAAAAAAACGCCCCTGTCTTAGAGTCCAAGATTTATTCTTTCCCTCAAGTTGTCTGCATCAATACATTTTATCCCAGGTGGTACTTCACATTCAACCAAAACAACATTGTATTTTCTCAGCGATAGTGACCACAACCATGTCCTCTCTCTTCCCCTGACACAAGTCTGGGATCCATGAGTACCTCGGTATAAATGAGCAAATTGGAACAAGTGTTTGTAGGGATTTAATGAAGTTTCAGAAGTTTTGGAGATGTCAGAGGAGATCTACCCACAGTCTATGCCAGGGGTTAATATAAGCTCCAGAATTCCAGGGCTCTAACCACAGTCAGTCTAAGGAAATCAGAGTGGAGATTCCAACCTTTAATTCCAGCACAGCAAGTATTCTGGGAGTGGTGACATTCACCCTTCATCCTAACTGAGTCAAGATCAATTCAGATTATACAAGGACTTCCAGGCTCCCAATCAGGTGTGGTGGGGCCAAGCCTTAATTACCAAAAGAAAGAATACTTAAGATGGGATTCAAACAGAGAGAAAACCATTTCAAAGGAACTGAGGCTGAGGAAAGTATTAGACAGTTGGGTAAGATTTGACTGTGGTGTTTATTCCCTCTACTATCTCCATCTTCTTCAGAGATCTTTCCCTGAGTCTCATTCATTTGTGTGACAATGGCTGTTGGCAATTCCCTATGCACTTTTATCTTCACACCACACAGGCCTTCTTTGAGAGATCAACCCTGGAGGACACCAACTCATCACACTCTCTTGAATCAGGTACTACCAAAAAGTAAATGTAAACCTTTACCTGGCCAATGGAAGTCAAAGACATCTGACCCTACTGACCAAGGTAAATACCCAATAGCAGAGGTCTACACAGACTTTGCCTCTTCCAATGTCAATATGTGTGCTTCCTATTGGTCCTGGGATTCTCTGGTTTCTCTCTCTGATTTCTCAATCTATCAATGCTCTCCCAGTATCTGTCGGGAGGATGAAAACATGGCTGTGCAAATGCCACAGTGGTAACAGGGTATAGATACTTCTGTCTTGCACAAACCCATACATTGGTCTTCTATTCTATCAGCGTACCTGAGGACCTTGCCACCTGGACAAAAGGGCACAAAACATGAGTTTTTCTGTCTCTCTGCCTCCCTGTCAAATGGCCAGATATTCGACAGAATATGCACACCTAGGCCCAAGGGAGAGATGAGGTAGCTCACAAGACCACCAGAACCTGGACTTTGGGAACTCTCTCAGCAGCAACGTACAGGGCTAAACCCTACAAGACACCATCTTAAAGGACTGCAGGCAAGACCTGGCATGGCTTGTATATGAGGAGATCAGTGGGCACATGACTGACTTCTCTTGCTTCTTCTGATGCATACTCTGAGATCTGCTTGAGGAACACCAGTAGCAGCCTCCACAACAAAGACGTCTCTGACAGAATGTCTAATCAGGAAGACCAAGTGTAGACACCTACAGAGCACCAAAGTACCTGTCTTCACCTTGCTAGGGACTGCAAGCAGAGTGGTCAAAATACAGGCCCCTGGACAGGCTGAGGAAGTCTGTACTACAGCTGGAGCAGGATAGGAGCAGGGCAGTGTTTGGCAAGCCTGTGTCTGACTCCCAGATGACCCGGCTGAACCAAGGTGCTGGACCTCAGGTTCGATGAGAGCGGCGGTAATGAGTTTTCACTCATTTTGTTCAGCTTTTCCAAGGAATGTTTGACTGGTAATCATCAACGATCCAAGCACATTGGACGGACCTTGCACAGAGATCTTTCAGCGATCTCTAACCAGAGCTGGTGTTGGCTAGTGCTAGAAAAACAAAGACATGGCCCATCTGGGTACTGGACACTTGCATGAATGCTGGGATTACCCCGAAATCCAAAGTCTCCAAAAGTGGAGTTTAGAATCACTGAAGCACCAATGCTAAGTTCTAGCAGCACCACCAACACCAGTTCATCAAGACCACAAGGAAACTTCTTCTCTGGCTTACCTGACTCTTCTAGCCTTCCCATGCATATCTCCAAAAGGATCATGTTCGCTTGAGGCACAGTCATGTGAAATCAGTGCCTGGTGAAGGATGCTGGGATATTGTATGCGCCAAGTCACCATACAGGACACAGAAGGCTACGCTGTAAAGACATAAAGAAACATGGCAACTTTATTGCTGCTTCCATGATATCTGACTGACTCTGGGCTTAACAGTCCTGTTCTCAATGGGATGATCAGAACACATGTGCCCTTCTGCCACTTCTGCTCCATCAAAACCCTCCAGCATGGGTGGTCAGATTAGGAACAGAGTCTTCCCTTAAGCTCTGCCCTGGAAGAGCTTGACCTTGGTCAAGCCCAGTAGCTGGACCCTAAGGAGATTTATGAAACTCTCCTCTATTCCAGCACAATGGTGCTGCCGACCAGCACCTCAGATTTCTCCTCAGCAAGCAATTAGATCCATTGGAGAAAACTCAGAGCCAACCCTGAGATAGTCACCCCTGATACACTGGCCACAGAATCACTCGAGAGCAAACCGGACTATTTTTTTATTCAAGTTGAAGGCTTCCTTCTCATCTTTTCCCTGATCATGAACTGAAAAGTTTCACCTCCTTCTGGCACAAAAATGTACTCTAGGTCAGCAGAATTCCCAATACCTGCAAATATCTATCATAAAGTCCCCAATTAAATGCCATCAGGTGAGTCTTTCTAGGATGTCACAACAAGAGCCACAAGGCTGCCTAGATAGATCCACAACTTTCTCTTCCACATTCTGCCAGTCACTCCGAATATCCCTGAAAGTATATCTATAGATGTCTCTGTGTGTTTCTCTACACTCCTTTGCGCTCTCTCTCTATGGAGACTTCTCCAGGCACTCCCCATAAAAAAAAAAAAACACCCCTGTCTTAGAGTCCAAGATTTATTCTTTCCCTCAAGTTGTCTGCATCAATACATCTTATCACAGGTGGTACTTCACATTCAACCAAAACAACATTGTATTTTCTCAGCGATAGTGACCACAACCATGTCCTCTCTCTTCCCCTGACACAAGTCTGGGATCCATGAGTACCTCGGTATAAACGAGCAAATTGGAACAAGTGTTTGTAGGGATTTAATAAAGTTTCAGAAGTTTTGGAGATGTCAGAGGAGATCTACCCACAGTCTATGCCGGGGGTTAGTATAAGCTCCAGAATTCCAGGGCTCTAACCACAGTCAGTCTAAGGAAATCAGAGTGGAGATTCCAACCTTTAAGTCCAGCACAGCAAGTATTCTGGGAGTGGTGACATTCACCCTTCATCCTAACTGAGTCAAGATCAATTCAGATTATACAAGGACTTCCAGGCTCCCAAGCAGGTGTTGTGGGGCTACGCCTTATTTATCAAAAGAAAGAATACTTAAGATGGGATTCAAACAGAGAGAAAACCATTTCAAAGGAACTGAGGCTGAGGAAAGTATAAGACAGTTGTGTAAGATTTGACTGTGGTGTTTATTCCCTCTACTATCTCCATCTTCTTCAGAGATCTTTCCCTGAGTCTCATTCATTTGTGTGACAATGGCTGTTGGCAGTTCCCTATGCACTTTTATCTTCACACCACACAGGCCTTCCTTGAGAGATCAACCCTGGAGGACACCAACTCAACACACTCTCTTGAATCAGGTACTACCAAAAAGTAAATGTAAACCTTTACCTGGCCAATGGAAGTCAAAGACATCTGACCCTACTGACCAAGGTAAATACCCAATAGCAGAGGTCTACACAGACTTTGCTCCTTCCAATGTCAATATGTGTGCTTCCTATTGGTCCTGGGATTCTCTGGTTTCTCTCTCTGATTTCTCAATCTATCAATGCTCTCCCAGTATCTGTCGGGAGGAGGAAAACATGGCTGTGCAAATGCCACAGTGGTAACAGGGTATAGATACTTCTGTCTTGCACAAACCCATAGATTGGTCTTCTATTCTATCAGCGTACCTGAGGACCTTGCCACCTGGACAAGAGGGCACAAAACATGAGTTTTTCTGTCTCTCTGCCTCCCTGTCAAATGGCCAGATATTCGACAGAATATGCACACCTAGGCCCAAGGGAGAGATGATGTAGCTCACAAGACCACCAGAACCTGGACTTTGGGAACTCTCTCAGCAGCAACGTACAGGGCTAAACCCTACAAGACACCATCTTAAAGGACTGCAGGCAAGACCTGGCATGGCTTGTATATGAGGAGATCAGTGGGCACATGACTGACTTCTCTTGCTTCTTCTGATGCATACTCTGAGATCTGCTTGAGGAACACCAGTAGCAGCCTCCACAACCAAGACGTCTCTGACAGAATGTCTAATCAGGAAGACCAAGTGTAGACACCTACAGAGCACCAAAGTACCTGTCTTCACCTTGCTAGGGACTGCAAGCAGAGTTTTCAAAATACAGGCCCCTGGACAGGCTGAGGAATTCTGTACTACAGCTGGAGCAGGATAGGAGCAGGGCAGTGTTTGGCAAGCCTGTGTCTGACTCCCAGATGACCCGGCTGAACCAAGGTGCTGGACCTCAGGTTCGATGAGAGCGGCGGTAATGAGTTTTCACTCATTTTGTTCAGCTTTTCCAAGGAATGTTTGACTGGTAATCATCATCGATCCAAGCACATTGGACGGACCTTGCACAGAGATCTTTCAGCGATCTCTAACCAGAGCTGGTGTTGGCTAGTGCTAGAAAAACAAAGACATGGCCCATCTGGGTACTGGACACTTGCATGAATGCTGGGATTACCCCGAAATACAAAGTCTCCAAAAGTGGAGTTTAGAATCACTGAAGCACCAATGCTAAGTTCTAGCAGCACCACCAACACCAGTTCATCAAGACCACAAGGAAACTTCTTCTCTGGCTTACCTGACTCTTCTAGCCTTCCCATTCATATCTCCAAAAGGATCATGTTCGCTTGAGGCACAGTCATGTGAAATCAGTGCCTGGTGAAGGATGCTGGGATATTGTATGCGCCAAGTCACCATACAGGACACAGAAGGCTACGCTGTAAAGACATAAAGAAACATGGCAACTTTATTGCTGCTTCCATGATATCTGACTGACTCTGGGCTTAACAGTCCTGTTCTCAATGGGATGATCAGAACACATGTGCCCTTCTGCCACTTCTGCTCCATCAAAACCCTCCAGCATGGGTGGTCAGATTAGGAACAGAGTCTTCCCTTAAGCTCTGCCCTGGAAGAGCTTGACCTTGGTCAAGCCCAGTAGCTGGACCCTAAGGAGATTTATGAAACTCTCCTCTATTCCAGCACAATGGTGCTGCCGACCAGCACCTCAGATTTCTCCTCAGCAAGCAATTAGATCCATTGGAGAAAACTCAGAGCCAACCCTGAGATAGTCACCCCTGATACACTGGCCACAGAATCACTCGAGAGCAAACCGGACTATTTTTTTATTCAAGGTGAAGGCTTCCTTCTCATCTTTTCCCTGATCATGAACTGAAACGTGTCTCCTCCTTCTGGCACAAAAATGTACTCTAGGTCAGCAGAATTCCCAATACCTGCAAATATCTATCATAAAGTCCCCAATTAAATGCCATCAGGTGAGTCTTTCTAGGATGTCACAACAAGAGCCACAAGGCTGCCTAGATAGATCCACAACTTTCTCTTCCACATTCTGCCAGTCACTCCGAATATCCCTGAAAGTTTATCTATAGATGTCTCTGTGTGTTTCTCTACACTCCTTTGCGCTCTCTCTCTATGGAGACTTCTCCAGGCACTCCACATAAAAAAAAAAAAAAAACACCCCTGTCTTAGAGTCCAAGATTTACTCTTTCCCTCAAGTTGTCTGCATCAATACATCTTATCACAGGTGGTACTTCACATTCAACCAAAACAACATTGTATTTTCTCAGCGATAGTGACCACAACCATGTCCTCTCTCTTCCCCTGACACAAGTCTGGGATCCATGAGTACCTCGGTATAAACGAGCAAATTGGAACAAGTGTTTGTAGGGATTTAATAAAGTTTCAGAAGTTTTGGAGATGTCAGAGGAGATCTACCCACAGTCTATGCCGGGGGTTAGTATAAGCTCCAGAATTCCAGGGCTCTAACCACAGTCAGTCTAAGGAAATCAGAGTGGAGATTCCAACCTTTAAGTCCAGCACAGCAAGTATTCTGGGAGTGGTGACATTCACCCTTCATCCTAACTGAGTCAAGATCAATTCAGATTATACAAGGACTTCCAGGCTCCCAAGCAGGTGTGGTGGGGCCAAGCCTTAATTACCAAAAGAAAGAATACTTAAGATGGGATTCCAACAGAGAGCAAACCATTTCAAAGGAACTGAGGCTGAGGAAAGTATAAGACATTTGGGTAAGATTTGACTGTGGTGTTTATTCCCTCTACTATCTCCATCTTCTTCAGAGATCTTTCCCTGAGTCTCATTCATTTGTGTGACAATGGCTGTTGGCAGTTCCCTATGCACTTTTATCTTCACACCACACAGGCCTTCCTTGAGAGATCAACCCTGGAGGACACCAACTCAACACACTCTCTTGAATCAGGTACTACCAAAAAGTAAATGTAAACCTTTACCTGGCCAATGGAAGTCAAAGACATCTGACCCTACTGACCAAGGTAAATACCCAATAGCAGAGGTCTACACAGACTTTGCTCCTTCCAATGTCAATATGTGTGCTTCCTATTGGTCCTGGGATTCTCTGGTTTCTCTCTCTGATTTCTCAATCTATCAATGCTCTCCCAGTATCTGTCGGGAGGAGGAAAACATGGCTGTGCAAATGCCACAGTGGTAACAGGGTATAGATACTTCTGTCTTGCACAAACCCATAGATTGGTCTTCTATTCTATCAGCGTACCTGAGGACCTTGCCACCTGGACAAAAGGGCACAAAACATGAGTTTTTCTGTCTCTCTGCCTCCCTGTCAAATGGCCAGATATTCGACAGAATATGCACACCTAGGCCCAAGGGAGAGATGATGTAGCTCACAAGACCACCAGAACCTGGACTTTGGGAACTCTCTCAGCAGCAACGTACAGGGCTAAACCCTACAAGACACCATCTTAAAGGACTGCAGGCAAGACCTGGCATGGCTTGTATATGAGGAGATCACTTGGCACATGATTGACTTCTCTTTCTTCTTCTGATGCACACTCTGAGATCTGCTTGAGGGACACCAGTAGCAGCCTCCACAACCAAGATGTCTCTGACAGAATGTCTAATCAGGAAGACCAAGTGTAGACACCTACAGAGCACCAAAGTACCTGTCTTCACCTTGCTAGGGATTGCAAGCAGAGTGGTCAAAATACAGGCCCCTGGACAGGCTGAGGAATTCTGTACTACAGCTGGAGCAGGATAGGAGCAGGGCAGTGTTTGGCAAGCCTGTGTCTGACTCCCAGATGACCCGGCTGAACCAAGGTGCTGGACCTCAGGTTCGATGAGAGCGGCGGTAATGAGTTTTCACTCATTTTGTTCAGCTTTTCCAAGGAATGTTTGACTGGTAATCATCATCGATCCAAGCACATTGGACGGACCTTGCACAGAGATCTTTCAGCGATCTCTAACCAGAGCTGGTGTTGGCTAGTGCTAGAAAATCAAAGACATGGCCCATCTGGGTACTGGACACTTGCATGAATGCTGGGATTACCCCAAAATCCAAAGTCTCCAAAAGTGGAGTTTAGAATCACTGAAGCACCAATGCTAAGTTCTAGCAGCACCACCAACACCAGTTCATCAAGACCACAAGGAAACTTCTTCTCTGGCTTACCTGACTCTTCTAGCCTTCCCATGCATATCTCCAAAAGGATCATGTTCGCTTGAGGCACAGTCATGTGAAATCAGTGCCCGGTGAAGGATGCTGGGATACTGTATGCGCCAAGTCACCATACAGGACACAGAAGGCTACTCTGTAAAGACATAAAGAAACATGGCAACTTTATTGCTGCTTCCATGATATCTGACTGACTCTGGGCTTAACAGTCCTGTTCTCAATGGGATGATCAGAACACATGTGCCCTTCTGCCACTTCTGCTCCATCAAAACCCTCCAGCATGGGTGGTCAGATTAGGAACAGAGTCTTCCCTTAAGCTCTGCCCTGGAAGAGCTTGACCTTGGTCAAGCCCAGTAGCTGGACCCTAAGGAGATTTATGAAACTCTCCTCTATTCCAGCACAATGGTGCTTCCGAACAGCACATCAGATTTCTCCTCAGCCAGCAATTAGATCCATTGGAGAAAACTCAGAGCCAACCCTGAGATAGTCACTCCGATACACTGGCCAACGGAATCACTCGAGAACAAACCGGATTATTTTTTTATTCAAAGTGAAGGCTTCCTTCTCATCTTTTCCCTGATCATGAACTGAAACGTGTCTCCTCCTTCTGGCACAAAAATGTACTCTAGGTCAGCAGAATTCCCAATATCTGCAAATATCTATCATAAAGTCCCCAATTAAATGCCATCAGGTGAGTCTTTCTAGGATGTCATAACAAGAGCCACAAGGCTGCCTAGATAGATCCACAACTTTCTCTTCCACATTCTGCCAGTCACTCCGAATATCCCTGAAAGTATATCTATAGATGTCTCTGTGTGTTTCTCTACACTCCTTTGCGCTCTCTCTCTATGGAGACTTCTCTAGGCACTCCCCATAAAAAAAAAAAAAACGCCCCTGTCTTAGAGTCCAAGATTTATTCTTTCCCTCAAGTTGTCTGCATCAATACATTTTATCCCAGGTGGTACTTCACATTCAACCAAAACAACATTGTATTTTCTCAGCGATAGTGACCACAACCATGTCCTCTCTCTTCCCCTGACACAAGTCTGGGATCCATGAGTACCTCGGTATAAACGAGCAAATGGGAACAAGTGTTTGTAGGGATTTAATGAAGTTTCAGAAGTTTTGGAGATGTCAGAGGAGATCTACCCACAGTCTATGCCGGGGGTTAGTATAAGCTCCAGAATTCCAGGGCTCTAACCACAGTCAGTCTAAGGAAATCAGAGTGGAGATTCCAACCTTTAATTCCAGCACAGCAAGTATTCTGGGAGTGGTGACATTCACCCTTCATCCTAACTGAGTCAAGATCAATTCAGATTATACAAGGACTTCCAGGCTCCCAAGCAGGTGTGGTGGGGCCAAGCCTTAATTACCAAAAGAAAGAATACTTAAGATGGGATTAAAACAGAGAGAAAACCATTTCAAAGGAACTGAGGCTGAGGAAAGTATTAGACAGTTGGGTAAGATTTGACTGTGGTGTTTATTCCCTCTACTATCTCCATCTTCTTCAGAGATCTTTCCCTGAGTCTCATTCATTTGTGTGACAATGGCTGTTGGCAGTTCCCTATGCACTTTTATCTTCACACCACACAGGCCTTCTTTGAGAGATCAACCCTGGAGGACACCAACTCAACACACTCTCTTGAATCAGGTACTACCAAAAAGTAAATGTAAACCTTTACCTGGCCAATGGAAGTCAAAGACATCTGACCCTACTGACCAAGGTAAATACCCAATAGCAGAGGTCTACACAGACTTTGCCTCTTCCAATGTCAATATGTGTGCTTCCTATTGGTCCTGGGATTCTCTGGTTTCTCTCTCTGATTTCTCAATCTATCAATGCTCTCCCAGTATCTGTCGGGAGGACGAAAACATGGCTGTGCAAATGCCACAGTGGTAACAGGGTATAGATACTTCTTTCTTGCACAAACCCATACATTGGTCTTCTATTCTATCAGCGTACCTGAGGACCTTGCCACCTGGACAAAAGGGCACAAAACATGAGTTTTTCTGTCTCTCTGCCTCCCTGTCAAATGGCCAGATATTCGACAGAATATGCACACCTAGGCCCAAGGGAGAGATGAGGTAGCTCACAAGACCACCAGAACCTGGACTTTGGGAACTCTCTCAGCAGCAACGTACAGGGCTAAACCCTACAAGACACCATCTTAAAGGACTGCAGGCAAGACCTGGCATGGCTTGTATATGAGGAGATCAGTGGGAACATGACTGACTTCTCTTGCTTCTTCTGATGCATACTCTGAGATCTGCTTGAGGAACACCAGTAGCAGTCTCCACAACCAAGACGTCTCTGACAGAATGTCTAATCAGGAAGACCAAGTGTAGACACCTACAGAGCACCAAAGTACCTGTCTTCACCTTGCTTTGGACTTCAAGCAGAGTGGTCAAAATACAGGCCCCTGGACAGGCTGAGGAAGTCTGTACTACAGCTGGAGCAGGATAGGAGCAGGGCAGTGTTTGGCAAGCCTGTGTCTGACTCCCAGATGACCCGGCTGAACCAAGGTGCTGGACCTCAGGTTCGATGAGAGCGGCGGTAATGAGTTTTCACTCATTTTGTTCAGCTTTTCCAAGGAATGTTTGACTGGTAATCATCATCGATCCAAGCACATTGGACGGACCTTGCACAGAGATCTTTCAGCGATCTCTAACCAGAGCTGGTGTTGGCTAGTGCTAGAAAATCAAAGACATGGCCCATCTGGGTACTGGACACTTGCATGAATGCTGGGATTACCCCAAAATCCAAAGTCTCCAAAAGTGGAGTTTAGAATCACTGAAGCACCAATGCTAAGTTCTAGCAGCACCACCAACACCAGTTCATCAAGACCACAAGGAAACTTCTTCTCTGGCTTACCTGACTCTTCTAGCCTTCCCATGCATATCTCCAAAAGGATCATGTTCGCTTGAGGCACAGTCATGTGAAATCAGTGCCCGGTGAAGGATGCTGGGATACTGTATGCGCCAAGTCACCATACAGGACACAGAAGGCTACTCTGTAAAGACATAAAGAAACATGGCAACTTTATTGCTGCTTCCATGATATCTGACTGACTCTGGGCTTAACAGTCCTGTTCTCAATGGGATGATCAGAACACATGTGCCCTTCTGCCACTTCTGCTCCATCAAAACCCTCCAGCATGGGTGGTCAGATTAGGAACAGAGTCTTCCCTTAAGCTCTGCCCTGGAAGAGCTTGACCTTGGTCAAGCCCAGTAGCTGGACCCTAAGGAGATTTATGAAACTCTCCTCTATTCCAGCACAATGGTGCTTCCGAACAGCACATCAGATTTCTCCTCAGCCAGCAATTAGATCCATTGGAGAAAACTCAGAGCCAACCCTGAGATAGTCACTCCGATACACTGGCCAACGGAATCACTCGAGAACAAACCGGATTATTTTTTTATTCAAAGTGAAGGCTTCCTTCTCATCTTTTCCCTGATCATGAACTGAAACGTGTCTCCTCCTTCTGGCACAAAAATGTACTCTAGGTCAGCAGAATTCCCAATATCTGCAAATATCTATCATAAAGTCCCCAATTAAATGCCATCAGGTGAGTCTTTCTAGGATGTCATAACAAGAGCCACAAGGCTGCCTAGATAGATCCACAACTTTCTCTTCCACATTCTGCCAGTCACTCCGAATATCCCTGAAAGTATATCTATAGATGTCTCTGTGTGTTTCTCTACACTCCTTTGCGCTCTCTCTCTATGGAGACTTCTCTAGGCACTCCCCATAAAAAAAAAAAAAAACGCCCCTGTCTTAGAGTCCAAGATTTATTCTTTCCCTCAAGTTGTCTGCATCAATACATTTTATCCCAGGTGGTACTTCACATTCAACCAAAACAACATTGTATTTTCTCAGCGATAGTGACCACAACCATGTCCTCTCTCTTCCCCTGACACAAGTCTGGGATCCATGAGTACCTCGGTATAAACGAGCAAATGGGAACAAGTGTTTGTAGGGATTTAATGAAGTTTCAGAAGTTTTGGAGATGTCAGAGGAGATCTACCCACAGTCTATGCCGGGGGTTAGTATAAGCTCCAGAATTCCAGGGCTCTAACCACAGTCAGTCTAAGGAAATCAGAGTGGAGATTCCAACCTTTAATTCCAGCACAGCAAGTATTCTGGGAGTGGTGACATTCACCCTTCATCCTAACTGAGTCAAGATCAATTCAGATTATACAAGGACTTCCAGGCTCCCAATCAGGTGTGGTGGGGCCAAGCCTTAATTACCAAAAGAAAGAATACTTAAGATGGGATTAAAACAGAGAGAAAACCATTTCAAAGGAACTGAGGCTGAGGAAAGTATTAGACAGTTGGGTAAGATTTGACTGTGGTGTTTATTCCCTCTACTATCTCCATCTTCTTCAGAGATCTTTCCCTGAGTCTCATTCATTTGTGTGACAATGGCTGTTGGCAGTTCCCTATGCACTTTTATCTTCACACCACACAGGCCTTCTTTGAGAGATCAACCCTGGAGGACACCAACTCAACACACTCTCTTGAATCAGGTACTACCAAAAAGTAAATGTAAACCTTTACCTGGCCAATGGAAGTCAAAGACATCTGACCCTACTGACCAAGGTAAATACCCAATAGCAGAGGTCTACACAGACTTTGCCTCTTCCAATGTCAATATGTGTGCTTCCTATTGGTCCTGGGATTCTCTGGTTTCTCTCTCTGATTTCTCAATCTATCAATGCTCTCCCAGTATCTGTCGGGAGGACGAAAACATGGCTGTGCAAATGCCACAGTGGTAACAGGGTATAGATACTTCTTTCTTGCACAAACCCATACATTGGTCTTCTATTCTATCAGCGTACCTGAGGACCTTGCCACCTGGACAAAAGGGCACAAAACATGAGTTTTTCTGTCTCTCTGCCTCCCTGTCAAATGGCCAGATATTCGACAGAATATGCACACCTAGGCCCAAGGGAGAGATGAGGTAGCTCACAAGACCACCAGAACCTGGACTTTGGGAACTCTCTCAGCAGCAACGTACAGGGCTAAACCCTACAAGACACCATCTTAAAGGACTGCAGGCAAGACCTGGCATGGCTTGTATATGAGGAGATCAGTGGGAACATGACTGACTTCTCTTGCTTCTTCTGATGCATACTCTGAGATCTGCTTGAGGAACACCAGTAGCAGTCTCCACAACCAAGACGTCTCTGACAGAATGTCTAATCAGGAAGACCAAGTGTAGACACCTACAGAGCACCAAAGTACCTGTCTTCACCTTGCTTTGGACTTCAAGCAGAGTGGTCAAAATACAGGCCCCTGGACAGGCTGAGGAAGTCTGTACTACAGCTGGAGCAGGATAGGAGCAGGGCAGTGTTTGGCAAGCCTGTGTCTGACTCCCAGATGACCCGGCTGAACCAAGGTGCTGGACCTCAGGTTCGATGAGAGCGGCGGTAATGAGTTTTCACTCATTTTGTTCAGCTTTTCCAAGGAATGTTTGACTGGTAATCATCATCGATCCAAGCACATTGGACGGACCTTGCACAGAGATCTTTCAGCGATCTCTAACCAGAGCTGGTGTTGGCTAGTGCTAGAAAAACAAAGACATGGCCCATCTGGGTACTGGACACTTGCATGAATGCTGGGATTACCCCGAAATCCAAAGTCTCCAAAAGTGGAGTTTAGAATCACTGAAGCACCAATGCTAAGTTCTAGCAGCACCACCAACACCAGTTCATCAAGACCACAAGGAAACTTCTTCTCTGGCTTACCTGACTCTTCTAGCCTTCCCATGCATATCTCCAAAAGGATCATGTTCGCTTGAGGCACAGTCATGTGAAATCAGTGCCTGGTGAAGGATGCTGGGATATTGTATGCGCCAAGTCAGCATACAGGACACAGAAGGCTACTCTGTAAAGACATAAAGAAACATGGCAACTTTATTGCTGCTTCCATGATATCTGACTGACTCTGGGCTTAACAGTCCTGTTCTCAATGGGATGATCAGAACACATGTGCCCTTCTGCCACTTCTGCTCCATCAAAACCCTCCAGCATGGGTGGTCAGATTAGGAACAGAGTCTTCCCTTAAGCTCTGCCCTGGAAGAGCTTGACCTTGGTCAAGCCCAGTAGCTGGACCCTAAGGAGATTTATGAAACTCTCCTCTATTCCAGCACAATGGTGCTGCCGACCAGCACCTCAGATTTCTCCTCAGCAAGCAATTAGATCCATTGGAGAAAACTCAGAGCCAACCCTGAGATAGTCACCCCTGATACACTGGCCACAGAATCACTCGAGAGCAAACCGGACTATTTTTTTATTCAAGGTGAAGGCTTCCTTCTCATCTTTTCCCTCATCATGAACTGAAACAAGTCTCCTCCTTCTGGCACAAAAATGTACTCTAGGTCAGCAGAATTCCCAATATCTGCAAATATCTATCATAAAGTCCCCAATTAAATGCCATCAGGTGAGTCTTTCTAGGATGTCACAACAAGAGCCACAAGGCTGCCTAGATAGATCCACAACTTTCTCTTCCACATTCTGCCAGTCACTCCGAATATCCCTGAAAGTATATCTATAGATGTCTCTGTGTGTTTCTCTACACTCCTTTGCGCTCTCTCTCTATGGAGACTTCTCTAGGCACTCCCCACAAAAAAAAAGCCCCTGTCTTAGAATCCAAGATTTATTCTTTCCCTCAAGTTGTCTGCATCAATACATCTTATCCCAGGTGGTACTTCACATTCAACCAAAACAACATTGTATTTTCTCAGCGATAGTGACCACAACCATGTCCTCTCTCTTCCCCTGACACAAGTCTGGGATCCATGAGTACCTCGGTATAAACGAGCAAATTGGAACAAGTGTTTGTAGGGATTTAATAAAGTTTCAGAAGTTTTGGAGATGTCAGAGGAGATCTACCCACAGTCTATGCCGGGGATTAGTATAAGCTCCAGAATTCCAGGGCTCTAACCACAGTCAGTCTAAGGAAATCAGAGTGGAGATTCCAACCTTTAATTCCAGCACAGCAAGTATTCTGGGAGTGGTGACATTCACCCTTCATCCTAACTGAGTCAAGATCAATTCAGATTATACAAGGACTTCCAGGTTCCCAATCAGGTGTGGTGGGGCCAAGCCTTAATTACCAAAAGAAAGAATACTTAAGATGGGATTCAAACAGAGAGAAAACCATTTCAAAGGAACTGAGGCTGAGGAAAGTATAAGACAGTTGGGTAAGATTTGACTGTGGTGTTTATTCCCTCTACTATCTCCATCTTCTTCAGAGATCTTTCCCTGAGTCTCATTCATTTGTGTGACAATGGCTGTTGGCAGTTCCCTATGCACTTTTATCTTCACACCACACATGCCTTCCTTGAGAGATCAACCCTGGAGGACACCAACTCAACACACTCTCTTGAATCAGGTACTACCAAAAAGTAAATGTAAACCTTTAGCTGGCCAATGGAAGTCAAAGACATCTGACCCTACTGACCAAGGTAAATACCCAATAGCAGAGGTCTACACAGACTTTGCTCCTTCCAATGTCAATATGTGTGCTTCCTATTGGTCCTGGGATTCTCTGGTTTCTCTCTCTGATTTCTCAATCTATCAATGCTCTCCCAGCATCTGTCGGGAGAAGGAAAACATGGCTGTGCAAATGCCACAGTGGTAACAGGGTATAGATACTTCTGTCTTGCACAAACCCATAGATTGGTCTTCTATTCTATCAGCGTACCTGAGGACCTTGCCACCTGGACAAAAGGGCACAAAACATGAGTTTTTCTGTCTCTCTGCCTCCCTGTCAAATGGCCAGATATTCGACAGAATATGCACACCTAGGCCCAAGGGAGAGATGATGTAGCTCACAAGACCACCAGAACCTGGACTTTGGGAACTCTCTCAGCAGCAACGTACAGGGCTAAACCCTACAAGACACCATCTTAAAGGACTGCAGGCAAGACCTGGCATGGCTTGTATATGAGGAGATCAGTGGGCACATGACTGACTTCTCTTGCTTCTTCTGATGCACACTCTGAGATCTGCTTGAGGGACACCAGTAGCAGCCTCCACAACCAAGACGTCTCTGACAGAATGTCTAATCAGGAAGACCAAGTGTAGACACCTACAGAGCACCAAAGTACCTGTCTTCACCTTGCTAGGGATTGCAAGCAGAGTGGTCAAAATACAGGCCCCTGGACAGGCTGAGGAAGTCTGTACTACAGCTGGAGCAGGATAGGAGCAGGGCAGTGTTTGGCAAGCCTGTGTCTGACTCCCAGATGACCCGGCTGAACCAAGGTGCTGGACCTCAGGTTCGATGAGAGCGGCGGTAATGAGTTTTCACTCATTTTGTTCAGCTTTTCCAAGGAATGTTTGACTGGTAATCATCATCGATCCAAGCACATTGGACGGACCTTGCACAGAGATCTTTCAGCGATCTCTAACCAGAGCTGGTGTTGGCTAGTGCTAGAAAAACAAAGACATGGCCCATCTGGGTACTGGACACTTGCATGAATGCTGGGATTACCCCGAAATCCAAAGTCTCCAAAAGTGGAGTTTAGAATCACTGAAGCACCAATGCTAAGTTCTAGCAGCACTACCAACACCAGTTCATCAAGACCACAAGGAAACTTCTTCTCTGGCTTACCTGACTCTTCTAGCCTTCCCATGCATATCTCCAAAAGGATCATGTTCGCTTGAGGCACAGTCATGTGAAATCAGTGCCTGGTAAAGGATGCTGGGATATTGTATGCGCCAAGTCACCATACAGGACACAGAAGGCTACGCTGTAAAGACATAAAGAAACATGGCAACTTTATTGCTGCTTCCATGATATCTGACTGACTCTGGGCTTAACAGTCCTGTTCTCAATGGGATGATCAGAACACATGTGCCCTTCTGCCACTTCTGCTCCATCAAAACCCTCCAGCATGGGTGGTCAGATTAGGAACAGAGTCTTCCCTTAAGCTCTGCCCTGGAAGAGCTTGACCTTGGTCAAGCCCAGTAGCTGGACCCTAAGGAGATTTATGAAACTCTCCTCTATTCCAGCACAATGGTGCTGCCGACCAGCACCTCAGATTTCTCCTCAGCAAGCAATTAGATCCATTGGAGTAAACTCAGAGCCAACCCTGAGATAGTCACCCCTGATACACTGGCCACAGAATCACTCGAGAGCAAACCGGACTATTTTTTTATTCAAGGTGAAGGCTTCCTTCTCATCTTTTCCCTGATCATGAACTGAAACGTGTCTCCTCCTTCTGGCACAAAAATGTACTCTAGGTCAGCAGAATTCCCAATATCTGCAAATATCTATCACATAGTCCCCAATTAAATGCCATCAGGTGAGTCTTTCTAGGATGTCACAACAAGAGTCACAAGGCTGCCTAGATAGATCCACAACTTTCTCTTCCACATTCTGCCAGTCACTCCGAATATCCCTGAAAGTATATCTATAAATGTCTCTGTGTGTTTCTCTACACTCCTTTGCGCTCTCTCTCTATGGAGACTTCTCTAGGCACTCCCCACAAAAAAAAAAAAAAAACAATAAACGCCCCTGTCTTAGAATCCAAGATTTATTCTTTCCCTCAAGTTGTCTACATCAATACATCTTATCCCAGGTGGTACTTCACATTCAACCAAAACAACATTGTATTTTCTCAGCGATAGTGACCACAACCATGTCCTCTCTCTTCCCCTGACACAAGTCTGGGATCCATGAGTACCTCGGTATAAACGAGCAAATTGGAACAAGTGTTTGTAGTTATTTAATAAAGTTTCAGAAGTTTTGGAGATGTCAGAGGAGATCTACCCACAGTCTATGCCGGGGGTTAGTATAAGCTCCAGAATTCCAGGGCTCTAACCACAGTCAGTCTAAGGAAATCAGAGTGGAGATTCCAACCTTTAAGTCCAGCACAGCAAGTATTCTGGGAGTGGTTACATTCACCCTTCATCCTAACTGAGTCAAGATCAATTCAGATTATACAAGGACTTCCAGGTTCCCAATCAGGTGTGGTGGGGCCAAGCCTTAATTACCAAAAGAAAGAATACTTAAGATGGGATTCAAACAGAGAGCAAACCATTTCAAAGGAACTGAGGCTGAGGAAAGTATAAGACAGTTGGGTAAGATTTGACTGTGGTGTTTATTCCCTCTACTATCTCCATCTTCTTCAGAGATCTTTCCCTGAGTCTCATTCATTTGTGTGACAATGGCTGTTGGCAGTTCCCTATGCACTTTTATCTTCACACCACACAGGCCTTCTTTGAGAGATCAACCCTGGAGGACACCAACTCAACACACTCTCTTGAATCAGGTACTACCAAAAAGTAAATGTAAACCTTTACCTGGCCAATGGAAGTCAAAGACATCTGACCCTACTGACCAAGGTAAATACCCAATAGCAGAGGTCTACACAGACTTTGCTCCTTCCAATGTCAATATGTGTGCTTCCTATTGGTCCTGGGATTCTCTGGTTTCTCTCTCTGATTTCTCAATCTATCAATGCTCTCCCAGTATCTGTCGGGAGGAGGAAAACATGGCTGTGCAAATGCCACAGTGGTAACAGGGTATAGATACTTCTGTCTTGCACAAACCCATAGATTGGTCTTCTATTCTATCAGCGTACCTGAGGACCTTGCCACCTGGACAAGAGGGCACAAAACATGAGTTTTTCTGTCTCTCTGCCTCCCTGTCAAATGGCCAGATATTCGACAGAATATGCACACCTAGGCCCAAGGGAGAGATGATGTAGCTCACAAGACCACCAGAACCTGGACTTTGGGAACTCTCTCAGCAGCAACGTACAGGGCTAAACCCTACAAGACACCATCTTAAAGGACTGCAGGCAAGACCTGGCATGGCTTGTATATGAGGAGATCACTTGGCACATGATTGACTTCTCTTTCTTCTTCTGATGCACACTCTGAGATCTGCTTGAGGGACACCAGTAGCAGCCTCCACAACCAAGATGTCTCTGACAGAATGTCTAATCAGGAAGACCAAGTGTAGACACCTACAGAGCACCAAAGTACCTGTCTTCACCTTGCTAGGGATTGCAAGCAGAGTGGTCAAAATACAGGCCCCTGGACAGGCTGAGGAATTCTGTACTACAGCTGGAGCAGGATAGGAGCAGGGCAGTGTTTGGCAAGCCTGTGTCTGACTCCCAGATGACCCGGCTGAACCAAGGTGCTGGACCTCAGGTTCGATGAGAGCGGCGGTAATGAGTTTTCACTCATTTTGTTCAGCTTTTCCAAGGAATGTTTGACTGGTAATCATCATCGATCCAAGCACATTGGACGGACCTTGCACAGAGATCTTTCAGCGATCTCTAACCAGAGCTGGTGTTGGCTAGTGCTAGAAAATCAAAGACATGGCCCATCTGGGTACTGGACACTTGCATGAATGCTGGGATTACCCCGAAATCCAAAGTCTCCAAAAGTGGAGTTTAGAATCACTGAAGCACCAATGCTAAGTTCTAGCAGCACCACCAACACCAGTTCATCAAGACCACAAGGAAACTTCTTCTCTGGCTTACCTGACTCTTCTAGCCTTCCCATGCATATCTCCAAAAGGATCATGTTCGCTTGAGGCACAGTCATGTGAAATCAGTGCCTGGTGAAGGATGCTGGGATATTGTATGCGCCAAGTCACCATACAGGACACAGAAGGCTACGCTGTAAAGACATAAAGAAACATGGCAACTTTATTGCTGCTTCCATGATATCTGACTGACTCTGGGCTTAACAGTCCTGTTCTCAATGGGATGATCAGAACACATGTGCCCTTCTGCCACTTCTGCTCCATCAAAACCCTCCAGCATGGGTGGTCAGATTAGGAACAGAGTCTTCCCTTAAGCTCTGCCCTGGAAGAGCTTGACCTTGGTCAAGCCCAGTAGCTGGACCCTAAGGAGATTTATGAAACTCTCCTCTATTCCAGCACAATGGTGCTGCCGACCAGCACCTCAGATTTCTCCTCAGCAAGCAATTAGATCCATTGGAGTAAACTCAGAGCCAACCCTGAGATAGTCACCCCTGATACACTGGCCACAGAATCACTCGAGAGCAAACCGGACTATTTTTTTATTCAAGGTGAAGGCTTCCTTCTCATCTTTTCCCTCATCATGAACTGAAACAAGTCTCCTCCTTCTGGCACAAAAATGTACTCTAGGTCAGCAGAATTCCCAATATCTGCAAATATCTATCATAAAGTCCCCAATTAAATGCCATCAGGTGAGTCTTTCTAGGATGTCACAACAAGAGCCACAAGGCTGCCTAGATAGATCCACAACTTTCTCTTCCACATTCTGCCAGTCACTCCGAATATCCCTGAAAGTATATCTATAAATGTCTCTGTGTGTTTCTCTACACTCCTTTGCGCTCTCTCTCTATGGAGACTTCTCTAGGCACTCCCCACAAAAAAAAAGCCCCTGTCTTAGAATCCAAGATTTATTCTTTCCCTCAAGTTGTCTGCATCAATACATCTTATCCCAGGTGGTACTTCACATTCAACCAAAACAACATTGTATTTTCTCAGCGATAGTGACCACAACCATGTCCTCTCTCTTCCCCTGACACAAGTCTGGGATCCATGAGTACCTCGGTATAAACGAGCAAATTGGAACAAGTGTTTGTAGGGATTTAATAAAGTTTCAGAAGTTTTGGAGATGTCAGAGGAGATCTACCCACAGTCTATGCCGGGGGTTAGTATAAGCTCCAGAATTCCAGGGCTCTAACCACAGTCAGTCTAAGGAAATCAGAGTGGAGATTCCAACCTTTAATTCCAGCACAGCAAGTATTCTGGGAGTGGTTACATTCACCCTTCATCCTAACTGAGTCAAGATCAATTCAGATTATACAAGGACTTCCAGGTTCCCAATCAGGTGTGGTGGGGCCAAGCCTTAATTACCAAAAGAAAGAATACTTAAGATGGGATTCAAACAGAGAGAAAACCATTTCAAAGGAACTGAGGCTGAGGAAAGTATAAGACAGTTGGGTAAGATTTGACTGTGGTGTTTATTCCCTCTACTATCTCCATCTTCTTCAGAGATCTTTCCCTGAGTCTCATTCATTTGTGTGACAATGGCTGTTGGCAGTTCCCTATGCACTTTTATCTTCACACCACACAGGCCTTCCTTGAGAGATCAACCCTGGAGGACACCAACTCAACACACTCTCTTGAATCAGGTACTACCAAAAAGTAAATGTAAACCTTTAGCTGGCCAATGGAAGTCAAAGACATCTGACCCTACTGACCAAGGTAAATACCCAATAGCAGAGGTCTACACAGACTTTGCTCCTTCCAATGTCAATATGTGTGCTTCCTATTGGTCCTGGGATTCTCTGGTTTCTCTCTCTGATTTCTCAATCTATCAATGCTCTCCCAGCATCTGTCGGGAGAAGGAAAACATGGCTGTGCAAATGCCACAGTGGTAACAGGGTATAGATACTTCTGTCTTGCACAAACCCATAGATTGGTCTTCTATTCTATCAGCGTACCTAAGGACCTTGCCACCTGGACAAAAGGGCACAAAACATGAGTTTTTCTGTCTCTCTGCCTCCCTGTCAAATGGCCAGATATTCGACAGAATATGCACACCTAGGCCCAAGGGAGAGATGATGTAGCTCACAAGACCACCAGAACCTGGACTTTGGGAACTCTCTCAGCAGCAACGTACAGGGCTAAACCCTACAAGACACCATCTTAAAGGACTGCAGGCAAGACCTGGCATGGCTTGTATATGAGGAGATCAGTGGGCACATGACTGACTTCTCTTGCTTCTTCTGATGCACACTCTGAGATCTGCTTGAGGGACACCAGTAGCAGCCTCCACAACCAAGACGTCTCTGACAGAATGTCTAATCAGGAAGACCAAGTGTAGACACCTACAGAGCACCAAAGTACCTGTCTTCACCTTGCTAGGGATTGCAAGCAGAGTGGTCAAAATACAGGCCCCTGGACAGGCTGAGGAAGTCTGTACTACAGCTGGAGCAGGATAGGAGCAGGGCAGTGTTTGGCAAGCCTGTGTCTGACTCCCAGATGACCCGGCTGAACCAAGGTGCTGGACCTCAGGTTCGATGAGAGCGGCGGTAATGAGTTTTCACTCATTTTGTTCAGCTTTTCCAAGGAATGTTTGACTGGTAATCATCATCGATCCAAGCACATTGGACGGACCTTGCACAGAGATCTTTCAGCGATCTCTAACCAGAGCTGGTGTTGGCTAGTGCTAGAAAAACAAAGACATGGCCCATCTGGGTACTGGACACTTGCATGAATGCTGGGATTACCCCGAAATCCAAAGTCTCCAAAAGTGGAGTTTAGAATCACTGAAGCACCAATGCTAAGTTCTAGCAGCACCACCAACACCAGTTCATCAAGACCACAAGGAAACTTCTTCTCTGGCTTACCTGACTCTTCTAGCCTTCCCATGCATATCTCCAAAAGGATCATGTTCGCTTGAGGCACAGTCATGTGAAATCAGTGCCTGGTGAAGGATGCTGGGATATTGTATGCGCCAAGTCACCATACAGGACACAGAAGGCTACGCTGTAAAGACATAAAGAAACATGGCAACTTTATTGCTGCTTCCATGATATCTGACTGACTCTGGGCTTAACAGTCCTGTTCTCAATGGGATGATCAGAACACATGTGCCCTTCTGCCACTTCTGCTCCATCAAAACCCTCCAGCATGGGTGGTCAGATTAGGAACAGAGTCTTCCCTTAAGCTCTGCCCTGGAAGAGCTTGACCTTGGTCAAGCCCAGTAGCTGGACCCTAAGGAGATTTATGAAACTCTCCTCTATTCCAGCACAATGGTGCTGCCGACCAGCACCTCAGATTTCTCCTCAGCAAGCAATTAGATCCATTGGAGTAAACTCAGAGCCAACCCTGAGATAGTCACCCCTGATACACTGGCCACAGAATCACTCGAGAGCAAACCGGACTATTTTTTTATTCAAGGTGAAGGCTTCCTTCTCATCTTTTCCCTCATCATGAACTGAAACAAGTCTCCTCCTTCTGGCACAAAAATGTACTCTAGGTCAGCAGAATTCCCAATATCTGCAAATATCTATCATAAAGTCCCCAATTAAATGCCATCAGGTGAGTCTTTCTAGGATGTCACAACAAGAGCCACAAGGCTGCCTAGATAGATCCACAACTTTCTCTTCCACATTCTGCCAGTCACTCCGAATATCCCTGAAAGTATATCTATAGATGTCTCTGTGTGTTTCTCTACACTCCTTTGCGCTCTCTCTCTATGGAGACTTCTCTAGGCACTCCCCACAAAAAAAAAGCCCCTGTCTTAGAATCCAAGATTTATTCTTTCCCTCAAGTTGTCTGCATCAATACATCTTATCCCAGGTGGTACTTCACATTCAACCAAAACAACATTGTATTTTCTCAGCGATAGTGACCACAACCATGTCCTCTCTCTTCCCCTGACACAAGTCTGGGATCCATGAGTACCTCGGTATAAACGAGCAAATTGGAACAAGTGTTTGTAGGGATTTAATAAAGTTTCAGAAGTTTTGGAGATGTCAGAGGAGATCTACCCACAGTCTATGCCGGGGGTTAGTATAAGCTCCAGAATTCCAGGGCTCTAACCACAGTCAGTCTAAGGAAATCAGAGTGGAGATTCCAACCTTTAATTCCAGCACAGCAAGTATTCTGGGAGTGGTTACATTCACCCTTCATCCTAACTGAGTCAAGATCAATTCAGATTATACAAGGACTTCCAGGTTCCCAATCAGGTGTGGTGGGGCCAAGCCTTAATTACCAAAAGAAAGAATACTTAAGATGGGATTCAAACAGAGAGAAAACCATTTCAAAGGAACTGAGGCTGAGGAAAGTATAAGACAGTTGGGTAAGATTTGACTGTGGTGTTTATTCCCTCTACTATCTCCATCTTCTTCAGAGATCTTTCCCTGAGTCTCATTCATTTGTGTGACAATGGCTGTTGGCAGTTCCCTATGCACTTTTATCTTCACACCACACATGCCTTCCTTGAGAGATCAACCCTGGAGGACACCAACTCAACACACTCTCTTGAATCAGGTACTACCAAAAAGTAAATGTAAACCTTTACCTGGCCAATGGAAGTCAAAGACATCTGACCCTACTGACCAAGGTAAATACCCAATAGCAGAGGTCTACACAGACTTTGATCCTTCCAATGTCAATATGTGTGCTTCCTATTGGTCCTGGGATTCTCTGGTTTCTCTCTCTGATTTCTCAATCTATCAATGCTCTCCCAGCATCTGTCGGGAGAAGGAAAACATGGCTGTGCAAATGCCACAGTGGTAACAGGGTATAGATACTTCTGTCTTGCACAAACCCATAGATTGGTCTTCTATTCTATCAGCGTACCTAAGGACCTTGCCACCTGGACAAAAGGGCACAAAACATGAGTTTTTCTGTCTCTCTGCCTCCCTGTCAAATGGCCAGATATTCGACAGAATATGCACACCTAGGCCCAAGGGAGAGATGATGTAGCTCACAAGACCACCAGAACCTGGACTTTGGGAACTCTCTCAGCAGCAACGTACAGGGCTAAACCCTACAAGACACCATCTTAAAGGACTGCAGGCAAGACCTGGCATGGCTTGTATATGAGGAGATCAGTGGGCACATGACTGACTTCTCTTGCTTCTTCTGATGCACACTCTGAGATCTGCTTGAGGGACACCAGTAGCAGCCTCCACAACCAAGACGTCTCTAACAGAATGTCTAATCAGGAAGACCAAGTGTAGACACCTACAGAGCACCAAAGTACCTGTCTTCACCTTGCTAGGGATTGCAAGCAGAGTGGTCAAAATACAGGCCCCTGGACAGGCTGAGGAAGTCTGTACTACAGCTGGAGCAGGATAGGAGCAGGGCAGTGTTTGGCAAGCCTGTGTCTGACTCCCAGATGACCCGGCTGAACCAAGGTGCTGGACCTCAGGTTCGATGAGAGCGGCGGTAATGAGTTTTCACTCATTTTGTTCAGCTTTTCCAAGGAATGTTTGACTGGTAATCATCATCGATCCAAGCACATTGGACGGACCTTGCACAGAGATCTTTCAGCGATCTCTAACCAGAGCTGGTGTTGGCTAGTGCTAGAAAATCAAAGACATGGCCCACCTGGGTACTGGACACTTGCATGAATGCTGGGATTACCCCGAAATCCAAAGTCTCCAAAAGTGGAGTTTAGAATCACTGAAGCACCAATGCTAAGTTCTAGCAGCACCACCAACACCAGTTCATCAAGACCACAAGGAAACTTCTTCTCTGGCTTACCTGACTCTTCTAGCCTTCCCATGCATATCTCCAAAAGGATCATGTTCGCTTGAGGCACAGTCATGTGAAATCAGTGCCTGGTGAAGGATGCTGGGATATTGTATGCGCCAAGTCACCATACAGGACACAGAAGGCTACGCTGTAAAGACATAAAGAAACATGGCAACTTTATTGCTGCTTCCATGATATCTGACTGACTCTGGGCTTAACAGTCCTGTTCTCAATGGGATGATCAGAACACATGTGCCCTTCTGCCACTTCTGCTCCATCAAAACCCTCCAGCATGGGTGGTCAGATTAGGAACAGAGTCTTCCCTTAAGCTCTGCCCTGGAAGAGCTTGACCTTGGTCAAGCCCAGTAGCTGGACCCTAAGGAGATTTATGAAACTCTCCTCTATTCCAGCACAATGGTGCTGCCGACCAGCACCTCAGATTTCTCCTCAGCAAGCAATTAGATCCATTGGAGTAAACTCAGAGCCAACCCTGAGATAGTCACCCCTGATACACTGGCCACAGAATCACTCGAGAGCAAACCGGACTATTTTTTTATTCAAGGTGAAGGCTTCCTTCTCATCTTTTCCCTCATCATGAACTGAAACAAGTCTCCTCCTTCTGGCACAAAAATGTACTCTAGGTCAGCAGAATTCCCAATATCTGCAAATATCTATCATAAAGTCCCCAATTAAATGCCATCAGGTGAGTCTTTCTAGGATGTCACAACAAGAGCCACAAGGCTGCCTAGATAGATCCACAACTTTCTCTTCCACATTCTGCCAGTCACTCCGAATATCCCTGAAAGTATATCTATAGATGTCTCTGTGTGTTTCTCTACACTCCTTTGCGCTCTCTCTCTATGGAGACTTCTCTAGGCACTCCCCACAAAAAAAAAGCCCCTGTCTTAGAATCCAAGATTTATTCTTTCCCTCAAGTTGTCTGCATCAATACATCTTATCCCAGGTGGTACTTCACATTCAACCAAAACAACATTGTATTTTCTCAGCGATAGTGACCACAACCATGTCCTCTCTCTTCCCCTGACACAAGTCTGGGATCCATGAGTACCTCGGTATAAACGAGCAAATTGGAACAAGTGTTTGTAGGGATTTAATAAAGTTTCAGAAGTTTTGGAGATGTCAGAGGAGATCTACCCACAGTCTATGCCGGGGGTTAGTATAAGCTCCAGAATTCCAGGGCTCTAACCACAGTCAGTCTAAGGAAATCAGAGTGGAGATTCCAACCTTTAATTCCAGCACAGCAAGTATTCTGGGAGTGGTTACATTCACCCTTCATCCTAACTGAGTCAAGATCAATTCAGATTATACAAGGACTTCCAGGTTCCCAATCAGGTGTGGTGGGGCCAAGCCTTAATTACCAAAAGAAAGAATACTTAAGATGGGATTCAAACAGAGAGCAAACCATTTCAAAGGAACTGAGGCTGAGGAAAGTATAAGACAGTTGGGTAAGATTTGACTGTGGTGTTTATTCCCTCTACTATCTCCATCTTCTTCAGAGATCTTTCCCTGAGTCTCATTCATTTGTGTGACAATGGCTGTTGGCAGTTCCCTATGCACTTTTATCTTCACACCACACATGCCTTCCTTGAGAGATCAACCCTGGAGGACACCAACTCAACACACTCTCTTGAATCAGGTACTACCAAAAAGTAAATGTAAACCTTTAGCTGGCCAATGGAAGTCAAAGACATCTGACCCTACTGACCAAGGTAAATACCCAATAGCAGAGGTCTACACAGACTTTGCTCCTTCCAATGTCAATATGTGTGCTTCCTATTGGTCCTGGGATTCTCTGGTTTCTCTCTCTGATTTCTCAATCTATCAATGCTCTCCCAGTATCTGTCGGGAGGAGGAAAACATGGCTGTGCAAATGCCACAGTGGTAACAGGGTATAGATACTTCTGTCTTGCACAAACCCATAGATTGGTCTTCTATTCTATCAGCGTACCTAAGGACCTTGCCACCTGGACAAAAGGGCACAAAACATGAGTTTTTCTGTCTCTCTGCCTCCCTGTCAAATGGCCAGATATTCGACAGAATATGCACACCTAGGCCCAAGGGAGAGATGATGTAGCTCACAAGACCACCAGAACCTGGACTTTGGGAACTCTCTCAGCAGCAACGTACAGGGCTAAACCCTACAAGACACCATCTTAAAGGACTGCAGGCAAGACCTGGCATGGCTTGTATATGAGGAGATCAGTGGGCACATGACTGACTTCTCTTGCTTCTTCTGATGCACACTCTGAGATCTGCTTGAGGGACACCAGTAGCAGCCTCCACAACCAAGACGTCTCTGACAGAATGTCTAATCAGGAAGACCAAGTGTAGACACCTACAGAGCACCAAAGTACCTGTCTTCACCTTGCTAGGGATTGCAAGCAGAGTGGTCAAAATACAGGCCCCTGGACAGGCTGAGGAAGTCTGTACTACAGCTGGAGCAGGATAGGAGCAGGGCAGTGTTTGGCAAGCCTGTGTCTGACTCCCAGATGACCCGGCTGAACCAAGGTGCTGGACCTCAGGTTCGATGAGAGCGGCGGTAATGAGTTTTCACTCATTTTGTTCAGCTTTTCCAAGGAATGTTTGACTGGTAATCATCATCGATCCAAGCACATTGGACGGACCTTGCACAGAGATCTTTCAGCGATCTCTAACCAGAGCTGGTGTTGGCTAGTGCTAGAAAATCAAAGACATGGCCCATCTGGGTACTGGACACTTGCATGAATGCTGGGATTACCCCGAAATCCAAAGTCTCCAAAAGTGGAGTTTAGAATCACTGAAGCACCAATGCTAAGTTCTAGCAGCACCACCAACACCAGTTCATCAAGACCACAAGGAAACTTCTTCTCTGGCTTACCTGACTCTTCTAGCCTTCCCATGCATATCTCCAAAAGGATCATGTTCGCTTGAGGCACAGTCATGTGAAATCAGTGCCTGGTGAAGGATGCTGGGATATTGTATGCGCCAAGTCACCATACAGGACACAGAAGGCTACGCTGTAAAGACATAAAGAAACATGGCAACTTTATTGCTGCTTCCATGATATCTGACTGACTCTGGGCTTAACAGTCCTGTTCTCAATGGGATGATCAGAACACATGTGCCCTTCTGCCACTTCTGCTCCATCAAAACCCTCCAGCATGGGTGGTCAGATTAGGAACAGAGTCTTCCCTTAAGCTCTGCCCTGGAAGAGCTTGACCTTGGTCAAGCCCAGTAGCTGGACCCTAAGGAGATTTATGAAACTCTCCTCTATTCCAGCACAATGGTGCTGCCGACCAGCACCTCAGATTTCTCCTCAGCAAGCAATTAGATCCATTGGAGTAAACTCAGAGCCAACCCTGAGATAGTCACCCCTGATACACTGGCCACAGAATCACTCGAGAGCAAACCGGACTATTTTTTTATTCAAGGTGAAGGCTTCCTTCTCATCTTTTCCCTCATCATGAACTGAAACAAGTCTCCTCCTTCTGGCACAAAAATGTACTCTAGGTCAGCAGAATTCCCAATATCTGCAAATATCTATCATAAAGTCCCCAATTAAATGCCATCAGGTGAGTCTTTCTAGGATGTCACAACAAGAGCCACAAGGCTGCCTAGATAGATCCACAACTTTCTCTTCCACATTCTGCCAGTCACTCCGAATATCCCTGAAAGTATATCTATAGATGTCTCTGTGTGTTTCTCTAAACTCCTTTGCGCTCTCTCTCTATGGAGACTTCTCTAGGCACTCCCCACAAAAAAAAAGCCCCTGTCTTAGAATCCAAGATTTATTCTTTCCCTCAAGTTGTCTGCATCAATACATCTTATCCCAGGTGGTACTTCACATTCAACCAAAACAACATTGTATTTTCTCAGCGATAGTGACCACAACCATGTCCTCTCTCTTCCCCTGACACAAGTCTGGGATCCATGAGTACCTCGGTATAAACGAGCAAATTGGAACAAGTGTTTGTAGGGATTTAATAAAGTTTCAGAAGTTTTGGAGATGTCAGAGGAGATCTACCCACAGTCTATGCCGGGGGTTAGTATAAGCTCCAGAATTACAGGGCTCTAACCACAGTCAGTCTAAGGAAATCAGAGTGGAGATTCCAACCTTTAATTCCAGCACAGCAAGTATTCTGGGAGTGGTTACATTCACCCTTCATCCTAACTGAGTCAAGATCAATTCAGATTATACAAGGACTTCCAGGTTCCCAATCAGGTGTGGTGGGGCCAAGCCTTAATTACCAAAAGAAAGAATACTTAAGATGGGATTCAAACAGAGAGAAAACCATTTCAAAGGAACTGAGGCTGAGGAAAGTATAAGACAGTTGGGTAAGATTTGACTGTGGTGTTTATTCCCTCTACTATCTCCATCTTCTTCAGAGATCTTTCCCTGAGTCTCATTCATTTGTGTGACAATGGCTGTTGGCAGTTCCCTATGCACTTTTATCTTCACACCACACATGCCTTCCTTGAGAGATCAACCCTGGAGGACACCAACTCAACACACTCTCTTGAATCAGGTACTACCAAAAAGTAAATGTAAACCTTTAGCTGGCCAATGGAAGTCAAAGACATCTGACCCTACTGACCAAGGTAAATACCCAATAGCAGAGGTCTACACAGACTTTGCTCCTTCCAATGTCAATATGTGTGCTTCCTATTGGTCCTGGGATTCTCTGGTTTCTCTCTCTGATTTCTCAATCTATCAATGCTCTCCCAGCATCTGTCGGGAGAAGGAAAACATGGCTGTGCAAATGCCACAGTGGTAACAGGGTATAGATACTTCTGTCTTGCACAAACCCATAGATTGGTCTTCTATTCTATCAGCGTACCTAAGGACCTTGCCACCTGGACAAAAGGGCACAAAACATGAGTTTTTCTGTCTCTCTGCCTCCCTGTCAAATGGCCAGATATTCGACAGAATATGCACACCTAGGCCCAAGGGAGAGATGATGTAGCTCACAAGACCACCAGAACCTGGACTTTGGGAACTCTCTCAGCAGCAACGTACAGGGCTAAACCCTACAAGACACCATCTTAAAGGACTGCAGGCAAGACCTGGCATGGCTTGTATATGAGGAGATCAGTGGGCACATGACTGACTTCTCTTGCTTCTTCTGATGCACACTCTGAGATCTGCTTGAGGGACACCAGTAGCAGCCTCCACAACCAAGACGTCTCTGACAGAATGTCTAATCAGGAAGACCAAGTGTAGACACCTACAGAGCACCAAAGTACCTGTCTTCACCTTGCTAGGGATTGCAAGCAGAGTGGTCAAAATACAGGCCCCTGGACAGGCTGAGGAAGTCTGTACTACAGCTGGAGCAGGATAGGAGCAGGGCAGTGTTTGGCAAGCCTGTGTCTGACTCCCAGATGACCCGGCTGAACCAAGGTGCTGGACCTCAGGTTCGATGAGAGCGGCGGTAATGAGTTTTCACTCATTTTGTTCAGCTTTTCCAAGGAATGTTTGACTGGTAATCATCATCGATCCAAGCACATTGGACGGACCTTGCACAGAGATCTTTCAGCGATCTCTAACCAGAGCTGGTGTTGGCTAGTGCTAGAAAAACAAAGACATGGCCCATCTGGGTACTGGACACTTGCATGAATGCTGGGATTACCCCGAAATCCAAAGTCTCCAAAAGTGGAGTTTAGAATCACTGAAGCACCAATGCTAAGTTCTAGCAGCACTACCAACACCAGTTCATCAAGACCACAAGGAAACTTCTTCTCTGGCTTACCTGACTCTTCTAGCCTTCCCATGCATATCTCCAAAAGGATCATGTTCGCTTGAGGCACAGTCATGTGAAATCAGTGCCTGGTAAAGGATGCTGGGATATTGTATGCGCCAAGTCACCATACAGGACACAGAAGGCTACGCTGTAAAGACATAAAGAAACATGGCAACTTTATTGCTGCTTCCATGATATCTGACTGACTCTGGGCTTAACAGTCCTGTTCTCAATGGGATGATCAGAACACATGTGCCCTTCTGCCACTTCTGCTCCATCAAAACCCTCCAGCATGGGTGGTCAGATTAGGAACAGAGTCTTCCCTTAAGCTCTGCCCTGGAAGAGCTTGACCTTGGTCAAGCCCAGTAGCTGGACCCTAAGGAGATTTATGAAACTCTCCTCTATTCCAGCACAATGGTGCTGCCGACCAGCACCTCAGATTTCTCCTCAGCAAGCAATTAGATCCATTGGAGTAAACTCAGAGCCAACCCTGAGATAGTCACCCCTGATACACTGGCCACAGAATCACTCGAGAGCAAACCGGACTATTTTTTTATTCAAGGTGAAGGCTTCCTTCTCATCTTTTCCCTGATCATGAACTGAAACGTGTCTCCTCCTTCTGGCACAAAAATGTACTCTAGGTCAGCAGAATTCCCAATAGCTGCAAATATCTATCACATAGTCCCCAATTAAATGCCATCAGGTGAGTCTTTCTAGGATGTCACAACAAGAGCCACAAGGCTGCCTAGATAGATCCACAACTTTCTCTTCCACATTCTGCCAGTCACTCCGAATATCCCTGAAAGTATATCTATAAATGTCTCTGTGTGTTTCTCTACACTCCTTTGCGCTCTCTCTCTATGGAGACTTCTCTAGGCACTCCCCACAAAAAAAAAAAAACAATAAACGCCCCTGTCTTAGAATCCAAGATTTATTCTTTCCCTCAAGTTGTCTACATCAATACATCTTATCCCAGGTGGTACTTCACATTCAACCAAAACAACATTGTATTTTCTCAGCGATAGTGACCACAACCATGTCCTCTCTCTTCCCCTGACACAAGTCTGGGATCCATGAGTACCTCGGTATAAACGAGCAAATTGGAACAAGTGTTTGTAGGGATTTAATAAAGTTTCAGAAGTTTTGGAGATGTCAGAGGAGATCTACCCACAGTCTATGCCAGGCGTTAGTATCAGCTCCAGAATTACAGGGCTCTAACCACAGTCAGTCTAAGGAAATCAGAGTGGAGATTCCAACCTTTAATTCCAGCACAGCAAGTATTCTGGGAGTGGTTACATTCACCCTTCATCCTAACTGAGTCAAGATCAATTCAGATTATACAAGGACTTCCAGGTTCCCAATCAGGTGTGGTGGGGCCAAGCCTTAATTACCAAAAGAAAGAATACTTAAGATGGGATTCAAACAGAGAGCAAACCATTTCAAAGGAACTGAGGCTGAGGAAAGTATAAGACAGTTGGGTAAGATTTGACTGTGGTGTTTATTCCCTCTACTATCTCCATCTTCTTCAGAGATCTTTCCCTGAGTCTCATTCATTTGTGTGACAATGGCTGTTGGCAGTTCCCTATGCACTTTTATCTTCACACCACACATGCCTTCCTTGAGAGATCAACCCTGGAGGACACCAACTCAACACACTCTCTTGAATCAGGTACTACCAAAAAGTAAATGTAAACCTTTAGCTGGCCAATGGAAGTCAAAGACCTCTGACCCTACTGACCAAGGTAAATACCCAATAGCAGAGGTCTACACAGACTTTGCTCCTTCCAATGTCAATATGTGTGCTTCCTATTGGTCCTGGGATTCTCTGGTTTCTCTCTCTGATTTCTCAATCTATCAATGCTCTCCCAGCATCTGTCTGGAGGAGGAAAACATGGCTGTGCAAATGCCACAGTGGTAACAGGGTATAGATACTTCTGTCTTGCACAAACCCATAGATTGGTCTTCTATTCTATCAGCGTACCTGAGGACCTTGCCACCTGGACAAAGGGGCACAAAACATGAGTTTTTCTGTCTCTCTGCCTCCCTGTCAAATGGCCAGATATTCGACAGAATATGCACACCTAGGCCCAAGGGAGAGATGATGTAGCTCACAAGACCACCAGAACCTGGACTTTGGGAACTCTCTCAGCAGCAACGTACAGGGCTAAACCCTACAAGACACCATCTTAAAGGACTGCAGGCAAGACCTGGCATGGCTTGTATATGAGGAGATCAGTGGGCACATGACTGACTTCTCTTGCTTCTTCTGATGCACACTCTGAGATCTGCTTGAGGGACACCAGTAGCAGCCTCCACAACCAAGACGTCTCTGACAGAATGTCTAATCAGGAAGACCAAGTGTAGACACCTACAGAGCACCAAAGTACCTGTCTTCACCTTGCTAGGGATTGCAAGCAGAGTGGTCAAAATACAGGCCCCTGGACAGGCTGAGGAAGTCTGTACTACAGCTGGAGCAGGATAGGAGCAGGGCAGTGTTTGGCAAGCCTGTGTCTGACTCCCAGATGACCCGGCTGAACCAAGGTGCTGGACCTCAGGTTCGATGAGAGCGGCGGTAATGAGTTTTCACTCATTTTGTTCAGCTTTTCCAAGGAATGTTTGACTGGTAATCATCATCGATCCAAGCACATTGGACGGACCTTGCACAGAGATCTTTCAGCGATCTCTAACCAGAGCTGGTGTTGGCTAGTGCTAGAAAAACAAAGACATGGCCCATCTGGGTACTGGACACTTGCATGAATGCTGGGATTACCCCGAAATCCAAAGTCTCCAAAAGTGGAGTTTAGAATCACTGAAGCACCAATGCTAAGTTCTAGCAGCACTACCAACACCAGTTCATCAAGACCACAAGGAAACTTCTTCTCTGGCTTACCTGACTCTTCTAGCCTTCCCATGCATATCTCCAAAAGGATCATGTTCGCTTGAGGCACAGTCATGTGAAATCAGTGCCTGGTAAAGGATGCTGGGATATTGTATGCGCCAAGTCACCATACAGGACACAGAAGGCTACGCTGTAAAGACATAAAGAAACATGGCAACTTTATTGCTGCTTCCATGATATCTGACTGACTCTGGGCTTAACAGTCCTGTTCTCAATGGGATGATCAGAACACATGTGCCCTTCTGCCACTTCTGCTCCATCAAAACCCTCCAGCATGGGTGGTCAGATTAGGAACAGAGTCTTCCCTTAAGCTCTGCCCTGGAAGAGCTTGACCTTGGTCAAGCCCAGTAGCTGGACCCTAAGGAGATTTATGAAACTCTCCTCTATTCCAGCACAATGGTGCTGCCGACCAGCACCTCAGATTTCTCCTCAGCAAGCAATTAGATCCATTGGAGTAAACTCAGAGCCAACCCTGAGATAGTCACCCCTGATACACTGGCCACAGAATCACTCGAGAGCAAACCGGACTATTTTTTTATTCAAGGTGAAGGCTTCCTTCTCATCTTTTCCCTGATCATGAACTGAAACGTGTCTCCTCCTTCTGGCACAAAAATGTACTCTAGGTCAGCAGAATTCCCAATATCTGCAAATATCTATCACATAGTCCCCAATTAAATGCCATCAGGTGAGTCTTTCTAGGATGTCACAACAAGAGCCACAAGGCTGCCTAGATAGATCCACAACTTTCTCTTCCACATTCTGCCAGTCACTCCGAATATCCCTGAAAGTATATCTATAAATGTCTCTGTGTGTTTCTCTACACTCCTTTGCGCTCTCTCTCTATGGAGACTTCTCTAGGCACTCCCCACAAAAAAAAAAAAACAATAAACGCCCCTGTCTTAGAATCCAAGATTTATTCTTTCCCTCAAGTTGTCTACATCAATACATCTTATCCCAGGTGGTACTTCACATTCAACCAAAACAACATTGTATTTTCTCAGCGATAGTGACCACAACCATGTCCTCTCTCTTCCCCTGACACAAGTCTGGGATCCATGAGAACCTCGGTATAAACGAGCAAATTGGAACAAGTGTTTGTAGGGATTTAATAAAGTTTCAGAAGTTTTGGAGATGTCAGAGGAGATCTACCCACAGTCTATGCCAGGCGTTAGTATCAGCTCCAGAATTACAGGGCTCTAACCACAGTCAGTCTAAGGAAATCAGAGTGGAGATTCCAACCTTTAATTCCAGCACAGCAAGTATTCTGGGAGTGGTTACATTCACCCTTCATCCTAACTGAGTCAAGATCAATTCAGATTATACAAGGACTTCCAGGTTCCCAATCAGGTGTGGTGGGGCCAAGCCTTAATTACCAAAAGAAAGAATACTTAAGATGGGATTCAAACAGAGAGCAAACCATTTCAAAGGAACTGAGGCTGAGGAAAGTATAAGACAGTTGGGTAAGATTTGACTGTGGTGTTTATTCCCTCTACTATCTCCATCTTCTTCAGAGATCTTTCCCTGAGTCTCATTCATTTGTGTGACAATGGCTGTTGGCAGTTCCCTATGCACTTTTATCTTCACACCACACATGCCTTCCTTGAGAGATCAACCCTGGAGGACACCAACTCAACACACTCTCTTGAATCAGGTACTACCAAAAAGTAAATGTAAACCTTTAGCTGGCCAATGGAAGTCAAAGACCTCTGACCCTACTGACCAAGGTAAATACCCAATAGCAGAGGTCTACACAGACTTTGCTCCTTCCAATGTCAATATGTGTGCTTCCTATTGGTCCTGGGATTCTCTGGTTTCTCTCTCTGATTTCTCAATCTATCAATGCTCTCCCAGCATCTGTCTGGAGGAGGAAAACATGGCTGTGCAAATGCCACAGTGGTAACAGGGTATAGATACTTCTGTCTTGCACAAACCCATATTGGTCTTCTATTCTATCAGCGTACCTGAGGACCTTGCCACCTGGACAAAGGGGCACAAAACATGAGTTTTTCTGTCTCTCTGCCTCCCTGTCAAATGGCCAGATATTCGACAGAATATGCACACCTAGGCCCAAGGGAGAGATGATGTAGCTCACAAGACCACCAGAACCTGGACTTTGGGAACTCTCTCAGCAGCAACGTACAGGGCTAAACCCTACAAGACACCATCTTAAAGGACTGCAGGCAAGACCTGGCATGGCTTGTATATGAGGAGATCAGTGGGCACATGACTGACTTCTCTTGCTTCTTCTGATGCACACTCTGAGATCTGCTTGAGGGACACCAGTAGCAGCCTCCACAACCAAGACGTCTCTGACAGAATGTCTAATCAGGAAGACCAAGTGTAGACACCTACAGAGCACCAAAGTACCTGTCTTCACCTTGCTAGGGATTGCAAGCAGAGTGATCAAAATACAGGCCCCTGGACAGGCTGAGGAAGTCTGTACTACAGCTGGAGCAGGATAGGAGCAGGGCAGTGTTTGGCAAGCCTGTGTCTGACTCCCAGATGACCCGGCTGAACCAAGGTGCTGGACCTCAGGTTCGATGAGAGCGGCAGTAATGAGTTTTCACTCATTTTGTTCAGCTTTTCCAAGGAATGTTTGACTGGTAATCATCATCGATCCAAGCACATTGGACGGACCTTGCACAGAGATCTTTCAGCGATCTCTAACCAGAGCTGGTGTTGGCTAGTGCTAGAAAAACAAAGACATGGCCCATCTGGGTACTGGACACTTGCATGAATGCTGGGATTACCCCGAAATCCAAAGTCTCCAAAAGTGGAGTTTAGAATCACTGAAGCACCAATGCTAAGTTCTAGCAGCACTACCAACACCAGTTCATCAAGACCACAAGGAAACTTCTTCTCTGGCTTACCTGACTCTTCTAGCCTTCCCATGCATATCTCCAAAAGGATCATGTTCGCTTGAGGCACAGTCATGTGAAATCAGTGCCTGGTAAAGGATGCTGGGATATTGTATGCGCCAAGTCACCATACAGGACACAGAAGGCTACGCTGTAAAGACATAAAGAAACATGGCAACTTTATTGCTGCTTCCATGATATCTGACTGACTCTGGGCTTAACAGTCCTGTTCTCAATGGGATGATCAGAACACATGTGCCCTTCTGCCACTTCTGCTCCATCAAAACCCTCCAGCATGGGTGGTCAGATTAGGAACAGAGTCTTCCCTTAAGCTCTGCCCTGGAAGAGCTTGACCTTGGTCAAGCCCAGTAGCTGGACCCTAAGGAGATTTATGAAACTCTCCTCTATTCCAGCACAATGGTGCTGCCGACCAGCACCTCAGATTTCTCCTCAGCAAGCAATTAGATCCATTGGAGTAAACTCAGAGCCAACCCTGAGATAGTCACCCCTGATACACTGGCCACAGAATCACTCGAGAGCAAACCGGACTATTTTTTTATTCAAGGTGAAGGCTTCCTTCTCATCTTTTCCCTCATCATGAACTGAAACAAGTCTCCTCCTTCTGGCACAAAAATGTACTCTAGGTCAGCAGAATTCCCAATATCTGCAAATATCTATCATAAAGTCCCCAATTAAATGCCATCAGGTGAGTCTTTCTAGGATGTCACAACAAGAGCCACAAGGCTGCCTAGATAGATCCACAACTTTCTCTTCCACATTCTGCCAGTCACTCCGAATATCCCTGAAAGTATATCTATAGATGTCTCTGTGTGTTTCTCTACACTCCTTTGCGCTCTCTCTCTATGGAGACTTCTCTAGGCACTCCCCACAAAAAAAAAGCCCCTGTCTTAGAATCCAAGATTTATTCTTTCCCTCAAGTTGTCTGCATCAATACATCTTATCCCAGGTGGTACTTCACATTCAACCAAAACAACATTGTATTTTCTCAGCGATAGTGACCACAACCATGTCCTCTCTCTTCCCCTGACACAAGTCTGGGATCCATGAGTACCTCGGTATAAACGAGCAAATTGGAACAAGTGTTTGTAGGGATTTAATAAAGTTTCAGAAGTTTTGGAGATATCAGAGGAGATCTACCCACAGTCTATGCCGGGGGTTAGTATAAGCTCCAGAATTCCAGGGCTCTAACCACAGTCAGTCTAAGGAAATCAGAGTGGAGATTCCAACCTTTAATTCCAGCACAGCAAGTATTCTGGGAGTGGTTACATTCACCCTTCATCCTAACTGAGTCAAGATCAATTCAGATTATACAAGGACTTCCAGGTTCCCAATCAGGTGTGGTGGGGCCAAGCCTTAATTACCAAAAGAAAGAATACTTAAGATGGGATTCAAACAGAGAGAAAACCATTTCAAAGGAACTGAGGCTGAGGAAAGTATAAGACAGTTGGGTAAGATTTGACTGTGGTGTTTATTCCCTCTACTATCTCCATCTTCTTCAGAGATCTTTCCCTGAGTCTCATTCATTTGTGTGACAATGGCTGTTGGCAGTTCCCTATGCACTTTTATCTTCACACCACACATGCCTTCCTTGAGAGATCAACCCTGGAGGACACCAACTCAACACACTCTCTTGAATCAGGTACTACCAAAAAGTAAATGTAAACCTTTAGCTGGCCAATGGAAGTCAAAGACATCTGACCCTACTGACCAAGGTAAATACCCAATAGCAGAGGTCTACACAGACTTTGCTCCTTCCAATGTCAATATGTGTGCTTCCTATTGGTCCTGGGATTCTCTGGTTTCTCTCTCTGATTTCTCAATCTATCAATGCTCTCCCAGCATCTGTCGGGAGAAGGAAAACATGGCTGTGCAAATGCCACAGTGGTAACAGGGTATAGATACTTCTGTCTTGCACAAACCCATAGATTGGTCTTCTATTCTATCAGCGTACCTAAGGACCTTGCCACCTGGACAAAAGGGCACAAAACATGAGTTTTTCTGTCTCTCTGCCTCCCTGTCAAATGGCCAGATATTCGACAGAATATGCACACCTAGGCCCAAGGGAGAGATGATGTAGCTCACAAGACCACCAGAACCTGGACTTTGGGAACTCTCTCAGCAGCAACGTACAGGGCTAAACCCTACAAGACACCATCTTAAAGGACTGCAGGCAAGACCTGGCATGGCTTGTATATGAGGAGATCAGTGGGCACATGACTGACTTCTCTTGCTTCTTCTGATGCACACTCTGAGATCTGCTTGAGGGACACCAGTAGCAGCCTCCACAACCAAGACGTCTCTGACAGAATGTCTAATCAGGAAGACCAAGTGTAGACACCTACAGAGCACCAAAGTACCTGTCTTCACCTTGCTAGGGATTGCAAGCAGAGTGGTCAAAATACAGGCCCCTGGACAGGCTGAGGAAGTCTGTACTACAGCTGGAGCAGGATAGGAGCAGGGCAGTGTTTGGCAAGCCTGTGTCTGACTCCCAGATGACCCGGCTGAACCAAGGTGCTGGACCTCAGGTTCGATGAGAGCGGCGGTAATGAGTTTTCACTCATTTTGTTCAGCTTTTCCAAGGAATGTTTGACTGGTAATCATCATCGATCCAAGCACATTGGACGGACCTTGCACAGAGATCTTTCAGCGATCTCTAACCAGAGCTGGTGTTGGCTAGTGCTAGAAAAACAAAGACATGGCCCATCTGGGTACTGGACACTTGCATGAATGCTGGGATTACCCCGAAATCCAAAGTCTCCAAAAGTGGAGTTTAGAATCACTGAAGCACCAATGCTAAGTTCTAGCAGCACCACCAACACCAGTTCATCAAGACCACAAGGAAACTTCTTCTCTGGCTTACCTGACTCTTCTAGCCTTCCCATGCATATCTCCAAAAGGATCATGTTCGCTTGAGGCACAGTCATGTGAAATCAGTGCCTGGTAAAGGATGCTGGGATATTGTATGCGCCAAGTCACCATACAGGACACAGAAGGCTACGCTGTAAAGACATAAAGAAACATGGCAACTTTATTGCTGCTTCCATGATATCTGACTGACTCTGGGCTTAACAGTCCTGTTCTCAATGGGATGATCAGAACACATGTGCCCTTCTGCCACTTCTGCTCCATCAAAACCCTCCAGCATGGGTGGTCAGATTAGGAACAGAGTCTTCCCTTAAGCTCTGCCCTGGAAGAGCTTGACCTTGGTCAAGCCCAGTAGCTGGACCCTAAGGAGATTTATGAAACTCTCCTCTATTCCAGCACAATGGTGCTGCCGACCAGCACCTCAGATTTCTCCTCAGCAAGCAATTAGATCCATTGGAGTAAACTCAGAGCCAACCCTGAGATAGTCACCCCTGATACACTGGCCACAGAATCACTCGAGAGCAAACCGGACTATTTTTTTATTCAAGGTGAAGGCTTCCTTCTCATCTTTTCCCTGATCATGAACTGAAACGTGTCTCCTCCTTCTGGCACAAAAATGTACTCTAGGTCAGCAGAATTCCCAATATCTGCAAATATCTATCACATAGTCCCCAATTAAATGCCATCAGGTGAGTCTTTCTAGGATGTCACAACAAGAGCCACAAGGCTGCCTAGATAGATCCACAACTTTCTCTTCCACATTCTGCCAGTCACTCCGAATATCCCTGAAAGTATATCTATAAATGTCTCTGTGTGTTTCTCTACACTCCTTTGCGCTCTCTCTCTATGGAGACTTCTCTAGGCACTCCCCACAAAAAAAAAAAACAATAAACGCCCCTGTCTTAGAATCCAAGATTTATTCTTTCCCTCAAGTTGTCTACATCAATACATCTTATCCCAGGTGGTACTTCACATTCAACCAAAACAACATTGTATTTTCTCAGCGATAGTGACCACAACCATGTCCTCTCTCTTCCCCTGACACAAGTCTGGGATCCATGAGTACCTCGGTATAAACGAGCAAATTGGAACAAGTGTTTGTAGGGATTTAATAAAGTTTCAGAAGTTTTGGAGATGTCAGAGGAGATCTACCCACAGTCTATGCCAGGCGTTAGTATCAGCTCCAGAATTACAGGGCTCTAACCACAGTCAGTCTAAGGAAATCAGAGTGGAGATTCCAACCTTTAATTCCAGCACAGCAAGTATTCTGGGAGTGGTTACATTCACCCTTCATCCTAACTGAGTCAAGATCAATTCAGATTATACAAGGACTTCCAGGTTCCCAATCAGGTGTGGTGGGGCCAAGCCTTAATTACCAAAAGAAAGAATACTTAAGATGGGATTCAAACAGAGAGCAAACCATTTCAAAGGAACTGAGGCTGAGGAAAGTATAAGACAGTTGGGTAAGATTTGACTGTGGTGTTTATTCCCTCTACTATCTCCATCTTCTTCAGAGATCTTTCCCTGAGTCTCATTCATTTGTGTGACAATGGCTGTTGGCAGTTCCCTATGCACTTTTATCTTCACACCACACATGCCTTCCTTGAGAGATCAACCCTGGAGGACACCAACTCAACACACTCTCTTGAATCAGGTACTACCAAAAAGTAAATGTAAACCTTTAGCTGGCCAATGGAAGTCAAAGACCTCTGACCCTACTGACCAAGGTAAATACCCAATAGCAGAGGTCTACACAGACTTTGCTCCTTCCAATGTCAATATGTGTGCTTCCTATTGGTCCTGGGATTCTCTGGTTTCTCTCTCTGATTTCTCAATCTATCAATGCTCTCCCAGCATCTGTCTGGAGGAGGAAAACATGGCTGTGCAAATGCCACAGTGGTAACAGGGTATAGATACTTCTGTCTTGCACAAACCCATAGATTGGTCTTCTATTCTATCAGCGTACCTGAGGACCTTGCCACCTGGACAAAGGGGCACAAAACATGAGTTTTTCTGTCTCTCTGCCTCCCTGTCAAATGGCCAGATATTCGACAGAATATGCACACCTAGGCCCAAGGGAGAGATGATGTAGCTCACAAGACCACCAGAACCTGGACTTTGGGAACTCTCTCAGCAGCAACGTACAGGGCTAAACCCTACAAGACACCATCTTAAAGGACTGCAGGCAAGACCTGGCATGGCTTGTATATGAGGAGATCAGTGGGCACATGACTGACTTCTCTTGCTTCTTCTGATGCACACTCTGAGATCTGCTTGAGGGACACCAGTAGCAGCCTCCACAACCAAGACGTCTCTGACAGAATGTCTAATCAGGAAGACCAAGTGTAGACACCTACAGAGCACCAAAGTACCTGTCTTCACCTTGCTAGGGATTGCAAGCAGAGTGATCAAAATACAGGCCCCTGGACAGGCTGAGGAAGTCTGTACTACTGCTGGAGCAGGATAGGAGCAGGGCAGTGTTTGGCAAGCCTGTGTCTGACTCCCAGATGACCCGGCTGAACCAAGGTGCTGGACCTCAGGTTCGATGAGAGCGGCGGTAATGAGTTTTCACTCATTTTGTTCAGCTTTTCCAAGGAATGTTTGACTGGTAATCATCATCGATCCAAGCACATTGGACGGACCTTGCACAGAGATCTTTCAGCGATCTCTAACCAGAGCTGGTGTTGGCTAGTGCTAGAAAAACAAAGACATGGCCCATCTGGGTACTGGACACTTGCATGAATGCTGGGATTACCCCGAAATCCAAAGTCTCCAAAAGTGGAGTTTAGAATCACTGAAGCACCAATGCTAAGTTCTAGCAGCACCACCAACACCAGTTCATCAAGACCACAAGGAAACTTCTTCTCTGGCTTACCTGACTCTTCTAGCCTTCCCATGCATATCTCCAAAAGGATCATGTTCGCTTGAGGCACAGTCATGTGAAATCAGTGCCTGGTAAAGGATGCTGGGATATTGTATGCGCCAAGTCACCATACAGGACACAGAAGGCTACGCTGTAAAGACATAAAGAAACATGGCAACTTTATTGCTGCTTCCATGATATCTGACTGACTCTGGGCTTAACAGTCCTGTTCTCAATGGGATGATCAGAACACATGTGCCCTTCTGCCACTTCTGCTCCATCAAAACCCTCCAGCATGGGTGGTCAGATTAGGAACAGAGTCTTCCCTTAAGCTCTGCCCTGGAAGAGCTTGACCTTGGTCAAGCCCAGTAGCTGGACCCTAAGGAGATTTATGAAACTCTCCTCTATTCCAGCACAATGGTGCTGCCGACCAGCACCTCAGATTTCTCCTCAGCAAGCAATTAGATCCATTGGAGAAAACTCAGAGCCAACCCTGAGATAGTCACCCCTGATACACTGGCCACAGAATCACTCGAGAGCAAACCGGACTATTTTTTTATTCAAGGTGAAGGCTTCCTTCTCATCTTTTCCCTGATCATGAACTGAAATGTGTCTCCTCCTTCTGGCACAAAAATGTACTCTAGGTCAGCAGAATTCCCAATATCTGCAAATATCTATCATAAAGTCCCCAATTAAATGCCATCAGGTGAGTCTTTCTAGGATGTCACAACAAGAGCCACAAGGCTGCCTAGATAGATCCACAACTTTCTCTTCCACATTCTGCCAGTCACTCCGAATATCCCTGAAAGTATATCTATAGATGTCTCTGTGTGTTTCTCTACACTCCTTTGCGCTCTCTCTCTATGGAGACTTCTCTAGGCACTCCCCACAAAAAAAAAAAAAAACAAAAACGCCGCTGTCTTAGAATCCAAGATTTATTCTTTCCCTCAAGTTGTCTGCATCAATACATCTTATCCCAGGTGGTACTTCACATTCAACCAAAACAACATTGTATTTTCTCAGCGATAGTGACCACAACCATGTCCTCTCTCTTCCCCTGACACAAGTCTGGGAACCATGAGTACCTCGGTATAAACGAGCAAATTGGAACAAGTTTTTGTAGGGATTTAATGAAGTTTCAGAAGTTTTGGAGATGTCAGAGGAGATCTACCCACAGTCTATGCCGGGGGTTAGTATAAGCTCCAGAATTCCAGGGCTCTAACCACAGTCAGTCTAAGGAAATCAGAGTGGAGATTCCAACCTTTAATTCCAGCACAGCATGTATTCAGGGAGTGGTGACATTCACCCTTCATCCTAACTGAGTCAAGATCAATTCAGATTATACAAGGACTTCCAGGCTCCCAAGCAGGTGTGGTGGGGCCAAGCCTTAATTACCAAAAGAAAGAATACTTAAGATGGGATTCAAACAGAGAGCAAACCATTTCAAAGGAACTGAGGCTGAGGAAAGTATAAGACAGTTGGGTAAGATTTGACTGTGGTGTTTATTCCCTCTACTATCTCCATCTTCTTCAGAGATCTTTCCCTGAGTCTCATTCATTTGTGTGACAATGGCTGTTGGCAGTTCCCTATGCACTTTTATCTTCACACCACACAGGCCTTCCTTGAGAGATCAACCCTGGAGGACACCAACTCAACACACTCTCTTGAATCAGGTACTACCAAAAAGTAAATGTAAACCTTTACCTGGCCAATGGAAGTCAAAGACATCTGACCCTACTGACCAAGGTAAATACCCAATAGCAGAGGTCTACACAGACTTTGCTCCTTCCAATGTCAATATGTGTGCTTCCTATTGGTCCTGGGATTCTCTGGTTTCTCTCTCTGATTTCTCAATCTATCAATGCTCTCCCAGTATCTGTCGGGAGGAGGAAAACATGGCTGTGCAAATGCCACAGTGGTAACAGGGTATAGATACTTCTGTCTTGCACAAACCCATAGATTGGTCTTCTATTCTATCAGCGTACCTGAGGACCTTGCCACCTGGACAAAAGGGCACAAAACATGAGTTTTTCTGTCTCTCTGCCTCCCTGTCAAATGGCCAGATATTCGACAGAATATGCACACCTAGGCCCAAGGGAGAGATGATGTAGCTCACAAGACCACCAGAACCTGGACTTTGGGAACTCTCTCAGCAGCAACGTACAGGGCTAAACCCTACAAGACACCATCTTAAAGGACTGCAGGCAAGACCTGGCATGGCTTGTATATGAGGAGATCAGTGGGCACATGACTGACTTCTCTTGCTTCTTCTGATGCACACTCTGAGATCTGCTTGAGGGACACCAGTAGCAGCCTCCACAACCAAGACGTCTCTGACAGAATGTCTAATCAGGAAGACCAAGTGTAGACACCTACAGAGCACCAAAGTACCTGTCTTCACCTTGCTAGGGATTGCAAGCAGAGTGGTCAAAATACAGGCCCCTGGACAGGCTGAGGAAGTCTGTACTACAGCTGGAGCAGGATAGGAGCAGGGCAGTGTTTGGCAAGCCTGTGTCTGACTCCCAGATGACCCGGCTGAACCAAGGTGCTGGACCTCAGGTTCGATGAGAGCGGCGGTAATGAGTTTTCACTCATTTTGTTCAGCTTTTCCAAGGAATGTTTGACTGGTAATCATCATCGATCCAAGCACATTGGACGGACCTTGCACAGAGATCTTTCAGCGATCTCTAACCAGAGCTGGTGTTGGCTAGTGCTAGAAAAACAAAGACATGGCCCATCTGGTTACTGGACACTTGCATGAATGCTGGGATTACCCCGAAATACAAAGTCTCCAAAAGTGGAGTTTAGAATCACTGAAGCACCAATGCTAAGTTCTAGCAGCACCACCAACACCAGTTCATCAAGACTACAAGGAAACTTCTTCTCTGGCTTACCTGACTCTTCTAGCCTTCCCATGCATATCTCCAAAAGGATCATGTTCGCTTCAGGCACAGTCATGTGAAATCAGTGCCTGCTGAAGGATGCTGGGATATTGTATGCGCCAAGTCACCATACAGGACACAGAAGGCTACGCTGTAAAGACATAAAGAAACATGGCAACTTTATTGCTGCTTCCATGATATCTGACTGACTCTGGGCTTAACAGTCCTGTTCTCAATGGGATGATCAGAACACATGTGCCCTTCTGCCACTTCTGCTCCATCAAAACGCTCCAGCATGGGAGGTCAGATTAGGAACAGAGTCTTCCCTTAAGCTCTGCCCTGGAAGAGCTTGACCTTGGTCAAGCCCAGTAGCTGGACCCTAAGGAGATTTATGAAACTCTCCTCTATTCCAGCACAATGGTGCTGCCGACCAGCACCTCAGATTTCTCCTCAGCAAGCAATTAGATCCATTGGAGAAAACTCAGAGCCAACCCTGAGATAGTCACCCCTGATACACTGGCCACAGAATCACTCGAGAGCAAACCGGACTATTTTTTTATTCAAGGTGAAGGCTTCCTTCTCATCTTTTCCCTGATCATGAACTGAAACGTGTCTCCTCCTTCTGGCACAAAAATGTACTCTAGGTCAGCAGAATTCCCAATATCTGCAAATATCTATCATAAAGTCCCCAATTAAATGCCATCAGGTGAGTCTTTCTAGGATGTCACAACAAGAGCCACAAGGCTGCCTAGATAGATCCACAACTTTCTCTTCCACATTCTGCCAGTCACTCCGAATATCCCTGAAAGTATATCTATAGATGTCTCTGTGTGTTTCTCTACACTCCTTTGCGCTCTCTCTCTATGGAGACTTCTCTAGGCACTCCACACAAAAAAAAAAACAAAAAAAAAAACGCCCCTGTCTTAGAGTCCAAGATTTATTCTTTCCCTCAAGTTGTCTGCATCAATACATCTTATCCCAGGTGGTACTTCACATTCAACCAAAACAACATTGTATTTTCTCAGCGATAGTGACCACAACCATGTCCTCTCTCTTCCCCTGACACAAGTCTGGGATCTATGAGTACCTCGGTATAAACGAGCAAATTGGAACAAGTGTTTGTAGGGATTTAATAAAGTTTCAGAAGTTTTGGAGATGTCAGAGGAGATCTACCCACAGTCTATGCCGGGGGTTAGTATAAGCTCCAGAATTCCAGGGCTCTAACCACAGTCAGTCTAAGGAAATCAGAGTGGAGATTCCAACCTTTAAGTCCAGCACAGCAAGTATTCTGGGAGTGGTTACATTCACCCTTCATCCTAACTGAGTCAAGATCAATTCAGATTATACAAGGACTTCCAGGCTCCCAAGCAGGTGTGGTGGGGCCAAGCCTTAATTACCAAAAGAAAGAATACTTAAGATGGGATTCAAACAGAGAGCAAACCATTTCAAAGGAACTGAGGCTGAGGAAAGTATAAGACATTTGGGTAAGATTTGACTGTGGTGTTTATTCCCTCTACTATCTCCATCTTCTTCAGAGATCTTTCCCTGAGTCTCATTCATTTGTGTGACAATGGCTGTTGGCAGTTCCCTATGCACTTTTATCTTCACACCACACAGGTGCTCCTTGATAGATCAACCCTGGAGGAAACCAACTCAACACACTCTCTTGAATCAGGTACTACCAAAAAGTAAATGTAAACCTTTACCTGGCCAATGGAAGTCAAAGACATCTGACCCTACTGACCAAGGTAAATACCCAATAGCAGAGGTCTACACAGACTTTGCTCCTTCCAATGTCAATATGTGTGCTTCCTATTGGTCCTGGGATTCTCTGGTTTCTCTCTCTGATTTCTCAATCTATCAATGCTCTCCCAGTATCTGTCGGGAGGAGGAAAACATGGCTGTGCAAATGCCACAGTGGTAACAGGGTATAGATACTTCTGTCTTGCACAAACCCATAGATTGGTCTTCTATTCTATCAGCGTACCTGAGGACCTTGCCACCAGGACAAAAGGGCACAAAACATGAGTTTTTCTGTCTCTCTGCCTCCCTGTCAAATGGCCAGATATTCGACAGAATATGCACACCTAGGCCCAAGGGAGAGATGATGTAGCTCACAAGACCACCAGAACCTGGACTTTGGGAACTCTCTCAGCAGCAACGTACAGGGCTAAACCCTACAAGACACCATCTTAAAGGACTGCAGGCAAGACCTGGCATGGCTTGTATATGAGGAGATCAGTGGGCACATGACTGACTTCTCTTGCTTCTTCTGATGCACACTCTGAGATCTGCTTGAGGGACACCAGTAGCAGCCTCCACAACCAAGACGTCTCTGACAGAATGTCTAATCAGGAAGACCAAGTGTAGACACCTACAGAGCACCAAAGTACCTGTCTTCACCTTGCTAGGGATTGCAAGCAGAGTGGTCAAAATACAGGCCCCTGGACAGGCTGAGGAAGTCTGTACTACAGCTGGAGCAGGATAGGAGCAGGGCAGTGTTTGGCAAGCCTGTGTCTGACTCCCAGATGACCCGGCTGAACCAAGGTGCTGGACCTCAGGTTCGATGAGAGCGGCGGTAATGAGTTTTCACTCATTTTGTTCAGCTTTTCCAAGGAATGTTTGACTGGTAATCATCATCGATCCAAGCACATTGGACGGACCTTGCACAGAGATCTTTCAGCGATCTCTAACCAGAGCTGGTGTTGGCTAGTGCTAGAAAAACAAAGACATGGCCCATCTGGGTACTGGACACTTGCATGAATGCTGGGATTACCCCGAAATACAAAGTCTCCAAAAGTGGAGTTTAGAATCACTGAAGCACCAATGCTAAGTTCTAGCAGCACCACCAACACCAGTTCATCAAGACTACAAGGAAACTTCTTCTCTGGCTTACCTGACTCTTCTAGCCTTCCCATGCATATCTCCAAAAGGATCATGTTCGCTTCAGGCACAGTCATGTGAAATCAGTGCCTGCTGAAGGATGCTGGGATATTGTATGCGCCAAGTCACCATACAGGACACAGAAGGCTACGCTGTAAAGACATAAAGAAACATGGCAACTTTATTGCTGCTTCCATGATATCTGACTGACTCTGGGCTTAACAGTCCTGTTCTCAATGGGATGATCAGAACACATGTGCCCTTCTGCCACTTCTGCTCCATCAAAACGCTCCAGCATGGGAGGTCAGATTAGGAACAGAGTCTTCCCTTAAGCTCTGCCCTGGAAGAGCTTGACCTTGGTCAAGCCCAGTAGCTGGACCCTAAGGAGATTTATGAAACTCTCCTCTATTCCAGCACAATGGTGCTGCCGACCAGCACCTCAGATTTCTCCTCAGCAAGCAATTAGATCCATTGGAGAAAACTCAGAGCCAACCCTGAGATAGTCACCCCTGATACACTGGCCACAGAATCACTCGAGAGCAAACCGGACTATTTTTTTATTCAAGGTGAAGGCTTCCTTCTCATCTTTTCCCTGATCATGAACTGAAACGTGTCTCCTCCTTCTGGCACAAAAATGTACTCTATGTCAGCAGAATTCCCAATATCTGCAAATATCTATCATAAAGTCCCCAATTAAATGCCATCAGGTGAGTCTTTCTAGGATGTCACAACAAGAGCCACAAGGCTGCCTAGATAGATCCACAACTTTCTCTTCCACATTCTGCCAGTCACTCCGAATATCCCTGAAAGTATATCTATAGATGTCTCTGTGTGTTTCTCTACACTCCTTTGCGCTCTCTCTCTATGGAGACTTCTCTAGGCACTCCACACAAAAAAAAAAAACAAAAAAAAAAACGCCCCTGTCTTAGAGTCCAAGATTTATTCTTTCCCTCAAGTTGTCTGCATCAATACATCTTATCCCAGGTGGTACTTCACATTCAACCAAAACAACATTGTATTTTCTCAGCGATAGTGACCACAACCATGTCCTCTCTCTTCCCCTGACACAAGTCTGGGATCTATGAGTACCTCGGTATAAACGAGCAAATTGGAACAAGTGTTTGTAGGGATTTAATAAAGTTTCAGAAGTTTTGGAGATGTCAGAGGAGATCTACCCACAGTCTATGCCGGGGGTTAGTATAAGCTCCAGAATTCCAGGGCTCTAACCACAGTCAGTCTAAGGAAATCAGAGTGGAGACTCCAACCTTTAAGTCCAGCACAGCAAGTATTCTGGGAGTGGTTACATTCACCCTTCATCCTAACTGAGTCAAGATCAATTCAGATTATACAAGGACTTCCAGGCTCCCAAGCAGGTGTGGTGGGGCCAAGCCTTAATTACCAAAAGAAAGAATACTTAAGATGGGATTCAAACAGAGAGCAAACCATTTCAAAGGAACTGAGGCTGAGGAAAGTATAAGACATTTGGGTAAGATTTGACTGTGGTGTTTATTCCCTCTACTATCTCCATCTTCTTCAGAGATCTTTCCCTGAGTCTCATTCATTTGTGTGACAATGGCTGTTGGCAGTTCCCTATGCACTTTTATCTTCACACCACACAGGTGCTCCTTGAGAGATCAACCCTGGAGGACACCAACTCAACACACTCTCTTGAATCAGGTACTACCAAAAAGTAAATGTAAACCTTTACCTGGCCAATGGAAGTCAAAGACATCTGACCCTACTGACCAAGGTAAATACCCAATAGCAGAGGTCTACACAGACTTTGCTCCTTCCAATGTCAATATGTGTGCTTCCTATTGGTCCTGGGATTCTCTGGTTTCTCTCTCTGATTTCTCAATCTATCAATGCTCTCCCAGTATCTGTCGGGAGGAGGAAAACATGGCTGTGCAAATGCCACAGTGGTAACAGGGTATAGATACTTCTGTCTTGCACAAACCCATAGATTGGTCTTCTATTCTATCAGCGTACCTGAGGACCTTGCCACCTGGACAAAAGGGCACAAAACATGAGTTTTTCTGTCTCTCTGCCTCCCTGTCAAATGGCCAGATATTCGACAGAATATGCACACCTAGGCCCAAGGGAGAGATGATGTAGCTCACAAGACCACCAGAACCTGGACTTTGGGAACTCTCTCAGCAGCAACGTACAGGGCTAAACCCTACAAGACACCATCTTAAAGGACTGCAGGCAAGACCTGGCATGGCTTGTATATGAGGAGATCAGTGGGCACATGACTGACTTCTCTTGCTTCTTCTGATGCACACTCTGAGATCTGCTTGAGGGACACCAGTAGCAGCCTCCACAACCAAGACGTCTCTGACAGAATGTCTAATCAGGAAGACCAAGTGTAGACACCTACAGAGCACCAAAGTACCTGTCTTCACCTTGCTAGGGATTGCAAGCAGAGTGGTCAAAATACAGGCCCCTGGACAGGCTGAGGAAGTCTGTACTACAGCTGGAGCAGGATAGGAGCAGGGCAGTGTTTGGCAAGCCTGTGTCTGACTCCCAGATGACCCGGCTGAACCAAGGTGCTGGACCTCAGGTTCGATGAGAGCGGCGGTAATGAGTTTTCACTCATTTTGTTCAGCTTTTCCAAGGAATGTTTGACTGGTAATCATCATCGATCCAAGCACATTGGACGGACCTTGCACAGAGATCTTTCAGCGATCTCTAACCAGAGCTGGTGTTGGCTAGTGCTAGAAAAACAAAGACATGGCCCATCTGGGTACTGGACACTTGCATGAATGCTGGGATTACCCCGAAATACAAAGTCTCCAAAAGTGGAGTTTAGAATCACTGAAGCACCAATGCTAAGTTCTAGCAGCACCACCAACACCAGTTCATCAAGACTACAAGGAAACTTCTTCTCTGGCTTACCTGACTCTTCTAGCCTTCCCATGCATATCTCCAAAAGGATCATGTTCGCTTCAGGCACAGTCATGTGAAATCAGTGCCTGCTGAAGGATGCTGGGATATTGTATGCGCCAAGTCACCATACAGGACACAGAAGGCTACGCTGTAAAGACATAAAGAAACATGGCAACTTTATTGCTGCTTCCATGATATCTGACTGACTCTGGGCTTAACAGTCCTGTTCTCAATGGGATGATCAGAACACATGTGCCCTTCTGCCACTTCTGCTCCATCAAAACGCTCCAGCATGGGAGGTCAGATTAGGAACAGAGTCTTCCCTTAAGCTCTGCCCTGGAAGAGCTTGACCTTGGTCAAGCCCAGTAGCTGGACCCTAAGGAGATTTATGAAACTCTCCTCTATTCCAGCACAATGGTGCTGCCGACCAGCACCTCAGATTTCTCCTCAGCAAGCAATTAGATCCATTGGAGAAAACTCAGAGCCAACCCTGAGATAGTCACCCCTGATACACTGGCCACAGAATCACTCGAGAGCAAACCGGACTATTTTTTTATTCAAGGTGAAGGCTTCCTTCTCATCTTTTCCCTGATCATGAACTGAAACGTGTCTCCTCCTTCTGGCACAAAAATGTACTCTAGGTCAGCAGAATTCCCAATATCTGCAAATATCTATCATAAAGTCCCCAATTAAATGCCATCAGGTGAGTCTTTCTAGGATGTCACAACAAGAGCCACAAGGCTGCCTAGATAGATCCACAACTTTCTCTTCCACATTCTGCCAGTCACTCCGAATATCCCTGAAAGTATATCTATAGATGTCTCTGTGTGTTTCTCTACACTCCTTTGCGCTCTCTCTCTATGGAGACTTCTCTAGGCACTCCACACAAAAAAAAAAAAACAAAAAAAAAACGCCCCTGTCTTAGAGTCCAAGATTTATTCTTTCCCTCAAGTTGTCTGCATCAATACATCTTATCCCAGGTGGTACTTCACATTCAACCAAAACAACATTGTATTTTCTCAGCGATAGTGACCACAACCATGTCCTCTCTCTTCCCCTGACACAAGTCTGGGATCTATGAGTACCTCGGTATAAACGAGCAAATTGGAACAAGTGTTTGTAGGGATTTAATAAAGTTTCAGAAGTTTTGGAGATGTCAGAGGAGATCTACCCACAGTCTATGCCGGGGGTTAGTATAAGCTCCAGAATTCCAGGGCTCTAACCACAGTCAGTCTAAGGAAATCAGAGTGGAGATTCCAACCTTTAAGTCCAGCACAGCAAGTATTCTGGGAGTGGTTACATTCACCCTTCATCCTAACTGAGTCAAGATCAATTCAGATTATACAAGGACTTCCAGGCTCCCAAGCAGGTGTGGTGGGGCCAAGCCTTAATTACCAAAAGAAAGAATACTTAAGATGGGATTCAAACAGAGAGCAAACCATTTCAAAGGAACTGAGGCTGAGGAAAGTATAAGACATTTGGGTAAGATTTGACTGTGGTGTTTATTCCCTCTACTATCTCCATCTTCTTCAGAGATCTTTCCCTGAGTCTCATTCATTTGTGTGACAATGGCTGTTGGCAGTTCCCTATGCACTTTTATCTTCACACCACACAGGTGCTCCTTGAGAGATCAACCCTGGAGGACACCAACTCAACACACTCTCTTGAATCAGGTACTACCAAAAAGTAAATGTAAACCTTTACCTGGCCAATGGAAGTCAAAGACATCTGACCCTACTGACCAAGGTAAATACCCAATAGCAGAGGTCTACACAGACTTTGCTCCTTCCAATGTCAATATGTGTGCTTCCTATTGGTCCTGGGATTCTCTGGTTTCTCTCTCTGATTTCTCAATCTATCAATGCTCTCCCAGTATCTGTCGGGAGGAGGAAAACATGGCTGTGCAAATGCCACAGTGGTAACAGGGTATAGATACTTCTGTCTTGCACAAACCCATAGATTGGTCTTCTATTCTATCAGCGTACCTGAGGACCTTGCCACCTGGACAAAAGGGCACAAAACATGAGTTTTTCTGTCTCTCTGCCTCCCTGTCAAATGGCCAGATATTCGACAGAATATGCACACCTAGGCCCAAGGGAGAGATGATGTAGCTCACAAGACCACCAGAACCTGGACTTTGGGAACTCTCTCAGCAGCAACGTACAGGGCTAAACCCTACAAGACACCATCTTAAAGGACTGCAGGCAAGACCTGGCATGGCTTGTATATGAGGAGATCAGTGGGCACATGACTGACTTCTCTTGCTTCTTCTGATGCACACTCTGAGATCTGCTTGAGGGACACCAGTAGCAGCCTCCACAACCAAGACGTCTCTGACAGAATGTCTAATCAGGAAGACCAAGTGTAGACACCTACAGAGCACCAAAGTACCTGTCTTCACCTTGCTAGGGATTGCAAGCAGAGTGGTCAAAATACAGGCCCCTGGACAGGCTGAGGAAGTCTGTACTACAGCTGGAGCAGGATAGGAGCAGGGCAGTGTTTGGCAAGCCTGTGTCTGACTCCCAGATGACCCGGCTGAACCAAGGTGCTGGACCTCAGGTTCGATGAGAGCGGCGGTAATGAGTTTTCACTCATTTTTCAGCTTTTCCAAGGAATGTTTGACTGGTAATCATCATCGATCCAAGCACATTGGACGGACCTTGCACAGAGATCTTTCAGCGATCTCTAACCAGAGCTGGTGTTGGCTAGTGCTAGAAAAACAAAGACATGGCCCATCTGGGTACTGGACACTTGCATGAATGCTGGGATTACCCCGAAATACAAAGTCTCCAAAAGTGGAGTTTAGAATCACTGAAGCACCAATGCTAAGTTCTAGCAGCACCACCAACACCAGTTCATCAAGACTACAAGGAAACTTCTTCTCTGGCTTACCTGACTCTTCTAGCCTTCCCATGCATATCTCCAAAAGGATCATGTTCGCTTCAGGCACAGTCATGTGAAATCAGTGCCTGCTGAAGGATGCTGGGATATTGTATGCGCCAAGTCACCATACAGGACACAGAAGGCTACGCTGTAAAGACATAAAGAAACATGGCAACTTTATTGCTGCTTCCATGATATCTGACTGACTCTGGGCTTAACAGTCCTGTTCTCAATGGGATGATCAGAACACATGTGCCCTTCTGCCACTTCTGCTCCATCAAAACGCTCCAGCATGGGAGGTCAGATTAGGAACAGAGTCTTCCCTTAAGCTCTGCCCTGGAAGAGCTTGACCTTGGTCAAGCCCAGTAGCTGGACCCTAAGGAGATTTATGAAACTCTCCTCTATTCCAGCACAATGGTGCTGCCGACCAGCACCTCAGATTTCTCCTCAGCAAGCAATTAGATCCATTGGAGAAAACTCAGAGCCAACCCTGAGATAGTCACCCCTGATACACTGGCCACAGAATCACTCGAGAGCAAACCGGACTATTTTTTTATTCAAGGTGAAGGCTTCCTTCTCATCTTTTCCCTGATCATGAACTGAAACGTGTCTCCTCCTTCTGGCACAAAAATGTACTCTAGGTCAGCAGAATTCCCAATATCTGCAAATATCTATCATAAAGTCCCCAATTAAATGCCATCAGGTGAGTCTTTCTAGGATGTCACAACAAGAGCCACAAGGCTGCCTAGATAGATCCACAACTTTCTCTTCCACATTCTGCCAGTCACTCCGAATATCCCTGAAAGTATATCTATAGATGTCTCTGTGTGTTTCTCTACACTCCTTTGCGCTCTCTCTCTATGGAGACTTCTCTAGGCACTCCACACAAAAAAAAAAAACAAAAAAAAACGCCCCTGTCTTAGAGTCCAAGATTTATTCTTTCCCTCAAGTTGTCTGCATCAATACATCTTATCCCAGGTGGTACTTCACATTCAACCAAAACAACATTGTATTTTCTCAGCGATAGTGACCACAACCATGTCCTCTCTCTTCCCCTGACACAGGTCTGGGATCTATGAGTACCTCGGTATAAACGAGCATATTGGAACAAGTGTTTGTAGGGATTTAATAAAGTTTCAGAAGTTTTGGAGATGTCAGAGGAGATCTACCCACAGTCTATGCCGGGGGTTAGTATAAGCTCCAGAATTCCAGGGCTCTAACCACAGTCAGTCTAAGGAAATCTGAGTGGAGATTCCAACCTTTAAGTCCAGCACAGCAAGTATTCTGGGAGTGGTTACATTCACCCTTCATCCTAACTGAGTCAAGATCAATTCAGATTATACAAGGACTTCCAGGCTCCCAATCAGGTGTGGTGGGGCCAAGCCTTAATTACCAAAAGAAAGAATACTTAAGATGGGATTCCAACAGAGAGCAAACCATTTCAAAGGAACTGAGGCTGAGGAAAGTATAAGACATTTGGGTAAGATTTGACTGTGGTGTTTATTCCCTCTACTATCTCCATCTTCTTCAGAGATCTTTCCCTGAGTCTCATTCATTTGTGTGACAATGGCTGTTGGCAGTTCCCTATGCACTTTTATCTTCACACCACACAGGTGCTCCTTGAGAGATCAACCCTGGAGGACACCAACTCAACACACTCTCTTGAATCAGGTACTACCAAAAAGTAAATGTAAACCTTTACCTGGCCAATGGAAGTCAAAGACATCTGACCCTACTGACCAAGGTAAATACCCAATAGCAGAGGTCTACACAGACTTTGCTCCTTCCAATGTCAATATGTGTGCTTCCTATTGGTCCTGGGATTCTCTGGTTTCTCTCTCTGATTTCTCAATCTATCAATGCTCTCCCAGTATCTGTCGGGAGGAGGAAAACATGGCTGTGCAAATGCCACAGTGGTAACAGGGTATAGATACTTCTGTCTTGCACAAACCCATAGATTGGTCTTCTATTCTATCAGCGTACCTGAGGACCTTGCCACCAGGACAAAAGGGCACAAAACATGAGTTTTTCTGTCTCTCTGCCTCCCTGTCAAATGGCCAGATATTCGACAGAATATGCACACCTAGGCCCAAGGGAGAGATGATGTAGCTCACAAGACCACCAGAACCTGGACTTTGGGAACTCTCTCAGCAGCAACGTACAGGGCTAAACCCTACAAGACACCATCTTAAAGGACTGCAGGCAAGACCTGGCATGGCTTGTATATGAGGAGATCAGTGGGCACATGACTGACTTCTCTTGCTTCTTCTGATGCACACTCTGAGATCTGCTTGAGGGACACCAGTAGCAGCCTCCACAACCAAGACGTCTCTGACAGAATGTCTAATCAGGAAGACCAAGTGTAGACACCTACAGAGCACCAAAGTACCTGTCTTCACCTTGCTAGGGATTGCAAGCAGAGTGGTCAAAATACAGGCCCCTGGACAGGCTGAGGAAGTCTGTACTACAGCTGGAGCAGGATAGGAGCAGGGCAGTGTTTGGCAAGCCTGTGTCTGACTCCCAGATGACCCGGCTGAACCAAGGTGCTGGACCTCAGGTTCGATGAGAGCGGCGGTAATGAGTTTTCACTCATTTTGTTCAGCTTTTCCAAGGAATGTTTGACTGGTAATCATCATCGATCCAAGCACATTGGACGGACCTTGCACAGAGATCTTTCAGCGATCTCTAACCAGAGCTGGTGTTGGCTAGTGCTAGAAAAACAAAGACATGGCCCATCTGGGTACTGGACACTTGCATGAATGCTGGGATTACCCCGAAATCCAAAGTCTCCAAAAGTGGAGTTTAGAATCACTGAAGCACCAATGCTAAGTTCTAGCAGCACCACCAACACCAGTTCATCAAGACCACAAGGAAACTTCTTCTCTGGCTTACCTGACTCTTCTAGCCTTCCCATGCATATCTCCAAAAGGATCATGTTCGCTTGAGGCACAGTCATGTGAAATCAGTGCCTGGTAAAGGATGCTGGGATATTGTATGCGCCAAGTCACCATACAGGACACAGAAGGCTACGCTGTAAAGACATAAAGAAACATGGCAACTTTATTGCTGCTTCCATGATATCTGACTGACTCTGGGCTTAACAGTCCTGTTCTCAATGGGATGATCAGAACACATGTGCCCTTCTGCCACTTCTGCTCCATCAAAACCCTCCAGCATGGGTGGTCAGATTAGGAACAGAGTCTTCCCTTAAGCTCTGCCCTGGAAGAGCTTGACCTTGGTCAAGCCCAGTAGCTGGACCCTAAGGAGATTTATGAAACTCTCCTCTATTCCAGCACAATGGTGCTGCCGACCAGCACCTCAGATTTCTCCTCAGCAAGCAATTAGATCCATTGGAGAAAACTCAGAGCCAACCCTGAGATAGTCACCCCTGATACACTGGCCACAGAATCACTCGAGAGCAAACCGGACTATTTTTTTATTCAAGGTGAAGGCTTCCTTCTCATCTTTTCCCTGATCATGAACTGAAACGTGTCTCCTCCTTCTGGCACAAAAATGTACTCTAGGTCAGCAGAATTCCCAAAATCTGCAAATATCTATCATAAAGTCCCCAATTAAATGCCATCAGGTGAGTCTTTCTAGGATGTCACAACAAGAGCCACAAGGCTGCCTAGATAGATCCACAACTTTCTCTTCCACATTCTGCCAGTCACTCCGAATATCCCTGAAAGTATATCTATAGATGTCTCTGTGTGTTTCTCTACACTCCTTTGCGCTCTCTCTCTATGGAGACTTCTCTAGGCACTCCACACAAAAAAAAAAACAAAAAAAAACAAAAAAAACGCCCCTGTCTTAGAGTCCAAGATTTATTCTTTCCCTCAAGTTGTCTGCATCAATACATCTTATCCCAGGTGGTACTTCACATTCAACCAAAACAACATTGTATTTTCTCAGCGATAGTGACCACAACCATGTCCTCTCTCTTCCCCTGACAAAAGTCTGGGAACCATGAGTACCTCGGTATAAACGAGCAAATTGGAACAAGTGTTTGTAGGGATTTAATAAAGTTTCAGAAGTTTTGGAGATGTCAGAGGAGATGTACCCACAGTCTATGCCGGGGGTTAGTATAAGCTCCAGAATTCCAGGGCTCTAACCACAGTCAGTCTAAGGAAATAAGAGTGGAGATTCCAACCTTTAATTCCAGCACAGCAAGTATTCTGGGAGTGGTGACATTCACATTTCATCCTAACTGAGTCAAGATCAATTCAGATTATACAAGGACTTCCAGGCTCCCAAGCAGGTGTGGTGGGGCCACGCCTTAATTACCAAAAGAAAGAATACTTAAGATGGGATTCAAACAGAGAGCAAACCATTTCAAAGGAACTGAGGCTGAGTAAAGTATAAGACAGTTGGGTAAGATTTGACTGTGGTGTTTATTCCCTCTACTATCTCCATCTTCTTCAGAGATCTTTCCCTGAGTCTCATTCATTTGTGTGACAATGGCTGTTGGCAGTTCCCTATGCACTTTTATCTTCACACCACACAGGCTCTCCTTGAGAGATCAACCCTGGAGGACACCAACTCAACCCACTCTCTTGAATCAGGTACTACCAAAAAGTAAATGTAAACCTTTACCTGGCCAATGGAAGTCAAAGACATCTGACCCTACTGACCAAGGTAAATACCCAATAGCAGAGGTCTACACAGACTTTGCTCCTTCCAATGTCAATATGTGTGCTTCCTATTGGTCCTGGGATTCTCTGGTTTCTCTCTCTGATTTCTCAATCTATCAATGCTCTCCCAGCATCTGTCGGGAGGAGGAAAACATGGCTGTGCAAATGCCACAGTGGTAACAGGGTATAGATACTTCTGTCTTGCACAAACCCATAGATTGGTCTTCTATTCTATCAGCGAACCTGAGGACCTTGCCACCTGGACAAAAGGGCACAAAACATGAGTTTTTCTGTCTCTCTGCCTCCCTGTCAAATGGCCAGATATTCGACAGAATATGCACACCTAGGCCCAAGGGAGAGATGATGTAGCTCACAAGACCACCAGAACCTGGACTTTGGGAACTCTCTCAGCAGCAACGTACAGAGCTAAACCCTACAAGACACCATCTTAAAGGACTGCAGGCAAGACCTGGCATGGCTTGTATATGAGGAGATCACTGGGCACATGATTGACTTCTCTTGCTTCTTCTGATGCACACTCTTAGATCTGCTTGAGGGACACCAGTAGCAGCCTCCACAACCAAGACGTCTCTGACAGAATGTCTAGTCAGGAAGACCAAGTGTAGACACCTACAGAGCACCAAAGTACCTGTCTTCACCTTGCTAGGGATTGCAAGCAGAGTGGTCAAAATACAGGCCCCTGGACAGGCTGAGGAAGTCTGTACTACAGCTGGAGCAGGATAGGAGCAGGGCAGTGTTTGGCAAGCCTGTGTCTGACTCCCAGATGACCCGGCTGAACCAAGGTGCTGGACCTCAGGTTCGATGAGAGCGGCGGTAATGAGTTTTCACTCATTTTGTTCAGCTTTTCCAAGGAATGTTTGACTGGTAATCATCATCGATCCAAGCACATTGGACGGACCTTGCACAGAGATCTTTCAGCGATCTCTAACCAGAGCTGGTGTTGGCTAGTGCTAGAAAAACAAAGACATGGCCCATCTGGGTACTGGACACTTGCATGAATGCTGGGATTACCCCGAAATCCAAAGTCTCCAAAAGTGGAGTTTAGAATCACTGAAGCACCAATGCTAAGTTCTAGCAGCACCACCAACACCAGTTCATCAAGACCACAAGGAAACTTCTTCTCTGGCTTACCTGACTCTTCTAGCCTTCCCATGCATATCTCCAAAAGGATCATGTTCGCTTGAGGCACAGTCATGTGAAATCAGTGCCTGGTAAAGGATGCTGGGATATTGTATGCGCCAAGTCACCATACAGGACACAGAAGGCTACGCTGTAAAGACATAAAGAAACATGGCAAATTTATTGCTGCTTCCATGATATCTGACTGACTCTGGGCTTAACAGTCCTGTTCTCAATGGGATGATCAGAACACATGTGCCCTTCTGCCACTTCTGCTCCATCAAAACCCTCCAGCATGGGTGGTCAGATTAGGAACAGAGTCTTCCCTTAAGCTCTGCCCTGGAAGAGCTTGACCTTGGTCAAGCCCAGTAGCTGGACCCTAAGGAGATTTATGAAACTCTCCTCTATTCCAGCACAATGGTGCTGCCGACCAGCACCTCAGATTTCTCCTCAGCAAGCAATTAGATCCATTGGAGAAAACTCAGAGCCAACCCTGAGATAGTCACCCCTGATACACTGGCCACAGAATCACTCGAGAGCAAACCGGACTATTTTTTTATTCAAGGTGAAGGCTTCCTTCTCATCTTTTCCCTGATCATGAACTGAAACGTGTCTCCTCCTTCTGGCACAAAAATGTACTCTAGGTCAGCAGAATTCCCAATATCTGCAAATATCTATCATAAAGTCTCCAATTAAATGCCATCAGGTGAGTCTTTCTAGGATGTCACAACAAGAGCCACAAGGCTGCCTAGATAGATCCACAACTTTCTCTTCCACATTCTGCCAGTCACTCCGAATATCCCTGAAAGTATATCTATAGATGTCTCTGTGTGTTTCTCTACACTCCTTTGTGCTCTCTCTCTATGGAGACTTCTCTACGCACTCCCCATAAAAAAAAAAAAAACTCCCCTGTCTTAGAGTCCAAGATTTATTCTTTCCCTCAAGTTGTCTGCATCAATACATTTTATCCCAGGTGGTACTTCACATTCAACCAAAACAACATTGTATTTTCTCAGCGATAGTGACCACAACCATGTCCTCTCTCTTCCCCTGACACAAGTCTGGGATCCATGAGTACCTCGGTATAAACGAGCAAATTGGAACAAGTGTTTGTAGGGATTTAATAAAGTTTCAGAAGTTTTGGAGATGTCAGAGGAGATCTACCCACAGTCTATGCCAGGTGTTAGTATAAGCTCCAGAATTCCAGGGCTCTAACCAAAGTCATTCTAAGGAAATCAGAGTGGAGATTCCAACCTTTAATTCCAGCACAGCAAGTATTCTGGGAGTGGTGACATTCACCCTTCATCCTAACTGAGTCAAGATCAATTCAGATTATACAAGGACTTCCAGGCTCCCAAGCAGGTGTGGTGGGGCCAAGCCTTAATTACCAAAAGAAAGAATACTTAAGATGGGATTCCAACAGAGAGCAAACCATTTCAAAGGAACTGAGGCTGAGGAAAGTATAAGACAGTTGGGTAAGATTTGACTGTGGTTTTTATTCCCTCTACTATCTCCATCTTCTTCAGAGATCTTTCCCTGAGTCTCATTCGTTTGTGTGACAATGGCTGTTGGCAGTTCCCTATGCACTTTTATCTTCACACCACACAGGCCTTCCTTGAGAGATCAACCCTGGAGGACACCAACTCAACACACTCTCTTGAATCAGGTACTACCAAAAAGTAAATGTAAACCTTTAGCTGGCCAATGGAAGTCAAAGACATCTGACCCTACTGACCAAGGTAAATACCCAATAGCAGAGGTCTACACAGACTTTGCTCCTTCCAATGTCAATATGTGTGCTTCCTATTGGTCCTGGGATTCTCTGGTTTCTCTCTCTGATTTCTCAATCTATCAATGCTCTCCCAGTATCTGTCGGGAGGAGGAAAACATGGCTGTGCAAATGCCACAGTGGTAACAGGGTATAGATACTTCTGTCTTGCACAAACCCATAGATTGGTCTTCTATTCTATCAGCGTACCTGAGGACCTTGCCACCTGGATAAAAGGGCACAAAACATGAGTTTTTCTGTCTCTCTGCCTCCCTGTCAAATGGCCAGATATTCGACAGAATATGCACACCTAGGCCCAAGGGAGAGATGATGTAGCTCACAAGACCACCAGAACCTGGACTTTGGGAACTCTCTCAGCAGCAACGTACAGGGCTAAACCCTACAAGACACCATCTTAAAGGACTGCAGGCAAGACCTTGCATGGCTTGTATATGAGGAGATCAGTGGGCACATGACTGACTTCTCTTGCTTCTTCTGATGCACACTCTGAGATCTGCTTGAGGGACACCAGTAGCAGCCTCCACAACCAAGACGTCTCTGACAGAATGTCTAATCAGGAAGACCAAGTGTAGACACCTACAGAGCACCAAAGTACCTGTCTTCACCTTGCTAGGGATTGCAAGCAGAGTGGTCAAAATACAGGCCCCTGGACAGGCTGAGGAAGTCTGTACTACAGCTGGAGCAGGATAGGAGCAGGGCAGTGTTTGGCAAGCCTGTGTCTGACTCCCAGATGACCCGGCTGAACCAAGGTGCTGGACCTCAGGTTCGATGAGAGCGGCGGTAATGAGTTTTCACTCATTTTGTTCAGCTTTTCCAAGGAATGTTTGACTGGTAATCATCATCGATCCAAGCACATTGGACGGACCTTGCACAGAGATCTTTCAGCGATCTCTAACCAGAGCTGGTGTTGGCTAGTGCTAGAAAAACAAAGACATGGCCCATCTGGGTACTGGACACTTGCATGAATGCTGGGATTACCCCGAAATCCAAAGTCTCCAAAAGTGGAGTTTAGAATCACTGAAGCACCAATGCTAAGTTCTAGCAGCACCACCAACACCAGTTCATCAAGACCACAAGGAAACTTCTTCTCTGGCTTACCTGACTCTTCTAGCCTTCCCATGCATATCTCCAAAAGGATCATGTTCGCTTGAGGCACAGTCATGTGAAATCAGTGCCTGGTAAAGGATGCTGGGATATTGTATGCGCCAAGTCACCATACAGGACACAGAAGGCTACGCTGTAAAGACATAAAGAAACATGGCAACTTTATTGCTGCTTCCATGATATCTGACTGACTCTGGGCTTAACAGTCCTGTTCTCAATGGGATGATCAGAACACATGTGCCCTTCTGCCACTTCTGCTCCATCAAAACCCTCCAGCATGGGTGGTCAGATTAGGAACAGAGTCTTCCCTTAAGCTCTGCCCTGGAAGAGCTTGACCTTGGTCAAGCCCAGTAGCTGGACCCTAAGGAGATTTATGAAACTCTCCTCTATTCCAGCACAATGGTGCTGCCGACCAGCACCTCAGATTTCTCCTCAGCAAGCAATTAGATCCATTGGAGAAAACTCAGAGCCAACCCTGAGATAGTCACCCCTGATACACTGGCCACAGAATCACTCGAGAGCAAACCGGACTATTTTTTTATTCAAGGTGAAGGCTTCCTTCTCATCTTTTCCCTGATCATGAACTGAAACGTGTCTCCTCCTTCTGGCACAAAAATGTACTCTAGGTCAGCAGAATTCCCAAAATCTGCAAATATCTATCATAAAGTCCCCAATTAAATGCCATCAGGTGAGTCTTTCTAGGATGTCACAACAAGAGCCACAAGGCTGCCTAGATAGATCCACAACTTTCTCTTCCACATTCTGCCAGTCACTCCGAATATCCCTGAAAGTATATCTATAGATGTCTCTGTGTGTTTCTCTACACTCCTTTGCGCTCTCTCTCTATGGAGACTTCTCTAGGCACTCCACACAAAAAAAAAAACAAAAAAAAACAAAAAAAAACGCCCCTGTCTTAGAGTCCAAGATTTATTCTTTCCCTCAAGTTGTCTGCATCAATACATCTTATCCCAGGTGGTACTTCACATTCAACCAAAACAACATTGTATTTTCTCAGCGATAGTGACCACAACCATGTCCTCTCTCTTCCCCTGACAAAAGTCTGGGAACCATGAGTACCTCGGTATAAACGAGCAAATTGGAACAAGTGTTTGTAGGGATTTAATAAAGTTTCAGAAGTTTTGGAGATGTCAGAGGAGATGTACCCACAGTCTATGCCGGGGGTTAGTATAAGCTCCAGAATTCCAGGGCTCTAACCACAGTCAGTCTAAGGAAATAAGAGTGGAGATTCCAACCTTTAATTCCAGCACAGCAAGTATTCTGGGAGTGGTGACATTCACCTTTCATCCTAACTGAGTCAAGATCAATTCAGATTATACAAGGACTTCCAGGCTCCCAAGCAGGTGTGGTGGGGCCACGCCTTAATTACCAAAAGAAAGAATACTTAAGATGGGATTCAAACAGAGAGCAAACCATTTCAAAGGAACTGAGGCTGAGTAAAGTATAAGACAGTTGGGTAAGATTTGACTGTGGTGTTTATTCCCTCTACTATCTCCATCTTCTTCAGAGATCTTTCCCTGAGTCTCATTCATTTGTGTGACAATGGCTGTTGGCAGTTCCCTATGCACTTTTATCTTCACACCACACAGGCTCTCCTTGAGAGATCAACCCTGGAGGACACCAACTCAACCCACTCTCTTGAATCAGGTACTACCAAAAAGTAAATGTAAACCTTTACCTGGCCAATGGAAGTCAAAGACATCTGACCCTACTGACCAAGGTAAATACCCAATAGCAGAGGTCTACACAGACTTTGCTCCTTCCAATGTCAATATGTGTGCTTCCTATTGGTCCTGGGATTCTCTGGTTTCTCTCTCTGATTTCTCAATCTATCAATGCTCTCCCAGCATCTGTCGGGAGGAGGAAAACATGGCTGTGCAAATGCCACAGTGGTAACAGGGTATAGATACTTCTGTCTTGCACAAACCCATAGATTGGTCTTCTATTCTATCAGCGAACCTGAGGACCTTGCCACCTGGACAAAAGGGCACAAAACATGAGTTTTTCTGTCTCTCTGCCTCCCTGTCAAATGGCCAGATATTCGACAGAATATGCACACCTAGGCCCAAGGGAGAGATGATGTAGCTCACAAGACCACCAGAACCTGGACTTTGGGAACTCTCTCAGCAGCAACGTACAGAGCTAAACCCTACAAGACACCATCTTAAAGGACTGCAGGCAAGACCTGGCATGGCTTGTATATGAGGAGATCACTGGGCACATGATTGACTTCTCTTGCTTCTTCTGATGCACACTCTTAGATCTGCTTGAGGGACACCAGTAGCAGCCTCCACAACCAAGACGTCTCTGACAGAATGTCTAGTCAGGAAGACCAAGTGTAGACACCTACAGAGCACCAAAGTACCTGTCTTCACCTTGCTAGGGATTGCAAGCAGAGTGGTCAAAATACAGGCCCCTGGACAGGCTGAGGAAGTCTGTACTACAGCTGGAGCAGGATAGGAGCAGGGCAGTGTTTGGCAAGCCTGTGTCTGACTCCCAGATGACCCGGCTGAACCAAGGTGCTGGACCTCAGGTTCGATGAGAGCGGCGGTAATGAGTTTTCACTCATTTTGTTCAGCTTTTCCAAGGAATGTTTGACTGGTAATCATCATCGATCCAAGCACATTGGACGGACCTTGCACAGAGATCTTTCAGCGATCTCTAACCAGAGCTGGTGTTGGCTAGTGCTAGAAAAACAAAGACATGGCCCATCTGGGTACTGGACACGTGCATGAATGCTGGGATTACCCCGAAATCCAAAGTCTCCAAAAGTGGAGTTTAGAATCACTGAAGCACCAATGCTAAGTTCTAGCAGCACCACCAACACCAGTTCATCAAGACCACAAGGAAACTTCTTCTCTGGCTTACCTGACTCTTCTAGCCTTCCCATGCATATCTCCAAAAGGATCATGTTCGCTTGAGGCACAGTCATGTGAAATCAGTGCCTGGTGAAGTATGCTGGGATATTGTATGCGCCAAGTCACCATACAGGACACAGAAGGCTACGCTGTAAAGACATAAAGAAACATGGCAACTTTATTGCTGCTTCCATGATATCTGACTGACTCTGGGCTTAACAGTCCTGTTCTCAATGGGATGATCAGAACACATGTGCCCTTCTGCCACTTCTGCTCCATCAAAACCCTCCAGCACGGGTGGTCAGATTAGGAACAGAGTCTTCCCTTAAGCTCTGCCCTGGAAGAGCTTGACCTTGGTCAAGCCCAGTAGCTGGACCCTAAGGAGATTTATGAAACTCTCCTCTATTCCAGCACAATGGTGCTGCCGACCAGCACCTCAGATTTCTCCTCAGCAAGCAATTAGATCCATTGGAGAAAACTCAGAGCCAACCCTGAGATAGTCACCCCTGATACACTGGCCACAGAATCACTCGAGAGCAAACCGGACTATTTTTTTATTCAAGGTGAAGGCTTCCTTCTCATCTTTTCCCTGATCATGAACTGAAACGTGTCTCCTCCTTCTGGCACAAAAATGTACTCTAGGTCAGCAGAATTCCCAATATCTGCAAATATCTATCATAAAGTCTCCAATTAAATGCCATCAGGTGAGTCTTTCTAGGATGTCACAACAAGAGCCACAAGGCTGCCTAGATAGATCCACAACTTTCTCTTCCACATTCTGCCAGTCACTCCGAATATCCCTGAAAGTATATCTATAGATGTCTCTGTGTGTTTCTCTACACTCCTTTGTGCTCTCTCTCTATGGAGACTTCTCTACGCACTCCCCATAAAAAAAAAAAAAAAAAACTCCCCTGTCTTAGAGTCCAAGATTTATTCTTTCCCTCAAGTTGTCTGCATCAATACATTTTATCCCAGGTGGTACTTCACATTCAACCAAAACAACATTGTATTTTCTCAGCGATAGTGACCACAACCATGTCCTCTCTCTTCCCCTGACACAAGTCTGGGATCCATGAGTACCTCGGTATAAACGAGCAAATTGGAACAAGTGTTTGTAGGGATTTAATAAAGTTTCAGAAGTTTTGGAGATGTCAGAGGAGATCTACCCACAGTCTATGCCAGGTGTTAGTATAAGCTCCAGAATTCCAGGGCTCTAACCAAAGTCATTCTAAGGAAATCAGAGTGGAGATTCCAACCTTTAATTCCAGCACAGCAAGTATTCTGGGAGTGGTGACATTCACCCTTCATCCTAACTGAGTCAAGATCAATTCAGATTATACAAGGACTTCCAGGCTCCCAAGCAGGTGTGGTGGGGCCAAGCCTTAATTACCAAAAGAAAGAATACTTAAGATGGGATTCCAACAGAGAGCAAACCATTTCAAAGGAACTGAGGCTGAGGAAAGTATAAGACAGTTGGGTAAGATTTGACTGTGGTTTTTATTCCCTCTACTATCTCCATCTTCTTCAGAGATCTTTCCCTGAGTCTCATTCGTTTGTGTGACAATGGCTGTTGGCAGTTCCCTATGCACTTTTATCTTCACACCACACAGGCCTTCCTTGAGAGATCAACCCTGGAGGACACCAACTCAACACACTCTCTTGAATCAGGTACTACCAAAAAGTAAATGTAAACCTTTAGCTGGCCAATGGAAGTCAAAGACATCTGACCCTACTGACCAAGGTAAATACCCAATAGCAGAGGTCTACACAGACTTTGCTCCTTCCAATGTCAATATGTGTGCTTCCTATTGGTCCTGGGATTCTCTGGTTTCTCTCTCTGATTTCTCAGTCTATCAATGCTCTCCCAGTATCTGTCGGGAGGAGGAAAACATGGCTGTGCAAATGCCACAGTGGTAACAGGGTATAGATACTTCTGTCTTGCACAAACCCATAGATTGGTCTTCTATTCTATCAGCGTACCTGAGGACCTTGCCACCTGGATAAAAGGGCACAAAACATGAGTTTTTCTGTCTCTCTGCCTCCCTGTCAAATGGCCAGATATTCGACAGAATATGCACACCTAGGCCCAAGGGAGAGATGATGTAGCTCACAAGACCACCAGAACCTGGACTTTGGGAACTCTCTCAGCAGCAACGTACAGGGCTAAACCCTACAAGACACCATCTTAAAGGACTGCAGGCAAGACCTGGCATGGCTTGTATATGAGGAGATCAGTGGGCACATGACTGACTTCTCTTGCTTCTTCTGATGCACACTCTGAGATCTGCTTGAGGGACACCAGTAGCAGCCTCCACAACCAAGACGTCTCTGACAGAATGTCTAATCAGGAAGACCAAGTGTAGACACCTACAGAGCACCAAAGTACCTGTCTTCACCTTGCTAGGGATTGCAAGCAGAGTGGTCAAAATACAGGCCCCTGGACAGGCTGAGGAAGTCTGTACTACAGCTGGAGCAGGATAGGAGCAGGGCAGTGTTTGGCAAGCCTGTGTCTGACTCCCAGATGACCCGGCTGAACCAAGGTGCTGGACCTCAGGTTCGATGAGAGCGGCGGTAATGAGTTTTCACTCATTTTGTTCAGCTTTTCCAAGGAATGTTTGACTGGTAATCATCATCGATCCAAGCACATTGGACGGACCTTGCACAGAGATCTTTCAGCGATCTCTAACCAGAGCTGGTGTTGGCTAGTGCTAGAAAAACAAAGACATGGCCCATCTGGGTACTGGACACTTGCAGGAATGCTGGGATTACCCCGAAATCCAAAGTCTCCAAAAGTGGAGTTTAGAATCACTGAAGCACCAATGCTAAGTTCTAGCAGCACCACCAACACCAGCTCATCAAGACCACAAGGAAACTTCTTCTCTGGCTTACCTGACTCTTCTAGCCTTCCCATGCATATCTCCAAAAGGATCATGTTCGCTTGAGGCACAGTCATGTGAAATCAGTGCCTGGTGAAGGATGCTGGGATATTGTATGTGCCAAGTCACCATACAGGACACAGAAGGCAATGCTGTAAAGACATAAAGAAACATGGCAACTTTATTGCTGCTTCCATGATATCTGACTGACTCTGGGCTTAACAGTCCTGTTCTCAATGGGATGATCAGAACACATGTGCCCTTCTGCCACTTCTGCTCCATCAAAACCCTCCAGCACGGGTGGTCAGATTAGGAACAGAGTCTTCCCTTAAGCTCTGCCCTGGAAGAGCTTGACCTTGGTCAAGCCCAGTAGCTGGACCCTAAGGAGATTTATGAAACTCTCCTCTATTCCAGCACAATGGTGCTGCCGACCAGCACCTCAGATTTCTCCTCAGCAAGCAATTAGATCCATTGGAGAAAACTCAGAGCCAACCCTGAGATAGTCACCCCTGATACACTGGCCACAGAATCACTCGAGAGCAAACCGGACTATTTTTTTATTCAAGGTGAAGGCTTCCTTCTCATCTTTTCCCTGATCATGAACTGAAACGTGTCTCCTCCTTCTGGCACAAAAATGTACTCTAGGTCAGCAGAATTCCCAATATCTGCAAATATCTATCATAAAGTCCCCAATTAAATGCCATCAGGTGAGTCTTTCTAGGATGTCACAACAAGAGCCACAAGGCTGCCTAGATAGATCCACAACTTTCTCTTCCACATTCTGCCAGTCACTCCGAATATCCCTGAAAGTATATCTATAGATGTCTCTGTGTGTTTCTCTACACTCCTTTGCGCTCTCTCTCTATGGAGACTTCTCTAGGCACTCCCCACAAAAAAAAAGCAATAAACGCCCCTGTCTTAGAATCCAAGATTTATTCTTTCCCTCAAGTTGTCTGCATCAATACATCTTATCCCAGGTGGTACTTCACATTCAACCAAAACAACATTGTATTTTCTCAGCGATAGTGACCACAACCATGTCCTCTCTCTTCCCCTGACAAAAGTCTGGGATCCATGAGTACCTCGGTATAAACGAGCAAATTGGAACAAGTGTTTGTAGGGATTTAATAAAGTTTCAGAAGTTTTGGAGATGTCAGAGGAGATCTACCCACAGTCTATGCCGGGGGTTAGTATAAGCTCCAGAATTCCAGGGCTCTAACCACAGTCAGTCTAAGGAAATCAGAGTGGAGATTCCAACCTTTAAGTCCAGCACAGCAAGTATTCTGGGAGTGGTTACATTCACCCTTCATCCTAACTGAGTCAAGATCAATTCAGATTATACAAGGACTTCCAGGTTCCCAATCAGGTGTGGTGGGGCCAAGCCTTAATTACCAAAAGAAAGAATACTTAAGATGGGATTCCAACAGAGAGCAAACCATTTCAAAGGAACTGAGGCTGAGGAAAGTATAAGACAGTTGGGTAAGATTTGACTGTGGTGTTTATTCCCTCTACTATCTCCATCTTCTTCAGAGATCTTTCCCTGAGTCTCATTCATTTGTGTGACAATGGCTGTTGGCAGTTCCCTATGCACTTTTATCTTCACACCACACAAGCCTTCCTTGAGAGATCAACCCTGGAGGACACCAACTCAACACACTCTCTTGAATCAGGTACTACCAAAAAGTAAATGTAAACCTTTAGCTGGCCAATGGAAGTCAAAGACATCTGACCCTACTGACCAAGGTAAATACCCAATAGCAGAGGTCTACACAGACTTTGCTCCTTCCAATGTCAATATGTGTGCTTCCTATTGGTCCTGGGATTCTCTGGTTTCTCTCTCTGATTTCTCAATCTATCAATGCTCTCCCAGTATCTGTCGGGAGGAGGAAAACATGGCTGTGCAAATGCCACAGTGGTAACAGGGTATAGATACTTCTGTCTTGCACAAACCCATAGATTGGTCTTCAGCGTACCTTAGGACCTTGCCACCTGGACAAGAGGGCACAAAACATGAGTTTTTCTGTCTCTCTGCCTCCCTGTCAAATGGCCAGATATTCGACAGAATATGCACACCTAGGCCCAAGGGAGAGATGATGTAGCTCACAAGACCACCAGAACCTGGACTTTGGGAACTCTCTCAGCAGCAACGTACAGGGCTAAACCCTACAAGACACCATCTTAAAGGACTGCAGGCAAGACCTGGCATGGCTTGTATATGAGGAGATCAGTGGGCACATGACTGACTTCTCTTGCTTCTTCTGATGCACACTCTGAGATCTGCTTGAGGGACACCAGTAGCAGCCTCCACAACCAAGACGTCTCTGACAGAATGTCTAATCAGGAAGACCAAGTGTAGACACCTACAGAGCACCAAAGTACCTGTCTTCACCTTGCTAGGGATTGCAAGCAGAGTGGTCAAAATACAGGCCCCTGGACAGGCTGAGGAAGTCTGTACTACAGCTGGAGCAGGATAGGAGCAGGGCAGTGTTTGGCAAGCCTGTGTCTGACTCCCAGATGACCCAGCTGAACCAAGGTGCTGGACCTCAGGTTCGATGAGAGCGGCGGTAATGAGTTTTCACTCATTTTGTTCAGCTTTTCCAAGGAATGTTTGACTGGTAATCATCATCGATCCAAGCACATTGGACGGACCTTGCACAGAGATCTTTCAGCGATCTCTAACCAGAGCTGGTGTTGGCTAGTGCTAGAAAAACAAAGACATGGCCCATCTGGGTACTGGACACTTGCATGAATGCTGGGATTACCCCGAAATACAAAGTCTCCAAAAGTGGAGTTTAGAATCACTGAAGCACCAATGCTAAGTTCTAGCAGCACCACCAACACCAGTTCATCAAGACCACAAGGAAACTTCTTCTCTGGCTTACCTGACTCTTCTAGCCTTCCCATGCATATCTCCAAAAGGATCATGTTCGCTTGAGGCACAGTCATGTGAAATCAGTGCCTGGTGAAGGATGCTGGGATATTGTATGCGCCAAGTCACCATACAGGACACAGAAGGCTACGCTGTAAAGACATAAAGAAACATGGCAACTTTATTGCTGCTTCCATGATATCTGACTGACTCTGGGCTTAACAGTCCTGTTCTCAATGGGATGATCAGAACACATGTGCCCTTCTGCCACTTCTGCTCCATCAAAACCCTCCAGCATGGGTGGTCAGATTAGGAACAGAGTCTTCCCTTAAGCTCTGCCCTGGAAGAGCTTGACCTTGGTCAAGCCCAGTAGCTGGACCCTAAGGAGATTTATGAAACTCTCCTCTATTCCAGCACAATGGTGCTGCCGATCAGCACCTCAGATTTCTCCTCAGCAAGCAATTAGATCCATTGGAGTAAACTCAGAGCCAACCCTGAGATAGTTACCCCTGATACACTGGCCACAGAATCACTCGAGAGCAAACCGGACTATTTTTTTATTCAAGGTGAAGGCTTCCTTCTCATCTTTTCCCTCATCATGAACTGAAACGTGTCTCCTCCTTCTGGCACAAAAATGTATTCTAGGTCAGCAGAATTCCCAATATCTGCAAATATCTATCATAAAGTCCCCAATTAAATGCCATCAGGTGAGTCTTTCTAGGATGTCACAACAAGAGCCACAAGGCTGCCTAGATAGATCCACAACTTTCTCTTCCACATTCTGCCAGTCACTCCGAATATCCCTGAAAGTATATCTATAGATGTCTCTGTGTGTTTCTCTACACTCCTTTGCGCTCTCTCTCTATGGAGACTTCTCTAGGCACTCCCCATAAAAAAAAAATATGCCCCTGTCTTAGAGTCCAAGATTTATTCTTTCCCTCAAGTTGTCTGCATCAATACATTTTATCCCAGGTGGTACTTCACATTCAACCAAAACAACATTGTATTTTCTCAGCGATAGTGACCACAACCATGTCCTCTCTCTTCCCCTGACACAAGTCTGGGAACCATGAGTACCTCGGTATAAACGAGCAAATTGGAACAAGTTTTTGTAGGGATTTAATGAAGTTTCAGAAGTTTTGGAGATGTCAGAGGAGATCTACCCACAGTCTATGCTGGGGGTTAGTATAAGCTCCAGAATTCCAGGGCTCTAACCACAGTCAGTCTAAGGAAATCAGAGTGGAGATTCCAACCTTTAATTCCAGCACAGCATGTATTCTGGGAGTGGTGACATTCACCCTTCATCCTGAGTCAAGATCAATTCAGATTATACAAGGACTTCCAGGCTCCCAAGCAGGTGTGGTGGGGCCACGCCTTAATTACCAAAAGAAAGAATACTTAAGATGGGATTCCAACAGAGAGCAAACCATTTCAAAGGAACTGAGGCTGAGGAAAGTATAAGACAGTTGGGTAAGATTTGACTGTGGTGTTTATTCCCTCTACTATCTCCATCTTCTTCAGAGATCTTTCCCTGAGTCTCATTCATTTGTGTGACAATGGCTGTTGGCAGTTCCCTATGCACTTTTATCTTCACACCACACAGGCCTTCCTTGAGAGATCAACCCTGGAGGACACCAACTCAACACACTCTCTTGAATCAGGTACTACCAAAAAGTAAATGTAAACCTTTACCTGGCCAATGGAAGTCAAAGACATCTGACCCTACTGACCAAGGTAAATACCCAATAGCAGAGGTCTACACAGACTTTGCTCCTTCCAATGTCAATATGTGTGCTTCCTATTGGTCCTGGGATTCTCTGGTTTCTCTCTCTGATTTCTCAATCTATCAATGCTCTCCCAGTATCTGTCGGGAGGAGGAAAACATGGCTGTGCAAATGCCACAGTGGTAACAGGGTATAGATACTTCTGTCTTGCACAAACCCATAGATTGGTCTTCTATTCTATCAGCGTACCTGAGGACCTTGCCACCTGGACAAAAGGGCACAAAACATGAGTTTTTCTGTCTCTCTGCCTCCCTGTCAAATGGCCAGATATTCGACAGAATATGCACACCTAGGCCCAAGGGAGAGATGATGTAGCTCACAAGACCACCAGAACCTGGACTTTGGGAACTCTCTCAGCAGCAACGTACAGGGCTAAACCCTACAAGACACCATCTTAAAGGACTGCAGGCAAGACCTGGCATGGCTTGTATATGAGGAGATCAGTGGGCACATGACTGACTTCTCTTGCTTCTTCTGATGCACACTCTGAGATCTGCTTGAGGGACACCAGTAGCAGCCTCCACAACCAAGACGTCTCTGACAGAATGTCTAATCAGGAAGACCAAGTGTAGACACCTACAGAGCACCAAAGTACCTGTCTTCACCTTGCTAGGGATTGCAAGCAGAGTGGTCAAAATACAGGCCCCTGGACAGGCTGAGGAAGTCTGTACTACAGCTGGAGCAGGATAGGAGCAGGGCAGTGTTTGGCAAGCCTGTGTCTGACTCCCAGATGACCCGGCTGAACCAAGGTGCTGGACCTCAGGTTCGATGAGAGCGGCGGTAATGAGTTTTCACTCATTTTGTTCAGCTTTTCCAAGGAATGTTTGACTGGTAATCATCATCGATCCAAGCACATTGGACGGACCTTGCACAGAGATCTTTCAGCGATCTCTAACCAGAGCTGGTGTTGGCTAGTGCTAGAAAAACAAAGACATGGCCCATCTGGGTACTGGACACTTGCAGGAATGCTGGGATTACCCCGAAATCCAAAGTCTCCAAAAGTGGAGTTTAGAATCACTGAAGCACCAATGCTAAGTTCTAGCAGCACCACCAACACCAGCTCATCAAGACCACAAGGAAACTTCTTCTCTGGCTTACCTGACTCTTCTAGCCTTCCCATGCATATCTCCAAAAGGATCATGTTCGCTTGAGGCACAGTCATGTGAAATCAGTGCCTGGTGAAGGATGCTGGGATATTGTATGTGCCAAGTCACCATACAGGACACAGAAGGCAATGCTGTAAAGACATAAAGAAACATGGCAACTTTATTGCTGCTTCCATGATATCTGACTGACTCTGGGCTTAACAGTCCTGTTCTCAATGGGATGATCAGAACACATGTGCCCTTCTGCCACTTCTGCTCCATCAAAACCCTCCAGCACGGGTGGTCAGATTAGGAACAGAGTCTTCCCTTAAGCTCTGCCCTGGAAGAGCTTGACCTTGGTCAAGCCCAGTAGCTGGACCCTAAGGAGATTTATGAAACTCTCCTCTATTCCAGCACAATGGTGCTGCCGACCAGCACCTCAGATTTCTCCTCAGCAAGCAATTAGATCCATTGGAGAAAACTCAGAGCCAACCCTGAGATAGTCACCCCTGATACACTGGCCACAGAATCACTCGAGAGCAAACCGGACTATTTTTTTATTCAAGGTGAAGGCTTCCTTCTCATCTTTTCCCTCATCATGAACTGAAACGTGTCTCCTCCTTCTGGCACAAAAATGTACTCTAGGTCAGCAGAATTCCCAATATCTGCAAATATCTATCATAAAGTCCCCAATTAAATGCCATCAGGTGAGTCTTTCTAGGATGTCACAACAAGAGCCACAAGGCAGCCTAGATAGATCCACAACTTTCTCTTCCACATTCTGCCAGTCACTCCGAATATCCCTGAAAGTATATCTATAGATGTCTCTGTGTGTTTCTCTACACTCCTTTGCGCTCTCTCACTATGGAGACTTCTCTAGGCACTCCCCACAAAAAAAAGCCCCTGTCTTAGAATCCAAGATTTATTCTTTCCCTCAAGTTGTCTGCATCAATACATCTTATCCCAGGTGGTACTTCACATTCAACCAAAACAACATTGTATTTTCTCAGCGATAGTGACCACAATCATTTCCTCTCTCTTCCCCTGACACAAGTCTGGGATCCATGAGTACCTCGGTATAAACGAGCAAATTGGAACAAGTGTTTGTAGGTATTTAATAAAGTTTCAGAAGTTTTGGAGATGTCAGAGGAGATCTACCCACAGTCTATGCCGGGGGTTAGTATAAGCTCCAGAATTCCAGGGCTCTAACCACAGTCAGTCTAAGGAAATCAGAGTGGAGATTCCAACCTTTAATTCCAGCACAGAAAGTATTCTGGGAGTGGTGACATTCACCCTTCATCCTAACTGAGTCAAGATCAATTCAGATTATACAAGGACTTCCAGGCTCCCAAGCAGGTGTGGTGGGGCCACGCCTTAATTACCAAAAGAAAGAATACTTAAGATGGGATTCCAACAGAGAGCAAACCATTTCAAAGGAACTGAGGCTGAGGAAAGTATAAGACAGTTGGGTAAGATTTGACTGTGGTGTTTATTCCCTCTACTATCTCCATCTTCTTCAGAGATCTTTCCCTGAGTCTCATTCATTTGTGTGACAATGGCTGTTGGCAGTTCCCTATGCACTTTTATCTTCACACCACACAGGCCTTCCTTGAGAGATCAACCCTGGAGGACACCAACTCAACACACTCTCTTGAATCAGGTACTACCAAAAAGTAAATGTAAACCTTTACCTGGCCAATGGAAGTCAAAGACATCTGACCCTACTGACCAAGGTAAATACCCAATAGCAGAGGTCTACACAGACTTTGCTCCTTCCAATGTCAATATGTGTGCTTCCTATTGGTCCTGGGATTCTCTGGTTTCTCTCTCTGATTTCTCAATCTATCAATGCTCTCCCAGTATCTGTCGGGAGGAGGAAAACATGGCTGTGCAAATGCCACAGTGGTAACAGGGTATAGATACTTCTGTCTTGCACAAACCCATAGATTGGTCTTCTATTCTATCAGCGTACCTGAGGACCTTGCCACCTGGACAAAAGGGCACAAAACATGAGTTTTTCTGTCTCTCTGCCTCCCTGTCAAATGGCCAGATATTCGACAGAATATGCACACCTAGGCCCAAGGGAGAGATGATGTAGCTCACAAGACCACCAGAACCTGGACTTTGGGAACTCTCTCAGCAGCAACGTACAGGGCTAAACCCTACAAGACACCATCTTAAAGGACTGCAGGCAAGACCTGGCATGGCTTGTATATGAGGAGATCAGTGGGCACATGACTGACTTCTCTTGCTTCTTCTGATGCACACTCTGAGATCTGCTTGAGGGACACCAGTAGCAGCCTCCACAACCAAGACGTCTCTGACAGAATGTCTAATCAGGAAGACCAAGTGTAGACACCTACAGAGCACCAAAGTACCTGTCTTGACCTTGCTAGGGATTGCAAGCAGAGTGGTCAAAATACAGGCCCCTGGACAGGCTGAGGAAGTCTGTACTACAGCTGGAGCAGGATAGGAGCAGGGCAGTGTTTGGCAAGCCTGTGTCTGACTCCCAGATGACCCGGCTGAACCAAGGTGCTGGACCTCAGGTTCGATGAGAGCGGCGGTAATGAGTTTTCACTCATTTTGTTCAGCTTTTCCAAGGAATGTTTGACTGGTAATCATCATCGATCCAAGCACATTGGACGGACCTTGCACAGAGATCTTTCAGCGATCTCTAACCAGAGCTGGTGTTGGCTAGTGCTAGAAAAACAAAGACATGGCCCATCTGGGTACTGGACACTTGCATGAATGCTGGGATTACCCCGAAATCCAAAGTCTCCAAAAGTGGAGTTTACAATCACTGAAGCACCAATGCTAAGTTCTAGCAGCACCACCAACACCAGCTCATCAAGACCACAAGGAAACTTCTTCTCTGGCTTACCTGACTCTTCTAGCCTTCCCATGCATATCTCCAAAAGGATCATGTTCGCTTGAGGCACAGTCATGTGAAATCAGTGCCTGGTAAAGGATGCTGGGATATTGTATGCGCCAAGTCACCATACAGGACACAGAAGGCTACGCTGTAAAGACATAAAGAAACATGGCAACTTTATTGCTGCTTCCATGATATCTGACTGACTCTGGGCTTAACAGTCCTGTTCTCAATGGGATGATCAGAACACATGTGCCCTTCTGCCACTTCTGCTCCATCAAAACCCTCCAGCATGGGTGGTCAGATTAGGAACAGAGTCTTCCCTTAAGCTCTGCCCTGGAAGAGCTTGACCTTGGTCAAGCCCAGTAGCTGGACCCTAAGGAGATTTATGAAACTCTCCTCTATTCCAGCACAATGGTGCTGCCGACCAGCACCTCAGATTTCTCCTCAGCAAGCAATTAGATCCATTGGAGAAAACTCAGAGCCAACCCTGAGATAGTCACCCCTGATACACTGGCCACAGAATCACTCGAGAGCAAACCGGACTATTTTTTTATTCAAGGTGAAGGCTTCCTTCTCATCTTTTCCCTCATCATGAACTGAAACGTGTCTCCCCCTTCTGGCACAAAAATGTACTCTAGGTCAGCAGAATTCCCAATATCTGCAAATATCTATCATAAAGTCCCCAATTAAATGCCATCAGGTGAGTCTTTCTAGGATGTCACAACAAGAGCCACAAGGCTGCCTAGATAGATCCACAACTTTCTCTTCCACATTCTGCCAGTCACTCCGAATATCCCTGAAAGTATATCTATAGATGTCTCTGTGTGTTTCTCTACACTCCTTTGTGCTCTCTCTCTATGGAGACTTCTCTAGGCACTCCCCACAAAAAAAAAAAAAACAATAAACGCCCCTGTCTTAGAATCCAAGATTTATTCTTTCCCTCAAGTTGTCTGCATCAATACATCTTATCCCAGGTGGTACTTCACATTCAACCAAAACAACATTGTATTTTCTCAGCGATAGTGACCACAACCATGTCCTCCCTCTTCCCCTGACACAAGTCTGGGATCCATGAGTACCTCGGTATAAACGAGCAAATTGGAACAAGTGTTTGTAGGGATTTAATGAAGTTTCAGAAGTTTTGGAGATGTCAGCGGAGATCTACCCACAGTCTATGCCGGGGGTTAGTATAAGCTCCAGAATTCCAGGGCTCTAACCACAGTCAGTCTAAGGAAATCAGAGTGGAGATTCCAACCTTTAAGTCCAGCACAGCATGTATTCTGGGAGTGGTGACATTCACCCTTCATCCTAACTGAGTCAAGATCAATTCAGATTATACAAGGACTTCCAGGCTCCCAATCAGGTGTGGTGGGGCCAAGCCTTAATTACCAAAAGAAAGAATACTTAAGACGGGATTCAAACAGAGAGCAAACCATTTCAAAGGAACTGAGGCTGAGGAAAGTATAAGACAGTTGGGTAAGATTTGACTGTGGTGTTTATTCCCTCTACTATCTCCATCTTCTTCAGAGATCTTTCCCTGAGTCTCATTCATTTGTGTGACAATGGCTGTTGGCAGTTCCCTATGCACTTTTATCTTCACACCACACAGGCCTTCCTTGAGAGATCAACCCTGGAGGACACCAACTCAACACACTCTCTTGAATCAGGTACTACCAAAAAGTAAATGTAAACCTTTAGCTGGCCAATGGAAGTCAAAGACATCTGACCCTACTGACCAAGGTAAATACCCAATAGCAGAGGTCTACACAGACTTTGCTCCTTCCAATGTCAATATGTGTGCTTCCTATTGGTCCTGGGATTCTCTGGTTTCTCTCTCTGATTTCTCAATCTATCAATGCTCTCCCAGTATCTGTCGGGAGGAGGAAAACATGGCTGTGCAAATGCCACAGTGGTAACAGGGTATAGATACTTCTGTCTTGCACAAACCCATAGATTGGTCTTCTATTCTATCAGCGTACCTGAGGACCTTGCCACCTGGACAAAAGGGCACAAAACATGAGTTTTTCTGTCTCTCTGCCTCCCTGTCAAATGGCCAGATATTCGACAGAATATGCACACCTAGGCCCAAGGGAGAGATGATGTAGCTCACAAGACCACCAGAACCTGGACTTTGGGAACTCTCTCAGCAGCAACGTACAGGGCTAAACCCTACAAGACACAATCTTAAAGGACTGCAGGCAAGACCTGGCATGGCTTGTATATGAGGAGATCAGTGGGCACATGACTGACTTCTCTGGCTTCTTCTGATGCACACTCTGAGATCTGCTTGAGGGACACCAGTAGCAGCCTCCACAACCAAGACGTCTCTGACAGAATGTCTAATCAGGAAGACCAAGTGTAGACACCTACAGAGCACCAAAGTACCTGTCTTCACCTTGCTAGGGATTGCAAGCAGAGTGGTCAAAATACAGGCCCCTGGACAGGCTGAGGAAGTCTGTACTACAGCTGGAGCAGGATAGGAGCAGGGCAGTGTTTGGCAAGCCTGTGTCTGACTCCCAGATGACCCGGCTGAACCAAGGTGCTGGACCTCAGGTTCGATGAGAGCGGCGGTAATGAGTTTTCACTCATTTTGTTCAGCTTTTCCAAGGAATGTTTGACTGGTAATCATCATCGATCCAAGCACATTGGACGGACCTTGCACAGAGATCTTTCAGCGATCTCTAACCAGAGCTGGTGTTGGCTAGTGCTAGAAAAACAAAGACATGGCCCATCTGGGTACTGGACACTTGCATGAATGCTGGGATTACCCCGAAATCCAAAGTCTCCAAAAGTGGAGTTTACAATCACTGAAGCACCAATGCTAAGTTCTAGCAGCACCACCAACACCAGCTCATCAAGACCACAAGGAAACTTCTTCTCTGGCTTACCTGACTCTTCTAGCCTTCCCATGCATATCTCCAAAAGGATCATGTTCGCTTGAGGCACAGTCATGTGAAATCAGTGCCTGGTGAAGGATGCTGGGATATTGTATGCGCCAAGTCACCATACAGGACACAGAAGGCTACGCTGTAAAGACATAAAGAAACATGGCAACTTTATTGCTGCTTCCATGATATCTGACTGACTCTGGGCTTAACAGTCCTGTTCTCAATGGGATGATCAGAACACATGTGCCCTTCTGCCACTTCTGCTCCATCAAAACCCTCCAGCATGGGTGGTCAGATTAGGAACAGAGTCTTCCCTTAAGCTCTGCCCTGGAAGAGCTTGACCTTGGTCAAGCCCAGTAGCTGGACCCTAAGGAGATTTATGAAACTCTCCTCTATTCCAGCACAATGGTGCTGCCGACCAGCACCTCAGATTTCTCCTCAGCAAGCAATTAGATCCATTGGAGTAAACTCAGAGCCAACCCTGAGATAGTCACCCCTGATACACTGGCCACAGAATCACTCGAGAGCAAACCGGACTATTTTTTTATTCAAGGTGAAGGCTTCCTTCTCATCTTTTCCCTCATCATAAACTGAAACGTGTCTCCTCCTTCTGGCACAAAAATGTACTCTAGGTCAGCAGAATTCCCAATATCTGCAAATATCTATCATAAAGTCCCCAATTAAATGCCATCAGGTGAGTCTTTCTAGGATGTCACAACAAGAGCCACAAGGCTGCCTAGATAGATCCACAACTTTCTCTTCCACATTCTGCCAGTCACTCCGAATATCCCTGAAAGTATATCTATAGATGTCTCTGTGTGTTTCTCTACACTCCTTTGTGCTCTCTCTCTATGGAGACTTCTCTAGGCACTCCCCACAAAAAAAAGCCCCTGGCTTAGAATCCAAGATTTATTCTTTCCCTCAAGTTGTCTGCATCAATACATCTTATCCCAGGTGGTACTTCACATTCAACCAAAACAACATTGTATTTTCTCAGCGATAGTGACCACAACCATGTCCTCCCTCTTCCCCTGACACAAGGCTGGGATCCATGAGTACCTCGGTATAAACGAGCAAATTGGAACAAGTATTTGTAGGGATTTAATGAAGTTTCAGAAGTTTTGGAGATGTCAGCGGAGATCTACCCACAGTCTATGCCGGGGGTTAGTATAAGCTCCAGAATTCCAGGGCTCTAACCACAGTCAGTCTAAGGAAATCAGAGTGGAGATTCCAACCTTTAAGTCCAGCACAGCAAGTATTCTGGGAGTGGTGACATTCACCCTTCATCCTAACTGAGTCAAGATCAATTCAGATTATACAAGGACTTCCAGGCTCCCAATCAGGTGTGGTGGGGCCAAGCCTTAATTACCAAAAGAAAGAATACTTAAGATGGGATTCAAACAGAGAGCAAACCATTTCAAAGGAACTGAGGCTGAGGAAAGTATAAGACAGTTGGGTAAGATTTGACTGTGGTGTTTATTCCCTCTACTATCTCCATCTTCTTCAGAGATCTTTCCCTGAGTCTCATTCATTTGTGTGACAATGGCTGTTGGCAGTTCCCTATGCACTTTTATCTTCACACCACACAGGCCTTCCTTGAGAGATCAACCCTGGAGGACACCAACTCAACACACTCTCTTGAATCAGGTACTACCAAAAAGTAAATGTAAACCTTTAGCTGGCCAATGGAAGTCAAAGACATCTGACCCTACTGACCAAGGTAAATACCCAATAGCAGAGGTCTACACAGACTTTGCTCCTTCCAATGTCAATATGTGTGCTTCCTATTGGTCCTGGGATTCTCTGGTTTCTCTCTCTGATTTCTCAATCTATCAATGCTCTCCCAGTATCTGTCGGGAGGAGGAAAACATGGCTGTGCAAATGCCACAGTGGTAACAGGGTATAGATACTTCTGTCTTGCACAAACCCATAGATTGGTCTTCTATTCTATCAGCGTACCTGAGGACCTTGCCACCTGGACAAAAGGGCACAAAACATGAGTTTTTCTGTCTCTCTGCCTCCCTGTCAAATGGCCAGATATTCGACAGAATATGCACACCTAGGCCCAAGGGAGAGATGATGTAGCTCACAAGACCACCAGAACCTGGACTTTGGGAACTCTCTCAGCAGCAACGTACAGGGCTAAACCCTACAAGACACAATCTTAAAGGACTGCAGGCAAGACCTGGCATGGCTTGTATATGAGGAGATCAGTGGGCACATGACTGACTTCTCTGGCTTCTTCTGATGCACACTCTGAGATCTGCTTGAGGGACACCAGTAGCAGCCTCCACAACCAAGACGTCTCTGACAGAATGTCTAATCAGGAAGACCAAGTGTAGACACCTACAGAGCACCAAAGTACCTGTCTTCACCTTGCTAGGGATTGCAAGCAGAGTGGTCAAAATACAGGCCCCTGGACAGCCTGAGGAAGTCTGTACTACAGCTGGAGCAGGATAGGAGCAGGGCAGTGTTTGGCAAGCCTGTGTCTGACTCCCAGATGACCCGGCTGAACCAAGGTGCTGGACCTCAGGTTCGATGAGAGCGGCGGTAATGAGTTTTCACTCATTTTGTTCAGCTTTTCCAAGGAATGTTTGACTGGTAATCATCATCGATCCAAGCACATTGGACGGACCTTGCACAGAGATCTTTCAGCGATCTCTAACCAGAGCTGGTGTTGGCTAGTGCTAGAAAAACAAAGACATGGCCCATCTGGGTACTGGACACTTGCATGAATGCTGGGATTACCCCGAAATCCAAAGTCTCCAAAAGTGGAGTTTACAATCACTGAAGCACCAATGCTAAGTTCTAGCAGCACCACCAACACCAGCTCATCAAGACCACAAGGAAACTTCTTCTCTGGCTTACCTGACTCTTCTAGCCTTCCCATGCATATCTCCAAAAGGATCATGTTCGCTTGAGGCACAGTCATGTGAAATCAGTGCCTGGTGAAGGATGCTGGGATATTGTATGCGCCAAGTCACCATACAGGACACAGAAGGCTACGCTGTAAAGACATAAAGAAACATGGCAACTTTATTGCTGCTTCCATGATATCTGACTGACTCTGGGCTTAACAGTCCTGTTCTCAATGGGATGATCAGAACACATGTGCCCTTCTGCCACTTCTGCTCCATCAAAACCCTCCAGCATGGGTGGTCAGATTAGGAACAGAGTCTTCCCTTAAGCTCTGCCCTGGAAGAGCTTGACCTTGGTCAAGCCCAGTAGCTGGACCCTAAGGAGATTTATGAAACTCTCCTCTATTCCAGCACAATGGTGCTGCCGACCAGCACCTCAGATTTCTCCTCAGCAAGCAATTAGATCCATTGGAGTAAACTCAGAGCCAACCCTGAGATAGTCACCCCTGATACACTGGCCACAGAATCACTCGAGAGCAAACCGGACTATTTTTTTATTCAAGGTGAAGGCTTCCTTCTCATCTTTTCCCTGATCATGAACTGAAACGTGTCTCCTCCTTCTGGCACAAAAATGTACTCTAGGTCAGCAGAATTCCCAATATCTGCAAATATCTATCATAAAGTCCCCAATTAAATGCCATCAGGTGAGTCTTTCTAGGATGTCACAACAAGAGCCACAAGGCTGCCTAGATAGATCCACAACTTTCTCTTCCACATTCTGCCAGTCACTCCGAATATCCCTGAAAGTATATCTATAGATGTCTCTGTGTGTTTCTCTACACTCCTTTGCGCTCTCTCTCTATGGAGACTTCTCTAGGCACTCCCCACAAAAAAAAAAAATATGCCCCTGTCTTAGAATCCAAGATTTATTCTTTCCCTCAAGTTGTCTGCATCAATACATCTTATCCCAGGTGGTACTTCACATTCAACCAAAACAACATTGTATTTTCTCAGCGATAGTGACCACAACCATGTCCTCCCTCTTCCCCTGACACAAGTCTGGGATCCATGAGTACCTCGGTATAAACGAGCAAATTGGAACAAGTGTTTGTAGGGATTTAATGAAGTTTCAGAAGTTTTGGAGATGTCAGCGGAGATCTACCCACAGTCTATGCCGGGGGTTAGTATAAGCTCCAGAATTCCAGGGCTCTAACCACAGTCAGTCTAAGGAAATCAGAGTGGAGATTCCAACCTTTAATTCCAGCACAGCAAGTATTCTGGGAGTGGTGACATTCACCCTTCATCCTAACTGAGTCAAGATCAATTCAGATTATACAAGGACTTCCAGGCTCCCAATCAGGTGTGGTGGGGCCAAGCCTTAATTACCAAAAGAAAGAATACTTAAGATGGGATTCAAACAGAGAGCAAACCATTTCAAAGGAACTGAGGCTGAGGAAAGTATAAGACAGTTGGGTAAGATTTGACTGTGGTGTTTATTCCCTCTACTATCTCCATCTTCTTCAGAGATCTTTCCCTGAGTCTCATTCATTTGTGTGACAATGGCTGTTGGCAGTTCCCTATGCACTTTTATCTTCACACCACACAGGCCTTCCTTGAGAGATCAACCCTGGAGGACACCAACTCAACACACTCTCTTGAATCAGGTACTACCAAAAAGTAAATGTAAACCTTTAGCTGGCCAATGGAAGTCAAAGACATCTGACCCTACTGACCAAGGTAAATACCCAATAGCAGAGGTCTACACAGACTTTGCTCCTTCCAATGTCAATATGTGTGCTTCCTATTGGTCCTGGGATTCTCTGGTTTCTCTCTCTGATTTCTCAATCTATCAATGCTCTCCCAGTATCTGTCGGGAGGAGGAAAACATGGCTGTGCAAATGCCACAGTGGTAACAGGGTATAGATACTTCTGTCTTGCACAAACCCATAGATTGGTCTTCTATTCTATCAGCGTACCTGAGGACCTTGCCACCTGGACAAAAGGGCACAAAACATGAGTTTTTCTGTCTCTCTGCCTCCCTGTCAAATGGCCAGATATTCGACAGAATATGCACACCTAGGCCCAAGGGAGAGATGATGTAGCTCACAAGACCACCAGAACCTGGACTTTGGGAACTCTCTCAGCAGCAACGTACAGGGCTAAACCCTACAAGACACCATCTTAAAGGACTGCAGGCAAGACGTGGCATGGCTTGTATATGAGGAGATCAGTGGGCACATGATTGACTTCTCTTGCTTCTTCTGATGCACACTCTGAGATCTGCTTGAGGGACACCAGTAGCAGCCTCCACAACCAAGACGTCTCTGACAGAATGTCTAATCAGGAAGACCAAGTGTAGACACCTACAGAGCACCAAAGTACCTGTCTTCACCTTGCTAGGGATTGCAAGCAGAGTGGTCAAAATACAGGCCCCTGGACAGCCTGAGGAAGTCTGTACTACAGCTGGAGCAGGATAGGAGCAGGGCAGTGTTTGGCAAGCCTGTGTCTGACTCCCAGATGACCCGGCTGAACCAAGGTGCTGGACCTCAGGTTCGATGAGAGCGGCGGTAATGAGTTTTCACTCATTTTGTTCAGCTTTTCCAAGGAATGTTTGACTGGTAATCATCATCGATCCAAGCACATTGGACGGACCTTGCACAGAGATCTTTCAGCGATCTCTAACCAGAGCTGGTGTTGGCTAGTGCTAGAAAAACAAAGACATGGCCCATCTGGGTACTGGACACTTGCATGAATGCTGGGATTACCCCGAAATCCAAAGTCTCCAAAAGTGGAGTTTAGAATCACTGAAGCACCAATGCTAAGTTCTAGCAGCACCACCAACACCAGCTCATCAAGACCACAAGGAAACTTCTTCTCTGGCTTACCTGACTCTTCTAGCCTTCCCATGCATATCTCCAAAAGGATCATGTTCGCTTGAGGCACAGTCATGTGAAATCAGTGCCTGGTAAAGGATGCTGGGATATTGTATGCGCCAAGTCACCATACAGGACACAGAAGGCTACGCTGTAAAGACATAAAGAAACATGGCAACTTTATTGCTGCTTCCATGATATCTGACTGACTCTGGGCTTAACAGTCCTGTTCTCAATGGGATGATCAGAACACATGTGCCCTTCTGCCACTTCTGCTCCATCAAAACCCTCCAGCATGGGTGGTCAGATTAGGAACAGAGTCTTCCCTTAAGCTCTGCCCTGGAAGAGCTTGACCTTGGTCAAGCCCAGTAGCTGGACCCTAAGGAGATTTATGAAACTCTCCTCTATTCCAGCACAATGGTGCTGCCGACCAGCACCTCAGATTTCTCCTCAGCAAGCAATTAGATCCATTGGAGTAAACTCAGAGCCAACCCTGAGATAGTCACCCCTGATACACTGGCCACAGAATCACTCGAGAGCAAACCGGACTATTTTTTTATTCAAGGTGAAGGCTTCCTTCTCATCTTTTCCCTGATCATGAACTGAAACGTGTCTCCTCCTTCTGGCACAAAAATGTACTCTAGGTCAGCAGAATTCCCAATATCTGCAAATATCTATCATAAAGTCCCCAATTAAATGCCATCAGGTGAGTCTTTCTAGGATGTCACAACAAGCGCCACAAGGCTGCCTAGATAGATCCACAACTTTCTCTTCCACATTCTGCCAGTCACTCCGAATATCCCTGAAAGTATATCTATAAATGTCTCTGTGTGTTTCTCTACACTCCTTTGCGCTCTCTCTCTATGGAGACTTCTCTAGGCACTCCCCACAAAAAAAAAAAAAACAATAAACGCCCCTGTCTTAGAATCCAAGATTTATTCTTTCCCTCAAGTTGTCTGCATCAATACATCTTATCCCAGGTGGTACTTCACATTCAACCAAAACAACATTGTATTTTCTCAGCAATAGTGACCACAACCATGTCCTCTCTCTTCCCCTGACACAAGTCTGGGATCCATGAGTACCTCGGTATAAACGAGCAAATTGGAACAAGTGTTTGTAGGGATTTAATAAAGTTTCAGAAGTTTTGGAGATGTCAGAGGAGATCTACCCACAGTCTATGCCAGGCGTTAGTATCAGCTCCAGAATTACAGGGCTCTAACCACAGTCATTCTAAGGAAATCAGAGTGGAGATTCCAACCTTTAATTCCAGCACAGCAAGTATTCTGGGAGTGGTGACATTCACCCTTCATCCTAACTGAGTCAAGATCAATTCAGATTATACAAGGACTTCCAGGCTCCCAATCAGGTGTGGTGGGGCCAAGCCTTAATTACCAAAAGAAAGAATACTTAAGATGGGATTCAAACAGAGAGCAAACCATTTCAAAGGAACTGAGGCTGAGGAAAGTATAAGACAGTTGGGTAAGATTTGACTGTGGTGTTTATTCCCTCTACTATCTCCATCTTCTTCAGAGATCTTTCCCTGAGTCTCATTCATTTGTGTGACAATGGCTGTTGGCAGTTCCCTATGCACTTTTATCTTCACACCACACAAGCCTTCCTTGAGAGATCAACCCTGGAGGACACCAACTCAACACACTCTCTTGAATCAGGTACTACCAAAAAGTAAATGTAAACCTTTAGCTGGCCAATGGAAGTCAAAGACATCTGACCCTACTGACCAAGGTAAATACCCAATAGCAGAGGTCTACACAGACTTTGCTCCTTCCAATGTCAATATGTGTGCTTCCTATTGGTCCTGGGATTCTCTGGTTTCTCTCTCTGATTTCTCAATCTATCAATGCTCTCCCAGCATCTGTCGGGAGGAGGAAAACATGGCTGTGCAAATGCCACAGTGGTAACAGGGTATAGATACTTCTGTCTTGCACAAACCCATAGATTGGTCTTCTATTCTATCAGCGTACCTGAGGACCTTGCCACCTGGACAAAAGGGCACAAAACATGAGTTTTTCTGTCTCTCTGCCTCCCTGTCAAATGGCCAGATATTCGACAGAATATGCACACCTAGGCCCAAGGGAGAGATGATGTAGCTCACAAGACCACCAGAACCTGGACTTTGGGAACTCTCTCAGCAGCAACGTACAGGGCTAAACCCTACAAGACACCATCTTAAAGGATGCAGGCAAGACCTGGCATGGCTTGTATATGAGGAGATCAGTGGGCACATGACTGACTTCTCTTGCTTCTTCTGATGCACACTCTGAGATCTGCTTGAGGGACACCAGTAGCAGCCTCCACAACCAAGACGTCTCTGACAGAATGTCTAATCAGGAAGACCAAGTGTAGACACCTACAGAGCACCAAAGTACCTGTCTTCACCTTGCTAGGGATTGCAAGCAGAGTGGTCAAAATACAGGCCCCTGGACAGGCTGAGGAAGTCTGTACTACAGCTGGAGCAGGATAGGAGCAGGGCAGTGTTTGGCAAGCCTGTGTCTGACTCCCAGATGACCAGGCTGAACCAAGGTGGTGGACCTCAGGTTCAATGAGAGGGGCGGTAATGAGTTTTCATTCATTTTGTTCAGCTTTTCCAAGGAATGTTTGACTGGTAATCATCATCGATCCAAGCACATTGGACGGACCTTGCACAGAGATCTTTCAGCGATCTCTAACCAGAGCTGGTGTTGGCTAGTGCTAGAAAATCAAAGACATGGCCCATCTGGGTACTGGACACTTGCATGAATGCTGTGATTACCCCGAAATACAAAGTCTCCAAAAGTGGAGTTTAGAATCACTGAAGCACCAATGCTAAGTTCTAGCAGCACCACCAACACCAGTTCATCAAGACCACAAGGAAACTTCTTCTCTGGCTTACCTGACTCTTCTAGCCTTCCCATGCATATCTCCAAAAGGATCATGTTCGCTTGAGGCACAGTCATATGAAATCAGTGCCGGGTGAAGGATGCTGGGATATTGTATGTGCCAAGTCACCATACAGGACACAGAAGGCTACGCTGTAAAGACATAAAGAAACATGGCAACTTTATTGCTGCTTCCATGATATCTGACTGACTCTGGGCTTAACAGTCCTGTTCTCAATGGGATGATCAGAACACATGTGCCCTTCTGCCACTTCTGCTCCATCAAAACCCTCCAGCATGGGTGGTCAGATTAGGAACAGAGTCTTCCCTTAAGCTCTGCCCTGGAAGAGCTTGACCTTGGTCAAGCCCAGTAGCTGGACCCTAAGGAGATTTATGAAACTCTCCTCTATTCCAGCACAATGGTGCTGCCGACCAGCACCTCAGATTTCTCCTCAGCAAGCAATTAGATCCATTGGAGTAAACTCAGAGCCAACCCTGAGATAGTCACCCCTGATACACTGGCCACAGAATCACTCGAGAGCAAACCGGACTATTTTTTTATTCAAGGTGAAGGCTTCCTTCTCATCTTTTCCCTCATCATGAACTGAAATGTGTCTCCTCCTTCTGGCACAAAAATGTACTCTAGGTCAGCAGAATTCCCAATATCTGCAAATATCTATCATAAAGTCCCCAATTAAATGCCATCAGGTGAGTCTTTCTAGGATGTCACAACAAGAGCCACAAGGCTGCCTAGATAGATCCACAACTTTCTCTTCCACATTCTGCCAGTCACTCCGAATATCCCTGAAAGTATATCTATAGATGTCTCTGTGTGTTTCTCTACACTCCTTTGCGCTCTCTCTCTATGGAGACTTCTCTAGGCACTCCCCACAAAAAAAAAAAAAAACAATAAACGCCCCTGTCTTAGAATCCAAGATTTATTCTTTCCCTCAAGTTGTCTGCATCAATACATCTTATCCCAGGTGGTACTTCACATTCAACCAAAACAACATTGTATTTTCTCAGCGATAGTGACCACAACCATGTCCTCTCTCTTCCCCTGACACAAGTCTGGGATCCATGAGTACCTCGGTATAAACGAGCGAATTGGAACAAGTGTTTGTAGGGATTTAATAAAGTTTCAGAAGTTTTGGAGATGTCAGAGGAGATCTACCCACAGTCTATGCCAGGCGTTAGTATCAGCTCCAGAATTACAGGGCTCTAACCACAGTCATTCTAAGGAAATCAGAGTGGAGATTCCAACCTTTAATTCCAGCACAGCAAGTATTCTGGGAGTGGTGACATTCACCCTTCATCCTAACTGAGTCAAGATCAATTCAGATTATACAAGGACTTCCAGGCTCCCAATCAGGTGTGGTGGGGCCAAGCCTTAATTACCAAAAGAAAGAATACTTAAGATGGGATTCAAACAGAGAGCAAACCATTTCAAAGGAACTGAGGCTGAGGAAAGTATAAGACAGTTGGGTAAGATTTGACTGTGGTGTTTATTCCCTCTACTATCTCCATCTTCTTCAGAGATCGTTCCCTGAGTCTCATTCATTTGTGTGACAATGGCTGTTGGCAGTTCCCTATGCACTTATATCTTCACACCACACAAGCCTTCCTTGAGAGATCAACCCTGGAGGACACCAACTCAACACACTCTCTTGAATCAGGTACTACCAAAAAGTAAATGTAAACCTTTAGCTGGCCAATGGAAGTCAAAGACATCTGACCCTACTGACCAAGGTAAATACCCAATAGCAGAGGTCTACACAGACTTTGCTCCTTCCAATGTCAATATGTGTGCTTCCTATTGGTCCTGGGATTCTCTGGTTTCTCTCTCTGATTTCTCAATCTATCAATGCTCTCCCAGCATCTGTCGGGAGGAGAAAAACATGGCTGTGCAAATGCCACAGTGGTAACAGGGTATAGATACTTCTGTCTTGCACAAACCCATAGATTGGTCTTCTATTCTATCAGCGTACCTGAGGACCTTGCCACCTGGACAAAAGGGCACAAAACATGAGTTTTTCTGTCTCTCTGCCTCCCTGTCAAATGGCCAGATATTCGACAGAATATGCACACCTAGGCCCAAGGGAGAGATGATGTAGCTCACAAGACCACCAGAACCTGGACTTTGGGAACTCTCTCAGCAGCAACGTACAGGGCTAAACCCTACAAGACGCCATCTTAAAGGACTGCAGGCAAGACCTGGCATGGCTTGTATATGAGGAGATCAGTGGGCACATGACTGACTTCTCTTGCTTCTTCTGATGCACACTCTGAGATCTGCTTGAGGGACACCAGTAGCAGCCTCCACAACCAAGACGTCTCTGACAGAATGTCTAATCAGGAAGACCAAGTGTAGACACCTACAGAGCACCAAAGTACCTGTCTTCACCTTGCTAGGGATTGCAAGCAGAGTGGTCAAAATACAGGCCCCTGGACAGGCTGAGGAAGTCTGTACTACAGCTGGAGCAGGATAGGAGCAGGGCAGTGTTTGGCAAGCCTGTGTCTGACTCCCAGATGACCCGGCTGAACCAAGGTGCTGGACCTCAGGTTCGATGAGAGCGGCGGTAATGAGTTTTCACTCATTTTGTTCAGCTTTTCCAAGGAATGTTTGACTGGTAATCATCATCGATCCAAGCACATTGGACGGACCTTGCACAGAGATCTTTCAGCGATCTCTAACCAGAGCTGGTGTTGGCTAGTGCTAGAAAAACAAAGACATGGCCCATCTGGGTCCTGGACACTTGCATGAATGCTGGGATTACCCCGAAATCCAAAGTCTCCAAAAGTGGAGTTTACAATCACTGAAGCACCAATGCTAAGTTCTAGCAGCACCACCAACACCAGTTCATCAAGACCACAAGGAAACTTCTTCTCTGGCTTACCTGACTCTTCTAGCCTTCCCATGCATATCTCCAAAAGGATCATGTTCGCTTGAGGCACAGTCATGTGAAATCAGTGCCTGGTAAAGGATGCTGGGATATTGTATGCGCCAAGTCACCATACAGGACACAGAAGGCTACACTGTAAAGACATAAAGAAACATGGCAACTTTATTGCTGCTTCCATGATATCTGACTGACTCTGGGCTTAACAGTCCTGTTCTCAATGGGATGATCAGAACACATGTGCCCTTCTGCCACTTCTGCTCCATCAAAACCCTCCAGCATGGGTGGTCAGATTAGGAACAGAGTCTTCCCTTAAGCTCTGCCCTGGAAGAGCTTGACCTTGGTCAAGCCCAGTAGCTGGACCCTAAGGAGATTTATGAAACTCTCCTCTATTCCAGCACAATGGTGCTGCCGACCAGCACCTCAGATTTCTCCTCAGCAAGCAATTAGATCCATTGGAGTAAACTCAGAGCCAACCCTGAGATAGTCACCCCTGATACACTGGCCACAGAATCACTCGAGAGCAAACCGGACTATTTTTTTATTCAAGGTGAAGGCTTCCTTCTCATCTTTTCCCTGATCATGAACTGAAACGTGTCTCCTCCTTCTGGCACAAAAATGTACTCTAGGTCAGCAGAATTCCCAATATCTGCAAATATCTATCATAAAGTCCCCAATTAAATGCCATCAGATGAGTCTTTCTAGGATGTCACAACAAGAGCCACAAGGCTGCCTAGATAGATCCACAACTTTCTCTTCCACATTCTGCCAGTCACTCCGAATATCCCTGAAAGTATATCTATAGATGTCTCTGTGTGTTTCTCTACACTCCTTTGCGCTCTCTCTCTATGGAGACTTCTCTAGGCACTCCACACAAAAAAAAAAAAACAATAAACGCCCCTGTCTTAGAATCCAAGATTTATTCTTTCCCTCAAGTTGTCTGCATCAATACATCTTATCCCAGGTGGTACTTCACATTCAACCAAAACAACATTGTATTTTCTCAGCGATAGTGACCACAACCATGTCCTCTCTCTTCCCCTGACACAAGTCTGGGATCCATGAGTACCTCGGTATAAACGAGCAAATTGGAACAAGTGTTTGTAGGGATTTAATAAAGTTTCAGAAGTTTTGGAGATGTCAGAGGAGATCTACCCACAGTCTATGCCAGGCGTTAGTATCAGCTCCAGAATTACAGGGCTCTAACCACAGTCATTTTAAGGAAATCAGAGTGGAGATTCCAACCTTTAATTCCAGCACAGCAAGTATTCTGGGAGTGGTGACATTCACCCTTCATCCTAACTGAGTCAAGATCAATTCAGATTATACAAGGACTTCCAGGCTCCCAATCAGGTGTGGTGGGGCCAAGCCTTAATTACCAAAAGAAAGAATACTTAAGATGGGATTCAAACAGAGAGCAAACCATTTCAAAGGAACTGAGGCTGAGGAAAGTATAAGACAGTTGGGTAAGATTTGACTGTGGTGTTTATTCCCTCTACTATCTCCATCTTCTTCAGAGATCTTTCCCTGAGTCTCATTCATTTGTGTGACAATGGCTGTTGGCAGTTCCCTATGCACTTTTATCTTCACACCACACAAGCCTTCCTTGAGAGATCAACCCTGGAGGAGACCAACTCAACACACTCTCTTGAATCAGGTACTACCAAAAAGTAAATGTAAACCTTTAGCTGGCCAATGGAAGTCAAAGACATCTGACCCTACTGACCAAGGTAAATACCCAATAGCAGAGGTCTACACAGACTTTGCTCCTTCCAATGTCAATATGTGTGCTTCCTATTGGTCCTGGGATTCTCTGGTTTCTCTCTCTGATTTCTCAATCTATCAATGCTCTCCCAGCATCTGTCGGGAGGAGGAAAACATGGCTGTGCAAATGCCACAGTGGTAACAGGGTATAGATACTTCTGTCTTGCACAAACCCATAGATTGGTCTTCTATTCTATCAGCGTACCTGAGGACCTTGCCACCTGGACAAAAGGGCACAAAACATGAGTTTTTCTGTCTCTCTGCCTCCCTGTCAAATGGCCAGATATTCGACAGAATATGCACACCTAGGCCCAAGGGAGAGATGATGTAGCTCACAAGACCACCAGAACCTGGACTTTGGGAACTCTCTCAGCAGCAACGTACAGGGCTAAACCCTACAAGACACCATCTTAAAGGACTGCAGGCAAGACCTGGCATGGCTTGTATATGAGGAGATCAGTGGGCACATGACTGACTTCTCTTGCTTCTTCTGATGCACACTCTGAGATCTGCTTGAGGGACACCAGTAGCAGCCTCCACAACCAAGACGTCTCTGACAGAATGTCTAATCAGGAAGACCAAGTGTAGACACCTACAGAGCACCAAAGTACCTGTCTTCACCTTGCTAGGGATTGCAAGCAGAGTGGTCAAAATACAGGCCCCTGGACAGGCTGAGGAAGTCTGTACTACAGCTGGAGCAGGATAGGAGCAGGGCAGTGTTTGGCAAGCCTGTGTCTGACTCCCAGATGACCCGGCTGAACCAAGGTGCTGGACCTCAGGTTCGATGAGAGCGGCGGTAATGAGTTTTCACTCATTTTGTTCAGCTTTTCCAAGGAATGTTTGACTGGTAATCATCATCGATCCAAGCACATTGGACGGACCTTGCACAGAGATCTTTCAGCGATCTCTAACCAGAGCTGGTGTTGGCTAGTGCTAGAAAAACAAAGACATGGCCCATCTGGGTACTGGACACTTGCATGAATGCTGGGATTACCCCGAAATCCAAAGTCTCCAAAAGTGGAGTTTAGAATCACTGAAGCACCAATGCTAAGTTCTAGCAGCACCACCAACACCAGTTCATCAAGACCACAAGGAAACTTCTTCTCTGGCTTACCTGACTCTTCTAGCCTTCCCATGCATATCTCCAAAAGGATCATGTTCGCTTGAGGCACAGTCATGTGAAATCAGTGCCTGGTGAAGGATGCTGGGATATTGTATGCGCCAAGTCACCATACAGGACACAGAAGGCTACGCTGTAAAGACATAAAGAAACATGGCAACTTTATTGCTGCTTCCATGATATCTGACTGACTCTGGGCTTAACAGTCCTGTTCTCAATGGGATGATCAGAACACATGTGCCCTTCTGCCACTTCTGCTCCATCAAAACCCTCCAGCATGGGTGGTCAGATTAGGAACAGAGTCTTCCCTTAAGCTCTGCCCTGGAAGAGCTTGACCTTGGTCAAGCCCAGTAGCTGGACCCTAAGGAGATTTATGAAACTCTCCTCTATTCCAGCACAATGGTGCTGCCGACCAGCACCTCAGATTTCTCCTCAGCAAGCAATTAGATCCATTGGAGTAAACTCAGAGCCAACCCTGAGATAGTCACCCCTGATACACTGGCCACAGAATCACTCGAGAGCAAACCGGACTATTTTTTTATTCAAGGTGAAGGCTTCCTTCTCATCTTTTCCCTCATCATGAACTGAAACGTGTCTCCTCCTTCTGGCACAAAAATGTACTCTAGGTCAGCAGAATTCCCAATATCTGCAAATATCTATCATAAAGTCCCCAATTAAATGCCATCAGGTGAGTCTTTCTAGGATGTCACAACAAGAGCCACAAGGCTGCCTAGATAGATCCACAACTTTCTCTTCCACATTCTGCCAGTCACTCCGAATATCCCTGAAAGTATATCTATAGATGTCTCTGTGTGTTTCTCTACACTCCTTTGTGCTCTCTCTCTATGGAGACTTCTCTAGGCACTCCCCACAAAAAAAAAAAAAACAATAAACGCCCCTGTCTTAGAATCCAAGATTTATTCTTTCCCTCAAGTTGTCTGCATCAATACATCTTATCCCAGGTGGTACTTCACATTCAACCAAAACAACATTGTATTTTCTCAGCGATAGTGACCACAACCATGTCCTCTCTCTTCCCCTGACACAAGTCTGGGATCCATGAGTACCTCGGTATAAACGAGCAAATTGGAACAAGTGTTTGTAGGGATTTAATAAAGTTTCAGAAGTTTTGGAGATGTCAGAGGAGATCTACCCACAGTCTATGCCAGGTGTTAGTATAAGCTCCAGAATTCCAGGGCTCTAACCACAGTCAGTCTAAGGAAATCAGAGTGGAGATTCCAACCTTTAAGTCCAGCACAGCAAGTATTCTGGGAATGGTTACATTCACCCTTCATCCTAACTGAGTCAAGATCAATTCAGATTATACAAGGACTTCCAGGTTCCCAATCAGGTGTGGTGGGGCCAAGCCTTAATTACCAAAAGAAAGAATACTTAAGATGGGATTCAAACAGAGAGCAAACCATTTCAAAGGAACTGAGGCTGAGGAAAGTATAAGACAGTTGGGTAAGATTTGACTGTGGTGTTTATTCCCTCTACTATCTCCATCTTCTTCAGAGATCTTTCCCTGAGTCTCATTCATTTGTGTGACAATGGCTGTTGGCAGTTCCCTATGCACTTTTATCTTCACACCACACAAGCCTTCCTTGAGAGATCAACCCTGGAGGACACCAAGTCAACACACTCTCTTGAATCAGGTACTACCAAAAAGTAAATGTAAACCTTTAGCTGGCCAATGGAAGTCAAAGACATCTGACCCTACTGACCAAGGTAAATACCCAATAGCAGAGGTCTACACAGACTTTGCTCCTTCCAATGTCAATATGTGTGTTTCCTATTGGTCCTGGGATTCTCTGGTTTCTCTCTCTGATTTCTCAATCTATCAATGCTCTCCCAGCATCTGTCGGGAGGAGGAAAACATGGCTGTGCAAATGCCACAGTGGTAACAGGGTATAGATACTTCTGTCTTGCACAAACCCATAGATTGGTCTTCTATTCTATCAGCGTACCTGAGGACCTTGCCACCTGGACAAAAGGGCACAAAACATGAGTTTTTCTGTCTCTCTGCCTCCCTGTCAAATGGCCAGATATTCGACAGAATATGCACACCTAGGCCCAAGGGAGAGATGATGTAGCTCACAAGACCACCAGAACCTGGACTTTGGGAACTCTCTCAGCAGCAACGTACAGGGCTAAACCCTACAAGACACCATCTTAAAGGACTGCAGGCAAGACCTGGCATGGCTTGTATATGAGGAGATCAGTGGGCACATGACTGACTTCTCTTGCTTCTTCTGATGCACACTCTGAGATCTGCTTGATGGACACCAGTAGCAGCCTCCACAACCAAGACGTCTCTGACAGAATGTCTAATCAGGAAGACCAAGTGTAGACACCTACAGAGCACCAAAGTACCTGTCTTCACCTTGCTAGGGATTGCAAGCAGAGTGGTCAAAATACAGGCCCCTGGACAGGCTGAGGAAGTCTGTACTACAGCTGGAGCAGGATAGGAGCAGGGCAGTGTTTGGCAACCCTGTGTCTGACTCCCAGATGACCCGGCTGAACCAAGGTGCTGGACCTCAGGTTCGATGAGAGCGGCGGTAATGAGTTTTCACTCATTTTGTTCAGCTTTTCCAAGGAATGTTTGACTGGTAATCATCATCGATCCAAGCACATTGGACGGACCTTGCACAGAGATCTTTCAGCGATCTCTAACCAGAGCTGGTGTTGGCTAGTGCTAGAAAAACAAAGACATGGCCCATCTGGGTACTGGACACTTGCATGAATGCTGGGATTACCCCGAAATCCAAAGTCTCCAAAAGTGGAGTTTACAATCACTGAAGCACCAATGCTAAGTTCTAGCAGCACCACCAACACCAGCTCATCAAGACCACAAGGAAACTTCTTCTCTGGCTTACCTGACTCTTCTAGCCTTCCCATGCATATCTCCAAAAGGATCATGTTCGCTTGAGGCACAGTCATGTGAAATCAGTGCCTGGTGAAGGATGCTGGGATATTGTATGCGCCAAGTCACCATACAGGACACAGAAGGCTACGCTGTAAAGACATAAAGAAACATGGCAACTTTATTGCTGCTTCCATGATATCTGACTGACTCTGGGCTTAACAGTCCTGTTCTCAATGGGATGATCAGAACACATGTGCCCTTCTGCCACTTCTGCTCCATCAAAACCCTCCAGCATGGGTGGTCAGATTAGGAACAGAGTCTTCCCTTAAGCTCTGCCCTGGAAGAGCTTGACCTTGGTCAAGCCCAGTAGCTGGACCCTAAGGAGATTTATGAAACTCTCCTCTATTCCAGCACAATGGTGCTGCCGACCAGCACCTCAGATTTCTCCTCAGCAAGCAATTAGATCCATTGGAGTAAACTCAGAGCCAACCCTGAGATAGTCACCCCTGATACACTGGCCACAGAATCACTCGAGAGCAAACCGGACTATTTTTTTATTCAAGGTGAAGGCTTCCTTCTCATCTTTTCCCTCATCATGAACTGAAACGTGTCTCCTCCTTCTGGCACAAAAATGTACTCTAGGTCAGCAGAATTCCCAATATCTGCAAATATCTATCATAAAGTCCCCAATTAAATGCCATCAGGTGAGTCTTTCTAGGATGTCACAACAAGAGCCACAAGGCTGCCTAGATAGATCCACAACTTTCTCTTCCACATTCTGCCAGTCACTCCGAATATCCCTGAAAGTATATCTATAGATGTCTCTGTGTGTTTCTCTACACTCCTTTGTGCTCTCTCTCTATGGAGACTTCTCTAGGCACTCCCCACAAAAAAAAAAAAAAAAAAACAAAAACGCCGCTGTCTTAGAGTCCAAGATTTATTCTTTCCCTCAAGTTGTCTGCATCAATACATCTTATCCCAGGTGGTACTTCACATTCAACCAAAACAGCATTGTATTTTCTCAGCGATAGTGACCACAACCATGTCCTCTCTCTTCCCCTGACACAAGTTTGGGAACCATGAGTACCTCGGTATAAACGAGCAAATTGGAACAAGTTTTTGTAGGGATTCAATGAAGTTTCAGAAGTTTTGGAGATGTCAGAGGAGATCTACCCACAGTCTATGCCGGGGGTTAGTATAAGCTCCAGAATTCCAGGGCTCTAACCACAGTCAGTCTAAGGAAATCAGAGTGGAGATTCCAACCTTTAATTCCAGCACAGCATGTATTCAGGGAGTGGTGACATTCACCCTTCATCCTAACTGAGTCAAGATCAATTCAGATTATACAAGGACTTCCAGGCTCCCAAGCAGGTGTGGTGGGGCCAAGCCTTAATTACCAAAAGAAAGAATACTTAAGATGGGATTCAAACAGAGAGCAAACCATTTCAAAGGAACTGAGGCTGAGGAAAGTATAAGACAGTTGGGTAAGATTTGACTGTGGTGTTTATTCCCTCTACTATCTCCATCTTCTTCAGAGATCTTTCCCTGAGTCTCATTCATTTGTGTGACAATGGCTGTTGGCAGTTCCCTATGCACTTTTATCTTCACACCACACAGGCCTTCCTTGAGAGATCAACCCTGGAGGACACCAACTCAACACACTCTCTTGAATCAGGTACTACCAAAAAGTAAATGTAAACCTTTACCTGGCCAATGGAAGTCAAAGACATCTGACCCTACTGACCAAGGTAAATACCCAATAGCAGAGGTCTACACAGACTTTGCTCCTTCCAATGTCAATATGTGTGCTTCCTATTGGTCCTGGGATTCTCTGGTTTCTCTCTCTGATTTCTCAATCTATCAATGCTCTCCCAGTATCTGTCGGGAGGAGGAAAACATGGCTGTGCAAATGCCACAGTGGTAACAGGGTATAGATACTTCTGTCTTGCACAAACCCATAGATTGGTCTTCTATTCTATCAGCGTACCTGAGGACCTTGCCACCTGGACAAAAGGGCACAAAACATGAGTTTTTCTGTCTCTCTGCCTCCCTGTCAAATGGCCAGATATTCGACAGAATATGCACACCTAGGCCCAAGGGATAGATGATGTAGCTCACAAGACCACCAGAACCTGGACTTTGGGAACTCTCTCAGCAGCAACGTACAGGGCTAAACCCTACAAGACACCATCTTAAAGGACTGCAGGCAAGACCTGGCATGGCTTGTATATGAGGAGATCAGTGGGCACATGACTGACTTCTCTTGCTTCTTCTGATGCACACTCTGAGATCTGATTGAGGGACACCAGTAGCAGCCTCCACAACCAAGACGTCTCTGACAGAATGTCTAATCAGGAAGACCAAGTGTAGACACCTACAGAGCACCAAAGTACCTGTCTTCACCTTGCTAGGGATTGCAAGCAGAGTGGTCAAAATACAGGCCCCTGGACAGGCTGAGGAAGTCTGTACTACAGCTGGAGCAGGATAGGAGCAGGGCAGTGTTTGGCAAGCCTGTGTCTGACTCCCAGATGACCCGGCTGAACCAAGGTGCTGGACCTCAGGTTCGATGAGAGCTGCGGTAATGAGTTTTCACTCATTTTGTTCAGCTTTTCCAAGGAATGTTTGACTGGTAATCATCATCGATCCAAGCACATTGGACGGACCTTGCACAGAGATCTTTCAGCGATCTCTAACCAGAGCTGGTGTTGGCTAGTGCTAGAAAAACAAAGACATGGCCCATCTGGGTACTGGACACTTGCATGAATGCTGGGATTACCCCGAAATACAAATCTCCAAAAGTGGAGTTTAGAATCACTGAAGCACCAATGCTAAGTTCTAGCAGCACCACCAACACCAGTTCATCAAGACCACAAGGAAACTTCTTCTCTGGCTTACCTGACTCTTCTAGCCTTCCCATGCATATCTCCAAAAGGATCATGTTCGCTTCAGGCACAGTCATGTGAAATCAGTGCCTGGTGAAGGATGCTGGGATATTGTATGCGCCAAGTCACCATACAGGACACAGAAGGCTACGCTGTAAAGACATAAAGAAACATGGCAAATTTATTGCTGCTTCCATGATATCTGACTGACTCTGGGCTTAACAGTCCTGTTCTCAATGGGATGATCAGAACACATGTGCCCTTCTGCCACTTCTGCTCCATCAAAACGCTCCAGCATGGGTGGTCAGATTAGGAACAGAGTCTTCCCTTAAGCTCTGCCCTGGAAGAGCTTGACCTTGGTCAAGCCCAGTAGCTGGACCCTAAGGAGATTTATGAAACTCTCCTCTATTCCAGCACAATGGTGCTGCCAACCAGCACCTCAGATTTCTCCTCAGCAAGCAATTAGATCCATTGGAGAAAACTCAGAGCCAACCCTGAGATAGTCACCCCTGATACACTGGCCACAGAATCACTCGAGAGCAAACCGGACTATTTTTTTATTCAAGGTGAAGGCTTCCTTCTCATCTTTTCCCTCATCATGAACTGAAACGTGTCTCCTCCTTCTGGCACAAAAATGTACACTAGGTCAGCAGAATTCCCAATATCTGCAAATATCTATCATAAAGTCCCCAATTAAATGCCATCAGGTGAGTCTTTCTAGGATGTCACAACAAGAGCCACAAGGCTGCCTAGATAGATCCACAACTTTCTCTTCCACATTCTGCCAGTCACTCCGAATATCCCTGAAAGTATATCTATAGATGTCTCTGTGTGTTTCTCTACACTCCTTTGCGCTCTCTCTCTATGGAGACTTCTCTAGGCACTCCCCACAAAAAAAAAAAAAAAAAAAAACAAAAACGCCGCTGTCTTAGAGTCCAAGATTTATTCTTTCCCTCAAGTTGTCTGCATCAATACATCTTATCCCAGGTGGTACTTCACATTCAACCAAAACAGCATTGTATTTTCTCAGCGATAGTGACCACAACCATGTCCTCTCTCTTCCCCTGACACAAGTTTGGGAACCATGAGTACCTCGGTATAAACGAGCAAATTGGAACAAGTTTTTGTAGGGATTCAATGAAGTTTCAGAAGTTTTGGAGATGTCAGAGGAGATCTACCCACAGTCTATGCCGGGGGTTAGTATAAGCTCCAGAATTCCAGGGCTCTAACCACAGTCAGTCTAAGGAAATCAGAGTGGAGATTCCAACCTTTAATTCCAGCACAGCAAGTATTCTGGGAGTGGTTACATTCACCCTTCATCCTAACTGAGTCAAGATCAATTCAGATTATACAAGGACTTCCAGGCTCCCAAGCAGGTGTGGTGGGGCCAAGCCTTAATTACCAAAAGAAAGAATACTTAAGATGGGATTCCAACAGAGAGCAAACCATTTCAAAGGAACTGAGGCTGAGGAAAGTATAAGACATTTGGGTAAGATTTGACTGTGGTGTTTATTCCCTCTACTATCTCCATCTACTTCAGAGATCTTTCCCTGAGTATCATTCATTTGTGTGACAATGGCTGTTGGCAGTTCCCTATGCACTTTTATCTTCACACCACACAGGTGCTCCTTGAGAGATCAACCCTGGAGGACACCAACTCAACACACTCTCTTGAATCAGGTACTACCAAAAAGTAAATGTAAACCTTTACCTGGCCAATGGAAGTCAAAGACATCTGACCCTACTGACCAAGGTAAATACCCAATAGCAGAGGTCTACACAGACTTTGCTCCTTCCAATGTCAATATGTGTGCTTCCTATTGGTCCTGGGATTCTCTGGTTTCTCTCTCTGATTTCTCAATCTATCAATGCTCTCCCAGTATCTGTCGGGAGGAGGAAAACATGGCTGTGCAAATGCCACAGTGGTAACAGGGTATAGATACTTCTGTCTTGCACAAACCCATAGATTGGTCTTCTATTCTATCAGCGTACCTGAGGACCTTGCCACCAGGACAAAAGGGCACAAAACATGAGTTTTTCTGTCTCTCTGCCTCCCTGTCAAATGGCCAGATATTCGACAGAATATGCACACCTAGGCCCAAGGGAGAGATGATGTAGCTCACAAGACCACCAGAACCTGGACTTTGGGAACTCTCTCAGCAGCAACGTACAGGGCTAAACCCTACAAGACACCATCTTAAAGGACTGCAGGCAAGACCTGGCATGGCTTGTATATGAGGAGATCAGTGGGCACATGACTGACTTCTCTTGCTTCTTCTGATGCACACTCTGAGATCTGCTTGAGGGACACCAGTAGCAGCCTCCACAACCAAGACGTCTCTGACAGAATGTCTAATCAGGAAGACCAAGTGTAGACACCTACAGAGCACCAAAGTACCTGTCTTCACCTTGCTAGGGATTGCAAGCAGAGTGGTCAAAATACAGGCCCCTGGACAGGCTGAGGAAGTCTGTACTACAGCTGGAGCAGGATAGGAGCAGGGCAGTGTTTGGCAAGCCTGTGTCTGACTCCCAGATGACCCGGCTGAACCAAGGTGCTGGACCTCAGGTTCGATGAGAGCGGCGGTAATGAGTTTTCACTCATTTTGTTCAGCTTTTCCAAGGAATGTTTGACTGGTAATCATCATCGATCCAAGCACATTGGACGGACCTTGCACAGAGATCTTTCAGCGATCTCTAACCAGAGCTGGTGTTGGCTAGTGCTAGAAAAACAAAGACATGGCCCATCTGGGTACTGGACACTTGCATGAATGCTGGGATTACCCCGAAATCCAAAGTCTCCAAAAGTGGAGTTTAGAATCACTGAAGCACCAATGCTAAGTTCTAGCAGCACCACCAACACCAGTTCATCAAGACCGCAAGGAAACTTCTTCTCTGGCTTACCTGACTCTTCTAGCCTTCCCATGCATATCTCCAAAAGGATCATGTTCGCTTGAGGCACAGTCATGTGAAATCAGTGCCTGGTGAAGGATGCTGGGATATTGTATGCGCCAAGTCACCATACAGGACACAGAAGGCTACGCTGTAAAGACATAAAGAAACATGGCAACTTTATTGCTGCTTCCATGATATCTGACTGACTCTGGGCTTAACAGTCCTGTTCTCAATGGGATGATCAGAACACATGTGCCCTTCTGCCACTTCTGCTCCATCAAAACGCTCCAGCATGGGTGGTCAGATTAGGAACAGAGTCTTCCCTTAAGCTCTGCCCTGGAAGAGCTTGACCTTGGTCAAGCCCAGTAGCTGGACCCTAAGGAGATTTATGAAACTCTCCTCTATTCCAGCACAATGGTGCTGCTGACCAGCACCTCAGATTTCTCCTCAGCAAGCAATTAGATCCATTGGAGAAAACTCAGAGCCAACCCTGAGATAGTCACCCCTGATACACTGGCCACAGAATCACTCGAGAGCAAACCGGACTATTTTTTTATTCAAGGTGAAGGCTTCCTTCTCATCTTTTCCCTGATCATGAACTGAAACGTGTCTCCTCCTTCTGGCACAAAAATGTACTCTAGGTCAGCAGAATTCCCAAAATCTGCAAATATCTATCATAAAGTCCCCAATTAAATGCCATCAGGTGAGTCTTTCTAGGATGTCACAACAAGAGCCACAAGGCTGCCTAGATAGATCCACAACTTTCTCTTCCACATTCTGCCAGTCACTCCGAATATCCCTGAAAGTATATCTATAGATGTCTCTGTGTGTTTCTCTACACTCCTTTGCGCTCTCTCTCTATGGAGACTTCTCTAGGCACTCCACACAAAAAAAAAAACAAAAAAAAACAAAAAAACGCCCCTGTCTTAGAGTCCAAGATTTATTCTTTCCCTCAAGTTGTCTGCATCAATACATCTTATCCCAGGTGGTACTTCACATTCAACCAAAACAACATTGTATTTTCTCAGCGATAGTGACCACAACCATGTCCTCTCTCTTCCCCTGACAAAAGTCTGGGAACCATGAGTACCTCGGTATAAACGAGCAAATTGGAACAAGTGTTTGTAGGGATTTAATAAAGTTTCAGAAGTTTTGGAGATGTCAGAGGAGATCTACCCACAGTCTATGCCGGGGGTTAGTATAAGCTCCAGAATTCCACGGCTCTAACCACAGTCAGTCTAAGGAAATCAGAGTGGAGATTCCAACCTTTAATTCCAGCACAGCAAGTATTCTGGGAGTGGTGACATTCACCCTTCATCCTAACTGAGTCAAGATCAATTCAGATTATACAAGGACTTCCAGGCTCCCAAGCAGGTGTGGTGGGGCCACGCCTTAATTACCAAAAGAAAGAATACTTAAGATGGGATTCAAACAGAGAGCAAACCATTTCAAAGGAACTGAGGCTGAGTAAAGTATAAGACAGTTGGGTAAGATTTGACTGTGGTGTTTATTCCCTCTACTATCTCCATCTTCTTCAGAGATCTTTCCCTGAGTCTCATTCATTTGTGTGACAATGGCTGTTGGCAGTTCCCTATGCACTTTTATCTTCACACCACACAGGCTCTCCTTGAGAGATCAACCCTGGAGGACACCAACTCAACCCACTCTCTTGAATCAGGTACTACCAAAAAGTAAATGTAAACCTTTACCTGGCCAATGGAAGTCAAAGACATCTGACCCTACTGACCAAGGTAAATACCCAATAGCAGAGGTCTACACATACTTTGCTCCTTCCAATGTCAATATGTGTGCTTCCTATTGGTCCTGGGATTCTCTGGTTTCTCTCTCTGATTTCTCAATCTATCAATGCTCTCCCAGCATCTGTCGGGAGGAGGAAAACATGGCTGTGCAAATGCCACAGTGGTAACAGGGTATAGATACTTCTGTCTTGCACAAACCCATAGATTGGTCTTCTATTCTATCAGCGTACCTGAGGACCTTGCCACCTGGACAAAAGGGCACAAAACATGAGTTTTTCTGTCTCTCTGCCTCCCTGTCAAATGGCCAGATATTCGACAGAATATGCACACCTAGGCCCAAGGGAGAGATGATGTAGCTCACAAGACCACCAGAACCTGGACTTTGGGAACTCTCTCAGCAGCAACGTACAGGGCTAAACCCTACAAGACACCATCTTAAAGGACTGCAGGCAAGACCTGGCATGGCTTGTATATGAGGAGATCACTGGGCACATGATTGACTTCTCTTGCTTCTTCTGATGCACACTCTGAGATCTGCTTGAGGGACACCAGTAGCAGCCTCCACAACCAAGACGTCTCTGACAGAATGTCTAGTCAGGAAGAACAAGTGTAGACACCTACAGAGCACCAAAGTACCTGTCTTCACCTTGCTAGGGATTGCAAGCAGAGTGGTCAAAATACAGGCCCCTGGACAGGCTGAGGAATTCTGTACTACAGCTGGAGCAGGATAGGAGCAGGGCAGTGTTTGGCAAGCCTGTGTCTGACTCCCAGATGACCCGGCTGAACCAAGGTGCTGGACCTCACGTTCGATGAGAGCGGCGGTAATGAGTTTTCACTCATTTTGTTCAGCTTTTCCAAGGAATGTTTGACTGGTAATCATCATCGATCCAAGCACATTGGACGGACCTTGCACAGAGATCTTTCAGCGATCTCTAACCAGAGCTGGTGTTGGCTAGTGCTAGAAAAACAAAGACATGGCCCATCTGGGTACTGGACACTTGCATGAATGCTGGGATTACCCCGAAATCCAAAGTCTCCAAAAGTGGAGTTTAGAATCACTGAAGCACCAATGCTAAGTTCTAGCAGCACCACCAACACCAGTTCATCAAGACCACAAGGAAACTTCTTCTCTGGCTTACCTGACTCTTCTAGCCTTCCCATGCATATCTCCAAAAGGATCATGTTCGCTTGAGGCACAGTCATGTGAAATCAGTGCCTGGTGAAGGATGCTGGGATGTTGTATGCGCCAAGTCACCATACAGGACACAGAAGGCTACGCTGTAAAGACATAAAGAAACATGGCAACTTTATTGCTGCTTCCATGATATCTGACTGACTCTGGGCTTAACAGTCCTGTTCTCAATGGGATGATCAGAACACATGTGCCCTTCTGCCACTTCTGCTCCATCAAAACCCTCCAGCATGGGTGGTCAGATTAGGAACAGAGTCTTCCCTTAAGCTCTGCCCTGGAAGAGCTTGACCTTGGTCAAGCCCAGTAGCTGGACCCTAAGGAGATTTATGAAACTCTCCTCTATTCCAGCACAATGGTGCTGCCGACCAGCACCTCAGATTTCTCCTCAGCAAGCAATTAGATCCATTGGAGAAAACTCAGAGCCAACCCTGAGATAGTCACCCCTGATACACTGGCCACAGAATCACTCGAGAGCAAACCGGACTATTTTTTTATTCAAGGTGAAGGCTTCCTTCTCATCTTTTCCCTGATCATGAACTGAAACGTGTCTCCTCCTTCTGGCACAAAAATGTACTCTAGGTCAGCAGAATTCCCAATATCTGCAAATATCTATCATAAAGTCCCCAATTAAATGCCATCAGGTGAGTCTTTCTAGGATGTCACAACAAGAGCCACAAGGCTGCCTAGATAGATCCACAACTTTCTCTTCCACATTCTGCCAGTCACTCCGAATATCCCTGAAAGTATATCTATAGATGTCTCTGTGTGTTTCTCTACACTCCTTTGCGCTCTCTCTCTATGGAGACTTCTCTAGGCACTCCACACAAAAAAAAAACAAAAAAAAAACAAAAAAAACGCCCCTGTCTTAGAGTCCAAGATTTATTCTTTCCCTCAAGTTGTCTGCATCAATACATCTTATCCCAGGTGGTACTTTACATTCAACCAAAACAACATTGTATTTTCTCAGCGATAGTGACCACAACCATGTCCTCTCTCTTCCCCTGACAAAAGTCTGGGAACCATGAGTACCTCGGTATAAACGAGCAAATTGGAACAAGTGTTTGTAGGGATTTAATAAAGTTTCAGAAGTTTTGGAGATGTCAGAGGAGATCTACCCACAGTCTATGCCGGGGGTTAGTATAAGCTCCAGAATTCCAGGGCTCTAACCACAGTCAGTCTAAGGAAATCAGAGTGGAGATTCCAACCTTTAATTCCAGCACAGCAAGTATTCTGGGAGTGGTGACATTCACCCTTCATCCTAACTGAGTCAAGATCAATTCAGATTATACAAGGACTTCCAGGCTCGCAAGCAGGTGTGGTGGGGCCACGCCTTAATTACCAAAAGAAAGAATACTTAAGATGGGATTCAAAAAGAGAGCAAACCATTTCAAAGGAACTGAGGCTGAGTAAAGTATAAGACAGTTGGGTAAGATTTGACTGTGGTGTTTATTCCCTCTACTATCTCCACCTTCTTCAGAGATCTTTCCCTGAGTCTCATTCATTTGTGTGACAATGGCTGTTGGCAGTTCCCTATGCACTTTTATCTTCACACCACACAGGCTCTCCTTGAGAGATCAACCCTGGAGGACACCAACTCAACCCACTCTCTTGAATCAGGTACTACCAAAAAGTAAATGTAAACCTTTACCTGGCCAATGGAAGTCAAAGACATCTGACCCTACTGACCAAGGTAAATACCCAATAGCAGAGGTCTACACAGACTTTGCTCCTTCCAATGTCAATATGTGTGCTTCCTATTGGTCCTGGGATTCTCTGGTTTCTCTCTCTGATTTCTCAATCTATCAATGCTCTCCCAGCATCTGTCGGGAGGAGGAAAACATGGCTGTGCAAATGCCACAGTGGTAACAGGGTATAGATACTTCTGTCTTGCACAAACCCATAGATTGGTCTTCTATTCTATCAGCGTACCTGAGGACCTTGCCACCTGGACAAGAGGGCACAAAACATGAGTTTTTCTGTCTCTCTGCCTCCCTGTCAAATGGACAGATATTCGACAGAATATGCACACCTAGGCCCAAGGGAGAGATGATGTAGCTCACAAGACCACCAGAACCTAGACTTTGGGAACTCTCTCAGCAGCAACGTACAGGGCTAAACCCTACAAGACACCATCTTAAAGGACTGCAGGCAAGACCTGGCATGGCTTGTATATGAGGAGATCACTTGGCACATGATTGACTTCTCTTTCTTCTTCTGATGCACACTCTGAGATCTGCTTGAGGGACACCAGTAGCAGCCTCCACAACCAAGATGTCTCTGACAGAATGTCTAATCAGGAAGACCAAGTGTAGACACCTACAGAGCACCAAAGTACCTGTCTTCACCTTGCTAGGGATTGCAAGCAGAGTGGTCAAAATACAGGCCCCTGGACAGGCTGAGGAAGTCTGTACTACAGCTGGAGCAGGATAGGAGCAGGGCAGTGTTTGGCAAGCCTGTGTCTGACTCCCAGATGACCCGGCTGAACCAAGGTGCTGGACCTCAGGTTCGATGAGAGCGGTGGTAATGAGTTTTCACTCATTTTGTTCAGCTTTTCCAAGGAATGTTTGACTGGTAATCATCATCGATCCAAGCACATTGGACGGACCTTGCACAGAGATCTTTCAGCGATCTCTAACCAGAGCTGGTGTTGGCTAGTGCTAGAAAAACAAAGACATGGCCCATCTGGGTACTGGACACTTGCATGAATGCTGGGATTACCCCGAAATCCAAAGTCTCCAAAAGTGGAGTTTAGAATCACTGAAGCACCAATGCTATGTTCTAGCAGCACCACCAACACCAGCTCATCAAGACCACAAGGAAACTTCTTCTCTGGCTTACCTGACTCTTCTAGCCTTCCCATGCATATCTCCAAAAGGATCATGTTCGCTTGAGGCACAGTCATGTGAAATCAGTGCCTGGTAAAGGATGCTGGGATATTGTATGCGCCAAGTCACCATACAGGACACAGAAGGCTACGCTGTAAAGACATAAAGAAACATGGCAACTTTATTGCTGCTTCCATGATATCTGACTGACTCTGGGCTTAACAGTCCTGTTCTCAATGGGATGATCAGAACACATGTGCCCTTCTGCCACTTCTGCTCCATCAAAACCCTCCAGCATGGGTGGTCAGATTAGGAACAGAGTCTTCCCTTAAGCTCTGCCTTGGAAGAGCTTGACCTTGGTCAAGCCCAGTAACTGGACCCTAAGGAGATTTATGAAACTCTCCTCTATTCCAGCACAATGGTGCTGCCGACCAGCACCTCAGATTTCTCCTCAGCAAGCAATTAGATCCATTGGAGTAAACTCAGAGCCAACCCTGAGATAGTCACCCCTGATACACTGGCCACAGAATCACTCGAGAGCAAACCGGACTATTTTTTTATTCAAGGTGAAGGCTTCCTTCTCATCTTTTCCCTCATCATGAACTGAAACATGTCTCCTCCTTCTGGCACAAAAATGTACTCTAGGTCAGCAGAATTCCCAATATCTGCAAATATCTATCATAAAGTCCCCAATTAAATGCCATCAGGTGAGTCTTTCTAGGATGTCACAACAAGAGCCACAAGGCTGCCTAGATAGATCCACAACTTTCTCTTCCACATTCTGCCAGTCACTCCGAATATCCCTGAAAGTATATCTATAGATGTCTCTGTGTGTTTCTCTACACTCCTTTGTGCTCTCTCTCTATGGAGACTTCTCTAGGCACTCCCCACAAAAAAAAGCCCCTGTCTTAGAATCCAAGATTTATTCTTTCCCTCAAGTTGTCTGCATCAATACATCTTATCCCAGGTGGTACTTCACATTCAACCAAAACAACATTGTATTTTCTCAGCGATAGTGACCACAACCATGTCCTCTCTCTTCCCCTGACACAAGTCTGGGATCCATGAGTACCTCGGTATAAACGAGCAAATTGGAACAAGTGTTTGTAGGGATTTAATAAAGTTTCAGAAGTTTTGGAGATGTCAGAGGAGATCTACCCACAGTCTATGCCGGGGGTTAGTATAAGCTCCAGAATTCCAGGGCTCTAACCACAGTCAGTCTAAGGAAATCAGAGTGGAGATTCCAACCTTTAAGTCCAGCACAGCAAGTATTCTGGGAGTGGTTACATTCACCCTTCATCCTAACTGAGTCAAGATCAATTCAGATTATACAAGGACTTCCAGGTTCCCAATCAGGTGTGGTGGGGCCACGCCTTAATTACCAAAAGAAAGAATACTTAAGATGGGATTCAAACAGAGAGCAAACCATTTCAAAGGAACTGAGGCTGAGGAAAGTATAAGACAGTTGGGTAAGATTTGACTGTGGTGTTTATTCCCTCTACTATCTCCATCTTCTTCAGAGATCTTTCCCTGAGTCTCATTCATTTGTGTGACAATGGCTGTTGGCAGTTCCCTATGCACTTTTATCTTCACACCACACAAGCCTTCCTTGAGAGATCAACCCTGGAGGACACCAACTCAACACACACTCTTGAATCAGGTACTACCAAAAAGTAAATGTAAACCTTTACCTGGCCAATGGAAGTCAAAGACATCTGACCCTACTGACCAAGGTAAATACCCAATAGCAGAGGTCTACACAGACTTTGCTCCTTCCAATGTCAATATGTGTGCTTCCTATTGGTCCTGGGATTCTCTGGTTTCTCTCTCTGATTTCTCAATCTATCAATGCTCTCCCAGTATCTGTCGGGAGGAGGAAAACATGGCTGTGCAAATGCCACAGTGGTAACAGGGTATAGATACTTCTGTCTTGCACAAACCCATAGATTGGTCTTCTATTCTATCAGCGTACCTGAGGACCTTGCCACCTGGACAAGAGGGCACAAAACATGAGTTTTTCTGTCTCTCTGCCTCCCTGTCAAATGGCCAGATATTCGACAGAATATGCACACCTAGGCCCAAGGGAGAGATGATGTAGCTCACAAGACCACCAGAATCTAGACTTTGGGAACTCTCTCAGCAGCAACGTACAGGGCTAAACCCTACAAGACACCATCTTAAAGGACTGCAGGCAAGACCTGGCATGGCTTGTGTATGAGGAGATCACTTGGCACATGATTGACTTCTCTTTCTTCTTCTGATGCACACTCTGAGATCTGCTTGAGGGACACCAGTAGCAGCCTCCACAACCAAGATGTCTCTGACAGAATGTCTAATCAGGAAGACCAAGTGTAGACACCTACAGAGCACCAAAGTACCTGTCTTCACCTTGCTAGGGATTGCAAGCAGAGTGGTCAAAATACAGGCCCCTGGACAGGCTGAGGAAGTCTGTACTACAGCTGGAGCAGGATAGGAGCAGGGCAGTGTTTGGCAAGCCTGTGTCTGACTCCCAGATGACCCGGCTGAACCAAGGTGCTGGACCTCAGGTTCGATGAGAGCGGCGGTAATGAGTTTTCACTCATTTTGTTCAGCTTTTCCAAGGAATGTTTGACTGGTAATCATCATCGATCCAAGCACATTGGACGGACCTTGCACAGAGATCTTTCAGCGATCTCTAACCAGAGCTGGTGTTGGCTAGTGCTAGAAAAACAAAGACATGGCCCATCTGGGTACTGGACACTTGCATGAATGCTGGGATTACCCCGAAATCCAAAGTCTCCAAAAGTGGAGTTTAGAATCACTGAAGCACCAATGCTAAGTTCTAGCAGCACCACCAACACCAGCTCATCAAGACCACAAGGAAACTTCTTCTCTGGCTTACCTGACTCTTCTAGCCTTCCCATGCATATCTCCAAAAGGATCATGTTCGCTTGAGGCACAGTCATGTGAAATCAGGGCCTGGTAAAGGATGCTGGGATATTGTATGCGCCAAGTCACCATACAGGACACAGAAGGCTACGCTGTAAAGACATAAAGAAACATGGCAACTTTATTGCTGCTTCCATGATATCTGACTGACTCTGGGCTTAACAGTCCTGTTCTCAATGGGATGATCAGAACACATGTGCTCTTCTGCCACTTCTGCTCCATCAAAACCCTCCAGCATGGGTGGTCAGATTAGGAACAGAGTCTTCCCTTAAGCTCTGCCCTGGAAGAGCTTGACCTTGGTCAAGCCCAGTAGCTGGACCCTAAGGAGATTTATGAAACTCTCCTCTATTCCAGCACAATGGTGCTGCCGACCAGCACCTCAGATTTCTCCTCAGCAAGCAATTAGATCCATTGGAGTAAACTCAGAGCCAACCCTGAGATAGTCACCCCTGATACACTGGCCACAGAATCACTCAAGAGCAAACCGGACTATTTTTTTATTCAAGGTGAAGGCTTCCTTCTCATCTTTTCCCTCATCATGAACTGAAACATGTCTCCTCCTTCTGGCACAAAAATGTACTCTAGGTCAGCAGAATTCCCAATATCTGCAAATATCTATCATAAAGTCCCCAATTAAATGCCATCAGGTGAGTCTTTCTAGGATGTCACAACAAGAGCCACAAGGCTGCCTAGATAGATCCACAACTTTCTCTTCCACATTCTGCCAGTCACTCCGAATATCCCTGAAAGTATATCTATAGATGTCTCTGTGTGTTTCTCTACACTCCTTTGTGCTCTCTCTCTATGGAGACTTCTCTAGGCACTCCCCACAAAAAAAAGCCCCTGTCTTAGAATCCAAGATTTATTCTTTCCCTCAAGTTGTCTGCATCAATACATCTTATCCCAGGTGGTACTTCACATTCAACCAAAACAACATTGTATTTTCTCAGCGATAGTGACCACAACCATGTCCTCTCTCTTCCCCTGACACAAGTCTGGGATCCATGAGTACCTCGGTATAAACGAGCAAATTGGAACAAGTGTTTGTAGGGATTTAATAAAGTTTCAGAAGTTTTGGAGATGTCAGAGGAGATCTACCCACAGTCTATGCCGGGGGTTAGTATAAGCTCCAGAATTCCAGGGCTCTAACCACAGTCAGTCTAAGGAAATCAGAGTGGAGATTCCAACCTTTAAGTCCAGCACAGCAAGTATTCTGGGAGTGGTTACATTCACCCTTCATCCTAACTGAGTCAAGATCAATTCAGATTATACAAGGACTTCCAGGTTCCCAATCAGGTGTGGTGGGGCCACGCCTTAATTACCAAAAGAAAGAATACTTAAGATGGGATTCAAACAGAGAGCAAACCATTTCAAAGGAACTGAGGCTGAGGAAAGTATAAGACAGTTGGGTAAGATTTGACTGTGGTGTTTATTCCCTCTACTATCTCCATCTTCTTCAGAGATCTTTCCCTGAGTCTCATTCATTTGTGTGACAATGGCTGTTGGCAGTTCCCTATGCACTTTTATCTTCACACCACACAAGCCTTCCTTGAGAGATCAACCCTGGAGGACACCAACTCAACACACTCTCTTGAATCAGGTACTACCAAAAAGTAAATGTAAACCTTTACCTGGCCAATGGAAGTCAAAGACATCTGACCCTACTGACCAAGGTAAATACCCAATAGCAGAGGTCTACACAGACTTTGCTCCTTCCAATGTCAATATGTGTGCTTCCTATTGGTCCTGGGATTCTCTGGTTTCTCTCTCTGATTTCTCAATCTATCAATGCTCTCCCAGTATCTGTCGGGAGGAGGAAAACATGGCTGTGCAAATGCCACAGTGGTAACAGGGTATAGATACTTCTGTCTTGCACAAACCCATAGATTGGTCTTCTATTCTATCAGCGTACCTGAGGACCTTGCCACCTGGACAAGAGGGCACAAAACATGAGTTTTTCTGTCTCTCTGCCTCCCTGTCAAATGGCCAGATATTCGACAGAATATGCACACCTAGGCCCAAGGGAGAGATGATGTAGCTCACAAGACCACCAGAACCTGGACTTTGGGAACTCTCTCAGCAGCAATGTACAGGGCTAAACCCTACAAGACACCATCTTAAAGGACTGCAGGCAAGACCTGGCATGGCTTGTATATGAGGAGATCAGTGGGCACATGACTGACTTCTCTTGCTTCTTCTGATGCACACTCTGAGATCTGCTTGAGGGACACCAGTAGCAGCCTCCACAACCAAGACGTCTCTGACAGAATGTCTAATCAGGAAGACCAAGTGTAGACACCTACAGAGCACCAAAGTACCTGTCTTCACCTTGCTAGGGATTGCAAGCAGAGTGGTCAAAATACAGGCCCCTGGACAGGCTGAGGAAGTCTGTACTACAGCTGGAGCAGGATAGGAGCAGGGCAGTGTTTGGCAAGCCTGTGTCTGACTCCCAGATGACCCGGCTGAACCAAGGTGCTGGACCTCAGGTTCGATGAGAGCGGCGGTAATGAGTTTTCACTCATTTTGTTCAGCTTTTCCAAGGAATGTTTGACTGGTAATCATCATCGATCCAAGCACATTGGACGGACCTTGCACAGAGATCTTTCAGCGATCTCTAACCAGAGCTGGTGTTGGCTAGTGCTAGAAAAACAAAGACATGGCCCATCTGGGTACTGGACACTTGCATGAATGCTGGGATTACCCCGAAATCCAAAGTCTCCAAAAGTGGAGTTTAGAATCACTGAAGAACCAATGCTAAGTTCTAGCAGCACCACCAACACCAGCTCATCAAGACCACAAGGAAACTTCTTCTCTGGCTTACCTGACCCTTCTAGCCTTCCCATGCATATCTCCAAAAGGATCATGTTCGCTTGAGGCACAGTCATGTGAAATCAGTGCCTGGTGAAGGATGCTGGGATATTGTATGTGCCAACTCACCATACAGGACACAGAAGGCAATGCTGTAAAGACATAAAGAAACATGGCAACTTTATTGCTGCTTCCATGATATCTGACTGACTCTGGGCTTAACAGTCCTGTTCTCAATGGGATGATCAGAACACATGTGCCCTTCTGCCACTTCTGCTCCATCAAAACCCTCCAGCATGGGTGGTCAGATTAGGAACAGAGTCTTCCCTTAAGCTCTGCCCTGGAAGAGCTTGACCTTGGTCAAGCCCAGTAGCTGGACCCTAAGGAGATTTATGAAACTCTCCTCTATTCCAGCACAATGGTGCTGCCGACCAGCACCTCAGATTTCTCCTCAGCAAGCAATTAGATCCATTGGAGAAAACTCAGAGCCAACCCTGAGATAGTCACCCCTGATACACTGGCCACAGAATCACTCGAGAGCAAACCGGACTATTTTTTTATTCAAGGTGAAGGCTTCCTTCTCATCTTTTCCCTCATCATGAACTGAAACGTGTCTCCTCCTTCTGGCACAAAAATGTACTCTAGGTCAGCAGAATTCCCAATATCTGCAAATATCTATCATAAAGTCCCCAATTAAATGCCATCAGGTGAGTCTTTCTAGGATGTCACAACAAGAGCCACAAGGCTGCCTAGATAGATCCACAACTTTCTCTTCCACATTCTGCCAGTCACTCCGAATATCCCTGAAAGTATATCTATAGATGTCTCTGTGTGTTTCTCTACACTCCTTTGCGCTCTCTCACTATGGAGACTTCTCTAGGCACTCCCCACAAAAAAAAGCCCCTGTCTTAGAATCCAAGATTTATTCTTTCCCTCAAGTTGTCTGCATCAATACATCTTATCCCAGGTGGTACTTCACATTCAACCAAAACAACATTGTATTTTCTCAGCGATAGTGACCACAATCATTTCCTCTCTCTTCCCCTGACACAAGTCTGGGATCCATGAGTACCTCGGTATAAACGAGCAAATTGGAACAAGTGTTTGTAGGTATTTAATAAAGTTTCAGAAGTTTTGGAGATGTCAGAGGAGATCTACCCACAGTCTATGCCGGGGGTTAGTATAAGCTCCAGAATTCCAGGGCTCTAACCACAGTCAGTCTAAGGAAATCAGAGTGGAGATTCCAACCTTTAATTCCAGCACAGAAAGTATTCTGGGAGTGGTGACATTCACCCTTCATCCTAACTGAGTCAAGATCAATTCAGATTATACAAGGAAGCAGGTGTGGTGGGGCCACGCCTTAATTACCAAAAGAAAGAATACTTAAGATGGGATTCAAACAGAGAGCAAACCATTTCAAAGGAACTGAGGCTGAGGAAAGTATAAGACAGTTGGGTAAGATTTGACTGTGGTGTTTATTCCCTCTACTATCTCCATCTTCTTCAGAGATCTTTCCCTGAGTCTCATTCATTTGTGTGACAATGGCTGTTGGCAGTTCCCTATGCACTTTTATCTTCACACCACACAGGCCTTCCTTGAGAGATCAACCCTGGAGGACACCAACTCAACACACTCTCTTGAATCAGGTACTACCAAAAAGTAAATGTAAACCTTTACCTGGCCAATGGAAGTCAAAGACATCTGACCCTACTGACCAAGGTAAATACCCAATAGCAGAGGTCTACACAGACTTTGCTCATTCCAATGTCAATATTTGTGCTTCCTATTGGTCCTGGGATTCTCTGGTTTCTCTCTCTGATTTCTCAATCTATCAATGCTCTCCCAGTATCTGTCGGGAGGAGGAAAACATGGCTGTGCAAATGCCACAGTGGTAACAGGGTATAGATACTTCTGTCTTGCACAAACCCATAGATTGGTCTTCTATTCTATCAGCGTACCTGAGGACCTTGCCACCTGGACAAAAGGGCACAAAACATGAGTTTTTCTGTCTCTCTGCCTCCCTGTCAAATGGCCAGATATTCGACAGAATATGCACACCTAGGCCCAAGGGAGAGATGATGTAGCTCACAAGACCACCAGAACCTGGACTTTGGGAACTCTCTCAGCAGCAACGTACAGGGCTAAACCCTACAAGACACCATCTTAAAGGACTGCAGGCAAGACCTGGCATGGCTTGTATATGAGGAGATCAGTGGGCACATGACTGACTTCTCTGGCTTCTTCTGATGCACACTCTGAGATCTGCTTGAGGGACACCAGTAGCAGCCTCCACAACCAAGACGTCTCTGACAGAATGTCTAATCAGGAAGACCAAGTGTAGACACCTACAGAGCACCAAAGTACCTGTCTTCACCTTGCTAGGGATTGCAAGCAGAGTGGTCAAAATACAGGCCCCTGGACAGGCTGAGGAAGTCTGTACTACAGCTGGAGCAGGATAGGAGCAGGGCAGTGTTTGGCAAGCCTGTGTCTGACTCCCAGATGACCCGGCTGAACCAAGGTGCTGGACCTCAGGTTCGATGAGAGCGGCGGTAATGAGTTTTCACTCATTTTGTTCAGCTTTTCCAAGGAATGTTTGACTGGTAATCATCATCGATCCAAGCACATTGGACGGACCTTGCACAGAGATCTTTCAGCGATCTCTAACCAGGGCTGGTGTTGGCTAGTGCTAGAAAAACAAAGACATGGCCCATCTGGGTACTGGACACTTGCATGAATGCTGGGATTACCCCGAAATCCAAAGTCTCCAAAAGTGGAGTTTAGAATCACTGAAGCACCAATGCTAAGTTCTAGCAGCACCACCAACACCAGCTCATCAAGACCACAAGGAAACTTCTTCTCTGGCTTACCTGACTCTTCTAGCCTTCCCATGCATATCTCCAAAAGGATCATGTTCGCTTGAGGCACAGTCATGTGAAATCAGTGCCTGGTGAAGGATGCTGGGATATTGTATGTGCCAACTCACCATACAGGACACAGAAGGCAATGCTGTAAAGACATAAAGAAACATGGCAACTTTATTGCTGCTTCCATGATATCTGACTGACTCTGGGCTTAACAGTCCTGTTCTCAATGGGATGATCAGAACACATGTGCCCTTCTGCCACTTCTGCTCCATCAAAACCCTCCAGCATGGGTGGTCAGATTAGGAACAGAGTCTTCCCTTAAGCTCTGCCCTGGAAGAGCTTGACCTTGGTCAAGCCCAGTAGCTGGACCCTAAGGAGATTTATGAAACTCTCCTCTATTCCAGCACAATGGTGCTGCCGACCAGCACCGCAGATTTCTCCTCAGCAAGCAATTAGATCCATTGGAGAAAACTCAGAGCCAACCCTGAGATAGTCACCCCTGATACACTGGCCACAGAATCACTCGAGAGCAAACCGGACTATTTTTTTATTCAAGGTGAAGGCTTCCTTCTCATCTTTTCCCTCATCATGAACTGAAACGTGTCTCCTCCTTCTGGCACAAAAATGTACTCTAGGTCAGCAGAATTCCCAATATCTGCAAATATCTATCATAAAGTCCCCAATTAAATGCCATCAGGTGAGTCTTTCTAGGATGTCACAACAAGAGCCACAAGGCTGCCTAGATAGATCCACAACTTTCTCTTCCACATTCTGCCAGTCACTCCGAATATCCCTGAAAGTATATCTATAGATGTCTCTGTGTGTTTCTCTACACTCCTTTGCGCTCTCTCACTATGGAGACTTCTCTAGGCACTCCCCACAAAAAAAAGCCCCTGTCTTAGAATCCAAGATTTATTCTTTCCCTCAAGTTGTCTGCATCAATACATCTTATCCCAGGTGGTACTTCACATTCAACCAAAACAACATTGTATTTTCTCAGCGATAGTGACCACAATCATTTCCTCTCTCTTCCCCTGACACAAGTCTGGGATCCATGAGTACCTCGGTATAAACGAGCAAATTGGAACAAGTGTTTGTAGGTATTTAATAAAGTTTCAGAAGTTTTGGAGATGTCAGAGGAGATCTACCCACAGTCTATGCCGGGGGTTAGTATAAGCTCCAGAATTCCAGGGCTCTAACCACAGTCAGTCTAAGGAAATCAGAGTGGAGATTCCAACCTTTAATTCCAGCACAGAAAGTATTCTGGGAGTGGTGACATTCACCCTTCATCCTAACTGAGTCAAGATCAATTCAGATTATACAAGGAAGCAGGTGTGGTGGGGCCACGCCTTAATTACCAAAAGAAAGAATACTTAAGATGGGATTCAAACAGAGAGCAAACCATTTCAAAGGAACTGAGGCTGAGGAAAGTATAAGACAGTTGGGTAAGATTTGACTGTGGTGTTTATTCCCTCTACTATCTCCATCTTCTTCAGAGATCTTTCCCTGAGTCTCATTCATTTGTGTGACAATGGCTGTTGGCAGTTCCCTATGCACTTTTATCTTCACACCACACAGGCCTTCCTTGAGAGATCAACCCTGGAGGAGACCAACTCAACACACTCTCTTGAATCAGGTACTACCAAAAAGTAAATGTAAACCTTTACCTGGCCAATGGAAGTCAAAGACATCTGACCCTACTGACCAAGGTAAATATCCAATAGCAGAGGTCTACACAGACTTTGCTCATTCCAATGTCAATATTTGTGCTTCCTATTGGTCCTGGGATTCTCTGGTTTCTCTCTCTGATTTCTCAATCTATCAATGCTCTCCCAGTATCTGTCGGGAGGAGGAAAACATGGCTGTGCAAATGCCACAGTGGTAACAGGGTATAGATACTTCTGTCTTGCACAAACCCATAGATTGGTCTTCTATTCTATCAGCGTACCTGAGGACCTTGCCACCTGGACAAAAGGGCACAAAACATGAGTTTTTCTGTCTCTCTGCCTCCCTGTCAAATGGCCAGATATTCGACAGAATATGCACACCTAGGCCCAAGGGAGAGATGATGTAGCTCACAAGACCACCAGAACCTGGACTTTGGGAACTCTCTCAGCAGCAACGTACAGGGCTAAACCCTACAAGACACCATCTTAAAGGACTGCAGGCAAGACCTGGCATGGCTTGTATATGAGGAGATCAGTGGGCACATGACTGACTTCTCTTGCTTCTTCTGATGCACACTCTGCGATCTGCTTGAGGGACACCAGTAGCAGCCTCCACAACCAAGACATCTCTGACAGAATGTCTAATCAGGAAGACCAAGTGTAGACACCTACAGAGCACCAAAGTACCTGTCTTCACCTTGCTAGGGATTGCAAGCAGAGTGGTCAAAATACAGGCCCCTGGACAGGCTGAGGAAGTCTGTACTACAGCTGGAGCAGGATAGGAGCAGGGCAGTGTTTGGCAAGCCTGTGTCTGACTCCCAGATGACCCGGCTGAACCAAGGTGCTGGACCTCAGGTTCGATGAGAGCGGCGGTAATGAGTTTTCACTCATTTTGTTCAGCTTTTCCAAGGAATGTTTGACTGGTAATCATCATCGATCCAAGCACATTGGACGGACCTTGCACAGAGATCTTTCAGCGATCTCTAACCAGGGCTGGTGTTGGCTAGTGCTAGAAAAACAAAGACATGGCCCATCTGGGTACTGGACACTTGCATGAATGCTGGGATTACCCCGAAATCCAAAGTCTCCAAAAGTGGAGTTTAGAATCACTGAAGCACCAATGCTAAGTTCTAGCAGCACCACCAACACCAGCTCATCAAGACCACAAGGAAACTTCTTCTCTGGCTTACCTGACTCTTCTAGCCTTCCCATGCATATCTCCAAAAGGATCATGTTCGCTTGAGGCACAGTCATGTGAAATCAGTGCCTGGTGAAGGATGCTGGGATATTGTATGTGCCAACTCACCATACAGGACACAGAAGGCAATGCTGTAAAGACATAAAGAAACATGGCAACTTTATTGCTGCTTCCATGATATCTGACTGACTCTGGGCTTAACAGTCCTGTTCTCAATGGGATGATCAGAACACATGTGCCCTTCTGCCACTTCTGCTCCATCAAAACCCTCCAGCATGGGTGGTCAGATTAGGAACAGAGTCTTCCCTTAAGCTCTGCCCTGGAAGAGCTTGACCTTGGTCAAGCCCAGTAGCTGGACCCTAAGGAGATTTATGAAACTCTCCTCTATTCCAGCACAATGGTGCTGCCGACCAGCACCGCAGATTTCTCCTCAGCAAGCAATTAGATCCATTGGAGAAAACTCAGAGCCAACCCTGAGATAGTCACCCCTGATACACTGGCCACAGAATCACTCGAGAGCAAACCGGACTATTTTTTTATTCAAGGTGAAGGCTTCCTTCTCATCTTTTCCCTGATCATGAACTGAAACGTGTCTCCTCCTTCTGGCACAAAAATGTACTCTAGGTCAGCAGAATTCCCAAAATCTGCAAATATCTATCATAAAGTCCCCAATTAAATGCCATCAGGTGAGTCTTTCTAGGATGTCACAACAAGAGCCACAAGGCTGCCTAGATAGATCCACAACTTTCTCTTCCACATTCTGCCAGTCACTCCGAATATCCCTGAAAGTATATCTATAGATGTCTCTGTGTGTTTCTCTACACTCCTTTGCGCTCTCTCACTATGGAGACTTCTCTAGGCACTCCCCACAAAAAAAAGCCCCTGTCTTAGAATCCAAGATTTATTCTTTCCCTCAAGTTGTCTGCATCAATACATCTTATCCCAGGTGGTACTTCACATTCAACCAAAACAACATTGTATTTTCTCAGCGATAGTGACCACAATCATTTCCTCTCTCTTCCCCTGACACAAGTCTGGGATCCATGAGTACCTCGGTATAAACGAGCAAATTGGAACAAGTGTTTGTAGGTATTTAATAAAGTTTCAGAAGTTTTGGAGATGTCAGAGGAGATCTACCCACAGTCTATGCCGGGGGTTAGTATAAGCTCCAGAATTCCAGGGCTCTAACCACAGTCAGTCTAAGGAAATCAGAGTGGAGATTCCAACCTTTAATTCCAGCACAGAAAGTATTCTGGGAGTGGTGACATTCACCCTTCATCCTAACTGAGTCAAGATCAATTCAGATTATACAAGGACTTCCAGGCTCCCAAGCAGGTGTGGTGGGGCCACGCCTTAATTACCAAAAGAAAGAATACTTAAGATGGGATTCAAACAGAGAGCAAACCATTTCAAAGAACTGAGGCTGAGGAAAGTATAAGACAGTTGGGTAAGATTTGACTGTGGTGTTTATTCCCTCTACTATCTCCATCTTCTTCAGAGATCTTTCCCTGAGTCTCATTCATTTGTGTGACAATGGCTGTTGGCAGTTCCCTATGCACTTTTATCTTCACACCACACAGGCCTTCCTTGAGAGATCAACCCTGGAGGACACCAACTCAACACACTCTCTTGAATCAGGTACTACCAAAAAGTAAATGTAAACCTTTACCTGGCCAATGGAAGTCAAAGACATCTGACCCTACTGACCAAGGTAAATACCCAATAGCAGAGGTCTACACAGACTTTGCTCCTTCCAATGTCAATATGTGTGCTTCCTATTGGTCCTGGGATTCTCTGGTTTCTCTCTCTGATTTCTCAATCTATCAATGCTCTCCCAGTATCTGTCGGGAGGAGGAAAACATGGCTGTGCAAATGCCACAGTGGTAACAGGGTATAGATACTTCTGTCTTGCACAAACCCATAGATTGGTCTTCTATTCTATCAGCGTACCTGAGGACCTTGCCACCTGGACAAAAGGGCACAAAACATGAGTTTTTCTGTCTCTCTGCCTCCCTGTCAAATGGCCAGATATTCGACAGAATATGCACACCTAGGCCCAAGGGAGAGATGATGTAGCTCACAAGACCACCAGAACCTGGACTTTGGGAACTCTCTCAGCAGCAACGTACAGGGCTAAACCCTACAAGACACCATCTTAAAGGACTGCAGGCAAGACCTGGCATGGCTTGTATATGAGGAGATCAGTGGGCACATGACTGACTTCTCTTGCTTCTTCTGATGCACACTCTGCGATCTGCTTGAGGGACACCAGTAGCAGCCTCCACAACCAAGACATCTCTGACAGAATGTCTAATCAGGAAGACCAAGTGTAGACACCTACAGAGCACCAAAGTACCTGTCTTCACCTTGCTAGGGATTGCAAGCAGAGTGGTCAAAATACAGGCCCCTGGACAGGCTGAGGAAGTCTGTACTACAGCTGGAGCAGGATAGGAGCAGGGCAGTGTTTGGCAAGCCTGTGTCTGACTCCCAGATGACCCGGCTGAACCAAGGTGCTGGACCTCAGGTTCGATGAGAGCGGCGGTAATGAGTTTTCACTCATTTTGTTCAGCTTTTCCAAGGAATGTTTGACTGGTAATCATCATCGATCCAAGCACATTGGACGGACCTTGCACAGAGATCTTTCAGCGATCTCTAACCAGGGCTGGTGTTGGCTAGTGCTAGAAAAACAAAGACATGGCCCATCTGGGTACTGGACACTTGCATGAATGCTGGGATTACCCCGAAATCCAAAGTCTCCAAAAGTGGAGTTTAGAATCACTGAAGCACCAATGCTAAGTTCTAGCAGCACCACCAACACCAGCTCATCAAGACCACAAGGAAACTTCTTCTCTGGCTTACCTGACTCTTCTAGCCTTCCCATGCATATCTCCAAAAGGATCATGTTCGCTTGAGGCACAGTCATGTGAAATCAGTGCCTGGTGAAGGATGCTGGGATATTGTATGTGCCAACTCACCATACAGGACACAGAAGGCAATGCTGTAAAGACATAAAGAAACATGGCAACTTTATTGCTGCTTCCATGATATCTGACTGACTCTGGGCTTAACAGTCCTGTTCTCAATGGGATGATCAGAACACATGTGCCCTTCTGCCACTTCTGCTCCATCAAAACCCTCCAGCATGGGTGGTCAGATTAGGAACAGAGTCTTCCCTTAAGCTCTGCCCTGGAAGAGCTTGACCTTGGTCAAGCCCAGTAGCTGGACCCTAAGGAGATTTATGAAACTCTCCTCTATTCCAGCACAATGGTGCTGCCGACCAGCACCGCAGATTTCTCCTCAGCAAGCAATTAGATCCATTGGAGAAAACTCAGAGCCAACCCTGAGATAGTCACCCCTGATACACTGGCCACAGAATCACTCGAGAGCAAACCGGACTATTTTTTTATTCAAGGTGAAGGCTTCCTTCTCATCTTTTCCCTGATCATGAACTGAAACGTGTCTCCTCCTTCTGGCACAAAAATGTACTCTAGGTCAGCAGAATTCCCAAAATCTGCAAATATCTATCATAAAGTCCCCAATTAAATGCCATCAGGTGAGTCTTTCTAGGATGTCACAACAAGAGCCACAAGGCTGCCTAGATAGATCCACAACTTTCTCTTCCACATTCTGCCAGTCACTCCGAATATCCCTGAAAGTATATCTATAGATGTCTCTGTGTGTTTCTCTACACTCCTTTGTGCTCTCTCACTATGGAGACTTCTCTAGGCACTCCCCACAAAAAAAAGCCCCTGTCTTAGAATCCAAGATTTATTCTTTCCCTCAAGTTGTCTGCATCAATACATCTTATCCCAGGTGGTACTTCACATTCAACCAAAACAACATTGTATTTTCTCAGCGATAGTGACCACAATCATTTCCTCTCTCTTCCCCTGACACAAGTCTGGGATCCATGAGTACCTCGGTATAAACGAGCAAATTGGAACAAGTGTTTGTAGGTATTTAATAAAGTTTCAGAAGTTTTGGAGATGTCAGAGGAGATCTACCCACAGTCTATGCCGGGGGTTAGTATAAGCTCCAGAATTCCAGGGCTCTAACCACAGTCAGTCTAAGGAAATCAGAGTGGAGATTCCAACCTTTAATTCCAGCACAGAAAGTATTCTGGGAGTGGTGACATTCACCCTTCATCCTAACTGAGTCAAGATCAATTCAGATTATACAAGGACTTCCAGGCTCCCAAGCAGGTGTGGTGGGGCCACGCCTTAATTACCAAAAGAAAGAATACTTAAGATGGGATTCAAACAGAGAGCAAACCATTTCAAAGGAACTGAGGCTGAGGAAAGTATAAGACAGTTGGGTAAGATTTGACTGTGGTGTTTATTCCCTCTACTATCTCCATCTTCTTCAGAGATCTTTCCCTGAGTCTCATTCATTTGTGTGACAATGGCTGTTGGCAGTTCCCTATGCACTTTTATCTTCACACCACACAGGCCTTCCTTGAGAGATCAACCCTGGAGGACACCAACTCAACACACTCTCTTGAATCAGGTACTACCAAAAAGTAAATGTAAACCTTTACCTGGCCAATGGAAGTCAAAGACATCTGACCCTACTGACCAAGGTAAATACCCAATAGCAGAGGTCTACACAGACTTTGCTCCTTCCAATGTCAATATGTGTGCTTCCTATTGGTCCTGGGATTCTCTGGTTTCTCTCTCTGATTTCTCAATCTATCAATGCTCTCCCAGTATCTGTCGGGAGGAGGAAAACATGGCTGTGCAAATGCCACAGTGGTAACAGGGTATAGATACTTCTGTCTTGCACAAACCCATAGATTGGTCTTCTATTCTATCAGCGTACCTGAGGACCTTGCCACCTGGACAAAAGGGCACAAAACATGAGTTTTTCTGTCTCTCTGCCTCCCTGTCAAATGGCCAGATATTCGACAGAATATGCACACCTAGGCCCAAGGGAGAGATGATGTAGCTCACAAGACCACCAGAACCTGGACTTTGGGAACTCTCTCAGCAGCAACGTACAGGGCTAAACCCTACAAGACGCCATATTAAGAAACTCCAGGCAAGACCTGGCATGGCTTGTATATGAGGAGATCAGTGGGCACATGACTGACTTCTCTTGCTTCTTCTGATGCACACTCTGAGAGCTGCTTGAGGGACACCAGTAGCAGCCTCCACAACCAAGACGTCTCTGACAGAATGTCTAATCAGGAAGACCAAGTGTAGACACCTACAGAGCACCAAAGTACCTGTCTTCACCTTGCTAGGGATTGCAAGCAGAGTGGTCAAAATACAGGCCCCTGGACAGGCTGAGGAAGTCTGTACTACAGCTGGAGCAGGATAGGAGCAGGGCAGTGTTTGGCAAGCCTGTGTCTGACTCCCAGATGACCCGGCTGAACCAAGGTGCTGGACCTCAGGTTCGATGAGAGCGGCGGTAATGAGTTTTCATTCATTTTGTTCAGCTTTTCCAAGGAATGTTTGACTGGTAATCATCATCGATCCAAGCACATTGGACGGACCTTGCACAGAGATCTTTCAGCGATCTCTAATCAGAGCTGGTGTTGGCTAGTGCTAGAAAAACAAAGACATGGCCCATCTGGGTACTGGACACTTGCATGAATGCTGGGATTACCCCGAAATCCAAAGTCTCCAAAAGTGGAGTTTAGAATCACTGAAGCACCAATGCTAAGTTCTAGCAGCACCACCAACACCAGTTCATCAAGACCACAAGGAAACTTCTTCTCTGTCTTACCTGACTCTTCTAGCCTTCCCATGCATATCTCCAAAAGGATCATGTTCGCTTGAGGCACAGTCATGTGAAATCAGTGCCTGGTGAAGGATGCTGGGATATTGTATGCACCAAGTCACCATACAGGACACAGAAGGCTACGCTGTAAAGACATAAAGAAACATGGCAACTTTATTGCTGCTTCCATGATATCTGACTGACTCTTGGCTTAACAGTCCTGTTCTCAATGAGATGATCAGAACACATGTGCCCTTCTGCCACTTCTGCTCCATCAAAACCCTCCAGCATGGGTGGTCAGATTAGGAACAGAGTCTTCCCTTAAGCTCTGCCCTGGAAGAGCTTGACCTTGGTCAAGCCCAGTAGCTGGACCCTAAGGAGATTTATGAAACTCTCCTCTATTCCAGCAAAATGGTGCTGCCGACCAGCACCTCAGATTTCTCCTCAGCAAGCAATTAGATCCATTGGAGAAAACTCAGAGCCAACCCTGAGATAGTCACCCCTGATACACTGGCCACAGAATCACTCGAGAGCAAACCAGACTATTTTTTTATTCAAGGTGAAGGCTTCCTTCTCATCTTTTCCCTCATCATGAACTGAAACATGTCTCCTCCTTCTGGCACAAAAATGTACTCTAGGTCAGCAGAATTCCCAATATCTGCAAATATCTATCATAAAGTCCCCAATTAAATGCCATCAGGTGAGTCTTTCTAGGATGTCACAACAAGAGCCACAAGGCTGCCTAGATAGATCCACAACTTTCTCTTCCACATTCTGCCAGTCACTCCGAATATCCCTGAAAGTATATCTATAGATGTCTCTGTGTGTTTCTCTACACTCCTTTGTGCTCTCTCTCTATGGAGACTTCTCTAGGCACTCCCCACAAAAAAAAAAAAAAACGCCCCTGTCTTAGAGTCCAAGATTTATTCTTTCCCTCAAATTGTCTGCATCAATACATGTTATCCCAGGTGGTACTTCACATTCAACCAAAACAGCATTGTGTTTTCTCAGCAATAGAGACCACAACCATGTCCTATCTCTTACCCTGACACAATTCTGGGATCCATGAGTACCTCGTTATAAACGAGCAAATTGGAACATATGTTTGTAGGGATTTAATAAAGTTTCAGAAGTTTTGGAGATGTCAGAGGAGATCTACCCACAGTCTATGCTGGGGGTTAGTATAAGCTCCAGAATTCCAGGGCTCTAACCAAAGTCAGTCTAAGGAAATCAGAGTGGAGATTCCAACCTTTAATTCCAGCACAGCAAGTATTCTGGGAGTGGTGACATTCACCTTTCATCCTAACTGAGTCAAGATCAATTCAGATTATACAAGGACTTCCAGGCTCCCAAGCAGGTGTGGTGGGGCCACGCCTTAATTACCAAAAGAAAGAATACTTAAGATGGGATTCAAACAGAGAGCAAACCATTTCAAAGGAACTGAGGCTGAGGAAAGTATAAGACAGTTGGGTAAGATTTGACTGTGGTGTTTATTCCCTCTACTATCTCCATCTTCTTCAGAGATCTTTCCCTGAGTCTCATTCATTTGTGTGACAATGGCTGTTGGCAGTTCCCTATGCACTTTTATATTCACACCACACAGGCCTTCCTTGAGAGATCAACCCTGGAGGACACCAACTCAACACACTCTCTTGAATCAGGTACTACCAAAAAGTAAATGTAAACCTTTACCTGGCCAATGGAAGTCAAAGACATCTGACCCTACTGACCAAGGTAAATACCCAATAGCAGAGGTCTACACAGACTTTGCTCCTTCCAATGTCAATATGTGTGCTTCCTATTGGTCCTGGGATTCTCTGGTTTCTCTCTCTGATTTCTCAATCTATCAATGCTCTCCCAGTATCTGTCGGGAGGAGGAAAACGTGGCTGTGCAAATGCCACAATGGTAACAGGGTATAGATACTTCTGTCTTGCACAAACCCATAGATTGGTCTTCTATTCTATCAGCGTACCTGAGGACCTTGCCACCTGGACAAAAGGGCACAAAACATGAGTTTTTCTGTCTCTCTGCCTCCCTGTCAAATGGCCAGATATTCGACAGAATATGCACACCTAGGCCCAAGGGAGAGATGATGTAGCTCACAAGACCACCAGAACCTGGACTTTGGGAACTCTCTCAGCAGCAACGTACAGGGCTAAACCCTACAAGACACCATCTTAAAGGACTGCAGGCAAGACCTGGCATGGCTTGTATATGAGGAGATCAGTTGGCACATGTCTGACTTCTCTTGCTTCTGCTGATGCACACTCTGAGATCTGCTTGAGGGACACCAGTAGCAGCCTCCACAACCAAGATTTCTCTGACAGAATGTCTAATCAGGAAGACCAAGTGTAGACACCTACAGAGCACCAAAGTACCTGTCTTCACCTTGCTAGGGATTGCAAGCAGAGTGGTCAAAATACAGGCCCCTGGACAGGCTGAGGAAGTCTGTACTACAGCTGGAGCAGGATAGGAGCAGGGCAGTGTTTGGCAAGCGTGTGTCTGACTCCCAGATGACCCGGCTGAACCAAGATGCTGGACCTCAGGTTCGATGAGAGCGGTGGTAATGAGTTTTCACTCATTTTGTTCAGCTTTTCCAAGGAATGTTTGACTGGTAATCATCATCGATCCACCACATTGGACGGACCTTGCACAGAGATCTTTCAGCGATCTCTAACCAGAGCTGGTGTAGGCTAGTGCTAGAAAAACAAAGACATGGCCCATCTGGGTACTGGACACTTGCATGAATGCTGGGATTACCCTGAAATCCAAAGTCTCCAAAAGTGGAGTTTAGAATCACTGAAGCACCAATGCTAAGTTCTAGCAGCACCACCAACATGAGTTCATCAATACCACAAGGAAACTTCTTCTCTGGCTTACCTGACTCTTCTAGCCTTCCCATGCATATCTCCAAAAGGATCATGTTCGCTTGAGGCACAGTCATGTGAAATCAGTGCCTGGTGAAGGATGCTGGGATATTGTATGCGCCAAGTCACCATACAGGACACAGAAGGCTACGCTGTAAAGACATAAAGAAACATGGCAACTTTATTGCTGCTTCCATGATATCTGACTGACTCTGGGCTTAACAGTCCTGTTCTCAATGAGATGATCAGAACACATGTGCCTTTCTGCCACTTCTGCTCCATCAATACCCTCCAGCATGGGTGGTCAGATTAGGAACAGAGTCTTCCCTTAAGCTCTGCCCTGGAAGAGCTTGACCTTGGTCAAGCCCAGTAGCTGGACCCTAAGGAGATTTATGAAACTCTCCTCTATTCCAGCACAATGGTGCTGCCGACCAGCACCTCAGATTTCTCCTCAGCAAGCAATTAGATCCATTGGAGAAAACTCAGAGCCAACCCTGAGATAGTCACCCCTGATACACTGGCCACAGAATCACTCGAGAGCAAACCGGACTATTTTTTTATTCAAGGTGAAGGCTTCCTTCTCATCTTTTCCCTCATCATGAACTGAAACATGTCTCCTCCTTCTGGCACAAAAATGTACTCTAGGTCAGCAGAATTCCCAATATCTGCAAATATCTATCATAAAGTCCCCAATTAAATGCCATCAGGTGAGTCTTTCTAGGATGTCACAACAAGAGCCACAAGGCTGCCTAGATAGATCCACAACTTTCTCTTCCACATTCTGCCAGTCACTCCGAATATCCCTGAAAGTATATCTATAGATGTCTCTGTGTGTTTCTCTACACTCCTTTGCGCTCTCTCACTATGGAGACTTCTCTAGGCACTCCCCACAAAAAAAAGCCCCTGTCTTAGAATCCAAGATTTATTCTTTCCCTCAAGTTGTCTGCATCAATACATCTTATCCCAGGTGGTACTTCACATTCAACCAAAACAACATTGTATTTTCTCAGCGATAGTGACCACAATCATTTCCTCTCTCTTCCCCTGACACAAGTCTGGGATCCATGAGTACCTCGGTATAAACGAGCAAATTGGAACAAGTGTTTGTAGGTATTTAATAAAGTTTCAGAAGTTTTGGAGATGTCAGAGGAGATCTACCCACAGTCTATGCCGGGGGTTAGTATAAGCTCCAGAATTCCAGGGCTCTAACCACAGTCAGTCTAAGGAAATCAGAGTGGAGATTCCAACCTTTAATTCCAGCACAGAAAGTATTCTGGGAGTGGTGACATTCACCCTTCATCCTAACTGAGTCAAGATCAATTCAGATTATACAAGGACTTCCAGGCTCCCAAGCAGGTGTGGTGGGGCCACGCCTTAATTACCAAAAGAAAGAATACTTAAGATGGGATTCAAACAGAGAGCAAACCATTTCAAAGGAACTGAGGCTGAGGAAAGTATAAGACAGTTGGGTAAGATTTGACTGTGGTGTTTATTCCCTCTACTATCTCCATCTTCTTCAGAGATCTTTCGCTGAGTCTCATTCATTTGTGTGACAATGGCTGTTGGCAGTTCCCTATGCACTTTTATCTTCACACCACACAGGCCTTCCTTGAGAGATCAACCCTGGAGGACACCAACTCAACACACTCTCTTGAATCAGGTACTACCAAAAAGTAAATGTAAACCTTTAGCTGGCCAATGGAAGTCAAAGACATCTGACCCTACTGACCAAGGTAAATACCCAATAGCAGAGGTCTACACAGACTTTGCTCCTTCCAATGTCAATATGTGTGCTTCCTATTGGTCCTGGGATTCTCTGGTTTCTCTCTCTGATTTCTCAATCTATCAATGCTCTCCCAGTATCTGTCGGGAGGAGGAAAACATGGCTGTGCAAATGCCACAGTGGTAACAGGGTATAGATACTTCTGTCTTGCACAAACCCATAGATTGGTCTTCTATTCTATCAGCGTACCTGAGGACCTTGCCACCTGGACAAAAGGGCACAAAACATGAGTTTTTCTGTCTCTCTGCCTCCCTGTCAAATGGCCAGATATTCAACAGAATATGCACACCTAGGCCCAAGGGAGAGATGATGTAGATCACAAGACCACCAGAACCTGGACTTTGGGAACTCTCTCAGCAGCAACGTACAGGGCTAAACCCTACAAGACACAATCTTAAAGGACTGCAGGCAAGACCTGGCATGGCTTGTATATGAGGAGATCAGTGGGCACATGACTGACTTCTCTGGCTTCTTCTGATGCACACTCTGAGATCTGCTTGAGGGACACCAGTAGCAGCCTCCACAACCAAGACGTCTCTGACAGAATGTCTAATCAGGAAGACCAAGTGTAGACACCTACAGAGCACCAAAGTACCTGTCTTCACCTTGCTAGGGATTGCAAGCAGAGTGGTCAAAATACAGGCCCCTGGACAGGCTGAGGAAGTCTGTACTACAGCTGGAGCAGGATAGGAGCAGGGCAGTGTTTGGCAAGCCTGTGTCTGACTCCCAGATGACCCGGCTGAACCAAGGTGCTGGACCTCAGGTTCGATGAGAGCGGCGGTAATGAGTTTTCACTCATTTTGTTCAGCTTTTCCAAGGAATGTTTGACTGGTAATCATCATCGATCCAAGCACATTGGACGGACCTTGCACAGAGATCTTTCAGCGATCTCTAACCAGAGCTGGTGTTGGCTAGTGCTAGAAAAACAAAGACATGGCCCATCTGGGTACTGGACACTTGCATGAATGCTGGGATTACCCCGAAATCCAAAGTCTCCAAAAGTGGAGTTTAGAATCACTGAAGCACCAATGCTAAGTTCTAGCAGCACCACCAACACCAGATCATCAAGACCACAAGGAAACTTCTTCTCTGGCTTACCTGACTCTTCTAGCCTTCCCATGCATATCTCCAAAAGGATCATGTTCGCTTGAGGCACAGTCATGTGAAATCAGTGCCTGGTGAAGGATGCTGGGATATTGTATGCGCCAAGTCACCATACAGGACACAGAAGGCTACGCTGTAAAGACATAAAGAAACATGGCAACTTTATTGCTGCTTCCATGATATCTGACTGACTCTGGGCTTAACAGTCCTGTTCTCAATGGGATGATCAGAACACATGTGCCCTTTTGCCACTTCTGCTCCATCAAAACCCTCCAGCATGGGTGGTCAGATTAGGAACAGAGTCTTCCCTTAAGCTCTGCCCTGGAAGAGCTTGACCTTGGTCAAGCCCAGTAGCTGGACCCTAAGGAGATTTATGAAACTCTCCTCTATTCCAGCACAATGGTGCTGCCGACCAGCACCTCAGATTTCTCCTCAGCAAGCAATTAGATCCATTGGAGAAAACTCAGAGCCAACCCTGAGATAGTCACCCCTGATACACTGGCCACAGAATCACTCGAGAGCAAACCGGACTATTTTTTTATTCAAGGTGAAGGCTTCCTTCTCATCTTTTCCCTGATCATGAACTGAAACGTGTCTCCTCCTTCTGGCACAAAAATGTACTCTAGGTCAGCAGAATTCCCAATATCTGCAAATATCTATCATAAAGTCCCCAATTAAATGCCATCAGGTGAGTCTTTCTAGGATGTCACAACAAGAGCCACAAGGCTGCCTAGATAGATCCACAACTTTCTCTTCCACATTCTGCCAGTCACTCCGAATATCCCTGAAAGTATATCTATAGATGTCTCTGTGTGTTTCTCTACACTCCTTTGCGCTCTCTCACTATGGAGACTTCTCTAGGCACTCCCCACAAAAAAAAGCCCCTGTCTTAGAATCCAAGATTTATTCTTTCCCTCAAGTTGTCTGCATCAATACATCTTATCCCAGGTGGTACTTCACATTCAACCAAAACAACATTGTATTTTCTCAGCGATAGTGACCACAATCATTTCCTCTCTCTTCCCCTGACACAAGTCTGGGATCCATGAGTACCTCGGTATAAACGAGCAAATTGGAACAAGTGTTTGTAGGTATTTAATAAAGTTTCAGAAGTTTTGGAGATGTCAGAGGAGATCTACCCACAGTCTATGCCGGGGGTTAGTATAAGCTCCAGAATTCCAGGGCTCTAACCACAGTCAGTCTAAGGAAATCAGAGTGGAGATTCCAACCTTTAATTCCAGCACAGAAAGTATTCTGGGAGTGGTGACATTCACCCTTCATCCTAACTGAGTCAAGATCAATTCAGATTATACAAGGACTTCCAGGCTCCCAAGCAGGTGTGGTGGGGCCACGCCTTAATTACCAAAAGAAAGAATACTTAAGATGGGATTCAAACAGAGAGCAAACCATTTCAAAGGAACTGAGGCTGAGGAAAGTATAAGACAGTTGGGTAAGATTTGACTGTGGTGTTTATTCCCTCTACTATCTCCATCTTCTTCAGAGATCTTTCGCTGAGTCTCATTCATTTGTGTGACAATGGCTGTTGGCAGTTCCCTATGCACTTTTATCTTCACACCACACAGGCCTTCCTTGAGAGATCAACCCTGGAGGACACCAACTCAACACACTCTCTTGAATCAGGTACTACCAAAAAGTAAATGTAAACCTTTAGCTGGCCAATGGAAGTCAAAGACATCTGACCCTACTGACCAAGGTAAATACCCAATAGCAGAGGTCTACACAGACTTTGCTCCTTCCAATGTCAATATGTGTGCTTCCTATTGGTCCTGGGATTCTCTGGTTTCTCTCTCTGATTTCTCAATCTATCAATGCTCTCCCAGTATCTGTCGGGAGGAGGAAAACATGGCTGTGCAAATGCCACAGTGGTAACAGGGTATAGATACTTCTGTCTTGCACAAACCCATAGATTGGTCTTCTATTCTATCAGCGTACCTGAGGACCTTGCCACCTGGACAAAAGGGCACAAAACATGAGTTTTTCTGTCTCTCTGCCTCCCTGTCAAATGGCCAGATATTCAACAGAATATGCACACCTAGGCCCAAGGGAGAGATGATGTAGATCACAAGACCACCAGAACCTGGACTTTGGGAACTCTCTCAGCAGCAACGTACAGGGCTAAACCCTACAAGACACAATCTTAAAGGACTGCAGGCAAGACCTGGCATGGCTTGTATATGAGGAGATCAGTGGGCACATGACTGACTTCTCTGGCTTCTTCTGATGCACACTCTGAGATCTGCTTGAGGGACACCAGTAGCAGCCTCCACAACCAAGACGTCTCTGACAGAATGTCTAATCAGGAAGACCAAGTGTAGACACCTACAGAGCACCAAAGTACCTGTCTTCACCTTGCTAGGGATTGCAAGCAGAGTGGTCAAAATACAGGCCCCTGGACAGGCTGAGGAAGTCTGTACTACAGCTGGAGCAGGATAGGAGCAGGGCAGTGTTTGGCAAGCCTGTGTCTGACTCCCAGATGACCCGGCTGAACCAAGGTGCTGGACCTCAGGTTCGATGAGAGCGGCGGTAATGAGTTTTCACTCATTTTGTTTAGCTTTTCCAAGGAATGTTTGACTGGTAATCATCATCGATCCAAGCACATTGGACGGACCTTGCACAGAGATCTTTCAGCGATCTCTAACCAGAGCTGGTGTTGGCTAGTGCTAGAAAAACAAAGACATGGCCCATCTGGGTACTGGACACTTGCATGAATGCTGGGATTACCCCGAAATCCAAAGTCTCCAAAAGTGGAGTTTAGAATCACTGAAGCACCAATGCTAAGTTCTAGCAGCACCACCAACACCAGCTCATCAAGACCACAAGGAAACTTCTTCTCTGGCTTACCTGACTCTTCTAGCCTTCCCATGCATATCTCCAAAAGGATCATGTTCGCTTGAGGCACAGTCATGTGAAATCAGTGCCTGGTGAAGGATGCTGGGATATTGTATGTGCCAAGTCACCATACAGGACACAGAAGGCAATGCTGTAAAGACATAAAGAAACATGGCAACTTTGTTGCTGCTTCCATGATATCTGACTGACTCTGGGCTTAACAGTCCTGTTCTCAATGGGATGATCAGAACACATGTGCCCTTCTGCCACTTCTGCTCCATCAAAACACTCCAGCATGGGTGGTCATATTAGGAACAGAGTCTTCCCTTAAGCTCTGCCCTGGAAGAGCTTGACCTTGGTCAAGCCCAGTAGCTGGACCCTAAGGAGATTTATGAAACTCTCCTCTATTCCAGCACAATGGTGCTGCCGACCAGCACCTCAGATTTCTCCTCAGCAAGCAATTAGATCCATTGGAGAAAACTCAGAGCCAACCCTGAGATAGTCACCCCTGATACACTGGCCACAGAATCACTCGAGAGCAAACCGGACTATTTTTTTATTCAAGGTGAAGGCTTCCTTCTCATCTTTTCCCTCATCATGAACTGAAACGTGCCTCCTCCTTCTGGCACAAAAAGGTACTCTAGGTCAGCAGAATTCCCAATATCTGCAAATATCTATCATAAAGTCCCCAATTAAATGCCATCAGGTGAGTCTTTCTAGGATGTCACAACAAGAGCCACAAGGCTGCCTAGATAGATCCACAACTTTCTCTTCCACATTCTGCCAGTCACTCCGAATATCCCTGAAAGTATATCTATAGATGTCTCTGTGTGTTTCTCTACACTCCTTTGTGCTCTCTCTCTATGGAGACTTCTCTAGGCACTCCCCACAAAAAAAAAAAATACGCCCCTGTCTTAGAATCCAAGATTTATTCTTTCCCTCAAGTTGTCTGCATCAATACATCTTATCCCAGGTGGTACTTCACATTCAACCAAAACAACATTGTATTTTCTCAGTGATAGTGACCACAACCATGTCCTCTCTCTTCCCCTGACACAAGTCTGGGATCCATGAGTACCTCGGTATAAACGAGCAAATTGGAACAAGTGTTTGTAGGGATTTAATAAAGTTTCAGAAGTTTTGGAGATGTCAGAGGATATCTACCCACAGTCTATGCCAGGCGTTAGTATAAGCTCCAGAATTCCAGGGCTCTAACCACAGTGATTCTAAGGAAATCAGAGTGGAGATTCCAACCTTTAATTCCAGCACAGCAAGTATTCTGGGAGTGGTGACATTCACCCTTCATCCTAACTGAGTCAAGATCAATTCAGATTATACAAGGACTTCCAGGCTCCCAATCAGGTGTGGTGGTGCCAAGCCTTAATTACCAAAAGAAAGAATACTTAAGATGGGATTCAAACAGAGAGCAAACCATTTCAAAGGAACTGAGGCTGAGGAAAGTATAAGACAGTTGGGTAAGATTTGACTGTGGTGTTTATTCCCTCTACTATCTCCATCTTCTTCAGAGATCTTTCCCTGAGTCTCATTCATTTGTGTGACAATGGCTGTTGGCAGTTCCCTATGCACTTTTATCTTCACACCACACAGGCCTTCCTTGAGAGATCAACCCTGGAGGACACCAACTCAACACACTCTCTTGAATCAGGTACTACCAAAAAGTAAATGTAAACCTTTAGCTGGCCAATGGAAGTCAAAGACATCTGACCCTACTGACCAAGGTAAATACCCAATAGCAGAGGTCTACACAGACTTTGCTCCTTCCAATGTCAATATGTGTGCTTCCTATTGGTCCTGGGATTCTCTGGTTTCTCTCTCTGATTTCTCAATCTATCAATGCTCTCCCAGTATCTGTCGGGAGGAGGAAAACATGGCTGTGCAAATGCCACAGTGGTAACAGGGTATAGATACTTCTGTCTTGCACAAACCCATAGATTGGTCTTCTATTCTATCAGCGTACCTGAGGACCTTGCCACCTGGACAAAAGGGCACAAAACATGAGTTTTTCTGTCTCTCTGCCTCCCTGTCAAATGGCCAGATATTCGACAGAATATGCACACCTAGGCCCAAGGGAGAGATGATGTAGCTCACAAGACCACCAGAACCTGGACTTTGGGAACTCTCTCAGCAGCAACGTACAGGGCTAAACCCTACAAGACACCATCTTAAAGGACTGCAGGCAAGACCTGGCATGGCTTGTATATGAGGAGATCAGTGGGCACATGATTGACTTCTCTTGCTTCTTCTGATGCACACTCTGAGATCTGCTTGAGGGACACCAGTAGCAGCCTCCACAACCAAGACGTCTCTGACAGAATGTCAAATCAGGAAGACCAAGTGTAGACACCTACAGAGCACCAAAGTACCTGTCTTCACCTTGCTAGGGATTGCAATCAGAGTGGTCAAAATACAGGACCCTGGACAGGCTGAGGAAGTCTGTACTACAGCTGGAGAAGGATAGGAGCAAATCAGTGTTTGGCAAGCCTGTGTCTGACTCCCAGATGACCCGGCTGAACCAAGGTGCTGGACCTCAGGTTCGATGAGAGCGGCGGTAATGAGTTTTCACTCATTTTGTTCAGCTTTTCCAAGGAATGTTTGACTGGTAATCATCATCGATCCAAGCACATTGGACGGACCTTGCACAGAGATCTTTCAGCGATCTCTAACCAGAGCGGGTGTTGGCTAGTGCTAGAAAAACAAAGACATGGCCCATCTGGGTACTGGACACTTGCATGAATGCTGGGATTACCCCGAAATCCAAAGTCTCCAAAAGTGGAGTTTAGAATCACTGAAGCACCAATGCTAAGTTCTAGCAGCACCACCAACACCAGCTCATCAAGACCACAAGGAAACTTCTTCTCTGGCTTACCTGACTCTTCTAGCCTTCCCATGCATATCTCCAAAAGGATCATGTTCGCTTGAGGCACAGTCATGTGAAATCAGTGCCTGGTGAAGGATGCTGGGATATTGTATGTGCCAAGTCACCATACAGGACACAGAAGGCAATGCTGTAAAGACATAAAGAAACATGGCAACTTTATTGCTGCTTCCATGATATCTGACTGACTCTGGGCTTAACAGTCCTGTTCTCAATGGGATGATCAGAACACATGTGCCCTTCTGCCACTTCTGCTCCATCAAAACCCTCCAGCATGGGTGGTCAGATTAGGAACAGAGTCTTCCCTTAAGCTCTGCCCTGGAAGAGCTTGACCTTGGTCAAGCCCAGTAGCTGGACCCTAAGGAGATTTATGAAACTCTCCTCTATTCCAGCACAATGGTGCTGCCGACCAGCACCTCAGATTTCTCCTCAGCAAGCAATTAGATCCATTGGAGAAAACTCAGAGCCAACCCTGAGATAGTCACCCCTGATACACTGGCCACAGAATCACTCGAGAGCAAACCGGACTATTTTTTTATTCAAGGTGAAGGCTTCCTTCTCATCTTTTCCCTGATCATGAACTGAAACGTGTCTCCTCCTTCTGGCACAAAAATGTACTCTAGGTCAGCAGAATTCCCAAAATCTGCAAATATCTATCATAAAGTCCCCAATTAAATGCCATCAGGTGAGTCTTTCTAGGATGTCACAACAAGAGCCACAAGGCTGCCTAGATAGATCCACAACTTTCTCTTCCACATTCTGCCAGTCACTCCGAATATCCCTGAAAGTATATCTATAGATGTCTCTGTGTGTTTCTCTACACTCCTTTGCGCTCTCTCTCTATGGAGACTTCTCTAGGCACTCCCCACAAAAAAAAAAATATGCCCCTGTCTTAGAATCCAAGATTTATTCTTTCCCTCATGTTGTCTGCATCAATACATCTTATCCCAGGTGGTACTTCACATTCAACCAAAACAACATTGTATTTTCTCAGCGATAGTGACCACAACCATGTCCTCTCTCTTCCCCTGACACAAGTCTGGGATCCATGAGTACCTCGGTATAAACGAGCAAATTGGAACAAGTGTTTGTAGGTATTTAATAAAGTTTCAGAAGTTTTGGAGATGTCAGAGGAGATCTACCCACAGTCTATGCCGGGGGTTAGTATAAGCTCCAGAATTCCAGGGCTCTAACCACAGTCAGTCTAAGGAAATCAGAGTGGAGATTCCAACGTTTAATTCCAGCACAGCAAGTATTCTGGGAGTGGTGACATTCACCCTTCATCCTAACTGAGTCAAGATCAATTCAGATTATACAAGGACTTCCAGGCTCCCAAGCAGGTGTGGTGGGGCCACGCCTTAATTACCAAAAGAAAGAATACTTAAGATGGGATTCAAACAGAGAGCAAACCATTTCAAAGGAACTGAGGCTGAGGAAAGTATAAGACAGTTGGGTAAGATTTGACTGTGGTGTTTATTCCCTCTACTATCTCCATCTTCTTCAGAGATCTTTCCCTGAGTCTCATTCATTTGTGTGACAATGGCTGTTGGCAGTTCCCTATGCACTTTTATCTTCACACCACACAGGCCTTCCTTGAGAGATCAACCCTGGAGGACACCAACTCAACACACTCTCTTGAATCAGGTACTACCAAAAAGTAAATGTAAACCTTTACCTGGCCAATGGAAGTCAAAGACATCTGACCCTACTGACCAAGGTAAATACCCAATAGCAGAGGTCTACACAGACTTTGCTCCTTCCAATGTCAATATGTGTGCTTCCTATTGGTCCTGGGATTCTCTGGTTTCTCTCTCTGATTTCTCAATCTATCAATGCTCTCCCAGTATCTGTCGGGAGGAGGAAAACATGGCTGTGCAAATGCCACAGTGGTAACAGGGTATAGATACTTCTGTCTTGCACAAACCCATAGATTGGTCTTCTATTCTATCAGCGTACCTGAGGACCTTGCCACCTGGACAAAAGGGCACAAAACATGAGTTTTTCTGTCTCTCTGCCTCCCTGTCAAATGGCCAGATATTCGACAGAATATGCACACCTAGGCCCAAGGGAGAGATGATGTAGCTCACAAGACCACCAGAACCTGGACTTTGGGAACTCTCTCAGCAGCAACGTACAGGGCTAAACCCTACAAGACACCATCTTAAAGGACTGCAGGCAAGACCTGGCATGGCTTATATATGAGGAGATCAGTGGGCACATGACTGACTTCTCTTGCTTCTTCTGATGCACACTCTGAGATCTGCTTGAGGGACACCAGTAGCAGCCTCCACAACCAAGACGTCTCTGACAGAATGTCTAATCAGGAAGACCAAGTGTAGACACCTACAGAGCACCAAAGTACCTGTCTTCACCTTGCTAGGGATTGCAAGCAGAGTGGTCAAAATACAGGCCCCTGGACAGGCTGAGGAAGTCTGTACTACAGCTGGAGCAGGATAGGAGCAGGGCAGTGTTTGGCAAGCCTGTGTCTGACTCCCAGATGACCCGGCTGAACCAAGGTGCTGGACCTCAGGTTCGATGAGAGCGGCGGTAATGAGTTTTCACTCATTTTGTTCAGCTTTTCCAAGGAATGTTTGACTGGTAATCATCATCGATCCAAGCACATTGGACGGACCTTGCACAGAGATCTTTCAGCGATCTCTAACCAGAGCTGGTGTTGGCTAGTGCTAGAAAAACAAAGACATGGCCCATCTGGGTACTGGACACTTGCATGAATGCTGGGATTACCCCGAAATCCAAAGTCTCCAAAAGTGGAGTTTAGAATCACTGAAGCACCAATGCTAAGTTCTAGCAGCACCACCAACACCAGCTCATCAAGACCACAAGGAAACTTCTTCTCTGGCTTACCTGACTCTTCTAGCCTTCCCATGCATATCTCCAAAAGGATCATGTTCGCTTGAGGCACAGTCATGTGAAATCAGTGCCTGGTGAAGGATGCTGGGATATTGTATGTGCCAAGTCACCATACAGGACACAGAAGGCTATGCTGTAAAGACATAAAGAAACATGGCAACTTTATTGCTGCTTCCATGATATCTGACTGACTCTGGGCTTAACAGTCCTGTTCTCAATGGGATGATCAGAACACATGTGCCCTTCTGCCACTTCTGCTCCATCAAAACCCTCCAGCATGGGTGGTCAGATTAGGAACAGAGTCTTCCCTTAAGCTCTGCCCTGGAAGAGCTTGACCTTGGTCAAGCCCAGTAGCTGGACCCTAAGGAGATTTATGAAACTCTCCTCTATTCCAGCACAATGGTGCTGCCGACCAGCACCTCAGATTTCTCCTCAGCAAGCAATTAGATCCATTGGAGTAAACTCAGAGCCAACCCTGAGATAGTCACCCCTGATACACTGGCCACAGAATCACTCGAGAGCAAACCGGACTATTTTTTTATTCAAGGTGAAGGCTTCCTTCTCATCTTTTCCCTCATCATGAACTGAAACGTGTCTCCTCCTTCTGGCACAAAAATGTACTCTAGGTCAGCAGAATTCCCAATATCTGCAAATATCTATCATAAAGTCCCCAATTAAATGCCATCAGGTGAGTCTTTCTAGGATGTCACAACAAGAGCCACAAGGCTGCCTAGATAGATCCACAACTTTCTCTTCCACATTCTGCCAGTCACTCCGAATATCCCTGAAAGTATATCTATAGATGTCTCTGTGTGTTTCTCTACACTCCTTTGCGCTCTCTCTCTATGGAGACTTCTCTAGGCACTCCCCACAAAAAAAAAAAATATGCCCCTGTCTTAGAATCCAAGATTTATTCTTTCCCTCATGTTGTCTGCATCAATACATCTTATCCCAGGTGGTACTTCACATTCAACCAAAACAACATTGTATTTTCTCAGCGATAGTGACCACAACCATGTCCTCTCTCTTCCCCTGACACAAGTCTGGGATCCATGAGTACCTCGGTATAAACGAGCAAATTGGAACAAGTGTTTGTAGGGATTTAATAAAGTTTCAGAAGTTTTGGAGATGTCAGAGGAGATCTACCCACAGTCTATGCCGGGGGTTAGTATAAGCTCCAGAATTCCAGGGCTCTAACCACAGTCAGTCTAAGGAAATCAGAGTGGAGATTCCAACCTTTAAGTCCAGCACAGCAAGTATTCTGGGAGTGGTTACATTCACCCTTCATCCTAACTGAGTCAAGATCAATTCAGATTATACAAGGACTTCCAGGTTCCCAATCAGGTGTGGTGGGGCCAAGCCTTAATTACCAAAAGAAAGAATACTTAAGATGGGATTCAAACAGAGAGCAAACCATTTCAAAGGAACTGAGGCTGAGGAAAGTATAAGACAGTTGGGTAAGATTTGACTGTGGTGTTTATTCCCTCTACTATCTCCATCTTCTTCAGAGATCTTTCCCTGAGTCTCATTCATTTGTGTGACAATGGCTGTTGGCAGTTCCCTATGCACTTTTATCTTCACACCACACAAGCCTTCCTTGAGAGATCAACCCTGGAGGACACCAACTCAACACACTCTCTTGAATCAGGTACTACCAAAAAGTAAATGTAAACCTTTACCTGGCCAATGGAAGTCAAAGACATCTGACCCTACTGACCAAGGTAAATACCCAATAGCAGAGGTCTACACAGACTTTGCTCCTTCCAATGTCAATATGTGTGCTTCCTATTGGTCCTGGGATTCTCTGGTTTCTCTCTCTGATTTCTCAATCTATCAATGCTCTCCCAGTATCTGTCGGGAGGAGGAAAACATGGCTGTGCAAATGCCACAGTGGTAACAGGGTATAGATACTTCTGTCTTGCACAAACCCATAGATTGGTCTTCTATTCTATCAGCGTACCTGAGGACCTTGCCACCTGGACAAAAGGGCACAAAACATGAGTTTTTCTGTCTCTCTGCCTCCCTGTCAAATGGCCAGATATTCGACAGAATATGCACACCTAGGCCCAAGGGAGAGATGATGTAGCTCACAAGACCACCAGAACCTGGACTTTGGGAACTCTCTCAGCAGCAACGTACAGGGCTAAACCCTACAAGACACCATCTTAAAGGACTGCAGGCAAGACCTGGCATGGCTTGTATATGAGGAGATCAGTGGGCACATGACTGACTTCTCTTGCTTCTTCTGATGCACACTCTGAGATCTGATTGAGGGACACCAGTAGCAGCCTCCACAACCAAGACGTCTCGGACAGAATGTCTAATCAGGAAGACAAAGTGTAGACACCTACAGAGCACCAAAGTACCTGTCTTCACCTTGCTAGGGATTGCAAGCAGAGTGGTCAAAATACAGGCCCCTGGACAGGCTGAGGAAGTCTGTACTACAGCTGGAGCAGGATAGGAGCAGGGCAGTGTTTGGCAAGCCTGTGTCTGACTCCCAGATGACCCGGCTGAACCAAGGTGCTGGACCTCAGGTTCGATGAGAGCGGCGGTAATGAGTTTTCACTCATTTTGTTCAGCTTTTCCAAGGAATGTTTGACTGGTAATCATCATCGATCCAAGCACATTGGACGGACCTTGCACAGAGATCTTTCAGCGATCTCTAACCAGAGCTGGTGTTGGCTAGTGCTAGAAAAACAAAGACATGGCCCATCTGGGTACTGGACACTTGCATGAATGCTGGGATTACCCCGAAATCCAAAGTCTCCAAAAGTGGAGTTTAGAATCACTGAAGCACCAATGCTAAGTTCTAGCAGCACCACCAACACCAGCTCATCAAGACCACAAGGAAACTTCTTCTCTGGCTTACCTGACTCTTCTAGCCTTCCCATGCATATCTCCAAAAGGATCATGTTCGCTTGAGGCACAGTCATGTGAAATCAGTGCCTGGTGAAGGATGCTGGGATATTGTATGTGCCAAGTCACCATACAGGACACAGAAGGCAACGCTGTAAAGACATAAAGAAACATGGCAACTTTATTGCTGCTTCCATGATATCTGACTGACTCTGGGCTTAACAGTCCTGTTCTCAATGGGATGATCAGAACACATGTGCCCTTCTGCCACTTCTGCTCCATCAAAACCCTCCAGCATGGGTGGTCAGATTAGGAACAGAGTCTTCCCTTAAGCTCTGCCCTGGAAGAGCTTGACCTTGGTCAAGCCCAGTAGCTGGACCCTAAGGAGATTTATGAAACTCTCCTCTATTCCAGCACAATGGTGCTGCCGACCAGCACCTCAGATTTCTCCTCAGCAAGCAATTAGATCCAATGGAGAAAACTCAGAGCCAACCCTGAGATAGTCACCCCTGATACACTGGCCACAGTATCACTCGAGAGCAAACCGGACTATTTTTTTATTCAAGGTGAAGGCTTCCTTCTCATCTTTTCCCTCATCATGAACTGAAACGTGTCTCCTCCTTCTGGCACAAAAATGTACTCTAGGTCAGCAGAATTCCCAATATCTGCAAATATCTATCATAAAGTCCCCAATTAAATGCCATCAGGTGAGTCTTTCTAGGATGTCACAACAAGAGCCACAAGGCTGCCTAGATAGATCCACAACTTTCTCTTCCACATTCTGCCAGTCACTCCGAATATCCCTGAAAGTATATCTATTAATGTCTCTGTGTGTTTCTCTACACTCCTTTGTGCTCTCTCTCTATGGAGACTTCTCTAGGCACTCCCCACAAAAAAAAAAAAAATACGCCCCTGTCTTAGAATCCAAGATTTATTCTTTCCCTCAAGTTGTCTGCATCAATACATCTTATCCCAGGTGGTACTTCACATTCAACCAAAACAACATTGTATTTTCTCAGCGATAGTGACCACAACCATGTCCTATCGCTTCCCGTGACACAAGTCTGGGATCCATGAGTACCTCGGTATAAACGAGCAAATTGGAACAAGTGTTTGTAGGGATTTAATGAAGTTTCAGAAGTTTTGGAGATGTCAGAGGAGATCTACCCACAGTCTATGCCAGGCGTTAGTATAAGCTCCAGAATTCCAGGGCTCTAACCACAGTCAGTCTAAGGAAATCAGAGTGGAGATTCCAACCTTTAATTCCAGCACAGCAAGTATTCTGGGAGTGGTGACATTCACCCTTCATCCTGACTGAGTCAAGATCAATTCAGATTATACAAAGACTTCCAGGCTCCCAATCAGGTGTGGTGGGGCCAAGCCTTAATTACCAAAAGAAAGAATACTTAAGATGGGATTCAAACAGAGAGCAAACCATTTCAAAGGAACTGAGGCTGAGGAAAGTATAAGACAGTTGGGTAAGATTTGACTGTGGTGTTTATTCCCTCTACTATCTCCATCTTCTTCAGAGATCTTTCCCTGAGTCTCATTCATTTGTGTGACAATGGCTGTTGGCAGTTCCCTATGCACTTTTATCTTCACACCACACAGGCCTTCTTTGAGAGATCAACCCTGGAGGACACCAACTCAACACACTCTCTTGAATCAGGTACTACCAAAAAGTAAATGTAAACCTTTACCTGGCCAATGGAAGTCAAAGACATCTGACCCTACTGACCAAGGTAAATACCCAATAGCAGAGGTCTACACAGACTTTGCTCCTTCCAATGTCAATATGTGTGCTTCCTATTGGTCCTGGGATTCTCTGGTTTCTCTCTCTGATTTCTCAATCTATCAATGCTCTCCCAGTATCTGTCGGGAGGAGGAAAACATGGCTGTGCAAATGCCACAGTGGTAACAGGGTATAGATACTTCTGTCTTGCACAAACCCATAGATTGGTCTTCTATTCTATCAGCGTACCTGAGGACCTTGCCACCTGGACAAAAGGGCACAAAACATGAGTTTTTCTGTCTCTCTGCCTCCCTGTCAAATGGCCAGATATTCGACAGAATATGCACACCTAGGCCCAAGGGAGAGATGATGTAGCTCACAAGACCACCAGAACCTGGACTTTGGGAACTCTCTCAGCAGCAACGTACAGGGCTAAACCCTACAAGACACCATCTTAAAGGACTGCAGGCAAGACCTGGCATGGCTTGTATATGAGGAGATCAGTGGGCACATGACTGACTTCTCTTGCTTCTTCTGATGCACACTCTGAGATCTGCTTGAGGGACACCAGTAGCAGCCTCCACAACCAAGACGTCTCTGACAGAATGTCTAATCAGGAAGACCAAGTGTAGACACCTACAGAGCACCAAAGTACCTGTCTTCACCTTGCTAGGGATTGCAAGCAGAGTGGTCAAAATACAGGCCCCTGGACAGGCTGAGGAAGTCTGTACTACAGCTGGAGCAGGATAGGAGCGGGGCAGTGTTTGGCAAGCCTGTGTCTGACTCCCAGATGACCCGGCTGAACCAAGGTGCTGGACCTCAGGTTCGATGAGAGCGGCGGTAATGAGTTTTCACTCATTTTGTTCAGCTTTTCCAAGGAATGTTTGACTGGTAATCATCATCGATCCAAGCACATTGGACGGACCTTGCACAGAGATCTTTCAGCGATCTCTAACCAGAGCTGGTGTTGGCTAGTGCTAGAAAAACAAAGACATGGCCCATCTGGGTACTGGACACTTGCATGAATGCTGGGATTACCCCGAAATCCAAAGTCTCCAAAAGTGGAGTTTACAATCACTGAAGCACCAATGCTAAGTTCTAGCAGCACCACCAACACCAGTTCATCAAGACCACAAGGAAACTTCTTCTCTGGCTTACCTGACTCTTCTAGCCTTCCCATGCATATCTCCAAAAGGATCATGTTCGCTTGAGGCACAGTCATGTGAAATCAGTGCCTGGTAAAGGATGCTGGGATATTGTATGCGCCAAGTCACCATACAGGACACAGAAGGCTACGCTGTAAAGACATAAAGAAACATGGCAAATTTATTGCTGCTTCCATGATATCTGACTGACTCTGGGCTTAACAGTCCTGTTCTCAATGGGATGATCAGAACACATGTGCCCTTCTGCCACTTCTGCTCCATCAAAACCCTCCAGCATGGGTGGTCAGATTAGGAACAGAGTCTTCCCTTAAGCTCTGCCCTGGAAGAGCTTGACCTTGGTCAAGCCCAGTAGCTGGACCCTAAGGAGATTTATGAAACTCTCCTCTATTCCAGCACAATGGTGCTGCCGACCAGCACCTCAGATTTCTCCTCAGCAAGCAATTAGATCCATTGGAGAAAACTCAGAGCCAACCCTGAGATAGTCACCCCTGATACACTGGCCACAGAATCACTCGAGAGCAAACCGGACTATTTTTTTATTCAAGGTGAAGGCTTCCTTCTCATCTTTTCCCTCATCATGAACTGAAACGTGTCTCCTCCTTCTGGCACAAAAATGTACTCTAGGTCAGCAGAATTCCCAATATCTGCAAATATCTATCATAAAGTCCCCAATTAAATGCCATCAGGTGAGTCTTTCTAGGCTGTCACAACAAGAGCCACAAGGCTGCCTAGATAGATCCACAACTTTCTCTTCCACATTCTGCCAGTCACTCCGAATATCCCTGAAAGTATATCTATAGATGTCTCTGTGTGTTTCTCTACACTCCTTTGCGCTCTCTCTCTATGGAGACTTCTCTAGGCACTCCCCATAAAAAAAAAAAAACGCCCCTGTCTTAGAGTCCAAGATTTATTCTTTCCCTCAAGTTGTCTGCATCAATACATTTTATCCCAGGTGGTACTTCATATTCAACCAAAACAACATTGTATTTTCTGAGCGATAGTGACCACAACCATGTCCTATCTCTTCCCCTGACACAAGTCTGGGATCCATGAGTACCTCGGTATAAACGAGCAAATTGGAACAAGTGTTTGTAGGGATTTAATGAAGTTTCAGAAGTTTTGGAGATGTCAGAGGAGATCTACCCACAGTCTATGCCGGGGGTTTGTATAAGCTCCAGAATTCCAGGGCTCTAACCACAGTCAGTCTAAGGAAATCAGAGTGGAGATTCCAACCTTTAATTCCAGCACAGCAAGTATTCTGGGAGTGGTGACATTCACCCTTCATCCTAACTGAGTCAAGATCAATTCAGATTATACAAGGACTTCCAGGCTCCCAATCAGGTGTGGTGGGGCCAAGCCTTAATTACCAAAAGAAAGAATACTTAAGATGGGATTCAAACAGAGAGAAAACCATTTCAAAGGAACTGAGGCTGAGGTAAGTATAAGACAGTTGGGTAAGATTTGACTGTGGTGTTTATTCCCTCTACTATCTCCACCTTCTTCAGAGATCTTTCCCTGAGTCTCATTCATTTGTGTGACAATGGCTGTTGGCAGTTCCCTATGCACTTTTATCTTCACACCACACAGGCCTTCTTTGAGAGATCAACCCTGGAGGACACCAACTCAACACACTCTCTTGAATCAGGTACTACCAAAAAGTAAATGTAAACCTTTAGCTGGCCAATGGAAGTCAAAGACATCTGACCCTACTGACCAAGGTAAATACCCAATAGCAGAGGTCTACACAGACTTTGCTCCTTCCAATGTCAATATGTGTGCTTCCTATTGGTCCTGGGATTCTCTGGTTTCTCTCTCTGATTTCTCAATCTATCAATGCTCTCCCAGTATCTGTCGGGAGGAGGAAAACATGGCTGTGCAAATGCCACAGTGGTAACAGGGTATAGATACTTCTGTCTTGCACAAACCCATAGATTGGTCTTCTATTCTATCAGCGTACCTGAGGACCTTGCCACCTGGACAAAAGGGCACAAAACATGAGTTTTTCTGTCTCTCTGCCTCCCTGTCAAATGGCCAGATATTCGACAGAATATGCACACCTAGGCCCAAGGGAGAGATGATGTAGCTCACAAGACCACCAGAACCTGGACTTTGGGAACTCTCTCAGCAGCAACGTACAGGGCTAAACCCTACAAGACACCATCTTAAAGGACTGCAGGCAAGACCTGGCATGGCTTGTATATGAGGAGATCAGTGGGCACATGACTGACTTCTCTTGCTTCTTCTGATGCACACTCTGAGATCTGCTTGAGGGACACCAGTAGCAGCCTCCACAACCAAGACGTCTCTGACAGAATGTCTAATCAGGAAGACCAAGTGTAGACACCTACAGAGCACCAAAGTACCTGCTTGCTAGGGATTGCAAGCAGAGTGGTCAAAATACAGGCCCCTGGACAGGCTGAGGAAGTCTGTACTACAGCTGGAGCAGGATAGGAGCAGGGCAGTGTTTGGCAAGCCTGTGTCTGACTCCCAGATGACCCGGCTGAACCAAGGTGCTGGCCCTCAGGTTCGATGAGAGCGGCGGTAATGAGTTTTCACTCATTTTGTTCAGCTTTTCCAAGGAATGTTTGACTGGTAATCATCATCTATCCAAGCACATGGGACGGACCTTGCACAGAGATCTTTCAGCGATCTCTAACCAGAGCTGGTGTTGGCTAGTGCTAGAAAAACAAAGACATGGCCCATCTGAGTACTGGACACTTGCATGAATGCTGGGATTATCCCGCAATCCTAAGTCTCCAAAAGTGGAGTTTACAATCACTGAAGCACCAATGCTAAGTTCTAGCAGCACCACCAACACCAGTTCATCAAGACCACAAGGAAACTTCTTCTCTGGCTTACCTGACTCTTCTAGCCTTCCCATGCATATCTCCAAAAGGATCATATTCGCTTGAGGCACAGTCATGTGAAATCAGTGCCTGGTGAAGGATGCTGGGATATTGTATGCGCCAAGTCACCATACAGGACACAGAAGGCTACGCTGTAAAGACATAAAGAAACATGGCAACTTTATTGCTGCTTCCATGATATCTGACTGACTCTGGGCTTAACAGTCCTGTTCTCAATGGGATGATCAGAACACATGTGCCCTTCTGCCACTTCTGCTCCATCAAAACCCTCCAGCATGGGTGGTCAGATTAGGAACAGAGTCTTCCCTTAAGCTCTGCCCTGGAATAGCTTGACCTTGGTCAAGCCCAGTAGCTGGACCCTAAGGAGATTTATAAAACTCTCCTCTATTCCAGCACAATGGTGCTGCCGACCAGGACCTCAGATTTCTCCTCAGCAAGCAATTAGATCAATTGGAGAAAACTCAGAGCCAACCCTGAGATAGTCACCCCTGATACACTGGCCACAGAATCACTCGAGAGCAAACCGGACTATTTTTTTATTCAAGGTGAAGGCTTCCTTCTCATCTTTTCCCTGATCATGAACTGAAACGTGTCTCCTCCTTCTGGCACAAAAATATACTCTAGGTCAGCAGAATTTCCAATATCTGCAAATATCTATCATAAAGTCCCCAATTAAATGCCATCAGGTGAGTCTTTCTAGGATGTCACAACAAGAGCCACAAGGCTGCCTAGATAGATCCACAACTTTCTCTTCCACATTCTGCCAGTCACTCCGAATATCCCTGAAAGTATATCTATAGATGTCTCTGTGTGTTTCTCTACACTCCTTTGCGCTCTCTCTCTATGGAGACTTCTCTAGGCACTCCCATAAAAAAAAAAAAAACGCCCCTGTCTTAGAGTCCAAGATTTATTCTTTCCCTCAAGTTGTCTGCATCAATACATCTTATCCCAGGTGGTACTTCACATTCAACCAAAACAACATTGTATAATCTCAGCGATAGTGACCACAACCATGTCCTCTCTCTTCCCCTGACACAAGTCTGGGATCCATGAGTACCTCGGTATAAACGAGCAAATTGGAACAAGTGTTTGTAGGGATTTAATGAAGTTTCAGAAGTTTTGGAGATGTCAGAGGAGATCTACCCACAGTCTATGCCGGGGGTTAGTATAAGCTCCAGAATTCCAGGGCTCTAACCACAGTCAGTCTAAGGAAATCAGAGTGGAGATTCCAACCTTTAATTCCAGCACAGCATGTATTCTGGGAGTGGTGACATTCACCCTTCATCCTAACTGAGTCAAGATCAATTCAGATTATACAAGGACTTCCAGGCTCCCAAGCAGGTGTGGTGGGGCCAAGCCTTAATTACCAAAAGAAAGAATACTTAAGATGGGATTCAAACAGAGAGCAAACCATTTCAAAGGAACTGAGGCTGAGGAAAGTATAAGACAGTTGGGTAAGATTTGACTGTGGTGTTTATTCCCTCTACTATCTCCATCTTCTTCAGAGATCTTTCCCTGAGTCTCATTCATTTGTGTGACAATGGCTGTTGGCAGTTCCCTATGCACTTTTATCTTCACACCACACAGGCCTTCCTTGAGAGATCAACCCTGGAGGACACCAACTCAACACACTCTCTTGAATCAGGTACTACCAAAAAGTAAATGTAAACCTTTACCTGGCCAATGGAAGTCAAAGACATCTGACCCTACTGACCAAGGTAAATACCCAATAGCAGAGGTCTACACAGACTTTGCTCCTTCCAATGTCAATATGTGTGCTTCCTATTGGTCCTGGGATTCTCTGGTTTCTCTCTCAGATTTCTCAATCTATCAATACTCTCCCAGTATCTGTCGGGAGGAGGAAAACATGGCTGTGCAAATGCCACAGTGGTAACAGGGTATAGATACTTCTGTCTTGCACAAACCCATAGATTGGTCTTCTATTCTATCAGCGTACCTGAGGACCTTGCCACCTGGACAAAAGGGCACAAAACATGAGTTTTTCTGTCTCTCTGCCTCCCTGTCAAATGGCCAGATATTCGACAGAATATGCACACCTAGGCCCAAGGGAGAGATGATGTAGCTCACAAGACCATCAGAACCTGGACTTTGGGAACTCTCTCAGCAGCAATGTAGAGGGCTAAACCCTACAAGACACCATCTTAAAGGACTGCAGGCAAGACCTGGCATGGCTTGTATATGAGGAGATCAGTGGGCACATGACTGACTTCTCTTGCTTCTTCTGATGCACACTCTGAGATCTGCTTGAGGGACACCAGTAGCAGCCTCCACAACCAAGACGTCTCTGACAGAATGTCTAATCAGGAAGACCAAGTGTAGACACCTACAGAGCACCAAAGTACCTGTCTTCACCTTGCTAGGGATTGCAAGCAGAGTGGTCAAAATACAGGCCCCTGGACAGGCTGAGGAAGTCTGTACTACAGCTGGAGCAGGATAGGAGCAGGGCAGTGTTTGGCAAGCCTGTGTCTGACTCCCAGATGACCCGGCTGAACCAAGGTGCTGGACCTCAGGTTCGATGAGAGCGGCGGTAATGAGTTTTCACTCATTTTGTTCAGCTTTTCCAAGGAATGTTTGACTGGTAATCATCATCGATCCAAGCACATTGGACGGACCTTGCACAGAGATCTTTCAGCGATCTCTAACCAGAGCTGGTGTTGGCTAGTGCTAGAAAAACAAAGACATGGCCCATCTGGGTACTGGACACTTGCATGAATGCTGGGATTACCCCGAAATCCAAAGTCTCCAAAAGTGGAGTTTACAATCACTGAAGCACCAATGCTAAGTTCTAGCAGCACCACCAACACCAGTTCATCAAGACCACAAGGAAACTTCTTCTCTGGCTTACCTGACTCTTCTAGCCTTCCCATGCATATCTCCAAAAGGATCATGTTCGCTTGAGGCACAGTCATGTGAAATCAGTGCCTGGTGAAGGATGCTGGGATATTGTATGCGCCAAGTCACCATACAGGACACAGAAGGCTACGCTGTAAAGACATAAAGAAACATGGCAACTTTATTGCTGCTTCCATGATATCTGACTGACTCTGGGCTTAACAGTCCTGTTCTCAATGGGATGATCAGAACACATGTGCCCTTCTGCCACTTCTGCTCCATCAAAACCCTCCAGCATGGGTGGTCAGATTAGGAACAGAGTCTTCCCTTAAGATCTGCCCTGGAAGAGCTTGACCTTGGTCAAGCCCAGTAGCTGGACCCTAAGGAGATTTATGAAACTCTCCTCTATTCCAGCACAATGGTGCTGCCGAACAGCACATCAGATTTCTCCTCAGCCAGCAATTAGATCCATTGGAGAAAACTCAGAGCCAACCCTGAGATAGTCACCCCTGATACACTGGCCATTGGAATCACTCGAGAACAAACCGGACTATTTTTTTATTCAAGGTGAAGGCTTCCTTCTCATCTTTTCCCTGATCATGAACTGAAACGTGTCTCCTCCTTCTGGCACAAAAATGTACTCTAGGTCAGCAGAATTCCCAATATCTGCAAATATCTATCATAAAGTCCCCAATTAAATGCCATCAGGTGAGTCTTTCTAGGATGTCACAACAAGAGCCACAAGGCTGCCTAGATAGATCCACAACTTTCTCTTCCACATTCTGCCAGTCACTCCGAATATCCCTGAAAGTATATCTATAGATGTCTCTGTGTGTTTCTCTACACTCCTTTGCGCTCTCTCTCTATGGAGACTTCTCTAGGCACTCCCCACAAAAAAAAAAAAAAACAATAAATGCCCCTGTCTTAGATTCCAAGATTTATTCTTTCCCTCAAGTTGTCTGCATCAATACATCTTATCCCAGGTGGTACTTCACATTCAACCAAAACAACATTGTATTTTCTCAGCGATAGTGACCACAACCATGTCCTATCTCTTCCCCTGACACAAGTCTGGGATCCATGAGTACCTCGGTATAAACGAGCAAATTGGAACAAGTGTTTGTAGGGATTTAATGAAGTTTCAGAAGTTTTGGAGATGTCAGAGGAGATCTACCCACAATCTATGCCGGGGGTTAGTATAAGCTCCAGAATTCCAGGGCTCTAACCACGGTCAGTCTAAGGAAATCAGAGTGGAGATTCCAACCTTTAATTCCAGCACAGCATGTATTCTGGGAGTGGTGACATTCACCCTTCATCCTAACTGAGTCAAGATCAATTCAGATTATACAAGGACTTCCAGGCTCCCAATCAGGTGTGGTGGGGCCAAGCCTTAATTACCAAAAGAAAGAATACTTAAGATGGGATTCAAACAGAGAGAAAACCATTTCAAAGGAACTGAGGCTGAGGTAAGTATAAGACAGTTGGGTAAGATTTGACTGTGGTGTTTATTCCCTCTACTATCTCCATCTTCTTCAGAGATCTTTCCCTGAGTCTCATTCATTTGTGTGACAATGGCTGTTGGCAGTTCCCTATGCACTTTTATCTTCACACCACACAGGCCTTCTTTGAGAGATCAACCCTGGAGGACACCAACTCAACACACTCTCTTGAATCAGGTACTACCAAAAAGTAAATGTAAACCTTAAGCTGGCCAATGGAAGTCAAAGACATCTGACCCTACTGACCAAGGTAAATACCCAATAGCAGAGGTCTACACAGACTTTGCTCCTTCCAATGTCAATATGTGTGCTTCCTATTGGTCCTGGGATTCTCTGGTTTCTCTCTCTGATTTCTCAATCTATCAATGCTCTCCCAGTATCTGTCGGGAGGAGGAAAACATGGCTGTGCAAATGCCACAGTGGTAACAGGGTATAGATACTTCTGTCTTGCACAAACCCATAGATTGGTCTTCTATTCTATCAGCGTACCTGAGGACCTTGCCACCTGGACAAAAGGGCACAAAACATGAGTTTTTCTGTCTCTCTGCCTCCCTGTCAAATGGCCAGATATTCGACAGAATATGCACACCTAGGCCCAAGGGAGAGATGATGTAGCTCACAAGACCACCAGAACCTGGACTTTGGGAACTCTCTCAGCAGCAACGTACAGGGCTAAACCCTACAAGACACCATCTTAAAGGACTGCAGGCAAGACCTGGCATGGCTTGTATATGAGGAGATCAGTGGGCACATGACTGACTTCTCTTGCTTCTTCTGATGCACACTCTGAGATCTGCTTGAGGGACACCAGTAGCAGCCTCCACAACCAAGACGTCTCTGACAGAATGTCTAATCAGGAAGACCAAGTGTAGACACCTACAGAGCACCAAAGTACCTGTCTTCACCTTGCTAGGGATTGCAAGCAGAGTGGTCAAAATACAGGCCCCTGGACAGGCTGAGGAAGTCTGTACTACAGCTGGAGCAGGATAGGAGCAGGGCAGTGTTTGGCAAGCCTGTGTCTGACTCCCAGATGACCGGGCTGAACCAAGGTGCTGGACCTCAGGTTCGATGAGAGTGGCAGTAATGAGTTTTCACTCATTTTGTTCAGCTTTCCAAGGAATGTTTGACTGGTAATCATCATCGATCCAAGCACATTGGACGGACCTTGCACAGAGATCTTTCAGCGATCTCTAACCAGAGCTGGTGTTGGCTAGTGCTAGAAAAACAAAGACATGGCCCATCTGGGTACTGGACACTTGCATGAATGCTGGGATTACCCCGAAATCCAAAGTCTCCAAAAGTGGAGTTTACAATCACTGAAGCACCAATGCTAAGTTCTAGCAGCACCACCAACACCAGTTCATCAAGCCCACAAGGAAACTTGTTCTCTGGCTTACCTGACTCTTCTAGCCTTCCCATGCATATCTCCAAAAGGATCATGTTCGCTTGAGGCACAGTCATGTGAAATCAGTGCCTGGTGAAGGATGCTGGGATATTGTATGCGCCAAGTCACCATACAGGACACAGAAGGCTACGCTGTAAAGACATAAAGAAACATGGCAACTTTATTGCTGCTTCCATGACTCTGGGCTTAACAGTCCTGTTCTCAATGGGATGATCAGAACACATGTGACCTTCTGCCACTTCTGCTCCATCAAAACCCTCCAGCATGGGTGGTCAGATTAGGAACAGAGTCTTCCCTTAAGCTCTGCCCTGGAAGAGCTTGACCTTGGTCAAGCCCAGTAGCTGGACCCTAAGGAGATTTATGAAACTCTCCTCTATTCCAGCACAATGGTGCTGCCGACCAGCACCTCAGATTTCTCCTCAGCAAGCAATTAGATCCATTGGAGAAAACTCAGAGCCAACCCTGAGATAGTCACCCCTGATACACTGGCCACAGAATCACTGGAGAGCAAACCGGACTATTTTTTTATTCAAGGTGAATGCTTCCTTCTCATCTTTTCCCTGATCATGAACTGAAACATGTCTCCTCCTTCTGGCACAAAAATGTACTCTAGGTCAGCAGAATTCCCAATATCTGCAAATATCTATCATAAAGTCCCCAATTAAATGCCATCAGGTGAGTCTTTCTAGGATGTCACAACAAGAGCCACAAGGCTGCCTAGATAGATCCACAACTTTCTCTTCCACATTCTGCCAGTCACTCCGAATATCCCTGAAAGTATATCTATAGATGTCTCTGTGTGTTTCTCTACACTCCTTAGCGCTCTCTCTCTATGGAGACTTCTCTAGGCACTCCCCACAAAAAAAAAAAAAAAAAAAAAAACGCCCCTGTCTTAGAGTCCAAGATTTATTCTTTCCCTCAAGTTGTCTGCATCAATACATCTTATCCCAGGTGGTACTTCACTTTCAACCAAAACAACATTGTATTTTCTCAGCGATAGTGACCACAACCATGTCCTCTCTCTTCCCCTGACACAAGTCTGGGATCCATGAGTACCTCGGTATAAACGAGCAAATTGGAACAAGTGTTTGTAGGGATTTAATAAAGTTTCAGAAGTTTTGGAGATGTCAGAGGAGATCTACCCACAGTCTATGCCGGGAGTTAGTATAAGCTCCAGAATTCCAGGGCTCTAACCACAGTCAGTCTAAGGAAATCAGAGTGGAGATTCCAACCTTTAATTCCAGCACAGCAAGTATTCTGGGAGTGGTGACATTCACCCTTCATCCTAACTGAGTCAAGATCAATTCAGATTATACAAGGACTTCCAGGCTCCCAATCAGGTGTGGTGGGGCCATGCCTTAATTACCAAAAGAAAGAATACTTAAGATGGGATTCAAACAGAGAGAAAACCATTTCAAAGGAACTGAGGCTGAGGAAAGTATAAGACAGTTGGGTAAGATTTTACTGTGGTGTTTATTCCCTCTACTATCTCCATCTTCTTCAGAGATCTTTCCCTGAGTCTCATTCATTTGTGTGACAATGGCTGTTGGCAGTTCCCTATGCACTTTTATCTTCACACCACACAGGCCTTCCTTGAGAGATCAACCCTGGAGGACACCAACTCAACACACTCTCTTGAATCAGGTACTACCAAAAAGTAAATGTAAACCTTTACCTGGCCAATGGAAGTCAAAGACATCTGAACCTACTGACCAAGGTAAATACCCAATAGCAGAGGTCTACACAGACTTTGCTCCTTCCAATGTCAATATGTGTGCTTCCTATTGGTCCTGGGATTCTCTGGTTTCTCTCTCAGATTTCTCAATCTATCAATGCTCTCCCAGTATCTGTCGGGAGGAGGAAAACATGGCTGTGCAAATGCCACAGTGGTAACAGGGTATAGATACTTCTGTCTTGCACAAACCCATAGATTGGTCTTCTATTCTATCAGCGTACCTGAGGACCTTGCCACCTGGACAAAAGGGCACAAAACATGAGTTTTTCTGTCTCTCTGCCTCCCTGTCAAATGGCCAGATATTCGACAGAATATGCACACCTAGGCCCAAGGGAGAGATGATGTAGCTCACAAGACCACCAGAACCTGGACTTTGGGAACTCTCTCAGCAGCAACGTACAGGGCTAAACCCTACAAGACACCATCTTAAAGGACTGCAGGCAAGAACTGGCATGGCTTGTATATGAGGAGATCAGTGGGCACATGACTGACTTCTCTTGCTTCTTCTGATGCACACTCTGAGATCTGCTTGAGGGACACCAGTAGCAGCCTCCACAACCAAGACGTCTCGGACAGAATGTCTAATCAGGAAGACAAAGTGTAGACACCTACAGAGCACCAAAGTACCTGTCTTCACCTTGCTAGGGATTGCAAGCAGAGTGGTCAAAATACAGGCCCCTGGACAGGCTGAGGAAGTCTGTACTACAGCTGGAGCAGGATAGGAGCAGGGAAGTGTTTGGCAAGCCTGTGTCTGACTCCCAGATGACCCGGCTGAACCAAGGTGCTGGACCTCAGGTTCGATGAGAGCGGCGGTAATGAGTTTTCACTCATTTTGTTCAGCTTTTCCAAGGAATGTTTGACTGGTAATCATCATCGATCCAAGCACATTGGACGGACTTTGCACAGAGATCTTTCAGCGATCTCTAACCAGAGCTGGTGTTGGCTAGTGCTAGAAAAACAAAGACATGGCCCATCTGGGTACTGGACACTTGCATGAATGCTGGGATTACCCTGAAATCCAAAGTCTCCAAAAGTGGAGTTTAGAATCACTGAAGTACCAATGCTAAGTACTAGCAGCACCACCAACACCAGTTCATCAAGACCACAAGGAAACTTCTTCTCTGGCTTACCTGACTCTTCTAGCCTTCCCATGCATATCTCCAAAAGGATCATGTTCGCTTGAGGCACAGTCATGTGAAATCAGTGCCTGGTGAAGGATGCTGGGATATTGTATGCGCCAAGTCACCATACACGACACAGAAGGCTACTCTGTAAAGACCTAAAGAAACATGGCAACTTTATTGCTGCTTCCATGATATCTGACTTACTCTGGGCTTAACAGTCCTGTTCTCAATGGGATGATCAGAACACATGTGCCCTTCTGCCACTTCTGCTCCATCAAAACCCTCCAGTATGGGTGGTCAGATTAGGAACAGAGTCTTCCCTTAAGCTCTGCCCTGGAAGAGCTTGACCTTGGTCAAGCCCAGTAGCTGGACCCTAAGGAGATTTATGAAACTCTCCTCTATTCCAGCACAATGGTGCTGCCGACCAGCACCTCAGATTTCTCCTCAGCAAGCAATTAGATCCATTGGAGAAAACTCAGAGCCAACCCTGAGATAGTCACCCCTGATACACTGGCCACAGAATCACTGGAGAGCAAACCGGACTATTTTTTTATTCAAGGTGAAGGCTTCCTTCTCATCTTTTCCCTGATCATGAACTGAAACATGTCTCCTCCTTCTGGCACAAAAATGTACTCTAGGTCAGCAGAATTCCCAATATCTGCAAATATCTATCATAAAGTCCCCAATTAAATGCCATCAGGTGAGTCTTTCTAGGATGTCACAACAAGAGCCACAAGGCTGCCTAGATAGATCCACAACTTTCTCTTCCACATTCTGCCAGTCACTCCGAATATCCCTGAAAGTATATCTATAGATGTCTCTGTGTGTTTCTCTACACTCCTTAGCGCTCTCTCTCTATGGAGACTTCTCTAGGCACTCCCCACAAAAAAAAAAAAAAAAAAACGCCCCTGTCTTAGAGTCCAAGATTTATTCTTTCCCTCAAGTTGTCTGCATCAATACATCTTATCCCAGGTGGTACTTCACATTCAACCAAAACAACATTGTATTTTCTCAGCGATAGTGACCACAACCATGTCCTCTCTCTTCCCCTGACACAAGTCTGGGATCCATGAGTACCTCGGTATAAACAAGCAAATTCAAACAAGTGTTTGTAGGTATTTAATAAAGTTTCAGAAGTTTTGGAGATGTCAGAGGAGATCTACCCACAGTCTATGCCGGGAGTTAGTATAAGCTCCAGAATTCCAGGGCTCTAACCACAGTCAGTCTAAGGAAATCAGAGTGGAGATTCCAACCTTTAATTCCAGCACAGCAAGTATTCTGGGAGTGGTGACATTCACCCTTCATCCTAACTGAGTCAAGATCAATTCAGATTATACAAGGACTTCCAGGCTCCCAAGCAGGTGTGGTGGGGCCACGCCTTAATTACCAAAAGAAAGAATACTTAAGATGGGATTCAAACAGAGAGAAAACCATTTCAAAGGAACTGAGGCTGAGGAAAGTATAAGACAGTTGGGTAAGATTTGACTGTGGTGTTTATTCCCTCTACTATCTCCATCTTCTTCAGAGATCTTTCCCTGAGTCTCATTCATTTGTGTGACAATGGCTGTTGGCAGTTCCCTATGCACTTTTATCTTCACACCACACAGGCCTTCCTTGAGAGATCAACCCTGGAGGACACCAACTCAACACACTCTCTTGAAACAGGTACTACCAAAAAGTAAATGTAAACCTTTACCTGGCCAATGGAAGTCAAAGACATCTGAACCTACTGACCAAGGTAAATACCCAATAGCAGAGGTCTACACAGACTTTGCTCCTTCCAATGTCAATATGTGAGCTTCCTATTGGTCCTGGGATTCTCTGGTTTCTCTCTCTGATTTCTCAATCTATCAATGCTCTCCCAGTATCTGTCGGGAGGAGGAAAACATGGCTGTGCAAATGCCACAGTGGTAACAGGGTATAGATACTTCTGTCTTGCACAAACCCATAGATTGGTCTTCTATTCTATCAGCGTACCTGAGGACCTTGCCACCTGGACAAAAGGGCACAAAACATGAGTTTTTCTGTCTCTCTGCCTCCCTGTCAAATGGCCAGATATTCGACAGAATATGCACACCTATGCACAAGGGAGAGATGATGTAGCTCACAAGACCACCAGAACCTGGACTTTGGGAACTCTCTCAGCAGCAACGTACAGGGCTAAACCCTACAAGACACCATCTTAAAGGACTGCAGGCAAGAACTGGCATGGCTTGTATATGAGGAGATCAGTGGGCACATGACTGACTTCTCTTGATTCTTCTGATGCACACTCTGAGATCTGCTTGAGGGACACCAGTAGCAGCCTCCACAACCAAGACGTCTCGGACAGAATGTCTAATCAGGAAGACCAAGTGTAGACACCTACAGAGCACCAAAGTACCTGTCTTCACCTTGCTAGGGATTGCAAGCAGAGTGGTCAAAATACAGGCCCCTGGACAGGCTGAGGAAGTCTGTACTACAGCTGGAGCAGGATAGGAGCAGGGAAGTGTTTGGCAAGCCTGTGTCTGACTCCCAGATGACCCGGCTGAACCAAGGTGCTGGACCTCAAGTTCGATGAGAGCGGCGGTAATGAGTTTTCACTCATTTTGTTCAGCTTTTCCAAGGAATGTTTGACTGGTAATCATCATCGATCCAAGCACATTGGACGGACCTTGCACAGAGATCTTTCAGCGATCTCTAACCAGAGCTGGTGTTGGCTAGTGCTAGAAAAACAAAGACATGGCCCATCTGGGTACTGGACACTTGCATGAATGCTGGGATTACCCTGAAATCCAAAGTCTCCAAAAGTGGAGTTTAGAATCACTGAAGTACCAATGCTAAGTACTAGCAGCACCACCAACACCAGTTCATCAAGACCACAAGGAAACTTCTTCTCTGGCTTACCTGACTCTTCTAGCCTTCCCATGCATATCTCCAAAAGGATCATGTTCGCTTGAGGCACAGTCATGTGAAATCAGTGCCTGGTGAAGGATGCTGGGATATTGTATGCGCCAAGTCACCATACAGGACACAGAAGGCTACGCTGTAAAGACATAAAGAAACATGGCAACTTTATTGCTGCTTCCATGATATCTGACTGACTCTGGGCTTAACAGTCCTGTTCTCAATGGGATGATCAGAACACATGTGCCCTTCTGCCACTTCTGCTCCATCAAAACCCTCCAGCATGGGTGGTCAGATTAGGAACAGAGTCTTCCCTTAAGCTCTGCCCTGGAAGAGCTTGGCCTTGGTCCAGCCCAGTAGCTGGACCCTAAGGAGATTTATGAAACTCTCCTCTATTCCAGCACAATGGTGCTGCCGACCAGCACCTCAGATTTCTCCTCAGCAAGCAATTAGATCCATTGGAGAAAACTCAGAGCCAACCCTGAGATAGTCACCCCTGATACACTGGCCACAGAATCACTCGAGAGCAAACCGGACTATTTTTTTATTCAAGGTGAAGGCTTCCTTCTCATCTTTTCCCTGATCATGAACTGAAACATGTCTCCTCCTTCTGGCACAAAAATGTACTCTAGGTCAGCAGAATTCCCAATATCTGCAAATATCTATCATAAAGTCCCCAATTAAATGCCATCAGGTGAGTCTTTCTAGGATGTCACAACAAGAGCCACAAGGCTGCCTAGATAGATCCACAACTTTCTCTTCCACATTCTGCCAGTCACTCCGAATATCCCTGAAAGTATATCTATAGATGTCCCTTTGTGTTTCTCTACACTCCTTTGCGCTCTCTCTCTATGGAGACTTCATTAGGCACTCCCCACAAAAATAAAAAAAAAACGCCCCTGTCTTAGAATCCAAGATTTATTCTTTCCCTCAAGTTGTCTGCATCAATACATCTTATCCCAGGTGGTACTTCACATTCAACCAAAACAACATTGTATTTTCTCAGCGATAGTGACCACAACCATGTCCTCTCTCTTCCCCTGACACAAGTCTGGGATCCATGAGTACCTCGATATAAACAAGCAAATTCAAACAAGTGTTTGTAGGGATTTAATAAAGTTTCAGAAGTTTTGGAGATGTCAGAGGAGATCTACCCACAGTCTATGCCGGGGGTTAGTATAAGCTCCAGAATTCCCAGAGCTCTAACCAAAGTCAGTCTAAGGAAATCAGAGTGGAGATTCCAACCTTTAATTCCAGCACAGCATGTATTCTGGGAGTGGTGACATTCACCCTTCATCCTAACTGAGTCAAGATCAATTCAGATTATACAAGGACTTCCAGGCTCCCAAGCAGGTGTGGTGGGGCCACGCCTTAATTACCAAAAGAAAGAATACTTAAGATGGGATTCAAACAGAGAGAAAACCATTTCAAAGGAACTGAGGCTGAGGAAAGTATAAGACAGTTGGGTAAGATTTGACTGTGGTGTTTATTCCCTCTACTATCTCCATCTTCTTCAGAGATCTTTCCCTGAGTCTCATTCATTTGTGTGACAATGGCTGTTGGCAGTTCCCTATGCACTTTTATCTTCACACCACACAGGCCTTCCTTGAGAGATCAACCCTGGAGGACACCAACTCAACACACTCTCTTGAAACAGGTACTACCAAAAAGTAAATGTAAACCTTTACCTGGCCAATGGAAGTCAAAGACATCTGAACCTACTGACCAAGGTAAATACCCAATAGCAGAGGTCTACACAGACTTTGCTCCTTCCAATGTCAATATGTGAGCTTCCTATTGGTCCTGGGATTCTCTGGTTTCTCTCTCTGATTTCTCAATCTATCAATGCTCTCCCAGTATCTGTCGGGAGGAGGAAAACATGGCTGTGCAAATGCCACAGTGGTAACAGGGTATAGATACTTCTGTCTTGCACAAACCCATAGATTGGTCTTCTATTCTATCAGCGTACCTGAGGACCTTGCCACCTGGACAAAAGGGCACAAAACATGAGTTTTTCTGTCTCTCTGCCTCCCTGTCAAATGGCCAGATATTCGACAGAATATGCACACCTATGCACAAGGGAGAGATGATGTAGCTCACAAGACCACCAGAACCTGGACTTTGGGAACTCTCTCAGCAGCAACGTACAGGGCTAAACCCTACAAGACACCATCTTAAAGGACTGCAGGCAAGAACTGGCATGGCTTGTATATGAGGAGATCAGTGGGCACATGACTGACTTCTCTTGATTCTTCTGATGCACACTCTGAGATCTGCTTGAGGGACACCAGTAGCAGCCTCCACAACCAAGACGTCTCGGACAGAATGTCTAATCAGGAAGACCAAGTGTAGACACCTACAGAGCACCAAAGTACCTGTCTTCACCTTGCTAGGGATTGCAAGCAGAGTGGTCAAAATACAGGCCCCTGGACAGGCTGAGGAAGTCTGTACTACAGCTGGAGCAGGATAGGAGCAGGGAAGTGTTTGGCAAGCCTGTGTCTGACTCCCAGATGACCCGGCTGAACCAAGGTGCTGGACCTCAGGTTCGATGAGAGCGGCGGTAATGAGTTTTCACTCATTTTGTTCAGCTTTTCCAAGGAATGTTTGACTGGTAATCATCATCGATCCAAGCACATTGGACGGACCTTGCACAGAGATCTTTCAGCGATCTCTAACCAGAGCTGGTGTTGGCTAGTGCTAGAAAAACAAAGACATGGCCCATCTGGGTACTGGACACTTGCATGAATGCTGGGATTACCCTGAAATCCAAAGTCTCCAAAAGTGGAGTTTAGAATCACTGAAGTACCAATGCTAAGTACTAGCAGCACCACCAACACCAGTTCATCAAGACCACAAGGAAACTTCTTCTCTGGCTTACCTGACTCTTCTAGCCTTCCCATGCATATCTCCAAAAGGATCATGTTCGCTTGAGGCACAGTCATGTGAAATCAGTGCCTGGTGAAGGATGCTGGGATATTGTATGCGCCAAGTCACCATACAGGACACAGAAGGCTACGCTGTAAAGACATAAAGAAACATGGCAACTTTATTGCTGCTTCCATGATATCTGACTGACTCTGGGCTTAACAGTCCTGTTCTCAATGGGATGATCAGAACACATGTGCCCTTCTGCCACTTCTGCTCCATCAAAACCCTCCAGCATGGGTGGTCAGATTAGGAACAGAGTCTTCCCTTAAGCTCTGCCCTGGAAGAGCTTGGCCTTGGTCCAGCCCAGTAGCTGGACCCTAAGGAGATTTATGAAACTCTCCTCTATTCCAGCACAATGGTGCTGCCGACCAGCACCTCAGATTTCTCCTCAGCAAGCAATTAGATCCATTGGAGAAAACTCAGAGCCAACCCTGAGATAGTCACCCCTGATACACTGGCCACAGAATCACTCGAGAGCAAACCGGACTATTTTTTTATTCAAGGTGAAGGCTTCCTTCTCATCTTTTCCCTGATCATGAACTGAAACATGTCTCCTCCTTCTGGCACAAAAATGTACTCTAGGTCAGCAGAATTCCCAATATCTGCAAATATCTATCATAAAGTCCCCAATTAAATGCCATCAGGTGAGTCTTTCTAGGATGTCACAACAAGAGCCACAAGGCTGCCTAGATAGATCCACAACTTTCTCTTCCACATTCTGCCAGTCACTCCGAATATCCCTGAAAGTATATCTATAGATGTCCCTTTGTGTTTCTCTACACTCCTTTGCGCTCTCTCTCTATGGAGACTTCATTAGGCACTCCCCACAAAAATAAAAAAAAAACGCCCCTGTCTTAGAATCCAAGATTTATTCTTTCCCTCAAGTTGTCTGCATCAATACATCTTATCCCAGGTGGTACTTCACATTCAACCAAAACAACATTGTATTTTCTCAGCGATAGTGACCACAACCATGTCCTCTCTCTTCCCCTGACACAAGTCTGGGATCCATGAGTACCTCGATATAAACAAGCAAATTCAAACAAGTGTTTGTAGGGATTTAATAAAGTTTCAGAAGTTTTGGAGATGTCAGAGGAGATCTACCCACAGTCTATGCCGGGGGTTAGTATAAGCTCCAGAATTCCCAGAGCTCTAACCAAAGTCAGTCTAAGGAAATCAGAGTGGAGATTCCAACCTTTAATTCCAGCACAGCATGTATTCTGGGAGTGGTGACATTCACCCTTCATCCTAACTGAGTCAAGATCAATTCAGATTATACAAGGACTTCCAGGCTCCCAAGCAGGTGTGGTGGGGCCACGCCTTAATTACCAAAAGAAAGAATACTTAAGATGGGATTCAAACAGAGAGAAAACCATTTCAAAGGAACTGAGGCTGAGGAAAGTATAAGACAGTTGGGTAAGATTTGACTGTGGTGTTTATTCCCTCTACTATCTCCATCTTCTTCAGAGATCTTTCCCTGAGTCTCATTCATTTGTGTGACAATGGCTGTTGGCAGTTCCCTATGCACTTTTATCTTCACACCACACAGGCCTTCCTTGAGAGATCAACCCTGGAGGACACCAACTCAACACACTCTCTTGAATCAGGTACTACCAAAAAGTAAATGTAAACCTTTACCTGGCCAATGGAAGTCAAAGACATCTGAACCTACTGACCAAGGTAAATACCCAATAGCAGAGGTCTACACAGACTTTGCTCCTTCCAATGTCAATATGTGAGCTTCCTATTGGTCCTGGGATTCTCTGGTTTCTCTCTCTGATTTCTCAATCTATCAATGCTCTCCCAGTATCTGTCGGGAGGAGGAAAACATGGCTGTGCAAATGCCACAGTGGTAACAGGGTATAGATACTTCTGTCTTGCACAAACCCATAGATTGGTCTTCTATTCTATCAGCGTACCTGAGGACCTTGGCACCTGGACAAAAGGGCACAAAACATGAGTTTTTCTGTCTCTCTGCCTCCCTGTCAAATGGCCAGATATTCGACAGAATATGCACACCTAGGCCCAAGGGAGAGATGATGTAGCTCACAAGACCACCAGAACCTGGACTTTGGGAACTCTCTCAGCAGCAACGTACAGGGCTAAACCCTACAAGACACCATCTTAAAGGACTGCAGGCAAGAACTGGCATGGCTTGTATATGAGGAGATCAGTGGGCACATGACTGACTTCTCTTGCTTCTTCTGATGCACACTCTGAGATCTGCTTGAGGGACACCAGTAGCAGCCTCCACAACCAAGACGTCTCGGACAGAATGTCTAATCAGGAAGACCAAGTGTAGACACCTACAGAGCACCAAAGTACCTGTCTTCACCTTGCTAGGGATTGCAAGCAGAGTGGTCAAAATACAGGCCCCTGGACAGGCTGAGGAAGTCTGTACTACAGCTGGAGCAGGATAGGAGCAGGGAAGTGTTTGGCAAGCCTGTGTCTGACTCCCAGATGACCCGGCTGAACCAAGGTGCTGGACCTCAGGTTCGATGAGAGCGGCAGTAATGAGTTTTCACTCATTTTGTTCAGCTTTTCCAAGGAATGTTTGACTGGTAATCATCATCGATCCAAGCACATTGGACGGACCTTGCACAGAGATCTTTCAGCGATCTCTAACTAGAGCTGGTGTTGGCTAGTGCTAGAAAAACAAAGACATGGCCCATCTGGGTACTGGACACTTGCATGAATGCTGGGATTACCCTGAAATCCAAAGTCTCCAAAAGTGGAGTTTAGAATCACTGAAGTACCAATGCTAAGTACTAGCAGCACCACCAACACCAGTTCATCAAGACCACAAGGAAACTTCTTCTCTGGCTTACCTGACTCTTCTAGCCTTCCCATGCATATCTCCAAAAGGATCATGTTCGCTTGAGGCACAGTCATGTGAAATCAGTGCCTGGTGAAGGATGCTGGGATATTGTATGCGCCAAGTCACCATACAGGACACAGAAGGCTACGCTGTAAAGACATAAAGAAACATGGCAACTTTATTGCTGCTTCCATGATATCTGACTGACTCTGGGCTTAACAGTCCTGTTCTCAATGGGATGATCAGAACACATGTGCCCTTCTGCCACTTCTGCTCCATCAAAACCCTCCAGCATGGGTGGTCAGATTAGGAACAGAGTCTTCCCTTAAGCTCTGCCCTGGAAGAGCTTGGCCTTGGTCCAGCCCAGTAGCTGGACCCTAAGGAGATTTATGAAACTCTCCTCTATTCCAGCACAATGGTGCTGCCGACCAGCACCTCAGATTTCTCCTCAGCAAGCAATTAGATCCATTGGAGAAAACTCAGAGCCAACCCTGAGATAGTCACCCCTGATACACTGGCCACAGAATCACTCGAGAGCAAACCGGACTATTTTTTTATTCAAGGTGAAGGCTTCCTTCTCATCTTTTCCCTGATCATGAACTGAAACATGTCTCCTCCTTCTGGCACAAAAATGTACTCTAGGTCAGCAGAATTCCCAATATCTGCAAATATCTATCATAAAGTCCCCAATTAAATGCCATCAGGTGAGTCTTTCTAGGATGTCACAACAAGAGCCACAAGGCTGCCTAGATAGATCCACAACTTTCTCTTCCACATTCTGCCAGTCACTCCGAATATCCCTGAAAGTATATCTATAGATGTCCCTTTGTGTTTCTCTACACTCCTTTGCGCTCTCTCTCTATGGAGACTTCATTAGGCACTCCCCACAAAAATAAAAAAAAAAAAACGCCCCTGTCTTAGAATCCAAGATTTATTCTTTCCCTCAAGTTGTCTGCATCAATACATCTTATCCCAGGTGGTACTTCACATTCAACCAAAACAACATTGTATTTTCTCAGCGATAGTGACCACAACCATGTCCTCTCTCTTCCCCTGACACAAGTCTGGGATCCATGAGTACCTCGGTATAAACGAGCAAATTGGAGCAAGTGTTTGTAGGGATTTAATAAAGTTTCAGAAGTTTTGGAGATGTCAGAGGAGATCTACCCACATTCTATGCCAGGGGTTAGAATAAGCTCCAGAATTCCAGGGCTCTAACCACAGTCAGTCTAAGGAAATCAGAGTGGAGATTCCAACCTTTAATTCCAGCACAGCAAGTATTCTGGGAGTGGTGACATTCACCCTTCATCCTAACTGAGTCAAGATCAATTCAGATTATACAAGGACTTCCAGGCTCCCAAGCAGGTGTGGTGGGGCCACGCCTTAATTACCAAAAGAAAGAATACTTAAGATGGGATTCAAACAGAGAGAATACCATTTCAAAGGAACTGAGGCTGAGGAAAGTATAAGACAGTTCGGTAAGATTTGACTGTGGTGTTTATTCCCTCTACTATCTCCATCTTCTTCAGAGATCTTTCCCTGAGTCTCATTCATTTGTGTGACAATGGCTGTTGGCAGTTCCCTATGCACTTTTATCTTCACACCACACAGGCCTTCCTTGAGAGATCAACCCTGGAGGACACCAACTCAACACACTCTCTTGAATCAGGTACTACCAAAAAGTAAATGTAAACCTTTACCTGGCCAATGGAAGTCAAAGACATCTGACCCTACTGACCAAGGTAAATACCCAATAGCAGAGGTCTACACAGACTTTGCTCCTTCCAATGTCAATATGTGTGCTTCCTATTGGTCCTGGGATTCTCTGGTTTCTCTCTCTGATTTCTCAATCTATCAATGCTCTCCCAGTATCTGTCGGGAGGAGGAAAACATGGCTGTGCAAATGCCACAGTGGTAACAGGGTATAGATACTTCTGTCTTGCACAAACCCATAGATTGGTCTTCTATTCTATCAGCGTACCTGAGGACCTTGCCACCTGGACAAAAGGGCACAAAACATGAGTTTTTCTGTCTAACTGCCTCCCTGTCAAATGGCCAGATATTCGACAGAATATGCACAACTAGGCCCAAGGGAGAGATGATGTAGCTCACAAGACCACCAGAACCTGGACTGTGGGAACTCTCTCAGCAGCAACGTACAGGGCTAAACCCTACAAGACACCATCTTAAAGGACTGCAGGCAAGACCTGACATGTCTTGTATATGAGGAGATCAGTGGGCACATGACTGACTTCTCTTGCTTCTTCTGATGCACACTCTGAGATCTGCTTGAGGGACACCAGTAGCAGCCTCCACAACCAAGACGTCTCTGACAGAATGTCTAATCAGGAAGACCAAGTGTAGACACCTACAGAGCACCAAAGTACCTGTCTTCACCTTGCTAGGGATTGCAAGCAGAGTGGTCAAAATACAGGCCCCTGGACAGGCTGAGGAAGTCTGTACTACAGCTGGAGCAGGATAGGAGCAGGGCAGTGTTTGGCAAGCCTGTGTCTGACTCCCAGATGACCCGGCTGAACCAAGGTGCTGGACCTCAGGTTCGATGAGAGCGGTGGTAATGAGTTTTCACTCATTTTGTTCAGCTTTTCCAAGGAATGTTCGACTGGTAATCATCATCGATCCAAGCACATTGGACGGACCTTGCACAGAGATCTTTCAGCGATCTCTAACCAGAGCTGGTGTTGGCTAGTGCTAGAAAAACAAAGACATGGCCCATCTGGGTACTGGACACTTGCATGAATGCTGGGATTACCCCGAAATCCAAAGTCTCCAAAAGTGGAGTTTAGAATCACTGAAGCACCAATGCTAAGTTCTAGCAGCACCACCAACACCAGTTCATCAAGACCACAAGGAAACTTCTTCTCTGGCTTACCTGACTCTTCTAGCCTTCCCATGCATATCTCCAAAAGGATCGTGTTCGCTTGAGGCACAGTCATGTGAAATCAGTGCCTGGTGAAGGATGCTGGGATATTGTATGCGCCAAGTCACCATACAGGACACAGAAGGCTACGCTGTAAAGACATAAAGAAACATGGCAACTTTATTGCTGCTTCCATGATATCTGACTGACTCTGGGCTTAACAGTCCTGTTCTCAATGGGATGATCAGAACACATGTGCCCTTCTGCCACTTCTGCTCCATCAAAACCCTCCAGCATGGGTGGTCAGATTAGGAACAGAGTCTTCCCTTAAGCTCTGCCCTGGAAGAGCTTGACCTTGGTCAAACCCAGTAGCTGGACCCTAAGGAGATTTATGAAATTCTCCTCTATTCCAGCACAATGGTGCTGCCGACCAGCACCTCAGATTTCTCCTCAGCAAGCAATTAGATCCATTGGAGAAAACTCAGAGCCAACCCTGAGATAGTCACCCCTGATACACTGGCCACAGAATCACTCGAGAGCAAACCGGACTATTTTTTTATTCAAGGTGAAGGCTTCCTTCTCATCTTTTCCCTGATCATGAACTGAAACGTGTCTCCTCCTTCTGGCACAAAAATGTACTCTAGGTCAGCAGAATTCCCAATATCTGCAAATATCTATCATAAAGTCCCCAATTAAATGCCCTCAGGTGAGTCTTTCTAGGATGTCACAACAAGAGCCACAAGGCTGCCTAGATAGATCCACAATTTTCTCTTCCACATTCTGCCAGTCACTCCGAATATCCCTGAAAGTATATGTATAGATGTCTCTGTGTGTTTCTCTACACTCCTTAGCGCTCTCTCTCTATGGCAACTTCTCTAGGCACTCCCCACAAAAAAAAAATAAATAAATAAACGCCCCTGTCTTAGAATCCAAGATTTATTCTTTCCCTCAAGTTGTCTGCATCAATACATCTTATCCCAGGTGGTACTTCACATTCAACCAAAACAACATTGTATTTTCTCAGCGATAGTGACCACAACCATGTCCTCTCTCTTCCCCTGACACAAGTCTGGGATCCATGAGTACCTCGGTATAAACGAGCAAATTGGAACAAGTGTTTGTAGGGATTTAATAAAGTTTCAGAAGTTTTGGAGATGTCAGAGGAGATCTACCCACATTTTATGCCAGGGGTTAGAATAAGCTCCAGAATTCCAGGGCTCTAACCACAGTCAGTCTAAGGAAATCAGAGTGGAGATTCCAACCTTTAATTCCAGCACAGCAAGTATTCTGGGAGTGGTGACATTCACCCTTCATCCTAACTGAGTCAAGATCAATTCAGATTATACAAGGACTTCCAGGCTCCCAAGCAGGTGTGGTGGGGCCACGCCTTAATTACCAAAAGAAAGAATACTTAAGATGGGATTCAAACAGAGAGAAAACCATTTCAAAGGAACTGAGGCTGAGGAAAGTATCAGACAGTTGGGTAAGATTTGACTGTGGTGTTTATTCCCTCTACTATCTCCATCTTCTTCAGAGATCTTTCCCTGAGTCTCATTCATTTGTGTGACAATGGCTGTTGGCAGTTCCCTATGCACTTTTATCTTCACACCACACAGGCCTTCCTTGAGAGATCAACCCTGGAGGACACCAACTCAACACACTCTCTTGAATCAGGTACTACCAAAAAGTAAATGTAAACCTTTACCTGGCCAATGGAAGTCAAAGACATCTGACCCTACTGACCAAGGTAAATACCCAATAGCAGAGGTCTACACAGACTTTGCTCCTTCCAATGTCAATATGTGTGCTTCCTATTGGTCCTGGGATTCTCTGGTTTCTCTCTCTGATTTCTCAATCTATCAATGCTCTCCCAGTATTTGTCGGGAGGAGGAAAACATGGCTGTGCAAATGCCACAGTGGTAACAGGGTATAGATACTTCTGTCTTGCACAAACCCATAGATTGGTCTTCTATTCTATCAGCGTACCTGAGGACCTTGCCACCTGGACAAAAGGGCACAAAACATGAGTTTTTCTGTCACTCTGCCTCCCTGTCAAATGGCCAGATATTCGACAGAATATGCACACCTAGGCCCAAGGGAGAGATGATGTAGCTCACAAGACCACCAGAACCTGGACTGTGGGAACTCTCTCAGCAGCAATGTACAGGGCTAAACCCTACAAGACACCATCTTAAAGGACTGCAGGCAAGACCTGACATGGCTTGTATATGAGGAGATCAGTGGGCACATGACTGACTTCTCTTGCTTCTTCTGATGCACACTCTGAGATCTGCTTGAGGGACACCAGTAGCAGCCTCCACAACCAAGACGTCTCTGACAGAATGTCTAATCAGGAAGACCAAGTGTAGACACCTACAGAGCACCAAAGTACCTGTCTTCACCTTGCTAGGGATTGCAAGCAGAGTGGTCAAAATACAGGCCCCTGGACAGGCTGAGGAAGTCTGTACTACAGCTGGAGCAGGATAGGAGCAGGGCAGTGTTTGGCAAGCGTGTGTCTGACTCCCAGATTACCCGGCTGAACCAAGGTGCTGGACCTCAGGTTCGATGAGAGTGGTGGTAATGAGTTTTCACTCATTTTGTTCAGCTTTTCCAAGGAATGTTTGACTGGTAATCATCATCGATCCAAGCACATTGGACGGACCTTGCACAGAGATCTTTCAGCGATCTCTAACCAGAGCTGGTGTTGGCTAGTGCTAGAAAAACAAAGACATGGCCCATCTGGGTACTGGACACTTGCATGAATGCTGGGATTACCCCGAAATCCAAAGTCTCCAAAAGTGGAGTTTAGAATCACTGAAGCACCAATGCTAAGTTCTAGCAGCACCACCAACACCAGTTCATCAAGACCACAAGGAAACTTCTTCTCTGGCTTACCTGACTCTTCTAGCCTTCCCATGCATATCTCCAAAAGGATCATGTTCGCTTGAGGCACAGTCATGTGAAATCAGTGCCTGGTGAAGGATGCTGGGATATTGTATGTGCCAAGTCACCATACACGACACAGAAGGCTACTCTGTAAAGACCTAAAGAAACATGGCAACTTTATTGCTGCTTCCATGATATCTGACTGACTCTGGGCTTAACAGTCCTGTTCTCAATGGGATGATCAGAACACATGTGCCCTTCTGCCACTTCTGCTCCATCAAAACCCTCCAGCATGGGTGGTGAGATTAGGAACAGAGTCTTCCCTTAAGCTCTGCCCTGGAAGAGCTTGACCTTGGTCAAGCCCAGTAGCTGGACCCTAAGGAGATTTATGAAACTCTCCTCTATTCCAGCACAATGGTGCTGCCGACCAGCACCTCAGATTTCTCCTCAGCAAGCAATTAGATCCATTGGAGAAAACTCAGAGCCAACCCTGAGATAGTCACCCCTGATACACTGGCCACAGAATCACTCGAGAGCAAACCGGACTATTTTTTTATTCAAGGTGAAGGCTTCCTTCTCGTCTTTTCCCTGATCATGAACTGAAACATGTCTCCTCCTTCTGGCACAAAAATGTACTCTAGGTCAGCAGAATTCCCAATATCTGCAAATATCTATCATAAAGTCCCCAATTAAATGCCATCAGGTGAGTCTTTCTAGGATGTCACAACAAGAGCCACAAGGCTGCCTAGATAGATCCACAACTTTCTCTTCCACATTCTGCCAGTCACTCCGAATATCCCTGAAAGTATATCTATAGATGTCTCTGTGTGTTTCTCTACACTCCTTAGCGCTCTCTCTCTATGGAGACTTCTCTAGGCACTCCCCACAAAAAAAAAAAAAAAAAAAAAACGCCCCTGTCTTAGAATCCAAGATTTATTCTTTCCCTCAAGTTGTCTGCATCAATACATCTTATCCCAGGTGGTACTTCACATTCAACCAAAACAACATTGTATTTTCTCAGCGATAGTGACCACAACCATGTCCTCTCTCTTCCCCTGACACAAGTCTGGGATCCATGAGTAGCTCGGTATAAACAAGCAAATTCAAACAAGTGTTTGTAGGGATTTAATAAAGTTTCAGAAGTTTTGGAGATGTCAGAGGAGATCTACCCACAGTCTATGCCGGGAGTTAGTATAAGCTCCAGAATTCCAGGGCTCTAACCACAGTCAGTCTAAGGAAATCAGAGTGGAGATTCCAACCTTTAATTCCAGCACAGCAAGTATTCTGGGAGTGGTGACATTCACCCTTCATCCTAACTGAGTCAAGATCAATTCAGATTATACAAGGACTTCCAGGCTCCCAAGCAGGTGTGGTGGGGCCACGCCTTAATTACCAAAAGAAAGAATACTTAAGATGGGATTCAAACAGAGAGAAAACCATTTCAAAGGAACTGAGGCTGAGGAAAGTATAAGACAGTTGGGTAAGATTTGACTGTGGTGTTTATTCCCTCTACTATCTCCATCTTCTTCAGAGATCTTTCCCTGAGTCTCATTCATTTGTGTGACAATGGCTGTTGGCAGTTCCCTATGCACTTTTATCTTCACACCACACAGGCCTTCTGTTGTCTCCCGAATAAGTGCCATTCTGGGCCTTATGGCCCATCCTCTTCCCCTAAGGACTAAAACCTTGTTTACAGGGGGAAAAAGGAACTACAAATCTCCTTATCGCTGCCACCTGCTGAGTGCTAGTCTCTTGGGATCCTCTATGACCTTGGGCGTGCCCGGATGAGGAGGCAGGGTGTGTAAGAGAGTTAAGGTGACAGAGAGCTGAGACAAAGGAGAAACGAGGAGGGACTCAGGCAGAGCAGGCAGAAGAGCAGAAGCTGGGGACAAGCATGGATTAGAGTCAGTGTGAGTGGAAGGGGCAGAGGGAATCCAGCATGGCGGGAAGCTAGAGGGGAAAAAGCTAGGCGAGATGCAGTGGCAGGAGAGAAGCATGGCTAAGGGACAGACAGGTCTAAGATATAAGATGTACTGAAGAATAAAGCTCAGGTCTCTCAATGTCAGAGAGAGCCTGAATGATGGAACCTAAACGACTCCTGAGTGTAGACTTATTTAATCTTGACGCTCCTCGCCTGAGACGAAACTCGGACCACAAAGAAACCGGACGCGGTAAGTGGAGGTCATAACCGAGACCCATTCGGTAAATGGAGTTCTCACCGAGATCCAGAAAGGACACGGTAAATGGAGGGTCCACCGAGGTCCAGGAAAGTAGGATTAAGCGTGCAAGACTCACCGGTACAGAGACCAGGGGAGGGAATCTGGGAAGTACCCAGGATTAGGCGCCTAATAGATAATAAATATAAATAGAAATATATATGGAAATATGGGAAACTCAACCTAGCAAGTTCCGGCTGGTTCCGAACTTGGAGAGTTACTAAGGAAACAGAGAATTTAAATAAAAGCTCGAACCGCACTCGGATAAAGAGGGACAAGCGGACGGGTCACCGGTACAGAGACCGGGGAGTGTCTGGGATAAACCCAGGAGTAGGCGCAAGTTCGGCTGGTTCCGAACTTCCAGAGTTACTAAGGTAACAAGGAATTAAAATAAAGGACGGACCGCACTCGGATAAGGGAGTTTAGTACATGGTTCTTGACAGGGGGAGCCTTAAAGTTTATAAAAGACATTGAGAGATCCAGCTGAAATAAGTTTAAAAAAAAAAAAAAAAGAGAAAAGAAGAAAAAAAAAAACTTATAAAAAAGAACAGATAAGCCACGTGCCACGTGGCAGACAGATTAATAGAGATGGGTTGATTTAAGATGTAAGACCTAGCAAGCAATGTGCCTGAGTCATTTTCTGGGCGGCGAGCGCCTAAGCAGTCTCAAGCGCCTAAGCACTCTCAAGCGACAGGTCTGTGGGTCTCAGACTTCTGGCTGCCGCCGGGGCGAGAAACCTCTTTGTAGCAGATGGCTTTACAGTTCTTAGTAGCAGTTATTTTCTTTGGTCTGCTCTGTTTGCTAGCCGCGAATAAAAACGCGGTCCCTTTAAGAAAACTTAGCCGCTAATTGAGCAAGTCACTGGCTGCGTATATAGACGTGGTCCCTTTAAAAAACTTGTGACTGAGCAAGTCAATGGCTGCGCAGTCCCTTTAAGAAAACTTAAGCCTCTTTTTAAACTTCTGAAGGGAGATGCTGAACCCACACCTACCCGGATTTTAACTCCTGAGGCCAAAAAAGCCCTTACTAAAATAGAACAGGCATTACAAGATATGTCAGTACAGCAGATAGATTATGAACAGCCTTTGCAATTTTTAGTCTTGGCCTCTAATTTTGCACCTACTGATGTTTTTTGGCAAAAGGGTCCCATTTATTGGGTACATCTTTCTGCATCACCTGGGCGCACAGTTATTCCTTATCCTGAATTAATAGTTCAATTGTTATGAAAGGGTAGATGCTTGGGGCGGGCTTTATTTGCCAAAGATGCAGATATAATAGTTTTGCCCTATACCCAAGAAATGGTTGCTAATTTGATTCAAAATGATGATTCCTGGTGTTTGTTTTTGTGCACCTTTAAAGGACAGATAGTTCAAGCTTATCCTAAACATAAAATCATTCAGAGTTTTAAATTATGCCCTTTTATCTTTCCCAAGATAATAAAGACTCAACCTATAGCTGGGGCATGTCTACTTTTCACTGATGGCTCCAAGACTGGAAAAGCAGTAGTTGTGGATGGGGATCATATAGAAAGCGTAGTAGTGCCTCAGGCCTCTGCTCAGTTGATAGAAATTACTGCTATGATACTTGCCTTTCAATTATATCCTGAAGAGCCCCTTAATATTTATATTGATAATGTCTATGTGGCTAATATTATGCCCCAACTAGAAGTGGCCCCTCATGTGGGGAATCATCAGAGATTGTTACCCAGTTACAAAGCTTACAGATTTTGATATGGTCCAGAAAACAATCTGTGTTTGTAGGACACATTAGAGAACATTCTGGCTTGCCTAGACCACTGACCAAAGGCAATGCGTGGGCAGATAAAGCTACCCAAATAATTTTGGCTCTACAATTACACAAAAAGTTTCATCTCAATGCTCAAACGTTAAGGCATCAGCCACAATGCATCCTCTAGACAATGGCAACCACCAGCACCCTCTGGCCAGAGTTGGGGGTGGGTTGTCTGTGTTTATCCACCAGGTGCTGAAAAGCCAATCTGGATACCTGAGAGGTGTGTGCGTCCTGTTCAACATGAAAAGATTGTGGTTCCTGAAGCTTCTGGTGAGGCCAGTAAATAAGTAAGTAAGTTTTTTTTTTTAAAAAAAAAAAAAAGCCCTTTGTTTTCTACTGTTTTTGCCTTCAATTTAGGCCACTGACACGGCTGCCAATACGGTGCCCATACAAAAAGCTTTCATAACATATGATTGAGGCAGTTGCTTTTAATAGCACTGCTAAGTAGAATGCCAGCACTCATTTTTAAGCTACCCCATACCTCTTGGTCACTTCACACAGATTCGAACCCTGGAGGGTGGGAAGGGTTTCTCTTAAACTGTTCAGCTCTAAATTTCAGCTTAAGCAACTGATTGGAGTAAAGAACATCCCAGTGCCCTGTTGGTACGAGTTCCAGCTGCAGTGATGCCAGTGGCGTTTCGTCAGACCAAGATCCATCTCCCAGATGCAAAAGAGAAACTCGAATAACTACACAGTCACCCTGCTGCTTTTGGAGCTACAGCCTCGGAAAATGCATTGAGCCAGACAGCCAGAGCTGCATCCTTGCTGAACCAGCTATCAGCCAGAGTGGTGACTGCCTTTGAAATTCCAGAGACTTTAATGGACAAATACATTTTAAAATTTATCCCTCAACCAACAAACTGCCCTATTGACATTTTGCATATGTAATAATTGCTATTGTGTAACTTTGGATATTCTGATATTTGTGTTACCTCAAGCAAGATAGAAAATGTTAAGTCAGCAGTTGCATATTGTTAAACCAGTGCTTTTGGGGTCCCTAGAATGCAATTTTTAAATTACACCTTGCAGTTAGCATATATCTTTACACCCCTTGAGACTAGTGGCTTATAGAATACCCTGACTAGTGGCTTCCCAATGGTCTAGATTTATATCCCTTCTTAATATTTTGCCTCAAAGGTTGGCATGCTGTCTTTTCATTCTAATATGCTGCAAAAGCAGCAAAGTCATCAGCAGAAAATAACAAAACAGGCTTCTGGCCTTGTAACTCCTGACTGATGCTCAGATATGCATATCAATGTTAGAAGGACTCACCCAAAGACGGGCAACTTCCCCGCCTGCTATATCTACCTAAGACAGGAGTTGGCACATCCAATGACGGGTTCTATAGCAGGGGCTAGGGGTCGATCCTAAGACAGGGGTTTCCTTCTCTATATTTTTTATTTAATAAAGGGGAGTGAGATGTTGTCTCCCGAATAAGTGCCATTCTGGGCCTTATGGCCCATCCTCTTCCCCTAAGGACTAAAACCTTGTTTACAGGGGGAAAAAGGAACTACAAATCTCCTTATCGCTGCCACCTGCTGAGTGCTAGTCTCTTGGGATCCTCTATGACCTTGGGCGTGCCCGGATGAGGAGGCAGGGTGTGTAAGAGAGTTAAGGTGACAGAGAGCTGAGACAAAGGAGAAACGAGGAGGGACTCAGGCAGAGCAGGCAGAAGAGCAGAAGCTGGGGACAAGCATGGATTAGAGTCAGTGTGAGTGGAAGGGGCAGAGGGAATCCAGCATGGCGGGAAGCTAGAGGGGAAAAAGCTAGGCGATATGCAGTGGCAGGAGAGAAGCATGGCTAAGGGACAGACAGGTCTAAGATATAAGATGTACTGAAGAATAAAGCTCAGGTCTCTCAATGTCAGAGAGAGCCTGAATGATGGAACCTAAACGACTCCTGAGTGTAGACTTATTTAATCTTGACGCTCCTCGCCTGAGACGAAACTCGGACCACAAAGAAACCGGACGCGGTAAGTGGAGGTCATAACCGAGACCCACTCGGTACCTTCCTTGAGAGATCAACCCTGGAGGACACCAACTCAACACACTCTCTTGAATCAGGTACTACCAAAAAGTAAATGTAAACCTTTACCTGGCCAATGGAAGTCAAAGACATCTGAACCTACTGACCAAGGTAAATACCCAATAGCAGAGGTCTACACAGACTTTGCTCCTTCCAATGTCAATATGTGAGCTTCCTATTGGTCCTGGGATTCTCTGGTTTCTCTCTCTGATTTCTCAATCTATCAATGCTCTCCCAGTATCTGTCGGGAGGAGGAAAACATGGCTGTGCAAATGCCACAGTGGTAACAGGGTATAGATACTTCTGTCTTGCACAAACCCATAGATTGGTCTTCTATTCTATCAGCGTACCTGAGGACCTTGCCACCTGGACAAAAGGGCACAAAACATGAGTTTTTCTGTCTCTCTGCCTCCCTGTCAAATGGCCAGATATTCGACAGAATATGCACACCTATGCCCAAGGGAGAGATGATGTAGCTCACAAGACCACCAGAACCTGGACTTTGGGAACTCTCTCAGCAGCAACGTACAGGGCTAAACCCTACAAGACACCATCTTAAAGGACTGCAGGCAAGAACTGGCATGGCTTGTATATGAGGAGATCAGTGGGCACATGACTGACTTCTCTTGCTTCTTCTGATGCACACTCTGAGATCTGCTTGAGGGACACCAGTAGCAGCCTCCACAACCAAGACGTCTCTGACAGAATGTCTAATCAGGAAGACCAAGTGTAGACACCTACAGAGCACCAAAGTACCTGTCTTCACCTTGCTAGGGATTGCAAGCAGAGTGGTCAAAATACAGGCCCCTGGACAGGCTGAGGAAGTCTGTACTACAGCTGGAGCAGGATAGGAGCAGGGCAGTGTTTGGCAAGCCTGTGTCTGACTCCCAGATGACCCGGCTGAACCAAGGTGCTGGACCTCAGGTTCGATGAGAGCGGCGGTAATGAGTTTTCACTCATTTTGTTCAGCTTTTCCAAGGAATGTTTGACTGGAAATCATCATCGATCCAAGCACATTGGACGGACCTTGCACAGAGATCTTTCAGCGATCTCTAACCAGAGCTGGTGTGGGCTAGTGCTAGAAAAACAAAGACATGGCCCATCTGGGTACTGGACACTTGCATGAATGCTGGGATTACCCCGAAATCCAAAGTCTCCAAAAGTGGAGTTTAGAATCACTGAAGTACCAATGCTAAGTACTAGCAGCACCACCAACACCAGTTCATCAAGACCACAAGGAAACTTCTTCTCTGGCTTACCTGACTCTTCTAGCCTTCCCATGCATATCTCCAAAAGGATCATGTTCGCTTGAGGCACAGTCATGTGAAATCAGTGCCTGGTGAAGGATGCTGGGATATTGTATGTGCCAAGTCACCATACAGGACACAGAAGGCTACGCTGTAAAGACATAAAGAAACATGGCAACTTTATTGCTGCTTCCATGATATCTGACTGACTCTGGGCTTAACAGTCCTGTTCTCAATGGGATGATCAGAACACATGTGCCCTTCTGCCACTTCTGCTCCATCAAAACCCTCCAGCATGGGTGGTCAGATTAGGAACAGAGTCTTCCCTTAAGCTCTGCCCTGGAAGAGCTTGGCCTTGGTCCAGCCCAGTAGCTGGACCCTAAGGAGATTTATGAAACTCTCCTCTATTCCAGCACAATGGTGCTGCCGACCAGCACCTCAGATTTCTCCTCAGCAAGCAATTAGATCCATTGGAGAAAACTCAGAGCCAACCCTGAGATAGTCACCCCTGATACACTGGCCACAGAATCACTCGAGAGCAAACCGGACTATTTTTTTATTCAAGGTGAAGGCTTCCTTCTCATCTTTTCCCTGATCATGAACTGAAACATGTCTCCTCCTTCTGGCACAAAAATGTACTCTAGGTCAGCAGAATTCCCAATATCTGCAAATATCTATCATAAAGTCCCCAATTAAATGCCATCAGGTGAGTCTTTCTAGGATGTCACAACAAGAGCCACAAGGCTGCCTAGATAGATCCACAACTTTCTCTTCCACATTCTGCCAGTCACTCCGAATATCCCTGAAAGTATATCTATAGATGTCCCTTTGTGTTTCTCTACACTCCTTTGCGCTCTCTCTCTATGGAGACTTCATTAGGCACTCCCCACAAAAATAAAAAAAAAAAACGCCCCTGTCTTAGAATCCAAGATTTATTCTTTCCCTCAAGTTGTCTGCATCAATACATCTTATCCCAGGTGGTACTTCACATTCAACCAAAACAACATTGTATTTTCTCAGCGATAGTGACCACAACCATGTCCTCTCTCTTCCCCTGACACAAGTCTGGGATCCATGAGTACCTCGATATAAACAAGCAAATTCAAACAAGTGTTTGTAGGGATTTAATAAAGTTTCAGAAGTTTTGGAGATGTCAGAGGAGATCTACCCACAGTCTATGCCGGGAGTTAGTATAAGCTCCAGAATTCCAGGGCTCTAACCACAGTCAGTCTAAGGAAATCAGAGTGGAGATTCCAACCTTTAATTCCAGCACAGTAAGTATTCTGGGAGTGGTGACATTCACCCTTCATCCTAACTGAGTCAAGATCAATTCAGATTATACAAGGACTTCCAGGCTCCCAAGCAGGTGTGGTGGGGCCACGCCTTAATTACCAAAAGAAAGAATACTTAAGATGGGATTCAAACAGAGAGAATACCATTTCAAAGGAACTGAGGCTGAGGAAAGTATAAGACAGTTCGGTAAGATTTGACTGTGGTGTTTATTCCCTCTACTATCTCCATCTTCTTCAGAGATCTTTCCCTGAGTCTCATTCATTTGTGTGACAATGGCTGTTGGCAGTTCCCTATGCACTTTTATCTTCACACCACACAGGCCTTCCTTGAGAGATCAACCCTGGAGGACACCAACTCAACACACTCTCTTGAATCAGGTACTACCAAAAAGTAAATGTAAACCTTTACCTGGCCAATGGAAGTCAAAGACATCTGACCCTACTGACCAAGGTAAATACCCAATAGCAGAGGTCTACACAGACTTTGCTCCTTCCAATGTCAATATGTGTGCTTCCTATTGGTCCTGGGATTCTCTGGTTTCTCTCTCTGATTTCTCAATCTATCAATGCTCTCCCAGTATCTGTCGGGAGGAGGAAAACATGGCTGTGCAAATGCCACAGTGGTAACAGGGTATAGATACTTCTGTCTTGCACAAACCCATAGATTGGTCTTCTATTCTATCAGCGTACCTGAGGACCTTGCCACCTGGACAAAAGGGCACAAAACATGAGTTTTTCTGTCTCTCTGCCTCCCTGTCAAATGGCCAGATATTCAACAGAATATGCACACCTAGGCCCAAGGGAGAGATGATGTAGCTCACAAGACCACCAGAACCTGGACTGTGGGAACTCTCTCAGCAGCAACGTACAGGGCTAAACCCTACAAGACACCATCTTAAAGGACTGCAGGCAAGACCTGACATGGCTTGTATATGAGGAGATCAGTGGGCACATGACTGACTTCTCTTGCTTCTTCTGATGCACACTCTGAGATCTGCTTGAGGGACACCAGTAGCAGCCTCCACAACCAAGACGTCTCTGACAGAATGTCTAATCAGGAAGACCAAGTGTAGACACCTACAGAGCACCAAAGTACCTGTCTTCACCTTGCTAGGGATTGCAAGCAGAGTGGTCAAAATACAGGCCCCTGGACAGGCTGAGGAAGTCTGTACTACAGCTGGAGCAGGATAGGAGCAGGGCAGTGTTTGGCAAGCCTGTGTCTGACTCCCAGATGACCCGGCTGAACCAAGGTGCTGGACCTCAGGTTCGATGAGAGCGGTGGTAATGAGTTTTCACTCATTTTGTTCAGCTTTTCCAAGGAATGTTTGACTGGTAATCATCATCGATCCAAGCACATTGGACGGACCTTGCACAGAGATCTTTCAGCGATCTCTAACCAGAGCTGGTGTTGGCTAGTGCTAGAAAAACAAAGACATGGCCCATCTGGGTACTGGACACTTGCATGAATGCTGGGATTACCCCGAAATCCAAAGTCTCCAAAAGTGGAGTTTAGAATCACTGAAGCACCAATGCTAAGTTCTAGCAGCACCACCAACACCAGTTCATCAAGACCACAAGGAAACTTCTTCTCTGGCTTACCTGACTCTTCTAGCCTTCCCATGCATATCTCCAAAAGGATCGTGTTCGCTTGAGGCACAGTCATGTGAAATCAGTGCCTGGTGAAGGATGCTGGGATATTGTATGCGCCAAGTCACCATACAGGACACAGAAGGCTACGCTGTAAAGACATAAAGAAACATGGCAACTTTATTGCTGCTTCCATGATATCTGACTGACTCTGGGCTTAACAGTCCTGTTCTCAATGGGATGATCAGAACACATGTGCCCTTCTGCCACTTCTGCTCCATCAAAACCCTCCAGCATGGGTGGTCAGATTAGGAACAGAGTCTTCCCTTAAGCTCTGCCCTGGAAGAGCTTGACCTTGGTCAAACCCAGTAGCTGGACCCTAAGGAGATTTATGAAATTCTCCTCTATTCCAGCACAATGGTGCTGCCGACCAGCACCTCAGATTTCTCCTCAGCAAGCAATTAGATCCATTGGAGAAAACTCAGAGCCAACCCTGAGATAGTCACCCCTGATACACTGGCCACAGAATCACTCGAGAGCAAACCGGACTATTTTTTTATTCAAGGTGAAGGCTTCCTTCTCATCTTTTCCCTGATCATGAACTGAAACGTGTCTCCTCCTTCTGGCACAAAAATGTACTCTAGGTCAGCAGAATTCCCAATATCTGCAAATATCTATCATAAAGTCCCCAATTAAATGCCATCAGGTGAGTCTTTCTAGGATGTCACAACAAGAGCCACAAGGCTGCCTAGATAGATCCACAACTTTCTCTTCCACATTCTGCCAGTCACTCCGAATATCCCTGAAAGTATATGTATAGATGTCTCTGTGTGTTTCTCTACACTCCTTAGCGCTCTCTCTCTATGGCAACTTCTCTAGGCACTCCCCACAAAAAAAAATAAATAAATAAACGCCCCTGTCTTAGAATCCAAGATTTATTCTTTCCCTCAAGTTGTCTGCATCAATACATCTTATCCCAGGTGGTACTTCACATTCAACCAAAACAACATTGTATTTTCTCAGCGATAGTGACCACAACCATGTCCTCTCTCTTCCCCTGACACAAGTCTGGGATCCATGAGTACCTCAGTATAAACGAGCAAATTGGAACAAGTGTTTGTAGGGATTTAATAAAGTTTCAGAAGTTTTGGAGATGTCAGAGGAGATCTACCCACATTCTCTGCCAGGGGTTAGAATAAGCTCCAGAATTCCCAGAGCTCTAACCACAGTCAGTCTAAGGAAATCAGAGTGGAGATTCCAACCTTTAATTCCAGCACAGCAAGTATTCTGGGAGTGGTGACATTCACCCTTCATCCTAACTGAGTCAAGATAAATTCAGATTATACAAGGACTTCCAGGCTCCCAAGCAGGTGTGGTGGGGCCACGCCTTAATTACCAAAAGAAAGAATACTTAAGATGGGATTCAAACAGAGAGAAAACCATTTCAAAGGAACTGAGGCTGAGGAAAGTATAAGACAGTTGGGTAAGATTTGACTGTGGTGTTTATTCCCTCTACTATCTCCATCTTCTTCAGAGATCTTTCCCTGAGTCTCATTCATTTGTGTGACAATGGCTGTTGGCAGTTCCCTATGCACTTTTATCTTCACACCACACAGGCCTTCCTTGAGAGATCAACCCTGGAGGACACCAACTCAACACACTCTCTTGAATCAGGTACTACCAAAAAGTAAATGTAAACCTTTACCTGGCCAATGGAAGTCAAAGACATCTGACCCTACTGACCAAGGTAAATACCCAATACCAGAGGTCTACACAGACTTTGCTCCTTCCAATGTCAATATGTGTGCTTCCTATTGGTCCTGGGATTCTCTGGTTTCTCTCTCTGATTTCTCAATCTATCAATGCTCTCCCAGTATCTGTCGGGAGGAGGAAAACATGGCTGTGCAAATGCCACAGTGGTAACAGGGTATAGATACTTCTGTCTTGCACAAACCCATAGATTGGTCTTCTATTCTATCAGCGTACCTGAGGACCTTGCCACCTGGACAAAAGGGCACAAAACATGAGTTTTTCTGTCTCTCTGCCTCCCTGTCAAATGGCCAGATATTCGACAGAATATGCACACCTAGGCCCAAGGGAGAGATGATGTAGCTCACAAGACCACTAGAACCTGGACTGTGGGAACTCTCTCAGCAGCAACGTACAGGGATAAACCCTACAAGACACCATCTTAAAGGACTGCAGGCAAGACCTGACATGGCTTGTATATGAGGAGATCAGTGGGCACATGACTGACTTCTCTTGCTTCTTCTGATGCACACTCTGAGATCTGCTTGAGGGACACCAGTAGCAGCCTCTACAACCAAGACGTCTCTGACAGAATGTCTAATCAGGAAGACCAAGTGTAGACACCTACAGAGCACCAAAGTACCTGTCTTCACCTTGCTAGGGATTGCAAGCAGAGTGGTCAAAATACAGGCCCCTGGACAGGCTGAGGAAGTCTGTACTACAGCTGGAGCAGGATAGGAGCAGGGCAGTGTTTGGCAAGCCTGTGTCTGACTCCCAGATGACCCGGCTGAACCAAGGTGCTGGACCTCAGGTTCGATGAGAGCGGTGGTAATGAGTTTTCACTCATTTTGTTCAGCTTTTCCAAGGAATGTTTGACTGGTAATCATCATCGATCCAAGCACATTGGACGGACCTTGCACAGAGATCTTTCAGCGATCTCTAACCAGAGCTGGTGTTGGCTAGTGCTAGAAAAACAAAGACATGGCCCATCTGGGTACTGGACACTTGCATGAATGCTGGGATTACCCCGAAATCCAAAGTCTCCAAAAGTGGAGTTTAGAATCACTGAAGCACCAATGCTAAGTTCTAGCAGCACCACCAACACCAGTTCATCAAGACCACAAGGAAACTTCTTCTCTGGCTTACCTGACTCTTCTAGCCTTCCCATGCATATCTCCAAAAGGATCGTGTTCGCTTGAGGCACAGTCATGTGAAATCAGTGCCTGGTGAAGGATGCTGGGATATTGTATGCGCCAAGTCACCATACAGGACACAGAAGGCTACACTGTAAAGACATAAAGAAACATGGCAACTTTATTGCTGCTTCCATGATATCTGACTGACTCTGGGCTTAACAGTCCTGTTCTCAATGGGATGATCAGAACACATGTGCCCTTCTGCCAATTCTGCTCCAACAAAACCCTCCAGCATGGGTGGTCAGATTAGGAACAGAGTGTTCCCTTAAGCTCTGCCCTGGAAGAGCTTGATCTTGGTCAAGCCCAGTAGCTGGACCCTAAGGAGATTTATGAAATTCTCCTCTATTCCAGCACAATGGTGCTGCCGACCAGCACCTCAGATTTCTCCTCAGCAAGCAATTAGATCCATTGGAGAAAACTCAGAGCCAACCCTGAGATAGTCACCCCTGATACACTGGCCACAGAATCACTCGAGAGCAAACCGGACTATTTTTTTATTCAAGGTGAAGGCTTCCTTCTCATCTTTTCCCTGATCATGAACTGAAACATGTCTCCTCCTTCTGGCACAAAAATGTACTCTAGGTCAGCAGAATTCCCAATATCTGCAAATATCTATCATAAAGTCCCCTATTAAATACCATCAGGTGAGTCTTTCTAGGATGTCACAACAAGAGCCACAAGGCTGCCTAGATAGATCCACAACTTTCTTTTCCACATTCTGTCAGTCACTCCTAATATCCCTGAAAGTATATCTATAGATGTCTCTGTGTGTTTCTCTACACCCTTAGCGCTCTCTCTCTATGGAGACTTCTCTAGGCACTCCCCACAAAAAAAAAAAAAAAAAAATGCCCCTGTCTTAGAGTCCAAGATTTATTCTTTCCCTTAAGTTGTCTGCATCAATACATTTTATCCCAGGTGGTACTTCACATTCAACCAAAACAACATTGTATTTTCTCAGCGATAGTGACCACAACCATGTCCTCTCTCTTCCCCTGACACAAGTCTGGGAACCATGAGTACCTCGGTTTAAACGAGCAAATTGGAACAAGTGTTTGTAGGGATTTAATGAAGTTTCAGAAGTTTTGGAGATGTCAAAGGAGATCTACCCACAGTCTATGCCGGGGGTTAGTATAAGCTCCAGAATTCCAGGGCTCTAACCACAGTCAGTCTAAGGAAATCAGAGTGGAGATTCCAACCTTTAATTCCAGCACAGCAAGTATTCTGGGAGTGGTGACATTCACCCTTCATCCTAACTGAGTCAAGATCAATTCAGATTATACAAGGACTTCCAGGCTCCCAAGCAGGTGTGGTGTGGCCACGCCTTAATTACCAAAAGAAAGAATACTTAAGATGGGATTCAAACAGAGAGAAAACCATTTCAAAGGAACTGAGGCTGAGGAAAGTATCAGACAGTTGGGTAAGATTTGACTGTGGTGTTTATTCCCTCTACTATCTCCATCTTCTTCAGAGATCTTTCCCTGAGTCTCATTCATTTGTGTGACAATGGCTGTTGGCAGTTCCCTATGCACTTTTATCTTCACACCACACAGGCCTTCCTTGAGAGATCAACCCTGGAGGACACCAACTCAACACACTCTCTTGAATCAGGTACTACCAAAAAGTAAATGTAAACCTTTACCTGGCCAATGGAAGTCAAAGACATCTGACCCTACTGACCAAGGTAAATACCCAATAGCAGAGGTCTACACAGACTTTGCTCCTTCCAATGTCAATATGTGTGCTTCCTATTGGTCCTGGGATTCTCTGGTTTCTCTCTCTGATTTCTCAATCTATCAATGCTCTCCCAGTATATGTCCGGAGGAGGAAAACATGGCTGTGCAAATGCCACAGTGGTAACAGGGTATAGATACTTCTGTCTTGCACAAACCCATAGATTGGTCTTCTATTCTATCAGCGTACCTGAGGACCTTGCCACCTGGACAAAAGGGCACAAAACATGAGTTTTTCTGTCTCTCTGCCTCCCTGTCAAATGGCCAGATATTCGACAGAATATGCACACCTAGGCCCAAGGGAGAGATGATGTAGCTCACAAGACCACCAGAACCTGGACTTTGGGAACTCTCTCAGGAGCAACGTACAGGGCTAAACCCTACAAGACACCATCTTAAAGGACTGCAGGCAAGACCTGGCATGGCTTGTATATGAGGAGATCAGTGGGCACATGACTGACTTCTCTTGCTTCTTCTGATGCACACTCTGAGATCTGCTTGAGGGACACCAGTAGCAGCCTCCACAACCAAGACGTCTCTGACAGAATGTCTAATCAGGAAGACCAAGTGTAGACACCTACAGAGCACCAAAGTACCTGTCTTCACCTTGCTAGGGATTGCAAGCAGAGTGGTCAAAATACAGGCACCTGGACAGGCTGAGGAAGTCTGTACTACAGCTGGAGCAGGATAGGAGCAGGGCAGTGTTTGGCAAGCCTGTGTCTGACTCCCAGATGACCCGGCTGAACCAAGGTGCTGGACCTGAGGTTCGATGAGAGTGGCGGTAATGAGTTTTCACTCATTTTGTTCAGCTTTTCCAAGGAATGTTTGACTGGTAATCATCATCGATCCAAGCACATTGGACAGACCTTGCACAGAGATCTTTCAGCGATCTCTAACCAGAGCTGGTGTTGGCTAGTGCTAGAAAAACAAAGACATGGCCCATCTGGGTACTGGACACTTGCATGAATGCTGGGATTACCCCGAAATCCAAAGTCTCCAAAAGTGGAGTTTAGAATCACTGAAGCACCAATGCTAAGTTCTAGCAGCACCACCAACACCAGTTCATCAAGACCACAAGGAAACTTCTTCTCTGGCTTACCTGACTCTTCTAGCCTTCCCATGCATATCTCCAAAAGGATCGTGTTCGCTTGAGGCACAGTCATGTGAAATCAGTGCCTGGTGAAGGATGCTGGGATATTGTATGCGCCAAGTCACCATACAGGACACAGAAGGCTACGCTGTAAAGACATAAAGAAACATGGCAACTTTATTGCTGCTTCCATGATATCTGACTGACTCTGGACTTAACAGTCCTGTTCTCAATGGGATGATCAGAACACATGTGCCCTTCTGCCACTTCTGCTCCATCAAAACCCTCCAGCATGGGTGGTCAGATTAGGAACAGAGTGTTCCCTTAAGCTCTGCCCTGGAAGAGCTTGACCTTGGTCAAGCCCAGTAGCTGGACCCTAAGGAGATTTATGAAATTCTCCTCTATTCCAGCACAATGGTGCTGCCGACCAGCACCTCAGATTTCTCCTCAGCAAGCAATTAGATCCATTGGAGAAAACTCAGAGCCAACCCTGAGATAGTCACCCCTGATACACTGGCCACAGAATCACTCGAGAGCAAACCGGACTATTTTTTTATTCAAGGTGAAGGCTTCCTTCTCATCTTTTCCCTGATCATGAACTGAAACATGTCTCCTCCTTCTGGCACAAAAATGTACTCTAGGTCAGCAGAATTCCCAATATCTGCAAATATCTATCATAAAGTCCCCAATTAAGTGTCATCAGGTGAGTCTTTCTAGGATGTCACAACAAGAGCCACAAGGCTGCCTAGATAGATCCACAACTTTCTCTTCCACATTCTGCCAGTCACTCCGAATATCCCTGAAAGTATATCTATAGATGTCTCTGTGTGTTTCTCTACACTCCTTAGCGCTCTCTCTCTATGGCAACTTCTCTAGGCACTCCCCACAAAAAAAAAAAAAAAACGCCCCTGTCTTAGAGTCCAAGATTTATTCTTTCACTCAAGTTGTCTGCATCAATACATTTTATCCCAGGTGGTACTTCACATTCAACCAAAACAACATTGTATTTTCTCAGCGATAGTGACCACAACCATGTCCTCTCTCTTCCCCTGACACAAGTCTGGGAACCATGAGTACCTCGGTATAAACGAGCAAATTGGAACAAGTGTTTGTAGGGATTTAATGAAGTTTCAGAAGTTTTGGAGATGTCAGAGGAGATCTACCCACAGTCTATGCCGGGGGTTAGTATAAGCTCCAGAATTCCAGGGCTCTAACCACAGTCAGTCTAAGGAAATCAGAGTGGAGATTCCAACCTTTAATTCCAGCACAGCATGTATTCTGGGAGTGGTGACATTCACCCTTCATCCTAACTGAGACAAGATCAATTCAGATTATACAAGGACTTCCAGGCTCCCAAGCAGGTGTGGTGGGGCCACGCCTTAATTACCAAAAGAAAGAATACTTAAGATGGGATTCAAACAGAGAGAAAACCATTTCAAAGGAACTGAGGCTGAGGAAAGTATCAGACAGTTGGGTAAGATTTGACTGTGGTGTTTATTCCCTCTACTATCTCCATCTTCTTCAGAGATCTTTCCCTGAGTCTCATTCATTTGTGTGACAATGGCTGTTGGCAGTTCCCTATGCACTTTTATCTTCACACCACACAGGCCTTCCTTGAGAGATCAACCCTGGAGGACACCAACTCAACACACTCTCTTGAATCAGGTACTACCAAAAAGTAAATGTAAACCTTTACCTGGCCAATGGAAGTCAAAGACATCTGACCCTACTGACCAAGGTAAATACCCAATACCAGAGGTCTACACAGACTTTGCTCCTTCCAATGTCAATATGTGTGCTTCCTATTGGTCCTGGGATTCTCTGGTTTCTCTCTCTGATTTCTCAATCTATCAATGCTCTCCCAGTATCTGTCGGGAGGAGGAAAACATGGCTGTGCAAATGCCACAGTGGTAACAGGGTATAGATACTTCTGTCTTGCACAAACCCATAGATTGGTCTTCTATTCTATCAGCGTACCTGAGGACCTTGCCACCTGGACAAAAGGGCACAAAACATGAGTTTTTCTGTCTCTCTGCCTCCCTGTCAAATGGCCAGATATTCGACAGAATATGCACACCTAGGCCCAAGGGAGAGATGATGTAGCTCACAAGACCACCAGAACCTGGACTTTGGGAACTCTCTCAGCAGCAACGTACAGGGCTAAACCCTACAAGACACCATCTTAAAGGACTGCAGGCAAGACCTGGCATGGCTTGTATATGAGGAGATCAGTGGGCACATGACTGACTTCTCTTGCTTCTTCTGATGCACACTCTGAGATCTGCTTGAGGGACACCAGTAGCAGCCTGCACAACCAAGACGTCTCTGACAGAATGTCTAATCAGGAAGACCAAGTGTAGACACCTACAGAGCACCAAAGTACCTGTCTTCACCTTGCTAGGGATTGCAAGCAGAGTAGTCAAAATACAGGCCCCTGGACAGGCTGAGGAAGTCTGTACTACAGCTGGAGCAGGATAGGAGCAGGGCAGTGTTTGGCAAGCCTGTGTCTGACTCCCAGATGACCCGGCTGAACCAAGGTGCTGGACCTCAGGTTCGATGAGAGCGGCGGTAATGAGTTTTCACTCATTTTGTTCAGCTTTTCCAAGGAATGTTTGACTGGTAATCATCATCGATCCAAGCACATTGGACGGACCTTGCACAGAGATCTTTCAGTGATCTCTAACCAGAGCTGGTGTTGGCTAGTGCTAGAAAAACAAAGACATGGCCCATCTGGGTACTGGACACTTGCATGAATGCTGGGATTACCCCGAAATCCAAAGTCTCCAAAAGTGGAGTTTAGAATCACTGAAGCACCAATGCTAAGTTCTAGCAGCACCACCAACACCAGTTCATCAAGACCACAAGGAAACTTCTTCTCTGGCTTACCTGACTCTTCTAGCCTTCCCATGCATATCTCCAAAAGGATCGTGTTCGCTTGAGGCACAGTCATGTGAAATCAGTGCCTGGTGAAGGATGCTGGGATATTGTATGCGCCAAGTCACCATACAGGACACAGAAGGCTACGCTGTAAAGACATAAAGAAACATGGCAACTTTATTGCTGCTTCCATGATATCTGACTGACTCTGGGCTTAACAGTCCTGTTCTCAATGGGATGATCAGAACACATGTGCCCTTCTGCCACTTCTGATCCATCAAAACCCTCCAGCATGGGTGGTCAGATTAGGAACAGAGTCTTCCCTTAAGCTCTGCCCTGGAAGAGCTTGACCTTGGTCAAGCCCAGTAGCTGGACCCTAAGGAGATTTATGAAATTCTCCTCTATTCCAGCACAATGGTGCTGCCGACCAGCACCTCAGATTTCTCCTCAGCAAGCAATTAGATCCATTGGAGAAAACTCAGAGCCAACCCTGAGATAGTCACCCCTGATACACTGGCCACAGAATCACTCAAGAGCAAACCGGACTATTTTTTTATTCAAGGTGAAGGCTTCCTTCTCATCTTTTCCCTGATCATGAACTGAAACATGTCTCCTCCTTCTGGCACAAAAATGTACTCTAGGTCAGCAGAATTCCCAATATCTGCAAATATCTATCATAAAGTCCCCAATTAAGTGCCATCAGGTGAGTCTTTCTAGGATGTCACAACAAGAGCCATAAGGCTGCCTAGATAGATCCACAACTTTCTCTTCCACATTCTGCCAGTCACTCCGAATATCCCTGAAAGTATATCTATAGATGTCTCTGTGTGTTTCTCTACACTCCTTAGCGCTCTCTCTCTATGGCAACTTCTCTAGGCACTCCCCACAAAAAAAAAAAAAAAAAAAAAAAAACGCCCCTGTCTTAGAGTCCAAGATTTATTCTTTCACTCAAGTTGTCTGCATCAATACATTTTATCCCAGGTGGTACTTCACATTCAACCAAAACAACATTGTATTTTCTCAGCGATAGTGACCACAACCATGTCCTCTCTCTTCCCCTGACACAAGTCTGGGAACCATGAGTACCTCGGTATAAACGAGCAAATTGGAACAAGTGTTTGTAGGGATTTAATGAAGTTTCAGAAGTTTTGGAGATGTCAGAGGAGATCTACCCACAGTCTATGCCGGGGGTTAGTATAAGCTCCAGAATTCCTGGGCTCTAACCACAGTCAGTCTAAGGAAATCAGAGTGGAGATTCCAACCTTTAATTCCAGCACAGCATGTATTCTGGGAGTGGTGACATTCACCCTTCATCCTAACTGAGACAAGATCAATTCAGATTATACAAGGACTTCCAGGCTCCCAAGCAGGTGTGGTGGGGCCACGCCTTAATTACCAAAAGAAAGAATACTTAAGATGGGATTCAAACAGAGAGAAAACCATTTCAAAGGAACTGAGGCTGAGGAAAGTATCAGACAGTTGGGTAAGATTTGACTGTGGTGTTTATTCCCTCTACTATCTCCATCTTCTTCAGAGATCTTTCCCTGAGTCTCATTCATTTGTGTGACAATGGCTGTTGGCAGTTCCCTATGCACTTTTATCTTCACACCACACAGGCCTTCCTTGAGAGATCAACCCTGGAGGACACCAACTCAACACACTCTCTTGAATCAGGTACTACCAAAAAGTAAATGTAAACCTTTACCTGGCCAATGGAAGTCAAAGACATCTGACCCTACTGACCAAGGTAAATACCCAATAGCAGAGGTCTACACAGACTTTGCTCCTTCCAATGTCAATATGTGTGCTTCCTATTGGTCCTGGGATTCTCTGGTTTCTCTCTCTGATTTCTCAATCTATCAATGCTCTCCCAGTATCTGTCGGGAGGAGGAAAACATGGCTGTGCAAATGCCACAGTGGTAACAGGGTATAGATACTTCTGTCTTGCACAAACCCATAGATTGGTCTTCTATTCTATCAGCGTACCTGAGGACCTTGCCACCTGGACAAAAGGGCACAAAACATGAGTTTTTCTGTCTCTCTGCCTCCCTGTCAAATGGCCAGATATTCGACAGAATATGCACACCTAGGCCCAAGGGAGAGATGATGTAGCTCACAAGACCACCAGAACCTGGACTTTGGGAACTCTCTCAGCAGCAACGTACAGGGCTAAACCCTACAAGACACCATCTTAAAGGACTGCAGGCAAGACCTGGCATGGCTTGTATATGAGGAGATCAGTGGGCACATGACTGACTTCTCTTGCTTCTTCTGATGCACACTCTGAGATCTGCTTGAGGGACACCAGTAGCAGCCTGCACAACCAAGACGTCTCTGACAGAATGTCTAATCAGGAAGACCAAGTGTAGACACCTACAGAGCACCAAAGTACCTGTCTTCACCTTGCTAGGGATTGCAAGCAGAGTAGTCAAAATACAGGCCCCTGGACAGGCTGAGGAAGTCTGTACTACAGCTGGAGCAGGATAGGAGCAGGGCAGTGTTTGGCAAGCCTGTGTCTGACTCCCAGATGACCCGGCTGAACCAAGGTGCTGGACCTCAGGTTCGATGAGAGCGGCGGTAATGAGTTTTCACTCATTTTGTTCAGCTTTTCCAAGGAATGTTTGACTGGTAATCATCATCGATCCAAGCACATTGGACGGACCTTGCACAGAGATCTTTCAGTGATCTCTAACCAGAGCTGGTGTTGGCTAGTGCTAGAAAAACAAAGACATGGCCCATCTGGGTACTGGACACTTGCATGAATGCTGGGATTACCCCGAAATCCAAAGTCTCCAAAAGTGGAGTTTAGAATCACTGAAGCACCAATGCTAAGTTCTAGCAGCACCACCAACACCAGTTCATCAAGACCACAAGGAAACTTCTTCTCTGGCTTACCTGACTCTTCTAGCCTTCCCATGCATATCTCCAAAAGGATCGTGTTCGCTTGAGGCACAGTCATGTGAAATCAGTGCCTGGTGAAGGATGCTGGGATATTGTATGCGCCAAGTCACCATACAGGACACAGAAGGCTACGCTGTAAAGACATAAAGAAACATGGCAACTTTATTGCTGCTTCCATGATATCTGACTGACTCTGGGCTTAACAGTCCTGTTCTCAATGGGATGATCAGAACACATGTGCCCTTCTGCCACTTCTGCTCCATCAAAACCCTCCAGCATGGGTGGTCAGATTAGGAACAGAGTCTTCCCTTAAGCTCTGCCCTGGAAGAGCTTGACCTTGGTCAAGCCCAGTAGCTGGACCCTAAGGAGATTTATGAAATTGTCCTCTATTCCAGCACAATGGTGCTGCCGACCAGCACCTCAGATTTCTCCTCAGCAAGCAATTAGATCCATTGGAGAAAACTCAGAGCCAACCCTGAGATAGTCACCCCTGATACACTGGCCACAGAATCACTCGAGAGCAAACCGGACTATTTTTTTATTCAAGGTGAAGGCTTCCTTCTCATCTTTTCCCTCATCATGAACTGAAACATGTCTCCTCCTTCTGGCACAAAAATGTACTCTAGGTCAGCAGAATTCCCAATATCTGCAAATATCTATCATAAAGTCCCCAATTAAATGCCCTCAGGTGAGTCTTTCTAGGATGTCACAACAAGAGCCACAAGGCTGCCTAGATAGATCCACAACTTTCTCTTCCACATTCTGCCAGTCACTCCGAATATCCCTGAAAGTATATGTATAGATGTCTCTGTGTGTTTCTCTACACTCCTTTGTGCTCTCTCTCTATGGAGACTTCTCTAGGCACTCCCCACAAAAAAAAATAAATAAATAAAGCCCCTGTCTTAGAATCCAAGATTTATTCTTTCCCTCAAGTTGTCTGCATCAATACATCTTATCCCAGGTGGTACTTCACATTCAACCAAAACAACATTGTATTTTCTCAGCGATAGTGACCACAACCATGTCCTCTCTCTTCCCCTGACATAAGTCTGGGATCCATGAGTACCTCGGTATAAACGAGCAAATTGGAACAAGTGTTTGTAGGGATTTAATAAAGTTTCAGAAGTTTTGGAGATGTCAGAGGAGATCTACCCACATTCTATGCCAGGGGTTAGAATAAGCTCCAGAATTCCAGGGCTCTAACCACAGTCAGTCTAAGGAAATCAGAGTGGAGATTGAACCTTTAATTCCAGCACAGCATGTATTCTGGGAGTGGTGACATTCACCCTTCATCCTAACTGAGTCAAGATCAATTCAGATTATACAAGGACTTCCAGGCTCCCAAGCAGGTGTGGTGGGGCCACGCCTTAATTACCAAAAGAAAGAATACTTAAGATGGGATTCAAACAGAGAGCAAACCATTTCAAAGGAACTGAGGCTGAGGAAAGTATCAGACAGTTGGGTAAGATTTGACTGTGGTGTTTATTCCCTCTACTATCTCCATCTTCTTCAGAGATCTTTCCCTGAGTCTCATTCATTTGTGTGACAATGGCTGTTGGCAGTTCCCTATGCACTTTTATCTTCACACCACACAGGCCTTCCTTGAGAGATCAACCCTGGAGGACACCAACTCAACACACTCTCTTGAATCAGGTACTACCAAAAAGTAAATGTAAACCTTTACCTGGCCAATGGAAGTCAAAGACATCTGACCCTACTGACCAAGGGAAATACCCAATAGCAGAGGTCTACACAGACTTTGCTCCTTCCAATGTCAATATGTGTGCTTCCTATTGGTCCTGGGATTCTCTGGTTTCTCTCTCTGATTTCTCAATCTATCAATGCTCTCCCAGTATCTGTCGGGAGGAGGAAAACATGGCTGTGCAAATGCCACAGTGGTAACAGGGTATAGATACTTCTGTCTTGCACAAACCCATAGATTGGTCTTCTATTCTATCAGCGTACCTGAGGACCTTGCCACCTGGACAAAAGGGCACAAAACATGAGTTTTTCTGTCTCTCTGCCTCCCTGTCAAATGGCCAGATATTCGACAGAATATGCACACCTAGGCCCAAGGGAGAGATGATGTAGCTCACAAGACCACCAGAACCTGGACTTTGGGAACTCTCTCAGCAGCAACGTACAGGGCTAAACCCTACAAGACACCATCTTAAAGGACTGCAGGCAAGACCTGGCATGGCTTGTATATGAGGAGATCAGTGGGCACATGACTGACTTCTCTTGCTTCTTCTGATGCACACTCTGAGATCTGCTTGAGGGACACCAGTAGCAGCCTCCACAACCAAGACGTCTCTGACAGAATGTCTAATCAGGAAGACCAAGTGTAGACACCTACAGAGCACCAAAGTACCTGTCTTCACCTTGCTAGGGATTGCAAGCAGAGTGGTCAAAATACAGGCCCCTGGACAGGCTGAGGAAGTCTGTACTACAGCTGGAGCAGGATAGGAGCAGGGCAGTGTTTGGCAAGCCTGTGTCTGACTCCCAGATGACCCGGCTGAACCAAGGTGCTGGACCTCAGGTTCGATGAGAGCGGCGGTAATGAGTTTTCACTCATTTTGTTCAGCTTTTCCAAGGAATGTTTGACTGGTAATCATCATCGATCCAAGCACATTGGACGGACCTTGCACAGAGATCTTTCAGCGATCTCTAACCAGAGCTGGTGTTGGCTAGTGCTAGAAAAACAAAGACATGGCCCATCTGGGTACTGGACACTTGCATGAATGCTGGGATTACCCCGAAATCCAAAGTCTCCAAAAGTGGAGTTTAGAATCACTGAAGCACCAATGCTAAGTTCTAGCAGCACCACCAACACCAGTTCATCAAGACCACAAGGAAACTTCTTCTCTGGCTTACCTGACTCTTCTAGTCTTCCAATGCATATCTCCAAAAGGATCGTGTTCGCTTGAGGCACAGTCATGTGAAATCAGTGCCTGGTGAAGGATGCTGGGATATTGTATGCGCCAAGTCACCATACAGGACACAGAAAGCTACGCTGTAAAGACATAAAGAAACATGGCAACTTTATTGCTGCTTCCATGATATCTGACTGACTCTGGGCTTAACAGTCCTGTTCTCAATGGGATGATCAGAACACATGTGCCCTTCTGCCACTTCTGCTCCATCAAAACCCTCCAGCATGGGTGGTCAGATTAGGAACAGAGTCTTCCCTTAAGCTCTGCCCTGGAAGAGCTTGACCTTGGTCAAGCCCAGTAGCTGGACCCTAAGGAGATTTATGAAATTGTCCTCTATTCCAGCACAATGGTGCTGCCGACCAGCACCTCAGATTTCTCCTCAGCAAGCAATTAGATCCATTGGAGAAAACTCAGAGCCAACCCTGAGATAGTCACCCCTGATACACTGGCCACAGAATCACTCGAGAGCAAACCGGACTATTTTTTTATTCAAGGTGAAGGCTTCCTTCTCATCTTTTCCCTCATCATGAACTGAAACATGTCTCCTCCTTCTGGCAAAAAATGTACTCTAGGTCAGCAGAATTCCCAATATCTGCAAATATCTATCATAAAGTCCCCAATTAAATGCCATCAGGTGAGTCTTTCTAGGATGTAACAACAAGAGCCACAAGGCTGCCTAGATAGATCCACAACTTTCTCTTCCACATTCTGCCAGTCACTCCGAATATCCCTGAAAGTATATCTATAGATGTCTCTGTGTGTTTCTCTACACTCCTTTGTGCTCTCTCTCTATGGAGACTTCTCTAGGCACTCCCCACAAAAAAAAAAAAAAAAAAAAAAAAACGCCCCTGTCTTAGAGTCCAAGATTTATTCTTTCACTCAAGTTGTCTGCATCAATACATTTTGTCCCAGGTGGTACTTCACATTCAACCAAAACAACATTGTATTTTCTCAGCGATAGTGACCACAACCATGTCCTCTCTCTTGCCCTGACACAAGTCTGGGAACCATGAGTACCTCGGTATAAACGAGCAAATTGGAACAAGTGTTTGTAGGGTTTTAATGAAGTTTCAGATGTTTTGGTTTGTCAGAGAAGATCTACCCACAGTCTATGCCGGGGGTTAGTATAAGCTCCAGAATTCCAGGGCTCTAACCACAGTCAGTCTAAGGAAATCAGAGTGGAGATTCTAAACTTTAATTCCAGCACAGCAAGTATTCTGGGAGTGGTGACATTTACCCTTCATCCTAACTGAGTCAAGATCAATTCAGATTATACAAGGACTTCCAGGCTCCCAAGCAGGTGTGGTGGGGCCACGCCTTAATTACCAAAAGAAAGAATACTTAAGATGGGATTCAAACAGAGAGCAAACCATTTCAAAGGAACTGAGGCTGAGGAAAGTATAAGACAGTTGGGTGAGATTTGACTGTGGTGTTTATTCCCTCTACTATCTCCATCTTCTTTAGAGATCTTTCCCTGAGTCTCATTCATTTGTGTGACAATGGCTGTTGGCAGTTCCCTATGCACTTTTATCTTCACACCACACAGGCCCTCCTTGAGAGATCAACCCTGGAGGACACCAACTCAACACACTCTCTTGAATCAGGTACTACCAAAAAGTAAATGTAAACCTTTACCTGGCCAATGGAAGTCAAAGACATCTGACCCTACTGACCAAGGGAAATACCCAATAGCAGAGGTCTACACAGACTTTGCTCCTTCCAATGTCAATATGTGTGCTTCCTATTGGTCCTGGGATTCTCTGGTTTCTCTCTCTGATTTCTCAATCTATCAATGCTCTCCCAGTATCTGTCGGGAGGAGGAAAACATGTCTGTGCAAATGCCACAGTGGTAACAGGGTATAGATACTTCTGTCTTGCACAAACCCATAGATTGGTCTTCTATTCTATCAGCGTACCTGAGGACCTTGCCACCTGGACAAAAGGGCACAAAACATGAGTTTTTCTGTCTCTCTATCTCGCTGTCAAATGGCCAGATATTCGACAGAATATGCACACCTAGGCCCAAGGGAGAGATGATGTAGCTCACAAGACCACCAGAACCTGGACTTTGGGAACTCTCTCAGCAGCAACGTACAGGCCTAAACCCTACAAGACACCATCTTAAAGGACTGCAGGCAAGACCTGGCATGGCTTGTATATGAGCAGATCAGTGGGCACATGACTGACTTCTCTTGCTTCTTCTGATGCACACTCTGAGATCTGCTTGAGGGACACCAGTAGCAGCCTCTACAACCAAGACGTCTCTGACAGAATGTCTAATCAGGAAGACCAAGTGTAGACACCTACAGAGCACCAAAGTACCTGTCTTCACCTTGCTAGGGATTGCAAGCAGAGTTGTCAAAATACAGGCCCCTGGACAGACTGAGGAAGTCTGTACTACAGCTGGAGCAGGATAGGAGCAGGGCAGTGTTTGGCAAGCCTGTGTCTGACTCCCAGATGACCCGGCTGAACCAAGGAGCTGGACCTCAGGTTCGATGAGAGCGGCGGTAATGAGTTTTCACTCATTTTGTTCAGCTTTTCCAAGGAATGTTTGACTGGTAATCATCATCGATCCAAGCACATTGGACAGACCTTGCACAGAGATCTTTCAGCGATCTCTAACCAGAGCTGGTGTTGGCTAGTGCTAGAAAAACAAAGACATGGCCCATCTGGGTACTGGACACTTGCATGAATGCTGGGATTACCCCGAAATCCAAAGTCTCCAAAAGTGGAGTTTAGAATCACTGAAGCACCAATGCTAAGTTCTAGCAGCACCACCAACACCAGTTCATCAAGACCACAAGGAAACTTCTTCTCTGGCTTACCTGACTCTTCTAGCCTTCCCATGCATATCTCCAAAAGGATCGTGTTCGCTTGAGGCACAGTCATGTGAAATCAGTGCCTGGTGAAGGATGCTGGGATATTGTATGCGCCAAGTCACCATACAGGACACAGAAGGCTACACTGTAAAGACATAAAGAAACATGGCAACTTTATTGCTGCTTCCATGATATCTGACTGACTCTGGGCTTAACAGTCCTGTTCTCAATGGGATGATCAGAACACATGTGCCCTTCTGCCACTTCTGCTCCATCAAAACCCTCCAGCATGGGTGGTCAGATTAGGAACAGAGTCTTCCCTTAAGCTCTGCCCTGGAAGAGCTTGACCTTGGTCAAGCCCAGTAGCTGGACCCTAAGGAGATTTATGAAACTCTCCTCTATTCCAGCACAATGGTGCTGCCGACCAGCACCTCAGATTTGTCCTCAGCAAGCAATTAGATCCATGGGGAAAACTCAGAGCCAACCCTGAGATAGTCACCCCTGATACACTGGCCACAGAATCACTCGAGAGCAAACCAGACTATTTTTTTATTCAAGGTGAAGGCTTCCTTCTCATCTTTTCCCTGATCATGAACTGAAACATGTCTCCTCCTTCTGGCACAAAAATGTACTCAAGGTCAGCAGAATTCCCAATATCTGCAAATATCTATCATAAAGTCCCCAATTAAATGCCATCAGGTGAGTCTTTCTAGGATGTCACAACAAGAGCCACAAGGCTGCCTAGATAGATCCACAACTTTCTCTTCCACATTCTGCCAGTCACTCCGAATATCCCTGAAAGTATATCTATAGATGTCTCTGTGTGTTTCTCTACACTCCTTTGCGCCCTCTCTCTATGGAGACTTCTCTAGGCACTAACCACAAAAAAAAAAAAAGAAAAAAACGCCCCTGTCTTAGAGTCCAAGATTTATTCTTTCCCTCAAGTTGTCTGCATCAATACATCTTATCCCAGGTGGTACTTCACATTCAACCAAAACAACATTGTGTTTTCTCAGCAATAGAGACCACAACCATGTCCTCTCTCTTCCCCTGACACAAGTCTGGGAACCATGAGTACCTCAGTATAATCGAGCAAATTGGAACATGTGTTTGTTGGGATTTAATAAAGTTTCAGAAGTTTTAGAGATTTCAGAGGAGATCCACCCACAGTCTATGCCGGGGGTTAGTATAAGCTCCAGAATTCCAGGGCTCTAACCACAGTCAGTCTAAGGAAATCAGAGTGGAGATTCTGACCTTTAATTCCAGCACAGCAAGTATTCTGGGAGTGGTGACATTCACCCTTCATCCTAACTGAGTCAAGATCAATTCAGATTATACAAGGACTTCCAGGCTCCCAAGTAGGTGTGGTGGGGCCATGCCTTAATTACCAAAAGAAAGAATACTTAAGATGGGATTCAAACAGAGAGAAAACCATTTCAAAGGAACTGAGGCTGAGGAAAGTATAAGACAGTTGGGTAAGATTTGACTGTGGTGTTTATTCCCTCTACTATCTCCAGCTTCTTCAGAGATCTTTCCCTGAGTCTCATTCATTTGTGTGACAATGGCTGTTGGCAGTTCCCTATGCACTTTTATCTTCACACCACACAGGCCTTCCTTGAGAGATCAACCCTGGAGGACACCAACTCAACACACTCTCTTGAATCAGGTACTACCAAAAAGTAAATGTAAACCTTTACCTGGCCAATGGAAGTCAAAGACATCTGACTCTACTGACCAAGGTAAATACCCAATAGCAGAGGTCTACACAGACTTTGCTCCTTCCAATGTCAATATGTGTGCTTCCTATTGGTCCTGGGATTCTCTGGTTTCTCTCTCTGATTTCTCAATCTATCAATGCTCTCCCAGTATCTGTCGGGAGGAGGAAAACATGTCTGTGCAAATACCACAGTGGTAACAGGGTATAGATACTTCTGTCTTGCACAAACCCATAGATTGGTCTTCTATTCTATCAGCGTACCTGAGGACCTTGCCACCTGGACAAAAGGGCACAAAACATGAGTTTTTCTGTCTCTCTGCCTCCCTGTCAAATGGCCAGATATTCGACAGAATATGCACACCTAGGCCCAAGGGAGAGATGATGTAGCTCACAAGACCACCAGAACCTGGACTTTGGGAACTCTCTCAGCAGCAACGTACAGGGCTAAACCCTACAAGACACCATCTTAAAGGACTGCAGGCAAGACCTGGCATGGCTTGTATGTGAGGAGATCAGTGGGCACATGACTGACTTCTCTTGCTTCTTCTGATGCACACTCTGAGATCTGCTTGAGGGACACCAGTAGCAGCCTCCACAACCAAGACGTCTCTGACAGAATGTCTAATCAGGAAGACCAAGTGTAGACACCTACAGAGCACCAAAGTACCTGTCTTCACCTTGCTAGGGATTGCAAGCAGAGTGGTCAAAATACAGGCCCCTGGACAGACTGAGGAAGTCTGTACTACAGCTGGTGCAGGATAGGAGCAGGGCAGTGTTTGGCAAGCCTGTGTCTGACTCCCAGATGACCCGGCTGAACCAAGGAGCTGGACCTCAGGTTCGATGAGAGCGGCGGTAATGAGTTTTCACTCATTTTGTTCAGCTTTTCCAAGGAATGTTTGACTGGTAATCATCATCGATCCAAGCACATTGGACAGACCTTGCACAGAGATCTTTCAGCGATCTCTAACCAGAGCTGGTGTTGGCTAGTGCTAGAAAAACAAAGACATGGCCCATCTGGGTACTGGACACTTGCATGAATGCTGGGATTACCCCGAAATCCAAAGTCTCCAAAAGTGGAGTTTAGAATCACTGAAGCACCAATGCTAAGTTCTAGCAGCACCACCAACACCAGTTCATCAAGACCACAAGGAAACTTCTTCTCTGGCTTACCTGACTCTTCTAGCCTTCCCATGCATATCTCCAAAAGGATCGTGTTCGCTTGAGGCACAGTCATGTGAAATCAGTGCCTGGTGAAGGATGCTGGGATATTGTATGCGCCAAGTCACCATACAGGACACAGAAGGCTACACTGTAAAGACATAAAGAAACATGGCAACTTTATTGCTGCTTCCATGATATCTGACTGACTCTGGGCTTAACAGTCCTGTTTCAATGGGATGATCAGAACACATGTGCCCTTCTGCCACTTCTGCTCCATCAAAACCCTCCAGCATGGGTGGTCAGATTAGGAACAGAGTCTTCCCTTAAGCTCTGCCCTGGAAGAGCTTGACCTTGGTCAAGCCCAGTAGCTGGACCCTAAGGAGATTTATGAAACTCTCCTCTATTCCAGCACAATGGTGCTGCCGACCAGCACCTCAGATTTGTCCTCAGCAAGCAATTAGATCCATGGGGAAAACTCAGAGCCAACCCTGAGATAGTCACCCCTGATACACTGGCCACAGAATCACTCGAGAGCAAACCAGACTATTTTTTTATTCAAGGTGAAGGCTTCCTTCTCATCTTTTCCCTGATCATGAACTGAAACATGTCTCCTCCTTCTGGCACAAAAATGTACTCAAGGTCAGCAGAATTCCCAATATCTGCAAATATCTATCATAAAGTCCCCAATTAAATGCCATCAGGTGAGTCTTTCTAGGATGTCACAACAAGAGCCACAAGGCTGCCTAGATAGATCCACAACTTTCTCTTCCACATTCTGCCAGTCACTCCGAATATCCCTGAAAGTATATCTATAGATGTCTCTGTGTGTTTCTCTACACTCCTTTGCGCCCTCTCTCTATGGAGACTTCTCTAGGCACTAACCACAAAAAAAAAAAGAAAAAAACGCCCCTGTCTTAGAGTCCAAGATTTATTCTTTCCCTCAAGTTGTCTGCATCAATACATCTTATCCCAGGTGGTACTTCACATTCAACCAAAACAACATTGTGTTTTCTCAGCAATAGAGACCACAACCATGTCCTCTCTCTTCCCCTGACACAAGTCTGGGAACCATGAGTACCTCAGTATAATCGAGCAAATTGGAACATGTGTTTGTTGGGATTTAATAAAGTTTCAGAAGTTTTAGAGATTTCAGAGGAGATCCACCCACAGTCTATGCCGGGGGTTAGTATAAGCTCCAGAATTCCAGGGCTCTAACCACAGTCAGTCTAAGGAAATCAGAGTGGAGATTCTGACCTTTAATTCCAGCACAGCAAGTATTCTGGGAGTGGTGACATTCACCCTTCATCCTAACTGAGTCAAGATCAATTCAGATTATACAAGGACTTCCAGGCTCCCAAGTAGGTGTGGTGGGGCCATGCCTTAATTACCAAAAGAAAGAATACTTAAGATGGGATTCAAACAGAGAGAAAACCATTTCAAAGGAACTGAGGCTGAGGAAAGTATAAGACAGTTGGGTAAGATTTGACTGTGGTGTTTATTCCCTCTACTATCTCCAGCTTCTTCAGAGATCTTTCCCTGAGTCTCATTCATTTGTGTGACAATGGCTGTTGGCAGTTCCCTATGCACTTTTATCTTCACACCACACAGGCCTTCCTTGAGAGATCAACCCTGGAGGACACCAACTCAACACACTCTCTTGAATCAGGTACTACCAAAAAGTAAATGTAAACCTTTACCTGGCCAATGGAAGTCAAAGACATCTGACTCTACTGACCAAGGTAAATACCCAATAGCAGAGGTCTACACAGACTTTGCTCCTTCCAATGTCAATATGTGTGCTTCCTATTGGTCCTGGGATTCTCTGGTTTCTCTCTCTGATTTCTCAATCTATCAATGCTCTCCCAGTATCTGTCGGGAGGAGGAAAACATGTCTGTGCAAATACCACAGTGGTAACAGGGTATAGATACTTCTGTCTTGCACAAACCCATAGATTGGTCTTCTATTCTATCAGCGTACCTGAGGACCTTGCCACCTGGACAAAAGGGCACAAAACATGAGTTTTTCTGTCTCTCTGCCTCCCTGTCAAATGGCCAGATATTCGACAGAATATGCACACCTAGGCCCAAGGGAGAGATGATGTAGCTCACAAGACCACCAGAACCTGGACTTTGGGAACTCTCTCAGCAGCAACGTACAGGGCTAAACCCTACAAGACACCATCTTAAAGGACTGCAGGCAAGACCTGGCATGGCTTGTATGTGAGGAGATCAGTGGGCACATGACTGACTTCTCTTGCTTCTTCTGATGCACACTCTGAGATCTGCTTGAGGGACACCAGTAGCAGCCTCCACAACCAAGACGTCTCTGACAGAATGTCTAATCAGGAAGACCAAGTGTAGACACCTACAGAGCACCAAAGTACCTGTCTTCACCTTGCTAGGGATTGCAAGCAGAGTGGTCAAAATACAGGCCCCTGGACAGACTGAGGAAGTCTGTACTACAGCTGGAGCAGGATAGGAGCAGGGCAGTGTTTGGCAAGCCTGTGTCTGACTCCCAGATGACCCGGCTGAACCAAGGAGCTGGACCTCAGGTTCGATGAGAGCGGCGGTAATGAGTTTTCACTCATTTTGTTCAGCTTTTCCAAGGAATGTTTGACTGGTAATCATCATCGATCCAAGCACATTGGACAGACCTTGCACAGAGATCTTTCAGCGATCTCTAACCAGAGCTGGTGTTGGCTAGTGCTAGAAAAACAAAGACATGGCCCATCTGGGTACTGGACACTTGCATGAATGCTGGGATTACCCCGAAATCCAAAGTCTCCAAAAGTGGAGTTTAGAATCACTGAAGCACCAATGCTAAGTTCTAGCAGCACCACCAACACCAGTTCATCAAGACCACAAGGAAACTTCTTCTCTGGCTTACCTGACTCTTCTAGCCTTCCCATGCATATCTCCAAAAGGATCGTGTTCGCTTGAGGCACAGTCATGTGAAATCAGTGCCTGGTGAAGGATGCTGGGATATTGTATGCGCCAAGTCACCATACAGGACACAGAAGGCTACACTGTAAAGACATAAAGAAACATGGCAACTTTATTGCTGCTTCCATGATATCTGACTGACTCTGGGCTTAACAGTCCTGTTTCAATGGGATGATCAGAACACATGTGCCCTTCTGCCACTTCTGCTCCATCAAAACCCTCCAGCATGGGTGGTCAGATTAGGAACAGAGTCTTCCCTTAAGCTCTGCCCTGGAAGAGCTTGACCTTGGTCAAGCCCAGTAGCTGGACCCTAAGGAGATTTATGAAACTCTCCTCTATTCCAGCACAATGGTGCTGCCGACCAGCACCTCAGATTTGTCCTCAGCAAGCAATTAGATCCATGGGGAAAACTCAGAGCCAACCCTGAGATAGTCACCCCTGATACACTGGCCACAGAATCACTCGAGAGCAAACCAGACTATTTTTTTATTCAAGGTGAAGGCTTCCTTCTCATCTTTTCCCTGATCATGAACTGAAACATGTCTCCTCCTTCTGGCACAAAAATGTACTCAAGGTCAGCAGAATTCCCAATATCTGCAAATATCTATCATAAAGTCCCCAATTAAATGCCATCAGGTGAGTCTTTCTAGGATGTCACAACAAGAGCCACAAGGCTGCCTAGATAGATCCACAACTTTCTCTTCCACATTCTGCCAGTCACTCCGAATATCCCTGAAAGTATATCTATAGATGTCTCTGTGTGTTTCTCTACACTCCTTTGCGCCCTCTCTCTATGGAGACTTCTCTAGGCACTAACCACAAAAAAAAAGAAAAAAACGCCCCTGTCTTAGAGTCCAAGATTTATTCTTTCCCTCAAGTTGTCTGCATCAATACATCTTATCCCAGGTGGTACTTCACATTCAACCAAAACAACATTGTGTTTTCTCAGCAATAGAGACCACAACCATGTCCTCTCTCTTCCCCTGACACAAGTCTGGGAACCATGAGTACCTCAGTATAATCGAGCAAATTGGAACATGTGTTTGTTGGGATTTAATAAAGTTTCAGAAGTTTTAGAGATTTCAGAGGAGATCCACCCACAGTCTATGCCGGGGGTTAGTATAAGCTCCAGAATTCCAGGGCTCTAACCACAGTCAGTCTAAGGAAATCAGAGTGGAGATTCTGACCTTTAATTCCAGCACAGCAAGTATTCTGGGAGTGGTGACATTCACCCTTCATCCTAACTGAGTCAAGATCAATTCAGATTATACAAGGACTTCCAGGCTCCCAAGTAGGTGTGGTGGGGCCATGCCTTAATTACCAAAAGAAAGAATACTTAAGATGGGATTCAAACAGAGAGAAAACCATTTCAAAGGAACTGAGGCTGAGGAAAGTATAAGACAGTTGGGTAAGATTTGACTGTGGTGTTTATTCCCTCTACTATCTCCAGCTTCTTCAGAGATCTTTCCCTGAGTCTCATTCATTTGTGTGACAATGGCTGTTGGCAGTTCCCTATGCACTTTTATCTTCACACCACACAGGCCTTCCTTGAGAGATCAACCCTGGAGGACACCAACTCAACACACTCTCTTGAATCAGGTACTACCAAAAAGTAAATGTAAACCTTTACCTGGCCAATGGAAGTCAAAGACATCTGACCCTACTGACCAAGGTAAATACCCAATAGCAGAGGTCTACACAGACTTTGCTCCTTCCAATGTCAATATGTGTGCTTCCTATTGGTCCTGGGATTCTCTGGTTTCTCTCTCTGATTTCTCAATCTATCAATGCTCTCCCAGTATCTGTCGGGAGGAGGAAAACATGTCTGTGCAAATACCACAGTGGTAACAGGGTATAGATACTTCTGTCTTGCACAAACCCATAGATTGGTCTTCTATTCTATCAGCGTACCTGAGGACCTTGCCACCTGGACAAAAGGGCACAAAACATGAGTTTTTCTGTCTCTCTGCCTCCCTGTCAAATGGCCAGATATTCGACAGAATATGCACACCTAGGCCCAAGGGAGAGATGATGTAGCTCACAAGACCACCAGAACCTGGACTTTGGGAACTCTCTCAGCAGCAACGTACAGGGCTAAACCCTACAAGACACCATCTTAAAGGACTGCAGGCAAGACCTGGCATGGCTTGTATGTGAGGAGATCAGTGGGCACATGACTGACTTCTCTTGCTTCTTCTGATGCACACTCTGAGATCTGCTTGAGGGACACCAGTAGCAGCCTCCACAACCAAGACGTCTCTGACAGAATGTCTAATCAGGAAGACCAAGTGTAGACACCTACAGAGCACCAAAGTACCTGTCTTAACCTTGCTAGGGATTGCAATCAGAGTGGTCAAAATACAGGACCCTGGACAGGCTGAGGAAGTCTGTACTACAGCTGGAGAAGGATAGGAGCAAGGCAGTGTTTGGCAAGCCTGCCTCTGACACTCAGATGACCCGGCTGAACCAAGGTGCTGGACCTCAGGTTCGATGAGAGCGGCGGTAATGAGTTTTCACTCATTTTGTTCAGCTTTTCCAAGGAATGTTTGACTGGTAATCATCATCGATCCAAGCACATTGGACGGACCTTGCACAGAGATCTTTCAGCGATCTCTAACCAGAGCTGGTGTTGGCTAATGCTAGAAAAACAAAGACATGGCCCATCTGGGTACTGGACACTTGCATGAATGCTGGGATTACCCCGAAATCCAAAGTCTCCAAAAGTGGAGTTTAGAATCACTGAAGCACCAATGCTAAGTTCTAGCAGCACCACCAACACCAGTTCATCAAGACCACAAGGAAACTTGTTCTCTGGCTTACCTGACTCTTCTAGCCTTCCCATGCATATCTCCAAAAGGATCATGTTCGCTTGAGACACAGTCATGTGAAATCAGTGCCTGGTGAAGGATGCTGGGATATTGTATGCGCCAAGTCACCATACAGGACACAGAAGGCTACGCTGTAAAGACATAAAGAAACATGGCAACTTTATTGCTGCTTCCATGATATCTGACTGACTCTGGGCTTAACAGTCCTGTTCTTAGTGGGATGATCAGAACACATGTGCCCTTCTGCCACTTCTGCTCCATCAAAACCCTCCAGCATGGGTGGTCAGATTAGGAACAGAGTCTTCCCTTAAGCTCTGCCCTGGAAGAGCTTGACCTTGGTCAAGCCCAGTAGCTGGACCCTAAGGAGATTTATGAAACTCTCCTCTATTCCAGCACAATGGTGCTGCCGACCAGCACCTCAGATTTCTCCTCAGCAAGCAATTAGATCCATTGGAGAAAACTCAGAGCCAACCCTGAGATAGTCACCCCTGATACACTGGCCACAGGATCACTCGAGAGCAAACCAGACTATTTTTTTTATTCAAGGTGAAGGCTTCCTTCTCATCTTTTCCCTGATCATGAACTGAAACATGTCTCCTCCTTCTGGCACAAAAATGTACTCTAGGTAAGCAGAATTCCCAATATCTGCAAATATCTATCATAAAGTCCCCAATTAAATGCCATCAGGTGAGTCTTTCTAGGATGTCACAACAAGAGCCACAAGGCTGCCTAGATAGATCCACAACTTTCTCTTCCACATTCTGCCAGTCACTCCGAATATCCCTGAAAGTATATCTATAGATGTCTCTGTGTGTTTCTCTACACTCCTTTGCGCCCTCTCTCTATGGAGACTTCTCTAGGCACTCCCCACAAAAAAAAAAAAAACGCCCCTGTCTTAGAGTCCAAGATTTATTCTTTCCCTCAAGTTGTCTGCATCAATACATCTTATCCCAGGTGGTACTTCACATTCAACCAAAACAACATTGTGTTTTCTCAGCAATAGAGCCCACAACCATGTCCTCTCTCTTCCCCTGACACAAGTCTGGGAACCATGAGTACCTCAGTATAATCGAGCAAATTGGAACATGTGTTTGTTGGGATTTAATAAAGTTTCAGAAGTTTTAGAGATTTCAGAGGAGATCCACCCACAGTCTATGCCGGGGGTTAGTATAAGCTCCAGAATTCCAGGGCTCTAACCACAGTCAGTCTAAGGAAATCAGAGTGGAGATTCTGACCTTTAATTCCAGCACAGCAAGTATTCTGGGAGTGGTGACATTCACCCTTCATCCTAACTGAGTCAAGACCAATTCAGATTATACAAGGACTTCCAGGCTCCCAAGTAGGTGTTTTGGGGCCATGCCTTAATTACAAAAAGAAAGAATACTTAAGATGGGATTCAAACAGAGAGAAAACCATTTCAAAGGAACTGAGGCTGAGGAAAGTATAAGACAGTTGGGTAAGATTTGACTGTGGTGTTTATTCCCTCTACTATCTCCAGCTTCTTCAGAGATCTTTCCCTGAGTCTCATTCATTTGTGTGACAATGGCTGTTGGCACTTTTATCTTCACACCACACAGGCCTTCCTTGAGAGATCAACCCTGGAGGACACCAACTCAACACACTCTCTTGAATCAGGTACTACCAAAAAGTAAATGTAAACCTTTACCTGGCCAATGGAAGTCAAAGACATCTGACTCTACTGACCAAGGTAAATACCCAATAGCAGAGGTCTACACAGACTTTGATCCTTCCAATGTCAATATGTGTGCTTCCTATTGGTCCTGGGATTCTCTGGTTTCTCTCTCTGATTTCTCAATCTATCAATGCTCTCCCAGTATCTGTCGGGAGGAGGAAAACATGGCTGTGCAAATGCCACAGTGGTAACAGGGTATAGATACTTCTGTCTTGCACAAACCCATAGATTGGTCTTCTATTCTATCAGCGTACCTGAGGACTTTGCCACATGGACAAAAGGGCACAAAACATGAGTTTTTCTGTCTCTCTGCCTCCCTGTCAAATGGCCAGATATTCGACAGAATATGCACACCTAGGCCCAAGGGATAGATGATGTAGCTCACAAGACCACCAGAACCTGGACTTTGGGAACTCTCTCAGCAGCAACGTACAGGGCTAAACCCTACAAGACACCATCTTAAAGGACTGCAGGCAAGACCTGGCATGGCTTGTATATGAGGAGATCAGTGGGCACATGACTGACTTCTCTTGCTTCTTCTGATGCACACTCTGAGATCTGATTGAGGGACACCAGTAGCAGCCTCCACAACCAAGACTTCTCTGACAGAATGTCTAATCAGGAAGACCAAGTGTAGACACCTACAGAGCACCAAAGTACCTGTCTTCACCTTGCTAGGGATTGCAAGCAGAGTGGTCAAAATACAGGCCCCTGGACAGGCTGAGGAAGTCTGTACTACAGCTGGAGCAGGATAGGAGCAGGGCAGTGTTTGGCAAGCGTGTGTCTGACTCCCAGATGACCCGGCTGAACCAAGATGCTGGACCTCAGGTTCGATGAGAGCGGTGGTAATGAGTTTTCACTCATTTTGTTCAGCTTTTCCAAGGAATGTTTGACTGGTAATCATCATCGATCCACCACATTGGACGGACCTTGCACAGAGATCTTTCAGCGATCTCTAACCAGAGCTGGTGTAGGCTAGTGCTAGAAAAACAAAGACATGGCCCATCTGGGTACTGGACACTTGCATGAATGCTGGGATTACCCTGAAATCCAAAGTCTCCAAAAGTGGAGTTTAGAATCACTGAAGCACCAATGCTAAGTTCTAGCAGCACCACCAACATCAGTTCATCAAGACCACAAGGAAACTTCTTCTCTGGCTTACCTGACTCTTCTAGCCTTCCCATGCATATCTCCAAAAGGATCATGTTCGCTTGAGGCACAGTCATGTGAAATCAGTGCCTGGTGAAGGATGCTGGGATATTGTATGCGCCAAGTCACCATACAGGACACAGAAGGCTACGCTGTAAAGACATAAAGAAACATGGCAACTTTATTGCTGCTTCCATGATATCTGACTGACTCTGGGCTTAACAGTCCTGTTCTCAATGGGATGATCAGAACACATGTGCCCTTCTGCCACTTCTGCTCCATCAAAACCCTCCAGCATGGGTGGTCAGATTAGGAACAGAGTCTTCCCTTAAGCTCTGCCCTGGAAGAGCTTGACCTTGGTCAAGCCCAGTAGCTGGACCCTAAGGAGATTTATGAAACTCTCCTCTATTCCAGCACAATGGTGCTGCCGACCAGCACCTCAGATTTCTCCTCAGCAAGCAATTAGATCCATTGGAGAAAACTCAGAGCCAACCCTGAGATAGTCACCCCTGATACACTGGCCACAGAATCACTTGAGAGCAAACCGGACTATTTTTTTATTCAAGGTGAAGGCTTCCTTCTCATCATTTCCCTCATCATGAACTGAAACATGTCTCCTCCTTCTGGCACAAAAATGTACTCTAGGTCAGCAGAATTCCCAATATCTGCAAATATCTATCATAAAGTCCCCAATTAAATGCCATCAGGTGAGTCTTTCTAGGATGTCACAACAAGAGCCACAAGGCTGCCTAGATAGATCCACAACTTTCTCTTCCACATCTGCCAGTCACTCCGAATATCCCTGAAAGTATATCTATAGATGTCTCTGTGTGTTTCTCTACACTCCTTTGCGCCCTCTCTCTATGGAGACTTCTCTAGGCACTAACCACAAAAAAAAAAAAAAAGAAAAAAACGCCCCTGTCTTAGAGTCCAAGATTTATTCTTTCCCTCAAGTTGTCTGCATCAATACATCTTATCCCAGGTGGTACTTCACATTCAACCAAAACAACATTGTGTTTTCTCAGCAATAGAGACCACAACCATGTCCTCTCTCTTCCCCTGACACAAGTCTGGGAACCATGAGTACCTCAGTATAATCGAGCAAATTGGAACATGTGTTTGTTGGGATTTAATAAAGTTTCAGAAGTTTTAGAGATTTCAGAGGAGATCCACCCACAGTCTATGCCGGGGGTTAGTATAAGCTCCAGAATTCCAGGGCTCTAACCACAGTCAGTCTAAGGAAATCAGAGTGGAGATTCTGACCTTTAATTCCAGCACAGCAAGTATTCTGGGAGTGGTGACATTCACCCTTCATCCTAACTGAGTCAAGATCAATTCAGATTATACAAGGACTTCCAGGCTCCCAAGTAGGTGTGGTGGGGCCATGCCTTAATTACAAAAAGAAAGAATACTTAAGATAGGATTCAAACAGAGAGAAAACCATTTCAAAGGAACTGAGGCTGAGGAAAGTATAAGACAGTTGGGTAAGATTTGACTGTGGTGTTTATTCCCTCTACTATCTCCAGCTTCTTCAGAGATCTTTCCCTGAGTCTCATTCATTTGTGTGACAATGGCTGTTGGCAGTTCCCTATGCACTTTTATCTTCACACCACACAGGCCTTCCTTGAGAGATCAACCCTGGAGGACACCAACTCAACACACTCTCTTGAATCAGGTACTACCAAAAAGTAAATGTAAACCTTTACCTGGCCAATGGAAGTCAAAGACATCTGACTCTACTGACCAAGGTAAATACCCAATAGCAGAGGTCTACACAGACTTTGCTCCTTCCAATGTCAATATGTGTGCTTCCTATTGGTCCTGGGATTCTCTGGTTTCTCTCTCTGATTTCTCAATCTATCAATGCTCTCCCAGTATCTGTCGGGAGGAGGAAAACATGGCTGTGCAAATGCCACAGTGGTAACAGGGTATAGATACTTCTGTCTTGCACAAACCCATAGATTGGTCTTCTATTCTATCAGCGTACCTGAGGACCTTGCCACCTGGACAAAAGGGCACAAAACATGAGTTTTTCTGTCTCTCTGCCTCCCTGTCAAATGGCCAGATATTCGACAGAATATGCACACCTAGGCCCAAGGGAGAGATGATGTAGCTCACAAGACCACCAGAACCTGGACTTTGGGAACTCTCTCAGCAGCAACGTACAGGGCTAAACCCTACAAGACACCATCTTAAAGGACTGCAGGCAAGACCTGGCATGGCTTGTATATGAGGAGATCAGTGGGCACATGACTGACTTCTCTTGCTTCTTCTGATGCACACTCTGAGATCTGCTTGAGGGACACCAGTAGCAGCCTCCACAACCAAGACGTCTCTGACAGAATGTCTAATCAGGAAGACCAAGTGTAGACACCTACAGAGCACCAAAGTACCTGTCTTCACCTTGCTAGGGATTGCAAGCAGAGTGGTCAAAATACAGGCCCCTGGACAGGCTGAGGAAGTCTGTACTACAGCTGGAGCAGGATAGGAGCAGGGCAGTGTTTGGCAAGCCTGTGTCTGACTCCCAGATGACCCGGCTGAACCAAGGTGCTGGACCTCAGGTTCGATGAGAGCGGCGGTAATGAGTTTTCACTCATTTTGTTCAGCTTTTCCAAGGAATGTTTGACTGGTAATCATCATCGATCCAAGCACATTGGACGGACCTTGCACAGAGATCTTTCAGCGATCTCTAACCAGAGCTGGTGTTGGCTAGTGCTAGAAAAACAAAGACATGGCCCATCTGGGTACTGGACACTTGCATGAATGCTGGGATTACCCCGAAATCCAAAGTCTCCAAAAGTGGAGTTTAGAATCACTGAAGCACCAATGCTAAGTTCTAGCAGCACCACCAACACCAGTTCATCAAGACCACAAGGAAACTTGTTCTCTGGCTTACCTGACTCTTCTAGCCTTCCCATGCATATCTCCAAAAGGATCATGTTCGCTTGAGGCACAGTCATGTGAAATCAGTGCCTGGTGAAGGATGCTGGGATATTGTATGCGCCAAGTCACCATACAGGACACAGAAGGCTACGCTGTAAAGACATAAAGAAACATGGCAACTTTATTGCTGCTTCCATGATATCTGACTGACTCTGGGCTTAACAGTCCTGTTCTTAGTGGGATGATCAGAACACATGTGCCCTTCTGCCACTTCTGCTCCATCAAAACCCTCCAGCATGGGTGGTCAGATTAGGAACAGAGTGTTCCCTTAAGCTCTGCCCTGGAAGAGCTTGACCTTGGTCAAGCCCAGTAGCTGGACCCTAAGGAGATTTATGAAACTCTCCTCTATTCCAGCACAATGGTGCTGCCGACCAGCACCTCAGATTTGTCCTCAGCAAGCAATTAGATCCATTGGAGAAAACTCAGAGCCAACCCTGAGATAGTCACCCCTGATACACTGGCCACAGAATCACTCGAGAGCAAACCAGACTATTTTTTTTTATTCAAGGTGAAGGCTTCCTTCTCATCTTTTCCCTGATCATGAACTGAAACATGTCTCCTCCTTCTGGCACAAAAATGTACTCTAGGTAAGCAGAATTCCCAATATCTGCAAATATCTATCATAAAGTCCCCAATTAAATGCCATCAGGTGAGTCTTTCTAGGATGTCACAACAAGAGCCACAAGGCTGCCTAGATAGATCCATAACTTTCTCTTCCACATTCTGCCAGTCACTCCGAATATCCCTGAAAGTATATCTATAGATGTCTCTGTGTGTTTCTCTACACTCCTTTGCGCCCTCTCTCTATGGAGACTTCTCTAGGCACTAACCACAAAAAAAAAAAAAAAGAAAAAAACGCCCCTGTCTTAGAGTCCAAGATTTATTCTTTCCCTCAAGTTGTCTGCATCAATACATCTTATCCCAGGTGGTACTTCACATTCAACCAAAACAACATTGTGTTTTCTCAGCAATAGAGACCACAACCATGTCCTCTCTCTTCCCCTGACACAAGTCTGGGAACCATGAGTACCTCAGTATAATCGAGCAAATTGGAACATGTGTTTGTTGGGATTTAATAAAGTTTCAGAAGTTTTAGAGATTTCAGAGGAGATCCACCCACAGTCTATGCCAGGGGTTAGTATAAGCTCCAGAATTCCAGGGCTCTAACCACAGTCAGTCTAAGGAAATCAGAGTGGAGATTCTGACCTTTAATTCCAGCACAGCAAGTATTCTGGGAGTGGTGACATTCACCCTTCATCCTAACTGAGTCAAGATCAATTCAGATTATACAAGGACTTCCAGGCTCCCAAGTAGGTGTGGTGGGGCCATGCCTTAATTACCAAAAGAAAGAATACTTAAGATGGGATTCAAACAGAGAGAAAACCATTTCAAAGGAACTGAGGCTGAGGAAAGTATAAGACAGTTGGGTAAGATTTGACTGTGGTGTTTATTCCCTCTACTATCTCCAGCTTCTTCAGAGATCTTTCCCTGAGTCTCATTCATTTGTGTGACAATGGCTGTTGGCACTTTTATCTTCACACCACACAGGCCTTCCTTGAGAGATCAACCCTGGAGGACACCAACTCAACACACTCTCTTGAATCAGGTACTACCAAAAAGTAAATGTAAACCTTTACCTGGCCAATGGAAGTCAAAGACATCTGACTCTACTGACCAAGGTAAATACCCAATAGCAGAGGTCTACACAGACTTTGATCCTTCCAATGTCAATATGTGTGCTTCCTATTGGTCCTGGGATTCTCTGGTTTCTCTCTGTGATTTCTCAATCTATCAATGCTCTACCAGTATCTGTCGGGAGGAGGAAAACATGGCTGTGCAAATGCCACAGTGGTAACAGGGTATAGATACTTCTGTCTTGCACAAACCCATAGATTGGTCTTCTATTCTATCAGCGTACCTGAGGACCTTGCCACCTGGACAAAAGGGCACAAAACATGAGTTTTTCTGTCTCTCTGCCTCCCTGTCAAATGGCCAGATATTCGACAGAATATGCACACCTAGGCCCAAGGGATAGATGATGTAGCTCACAAGACCACCAGAACCTGGACTTTGGGAACTCTCTCAGCAGCAACGTACAGGGCTAAACCCTACAAGACACCATCTTAAAGGACTGCAGGCAAGACCTGGCATGGCTTGTATATGAGGAGATCAGTGGGCACATGACTGACTTCTCTTGCTTCTTCTGATGCACACTCTGAGATCTGATTGAGGGATACCAGTAGCAGCCTCCACAACCAAGACTTCTCTGACAGAATGTCTAATCAGGAAGACCAAGTGTAGACACCTACAGAGCACCAAAGTACCTGTCTTCACCTTGCTAGGGATTGCAAGCAGAGTGGTCAAAATACAGGCCCCTGGACAGGCTGAGGAAGTCTGTACTACAGCTGGAGCAGGATAGGAGCAGGGCAGTGTTTGGCAAGCGTGTGTCTGACTCCCAGATGACCCGGCTGAACCAAGATGCTGGACCTCAGGTTCGATGAGAGCGGTGGTAATGAGTTTTCACTCATTTTGTTCAGCTTTTCCAAGGAATGTTTGACTGGTAATCATCATCGATCCACCACATTGGACGGACCTTGCACAGAGATCTTTCAGCGATCTCTAACCAGAGCTGGTGTAGGCTAGTGCTAGAAAAACAAAGACATGGCCCATCTGGGTACTGGACACTTGCATGAATGCTGGGATTACCCTGAAATCCAAAGTCTCCAAAAGTGGAGTTTAGAATCACTGAAGCACCAATGCTAAGTTCTAGCAGCACCACCAACATCAGTTCATCAAGACCACAAGGAAACTTCTTCTCTGGCTTACCTGACTCTTCTAGCCTTCCCATGCATATCTCCAAAAGGATCATGTTCGCTTGAGGCACAGTCATGTGAAATCAGTGCCTGGTGAAGGATGCTGGGATATTGTATGCGCCAAGTCACCATACAGGACACAGAAGGCTACGCTGTAAAGACATAAAGAAACATGGCAACTTTATTGCTGCTTCCATGATATCTGACTGACTCTGGGCTTAACAGTCCTGTTCTCAATGGGATGATCAGAACACATGTGCCCTTCTGCCACTTCTGCTCCATCAAAACCCTCCAGCATGGGTGGTCAGATTAGGAACAGAGTCTTCCCTTAAGCTCTGCCCTGGAAGAGCTTGACCTTGGTCAAGCCCAGTAGCTGGACCCTAAGGAGATTTATGAAACTCTCCTCTATTCCAGCACAATGGTGCTGCCGACCAGCACCTCAGATTTCTCCTCAGCAAGCAATTAGATCCATTGGAGAAAACTCAGAGCCAACCCTGAGATAGTCACCCCTGATACACTGGCCACAGAATCACTCGAGAGCAAACCGGACTATTTTTTTATTCAAGGTGAAGGCTTCCTTCTCATCATTTCCCTCATCATGAACTGAAACATGTCTCCTCCTTCTGGCACAAAAATGTACTCTAGGTCAGCAGAATTCCCAATATCTGCAAATATCTATCATAAAGTCCCCAATTAAATGCCATCAGGTGAGTCTTTCTAGGATGTCACAACAAGAGCCACAAGGCTGCCTAGATAGATCCACAACTTTCTCTTCCACATTCTGCCAGTCACTCCGAATATCCCTGAAAGTATATCTATAGATGTCTCTGTGTGTTTCTCTACACTCCTTTGCGCCCTCTCTCTATGGAGACTTCTCTAGGCACTAACCACAAAAAAAAAAAAAAGAAAAAAACGCCCCTGTCTTAGAGTCCAAGATTTATTCTTTCCCTCAAGTTGTCTGCATCAATACATCTTATCCCAGGTGGTACTTCACATTCAACCAAAACAACATTGTGTTTTCTCAGCAATAGAGACCACAACCATGTCCTCTCTCTTCCCCTGACACAAGTCTGGGAACCATGAGTACCTCAGTATAATCGAGCAAATTGGAACATGTGTTTGTTGGGATTTAATAAAGTTTCAGAAGTTTTAGAGATTTCAGAGGAGATCCACCCACAGTCTATGCCGGGGGTTAGTATAAGCTCCAGAATTCCAGGGCTCTAACCACAGTCAGTCTAAGGAAATCAGAGTGGAGATTCTGACCTTTAATTCCAGCACAGCAAGTATTCTGGGAGTGGTGACATTCACCCTTCATCCTAACTGAGTCAAGATCAATTCAGATTATACAAGGACTTCCAGGCTCCCAAGTAGGTGTGGTGGGGCCATGCCTTAATTACCAAAAGAAAGAATACTTAAGATGGGATTCAAACAGAGAGAAAACCATTTCAAAGGAACTGAGGCTGAGGAAAGTATAAGACAGTTGGGTAAGATTTGACTGTGGTGTTTATTCCCTCTACTATCTCCAGCTTCTTCAGAGATCTTTCCCTGAGTCTCATTCATTTGTGTGACAATGGCTGTTGGCAGTTCCCTATGCACTTTTATCTTCACACCACACAGGCCTTCCTTGAGAGATCAACCCTGGAGGACACCAACTCAACACACTCTCTTGAATCAGGTACTACCAAAAAGTAAATGTAAACCTTTACCTGGCCAATGGAAGTCAAAGACATCTGACTCTACTGACCAAGGTAAATACCCAATAGCAGAGGTCTACACAGACTTTGCTCCTTCCAATGTCAATATGTGTGCTTCCTATTGGTCCTGGGATTCTCTGGTTTCTCTCTCTGATTTCTCAATCTATCAATGCTCTCCCAGTATCTGTCCGGAGGAGGAAAACACGGCTGTGCAAATGCCACAGTGGTAACAGGGTATAGATACTTCTGTCTTGCACAAACCCATAGATTGGTCTTCTATTCTATCAGCGTACCTGAGGACCTTGCCACCTGGACAAAAGGGCACAAAACATGAGTTTTTCTGTCTCTCTGCCTCCCTGTCAAATGGCCAGATATTCGACAGAATATGCACACCTAGGCCCAAGGGAGAGATGATGTAGCTCACAAGACCACCAGAACCTGGACTTTGGGAACTCTCTCAGCAGCAACGTACAGGGCTAAACCCTACAAGACACCATCTTAAAGGACTGCAGGCAAGACCTGGCATGGCTTGTATATGAGGAGATCAGTGGGCACATGACTGACTTCTCTTGCTTCTTCTGATGCACACTCTGAGATCTGCTTGAGGGACACCAGTAGCAGCCTCCACAACCAAGACGTCTCTGACAGAATGTCTAATCAGGAAGACCAAGTGTAGACACCTACAGAGCACCAAAGTACCTGTCTTCACCTTGCTAGGGATTGCAAGCAGAGTGGTCAAAATACAGGCCCCTGGACAGGCTGAGGAAGTCTGTACTACAGCTGGAGCAGGATAGGAGCAGGGCAGTGTTTGGCAAGCCTGTGTCTGACTCCCAGATGACCCGGCTGAACCAAGGTGCTGGACCTCAGGTTCGATGAGAGCGGCGGTAATGAGTTTTCACTCATTTTGTTCAGCTTTTCCAAGGAATGTTTGACTGGTAATCATCATCGATCCAAGCACATTGGACGGACCTTGCACAGAGATCTTTCAGCGATCTCTAACCAGAGCTGGTGTTGGCTAATGCTAGAAAAACAAAGACATGGCCCATCTGGGTACTGGACACTTGCATGAATGCTGGGATTACCCCGAAATCCAAAGTCTCCAAAAGTGGAGTTTAGAATCACTGAAGCACCAATGCTAAGTTCTAGCAGCACCACCAACACCAGTTCATCAAGACCACAAGGAAACTTGTTCTCTGGCTTACCTGACTCTTCTAGCCTTCCCATGCATATCTCCAAAAGGATCATGTTCGCTTGAGGCACAGTCATGTGAAATCAGTGCCTGGTGAAGGATGCTGGGATATTGTATGCGCCAAGTCACCATACAGGACACAGAAGGCTAAGCTGTAAAGACATAAAGAAACATGGCAACTTTATTGCTGCTTCCATGATATCTGACTGACTCTGGGCTTAACAGTCCTGTTCTTAGTGGGATGATCAGAACACATGTGCCCTTCTGCCACTTCTGCTCCATCAAAACCCTCCAGCATGGGTGGTCAGATTAGGAACAGAGTCTTCCCTTAAGCTCTGCCCTGGAAGAGCTTGACCTTGGTCAAGCCCAGTAGCTGGACCCTAAGGAGATTTATGAAACTCTCCTCTATTCCAGCACAATGGTGCTGCCGACCAGCACCTCAGATTTCTCCTCAGCAAGCAATTAGATCCATTGGAGAAAACTCAGAGCCAACCCTGAGATAGTCACCCCTGATACACTGGCCACAGAATCACTCGAGAGCAAACCAGACTATTTTTTTTATTCAAGGTGAAGGCTTCCTTCTCATCTTTTCCCTGATCATGAACTGAAACATGTCTCCTCCTTCTGGCACAAAAATGTACTCTAGGTAAGCAGAATTCCCAATATCTGCAAATATCTATCATAAAGTCCCCAATTAAATGCCATCAGGTGAGTCTTTCTAGGATGTCACAACAAGAGCCACGAGGCTGCCTAGATAGATCCACAACTTTCTCTTCCACATTCTGCCAGTCACTCCGAATATCCCTGAAAGTATATCTATAGATGTCTCTGTGTGTTTCTCTACACTCCTTTGCGCCCTCTCTCTATGGAGACTTCTCTAGGCACTCCCCACAAAAAAAAAAAAAAACGCCCCTGTCTTAGAGTCCAAGATTTATTCTTTCCCTCAAGTTGTCTGCATCAATACATCTTATCCCAGGTGGTACTTCACATTCAGCCAAAACAACATTGTGTTTTCTCAGCAATAGAGCCCACAACCATGTCCTCTCTCTTCCCCTGACACAAGTCTGGGAACCATGAGTACCTCAGTATAATCGAGCAAATTGGAACATGTGTTTGTTGGGATTTAATAAAGTTTCAGAAGTTTTAGAGATTTCAGAGGAGATCCACCCACAGTCTATGCCGGGGGTTAGTATAAGCTCCAGAATTCCAGGGCTCTAACCACAGTCAGTCTAAGGAAATCAGAGTGGAGATTCTGACCTTTAATTCCAGCACAGCAAGTATTCTGGGAGTGGTGACATTCAACCTTCATCCTAACTGAGTCAAGATCAATTCAGATTATACAAGGACTTCCAGGCTCCCAAGTAGGTGTTTTGGGGCCATGCCTTAATTACAAAAAGAAAGAATACTTAAGATGGGATTCAAACAGAGAGAAAACCATTTCAAAGGAACTGAGGCTGAGGAAAGTATAAGACAGTTGGGTAAGATTTGACTGTGGTGTTTATTCCCTCTACTATCTCAAGCTTCTTCAGAGATCTTTCCCTGAGTCTCATTCATTTGTGTGACAATGGCTGTTGGCACTTTTATCTTCACACCACACAGGCCTTCCTTGAGAGATCAACCCTGGAGGACACCAACTCAACACACTCTCTTGAATCAGGTACTACCAAAAAGTAAATGTAAACCTTTACCTGGCCAATGGAAGTCAAAGACATCTGACTCTACTGACCAAGGTAAATACCCAATAGCAGAGGTCTACACAGACTTTGATCCTTCCAATGTCAATATGTGTGCTTCCTATTGGTCCTGGGATTCTCTGGTTTCTCTCTCTGATTTCTCAATCTATCAATGCTCTCCCAGTATCTGTCGGGAGGAGGAAAACATGGCTGTGCAAATGCCACAGTGGTAACAGGGTATAGATACTTATGTCTTGCACAAACCCATAGATTGGTCTTCTATTCTATCAGCGTACCTGAGGACCTTGCCACCTGGACAAAAGGGCACAAAACATGAGTTTTTCTGTCTCTCTGCCTCCCTGTCAAATGGCCAGATATTCGACAGAATATGCACACCTAGGCCCAAGGGATAGATGATGTAGCTCACAAGACCACCAGAACCTGGACTTTGGGAACTCTCTCAGCAGCAACGTACAGGGCTAAACCCTCCAAGACACCATCTTAAAGGACTGCAGGCAAGACCTGGCATGGCTTGTATATGAGGAGATCAGTGGGCACATGACTGACTTCTCTTGCTTCTTCTGATGCACACTCTGAGATCTGATTGAGGGACACCAGTAGCAGCCTCCACAACCAAGACTTCTCTGACAGAATGTCTAATCAGGAAGACCAAGTGTAGACACCTACAGAGCACCAAAGTACCTGTCTTCACCTTGCTAGGGATTGCAAGCAGAGTGGTCAAAATACAGGCCCCTGGACAGACTGAGGAAGTCTGTACTACAGCTGGAGCAGGATAGGAGCAGGGCAGTGTTTGGCAAGCCTGTGTCTGACTCCCAGATGACCCGGCTGAACAAGATGCTGGACCTCAGGTTCGATGAGAGCGGTGGTAATGAGTTTTCACTCATTTTGTTCAGCTTTTCCAAGGAATGTTTGACTGGTAATCATCATCGATCCACCACATTGGACGGACCTTGCACAGAGATCTTTCAGCGATCTCTAACCAGAGCTGGTGTAGGCTAGTGCTAGAAAAACAAAGACATGGCCCATCTGGGTTCTGGACACTTGCATGAATGCTGGGATTACCCTGAAATCCAAAGTCTCCAAAAGTGGAGTTTAGAATCACTGAAGCACCAATGCTAAGTTCTAGCAGCACCACCAACATCAGTTCATCAAGACCACAAGGAAACTTCTTCTCTGGCTTACCTGACTCTTCTAGCCTTCCCATGCATATCTCCAAAAGGATCATGTTCGCTTGAGGCACAGTCATGTGAAATCAGTGCCTGGTGAAGGATGCTGGGATATTGTATGCGCCAAGTCACCATACAGGACACAGAAGGCTACGCTGTAAAGACATAAAGAAACATGGCAACTTTATTGCTGCTTCCATGATATCTGACTGACTCTGGGCTTAACAGTCCTGTTCTCAATGGGATGATCAGAACACATGTGCCCTTCTGCCACTTCTGCTCCATCAAAACCCTCCAGCATGGGTGGTCAGATTAGGAACAGAGTCTTCCCTTAAGCTCTGCCCTGGAAGAGCTTGACCTTGGTCAAGCCCAGTAGCTGGACCCTAAGGAGATTTATGAAACTCTCCTCTATTCCAGCACAATGGTGCTGCCGACCAGCACCTCAGATTTCTCCTCAGCAAGCAATTAGATCCATTGGAGAAAACTCAGAGCCAACCCTGAGATAGTCACCCCTGATACACTGGCCACAGAATCACTCGAGAGCAAACCGGACTATTTTTTTATTCAAGGTGAAGGCTTCCTTCTCATCTTTTCCCTCATCATGAACTGAAACATGTCTCCTCCTTCTGGCACAAAAATGTACTCTAGGTCAGCAGAATTCCCAATATCTGCAAATATCTATCATAAAGTCCCCAATTAAATGCCATCAGGTGAGTCTTTCTAGGATGTCACAACAAGAGCCACAAGGCTGCCTAGATAGATCCACAACTTTCTCTTCCACATTCTGCCAGTCACTCCGAATATCCCTGAAAGTATATCTATAGATGTCTCTGTGTGTTTCTCTACACTCCTTTGTGCTCTCTCTCTATGGAGACTTCTCTAGGCACTCCCCACAAAAAAAAAAAAAAAAAAAAAAAAAAAAAAAAAAAAAAAAAAACGCCCCTGTCTTAGAGTCCAAGATTTATTCTTTCCCTCAAGTTGTCTGCATCAATACATCTTATCCCAGGTGGTACTTCACATTCAACCAAAACAACATTGTATTTTCTCAGCGATAGTGACCACAACCATGTCCTCTCTCTTCCCCTGACACAAGTCTGGGATCCATGAGTACCTCGGTATAAACGAGCAAATTGGAACAAGTGTTTGTAGGGATGTAATAAAGTTTCAGAACTTTTGGAGATGTCAGAGGAGATCTACCCACAGTCTATGCCGGGGGTTAGTATAAGCTCCAGAATTCCCAGAGCTCTAACCAAAGTCAGTCTAAGGAAATCAGAGTGGAGATTCCAAACTTTAATTCCAGCACAGCAAGTATTCTGGGAGTGGTGACATTCACCCTTCATCCTAACTGAGTCAAGATCAATTCAGATTATACAAGGACTTCCAGGCTCCCAAGCAGGTGTGGTGGGGCCACGCCTTAATTACCAAAAGAAAGAATACTTAAGATGGGATTCAAACAGAGAGCAAACCATTTCAAAGGAACTGAGGCTGAGGAAAGTATAAGACAGTTGGGTAAGATTTGACTGTGGTGTTTATTCCCTCTACTATCTCCATCTTCTTCAGAGATCTTTCCCTGAGTCTCATTCATTTGTGTGACAATGGCTGTTGGCACTTTTATCTTCACACCACACAGGCCTTCCTTGAGAGATCAACCCTGGAGGACACCAACTCAACACACTCTCTTGAATCAGGTACTACCAAAAAGTAAATGTAAACCTTTACCTGGCCAATGGAAGTCAAAGACATCTGACTCTACTGACCAAGGTAAATACCCAATAGCAGAGGTCTACACAGACTTTGATCCTTCCAATGTCAATATGTGTGCTTCCTATTGGTCCTGGGATTCTCTGGTTTCTCTCTGTGATTTCTCAATCTATCAATGCTCTCCCAGTATCTGTCGGGAGGAGGAAAACATGGCTGTGCAAATGCCACAGTGGTAACAGGGTATAGATACTTCTGTCTTGCACAAACCCATAGATTGGTCTTCTATTCTATCAGCGTACCTGAGGACCTTGCCACCTGAACAAAAGGGCACAAAACATGAGTTTTTCTATCTCTCTGCCTCCCTGTCAAATGGCCAGATATTCGACAGAATATGCACACCTAGGCCCAAGGGATAGATGATGTAGCTCACAAGACCACCAGAACCTGGACTTTGGGAACTCTCTCAGCAGCAACGTACAGGGCTAAACCCTACAAGACGCCATATTAAGAAACTCCAGGCAAGACCTGGCATGGCTTGTATATGAGGAGATCAGTGGGCACATGACTGACTTCTCTTGCTTCTTCTGATGCACACTCTGAGAGCTGCTTGAGGGACACCAGTAGCAGCCTCCACAACCAAGACGTCTCTGACAGAATGTCTAATCAGGAAGACCAAGTGTAGACACCTACAGAGCACCAAAGTACCTGTCTTCACCTTGCTAGGGATTGCAAGCAGAGTGGTCAAAATACAGGCCCCTGGACAGGCTGAGGAAGTCTGTACTACAGCTGGAGCAGGATAGGAGCAGGGCAGTGTTTGGCAAGCCTGTGTCTGACTCCCAGATGACCCGGCTGAACCAAGGTGCTGGACCTCAGGTTCGATGAGAGCGGCGGTAATGAGTTTTCATTCATTTTGTTCAGCTTTTCCAAGGAATGTTTGACTGGTAATCATCATCGATCCAAGCACATTGGACGGACCTTGCACAGAGATCTTTCAGCGATCTCTAATCAGAGCTGGTGTTGGCTAGTGCTAGAAAAACAAAGACATGGCCCATCTGGGTACTGGACACTTGCATGAATGCTGGGATTACCCCGAAATCCAAAGTCTCCAAAAGTGGAGTTTAGAATCACTGAAGCACCAATGCTAAGTTCTAGCAGCACCACCAACACCAGTTCATCAAGACCACAAGGAAACTTCTTCTCTGGCTTACCTGACTCTTCTAGCCTTCCCATGCATATCTCCAAAAGGATCATGTTCGCTTGAGGCACAGTCATGTGAAATCAGTGCCTGGTGAAGGATGCTGGGATATTGTATGCGCCAAGTCACCATACAGGACACAGAAGGCTACGCTGTAAAGACATAAAGAAACATGGCAACTTTATTGCTGCTTCCATGATATCTGACTGACTCTTGGCTTAACAGTCCTGTTCTCAATGGGATGATCAGAACACATGTGCCCTTCTGCCACTTCTGCTCCATCAAAACCCTCCAGCATGGGTGGTCAGATTAGGAACAGAGTCTTCCCTTAAGCTCTGCCCTGGAAGAGCTTGACCTTGGTCAAGCCCAGTAGCTGGACCCTAAGGAGATTTATGAAACTCTCCTCTATTCCAGCACAATGGTGCTGCCGACCAGCACCTCAGATTTCTCCTCAGCAAGCAATTAGATCCATTGGAGAAAACTCAGAGCCAACCCTGAGATAGTCACCCCTGATACACTGGCCACAGAATCACTCGAGAGCAGACCGGACTATTTTTTTATTCAAGGTGAAGGCTTCCTTCTCATCTTTTCCCTCATCATGAACTGAAACATGTCTCCTCCTTCTGGCACAAAAATGTACTCTAGGTCAGCAGAATTCCCAATATCTGCAAATATCTATCATAAAGTCCCCAATTAAATGCCATCAGGTGAGTCTTTCTAGGATGTCACAACAAGAGCCACAAGGCTGCCTAGATAGATCCACAACTTTCTCTTCCACATTCTGCCAGTCACTCCGAATATCCCTGAAAGTATATCTATAGATGTCTCTGTGTGTTTCTCTACACTCCTTTGCGCTCTCTCTCTCTATGGAGACTTCTCTAGGCACTCCCCACAAAAAAAAAAAAAAAAAAAAAAAAAAAAAAAAAAAAAAAAAAAACGCCCCTGTCTTAGAGTCCAAGATTTATTCTTTCCCTCAAGTTGTCTGCATCAATACATCTTATCCCAGGCGGTACTTCACATTCAACCAAAACAACATTGTATTTTCTCAGCGATAGTGACCACAACCATGTCCTCTCTCTTCCCCTTACACAAGTCTGGGATCCATGAGTACCTCGGTATAAACGAGCAAATTGGAACAAGTGTTTGTAGGGATGTAATAAAGTTTCAGAACTTTTGGAGATGTCAGAGGAGATCTACCCACAGTCTATGCCGGGGGTTAGTATAAGCTCCAGAATTCCCAGAGCTCTAACCAAAGTCAGTCTAAGGAAATCAGAGTGGAGATTCCAAACTTTAATTCCAGCACAGCAAGTATTCTGGGAGTGGTGACATTCACCCTTCATCCTAACTGAGTCAAGATCAATTCAGATTATACAAGGACTTCCAGGCTCCCAAGCAGGTGTGGTGGGGCCACGCCTTAATTACCAAAAGAAAGAATACTTAAGATGGGATTCAAACAGAGAGCAAACCATTTCAAAGGAACTGAGGCTGAGGAAAGTATAAGACAGTTGGGTAAGATTTGACTGTGGTGTTTATTCCCTCTACTATCTCCATCTTCTTCAGAGATCTTTCCCTGAGTCTCATTCATTTGTGTGACAATGGCTGTTGGCACTTTTATCTTCACACCACACAGGCCTTCCTTGAGAGATCAACCCTGGAGGACACCAACTCAACACACTCTCTTGAATCAGGTACTACCAAAAAGTAAATGTAAACCTTTACCTGGCCAATGGAAGTCAAAGACATCTGACTCTACTGACCAAGGTAAATACCCAATAGCAGAGGTCTACACAGACTTTGATCCTTCCAATGTCAATATGTGTGCTTCCTATTGGTCCTGGGATTCTCTGGTTTCTCTCTGTGATTTCTCAATCTATCAATGCTCTCCCAGTATCTGTCGGGAGGAGGAAAACATGGCTGTGCAAATGCCACAGTGGTAACAGGGTATAGATACTTCTGTCTTGCACAAACCCATAGATTGGTCTTCTATTCTATCAGCGTACCTGAGGACCTTGCCACCTGGACAAAAGGGCACAAAACATGAGTTTTTCTGTCTCTCTGCCTCCCTGTCAAATGGCCAGATATTCGACAGAATATGCACACCTAGGCCCAAGGGATAGATGATGTAGCTCACAAGACCACCAGAACCTGGACTTTGGGAACTCTCTCAGCAGCAACGTACAGGGCTAAACCCTACAAGACACCATCTTAAAGGACTGCAGGCAAGACCTGGCATGGCTTGTATATGAGGAGATCAGTGGGCACATGACTGACTTCTCTTGCTTCTTCTGATGCACACTCTGAGATCTGATTGAGGGACACCAGTAGCAGCCTCCACAACCAAGACTTCTCTGACAGAATGTCTAATCAGGAAGACCAAGTGTAGACACCTACAGAGCACCAAAGTACCTGTCTTCACCTTGCTAGGGATTGCAAGCAGAGTGGTCAAAATACAGGCCCCTGGACAGGCTGAGGAAGTCTGTACTACAGCTGGAGCAGGATAGGAGCAGGGCAGTGTTTGGCAAGCGTGTGTCTGACTCCCAGATGACCCGGCTGAACCAAGATGCTGGACCTCAGGTTCGATGAGAGCGGTGGTAATGAGTTTTCACTCATTTTGTTCAGCTTTTCCAAGGAATGTTTGACTGGTAATCATCATCGATCCAAGCACATTGGACGGACCTTGCACAGAGATCTTTCAGCGATCTCTAACCAGAGCTGGTGTAGGCTAGTGCTAGAAAAACAAAGACATGGCCCATCTGGGTACTGGACACTTGCATGAATGCTGGGATTACCCTGAAATCCAAAGTCTCCAAAAGTGGAGTTTAGAATCACTGAAGCACCAATGCTAAGTTCTAGCAGCACCACCAACAGCAGTTCATCAAGACCACAAGGAAACTTCTTCTCTGGCTTACCTGACTCTTCTAGCCTTCCCATGCATATCTCCAAAAGGATCATGTTCGCTTGAGGCACAGTCATGTGAAATCAGTGCCTGGTGAAGGATGCTGGGATATTGTATGCGCCAAGTCACCATACAGGACACAGAAGGCTACGCTGTAAAGACATAAAGAAACATGGCAACTTTATTGCTGCTTCCATGATATCTGACTGACTCTGGGCTTAACAGTCCTGTTCTCAATGGGATGATCAGAACACATGTGCCCTTCTGCCACTTCTGCTCCATCAAAACCCTCCAGCATGGGTGGTCAGATTAGGAACAGAGTCTTCCCTTAAGCTCTGCCCTGGAAGAGCTTGACCTTGGTCAAGCCCAGTAGCTGGACCCTAAGGAGATTTATGAAACTCTCCTCTATTCCAGCACAATGGTGCTGCCGACCAGCACCTCAGATTTCTCCTCAGCAAGCAATTAGATCCATTGGAGAAAACTCAGAGCCAACCCTGAGATAGTCACCCCTGATACACTGGCCACAGAATCACTCAAGAGCAAACCGGACTATTTTTTTATTCAAGGTGAAGGCTTCCTTCTCATCTTTTCCCTCATCATGAACTGAAACATGTCTCCTCCTTCTGGCACAAAAATGTACTCTAGGTCAGCAGAATTCCCAATATCTGCAAATATCTATCATAAAGTCCCCAATTAAATGCCATCAGGTGAGTCTTTCTAGGATGTCACAACAAGAGCCACAAGGCTGCCTAGATAGATCCACAACTTTCTCTTCCACATTCTGCCAGTCACTCCGAATATCCCTGAAAGTATATCTATAGATGTCTCTGTGTGTTTCTCTACACTCCTTTGTGCTCTCTCTCTATGGAGACTTCTCTAGGCACTCCCCACAAAAAAAAAAAAAAAAAAAAAAAAAAAAAAAAAAAAAAAAAAAACGCCCCTGTCTTAGAGTCCAAGATTTATTCTTTCCCTCAAGTTGTCTGCATCAATACATCTTATCCCAGGTGGTACTTCACATTCAACCAAAACAACATTGTATTTTCTCAGCGATAGTGACCACAACCATGTCCTCTCTCTTCCCCTGACACAAGTCTGGGATCCATGAGTACCTCGGTATAAACGAGCAAATTGGAACAAGTGTTTGTAGGGATGTAATAAAGTTTCAGAACTTTTGGAGATGTCAGAGGAGATCTACCCACAGTCTATGCCGGGGGTTAGTATAAGCTCCAGAATTCCCAGAGCTCTAACCAAAGTCAGTCTAAGGAAATCAGAGTGGAGATTCCAAACTTTAATTCCAGCACAGCAAGTATTCTGGGAGTGGTGACATTCACCCTTCATCCTAACTGAGTCAAGATCAATTCAGATTATACAAGGACTTCCAGGCTCCCAAGCAGGTGTGGTGGGGCCACGCCTTAATTACCAAAAGAAAGAATACTTAAGATGGGATTCAAACAGAGAGCAAACCATTTCAAAGGAACTGAGGCTGAGGAAAGTATAAGACAGTTGGGTAAGATTTGACTGTGGTGTTTATTCCCTCTACTATCTCCATCTTCTTCAGAGATCTTTCCCTGAGTCTCATTCATTTGTGTGACAATGGCTGTTGGCACTTTTATCTTCACACCACACAGGCCTTCCTTGAGAGATCAACCCTGGAGGACACCAACTCAACACACTCTCTTGAATCAGGTACTACAAAAAAGTAAATGTAAACCTTTACCTGGCCAATGGAAGTCAAAGACATCTGACTCTACTGACCAAGGTAAATACCCAATAGCAGAGGTCTACACAGACTTTGATCCTTCCAATGTCAATATGTGTGCTTCCTATTGGTCCTGGGATTCTCTGGTTTCTCTCTGTGATTTCTCAATCTATCAATGCTCTCCCAGTATCTGTCGGGAGGAGGAAAACATGGCTGTGCAAATGCCACAGTGGTAACAGGGTATAGATACTTCTGTCTTGCACAAACCCATAGATTGGTCTTCTATTCTATCAGCGTACCTGAGGACCTTGCCACCTGGACAAAAGGGCACAAAACATGAGTTTTTCTGTCTCTCTGCCTCCCTGTCAAATGGCCAGATATTCGACAGAATATGCACACCTAGGCCCAAGGGATAGATGATGTAGCTCACAAGACCACCAGAACCTGGACTTTGGGAACTCTCTCAGCAGCAACGTACAGGGCTAAACCCTACAAGACGCCATATTAAGAAACTCCAGGCAAGACCTGGCATGGCTTGTATATGAGGAGATCAGTGGGCACATGACTGACTTCTCTTGCTTCTTCTGATGCACACTCTGAGAGCTGCTTGAGGGACACCAGTAGCAGCCTCCACAACCAAGACGTCTCTGACAGAATGTCTAATCAGGAAGACCAAGTGTAGACACCTACAGAGCACCAAAGTACCTGTCTTCACCTTGCTAGGGATTGCAAGCAGAGTGGTCAAAATACAGGCCCCTGGACAGGCTGAGGAAGTCTGTACTACAGCTGGAGCAGGATAGGAGCAGGGCAGTGTTTGGCAAGCCTGTGTCTGACTCCCAGATGACCCGGCTGAACCAAGGTGCTGGACCTCAGGTTCGATGAGAGCGGCGGTAATGAGTTTTCATTCATTTTGTTCAGCTTTTCCAAGGAATGTTTGACTGGTAATCATCATCGATCCAAGCACATTGGACGGACCTTGCACAGAGATCTTTCAGCGATCTCTAATCAGAGCTGGTGTTGGCTAGTGCTAGAAAAACAAAGACATGAACCATCTGGGTACTGGACACTTGCATGAATGCTGGGATTACCCCGAAATCCAAAGTCTCCAAAAGTGGAGTTTAGAATCACTGAAGCACCAATGCTAAGTTCTAGCAGCACCACCAACACCAGTTCATCAAGACCACAAGGAAACTTCTTCTCTGGCTTACCTGACTCTTCTAGCCTTCCCATGCATATCTCCAAAAGGATCATGTTCGCTTGAGGCACAGTCATGTGAAATCAGTGCCTGGTGAAGGATGCTGGGATATTGTATGCGCCAAGTCACCATACAGGACACAGAAGGCTACGCTGTAAAGACATAAAGAAACATGGCAACTTTATTGCTGCTTCCATGATATCTGACTGACTCTTGGCTTAACAGTCCTGTTCTCAATGAGATGATCAGAACACATGTGCCCTTCTGCCACTTCTGCTCCATCAAAACCCTCCAGCATGGGTGGTCAGATTAGGAACAGAGTCTTCCCTTAAGCTCTGCCCTGGAAGAGCTTGACCTTGGTCAAGCCCAGTAGCTGGACCCTAAGGAGATTTATGAAACTCTCCTCTATTCCAGCAAAATGGTGCTGCCGACCAGCACCTCAGATTTCTCCTCAGCAAGCAATTAGATCCATTGGAGAAAACTCAGAGCCAACCCTGAGATAGTCACCCCTGATACACTGGCCACAGAATCACTCGAGAGCAAACCGGACTATTTTTTTATTCAAGGTGAAGGCTTCCTTCTCATCTTTTCCCTCATCATGAACTGAAACATGTCTCCTCCTTCTGGCACAAAAATGTACTCTAGGTCAGCAGAATTCCCAATATCTGCAAATATCTATCATAAAGTCCCCAATTAAATGCCATCAGGTGAGTCTTTCTAGGATGTCACAACAAGAGCCACAAGGCTGCCTAGATAGATCCACAACTTTCTCTTCCACATTCTGCCAGTCACTCCGAATATCCCTGAAAGTATATCTATAGATGTCTCTGTGTGTTTCTCTACACTCCTTTGTGCTCTCTCTCAATGGAGACTTCTCTAGGCACTCCCCACAAAAAAAAAAAAAAACGCCCCTGTCTTAGAGTCCAAGATTTATTCTTTCCCTCAAATTGTCTGCATCAATACATGTTATCCCAGGTGGTACTTCACATTCAACCAAAACAGCATTGTGTTTTCTCAGCAATAGAGACCACAACCATGTCCTATCTCTTACCCTGACACAATTCTGGGATCCATGAGTACCTCGTTATAAACGAGCAAATTGGAACATATGTTTGTAGGGATTTAATAAAGTTTCAGAAGTTTTGGAGAAGTCAGAGGAGATCTACCCACAGTCTATGCCGGGGGTTAGTATAAGCTCCAGAATTCCAGGGCTCTAACCAAATTCAGTCTAAGGAAATCAGAGTGGAGATTCCAACCTTTAATTCCAGCACAGCAAGTATTCTGGGAGTGGTGACATTCACCTTTCATCCTAACTGAGTCAAGATCAATTCAGATTATACAAGGACTTCCAGGCTCCCAAGCATTTGTGGTGGGGCCACGCCTTAATTACCAAAAGAAAGAATACTTAAGATGGGATTCAAACAGAGAGCAAACCATTTCAAAGGAACTGAGGCTGAGGAAAGTATAAGACAGTTGGGTAAGATTTGACTGTGGTGTTTATTCCCTCTACTATCTCCATCTTCTTCAGAGATCTTTCCCTGAGTCTCATTCATTTGTGTGACAATGGCTGTTGGCAGTTCCCTATGCACTTTTATCTTCACACCACACAGGCCTTCCTTGAGAGATCAACCCTGGAGGACACCAACTCAACACACTCTCTTGAATCAGGTACTACCAAAAAGTAAATGTAAACCTTTACCTGGCCAATGGAAGTCAAAGACATCTGACCCTACTGACCAAGGTAAATACCCAATAGCAGAGGTCTACACAGACTTTGCTCCTTCCAATGTCAATATGTGTGCTTCCTATTGGTCCTGGGATTCTCTGGTTTCTCTCTCTGATTTCTCAATCTATCAATGCTCTCCCAGTATCTGTCGGGAGGAGGAAAACATGGCTGTGCAAATGCCACAATGGTAACAGGGTATAGATACTTCTGTCTTGCACAAACCCATAGATTGGTCTTCTATTCTATCAGCGTACCTGAGGACCTTGCCACCTGGACAAAAGGGCACAAAACATGAGTTTTTCTGTCTCTCTGCCTCCCTGTCAAATGGCCAGATATTCGACAGAATATGCACACCTAGGCCCAAGGGAGAGATGATGTAGCTCACAAGACCACCAGAACCTGGACTTTGGGAACTCTCTCAGCAGCAACGTACAGGGCTAAACCCTACAAGACACCATCTTAAAGGACTGCAGGCAAGACCTGGCATGGCTTGTATATGAGGAGATCAGTTGGCACATGTCTGACTTCTCTTGCTTCTGCTGATGCACACTCTGAGATCTGCTTGAGGGACACCAGTAGCAGCCTCCACAACCAAGATTTCTCTGACAGAATGTCTAATCAGGAAGACCAAGTGTAGACACCTACAGAGCACCAAAGTACCTGTCTTCACCTTGCTAGGGATTGCAAGCAGAGTGGTCAAAATACAGGCCCCTGGACAGGCTGAGGAAGTCTGTACTACAGCTGGAGCAGGATAGGAGCAGGGCAGTGTTTGGCAAGCATGTGTCTGACTCCCAGATGACCCGGCTGAACCAAGATGCTGGACCTCAGGTTCGATGAGAGTGGTGGTAATGAGTTTTCACTCATTTTGTTCAGCTTTTCCAAGGAATGTTTGACTGGTAATCATCATCGATCCACCACATTGGACGGACCTTGCACAGAGATCTTTCAGCGATCTCTAACCAGAGCTGGTGTAGGCTAGTGCTAGAAAAACAAAGACATGGCCCATCTGGGTACTGGACACTTGCATGAATGCTGGGATTACCCTGAAATCCAAAGTCTCCAAAAGTGGAGTTTAGAATCACTGAAGCACCAATGCTAAGTTCTAGCAGCACCACCAACATCAGTTCATCAAGACCACAAGGAAACTTCTTCTCTGGCTTACCTGACTCTTCTAGCCTTCCCATGCATATCTCCAAAAGGATCATGTTCGCTTGAGGCACAGTCATGTGAAATCAGTGCCTGGTGAAGGATGCTGGGATATTGTATGCGCCAAGTCACCATACAGGACACAGAAGGCTACGCTGTAAAGACATAAAGAAACATGGCAACTTTATTGCTGCTTCCATGATATCTGACTGACTCTGGGCTTAACAGTCCTGTTCTCAATGGGATGATCAGAACACATGTGCCCTTCTGCCACTTCTGCTCCATCAAAACCCTCCAGCATGGGTGGTCAGATTAGGAACAGAGTCTTCCCTTAAGCTCTGCCCTGGAAGAGCTTGACCTTGGTCAAGCCCAGTAGCTGGACCCTAAGGAGATTTATGAAACTCTCCTCTATTCCAGCACAATGGTGCTGCCGACCAGCACCTCAGATTTCTCCTCAGCAAGCAATTAGATCCATTGGAGAAAACTCAGAGCCAACCCTGAGATAGTCACCCCTGATACACTGGCCACAGAATCACTCGAGAGCAAACCGGACTATTTTTTTATTCAAGGTGAAGGCTTCCTTCTCATCTTTTCCCTCATCATGAACTGAAACATGTCTCCTCCTTCTGGCACAAAAATGTACTCTAGGTCAGCAGAATTCCCAATATCTGCAAATATCTATCATAAAGTCCCCAATTAAATGCCATCAGGTGAGTCTTTCTAGGATGTCACAACAAGAGCCACAAGGCTGCCTAGATAGATCCACAACTTTCTCTTCCACATTCTGCCAGTCACTCCGAATATCCCTGAAAGTATATCTATAGATGTCTCTGTGTGTTTCTCTACACTCCTTTGTGCTCTCTCTCTATGGAGACTTCTCTAGGCACTCCCCACAAAAAAAAAAAAAAAAAAAACGCCCCTGTCTTAGAGTCCAAGATTTATTCTTTCCCTCAAGTTGTCTGCATCAATACATCTTATCCCAGGTGGTACTTCACATTCAACCAAAACAACATTGTATTTTCTCAGCGATAGTGACCACAACCATGTCCTCTCTCTTCCCCTGACACAAGTCTGGGATCCATGAGTACCTCGGTATAAACGAGCAAATTGGAACAAGTGTTTGTAGGGATGTAATAAAGTTTCAGAAGTTTTGGAGATGTCAGAGGAGATCTACCCACAGTCTATGCCGGGGGTTAGTATAAGCTCCAGAATTCCCAGAGCTCTAACCAAAGTCAGTCTAAGGAAATCAGAGTGGAGATTCCAAACTTTAATTCCAGCACAGCAAGTATTCTGGGAGTGGTGACATTCACCCTTCATCCTAACTGAGTCAAGATCAATTCAGATTATACAAGGACTTCCAGGCTCCCAAGCAGGTGTGGTGGGGCCACGCCTTAATTACCAAAAGAAAGAATACTTAAGATGGGATTCAAACAGAGAGCAAACCATTTCAAAGGAACTGAGGCTGAGGAAAGTATAAGACAGTTGGGTAAGATTTGACTGTGGTGTTTATTCCCTCTACTATCTCCATCTTCTTCAGAGATCTTTCCCTGAGTCTCATTCATTTGTGTGACAATGGCTGTTGGCACTTTTATCTTCACACCACACAGGCCTTCCTTGAGAGATCAACCCTGGAGGACACCAACTCAACACACTCTCTTGAATCAGGTACTACCAAAAAGTAAATGTAAACCTTTACCTGGCCAATGGAAGTCAAAGACATCTGACTCTACTGACCAAGGTAAATACCCAATAGCAGAGGTCTACACAGACTTTGATCCTTCCAATGTCAATATGTGTGCTTCCTATTGGTCCTGGGATTCTCTGGTTTCTCTCTCTGATTTCTCAATCTATCAATGCTCTCCCAGTATCTGTCGGGAGGAGGAAAACATGGCTGTGCAAATGCCACAGTGGTAACAGGGTATAGATACTTCTGTCTTGCACAAACCCATAGATTGGTCTTCTATTCTATCAGCGTACCTGAGGACCTTGCCACCTGGACAAAAGGGCACAAAACATGAGTTTTTCTGTCTCTCTGCCTCCCTGTCAAATGGCCAGATATTCGACAGAATATGCACACCTAGGCCCAAGGGAGAGATGATGTAGCTCACAAGACCACCAGAACCTGGACTTTGGGAACTCTCTCAGCAGCAACGTACAGGGCTAAACCCTACAAGACACCATCTTAAAGGACTGCAGGCAAGACCTGGCATGGCTTGTATATGAGGAGATCAGTGGGCACATGACTGACTTCTCTTGCTTCTTCTGATGCACACTCTGAGATCTGATTGAGGGACACCAGTAGCAGCCTCCACAACCAAGACTTCTCTGACAGAATGTCTAATCAGGAAGACCAAGTGTAGACACCTACAGAGCACCAAAGTACCTGTCTTCACCTTGCTAGGGATTGCAAGCAGAGTGGTCAAAATACAGGCCCCTGGACAGGCTGAGGAAGTCTGTGCTACAGCTGGAGCAGGATAGGAGCAGGGCAGTGTTTGGCAAGCCTGTGTCTGACTCCCAGATGACCCGGCTGAACCAAGGTGCTGGACCTCAGGTTCGATGAGAGCGGCGGTAATGAGTTTTCACTCATTTTGTTCAGCTTTTCCAAGGAATGTTTGACTGGTAATCATCATCGATCCAAGCACATTGGACGGACCTTGCACAGAGATCTTTCAGCGATCTCTAACCAGAGCTGGTGTTGGCTAGTGCTAGAAAAACAAAGACATGGCCCATCTGGGTACTGGACACTTGCATGAATGCTGGGATTACCCCGAAATACAAAGTCTCCAAAAGTGGAGTTTAGAATCACTGAAGCACCAATGCTAAGTTCTAGCAGCACCACCAACACCAGTTCATCAAGACCACAAGGAAACTTCTTCTCTGGCTTACCTGACAATTCTAGCTTTCCCATGCATATCTCCAAAAGGATCATGTTGGCTTGAGGCACAGTCATGTGAAATCAGTGCCTGGTGAAGGATGCTGGGATATTGTATGCGCCAAGTCACCATACAGGACACAGAAGGCTACGCTGTAAAGACATAAAGAAACATGGCAACTTTATTGCTGCTTCCATGATATCTGACTGATTCTGGGCTTAACAGTCCTGTTCTCAATGGGATGATCAGAACACATGTGCCCTTCTGCCACTTCTGCTCCATCAAAACCCTCCAGCATGGGTGGTCAGATTAGGAACAGAGTCTTCCCTTAAGCTCTGCCCTGGAAGAGCTTGACCTTGGTCAAGCCCAGTAGCTGGACCCTAAGGAGATTTATGAAACTCTCCTCTATTCCAGCACAATGGTGCTGCCGACCAGCACCTCAGATTTCTCCTCAGCAAGCAATTAGATCCATTGGAGAAAACTCAGAGCCAACCCTGAGATAGTCACCCCTGATACACTGGCCACAGAATCACTCGAGAGCAAACCGGACTATTTTTTTATTCAAGGTGAAGGCTTCCTTCTCATCTTTTCACTCATCATGAACTGAAACATGTCTCCTCCTTCTGGCACAAAAATGTACTCTAGGTCAGCAGAATTCCCAATATCTGCAAATATCTATCATAAAGTCCCCAATTAAATGCCATCAGGTGAGTCTTTCTAGGATGTCACAACAAGAGCCACAAGGCTGCCTAGATAGATCCACAACTTTCTCTTCCACATTCTGCCAGTCACTCCGAATATCCCTGAAAGTATATCTATAGATGTCTCTGTGTGTTTCTCTACACTCCTTTGTGCTCTCTCTCTATGGAGACTTCTCTAGGCACTCCCCACACAAAAAAAAAAAAAAAAAAAAAAAAAAAAAAAAAAAAAAACGCCCCTGTCTTAGAGTCCAAGATTTATTCTTTCCCTCAAGTTGTCTGCATCAATACATCTTATCCCAGGTGGTACTTCACATTCAACCAAAACAACATTGTATTTTCTCAGCGATAGTGACCACAACCATGTCCTCTCTCTTCCCCTGACACAAGTCTGGGATCCATGAGTACCTCGGTATAAACGAGCAAATTGGAACAAGTGTTTGTAGGGATTTAATAAAGTTTCAGAAGTTTTGGAGATGTCAGAGGAGATCTACCCACAGTCTATGCCAGGGGTTAGTATAAGCTCCAGAATTCCAGGGCTCTAACCAAAGTCAGTCTAAGGAAATCAGAGTGGAGATTCCAACCTTTAATTCCAGCACAGCAAGTATTCTGGGAGTGGTGACATTCACCCTTCATCCTAACTGAGTCAAGATTAATTCAGATTATACAAGGACTTCCAGGCTCCCAAGCAGGTGTGGTGGGGCCATGCCTTAATTACCAAAAGAAAGAATACTTAAGATGGGATTCAAACAGAGAGCAAACCATTTCAAAGGAACTGAGGCTGAGGAAAGTATAAGACAGTTGGGTAAGATTTGACTGTGGTGGTTATTCCCTCTACTATCTCCATCTTCTTCAGAGATCTTTCCCTGAGTCTCATTCATTTGTGTGACAATGGCTGTTGGCAGTTCCCTATGCACTTTTATCTTCACACCACACAGGCCTTCCTTGAGAGATCAACCCTGGAGGACACCAACTCAACACACTCTCTTGAATCAGGTACTACCAAAAAGTAAATGTAAACCTTTACCTGGCCAATGGAAGTCAAAGACATCTGACACTACTGACCAAGGTAATTACCCAATAGCAGAGGTCTACACAGACTTTGCTCCTTCCAATGTCAATATGTGTGCTTCCTATTGGTCCTGGGATTCTCTGGTTTCTCTCTCTGATTTCTCAATCTATCAATGCTCTCCCAGTATCTGTCGGGAGGAGGAAAACATGGCTGTGCAAATGCCACAGTGGTAACAGGGTATAGATACTTCTGTCTTGCACAAACCCATAGATTGGTCTTCTATTCTATCAGCGTACCTGAGGACCTTGCCACCTGGACAAAAGGGCACAAAACATGAGTTTTTCTGTCTCTCTGCCTCCCTGTCAAATGGCCAGATATTCGACAGAAAATGCACACCTATGCCCAAGGGAGAGATGATGTAGCTCACAAGACCACCAGAACCTGGACTTTGGGAACTCTCTCAGCAGCAACGTACAGGGCTAAACCCTACAAGACACCATCTTAAAGGACTGCAGGCAAGACCTGGCATGGCTTGTATATGAGGAGATCAGTGGGCACATGACTGACTTCTCTTGCTTCTTCTGATACACACTCTGAGATCTGCTTGAGGGAAACCAGTAGCAGCCTCCACAACCAAGACGTCTCTGACAGAATGTCTAATCAGGAAGACCAAGTGTAGACACCTACAGAGCACCAAAGTACCTGTCTTCACCTTGCTAGGGATTGCAAGCAGAGTGGTCAAAATACAGGCCCCTGGACGGGCTGAGGAAGTCTGTACTACAGCTGGAGCAGGATAGGAGCAGGGCAGTGTTTGGCAAGCCTGTGTCTGACTCCCAGATGACCCGGCTGAACCAAGGTGCTGGACCTCAGGTTCGATGAGAGCGGCGGTAATGAGTTTTCACTCATTTTGTTCAGCTTTTCCAAGGAATGTTTGACTGGTAATCATCATCGATCCAAGCACATTGTACGGACCTTGCACAGAGATATTTCAGCGATTTCTAACCAGAGCTGGTGTTGGCTAGTGCTAGAAAAACAAAGACATGGCCCATCTGGGTACTGGACACTTGCATGAATGCTGGGATTACCCCGAAATCCAAAGTCTCCAAAAGTGGAGTTTAGAATCACTGAAGCACCAATGCTAAGTTCTAGCAGCACCACCAACACCAGTTCATCAAGACCACAAGGAAACTTCTTCTCTGGCTTACCTGACTCTTCTAGCCTTCCCATGCATATCTCCAAAAGGATCATGTTCGCTTGAGGCACAGTCGTGTGAAATCAGTGCCTGGTGAAGGATGCTGGGATATTGTATGCGCCAAGTCACCATACAGGACACAGAAGGCTACGCTGTAAAGACATAAAGAAACATGGCAACTTTATTGCTGCTTCCATGATATCTGACTGACTCTGGGCTTAACAGTCCTGTTCTCAATGAGATGATCAGAACACATGTGCCCTTCTGCCACTTCTGCTCCATCAAAACCCTCCAGCATGGGTGGTCAGATTAGGAACAGATTCTTCCCTTAAGCTCTGCCCTGGAAGAGCTTGACCTTGGTCAAGCCCAGTAGCTGGACCCTAAGGAGATTTATGAAACTCTCCTCTATTCCAGCACAATGGTGCTGCCGACCAGCACTTCAGATTTCTCCTCAGCAAGCAATTAGATCCATTGGAGAAAACTCAGAGCCAACCCTGAGATAGTCACCCCTGATACACTGGCCACAGAATCACTCGAGAGCAAACCGGACTATTTTTTTATTCAAGGTGAAGGCTTCCTTCTCATCTTTTCCCTCATCATGAACTGAAACATGTCTCCTCCTTCTGGCACAAAAATGTACTCTAGGTCAGCAGAATTCCCAATATCTGCAAATATCTATCATAAAGTCCCCAATTAAATGCCATCAGGTGAGTCTTTCTAGGATGTCACAACAAGAGCCACAAGGCTGCCTAGATAGATCCACAACTTTCTCTTCCATATTCTGCCAGTCACTCCAAATATCCCTGAAAGTATATCTATAGATGTCTCTGTGTGTTTCTCTACACTCCTTTTGCTCTCTCTCTATGGAGACTTCTCTAGGCACTCCCCACAAAAAAAAAAAAAAAAAAAAAAAAAAAAAAAAAAAAAAAAAAAACGCCCCTGTCTTAGAGTCCAAGATTTATTCTTTCCCTCAAGTTGTCTGCATCAATACATCTTATCCCAGGTGGTACTTCACATTCAACCAAAACAACATTGTATTTTCTCAGCGATAGTGACCACAACCATGTCCTCTCTCTTCCCCTGACACAAGTCTGGGATCCATGAGTACCTCGGTATAAACGAGCAAATTGGAACAAGTGTTTGTAGGGATTTAATAAAGTTTCAGAAGTTTTGGAGATGTCAGAGGAGATCTACCCACAGTCTATGAAGGGGTTAGTATAAGCTCCAGAATTCCAGGGCTCTAACCACAGTCAGTCTAAGGAAATCAGAGTGGAGATTCCAACCTTTAATTCCAGCATAGCAAGTATTCTGGGAGTGGTGACATTCACCCTTCATCCTAACTGAGTCAAGATCAATTCAGATTATACAAGGACTTCCAGGCTCCCAAGCAGGTGTGGTGGGGCCAAGCCTTAATTACCAAAAGAAAGAATACTTAAGATGGGATTCAAACAGAGAGCAAACCATTTCAAAGGAACTGAGGCTGAGGAAAGTATAAGACAGTTGGGTAAGATTTGACTGTGGTGTTTATTCCCTCTACTATCTCCATCTTCTTCAGAGATCTTTCCCTGAGTCTCATTCATTTGTGTGACAATGGCTGTTGGTAGTTCCCTATGCACTTTTATCTTCACACCACACAGGCCTTCCTTGAGAGATCAACCCTGGAGGACACCAACTCAACACACTCTCTTGAATCAGGTACTACCAAAAAGTAAATGTAAACCTTTACCTGGCCAATGGAAGTCAAAGACATCTGACCCTACTGACCAAGGTAATTACCCAATAGCAGAGGTCTACACAGACTTTGCTCCTTCCAATGTCAATATGTGTGCTTCCTATTGGTCCTGGGATTCTCTGGTTTCTCTCTCTGATTTCTCAATCTATCAATGCTCTCCCAGTATCTGTCGGGAGGAGGAAAACATGGCTGTGCAAATGCCACAGTGGTAACAGGGTATAGATACTTCTGTCTTGCACAAACCCATAGATTGGTCTTCTATTCTATCAGCGTACCTGAGGACCTTGCCACCTGGACAAAAGGGCACAAAACATGAGTTTTTCTGTCTCTCTGCCTCCCTGTCAAATGGCCAGATATTCGACAGAATATGCACACCTATGCCCAAGGGAGAGATGATGTAGCTCACAAGACCACCAGAACCTGGACTTTGGGAACTCTCTCAGCAGCAACGTACAGGGCTAAACCCTACAAGACACCATCTTAAAGGACTGCAGGCAAGACCTGGCATGGCTTGTATATGAGGAGATCAGTGGGCACATGACTGACTTCTCTTGCTTCTTCTGATACACACTCTGAGATCTGCTTGAGGGTCACCAGTAGCAGCCTCCACAACCAAGACGTCTCTGACAGAATGTCTAATCAGGAAGACCAAGTGTAGACACCTACAGAGCACCAAAGTACCTGTCTTCACCTTGCTAGGGATTGCAAGCAGAGTGGTCAAAATACAGGCCCCTGGACGGGCTGAGGAAGTCTGTACTACAGCTGGAGCAGGATAGGAGCAGGGCAGTGTTTGGCAAGCGTGTGTCTGACTCCCAGATGACCCGGCTGAACCAAGGTGCTGGACCTCAGGTTCGATGAGAGCGGCGGTAATGAGTTTTCACTCATTTTGTTCAGCTTTTCCAAGGAATGTTTGACTGGTAATCATCATCGATCCAAGCACATTGGACGGACCTTGCACAGAGATCTTTCAGCGATCTCTAACCAGAGCTGGTGTTGGCTAGTGCTAGAAAAACAAAGACCTGGCCCATCTGGGTACTGGACACTTGCATGAATGCTGGGATTACCCCGAAATCCAAAGTCTCCAAAAGTGGAGTTTAGAATCACTGAAGCACCAATGCTAAGTTCTAGCAGCACCACCAACACCAGTTCATCAAGACCACAAGGAAACTTCTTCTCTGGCTTACCTGACTCTTCTAGCCTTCCCATGCATATCTCCAAAAGGATCGTGTTTGCTTGAGGCACAGTCATGTGAAATCAGTGCCTGGTGAAGGATGCTGGGATATTGTATGCGCCAAGTCACCATACAGGACACAGAAGGCTACGCTGTAAAGACATAAAGAAACATGGCAACTTTATTGCTGCTTCCATGATATCTGACTGACTCTGGGCTTAACAGTCCTGTTCTCAATGGGATGATCAGAACACATGTGCCCTTCTGCCGCTTCTGCTCCATCAAAACCCTCCAGCATGGGTGGTCAGATTAGGAACAGAGTCTTCCCTTAAGCTCTGCCCTGGAAGAGCTTGACCTTGGTCAAGCCCAGTAGCTGGACCCTAAGGAGATTTATGAAACTCTCCTGTATTCCAGCACAATGGTGCTGCCGACCAGCACCTCAGATTTCTCCTCAGTAAGCAATTAGATCCATTGGAGAAAACTCAGAGCCAACCCTGTGATAGTCACCCCTGATACACTGGATACAGAATCACTCGAGAGCAAACCGGACTATTTTTTTATTCAAGGTGAAGGCTTCCTTCTCATCTTTTCCCTCATCATGAACTGAAACATGTCTCCTCCTTCTGGCACAAAAATGTACTCTAGGTCAGCAGAATTCCCAATATCTGCAAATATCTATCATAAAGTCCCCAATTAAATGCCATCAGGTGAGTCTTTCTAGGATGTCACAACAAGAGCCACAAGGCTGCCTAGATAGATCCACAACTTTCTCTTCCACATTCTGCCAGTCACTCCGAATATCCCTGAAAGTATATCTATAGATGTCTCTGTGTGTTTCTCTACACTCCTTTGTGCTCTCTCTCTATGGAGACTTTTCTAGGCACTCCCCACAAAAAAAAAAAAAAAAACAAAACGCCCCTGTCTTAGAGTCCAAGATTTATTCTTTCCCTCAAGTTGTCTGCATCAATACATCTTATCCCAGGTGGTACTTCACATTCAACCAAAACAACATTGTATTTTCTCAGCGATAGTGACCACAACCATGTCCTCTCTCTTCCCCTGACACAAGTCTGGGATCCATGAGTACCTCGGTATAAACGAGCAAATTGGAACAAGTGTTTGTAGGGATTTAATAAAGTTTCAGAAGTTTTGGAGATGTCAGAGGAGATCTACCCACAGTCTATGAAGGGGTTAGTATAAGCTCCAGAATTCCAGGGCTCTAACCACAGTCAGTCTAAGGAAAGCAGAGTGGAGATTCCAACCTTTAATTCCAGCACAGCAAGTATTCTGGGAGTGGTGACATTCACCCTTCATCCTAACTGAGTCAAGATCAATTCAGATTATACAAGGACTTCCAGGCTCCCAAGCAGGTGTGGTGGGGCCAAGCCTTAATTACCAAAAGAAAGAATACTTAAGATGGGATTCAAACAGAGAGCAAACCATTTCAAAGGAACTGAGGCTGAGGAAAGTATAAGACAGTTGGGTAAGATTTGACTGTGGTGTTTATTCCCTCTACTATCTCCATCTTCTTCAGAGATCTTTCCCTGAGTCTCATTCATTTGTGTGACAATGACTGTTGGCAGTTCCCTATGCACTTTTATCTTCACACCACACTGGCCTTCCTTGAGAGATCAACCCTGGAGGACACCAACTCAACACACTCTCTTGAATCAGGTACTACCAAAAAGTAAATGTAAACCTTTACCTGGCCAATGGAAGTCAAAGACATCTGACCCTACTGACCAAGGTAATTACCCAATAGCAGAGGTCTACACAGACTTTGCTCCTTCCAATGTCAATATGTGTGCTTCCTATTGGTCCTGGGATTCTCTGGTTTCTCTCTCTGATTTCTCAATCTATCAATGCTCTCCCAGTATCTGTCGGGAGGAGGAAAACATGGCTGTGCAAATGCCACAGTGGTAACAGGGTATAGATACTTCTGTCTTGCACAAACCCATAGATTGGTCTTCTATCAGCGTACCTGAGGACCTTGCCACCTGGACAAAAGGGCACAAAACATGAGTTTTTCTGTCTCTCTGCCTCCCTGTCAAATGGCCAGATATTCGACAGAATATGCACACCTAGGCCCAAGGGAGAGATGATGTAGCTCACAAGACCACCAGAACCTGGACTTTGGGAACTCTCTCAGCAGCAAAGTACAGGGCTAAACCCTACAAGACACCATCTTAAAGGACTGCAGGCAAGACCTGGCATGGCTTGTATATGAGGAGATCAGTGGGCACATGACTGACTTCTCTTGCTTCTTCTGATACACACTCTGAGATCTGCTTGAGGGACACCAGTAGCAGCCTCCACAACCAAGACGTCTCTGACAGAATGTCTAATCAGGAAGACCAAGTGTAGACACCTACAGAGCACCAAAGTACCTGTCTTCACCTTGCTAGGGATTGCAAGCAGAGTGGTCAAAATACAGGCCCCTGGACGGGCTGAGGAAGTCTGTACTACAGCTGGAGCAGGATAGGAGCAGGGCAGTGTTTGGCAAGCCTGTGTCTGACTCCCAGATGACCCGGCTGAACCAAGGTGCTGGACCTCAGGTTCGATGAGAGCGGCGGTAATGAGTTTTCACTCATTTTGTTCAGCTTTTCCAAGGAATGTTTGACTGGTAATCATCATCGTTCCAAGCACATTGGACGGACCTTGCACAGAGATATTTCAGCGATCTCTAACCAGAGCTGGTGTTGGCTAGTGCTAGAAAAACAAAGACATGGCCCATCTGGGTACTGGACACTTGCATGAATGCTGGGATTACCCCGAAATACAAAGTCTCCAAAAGTGGAGTTTAGAATCACTGAAGCACCAATGCTAAGTTCTAGCAGCACCACCAACACCAGTTCATCAAGACCACAAGGAAACTTCTTCTCTGGCTTACCTGACTCTTCTAGCCTTCCCATGCATATCTCCAAAAGGATCATGTTCGCTTGAGGCACAGTCATGTGAAATCAGTGCCTGGTGAAGGATGCTGGGATATTGTATGCGCCAAGTCACCATACAGGACACAGAAGGCTACACTGTAAAGACATAAAGAAACATGGCAACTTTATTGCTGCTTCCATGATATCTGACTGACTCTGGGCTTAACAGTCCTGTTCTCAATGGGATGATCAGAACACATGTGCCCTTCTGCCGCTTCTGCTCCATCAAAACCCTCCAGCATGGGTGGTCAGATTAGGAACAGAGTCTTCCCTTAAGCTCTGCCCTGGAAGAGCTTGACCTTGGTCAAGCCCAGTAGCTGGACCCTAAGGAGATTTATGAAACTCTCCTCTATTCCAGCACAATGGTGCTGCCGAACAGCACCTCAGATTTCTCCTCAGCAAGCAATTAGATCCATTGGAGAGAACTCAGAGCCAACCCTGAGATAGTCACCCCTGATACACTGGCCACAGAATCACTCGAGAGCAAACCGGACTATTTTTTTATTCAAGGTGAAGGCTTCGTTCTCATCTTTTCCCTGATCATGAACTGAAACATGTCTCCTCCTTCTGGCACAAAAATGTACTCTAGGTCAGCAGAATTCCCGATATCTGCAAATATCTATCATAATAATGCTAGAATCCCCAAATAAATGCCATCAGGTGAGTCCTTCTAGGATGTCACAACAAGAGCCACAAGGCTGTCTAGATAGATCCACAACTTTCTTTTCCACATTCTGCCAGTCACTCCTAGTATCCCTGAAAGTATATCTATAGTTGTCTCTGTGTGTTTCTCCACACTCCTTTGGACTCTCTGTCTATGGTGACTTTTCTAGGCACTCCCCATAAAACAACGCCCCTGTCTTAGAGTCCAAGATTTATTCTTTCCCTCAAGTTGTCTGCATCAATACATCTTATCCCAGGTGGTACTTCACATTCAACCAAAACAACATTGTACTTTCTCAGCGATTGTGAATACAACCATGTCCACTCTCTTCCCCTGACACAAGCCTGGTAACCGTGGGTACCTCGGTATAAATCAGCAAATTGGAACAATGGTTTGTAGGGATTTAATAAAGTTTCAGAAGGTTTCAAGATGTCAGAGGAAATCTACCCACAGTCTATGTTCGGAGTTAGTATAAGCTCCAGAATTCCCAGAGCTCTAACCACAGTCAGTGTAAGGAAATCAGAGTGGAGATTCCAACCTTTAATTCCAGCACAGCAAGTATTCTGGGAGTGGTGACATTCACCCTTCATCCTAACTGAGTCAAGATCAATTCAGATTATACAAGGACTTGCAGGCTCCCAAGCAGGTGTGGTGGGGCCACGCCTTAATTACCAAAAGAAGGAATACTTAAGATGGGATTCAAACAGAGAGAAAACCATTTCAAAGGAACTGAGGCTGAGGAAAGTATTAGACAGTTGGGTAAGATTTGACTGTGGTGTTTATTCCCTCTACTATCTCCAGCTTCTTCAGAGATCTTTCCCTGAGTCTCATTCATTTGTGTGACAATGGCTGTTGGCAGTTCCCTATGCACTTTTACCTTCACACCACACAAGCCTACCTTGAGAAATCAACCCTGGAGGACAACAACTCAACACACTCTCTTGAATCAGGTACTACCAAAAAGTAAATGTCAACCTTTACCTGGCCAATGGAAGTCAAAGACATCTGACCCTACTGACCAAGGTAAATACCCAATAGCAGAGGTCTACACAGACTTTGCTCCTTCCAATGTCAATATGTGTGCTTCCTATTGGTCCTGGGATTCTCTGGTTTCTCTCTCTGATTTCTCAATCTATCAATGCTCTCCCAGTATCTGTCTGGAGGAGGAAAACATGTCTGTGCAAATACCACAGTGGTAACAGGGTATAGATACTTCTTTCTTGCACAAACCCTTAGATTGGTCTTCTATTCTATCAGGGTACCTGAGGACCTTGGCACCTGGACAAAAAGGCACAAAACATCGGTTTTTCTGTCTCTCTGCCTCCCTGTCAAATGGCCACATATTCTATGGAAAATGCACAGCTAGGCCCAAGGGAGAGATGCTGTAGCTCACAAGACCACCAGAACCTGGACTTTGGGATCTCTCTCAGCAGCAACGTACAGGGAGGGCTATACCCTACAAGACGCCATCTTAAAGGACTCCAGGCAAGACCTGGCATGGCTTGTATGTGAGGAGATCAGTGGGCACATGACTGACTTCTCTTGCTACTTCTGATGCACACTCTGAGATCTGCTTGAGGGACACCAGTAGCAGCCTCCACAACCAAGACTTCTCTGACAGAATGTCTAATCAGGAAGACCAAGTGTAGACACCTACAGAGCACCAAAGTACCTGTCTTCACCTTGCTAGGGATTGTAAGCAGAATGGTCAAAATACAGGCCCCTGGACAGGCTGAGGAAGTCTGTGCTACAGCTGGAGCAGGATAGGAGCAGGGCAGTGTTTGGCAAGCCTGTGTCTGACTCCCAGATGACCCGGCTGAACCAAGGTGCTGGACCTCAGGTTCGATGAGAGCGGCGGTAATGAGTTTTCACTCATTTTGTTCAGCTTTTCCAAGGAATGTTTGACTGGTAATCATCATCGTTCCAAGCACATTGGACGGACCTTGCACAGAGATATTTCAGCGATCTCTAACCAGAGCTGGTGTTGGCTAGTGCTAGAAAAACAAAGACATGGCCCCTCTGGGTACTGGACACTTGCGTGAATGCTGGGATTACCCTGAAATCCAAAATCTCCAGAAGTGGAGTTTAGAATCACTGAAGCACCAATGCTAAGTTCTAGCAGCACCACCAACACCAGTTCATCAAGACCACAAGGAAACTTCTTCTCTGGCTTACCTGACTCTTCTAGCCTTCCCATGAATATCTCCAAATGATCATGTTCGCTTGAGGCACAGTCATATGAAATCAGTGCCTGGTGAAGGATGCTGGGATATTGTATGTGCCAAGTCACCATACAGGACACAGAAAGCTACGCTGTAAAGACATAAAGAAACATGGCAACTTTATTGCTGCTTCCATGATATCTGACTGACTCTGGGCTTAACAGTCCTGTTCTCAATGGGATGATCAGAACACATGTGCCCTTCTGCCACTTCTGCTCCATCAAAACCCTCCAGCATGGGTGGTCAGATTAGGAACAGAGTCTTCCCTTAAGCTCTGCCCTGGAAGAGCTTGACCTTGGTCAAGCCCAGTAGCTGGACCCTAAGGAGATTTATGAAACTCTCCTCTATTCCAGCACAATGGTGCTGCCGAACAGCACATCAGATTTCTCCTCAGCCAGCAATTAGATCCATTGGAGAAAACTCAGAGCCAACCCTGAGATAGTCACCCCGATACACTGGCCACAGGAATCACTCGAGAACAAACCGGATTATTTTTTTTTCAAGGTGAAGGCTTCGTTCTCATCTTTTCCCTGATCATGAACTGAAACATGTCTCCTCCTTGTGGCACAAAAATGTACTCTAGGTCAGCAGAATTCCCGATATCTGCAAATATCTATCATAATAATGCTAGAATCCCCAAATAAATGCCATCAGGTGAGTCCTTCTAGGATGTCACAACAAGAGCCACAAGGCTGTCTAGATAGATCCACAACTTTCTCTTCCACATTCTGCCAGTCACTCCGAATATCCCTGAAAGTATATCTATAGTTGTCTCTGTGTGTTTCTCCACATTCCTTTGGACTCTCTGTCTATGGTGACTTCTCTAGGCACTCCCCATAAAACAACGCCCCTGTCTTAGAGTCCAAGATTTATTCTTTCCCTCAAGTTGTCTGCATCAATACATCTTATCCCAGGTGGTACTTCACATTCAACCAAAACAACATTGTACTTTCTCAGCGATTGTGAATACAACCATGTCCACTCTCTTCCCCTGACACAAGCCTGGTAACCGTGGGTACCTCGGTATAAACCAGCAAATTGGAACAATGGTTTGTAGGGATTTAATAAAGTTTCAGAAGGTTTCGAGATGTCAGAGGAAATCTACCCACAGTCTATGTCCAGAGTTAGTATAAGCTCCAGAATTCCCAGAGCTCTAACCACAGTCAGTGTAAGGAAATCAGAGTGGAGATTCCAACCTTTAATTCCAGCACAGCAAGTATTCTGGGAGTGGTGACATTCACCCTTCATCCTAACTGAGTCAAGATCAATTCAGATTATACAAGGACTTGCAGGCTCCCAAGCAGGTGTGGTGGGGCCACGCCTTAATTACCAAAAGAAGGAATACTTAAGATGGGATTCAAACAGAGAGAAAACCATTTCAAAGGAACTGAGGCTGAGGAAAGTATTAGACAGTTGGGTAAGATTTGACTGTGGTGTTTATTCCCTCTACTATCTCCAGCTTCTTCAGAGATCTTTCCCTGAGTCTCATTCATTTGTGTGACAATGGCTGTTGGCAGTTCCCTATGCACTTTTACCTTCACACCACACAAGCCTACCTTGAGAAATCAACCCTGGAGGACAACAACTCAACACACTCTCTTGAATCAGGTACTACCAAAAAGTAAATGTCAACCTTTACCTGGCCAATGGAAGTCAAAGACATCTGACCCTACTGACCAAGGTAAATACCCAATAGCAGAGGTCTACACAGACTTTGCTCCTTCCAATGTCAATATGTGTGCTTCCTATTGGTCCTGGGATTCTCTGGTTTCTCTCTCTGATTTCTCAATCTATCAATGCTCTCCCAGTATCTGTCTGGAGGAGGAAAACATGTCTGTGCAAATACCACAGTGGTAACAGGGTATAGATACTTCTTTCTTGCACAAACCCTTAGATTGGTCTTCTATTCTATCAGGGTACCTGAGGACCTTGGCACCTGGACAAAAGGGCACAAAACATCGGTTTTTCTGTCTCTCTGCCTCCCTGTCAAATGGCCAGATATTCTATGGAAAATGCACAGCTAGGCCCAAGGGAGAGATGCTGTAGCTCACAAGACCACCAGAACCTGGACTTTGGGATCTCTCTCAGCAGCAACGTACAGGGAGGGCTATACCCTACAAGACGCCATCTTAAAGGACTCCAGGCAAGACCTGGCATGGCTTGTATGTGAGGAGATCAGTGGGCACATGACTGACTTCTCTTGCTACTTCTGATGCACACTCTGAGATCTGCTTGAGGGACACCAGTAGCAGCCTCCACAACCAAGACTTCTCTGACAGAATGTCTAATCAGGAAGACCAAGTGTAGACACCTACAGAGCACCAAAGTACCTGTCTTCACCTTGCTAGGGATTGTAAGCAGAATGGTCAAAATACAGGCCCCTGGACAGGCTGAGGAAGTCTGTGCTACAGCTGGAGCAGGATAGGAGCAGGGCAGTGTTTGGCAAGCCTGTGTCTGACTCCCAGATGACCCGGCTGAACCAAGGTGCTGGACGTCAGGTTCGATGAGAGCGGCGGTAATGAGTTTTCACTCATTTTGTTCAGCTTTCCAAGGAATGTTTGACTGGTAATCATCATCGATCCAAGCACATTGTACGGACCTTGCACAGAGATCTTTCAGCGATCTCTAACCAGAGCTGGTGTTGGCTAGTGCTAGAAAAACAAAGACATGGCCCCTCTGGGTACTGGACACTTGCGTGAATGCTGGGATTACCCTGAAATCCAAAATCTCCAGAAGTGGAGTTTAGAATCACTGAAAAACCAATGCTAAGTTCTAGCAGCACCACCAACACCAGTTCATCAAGACCACAAGGAAACTTCTTCTCTGGCTTACCTGACTCTTCTAGCCTTCCCATGAATATCTCCAAATGATCATGTTCGCTTGAGGCACAGTCATATGAAATCAGTGCCTGGTGAAGGATGCTGGGATATTGTATGTGCCAAGTCACCATACAGGACACAGAAAGCTATGCTGTAAAGACATAAAGAAACATGGCAACTTTATTGCTGCTTCCATGATATCTGACTGACTCTGGGCTTAACAGTCCTGTTCTCAATGGGATGATCAGAACACATGTGCCCTTCTGCCACTTCTGCTCCATCAAAACCCTCCAGCATGGGTGGTCAGATTAGGAACAGAGTGTTCCCTTAAGCTCTGCCCTGGAAGAGCTTGACCTTGGTCAAGCCCAGTAGCTGGACCCTAAGGAGATTTATGAACCTCTCCTCTATTCCAGCACAATGGTGCTGCCGAACAGCACCTCAGATTTCTCCTCAGCAAGCAATTAGATCCATTGGAGAGAACTCAGAGCCAACCCTGAGATAGTCACCCCTGATACACTGGCCACAGAATCACTCGAGAGCAAACCGGACTATTTTTTTATTCAAGGTGAAGGCTTCGTTCTCATCTTTTCCCTGATCATGAACTGAAACATGTCTCCTCCTTCTGGCACAAAAATGTACTCTAGGTCAGCAGAATTCCCGATATCTGCAAATATCTATCATAATAATGCTAGAATCCCCAAATAAATGCCATCAGGTGAGTCCTTCTAGGATGTCACAACAAGAGCCACAAGGCTGTCTAGATAGATCCACAACTTTCTTTTCCACATTCTGCCAGTCACTCCTAGTATCCCTGAAAGTATATCTATAGTTGTCTCTGTGTGTTTCTCCACACTCCTTTGGACTCTCTGTCTATGGTGACTTTTCTAGGCACTCCCCATAAAACAACGCCCCTGTCTTAGAGTCCAAGATTTATTCTTTCCCTCAAGTTGTCTGCATCAATACATCTTATCCCAGGTGGTACTTCACATTCAACCAAAACAACATTGTACTTTCTCAGCGATTGTGAATACAACCATGTCCACTCTCTTCCCCTGACACAAGCCTGGTAACCGTGGGTACCTCGGTATAAATCAGCAAATTGGAACAATGGTTTGTAGGGATTTAATAAAGTTTCAGAAGGTTTCGAGATGTCAGAGGAAATCTACCCACAGTCTATGTTCGGAGTTAGTATAAGCTCCAGAATTCCCAGAGCTCTAACCACAGTCAGTGTAAGGAAATCAGAGTGGAGATTCCAACCTTTAATTCCAGCACAGCAAGTATTCTGGGAGTGGTGACATTCACCCTTCATCCTAACTGAGTCAAGATCAATTCAGATTATACAAGGACTTGCAGGCTCCCAAGCAGGTGTGGTGGGGCCACGCCTTAATTACCAAAAGAAGGAATACTTAAGATGGGATTCAAACAGAGAGAAAACCATTTCAAAGGAACTGAGGCTGAGGAAAGTATTAGACAGTTGGGTAAGATTTGACTGTGGTGTTTATTCCCTCTACTATCTCCAGCTTCTTCAGAGATCTTTCCCTGAGTCTCATTCATTTGTGTGACAATGGCTGTTGGCAGTTCCCTATGCACTTTTACCTTCACACCACACAAGCCTACCTTGAGAAATCAACCCTGGAGGACAACAACTCAACACACTCTCTTGAATCAGGTACTACCAAAAAGTAAATGTCAACCTTTACCTGGCCAATGGAAGTCAAAGACATCTGACCCTACTGACCAAGGTAAATACCCAATAGCAGAGGTCTACACAGACTTTGCTCCTTCCAATGTCAATATGTGTGCTTCCTATTGGTCCTGGGATTCTCTGGTTTCTCTCTCTGATTTCTCAATCTATCAATGCTCTCCCAGTATCTGTCTGGAGGAGGAAAACATGTCTGTGCAAATACCACAGTGGTAACAGGGTATAGATACTTCTTTCTTGCACAAACCCTTAGATTGGTCTTCTATTCTATCAGGGTACCTGAGGACCTTGGCACCTGGACAAAAGGGCACAAAACATCGGTTTTTCTGTCTCTCTGCCTCCCTGTCAAATGGCCACATATTCTATGGAAAATGCACAGCTAGGCCCAAGGGAGAGATGCTGTAGCTCACAAGACCACCAGAACCTGGACTTTGGGATCTCTCTCAGCAGCAACGTACAGGGAGGGCTATACCCTACAAGACACCATCTTAAAGGACTGCAGGCAAGACCTGGCATGGCTTGTATGTGAGGAGATCAGTGGGCACATGACTGACTTCTCTTGCTACTTCTGATGCACACTCTGAGATCTGCTTGAGGGACACCAGTAGCAGCCTCCACAACCAAGACTTCTCTGACAGAATGTCTAATCAGGAAGACCAAGTGTAGACACCTACAGAGCACCAAAGTACCTGTCTTCACCTTGCTAGGGATTGTAAGCAGAATGGTCAAAATACAGGCCCCTGGACAGGCTGAGGAAGTCTGTGCTACAGCTGGAGCAGGATAGGAGCAGGGCAGTGTTTGGCAAGCCTGTGTCTGACTCCCAGATGACCCGGCTGAACCAAGGTGCTGGACCTCAGGTTCGATGAGAGCGGCGGTAATGAGTTTTCACTCATTTTGTTCAGCTTTCCAAGGAATGTTTGACTGGTAATCATCATCGATCCAAGCACATTGTACGGACCTTGCACAGAGATCTTTCAGCGATCTCTAACCAGAGCTGGTGTTGGCTAGTGCTAGAAAAACAAAGACATGGCCCGTCTGGGTACTGGACACTTGCGTGAATGCTGGGATTACCCTGAAATCCAAAATCTCCAGAAGTCGAGTTTAGAATCACTGAAGCACCAATGCTAAGTTCTAGCAGCACCACCAACACCAGTTCATCAAGACCACAAGGAAACTTCTTCTCTGGCTTACCTGACTCTTCTAGCCTTCCCATGAATATCTCCAAATGATCATGTTCGCTTGAGGCACAGTCATATGAAATCAGTGCCTGGTGAAGGATGCTGGGATATTGTATGTGCCAAGTCACCATACAGGACACAGAAAGCTACGCTGTAAAGACATAAAGAAACATGGCAACTTTATTGCTGCTTCCATGATATCTGACTGACTCTGGGCTTAACAGTCCTGTTCTCAATGGGATGATCAGAACACATGTGCCCTTCTGCCACTTCTGCTCCATCAAAACCCTCCAGCATGGGTGGTCAGATTAGGAACAGAGTCTTCCCTTAAGCTCTGCCCTGGAAGAGCTTGACCTTGGTCAAGCCCAGTAGCTGGACCCTAAGGAGATTTATGAAACTCTCCTCTATTCCAGCACAATGGTGCTGCCGAACAGCACATCAGATTTCTCCTCAGCCAGCAATTAGATCCATTGGAGAAAACTCAGAGCCAACCCTGAGATAGTCACCCCTGATACACTGGCCACAGAATCACTCGAGAGCAAACCGGACTATTTTTTTATTCAAGGTGAAGGCTTCGTTCTCATCTTTTCCCTGATCATGAACTGAAACATGCCTCCTCCTTCTGGCACAAAAATGTACTCTAGGTCAGCAGAATTCCCGATATCTGCAAATATCTATCATAATAATGCTAGAATCCCCAAATAAATGCCATCAGGTGAGTCCTTCTAGGATGTCACAACAAGAGCCACAAGGCTGTCTAGATAGATCCACAACTTTCTTTTCCACATTCTGCCAGTCACTCCTAGTATCCCTGAAAGTATATCTATAGTTGTCTCTGTGTGTTTCTCCACACTCCTTTGGACTCTCTGTCTATGGTGACTTTTCTAGGCACTCCCCATAAAACAACGCCCCTGTCTTAGAGTCCAAGATTTATTCTTTCCCTCAAGTTGTCTGCATCAATACATCTTATCCCAGGTGGTACTTCACATTCAACCAAAACAACATTGTACTTTCTCAGCGATTGTGAATACAACCATGTCCACTCTCTTCCCCTGACACAAGCCTGGTAACCGTGGGTACCTCGGTATAAATCAGCAAATTGGAACAATGGTTTGTAGGGATTTAATAAAGTTTCAGAAGGTTTCGAGATGTCAGAGGAAATCTACCCACAGTCTATGTTCGGAGTTAGTATAAGCTCCAGAATTCCCAGAGCTCTAACCACAGTCAGTGTAAGGAAATCAGAGTGGAGATTCCAACCTTTAATTCCAGCACAGCAAGTATTCTGGGAGTGGTGACATTCACCCTTCATCCTAACTGAGTCAAGATCAATTCAGATTATACAAGGACTTGCAGGCTCCCAAGCAGGTGTGGTGGGGCCACGCCTTAATTACCAAAAGAAGGAATACTTAAGATGGGATTCAAACAGAGAGAAAACCATTTCAAAGGAACTGAGGCTGAGGAAAGTATTAGACAGTTGGGTAAGATTTGACTGTGGTGTTTATTCCCTCTACTATCTCCAGCTTCTTCAGAGATCTTTCCCTGAGTCTCATTCATTTGTGTGACAATGGCTGTTGGCAGTTCCCTATGCACTTTTACCTTCACACCACACAAGCCTACCTTGAGAAATCAACCCTGGAGGACAACAACTCAACACACTCTCTTGAATCAGGTACTACCAAAAAGTAAATGTCAACCTTTACCTGGCCAATGGAAGTCAAAGACATCTGACCCTACTGACCAAGGTAAATACCCAATAGCAGAGGTCTACACAGACTTTGCTCCTTCCAATGTCAATATGTGTGCTTCCTATTGGTCCTGGGATTCTCTGGTTTCTCTCTCTGATTTCTCAATCTATCAATGCTCTCCCAGTATCTGTCTGGAGGAGGAAAACATGTCTGTGCAAATACCACAGTGGTAACAGGGTATAGATACTTCTTTCTTGCACAAACCCTTAGATTGGTCTTCTATTCTATCAGGGTACCTGAGGACCTTGGCACCTGGACAAAAGGGCACAAAACATCGGTTTTTCTGTCTCTCTGCCTCCCTGTCAAATGGCCACATATTCTATGGAAAATGCACAGCTAGGCCCAAGGGAGAGATGCTGTAGCTCACAAGACCACCAGAACCTGGACTTTGGGATCTCTCTCAGCAGCAACGTACAGGGAGGGCTATACCCTACAAGACACCATCTTAAAGGACTGCAGGCAAGACCTGGCATGGCTTGTATGTGAGGAGATCAGTGGGCACATGACTGACTTCTCTTGCTACTTCTGATGCACACTCTGAGATCTGCTTGAGGGACACCAGTAGCAGCCTCCACAACCAAGACTTCTCTGACAGAATGTCTAATCAGGAAGACCAAGTGTAGACACCTACAGAGCACCAAAGTACCTGTCTTCACCTTGCTAGGGATTGTAAGCAGAATGGTCAAAATACAGGCCCCTGGACAGGCTGAGGAAGTCTGTGCTACAGCTGGAGCAGGATAGGAGCAGGGCAGTGTTTGGCAAGCCTGTGTCTGACTCCCAGATGACCCGGCTGAACCAAGGTGCTGGACCTCAGGTTCGATGAGAGCGGCGGTAATGAGTTTTCACTCATTTTGTTCAGCTTTCCAAGGAATGTTTGACTGGTAATCATCATCGATCCAAGCACATTGTACGGACCTTGCACAGAGATCTTTCAGCGATCTCTAACCAGAGCTGGTGTTGGCTAGTGCTAGAAAAACAAAGACATGGCCCGTCTGGGTACTGGACACTTGCGTGAATGCTGGGATTACCCTGAAATCCAAAATCTCCAGAAGTGGAGTTTAGAATCACTGAAGCACCAATGCTAAGTTCTAGCAGCACCACCAACACCAGTTCATCAAGACCACAAGGAAACTTCTTCTCTGGCTTACCTGACTCTTCTAGCCTTCCCATGAATATCTCCAAATGATCATGTTCGCTTGAGGCACAGTCATATGAAATCAGTGCCTGGTGAAGGATGCTGGGATATTGTATGTGCCAAGTCACCATACAGGACACAGAAAGCTACGCTGTAAAGACATAAAGAAACATGGCAACTTTATTGCTGCTTCCATGATATCTGACTGACTCTGGGCTTAACAGTCCTGTTCTCAATGGGATGATCAGAACACATGTGCCCTTCTGCCACTTCTGCTCCATCAAAACCCTCCAGCATGGGTGGTCAGATTAGGAACAGAGTCTTCCCTTAAGCTCTGCCCTGGAAGAGCTTGACCTTGGTCAAGCCCAGTAGCTGGACCCTAAGGAGATTTATGAAACTCTCCTCTATTCCAGCACAATGGTGCTGCCGAACAGCACATCAGATTTCTCCTCAGCCAGCAATTAGATCCATTGGAGAAAACTCAGAGCCAACCCTGAGATAGTCACCCCGATACACTGGCCACAGGAATCACTCGAGAACAAACCGGACTATTTTTTTTTCAAGGTGAAGGCTTCGTTCTCATCTTTTCCCTGATCATGAACTGAAACATGTCTCCTCCTTGTGGCACAAAAATGTACTCTAGGTCAGCAGAATTCCCGATATCTGCAAATATCTATCATAATAATGCTAGAATCCCCAAATAAATGCCATCAGGTGAGTCCTTCTAGGATGTCACAACAAGAGCCACAAGGCTGTCTAGATAGATCCACAACTTTCTCTTCCACATTCTGCCAGTCACTCCTAGTATCCCTGAAAGTATATCTATAGTTGTCTCTGTGTGTTTCTCCACACTCCTTTGGACTCTCTGTCTATGGTGACTTCTCTAGGCACTCCCCATAAAACAACGCCCCTGTCTTAGAGTCCAAGATTTATTCTTTCCCTCAAGTTGTCTGCATCAATACATCTTATCCCAGGTGGTACTTCACATTCAACCAAAACAACATTGTACTTTCTCAGCGATTGTGAATACAACCATGTCCACTCTCTTCCCCTGACACAAGCCTGGTAACCGTAGGTACCTCGGTATAAATCAGCAAATTGGAACAATGGTTTGTAGGGATTTAATAAAGTTTCAGAAGGTTTCGAGATGTCAGAGGAAATCTACCCACAGTCTATGTTCGGAGTTAGTATAAGCTCCAGAATTCCCAGAGCTCTAACCACAGTCAGTGTAAGGAAATCAGAGTGGAGATTCCAACCTTTAATTCCAGCACAGCAAGTATTCTGGGAGTGGTGACATTCACCCTTCATCCTAACTGAGTCAAGATCAATTCAGATTATACAAGGACTTGCAGGCTCCCAAGCAGGTGTGGTGGGGCCACGCCTTAATTACCAAAAGAAGGAATACTTAAGATGGGATTCAAACAGAGAGAAAACCATTTCAAAGGAACTGAGGCTGAGGAAAGTATTAGACAGTTGGGTAAGATTTGACTGTGGTGTTTATTCCCTCTACTATCTCCAGCTTCTTCAGAGATCTTTCCCTGAGTCTCATTCATTTGTGTGACAATGGCTGTTGGCAGTTCCCTATGCACTTTTACCTTCACACCACACAAGCCTACCTTGAGAAATCAACCCTGGAGGACAACAACTCAACACACTCTCTTGAATCAGGTACTACCAAAAAGTAAATGTCAACCTTTACCTGGCCAATGGAAGTCAAAGACATCTGACCCTACTGACCAAGGTAAATACCCAATAGCAGAGGTCTACACAGACTTTGCTCCTTCCAATGTCAATATGTGTGCTTCCTATTGGTCCTGGGATTCTCTGGTTTCTCTCTCTGATTTCTCAATCTATCAATGCTCTCCCAGTATCTGTCTGGAGGAGGAAAACATGTCTGTGCAAATACCACAGTGGTAACAGGGTATAGATACTTCTTTCTTGCACAAACCCTTAGATTGGTCTTCTATTCTATCAGGGTACCTGAGGACCTTGGCACCTGGACAAAAGGGCACAAAACATCGGTTTTTCTGTCTCTCTGCCTCCCTGTCAAATGGCCAGATATTCTATGGAAAATGCACAGCTAGGCCCAAGGGAGAGATGCTGTAGCTCACAAGACCACCAGAACCTGGACTTTGGGATCTCTCTCAGCAGCAACGTACAGGGAGGGCTATACCCTACAAGACGCCATCTTAAAGGACTCCAGGCAAGACCTGGCATGGCTTGTATGTGAGGAGATCAGTGGGCACATGACTGACTTCTCTTGCTACTTCTGATGCACACTCTGAGATCTGCTTGAGGGACACCAGTAGCAGCCTCCACAACCAAGACTTCTCTGACAGAATGTCTAATCAGGAAGACCAAGTGTAGACACCTACAGAGCACCAAAGTACCTGTCTTCACCTTGCTAGGGATTGTAAGCAGAATGGTCAAAATACAGGCCCCTGGACAGGCTGAGGAAGTCTGTGCTACAGCTGGAGCAGGATAGGAGCAGGGCAGTGTTTGGCAAGCCTGTGTCTGACTCCCAGATGACCCGGCTGAACCAAGGTGCTGGACCTCAGGTTCGATGAGAGCGGCGGTAATGAGTTTTCACTCATTTTGTTCAGCTTTCCAAGGAATGTTTGACTGGTAATCATCATCGATCCAAGCACATTGTACGGACCTTGCACAGAGATCTTTCAGCGATCTCTAACCAGAGCTGGTGTTGGCTAGTGCTAGAAAAACAAAGACATGGCCCTTCTGGGTACTGGACACTTGCGTGAATGCTGGGATTACCCTGAAATCCAAAATCTCCAGAAGTGGAGTTTAGAATCACTGAAGCACCAATGCTAAGTTCTAGCAGCACCACCAACACCAGTTCATCAAGACCACAAGGAAACTTCTTCTCTCGCTTACCTGACTCTTCTAGCCTTCCCATGAATATCTCCAAATGATCATGTTCGCTTGAGGCACAGTCATATGAAATCAGTGCCTGGTGAAGGATGCTGGGATATTGTATGTGCCAAGTCACCATACAGGACACAGAAAGCTACGCTGTAAAGACATAAAGAAACATGGCAACTTTATTGCTGCTTCCATGATATCTGACTGACTCTGGGCTTAACAGTCCTGTTCTCAATGGGATGATCAGAACACATGTGCCCTTCTGCCACTTCTGCTCCATCAAAACCCTCCAGCATGGGTGGTCAGATTAGGAACAGAGTCTTCCCTTAAGCTCTGCCCTGGAAGAGCTTGACCTTGGTCAAGCCCAGTAGCTGGACCCTAAGGAGATTTATGAAACTCTCCTCTATTCCAGCACAATGGTGCTGCCGACCAGCACCTCAGATTTCTCCTCAGCAAGCAATAGGATCCATTGGAGAAAACTCAGAGCCAACCCTGAGATAGTCACCCCGATACACTGGCCACAGGAATCACTCGAGAACAAACCGGATTATTTTTTTTTCAAGGTGAAGGCTTCGTTCTCATCTTTTCCCTGATCATGAACTGAAACATGTCTCCTCCTTGTGGCACAAAAATGTACTCTAGGTCAGCAGAATTCCCGATATCTGCAAATATCTATCATAATAATGCTAGAATCCCCAAATAAATGCCATCAGGTGAGTCCTTCTAGGATGTCACAACAAGAGCCACAAGGCTGTCTAGATAGATCCACAACTTTCTCTTCCACATTCTGCCAGTCACTCCTAGTATCCCTGAAAGTATATCTATAGTTGTCTCTGTGTGTTTCTCCACACTCCTTTGGACTCTCTGTCTATGGTGACTTCTCTAGGCACTCCCCATAAAACAACGCCCCTGTCTTAGAGTCCAAGATTTATTCTTTCCCTCAAGTTGTCTGCATCAATACATCTTATCCCAGGTGGTACTTCACATTCAACCAAAACAACATTGTACTTTCTCAGCGATTGTGAATACAACCATGTCCACTCTCTTCCCCTGACACAAGCCTGGTAACCGTGGGTACCTCGGTATAAATCAGCAAATTGGAACAATGGTTTGTAGGGATTTAATAAAGTTTCAGAAGGTTTCGAGATGTCAGAGGAAATCTACCCACAGTCTATGTTCGGAGTTAGTATAAGCTCCAGAATTCCCAGAGCTCTAACCACAGTCAGTGTAAGGAAATCAGAGTGGAGATTCCAACCTTTAATTCCAGCACAGCAAGTATTCTGGGAGTGGTGACATTCACCCTTCATCCTAACTGAGTCAAGATCAATTCAGATTATACAAGGACTTGCAGGCTCCCAAGCAGGTGTGGTGGGGCCACGCCTTAATTACCAAAAGAAGGAATACTTAAGATGGGATTCAAACAGAGAGAAAACCATTTCAAAGGAACTGAGGCTGAGGAAAGTATTAGACAGTTGGGTAAGATTTGACTGTGGTGTTTATTCCCTCTACTATCTCCAGCTTCTTCAGAGATCTTTCCCTGAGTCTCATTCATTTGTGTGACAATGGCTGTTGGCAGTTCCCTATGCACTTTTACCTTCACACCACACAAGCCTACCTTGAGAAATCAACCCTGGAGGACAACAACTCAACACACTCTCTTGAATCAGGTACTACCAAAAAGTAAATGTCAACCTTTACCTGGCCAATGGAAGTCAAAGACATCTGACCCTACTGACCAAGGTAAATACCCAATAGCAGAGGTCTACACAGACTTTGCTCCTTCCAATGTCAATATGTGTGCTTCCTATTGGTCCTGGGATTCTCTGGTTTCTCTCTCTGATTTCTCAATCTATCAATGCTCTCCCAGTATCTGTCTGGAGGAGGAAAACATGTCTGTGCAAATACCACAGTGGTAACAGGGTATAGATACTTCTTTCTTGCACAAACCCTTAGATTGGTCTTCTATTCTATCAGGGTACCTGAGGACCTTGGCACCTGGACAAAAGGGCACAAAACATCGGTTTTTCTGTCTCTCTGCCTCCCTGTCAAATGGCCAGATATTCTATGGAAAATGCACAGCTAGGCCCAAGGGAGAGATGATGTAGCTCACAAGACCACCAGAACCTGGACTTTGGGATCTCTCTCAGCAGCAACATACAGGGAGGGCTATACCCTACAAGACGCCATCTTAAAGGACTCCAGGCAAGACCTGGCATGGCTTGTATGTGAGGAGATCAGTGGGCACATGACTGACTTCTCTTGCTACTTCTGATGCACACTCTGAGATCTGCTTGAGGGACACCAGTAGCAGCCTCCACAACCAAGACTTCTCTGACAGAATGTCTAATCAGGAAGACCAAGTGTAGACACCTAGAGAGCACCAAAGTACCTGTCTTCACCTTGCTAGGGATTGTAAGCAGAATGGTCAAAATACAGGCCCCTGGACAGGCTGAGGAAGTCTGTGCTACAGCTGGAGCAGGATAGGAGCAGGGCAGTGTTTGGCAAGCCTGTGTCTGACTCCCAGATGACCCGGCTGAACCAAGGTGCTGGACGTCAGGTTCGATGAGAGCGGCGGTAATGAGTTTTCACTCATTTTGTTCAGCTTTCCAAGGAATGTTTGACTGGTAATCATCATCGATCCAAGCACATTGTACGGACCTTGCACAGAGATCTTTCAGCGATCTCTAACCAGAACTGGTGTTGGCTAGTGCTAGAAAAACAAAGACATGGCCCCTCTGGGTACTGGACACTTGCGTGAATGCTGGGATTACCCTGAAATCCAAAATCTCCAGAAGTGGAGTTTAGAATCACTGAAGCACCAATGCTAAGTTCTAGCAGCACCACCAACACCAGTTCATCAAGACCACAAGGAAACTTCTTCTCTGGCTTACCTGACTCTTCTAGCCTTCCCATGAATATCTCCAAATGATCATGTTCGCTTGAGGCACAGTCATATGAAATCAGTGCCTGGTGAAGGATGCTGGGATATTGTATGTGCCAAGTCACCATACAGGACACAGAAAGCTATGCTGTAAAGACATAAAGAAACATGGCAACTTTATTGCTGCTTCCATGATATCTGACTGACTCTGGGCTTAACAGTCCTGTTCTCAATGGGATGATCAGAACACATGTGCCCTTCTGCCACTTCTGCTCCATCAAAACCCTCCAGCATGGGTGGTCAGATTAGGAACAGAGTCTTCCCTTAAGCTCTGCCCTGGAAGAGCTTGACCTTGGTCAAGCCCAGTAGCTGGACCCTAAGGAGATTTATGAAACTCTCCTCTATTCCAGCACAATGGTGCTGCCGAACAGCACATCAGATTTCTCCTCAGCCAGCAATTAGATCCATTGGAGAAAACTCAGAGCCAACCCTGAGATAGTCACCCCGATACACTGGCCACAGGAATCACTCGAGAACAAACCGGACTATTTTTTTTTCAAGGTGAAGGCTTCCTTCTCATCTTTTCCCTGATCATGAACTGAAACATGTCTCCTCCTTCTGGCACAAAAATGTACTCTAGGTCAGCAGAATTCCCGATATCTGCAAATATCTATCATAATAATGCTAGAATCCCCAAATAAATGCCATCAGGTGAGTCCTTCTAGGATGTCACAACAAGAGCCACAAGGCTGTCTAGATAGATCCACAACTTTCTCTTCCACATTCTGCCAGTCACTCCTAGTATCCCTGAAAGTATATCTATAGTTGTCTCTGTGTGTTTCTCCACACTCCTTTGGACTCTCTGTCTTTGGTGACTTCTCTAGGCACTCCCCATAAAACAACGCCCCTGTCTTAGAGTCCAAGATTTATTCTTTCCCTCAAGTTGTCTGCATCAATACATCTTATCCCAGGTGGTACTTCACATTCAACCAAAACAACATTGTACTTTCTCAGCGATTGTGAATACAACCATGTCCACTCTCTTCCCCTGACACAAGCCTGGTAACCGTAGGTACCTCGGTATAAATCAGCAAATTGGAACAATGGTTTGTAGGGATTTAATAAAGTTTCAGAAGGTTTCGAGATGTCAGAGGAAATCTACCCACAGTCTATGTTCGGAGTTAGTATAAGCTCCAGAATTCCCAGAGCTCTAACCACAGTCAGTGTAAGGAAATCAGAGTGGAGATTCCAAACTTTAATTCCAGCACAGCAAGTATTCTGGGAGTGGTGACATTCACCCTTCATCCTAACTGAGTCAAGATCAATTCAGATTATACAAGGACTTGCAGGCTCCCAAGATGGTGTGGTGGGGCCACGCCTTAATTACCAAAAGAAGGAATACTTAAGATGGGATTCAAACAGAGAGAAAACCATTTCAAAGGAACTGAGGCTGAGGAAAGTATTAGACAGTTGGGTAAGATTTGACTGTGGTGTTTATTCCCTCTACTATCTCCAGCTTCTTCAGAGATCTTTCCCTGAGTCTCATTCATTTGTGTGACAATGGCTGTTGGCAGTTCCCTATGCACTTTTACCTTCACACCACACAAGCCTACCTTGAGAAATCAACCCTGGAGGACAACAACTCAACACACTCTCTTGAATCAGGTACTACCAAAAAGTAAATGTCAACCTTTACCTGGCCAATGGAAGTCAAAGACATCTGACCCTACTGACCAAGGTAAATACCCAATAGCAGAGGTCTACACAGACTTTGCTCCTTCCAATGTCAATATGTGTGCTTCCTATTGGTCCTGGGATTCTCTGGTTTCTCTCTCTGATTTCTCAATCTATCAATGCTCTCCCAGTATCTGTCTGGAGGAGGAAAACATGTCTGTGCAAATACCACAGTGGTAACAGGGTATAGATACTTCTTTCTTGCACAAACCCTTAGATTGGTCTTCTATTCTATCAGGGTACCTGAGGACCTTGGCACCTGGACAAAAGGGCACAAAACATCGGTTTTTCTGTCTCTCTGCCTCCCTGTCAAATGGCCAGATATTCTATGGAAAATGCACAGCTAGGCCCAAGGGAGAGATGCTGTAGCTCACAAGACCACCAGAACCTGGACTTTGGGATCTCTCTCAGCAGCAACGTACAGGGAGGGCTATACCCTACAAGACGCCATCTTAAAGGACTCCAGGCAAGACCTGGCATGGCTTGTATGTGAGGAGATCAGTGGGCACATGACTGACTTCTCTTGCTACTTCTGATGCACACTCTGAGATCTGCTTGAGGGACACCAGTAGCAGCCTCCACAACCAAGACTTCTCTGACAGAATGTCTAATCAGGAAGACCAAGTGTAGACACCTACAGAGCACCAAAGTACCTGTCTTCACCTTGCTAGGGATTGTAAGCAGAATGGTCAAAATACAGGCCCCTGGACAGGCTGAGGAAGTCTGTGCTACAGCTGGAGCAGGATAGGAGCAGGGCAGTGTTTGGCAAGCCTGTGTCTGACTCCCAGATGACCCGGCTGAACCAAGGTGCTGGACGTCAGGTTCGATGAGAGCGGCGGTAATGAGTTTTCACTCATTTTGTTCAGCTTTCCAAGGAATGTTTGACTGGTAATCATCATCGATCCAAGCACATTGTACGGACCTTGCACAGAGATCTTTCAGCGATCTCTAACCAGAGCTGGTGTTGGCTAGTGCTAGAAAAACAAAGACATGGCCCCTCTGGGTACTGGACACTTGCGTGAATGCTGGGATTACCCTGAAATCCAAAATCTCCAGAAGTGGAGTTTAGAATCACTGAAAAACCAATGCTAAGTTCTAGCAGCACCACCAACACCAGTTCATCAAGACCACAAGGAAACTTCTTCTCTGGCTTACCTGACTCTTCTAGCCTTCCCATGAATATCTCCAAATGATCATGTTCGCTTGAGGCACAGTCATATGAAATCAGTGCCTGGTGAAGGATGCTGGGATATTGTATGTGCCAAGTCACCATACAGGACACAGAAAGCTATGCTGTAAAGACATAAAGAAACATGGCAACTTTATTGCTGCTTCCATGATATCTGACTGACTCTGGGCTTAACAGTCCTGTTCTCAATGGGATGATCAGAACACATGTGCCCTTCTGCCACTTCTGCTCCATCAAAACCCTCCAGCATGGGTGGTCAGATTAGGAACAGAGTGTTCCCTTAAGCTCTGCCCTGGAAGAGCTTGACCTTGGTCAAGCCCAGTAGCTGGACCCTAAGGAGATTTATGAACCTCTCCTCTATTCCAGCACAATGGTGCTGCCGAACAGCACCTCAGATTTCTCCTCAGCAAGCAATTAGATCCATTGGAGAGAACTCAGAGCCAACCCTGAGATAGTCACCCCTGATACACTGGCCACAGAATCACTCGAGAGCAAACCGGACTATTTTTTTATTCAAGGTGAAGGCTTCGTTCTCATCTTTTCCCTGATCATGAACTGAAACATGTCTCCTCCTTCTGGCACAAAAATGTACTCTAGGTCAGCAGAATTCCCGATATCTGCAAATATCTATCATAATAATGCTAGAATCCCCAAATAAATGCCATCAGGTGAGTCCTTCTAGGATGTCACAACAAGAGCCACAAGGCTGTCTAGATAGATCCACAACTTTCTTTTCCACATTCTGCCAGTCACTCCTAGTATCCCTGAAAGTATATCTATAGTTGTCTCTGTGTGTTTCTCCACACTCCTTTGGACTCTCTGTCTATGGTGACTTTTCTAGGCACTCCCCATAAAACAACGCCCCTGTCTTAGAGTCCAAGATTTATTCTTTCCCTCAAGTTGTCTGCATCAATACATCTTATCCCAGGTGGTACTTCACATTCAACCAAAACAACATTGTACTTTCTCAGCGATTGTGAATACAACCATGTCCACTCTCTTCCCCTGACACAAGCCTGGTAACCGTGGGTACCTCGGTATAAATCAGCAAATTGGAACAATGGTTTGTAGGGATTTAATAAAGTTTCAGAAGGTTTCGAGATGTCAGAGGAAATCTACCCACAGTCTATGTTCGGAGTTAGTATAAGCTCCAGAATTCCCAGAGCTCTAACCACAGTCAGTGTAAGGAAATCAGAGTGGAGATTCCAACCTTTAATTCCAGCACAGCAAGTATTCTGGGAGTGGTGACATTCACCCTTCATCCTAACTGAGTCAAGATCAATTCAGATTATACAAGGACTTGCAGGCTCCCAAGCAGGTGTGGTGGGGCCACGCCTTAATTACCAAAAGAAGGAATACTTAAGATGGGATTCAAACAGAGAGAAAACCATTTCAAAGGAACTGAGGCTGAGGAAAGTATTAGACAGTTGGGTAAGATTTGACTGTGGTGTTTATTCCCTCTACTATCTCCAGCTTCTTCAGAGATCTTTCCCTGAGTCTCATTCATTTGTGTGACAATGGCTGTTGGCAGTTCCCTATGCACTTTTACCTTCACACCACACAAGCCTACCTTGAGAAATCAACCCTGGAGGACAACAACTCAACACACTCTCTTGAATCAGGTACTACCAAAAAGTAAATGTCAACCTTTACCTGGCCAATGGAAGTCAAAGACATCTGACCCTACTGACCAAGGTAAATACCCAATAGCAGAGGTCTACACAGACTTTGCTCCTTCCAATGTCAATATGTGTGCTTCCTATTGGTCCTGGGATTCTCTGGTTTCTCTCTCTGATTTCTCAATCTATCAATGCTCTCCCAGTATCTGTCTGGAGGAGGAAAACATGTCTGTGCAAATACCACAGTGGTAACAGGGTATAGATACTTCTTTCTTGCACAAACCCTTAGATTGGTCTTCTATTCTATCAGGGTACCTGAGGACCTTGGCACCTGGACAAAAGGGCACAAAACATCGGTTTTTCTGTCTCTCTGCCTCCCTGTCAAATGGCCACATATTCTATGGAAAATGCACAGCTAGGCCCAAGGGAGAGATGCTGTAGCTCACAAGACCACCAGAACCTGGACTTTGGGATCTCTCTCAGCAGCAACGTACAGGGAGGGCTATACCCTACAAGACACCATCTTAAAGGACTGCAGGCAAGACCTGGCATGGCTTGTATGTGAGGAGATCAGTGGGCACATGACTGACTTCTCTTGCTACTTCTGATGCACACTCTGAGATCTGCTTGAGGGACACCAGTAGCAGCCTCCACAACCAAGACTTCTCTGACAGAATGTCTAATCAGGAAGACCAAGTGTAGACACCTACAGAGCACCAAAGTACCTGTCTTCACCTTGCTAGGGATTGTAAGCAGAATGGTCAAAATACAGGCCCCTGGACAGGCTGAGGAAGTCTGTGCTACAGCTGGAGCAGGATAGGAGCAGGGCAGTGTTTGGCAAGCCTGTGTCTGACTCCCAGATGACCCGGCTGAACCAAGGTGCTGGACCTCAGGTTCGATGAGAGCGGCGGTAATGAGTTTTCACTCATTTTGTTCAGCTTTCCAAGGAATGTTTGACTGGTAATCATCATCGATCCAAGCACATTGGACGGACCTTGCACAGAGATCTTTCAGCGATCTCTAACCAGAGCTGGTGTTGGCTAGTGCTAGAAAAACAAAGACATGGCCCGTCTGGGTACTGGACACTTGCGTGAATGCTGGGATTACCCTGAAATCCAAAATCTCCAGAAGTGGAGTTTAGAATCACTGAAGCACCAATGCTAAGTTCTAGCAGCACCACCAACACCAGTTCATCAAGACCACAAGGAAACTTCTTCTCTGGCTTACCTGACTCTTCTAGCCTTCCCATGAATATCTCCAAATGATCATGTTCGCTTGAGGCACAGTCATATGAAATCAGTGCCTGGTGAAGGATGCTGGGATATTGTATGTGCCAAGTCACCATACAGGACACAGAAAGCTATGCTGTAAAGACATAAAGAAACATGGCAACTTTATTGCTGCTTCCATGATATCTGACTGACTCTGGGCTTAACAGTCCTGTTCTCAATGGGATGATCAGAACACATGTGCCCTTCTGCCACTTCTGCTCCATCAAAACCCTCCAGCATGGGTGGTCAGATTAGGAACAGAGTCTTCCCTTAAGCTCTGCCCTGGAAGAGCTTGACCTTGGTCAAGCCCAGTAGCTGGACCCTAAGGAGATTTATGAAACTCTCCTCTATTCCAGCACAATGGTGCTGCCGAACAGCACATCAGATTTCTCCTCAGCCAGCAATTAGATCCATTGGAGAAAACTCAGAGCCAACCCTGAGATAGTCACCCCGATACACTGGCCACAGGAATCACTCGAGAACAAACCGGACTATTTTTTTTTCAAGGTGAAGGCTTCCTTCTCATCTTTTCCCTGATCATGAACTGAAACATGTCTCCTCCTTCTGGCACAAAAATGTACTCTAGGTCAGCAGAATTCCCGATATCTGCAAATATCTATCATAATAATGCTAGAATCCCCAAATAAATGCCATCAGGTGAGTCCTTCTAGGATGTCACAACAAGAGCCACAAGGCTGTCTAGATAGATCCACAACTTTCTCTTCCACATTCTGCCAGTCACTCCTAGTATCCCTGAAAGTATATCTATAGTTGTCTCTGTGTGTTTCTCCACACTCCTTTGGACTCTCTGTCTTTGGTGACTTCTCTAGGCACTCCCCATAAAACAACGCCCCTGTCTTAGAGTCCAAGATTTATTCTTTCCCTCAAGTTGTCTGCATCAATACATCTTATCCCAGGTGGTACTTCACATTCAACCAAAACAACATTGTACTTTCTCAGCGATTGTGAATACAACCATGTCCACTCTCTTCCCCTGACACAAGCCTGGTAACCGTAGGTACCTCGGTATAAATCAGCAAATTGGAACAATGGTTTGTAGGGATTTAATAAAGTTTCAGAAGGTTTCGAGATGTCAGAGGAAATCTACCCACAGTCTATGTTCGGAGTTAGTATAAGCTCCAGAATTCCCAGAGCTCTAACCACAGTCAGTGTAAGGAAATCAGAGTGGAGATTCCAAACTTTAATTCCAGCACAGCAAGTATTCTGGGAGTGGTGACATTCACCCTTCATCCTAACTGAGTCAAGATCAATTCAGATTATACAAGGACTTGCAGGCTCCCAAGATGGTGTGGTGGGGCCACGCCTTAATTACCAAAAGAAGGAATACTTAAGATGGGATTCAAACAGAGAGAAAACCATTTCAAAGGAACTGAGGCTGAGGAAAGTATTAGACAGTTGGGTAAGATTTGACTGTGGTGTTTATTCCCTCTACTATCTCCAGCTTCTTCAGAGATCTTTCCCTGAGTCTCATTCATTTGTGTGACAATGGCTGTTGGCAGTTCCCTATGCACTTTTACCTTCACACCACACAAGCCTACCTTGAGAAATCAACCCTGGAGGACAACAACTCAACACACTCTCTTGAATCAGGTACTACCAAAAAGTAAATGTCAACCTTTACCTGGCCAATGGAAGTCAAAGACATCTGACCCTACTGACCAAGGTAAATACCCAATAGCAGAGGTCTACACAGACTTTGCTCCTTCCAATGTCAATATGTGTGCTTCCTATTGGTCCTGGGATTCTCTGGTTTCTCTCTCTGATTTCTCAATCTATCAATGCTCTCCCAGTATCTGTCTGGAGGAGGAAAACATGTCTGTGCAAATACCACAGTGGTAACAGGGTATAGATACTTCTTTCTTGCACAAACCCTTAGATTGGTCTTCTATTCTATCAGGGTACCTGAGGACCTTGGCACCTGGACAAAAGGGCACAAAACATCGGTTTTTCTGTCTCTCTGCCTCCCTGTCAAATGGCCAGATATTCTATGGAAAATGCACAGCTAGGCCCAAGGGAGAGATGCTGTAGCTCACAAGACCACCAGAACCTGGACTTTGGGATCTCTCTCAGCAGCAACGTACAGGGAGGGCTATACCCTACAAGACGCCATCTTAAAGGACTCCAGGCAAGACCTGGCATGGCTTGTATGTGAGGAGATCAGTGGGCACATGACTGACTTCTCTTGCTACTTCTGATGCACACTCTGAGATCTGCTTGAGGGACACCAGTAGCAGCCTCCACAACCAAGACTTCTCTGACAGAATGTCTAATCAGGAAGACCAAGTGTAGACACCTACAGAGCACCAAAGTACCTGTCTTCACCTTGCTAGGGATTGTAAGCAGAATGGTCAAAATACAGGCCCCTGGACAGGCTGAGGAAGTCTGTGCTACAGCTGGAGCAGGATAGGAGCAGGGCAGTGTTTGGCAAGCCTGTGTCTGACTCCCAGATGACCCGGCTGAACCAAGGTGCTGGACGTCAGGTTCGATGAGAGCGGCGGTAATGAGTTTTCACTCATTTTGTTCAGCTTTCCAAGGAATGTTTGACTGGTAATCATCATCGATCCAAGCACATTGTACGGACCTTGCACAGAGATCTTTCAGCGATCTCTAACCAGAGCTGGTGTTGGCTAGTGCTAGAAAAACAAAGACATGGCCCCTCTGGGTACTGGACACTTGCGTGAATGCTGGGATTACCCTGAAATCCAAAATCTCCAGAAGTGGAGTTTAGAATCACTGAAAAACCAATGCTAAGTTCTAGCAGCACCACCAACACCAGTTCATCAAGACCACAAGGAAACTTCTTCTCTGGCTTACCTGACTCTTCTAGCCTTCCCATGAATATCTCCAAATGATCATGTTCGCTTGAGGCACAGTCATATGAAATCAGTGCCTGGTGAAGGATGCTGGGATATTGTATGTGCCAAGTCACCATACAGGACACAGAAAGCTATGCTGTAAAGACATAAAGAAACATGGCAACTTTATTGCTGCTTCCATGATATCTGACTGACTCTGGGCTTAACAGTCCTGTTCTCAATGGGATGATCAGAACACATGTGCCCTTCTGCCACTTCTGCTCCATCAAAACCCTCCAGCATGGGTGGTCAGATTAGGAACAGAGTGTTCCCTTAAGCTCTGCCCTGGAAGAGCTTGACCTTGGTCAAGCCCAGTAGCTGGACCCTAAGGAGATTTATGAACCTCTCCTCTATTCCAGCACAATGGTGCTGCCGAACAGCACCTCAGATTTCTCCTCAGCAAGCAATTAGATCCATTGGAGAGAACTCAGAGCCAACCCTGAGATAGTCACCCCTGATACACTGGCCACAGAATCACTCGAGAGCAAACCGGACTATTTTTTTATTCAAGGTGAAGGCTTCGTTCTCATCTTTTCCCTGATCATGAACTGAAACATGTCTCCTCCTTCTGGCACAAAAATGTACTCTAGGTCAGCAGAATTCCCGATATCTGCAAATATCTATCATAATAATGCTAGAATCCCCAAATAAATGCCATCAGGTGAGTCCTTCTAGGATGTCACAACAAGAGCCACAAGGCTGTCTAGATAGATCCACAACTTTCTTTTCCACATTCTGCCAGTCACTCCTAGTATCCCTGAAAGTATATCTATAGTTGTCTCTGTGTGTTTCTCCACACTCCTTTGGACTCTCTGTCTATGGTGACTTTTCTAGGCACTCCCCATAAAACAACGCCCCTGTCTTAGAGTCCAAGATTTATTCTTTCCCTCAAGTTGTCTGCATCAATACATCTTATCCCAGGTGGTACTTCACATTCAACCAAAACAACATTGTACTTTCTCAGCGATTGTGAATACAACCATGTCCACTCTCTTCCCCTGACACAAGCCTGGTAACCGTGGGTACCTCGGTATAAATCAGCAAATTGGAACAATGGTTTGTAGGGATTTAATAAAGTTTCAGAAGGTTTCGAGATGTCAGAGGAAATCTACCCACAGTCTATGTTCGGAGTTAGTATAAGCTCCAGAATTCCCAGAGCTCTAACCACAGTCAGTGTAAGGAAATCAGAGTGGAGATTCCAACCTTTAATTCCAGCACAGCAAGTATTCTGGGAGTGGTGACATTCACCCTTCATCCTAACTGAGTCAAGATCAATTCAGATTATACAAGGACTTGCAGGCTCCCAAGCAGGTGTGGTGGGGCCACGCCTTAATTACCAAAAGAAGGAATACTTAAGATGGGATTCAAACAGAGAGAAAACCATTTCAAAGGAACTGAGGCTGAGGAAAGTATTAGACAGTTGGGTAAGATTTGACTGTGGTGTTTATTCCCTCTACTATCTCCAGCTTCTTCAGAGATCTTTCCCTGAGTCTCATTCATTTGTGTGACAATGGCTGTTGGCAGTTCCCTATGCACTTTTACCTTCACACCACACAAGCCTACCTTGAGAAATCAACCCTGGAGGACAACAACTCAACACACTCTCTTGAATCAGGTACTACCAAAAAGTAAATGTCAACCTTTACCTGGCCAATGGAAGTCAAAGACATCTGACCCTACTGACCAAGGTAAATACCCAATAGCAGAGGTCTACACAGACTTTGCTCCTTCCAATGTCAATATGTGTGCTTCCTATTGGTCCTGGGATTCTCTGGTTTCTCTCTCTGATTTCTCAATCTATCAATGCTCTCCCAGTATCTGTCTGGAGGAGGAAAACATGTCTGTGCAAATACCACAGTGGTAACAGGGTATAGATACTTCTTTCTTGCACAAACCCTTAGATTGGTCTTCTATTCTATCAGGGTACCTGAGGACCTTGGCACCTGGACAAAAGGGCACAAAACATCGGTTTTTCTGTCTCTCTGCCTCCCTGTCAAATGGCCACATATTCTATGGAAAATGCACAGCTAGGCCCAAGGGAGAGATGCTGTAGCTCACAAGACCACCAGAACCTGGACTTTGGGATCTCTCTCAGCAGCAACGTACAGGGAGGGCTATACCCTACAAGACACCATCTTAAAGGACTGCAGGCAAGACCTGGCATGGCTTGTATGTGAGGAGATCAGTGGGCACATGACTGACTTCTCTTGCTACTTCTGATGCACACTCTGAGATCTGCTTGAGGGACACCAGTAGCAGCCTCCACAACCAAGACTTCTCTGACAGAATGTCTAATCAGGAAGACCAAGTGTAGACACCTACAGAGCACCAAAGTACCTGTCTTCACCTTGCTAGGGATTGTAAGCAGAATGGTCAAAATACAGGCCCCTGGACAGGCTGAGGAAGTCTGTGCTACAGCTGGAGCAGGATAGGAGCAGGGCAGTGTTTGGCAAGCCTGTGTCTGACTCCCAGATGACCCGGCTGAACCAAGGTGCTGGACCTCAGGTTCGATGAGAGCGGCGGTAATGAGTTTTCACTCATTTTGTTCAGCTTTCCAAGGAATGTTTGACTGGTAATCATCATCGATCCAAGCACATTGGACGGACCTTGCACAGAGATCTTTCAGCGATCTCTAACCAGAGCTGGTGTTGGCTAGTGCTAGAAAAACAAAGACATGGCCCGTCTGGGTACTGGACACTTGCGTGAATGCTGGGATTACCCTGAAATCCAAAATCTCCAGAAGTGGAGTTTAGAATCACTGAAGCACCAATGCTAAGTTCTAGCAGCACCACCAACACCAGTTCATCAAGACCACAAGGAAACTTCTTCTCTGGCTTACCTGACTCTTCTAGCCTTCCCATGAATATCTCCAAATGATCATGTTCGCTTGAGGCACAGTCATATGAAATCAGTGCCTGGTGAAGGATGCTGGGATATTGTATGTGCCAAGTCACCATACAGGACACAGAAAGCTACGCTGTAAAGACATAAAGAAACATGGCAACTTTATTGCTGCTTCCATGATATCTGACTGACTCTGGGCTTAACAGTCCTGTTCTCAATGGGATGATCAGAACACATGTGCCCTTCTGCCACTTCTGCTCCATCAAAACCCTCCAGCATGGGTGGTCAGATTAGGAACAGAGTCTTCCCTTAAGCTCTGCCCTGGAAGAGCTTGACCTTGGTCAAGCCCAGTAGCTGGACCCTAAGGAGATTTATGAAACTCTCCTCTATTCCAGCACAATGGTGCTGCCGAACAGCACATCAGATTTCTCCTCAGCCAGCAATTAGATCCATTGGAGAAAACTCAGAGCCAACCCTGAGATAGTCACCCCGATACACTGGCCACAGGAATCACTCGAGAACAAACCGGACTATTTTTTTTTCAAGGTGAAGGCTTCGTTCTCATCTTTTCCCTGATCATGAACTGAAACATGTCTCCTCCTTGTGGCACAAAAATGTACTCTAGGTCAGCAGAATTCCCGATATCTGCAAATATCTATCATAATAATGCTAGAATCCCCAAATAAATGCCATCAGGTGAGTCCTTCTAGGATGTCACAACAAGAGCCACAAGGCTGTCTAGATAGATCCACAACTTTCTCTTCCACATTCTGCCAGTCACTCCTAGTATCCCTGAAAGTATATCTATAGTTGTCTCTGTGTGTTTCTCCACACTCCTTTGGACTCTCTGTCTATGGTGACTTCTCTAGGCACTCCCCATAAAACAACGCCCCTGTCTTAGAGTCCAAGATTTATTCTTTCCCTCAAGTTGTCTGCATCAATACATCTTATCCCAGGTGGTACTTCACATTCAACCAAAACAACATTGTACTTTCTCAGCGATTGTGAATACAACCATGTCCACTCTCTTCCCCTGACACAAGCCTGGTAACCGTAGGTACCTCGGTATAAATCAGCAAATTGGAACAATGGTTTGTAGGGATTTAATAAAGTTTCAGAAGGTTTCGAGATGTCAGAGGAAATCTACCCACAGTCTATGTTCGGAGTTAGTATAAGCTCCAGAATTCCCAGAGCTCTAACCACAGTCAGTGTAAGGAAATCAGAGTGGAGATTCCAACCTTTAATTCCAGCACAGCAAGTATTCTGGGAGTGGTGACATTCACCCTTCATCCTAACTGAGTCAAGATCAATTCAGATTATACAAGGACTTGCAGGCTCCCAAGCAGGTGTGGTGGGGCCACGCCTTAATTACCAAAAGAAGGAATACTTAAGATGGGATTCAAACAGAGAGAAAACCATTTCAAAGGAACTGAGGCTGAGGAAAGTATTAGACAGTTGGGTAAGATTTGACTGTGGTGTTTATTCCCTCTACTATCTCCAGCTTCTTCAGAGATCTTTCCCTGAGTCTCATTCATTTGTGTGACAATGGCTGTTGGCAGTTCCCTATGCACTTTTACCTTCACACCACACAAGCCTACCTTGAGAAATCAACCCTGGAGGACAACAACTCAACACACTCTCTTGAATCAGGTACTACCAAAAAGTAAATGTCAACCTTTACCTGGCCAATGGAAGTCAAAGACATCTGACTCTACTGACCAAGGTAAATACCCAATAGCAGAGGTCTACACAGACTTTGCTCCTTCCAATGTCAATATGTGTGCTTCCTATTGGTCCTGGGATTCTCTGGTTTCTCTCTCTGATTTCTCAATCTATCAATGCTCTCCCAGTATCTGTCTGGAGGAGGAAAACATGTCTGTGCAAATACCACAGTGGTAACAGGGTATAGATACTTCTTTCTTGCACAAACCCTTAGATTGGTCTTCTATTCTATCAGGGTACCTGAGGACCTTGGCACCTGGACAAAAGGGCACAAAACATCGGTTTTTCTGTCTCTCTGCCTCCCTGTCAAATGGCCAGATATTCTATGGAAAATGCACAGCTAGGCCCAAGGGAGAGATGCTGTAGCTCACAAGACCACCAGAACCTGGACTTTGGGATCTCTCTCAGCAGCAACGTACAGGGAGGGCTATACCCTACAAGACGCCATCTTAAAGGACTCCAGGCAAGACCTGGCATGGCTTGTATGTGAGGAGATCAGTGGGCACATGACTGACTTCTCTTGCTACTTCTGATGCACACTCTGAGATCTGCTTGAGGGACACCAGTAGCAGCCTCCACAACCAAGACTTCTCTGACAGAATGTCTAATCAGGAAGACCAAGTGTAGACACCTACAGAGCACCAAAGTACCTGTCTTCACCTTGCTAGGGATTGTAAGCAGAATGGTCAAAATACAGGCCCCTGGACAGGCTGAGGAAGTCTGTGCTACAGCTGGAGCAGGATAGGAGCAGGGCAGTGTTTGGCAAGCCTGTGTCTGACTCCCAGATGACCCGGCTGAACCAAGGTGCTGGACCTCAGGTTCGATGAGAGCGGCGGTAATGAGTTTTCACTCATTTTGTTCAGCTTTCCAAGGAATGTTTGACTGGTAATCATCATCGATCCAAGCACATTGTACGGACCTTGCACAGAGATCTTTCAGCGATCTCTAACCAGAGCTGGTGTTGGCTAGTGCTAGAAAAACAAAGACATGGCCCTTCTGGGTACTGGACACTTGCGTGAATGCTGGGATTACCCTGAAATCCAAAATCTCCAGAAGTGGAGTTTAGAATCACTGAAGCACCAATGCTAAGTTCTAGCAGCACCACCAACACCAGTTCATCAAGACCACAAGGAAACTTCTTCTCTCGCTTACCTGACTCTTCTAGCCTTCCCATGAATATCTCCAAATGATCATGTTCGCTTGAGGCACAGTCATATGAAATCAGTGCCTGGTGAAGGATGCTGGGATATTGTATGTGCCAAGTCACCATACAGGACACAGAAAGCTACGCTGTAAAGACATAAAGAAACATGGCAACTTTATTGCTGCTTCCATGATATCTGACTGACTCTGGGCTTAACAGTCCTGTTCTCAATGGGATGATCAGAACACATGTGCCCTTCTGCCACTTCTGCTCCATCAAAACCCTCCAGCATGGGTGGTCAGATTAGGAACAGAGTCTTCCCTTAAGCTCTGCCCTGGAAGAGCTTGACCTTGGTCAAGCCCAGTAGCTGGACCCTAAGGAGATTTATGAAACTCTCCTCTATTCCAGCACAATGGTGCTGCCGACCAGCACCTCAGATTTCTCCTCAGCAAGCAATAGGATCCATTGGAGAAAACTCAGAGCCAACCCTGAGATAGTCACCCCGATACACTGGCCACAGGAATCACTCGAGAACAAACCGGATTATTTTTTTTTCAAGGTGAAGGCTTCGTTCTCATCTTTTCCCTGATCATGAACTGAAACATGTCTCCTCCTTGTGGCACAAAAATGTACTCTAGGTCAGCAGAATTCCCGATATCTGCAAATGTCTATCATAATAATGCTAGAATCCCCAAATAAATGCCATCAGGTGAGTCCTTCTAGGATGTCACAACAAGAGCCACAAGGCTGTCTAGATAGATCCACAACTTTCTCTTCCACATTCTGCCAGTCACTCCTAGTATCCCTGAAAGTATATCTATAGTTGTCTCTGTGTGTTTCTCCACACTCCTTTGGACTCTCTGTCTATGGTGACTTCTCTAGGCACTCCCCATAAAACAACGCCCCTGTCTTAGAGTCCAAGATTTATTCTTTCCCTCAAGTTGTCTGCATCAATACATCTTATCCCAGGTGGTACTTCACATTCAACCAAAACAACATTGTACTTTCTCAGCGATTGTGAATACAACCATGTCCACTCTCTTCCCCTGACACAAGCCTGGTAACCGTGGGTACCTCGGTATAAATCAGCAAATTGGAACAATGGTTTGTAGGGATTTAATAAAGTTTCAGAAGGTTTCGAGATGTCAGAGGAAATCTACCCACAGTCTATGTTCGGAGTTAGTATAAGCTCCAGAATTCCCAGAGCTCTAACCACAGTCAGTGTAAGGAAATCAGAGTGGAGATTCCAACCTTTAATTCCAGCACAGCAAGTATTCTGGGAGTGGTGACATTCACCCTTCATCCTAACTGAGTCAAGATCAATTCAGATTATACAAGGACTTGCAGGCTCCCAAGCAGGTGTGGTGGGGCCACGCCTTAATTACCAAAAGAAGGAATACTTAAGATGGGATTCAAACAGAGAGAAAACCATTTCAAAGGAACTGAGGCTGAGGAAAGTATTAGACAGTTGGGTAAGATTTGACTGTGGTGTTTATTCCCTCTACTATCTCCAGCTTCTTCAGAGATCTTTCCCTGAGTCTCATTCATTTGTGTGACAATGGCTGTTGGCAGTTCCCTATGCACTTTTACCTTCACACCACACAAGCCTACCTTGAGAAATCAACCCTGGAGGACAACAACTCAACACACTCTCTTGAATCAGGTACTACCAAAAAGTAAATGTCAACCTTTACCTGGCCAATGGAAGTCAAAGACATCTGACCCTACTGACCAAGGTAAATACCCAATAGCAGAGGTCTACACAGACTTTGCTCCTTCCAATGTCAATATGTGTGCTTCCTATTGGTCCTGGGATTCTCTGGTTTCTCTCTCTGATTTCTCAATCTATCAATGCTCTCCCAGTATCTGTCTGGAGGAGGAAAACATGTCTGTGCAAATACCACAGTGGTAACAGGGTATAGATACTTCTTTCTTGCACAAACCCTTAGATTGGTCTTCTATTCTATCAGGGTACCTGAGGACCTTGGCACCTGGACAAAAGGGCACAAAACATCGGTTTTTCTGTCTCTCTGCCTCCCTGTCAAATGGCCAGATATTCTATGGAAAATGCACAGCTAGGCCCAAGGGAGAGATGATGTAGCTCACAAGACCACCAGAACCTGGACTTTGGGATCTCTCTCAGCAGCAACATACAGGGAGGGCTATACCCTACAAGACGCCATCTTAAAGGACTCCAGGCAAGACCTGGCATGGCTTGTATGTGAGGAGATCAGTGGGCACATGACTGACTTCTCTTGCTACTTCTGATGCACACTCTGAGATCTGCTTGAGGGACACCAGTAGCAGCCTCCACAACCAAGACTTCTCTGACAGAATGTCTAATCAGGAAGACCAAGTGTAGACACCTAGAGAGCACCAAAGTACCTGTCTTCACCTTGCTAGGGATTGTAAGCAGAATGGTCAAAATACAGGCCCCTGGACAGGCTGAGGAAGTCTGTGCTACAGCTGGAGCAGGATAGGAGCAGGGCAGTGTTTGGCAAGCCTGTGTCTGACTCCCAGATGACCCGGCTGAACCAAGGTGCTGGACGTCAGGTTCGATGAGAGCGGCGGTAATGAGTTTTCACTCATTTTGTTCAGCTTTCCAAGGAATGTTTGACTGGTAATCATCATCGATCCAAGCACATTGTACGGACCTTGCACAGAGATCTTTCAGCGATCTCTAACCAGAACTGGTGTTGGCTAGTGCTAGAAAAACAAAGACATGGCCCCTCTGGGTACTGGACACTTGCGTGAATGCTGGGATTACCCTGAAATCCAAAATCTCCAGAAGTGGAGTTTAGAATCACTGAAGCACCAATGCTAAGTTCTAGCAGCACCACCAACACCAGTTCATCAAGACCACAAGGAAACTTCTTCTCTGGCTTACCTGACTCTTCTAGCCTTCCCATGAATATCTCCAAATGATCATGTTCGCTTGAGGCACAGTCATATGAAATCAGTGCCTGGTGAAGGATGCTGGGATATTGTATGTGCCAAGTCACCATACAGGACACAGAAAGCTATGCTGTAAAGACATAAAGAAACATGGCAACTTTATTGCTGCTTCCATGATATCTGACTGACTCTGGGCTTAACAGTCCTGTTCTCAATGGGATGATCAGAACACATGTGCCCTTCTGCCACTTCTGCTCCATCAAAACCCTCCAGCATGGGTGGTCAGATTAGGAACAGAGTCTTCCCTTAAGCTCTGCCCTGGAAGAGCTTGACCTTGGTCAAGCCCAGTAGCTGGCCCCTAAGGAGATTTATGAAACTCTCCTCTATTCCAGCACAATGGTGCTGCCGAACAGCACATCAGATTTCTCCTCAGCCAGCAATTAGATCCATTGGAGAAAACTCAGAGCCAACCCTGAGATAGTCACCCCGATACACTGGCCACAGGAATCACTCGAGAACAAACCGGACTATTTTTTTTTCAAGGTGAAGGCTTCCTTCTCATCTTTTCCCTGATCATGAACTGAAACATGTCTCCTCCTTCTGGCACAAAAATGTACTCTAGGTCAGCAGAATTCCCGATATCTGCAAATATCTATCATAATAATGCTAGAATCCCCAAATAAATGCCATCAGGTGAGTCCTTCTAGGATGTCACAACAAGAGCCACAAGGCTGTCTAGATAGATCCACAACTTTCTCTTCCACATTCTGCCAGTCACTCCTAGTATCCCTGAAAGTATATCTATAGTTGTCTCTGTGTGTTTCTCCACACTCCTTTGGACTCTCTGTCTTTGGTGACTTCTCTAGGCACTCCCCATAAAACAACGCCCCTGTCTTAGAGTCCAAGATTTATTCTTTCCCTCAAGTTGTCTGCATCAATACATCTTATCCCAGGTGGTACTTCACATTCAACCAAAACAACATTGTACTTTCTCAGCGATTGTGAATACAACCATGTCCACTCTCTTCCCCTGACACAAGCCTGGTAACCGTAGGTACCTCGGTATAAATCAGCAAATTGGAACAATGGTTTGTAGGGATTTAATAAAGTTTCAGAAGGTTTCGAGATGTCAGAGGAAATCTACCCACAGTCTATGTTCGGAGTTAGTATAAGCTCCAGAATTCCCAGAGCTCTAACCACAGTCAGTGTAAGGAAATCAGAGTGGAGATTCCAAACTTTAATTCCAGCACAGCAAGTATTCTGGGAGTGGTGACATTCACCCTTCATCCTAACTGAGTCAAGATCAATTCAGATTATACAAGGACTTGCAGGCTCCCAAGATGGTGTGGTGGGGCCACGCCTTAATTACCAAAAGAAGGAATACTTAAGATGGGATTCAAACAGAGAGAAAACCATTTCAAAGGAACTGAGGCTGAGGAAAGTATTAGACAGTTGGGTAAGATTTGACTGTGGTGTTTATTCCCTCTACTATCTCCAGCTTCTTCAGAGATCTTTCCCTGAGTCTCATTCATTTGTGTGACAATGGCTGTTGGCAGTTCCCTATGCACTTTTACCTTCACACCACACAAGCCTACCTTGAGAAATCAACCCTGGAGGACAACAACTCAACACACTCTCTTGAATCAGGTACTACCAAAAAGTAAATGTCAACCTTTACCTGGCCAATGGAAGTCAAAGACATCTGACCCTACTGACCAAGGTAAATACCCAATAGCAGAGGCCTACACAGACATTGCTCCTTCCAATGTCAATATGTGTGCTTCCTATTGGTCCTGGGATTCTCTGGTTTCTCTCTCTGATTTCTCAATCTATCAATGCTCTCCCAGTATCTGTCTGGAGGAGGAAAACATGTCTGTGCAAATACCACAGTGGTAACAGGGTATAGATACTTCTTTCTTGCACAAACCCTTAGATTGGTCTTCTATTCTATCAGGGTACCTGAGGACCTTGGCACCTGGACAAAAGGGCACAAAACATCGGTTTTTCTGTCTCTCTGCCTCCCTGTCAAATGGCCAGATATTCTATGGAAAATGCACAGCTAGGCCCAAGGGAGAGATGCTGTAGCTCACAAGACCACCAGAACCTGGACTTTGGGATCTCTCTCAGCAGCAACGTACAGGGAGGGCTATACCCTACAAGACGCCATCTTAAAGGACTCCAGGCAAGACCTGGCATGGCTTGTATGTGAGGAGATCAGTGGGCACATGACTGACTTCTCTTGCTACTTCTGATGCACACTCTGAGATCTGCTTGAGGGACACCAGTAGCAGCCTCCACAACCAAGACTTCTCTGACAGAATGTCTAATCAGGAAGACCAAGTGTAGACACCTACAGAGCACCAAAGTACCTGTCTTCACCTTGCTAGGGATTGTAAGCAGAATGGTCAAAATACAGGCCCCTGGACAGGCTGAGGAAGTCTGTGCTACAGCTGGAGCAGGATAGGAGCAGGGCAGTGTTTGGCAAGCCTGTGTCTGACTCCCAGATGACCCGGCTGAACCAAGGTGCTGGACCTCAGGTTCGATGAGAGCGGCGGTAATGAGTTTTCACTCATTTTGTTCAGCTTTCCAAGGAATGTTTGACTGGTAATCATCATCGATCCAAGCACATTGTACAGACCTTGCACAGAGATCTTTCAGCGATCTCTAACCAGAGCTGGTGTTGGCTAGTGCTAGAAAAACAAAGACATGGCCCGTCTGGGTACTGGACACTTGCGTGAATGCTGGGATTACCCTGAAATCCAAAATCTCCAGAAGTGGAGTTTAGAATCACTGAAGCACCAATGCTAAGTTCTAGCAGCACCACCAACACCAGTTCATCAAGACCACAAGGAAACTTCTTCTCTGGCTTACCTGACTCTTCTAGCCTTCCCATGAATATCTCCAAATGATCATGTTCGCTTGAGGCACAGTCATATGAAATCAGTGCCTGGTGAAGGATGCTGGGATATTGTATGTGCCAAGTCACCATACAGGACACAGAAAGCTACGCTGTAAAGACATAAAGAAACATGGCAACTTTATTGCTGCTTCCATGATATCTGACTGACTCTGGGCTTAACAGTCCTGTTCTCAATGGGATGATCAGAACACATGTGCCCTTCTGCCACTTCTGCTCCATCAAAACCCTCCAGCATGGGTGGTCAGATTAGGAACAGAGTCTTCCCTTAAGCTCTGCCCTGGAAGAGCTTGACCTTGGTCAAGCCCAGTAGCTGGACCCTAAGGAGATTTATGAAACTCTCCTCTATTCCAGCACAATGGTGCTGCCGAACAGCACATCAGATTTCTCCTCAGCCAGCAATAGGATCCATTGGAGAAAACTCAGAGCCAACCCTGAGATAGTCACCCCGATACACTGGCCACAGGAATCACTCGAGAACAAACCGGATTATTTTTTTTTCAAGGTGAAGGCTTCGTTCTCATCTTTTCCCTGATCATGAACTGAAACATGTCTCCTCCTTCTGGCACAAAAATGTACTCTAGGTCAGCAGAATTCCCGATATCTGCAAATATCTATCATAATAATGCTTGAATCCCCAAATAAATGCCATCAGGTGAGTCCTTCTAGGATGTCACAACAAGAGCCACAAGGCTGTCTAGATAGATCCACAACTTTCTCTTCCACATTCTGCCAGTCACTCCTAGTATCCCTGAAAGTATATCTATAGTTGTCTCTGTGTGTTTCTCCACACTCCTTTGGACTCTCTGTCTATGGTGACTTCTCTAGGCACTCCCCATAAAACAACGCCCCTGTCTTAGAGTCCAAGATTTATTCTTTCCCTCAAGTTGTCTGCATCAATACATCTTATCCCAGGTGGTACTTCATATTCAACCAAAACAACATTGTACTTTCTCAGCGATTGTGAATACAACCATGTCCACTCTCTTCCCCTGACACAAGCCTGGTAACCGTGGGTACCTCGGTATAAACCAGCAAATTGGAACAATGGTTTGTAGGGATTTAATAAAGTTTCAGAAGGTTTCGAGATGTCAGAGGAAATCTACCCACAGTCTATGTTCGGAGTTAGTATAAGCTCCAGAATTCCCAGAGCTCTAACCACAGTCAGTGTAAGGAAATCAGAGTGGAGATTCCAACCTTTAATTCCAGCACAGCAAGTATTCTGGGAGTGGTGACATTCACCCTTCATCCTAACTAAGTCAAGATCAATTCAGATTATACAAGGACTTGCAGGCTCCCAAGCAGGTGTGGTGGGGCCACGCCTTAATTACCAAAAGAAGGAATACTTAAGATGGGATTCAAACAGAGAGAAAACCATTTCAAAGGAACTGAGGCTGAGGAAAGTATTAGACAGTTGGGTAAGATTTGACTGTGGTGTTTATTCCCTCTACTATCTCCAGCTTCTTCAGAGATCTTTCCCTGAGTCTCATTCATTTGTGTGACAATGGCTGTTGGCAGTTCCCTATGTACCTTTACCTTCACACCACACAAGCCTACCTTGAGAAATCAACCCTGGAGGACAACAACTCAACACACTCATTTGAATCAGGTACTACCAAAAAGTAAATGTCAACCTTTACCTGGCCAATGGAAGTCAAAGACATCTGACCCTACTGACCAAGGTAAATACCCAATAGCAGAGGTCTACACAGACTTTGCTCCTTCCAATGTCAATATGTGTGCTTCCTATTGGTCCTGGGATTCTCTGGTTTCTCTCTCTGATTTCTCAATCTATCAATGCTCTCCCAGTATCTGTCTGGAGGAGGAAAACATGTCTGTGCAAATACCACAGTGGTAACAGGGTATAGATACTTCTTTCTTGCACAAACCCTTAGATTGGTCTTCTATTCTATCAGGGTACCTGAGGACCTTGGCACCTTGACAATAGGGCACAAAACATCGGTTTTTCTGTCTCTCTGCCTCCCTGTCAAATGGCCAGATATTCTATGGAAAATGCACAGTTGGCCCAAGGGAGAGATGCTGTAGCTCACAAGACAACCAGAACCTGGACTTGGGATCTCTCTCAGCAGCAACATACAGGGAGGGCTATACCCTACAAGACGCCATCTTAAAGGACTCCAGGCAAGACCTGGCATGGCTTGTATGTGAGGAGATCAGTGGGCACATGACTGACTTCTCTTGCTACTTCTGATGCACACTCTGAGATCTGCTTGAGGGACACCAGTAGCAGCCTCCACAACCAAGACTTCTCTGACAGAATGTCTAATCAGGAAGACCAAGTGTAGACACCTACAGAGCACCAAAGTACCTGTCTTCACCTTGCTAGGGATTGTAAGCAGAATGGTCAAAATACAGGCCCCTGGACAGGCTGAGGAAGTCTGTGCTACAGCTGGAGCAGGATAGGAGCAGGGCAGTGTTTGGCAAGCCTGTGTCTGACTCCCAGATGACCCGGCTGAACCAAGGTGCTGGACCTCAGGTTCGATGAGAGCGGCGGTAATGAGTTTTCACTCATTTTGTTCAGCTTTCCAAGGAATGTTTGACTGGTAATCATCATCGATCCAAGCACATTGTACAGACCTTGCACAGAGATCTTTCAGCGATCTCTAACCAGAGCTGGTGTTGGCTAGTGCTAGAAAAACAAAGACATGGCCCCTCTGGGTACTGGACACTTGCGTGAATGCTGGGATTACCCTGAAATCCAAAATCTCCAGAAGTGGAGTTTAGAATCACTGAAGCACCAATGCTAAGTTCTAGCAGCACCACCAACACCAGTTCATCAAGACCACAAGGAAACTTCTTCTCTGGCTTACCTGACTCTTCTAGCCTTCCCATGAATATCTCCAAATGATCATGTTCGCTTGAGGCACAGTCATATGAAATCAGTGCCTGGTGAAGGATGCTGGGATATTGTATGTGCCAAGTCACCATACAGGACACAGAAAGCTACGCTGTAAAGACATAAAGAAACATGGCAACTTTATTGCTGCTTCCATGATATCTGACTGACTCTGGGCTTAACAGTCCTGTTCTCAATGGGATGATCAGAACACATGTGCCCTTCTGCCACTTCTGCTCCATCAAAACCCTCCAGCATGGGTGGTCAGATTAGGAACAGAGTCTTCCCTTAAGCTCTGCCCTGGAAGAGCTTGACCTTGGTCAAGCCCAGTAGCTGGACCCTAAGGAGATTTATGAAACTCTCCTCTATTCCAGCACAATGGTGCTGCCGAACAGCACATCAGATTTCTCCTCAGCCAGCAATTAGATCCATTGGAGAAAACTCAGAGCCAACCCTGAGATAGTCACCCCGATACACTGGCCACAGGAATCACTCGAGAACAAACCGGATTATTTTTTTTTTCAAGGTGAAGGCTTCGTTCTCATCTTTTCCCTGATCATGAACTGAAACATGTCTCCTCCTTGTGGCACAAAAATGTACTCTAGGTCAGCAGAATTCCCGATATCTGCAAATATCTATCATAATAATGCTAGAATCCCCAAATAAATGCCATCAGGTGAGTCCTTCTAGGATGTCACAACAAGAGCCACAAGGCTGTCTAGATAGATCCACAACTTTCTCTTCCACATTCTGCCAGTCACTCCTAGTATCCCTGAAAGTATATCTATAGTTGTCTCTGTGTGTTTCTCCACACTCCTTTGGACTCTCTGTCTATGGTGACTTCTCTAGGCACTCCCCATAAAACAACGCCCCTGTCTTAGAGTCCAAGATTTATTCTTTCCCTCAAGTTGTCTGCATCAATACATCTTATCCCAGGTGGTACTTCACATTCAACCAAAACAACATTGTACTTTCTCAGCGATTGTGAATACAACCATGTCCACTCTCTTCCCCTGACACAAGCCTGGTAACCGTAGGTACCTCGGTATAAAACAGCAAATTGGAACAATGGTTTGTAGGGATTTAATAAAGTTTCAGAAGGTTTCGAGATGTCAGAGGAAATCTACCCACAGTCTATGTTCGGAGTTAGTATAAGCTCCAGAATTCCCAGAGCTCTAACCACAGTCAGTGTAAGGAAATCAGAGTGGAGATTCCAACCTTTAATTCCAGCACAGCAAGTATTCTGGGAGTGGTGACATTCACCCTTCATCCTAACTAAGTCAAGATCAATTCAGATTATACAAGGACTTGCAGGCTCCCAAGCAGGTGTGGTGGGGCCACGCCTTAATTACCAAAAGAAGGAATACTTAAGATGGGATTCAAACAGAGAGAAAACCATTTCAAAGGAACTGAGGCTGAGGAAAGTATTAGACAGTTGGGTAAGATTTGACTGTGGTGTTTATTCCCTCTACTATCTCCAGCTTCTTCAGAGATCTTTCCCTGAGTCTCATTCATTTGTGTGACAATGGCTGTTGGCAGTTCCCTATGTACCTTTACCTTCACACCACACAAGCCTACCTTGAGAAATCAACCCTGGAGGACAACAACTCAACACACTCATTTGAATCAGGTACTACCAAAAAGTAAATGTCAACCTTTACCTGGCCAATGGAAGTCAAAGACATCTGACCCTACTGACCAAGGTAAATACCCAATAGCAGAGGTCTACACAGACTTTGCTCCTTCCAATGTCAATATGTGTGCTTCCTATTGGTCCTGGGATTCTCTGGTTTCTCTCTCTGATTTCTCAATCTATCAATGCTCTCCCAGTATCTGTCTGGAGGAGGAAAACATGTCTGTGCAAATACCACAGTGGTAACAGGGTATAGATACTTCTTTCTTGCACAAACCCTTAGATTGGTCTTCTATTCTATCAGGGTACCTGAGGACCTTGGCACCTGGACAATAGGGCACAAAACATCGGTTTTTCTGTCTCTCTGCCTCCCTGTCAAATGGCCAGATATTCTATGGAAAATGCACAGTTGGCCCAAGGGAGAGATGCTGTAGCTCACAAGACAACCAGAACCTGGACTTGGGATCTCTCTCAGCAGCAACATACAGGGAGGGCTATACCCTACAAGACGCCATCTTAAAGGACTCCAGGCAAGACCTGGCATGGCTTGTATGTGAGGAGATCAGTGGGCACATGACTGACTTCTCTTGCTACTTCTGATGCACACTCTGAGATCTGCTTGAGGGACACCAGTAGCAGCCTCCACAACCAAGACTTCTCTGACAGAATGTCTAATCAGGAAGACCAAGTGTAGACACCTACAGAGCACCAAAGTACCTGTCTTCACCTTGCTAGGGATTGTAAGCAGAATGGTCAAAATACAGGCCCCTGGACAGGCTGAGGAAGTCTGTGCTACAGCTGGAGCAGGATAGGAGCAGGGCAGTGTTTGGCAAGCCTGTGTCTGACTCCCAGATGACCCGGCTGAACCAAGGTGCTGGACCTCAGGTTCGATGAGAGCGGCGGTAATGAGTTTTCACTCATTTTGTTCAGCTTTCCAAGGAATGTTTGACTGGTAATCATCATCGATCCAAGCACATTGTACAGACCTTGCACAGAGATCTTTCAGCGATCTCTAACCAGAGCTGGTGTTGGCTAGTGCTAGAAAAACAAAGACATGGCCCCTCTGGGTACTGGACACTTGCGTGAATGCTGGGATTACCCTGAAATCCAAAATCTCCAGAAGTGGAGTTTAGAATCACTGAAGCACCAATGCTAAGTTCTAGCAGCACCACCAACACCAGTTCATCAAGACCACAAGGAAACTTCTTCTCTGGCTTACCTGACTCTTCTAGCCTTCCCATGAATATCTCCAAATGATCATGTTCGCTTGAGGCACAGTCATATGAAATCAGTGCCTGGTGAAGGATGCTGGGATATTGTATGTGCCAAGTCACCATACAGGACACAGAAAGCTACGCTGTAAAGACATAAAGAAACATGGCAACTTTATTGCTGCTTCCATGATATCTGACTGACTCTGGGCTTAACAGTCCTGTTCTCAATGGGATGATCAGAACACATGTGCCCTTCTGCCACTTCTGCTCCATCAAAACCCTCCAGCATGGGTGGTCAGATTAGGAACAGAGTCTTCCCTTAAGCTCTGCCCTGGAAGAGCTTGACCTTGGTCAAGCCCAGTAGCTGGACCCTAAGGAGATTTATGAAACTCTCCTCTATTCCAGCACAATGGTGCTGCCGAACAGCACATCAGATTTCTCCTCAGCCAGCAATTAGATCCATTGGAGAAAACTCAGAGCCAACCCTGAGATAGTCACCCCGATACACTGGCCACAGGAATCACTCGAGAACAAACCGGATTATTTTTTTTTTCAAGGTGAAGGCTTCGTTCTCATCTTTTCCCTGATCATGAACTGAAACATGTCTCCTCCTTGTGGCACAAAAATGTACTCTAGGTCAGCAGAATTCCCGATATCTGCAAATATCTATCATAATAATGCTAGAATCCCCAAATAAATGCCATCAGGTGAGTCCTTCTAGGATGTCACAACAAGAGCCACAAGGCTGTCTAGATAGATCCACAACTTTCTCTTCCACATTCTGCCAGTCACTCCTAGTATCCCTGAAAGTATATCTATAGTTGTCTCTGTGTGTTTCTCCACACTCCTTTGGACTCTCTGTCTATGGTGACTTCTCTAGGCACTCCCCATAAAACAACGCCCCTGTCTTAGAGTCCAAGATTTATTCTTTCCCTCAAGTTGTCTGCATCAATACATCTTATCCCAGGTGGTACTTCACATTCAACCAAAACAACATTGTACTTTCTCAGCGATTGTGAATACAACCATGTCCACTCTCTTCCCCTGACACAAGCCTGGTAACCGTAGGTACCTCGGTATAAAACAGCAAATTGGAACAATGGTTTGTAGGGATTTAATAAAGTTTCAGAAGGTTTCGAGATGTCAGAGGAAATCTACCCACAGTCTATGTTCGGAGTTAGTATAAGCTCCAGAATTCCCAGAGCTCTAACCACAGTCAGTGTAAGGAAATCAGAGTGGAGATTCCAACCTTTAATTCCAGCACAGCAATTATTCTGGGAGTGGTGACATTCACCCTTCATCCTAACTGAGTCAAGATCAATTCAGATTATACAAGGACTTGCAGGCTCCCAAGCAGGTGTGGTGGGGCCACGCCTTAATTACCAAAAGAAGGAATACTTAAGATGGGATTCAAACAGAGAGAAAACCATTTCAAAGGAACTGAGGCTGAGGAAAGTATTAGACAGTTGGGTAAGATTTGACTGTGGTGTTTATTCCCTCTACTATCTCCAGCTTCTTCAGAGATCTTTCCCTGAGTCTCATTCATTTGTGTGACAATGGCTGTTGGCAGTTCCCTATGTACCTTTACCTTCACACCACACAAGCCTACCTTGAGAAATCAACCCTGGAGGACAACAACTCAACACACTCATTTGAATCAGGTACTACCAAAAAGTAAATGTCAACCTTTACCTGGCCAATGGAAGTCAAAGACATCTGACCCTACTGACCAAGGTAAATACCCAATAGCAGAGGTCTACACAGACTTTGCTCCTTCCAATGTCAATATGTGTGCTTCCTATTGGTCCTGGGATTCTCTGGTTTCTCTCTCTGATTTCTCAATCTATCAATGCTCTCCCAGTATCTGTCTGGAGGAGGAAAACATGTCTGTGCAAATACCACAGTGGTAACAGGGTATAGATACTTCTTTCTTGCACAAACCCTTAGATTGGTCTTCTATTCTATCAGGGTACCTGAGGACCTTGGCACCTGGACAATAGGGCACAAAACATCGGTTTTTCTGTCTCTCTGCCTCCCTGTCAAATGGCCAGATATTCTATGGAAAATGCACAGTTGGCCCAAGGGAGAGATGCTGTAGCTCACAAGACAACCAGAACCTGGACTTGGGATCTCTCTCAGCAGCAACATACAGGGAGGGCTATACCCTACAAGACGCCATCTTAAAGGACTCCAGGCAAGACCTGGCATGGCTTGTATGTGAGGAGATCAGTGGGCACATGACTGACTTCTCTTGCTACTTCTGATGCACACTCTGAGATCTGCTTGAGGGACACCAGTAGCAGCCTCCACAACCAAGACTTCTCTGACAGAATGTCTAATCAGGAAGACCAAGTGTAGACACCTACAGAGCACCAAAGTACCTGTCTTCACCTTGCTAGGGATTGTAAGCAGAATGGTCAAAATACAGGCCCCTGGACAGGCTGAGGAAGTCTGTGCTACAGCTGGAGCAGGATAGGAGCAGGGCAGTGTTTGGCAAGCCTGTGTCTGACTCCCAGATGACCCGGCTGAACCAAGGTGCTGGACCTCAGGTTCGATGAGAGCGGCGGTAATGAGTTTTCACTCATTTTGTTCAGCTTTCCAAGGAATGTTTGACTGGTAATCATCATCGATCCAAGCACATTGTACAGACCTTGCACAGAGATCTTTCAGCGATCTCTAACCAGAGCTGGTGTTGGCTAGTGCTAGAAAAACAAAGACATGGCCCCTCTGGGTACTGGACACTTGCGTGAATGCTGGGATTACCCTGAAATCCAAAATCTCCAGAAGTGGAGTTTAGAATCACTGAAGCACCAATGCTAAGTTCTAGCAGCACCACCAACACCAGTTCATCAAGACCACAAGGAAACTTCTTCTCTGGCTTACCTGACTCTTCTAGCCTTCCCATGAATATCTCCAAATGATCATGTTCGCTTGAGGCACAGTCATATGAAATCAGTGCCTGGTGAAGGATGCTGGGATATTGTATGTGCCAAGTCACCATACAGGACACAGAAAGCTACGCTGTAAAGACATAAAGAAACATGGCAACTTTATTGCTGCTTCCATGATATCTGACTGACTCTGGGCTTAACAGTCCTGTTCTCAATGGGATGATCAGAACACATGTGCCCTTCTGCCACTTCTGCTCCATCAAAACCCTCCAGCATGGGTGGTCAGATTAGGAACAGAGTCTTCCCTTAAGCTCTGCCCTGGAAGAGCTTGACCTTGGTCAAGCCCAGTAGCTGGACCCTAAGGAGATTTATGAAACTCTCCTCTATTCCAGCACAATGGTGCTGCCGAACAGCACATCAGATTTCTCCTCAGCCAGCAATTAGATCCATTGGAGAAAACTCAGAGCCAACCCTGAGATAGTCACCCCGATACACTGGCCACAGGAATCACTCGAGAACAAACCGGATTATTTTTTTTTTCAAGGTGAAGGCTTCGTTCTCATCTTTTCCCTGATCATGAACTGAAACATGTCTCCTCCTTGTGGCACAAAAATGTACTCTAGGTCAGCAGAATTCCCGATATCTGCAAATATCTATCATAATAATGCTAGAATCCCCAAATAAATGCCATCAGGTGAGTCCTTCTAGGATGTCACAACAAGAGCCACAAGGCTGTCTAGATAGATCCACAACTTTCTCTTCCACATTCTGCCAGTCACTCCTAGTATCCCTGAAAGTATATCTATAGTTGTCTCTGTGTGTTTCTCCACACTCCTTTGGACTCTCTGTCTATGGTGACTTCTCTAGGCACTCCCCATAAAACAACGCCCCTGTCTTAGAGTCCAAGATTTATTCTTTCCCTCAAGTTGTCTGCATCAATACATCTTATCCCAGGTGGTACTTCACATTCAACCAAAACAACATTGTACTTTCTCAGCGATTGTGAATACAACCATGTCCACTCTCTTCCCCTGACACAAGCCTGGTAACCGTAGGTACCTCGGTATAAAACAGCAAATTGGAACAATGGTTTGTAGGGATTTAATAAAGTTTCAGAAGGTTTCGAGATGTCAGAGGAAATCTACCCACAGTCTATGTTCGGAGTTAGTATAAGCTCCAGAATTCCCAGAGCTCTAACCACAGTCAGTGTAAGGAAATCAGAGTGGAGATTCCAACCTTTAATTCCAGCACAGCAATTATTCTGGGAGTGGTGACATTCACCCTTCATCCTAACTGAGTCAAGATCAATTCAGATTATACAAGGACTTGCAGGCTCCCAAGCAGGTGTGGTGGGGCCACGCCTTAATTACCAAAAGAAGGAATACTTAAGATGGGATTCAAACAGAGAGAAAACCATTTCAAAGGAACTGAGGCTGAGGAAAGTATTAGACAGTTGGGTAAGATTTGACTGTGGTGTTTATTCCCTCTACTATCTCCAGCTTCTTCAGAGATCTTTCCCTGAGTCTCATTCATTTGTGTGACAATGGCTGTTGGCAGTTCCCTATGCACTTTTACCTTCACACCACACAAGCCTACCTTGAGAAATCAACCCTGGAGGACAACAACTCAACACACTCTCTTGAATCAGGTACTACCAAAAAGTAAATGTCAACCTTTACCTGGCCAATGGAAGTCAAAGACATCTGACCCTACTGACCAAGGTAAATACCCAATAGCAGAGGCCTACACAGACATTGCTCCTTCCAATGTCAATATGTGTGCTTCCTATTGGTCCTGGGATTCTCTGGTTTCTCTCTCTGATTTCTCAATCTATCAATGCTCTCCCAGTATCTGTCTGGAGGAGGAAAACATGTCTGTGCAAATACCACAGTGGTAACAGGGTATAGATACTTCTTTCTTGCACAAACCCTTAGATTGGTCTTCTATTCTATCAGGGTACCTGAGGACCTTGGCACCTGGACAAAAGGGCACAAAACATCGGTTTTTCTGTCTCTCTGCCTCCCTGTCAAATGGCCAGATATTCTATGGAAAATGCACAGCTAGGCCCAAGGGAGAGATGCTGTAGCTCACAAGACCACCAGAACCTGGACTTTGGGATCTCTCTCAGCAGCAACGTACAGGGAGGGCTATACCCTACAAGACGCCATCTTAAAGGACTCCAGGCAAGACCTGGCATGGCTTGTATGTGAGGAGATCAGTGGGCACATGACTGACTTCTCTTGCTACTTCTGATGCACACTCTGAGATCTGCTTGAGGGACACCAGTAGCAGCCTCCACAACCAAGACTTCTCTGACAGAATGTCTAATCAGGAAGACCAAGTGTAGACACCTACAGAGCACCAAAGTACCTGTCTTCACCTTGCTAGGGATTGTAAGCAGAATGGTCAAAATACAGGCCCCTGGACAGGCTGAGGAAGTCTGTGCTACAGCTGGAGCAGGATAGGAGCAGGGCAGTGTTTGGCAAGCCTGTGTCTGACTCCCAGATGACCCGGCTGAACCAAGGTGCTGGACCTCAGGTTCGATGAGAGCGGCGGTAATGAGTTTTCACTCATTTTGTTCAGCTTTCCAAGGAATGTTTGACTGGTAATCATCATCGATCCAAGCACATTGTACAGACCTTGCACAGAGATCTTTCAGCGATCTCTAACCAGAGCTGGTGTTGGCTAGTGCTAGAAAAACAAAGACATGGCCCGTCTGGGTACTGGACACTTGCGTGAATGCTGGGATTACCCTGAAATCCAAAATCTCCAGAAGTGGAGTTTAGAATCACTGAAGCACCAATGCTAAGTTCTAGCAGCACCACCAACACCAGTTCATCAAGACCACAAGGAAACTTCTTCTCTGGCTTACCTGACTCTTCTAGCCTTCCCATGAATATCTCCAAATGATCATGTTCGCTTGAGGCACAGTCATATGAAATCAGTGCCTGGTGAAGGATGCTGGGATATTGTATGTGCCAAGTCACCATACAGGACACAGAAAGCTACGCTGTAAAGACATAAAGAAACATGGCAACTTTATTGCTGCTTCCATGATATCTGACTGACTCTGGGCTTAACAGTCCTGTTCTCAATGGGATGATCAGAACACATGTGCCCTTCTGCCACTTCTGCTCCATCAAAACCCTCCAGCATGGGTGGTCAGATTAGGAACAGAGTCTTCCCTTAAGCTCTGCCCTGGAAGAGCTTGACCTTGGTCAAGCCCAGTAGCTGGACCCTAAGGAGATTTATGAAACTCTCCTCTATTCCAGCACAATGGTGCTGCCGAACAGCACATCAGATTTCTCCTCAGCCAGCAATAGGATCCATTGGAGAAAACTCAGAGCCAACCCTGAGATAGTCACCCCGATACACTGGCCACAGGAATCACTCGAGAACAAACCGGATTATTTTTTTTTCAAGGTGAAGGCTTCGTTCTCATCTTTTCCCTGATCATGAACTGAAACATGTCTCCTCCTTCTGGCACAAAAATGTACTCTAGGTCAGCAGAATTCCCGATATCTGCAAATATCTATCATAATAATGCTTGAATCCCCAAATAAATGCCATCAGGTGAGTCCTTCTAGGATGTCACAACAAGAGCCACAAGGCTGTCTAGATAGATCCACAACTTTCTCTTCCACATTCTGCCAGTCACTCCTAGTATCCCTGAAAGTATATCTATAGTTGTCTCTGTGTGTTTCTCCACACTCCTTTGGACTCTCTGTCTATGGTGACTTCTCTAGGCACTCCCCATAAAACAACGCCCCTGTCTTAGAGTCCAAGATTTATTCTTTCCCTCAAGTTGTCTGCATCAATACATCTTATCCCAGGTGGTACTTCATATTCAACCAAAACAACATTGTACTTTCTCAGCGATTGTGAATACAACCATGTCCACTCTCTTCCCCTGACACAAGCCTGGTAACCGTGGGTACCTCGGTATAAACCAGCAAATTGGAACAATGGTTTGTAGGGATTTAATAAAGTTTCAGAAGGTTTCGAGATGTCAGAGGAAATCTACCCACAGTCTATGTTCGGAGTTAGTATAAGCTCCAGAATTCCCAGAGCTCTAACCACAGTCAGTGTAAGGAAATCAGAGTGGAGATTCCAACCTTTAATTCCAGCACAGCAAGTATTCTGGGAGTGGTGACATTCACCCTTCATCCTAACTAAGTCAAGATCAATTCAGATTATACAAGGACTTGCAGGCTCCCAAGCAGGTGTGGTGGGGCCACGCCTTAATTACCAAAAGAAGGAATACTTAAGATGGGATTCAAACAGAGAGAAAACCATTTCAAAGGAACTGAGGCTGAGGAAAGTATTAGACAGTTGGGTAAGATTTGACTGTGGTGTTTATTCCCTCTACTATCTCCAGCTTCTTCAGAGATCTTTCCCTGAGTCTCATTCATTTGTGTGACAATGGCTGTTGGCAGTTCCCTATGTACCTTTACCTTCAACCACACAAGCCTACCTTGAGAAATCAACCCTGGAGGACAACAACTCAACACACTCATTTGAATCAGGTACTACCAAAAAGTAAATGTCAACCTTTACCTGGCCAATGGAAGTCAAAGACATCTGACCCTACTGACCAAGGTAAATACCCAATAGCAGAGGTCTACACAGACTTTGCTCCTTCCAATGTCAATATGTGTGCTTCCTATTGGTCCTGGGATTCTCTGGTTTCTCTCTCTGATTTCTCAATCTATCAATGCTCTCCCAGTATCTGTCTGGAGGAGGAAAACATGTCTGTGCAAATACCACAGTGGTAACAGGGTATAGATACTTCTTTCTTGCACAAACCCTTAGATTGGTCTTCTATTCTATCAGGGTACCTGAGGACCTTGGCACCTGGACAATAGGGCACAAAACATCGGTTTTTCTGTCTCTCTGCCTCCCTGTCAAATGGCCAGATATTCTATGGAAAATGCACAGTTGGCCCAAGGGAGAGATGCTGTAGCTCACAAGACAACCAGAACCTGGACTTGGGATCTCTCTCAGCAGCAACATACAGGGAGGGCTATACCCTACAAGACGCCATCTTAAAGGACTCCAGGCAAGACCTGGCATGGCTTGTATGTGAGGAGATCAGTGGGCACATGACTGACTTCTCTTGCTACTTCTGATGCACACTCTGAGATCTGCTTGAGGGACACCAGTAGCAGCCTCCACAACCAAGACTTCTCTGACAGAATGTCTAATCAGGAAGACCAAGTGTAGACACCTACAGAGCACCAAAGTACCTGTCTTCACCTTGCTAGGGATTGTAAGCAGAATGGTCAAAATACAGGCCCCTGGACAGGCTGAGGAAGTCTGTGCTACAGCTGGAGCAGGATAGGAGCAGGGCAGTGTTTGGCAAGCCTGTGTCTGACTCCCAGATGACCCGGCTGAACCAAGGTGCTGGACCTCAGGTTCGATGAGAGCGGCGGTAATGAGTTTTCACTCATTTTGTTCAGCTTTCCAAGGAATGTTTGACTGGTAATCATCATCGATCCAAGCACATTGTACAGACCTTGCACAGAGATCTTTCAGCGATCTCTAACCAGAGCTGGTGTTGGCTAGTGCTAGAAAAACAAAGACATGGCCCCTCTGGGTACTGGACACTTGCGTGAATGCTGGGATTACCCTGAAATCCAAAATCTCCAGAAGTGGAGTTTAGAATCACTGAAGCACCAATGCTAAGTTCTAGCAGCACCACCAACACCAGTTCATCAAGACCACAAGGAAACTTCTTCTCTGGCTTACCTGACTCTTCTAGCCTTCCCATGAATATCTCCAAATGATCATGTTCGCTTGAGGCACAGTCATATGAAATCAGTGCCTGGTGAAGGATGCTGGGATATTGTATGTGCCAAGTCACCATACAGGACACAGAAAGCTACGCTGTAAAGACATAAAGAAACATGGCAACTTTATTGCTGCTTCCATGATATCTGACTGACTCTGGGCTTAACAGTCCTGTTCTCAATGGGATGATCAGAACACATGTGCCCTTCTGCCACTTCTGCTCCATCAAAACCCTCCAGCATGGGTGGTCAGATTAGGAACAGAGTCTTCCCTTAAGCTCTGCCCTGGAAGAGCTTGACCTTGGTCAAGCCCAGTAGCTGGACCCTAAGGAGATTTATGAAACTCTCCTCTATTCCAGCACAATGGTGCTGCCGAACAGCACATCAGATTTCTCCTCAGCCAGCAATTAGATCCATTGGAGAAAACTCAGAGCCAACCCTGAGATAGTCACCCCGATACACTGGCCACAGGAATCACTCGAGAACAAACCGGATTATTTTTTTTTTCAAGGTGAAGGCTTCGTTCTCATCTTTTCCCTGATCATGAACTGAAACATGTCTCCTCCTTGTGGCACAAAAATGTACTCTAGGTCAGCAGAATTCCCGATATCTGCAAATATCTATCATAATAATGCTAGAATCCCCAAATAAATGCCATCAGGTGAGTCCTTCTAGGATGTCACAACAAGAGCCACAAGGCTGTCTAGATAGATCCACAACTTTCTCTTCCACATTCTGCCAGTCACTCCTAGTATCCCTGAAAGTATATCTATAGTTGTCTCTGTGTGTTTCTCCACACTCCTTTGGACTCTCTGTCTATGGTGACTTCTCTAGGCACTCCCCATAAAACAACGCCCCTGTCTTAGAGTCCAAGATTTATTCTTTCCCTCAAGTTGTCTGCATCAATACATCTTATCCCAGGTGGTACTTCACATTCAACCAAAACAACATTGTACTTTCTCAGCGATTGTGAATACAACCATGTCCACTCTCTTCCCCTGACACAAGCCTGGTAACCGTAGGTACCTCGGTATAAAACAGCAAATTGGAACAATGGTTTGTAGGGATTTAATAAAGTTTCAGAAGGTTTCGAGATGTCAGAGGAAATCTACCCACAGTCTATGTTCGGAGTTAGTATAAGCTCCAGAATTCCCAGAGCTCTAACCACAGTCAGTGTAAGGAAATCAGAGTGGAGATTCCAACCTTTAATTCCAGCACAGCAATTATTCTGGGAGTGGTGACATTCACCCTTCATCCTAACTGAGTCAAGATCAATTCAGATTATACAAGGACTTGCAGGCTCCCAAGCAGGTGTGGTGGGGCCACGCCTTAATTACCAAAAGAAGGAATACTTAAGATGGGATTCAAACAGAGAGAAAACCATTTCAAAGGAACTGAGGCTGAGGAAAGTATTAGACAGTTGGGTAAGATTTGACTGTGGTGTTTATTCCCTCTACTATCTCCAGCTTCTTCAGAGATCTTTCCCTGAGTCTCATTCATTTGTGTGACAATGGCTGTTGGCAGTTCCCTATGCACTTTTACCTTCACACCACACAAGCCTACCTTGAGAAATCAACCCTGGAGGACAACAACTCAACACACTCTCTTGAATCAGGTACTACCAAAAAGTAAATGTCAACCTTTACCTGGCCAATGGAAGTCAAAGACATCTGACCCTACTGACCAAGGTAAATACCCAATAGCAGAGGTCTACACAGACTTTGATCCTTCCAATGTCAATATGTGTGCTTCCTATTGGTCCTGGGATTCTCTGGTTTCTCTCTCTGATTTCTCAATCTATCAATGCTCTCCCAGTATCTGTCTGGAGGAGGAAAACATGTCTGTGCAAATACCACAGTGGTAACAGGGTATACATACTTCTTTCTTGCACAAACCCTTAGATTGGTCTTCTATTCTATCAGGGTACCTGAGGACCTTGCCACCTGGACAAAAGGGCACAAAACATCGGTTTTTCTGTCTCTCTGCCTCCCTGTCAAATGGCCAGATATTCTATGGAAAATGCACAGCTAGGCCCAAGGGAGAGATGCTGTAGCTCACAAGACCACCAGAACCTGGACTTTGGGATCTCTCTCAGCAGCAACGTACAGGGAGGGCTATACCCTACAAGACGCCATCTTAAAGGACTCCAGGCAAGACCTGGCATGGCTTGTATGTGAGGAGATCAGTGGGCACATGACTGACTTCTCTTGCTACTTCTGATGCACACTCTGAGATCTGCTTGAGGGACACCAGTAGCAGCCTCCACAACCAAGACTTCTCTGACAGAATGTCTAATCAGGAAGACCAAGTGTAGACACCTACAGAGCACCAAAGTACCTGTCTTCACCTTGCTAGGGATTGCAAGCAGAGTGGTCAAAATACAGGCCCCTGGACAGGCTGAGGAAGTCTGTGCTACAGCTGGAGCAGGATAGGAGCAGGGCAGTGTTTGGCAAGCCTGTGTCTGACTCCCAGATGACCCGGCTGAACCAAGGTGCTGGACCTCAGGTTCGATGAGAGCGGCGGTAATGAGTTTTCACTCATTTTGTTCAGCTTTCCAAGGAATGTTTGACTGGTAATCATCATCGATCCAAGCACATTGGACGGACCTTGCACAGAGATCTTTCAGCGATCTCTAACCAGAGCTGGTGTTGGCTAGTGCTAGAAAAACAAAGACATGGCCCGTCTGGGTACTGGACACTTGCGTGAATGCTGGGATTACCCTGAAATCCAAAATCTCCAGAAGTGGAGTTTAGAATCACTGAAGCACCAATGCTAAGTTCTAGCAGCACCACCAACACCAGTTCATCAAGACCACAAGGAAACTTCTACTCTGGCTTACCTGACTCTTCTAGCCTTCCCATGAATATCTCCAAATGATCATGTTCGCTTGAGGCACAGTCATATGAAATCAGTGCCTGGTGAAGGATGCTGGGATATTGTATGTGCCAAGTCACCATACAGGACACAGAAAGCTACGCTGTAAAGACATAAAGAAACATGGCAACTTTATTGCTGCTTCCATGATATCTGACTGACTCTGGGCTTAACAGTCCTGTTCTCAATGGGATGATCAGAACACATGTGCCCTTCTGCCACTTCTGCTCCATCAAAACCCTCCAGCATGGGTGGTCAGATTAGGAACAGAGTCTTCCCTTAAGCTCTGCCCTGGAAGAGCTTGACCTTGGTCAAGCCCAGTAGCTGGACCCTAAGGAGATTTATGAAACTCTCCTCTATTCCAGCACAATGGTGCTGCCGAACAGCACATCAGATTTCTCCTCAGCCAGCAATTAGATCCATTGGAGAAAACTCAGAGCCAACCCTGAGATAGTCACCCCGATACACTGGCCACAGGAATCACTTGAGAACAAACCGGACTATTTTTTTTTCAAGGTGAAGGCTTCGTTCTCATCTTTTCCCTGATCATGAACTGAAACATGTCTCCTCCTTCTGGCACAAAAATGTCCTCTAGGTCAGCAGAATTCCCGATATCTGCAAATATCTATCATAATAATGCTTGAATCCCCAAATAAATGCCATCAGGTGAGTCCTTCTAGGATGTCACAACAAGAGCCACAAGGCTGTCTAGATAGATCCACAACTTTCTCTTCCACATTCTGCCAGTCACTCCTAGTATCCCTGAAAGTATATCTATAGTTGTCTCTGTGTGTTTCTCCACACTCCTTTGGACTCTCTGTCTATGGTGACTTCTCTAGGCACTCCCCATAAAACAACGCCCCTGTCTTAGAGTCCAAGATTTATTCTTTCCCTCAAGTTGTCTGCATCAATACATCTTATCCCAGGTGGTACTTCACATTCAACCAAAACAACATTGTACTTTCTCAGCGATTGTGAATACAACCATGTCCACTCTCTTCCCCTGACAGAAGCCCGGTAACCGTGGGTACCTCGGTATAAACCAGCAAATTGGAACAATGGTTTGTAGGGATTTAATAAAGTTTCAGAAGGTTTCGAGATGTCAGAGGAAATCTACCCACAGTCTATGTCCAGAGTTAGTATAAGCTCCAGAATTCCCAGAGCTCTAACCACAGTCAGTGTAAGGAAATCAGAGTGGAGATTCCAAACTTTAATTCCAGCACAGCAAGTATTCTGGGAGTGGTGACATTCACCCTTCATCCTAACTGAGTCAAGATCAATTCAGATTATACAAGGACTTGCAGGCTCCCAAGATGGTGTGGTGGGGCCACGCCTTAATTACCAAAAGATGGAATACTTAAGATGGGATTCAAACAGAGAGAAAACCATTTCAAAGGAACTGAGGCTGAGGAAAGTATTAGACAGTTGGGTAAGTTTTGACTGTGGTGTTTATTCCCTCTACTATCTCCAGCTTCTTCAGAGATCTTTCCCTGAGTCTCATTCATTTGTGTGACAATGGCTGTTGGCAGTTCCCTATGCACTTTTACCTTCACACCACACAAGCCTACCTTGAGAAATCAACCCTGGAGGACAACAACTCAACACACTCTCTTGAATCAGGTACTACCAAAAAGTAAATGTCAACCTTTACCTGGCCAATGGAAGTCAAAGACATCTGACCCTACTGACCAAGGTAAATACCCAATAGCAGAGGTCTACACAGACTTTGCTCCTTCCAATGTCAATATGTGTGCTTCCTATTGGTCCTGGGATTCTCTGGTTTCTCTCTCTGATTTCTCAATCTATCAATGCTCTCCCAGTATCTGTCTGGAGGAGGAAAACATGTCTGTGCAAATACCACAGTGGTAACAGGGTATAGATACTTCTTTCTTGCACAAACCCTTAGATTGGTCTTCTATTCTATCAGGGTACCTGAGGACCTTGGCACCTGGACAAAAGGGCACAAAACATCGGTTTTTCTGTCTCTCTGCCTCCCTGTCAAATGGCCAGATATTCTATGGAAAATGCACAGCTAGGCCCAAGGGAGAGATGCTGTAGCTCACAAGACCACCAGAACCTGGACTTTGGGATCTCTCTCAGCAGCAACGTACAGGGAGGGCTATACCCTACAAGACGCCATCTTAAAGGACTCCAGGCAAGACCTGGCATGGCTTGTATGTGAGGAGATCAGTGGGCACATGACTGACTTCTCTTGCTACTTCTGATGCACACTCTGAGATCTGCTTGAGGGACACCAGTAGCAGCCTCCACAACCAAGACTTCTCTGACAGAATGTCTAATCAGGAAGACCAAGTGTAGACACCTACAGAGCACCAAAGTACCTGTCTTCACCTTGCTAGGGATTGTAAGCAGAATGGTCAAAATACAGGCCCCTGGACAGGCTTAGGAAGTCTGTGCTACAGCTGGAGCAGGATAGGAGCAGGGCAGTGTTTGGCAGGCCTGTGTCTGACTCCCAGATGACCCGGCTGTACCAAGGTGCTGGACCTCAGGTTCGATGAGAGCGGCGGTAATGAGTTTTCACTCATTTTGTTCAGCTTTCCAAGGAATGTTTGACTGGTAATCATCATCGATCCAAGCACATTGGACGGACCTTGCACAGAGATCTTTCAGCGATCTCTAACCAGAGCTGGTGTTGGCTAGTGCTAGAAAAGCAAAGACATGGCCCGTCTGGGTACTGGACACTTGCGTGAATGCTGGGATTACCCTGAAATCCAAAGTCTCCAGAAGTGGAGTTTAGAATCACTGAAGCACCAATGCTAAGTTCTAGCAGCACCACCAACACCAGTTCATCAAGACCACAAGGAAACTTCTTCTCTGGCTTACCTGACTCTTCTAGCCTTCCCATGAATATCTCCAAATGATCATGTTCGCTTGAGGCACAGTCATATGAAATCAGTGCCTGGTGAAGGATGCTGGGATATTGTATGTGCCAAGTCACCATACAGGACACAGAAAGCTACGCTGTAAAGACATAAAGAAACATGGCAACTTTATTGCTGCTTCCATGATATCTGACTGACTCTGGGCTTAACAGTCCTGTTCTCAATGGGATGATCAGAACACATGTGCCCTTCTGCCACTTCTGCTCCATCAAAACCCTCCAGCATGGGTGGTCAGATTAGGAACAGAGTCTTCCCTTAAGCTCTGCCCTGGAAGAGCTTGACCTTGGTCAAGCCCAGTAGCTGGACCCTAAGGAGATTTATGAAACTCTCCTCTATTCCAGCACAATGGTGCTGCCGCACAGCACATCAGATTTCTCCTCAGCCAGCAATAGGATCCATTGGAGAAAACTCAGAGCCAACCCTGAGATAGTCACCCCGATACACTGGCCACAGGAATCACTCGAGAACAAACCGGATTATTTTTTTTTCAAGGTGAAGGCTTCGTTCTCATCTTTTCCCTGATCATGAACTGAAACATGTCTCCTCCTTGTGGCACAAAAATGTACTCTAGGTCAGCAGAATTCCCGATATCTGCAAATATCTATCATAATAATGCTAGAATCCCCAAATAAATGCCATCAGGTGAGTCCTTCTAGGATGTCACAACAAGAGCCACAAGGCTGTCTAGATAGATCCACAACTTTCTCTTCCACATTCTGCCAGTCACTCCTAGTATCCCTGAAAGTATATCTATAGTTGTCTCTGTGTGTTTCTCCACACTCCTTTGGACTCTCTGTCTATGGTGACTTCTCTAGGCACTCCCCATAAAACAACGCCCCTGTCTTAGAGTCCAAGATTTATTCTTTCCCTCAAGTTGTCTGCATCAATACATCTTATCCCAGGTGGTACTTCACATTCAACCAAAACAACATTGTACTTTCTCAGCGATTGTGAATACAACCATGTCCACTCTCTTCCCCTGACACAAGCCTGGTAACCGTAGGTACCTCGGTATAAATCAGCAAATTGGAACAATGGTTTGTAGGGATTTAATAAAGTTTCAGAAGGTTTCGAGATGTCAGAGGAAATCTACCCACAGTCTATGTTCGGAGTTAGTATAAGCTCCAGAATTCCCAGAGCTCTAACCACAGTCAGTGTAAGGAAATCAGAGTGGAGATTCCAACCTTTAATTCCAGCACAGCAAGTATTCTGGGAGTGGTGACATTCACCCTTCATCCTAACTGAGTCAAGATCAATTCAGATTATACAAGGACTTGCAGGCTCCCAAGCAGGTGTGGTGGGGCCACGCCTTAATTACCAAAAGAAGGAATACTTAAGATGGGATTCAAACAGAGAGAAAACCATTTCAAAGGAACTGAGGCTGAGGAAAGTATTAGACAGTTGGGTAAGATTTGACTGTGGTGTTTATTCCCTCTACTATCTCCAGCTTCTTCAGAGATCTTTCCCTGAGTCTCATTCATTTGTGTGACAATGGCTGTTGGCAGTTCCCTATGCACTTTTACCTTCACACCACACAAGCCTACCTTGAGAAATCAACCCTGGAGGACAACAACTCAACACACTCTCTTGAATCAGGTACTACCAAAAAGTAAATGTCAACCTTTACCTGGCCAATGGAAGTCAAAGACATCTGACCCTACTGACCAAGGTAAATACCCAATAGCAGAGGTCTACACAGACTTTGCTCCTTCCAATGTCAATATGTGTGCTTCCTATTGGTCCTGGGATTCTCTGGTTTCTCTCTCTGATTTCTCAATCTATCAATGCTCTCCCAGTATCTGTCTGGAGGAGGAAAACATGTCTGTGCAAATACCACAGTGGTAACAGGGTATAGATACTTCTTTCTTGCACAAACCCTTAGATTGGTCTTCTATTCTATCAGGGTACCTGAGGACCTTGGCACCTGGACAAAAGGGCACAAAACATCGGTTTTTCTGACTCTCTGCCTCCCTGTCAAATGGCCAGATATTCTATGGAAAATGCACAGCTAGGCCCAAGGGAGAGATGCTGTAGCTCACAAGACCACCAGAACCTGGACTTTGGGATCTCTCTCAGCAGCAACGTACAGGGAGGGCTATACCCTACAAGACGCCATCTTAAAGGACTCCAGGCAAGACCTGGCATGGCTTGTATGTGAGGAGATCAGTGGGCACATGACTGACTTCTCTTGCTACTTCTGATGCACACTCTGAGATCTGCTTGAGGGACACCAGTAGCAGCCTCCACAACCAAGACTTCTCTGACAGAATGTCTAATCAGGAAGACCAAGTGTAGACACCTACAGAGCACCAAAGTACCTGTCTTCACCTTGCTAGGGATTGTAAGCAGAATGGTCAAAATACAGGCCCCTGGACAGGCTGAGGAAGTCTGTGCTACAGCTGGAGCAGGATAGGAGCAGGGCAGTGTTTGGCAGGCCTGTGTCTGACTCCCAGATGACCCGGCTGTACCAAGGTGCTGGACCTCAGGTTCGATGAGAGCGGCGGTAATGAGTTTTCACTCATTTTGTTCAGCTTTCCAAGGAATGTTTGACTGGTAATCATCATCGATCCAAGCACATTGTACGGACCTTGCACAGAGATCTTTCAGCGATCTCTAACCAGAGCTGGTGTTGGCTAGTGCTAGAAAAGCAAAGACATGGCCCGTCTGGGTACTGGACACTTGCGTGAATGCTGGGATTACCCTGAAATCCAAAGTCTCCAGAAGTGGAGTTTAGAATCACTGAAGCACCAATGCTAAGTTCTAGCAGCACCACCAACACCAGTTCATCAAGACCACAAGGAAACTTCTTCTCTGGCTTACCTGACTCTTCTAGCCTTCCCATGAATATCTCCAAATGATCATGTTCGCTTGAGGCACAGTCATATGAAATCAGTGCCTGGTGAAGGATGCTGGGATATTGTATGTGCCAAGTCACCATACAGGACACAGAAAGCTACGCTGTAAAGACATAAAGAAACATGGCAACTTTATTGCTGCTTCCATGATATCTGACTGACTCTGGGCTTAACAGTCCTGTTCTCAATGGGATGATCAGAACACATGTGCCCTTCTGCCACTTCTGCTCCATCAAAACCCTCCAGCATGGGTGGTCAGATTAGGAACAGAGTCTTCCCTTAAGCTCTGCCCTGGAAGAGCTTGACCTTGGTCAAGCCCAGTAGCTGGACCCTAAGGAGATTTATGAAACTCTCCTCTATTCCAGCACAATGGTGCTGCCGCACAGCACATCAGATTTCTCCTCAGCCAGCAATAGGATCCATTGGAGAAAACTCAGAGCCAACCCTGAGATAGTCACCCCGATACACTGGCCACAGGAATCACTCGAGAACAAACCGGATTATTTTTTTTTCAAGGTGAAGGCTTCGTTCTCATCTTTTCCCTGATCATGAACTGAAACATGTCTCCTCCTTGTGGCACAAAAATGTACTCTAGGTCAGCAGAATTCCCGATATCTGCAAATATCTATCATAATAATGCTAGAATCCCCAAATAAATGCCATCAGGTGAGTCCTTCTAGGATGTCACAACAAGAGCCACAAGGCTGTCTAGATAGATCCACAACTTTCTCTTCCACATTCTGCCAGTCACTCCTAGTATCCCTGAAAGTATATCTATAGTTGTCTCTGTGTGTTTCTCCACACTCCTTTGGACTCTCTGTCTATGGTGACTTCTCTAGGCACTCCCCATAAAACAACGCCCCTGTCTTAGAGTCCAAGATTTATTCTTTCCCTCAAGTTGTCTGCATCAATACATCTTATCCCAGGTGGTACTTCACATTCAACCAAAACAACATTGTACTTTCTCAGCGATTGTGAATACAACCATGTCCACTCTCTTCCCCTGACACAAGCCTGGTAACCGTAGGTACCTCGGTATAAATCAGCAAATTGGAACAATGGTTTGTAGGGATTTAATAAAGTTTCAGAAGGTTTCGAGATGTCAGAGGAAATCTACCCACAGTCTATGTTCGGAGTTAGTATAAGCTCCAGAATTCCCAGAGCTCTAACCACAGTCAGTGTAAGGAAATCAGAGTGGAGATTCCAACCTTTAATTCCAGCACAGCAAGTATTCTGGGAGTGGTGACATTCACCCTTCATCCTAACTGAGTCAAGATCAATTCAGATTATACAAGGACTTGCAGGCTCCCAAGCAGGTGTGGTGGGGCCACGCCTTAATTACCAAAAGAAGGAATACTTAAGATGGGATTCAAACAGAGAGAAAACCATTTCAAAGGAACTGAGGCTGAGGAAAGTATTAGACAGTTGGGTAAGATTTGACTGTGGTGTTTATTCCCTCTACTATCTCCAGCTTCTTCAGAGATCTTTCCCTGAGTCTCATTCATTTGTGTGACAATGGCTGTTGGCAGTTCCCTATGCACTTTTACCTTCACACCACACAAGCCTACCTTGAGAAATCAACCCTGGAGGACAACAACTCAACACACTCTCTTGAATCAGGTACTACCAAAAAGTAAATGTCAACCTTTACCTGGCCAATGGAAGTCAAAGACATCTGACCCTACTGACCAAGGTAAATACCCAATAGCAGAGGTCTACACAGACTTTGCTCCTTCCAATGTCAATATGTGTGCTTCCTATTGGTCCTGGGATTCTCTGGTTTCTCTCTCTGATTTCTCAATCTATCAATGCTCTCCCAGTATCTGTCTGGAGGAGGAAAACATGTCTGTGCAAATACCACAGTGGTAACAGGGTATAGATACTTCTTTCTTGCACAAACCCTTAGATTGGTCTTCTATTCTATCAGGGTACCTGAGGACCTTGGCACCTGGACAAAAGGGCACAAAACATCGGTTTTTCTGACTCTCTGCCTCCCTGTCAAATGGCCAGATATTCTATGGAAAATGCACAGCTAGGCCCAAGGGAGAGATGCTGTAGCTCACAAGACCACCAGAACCTGGACTTTGGGATCTCTCTCAGCAGCAACATACAGGGAGGGCTATACCCTACAAGACGCCATCTTAAAGGACTCCAGGCAAGACCTGGCATGGCTTGTATGTGAGGAGATCAGTGGGCACATGACTGACTTCTCTTGCTACTTCTGATGCACACTCTGAGATCTGCTTGAGGGACACCAGTAGCAGCCTCCACAACCAAGACTTCTCTGACAGAATGTCTAATCAGGAAGACCAAGTGTAGACACCTACAGAGCACCAAAGTACCTGTCTTCACCTTGCTAGGGATTGTAAGCAGAATGGTCAAAATACAGGCCCCTGGACAGGCTGAGGAAGTCTGTGCTACAGCTGGAGCAGGATAGGAGCAGGGCAGTGTTTGGCAGGCCTGTGTCTGACTCCCAGATGACCCGGCTGTACCAAGGTGCTGGACCTCAGGTTCGATGAGAGCGGCGGTAATGAGTTTTCACTCATTTTGTTCAGCTTTCCAAGGAATGTTTGACTGGTAATCATCATCGATCCAAGCACATTGTACGGACCTTGCACAGAGATCTTTCAGCGATCTCTAACCAGAGCTGGTGTTGGCTAGTGCTAGAAAAACAAAGACATGGCCCGTCTGGGTACTGGACACTTGCGTGAATGCTGGGATTACCCTGAAATCCAAAATCTCCAGAAGTGGAGTTTAGAATCACTGAAGCACCAATGCAAAGTTCTAGCAGCACCACCAACACCAGTTCATCAAGACCACAAGGAAACTTCTTCTCTGGCTTACCTGACTCTTCTAGCCTTCCCATGAATATCTCCAAATGATCATGTTCGCTTGAGGCACAGTCATATGAAATCAGTGCCTGGTGAAGGATGCTGGGATATTGTATGTGCCAAGTCACCATACAGGACACAGAAAGCTACGCTGTAAAGACATAAAGAAACATGGCAACTTTATTGCTGCTTCCATGATATCTGACTGACTCTGGGCTTAACAGTCCTGTTCTCAATGGGATGATCAGAACACATGTGCCCTTCTGCCACTTCTGCTCCATCAAAACCCTCCAGCATGGGTGGTCAGATTAGGAACAGAGTCTTCCCTTAAGCTCTGCCCTGGAAGAGCTTGACCTTGGTCAAGCCCAGTAGCTGGACCCTAAGGAGATTTATGAAACTCTCCTCTTTTCCAGCACAATGGTGCTGCCGCACAGCACATCAGATTTCTCCTCAGCCAGCAATAGGATCCATTGGAGAAAACTCAGAGCCAACCCTGAGATAGTCACCCCGATACACTGGCCACAGGAATCACTCGAAAACAAACCGGATTATTTTTTTTTCAAGGTGAAGGCTTCGTTCTCATCTTTTCCCTGATCATGAACTGAAACATGTCTCCTCCTTCTGGCACAAAAATGTACTCTAGGTCAGCAGAATTCCCGATATCTGCAAATATCTATCATAATAATGCTAGAATCCCCAAATAAATGCCATCAGGTGAGTCCTTCTAGGATGTCACAACAAGAGCCACAAGGCTGTCTAGATAGATCCACAACTTTCTTTTCCACATTCTGCCAGTCACTCCTAGTATCCCTGAAAGTATATCTATAGTTGTCTCTGTGTGTTTCTCCACACTCCTTTGGACTCTCTGTCTATGGTGACTTTTCTAGGCACTCCCCATAAAACAACGCCCCTGTCTTAGAGTCCAAGATTTATTCTTTCCCTCAAGTTGTCTGCATCAATACATCTTATCCCAGGTGGTACTTCACATTCAACCAAAACAACATTGTACTTTCTCAGCGATTGTGAATACAACCATGTCCACTCTCTTCCCCTGACACAAGCCTGGTAACCGTGGGTACCTCGGTATAAATCAGCAAATTGGAACAATGGTTTGTAGGGATTTAATAAAGTTTCAGAAGGTTTCGAGATGTCAGAGGAAATCTACCCACAGTCTATGTTCGGAGTTAGTATAAGCTCCAGAATTCCCAGAGCTCTAACCACAGTCAGTGTAAGGAAATCAGAGTGGAGATTCCAACCTTTAATTCCAGCACAGCAAGTATTCTGGGAGTGGTGACATTCACCCTTCATCCTAACTGAGTCAAGATCAATTCAGATTATACAAGGACTTGCAGGCTCCCAAGCAGGTGTGGTGGGGCCACGCCTTAATTACCAAAATAAGGAATACTTAAGATGGGATTCAAACAGAGAGAAAACCATTTCAAAGGAACTGAGGCTGAGGAAAGTATTAGACAGTTGGGTAAGATTTGACTGTGGTGTTTATTCCCTCTACTATCTCCATCTTCTTCAGAGATCTTTCCCTGAGTCTCATTCATTTGTGTGACAATGGCTGTTGGCAGTTCCCTATGCACTTTTACCTTCACACCACACAAGCCTACCTTGAGAAATCAACCCTGGAGGACAACAACTCAACACACTCTCTTGAATCAGGTACTACCAAAAAGTAAATGTCAACCTTTACCTGGCCAATGGAAGTCAAAGACATCTGACCCTACTGACCAAGGTAAATACCCAATAGCAGAGGTCTACACAGACTTTGCTCCTTCCAATGTCAATATGTGTGCTTCCTATTGGTCCTGGGATTCTCTGGTTTCTCTCTCTGATTTCTCAATCTATCAATGCTCTCCCAGTATCTGTCTGGAGGAGGAAAACATGTCTGTGCAAATACCACAGTGGTAACAGGGTATAGATACTTCTTTCTTGCACAAACCCTTAGATTGGTCTTCTATTCTATCAGGGTACCTGAGGACCTTGGCACCTGGACAAAAGGGCACAAAACATCGGTTTTTCTGTCTCTCTGCCTCCCTGTCAAATGGCCACATATTCTATGGAAAATGCACAGCTAGGCCCAAGGGAGAGATGCTGTAGCTCACAAGACCACCAGAACCTGGACTTTGGGATCTCTCTCAGCAGCAACGTACAGGGAGGGCTATACCCTACAAGACGCCATCTTAAAGGACTCCAGGCAAGACCTGGCATGGCTTGTATGTGAGGAGATCAGTGGGCACATGACTGACTTCTCTTGCTACTTCTGATGCACACTCTGAGATCTGCTTGAGGGACACCAGTAGCAGCCTCCACAACCAAGACTTCTCTGACAGAATGTCTAATCAAGAAGACCAAGTGTAGACACCTACAGAGCACCAAAGTACCTGTCTTCACCTTGCTAGGGATTGTAAGCAGAATGGTCAAAATACAGGCCCCTGGACAGGCTGAGGAAGTCTGTGCTACAGCTGGAGCAGGATAGGAGCAGGGCAGTGTTTGGCAAGCCTGTGTCTGACTCCCAGATGACCCGGCTGAACCAAGGTGCTGGACCAAGGTTCGATGAGAGCGGCGGTAATGAGTTTTCACTCATTTTGTTCAGCTTTCCAAGGAATGTTTGACTGGTAATCATCATCGATCCAAGCACATTGTACGGACCTTGCACAGAGATCTTTCAGCGATCTCTAACCAGAGCTGGTGTTGGCTAGTGCTAGAAAAACAAAGACATGGCCCCTCTGGGTACTGGACACTTGTGTGAATGCTGGGATTACCCTGAAATCCAAAATCTCCAGAAGTGGAGTTTAGAATCACTGAAGCACCAATGCTAAGTTCTAGCAGCACCACCAACACCAGTTCATCAAGACCACAAGGAAACTTCTTCTCTGGCTTACCTGACTCTTCTAGCCTTCCCATGAATATCTCCAAATGATTATGTTCGCTTGAGGCACAGTCATATGAAATCAGTGCCTGGTGAAGGATGCTGGGATATTGTATGTGCCAAGTCACCATACAGGACACAGAAAGCTACGCTGTAAAGACATAAAGAAACATGGCAACTTTATTGCTGCTTCCATGATATCTGACTGACTCTGGGCTTAACAGTCCTGTTCTCAATGGGATGATCAGAACACATGTGCCCTTCTGCCACTCCTGCTCCATCAAAACCCTCCAGCATGGGTGGTCAGATTAGGAACAGAGTCTTCCCTTAAGCTCTGCCCTGGAAGAGCTTGACCTTGGTCAAGCCCAGTAGCTGGACCCTAAGGAGATTTATGAAACTCTCCTCTATTCCAGCACAATGGTGCTGCCGAACAGCACATCAGATTTCTCCTCAGCCAGCAATTAGATCCATTGGAGAAAACTCAGAGCCAACCCTGAGATAGTCACCCCGATACACTGGCCACAGGAATCACTCGAGAACAAACCGGACTATTTTTTTTTCAAGGTGAAGGCTTCCTTCTCATCTTTTCCCTGATCATGAACTGAAACATGTCTCCTCCTTGTGGCACAAAAATGTACTCTAGGTCAGCAGAATTCCCGATATCTGCAAATATCTATCATAATAATGCTAGAATCCCCAAATAAATGCCATCAGGTGAGTCCTTCTAGGATGTCACAACAAGAGCCACAAGGCTGTCTAGATAGATCCACAACTTTCTCTTCCACATTCTGCCAGTCACTCCTAGTATCCCTGAAAGTATATCTATAGTTGTCTCTGTGTGTTTCTCCACACTCCTTTGGACTCTCTGTCTATGGTGACTTCTCTAGGCACTCCCCATAAAACAACGCCCCTGTCTTAGAGTCCAAGATTTATTCTTTCCCTCAAGTTGTCTGCATCAATACATCTTATCCCAGGTGGTACTTCACATTCAACCAAAACAACATTGTACTTTCTCAGCGATTGTGAATACAACCATGTCCACTCTCTTCCCCTGACACAAGCCTGGTAACCGTAGGTACCTCGGTATAAATCAGCAAATTGGAACAATGGTTTGTAGGGATTTAATAAAGTTTCAGAAGGTTTCGAGATGTCAGAGGAAATCTACCCACAGTCTATGTTCGGAGTTAGTATAAGCTCCAGAATTCCCAGAGCTCTAACCACAGTCAGTGTAAGGAAATCAGAGTGGAGATTCCAACCTTTAATTCCAGCACAGCAAGTATTCTGGGAGTGGTGACATTCACCCTTCATCCTAACTGAGTCAAGATCAATTCAGATTATACAAGGACTTGCAGGCTCCCAAGCAGGTGTGGTGGGGCCACGCCTTAATTACCAAAAGAAGGAATACTTAAGATGGGATTCAAACAGAGAGAAAACCATTTCAAAGGAACTGAGGCTGAGGAAAGTATTAGACAGTTGGGTAAGATTTGACTGTGGTGTTTATTCCCTCTACTATCTCCAGCTTCTTCAGAGATCTTTCCCTGAGTCTCATTCATTTGTGTGACAATGGCTGTTGGCAGTTCCCTATGCACTTTTACCTTCACACCACACAAGCCTACCTTGAGAAATCAACCCTGGAGGACAACAACTCAACACACTCTCTTGAATCAGGTACTACCAAAAAGTAAATGTCAACCTTTACCTGGCCAATGGAAGTCAAAGACATCTGACCCTACTGACCAAGGTAAATACCCAATAGCAGAGGTCTACACAGACTTTGCTCCTTCCAATGTCAATATGTGTGCTTCCTATTGGTCTTGGGATTCTCTGGTTTCTCTCTCTGATTTCTCAATCTATCAATGCTCTCCCAGTATCTGTCTGGAGGAGGAAAACATGTCTGTGCAAATACCACAGTGGTAACAGGGTATAGATACTTCTTTCTTGCACAAACCCTTAGATTGGTCTTCTATTCTATCAGGGTACCTGAGGACCTTGGCACCTGGACAAAAGGGCACAAAACATCGGTTTTTCTGTCTCTCTGCCTCCCTGTCAAATGGCCAGATATTCTATGGAAAATGCACAGCTAGGCCCAAGGGAGAGATGCTGTAGCTCACAAGACCACCAGAACCTGGACTTTGGGATCTCTCTCAGCAGCAACGTACAGGGAGGGCTATACCCTACAAGACGCCATCTTAAAGGACTCCAGGCAAGACCTGGCATGGCTTGTATGTGAGGAGATCAGTGGGCACATGACTGACTTCTCTTGCTACTTCTGATGCACACTCTGAGATCTGCTTGAGGGACACCAGTAGCAGCCTCCACAACCAAGACTTCTCTGACAGAATGTCTAATCAGGAAGACCAAGTGTAGACACCTACAGAGCACCAAAGTACCTGTCTTCACCTTGCTAGGGATTGTAAGCAGAATGGTCAAAATACAGGCCCCTGGACAGGCTGAGGAAGTCTGTGCTACAGCTGGAGCAGGATAGGAGCAGGGCAGTGTTTGGCAAGCCTGTGTCTGACTCCCAGATGACCCGGCTGAACCAAGGTGCTGGACCTCAGGTTCGATGAGAGTGGCGGTAATGAGTTTTCACTCATTTTGTTCAGCTTTCCAAGGAATGTTTGACTGGTAATCATCATCGATCCAAGCACATTGGACGGACCTTGCACAGAGATCTTTCAGCGATCTCTAACCAGAGCTGGTGTTGGCTAGTGCTAGAAAAACAAAGACATGGCCCGTCTGGGTACTGGACACTTGCGTGAATGCTGGGATTACCCTGAAATCCAAAATCTCCAGAAGTGGAGTTTAGAATCACTGAAGCACCAATGCTAAGTTCTAGCAGCACCACCAACACCAGTTCATCAAGACCACAAGGAAACTTCTTCTCTGGCTTACCTGACTCTTCTAGCCTTCCCATGAATATCTCCAAATGATCATGTTCGCTTGAGGCACAGTCATATGAAATCAGTGCCTGGTGAAGGATGCTGGGATATTGTATGTGCCAAGTCACCATACAGGACACAGAAAGCTACGCTGTAAAGACATAAAGAAACATGGCAACTTTATTGCTGCTTCCATGATATCTGACTGACTCTGGGCTTAACAGTCCTGTTCTCAATGGGATGATCAGAACACATGTGCCCTTCTGCCACTTCTGCTCCATCAAAACCCTCCAGCATGGGTGGTCTGATTAGGAACAGAGTCTTCCCTTAAGCTCTGCCCTGGAAGAGCTTGACCTTGGTCAAGCCCAGTAGCTGGACCCTAAGGAGATTTATGAAACTCTCCTCTATTCCAGCACAATGGTGCTGCCGAACAGCACATCAGATTTCTCCTCAGCCAGCAATAGGATCCATTGGAGAAAACTCAGAGCCAACCCTGAGATAGTCACCCCGATACACTGGCCACAGGAATCACTCGAGAACAAACCGGATTATTTTTTTTTCAAGGTGAAGGCTTCGTTCTCATCTTTTCCCTGATCATGAACTGAAACATGTCTCCTCCTTCTGGCACAAAAATGTATTCTAGGTCAGCAGAATTCCCGATATCTGCAAATATCTATCATAATAATGCTAGAATCCCCAAATAAATGCCATCAGGTGAGTCCTTCTAGGATGTCACAACAAGAGCCACAAGGCTGTCTAGATAGATCCACAACTTTCTCTTCCACATTCTGCCAGTCACTCCTAGTATCCCTGAAAGTATATCTATAGTTGTCTCTGTGTGTTTCTCCACACTCCTTTGGACTCTCTGTCTATGGTGACTTCTCTAGGCACTCCCCACAAAACAACGCCCCTGTCTTAGAGTCCAAGATTTATTCTTTCCCTCAAGTTGTCTGCATCAATACATCTTATCCCAGGTGGTACTTCACATTCAACCAAAACAACATTGTACTTTCTCAGCGATTGTGAATACAACCATGTCCACTCTCTTCCCCTGACACAAGCCTGGTAACCGTGGGTACCTCGGTATAAATCAGCAAATTGGAACAATGGTTTGTAGGGATTTAATAAAGTTTCAGAAGGTTTCGAGATGTCAGAGGAAATCTACCCACAGTCTATGTTCGGAGTTAGTATAAGCTCCAGAATTCCCAGAGCTCTAACCACAGTCAGTGTAAGGAAATCAGAGTGGAGATTCCAACCTTTAATTCCAGCACAGCAAGTATTCTGGGAGTGGTGACATTCACCCTTCATCCTAACTGAGTCAAGATCAATTCAGATTATACAAGGACTTGCAGGCTCCCAAGCAGGTGTGGTGGGGCCACGCCTTAATTACCAAAAGAAGGAATACTTAAGATGGGATTCAAACAGAGAGAAAACCATTTCAAAGGAACTGAGGCTGAGGAAAGTATTAGACAGTTGGGTAAGATTTGACTGTGGTGTTTATTCCCTCTACTATCTCCAGCTTCTTCAGAGATCTTTCCCTGAGTCTCATTCATTTGTGTGACAATGGCTGTTGGCAGTTCCCTATGCACTTTTACCTTCGCACCACACAAGCCTACCTTGAGAAATCAACCCTGGAGGACACCAACTCAACACACTCTCTTGAATCAGGTACTACCAAAAAGTAAATGTCAACCTTTACCTGGCCAATGGAAGTCAAAGACATCTGACCCTACTGACCAAGGTAAATACCCAATAGCAGAGGTCTACACAGACTTTGCTCCTTCCAATGTCAATATGTGTGCTTCCTATTGGTCCTGGGATTCTCTGGTTTCTCTCTCTGATTTCTCAATCTATCAATGCTCTCCCAGTATCTGTCTGGAGGAGGAAAACATGTCTGTGCAAATACCACAGTGGTAACAGGGTATAGATACTTCTTTCTTGCACAAACCCTTAGATTGGTCTTCTATTCTATCAGGGTACCTGAGGACCTTGCCACCTGGACAAAAGGGCACAGAACATCGGTTTTTCTGTCTCTCTGCCTCCCTGTCAAATGGCCAGATATTCTATGGAAAATGCACAGCTAGGCCCAAGGGAGAGATGCTGTAGCTCACAAGACCACCAGAACCTGGACTTTGGGATCTCTCTCAGCAGCAACGTACAGGGAGGGCTATACCCTACAAGACGCCATCTTAAAGGACTCCAGGCAAGACCTGGCATGGCTTGTATGTGAGGAGATCAGTGGGCACATGACTGACTTCTCTTGCTACTTCTGATGCACACTCTGAGATCTGCTTGAGGGACACCAGTAGCAGCCTCCACAACCAAGACTTCTCTGACAGAATGTCTAATCAGGAAGACCAAGTGTAGACACCTACAGAGCACCAAAGTACCTGTCTTCACCTTGCTAGGGATTGTAAGCAGAATGGTCAAAATACAGGCCCCTGGACAGGCTGAGGAAGTCTGTGCTACAGCTGGAGCAGGATAGGAGCAGGGCAGTGTTTGGCAAGCCTGTGTCTGACTCCCAGATGACCCGGCTGAACCAAGGTGCTGGACCTCAGGTTCGATGAGAGCGGCGGTAATGAGTTTTCACTCATTTTGTTCAGCTTTCCAAGGAATGTTTGACTGGTAATCATCATCGATCCAAGCACATTGGACGGACCTTGCACAGAGATCTTTCAGCGATCTCTAACCAGAGCTGGTGTTGGCTAGTGCTAGAAAAACAAAGACATGGCCCGTCTGGGTACTGGACACTTGCGTGAATGCTGGGATTACCCTGAAATCCAAAATCTCCAGAAGTGGAGTTTAGAATCACTGAAGCACCAATGCTAAGTTCTAGCAGCACCACCAACACCAGTTCATCAAGACCACAAGGAAACTTCTTCTCTGGCTTACCTGACTCTTCTAGCCTTCCCATGAATATCTCCAAATGATCATGTTCGCTTGAGGCACAGTCATATGAAATCAGTGCCTGGTGAAGGATGCTGGGATATTGTATGTGCCAAGTCACCATACAGGACACAGAAAGCTACGCTGTAAAGACATAAAGAAACATGGCAACTTTATTGCTGCTTCCATGATATCTGACTGACTCTGGGCTTAACAGTCCTGTTCTCAATGGGATGATCAGAACACATGTGCCCTTCTGCCACTTCTGCTCCATCAAAACCCTCCAGCATGGGTGGTCAGATTAGGAACAGAGTCTTCCCTTAAGCTCTGCCCTGGAAGAGCTTGACCTTGGTCAAGCCCAGTAGCTGGACCCTAAGGAGATTTATGAAACTCTCCTCTATTCCAGCACAATGGTGCTGCCGCACAGCACATCAGATTTCTCCTCAGCCAGCAATAGGATCCATTGGAGAAAACTCAGAGCCAACCCTGAGATAGTCACCCCGATACACTGGCCACAGGAATCACTCGAGAACAAACCGGATTATTTTTTTTTCAAGGTGAAGGCTTCGTTCTCATCTTTTCCCTGATCATGAACTGAAACATGTCTCCTCCTTCTGGCACAAAAATGTACTCTAGGTCAGCAGAATTCCCGATATCTGCAAATATCTATCATAATAATGCTAGAATCCCCAAATAAATGCCATCAGGTGAGTCCTTCTAGGATGTCACAACAAGAGCCACAAGGCTGTCTAGATAGATCCACAACTTTCTTTTCCACATTCTGCCAGTCACTCCTAGTATCCCTGAAAGTATATCTATAGTTGTCTCTGTGTGTTTCTCCACACTCCTTTGGACTCTCTGTCTATGGTGACTTTTCTAGGCACTCCCCATAAAACAACGCCCCTGTCTTAGAGTCCAAGATTTATTCTTTCCCTCAAGTTGTCTGCATCAATACATCTTATCCCAGGTGGTACTTCACATTCAACCAAAACAACATTGTACTTTCTCAGCGATTGTGAATACAACCATGTCCACTCTCTTCCCCTGACACAAGCCTGGTAACCGTGGGTACCTCGGTATAAATCAGCAAATTGGAACAATGGTTTGTAGGGATTTAATAAAGTTTCAGAAGGTTTCGAGATGTCAGAGGAAATCTACCCACAGTCTATGTTCGGAGTTAGTATAAGCTCCAGAATTCCCAGAGCTCTAACCACAGTCAGTGTAAGGAAATCAGAGTGGAGATTCCAACCTTTAATTCCAGCACAGCAAGTATTCTGGGAGTGGTGACATTCACCCTTCATCCTAACTGAGTCAAGATCAATTCAGATTATACAAGGACTTGCAGGCTCCCAAGCAGGTGTGGTGGGGCCACGCCTTAATTACCAAAATAAGGAATACTTAAGATGGGATTCAAACAGAGAGAAAACCATTTCAAAGGAACTGAGGCTGAGGAAAGTATTAGACAGTTGGGTAAGATTTGACTGTGGTGTTTATTCCCTCTACTATCTCCATCTTCTTCAGAGATCTTTCCCTGAGTCTCATTCATTTGTGTGACAATGGCTGTTGGCAGTTCCCTATGCACTTTTACCTTCACACCACACAAGCCTACCTTGAGAAATCAACCCTGGAGGACAACAACTCAACACACTCTCTTGAATCAGGTACTACCAAAAAGTAAATGTCAACCTTTACCTGGCCAATGGAAGTCAAAGACATCTGACCCTACTGACCAAGGTAAATACCCAATAGCAGAGGTCTACACAGACTTTGCTCCTTCCAATGTCAATATGTGTGCTTCCTATTGGTCCTGGGATTCTCTGGTTTCTCTCTCTGATTTCTCAATCTATCAATGCTCTCCCAGTATCTGTCTGGAGGAGGAAAACATGTCTGTGCAAATACCACAGTGGTAACAGGGTATAGATACTTCTTTCTTGCACAAACCCTTAGATTGGTCTTCTATTCTATCAGGGTACCTGAGGACCTTGCCACCTGGACAAAAGGGCACAGAACATCGGTTTTTCTGTCTCTCTGCCTCCCTGTCAAATGGCCAGATATTCTATGGAAAATGCACAGCTAGGCCCAAGGGAGAGATGCTGTAGCTCACAAGACCACCAGAACCTGGACTTTGGGATCTCTCTCAGCAGCAACGTACAGGGAGGGCTATACCCTACAAGACGCCATCTTAAAGGACTCCAGGCAAGACCTGGCATGGCTTGTATGTGAGGAGATCAGTGGGCACATGACTGACTTCTCTTGCTACTTCTGATGCACACTCTGAGATCTGCTTGAGGGACACCAGTAGCAGCCTCCACAACCAAGACTTCTCTGACAGAATGTCTAATCAGGAAGACCAAGTGTAGACACCTACAGAGCACCAAAGTACCTGTCTTCACCTTGCTAGGGATTGTAAGCAGAATGGTCAAAATACAGGCCCCTGGACAGGCTGAGGAAGTCTGTGCTACAGCTGGAGCAGGATAGGAGCAGGGCAGTGTTTGGCAAGCCTGTGTCTGACTCCCAGATGACCCGGCTGAACCAAGGTGCTGGACCTCAGGTTCGATGAGAGCGGCGGTAATGAGTTTTCACTCATTTTGTTCAGCTTTCCAAGGAATGTTTGACTGGTAATCATCATCGATCCAAGCACATTGGACGGACCTTGCACAGAGATCTTTCAGCGATCTCTAACCAGAGCTGGTGTTGGCTAGTGCTAGAAAAACAAAGACATGGCCCGTCTGGGTACTGGACACTTGCGTGAATGCTGGGATTACCCTGAAATCCAAAATCTCCAGAAGTGGAGTTTAGAATCACTGAAGCACCAATGCTAAGTTCTAGCAGCACCACCAACACCAGTTCATCAAGACCACAAGGAAACTTCTTCTCTGGCTTACCTGACTCTTCTAGCCTTCCCATGAATATCTCCAAATGATCATGTTCGCTTGAGGCACAGTCATATGAAATCAGTGCCTGGTGAAGGATGCTGGGATATTGTATGTGCCAAGTCACCATACAGGACACAGAAAGCTACGCTGTAAAGACATAAAGAAACATGGCAACTTTATTGCTGCTTCCATGATATCTGACTGACTCTGGGCTTAACAGTCCTGTTCTCAATGGGATGATCAGAACACATGTGCCCTTCTGCCACTTCTGCTCCATCAAAACCCTCCAGCATGGGTGGTCAGATTAGGAACAGAGTCTTCCCTTAAGCTCTGCCCTGGAAGAGCTTGACCTTGGTCAAGCCCAGTAGCTGGACCCTAAGGAGATTTATGAAACTCTCCTCTATTCCAGCACAATGGTGCTGCCGAACAGCACATCAGATTTCTCCTCAGCCAGCAATTAGATCCATTGGAGAAAACTCAGAGCCAACCCTGAGATAGTCACCCCGATACACTGGCCACAGGAATCACTCGAGAACAAACCGGACTATTTTTTTTTCAAGGTGAAGGCTTCCTTCTCATCTTTTCCCTGATCATGAACTGAAACATGTCTCCTCCTTGTGGCACAAAAATGTACTCTAGGTCAGCAGAATTCCCGATATCTGCAAATATCTATCATAATAATGCTAGAATCCCCAAATAAATGCCATCAGGTGAGTCCTTCTAGGATGTCACAACAAGAGCCACAAGGCTGTCTAGATAGATCCACAACTTTCTCTTCCACATTCTGCCAGTCACTCCTAGTATCCCTGAAAGTATATCTATAGTTGTCTCTGTGTGTTTCTCCACACTCCTTTGGACTCTCTGTCTATGGTGACTTCTCTAGGCACTCCCCATAAAACAACGCCCCTGTCTTAGAGTCCAAGATTTATTCTTTCCCTCAAGTTGTCTGCATCAATACATCTTATCCCAGGTGGTACTTCACATTCAACCAAAACAACATTGTACTTTCTCAGCGATTGTGAATACAACCATGTCCACTCTCTTCCCCTGACACAAGCCTGGTAACCGTAGGTACCTCGGTATAAATCAGCAAATTGGAACAATGGTTTGTAGGGATTTAATAAAGTTTCAGAAGGTTTCGAGATGTCAGAGGAAATCTACCCACAGTCTATGTTCGGAGTTAGTATAAGCTCCAGAATTCCCAGAGCTCTAACCACAGTCAGTGTAAGGAAATCAGAGTGGAGATTCCAACCTTTAATTCCAGCACAGCAAGTATTCTGGGAGTGGTGACATTCACCCTTCATCCTAACTGAGTCAAGATCAATTCAGATTATACAAGGACTTGCAGGCTCCCAAGATGGTGTGGTGGGGCCACGCCTTAATTACCAAAAGAAGGAATACTTAAGATGGGATTCAAACAGAGAGAAAACCATTTCAAAGGAACTGAGGCTGAGGAAAGTATTAGACAGTTGGGTAAGATTTGACTGTGGTGTTTATTCCCTCTACTATCTCCAGCTTCTTCAGAGATCTTTCCCTGAGTCTCATTCATTTGTGTGACAATGGCTGTTGGCAGTTCCCTATGCACTTTTACCTTCACACCACACAAGCCTACCTTGAGAAATCAACCCTGGAGGACACCAACTCAACACACTCTCTTGAATCAGGTACTACCAAAAAGTAAATGTCAACCTTTACCTGGCCAATGGAAGTCAAAGACATCTGACCCTACTGACCAAGGTAAATACCCAATAGCAGAGGTCTACACAGACTTTGCTCCTTCCAATGTCAATATGTGTGCTTCCTATTGGTCCTGGGATTCTCTGGTTTCTCTCTCTGATTTCTCAATCTATCAATGCTCTCCCAGTATCTGTCTGGAGGAGGAAAACATGTCTGTGCAAATACCACAGTGGTAACAGGGTATAGATACTTCTTTCTTGCACAAACCCTTAGATTGGTCTTCTATTCTATCAGGGTACCTGAGGACCTTGGCACCTGGACAAAAGGGCACAAAACATCGGTTTTTCTGTCTCTCTGCCTCCCTGTCAAATGGCCAGATATTCTATGGAAAATGCACAGCTAGGCCCAAGGGAGAGATGCTGTAGCTCACAAGACCACCAGAACCTGGACTTTGGGATCTCTCTCAGCAGCAACGTACAGGGAGGGCTATACCCTACAAGACGCCATCTTAAAGGACTCCAGGCAAGACCTGGCATGGCTTGTATATGAAGATATCAGTGGGCACATGACTGACTTCTCTTGCTACTTCTGATGCACACTCTGAGATCTGCTTGAGGGACACCAGTAGCAGCCTCCACAACCAAGACTTCTCTGACAGAATGTCTAATCAGGAAGACCAAGTGTAGACACCTAGAGAGCACCAAAGTACCTGTCTTCACCTTGCTAGGGATTGTAAGCAGAATGGTCAAAATACAGGCCCCTGGACAGGCTGAGGAAGTCTGTGCTACAGCTGGAGCAGGATAGGAGCAGGGCAGTGTTTGGCAAGCCTGTGTCTGACTCCCAGATGACCCGGCTGAACCAAGGTGCTGGACCTCAGGTTCGATGAGAGCGGCGGTAATGAGTTTTCACTCATTTTGTTCAGCTTTCCAAGGAATGTTTGACTGGTAATCATCATCGATCCAAGCACATTGTACGGACCTTGCACAGAGATCTTTCAGCGATCTCTAACCAGAGCTGGTGTTGGCTAGTGCTAGAAAAACAAAGACATGGCCCGTCTGGGTACTGGACACTTGCGTGAATGCTGGGATTACCCTGAAATCCAAAATCTCCAGAAGTGGAGTTTAGAATCACTGAAGCACCAATGCTAAGTTCTAGCAGCACCACCAACACCAGTTCATCAAGACCACAAGGAAACTTCTTCTCTGGCTTACCTGACTCTTCTAGCCTTCCCATGAATATCTCCAAATGATCATGTTCGCTTGAGGCACAGTCATATGAAATCAGTGCCTGGTGAAGGATGCTGGGATATTGTATGTGCCAAGTCACCATACAGGACACAGAAAGCTATGCTGTAAAGACATAAAGAAACATGGCAACTTTATTGCTGCTTCCATGATATCTGACTGACTCTGGGCTTAACAGTCCTGTTCTCAATGGGATGATCAGAACACATGTGCCCTTCTGCCACTTCTGCTCCATCAAAACCCTCCAGCATGGGTGGTCAGATTAGGAACAGAGTCTTCCCTTAAGCTCTGCCCTGGAAGAGCTTGACCTTGGTCAAGCCCAGTAGCTGGACCCTAAGGAGATTTATGAAACTCTCCTCTATTCCAGCACAATGGTGCTGCCGAACAGCACATCAGATTTCTCCTCAGCCAGCAATTAGATCCATTGGAGAAAACTCAGAGCCAACCCTGAGATAGTCACCCCGATACACTGGCCACAGGAATCACTCGAGAACAAACCGGACTATTTTTTTTTCAAGGTGAAGGCTTCCTTCTCATCTTTTCCCTGATCATGAACTGAAACATGTCTCCTCCTTCTGGCACAAAAATGTACTCTAGGTCAGCAGAATTCCCGATATCTGCAAATATCTATCATAATAATGCTAGAATCCCCAAATAAATGTCATCAGGTGAGTCCTTCTAGGATGTCACAACAAGAGCCACAAGGCTGTCTAGATAGATCCACAACTTTCTCTTCCACATTCTGCCAGTCACTCCTAGTATCCCTGAAAGTATATCTATAGTTGTCTCTGTGTGTTTCTCCACACTCCTTTGGACTCTCTGTCTTTGGTGACTTCTCTAGGCACTCCCCATAAAACAACGCCCCTGTCTTAGAGTCCAAGATTTATTCTTTCCCTCAAGTTGTCTGCATCAATACATCTTATCCCAGGTGGTACTTCACATTCAACCAAAACAACATTGTACTTTCTCAGCGATTGTGAATACAACCATGTCCACTCTCTTCCCCTGACACAAGCCTGGTAACCGTAGGTACCTCGGTATAAATCAGCAAATTGGAACAATGGTTTGTAGGGATTTAATAAAGTTTCAGAAGGTTTCGAGATGTCAGAGGAAATCTACCCACAGTCTATGTTCGGAGTTAGTATAAGCTCCAGAATTCCCAGAGCTCTAACCACAGTCAGTGTAAGGAAATCAGAGTGGAGATTCCAAACTTTAATTCCAGCACAGCAAGTATTCTGGGAGTGGTGACATTCACCCTTCATCCTAACTGAGTCAAGATCAATTCAGATTATACAAGGACTTGCAGGCTCCCAAGATGGTGTGGTGGGGCCACGCCTTAATTACCAAAAGAAGGAATACTTAAGATGGGATTCAAACAGAGAGAAAACCATTTCAAAGGAACTGAGGCTGAGGAAAGTATTAGACAGTTGGGTAAGATTTGACTGTGGTGTTTATTCCCTCTACTATCTCCAGCTTCTTCAGAGATCTTTCCCTGAGTCTCATTCATTTGTGTGACAATGGCTGTTGGCAGTTCCCTATGCACTTTTACCTTCACACCACACAAGCCTACCTTGAGAAATCAACCCTGGAGGACAACAACTCAACACACTCTCTTGAATCAGGTACTACCAAAAAGTAAATGTCAACCTTTACCTGGCCAATGGAAGTCAAAGACATCTGACCCTACTGACCAAGGTAAATACCCAATAGCAGAGGCCTACACAGACATTGCTCCTTCCAATGTCAATATGTGTGCTTCCTATTGGTCCTGGGATTCTCTGGTTTCTCTCTCTGATTTCTCAATCTATCAATGCTCTCCCAGTATCTGTCTGGAGGAGGAAAACATGTCTGTGCAAATACCACAGTGGTAACAGGGTATAGATACTTCTTTCTTGCACAAACCCTTAGATTGGTCTTCTATTCTATCAGGGTACCTGAGGACCTTGGCACCTGGACAAAAGGGCACAAAACATCGGTTTTTCTGTCTCTCTGCCTCCCTGTCAAATGGCCAGATATTCTATGGAAAATGCACAGCTAGGCCCAAGGGAGAGATGCTGTAGCTCACAAGACCACCAGAACCTGGACTTTGGGATCTCTCTCAGCAGCAACGTACAGGGAGGGCTATACCCTACAAGACGCCATCTTAAAGGACTCCAGGCAAGACCTGGCATGGCTTGTATATGAAGATATCAGTGGGCACATGACTGACTTCTCTTGCTACTTCTGATGCACACTCTGAGATCTGCTTGAGGGACACCAGTAGCAGCCTCCACAACCAAGACTTCTCTGACAGAATGTCTAATCAGGAAGACCAAGTGTAGACACCTAGAGAGCACCAAAGTACCTGTCTTCACCTTGCTAGGGATTGTAAGCAGAATGGTCAAAATACAGGCCCCTGGACAGGCTGAGGAAGTCTGTGCTACAGCTGGAGCAGGATAGGAGCAGGGCAGTGTTTGGCAAGCCTGTGTCTGACTCCCAGATGACCCGGCTGAACCAAGGTGCTGGACCTCAGGTTCGATGAGAGCGGCGGTAATGAGTTTTCACTCATTTTGTTCAGCTTTCCAAGGAATGTTTGACTGGTAATCATCATCGATCCAAGCACATTGTACGGACCTTGCACAGAGATCTTTCAGCGATCTCTAACCAGAGCTGGTGTTGGCTAGTGCTAGAAAAACAAAGACATGGCCCCTCTGGGTACTGGACACTTGCGTGAATGCTGGGATTACCCTGAAATCCAAAATCTCCAGAAGTGGAGTTTAGAATCACTGAAGCACCAATGCTAAGTTCTAGCAGCACCACCAACACCAGTTCATCAAGACCACAAGGAAACTTCTTCTCTGGCTTACCTGACTCTTCTAGCCTTCCCATGAATATCTCCAAATGATCATGTTCGCTTGAGGCACAGTCATATGAAATCAGTGCCTGGTGAAGGATGCTGGGATATTGTATGTGCCAAGTCACCATACAGGACACAGAAAGCTACGCTGTAAAGACATAAAGAAACATGGCAACTTTATTGCTGCTTCCATGATATCTGACTGACTCTGGGCTTAACAGTCCTGTTCTCAATGGGATGATCAGAACACATGTGCCCTTCTGCCACTTCTGCTCCATCAAAACCCTCCAGCATGGGTGGTCAGATTAGGAACAGAGTCTTCCCTTAAGCTCTGCCCTGGAAGAGCTTGACCTTGGTCAAGCCCAGTAGCTGGACCCTAAGGAGATTTATGAAACTCTCCTCTATTCCAGCACAATGGTGCTGCCGAACAGCACATCAGATTTCTCCTCAGCCAGCAATTAGATCCATTGGAGAAAACTCAGAGCCAACCCTGAGATAGTCACCCCGATACACTGGCCACAGGAATCACTCGAGAACAAACCGGATTATTTTTTTTTCAAGGTGAAGGCTTCGTTCTCATCTTTTCCCTGATCATGAACTGAAACATGTCTCCTCCTTCTGGCACAAAAATGTACTCTAGGTCAGCAGAATTCCCGATATCTGCAAATATCTATCATAATAATGCTTGAATCCCCAAATAAATGCCATCAGGTGAGTCCTTCTAGGATGTCACAACAAGAGCCACAAGGCTGTCTAGATAGATCCACAACTTTCTCTTCCACATTCTGCCAGTCACTCCTAGTATCCCTGAAAGTATATCTATAGTTGTCTCTGTGTGTTTCTCCACACTCCTTTGGACTCTCTGTCTATGGTGACTTCTCTAGGCACTCCCCATAAAACAACGCCCCTGTCTTAGAGTCCAAGATATATTCTTTCCCTCAAGTTGTCTGCATCAATACATCTTATCCCAGGTGGTACTTCACATTCAACCAAAACAACATTGTACTTTCTCAGCGATTGTGAATACAACCATGTCCACTCTCTTCCCCTGACACAAGCCTGGTAACCGTGGGTACCTCGGTATAAACCAGCAAATTGGAACAATGGTTTGTAGGGATTTAATAAAGTTTCAGAAGGTTTCGAGATGTCAGAGGAAATCTACCCACAGTCTATGTTCGGAGTTAGTATAAGCTCCAGAATTCCCAGAGCTCTAACCACAGTCAGTGTAAGGAAATCAGAGTGGAGATTCCAACCTTTAATTCCAGCACAGCAAGTATTCTGGGAGTGGTGACATTCACCCTTCATCCTAACTGAGTCAAGATCAATTCAGATTATACAAGGACTTGCAGGCTCCCAAGCAGGTGTGGTGGGGCCACGCCTTAATTACCAAAAGAAGGAATACTTAAGATGGGATTCAAACAGAGAGAAAACCATTTCAAAGGAACTGAGGCTGAGGAAAGTATTAGACAGTTGGGTAAGATTTGACTGTGGTGTTTATTCCCTCTACTATCTCCAGCTTCTTCAGAGATCTTTCCCTGAGTCTCATTCATTTGTGTGACAATGGCTGTTGGCAGTTCCCTATGCACCTTTACCTTCACACCACACAAGCCTACCTTGAGAAATCAACCCTGGAGGACAACAACTCAACACACTCTCTTGAATCAGGTACTACCAAAAAGTAAATGTCAACCTTTACCTGGCCAATGGAAGTCAAAGACATCTGACCCTACTGACCAAGGTAAATACCCAATAGCAGAGGTCTACACAGACTTTGCTCCTTCCAATGTCAATATGTGTGCTTCCTATTGGTCCTGGGATTCTCTGGTTTCTCTCTCTGATTTCTCAATCTATCAATGCTCTCCCAGTATCTGTCTGGAGGAGGAAAACATGTCTGTGCAAATACCACAGTGGTAACAGGGTATAGATACTTCTTTCTTGCACAAACCCTTAGATTGGTCTTCTATTCTATCAGGGTACCTGAGGACCTTGGCACCTGGACAAAAGGGCACAAAACATCGGTTTTTCTGTCTCTCTGCCTCCCTGTCAAATGGCCAGATATTCTATGGAAAATGCACAGCTAGGCCCAAGGGAGAGATGCTGTAGCTCACAAGACAACCAGAACCTGGACTTTGGGATCTCTCTCAGCAGCAACGTACAGGGAGGGCTATACCCTACAAGACGCCATCTTAAAGGACTCCAGGCAAGACCTGGCATGGCTTGTATGTGAGGAGATCAGTGGGCACATGACTGACTTCTCTTGCTACTTCTGATGCACACTCTGAGATCTGCTTGAGGGACACCAGTAGCAGCCTCCACAACCAAGACTTCTCTGACAGAATGTCTAATCAGGAAGACCAAGTGTAGACACCTACAGAGCACCAAAGTACCTGTCTTCACCTTGCTAGGGATTGTAAGCAGAATGGTCAAAATACAGGCCCCTGGACAGGCTGAGGAAGTCTGTGCTACAGCTGGAGCAGGATAGGAGCAGGGCAGTGTTTGGCAAGCCTGTGTCTGACTCCCAGATGACCCGGCTGAACCAAGGTGCTGGACCTCAGGTTCGATGAGAGCGGCGGTAATGAGTTTTCACTCATTTTGTTCAGCTTTCCAAGGAATGTTTGACTGGTAATCATCATCGATCCAAGCACATTGTACGGACCTTGCACAGAGATCTTTCAGCGATCTCTAACCAGAGCTGGTGTTGGCTAGTGCTAGAAAAACAAAGACATGGCCCCTCTGGGTACTGGACACTTGCATGAATGCTGGGATTACCCTGAAATCCAAAATCTCCAGAAGTGGAGTTTAGAATCACTGAAGCACCAATGCTAAGTTCTAGCAGCACCACCAACACCAGTTCATCAAGACCACAAGGAAACTTCTTCTCTGGCTTACCTGACTCTTCTAGCCTTCCCATGAATATCTCCAAATGATCATGTTCGCTTGAGGCACAGTCATATGAAATCAGTGCCTGGTGAAGGATGCTGGGATATTGTATGTGCCAAGTCACCATACAGGACACAGAAAGCTACGCTGTAAAGACATAAAGAAACATGGCAACTTTATTGCTGCTTCCATGATATCTGACTGACTCTGGGCTTAACAGTCCTGTTCTCAATGGGATGATCAGAACACATGTGCCCTTCTGCCACTTCTGCTCCATCAAAACCCTCCAGCATGGGTGGTCAGATTAGGAACAGAGTCTTCCCTTAAGCTCTGCCCTGGAAGAGCTTGACCTTGGTCAAGCCCAGTAGCTGGACCCTAAGGAGATTTAGGAAACTCTCCTCTATTCCAGCACAATGGTGCTGCCGAACAGCACATCAGATTTCTCCTCAGCCAGCAATTAGATCCATTGGAGAAAACTCAGAGCCAACCCTGAGATAGTCACCCCGATACACTGGCCACAGGAATCACTCGAGAACAAACCGGATAATTTTTTTTTTCAAGGTGAAGGCTTCGTTCTCATCTTTTCCCTGATCATGAACTGAAACATGTCTCCTCCTTCTGGCACAAAAATGTCCTCTAGGTCAGCAGAATTCCCGATATCTGCAAATATCTATCATAATAATGCTAGAATCCCCAAATAAATGCCATCAGGTGAGTCCTTCTAGGATGTCACAACAAGAGCCACAAGGCTGTCTAGATAGATCCACAACTTTCTCTTCCACATTCTGCCAGTCACTCCTAGTATCCCTGAAAGTATATCTATAGTTGTCTCTGTGTGTTTCTCCACACTCCTTTGGACTCTCTGTCTATGGTGACTTCTCTAGGCACTCCCCATAAAACAACGCCCCTGTCTTAGAGTCCAAGATTTATTCTTTCCCTCAAGTTGTCTGCATCAATACATCTTATCCCAGGTGGTACTTCACATTCAACCAAAACAACATTGTACTTTCTCAGCGATTGTGAATACAACCATGTCCACTCTCTTCCCCTGACACAAGCCTGGTAACCGTAGGTACCTCGGTATAAATCAGCAAATAGGAACAATGGTTTGTAGGGATTTAATAAAGTTTCAGAAGGTTTCGAGATGTCAGAGGAAATCTACCCACAGTCTATGTTCGGAGTTAGTATAAGCTCCAGAATTCCCAGAGCTCTAACCACAGTCAGTGTAAGGAAATCAGAGTGGAGATTCCAACCTTTAATTCCAGCACAGCAAGTATTCTGGGAGTGGTGACATTCACCCTTCATCCTAACTGAGTCAAGATCAATTCAGATTATACAAGGACTTGCAGGCTCCCAAGCAGGTGTGGTGGGGCCACGCCTTAATTACCAAAAGAAGGAATACTTAAGATGGGATTCAAACAGAGAGAAAACCATTTCAAAGGAACTGAGGCTGAGGAAAGTATTAGACAGTTGGGTAAGATTTGACTGTGGTGTTTATTCCCTCTACTATCTCCAGCTTCTTCAGAGATCTTTCCCTGAGTCTCATTCATTTGTGTGACAATGGCTGTTGGCAGTTCCCTATGCACCTTTACCTTCACACCACACAAGCCTACCTTGAGAAATCAACCCTGGAGGACACCAACTCAACACACTCTCTTGAATCAGGTACTACCAAAAAGTAAATGTCAACCTTTACCTGGCCAATGGAAGTCAAAGACATCTGACCCTACTGACCAAGGTAAATACCCAATAGCAGAGGTCTACACAGACTTTGCTCCTTCCAATGTCAATATGTGTGCTTCCTATTGGTCCTGGGATTCTCTGGTTTCTCTCTCTGATTTCTCAATCTATCAATGCTCTCCCAGTATCTGTCTGGAGGAGGAAAACATGTCTGTGCAAATACCACAGTGGTAACAGGGTATAGATACTTCTTTCTTGCACAAACCCTTAGATTGGTCTTCTATTCTATCAGGGTACCTGAGGACCTTGGCACCTGGACAAAAGGGCACAAAACATCGGTTTTTCTGTCTCTCTGCCTCCCTGTCAAATGGCCAGATATTCTATGGAAAATGCACAGCTAGGCCCAAGGGAGAGATGCTGTAGCTCACAAGACCACCAGAACCTGGACTTTGGGATCTCTCTCAGCAGCAACGTACAGGGAGGGCTATACCCTACAAGACGCCATCTTAAAGGACTCCAGGCAAGACCTGGCATGGCTTGTATGTGAGGAGATCAGTGGGCACATGACTGACTTCTCTTGCTACTTCTGATGCACACTCTGAGATCTGCTTGAGGGACACCAGTAGCAGCCTCCACAACCAAGACTTCTCTGACAGAATGTCTAATCAGGAAGACCAAGTGTAGACACCTAGAGAGCACCAAAGTACCTGTCTTCACCTTGCTAGGGATTGTAAGCAGAATGGTCAAAATACAGGCCCCTGGACAGGCTGAGGAAGTCTGTGCTACAGCTGGAGCAGGATAGGAGCAGGGCAGTGTTTGGCAAGCCTGTGTCTGACTCCCAGATGACCCGGCTGAACCAAGGTGCTGGACCTCAGGTTCGATGAGAGCGGCGGTAATGAGTTTTCACTCATTTTGTTCAGCTTTCCAAGGAATGTTTGACTGGTAATCATCATCGATCCAAGCACATTGTACGGACCTTGCACAGAGATCTTTCAGCGATCTCTAACCAGAGCTGGTGTTGGCTAGTGCTAGAAAAACAAAGACATGGCCCCTCTGGGTACTGGACACTTGCGTGAATGCTGGGATTACCCTGAAATCCAAAATCTCCAGAAGTGGAGTTTAGAATCACTGAAGCACCAATGCTAAGTTCTAGCAGCACCACCAACACCAGTTCATCAAGACCACAAGGAAACTTCTTCTCTGGCTTACCTGACTCTTCTAGCCTTCCCATGAATATCTCCAAATGATCATGTTCGCTTGAGGCACAGTCATATGAAATCAGTGCCTGGTGAAGGATGCTGGGATATTGTATGTGCCAAGTCACCATACAGGACACAGAAAGCTACGCTGTAAAGACATAAAGAAACATGGCAACTTTATTGCTGCTTCCATGATATCTGACTGACTCTGGGCTTAACAGTCCTGTTCTCAATGGGATGATCAGAACACATGTGCCCTTCTGCCACTTCTGCTCCATCAAAACCCTCCAGCATGGGTGGTCAGATTAGGAACAGAGTCTTCCCTTAAGCTCTGCCCTGGAAGAGCTTGACCTTGGTCAAGCCCAGTAGCTGGACCCTAAGGAGATTTAGGAAACTCTCCTCTATTCCAGCACAATGGTGCTGCCGAACAGCACATCAGATTTCTCCTCAGCCAGCAATTAGATCCATTGGAGAAAACTCAGAGCCAACCCTGAGATAGTCACCCCGATACACTGGCCACAGGAATCACTCGAGAACAAACCGGATAATTTTTTTTTTCAAGGTGAAGGCTTCGTTCTCATCTTTTCCCTGATCATGAACTGAAACATGTCTCCTCCTTCTGGCACAAAAATGTCCTCTAGGTCAGCAGAATTCCCGATATCTGCAAATATCTATCATAATAATGCTAGAATCCCCAAATAAATGCCATCAGGTGAGTCCTTCTAGGATGTCACAACAAGAGCCACAAGGCTGTCTAGATAGATCCACAACTTTCTCTTCCACATTCTGCCAGTCACTCCTAGTATCCCTGAAAGTATATCTATAGTTGTCTCTGTGTGTTTCTCCACACTCCTTTGGACTCTCTGTCTATGGTGACTTCTCTAGGCACTCCCCATAAAACAACGCCCCTGTCTTAGAGTCCAAGATTTATTCTTTCCCTCAAGTTGTCTGCATCAATACATCTTATCCCAGGTGGTACTTCACATTCAACCAAAACAACATTGTACTTTCTCAGCGATTGTGAATACAACCATGTCCACTCTCTTCCCCTGACACAAGCCTGGTAACCGTAGGTACCTCGGTATAAATCAGCAAATTGGAACAATGGTTTGTAGGGATTTAATAAAGTTTCAGAAGGTTTCGAGATGTCAGAGGAAATCTACCCACAGTCTATGTTCGGAGTTAGTATAAGCTCCAGAATTCCCAGAGCTCTAACCACAGTCAGTGTAAGGAAATCAGAGTGGAGATTCCAACCTTTAATTCCAGCACAGCAAGTATTCTGGGAGTGGTGACATTCACCCTTCATCCTAACTGAGTCAAGATCAATTCAGATTATACAAGGACTTGCAGGCTCCCAAGCAGGTGTGGTGGGGCCACGCCTTAATTACCAAAAGAAGGAATACTTAAGATGGGATTCAAACAGAGAGAAAACCATTTCAAAGGAACTGAGGCTGAGGAAAGTATTAGACAGTTGGGTAAGATTTGACTGTGGTGTTTATTCCCTCTACTATCTCCAGCTTCTTCAGAGATCTTTCCCTGAGTCTCATTCATTTGTGTGACAATGGCTGTTGGCAGTTCCCTATGCACCTTTACCTTCACACCACACAAGCCTACCTTGAGAAATCAACCCTGGAGGACACCAACTCAACACACTCTCTTGAATCAGGTACTACCAAAAAGTAAATGTCAACCTTTACCTGGCCAATGGAAGTCAAAGACATCTGACCCTACTGACCAAGGTAAATACCCAATAGCAGAGGTCTACACAGACTTTGCTCCTTCCAATGTCAATATGTGTGCTTCCTATTGGTCCTGGGATTCTCTGGTTTCTCTCTCTGATTTCTCAATCTATCAATGCTCTCCCAGTATCTGTCTGGAGGAGGAAAACATGTCTGTGCAAATACCACAGTGGTAACAGGGTATAGATACTTCTTTCTTGCACAAACCCTTAGATTGGTCTTCTATTCTATCAGGGTACCTGAGGACCTTGGCACCTGGACAAAAGGGCACAAAACATCGGTTTTTCTGTCTCTCTGCCTCCCTGTCAAATGGCCAGATATTCTATGGAAAATGCACAGCTAGGCCCAAGGGAGAGATGCTGTAGCTCACAAGACCACCAGAACCTGGACTTTGGGATCTCTCTCAGCAGCAACGTACAGGGAGGGCTATACCCTACAAGACGCCATCTTAAAGGACTCCAGGCAAGACCTGGCATGGCTTGTATGTGAGGAGATCAGTGGGCACATGACTGACTTCTCTTGCTACTTCTGATGCACACTCTGAGATCTGCTTGAGGGACACCAGTAGCAGCCTCCACAACCAAGACTTCTCTGACAGAATGTCTAATCAGGAAGACCAAGTGTAGACACCTAGAGAGCACCAAAGTACCTGTCTTCACCTTGCTAGGGATTGTAAGCAGAATGGTCAAAATACAGGCCCCTGGACAGGCTGAGGAAGTCTGTGCTACAGCTGGAGCAGGATAGGAGCAGGGCAGTGTTTGGCAAGCCTGTGTCTGACTCCCAGATGACCCGGCTGAACCAAGGTGCTGGACCTCAGGTTCGATGAGAGCGGCGGTAATGAGTTTTCACTCATTTTGTTCAGCTTTCCAAGGAATGTTTGACTGGTAATCATCATCGATCCAAGCACATTGTACGGACCTTGCACAGAGATCTTTCAGCGATCTCTAACCAGAGCTGGTGTTGGCTAGTGCTAGAAAAACAAAGACATGGCCCCTCTGGGTACTGGACACTTGTGTGAATGCTGGGATTACCCTGAAATCCAAAATCTCCAGAAGTGGAGTTTAGAATCACTGAAGCACCAATGCTAAGTTCTAGCAGCACCACCAACACCAGTTCATCAAGACCACAAGGAAACTTCTTCTCTGGCTTACCTGACTCTTCTAGCCTTCCGATGAATATCTCCAAATGATCATGTTCGCTTGAGGCACAGTCATATGAAATCAGTGCCTGGTGAAGGATGCTGGGATATTGTATGTGCCAAGTCACCATACAGGACACAGAAAGCTACGCTGTAAAGACATAAAGAAACATGGCAACTTTATTGCTGCTTCCATGATATCTGACTGACTCTGGGCTTAACAGTCCTGTTCTCAATGGGATGATCAGAACACATGTGCCCTTCTGCCACTTCTGCTCCATCAAAACCCTCCAGCATGGGTGGTCAGATTAGGAACAGAGTCTTCCCTTAAGCTCTGCCCTGGAAGAGCTTGACCTTGGTCAAGCCCAGTAGCTGGACCCTAAGGAGATTTATGAAACTCTCCTCTATTCCAGCACAATGGTGCTGCCGAACAGCACATCAGATTTCTCCTCAGCCAGCAATTAGATCCATTGGAGAAAACTCAGAACCAACCCTGAGATAGTCACCCCGATACACTGGCCACAGGAATCACTCGAGAACAAACCGGACTATTTTTTTTTCAAGGTGAAGGCTTCCTTCTCATCTTTTCCCTGATCATGAACTGAAACATGTCTCCTCCTTCTGGCACAAAAATGTACTCTAGGTCAGCAGAATTCCCGATATCTGCAAATATCTATCATAATAATGCTAGAATCCCCAAATAAATGCCATCAGGTGAGTCCTTCTAGGAAGTCACAACAAGCGCCACAAGGCTGTCTAGATAGATCCACAACTTTCTCTTCCACATTCTGCCAGTCACTCCTAGTATCCATGAAAGTATATCTATAGTTGTCTCTGTGTGTTTCTCCACACTCCTTTGGACTCTCTGTCTTTGGTGACTTCTCTAGGCACTCCCCATAAAACAACGCCCCTGTCTTAGAGTCCAAGATTTATTCTTTCCCTCAAGTTGTCTGCATCAATACATCTTATCCCAGGTGGTACTTCACATTCAACCAAAACAACATTGTACTTTCTCAGCGATTGTGAATACAACCATGTCCACTCTCTTCCCCTGACACAAGCCTGGAAACCGTAGGTACCTCGGTATAAATCAGCAAATTGGAACAATGGTTTGTAGGGATTTAATAAAGTTTCAGAAGGTTTCGAGATGTCAGAGGAAATCTACCCACAGTCTATGTTCGGAGTTAGTATAAGCTCCAGAATTCCCAGAGCTCTAACCACAGTCAGTGTAAGGAAATCAGAGTGGAGATTCCAAACTTTAATTCCAGCACAGCAAGTATTCTGGGAGTGGTGACATTCACCCTTCATCCTAACTGAGTCAAGATCAATTCAGATTATACAAGGACTTGCAGGCTCCCAAGATGGTGTGGTGGGGCCACGCCTTAATTACCAAAAGAAGGAATACTTAAGATGGGATTCAAACAGAGAGAAAACCATTTCAAAGGAACTGAGGCTGAGGAAAGTATTAGACAGTTGGGTAAGATTTGACTGTGGTGTTTATTCCCTCTACTATCTCCAGCTTCTTCAGAGATCTTTCCCTGAGTCTCATTCATTTGTGTGACAATGGCTGTTGGCAGTTCCCTATGCACTTTTACCTTCACACCACACAAGCCTACCTTGAGAAATCAACCCTGGAGGACAACAACTCAACACACTCTCTTGAATCAGGTACTACCAAAAAGTAAATGTCAACCTTTACCTGGCCAATGGAAGTCAAAGACATCTGACCCTACTGACCAAGGTAAATACCCAATAGCAGAGGCCTACACAGACATTGCTCCTTCCAATGTCAATATGTGTGCTTCCTATTGGTCCTGGGATTCTCTGGTTTCTCTCTCTGATTTCTCAATCTATCAATGCTCTCCCAGTATCTGTCTGGAGGAGGAAAACATGTCTGTGCAAATACCACAGTGGTAACAGGGTATAGATACTTCTTTCTTGCACAAACCCTTAGATTGGTCTTCTATTCTATCAGGGTACCTGAGGACCTTGGCACCTGGACAAAAGGGCACAAAACATCGGTTTTTCTGTCTCTCTGCCTCCCTGTCAAATGGCCAGATATTCTATGGAAAATGCACAGCTAGGCCCAAGGGAGAGATGCTGTAACTCACAAGACCACCAGAACCTGGACTTTGGGATCTCTCTCAGCAGCAACGTACAGGGAGGGCTATACCCTACAAGACGCCATCTTAAAGGACTCCAGGCAAGACCTGGCATGGCTTGTATGTGAGGAGATCAGTGGGCACATGACTGACTTCTCTTGCTACTTCTGATGCACACTCTGAGATCTGCTTGAGGGACACCAGTAGCAGCCTCCACAACCAAGACTTCTCTGACAGAATGTCTAATCAGGAAGACCAAGTGTAGACACCTACAGAGCACCAAAGTACCTGTCTTCACCTTGCTAGGGATTGTAAGCAGAATGGTCAAAATACAGGCCCCTGGACAGGCTGAGGAAGTCTGTGCTACAGCTGGAGCAGGATAGGAGCAGGGCAGTGTTTGGCAAGCCTGTGTCTGACTCCCAGATGACCCGGCTGAACCAAGGTGCTGGACCTCAGGTTCGATGAGAGCGGCGGTAATGAGTTTTCACTCATTTTGTTCAGCTTTCCAAGGAATGTTTGACTGGTAATCATCATCGATCCAAGCACATTGGACGGACCTTGCACAGAGATCTTTCAGCGATCTCTAACCAGAGCTGGTGTTGGCTAGTGCTAGAAAAACAAAGACATGGCCCGTCTGGGTACTGGACACTTGCGTGAATGCTGGGATTACCCTGAAATCCAAAATCTCCAGAAGTGGAGTTTAGAATCACTGAAGCACCAATGCTAAGTTCTAGCAGCACCACCAACACCAGTTCATCAAGACCACAAGGAAACTTCTTCTCTGGCTTACCTGACTCTTCTAGCCTTCCCATGAATATCTCCAAATGATCATGTTCGCTTGAGGCACAGTCATATGAAATCAGTGCCTGGTGAAGGATGCTGGGATATTGTATGTGCCAAGTCACCATACAGGACACAGAAAGCTACGCTGTAAAGACATAAAGAAACATGGCAACTTTATTGCTGCTTCCATGATATCTGACTGACTCTGGGCTTAACAGTCCTGTTCTCAATGGGATGATCAGAACACATGTGCCCTTCTGCCACTTCTGCTCCATCAAAACCCTCCAGCATGGGTGGTCAGATTAGGAACAGAGTCTTCCCTTAAGCTCTGCCCTGGAAGAGCTTGACCTTGGTCAAGCCCAGTAGCTGGACCCTAAGGAGATTTATGAAACTCTCCTCTATTCCAGCACAATGGTGCTGCCGAACAGCACATCAGATTTCTCCTCAGCCAGCAATTAGATCCATTGGAGAAAACTCAGAGCCAACCCTGAGATAGTCACCCCGATACACTGGCCACAGGAATCACTCGAGAACAAACCGGATTATTTTTTTTTCAAGTTGAAGGCTTCGTTCTCATCTTTTCCCTGATCATGAACTGAAACATGTCTCCTCCTTCTGGCACAAAAATGTACTCTAGGTCAGCAGAATTCCCGATATCTGCAAATATCTATCATAATAATGCTTGAATCCCCAAATAAATGCCATCAGGTGAGTCCTTCTAGGATGTCACAACAAGAGCCACAAGGCTGTCTAGATAGATCCACAACTTTCTCTTCCACATTCTGCCAGTCACTCCTAGTATCCCTGAAAGTATATCTATAGTTGTCTCTGTGTGTTTCTCCACACTCCTTTGGACTCTCTGTCTATGGTGACTTCTCTGGGCACTCCCCATAAAACAACGCCCCTGTCTTAGAGTCCAAGATTTATTCTTTCCCTCAAATTGTCTGCATCAATACATCTTATCCCAGGTGGTACTTCACATTCAACCAAAACAACATTGTACTTTCTCAGCGATTGTGAATACAACCATGTCCACTCTCTTCCCCTGACACAAGCCTGGTAACCGTGGGTACCTCGGTATAAACCAGCAAATTGGAACAATGGTTTGTAGGGATTTAATAAAGTTTCAGAAGGTTTCGAGATGTCAGAGGAAATCTACCCACAGTCTATGTTCGGAGTTAGTATAAGCTCCAGAATTCCCAGAGCTCTAACCACAGTCAGTGTAAGGAAATCAGAGTGGAGATTCCAACCTTTAATTCCAGCACAGCAAGTATTCTGGGAGTGGTGACATTCACCCTTCATCCTAACTGAGTCAAGATCAATTCAGATTATACAAGGACTTGCAGGCTCCCAAGCAGGTGTGGTGGGGCCACGCCTTAATTACCAAAAGAAGGAATACTTAAGATGGGATTCAAACAGAGAGAAAACCATTTCAAAGGAACTGAGGCTGAGGAAAGTATTAGACAGTTGGGTAAGATTTGACTGTGGTGTTTATTCCCTCTACTATCTCCAGCTTCTTCAGAGATCTTTCCCTGAGTCTCATTCATTTGTGTGACAATGGCTGTTGGCAGTTCCCTATGCACCTTTACCTTCACACCACACAAGCCTACCTTGAGAAATCAACCCTGGAGGACAACAACTCAACACACTCTCTTGAATCAGGTACTACCAAAAAGTAAATGTCAACCTTTACCTGGCCAATGGAAGTCAAAGACATCTGACCCTACTGACCAAGGTAAATACCCAATAGCAGAGGTCTACACAGACTTTGCTCCTTCCAATGTCAATATGTGTGCTTCCTATTGGTCCTGGGATTCTCTGGTTTCTCTCTCTGATTTCTCAATCTATCAATGCTCTCCCAGTATCTGTCTGGAGGAGGAAAACATGTCTGTGCAAATACCACAGTGGTAACAGGGTATAGATACTTCTTTCTTGCACAAACCCTTAGATTGGTCTTCTATTCTATCAGGGTACCTGAGGACCTTGGCACCTGGACAAAAGGGCACAAAACATCGGTTTTTCTGTCTCTCTGCCTCCCTGTCAAATGGCCAGATATTCTATGGAAAATGCACAGCTAGGCCCAAGGGAGAGATGCTGTAGCTCACAAGACCACCAGAACCTGGACTTTGGGATCTCTCTCAGCAGCAACGTACAGGGAGGGCTATACCCTACAAGACGCCATCTTAAAGGACTCCAGGCAAGACCTGGCATGGCTTGTATGTGAGGAGATCAGTGGGCACATGACTGACTTCTCTTGCTACTTCTGATGCACACTCTGAGATCTGCTTGAGGGACACCAGTAGCAGCCTCCACAACCAAGACTTCTCTGACAGAATGTCTAATCAGGAAGACCAAGTGTAGACACCTACAGAGCACCAAAGTACCTGTCTTCACCTTGCTAGGGATTGTAAGCAGAATGGTCAAAATACAGGCCCCTGGACAGGCTGAGGAAGTCTGTGCTACAGCTGGAGCAGGATAGGAGCAGGGCAGTGTTTGGCAAGCCTGTGTCTGACTCCCAGATGACCCGGCTGAACCAAGGTGCTGGACCTCAGGTTCGATGAGAGCGGCGGTAATGAGTTTTCACTCATTTTGTTCAGCTTTCCAAGGAATGTTTGACTGGTAATCATCATCGATCCAAGCACATTGGACGGACCTTGCACAGAGATCTTTCAGCGATCTCTAACCAGAGCTGGTGTTGGCTAGTGCTAGAAAAACAAAGACATGGCCCCTCTGGGTACTGGACACTTGCGTGAATGCTGGGATTACCCTGAAATCCAAAATCTCCAGAAGTGGAGTTTAGAATCACTGAAGCACCAATGCTAAGTTCTAGCAGCACCACCAACACCAGTTCATCAAGACCACAAGGAAACTTCTTCTCTGGCTTACCTGACTCTTCTAGCCTTCCCATGAATATCTCCAAATGATCATGTTCGCTTGAGGCACAGTCATATGAAATCAGTGCCTGGTGAAGGATGCTGGGATATTGTATGTGCCAAGTCACCATACAGGACACAGAAAGCTACGCTGTAAAGACATAAAGAAACATGGCAACTTTATTGCTGCTTCCATGATATCTGACTGACTCTGGGCTTAACAGTCCTGTTCTCAATGGGATGATCAGAACACATGTGCCCTTCTGCCACTTCTGCTCCATCAAAACCCTCCAGCATGGGTGGTCAGATTAGGAACAGAGTCTTCCCTTAAGCTCTGCCCTGGAAGAGCTTGACCTTGGTCAAGCCCAGTAGCTGGACCCTAAGGAGATTTATGAAACTCTCCTCTATTCCAGCACAATGGTGCTGCCGAACAGCACATCAGATTTCTCCTCAGCCAGCAATTAGATCCATTGGAGAAAACTCAGAGCCAACCCTGAGATAGTCACCCCGATACACTGGCCACAGGAATCACTCGAGAACAAACCGGATTATTTTTTTTTCAAGGTGAAGGCTTCGTTCTCATCTTTTCCCTGATCATGAACTGAAACATGTCTCCTCCTTCTGGCACAAAAATGTACTCTAGGTCAGCAGAATTCCCGATATCTGCAAATATCTATCATAATAATGCTTGAATCCCCAAATAAATGCCATCAGGTGAGTCCTTCTAGGATGTCACAACAAGAGCCACAAGGCTGTCTAGATAGATCCACAACTTTCTCTTCCACATTCTGCCAGTCACTCCTAGTATCCCTGAAAGTATATCTATAGTTGTCTCTGTGTGTTTCTCCACACTCCTTTGGACTCTCTGTCTATGGTGACTTCTCTAGGCACTCCCCATAAAACAACGCCCCTGTCTTAGAGTCCAAGATTTATTCTTTCCCTCAAGTTGTCTGCATCAATACATCTTATCCCAGGTGGTACTTCACATTCAACCAAAACAACATTGTACTTTCTCAGCGATTGTGAATACAACCATGTCCACTCTCTTCCCCTGACACAAGCCTGGTAACCGTGGGTACCTCGGTATAAACCAGCAAATTGGAACAATGGTTTGTAGGGATTTAATAAAGTTTCAGAAGGTTTCGAGATGTCAGAGGAAATCTACCCACAGTCTATGTTCGGAGTTAGTATAAGCTCCAGAATTCCCAGAGCTCTAACCACAGTCAGTGTAAGGAAATCAGAGTGGAGATTCCAACCTTTAATTCCAGCACAGCAAGTATTCTGGGAGTGGTGACATTCACCCTTCATCCTAACTGAGTCAAGATCAATTCAGATTATACAAGGACTTGCAGGCTCCCAAGCAGGTGTGGTGGGGCCACGCCTTAATTACCAAAAGAAGGAATACTTAAGATGGGATTCAAACAGAGAGAAAACCATTTCAAAGGAACTGAGGCTGAGGAAAGTATTAGACAGTTGGGTAAGATTTGACTGTGGTGTTTATTCCCTCTACTATCTCCAGCTTCTTCAGAGATCTTTCCCTGAGTCTCATTCATTTGTGTGACAATGGCTGTTGGCAGTTCCCTATGCACCTTTACCTTCACACCACACAAGCCTACCTTGAGAAATCAACCCTGGAGGACAACAACTCAACACACTCTCTTGAATCAGGTACTACCAAAAAGTAAATGTCAACCTTTACCTGGCCAATGGAAGTCAAAGACATCTGACCCTACTGACCAAGGTAAATACCCAATAGCAGAGGTCTACACAGACTTTGCTCCTTCCAATGTCAATATGTGTGCTTCCTATTGGTCCTGGGATTCTCTGGTTTCTCTCTCTGATTTCTCAATCTATCAATGCTCTCCCAGTATCTGTCTGGAGGAGGAAAACATGTCTGTGCAAATACCACAGTGGTAACAGGGTATAGATACTTCTTTCTTGCACAAACCCTTAGATTGGTCTTCTATTCTATCAGGGTACCTGAGGACCTTGGCACCTGGACAAAAGGGCACAAAACATCGGTTTTTCTGTCTCTCTGCCTCCCTGTCAAATGGCCAGATATTCTATGGAAAATGCACAGCTAGGCCCAAGGGAGAGATGCTGTAGCTCACAAGACCACCAGAACCTGGACTTTGGGATCTCTCTCAGCAGCAACGTACAGGGAGGGCTATACCCTACAAGACGCCATCTTAAAGGACTCCAGGCAAGACCTGGCATGGCTTGTATGTGAGGAGATCAGTGGGCACATGACTGACTTCTCTTGCTACTTCTGATGCACACTCTGAGATCTGCTTGAGGGACACCAGTAGCAGCCTCCACAACCAAGACTTCTCTGACAGAATGTCTAATCAGGAAGACCAAGTGTAGACACCTACAGAGCACCAAAGTACCTGTCTTCACCTTGCTAGGGATTGTAAGCAGAATGGTCAAAATACAGGCCCCTGGACAGGCTGAGGAAGTCTGTGCTACAGCTGGAGCAGGATAGGAGCAGGGCAGTGTTTGGCAAGCCTGTGTCTGACTCCCAGATGACCCGGCTGAACCAAGGTGCTGGACCTCAGGTTCGATGAGAGCGGCGGTAATGAGTTTTCACTCATTTTGTTCAGCTTTCCAAGGAATGTTTGACTGGTAATCATCATCGATCCAAGCACATTGTACGGACCTTGCACAGAGATCTTTCAGCGATCTCTAACCAGAGCTGGTGTTGGCTAGTGCTAGAAAAACAAAGACATGGCCCCTCTGGGTACTGGACACTTGCGTGAATGCTGGGATTACCCTGAAATCCAAAATCTCCAGAAGTGGAGTTTAGAATCACTGAAGCACCAATGCTAAGTTCTAGCAGCACCACCAACACCAGTTCATCAAGACCACAAGGAAACTTCTTCTCTGGCTTACCTGACTCTTCTAGCCTTCCCATGAATATCTCCAAATGATCATGTTCGCTTGAGGCACAGTCATATGAAATCAGTGCCTGGTGAAGGATGCTGGGATATTGTATGTGCCAAGTCACCATACAGGACACAGAAAGCTACGCTGTAAAGACATAAAGAAACATGGCAACTTTATTGCTGCTTCCATGATATCTGACTGACTCTGGGCTTAACAGTCCTGTTCTCAATGGGATGATCAGAACACATGTGCCCTTCTGCCACTTCTGCTCCATCAAAACCCTCCAGCATGGGTGGTCAGATTAGGAACAGAGTCTTCCCTTAAGCTCTGCCCTGGAAGAGCTTGACCTTGGTCAAGCCCAGTAGCTGGACCCTAAGGAGATTTATGAAACTCTCCTCTATTCCAGCACAATGGTGCTGCCGAACAGCACATCAGATTTCTCCTCAGCCAGCAATTAGATCCATTGGAGAAAACTCAGAGCCAACCCTGAGATAGTCACCCCGATACACTGGCCACAGGAATCACTCGAGAACAAACCGGACTATTTTTTTTTCAAGGTGAAGGCTTCGTTCTCATCTTTTCCCTGATCATGAACTGAAACATGTCTCCTCCTTCTGGCACAAAAATGTACTCTAGGTCAGCAGAATTCCCGATATCTGCAAATATCTATCATAATAATGCTAGAATCCCCAAATAAATGCCATCAGGTGAGTCCTTCTAGGATGTCACAACAAGAGCCACAAGGCTGTCTAGATAGATCCACAATTTTCTCTTCCACATTCTGCCAGTCACTCCTAGTATCCCTGAAAGTATATCTATAGTTGTCTCTGTGTGTTTCTCCACACTCCTTTGGACTCTCTGTCTATGGTGACTTCTCTAGGCACTCCCCATAAAACAACGCCCCTGTCTTAGAGTCCAAGATTTATTCTTTCCCTCAAGTTGTCTGCATCAATACATCTTATCCCAGGTGGTACTTCACATTCAACCAAAACAACATTGTACTTTCTCAGCGATTGTGAATACAACCATGTCCACTCTCTTCCCCTGACACAAGCCTGGTAACCGTGGGTACCTCGGTATAAACCAGCAAATTGGAACAATGGTTTGTAGGGATTTAATAAAGTTTCAGAAGGTTTCGAGATGTCAGAGGAAATCTACCCACAGTCTATGTTCGGAGTTAGTATAAGCTCCAGAATTCCCAGAGCTCTAACCACAGTCAGTGTAAGGAAATCAGAGTGGAGATTCCAACCTTTAATTCCAGCACAGCAAGTATTCTGGGAGTGGTGACATTCACCCTTCATCCTAACTGAGTCAAGATCAATTCAGATTATACAAGGACTTGCAGGCTCCCAAGCAGGTGTGGTGGGGCCACGCCTTAATTACCAAAAGAAGGAATACTTAAGATGGGATTCAAACAGAGAGAAAACCATTTCAAAGGAACTGAGGCTGAGGAAAGTATTAGACAGTTGGGTAAGATTTGACTGTGGTGTTTATTCCCTCTACTATCTCCAGCTTCTTCAGAGATCTTTCCCTGAGTCTCATTCATTTGTGTGACAATGGCTGTTGGCAGTTCCCTATGCACCTTTACCTTCACACCACACAAGCCTACCTTGAGAAATCAACCCTGGAGGACAACAACTCAACACACTCTCTTGAATCAGGTACTACCAAAAAGTAAATGTCAACCTTTACCTGGCCAATGGAAGTCAAAGACATCTGACCCTACTGACCAAGGTAAATACCCAATAGCAGAGGTCTACACAGACTTTGCTCCTTCCAATGTCAATATGTGTGCTTCCTATTGGTCCTGGGATTCTCTGGTTTCTCTCTCTGATTTCTCAATCTATCAATGCTCTCCCAGTATCTGTCTGGAGGAGGAAAACATGTCTGTGCAAATACCACAGTGGTAACAGGGTATAGATACTTCTTTCTTGCACAAACCCTTAGATTGGTCTTCTATTCTATCAGGGTACCTGAGGACCTTGGCACCTGGACAAAAGGGCACAAAACATCGGTTTTTCTGTCTCTCTGCCTTGTTGTCTCCCGAATAAGTGCCATTCTGGGCCTTATGGCCCATCCTCTTCCCCTAAGGACTAAAACCTTGTTTACAGGGGGAAAAAGGAACTACAAATCTCCTTATCGCTGCCACCTGCTGAGTGCTAGTCTCTTGGGATCCTCTATGACCTTGGGCGTGCCCGGATGAGGAGGCAGGGTGTGTAAGAGAGTGAAGGTGACAGAGAGCTGAGACAAAGGAGACACGAGGAGGGACTCAGGCAGAGAAGCGGCAGAAGAGGCAGAAGCTGGGGACAAGCATGGAGTAGAGTCAGTGTGTGTGAGCAGGAGCAGAAGGAATCCAGCATGGCGGGAAGCTAGAGGGGAAAAAGCTAGGCGAGATGCAGTGGCAGGAGAGAAGCATGGCTAAGGGACAGACAGGTCTAAGAGATAACATGTACTGAATAAAGCTCAGGTCTCTCAGTGTATGGAGAGCCTGAATGATGGAACCTAATAAACGACTCCTGAGTGTAGACTTAATTAATCTTGACGCTCCTCGCCTGAGACGAAACTCGGACTACAAAGAAACCGGACGCGGTAAGTGGAGGTCATAACCGAAACCCACTCGGTAAATGGAGTTCTCACCGAGATCCAGAAAGGACTCGGTAAATGGAGGTTCCACCGAGATCCAGGAAAGTAGGATTAAGAGTACAAGACTCACCGGTACAGAGACCGGGGGAGGAAATCTGGGAAAAACTACCCAGGGATAGGCGCCTAATAGAAAAGAAATATATATGGAAATATAGAAATATGAGAAACTCAAGTTCGGCTGGTTCCGAACTTGGAGAGTTACTAAGGTAACAGGGAATTTAAATAAAAGCTCGAACCGCACTCGGATAAAGAGGCACAAGCGGACGAGGTCACCAGTACAGAGACCGGGGAGTGTCTGGGATAAACCCAGGAGTAGGCGCAAGTTCGGTTGGTTCCGAACTTCCAGAGTTACTAAGGTAACAGGGAATTTAAAATAAAGGACGGACCACACTCGGATAAGGGAGTTTAGTACATGGTTCTTGACAGGGGGAGCCTTAAAGTTTATAAAAGACATTGAGAGATCCAGCTGAAGTAAGTTTAAAAAAAAAAAAAAGAAAAAAAGAAAAAAAAAGAAAAAAAAAACTTATAAAAAAGAACAGATAAGCCACGTGCCACGTGGCAGACAGATTAATAGAAATGGGTTGATTTAAGATGTAAGACCTAGCAAGCAATGTGCCTGAGACACAGGCCAAACAGCGTAAAGTTAATGTAGCAGTTATTTTCTTTGGTCTGCTCTGTTTGCTAGCCGCGAATAAAAACGTGGTCCCTTTAAGAGAACTTGTGACTGAGCAAGTCAATGGCTGCGCAGCCCCTTTAAGAGAACTTAAGCCTCTTTTTAAACTTCTAAAGGGAGATGCTGAACCCACACCTACCCAGATTTTAACTCCTGAGGCCAAGAAAGCCCTTACTAAAATAGAACAGGCATTACAAGATATGTCAGTACATGAACAGCCTTTGCAATTTTTAGTCTTGGCTTCTAATTTTACACCTACTGGTGTTTTTTTTTTGGCAAAAGGGTCCCATTTATTGGGTACATCTTTCTGCATCACCTGGGCGCACAGTTATTCCTTATCCTGAATTAATAGTTCAATTGTTATGGAAGGGTAGATGCTTGGGGCGGGCTTTATTTGCCAAAGATGCAGATATAATAGTTTTGCCCTATACCCAAGAAATGGTTGCTAATTTGATTCAAAATGATGATTCCTGGTGTTTGTTTTTGTGCACCTTTAAAGGACAGATAGTTCAAGCTTATCCTAAACATAAAATCATTCAGAGTTTTAAATTATGCCCTTTTATCTTTCCCAAGATAATAAAGACTCAACCTATAGCTGGGGCACGTCTACTTTTCACTGATGGCTCCAAGACTAAAAAAGCAATAGTTGTAAAAGGAGATCATATAAAAAGCGTAGTAGTGCCTCAGGCCTCTGCTCAGTTGATATAAATTACTGCTATGATACTTGCCTTTCAATTATATCCTGCAGAGACCCTTAATATTTATACTGATAGTGTCTATGTGGCTAATATTATGCCCCAACTAGAAGTGGCCCCTCATGTGGGAGAATCATCAAAAATTGTTACCCAGTTACAAAGCTTACAGATTTTGATATGGTCCAGAAAACAATCTGTGTTTGTAGGACACATTAGAGAACATTCTGGCTTGCCTAGACCACTGACCAAAGGCAATGCGTGGGCAGATAAAGCTACCCAAATAATTTTGGCTCTACAATTACACAAAAAGTTTCATCTCAATGCTCAAACGTTAAGGCATCAGCCACAATGCATCCTCTGGACAATGGCAACCGCCAGCACCTGCTGGCCAGAGTTGGGGGTGGGTTGTCTGTGTTTATCCTCCAGGTGCTGAAAAGCCAATCTGGATATCTGAGAGGTGTGTATGTCCTGTTCAACATGAAAAGATTGTGGTTCCTGAAGCTTCTGGTAAGGCCAGTAAATAAGTAAGTTTTTTTTTAAAAAAAAAAAAAAGCCCTTTGTTTTCTACTGTTTTTGCCTTCAATTTAGGCCACTGACACGGCTGCCAATACGGTGCCCATACAAAAAGCTTTCATAACATATGATTGAGGCAGTTGCTTTTAATAGCACTGCTAAGTAGAATGCCAGCACTCATTTTTAAGCTACCCCATACCTCTTGGTCACTTCACCCAGATTCGAACCCTGGAGGGTGGGGAGGGTTTCTCTTTAAACTGTTCAGCTCTAAATTTCAGCTTAAGCAAATGATTGGAGTAAAGAACATCCCAGTGCCCTGTTGGTACGAGTTCCAGCTGCAGTGATGCCAGTGGCGTTTCGTCAGGCAGAATCCATCTCCCAGATGCAAAAGAGAAACAAGAATAACTACACAGTCACCCTGCTGCTTTTGGAGCTACAGCCTCGGAAAATGCATTGAGCCAGACAGCCAGAGCTGCATCCTTGATGAACCAGCTATCAGCCAGAGTGGTGACTGCCTTTGAAATTCCAGAGACTTTAATGGACAAATACATTTTAAAATTTATCCGTCAACCAACAAACTGCCCTATTGACATTTTGCATATGTAATAATTGCTATTGTGTAACTTTGTATATTCTGATATTTGTGTTACCTCAAGTAAGATAGAAAATGTTAAGTCAGCAGTTGCATATTGTTAAACCAGTGTTTTTGGGGTCCCTAGAATGCAATCTTTAAATTAAACCTTGCAGTTAGCATATATCTTTATACCCCTTGAGACTAGTGGCTTATAGAATACCCTGACTAATGGCTTCCCAATGGTCTGGATTTATATCCCTTCTTAATATTTTGCCTCAAAGGTTGGCATGCTGTCTTTTCATTCTAATAAGCTGCAAAAGCAGCAAAGTCATCAGCAGAAAATAACAAAACAGGCTTCTGGCCTTGTAACTCCTGACTGATGCTCAGATATGCATATCAATGTTAGAAGGACTCACCCAAAGACGGGCAACTTCCCCGCCTGCTATATCTACCTAAGACAGGAGTTGGCACATCCAATGACGGGTTCTGTAGCAGGGGCTAGGGGTCGATCCTAAGACAGGGGTTTCCTTCTCTATATTTTTGTTTAATAAAGGGGAGTGAGATGTTGTCTCCCGAATAAGTGCCATTCTGGGCCTTATGGCCCATCCTCTTCCCCTAAGGACTAAAACCTTGTTTACAGGGGGAAAAAGGAACTACAAATCTCCTTATCGCTGCCACCTGCTGAGTGCTAGTCTCTTGGGATCCTCTATGACCTTGGGCGTGCCCGGATGAGGAGGCAGGGTGTGTAAGAGAGTGAAGGTGACAGAGAGCTGAGACAAAGGAGACACGAGGAGGGACTCAGGCAGAGAAGCGGCAGAAGAGGCAGAAGCTGGGGACAAGCATGGAGTAGAGTCAGTGTGTGTGAGCAGGAGCAGAAGGAATCCAGCATGGCGGGAAGCTAGAGGGGAAAAAGCTAGGCGAGATGCAGTGGCAGGAGAGAAGCATGGCTAAGGGACAGACAGGTCTAAGAGATAACATGTACTGAATAAAGCTCAGGTCTCTCAGTGTATGGAGAGCCTGAATGATGGAACCTAATAAACGACTCCTGAGTGTAGACTTAATTAATCTTGACGCTCCTCGCCTGAGACGAAACTCGGACTACAAAGAAACCGGACGCGGTAAGTGGAGGTCATAACCGAAACCCACTCGGTAAATGGAGTTCTCACCGAGATCCAGAAAGGACTCGGTACTGCCTCCCTGTCAAATGGCCAGATATTCTATGGAAAATGCACAGCTAGGCCCAAGGGAGAGATGCTGTAACTCACAAGACCACCAGAACCTGGACTTTGGGATCTCTCTCAGCAGCAACGTACAGGGAGGGCTATACCCTACAAGACGCCATCTTAAAGGACTCCAGGCAAGACCTGGCATGGCTTGTATGTGAGGAGATCAGTGGGCACATGACTGACTTCTCTTGCTACTTCTGATGCACACTCTGAGATCTGCTTGAGGGACACCAGTAGCAGCCTCCACAACCAAGACTTCTCTGACAGAATGTCTAATCAGGAAGACCAAGTGTAGACACCTACAGAGCACCAAAGTACCTGTCTTCACCTTGCTAGGGATTGTAAGCAGAATGGTCAAAATACAGGCCCCTGGACAGGCTGAGGAAGTCTGTGCTACAGCTGGAGCAGGATAGGAGCAGGGCAGTGTTTGGCAAGCCTGTGTCTGACTCCCAGATGACCCGGCTGAACCAAGGTGCTGGACCTCAGGTTCGATGAGAGCGGCGGTAATGAGTTTTCACTCATTTTGTTCAGCTTTCCAAGGAATGTTTGACTGGTAATCATCATCGATCCAAGCACATTGGACGGACCTTGCACAGAGATCTTTCAGCGATCTCTAACCAGAGCTGGTGTTGGCTAGTGCTAGAAAAACAAAGACATGGCCCGTCTGGGTACTGGACACTTGCGTGAATGCTGGGATTACCCTGAAATCCAAAATCTCCAGAAGTGGAGTTTAGAATCACTGAAGCACCAATGCTAAGTTCTAGCAGCACCACCAACACCAGTTCATCAAGACCACAAGGAAACTTCTTCTCTGGCTTACCTGACTCTTCTAGCCTTCCCATGAATATCTCCAAATGATCATGTTCGCTTGAGGCACAGTCATATGAAATCAGTGCCTGGTGAAGGATGCTGGGATATTGTATGTGCCAAGTCACCATACAGGACACAGAAAGCTACGCTGTAAAGACATAAAGAAACATGGCAACTTTATTGCTGCTTCCATGATATCTGACTGACTCTGGGCTTAACAGTCCTGTTCTCAATGGGATGATCAGAACACATGTGCCCTTCTGCCACTTCTGCTCCATCAAAACCCTCCAGCATGGGTGGTCAGATTAGGAACAGAGTCTTCCCTTAAGCTCTGCCCTGGAAGAGCTTGACCTTGGTCAAGCCCAGTAGCTGGACCCTAAGGAGATTTATGAAACTCTCCTCTATTCCAGCACAATGGTGCTGCCGAACAGCACATCAGATTTCTCCTCAGCCAGCAATTAGATCCATTGGAGAAAACTCAGAGCCAACCCTGAGATAGTCACCCCGATACACTGTCCACAGGAATCACTCGAGAACAAACCGGATTATTTTTTTTTCAAGGTGAAGGCTTCCTTCTCATCTTTTCCCTGATCATGAACTGAAACATGTCTCCTCCTTCTGGCACAAAAATGTACTCTAGGTCAGCAGAATTCCCGATATCTGCAAATATCTATCATAATAATGCTTGAATCCCCAAATAAATGCCATCAGGTGAGTCCTTCTAGGATGTCACAACAAGAGCCACAAGGCTGTCTAGATAGATCCACAACTTTCTCTTCCACATTCTGCCAGTCACTCCTAGTATCCCTGAAAGTATATCTATAGTTGTCTCTGTGTGTTTCTCCACACTCCTTTGGACTCTCTGTCTATGGTGACTTCTCTAGGCACTCCCCATAAAACAACGCCCCTGTCTTAGAGTCCAAGATTTATTCTTTCCCTCAAGTTGTCTGCATCAATACATCTTATCCCAGGTGGTACTTCACATTCAACCAAAACAACATTGTACTTTCTCAGCGATTGTGAATACAACCATGTCCACTCTCTTCCCCTGACACAAGCCTGGTAACCGTGGGTACCTCGGTATAAACCAGCAAATTGGAACAATGGTTTGTAGGGATTTAATAAAGTTTCAGAAGGTTTCGAGATGTCAGAGGAAATCTACCCACAGTCTATGTTCGGAGTTAGTATAAGCTCCAGAATTCCCAGAGCTCTAACCACAGTCAGTGTAAGGAAATCAGAGTGGAGATTCCAACCTTTAATTCCAGCACAGCAAGTATTCTGGGAGTGGTGACATTCACCCTTCATCCTAACTGAGTCAAGATCAATTCAGATTATACAAGGACTTGCAGGCTCCCAAGCAGGTGTGGTGGGGCCACGCCTTAATTACCAAAAGAAGGAATACTTAAGATGGGATTCAAACAGAGAGAAAACCATTTCAAAGGAACTGAGGCTGAGGAAAGTATTAGACAGTTGGGTAAGATTTGACTGTGGTGTTTATTCCCTCTACTATCTCCAGCTTCTTCAGAGATCTTTCCCTGAGTCTCATTCATTTGTGTGACAATGGCTGTTGGCAGTTCCCTATGCACCTTTACCTTCACACCACACAAGCCTACCTTGAGAAATCAACCCTGGAGGACAACAACTCAACACACTCTCTTGAATCAGGTACTACCAAAAAGTAAATGTCAACCTTTACCTGGCCAATGGAAGTCAAAGACATCTGACCCTACTGACCAAGGTAAATACCCAATAGCAGAGGTCTACACAGACTTTGCTCCTTCCAATGTCAATATGTGTGCTTCCTATTGGTCCTGGGATTCTCTGGTTTCTCTCTCTGATTTCTCAATCTATCAATGCTCTCCCAGTATCTGTCTGGAGGAGGAAAACATGTCTGTGCAAATACCACAGTGGTAACAGGGTATAGATACTTCTTTCTTGCACAAACCCTTAGATTGGTCTTCTATTCTATCAGGGTACCTGAGGACCTTGGCACCTGGACAAAAGGGCACAAAACATCGGTTTTTCTGTCTCTCTGCCTCCCTGTCAAATGGCCAGATATTCTATGGAAAATGCACAGCTAGGCCCAAGGGAGAGATGCTGTAGCTCACAAGACAACCAGAACCTGGACTTTGGGATCTCTCTCAGCAGCAACATACAGGGAGGGCTATACCCTACAAGACGCCATCTTAAAGGACTCCAGGCAAGACCTGGCATGGCTTGTATGTGAGGAGATCAGTGGGCACATGACTGACTTCTCTTGCTACTTCTGATGCACACTCTGAGATCTGCTTGAGGGACACCAGTAGCAGCCTCCACAACCAAGACTTCTCTGACAGAATGTCTAATCAGGAAGACCAAGTGTAGACACCTACAGAGCACCAAAGTACCTGTCTTCACCTTGCTAGGGATTGTAAGCAGAATGGTCAAAATACAGGCCCCTGGACAGGCTGAGGAAGTCTGTGCTACAGCTGGAGCAGGATAGGAGCAGGGCAGTGTTTGGCAAGCCTGTGTCTGACTCCCAGATGACCCGGCTGAACCAAGGTGCTGGACCTCAGGTTCGATGAGAGCGGCGGTAATGAGTTTTCACTCATTTTGTTCAGCTTTCCAAGGAATGTTTGACTGGTAATCATCATCGATCCAAGCACATTGTACGGACCTTGCACAGAGATCTTTCAGCGATCTCTAACCAGAGCTGGTGTTGGCTAGTGCTAGAAAAACAAAGACATGGCCCCTCTGGGTACTGGACACTTGCATGAATGCTGGGATTACCCTGAAATCCAAAATCTCCAGAAGTGGAGTTTAGAATCACTGAAGCACCAATGCTAAGTTCTAGCAGCACCACCAACACCAGTTCATCAAGACCACAAGGAAACTTCTTCTCTGGCTTACCTGACTCTTCTAGCCTTCCCATGAATATCTCCAAATGATCATGTTCGCTTGAGGCACAGTCATATGAAATCAGTGCCTGGTGAAGGATGCTGGGATATTGTATGTGCCAAGTCACCATACAGGACACAGAAAGCTACGCTGTAAAGACATAAAGAAACATGGCAACTTTATTGCTGCTTCCATGATATCTGACTGACTCTGGGCTTAACAGTCCTGTTCTCAATGGGATGATCAGAACACATGTGCCCTTCTGCCACTTCTGCTCCATCAAAACCCTCCAGCATGGGTGGTCAGATTAGGAACAGAGTCTTCCCTTAAGCTCTGCCCTGGAAGAGCTTGACCTTGGTCAAGCCCAGTAGCTGGACCCTAAGGAGATTTATGAAACTCTCCTCTATTCCAGCACAATGGTGCTGCCGAACAGCACATCAGATTTCTCCTCAGCCAGCAATTAGATCCATTGGAGAAAACTCAGAGCCAACCCTGAGATAGTCACCCCGATACACTGGCCACAGGAATCACTCGAGAACAAACCGGACTATTTTTTTTTCAAGGTGAAGGCTTCGTTCTCATCTTTTCCCTGATCATGAACTGAAACATGTCTCCTCCTTCTGGCACAAAAATGTACTCTAGGTCAGCAGAATTCCCGATATCTGCAAATATCTATCATAATAATGCTAGAATCCCCAAATAAATGCCATCAGGTGAGTCCTTCTAGGATGTCACAACAAGAGCCACAAGGCTGTCTAGATAGATCCACAATTTTCTCTTCCACATTCTGCCAGTCACTCCTAGTATCCCTGAAAGTATATCTATAGTTGTCTCTGTGTGTTTCTCCACACTCCTTTGGACTCTCTGTCTATGGTGACTTCTCTAGGCACTCCCCATAAAACAACGCCCCTGTCTTAGAGTCCAAGATTTATTCTTTCCCTCAAGTTGTCTGCATCAATACATCTTATCCCAGGTGGTACTTCACATTCAACCAAAACAACATTGTACTTTCTCAGCGATTGTGAATACAACCATGTCCACTCTCTTCCCCTGACACAAGCCTGGTAACCGTGGGTACCTCGGTATAAACCAGCAAATTGGAACAATGGTTTGTAGGGATTTAATAAAGTTTCAGAAGGTTTCGAGATGTCAGAGGAAATCTACCCACAGTCTATGTTCGGAGTTAGTATAAGCTCCAGAATTCCCAGAGCTCTAACCACAGTCAGTGTAAGGAAATCAGAGTGGAGATTCCAACCTTTAATTCCAGCACAGCAAGTATTCTGGGAGTGGTGACATTCACCCTTCATCCTAACTGAGTCAAGATCAATTCAGATTATACAAGGACTTGCAGGCTCCCAAGCAGGTGTGGTGGGGCCACGCCTTAATTACCAAAAGAAGGAATACTTAAGATGGGATTCAAACAGAGAGAAAACCATTTCAAAGGAACTGAGGCTGAGGAAAGTATTAGACAGTTGGGTAAGATTTGACTGTGGTGTTTATTCCCTCTACTATCTCCAGCTTCTTCAGAGATCTTTCCCTGAGTCTCATTCATTTGTGTGACAATGGCTGTTGGCAGTTCCCTATGCACCTTTACCTTCACACCACACAAGCCTACCTTGAGAAATCAACCCTGGAGGACAACAACTCAACACACTCTCTTGAATCAGGTACTACCAAAAAGTAAATGTCAACCTTTACCTGGCCAATGGAAGTCAAAGACATCTGACCCTACTGACCAAGGTAAATACCCAATAGCAGAGGTCTACACAGACTTTGCTCCTTCCAATGTCAATATGTGTGCTTCCTATTGGTCCTGGGATTCTCTGGTTTCTCTCTCTGATTTCTCAATCTATCAATGCTCTCCCAGTATCTGTCTGGAGGAGGAAAACATGTCTGTGCAAATACCACAGTGGTAACAGGGTATAGATACTTCTTTCTTGCACAAACCCTTAGATTGGTCTTCTATTCTATCAGGGTACCTGAGGACCTTGGCACCTGGACAAAAGGGCACAAAACATCGGTTTTTCTGTCTCTCTGCCTCCCTGTCAAATGGCCAGATATTCTATGGAAAATGCACAGCTAGGCCCAAGGGAGAGATGCTGTAGCTCACAAGACAACCAGAACCTGGACTTTGGGATCTCTCTCAGCAGCAACATACAGGGAGGGCTATACCCTACAAGACGCCATCTTAAAGGACTCCAGGCAAGACCTGGCATGGCTTGTATGTGAGGAGATCAGTGGGCACATGACTGACTTCTCTTGCTACTTCTGATGCACACTCTGAGATCTGCTTGAGGGACACCAGTAGCAGCCTCCACAACCAAGACTTCTCTGACAGAATGTCTAATCAGGAAGACCAAGTGTAGACACCTACAGAGCACCAAAGTACCTGTCTTCACCTTGCTAGGGATTGTAAGCAGAATGGTCAAAATACAGGCCCCTGGACAGGCTGAGGAAGTCTGTGCTACAGCTGGAGCAGGATAGGAGCAGGGCAGTGTTTGGCAAGCCTGTGTCTGACTCCCAGATGACCCGGCTGAACCAAGGTGCTGGACCTCAGGTTCGATGAGAGCGGCGGTAATGAGTTTTCACTCATTTTGTTCAGCTTTCCAAGGAATGTTTGACTGGTAATCATCATCGATCCAAGCACATTGTACGGACCTTGCACAGAGATCTTTCAGCGATCTCTAACCAGAGCTGGTGTTGGCTAGTGCTAGAAAAACAAAGACATGGCCCCTCTGGGTACTGGACACTTGCATGAATGCTGGGATTACCCTGAAATCCAAAATCTCCAGAAGTGGAGTTTAGAATCACTGAAGCACCAATGCTAAGTTCTAGCAGCACCACCAACACCAGTTCATCAAGACCACAAGGAAACTTCTTCTCTGGCTTACCTGACTCTTCTAGCCTTCCCATGAATATCTCCAAATGATCATGTTCGCTTGAGGCACAGTCATATGAAATCAGTGCCTGGTGAAGGATGCTGGGATATTGTATGTGCCAAGTCACCATACAGGACACAGAAAGCTACGCTGTAAAGACATAAAGAAACATGGCAACTTTATTGCTGCTTCCATGATATCTGACTGACTCTGGGCTTAACAGTCCTGTTCTCAATGGGATGATCAGAACACATGTGCCCTTCTGCCACTTCTGCTCCATCAAAACCCTCCAGCATGGGTGGTCAGATTAGGAACAGAGTCTTCCCTTAAGCTCTGCCCTGGAAGAGCTTGACCTTGGTCAAGCCCAGTAGCTGGACCCTAAGGAGATTTATGAAACTCTCCTCTATTCCAGCACAATGGTGCTGCCGAACAGCACATCAGATTTCTCCTCAGCCAGCAATTAGATCCATTGGAGAAAACTCAGAGCCAACCCTGAGATAGTCACCCCGATACACTGTCCACAGGAATCACTCGAGAACAAACCGGATTATTTTTTTTTCAAGGTGAAGGCTTCGTTCTCATCTTTTCCCTGATCATGAACTGAAACATGTCTCCTCCTTCTGGCACAAAAATGTACTCTAGGTCAGCAGAATTCCCGATATCTGCAAATATCTATCATAATAATGCTTGAATCCCCAAATAAATGCCATCAGGTGAGTCCTTCTAGGATGTCACAACAAGAGCCACAAGGCTGTCTAGATAGATCCACAACTTTCTCTTCCACATTCTGCCAGTCACTCCTAGTATCCCTGAAAGTATATCTATAGTTGTCTCTGTGTGTTTCTCCACACTCCTTTGGACTCTCTGTCTATGGTGACTTCTCTAGGCACTCCCCATAAAACAACGCCCCTGTCTTAGAGTCCAAGATTTATTCTTTCCCTCAAGTTGTCTGCATCAATACATCTTATCCCAGGTGGTACTTCACATTCAACCAAAACAACATTGTACTTTCTCAGCGATTGTGAATACAACCATGTCCACTCTCTTCCCCTGACACAAGCCTGGTAACCGTGGGTACCTCGGTATAAACCAGCAAATTGGAACAATGGTTTGTAGGGATTTAATAAAGTTTCAGAAGGTTTCGAGATGTCAGAGGAAATCTACCCACAGTCTATGTTCGGAGTTAGTATAAGCTCCAGAATTCCCAGAGCTCTAACCACAGTCAGTGTAAGGAAATCAGAGTGGAGATTCCAACCTTTAATTCCAGCACAGCAAGTATTCTGGGAGTGGTGACATTCACCCTTCATCCTAACTGAGTCAAGATCAATTCAGATTATACAAGGACTTGCAGGCTCCCAAGCAGGTGTGGTGGGGCCACGCCTTAATTACCAAAAGAAGGAATACTTAAGATGGGATTCAAACAGAGAGAAAACCATTTCAAAGGAACTGAGGCTGAGGAAAGTATTAGACAGTTGGGTAAGATTTGACTGTGGTGTTTATTCCCTCTACTATCTCCAGCTTCTTCAGAGATCTTTCCCTGAGTCTCATTCATTTGTGTGACAATGGCTGTTGGCAGTTCCCTATGCACCTTTACCTTCACACCACACAAGCCTACCTTGAGAAATCAACCCTGGAGGACAACAACTCAACACACTCTCTTGAATCAGGTACTACCAAAAAGTAAATGTCAACCTTTACCTGGCCAATGGAAGTCAAAGACATCTGACCCTACTGACCAAGGTAAATACCCAATAGCAGAGGTCTACACAGACTTTGCTCCTTCCAATGTCAATATGTGTGCTTCCTATTGGTCCTGGGATTCTCTGGTTTCTCTCTCTGATTTCTCAATCTATCAATGCTCTCCCAGTATCTGTCTGGAGGAGGAAAACATGTCTGTGCAAATACCACAGTGGTAACAGGGTATAGATACTTCTTTCTTGCACAAACCCTTAGATTGGTCTTCTATTCTATCAGGGTACCTGAGGACCTTGGCACCTGGACAAAAGGGCACAAAACATCGGTTTTTCTGTCTCTCTGCCTCCCTGTCAAATGGCCAGATATTCTATGGAAAATGCACAGCTAGGCCCAAGGGAGAGATGCTGTAGCTCACAAGACAACCAGAACCTGGACTTTGGGATCTCTCTCAGCAGCAACATACAGGGAGGGCTATACCCTACAAGACGCCATCTTAAAGGACTCCAGGCAAGACCTGGCATGGCTTGTATGTGAGGAGATCAGTGGGCACATGACTGACTTCTCTTGCTACTTCTGATGCACACTCTGAGATCTGCTTGAGGGACACCAGTAGCAGCCTCCACAACCAAGACTTCTCTGACAGAATGTCTAATCAGGAAGACCAAGTGTAGACACCTACAGAGCACCAAAGTACCTGTCTTCACCTTGCTAGGGATTGTAAGCAGAATGGTCAAAATACAGGCCCCTGGACAGGCTGAGGAAGTCTGTGCTACAGCTGGAGCAGGATAGGAGCAGGGCAGTGTTTGGCAAGCCTGTGTCTGACTCCCAGATGACCCGGCTGAACCAAGGTGCTGGACCTCAGGTTCGATGAGAGCGGCGGTAATGAGTTTTCACTCATTTTGTTCAGCTTTCCAAGGAATGTTTGACTGGTAATCATCATCGATCCAAGCACATTGTACGGACCTTGCACAGAGATCTTTCAGCGATCTCTAACCAGAGCTGGTGTTGGCTAGTGCTAGAAAAACAAAGACATGGCCCCTCTGGGTACTGGACACTTGCATGAATGCTGGGATTACCCTGAAATCCAAAATCTCCAGAAGTGGAGTTTAGAATCACTGAAGCACCAATGCTAAGTTCTAGCAGCACCACCAACACCAGTTCATCAAGACCACAAGGAAACTTCTTCTCTGGCTTACCTGACTCTTCTAGCCTTCCCATGAATATCTCCAAATGATCATGTTCGCTTGAGGCACAGTCATATGAAATCAGTGCCTGGTGAAGGATGCTGGGATATTGTATGTGCCAAGTCACCATACAGGACACAGAAAGCTACGCTGTAAAGACATAAAGAAACATGGCAACTTTATTGCTGCTTCCATGATATCTGACTGACTCTGGGCTTAACAGTCCTGTTCTCAATGGGATGATCAGAACACATGTGCCCTTCTGCCACTTCTGCTCCATCAAAACCCTCCAGCATGGGTGGTCAGATTAGGAACAGAGTCTTCCCTTAAGCTCTGCCCTGGAAGAGCTTGACCTTGGTCAAGCCCAGTAGCTGGACCCTAAGGAGATTTATGAAACTCTCCTCTATTCCAGCACAATGGTGCTGCCGAACAGCACATCAGATTTCTCCTCAGCCAGCAATTAGATCCATTGGAGAAAACTCAGAGCCAACCCTGAGATAGTCACCCCGATACACTGGCCACAGGAATCACTCGAGAACAAACCGGACTATTTTTTTTTCAAGGTGAAGGCTTCCTTCTCATCTTTTCCCTGATCATGAACTGAAACATGTCTCCTCCTTCTGGCACAAAAATGTACTCTAGGTCAGCAGAATTCCCGATATCTGCAAATATCTATCATAATAATGCTAGAATCCCCAAATAAATGCCATCAGGTGAGTCCTTCTAGGATGTCACAACAAGAGCCACAAGGCTGTCTAGATAGATCCACAATTTTCTCTTCCACATTCTGCCAGTCACTCCTAGTATCCCTGAAAGTATATCTATAGTTGTCTCTGTGTGTTTCTCCACACTCCTTTGGACTCTCTGTCTATGGTGACTTCTCTAGGCACTCCCCATAAAACAACGCCCCTGTCTTAGAGTCCAAGATTTATTCTTTCCCTCAAGTTGTCTGCATCAATACATCTTATCCCAGGTGGTACTTCACATTCAACCAAAACAACATTGTACTTTCTCAGCGATTGTGAATACAACCATGTCCACTCTCTTCCCCTGACACAAGCCTGGTAACCGTGGGTACCTCGGTATAAACCAGCAAATTGGAACAATGGTTTGTAGGGATTTAATAAAGTTTCAGAAGGTTTCGAGATGTCAGAGGAAATCTACCCACAGTCTATGTTCGGAGTTAGTATAAGCTCCAGAATTCCCAGAGCTCTAACCACAGTCAGTGTAAGGAAATCAGAGTGGAGATTCCAACCTTTAATTCCAGCACAGCAAGTATTCTGGGAGTGGTGACATTCACCCTTCATCCTAACTGAGTCAAGATCAATTCAGATTATACAAGGACTTGCAGGCTCCCAAGCAGGTGTGGTGGGGCCACGCCTTAATTACCAAAAGAAGGAATACTTAAGATGGGATTCAAACAGAGAGAAAACCATTTCAAAGGAACTGAGGCTGAGGAAAGTATTAGACAGTTGGGTAAGATTTGACTGTGGTGTTTATTCCCTCTACTATCTCCAGCTTCTTCAGAGATCTTTCCCTGAGTCTCATTCATTTGTGTGACAATGGCTGTTGGCAGTTCCCTATGCACCTTTACCTTCACACCACACAAGCCTACCTTGAGAAATCAACCCTGGAGGACAACAACTCAACACACTCTCTTGAATCAGGTACTACCAAAAAGTAAATGTCAACCTTTACCTGGCCAATGGAAGTCAAAGACATCTGACCCTACTGACCAAGGTAAATACCCAATAGCAGAGGTCTACACAGACTTTGCTCCTTCCAATGTCAATATGTGTGCTTCCTATTGGTCCTGGGATTCTCTGGTTTCTCTCTCTGATTTCTCAATCTATCAATGCTCTCCCAGTATCTGTCTGGAGGAGGAAAACATGTCTGTGCAAATACCACAGTGGTAACAGGGTATAGATACTTCTTTCTTGCACAAACCCTTAGATTGGTCTTCTATTCTATCAGGGTACCTGAGGACCTTGGCACCTGGACAAAAGGGCACAAAACATCGGTTTTTCTGTCTCTCTGCCTCCCTGTCAAATGGCCAGATATTCTATGGAAAATGCACAGCTAGGCCCAAGGGAGAGATGCTGTAGCTCACAAGACAACCAGAACCTGGACTTTGGGATCTCTCTCAGCAGCAACATACAGGGAGGGCTATACCCTACAAGACGCCATCTTAAAGGACTCCAGGCAAGACCTGGCATGGCTTGTATGTGAGGAGATCAGTGGGCACATGACTGACTTCTCTTGCTACTTCTGATGCACACTCTGAGATCTGCTTGAGGGACACCAGTAGCAGCCTCCACAACCAAGACTTCTCTGACAGAATGTCTAATCAGGAAGACCAAGTGTAGACACCTACAGAGCACCAAAGTACCTGTCTTCACCTTGCTAGGGATTGTAAGCAGAATGGTCAAAATACAGGCCCCTGGACAGGCTGAGGAAGTCTGTGCTACAGCTGGAGCAGGATAGGAGCAGGGCAGTGTTTGGCAAGCCTGTGTCTGACTCCCAGATGACCCGGCTGAACCAAGGTGCTGGACCTCAGGTTCGATGAGAGCGGCGGTAATGAGTTTTCACTCATTTTGTTCAGCTTTCCAAGGAATGTTTGACTGGTAATCATCATCGATCCAAGCACATTGTACAGACCTTGCACAGAGATCTTTCAGCGATCTCTAACCAGAGCTGGTGTTGGCTAGTGCTAGAAAAACAAAGACATGGCCCGTCTGGGTACTGGACACTTGCGTGAATGCTGGGATTACCCTGAAATCCAAAATCTCCAGAAGTGGAGTTTAGAATCACTGAAGCACCAATGCTAAGTTCTAGCAGCACCACCAACACCAGTTCATCAAGACCACAAGGAAACTTCTTCTCTGGCTTACCTGACTCTTCTAGCCTTCCCATGAATATCTCCAAATGATCATGTTCGCTTGAGGCACAGTCATATGAAATCAGTGCCTGGTGAAGGATGCTGGGATATTGTATGTGCCAAGTCACCATACAGGACACAGAAAGCTACGCTGTAAAGACATAAAGAAACATGGCAACTTTATTGCTGCTTCCATGATATCTGACTGACTCTGGGCTTAACAGTCCTGTTCTCAATGGGATGATCAGAACACATGTGCCCTTCTGCCACTTCTGCTCCATCAAAACCCTCCAGCATGGGTGGTCAGATTAGGAACAGAGTCTTCCCTTAAGCTCTGCCCTGGAAGAGCTTGACCTTGGTCAAGCCCAGTAGCTGGACCCTAAGGAGATTTATGAAACTCTCCTCTATTCCAGCACAATGGTGCTGCCGAACAGCACATCAGATTTCTCCTCAGCCAGCAATTAGATCCATTGGAGAAAACTCAGAGCCAACCCTGAGATAGTCACCCCGATACACTGGCCACAGGAATCACTCGAGAACAAACCGGACTATTTTTTTTTCAAGGTGAAGGCTTCCTTCTCATCTTTTCCCTGATCATGAACTGAAACATGTCTCCTCCTTCTGGCACAAAAATGTACTCTAGGTCAGCAGAATTCCCGATATCTGCAAATATCTATCATAATAATGCTAGAATCCCCAAATAAATGCCATCAGGTGAGTCCTTCTAGGATGTCACAACAAGAGCCACAAGGCTGTCTAGATAGATCCACAACTTTCTCTTCCACATTCTGCCAGTCACTCCTAGTATCCCTGAAAGTATATCTATAGTTGTCTCTGTGTGTTTCTCCACACTCCTTTGGACTCTCTGTCTATGGTGACTTCTCTAGGCACTCCCCATAAAACAACGCCCCCGTCTTAGAGTCCAAGATTTATTCTTTCCCTCAAGTTGTCTGCATCAATACATCTTATCCCAGGTGGTACTTCACATTCAACCAAAACAACATTGTACTTTCTCAGCGATTGTGAATACAACCATGTCCACTCTCTTCCCCTGACACAAGCCTGGTAACCGTAGGTACCTCGGTATAAATCAGCAAATTGGAACAATGGTTTGTAGGGATTTAATAAAGTTTCAGAAGGTTTCGAGATGTCAGAGGAAATCTACCCACAGTCTATGTTCGGAGTTAGTATAAGCTCCAGAATTCCCAGAGCTCTAACCACAGTCAGTGTAAGGAAATCAGAGTGGAGATTCCAACCTTTAATTCCAGCACAGCAAGTATTCTGGGAGTGGTGACATTCACCCTTCATCCTAACTGAGTCAAGATCAATTCAGATTATACAAGGACTTGCAGGCTCCCAAGCAGGTGTGGTGGGGCCACGCCTTAATTACCAAAAGAAGGAATACTTAAGATGGGATTCAAACAGAGAGAAAACCATTTCAAAGGAACTGAGGCTGAGGAAAGTATTAGACAGTTGGGTAAGATTTGACTGTGGTGTTTATTCCCTCTACTATCTCCAGCTTCTTCAGAGATCTTTCCCTGAGTCTCATTCATTTGTGTGACAATGGCTGTTGGCAGTTCCCTATGCACCTTTACCTTCACACCACACAAGCCTACCTTGAGAAATCAACCCTGGAGGACAACAACTCAACACACTCTCTTGAATCAGGTACTACCAAAAAGTAAATGTCAACCTTTACCTGGCCAATGGAAGTCAAAGACATCTGACCCTACTGACCAAGGTAAATACCCAATAGCAGAGGTCTACACAGACTTTGCTCCTTCCAATGTCAATATGTGTGCTTCCTATTGGTCCTGGGATTCTCTGGTTTCTCTCTCTGATTTCTCAATCTATCAATGCTCTCCCAGTATCTGTCTGGAGGAGGAAAACATGTCTGTGCAAATACCACAGTGGTAACAGGGTATAGATACTTCTTTCTTGCACAAACCCTTAGATTGGTCTTCTATTCTATCAGGGTACCTGAGGACCTTGGCACCTGGACAAAAGGGCACAAAACATCGGTTTTTCTGTCTCTCTGCCTCCCTGTCAAATGGCCAGATATTCTATGGAAAATGCACAGCTAGGCCCAAGGGAGAGATGCTGTAGCTCACAAGACAACCAGAACCTGGACTTTGGGATCTCTCTCAGCAGCAACATACAGGGAGGGCTATACCCTACAAGACGCCATCTTAAAGGACTCCAGGCAAGACCTGGCATGGCTTGTATGTGAGGAGATCAGTGGGCACATGACTGACTTCTCTTGCTACTTCTGATGCACACTCTGAGATCTGCTTGAGGGACACCAGTAGCAGCCTCCACAACCAAGACTTCTCTGACAGAATGTCTAATCAGGAAGACCAAGTGTAGACACCTACAGAGCACCAAAGTACCTGTCTTCACCTTGCTAGGGATTGTAAGCAGAATGGTCAAAATACAGGCCCCTGGACAGGCTGAGGAAGTCTGTGCTACAGCTGGAGCAGGATAGGAGCAGGGCAGTGTTTGGCAAGCCTGTGTCTGACTCCCAGATGACCCGGCTGAACCAAGGTGCTGGACCTCAGGTTCGATGAGAGCGGCGGTAATGAGTTTTCACTCATTTTGTTCAGCTTTCCAAGGAATGTTTGACTGGTAATCATCATCGATCCAAGCACATTGTACGGACCTTGCACAGAGATCTTTCAGCGATCTCTAACCAGAGCTGGTGTTGGCTAGTGCTAGAAAAACAAAGACATGGCCCCTCTGGGTACTGGACACTTGCATGAATGCTGGGATTACCCTGAAATCCAAAATCTCCAGAAGTGGAGTTTAGAATCACTGAAGCACCAATGCTAAGTTCTAGCAGCACCACCAACACCAGTTCATCAAGACCACAAGGAAACTTCTTCTCTGGCTTACCTGACTCTTCTAGCCTTCCCATGAATATCTCCAAATGATCATGTTCGCTTGAGGCACAGTCATATGAAATCAGTGCCTGGTGAAGGATGCTGGGATATTGTATGTGCCAAGTCACCATACAGGACACAGAAAGCTACGCTGTAAAGACATAAAGAAACATGGCAACTTTATTGCTGCTTCCATGATATCTGACTGACTCTGGGCTTAACAGTCCTGTTCTCAATGGGATGATCAGAACACATGTGCCCTTCTGCCACTTCTGCTCCATCAAAACCCTCCAGCATGGGTGGTCAGATTAGGAACAGAGTCTTCCCTTAAGCTCTGCCCTGGAAGAGCTTGACCTTGGTCAAGCCCAGTAGCTGGACCCTAAGGAGATTTATGAAACTCTCCTCTATTCCAGCACAATGGTGCTGCCGAACAGCACATCAGATTTCTCCTCAGCCAGCAATTAGATCCATTGGAGAAAACTCAGAGCCAACCCTGAGATAGTCACCCCGATACACTGGCCACAGGAATCACTCGAGAACAAACCGGACTATTTTTTTTTCAAGGTGAAGGCTTCCTTCTCATCTTTTCCCTGATCATGAACTGAAACATGTCTCCTCCTTCTGGCACAAAAATGTACTCTAGGTCAGCAGAATTCCCGATATCTGCAAATATCTATCATAATAATGCTAGAATCCCCAAATAAATGCCATCAGGTGAGTCCTTCTAGGATGTCACAACAAGAGCCACAAGGCTGTCTAGATAGATCCACAATTTTCTCTTCCACATTCTGCCAGTCACTCCTAGTATCCCTGAAAGTATATCTATAGTTGTCTCTGTGTGTTTCTCCACACTCCTTTGGACTCTCTGTCTATGGTGACTTCTCTAGGCACTCCCCATAAAACAACGCCCCTGTCTTAGAGTCCAAGATTTATTCTTTCCCTCAAGTTGTCTGCATCAATACATCTTATCCCAGGTGGTACTTCACATTCAACCAAAACAACATTGTACTTTCTCAGCGATTGTGAATACAACCATGTCCACTCTCTTCCCCTGACACAAGCCTGGTAACCGTGGGTACCTCGGTATAAACCAGCAAATTGGAACAATGGTTTGTAGGGATTTAATAAAGTTTCAGAAGGTTTCGAGATGTCAGAGGAAATCTACCCACAGTCTATGTTCGGAGTTAGTATAAGCTCCAGAATTCCCAGAGCTCTAACCACAGTCAGTGTAAGGAAATCAGAGTGGAGATTCCAACCTTTAATTCCAGCACAGCAAGTATTCTGGGAGTGGTGACATTCACCCTTCATCCTAACTGAGTCAAGATCAATTCAGATTATACAAGGACTTGCAGGCTCCCAAGCAGGTGTGGTGGGGCCACGCCTTAATTACCAAAAGAAGGAATACTTAAGATGGGATTCAAACAGAGAGAAAACCATTTCAAAGGAACTGAGGCTGAGGAAAGTATTAGACAGTTGGGTAAGATTTGACTGTGGTGTTTATTCCCTCTACTATCTCCAGCTTCTTCAGAGATCTTTCCCTGAGTCTCATTCATTTGTGTGACAATGGCTGTTGGCAGTTCCCTATGCACCTTTACCTTCACACCACACAAGCCTACCTTGAGAAATCAACCCTGGAGGACAACAACTCAACACACTCTCTTGAATCAGGTACTACCAAAAAGTAAATGTCAACCTTTACCTGGCCAATGGAAGTCAAAGACATCTGACCCTACTGACCAAGGTAAATACCCAATAGCAGAGGTCTACACAGACTTTGCTCCTTCCAATGTCAATATGTGTGCTTCCTATTGGTCCTGGGATTCTCTGGTTTCTCTCTCTGATTTCTCAATCTATCAATGCTCTCCCAGTATCTGTCTGGAGGAGGAAAACATGTCTGTGCAAATACCACAGTGGTAACAGGGTATAGATACTTCTTTCTTGCACAAACCCTTAGATTGGTCTTCTATTCTATCAGGGTACCTGAGGACCTTGGCACCTGGACAAAAGGGCACAAAACATCGGTTTTTCTGTCTCTCTGCCTCCCTGTCAAATGGCCAGATATTCTATGGAAAATGCACAGCTAGGCCCAAGGGAGAGATGCTGTAGCTCACAAGACAACCAGAACCTGGACTTTGGGATCTCTCTCAGCAGCAACATACAGGGAGGGCTATACCCTACAAGACGCCATCTTAAAGGACTCCAGGCAAGACCTGGCATGGCTTGTATGTGAGGAGATCAGTGGGCACATGACTGACTTCTCTTGCTACTTCTGATGCACACTCTGAGATCTGCTTGAGGGACACCAGTAGCAGCCTCCACAACCAAGACTTCTCTGACAGAATGTCTAATCAGGAAGACCAAGTGTAGACACCTACAGAGCACCAAAGTACCTGTCTTCACCTTGCTAGGGATTGTAAGCAGAATGGTCAAAATACAGGCCCCTGGACAGGCTGAGGAAGTCTGTGCTACAGCTGGAGCAGGATAGGAGCAGGGCAGTGTTTGGCAAGCCTGTGTCTGACTCCCAGATGACCCGGCTGAACCAAGGTGCTGGACCTCAGGTTCGATGAGAGCGGCGGTAATGAGTTTTCACTCATTTTGTTCAGCTTTCCAAGGAATGTTTGACTGGTAATCATCATCGATCCAAGCACATTGTACAGACCTTGCACAGAGATCTTTCAGCGATCTCTAACCAGAGCTGGTGTTGGCTAGTGCTAGAAAAACAAAGACATGGCCCGTCTGGGTACTGGACACTTGCGTGAATGCTGGGATTACCCTGAAATCCAAAATCTCCAGAAGTGGAGTTTAGAATCACTGAAGCACCAATGCTAAGTTCTAGCAGCACCACCAACACCAGTTCATCAAGACCACAAGGAAACTTCTTCTCTGGCTTACCTGACTCTTCTAGCCTTCCCATGAATATCTCCAAATGATCATGTTCGCTTGAGGCACAGTCATATGAAATCAGTGCCTGGTGAAGGATGCTGGGATATTGTATGTGCCAAGTCACCATACAGGACACAGAAAGCTACGCTGTAAAGACATAAAGAAACATGGCAACTTTATTGCTGCTTCCATGATATCTGACTGACTCTGGGCTTAACAGTCCTGTTCTCAATGGGATGATCAGAACACATGTGCCCTTCTGCCACTTCTGCTCCATCAAAACCCTCCAGCATGGGTGGTCAGATTAGGAACAGAGTCTTCCCTTAAGCTCTGCCCTGGAAGAGCTTGACCTTGGTCAAGCCCAGTAGCTGGACCCTAAGGAGATTTATGAAACTCTCCTCTATTCCAGCACAATGGTGCTGCCGAACAGCACATCAGATTTCTCCTCAGCCAGCAATTAGATCCATTGGAGAAAACTCAGAGCCAACCCTGAGATAGTCACCCCGATACACTGGCCACAGGAATCACTCGAGAACAAACCGGACTATTTTTTTTTCAAGGTGAAGGCTTCCTTCTCATCTTTTCCCTGATCATGAACTGAAACATGTCTCCTCCTTCTGGCACAAAAATGTACTCTAGGTCAGCAGAATTCCCGATATCTGCAAATATCTATCATAATAATGCTAGAATCCCCAAATAAATGCCATCAGGTGAGTCCTTCTAGGATGTCACAACAAGAGCCACAAGGCTGTCTAGATAGATCCACAACTTTCTCTTCCACATTCTGCCAGTCACTCCTAGTATCCCTGAAAGTATATCTATAGTTGTCTCTGTGTGTTTCTCCACACTCCTTTGGACTCTCTGTCTATGGTGACTTCTCTAGGCACTCCCCATAAAACAACGCCCCCGTCTTAGAGTCCAAGATTTATTCTTTCCCTCAAGTTGTCTGCATCAATACATCTTATCCCAGGTGGTACTTCACATTCAACCAAAACAACATTGTACTTTCTCAGCGATTGTGAATACAACCATGTCCACTCTCTTCCCCTGACACAAGCCTGGTAACCGTAGGTACCTCGGTATAAATCAGCAAATTGGAACAATGGTTTGTAGGGATTTAATAAAGTTTCAGAAGGTTTCGAGATGTCAGAGGAAATCTACCCACAGTCTATGTTCGGAGTTAGTATAAGCTCCAGAATTCCCAGAGCTCTAACCACAGTCAGTGTAAGGAAATCAGAGTGGAGATTCCAACCTTTAATTCCAGCACAGCAAGTATTCTGGGAGTGGTGACATTCACCCTTCATCCTAACTGAGTCAAGATCAATTCAGATTATACAAGGACTTGCAGGCTCCCAAGCAGGTGTGGTGGGGCCACGCCTTAATTACCAAAAGAAGGAATACTTAAGATGGGATTCAAACAGAGAGAAAACCATTTCAAAGGAACTGAGGCTGAGGAAAGTATTAGACAGTTGGGTAAGATTTGACTGTGGTGTTTATTCCCTCTACTATCTCCAGCTTCTTCAGAGATCTTTCCCTGAGTCTCATTCATTTGTGTGACAATGGCTGTTGGCAGTTCCCTATGCACCTTTACCTTCACACCACACAAGCCTACCTTGAGAAATCAACCCTGGAGGACAACAACTCAACACACTCTCTTGAATCAGGTACTACCAAAAAGTAAATGTCAACCTTTACCTGGCCAATGGAAGTCAAAGACATCTGACCCTACTGACCAAGGTAAATACCCAATAGCAGAGGTCTACACAGACTTTGCTCCTTCCAATGTCAATATGTGTGCTTCCTATTGGTCCTGGGATTCTCTGGTTTCTCTCTCTGATTTCTCAATCTATCAATGCTCTCCCAGTATCTGTCTGGAGGAGGAAAACATGTCTGTGCAAATACCACAGTGGTAACAGGGTATAGATACTTCTTTCTTGCACAAACCCTTAGATTGGTCTTCTATTCTATCAGGGTACCTGAGGACCTTGGCACCTGGACAAAAGGGCACAAAACATCGGTTTTTCTGTCTCTCTGCCTCCCTGTCAAATGGCCAGATATTCTATGGAAAATGCACAGCTAGGCCCAAGGGAGAGATGCTGTAGCTCACAAGACAACCAGAACCTGGACTTTGGGATCTCTCTCAGCAGCAACATACAGGGAGGGCTATACCCTACAAGACGCCATCTTAAAGGACTCCAGGCAAGACCTGGCATGGCTTGTATGTGAGGAGATCAGTGGGCACATGACTGACTTCTCTTGCTACTTCTGATGCACACTCTGAGATCTGCTTGAGGGACACCAGTAGCAGCCTCCACAACCAAGACTTCTCTGACAGAATGTCTAATCAGGAAGACCAAGTGTAGACACCTACAGAGCACCAAAGTACCTGTCTTCACCTTGCTAGGGATTGTAAGCAGAATGGTCAAAATACAGGCCCCTGGACAGGCTGAGGAAGTCTGTGCTACAGCTGGAGCAGGATAGGAGCAGGGCAGTGTTTGGCAAGCCTGTGTCTGACTCCCAGATGACCCGGCTGAACCAAGGTGCTGGACCTCAGGTTCGATGAGAGCGGCGGTAATGAGTTTTCACTCATTTTGTTCAGCTTTCCAAGGAATGTTTGACTGGTAATCATCATCGATCCAAGCACATTGTACGGACCTTGCACAGAGATCTTTCAGCGATCTCTAACCAGAGCTGGTGTTGGCTAGTGCTAGAAAAACAAAGACATGGCCCCTCTGGGTACTGGACACTTGCATGAATGCTGGGATTACCCTGAAATCCAAAATCTCCAGAAGTGGAGTTTAGAATCACTGAAGCACCAATGCTAAGTTCTAGCAGCACCACCAACACCAGTTCATCAAGACCACAAGGAAACTTCTTCTCTGGCTTACCTGACTCTTCTAGCCTTCCCATGAATATCTCCAAATGATCATGTTCGCTTGAGGCACAGTCATATGAAATCAGTGCCTGGTGAAGGATGCTGGGATATTGTATGTGCCAAGTCACCATACAGGACACAGAAAGCTACGCTGTAAAGACATAAAGAAACATGGCAACTTTATTGCTGCTTCCATGATATCTGACTGACTCTGGGCTTAACAGTCCTGTTCTCAATGGGATGATCAGAACACATGTGCCCTTCTGCCACTTCTGCTCCATCAAAACCCTCCAGCATGGGTGGTCAGATTAGCAACAGAGTCTTCCCTTAAGCTCTGCCCTGGAAGAGCTTGACCTTGGTCAAGCCCAGTAGCTGGACCCTAAGGAGATTTATGAAACTCTCCTCTATTCCAGCACAATGGTGCTGCCGAACAGCACATCAGATTTCTCCTCAGCCAGCAATTAGATCCATTGGAGAAAACTCAGAGCCAACCCTGAGATAGTCACCCCGATACACTGTCCACAGGAATCACTCGAGAACAAACCGGATTATTTTTTTTTCAAGGTGAAGGCTTCGTTCTCATCTTTTCCCTGATCATGAACTGAAACATGTCTCCTCCTTCTGGCACAAAAATGTACTCTAGGTCAGCAGAATTCCCGATATCTGCAAATATCTATCATAATAATGCTTGAATCCCCAAATAAATGCCATCAGGTGAGTCCTTCTAGGATGTCACAACAAGAGCCACAAGGCTGTCTAGATAGATCCACAACTTTCTCTTCCACATTCTGCCAGTCACTCCTAGTATCCCTGAAAGTATATCTATAGTTGTCTCTGTGTGTTTCTCCACACTCCTTTGGACTCTCTGTCTATGGTGACTTCTCTAGGCACTCCCCATAAAACAACGCCCCTGTCTTAGAGTCCAAGATTTATTCTTTCCCTCAAGTTGTCTGCATCAATACATCTTATCCCAGGTGGTACTTCACATTCAACCAAAACAACATTGTACTTTCTCAGCGATTGTGAATACAACCATGTCCACTCTCTTCCCCTGACACAAGCCTGGTAACCGTGGGTACCTCGGTATAAACCAGCAAATTGGAACAATGGTTTGTAGGGATTTAATAAAGTTTCAGAAGGTTTCGAGATGTCAGAGGAAATCTACCCACAGTCTATGTTCGGAGTTAGTATAAGCTCCAGAATTCCCAGAGCTCTAACCACAGTCAGTGTAAGGAAATCAGAGTGGAGATTCCAACCTTTAATTCCAGCACAGCAAGTATTCTGGGAGTGGTGACATTCACCCTTCATCCTAACTGAGTCAAGATCAATTCAGATTATACAAGGACTTGCAGGCTCCCAAGCAGGTGTGGTGGGGCCACGCCTTAATTACCAAAAGAAGGAATACTTAAGATGGGATTCAAACAGAGAGAAAACCATTTCAAAGGAACTGAGGCTGAGGAAAGTATTAGACAGTTGGGTAAGATTTGACTGTGGTGTTTATTCCCTCTACTATCTCCAGCTTCTTCAGAGATCTTTCCCTGAGTCTCATTCATTTGTGTGACAATGGCTGTTGGCAGTTCCCTATGCACCTTTACCTTCACACCACACAAGCCTACCTTGAGAAATCAACCCTGGAGGACAACAACTCAACACACTCTCTTGAATCAGGTACTACCAAAAAGTAAATGTCAACCTTTACCTGGCCAATGGAAGTCAAAGACATCTGACCCTACTGACCAAGGTAAATACCCAATAGCAGAGGTCTACACAGACTTTGCTCCTTCCAATGTCAATATGTGTGCTTCCTATTGGTCCTGGGATTCTCTGGTTTCTCTCTCTGATTTCTCAATCTATCAATGCTCTCCCAGTATCTGTCTGGAGGAGGAAAACATGTCTGTGCAAATACCACAGTGGTAACAGGGTATAGATACTTCTTTCTTGCACAAACCCTTAGATTGGTCTTCTATTCTATCAGGGTACCTGAGGACCTTGGCACCTGGACAAAAGGGCACAAAACATCGGTTTTTCTGTCTCTCTGCCTCCCTGTCAAATGGCCAGATATTCTATGGAAAATGCACAGCTAGGCCCAAGGGAGAGATGCTGTAGCTCACAAGACAACCAGAACCTGGACTTTGGGATCTCTCTCAGCAGCAACATACAGGGAGGGCTATACCCTACAAGACGCCATCTTAAAGGACTCCAGGCAAGACCTGGCATGGCTTGTATGTGAGGAGATCAGTGGGCACATGACTGACTTCTCTTGCTACTTCTGATGCACACTCTGAGATCTGCTTGAGGGACACCAGTAGCAGCCTCCACAACCAAGACTTCTCTGACAGAATGTCTAATCAGGAAGACCAAGTGTAGACACCTACAGAGCACCAAAGTACCTGTCTTCACCTTGCTAGGGATTGTAAGCAGAATGGTCAAAATACAGGCCCCTGGACAGGCTGAGGAAGTCTGTGCTACAGCTGGAGCAGGATAGGAGCAGGGCAGTGTTTGGCAAGCCTGTGTCTGACTCCCAGATGACCCGGCTGAACCAAGGTGCTGGACCTCAGGTTCGATGAGAGCGGCGGTAATGAGTTTTCACTCATTTTGTTCAGCTTTCCAAGGAATGTTTGACTGGTAATCATCATCGATCCAAGCACATTGGACGGACCTTGCACAGAGATCTTTCAGCGATCTCTAACCAGAGCTGGTGTTGGCTAGTGCTAGAAAAACAAAGACATGGCCCCTCTGGGTACTGGACACTTGCATGAATGCTGGGATTACCCTGAAATCCAAAATCTCCAGAAGTGGAGTTTAGAATCACTGAAGCACCAATGCTAAGTTCTAGCAGCACCACCAACACCAGTTCATCAAGACCACAAGGAAACTTCTTCTCTGGCTTACCTGACTCTTCTAGCCTTCCCATGAATATCTCCAAATGATCATGTTCGCTTGAGGCACAGTCATATGAAATCAGTGCCTGGTGAAGGATGCTGGGATATTGTATGTGCCAAGTCACCATACAGGACACAGAAAGCTACGCTGTAAAGACATAAAGAAACATGGCAACTTTATTGCTGCTTCCATGATATCTGACTGACTCTGGGCTTAACAGTCCTGTTCTCAATGGGATGATCAGAACACATGTGCCCTTCTGCCACTTCTGCTCCATCAAAACCCTCCAGCATGGGTGGTCAGATTAGGAACAGAGTCTTCCCTTAAGCTCTGCCCTGGAAGAGCTTGACCTTGGTCAAGCCCAGTAGCTGGACCCTAAGGAGATTTATGAAACTCTCCTCTATTCCAGCACAATGGTGCTGCCGAACAGCACATCAGATTTCTCCTCAGCCAGCAATTAGATCCATTGGAGAAAACTCAGAGCCAACCCTGAGATAGTCACCCCGATACACTGTCCACAGGAATCACTCGAGAACAAACCGGATTATTTTTTTTTCAAGGTGAAGGCTTCGTTCTCATCTTTTCCCTGATCATGAACTGAAACATGTCTCCTCCTTCTGGCACAAAAATGTACTCTAGGTCAGCAGAATTCCCGATATCTGCAAATATCTATCATAATAATGCTTGAATCCCCAAATAAATGCCATCAGGTGAGTCCTTCTAGGATGTCACAACAAGAGCCACAAGGCTGTCTAGATAGATCCACAACTTTCTCTTCCACATTCTGCCAGTCACTCCTAGTATCCCTGAAAGTATATCTATAGTTGTCTCTGTGTGTTTCTCCACACTCCTTTGGACTCTCTGTCTATGGTGACTTCTCTAGGCACTCCCCATAAAACAACGCCCCTGTCTTAGAGTCCAAGATTTATTCTTTCCCTCAAGTTGTCTGCATCAATACATCTTATCCCAGGTGGTACTTCACATTCAACCAAAACAACATTGTACTTTCTCAGCGATTGTGAATACAACCATGTCCACTCTCTTCCCCTGACACAAGCCTGGTAACCGTGGGTACCTCGGTATAAACCAGCAAATTGGAACAATGGTTTGTAGGGATTTAATAAAGTTTCAGAAGGTTTCGAGATGTCAGAGGAAATCTACCCACAGTCTATGTTCGGAGTTAGTATAAGCTCCAGAATTCCCAGAGCTCTAACCACAGTCAGTGTAAGGAAATCAGAGTGGAGATTCCAACCTTTAATTCCAGCACAGCAAGTATTCTGGGAGTGGTGACATTCACCCTTCATCCTAACTGAGTCAAGATCAATTCAGATTATACAAGGACTTGCAGGCTCCCAAGCAGGTGTGGTGGGGCCACGCCTTAATTACCAAAAGAAGGAATACTTAAGATGGGATTCAAACAGAGAGAAAACCATTTCAAAGGAACTGAGGCTGAGGAAAGTATTAGACAGTTGGGTAAGATTTGACTGTGGTGTTTATTCCCTCTACTATCTCCAGCTTCTTCAGAGATCTTTCCCTGAGTCTCATTCATTTGTGTGACAATGGCTGTTGGCAGTTCCCTATGCACCTTTACCTTCACACCACACAAGCCTACCTTGAGAAATCAACCCTGGAGGACAACAACTCAACACACTCTCTTGAATCAGGTACTACCAAAAAGTAAATGTCAACCTTTACCTGGCCAATGGAAGTCAAAGACATCTGACCCTACTGACCAAGGTAAATACCCAATAGCAGAGGTCTACACAGACTTTGCTCCTTCCAATGTCAATATGTGTGCTTCCTATTGGTCCTGGGATTCTCTGGTTTCTCTCTCTGATTTCTCAATCTATCAATGCTCTCCCAGTATCTGTCTGGAGGAGGAAAACATGTCTGTGCAAATACCACAGTGGTAACAGGGTATAGATACTTCTTTCTTGCACAAACCCTTAGATTGGTCTTCTATTCTATCAGGGTACCTGAGGACCTTGGCACCTGGACAAAAGGGCACAAAACATCGGTTTTTCTGTCTCTCTGCCTCCCTGTCAAATGGCCAGATATTCTATGGAAAATGCACAGCTAGGCCCAAGGGAGAGATGCTGTAGCTCACAAGACAACCAGAACCTGGACTTTGGGATCTCTCTCAGCAGCAACATACAGGGAGGGCTATACCCTACAAGACGCCATCTTAAAGGACTCCAGGCAAGACCTGGCATGGCTTGTATGTGAGGAGATCAGTGGGCACATGACTGACTTCTCTTGCTACTTCTGATGCACACTCTGAGATCTGCTTGAGGGACACCAGTAGCAGCCTCCACAACCAAGACTTCTCTGACAGAATGTCTAATCAGGAAGACCAAGTGTAGACACCTACAGAGCACCAAAGTACCTGTCTTCACCTTGCTAGGGATTGTAAGCAGAATGGTCAAAATACAGGCCCCTGGACAGGCTGAGGAAGTCTGTGCTACAGCTGGAGCAGGATAGGAGCAGGGCAGTGTTTGGCAAGCCTGTGTCTGACTCCCAGATGACCCGGCTGAACCAAGGTGCTGGACCTCAGGTTCGATGAGAGCGGCGGTAATGAGTTTTCACTCATTTTGTTCAGCTTTCCAAGGAATGTTTGACTGGTAATCATCATCGATCCAAGCACATTGTACGGACCTTGCACAGAGATCTTTCAGCGATCTCTAACCAGAGCTGGTGTTGGCTAGTGCTAGAAAAACAAAGACATGGCCCCTCTGGGTACTGGACACTTGCATGAATGCTGGGATTACCCTGAAATCCAAAATCTCCAGAAGTGGAGTTTAGAATCACTGAAGCACCAATGCTAAGTTCTAGCAGCACCACCAACACCAGTTCATCAAGACCACAAGGAAACTTCTTCTCTGGCTTACCTGACTCTTCTAGCCTTCCCATGAATATCTCCAAATGATCATGTTCGCTTGAGGCACAGTCATATGAAATCAGTGCCTGGTGAAGGATGCTGGGATATTGTATGTGCCAAGTCACCATACAGGACACAGAAAGCTACGCTGTAAAGACATAAAGAAACATGGCAACTTTATTGCTGCTTCCATGATATCTGACTGACTCTGGGCTTAACAGTCCTGTTCTCAATGGGATGATCAGAACACATGTGCCCTTCTGCCACTTCTGCTCCATCAAAACCCTCCAGCATGGGTGGTCAGATTAGGAACAGAGTCTTCCCTTAAGCTCTGCCCTGGAAGAGCTTGACCTTGGTCAAGCCCAGTAGCTGGACCCTAAGGAGATTTATGAAACTCTCCTCTATTCCAGCACAATGGTGCTGCCGAACAGCACATCAGATTTCTCCTCAGCCAGCAATTAGATCCATTGGAGAAAACTCAGAGCCAACCCTGAGATAGTCACCCCGATACACTGTCCACAGGAATCACTCGAGAACAAACCGGATTATTTTTTTTTCAAGGTGAAGGCTTCGTTCTCATCTTTTCCCTGATCATGAACTGAAACATGTCTCCTCCTTCTGGCACAAAAATGTACTCTAGGTCAGCAGAATTCCCGATATCTGCAAATATCTATCATAATAATGCTTGAATCCCCAAATAAATGCCATCAGGTGAGTCCTTCTAGGATGTCACAACAAGAGCCACAAGGCTGTCTAGATAGATCCACAACTTTCTCTTCCACATTCTGCCAGTCACTCCTAGTATCCCTGAAAGTATATCTATAGTTGTCTCTGTGTGTTTCTCCACACTCCTTTGGACTCTCTGTCTATGGTGACTTCTCTAGGCACTCCCCATAAAACAACGCCCCTGTCTTAGAGTCCAAGATTTATTCTTTCCCTCAAGTTGTCTGCATCAATACATCTTATCCCAGGTGGTACTTCACATTCAACCAAAACAACATTGTACTTTCTCAGCGATTGTGAATACAACCATGTCCACTCTCTTCCCCTGACACAAGCCTGGTAACCGTGGGTACCTCGGTATAAACCAGCAAATTGGAACAATGGTTTGTAGGGATTTAATAAAGTTTCAGAAGGTTTCGAGATGTCAGAGGAAATCTACCCACAGTCTATGTTCGGAGTTAGTATAAGCTCCAGAATTCCCAGAGCTCTAACCACAGTCAGTGTAAGGAAATCAGAGTGGAGATTCCAACCTTTAATTCCAGCACAGCAAGTATTCTGGGAGTGGTGACATTCACCCTTCATCCTAACTGAGTCAAGATCAATTCAGATTATACAAGGACTTGCAGGCTCCCAAGCAGGTGTGGTGGGGCCACGCCTTAATTACCAAAAGAAGGAATACTTAAGATGGGATTCAAACAGAGAGAAAACCATTTCAAAGGAACTGAGGCTGAGGAAAGTATTAGACAGTTGGGTAAGATTTGACTGTGGTGTTTATTCCCTCTACTATCTCCAGCTTCTTCAGAGATCTTTCCCTGAGTCTCATTCATTTGTGTGACAATGGCTGTTGGCAGTTCCCTATGCACCTTTACCTTCACACCACACAAGCCTACCTTGAGAAATCAACCCTGGAGGACAACAACTCAACACACTCTCTTGAATCAGGTACTACCAAAAAGTAAATGTCAACCTTTACCTGGCCAATGGAAGTCAAAGACATCTGACCCTACTGACCAAGGTAAATACCCAATAGCAGAGGTCTACACAGACTTTGCTCCTTCCAATGTCAATATGTGTGCTTCCTATTGGTCCTGGGATTCTCTGGTTTCTCTCTCTGATTTCTCAATCTATCAATGCTCTCCCAGTATCTGTCTGGAGGAGGAAAACATGTCTGTGCAAATACCACAGTGGTAACAGGGTATAGATACTTCTTTCTTGCACAAACCCTTAGATTGGTCTTCTATTCTATCAGGGTACCTGAGGACCTTGGCACCTGGACAAAAGGGCACAAAACATCGGTTTTTCTGTCTCTCTGCCTCCCTGTCAAATGGCCAGATATTCTATGGAAAATGCACAGCTAGGCCCAAGGGAGAGATGCTGTAGCTCACAAGACAACCAGAACCTGGACTTTGGGATCTCTCTCAGCAGCAACATACAGGGAGGGCTATACCCTACAAGACGCCATCTTAAAGGACTCCAGGCAAGACCTGGCATGGCTTGTATGTGAGGAGATCAGTGGGCACATGACTGACTTCTCTTGCTACTTCTGATGCACACTCTGAGATCTGCTTGAGGGACACCAGTAGCAGCCTCCACAACCAAGACTTCTCTGACAGAATGTCTAATCAGGAAGACCAAGTGTAGACACCTACAGAGCACCAAAGTACCTGTCTTCACCTTGCTAGGGATTGTAAGCAGAATGGTCAAAATACAGGCCCCTGGACAGGCTGAGGAAGTCTGTGCTACAGCTGGAGCAGGATAGGAGCAGGGCAGTGTTTGGCAAGCCTGTGTCTGACTCCCAGATGACCCGGCTGAACCAAGGTGCTGGACCTCAGGTTCGATGAGAGCGGCGGTAATGAGTTTTCACTCATTTTGTTCAGCTTTCCAAGGAATGTTTGACTGGTAATCATCATCGATCCAAGCACATTGTACGGACCTTGCACAGAGATCTTTCAGCGATCTCTAACCAGAGCTGGTGTTGGCTAGTGCTAGAAAAACAAAGACATGGCCCCTCTGGGTACTGGACACTTGCATGAATGCTGGGATTACCCTGAAATCCAAAATCTCCAGAAGTGGAGTTTAGAATCACTGAAGCACCAATGCTAAGTTCTAGCAGCACCACCAACACCAGTTCATCAAGACCACAAGGAAACTTCTTCTCTGGCTTACCTGACTCTTCTAGCCTTCCCATGAATATCTCCAAATGATCATGTTCGCTTGAGGCACAGTCATATGAAATCAGTGCCTGGTGAAGGATGCTGGGATATTGTATGTGCCAAGTCACCATACAGGACACAGAAAGCTACGCTGTAAAGACATAAAGAAACATGGCAACTTTATTGCTGCTTCCATGATATCTGACTGACTCTGGGCTTAACAGTCCTGTTCTCAATGGGATGATCAGAACACATGTGCCCTTCTGCCACTTCTGCTCCATCAAAACCCTCCAGCATGGGTGGTCAGATTAGGAACAGAGTCTTCCCTTAAGCTCTGCCCTGGAAGAGCTTGACCTTGGTCAAGCCCAGTAGCTGGACCCTAAGGAGATTTATGAAACTCTCCTCTATTCCAGCACAATGGTGCTGCCGAACAGCACATCAGATTTCTCCTCAGCCAGCAATTAGATCCATTGGAGAAAACTCAGAGCCAACCCTGAGATAGTCACCCCGATACACTGGCCACAGGAATCACTCGAGAACAAACCGGACTATTTTTTTTTCAAGGTGAAGGCTTCCTTCTCATCTTTTCCCTGATCATGAACTGAAACATGTCTCCTCCTTCTGGCACAAAAATGTACTCTAGGTCAGCAGAATTCCCGATATCTGCAAATATCTATCATAATAATGCTAGAATCCCCAAATAAATGCCATCAGGTGAGTCCTTCTAGGATGTCACAACAAGAGCCACAAGGCTGTCTAGATAGATCCACAATTTTCTCTTCCACATTCTGCCAGTCACTCCTAGTATCCCTGAAAGTATATCTATAGTTGTCTCTGTGTGTTTCTCCACACTCCTTTGGACTCTCTGTCTATGGTGACTTCTCTAGGCACTCCCCATAAAACAACGCCCCTGTCTTAGAGTCCAAGATTTATTCTTTCCCTCAAGTTGTCTGCATCAATACATCTTATCCCAGGTGGTACTTCACATTCAACCAAAACAACATTGTACTTTCTCAGCGATTGTGAATACAACCATGTCCACTCTCTTCCCCTGACACAAGCCTGGTAACCGTGGGTACCTCGGTATAAACCAGCAAATTGGAACAATGGTTTGTAGGGATTTAATAAAGTTTCAGAAGGTTTCGAGATGTCAGAGGAAATCTACCCACAGTCTATGTTCGGAGTTAGTATAAGCTCCAGAATTCCCAGAGCTCTAACCACAGTCAGTGTAAGGAAATCAGAGTGGAGATTCCAACCTTTAATTCCAGCACAGCAAGTATTCTGGGAGTGGTGACATTCACCCTTCATCCTAACTGAGTCAAGATCAATTCAGATTATACAAGGACTTGCAGGCTCCCAAGCAGGTGTGGTGGGGCCACGCCTTAATTACCAAAAGAAGGAATACTTAAGATGGGATTCAAACAGAGAGAAAACCATTTCAAAGGAACTGAGGCTGAGGAAAGTATTAGACAGTTGGGTAAGATTTGACTGTGGTGTTTATTCCCTCTACTATCTCCAGCTTCTTCAGAGATCTTTCCCTGAGTCTCATTCATTTGTGTGACAATGGCTGTTGGCAGTTCCCTATGCACCTTTACCTTCACACCACACAAGCCTACCTTGAGAAATCAACCCTGGAGGACAACAACTCAACACACTCTCTTGAATCAGGTACTACCAAAAAGTAAATGTCAACCTTTACCTGGCCAATGGAAGTCAAAGACATCTGACCCTACTGACCAAGGTAAATACCCAATAGCAGAGGTCTACACAGACTTTGCTCCTTCCAATGTCAATATGTGTGCTTCCTATTGGTCCTGGGATTCTCTGGTTTCTCTCTCTGATTTCTCAATCTATCAATGCTCTCCCAGTATCTGTCTGGAGGAGGAAAACATGTCTGTGCAAATACCACAGTGGTAACAGGGTATAGATACTTCTTTCTTGCACAAACCCTTAGATTGGTCTTCTATTCTATCAGGGTACCTGAGGACCTTGGCACCTGGACAAAAGGGCACAAAACATCGGTTTTTCTGTCTCTCTGCCTCCCTGTCAAATGGCCAGATATTCTATGGAAAATGCACAGCTAGGCCCAAGGGAGAGATGCTGTAGCTCACAAGACAACCAGAACCTGGACTTTGGGATCTCTCTCAGCAGCAACATACAGGGAGGGCTATACCCTACAAGACGCCATCTTAAAGGACTCCAGGCAAGACCTGGCATGGCTTGTATGTGAGGAGATCAGTGGGCACATGACTGACTTCTCTTGCTACTTCTGATGCACACTCTGAGATCTGCTTGAGGGACACCAGTAGCAGCCTCCACAACCAAGACTTCTCTGACAGAATGTCTAATCAGGAAGACCAAGTGTAGACACCTACAGAGCACCAAAGTACCTGTCTTCACCTTGCTAGGGATTGTAAGCAGAATGGTCAAAATACAGGCCCCTGGACAGGCTGAGGAAGTCTGTGCTACAGCTGGAGCAGGATAGGAGCAGGGCAGTGTTTGGCAAGCCTGTGTCTGACTCCCAGATGACCCGGCTGAACCAAGGTGCTGGACCTCAGGTTCGATGAGAGCGGCGGTAATGAGTTTTCACTCATTTTGTTCAGCTTTCCAAGGAATGTTTGACTGGTAATCATCATCGATCCAAGCACATTGTACAGACCTTGCACAGAGATCTTTCAGCGATCTCTAACCAGAGCTGGTGTTGGCTAGTGCTAGAAAAACAAAGACATGGCCCGTCTGGGTACTGGACACTTGCGTGAATGCTGGGATTACCCTGAAATCCAAAATCTCCAGAAGTGGAGTTTAGAATCACTGAAGCACCAATGCTAAGTTCTAGCAGCACCACCAACACCAGTTCATCAAGACCACAAGGAAACTTCTTCTCTGGCTTACCTGACTCTTCTAGCCTTCCCATGAATATCTCCAAATGATCATGTTCGCTTGAGGCACAGTCATATGAAATCAGTGCCTGGTGAAGGATGCTGGGATATTGTATGTGCCAAGTCACCATACAGGACACAGAAAGCTACGCTGTAAAGACATAAAGAAACATGGCAACTTTATTGCTGCTTCCATGATATCTGACTGACTCTGGGCTTAACAGTCCTGTTCTCAATGGGATGATCAGAACACATGTGCCCTTCTGCCACTTCTGCTCCATCAAAACCCTCCAGCATGGGTGGTCAGATTAGGAACAGAGTCTTCCCTTAAGCTCTGCCCTGGAAGAGCTTGACCTTGGTCAAGCCCAGTAGCTGGACCCTAAGGAGATTTATGAAACTCTCCTCTATTCCAGCACAATGGTGCTGCCGAACAGCACATCAGATTTCTCCTCAGCCAGCAATTAGATCCATTGGAGAAAACTCAGAGCCAACCCTGAGATAGTCACCCCGATACACTGGCCACAGGAATCACTCGAGAACAAACCGGACTATTTTTTTTTCAAGGTGAAGGCTTCCTTCTCATCTTTTCCCTGATCATGAACTGAAACATGTCTCCTCCTTCTGGCACAAAAATGTACTCTAGGTCAGCAGAATTCCCGATATCTGCAAATATCTATCATAATAATGCTAGAATCCCCAAATAAATGCCATCAGGTGAGTCCTTCTAGGATGTCACAACAAGAGCCACAAGGCTGTCTAGATAGATCCACAACTTTCTCTTCCACATTCTGCCAGTCACTCCTAGTATCCCTGAAAGTATATCTATAGTTGTCTCTGTGTGTTTCTCCACACTCCTTTGGACTCTCTGTCTATGGTGACTTCTCTAGGCACTCCCCATAAAACAACGCCCCCGTCTTAGAGTCCAAGATTTATTCTTTCCCTCAAGTTGTCTGCATCAATACATCTTATCCCAGGTGGTACTTCACATTCAACCAAAACAACATTGTACTTTCTCAGCGATTGTGAATACAACCATGTCCACTCTCTTCCCCTGACACAAGCCTGGTAACCGTAGGTACCTCGGTATAAATCAGCAAATTGGAACAATGGTTTGTAGGGATTTAATAAAGTTTCAGAAGGTTTCGAGATGTCAGAGGAAATCTACCCACAGTCTATGTTCGGAGTTAGTATAAGCTCCAGAATTCCCAGAGCTCTAACCACAGTCAGTGTAAGGAAATCAGAGTGGAGATTCCAACCTTTAATTCCAGCACAGCAAGTATTCTGGGAGTGGTGACATTCACCCTTCATCCTAACTGAGTCAAGATCAATTCAGATTATACAAGGACTTGCAGGCTCCCAAGCAGGTGTGGTGGGGCCACGCCTTAATTACCAAAAGAAGGAATACTTAAGATGGGATTCAAACAGAGAGAAAACCATTTCAAAGGAACTGAGGCTGAGGAAAGTATTAGACAGTTGGGTAAGATTTGACTGTGGTGTTTATTCCCTCTACTATCTCCAGCTTCTTCAGAGATCTTTCCCTGAGTCTCATTCATTTGTGTGACAATGGCTGTTGGCAGTTCCCTATGCACTTTTACCTTCACACCACACAAGCCTACCTTGAGAAATCAACCCTGGAGGACAACAACTCAACACACTCTCTTGAATCAGGTACTACCAAAAAGTAAATGTCAACCTTTACCTGGCCAATGGAAGTCAAAGACATCTGACCCTACTGACCAAGGTAAATACCCAATAGCAGAGGTCTACACAGACTTTGCTCCTTCCAATGTCAATATGTGTGCTTCCTATTGGTCCTGGGATTCTCTGGTTTCTCTCTCTGATTTCTCAATCTATCAATGCTCTCCCAGTATCTGTCTGGAGGAGGAAAACATGTCTGTGCAAATACCACAGTGGTAACAGGGTATAGATACTTCTTTCTTGCACAAACCCTTAGATTGGTCTTCTATTCTATCAGGGTACCTGAGGACCTTGCCACCTGGACAAAAGGGCACAAAACATCGGTTTTTCTGTCTCTCTGCCTCCCTGTCAAATGGCCACATATTCTATGGAAAATGCACAGCTAGGCCCAAGGGAGAGATGCTGTAGCTCACAAGACCACCAGAACCTGGACTTTGGGATCTCTCTCAGCAGCAACGTACAGGGAGGGCTATACCCTACAAGACGCCATCTTAAAGGACTCCAGGCAAGACCTGGCATGGCTTGTATGTGAGGAGATCAGTGGGCACATGACTGACTTCTCTTGCTACTTCTGATGCACACTCTGAGATCTGCTTGAGGGACACCAGTAGCAGCCTCCACAACCAAGACTTCTCTGACAGAATGTCTAATCAGGAAGACCAAGTGTAGACACCTACAGAGCACCAAAGTACCTGTCTTCACCTTGCTAGGGATTGTAAGCAGAATGGTCAAAATACAGGCCCCTGGACAGGCTGAGGAAGTCTGTGCTACAGCTGGAGCAGGATAGGAGCAGGGCAGTGTTTGGCAAGCCTGTGTCTGACTCCCAGATGACCCGGCTGAACCAAGGTGCTGGACCTCAGGTTCGATGAGAGCGGCGGTAATGAGTTTTCACTCATTTTGTTCAGCTTTCCAAGGAATGTTTGACTGGTAATCATCATCGATCCAAGCACATTGGACGGACCTTGCACAGAGATCTTTCAGCGATCTCTAACCAGAGCTGGTGTTGGCTAGTGCTAGAAAAACAAAGACATGGCCCCTCTGGGTACTGGACACTTGCGTGAATGCTGGGATTACCCTGAAATCCAAAATCTCCAGAAGTGGAGTTTAGAATCACTGAAGCACCAATGCTAAGTTCTAGCAGCACCACCAACACCAGTTCATCAAGACCACAAGGAAACTTCTTCTCTGGCTTACCTGACTCTTCTAGCCTTCCCATGAATATCTCCAAATGATCATGTTCGCTTGAGGCACAGTCATATGAAATCAGTGCCTGGTGAAGGATGCTGGGATATTGTATGTGCCAAGTCACCATACAGGACACAGAAAGCTACGCTGTAAAGACATAAAGAAACATGGCAACTTTATTGCTGCTTCCATGATATCTGACTGACTCTGGGCTTAACAGTCCTGTTCTCAATGGGATGATCAGAACACATGTGCCCTTCTGCCACTTCTGCTCCATCAAAACCCTCCAGCATGGGTGGTCAGATTAGGAACAGAGTCTTCCCTTAAGCTCTGCCCTGGAAGAGCTTGACCTTGGTCAAGCCCAGTAGCTGGACCCTAAGGAGATTTATGAAACTCTCCTCTATTCCAGCACAATGGTGCTGCCGAACAGCACATCAGATTTCTCCTCAGCCAGCAATTAGACCCATTGGAGAAAACTCAGAGCCAACCCTGAGATAGTCACCCCGATACACTGGCCACAGGAATCACTCGAGAACAAACCGGATTATTTTTTTTTCAAGGTGAAGGCTTCGTTCTCATCTTTTCCCTGATCATGAACTGAAACATGTCTCCTCCTTCTGGCACAAAAATGTACTCTAGGTCAGCAGAATTCCCGATATCTGCAAATATCTATCATAATAATGCTAGAATCCCCAAATAAATGCCATCAGGTGAGTCCTTCTAGGATGTCACAACAAGAGCCACAAGGCTGTCTAGATAGATCCACAACTTTCTCTTCCACATTCTGCCAGTCACTCCTAGTATCCCTGAAAGTATATCTATAGTTGTCTCTGTGTGTTTCTCCACACTCCTTTGGACTCTCTGTCTATGGTGACTTCTCTAGGCACTCCCCACAAAACAACGCCCCTGTCTTAGAGTCCAAGATTTATTCTTTCCCTCAAGTTGTCTGCTTCAATACATCTTATCCCAGGTGGTACTTCACATTCAACCAAAACAACATTGTACTTTCTCAGCGATTGTGAATACAACCATGTCCACTCTCTTCCCCTGACACAAGCCTGGTAACCGTGGGTACCTCGGTATAAATCAGCAAATTGGAACAATGGTTTGTAGGGATTTAATAAAGTTTCAGAAGGTTTCGAGATGTCAGAGGAAATCTACCCACAGTCTATGTTCGGAGTTAGTATAAGCTCCAGAATTCCCAGAGCTCTAACCACAGTCAGTGTAAGGATATCAGAGTGGAGATTCCAAACTTTAATTCCAGCACAGCAAGTATTCTGGGAGTGGTGACATTCACCCTTCATCCTAACTGAGTCAAGATCAATTCAGATTATACAAGGACTTGCAGGCTCCCAAGCAGGTGTGGTGGGGCCACGCCTTAATTACCAAAAGAAGGAATACTTAAGATGGGATTCAAACAGAGAGAAAACCATTTCAAAGGAACTGAGGCTGAGGAAAGTATTAGACAGTTGGGTAAGATTTGACTGTGGTGTTTATTCCCTCTACTATCTCCAGCTTCTTCAGAGATCTTTCCCTGAGTCTCATTCATTTGTGTGACAATGGCTGTTGGCAGTTCCCTATGCACTTTTACCTTCACACCACACAAGCCTACCTTGAGAAATCAACCCTGGAGGACAACAACTCAACACACTCTCTTGAATCAGGTACTACCAAAAAGTAAATGTCAACCTTTACCTGGCCAATGGAAGTCAAAGACATCTGACCCTACTGACCAAGGTAAATACCCAATAGCAGAGGTCTACACAGACTTTGCTCCTTCCAATGTCAATATGTGTGCTTCCTATTGGTCCTGGGATTCTCTGGTTTCTCTCTCTGATTTCTCAATCTATCAATGCTCTCCCAGTATCTGTCTGGAGGAGGAAAACATGTCTGTGCAAATACCACAGTGGTAACAGGGTATAGATACTTCTTTCTTGCACAAACCCTTAGATTGGTCTTCTATTCTATCAGGGTACCTGAGGACCTTGCCACCTGGACAAAAGGGCACAAAACATCGGTTTTTCTGTCTCTCTGCCTCCCTGTCAAATGGCCAGATATTCTATGGAAAATGCACAGCTAGGCCCAAGCGAGAGATGCTGTAGCTCACAAGACCACCAGAACCTGGACTTTGGGATCTCTCTCAGCAGCAACGTACAGGGAGGGCTATACCCTACAAGACGCCATCTTAAAGGACTCCAGGCAAGACCTGGCATGGCTTTTATGTGAGGAGATCAGTGGGCACATGACTGACTTCTCTTGCTACTTCTGATGCACACTCTGAGATCTGCTTGAGGGACACCAGTAGCAGCCTCCACAACCAAGACTTCTCTGACAGAATGTCTAATCAGGAAGACCAAGTGTAGACACCTAGAGAGCACCAAAGTACCTGTCTTCACCTTGCTAGGGATTGTAAGCAGAATGGTCAAAATACAGGCCCCTGGACAGGCTGAGGAAGTCTGTGCTACAGCTGGAGCAGGATAGGAGCAGGGCAGTGTTTGGCAAGCCTGTGTCTGACTCCCAGATGACCCGGCTGAACCAAGGTGCTGGACCTCAGGTTCGATGAGAGCGGCGGTAATGAGTTTTCACTCATTTTGTTCAGCTTTCCAAGGAATGTTTGACTGGTAATCATCATCGATCCAAGCACATTGGACGGACCTTGCACAGAGATCTTTCAGCGATCTCTAACCAGAGCTGGTGTTGGCTAGTGCTAGAAAAACAAAGACATGGCCCCTCTGGGTACTGGACACTTGCGTGAATGCTGGGATTACCCTGAAATCCAAAATCTCCAGAAGTGGAGTTTAGAATCACTGAAGCACCAATGCTAAGTTCTAGCAGCACCACCAACACCAGTTCATCAAGACCACAAGGAAACTTCTTCTCTGGCTTACCTGACTCTTCTAGCCTTCCCATGAATATCTCCAAATGATCATGTTCGCTTGAGGCACAGTCATATGAAATCAGTGCCTGGTGAAGGATGCTGGGATATTGTATGTGCCAAGTCACCATACAGGACACAGAAAGCTACGCTGTAAAGACATAAAGAAACATGGCAACTTTATTGCTGCTTCCATGATATCTGACTGACTCTGGGCTTAACAGTCCTGTTCTCAATGGGATGATCAGAACACATGTGCCCTTCTGCCACTTCTGCTCCATCAAAACCCTCCAGCATGGGTGGTCAGATTAGGAACAGAGTCTTCCCTTAAGCTCTGCCCTGGAAGAGCTTGACCTTGGTCAAGCCCAGTAGCTGGACCCTAAGGAGATTTATGAAACTCTCCTCTATTCCAGCACAATGGTGCTGCCGAACAGCACATCAGATTTCTCCTCAGCCAGCAATTAGATCCATTGGAGAAAACTCAGAGCCAACCCTGAGATAGTCACCCCGATACACTGGCCACAGGAATCACTCGAGAACAAACCGGACTATTTTTTTTTCAAGGTGAAGGCTTCGTTCTCATCTTTTCCCTGATCATGAACTGAAACATGTCTCCTCCTTCTGGCACAAAAATGTACTCTAGGTCAGCAGAATTCCCGATATCTGCAAATATCTATCATAATAATGCTAGAATCCCCAAATAAATGCCATCAGGTGAGTCCTTCTAGGATGTCACAACAAGAGCCACAAGGCTGTCTAGATAGATCCACAACTTTCTCTTCCACATTCTGCCAGTCACTCCTAGTATCCCTGAAAGTATATCTATAGTTGTCTCTGTGTGTTTCTCCACACTCCTTTGGACTCTCTGTCTATGGTGACTTCTCTAGGCACTCCCCACAAAACAACGCCCCTGTCTTAGAGTCCAAGATTTATTCTTTCCCTCAAGTTGTCTGCATCAATACATCTTATCCCAGGTGGTACTTCACATTCAACCAAAACAACATTGTACTTTCTCAGCGATTGTGAATACAACCATGTCCACTCTCTTCCCCTGACACAAGCCTGGTAACCGTGGGTACCTCGGTATAAATCAGCAAATTGGAACAATGGTTTGTAGGGATTTAATAAAGTTTCAGAAGGTTTCGAGATGTCAGAGGAAATCTACCCACAGTCTATGTTCGGAGTTAGTATAAGCTCCAGAATTCCCAGAGCTCTAACCACAGTCAGTGTAAGGAAATCAGAGTGGAGATTCCAACCTTTAATTCCAGCACAGCAAGTATTCTGGGAGTGGTGACATTCACCCTTCATCCTAACTGAGTCAAGATCAATTCAGATTATACAAGGACTTGCAGGCTCCCAAGCAGGTGTGGTGGGGCCACGCCTTAATTACCAAAAGAAGGAATACTTAAGATGGGATTCAAACAGAGAGAAAACCATTTCAAAGGAACTGAGGCTGAGGAAAGTATTAGACAGTTGGGTAAGATTTGACTGTGGTGTTTATTCCCTCTACTATCTCCAGCTTCTTCAGAGATCTTTCCCTGAGTCTCATTCATTTGTGTGACAATGGCTGTTGGCAGTTCCCTATGCACTTTTACCTTCACACCACACAAGCCTACCTTGAGAAATCAACCCTGGAGGACAACAACTCAACACACTCTCTTGAATCAGGTACTACCAAAAAGTAAATGTCAACCTTTACCTGGCCAATGGAAGTCAAAGACATCTGACCCTACTGACCAAGGTAAATACCCAATAGCAGAGGTCTACACAGACTTTGCTCCTTCCAATGTCAATATGTGTGCTTCCTATTGGTCCTGGGATTCTCTGGTTTCTCTCTCTGATTTCTCAATCTATCAATGCTCTCCCAGTATCTGTCTGGAGGAGGAAAACATGTCTGTGCAAATACCACAGTGGTAACAGGGTATAGATACTTCTTTCTTGCACAAACCCTTAGATTGGTCTTCTATTCTATCAGGGTACCTGAGGACCTTGGCACCTGGACAAAAGGGCACAAAACATCGGTTTTTCTGTCTCTCTGCCTCCCTGTCAAATGGCCACATATTCTATGGAAAATGCACAGCTAGGCCCAAGGGAGAGATGCTGTAGCTCACAAGACCACCAGAACCTGGACTTTGGGATCTCTCTCAGCAGCAACGTACAGGGAGGGCTATACCCTACAAGACGCCATCTTAAAGGACTCCAGGCAAGACCTGGCATGGCTTGTATGTGAGGAGATCAGTGGGCACATGACTGACTTCTCTTGCTACTTCTGATGCACACTCTGAGATCTGCTTGAGGGACACCAGTAGCAGCCTCCACAACCAAGACTTCTCTGACAGAATGTCTAATCAGGAAGACCAAGTGTAGACACCTACAGAGCACCAAAGTACCTGTCTTCACCTTGCTAGGGATTGTAAGCAGAATGGTCAAAATACAGGCCCCTGGACAGGCTGAGGAAGTCTGTGCTACAGCTGGAGCAGGATAGGAGCAGGGCAGTGTTTGGCAAGCCTGTGTCTGACTCCCAGATGACCCGGCTGAACCAAGGTGCTGGACCTCAGGTTCGATGAGAGCGGCGGTAATGAGTTTTCACTCATTTTGTTCAGCTTTCCAAGGAATGTTTGACTGGTAATCATCATCGATCCAAGCACATTGGACGGACCTTGCACAGAGATCTTTCAGCGATCTCTAACCAGAGCTGGTGTTGGCTAGTGCTAGAAAAACAAAGACATGGCCCCTCTGGGTACTGGACACTTGCGTGAATGCTGGGATTACCCTGAAATCCAAAATCTCCAGAAGTGGAGTTTAGAATCACTGAAGCACCAATGCTAAGTTCTAGCAGCACCACCAACACCAGTTCATCAAGACCACAAGGAAACTTCTTCTCTGGCTTACCTGACTCTTCTAGCCTTCCCATGAATATCTCCAAATGATCATGTTCGCTTGAGGCACAGTCATATGAAATCAGTGCCTGGTGAAGGATGCTGGGATATTGTATGTGCCAAGTCACCATACAGGACACAGAAAGCTACGCTGTAAAGACATAAAGAAACATGGCAACTTTATTGCTGCTTCCATGATATCTGACTGACTCTGGGCTTAACAGTCCTGTTCTCAATGGGATGATCAGAACACATGTGCCCTTCTGCCACTTCTGCTCCATCAAAACCCTCCAGCATGGGTGGTCAGATTAGGAACAGAGTCTTCCCTTAAGCTCTGCCCTGGAAGAGCTTGACCTTGGTCAAGCCCAGTAGCTGGACCCTAAGGAGATTTATGAAACTCTCCTCTATTCCAGCACAATGGTGCTGCCGAACAGCACATCAGATTTCTCCTCAGCCAGCAATTAGATCCATTGGAGAAAACTCAGAGCCAACCCTGAGATAGTCACCCCGATACACTGGCCACAGGAATCACTCGAGAACAAACCGGACTATTTTTTTTTCAAGGTGAAGGCTTCGTTCTCATCTTTTCCCTGATCATGAACTGAAACATGTCTCCTCCTTCTGGCACAAAAATGTACTCTAGGTCAGCAGAATTCCCGATATCTGCAAATATCTATCATAATAATGCTAGAATCCCCAAATAAATGCCATCAGGTGAGTCCTTCTAGGATGTCACAACAAGAGCCACAAGGCTGTCTAGATAGATCCACAACTTTCTCTTCCACATTCTGCCAGTCACTCCTAGTATCCCTGAAAGTATATCTATAGTTGTCTCTGTGTGTTTCTCCACACTCCTTTGGACTCTCTGTCTATGGTGACTTCTCTAGGCACTCCCCATAAAACAATGCCCCTGTCTTAGAGTCCAAGATTTATTCTTTCCCTCAAGTTGTCTGCATCAATACATCTTATCCCAGGTGGTACTTCACATTCAACCAAAACAACATTGTACTTTCTCAGCGATTGTGAATACAACCATGTCCACTCTCTTCCCCTGACACAAGCCTGGTAACCGTGGGTACCTCGGTATAAATCAGCAAATTGGAACAATGGTTTGTAGGGATTTAATAAAGTTTCAGAAGGTTTCGAGATGTCAGAGGAAATCTACCCACAGTCTATGTTCGGAGTTAGTATAAGCTCCAGAATTCCCAGAGCTCTAACCACAGTCAGTGTAAGGAAATCAGAGTGGAGATTCCAACCTTTAATTCCAGCACAGCAAGTATTCTGGGAGTGGTGACATTCACCCTTCATCCTAACTGAGTCAAGATCAATTCAGATTATACAAGGACTTGCAGGCTCCCAAGCAGGTGTGGTGTGGCCACGCCTTAATTACCAAAAGAAGGAATACTTAAGATGGGATTCAAACAGAGAGAAAACCATTTCAAAGGAACTGAGGCTGAGGAAAGTATTAGACAGTTGGGTAAGATTTGACTGTGGTGTTTATTCCCTCTACTATCTCCAGCTTCTTCAGAGATCTTTCCCTGAGTCTCATTCATTTGTGTGACAATGGCTGTTGGCAGTTCCCTATGCACTTTTACCTTCACACCACACAAGCCTACCTTGAGAAATCAACCCTGGAGGACAACAACTCAACACACTCTCTTGAATCAGGTACTACCAAAAAGTAAATGTCAACCTTTACCTGGCCAATGGAAGTCAAAGACATCTGACCCTACTGACCAAGGTAAATACCCAATAGCAGAGGTCTACACAGACTTTGCTCCTTCCAATGTCAATATGTGTGCTTCCTATTGGTCCTGGGATTCTATGGTTTCTCTCTCTGATTTCTCAATCTATCAATGCTCTCCCAGTATCTGTCTGGAGGAGGAAAACATGTCTGTGCAAATACCACAGTGGTAACAGGGTATAGATACTTCTTTCTTGCACAAACCCTTAGATTGGTCTTCTATTCTATCAGGGTACCTGAGGACCTTGCCACCTGGACAAAAGGGCACAAAACATCGGTTTTTCTGTCTCTCTGCCTCCCTGTCAAATGGCCAGATATTCTATGGAAAATGCACAGCTAGGCCCAAGGGAGAGATGCTGTAGCTCACAAGACCACCAGAACCTGGACTTTGGGATCTCTCTCAGCAGCAACGTACAGGGAGGGCTATACCCTACAAGACGCCATCTTAAAGGACTCCAGGCAAGACCTGGCATGGCTTGTATGTGAGGAGATCAGTGGGCACATGACTGACTTCTCTTGCTACTTCTGATGCACACTCTGAGATCTGCTTGAGGGACACCAGTAGCAGCCTCCACAACCAAGACTTCTCTGACAGAATGTCTAATCAGGAAGACCAAGTGTAGACACCTACAGAGCACCAAAGTACCTGTCTTCACCTTGCTAGGGATTGTAAGCAGAATGGTCAAAATACAGGCCCCTGGACAGGCTGAGGAAGTCTGTGCTACAGCTGAAGCAGGATAGGAGCAGGGCAGTGTTTGGCAAGCCTGTGTCTGACTCCCAGATGACCCGGCTGAACCAAGGTGCTGGACCTCAGGTTCGATGAGAGCGGCGGTAATGAGTTTTCACTCATTTTGTTCAGCTTTCCAAGGAATGTTTGACTGGTAATCATCATCGATCCAAGCACATTGTACAGACCTTGCACAGAGATCTTTCAGCGATCTCTAACCAGAGCTGGTGTTGGCTAGTGCTAGAAAAACAAAGACATGGCCCGTCTGGGTACTGGACACTTGTGTGAATGCTGGGATTACCCTGAAATCCAAAATCTCCAGAAGTGGAGTTTAGAATCACTGAAGCACCAATGCTAAGTTCTAGCAGCACCACCAACACCAGTTCATCAAGACCACAAGGAAACTTCTTCTCTGGCTTACCTGACTCTTCTAGCCTTCCCATGAATATCTCCAAATGATCATGTTCGCTTGAGGCACAGTCATATGAAATCAGTGCCTGGTGAAGGATGCTGGGATATTGTATGTGCCAAGTCACCATACAGGACACAGAAAGCTACGCTGTAAAGACATAAAGAAACATGGCAACTTTATTGCTGCTTCCATGATATCTGACTGACTCTGGGCTTAACAGTCCTGTTCTCAATGGGATGATCAGAACACATGTGCCCTTCTGCCACTTCTGCTCCATCAAAACCCTCCAGCATGGGTGGTCAGATTAGGAACAGAGTCTTCCCTTAAGCTCTGCCCTGGAAGAGCTTGACCTTGGTCAAGCCCAGTAGCTGGACCCTAAGGAGATTTATGAAACTCTCCTCTATTCCAGCACAATGGTGCTGCCGAACAGCACATCAGATTTCTCCTCAGCCAGCAATTAGATCCATTGGAGAAAACTCAGAGCCAACCCTGAGATAGTCACCCCGATACACTGGACACAGGAATCACTCGAGAACAAACCGGACTATTTTTTTTTCAAGGTGAAGGCTTCGTTCTCATCTTTTCCCTGATCATGAACTGAAACATGTCTCCTCCTTGTGGCACAAAAATGTACTCTAGGTCAGCAGAATTCCCGATATCTGCAAATATCTATCATAATAATGCTAGAATCCCCAAATAAATGCCATCAGGTGAGTCCTTCTAGGATGTCACAACAAGAGCCACAAGGCTGTCTAGATAGATCCACAACTTTCTCTTCCACATTCTGCCAGTCACTCCTAGTATCCCTGAAAGTATATCTATAGTTGTCTCTGTGTGTTTCTCCACACTCCTTTGGACTCTCTGTCTATGGTGACTTCTCTAGGCACTCCCCATAAAACAACGCCCCTGTCTTAGAGTCCAAGATTTATTCTTTCCCTCAAGTTGTCTGCATCAATACATCTTATCCCAGGTGGTACTTCACATTCAACCAAAACAACATTGTACTTTCTCAGCGATTGTGAATACAACCATGTCCACTCTCTTCCCCTGACACAAGCCTGGTAACCGTAGGTACCTCGGTATAAATCAGCAAATTGGAACAATGGTTTGTAGTGATTTAATAAAGTTTCAGAAGGTTTCGAGATGTCAGAGGAAATCTACCCACAGTCTATGTTCGGAGTTAGTATAAGCTCCAGAATTCCCAGAGCTCTAACCACAGTCAGTGTAAGGAAATCAGAGTGGAGATTCCAACCTTTAATTCCAGCACAGCAAGTATTCTGGGAGTGGTGACATTCACCCTTCATCCTAACTGAGTCAAGATCAATTCAGATTATACAAGGACTTGCAGGCTCCCAAGCAGGTGTGGTGGGGCCACGCCTTAATTACCAAAAGAAGGAATACTTAAGATGGGATTCAAACAGAGAGAAAACCATTTCAAAGGAACTGAGGCTGAGGAAAGTATTAGACAGTTGGGTAAGATTTGACTGTGGTGTTTATTCCCTCTACTATCTCCAGCTTCTTCAGAGATCTTTCCCTGAGTCTCATTCATTTGTGTGACAATGGCTGTTGGCAGTTCCCTATGCACTTTTACCTTCACACCACACAAGCCTACCTTGAGAAATCAACCCTGGAGGACAACAACTCAACACACTCTCTTGAATCAGGTACTACCAAAAAGTAAATGTCAACCTTTACCTGGCCAATGGAAGTCAAAGACATCTGACCCTACTGACCAAGGTAAATACCCAATAGCAGAGGTCTACACAGACTTTGCTCCTTCCAATGTCAATATGTGTGCTTCCTATTGGTCCTGGGATTCTCTGGTTTCTCTCTCTGATTTCTCAATCTATCAATGCTCTCCCAGTATCTGTCTGGAGGAGGAAAACATGTCTGTGCAAATACCACAGTGGTAACAGGGTATAGATACTTCTTTCTTGCACAAACCCTTAGATTGGTCTTCTATTCTATCAGGGTACCTGAGGACCTTGCCACCTGGACAAAAGGGCACAGAACATCGGTTTTTCTGTCTCTCTGCCTCCCTGTCAAATGGCCAGATATTCTATGGAAAATGCACAGCTAGGCCCAAGGGAGAGATGCTGTAGCTCACAAGACCACCAGAACCTGGACTTTGGGATCTCTCTCAGCAGCAACGTACAGGGAGGGCTATACCCTACAAGACGCCATCTTAAAGGACTCCAGGCAAGACCTGGCATGGCTTGTATGTGAGGAGATCAGTGGGCACATGACTGACTTCTCTTGCTACTTCTGATGCACACTCTGAGATCTGCTTGAGGGACACCAGTAGCAGCCTCCACAACCAAGACTTCTCTGACAGAATGTCTAATCAGGAAGACCAAGTGTAGACACCTACAGAGCACCAAAGTACCTGTCTTCACCTTGCTAGGGATTGTAAGCAGAATGGTCAAAATACAGGCCCCTGGACAGGCTGAGGAAGTCTGTGCTACAGCTGGAGCAGGATAGGAGCAGGGCAGTGTTTGGCAAGCCTGTGTCTGACTCCCAGATGACCCGGCTGAACCAAGGTGCTGGACCTCAGGTTCGATGAGAGCGGCGGTAATGAGTTTTCACTCATTTTGTTCAGCTTTCCAAGGAATGTTTGACTGGTAATCATCATCGATCCAAGCACATTGGACGGACCTTGCACAGAGATCTTTCAGCGATCTCTAACCAGAGCTGGTGTTGGCTAGTGCTAGAAAAACAAAGACATGGCCCGTCTGGGTACTGGACACTTGTGTGAATGCTGGGATTACCCTGAAATCCAAAATCTCCAGAAGTGGAGTTTAGAATCACTGAAGCACCAATGCTAAGTTCTAGCAGCACCACCAACACCAGTTCATCAAGACCACAAGGAAACTTCTTCTCTGGCTTACCTGACTCTTCTAGCCTTCCCATGAATATCTCCAAATGATCATGTTCGCTTGAGGCACAGTCATATGAAATCAGTGCCTGGTGAAGGATGCTGGGATATTGTATGTGCCAAGTCACCATACAGGACACAGAAAGCTACGCTGTAAAGACATAAAGAAACATGGCAACTTTATTGCTGCTTCCATGATATCTGACTGACTCTGGGCTTAACAGTCCTGTTCTCAATGGGATGATCAGAACACATGTGCCCTTCTGCCACTTCTGCTCCATCAAAACCCTCCAGCATGGGTGGTCAGATTAGGAACAGAGTCTTCCCTTAAGCTCTGCCCTGGAAGAGCTTGACCTTGGTCAAGCCCAGTAGCTGGACCCTAAGGAGATTTATGAAACTCTCCTCTATTCCAGCACAATGGTGCTGCCGCACAGCACATCAGATTTCTCCTCAGCCAGCAATTAGATCCATTGGAGAAAACTCAGAGCCAACCCTGAGATAGTCACCCCGATACACTGGCCACAGGAATCACTCGAGAACAAACCGGATTATTTTTTTTTTCAAGGTGAAGGCTTCGTTCTCATCTTTTCCCTGATCATGAACTGAAACATGTCTCCTCCTTGTGGCACAAAAATGTCCTCTAGGTCAGCAGAATTCCCGATATCTGCAAATATCTATCATAATAATGCTAGAATCCCCAAATAAATGCCATCAGGTGAGTCCTTCTAGGATGTCACAACAAGAGCCACAAGGCTGTCTAGATAGATCCACAACTTTCTCTTCCACATTCTGCCAGTCACTCCTAGTATCCCTGAAAGTATATCTATAGTTGTCTCTGTGTGTTTCTCCACACTCCTTTGGACTCTCTGTCTATGGTGACTTCTCTAGGCACTCCCCATAAAACAACGCCCCTGTCTTAGAGTCCAAGATTTATTCTTTCCCTCAAGTTGTCTGCATCAATACATCTTATCCCAGGTGGTACTTCACATTCAACCAAAACAACATTGTACTTTCTCAGCGATTGTGAATACAACCATGTCCACTCTCTTCCCCTGACACAAGCCTGGTAACCGTGGGTACCTCGGTATAAACCAGCAAATTGGAACAATGGTTTGTAGGGATTTAATAAAGTTTCAGAAGGTTTCGAGATGTCAGAGGAAATCTACCCACAGTCTATGTTCGGAGTTAGTATAAGCTCCAGAATTCCCAGAGCTCTAACCACAGTCAGTGTAAGGAAATCAGAGTGGAGATTCCAACCTTTAATTCCAGCACAGCAAGTATTCTGGGAGTGGTGACATTCACCCTTCATCCTAACTGAGTCAAGATCAATTCAGATTATACAAGGACTTGCAGGCTCCCAAGCAGGTGTGGTGGGGCCACGCCTTAATTACCAAAAGAAGGAATACTTAAGATGGGATTCAAACAGAGAGAAAACCATTTCAAAGGAACTGAGGCTGAGGAAAGTATTAGACAGTTGGGTAAGATTTGACTGTGGTGTTTATTCCCTCTACTATCTCCAGCTTCTTCAGAGATCTTTCCCTGAGTCTCATTCATTTGTGTGACAATGGCTGTTGGCAGTTCCCTATGCACCTTTACCTTCACACCACACAAGCCTACCTTGAGAAATCAACCCTGGAGGACAACAACTCAACACACTCTCTTGAATCAGGTACTACCAAAAAGTAAATGTCAACCTTTACCTGGCCAATGGAAGTCAAAGACATCTGACCCTACTGACCAAGGTAAATACCCAATAGCAGAGGTCTACACAGACTTTGCTCCTTCCAATGTCAATATGTGTGCTTCCTATTGGTCCTGGGATTCTCTGGTTTCTCTCTCTGATTTCTCAATCTATCAATGCTCTCCCAGTATCTGTCTGGAGGAGGAAAACATGTCTGTGCAAATACCACAGTGGTAACAGGGTATAGATACTTCTTTCTTGCACAAACCCTTAGATTGGTCTTCTATTCTATCAGGGTACCTGAGGACCTTGGCACCTGGACAAAAGGGCACAAAACATCGGTTTTTCTGTCTCTCTGCCTCCCTGTCAAATGGCCAGATATTCTATGGAAAATGCACAGCTAGGCCCAAGGGAGAGATGCTGTAGCTCACAAGACAACCAGAACCTGGACTTTGGGATCTCTCTCAGCAGCAACGTACAGGGAGGGCTATACCCTACAAGACGCCATCTTAAAGGACTCCAGGCAAGACCTGGCATGGCTTGTATGTGAGGAGATCAGTGGGCACATGACTGACTTCTCTTGCTACTTCTGATGCACACTCTGAGATCTGCTTGAGGGACACCAGTAGCAGCCTCCACAACCAAGACTTCTCTGACAGAATGTCTAATCAGGAAGACCAAGTGTAGACACCTACAGAGCACCAAAGTACCTGTCTTCACCTTGCTAGGGATTGTAAGCAGAATGGTCAAAATACAGGCCCCTGGACAGGCTGAGGAAGTCTGTGCTACAGCTGGAGCAGGATAGGAGCAGGGCAGTGTTTGGCAAGCCTGTGTCTGACTCCCAGATGACCCGGCTGAACCAAGGTGCTGGACCTCAGGTTCGATGAGAGCGGCGGTAATGAGTTTTCACTCATTTTGTTCAGCTTTCCAAGGAATGTTTGACTGGTAATCATCATCGATCCAAGCACATTGGACGGACCTTGCACAGAGATCTTTCAGCGATCTCTAACCAGAGCTGGTGTTGGCTAGTGCTAGAAAAACAAAGACATGGCCCCTCTGGGTACTGGACACTTGCGTGAATGCTGGGATTACCCTGAAATCCAAAATCTCCAGAAGTGGAGTTTAGAATCACTGAAGCACCAATGCTAAGTTCTAGCAGCACCACCAACACCAGTTCATCAAGACCACAAGGAAACTTCTTCTCTGGCTTACCTGACTCTTCTAGCCTTCCCATGAATATCTCCAAATGATCATGTTCGCTTGAGGCACAGTCATATGAAATCAGTGCCTGGTGAAGGATGCTGGGATATTGTATGTGCCAAGTCACCATACAGGACACAGAAAGCTACGCTGTAAAGACATAAAGAAACATGGCAACTTTATTGCTGCTTCCATGATATCTGACTGACTCTGGGCTTAACAGTCCTGTTCTCAATGGGATGATCAGAACACATGTGCCCTTCTGCCACTTCTGCTCCATCAAAACCCTCCAGCATGGGTGGTCAGATTAGGAACAGAGTCTTCCCTTAAGCTCTGCCCTGGAAGAGCTTGACCTTGGTCAAGCCCAGTAGCTGGACCCTAAGGAGATTTATGAAACTCTCCTCTATTCCAGCACAATGGTGCTGCCGAACAGCACATCAGATTTCTCCTCAGCCAGCAATTAGATCCATTGGAGAAAACTCAGAGCCAACCCTGAGATAGTCACCCCGATACACTGGCCACAGGAATCACTCGAGAACAAACCGGACTATTTTTTTTTTCAAGGTGAAGGCTTCGTTCTCATCTTTTCCCTGATCATGAACTGAAACATGTCTCCTCCTTGTGGCACAAAAATGTCCTCTAGGTCAGCAGAATTCCCGATATCTGCAAATATCTATCATAATAATGCTAGAATCCCCAAATAAATGCCATCAGGTGAGTCCTTCTAGGATGTCACAACAAGAGCCACAAGGCTGTCTAGATAGATCCACAACTTTCTCTTCCACATTCTGCCAGTCACTCCTAGTATCCCTGAAAGTATATCTATAGTTGTCTCTGTGTGTTTCTCCACACTCCTTTGGACTCTCTGTCTATGGTGACTTCTCTAGGCACTCCCCATAAAACAACGCCCCTGTCTTAGAGTCCAAGATTTATTCTTTCCCTCAAGTTGTCTGCATCAATACATCTTATCCCAGGTGGTACTTCACATTCAACCAAAACAACATTGTACTTTCTCAGCGATTGTGAATACAACCATGTCCACTCTCTTCCCCTGACACAAGCCTGGTAACCGTGGGTACCTCGGTATAAACCAGCAAATTGGAACAATGGTTTGTAGGGATTTAATAAAGTTTCAGAAGGTTTCGAGATGTCAGAGGAAATCTACCCACAGTCTATGTTCGGAGTTAGTATAAGCTCCAGAATTCCCAGAGCTCTAACCACAGTCAGTGTAAGGAAATCAGAGTGGAGATTCCAACCTTTAATTCCAGCACAGCAAGTATTCTGGGAGTGGTGACATTCACCCTTCATCCTAACTGAGTCAAGATCAATTCAGATTATACAAGGACTTGCAGGCTCCCAAGCAGGTGTGGTGGGGCCACGCCTTAATTACCAAAAGAAGGAATACTTAAGATGGGATTCAAACAGAGAGAAAACCATTTCAAAGGAACTGAGGCTGAGGAAAGTATTAGACAGTTGGGTAAGATTTGACTGTGGTGTTTATTCCCTCTACTATCTCCAGCTTCTTCAGAGATCTTTCCCTGAGTCTCATTCATTTGTGTGACAATGGCTGTTGGCAGTTCCCTATGCACTTTTACCTTCACACCACACAAGCCTACCTTGAGAAATCAACCCTGGAGGACAACAACTCAACACACTCTCTTGAATCAGGTACTACCAAAAAGTAAATGTCAACCTTTACCTGGCCAATGGAAGTCAAAGACATCTGACCCTACTGACCAAGGTAAATACCCAATAGCAGAGGTCTACACAGACTTTGCTCCTTCCAATGTCAATATGTGTGCTTCCTATTGGTCCTGGGATTCTCTGGTTTCTCTCTCTGATTTCTCAATCTATCAATGCTCTCCCAGTATCTGTCTGGAGGAGGAAAACATGTCTGTGCAAATACCACAGTGGTAACAGGGTATAGATACTTCTTTCTTGCACAAACCCTTAGATTGGTCTTCTATTCTATCAGGGTACCTGAGGACCTTGCCACCTGGACAAAAGGGCACAAAACATCGGTTTTTCTGTCTCTCTGCCTCCCTGTCAAATGGCCAGATATTCTATGGAAAATGCACAGCTAGGCCCAAGCGAGAGATGCTGTAGCTCACAAGACCACCAGAACCTGGACTTTGGGATCTCTCTCAGCAGCAACGTACAGGGAGGGCTATACCCTACAAGACGCCATCTTAAAGGACTCCAGGCAAGACCTGGCATGGCTTGTATGTGAGGAGATCAGTGGGCACATGACTGACTTCTCTTGCTACTTCTGATGCACACTCTGAGATCTGCTTGAGGGACACCAGTAGCAGCCTCCACAACCAAGACTTCTCTGACAGAATGTCTAATCAGGAAGACCAAGTGTAGACACCTACAGAGCACCAAAGTACCTGTCTTCACCTTGCTAGGGATTGTAAGCAGAATGGTCAAAATACAGGCCCCTGGACAGGCTGAGGAAGTCTGTGCTACAGCTGGAGCAGGATAGGAGCAGGGCAGTGATTGGCAAGCCTGTGTCTGACTCCCAGATGACCCGGCTGAACCAAGGTGCTGGACCTCAGGTTCGATGAGAGCGGCGGTAATGAGTTTTCACTCATTTTGTTCAGCTTTCCAAGGAATGTTTGACTGGTAATCATCATCGATCCAAGCACATTGGACGGACCTTGCACAGAGATCTTTCAGCGATCTCTAACCAGAGCTGGTGTTGGCTAGTGCTAGAAAAACAAAGACATGGCCCGTCTGGGTACTGGACACTTGCGTGAATGCTGGGATTACCCTGAAATCCAAAATCTCCAGAAGTGGAGTTTAGAATCACTGAAGCACCAATGCTAAGTTCTAGCAGCACCACCAACACCAGTTCATCAAGACCACAAGGAAACTTCTTCTCTGGCTTACCTGACTCTTCTAGCCTTCCCATGAATATCTCCAAATGATCATGTTCGCTTGAGGCACAGTCATATGAAATCAGTGCCTGGTGAAGGATGCTGGGATATTGTATGTGCCAAGTCACCATACAGGACACAGAAAGCTACGCTGTAAAGACATAAAGAAACATGGCAACTTTATTGCTGCTTCCATGATATCTGACTGACTCTGGGCTTAACAGTCCTGTTCTCAATGGGATGATCAGAACACATGTGCCCTTCTGCCACTTCTGCTCCATCAAAACCCTCCAGCATGGGTGGTCAGATTAGGAACAGAGTCTTCCCTTAAGCTCTGCCCTGGAAGAGCTTGACCTTGGTCAAGCCCAGTAGCTGGACCCTAAGGAGATTTATGAAACTCTCCTCTATTCCAGCACAATGGTGCTGCCGAACAGCACATCAGATTTCTCCTCAGCCAGCAATTAGATCCATTGGAGAAAACTCAGAGCCAACCCTGAGATAGTCACCCCGATACACTGGCCACAGGAATCACTCGAGAACAAACCGGACTATTTTTTTTTCAAGGTGAAGGCTTCGTTCTCATCTTTTCCCTGATCATGAACTGAAACATGTCTCCTCCTTGTGGCACAAAAATGTACTCTAGGTCAGCAGAATTCCCGATATCTGCAAATATCTATCATAATAATGCTAGAATCCCCAAATAAATGCCATCAGGTGAGTCCTTCTAGGATGTCACAACAAGAGCCACAAGGCTGTCTAGATAGATCCACAACTTTCTCTTCCACATTCTGCCAGTCACTCCTAGTATCCCTGAAAGTATATCTATAGTTGTCTCTGTGTGTTTCTCCACACTCCTTTGGACTCTCTGTCTATGGTGACTTCTCTAGGCACTCCCCATAAAACAACGCCCCTGTTTTAGAGTCCAAGATTTATTCTTTCCCTCAAGTTGTCTGCATCAATACATCTTATCCCAGGTGGTACTTCACATTCAACCAAAACAACATTGTACTTTCTCAGCGATTGTGAATATAACCATGTCCACTCTCTTCCCCTGACACAAGCCTGGTAACCGTGGGTACCTCGGTATAAATCAGCAAATTGGAACAATGGTTTGTAGGGATTTAATAAAGTTTCAGAAGGTTTCGAGATGTCAGAGGAAATCTACCCACAGTCTATGTTCGGAGTTAGTATAAGCTCCAGAATTCCCAGAGCTCTAACCACAGTCAGTGTAAGGAAATCAGAGTGGAGATTCCAACCTTTAATTCCAGCACAGCAAGTATTCTGGGAGTGGTGACATTCACCCTTCATCCTAACTGAGTCAAGATCAATTCAGATTATACAAGGACTTGCAGGCTCCCAAGCAGGTGTGGTGGGGCCACGCCTTAATTACCAAAAGAAGGAATACTTAAGATGGGATTCAAACAGAGAGAAAACCATTTCAAAGGAACTGAGGCTGAGGAAAGTATTAGACAGTTGGGTAAGATTTGACTGTGGTGTTTATTCCCTCTACTATCTCCAGCTTCTTCAGAGATCTTTCCCTGAGTCTCATTCATTTGTGTGACAATGGCTGTTGGCAGTTCCCTATGCACTTTTACCTTCACACCACACAAGCCTACCTTGAGAAATCAACCCTGGAGGACAACAACTCAACACACTCTCTTGAATCAGGTACTACCAAAAAGTAAATGTCAACCTTTACCTGGCCAATGGAAGTCAAAGACATCTGACCCTACTGACCAAGGTAAATACCCAATAGCAGAGGTCTACACAGACTTTGCTCCTTCCAATGTCAATATGTGTGCTTCCTATTGGTCCTGGGATTCTCTGGTTTCTCTCTCTGATTTCTCAATCTATCAATGCTCTCCCAGTATCTGTCTGGAGGAGGAAAACATGTCTGTGCAAATACCACAGTGGTAACAGGGTATAGATACTTCTTTCTTGCACAAACCCTTAGATTGGTCTTCTATTCTATCAGGGTACCTGAGGACCTTGCCACCTGGACAAAAGGGCACAAAACATCGGTTTTTCTGTCTCTCTGCCTCCCTGTCAAATGGCCAGATATTCTATGGAAAATGCACAGCTAGGCCCAAGGGAGAGATGCTGTAGCTCACAAGACCACCAGAACCTGGACTTTGGGATCTCTCTCAGCAGCAACGTACAGGGAGGGCTATACCCTACAAGACGCCATCTTAAAGGACTCCAGGCAAGACCTGGCATGGCTTGTATGTGAGGAGATCAGTGGGCACATGACTGACTTCTCTTGCTACTTCTGATGCACACTCTGAGATCTGCTTGAGGGACACCAGTAGCAGCCTCCACAACCAAGACTTCTCTGACAGAATGTCTAATCAGGAAGACCAAGTGTAGACACCTACAGAGCACCAAAGTACCTGTCTTCACCTTGCTAGGGATTGTAAGCAGAATGGTCAGAATACAGGCCCCTGGACAGGCTGAGGAAGTCTGTGCTACAGCTGGAGCAGGATAGGAGCAGGGCAGTGTTTGGCAAGCCTGTGTCTGACTCCCAGATGACCCGGCTGAACCAAGGTGCTGGACCTCAGGTTCGATGAGAGCGGCGGTAATGAGTTTTCACTCATTTTGTTCAGCTTTCCAAGGAATGTTTGACTGGTAATCATCATCGATCCAAGCACATTGGACGGACCTTGCACAGAGATCTTTCAGCGATCTCTAACCAGAGCTGGTGTTGGCTAGTGCTAGAAAAACAAAGACATGGCCCGTCTGGGTACTGGACACTTGCGTGAATGCTGGGATTACCCTGAAATCCAAAATCTCCAGAAGTGGAGTTTAGAATCACTGAAGCACCAATGCTAAGTTCTAGCAGCACCACCAACACCAGTTCATCAAGACCACAAGGAAACTTCTTCTCTGGCTTACCTGACTCTTCTAGCCTTCCCATGAATATCTCCAAATGATCATGTTCGCTTGAGGCACAGTCATATGAAATCAGTGCCTGGTGAAGGATGCTGGGATATTGTATGTGCCAAGTCACCATACAGGACACAGAAAGCTACGCTGTAAAGACATAAAGAAACATGGCAACTTTATTGCTGCTTCCATGATATCTGACTGACTCTGGGCTTAACAGTCCTGTTCTCAATGGGATGATCAGAACACATGTGCCCTTCTGCCACTTCTGCTCCATCAAAACCCTCCAGCATGGGTGGTCAGATTAGGAACAGAGTCTTCCCTTAAGCTCAGCCCTGGAAGAGCTTGACCTTGGTCAAGCCCAGTAGCTGGACCCTAAGGAGATTTATGAAACTCTCCTCTATTCCAGCACAATGGTGCTGCCGAACAGCACATCAGATTTCTCCTCAGCCAGCAATTAGATCCATTGGAGAAAACTCAGAGCCAACCCTGAGATAGTCACCCCGATACACTGGCCACAGGAATCACTCGAGAACAAACCGGACTATTTTTTTTTCAAGGTGAAGGCTTCGTTCTCATCTTTTCCCTGATCATGAACTGAAACATGTCTCCTCCTTCTGGCACAAAAATGTCCTCTAGGTCAGCAGAATTCCCGATATCTGCAAATATCTATCATAATAATGCTAGAATCCCCAAATAAATGCCATCAGGTGAGTCCTTCTAGGATGTCACAACAAGAGCCACAAGGCTGTCTAGATAGATCCACAACTTTCTCTTCCACATTCTGCCAGTCACTCCTAGTATCCCTGAAAGTATATCTATAGTTGTCTCTGTGTGTTTCTCCACACTCCTTTGGACTCTCTGTCTATGGTGACTTCTCTAGGCACTCCCCATAAAACAACGCCCCTGTCTTAGAGTCCAAGATTTATTCTTTCCCTCAAGTTGTCTGCATCAATACATCTTATCCCAGGTGGTACTTCACATTCAACCAAAACAACATTGTACTTTCTCAGCGATTGTGAATACAACCATGTCCACTCTCTTCCCCTGACACAAGCCTGGTAACCGTGGGTACCTCGGTATAAACCAGCAAATTGGAACAATGGTTTGTAGGGATTTAATAAAGTTTCAGAAGGTTTCGAGATGTCAGAGGAAATCTACCCACAGTCTATGTTCGGAGTTAGTATAAGCTCCAGAATTCCCAGAGCTCTAACCACAGTCAGTGTAAGGAAATCAGAGTGGAGATTCCAACCTTTAATTCCAGCACAGCAAGTATTCTGGGAGTGGTGACATTCACCCTTCATCCTAGCTGAGTCAAGATCAATTCAGATTATACAAGGACTTGCAGGCTCCCAAGCAGGTGTGGTGGGGCCACGCCTTAATTACCAAAAGAAGGAATACTTAAGATGGGATTCAAACAGAGAGAAAACCATTTCAAAGGAACTGAGGCTGAGGAAAGTATTAGACAGTTGGGTAAGATTTGACTGTGGTGTTTATTCCCTCTACTATCTCCAGCTACTTCAGAGATCTTTCCCTGAGTCTCATTCATTTGTGTGACAATGGCTGTTGGCAGTTCCCTATGCACTTTTACCTTCACACCACACAAGCCTACCTTGAGAAATCAACCCTGGAGGACAACAACTCAACACACTCTCTTGAATCAGGTACTACCAAAAAGTAAATGTCAACCTTTACCTGGCCAATGGAAGTCAAAGACATCTGACCCTACTGACCAAGGTAAATACCCAATAGCAGAGGTCTACACAGACTTTGCTCCTTCCAATGTCAATATGTGTGCTTCCTATTGGTCCTGGGATTCTCTGGTTTCTCTCTCTGATTTCTCAATCTATCAATGCTCTCCCAGTATCTGTCTGGAGGAGGAAAACATGTCTGTGCAAATACCACAGTGGTAACAGGGTATAGATACTTCTTTCTTGCACAAACCCTTAGATTGGTCTTCTATTCTATCAGGGTACCTGAGGACCTTGCCACCTGGACAAAAGGGCACAAAACATCGGTTTTTCTGTCTCTCTGCCTCCCTGTCAAATGGCCAGATATTCTATGGAAAATGCACAGCTAGGCCCAAGGGAGAGATGCTGTAGCTCACAAGACCACCAGAACCTGGACTTTGGGATCTCTCTCAGCAGCAACGTACAGGGAGGGCTATACCCTACAAGACGCCATCTTAAAGGACTCCAGGCAAGACCTGGCATGGCTTGTATGTGAGGAGATCAGTGGGCACATGACTGACTTCTCTTGCTACTTCTGATGCACACTCTGAGATCTGCTTGAGGGACACCAGTAGCAGCCTCCACAACCAAGACTTCTCTGACAGAATGTCTAATCAGGAAGACCAAGTGTAGACACCTACAGAGCACCAAAGTACCTGTCTTCACCTTGCTAGGGATTGTAAGCAGAATGGTCAGAATACAGGCCCCTGGACAGGCTGAGGAAGTCTGTGCTACAGCTGGAGCAGGATAGGAGCAGGGCAGTGTTTGGCAAGCCTGTGTCTGACTCCCAGATGACCCGGCTGAACCAAGGTGCTGGACCTCAGGTTCGATGAGAGCGGCGGTAATGAGTTTTCACTCATTTTGTTCAGCTTTCCAAGGAATGTTTGACTGGTAATCATCATCGATCCAAGCACATTGGACGGACCTTGCACAGAGATCTTTCAGCGATCTCTAACCAGAGCTGGTGTTGGCTAGTGCTAGAAAAACAAAGACATGGCCCGTCTGGGTACTGGACACTTGCGTGAATGCTGGGATTACCCTGAAATCCAAAATCTCCAGAAGTGGAGTTTAGAATCACTGAAGCACCAATGCTAAGTTCTAGCAGCACCACCAACACCAGTTCATCAAGACCACAAGGAAACTTCTTCTCTGGCTTACCTGACTCTTCTAGCCTTCCCATGAATATCTCCAAATGATCATGTTCGCTTGAGGCACAGTCATATGAAATCAGTGCCTGGTGAAGGATGCTGGGATATTGTATGTGCCAAGTCACCATACAGGACACAGAAAGCTACGCTGTAAAGACATAAAGAAACATGGCAACTTTATTGCTGCTTCCATGATATCTGACTGACTCTGGGCTTAACAGTCCTGTTCTCAATGGGATGATCAGAACACATGTGCCCTTCTGCCACTTCTGCTCCATCAAAACCCTCCAGCATGGGTGGTCAGATTAGGAACAGAGTCTTCCCTTAAGCTCAGCCCTGGAAGAGCTTGACCTTGGTCAAGCCCAGTAGCTGGACCCTAAGGAGATTTATGAAACTCTCCTCTATTCCAGCACAATGGTGCTGCCGAACAGCACATCAGATTTCTCCTCAGCCAGCAATTAGATCCATTGGAGAAAACTCAGAGCCAACCCTGAGATAGTCACCCCGATACACTGGCCACAGGAATCACTCGAGAACAAACCGGACTATTTTTTTTTCAAGGTGAAGGCTTCGTTCTCATCTTTTCCCTGATCATGAACTGAAACATGTCTCCTCCTTCTGGCACAAAAATGTCCTCTAGGTCAGCAGAATTCCCGATATCTGCAAATATCTATCATAATAATGCTAGAATCCCCAAATAAATGCCATCAGGTGAGTCCTTCTAGGATGTCACAACAAGAGCCACAAGGCTGTCTAGATAGATCCACAACTTTCTCTTCCACATTCTGCCAGTCACTCCTAGTATCCCTGAAAGTATATCTATAGTTGTCTCTGTGTGTTTCTCCACACTCCTTTGGACTCTCTGTCTATGGTGACTTCTCTAGGCACTCCCCATAAAACAACGCCCCTGTCTTAGAGTCCAAGATTTATTCTTTCCCTCAAGTTGTCTGCATCAATACATCTTATCCCAGGTGGTACTTCACATTCAACCAAAACAACATTGTACTTTCTCAGCGATTGTGAATACAACCATGTCCACTCTCTTCCCCTGACACAAGCCTGGTAACCGTGGGTACCTCGGTATAAACCAGCAAATTGGAACAATGGTTTGTAGGGATTTAATAAAGTTTCAGAAGGTTTCGAGATGTCAGAGGAAATCTACCCACAGTCTATGTTCGGAGTTAGTATAAGCTCCAGAATTCCCAGAGCTCTAACCACAGTCAGTGTAAGGAAATCAGAGTGGAGATTCCAACCTTTAATTCCAGCACAGCAAGTATTCTGGGAGTGGTGACATTCACCCTTCATCCTAGCTGAGTCAAGATCAATTCAGATTATACAAGGACTTGCAGGCTCCCAAGCAGGTGTGGTGGGGCCACGCCTTAATTACCAAAAGAAGGAATACTTAAGATGGGATTCAAACAGAGAGAAAACCATTTCAAAGGAACTGAGGCTGAGGAAAGTATTAGACAGTTGGGTAAGATTTGACTGTGGTGTTTATTCCCTCTACTATCTCCAGCTTCTTCAGAGATCTTTCCCTGAGTCTCATTCATTTGTGTGACAATGGCTGTTGGCAGTTCCCTATGCACTTTTACCTTCACACCACACAAGCCTACCTTGAGAAATCAACCCTGGAGGACAACAACTCAACACACTCTCTTGAATCAGGTACTACCAAAAAGTAAATGTCAACCTTTACCTGGCCAATGGAAGTCAAAGACATCTGACCCTACTGACCAAGGTAAATACCCAATAGCAGAGGTCTACACAGACTTTGCTCCTTCCAATGTCAATATGTGTGCTTCCTATTGGTCCTGGGATTCTCTGGTTTCTCTCTCTGATTTCTCAATCTATCAATGCTCTCCCAGTATCTGTCTGGAGGAGGAAAACATGTCTGTGCAAATACCACAGTGGTAACAGGGTATAGATACTTCTTTCTTGCACAAACCCTTAGATTGGTCTTCTATTCTATCAGGGTACCTGAGGACCTTGCCACCTGGACAAAAGGGCACAAAACATCGGTTTTTCTGTCTCTCTGCCTCCCTGTCAAATGGCCAGATATTCTATGGAAAATGCACAGCTAGGCCCAAGGGAGAGATGCTGTAGCTCACAAGACCACCAGAACCTGGACTTTGGGATCTCTCTCAGCAGCAACGTACAGGGAGGGCTATACCCTACAAGACGCCATCTTAAAGGACTCCAGGCAAGACCTGGCATGGCTTGTATGTGAGGAGATCAGTGGGCACATGACTGACTTCTCTTGCTACTTCTGATGCACACTCTGAGATCTGCTTGAGGGACACCAGTAGCAGCCTCCACAACCAAGACTTCTCTGACAGAATGTCTAATCAGGAAGACCAAGTGTAGACACCTACAGAGCACCAAAGTACCTGTCTTCACCTTGCTAGGGATTGTAAGCAGAATGGTCAAAATACAGGCCCCTGGACAGGCTGAGGAAGTCTGTGCTACAGCTGGAGCAGGATAGGAGCAGGGCAGTGTTTGGCAAGCCTGTGTCTGACTCCCAGATGACCCGGCTGAACCAAGGTGCTGGACCTCAGGTTCGATGAGAGCGGCGGTAATGAGTTTTCACTCATTTTGTTCAGCTTTCCAAGGAATGTTTGACTGGTAATCATCATCGATCCAAGCACATTGGACGGACCTTGCACAGAGATCTTTCAGCGATCTCTAACCAGAGCTGGTGTTGGCTAGTGCTAGAAAAACAAAGACATGGCCCGTCTGGGTACTGGACACTTGTGTGAATGCTGGGATTACCCTGAAATCCAAAGTCTCCAGAAGTGGAGTTTAGAATCACTGAAGCACCAATGCTAAGTTCTAGCAGCACCACCAACACCAGTTCATCAAGACCACAAGGAAACTTCTACTCTGGCTTACCTGACTCTTCAAGCCTTCCCATGAATATCTCCAAATGATCATGTTCGCTTGAGGCACAGTCATATGAAATCAGTGCCTGGTGAAGGATGCTGGGATATTGTATGTGCCAAGTCACCATACAGGACACAGAAAGCTACGCTGTAAAGACATAAAGAAACATGGCAACTTTATTGCTGCTTCCATGATATCTGACTGACTCTGGGCTTAACAGTCCTGTTCTCAATGGGATGATCAGAACACATGTGCCCTTCTGCCACTTCTGCTCCATCAAAACCCTCCAGCATGGGTGGTCAGATTAGGAACAGAGTCTTCCCTTAAGCTCTGCCCTGGAAGAGCTTGACCTTGGTCAAGCCCAGTAGCTGGACCCTAAGGAGATTTATGAAACTCTCCTCTATTCCAGCACAATGGTGCTGCCGCACAGCACATCAGATTTCTCCTCAGCCAGCAATTAGATCCATTGGAGAAAACTCAGAGCCAACCCTGAGATAGTCACCCCGATACACTGGCCACAGGAATCACTCGAGAACAAACTGGATTTTTTTTTTTTTCAAGGTGAAGGCTTCGTTCTCATCTTCTCCCTGATCATGAACTGAAACATGTCTCCTCCTTCTGGCACAAAAATGTACTCTAGGTCAGCAGAATTCCCGATATCTGCAAATATCTATCATAATAATGCTAGAATCCCCAAATAAATGCCATCAGGTGAGTCCTTCTAGGATGTCACAACAAGAGCCACAAGGCTGTCTAGATAGATCCACAACTTTCTCTTCCACATTCTGCCAGTCACTCCTAGTATCCCTGAAAGTATATCTATAGTTGTCTCTGTGTGTTTCTCCACACTCCTTTGGACTCTCTGTCTATGGTGACTTCTCTAGGCACTCCCCATAAAACAACGCCCCTGTCTTAGAGTCCAAGATTTATTCTTTCCCTCAAGTTGTCTGCATCAATACATCTTATCCCAGGTGGTACTTCACATTCAACCAAAACAACATTGTACTTTCTCAGCGATTGTGAATACAACCATGTCCACTCTCTTCCCCTGACACAAGCCTGGTAACCGTGGGTACCTCGGTATAAACCAGCAAATTGGAACAATGGTTTGTAGGGATTTAATAAAGTTTCAGAAGGTTTCGAGATGTCAGAGGAAATCTACCCACAGTCTATGTTCGGAGTTAGTATAAGCTCCAGAATTCCCAGAGCTCTAACCACAGTCAGTGTAAGGAAATCAGAGTGGAGATTCCAAACTTTAATTCCAGCACAGCAAGTATTCTGGGAGTGGTGACATTCACCCTTCATCCTAACTGAGTCAAGATCAATTCAGATTATACAAGGACTTGCAGGCTCCCAAGCAGGTGTGGTGGGGCCACGCCTTAATTACCAAAAGAAGGAATACTTAAGATGGGATTCAAACAGAGAGAAAACCATTTCAAAGGAACTGAGGCTGAGGAAAGTATTAGACAGTTGGGTAAGATTTGACTGTGGTGTTTATTCCCTCTACTATCTCCAGCTTCTTCAGAGATCTTTCCCTGAGTCTCATTCATTTGTGTGACAATGGCTGTTAGCAGTTCCCTATGCACTTTTACCTTCACACCACACAAGCCTACCTTGAGAAATCAACCCTGGAGGACAACAACTCAACACACTCTCTTGAATCAGGTACTACCAAAAAGTAAATGTCAACCTTTACCTGGCCAATGGAAGTCAAAGACATCTGACCCTACTGACCAAGGTAAATACCCAATAGCAGAGGTCTACACAGACTTTGCTCCTTCCAATGTCAATATGTGTGCTTCCTATTGGTCCTGGGATTCTCTGGTTTCTCTCTCTGATTTCTCAATCTATCAATGCTCTCCCAGTATCTGTCTGGAGGAGGAAAACATGTCTGTGCAAATACCACAGTGGTAACAGGGTATAGATACTTCTTTCTTGCACAAACCCTTAGATTGGTCTTCTATTCTATCAGGGTACCTGAGGACCTTGGCACCTGGACAAAAGGGCACAAAACATCGGTTTTTCTGTCTCTCTGCCTCCCTGTCAAATGGCCAGATATTCTATGGAAAATGCACAGCTAGGCCCAAGGGAGAGATGCTGTAGCTCACAAGACCACCAGAACCTGGACTTTGGGATCTCTCTCAGCAGCAACGTACAGGGAGGGCTATACCCTACAAGACGCCATCTTAAAGGACTCCAGGCAAGACCTGGCATGGCTTGTATATGAGGAGATCAGTGGGCACATGACTGACTTCTCTTGCTTCTTCTGATGCACACTCTGAGATCTGCTTGAGGGACACCAGTAGCAGCCTCCACAACCAAGACGTCTCTGACAGAATGTCTAATCAGGAAGACCAAGTGTAGACACCTACAGAGCACCAAAGTACCTGTCTTCACCTTGCTAGGGATTGTAAGCAGAGTGGTCAAAATACAGGCCCCTGGACAGGCTGAGGAAGTCTGTGCTACAGCTGGAGCAGGATAGGAGCAGGGCAGTGTTTGGCAAGCCTGTGTCTGACTCCCAGATGACCCGGCTGAACCAAGGTGCTGGACCTCAGGTTCGATGAGAGCGGGGTAATGAGTTTTCACTCATTTTGTTCAGCTTTCCAAGGAATGTTTGACTGGTAATCATCATCGATCCAAGCACATTGGACAGACCTTGCACAGAGATCTTTCAGCGATCTCTAACCAGAGCTGGTGTGGGCTAGTGCTAGAAAAACAAAGACATGGCCCGTCTGTGTACTGCACACTTGCATGAATGCTGGGATTACCCTGAAATCCAAAGTTGTCAGAAGTGGAGTTTAGAATCACTGAAGCACCAATGCTAAGTTCTAGCAGCACCACCAACACCAGTTCATCAAGACCACAAGGAAAATTCTTCTCTGGCTTACCTGACTCTTCTAGCCTTCCCATGAATATCTCCAAAAGGATCATGTTCGCTTGAGGCACAGTCATATGAAATCAGTGCCTGGTGAAGGATGCTGGGATATTGTATGCGCCAAGTCACCATACAGGACACAGAAGGCTACGCTGTAAAGACATAAAGAAACATGGCAACTTTATTGCTGCTTCCATGATATCTGACTGACTCTGGGCTTAACAGTCCTGTTCTCAATGGGATGATCAGAACACATGTGCCCTTCTGCCACTTCTGCTCCATCAAAACCCTCCAGCATGGGTGGTCAGATTAGGAACAGTGTCTTCCCTTAAGCTCTGCCCTGGAAGAGCTTGACCGTGGTCAAGCGCAGTAAGTGGACCCTAAGGAGATTTATGAAACTCTCCTCTATTCCAGCACAATGGTGCTGCCGAACAGCACCTCAGATTTCTCCTCAGCCAGCAATTAGATCCATTGGAGAAAACTCAGAGCCAACCCTGAGATAGTCACCCCGATACACTGGCCACAGGAATCACTCGAGAACAAACCGGATTATTTTTTTTTTCAAGGTGAAGGCTTCGTTCTCATCTTCTCCCTGATCATGAACTGAAACATGTCTCCTCCTTCTGGCACAAAAATGTACTCTAGGTCAGCAGAATTCCCGATATCTGCAAATATCTATCATAATAATGCTAGAATCCCCAATTAAATGCCCTCAGGTGAGTCTTTCTAGGATGTCACAACAAGAGCCACAAGGCTGTCTAGATAGATCCACAACTTTCTCTTCCACATTCTGCCAGTCACTCCTAGTATCCCTGAAAGTATATCTATAGTTGTCTCTGTGTGTTTCTCCACACTCCTTTGGACTCTCTGTCTATGGTGACTTCTCTAGGCACTCCCCATAAAACAACGCCCCTGTCTTAGAGTCCAAGATTTATTCTTTCCCTCAAGTTGTCTGCATCAATACATCTTATCCCAGGTGGTACTTCACATTCAACCAAAACAACATTGTACTTTCTCAGCGATTGTGAATACAACCATGTCCACTCTCTTCCCCTGACACAAGCCTGGTAACCTTGGGTACCTCGGTATAAACCAGCAAATTGGAACAATGGTTTGTAGGGATTTAATAAAGTTTCAGAAGGTTTCGAGATGTCAGAGGAAATCTACCCACAGTCTATGTTCGGAGTTAGTATAAGCTCCAGAATTCCCAGAGCTCTAACCACAGTCAGTGTAAGGAAATCAGAGTGGAGATTCCAACCTTTAATTCCAGCACAGCAAGTATTCTGGGAGTGGTGACATTCACCCTTCATCCTAACTGAGTCAAGATCAATTCAGATTATACAAGGACTTGCAGGCTCCCAAGCAGGTGTGGTGGGGCCACGCCTTAATTACCAAAAGAAGGAATACTTAAGATGGGATTCAAACAGAGAGAAAACCATTTCAAAGGAACTGAGGCTGAGGAAAGTATTAGACAGTTGGGTAAGATTTGACTGTGGTGTTTATTCCCTCTACTATCTCCAGCTTCTTCAGAGATCTTTCCCTGAGTCTCATTCATTTGTGTGACAATGGCTGTTGGCAGTTCCCTATGCACTTTTACCTTCACACCACACAAGCCTACCTTGAGAAATCAACCCTGGAGGACAACAACTCAACACACTCTCTTGAATCAGGTACTACCAAAAAGTAAATGTCAACCTTTACCTGGCCAATGGAAGTCAAAGACATCTGACCCTACTGACCAAGGTAAATACCCAATAGCAGAGGTCTACACAGACTTTGCTCCTTCCAATGTCAATATGTGTGCTTCCTATTGGTCCTGGGATTCTCTGGTTTCTCTCTCTGATTTCTCAATCTATCAATGCTCTCCCAGTATCTGTCTGGAGGAGGAAAACATGTCTGTGCAAATACCACAGTGGTAACAGGGTATAGATACTTCTTTCTTGCACAAACCCTTAGATTGGTCTTCTATTCTATCAGGGTACCTGAGGACCTTGGCACCTGGACAAAAGGGCACAAAACATCGGTTTTTCTGTCTCTCTGCCTCCCTGTCAAATGGCCAGATATTCTATGGAAAATGCACAGCTAGGCCCAAGGGAGAGATGCTGTAGCTCACAAGACCACCAGAACCTGGACTTTGGGATCTCTCTCAGCAGCAACGTACAGGGAGGGCTATACCCTACAAGACGCCATCTTAAAGGACTCCAGGCAAGACCTGGCATGGCTTGTATATGAAGATATCAGTGGGCACATGACTGACTTCTCTTGCTACTTCTGATGCACACTCTGAGATCTGCTTGAGGGACACCAGTAGCAGCCTCCACAACCAAGACTTCTCTGACAGAATGTCTAATCAGGAAGACCAAGTGTAGACACCTACAGAGCACCAAAGTACCTGTCTTCACCTTGCTAGGGATTGTAAGCAGAATGGTCAAAATACAGGCCCCTGGACAGGCTGAGGAAGTCTGTGCTACAGCTGGAGCAGGATAGGAGCAGGGCAGTGTTTGGCAAGCCTGTGTCTGACTCCCAGATGACCCGGCTGAACCAAGGTGCTGGACCTCAGGTTCGATGAGAGCGGCGGTAATGAGTTTTCACTCATTTTGTTCAGCTTTCCAAGGAATGTTTGACTGGTAATCATCATCGATCCAAGCACATTGGACGGACCTTGCACAGAGATCTTTCAGCGATCTCTAACCAGAGCTGGTGTTGGCTAGTGCTAGAAAAACAAAGACATGGCCCTTCTGGGTACTGGACACTTGCGTGAATGCTGGGATTACCCTGAAATCCAAAGTCTCCAGAACTGGAGTTTAGAATCACTGAAGCACCAATGCTAAGTTCTAGCAGCACCACCAACACCAGTTCATCAAGACCACAAGGAAACTTCTTCTCTGGCTTACCTGACTCTTCAAGCCTTCCCATGAATATCTCCAAATGATCATGTTCGCTTGAGGCACAGTCATATGAAATCAGTGCCTGGTGAAGGATGCTGGGATATTGTATGTGCCAAGTCACCATACAGGACACAGAAAGCTACGCTGTAAAGACATAAAGAAACATGGCAACTTTATTGCTGCTTCCATGATATCTGACTGACTCTGGGCTTAACAGTCCTGTTCTCAATGGGATGATCAGAACACATGTGCCCTTCTGCCACTTCTGCTCCATCAAAACCCTCCAGCATGGGTGGTCAGATTAGGAACAGAGTCTTCCCTTAAGCTCTGCCCTGGAAGAGCTTGACCTTGGTCAAGCCCAGTAGCTGGACCCTAAGGAGATTTATGAAACTCTCCTCTATTCCAGCACAATGGTGCTGCCGCACAGCACATCAGGTTTCTCCTCAGCCAGCAATTAGATCCATTGGAGAAAACTCAGAGCCAACCCTGAGATAGTCACCCCGATACACTGGCCACAGGAATCACTCGAGAACAAACCGGATTATTTTTTTTTTCAAGGTGAAGGCTTCGTTCTCATCTTTTCCCTGATCATGAACTGAAACATGTCTCCTCCTTCTTGCACAAAAATGTACTCTAGGTCAGCAGAATTCCCGATATCTGCAAATATCTATCATAATAATGCTAGAATCCCCAAATAAATGCCATCAGGTGAGTCCTTCTAGGATGTCACAACAAGAGCCACAAGGCTGTCTAGATAGATCCACAACTTTCTCTTCCACATTCTGCCAGTCACTCCTAGTATCCCTGAAAGTATATCTATAGTTGTCTCTGTGTGTTTCTCCACACTCCTTTGGACTCTCTGTCTATGGTGACTTCTCTAGGCACTCCCCATAAAACAACGCCCCTGTCTTAGAGTCCAAGATTTATTCTTTCCCTCAAGTTGTCTGCATCAATACATCTTATCCCAGGTGGTACTTCACATTCAACCAAAACAACATTGTACTTTCTCAGCGATTGTGAATACAACCATGTCCACTCTCTTCCCCTGACACAAGCCTGGTAACCGTAGGTACCTAGGTATAAATCAGCAAATTGGAACAATGGTTTGTAGGGATTTAATAAAGTTTCAGAAGGTTTCGAGATGTCAGAGGAAATCTACCCACAGTCTATGTTCGGAGTTAGTATAAGCTCCAGAATTCCCAGAGCTCTAACCACAGTCAGTGTAAGGAAATCAGAGTGGAGATTCCAACCTTTAATTCCAGCACAGCAAGTATTCTGGGAGTGGTGACATTCACCCTTCATCCTAACTGAGTCAAGATCAATTCAGATTATACAAGGACTTGCAGGCTCCCAAGCAGGTGTGGTGGGGCCACGCCTTAATTACCAAAAGAAGGAATACTTAAGATGGGATTCAAACAGAGAGAAAACCATTTCAAAGGAACTGAGGCTGAGGAAAGTATTAGACAGTTGGGTAAGATTTGACTGTGGTGTTTATTCCCTCTACTATCTCCAGCTTCTTCAGAGATCTTTCCCTGAGTCTCATTCATTTGTGTGACAATGGCTGTTGGCAGTTCCCTATGCACTTTTACCTTCACACCACACAAGCCTACCTTGAGAAATCAACCCTGGAGGACAACAACTCAACACACTCTCTTGAATCAGGTACTACCAAAAAGTAAATGTCAACCTTTACCTGGCCAATGGAAGTCAAAGACATCTGACCCTACTGACCAAGGTAAATACCCAATAGCAGAGGTCTACACAGACTTTGCTCCTTCCAATGTCAATATGTGTGCTTCCTATTGGTCCTGGGATTCTCTGGTTTCTCTCTCTGATTTCTCAATCTATCAATGCTCTCCCAGTATCTGTCTGGAGGAGGAAAACATGTCTGTGCAAATACCACAGTGGTAACAGGGTATAGATACTTCTTTCTTGCACAAACCCTTAGATTGGTCTTCTATTCTATCAGGGTACCTGAGGACCTTGGCACCTGGACAAAAGGGCACAAAACATCGGTTTTTCTGTCTCTCTGCCTCCCTGTCAAATGGCCAGATATTCTATGGAAAATGCACAGCTAGGCCCAAGGGAGAGATGCTGTAGCTCACAAGACCACCAGAACCTGGACTTTGGGATCTCTCTCAGCAGCAACGTACAGGGAGGGCTATACCCTACAAGACGCCATCTTAAAGGACTCCAGGCAAGACCTGGCATGGCTTGTATGTGAGGAGATCAGTGGGCACATGACTGACTTCTCTTGCTACTTCTGATGCACACTCTGAGATCTGCTTGAGGGACACCAGTAGCAGCCTCCACAACCAAGACTTCTCTGAAAGAATGTCTAATCAGGAAGACCAAGTGTAGACACCTACAGAGCACCAAAGTACCTGTCTTCACCTTGCTAGGGATTGTAAGCAGAATGTTCAAAATACAGGCCCCTGGACAGGCTGAGGAAGTCTGTGCTACAGCTGGAGCAGGATAGGAGCAGGGCAGTGTTTGGCAAGCCTGTGTCTGACTCCCAGATGACCCGGCTGAACCAAGGTGCTGGACCTCAGGTTCGATGAGAGCGGCGGTAATGAGTTTTCACTCATTTTGTTCAGCTTTCCAAGGAATGTTTGACTGGTAATCATCATCGATCCAAGCACATTGGACGCACCTTGCACAGAGATCTTTCAGCGATCTCTAACCAGAGCTGGTGTTGGCTAGTGCTAGAAAAACAAAGACATGGCCCGTCTGGGTACTGGACACTTGCGTGAATGCTGGGATTACCCTGAAATCCAAAGTCTCCAGAACTGGAGTTTAGAATCACTGAAGCACCAATGCTAAGTTCTAGCAGCACCACCAACACCAGTTCATCAAGACCACAAGGAAAATTCTTCTCTGGCTTACCTGACTCTTCAAGCCTTCCCATGAATATCTCCAAATGATCATGTTCGCTTGAGGCACAGTCATATGAAATCAGTGCCTGGTGAAGGATGCTGGGATATTGTATGTGCCAAGTCACCAAACAGGACACAGAAAGCTACGCTGTAAAGACATAAAGAAACATGGTAACTTTATTGCTGCTTCCATGATATCTGACTGACTTGGGGCTTAACAGTCCTGTTCTCAATGGGATGATCAGAACACATGTGCCCTTCTGCCACTTCTGCTCCATCAAAACCCTCCAGCATGGGTGGTCAGATTAGGAACAGAGTCTTCCCTTAAGCTCTGCCCTGGAAGAGCTTGACCTTGGTCAAGCCCAGTAGCTGGACCCTAAGGAGATTTATGAAACTCTCCTCTATTCCAGCACAATGGTGCTGCCGCACAGCACATCAGGTTTCTCCTCAGCCAGCAATTAGATCCATTGGAGAAAACTCAGAGCCAACCCTGAGATAGTCACCCCGATACACTGGCCACAGGAATCACTCGAGATCAAACCGGATTATTTTTTTTTTCAAGGTGAAGGCTTCGTTCTCATCTTTTCCCTGATCATGAACTGAAACATGTCTCCTCCTTCTGGCACAAAAATGTACTCTAGGGCAGCAGAATTCCCGATATCTGCAAATATCTATCATAATAATGCTAGAATCCCCAAATAAATGCCATCAGGTGAGTCCTTCTAGGATGTCACAACAAGAGCCACAAGGCTGTCTAGATAGATCCACAACTTTCTCTTCCACAATCTGCCAGTCACTCCTAGTATCCCTGAAAGTATATCTATAGTTGTCTCTGTGTGTTTCTCCACACTCCTTTGGACTCTCTGTCTATGGTGACTTCTCTAGGCACTCCCCATAAAACAACACCCCTGTCTTAGAGTCCAAGATTTATTCTTTCCCTCAAGTTGTCTGCATCAATACATCTTATCCCAGGTGGTACTTCACATTCAACCAAAACAACATTGTACTTTCTCAGCGATTGTGAATACAACCATGTCCACTCTCTTCCCCTGACACAAGCCTGGTAACCGTGGGTACCTCGGTATAAACCAGCAAATTGGAACAATGGTTTGTAGGGATTTAATAAAGTTTCAGAAGGTTTCGAGATGTCAGAGGAAATCTACCCACAGTCTATGTCCAGAGTTAGTATAAGCTCCAGAATTTCCAGAGCTCTAACCACAGTCAGTGTAAGGAAATCAGAGTGGAGATTCCAACCTTTAATTCCAGCACAGCAAGTATTCTGGGAGTGGTGACATTCACCCTTCATCCTAACTGAGTCAAGATCAATTCAGATTATACAAGGACTTGCAGGCTCCCAAGCAGGTGTGGTGGGGCCACGCCTTAATTACCAAAAGATGGAATGCTTAAGATGGGATTCAAACAGAGAGAAAACCATTTCAAAGGAACTGAGGCTGAGGAAAGTATTAGACAGTTGGGTAAGATTTGACTGTGGTGTTTATTCCCTCTACTATCTCCAGCTTCTTCAGAGATCTTTCCCTGAGTCTCATTCATTTGTGTGACAATGGCTGTTGGCAGTTCCCTATGCACTTTTACCTTCGCACCACACAAGCCTTCCTTGAGAAATCAACCCTGGAGGACAACAACTCAACACACTCTCTTGAATCAGGTACTACCAAAAAGTAAATGTCAACCTTTACCTGGCCAATGGAAGTCAAAGACATCTGACCCTACTGACCAAGGTAAATACCCAATAGCAGAGGTCTACACAGACTTTGCTCCTTCCAATGTCAATATGTGTGCTTCCTATTGGTCCTGGGATTCTCTGGTTTCTCTCTCTGATTTCTCAATCTATCAATGCTCTCCCAGTATCTGTCTGGAGGAGGAAAACATGTCTTTGCAAATACCACAGTGGTAACAGGGTATAGATACTTCTTTCTTGCACAAACCCTTAGATTGGTCTTCTATTCTATCAGGGTACCTGAGGACCTTGGCACCTGGACAAAAGGGCACAAAACATCGGTTTTTCTGTCTCTCTGCCTCCCTGTCAAATGGCCAGATATTCTATGGAAAATGCACAGCTAGGCCCAAGGGAGAGATGCTGTAGCTCACAAGACCACCAGAACCTGGACTTTGGGATCTCTCTCAGCAGCAACGTACAGGGAGGGCTATACCCTACAAGACGCCATCTTAAAGGACTCCAGGCAAGACCTGGCATGGCTTGTATATGATGAGATCAGTGGGCACATGACTGACTTCTCTTGCTTCTGCTGATGCACACTCTGAGATCTGCTTGAGGGACACCAGTAGCAACCTCCACAACCAAGACGTCTCTGACAGAATGTCTAATCAGGAAGACCAAGTGTAGACACCTACAGAGCACCAAAGTACCTGTCTTCACCTTGCTAGGGATTGTAAGCAGAGTGGTCAAAATACAGGCCCCTGGACAAGCTGAGGAAGTCTGTGCTACAGCTGGAGCAGGATAGGAGCAGGACAATGTTTGGCAAGCCTGTGTCTGACTCCCAGATGACCCGGCTGAACCAAGGTGCTGGACCTCAGGTTCGATGAGAGCGGCGGTAATGAGTTTTCACTCATTTTGTTCAGCTTTCCAAGGAATGTTTGACTGGTAATCATCATCGATCCAAGCACATTGGACGGACCTTGCACAGAGATCTTTCAGCGATCTCTAACCAGAGCTGGTGTTGGCTAGTGCTAGAAAAACAAAGACATGGCCCGTCTGGGTACTAGACACTTGCGTGAATGCTGGGATTACCCTGAAATCCAAAGTTGTCAGAAGTGGAGTTTAGAATCACTGAAGCACCAATGCTAAGTTCTAGCAGCACCACCAACACCAGTTCATCAAGACCACAAGGAAAATTCTTCTCTGGCTTACCTGACTTTTCTAGCCTTCCCATGAATATCTCCAAATGATCATGTTCGCTTGAGGCACAGTCATATGAAATCAGTGAATGGTGAAGGATGCTGGGATATTGTATGTGCCAAGTCACCATACAGGACACAGAAAGCTACGCTGTAAAGACATAAAGAAACATGGCAACTTTATTGCTGCTTCCATGATATCTGACTGACTCTGGGCTTAACAGTCCTGTTCTCAATGGGATGATCAGAACACATGTGCCCTTCTGCCACTTCTGCTCCATCAAAACCCTCCAGCATGGGTGGTCAGATTAGGAACAGAGTCTTCCCTTAAGCTCTGCCCTGGAAGAGCTTGACCTTGGTCAAGCCCAGTAGCTGGACCCTAAGGAGATTTATGAAACTCTCCTCTATTCCAGCACAATGGTGCTGCCCCACAGCACATCAGGTTTCTCCTCAGCCAGCAATTAGATCCATTGGAGAAAACTCAGAGCCAACCCTGAGATAGTCACCCCGATACACTAGCCACAGGAATCACTCGAGAACAAACCGGATTATTTTTTTTTCAAGGTGAAGGCTTCGTTCTCATCTTTTCCCTGATCATGAACTGAAACATGTCTCCTCCTTCTTGCACAAAAATGTACTCTAGGTCAGCAGAATTCCCGATATCTGCAAATATCTATCATAATAATGCTAGAATCCCCAAATAAATGCCATCAGGTGAGTCCTTCTAGGATGTCACAACAAGAGCCACAAGGCTGTCTAGATAGATCCACAACTTTCTCTTCCACATTCTGCCAGTCACTCCTAGTATCCCTGAAAGTATATCTATAGTTGTCTCTGTGTGTTTCTCCACACTCCTTTGGACTCCCTGTCTATGGTGACTTCTCTAGGCACTCCCCATAAAACAACGCCCCTGTCTTAGAGTCCAAGATTTATTCTTTCCCTCAAGTTGTCTGCATCAATACATCTTATCCCAGGTGGTACTTCACATTCAACCAAAACAACATTGTACTTTCTCAGCGATTGTGAATACAACCATGTCCACTCTCTTCCCCTGACACAAGCCTGGTAACCGTGGGTACCTCGGTATAAACCAGCAAATTGGAACAATGGTTTGTAGGGATTTAATAAAGTTTCAGAAGGTTTCGAGATGTCAGAGGAAATCTACCCACAGTCTATGTTCGGAGTTAGTATAAGCTCCAGAATTCCCAGAGCTCTAACCACAGTCAGTGTAAGGAAATCAGAGTGGAGATTCCAAACTTTAATTCCAGCACAGCAAGTATTCTGGGAGTGGTGACATTCACCCTTCATCCTAACTGAGTCAAGATCAATTCAGATTATACAAGGACTTGCAGGCTCCCAAGCAGGTGTGGTGGGGCCACGCCTTAATTAACAAAAGAAGGAATACTTAAGATGGGATTCAAACAGAGAGAAAACCATTTCAAAGGAACTGAGGCTGAAGAAAGTATTAGACAGTTGGGTAAGATTTGACTGTGGTGTTTATTCCCTCTACTATCTCCAGCTTCTTCAGAGATCTTTCCCTGAGTCTCATTCATTTGTGTGACAATGGCTGTTGGCAGTTCCCTATGCACTTTTACCTTCACACCACACAAGCCTACCTTGAGAAATCAACCCTGGAGGACAACAACTCAACACACGCTCTTGAATCAGGTACTACCAAAAAGTAAATTGTTGTCTCCCGAATAAGTGCCATTCTGGACCTTATGGCCCATCCTCTTCCCCTAAGGACTAAAACCTTGTTTACAGGGGGAAAAAGGAACTACAAATCTCCTTATCGCTGCCACCTGCTGAGTGCTAGTCTCTTGGGATCCTCTATGACCTTGGGCGTGCCCGGATGAGGAGGCAGGGTGTGTAAGAGAGTTAAGGTGACAGAGAGCGGAGACAAAAGAGACACGAGGAGAGACTCAGGCAGAAGCGGCAGAAGAGCAGAAGCTGGGGACAAGCATGGATTAGAGTCAGTGTGAGTGGAAGGGGCAGAGGGAATCCAGCATGGCGGGAAGCTAGAGGGGAAAAAGCTAGGCGAGATGCAGTGGCAGGAGAGAAGCATGGCTAAGGGACAGACAGGTCTAAGATATAAGATGTACTGAAGAATAAAGCTCAGGTCTCTCAATGTCAGAGAGAGCCTGAATGATGGAACCTAAACGACTCCTGAGTGTAGACTTATTTAATCTTGACGCTCCTCGCCTGAGACAAAACTCGGATCACAAAGAAACCGGACGCGGTAAGTGGAGGTCATAACCGAGACCCACTCGGTAAATGGAGTTCTCACCGAGATCCAGAAAGGACTCGGTAAATGGAGTTCTCACCGAGATCCAGAAAGGACTTGGTAAATGGAGGTCCCACTGAGGTCCAGGAAAGTAGGATTTAAGCGTACAAGACTCACCGGTACAGAGACCGGGGAAGGAAATCTGGGAAGTACCCAGGATTAGGCGCCTAATAGAAAAGAAATATAAATAGAAATATATATGGAAATATGAGAAACTCAACCTAGCAAGTTCCGGCTGGTTCCGAACTTGGAGAGTTACTAAGGAAACAGAGAATTTAAATAAAAACTCGAACCGCACTCTGATAAAGAGGGACAAGCGGACGAGGTCACCGGTACAGAGACCGGGGAGTGTCTGGGATAAACCCAGGAGTAGGCGCAAGTTCGGCTGGTTCCGAACTTCCAGAGTTACTAAGGTAACAGGGAATTTAAATAAAGGACGGACTGCACTCGGATAAGGGAGTTTAGTACATGGTTCTTGACGGGGGGAGCCTTAAAGTTTATAAAAGACATTGAGAGATCCAGCTAAAGTAAGTTTAAAAAAATAAAAAAAAAAAAGAAAAGAAAAAAAACTTATAAAAAGAACAGATAAGCCACGTGCCACGTGGCAGACAGATTAATAGAGATGGGTTGATTTAAGATGTAAGACCTAGCAAGCAATGTGCCTGAGACATAGGCCAAACAGCGTAAAGTTATTGTAAGCATTTAAGTCATTTTCTGAGCGGCGAGCGCCTAAACAGTCTCAAGCGCCTAAGCAGTCTCAAACCGCAGGTCTGTGGGTCTCAGGCTTCTGGCCCCCGGGGTGAAAAACCTCTTTATAGCAGATGGCTTTCCAGTGTGGACCAAGTGTCCACTGAGGGCCTAGTCAATAACATTGTGATTGATTTTAGATTTCTGTTTGTTTTGAACAAAAAAGAAACAAAGACAGTTCTTAGTAGCAGTTATTTTCTTTGGTCTGCTCTGTTTGCTAGCCGCGAATAAAAACGCGGTCCCTTTAAGAAAACTTAGCCGCGAATTGAGCAAGCGGTCCCTTTAAGAAAACTTGTGACTGAGCAAGTCAATGGCTGCCGGGTCCCTTTAAGAGAACTTAAGCCTCTTTTTAAACTTCTAAAGGGAGATGCTGAACCCACATCTACCCGGATTTTAACTCCTGAGGCCAAGAAGGCCCTTACTAAAATAGAACAGGCATTATAAACAGCCTTTGCAAAAAATTGTCTTGGCCTCTAATTTTGCACCTACTAGTGTTTTTTTGGCAAAAGGGTCCCATTTATTGGGTACATCTTTCTGCATCACCTGGGCGCACAGTTATTCCTTATCCTGAATTAATAGTTCAATTGTTATGGAAGGGTAGATGCTTGGGGCGGGCTTTATTTGCCAAAGATGCAGATATAATAGTTTTGCCCTATACCCAAGAAATGGTTGCTAATTTAATTCAAAATGATGATTCCTGGTGTTTGTTTTTGTGCACCTTTAAAGGACAGATAGTTCAAGCTTATCCTAAACATAAAATCATTCAGAGTTTTAAATTATGCCCTTTTATCTTTCCCAAGATAATAAAGACTCAACCTATAGCTGGGGCACGTCTACTTTTCACTGATGGCTCCAAGACTGGAAAAGCAGTAGTTGTGGATGGAGATCATATAGAAAGCGTAGTAGTGCCTCAGGCCTCTGCTCAGTTGATAGAAATTACTGCTATGATACTTGCCTTTCAATTATATCCTGAAGAGCCCCTTAATATTTATACTGATAGTGTCTATGTGGCTAATATTATGCCCCAACTAGAAGTGGCCCCTCATGTGGGAGAATCATCAAAAATTGTTACCCAGTTACAAAGCTTACAGATTTTGATATGGTCCAGAAAACAATCTGTGTTTGTAAGACACATTAGAGAACATTCTGGCTTGCCTAGACCACTGACCAAAGGCAATGCGTGGGCAGATAAAGCTACCCAAATAATTTTGGCTCTACAATTACATAAAAAATTTCATCTCAATGCTCAAACGTTAAGGCATCAGCCACAATGCATCCTCTGGACAATGGCAACCGCCAGCACCCGCTGGCCAGAGTTGGGGGTGGGCTGTCTGTGTTTATCCACCAGGTGCTGAAAAGCCAATCTAGATACCTGAGAGGTGTGTATGTTCTGTTCAACATGAAAAGACTGTGGTTCCTGAAGCTGCTGATGAAGCCAGTAAATAAGTAATTAAGTTTAAAAAAAAAAAAGCCCTTTGTTTTCTACTGTTTTTGCCTTCAATTTAGGCCACTGACACGGCTGCCAATACGGTGCCCATACAAAAAGCTTTCATAACATATGATTGAGGCAGTTGCTTTTAATAGCACTGCTAAGTAGAATGCCAGCACTCATTTTTAAGCTACCCCATACCTGTTGGTCACTTCACCCAGATTCGAACCCTGGAGGGTGGGAAGGGTTTCTCTTTAAACTGTTCAGCTCTAAATTTCAGCTTAAGCAACTGATTGGAGTAAAGAACATCCCAGTGCCCTGTTGGTACGAGTTCCAGCTGCAGTGATGCCAGTGGCGTTTCTTCCGACCAAGATCCATCTCCCAGATGCAAAAGAGAAACTCGAATAACTACACAGTCACCCTGCTGCTTTTGGAGCTACAGCCTCGGAAAATGCATTGAGCCAGACAGCCAGAGCTGCATCCTTGATGAACCAGCTATCAGCCAGAGTGGTGACTGCCTTTGAAATTCCAGAGACTTTTATGGACAAATACATTTTAAAATTTATCCCTCAACCAACAAACTGCCCTATTGACATTTTGCATATGTAATAATTGCTATTGTGTAACTTTGGATATTCTGATATTTGTGTTACCTCAAGTAAGATAGAAAATGTTAAGTCAGCAGTTGCATATTGTTAAACCAGTGCTTTTGGGGTCCCTAGAATGCAATTTTTAAATTACACCTTGCAGTTAGCATATATCTTTATATCCCTTGAGACTAGTGGCTTATAGAATACCCTGACTAGTGGCTTCCCAATGGTCTGGATTTATATCCCTTCTTAATATTTTGCCTCAAAGGTTGGCATGCTGTCTTTTCATTCTAATACGCTGCAAAAGCAGCAAAGTCATCAGCAGAAAATAACAAAACAGGCTTCTGGCCTTGTAACTCCTGACTGATGCTCAGATATGCATATCAATGTTAGAAGGACTCACCCAAAGACGGGCAACTTCCCCGCCTGCTATATCTACCTAAGACAGGAGTTGGCACATCCAATGACGGGTTCTATAGCAGGGGCTAGGGGTCGATCCTAAGACAGGGGTTTCCTTCTCTATATTTCTTATTTAATAAAGGGGAGTGAGATGTTGTCTCCCGAATAAGTGCCATTCTGGACCTTATGGCCCATCCTCTTCCCCTAAGGACTAAAACCTTGTTTACAGGGGGAAAAAGGAACTACAAATCTCCTTATCGCTGCCACCTGCTGAGTGCTAGTCTCTTGGGATCCTCTATGACCTTGGGCGTGCCCGGATGAGGAGGCAGGGTGTGTAAGAGAGTTAAGGTGACAGAGAGCGGAGACAAAAGAGACACGAGGAGAGACTCAGGCAGAAGCGGCAGAAGAGCAGAAGCTGGGGACAAGCATGGATTAGAGTCAGTGTGAGTGGAAGGGGCAGAGGGAATCCAGCATGGCGGGAAGCTAGAGGGGAAAAAGCTAGGCGAGATGCAGTGGCAGGAGAGAAGCATGGCTAAGGGACAGACAGGTCTAAGATATAAGATGTACTGAAGAATAAAGCTCAGGTCTCTCAATGTCAGAGAGAGCCTGAATGATGGAACCTAAACGACTCCTGAGTGTAGACTTATTTAATCTTGACGCTCCTCGCCTGAGACAAAACTCGGATCACAAAGAAACCGGACGCGGTAAGTGGAGGTCATAACCGAGACCCACTCGGTAAATGGAGTTCTCACCGAGATCCAGAAAGGACTCGGTAGTAAATGTCAACCTTTACCTGGCCAATGGAAGTCAAAGACATCTGACCCTACTGTCCAAGGTAAATACCCAATAGCAGAGGTCTACACAGACTTTGCTCCTTCCAATGTCAATATGTGTGCTTCCTATTGGTCCTGGGATTCTCTGGTTTCTCTCTCTGATTTCTCAATCTATCAATGCTCTCCCAGTATCTGTCTGGAGGAGGAAAACATGTCTGTGCAAATACCACAGTGGGAACAGGGTATAGATACTTCTTTCTTGCACAAACCCTTAGATTGGTCTTCTATTCTATCAGGGTACCTGAGGACCTTGGCACCTGGACAAAAGGGCACAAAACATCGGTTTTTCTGTCTCTCTGCCTCCCTGTCAAATGGCCAGATATTCTATGGAAAATGCACAGCTAGGCCCAAGGGAGAGATGCTGTAGCTCACAAGACCACCAGAACCTGGACTTTGGGATCTCTCTCAGCAGCAACGTACAGGGAGGGCTATACCCTACAAGACGCCATCTTAAAGGACTCCAGGCAAGACCTGGCATGGCTTGTATATGAGGAGATCAGTGGGCACATGACTGACTTCTCTTGCTTCTTCTGATGCACACTCTGAGATCTGCTTGAGGGACACCAGTAGCAGCCTCCACAACCAAGACGTCTCTGACAGAATGTCTAATCAGGAAGACCAAGTGTAGACACCTACAGAGCACCAAAGTACCTGTCTTCACCTTGCTAGGGATTGTAAGCAGAGTGGTCAAAATACAGGCCCCTGGACAGGCTGAGGAAGTCTGTGCTACAGCTGGAGCAGGATAGGAGCAGGGCAGTGTTTGGCAAGCCTGTGTCTGACTCCCAGATGACCCGGCTGAACCAAGGTGCTGGACCTCAGGTTCGATGAGAGCGGGGTAATGAGTTTTCACTCATTTTGTTCAGCTTTCCAAGGAATGTTTGACTGGTAATCATCATCGATCCAAGCACATTGGACAGACCTTGCACAGAGATCTTTCAGCGATCTCTAACCAGAGCTGGTGTGGGCTAGTGCTAGAAAAACAAAGACATGGCCCGTCTGTGTACTGGACACTTGCATGAATGCTGGGATTACCCTGAAATCCAAAGTTGTCAGAAGTGGAGTTTAGAATCACTGAAGCACCAATGCTAAGTTCTAGCAGCACCACCAACACCAGTTCATCAAGACCACAAGGAAAATTCTTCTCTGGCTTACCTGACTCTTCTAGCCTTCCCATGAATATCTCCAAAAGGATCATGTTCGCTTGAGGCAAAGTCATATGAAATCAGTGCCTGGTGAAGGATGCTGGGATATTGTATGTGCCAAGTCACCATACAGGACACAGAAGGCTACGCTGTAAAGACATAAAGAAACATGGCAACTTTATTGCTGCTTCCATGATATCTGACTGACTCTGGGCTTAACAGTCCTGTTCTCAATGGGATGATCAGAACACATGTGCCCTTCTGCCACTTCTGCTCCATCAAAACCCTCCAGCATGGGTGGTCAGATTAGGAACAGTGTCTTCCCTTAAGCTCTGCCCTGGAAGGCTTGCCGTTGGTCAAGCCCAGTAGCTGGACCCTAAGGAGATTTATGAAACTCTCCTCTATTCCAGCACAATGGTGCTGCCGAACAGCACATCAGATTTCTCCTCAGCCAGCAATTAGATCCATTGGAGAAAACTCAGAGCCAACCCTGAGATAGTCACCCCGATACACTGGCCACAGGAATCACTCGAGAACAAACCGGATTATTTTTTTTTTCAAGGTGAATGCTTCGTTCTCATCTTTTCCCTGATCATGAACTGAAACATGTCTCCTCCTTCTGGCACAAAAATGTACTCTAGGTCAGCAGAATTCCCGATATCTGCAAACATCTATCATAATAATGCTAGAATCCCCAAATAAATGCCATCAGGTGAGTCCTTCTAGGATGTCACAACAAGAGCCACAAGGCTGTCTAGATAGATCCACAACTTTCTCTTCCACATTCTGCCAGTCACTCCTAGTATCCCTGAAAGTATATCTATAGTTGTCTCTGTGTGTTTCTCCACACTCCTTTGGATTCTCTGTCTATGGTGACTTCTCTAGGCACTCCCCATAAAACAACGCCCCTGTCTTAGAGTCCAAGATTTATTCTTTCCCTCAAGTTGTCTGCATCAATACATCTTATCCCAGGTGGTACTTCACATTCAACCAAAACAACATTGTACTTTCTCAGCGATTGTGAATACAACCATGTCCACTCTCTTCCCCTGACACAAGCCTGGTAACCGTGGGTACCTCGGTATAAACCAGCAAATTGGAACAATGGTTTGTAGGGATTTAATAAAGTTTCAGAAGGTTTCCCGATGTCAGAGGAAATCTACCCACAGTCTATGTTCGGAGTTAGTATAAGCTCCAGAATTCCCAGAGCTCTAACCACACTCAGTGTAAGGAAATCAGAGTGGAGATTCCAAACTTTAATTCCAGCACAGCAAGTATTCTGGGAGTGGTGACATTCACCAATCATCCTAACTGAGTCAAGATCAATTCAGATTATACAAGGACTTGCAGGCTCCCAAGCAGGTGTGGTGGGGCCACGCCTTAATTACCAAAAGAAGGAATACTTAAGATGGGATTCAAACAGAGAGAAAACCATTTCAAAGGAACTGAGGCTGAGGAAAGTATTAGACAGTTGGGTAAAATTTCACTGTGGTGTTTATTCCCTCTACTATCTCCAGCTTCTTCAGAGATCTTTCCCTGAGTCTCATTCATTTGTGTGACAATGGCTGTTGGCAGTTCCCTATGCACTTTTACCTTCACACCACACAAGCCTACCTTGAGAAATCAACCCTGGAGGACAACAACTCAACACACTCTCTTGAATCAGGTACTACCAAAAAGTAAATGTCAACCTTTACCTGACAATGGAAGTCAAAGACATCTGACCCTACTGAACAAGGTAAATACCCAATAGCAGAGGTCTACACAGACTTTGCTCCTTCCAATGTCAATATGTGTGCTTCCTATTGGTCCTGGGATTCTCTGGTTTCTCTCTCTGATTTCTCAATCTATCAATGCTCTCCCAGTATCTGTCTGGAGGAGGAAAACATGTCTGTGCAAATACCACAGTGGGAACAGGGTATAGATACTTCTTTCTTGCACAAACCCTTAGATTGGTCTTCTATTCTATCAGGGTACCTGAGGACCTTGGCACCTGGACAAAAGGGCACAAAACATCGGTTTTTCTGTCTCTCTGCCTCCCTGTCAAATGGCCAGATATTCTATGGAAAATGCACAGCTAGGCCCAAGGGAGAGATGCTGTAGCTCACAAGACCACCAGAACCTGGACTTTGGGATCTCTCTCAGCAGCAACGTACAGGGAGGGCTATACCCTACAAGACGCCATCTTAAAGGACTCCAGGCAAGACCTGGCATGGCTTGTATATGAGGAGATCAGTGGGCACATGACTGACTTCTCTTGCTTCTTCTGATGCACACTCTGAGATCTGCTTGAGGGACACCAGTAGCAGCCTCCACAACCAAGACGTCTCTGACAGAATGTCTAATCAGGAAGACCAAGTGTAGACACCTACAGAGCACCAAAGTACCTGTCTTCACCTTGCTAGGGATTGTAAGCAGAGTGGTCAAAATACAGGCCCCTGGACAGGCTGAGGAAGTCTGTGCTACAGCTGGAGCAGGATAGGAGCAGGGCAGTGTTTGGCAAGCCTGTGTCTGACTCCCAGATGACCCGGCTGAACCAAGGTGCTGGACCTCAGGTTCGATGAGAGCGGGGTAATGAGTTTTCACTCATTTTGTTCAGCTTTCCAAGGAATGTTTGACTGGTAATCATCATCGATCCAAGCACATTGGACAGACCTTGCACAGAGATCTTTCAGCGATCTCTAACCAGAGCTGGTGTGGGCTAGTGCTAGAAAAACAAAGACATGGCCCGTCTGTGTACTGGACACTTGCATGAATGCTGGGATTACCCTGAAATCCAAAGTTGTCAGAAGTGGAGTTTAGAATCACTGAAGCACCAATGCTAAGTTCTAGCAGCACCACCAACACCAGTTCATCAAGACCACAAGGAAAATTCTTCTCTGGCTTACCTGACTCTTCTAGCCTTCCCATGAATATCTCCAAAAGGATCATGTTCGCTTGAGGCAAAGTCATATGAAATCAGTGCCTGGTGAAGGATGCTGGGATATTGTATGTGCCAAGTCACCATACAGGACACAGAAGGCTACGCTGTAAAGACATAAAGAAACATGGCAACTTTATTGCTGCTTCCATGATATCTGACTGACTCTGGGCTTAACAGTCCTGTTCTCAATGGGATGATCAGAACACATGTGCCCTTCTGCCACTTCTGCTCCATCAAAACCCTCCAGCATGGGTGGTCAGATTAGGAACAGTGTCTTCCCTTAAGCTCTGCCCTGGAAGGCTTGACGTTGGTCAAGCCCAGTAGCTGGACCCTAAGGAGATTTATGAAACTCTCCTCTATTCCAGCACAATGGTGCTGCCGAACAGCACATCAGATTTCTCCTCAGCCAGCAATTAGATCCATTGGAGAAAACTCAGAGCCAACCCTGAGATAGTCACCCCAATACACTGGCCACAGGAATCACTCGAGAACAAACCGGATTATTTTTTTTTTCAAGGTGAATGCTTCGTTCTCATCTTTTCCCTGATCATGAACTGAAACATGTCTCCTCCTTCTGGCACAAAAATGTACTCTAGGTCAGCAGAATTCCCGATATCTGCAAACATCTATCATAATAATGCTAGAATCCCCAAATAAATGCCATCAGGTGAGTCCTTCTAGGATGTCACAACAAGAGCCACAAGGCTGTCTAGATAGATCCACAACTTTCTCTTCCACATTCTGCCAGTCACTCCTAGTATCCCTGAAAGTATATCTATAGTTGTCTCTGTGTGTTTCTCCACACTCCTTTGGACTCTCTGTCTATGGTGACTTCTCTAGGCACTCCCCATAAAACAACGCCCCTGTCTTAGAGTCCAAGATTTATTCTTTCCCTCAAGTTGTCTGCATCAATACATCTTATCCCAGGTGGTACTTCACATTCAACCAAAACAACATTGTACTTTCTCAGCGATTGAATACAACCATGTCCACTCTCTTCCCCTGACACAAGCCTGGTAAACGTGGGTACCTCAGTATAAACCAGCAAATTGGAACAATGGTTTGTAGGGATTTAATAAAGTTTCAGAAGGTTTCGAGATGTCAGAGGAAATCTACCCACAGTCTATGTTCGGAGTTAGTATAAGCTCCAGAATTCCCAGAGCTCTAACCACAGTCAGTGTAAGGAAATCAGAGTGGAGATTCCAACCTTTAATTCCAGCACAGCAAGTATTCTGGGAGTGGTGACATTCACCCTTCATCCTAACTGAGTCAAGATCAATTCAGATTATACAAGGACTTGCAGGATCCCAAGCAGGTGTGGTGGGGCCACGCCTTAATTACCAAAAGAAGGAATACTTAAGATGGGATTCAAACAGAGAGAAAACCATTTCAAAGGAACTGAGGCTGAGGAAAGTATTAGACAGTTGGGTAAGATTTGACTGTGGTGTTTATTCCCTCTACTATCTCCAGCTTCTTCAGAGATCTTTCCCTGAGTCTCATTCATTTGTGTGACAATGGCTGTTGGCAGTTCCCTATGCACTTTTACCTTCACACCACACAAGCCTACCTTGAGAAATCAACCCTGGAGGACAACAACTCAACACACTCTCTTGAATCAGGTACTACCAAAAAGTAAATGTCAACCTTTACCTGGCCAATGGAAGTCAAAGACATCTGACCCTACTGACCAAGGTAAATACCCAATAGCAGAGGTCTACACAGACTTTGCTCCTTCCAATGTCAATATGTGTGCTTCCTATTGGTCCTGGGATTCTCTGGTTTCTCTCTCTGATTTCTCAATCTATCAATGCTCTCCCAGTATCTGTCTGGAGGAGGAAAACATGTCTGTGCAAATACTACAGTGGTAACAGGGTATAGATACTTCTTTCTTGCACAAACCCTTAGATTGGTCTTCTATTCTATCAGGGTACCTGAGGACCTTGGCACCTGGACAAAAGGGCACAAAACATCGGTTTTTCTGTCTCTCTGCCTCCCTGTCAAATGGCCAGATATTCTATGGAAAATGCACAGCTAGGCCCAAGGTAGAGATGCTGTAGCTCACAAGACCACCAGAACCTGGACTTTGGGATCTCTCTCAGCAGCAACGTACAGGGAGGGCTATACCCTACAAGACGCCATCTTAAAGGACTCCAGGCAAGACCTGGCATGGCTTGTATATGAGGAGATCAGTGGGCACATGACTGACTTCTCTTGCTTCTTCTGATGCACACTCTGAGATCTGCTTGAGGGACACCAGTAGCAGCCTCCACAACCAAGACGTCTCTGACAGAATGTCTAATCAGGAAGACCAAGTGTAGACACCTACAGAGCACCAAAGTACCTGTCTTCACCTTGCTAGGGATTGTAAGCAGAGTGGTCAAAATACAGGCCCCTGGACAGGCTGAGGAAGTCTGTGCTACAGCTGGAGCAGGATAGGAGCAGGGCAGTGTTTGGCAAGCCTGTGTCTGACTCCCAGATGACCCGGCTGAACCAAGGTGCTGGACCTCAGGTTCGATGAGAGCGGGGTAATGAGTTTTCACTCATTTTGTTCAGCTTTCCAAGGAATGTTTGACTGGTAATCATCATCGATCCAAGCACATTGGACAGACCTTGCACAGAGATCTTTCAGCGATCTCTAACCAGAGCTGGTGTGGGCTAGTGCTAGAAAAACAAAGACATGGCCCGTCTGTGTACTGGACACTTGCATGAATGCTGGGATTACCCTGAAATCCAAAGTTGTCAGAAGTGGAGTTTAGAATCACTGAAGCACCAATGCTAAGTTCTAGCAGCACCACCAACACCAGTTCATCAAGACCACAAGGAAAATTCTTCTCTGGCTTACCTGACTCTTCTAGCCTTCCCATGAATATCTCCAAAAGGATCATGTTTGCTTGAGGCAAAGACATATGAAATCAGTGCCTGGTGAAGGATGCTGGGATATTGTATGTGCCAAGTCACCATACAGGACACAGAAGGCTACGCTGTAAAGACATAAAGAAACATGGCAACTTTATTGCTGCTTCCATGATATCTGACTGACTCTGGGCTTAACAGTCCTGTTCTCAATGGGATGATCAGAACACATGTGCCCTTCTGCCACTTCTGCTCCATCAAAACCCTCCAGCATGGGTGGTCAGATTAGGAACAGTGTCTTCCCTTAAGCTCTGCCCTGGAAGGCTTGACGTTGGTCAAGCCCAGTAGCTGGACCCTAAGGAGATTTATGAAACTCTCCTCTATTCCAGCACAATGGTGCTGCCGAACAGCATATCAGATTTCTCCTCAGCCAGCAATTAGATCCATTGGAGAAAACTCAGAGCCAACCCTGAGATAGTCACCCCGATACACTGGCCACAGGAATCACTCGAGAACAAACCGGATTATTTTTTTTTTCAAGGTGAATGCTTCGTTCTCATCTTTTCCCTGATCATGAACTGAAACATGTCTCCTCCTTCTGGCACAAAAATGTACTCTAGGTCAGCAGAATTCCCGATATCTGCAAATATCTATCATAATAATGCTAGAATCCCCAAATAAATGCCATCAGGTGAGTCCTTCTAGGATGTCACAACAAGAGCCACAAGGCTGTCTAGATAGATCCACAACTTTCTCTTCCACATTCTGCCAGTCACTCCTAGTATCCCTGAAAGTATATCTATAGTTGTCTCTGTGTGTTTCTCCACACTCCTTTGGACTCTCTGTCTATGGTGACTTCTCTAGGCACTCCCCATAAAACAACGCCCCTGTCTTAGAGTCCAAGATTTATTCTTTCCCTCAAGTTGTCTGCATCAATACATCTTATCCCAGGTGGTACTTCACATTCAACCAAAACAACATTGTACTTTCTCAGCGATTGTGAATACAACCATGTCCACTCTCTTCCCCTGACACAAGCCTGGTAACCGTGGGTACCTCGGTATAAACCAGCAAATTGGAACAATGGTTTGTAGGGATTTAATAAAGTTTCAGAAGGTTTCGAGATGTCAGAGGAAATCTACCCACAGTCTATGTTCGGAGTTAGTATAAGCTCCAGAATTCCCAGAGCTCTAACCACACTCAGTGTAAGGAAATCAGAGTGGAGATTCCAAACTTTAATTCCAGCACAGCAAGTATTCTGGGAGTGGTGACATTCACCAATCATCCTAACTGAGTCAAGATCAATTCAGATTATACAAGGACTTGCAGGCTCCCAAGCAGGTGTGGTGGGGCCACGCCTTAATTACCAAAAGAAGGAATACTTAAGATGGGATTCAAACAGAGAGAAAACCATTTCAAAGGAACTGAGGCTGAGGAAAGTATTAGACAGTTGGGTAAAATTTGACTGTGGTGTTTATTCCCTCTACTATCTCCAGCTTCTTCAGAGATCTTTCCCTGAGTCTCATTCATTTGTGTGACAATGGCTGTTGGCAGTTCCCTATGCACTTTTACCTTCACACCACACAAGCCTACCTTGAGAAATCAACCCTGGAGGACAACAACTCAACACACTCTCTTGAATCAGGTACTACCAAAAAGTAAATTGTTGTCTCCCGAATAAGTGCCATTCTGGACCTTATGGCCCATCCTCTTCCCCTAAGGACTAAAACCTTGTTTACAGGGGGAAAAAGGATCTACAAATCTCCTTATCGCTGCCACCTGCTGAGTGCTAGTCTCTTGGGATCCTCTATGACCTTGGGCATGCCCGGATGAGGAGGCAGGGTGTGTAAGAGAGTTAAGGTGACAGAGAGCGGAGACAAAAGAGACACGAGGAGAGACTCAGGCAGAAGCGGCAGAAGAGCAGAAGCTGGGGACAAGCATGGATTAGAGTCAGTGTGAGTGGAAGGGGCAGAGGGAATCCAGCATGGCGGGAAGCTAGAGGGGAAAAAGCTAGGCGAGATGCAGTGGCAGGAGAGAAGCATGGCTAAGGGACAGACAGGTCTAAGATATAAGATGTACTGAAGAATAAAGCTCAGGTCTCTCAATGTCAGAGAGAGCCTGAATGATGGAACCTAAACGACTCCTGAGTGTAGACTTATTTAATCTTGACGCTCCTCGCCTGAGACAAAACTCGGATCACAAAGAAACCGGACGCAGTAAGTGGAGGTCATAACCGAGACCCACTCGGTAAATGGAGTTCTCACTGAGATCCAGAAAGGACTCGGTAGTAAATGTCAACCTTTACCTGGCCAATGGAAGTCAAAGACATCTGACCCTACTGTCCAAGGTAAATACCCAATAGCAGAGGTCTACACAGACTTTGCTCCTTCCAATGTCAATATGTGTGCTTCCTATTGGTCCTGGGATTCTCTGGTTTCTCTCTCTGATTTCTCAATCTATCAATGCTCTCCCAGTATCTGTCTGGAGGAGGAAAACATGTCTGTGCAAATACCACAGTGGGAACAGGGTATAGATACTTCTTTCTTGCACAAACCCTTAGATTGGTCTTCTATTCTATCAGGGTACCTGAGGACCTTGGCACCTGGACAAAAGGGCACAAAACATCGGTTTTTCTGTCTCTCTGCCTCCCTGTCAAATGGCCAGATATTCTATGGAAAATGCACAGCTAGGCCCAAGGGAGAGATGCTGTAGCTCACAAGACCACCAGAACCTGGACTTTGGGATCTCTCTCAGCAGCAACGTACAGGGAGGGCTATACCCTACAAGACGCCATCTTAAAGGACTCCAGGCAAGACCTGGCATGGCTTGTATATGAGGAGATCAGTGGGCACATGACTGACTTCTCTTGCTTCTTCTGATGCACACTCTGAGATCTGCTTGAGGGACACCAGTAGCAGCCTCCACAACCAAGACGTCTCTGACAGAATGTCTAATCAGGAAGACCAAGTGTAGACACCTACAGAGCACCAAAGTACCTGTCTTCACCTTGCTAGGGATTGTAAGCAGAGTGGTCAAAATACAGGCCCCTGAACAGGCTGAGGAAGTCTGTGCTACAGCTGGAGCAGGATAGGAGCAGGGCAGTGTTTGGCAAGCCTGTGTCTGACTCCCAGATGACCCGGCTGAACCAAGGTGCTGGACCTCAGGTTCGATGAGAGCGGGGTAATGAGTTTTCACTCATTTTGTTCAGCTTTCCAAGGAATGTTTGACTGGTAATCATCATCGATCCAAGCACATTGGACAGACCTTGCACAGAGATCTTTCAGCGATCTCTAACCAGAGCTGGTGTGGGCTAGTGCTAGAAAAACAAAGACATGGCCCGTCTGTGTACTGGACACTTGCATGAATGCTGGGATTACCCTGAAATCCAAAGTTGTCAGACGTGGAGTTTAGAATCACTGAAGCACCAATGCTAAGTTCTAGCAGCACCACCAACACCAGTTCATCAAGACCACAAGGAAAATTCTTCTCTGGCTTACCTGACTCTTCTAGCCTTCCCATGAATATCTCCAAAAGGATCATGTTCGCTTGAGGCAAAGTCATATGAAATCAGTGCCTGGTGAAGGATGCTGGGATATTGTATGTGCCAAGTCACCATACAGGACACAGAAGGCTACGCTGTAAAGACATAAAGAAACATGGCAACTTTATTGCTGCTTCCATGATATCTGACTGACTCTGGGCTTAACAGTCCTGTTCTCAATGGGATGATCAGAACACATGTGCCCTTCTGCCACTTCTGCTCCATCAAAACCCTCCAGCATGGGTGGTCAGATTAGGAACAGTGTCTTCCCTTAAGCTCTGCCCTGGAAGGCTTGACGTTGGTCAAGCCCAGTAGCTGGACCCTAAGGAGATTTATGAAACTCTCCTCTATTCCAGCACAATGGTGCTGCCGAACAGCACATCAGATTTCTCCTCAGCCAGCAATTAGATCCATTGGAGAAAACTCAGAGCCAACCCTGAGATAGTCACCCCGATACACTGGCCACAGGAATCACTCGAGAACAAACCGGATTATTTTTTTTTTCAAGGTGAATGCTTCGTTCTCATCTTTTCCCTGATCATGAACTGAAACATGTCTCCTCCTTCTGGCACAAAAATGTACTCTAGGTCAGCAGAATTCCCGATATCTGCAAATATCTATCATAATAATGCTAGAATCCCCAAATAAATGCCATCAGGTGAGTCCTTCTAGGATGTCACAACAAGAGCCACAAGGCTGTCTAGATAGATCCACAACTTTCTCTTCCACATTCTGCCAGTCACTCCTAGTATCCCTGAAAGTATATCTATAGTTGTCTCTGTGTGTTTCTCCACACTCCTTTGGACTCTCTGTCTATGGTGACTTCTCTAGGCACTCCCCATAAAACAACGCCCCTGTCTTAGAGTCCAAGATTTATTCTTTCCCTCAAGTTGTCTGCATCAATACATCTTATCCCAGGTGGTACTTCACATTCAACCAAAACAACATTGTACTTTCTCAGCGATTGTGAATACAACCATGTCCACTCTCTTCCCCTGACACAAGCCTGGTAACCGTGGGTACCTCGGTATAAACCAGCAAATTGGAACAATGGTTTGTAGGGATTTAATAAAGTTTCAGAAGGTTTCGAGATGTCAGAGGAAATCTACCCACAGTCTATGTTCGGAGTTAGTATAAGGTCCAGAATTCCCAGAGCTCTAACCACACTCAGTGTAAGGAAATCAGAGTGGAGATTCCAAACTTTAATTCCAGCACAGCAAGTATTCTGGGAGTGGTGACATTCACCAATCATCCTAACTGAGTCAAGATCAATTCAGATTATACAAGGACTTGCAGGCTCCCAAGCAGGTGTGGTGGGGCCACGCCTTAATTACCAAAAGAAGGAATACTTAAGATGGGATTCAAACAGAGAGAAAACCATTTCAAAGGAACTGAGGCTGAGGAAAGTATTAGACAGTTGGGTAAAATTTGACTGTGGTGTTTATTCCCTCTACTATCTCCAGCTTCTTCAGAGATCTTTCCCTGAGTCTCATTCATTTGTGTGACAATGGCTGTTGGCAGTTCCCTATGCACTTTTACCTTCACACCACACAAGCCTACCTTGAGAAATCAACCCTGGAGGACAACAACTCAACACACTCTCTTGAATCAGGTACTACCAAAAAGTAAATGTCAACCTTTACCTGGCCAATGGAAGTCAAAGACATCTGACCCTACTGACCAAGGTAAATACCCAATAGCAGAGGTCTACACAGACTTTGCTCCTTCCAATGTCAATATGTGTGCTTCCTATTGGTCCTGGGATTCTCTGGTTTCTCTCTCTGATTTCTCAATCTATCAATGCTCTCCCAGTATCTGTCTGGAGGAGGAAAACATGTCTGTGCAAATACCACAGTGGTAACAGGGTATAGATACTTCTTTCTTCCACAAACCCTTATATTGGTCTTCTATTCTATCAGGGTACCTGAGGACCTTGCCACCTGGACAAAAGGGCACAAAACATCGGTTTTTCTGTCTCTCTGCCTCCCTGTCAAATGGCCAGATATTCTATGGAAAATGCACAGCTAGGCCCAAGGGAGAGATGCTGTAGCTCACAAGACCACCAGAACCTGGACTTTGGGATCTCTCTCAGCAGCAACGTACAGGGAGGGCTATACCCTACAAGACGCCATCTTAAAGGACTCCAGGCAAGACCTGGCATGGCTTGTATGTGAGGAGATCAGTGGGCACATGACTGACTTCTCTTGCTACTTCTGATGCACACTCTGAGATCTGCTTGAGGGACACCAGTAGCAGCCTCCACAACCAAGACTTCTCTGACAGAATGTCTAATCAGGAAGACCAAGTGTAGACACCTACAGAGCACCAAAGTACCTGTCTTCACCTTGCTAGGGATTGTAAGCAGAATGGTCAAAATACAGGCCCCTGGACAGGCTGAGGAAGTCTGTGCTACAGCTGGAGCAGGATAGGAGCAGGGCAGTGTTTGGCAAGCCTGTGTCTGACTCCCAGATGACCCGGCTGAACCAAGGTGCTGGACCTCAGGTTCGATGAGAGCGGCGGTAATGAGTTTTCACTCATTTTGTTCAGCTTTCCAAGGAATGTTTGACTGGTAATCATCATCGATCCAAGCACATTGGACGGACCTTGCACAGAGATCTTTCAGCGATCTCTAACCAGAGCTGGTGTTGGCTAGTGCTAGAAAAACAAAGACATGGCCCGTCTGGGTACTGGACACTTGCGTGAATGCTGGGATTACCCTGAAATCCAAAGTCTCCAGAAGTGGAGTTTAGAATCACTGAAGCACCAATGCTAAGTACTAGCAGCACCACCAACACCAGTTCATCAAGACCACAAGGAAACTTCTTCTCTGGCTTACCTGACTCTTCTAGCCTTCCCATGAATATCTCCAAAAGGATCATGTTCGCTTGAGGCACAGTTATATGAAATCAGTGCCTGGTGAAGGATGCTGGGATATTGTATGTGCCGAGTCACCATACAGGACACAGAAGGCTACACTGTAAAGACATAAAGAAACATGGCAACTTTATTGCTGCTTCCATGATATCTGACTGACTCTGGGCTTAACAGTCCTGTTCTCAATGGGATGATCAGAACACATGTGCCCTTCTGCCACTTCTGCTCCATCAAAACCCTCCAGCATGGGTGGTCAGATTAGGAACAGAGTCTTCCCTTAAGCTCTGCCCTGGAAGAGCTTGACCTTGGTCAAGCCCAGTAGCTGGACCCTAAGGAGATTTATGAAACTCTCCTCTATTCCAGCACAATGGTGCTGCCGAACAGCACATCAGATTTCTCCTCAGCCAGCAATTAGATCCATTGGAGAAAACTCAGAGCCAACCCTGAGATAGTCACCCCGATACACTGGCCACAGGAATCACTCGAGAACAAACCGGATTATTTTTTTTTCAAGGTGAAGGCTTCGTTCTCATCTTTTCCCTGATCATGAACTGAAACATGTCTCCTCTTTCTGGCACAAAAATGTACTCTAGGTCAGCAGAATTCCCGATATCTGCAAATATCTATCATAATAATGCTAGAATCCCCAAATAAATGCCATCAGGTGAGTCCTTCTAGGATGTCACAACAAGAGCCACAAGGCTATCTAGATAGATCCACAACTTTCTCTTCCACATTCTGCCAGTCACTTCTAGTATCCCTGAAAGTATATCTATAGTTGTCTCTGTGTGTTTCTCCACACTCCTTTGGACTCTCTGTCTATGGTGACTTCTCTAGGCACTCCCCATATAACAACGCCCCTGTCTTAGAGTCCAAGATTTATTCTTTCCCTCAAGTTGTCTGCATCAATACATCTTATCCCAGGTGGTACTTCACATTCAACCAAAACAACATTGTACTTTCTCAGCGATTGTGAATACAACCATGTCCACTCTCTTCCCCTGACACAAGCCTGGTAACCGTGGGTACCTCGGTATAAACCAGCAAATTGGAACAATGGTTTCTAGGGATTTAATAAAGTTTCAGAAGGTTTCGAGATGTCAGAGGAAATCTACCCACAGTCTATGTTCGGAGTTAGTATAAGCTCCAGAATTCCCAGAGCTCTAACCACAGTCAGTGTAAGGAAATCAGAGTGGAGATTCCAAACTTTAATCCCAGCACAGCAAGTATTCTGGGAGTGGTGACATTCACCCTTCATCCTAACTGAGTCAAGATCAATTCAGATTATACAAGGACTTGCAGGCTCCCAAGCAGGTGTGGTGGGGCCACGCCTTAATTACCAAAAGAAGGAATACTTAAGATGGGATTCAAACAGAGAGAAAACCATTTCAAAGGAACTGAGGCTGAGGAAAGTATTAGACAGTTGGGTAAGATTTGACTGTGGTGTTTATTCCCTCTACTATCTCCAGCTTCTTCAGAGATCTTTCCCTGAGTCTCATTCATTTGTGTGACAATGGCTGTTAGCAGTTCCCTATGCACTTTTACCTTCACACCACACAAGCCTACCTTGAGAAATCAACCCTGGAGGACAACAACTCAACACACTCTCTTGAATCAGGTACTACCAAAAAGTAAATGTCAACCTTTACCTGGCCAATGGAAGTCAAAGACATCTGACCCTACTGTCCAAGGTAAATACCCAATAGCAGAGGTCTACACAGACTTTGCTCCTTCCAATGTCAATATGTGTGCTTCCTATTGGTCCTGGGATTCTCTGGTTTCTCTCTCTGATTTCTCAATCTATCAATGCTCTCCCAGTATCTGTCTGGAGGAGGAAAACATGTCTGTGCAAATACCACAGTGGGAACAGGGTATAGATACTTCTTTCTTGCACAAACCCTTAGATTGGTCTTCTATTCTATCAGGGTACCTGAGGACCTTGGCACCTGGACAAAAGGGCACAAAACATCGGTTTTTCTGTCTCTCTGCCTCCCTGTCAAATGGCCAGATATTCTATGGAAAATGCACAGCTAGGCCCAAGGGAGAGGTGCTGTAGCTCACAAGACCACCAGAACCTGGACTTTGGGATCTCTCTCAGCAGCAACGTACAGGGAGGGCTATACCCTACAAGACGCCATCTTAAAGGACTCCAGGCAAGACCTGGCATGGCTTGTATATGAGGAGATCAGTGGGCACATGACTGACTTCTCTTGCTTCTTCTGATGCACACTCTGAGATCTGCTTGAGGGACACCAGTAGCAGCCTCCACAACCAAGACGTCTCTGACAGAATGTCTAATCAGGAAGACCAAGTGTAGACACCTACAGAGCACCAAAGTACCTGTCTTCACCTTGCTAGGGATTGTAAGCAGAGTGGTCAAAATACAGGCCCCTGGACAGGCTGAGGAAGTCTGTGCTACAGCTGGAGCAGGATAGGAGCAGGGCAGTGTTTGGCAAGCCTGTGTCTGACTCCCAGATGACCCGGCTGAACCAAGGTGCTGGAACTCAGGTTCGATGAGAGCGGTGGTAATGAGTTTTCACTCATTTTGTTCAGCTTTCCAAGGAATGTTTGACTGGTAATCATCATCGATCCAAGCACATTGGACAGACCTTGCACAGAGATCTTTCAGCGATCTCTAACCAGAGCTGGTGTGGGCTAGTGCTAGAAAAACAAAGACATGGCCCGTCTGTGTACTGGACACTTGCATGAATGCTGGGATTACCCTGAAATCCAAAGTTGTCAGAAGTGGAGTTTAGAATCACTGAAGCACCAATGCTAAGTACTAGCAGCACCACCAACACCAGTTCATCAAGACCACAAGGAAACTTCTTCTCTGGCTTACCTGACTCTTCTAGCCTTCCCATGAATATCTCCAAAAGGATCATGTTCGCTTGAGGCACAGTTATATGAAATCAGTGCCTGGTGAAGGATGCTGGGATATTGTATGTGCCAAGTCACCATACAGGACACAGAAGGCTACACTGTAAAGACATAAAGAAACATGGCAACTTTATTGCTGCTTCCATGATATCTGACTGACTCTGGGCTTAACAGTCCTGTTCTCAATGGGATGATCAGAACACATGTGCCCTTCTGCCACTTCTGCTCCATCAAAACCCTCCAGCATGGGTGGTCAGATTAGGAACAGAGTCTTCCCTTAAGCTCTGCCCTGGAAGAGCTTGACCTTGGTCAAGCCCAGTAGCTGGACCCTAAGGAGATTTATGAAACTCTCCTCTATTCCAGCACAATGGTGCTGCCGAACAGCACATCAGATTTCTCCTCAGCCAGCAATTAGATCCATTGGAGAAAACTCAGAGCCAACCCTGAGATAGTCACCCCGATACACTGGCCACAGGAATCACTCGAGAACAAACCGGATTATTTTTTTTTCAAGGTGAAGGCTTCGTTCTCATCTTTTCCCTGATCATGAACTGAAACATGTCTCCTCTTTCTGGCACAAAAATGTACTCTAGGTCAGCAGAATTCCCGATATCTGCAAATATCTATCATAATAATGCTAGAATCCCCAAATAAATGCCATCAGGTGAGTCCTTCTAGGATGTCACAACAAGAGCCACAAGGCTATCTAGATAGATCCACAACTTTCTCTTCCACATTCTGCCAGTCACTTCTAGTATCCCTGAAAGTATATCTATAGTTGTCTCTGTGTGTTTCTCCACACTCCTTTGGACTCTCTGTCTATGGTGACTTCTCTAGGCACTCCCCATAAAACAACGCCCCTGTCTTAGAGTCCAAGATTTATTCTTTCCCTCAAGTTGTCTGCATCAATACATCTTATCCCAGGTGGTACTTCACATTCAACCAAAACAACATTGTACTTTCTCAGCGATTGTGAATACAACCATGTCCACTCTCTTCCCCTGACACAAGCCTGGTAACCGTGGGTACCTCGGTATAAACCAGCAAATTGGAACAATGGTTTGTAGGGATTTAATAAAGTTTCAGAAGGTTTCAAGATGTCAGAGGAAATCTACCCACAGTCTATGTTCGGAGTTAGTATAAGCTCCAGAATTCCCAGAGCTCTAACCACAGTCAGTGTAAGGAAATCAGAGTGGAGATTCCAAACTTTAATCCCAGCACAGCAAGTATTCTGGGAGTGGTGACATTCACCCTTCATCCTAACTGAGTCAAGATCAATTCAGATTATACAAGGACTTGCAGGCTCCCAAGCAGGTGTGGTGGGGCCACGCCTTAATTACCAAAAGAAGGAATACTTAAGATGGGATTCAAACAGAGAGAAAACCATTTCAAAGGAACTGAGGCTGAGGAAAGTATTAGACAGTTGGGTAAGATTTGACTGTGGTGTTTATTCCCTCTACTATCTCCAGCTTCTTCAGAGATCTTTCCCTGAGTCTCATTCATTTGTGTGACAATGGCTGTTAGCAGTTCCCTATGCACTTTTACCTTCACACCACACAAGCCTACCTTGAGAAATCAACCCTGGAGGACAACAACTCAACACACTCTCTTGAATCAGGTACTACCAAAAAGTAAATGTCAACCTTTACCTGGCCAATGGAAGTCAAAGACATCTGACCCTACTGTCCAAGGTAAATACCCAATAGCAGAGGTCTACACAGACTTTGCTCCTTCCAATGTCAATATGTGTGCTTCCTATTGGTCCTGGGATTCTCTGGTTTCTCTCTCTGATTTCTCAATCTATCAATGCTCTCCCAGTATCTGTCTGGAGGAGGAAAACATGTCTGTGCAAATACCACAGTGGGAACAGGGTATAGATACTTCTTTCTTGCACAAACCCTTAGATTGGTCTTCTATTCTATCAGGGTACCTGAGGACCTTGGCACCTGGACAAAAGGGCACAAAACATCGGTTTTTCTGTCTCTCTGCCTCCCTGTCAAATGGCCAGATATTCTATGGAAAATGCACAGCTAGGCCCAAGGGAGAGGTGCTGTAGCTCACAAGACCACCAGAACCTGGACTTTGGGATCTCTCTCAGCAGCAACGTACAGGGAGGGCTATACCCTACAAGACGCCATCTTAAAGGACTCCAGGCAAGACCTGGCATGGCTTGTATATGAGGAGATCAGTGGGCACATGACTGACTTCTCTTGCTTCTTCTGATGCACACTCTGAGATCTGCTTGAGGGACACCAGTAGCAGCCTCCACAACCAAGACGTCTCTGACAGAATGTCTAATCAGGAAGACCAAGTGTAGACACCTACAGAGCACCAAAGTACCTGTCTTCACCTTGCTAGGGATTGTAAGCAGAGTGGTCAAAATACAGGCCCCTGGACAGGCTGAGGAAGTCTGTGCTACAGCTGGAGCAGGATAGGAGCAGGGCAGTGTTTGGCAAGCCTGTGTCTGACTCCCAGATGACCCGGCTGAACCAAGGTGCTGGACCTCAGGTTCGATGAGAGCGGTGGTAATGAGTTTTCACTCATTTTGTTCAGCTTTCCAAGGAATGTTTGACTGGTAATCATCATCGATCCAAGCACATTGGACGGACCTTGCACAGAGATCTTTCAGCGATCTCTAACCAGAGCTGGTGTGGGCTAGTGCTAGAAAAACAAAGACATGGCCCGTCTGTGTACTGGACACTTGCATGAATGCTGGGATTACCCTGAAATCCAAAGTTGTCAGAAGTGGACTTTAGAATCACTGAAGCACCAATGCTAAGTACTAGCAGCACCACCAACACCAGTTCATCAAGAACACAAGGAAACTTCTTCTCTGGCTTACCTGACTCTTCTAGCCTTCCCATGAATATCTCCAAAAGGATCATGTTCGCTTGAGGCACAGTTATATGAAATCAGTGCCTGGTGAAGGATGCTGGGATATTGTATGTGCCAAGTCACCATACAGGACACAGAAGGCTACGCTGTAAAGACATAAAGAAACATGGCAACTTTATTGCTGCTTCCATGATATCTGACTGACTCTGGGCTTAACAGTCCTGTTCTCAATGGGATGACCAGAACACATGTGCCCTTCTGCCACTTCTGCTCCATCAAAACACTCCAGCATGGGTGGTCGGATTAGGAACAGAGTCTTCCCTTAAGCTCTGCCCTGGAAGAGCTTGACCTTGATCAAGCCCAGTAGCTGGACCCTAAGGAGATTTATGAAACTCTCCTCTATTCCAGCACAATGGTGCTGCCGAACAGCACATCAGATTTCTCCTCAGCCAGCAATTAGATCCATTGGAGAAAACTCAGAGCCAACCCTGAGATAGTCACCCCGATACACTGGCCACAGGAATCACTCGAGAACAAACCGGATTATTTTTTTTTTCAAGGTGAAGGCTTCGTTCTCATCTTTTCCCTGATCATGAACTGAAACATGTCTCCTCCTTCTGGCACAAAAATGTACTCTAGGTCAGCAGAATTCCCGATATCTGCAAATATCTATCATAATAATGCTAGAATCCCCAAATAAATGCCATCAGGTGAGTCCTTCTAGGATGTCACAACAAGACCCACAAGGCTATCTAGATAGATCCACAACTTTCTCTTCCACATTCTGCCAGTCACTTCTAGTATCCCTGAAAGTATATCTATAGTTGTCTCTGTGTGTTTCTCCACACTCCTTTGGACTCTCTGTCTATGGTGACTTCTCTAGGCACTCCCCATAAAACAACGCCCCTGTCTTAGAGTCCAAGATTTATTCTTTCCCTCAAGTTGTCTGCATCAATACATCTTATCCCAGGTGGTACTTCACATTCAACCAAAACAACATTGTACTTTCTCAGCGATTGTGAATACAACCATGTCCACTCTCTTCCCCTGACACAAGCCTGGTAACCGTGGGTACCACGGTATAAACCAGCAAATTGGATCAATGGTTTGTAGGGATTTAATAAAGTTTCAGAAGGTTTCGAGATGTCAGAGGAAATCTACCCACAGTCTATGTTCGGAGTTAGTATAAGCTCCAGAATTCCCAGAGCTCTAACCACAGTCAGTGTAAGGAAATCAGAGTGGAGATTCCAAACTTTAATCCCAGCACAGCAAGTATTCTGGGAGTGGTGACATTCACCCTTCATCCTAACTGAGTCAAGATCAATTCAGATTATACAAGGACTTGCAGGCTCCCAAGCAGGTGTGGTGGGGCCACGCCTTAATTACCAAAAGAAGGAATACTTAAGATGGGATTCAAACAGAGAGAAAACCATTTCAAAGGAACTGAGGCTGAGGAAAGTATTAGACAGTTGGGTAAGATTTGACTGTGGTGTTTATTCCCTCTACTATCTCCAGCTTCTTCAGAGATCTTTCCCTGAGTCTCATTCATTTGTGTGACAATGGCTGTTAGCAGTTCCCTATGCACTTTTACCTTCACACCACACAAGCCTACCTTGAGAAATCAACCCTGGAGGACAACAACTCAACACACTCTCTTGAATCAGGTACTACCAAAAAGTAAATGTCAACCTTTACCTGGCCAATGGAAGTCAAAGACATCTGACCCTACTGTCCAAGGTAAATACCCAATAGCAGAGGTCTACACAGACTTTGCTCCTTCCAATGTCAATATGTGTGCTTCCTATTGGTCCTGGGATTCTCTGGTTTCTCTCTCTGATTTCTCAATCTATCAATGCTCTCCCAGTATCTGTCTGGAGGAGGAAAACATGTCTGTGCAAATACCACAGTGGTAACAGGGTATAGATACTTCTTTCTTGCACAAACCCTTAGATTGGTCTTCTATTCTATCAGGGTACCTGAGGACCTTGGCACCTGGACAAAAGGGCACAAAACATCGGTTTTTCTGTCTCTCTGCCTCCCTGTCAAATGGCCAGATATTCTATGGAAAATGCACAGCTAGGCCCAAGGGAGAGATGCTGTAGCTCACAAGACCACCAGAACCTGGACTTTGGGATCTCTCTCAGCAGCAACGTACAGGGAGGGCTATACCCTACAAGATGCCATCTTAAAGGACTCCAGGCAAGACCTGGCATGGCTTGTATATGAGGAGATCAGTGGGCACATGACTGACTTCTCTTGCTTCTTCTGATGCACTCTCTGAGATCTGCTTGAGGGACACCAGTAGCAGCCTCCACAACCAAGACGTCTCTGACAGAATGTCTAATCAGGAAGACCAAGTGTAGACACCTACAGAGCACCAAAGTACCTGTCTTCACCTTGCTAGGGATTGTAAGCAGAGTGGTCAAAATACAGGCCCCTGGACAGGCTGAGGAAGTCTGTGCTACAGCTGGAGCAGGATAGGAGCAGGGCAGTGTTTGGCAAGCCTGTGTCTGACTCCCAGATGACCCGGCTGAACCAAGGTGCTGGAACTCAGGTTCGATGAGAGCGGTGGTAATGAGTTTTCACTCATTTTGTTCAGCTTTCCAAGGAATGTTTGACTGGTAATCATCATCGATCCAAGCACATTGGACGGACCTTGCACAGAGATCTTTCAGCGATCTCTAACCAGAGCTGGTGTGGGCTAGTGCTAGAAAAACAAAGACATGGCCCGTCTGTGTACTGGACACTTGCATGAATGCTGGGATTACCCTGAAATCCAAAGTTGTCAGAAGTGGAGTTTAGAATCACTGAAGCACCAATGCTAAGTACTAGCAGCACCACCAACACCAGTTCATCAAGAACACAAGGAAACTTCTTCTCTGGCTTACCTGACTCTTCTAGCCTTCCCATGAATATCTCCAAAAGGATCATGTTCGCTTGAGGCACAGTTATATGAAATTAGTGCCTGGTGAAGGATGCTGGGATATTGTATGTGCCGAGTCACCATACAGGACACAGAAGGCTACGCTGTAAAGACATAAAGAAACATGGCAACTTTATTGCTGCTTCCATGATATCTGACTGACTCTGGGCTTAACAGTCCTGTTCTCAATGGGATGATCAGAACACATGTGCCCTTCTGACACTTCTGCTCCATCAAAACCCTCCAGCATGGGTGGTCAGATTAGGAACAGTGTCTTCCCTTAAGCTCTGCCCTGGAAGGCTTGACGTTGGTCAAGCCCAGTAGCTGGACCCTAAGGAGATTTATGAAACTCTCCTCTATTCCAGCACAATGGTGCTGCCGAACAGCACATCAGATTTCTCCTCAGCCAGCAATTAGATCCATTGGAGAAAACTCAGAGCCAACCCTGAGATAGTCACCCCGATACACTGGCCACAGGAATCACTCGAGAACAAACCGGATTATTTTTTTTTTCAAGGTGAATGCTTCGTTCTCATCTTTTCCCTGATCATGAACTGAAACATGTCTCCTCCTTCTGGCACAAAAATGTACTCTAGGTCAGCAGAATTCCCGATATCTGCAAATATCTATCATAATAATGCTAGAATCCCCAAATAAATGCCATCAGGTGAGTCCTTCTAGGATGTCACAACAAGAGCCACAAGGCTGTCTAGATAGATCCACAACTTTCTCTTCCACATTCTGCCAGTCACTCCTAGTATCCCTGAAAGTATATCTATAGTTGTCTCTGTGTGTTTCTCCACACTCCTTTGGACTCTCTGTCTATGGTGACTTCTCTAGGCACTCCCCATAAAACAACGCCCCTGTCTTAGAGTCCAAGATTTATTCTTTCCCTCAAGTTGTCTGCATCAATACATCTTATCCCAGGTGGTACTTCACATTCAACCAAAACAACATTGTACTTTCTCAGCGATTGTGAATACAACCATGTCCACTCTCTTCCCCTGACACAAGCCTGGTAACCGTGGGTACCTCGGTATAAACCAGCAAATTGGAACAATGGTTTGTAGGGATTTAATAAAGTTTCAGAAGGTTTCGAGATGTCAGAGGAAATCTACCCACAGTCTATGTTCGGAGTTAGTATAAGCTCCAGAATTCCCAGAGCTCTAACCACACTCAGTGTAAGGAAATCAGAGTGGAGATTCCAAACTTTAATTCCAGCACAGCAAGTATTCTGGGAGTGGTGACATTCACCAATCATCCTAACTGAGTCAAGATCAATTCAGATTATACAAGGACTTGCAGGCTCCCAAGCAGGTGTGGTGGGGCCACGCCTTAATTACCAAAAGAAGGAATACTTAAGATGGGATTCAAACAGAGAGAAAACCATTTCAAAGGAACTGAGGCTGAGGAAAGTATTAGACAGTTGGGTAAAATTTGACTGTGGTGTTTATTCCCTCTACTATCTCCAGCTTCTTCAGAGATCTTTCCCTGAGTCTCATTCATTTGTGTGACAATGGCTGTTGGCAGTTCCCTATGCACTTTTACCTTCACACCACACAAGCCTACCTTGAGAAATCAACCCTGGAGGACAACAACTCAACACACTCTCTTGAATCAGGTACTACCAAAAAGTAAATTGTTGTCTCCCGAATAAGTGCCATTCTGGACCTTATGGCCCATCCTCTTCCCCTAAGGACTAAAACCTTGTTTACAGGGGGAAAAAGGATCTACAAATCTCCTTATCGCTGCCACCTGCTGAGTGCTAGTCTCTTGGGATCCTCTATGACCTTGGGCGTGCCCGGATGAGGAGGCAGGGTGTGTAAGAGAGTTAAGGTGACAGAGAGCGGAGACAAAAGAGACACGAGGAGAGACTCAGGCAGAAGCGGCAGAAGAGCAGAAGCTGGGGACAAGCATGGATTAGAGTCAGTGTGAGTGGAAGGGGCAGAGGGAATCCAGCATGGCGGGAAGCTAGAGGGGAAAAAGCTAGGCGAGATGCAGTGGCAGGAGAGAAGCATGGCTAAGGGACAGACAGGTCTAAGATATAAGATGTACTGAAGAATAAAGCTCAGGTCTCTCAATGTCAGAGAGAGCCTGAATGATGGAACCTAAACGACTCCTGAGTGTAGACTTATTTAATCTTGACGCTCCTCGCCTGAGACAAAACTCGGATCACAAAGAAACCGGACGCGGTAAGTGGAGGTCATAACCGAGACCCACTCGGTAAATGGAGTTCTCACCGAGATCCAGAAAGGACTCGGTAGTAAATGTCAACCTTTACCTGGCCAATGGAAGTCAAAGACATCTGACCCTACTGTCCAAGGTAAATACCCAATAGCAGAGGTCTACACAGACTTTGCTCCTTCCAATGTCAATATGTGTGCTTCCTATTGGTCCTGGGATTCTCTGGTTTCTCTCTCTGATTTCTCAATCTATCAATGCTCTCCCAGTATCTGTCTGGAGGAGGAAAACATGTCTGTGCAAATACCACAGTGGGAACAGGGTATAGATACTTCTTTCTTGCACAAACCCTTAGATCAGTGGGCACATGACTGACTTCTCTTGCTTCTTCTGATGCACTCTCTGAGATCTGCTTGAGGGACACCAGTAGCAGCCTCCACAACCAAGACGTCTCTGACAGAATGTCTAATCAGGAAGACCAAGTGTAGACACCTACAGAGCACCAAAGTACCTGTCTTCACCTTGCTAGGGATTGTAAGCAGAGTGGTCAAAATACAGGCCCCTGGACAGGCTGAGGAAGTCTGTGCTACAGCTGGAGCAGGATAGGAGCAGGGCAGTGTTTGGCAAGCCTGTGTCTGACTCCCAGATGACCCGGCTGAACCAAGGTGCTGGACCTCAGGTTCGATGAGAGCGGTGGTAATGAGTTTTCACTCATTTTGTTCAGCTTTCCAAGGAATGTTTGACTGGTAATCATCATCGATCCAAGCACATTGGACGGACCTTGCACAGAGATCTTTCAGCGATCTCTAACCAGAGCTGGTGTGGGCTAGTGCTAGAAAAACAAAGACATGGCCCGTCTGTGTACTGGACACTTGCATGAATGCTGGGATTACCCTGAAATCCAAAGTTGTCAGAAGTGGAGTTTAGAATCACTGAAGCACCAATGCTAAGTACTAGCAGCACCACCAACACCAGTTCATCAAGAACACAAGGAAACTTCTTCTCTGGCTTACCTGACTCTTCTAGCCTTCCCATGAATATCTCCAAAAGGATCATGTTCGCTTGAGGCACAGTTATATGAAATTAGTGCCTGGTGAAGGATGCTGGGATATTGTATGTGCCGAGTCACCATACAGGACACAGAAGGCTACGCTGTAAAGACATAAAGAAACATGGCAACTTTATTGCTGCTTCCATGATATCTGACTGACTCTGGGCTTAACAGTCCTGTTCTCAATGGGATGATCAGAACACATGTGCCCTTCTGACACTTCTGCTCCATCAAACCCTCCAGCATGGGTGGTCAGATTAGGAACAGTGTCTTCCCTTAAGCTCTGCCCTGGAAGGCTTGACGTTGGTCAAGCCCAGTAGCTGGACCCTAAGGAGATTTATGAAACTCTCCTCTATTCCAGCACAATGGTGCTGCCGAACAGCACATCAGATTTCTCCTCAGCCAGCAATTAGATCCATTGGAGAAAACTCAGAGCCAACCCTGAGATAGTCACCCCGATACACTGGCCACAGGAATCACTCGAGAACAAACCGGATTATTTTTTTTTTCAAGGTGAATGCTTCGTTCTCATCTTTTCCCTGATCATGAACTGAAACATGTCTCCTCCTTCTGGCACAAAAATGTACTCTAGGTCAGCAGAATTCCCGATATCTGCAAATATCTATCATAATAATGCTAGAATCCCCAAATAAATGCCATCAGGTGAGTCCTTCTAGGATGTCACAACAAGAGCCACAAGGCTGTCTAGATAGATCCACAACTTTCTCTTCCACATTCTGCCAGTCACTCCTAGTATCCCTGAAAGTATATCTATAGTTGTCTCTGTGTGTTTCTCCACACTCCTTTGGACTCTCTGTCTATGGTGACTTCTCTAGGCACTCCCCATAAAACAACGCCCCTGTCTTAGAGTCCAAGATTTATTCTTTCCCTCAAGTTGTCTGCATCAATACATCTTATCCCAGGTGGTACTTCACATTCAACCAAAACAACATTGTACTTTCTCAGCGATTGTGAATACAACCATGTCCACTCTCTTCCCCTGACACAAGCCTGGTAACCGTGGGTACCTCGGTATAAACCAGCAAATTGGAACAATGGTTTGTAGGGATTTAATAAAGTTTCAGAAGGTTTCGAGATGTCAGAGGAAATCTACCCACAGTCTATGTTCGGAGTTAGTATAAGCTCCAGAATTCCCAGAGCTCTAACCACACTCAGTGTAAGGAAATCAGAGTGGAGATTCCAAACTTTAATTCCAGCACAGCAAGTATTCTGGGAGTGGTGACATTCACCAATCATCCTAACTGAGTCAAGATCAATTCAGATTATACAAGGACTTGCAGGCTCCCAAGCAGGTGTGGTGGGGCCACGCCTTAATTACCAAAAGAAGGAATACTTAAGATGGGATTCAAACAGAGAGAAAACCATTTCAAAGGAACTGAGGCTGAGGAAAGTATTAGACAGTTGGGTAAAATTTGACTGTGGTGTTTATTCCCTCTACTATCTCCAGCTTCTTCAGAGATCTTTCCCTGAGTCTCATTCATTTGTGTGACAATGGCTGTTGGCAGTTCCCTATGCACTTTTACCTTCACACCACACAAGCCTACCTTGAGAAATCAACCCTGGAGGACAACAACTCAACACACTCTCTTGAATCAGGTACTACCAAAAAGTAAATTGTTGTCTCCCGAATAAGTGCCATTCTGGACCTTATGGCCCATCCTCTTCCCCTAAGGACTAAAACCTTGTTTACAGGGGGAAAAAGGATCTACAAATCTCCTTATCGCTGCCACCTGCTGAGTGCTAGTCTCTTGGGATCCTCTATGACCTTGGGCGTGCCCGGATGAGGAGGCAGGGTGTGTAAGAGAGTTAAGGTGACAGAGAGCGGAGACAAAAGAGACACGAGGAGAGACTCAGGCAGAAGCGGCAGAAGAGCAGAAGCTGGGGACAAGCATGGATTAGAGTCAGTGTGAGTGGAAGGGGCAGAGGGAATCCAGCATGGCGGGAAGCTAGAGGGGAAAAAGCTAGGCGAGATGCAGTGGCAGGAGAGAAGCATGGCTAAGGGACAGACAGGTCTAAGATATAAGATGTACTGAAGAATAAAGCTCAGGTCTCTCAATGTCAGAGAGAGCCTGAATGATGGAACCTAAACGACTCCTGAGTGTAGACTTATTTAATCTTGACGCTCCTCGCCTGAGACAAAACTCGGATCACAAAGAAACCGGACGCGGTAAGTGGAGGTCATAACCGAGACCCACTCGGTAAATGGAGTTCTCACCGAGATCCAGAAAGGACTCGGTAGTAAATGTCAACCTTTACCTGGCCAATGGAAGTCAAAGACATCTGACCCTACTGTCCAAGGTAAATACCCAATAGCAGAGGTCTACACAGACTTTGCTCCTTCCAATGTCAATATGTGTGCTTCCTATTGGTCCTGGGATTCTCTGGTTTCTCTCTCTGATTTCTCAATCTATCAATGCTCTCCCAGTATCTGTCTGGAGGAGGAAAACATGTCTGTGCAAATACCACAGTGGGAACAGGGTATAGATACTTCTTTCTTGCACAAACCCTTAGATTGGTCTTCTATTCTATCAGGGTACCTGAGGACCTTGGAACCTGGACAAAAGGGCACAAAACATCGGTTTTTCTGTCTCTCTGCCTCCCTGTCAAATGGCCAGATATTCTATGGAAAATGCACAGCTAGGCCCAAGGGAGAGGTGCTGTAGCTCACAAGACCACCAGAACCTGGACTTTGGGATCTCTCTCAGCAGCAACGTACAGGGAGGGCTATACCCTACAAGACGCCATCTTAAAGGACTCCAGGCAAGACCTGGCATGGCTTGTATATGAGGAGATCAGTGGGCACATGACTGACTTCTCTTGCTTCTTCTGATGCACACTCTGAGATCTGCTTGAGGGACACCAGTAGCAGCCTCCACAACCAAGACGTCTCTGACAGAATGTCTAATCAGGAAGACCAAGTGTAGACACCTACAGAGCACCAAAGTACCTGTCTTCACCTTGCTAGGGATTGTAAGCAGAGTGGTCAAAATACAGGCCCCTGGACAGGCTGAGGAAGTCTGTGCTACAGCTGGAGCAGGATAGGAGCAGGGCAGTGTTTGGCAAGCCTGTGTCTGACTCCCAGATGACCCGGCTGAACCAAGGTGCTGGACCTCAGGTTCGATGAGAGCGGGGTAATGAGTTTTCACTCATTTTGTTCAGCTTTCCAAGGAATGTTTGACTGGTAATCATCATTGATCCAAGCACATTGGACAGACCTTGCACAGAGATCTTTCAGCGATCTCTAACCAGAGCTGGTGTGGGCTAGTGCTAGAAAAACAAAGACATGGCCCGTCTGTGTACTGGACACTTGCATGAATGCTGGGATTACCCTGAAATCCAAAGTTGTCAGAAGTGGAGTTTAGAATCACTGAAGCACCAATGCTAAGTTCTAGCAGCACCACCAACACCAGTTCATCAAGACCACAAGGAAAATTCTTCTCTGGCTTACCTGACTCTTCTAGCCTTCCCATGAATATCTCCAAAAGGATCATGTTCGCTTGAGGCAAAGTCATATGAAATCAGTGCCTGGTGAAGGATGCTGGGATATTGTATGTGCCAAGTCACCATACAGGACACAGAAGGCTACGCTGTAAAGACATAAAGAAACATGGCAACTTTATTGCTGCTTCCATGATATCTGACTGACTCTGGGCTTAACAGTCCTGTTCTCAATGGGATGATCAGAACACATGTGCCCTTCTGCCACTTCTGCTCCATCAAAACCCTCCAGCATGGGTGGTCAGATTAGGAACAGTGTCTTCCCTTAAGCTCTGCCCTGGAAGGCTTGACGTTGGTCAAGCCCAGTAGCTGGACCCTAAGGAGATTTATGAAACTCTCCTCTATTCCAGCACAATGGTGCTGCCGAACAGCACATCAGATTTCTCCTCAGCCAGCAATTAGATCCATTGGAGAAAACTCAGAGCCAACCCTGAGATAGTCACCCCGATACACTGGCCACAGGAATCACTCGAGAACAAACCGGATTATTTTTTTTTTCAAGGTGAATGCTTCGTTCTCATCTTTTCCCTGATCATGAACTGAAACATGTCTCCTCCTTCTGGCACAAAAATGTACTCTAGGTCAGCAGAATTCCCGATATCTGCAAATATCTATCATAATAATGCTAGAATCCCCAAATAAATGCCATCAGGTGAGTCCTTCTAGGATGTCACAACAAGAGCCACAAGGCTGTCTAGATAGATCCACAACTTTCTCTTCCACATTCTGCCAGTCACTCCTAGTATCCCTGAAAGTATATCTATAGTTGTCTCTGTGTGTTTCTCCACACTCCTTTGGACTCTCTGTCTATGGTGACTTCTCTAGGCACTCCCCATAAAACAACGCCCCTGTCTTAGAGTCCAAGATTTATTCTTTCCCTCAAGTTGTCTGCATCAATACATCTTATCCCAGGTGGTACTTCACATTCAACCAAAACAACATTGTACTTTCTCAGCGATTGTGAATACAACCATGTCCACTCTCTTCCCCTGACACAAGCCTGGTAACCGTGGGTACCTCGGTATAAACCAGCAAATTGGAACAATGGTTTGTAGGGATTTAATAAAGTTTCAGAAGGTTTCGAGATGTCAGAGGAAATCTACCCACAGTCTATGTTCGGAGTTAGTATAAGCTCCAGAATTCCCAGAGCTCTAACCACACTCAGTGTAAGGAAATCAGAGTGGAGATTCCAAACTTTAATTCCAGCACAGCAAGTATTCTGGGAGTGGTGACATTCACCAATCATCCTAACTGAGTCAAGATCAATTCAGATTATACAAGGACTTGCAGGCTCCCAAGCAGGTGTGGTGGGGCCACGCCTTAATTACCAAAAGAAGGAATACTTAAGATGGGATTCAAACAGAGAGAAAACCATTTCAAAGGAACTGAGGCTGAGGAAAGTATTAGACAGTTGGGTAAAATTTGACTGTGGTGTTTATTCCCTCTACTATCTCCAGCTTCTTCAGAGATCTTTCCCTGAGTCTCATTCATTTGTGTGACAATGGCTGTTGGCAGTTCCCTATGCACTTTTACCTTCACACCACACAAGCCTACCTTGAGAAATCAACCCTGGAGGACAACAACTCAACACACTCTCTTGAATCAGGTACTACCAAAAAGTAAATGTCAACCTTTACCTGGCCAATGGAAGTCAAAGACATCTGACCCTACTGACCAAGGTAAATACCCAATAGCAGAGGTCTACACAGACTTTGCTCCTTCCAATGTCAATATGTGTGCTTCCTATTGGTCCTGGGATTCTCTGGTTTCTCTCTCTGATTTCTCAATCTATCAATGCTCTCCCAGTATCTGTCTGGAGGAGGAAAACATGTCTGTGCAAATACCACAGTGGTAACAGGGTATAGATACTTCTTTCTTGCACAAACCCTTAGATTGGTCTTCTATTCTATCAGGGTACCTGAGGACCTTGGCACCTGGACAAAAGGGCACAAAACATCGGTTTTTCTGTCTCTCTGCCTCCCTGTCAAATGGCCAGATATTCTATGGAAAATGCACAGCTAGGCCCAAGGGAGAGATGCTGTAGCTCACAAGACCACCAGAACCTGGACTTTGGGATCTCTCTCAGCAGCAACGTACAGGGAGGGCTATACCCTACAAGACGCCATCTTAAAGGACTCCAGGCAAGACCTGGCATGGCTTGTATATGAGGAGATCAGTGGGCACATGACTGACTTCTCTTGCTTCTTCTGATGCACACTCTGAGATCTGCTTGAGGGACACCAGTAGCAGCCTCCACAACCAAGACGTCTCTGACAGAATGTCTAATCAGGAAGACCAAGTGTAGACACCTACAGAGCACCAAAGTACCTGTCTTCACCTTGCTAGGGATTGTAAGCAGAGTGGTCAAAATACAGGCCCCTGGACAGGCTGAGGAAGTCTGTGCTACAGCTGGAGCAGGATAGGAGCAGGGCAGTGTTTGGCAAGCCTGTGTCTGACTCCCAGATGACCCGGCTGAACCAAGGTGCTGGACCTCAGGTTCGATGAGAGCGGTGGTAATGAGTTTTCACTCATTTTGTTCAGCTTTCCAAGGAATGTTTGACTGGTAATCATCATCGATCCAAGCACATTGGACGGACCTTGCACAGAGATCTTTCAGCGATCTCTAACCAGAGCTGGTGTGGGCTAGTGCTAGAAAAACAAAGACATGGCCCGTCTGTGTACTGGACACTTGCATGAATGCTGGGATTACCCTGAAATCCAAAGTTGTCAGAAGTGGAGTTTAGAATCACTGAAGCACCAATGCTAAGTACTAGCAGCACCACCAACACCAGTTCATCAAGACCACAAGGAAACTTCTTCTCTGGCTTACCTGACTCTTCTAGCCTTCCCATGAATATCTCCAAAAGGGTCATGTTCGCTTGAGGCACAGTTATATGAAATCAGTGCCTGGTGAAGGATGCTGGGATATTGTATGTGCCAAGTCACCATACAGGACACAGAAGGCTACACTGTAAAGACATAAAGAAACATGGCAACTTTATTGCTGCTTCCATGATATCTGACTGACTCTGGGCTTAACAGTCCTGTTCTCAATGGGATGATCAGAACACATGTGCCCTTCTGCCACTTCTGCTCCATCAAAACCCTCCAGCATGGGTGGTCAGATTAGGAACAGAGTCTTCCCTTAAGCTCTGCCCTGGAAGAGCTTGACCTTGGTCAAGCCCAGTAGCTGGACCCTAAGGAGATTTATGAAACTCTCCTCTATTCCAGCACAATGGTGCTGCCGAACAGCACATCAGATTTCTCCTCAGCCAGCAATTAGATCCATTGGAGAAAACTCAGAGCCAACCCTGAGATAGTCACCCCGATACACTGGCCACAGGAATCACTCGAGAACAAACCGGATTATTTTTTTTTCAAGGTGAAGGCTTCGTTCTCATCTTTTCCCTGATCATGAACTGAAACATGTCTCCTCCTTCTGGCACAAAAATGTACTCTAGGTCAGCAGAATTCCCGATATCTGCAAATATCTATCATAATAATGCTAGAATCCCCAAATAAATGCCATCAGGTGAGTCCTTCTAGGATGTCACAACAAGAGCCACAAGGCTATCTAGATAGATCCACAACTTTCTCTTCCACATTCTGCCAGTCACTTCTAGTATCCCTGAAAGTATATCTATGGTTGTCTCTGTGTGTTTCTCCACACTCCTTTGGACTCTCTGTCTATGGTGACTTCTCTAGGCACTCCCCATAAAACAACGCCCCTGTCTTAGAGTCCAAGATTTATTCTTTCCCTCAAGTTGTCTGCATCAATACATCTTATCCCAGGTGGTACTTCACATTCAACCAAAACAACATTGTACTTTCTCAGCGATTGTGAATACAACCATGTCCACTCTCTTCCCCTGACACAAGCCTGGTAACCGTGGGTACCACGGTATAAACCAGCAAATTGGATCAATGGTTTGTAGGGATTTAATAAAGTTTCAGAAGGTTTCGAGATGTCAGAGGAAATCTACCAACAGTCTATGTTCGGAGTTAGTATAAGCTCCAGAATTCCCAGAGCTCTAACCACAGTCAGTGTAAGGAAATCAGAGTGGAGATTCCAAACTTTAATCCCAGCACAGCAAGTATTCTGGGAGTGGTGACATTCACCCTTCATCCTAACTGAGTCAAGATCAATTCAGATTATACAAGGACTTGCAGGCTCCCAAGCAGGTGTGGTGGGGCCACGCCTTAATTACCAAAAGAAGGAATACTTAAGATGGGATTCAAACAGAGAGAAAACCATTTCAAAGGAACTGAGGCTGAGGAAAGTATTAGACAGTTGGGTAAGATTTGACTGTGGTGTTTATTCCCTCTACTATCTCCAGCTTCTTCAGAGATCTTTCCCTGAGTCTCATTCATTTGTGTGACAATGGCTGTTAGCAGTTCCCTATGCACTTTTACCTTCACACCACACAAGCCTACCTTGAGAAATCAACCCTGGAGGACAACAACTCAACACACTCTCTTGAATCAGGTACTACCAAAAAGTAAATGTCAACCTTTACCTGGCCAATGGAAGTCAAAGACATCTGACCCTACTGTCCAAGGTAAATACCCAATAGCAGAGGTCTACACAGACTTTGCTCCTTCCAATGTCAATATGTGTGCTTCCTATTGGTCCTGGGATTCTCTGGTTTCTCTCTCTGATTTCTCAATCTATCAATGCTCTCCCAGTATCTGTCTGGAGGAGGAAAACATGTCTGTGCAAATACCACAGTGGGAACAGGGTATAGATACTTCTTTCTTGCACAAACCCTTAGATTGGTCTTCTATTCTATCAGGGTACCTGAGGACCTTGGCACCTGGACAAAAGGGCACAAAACATCGGTTTTTCTGTCTCTCTGCCTCCCTGTCAAATGGCCAGATATTCTATGGAAAATGCACAGCTAGGCCCAAGGGAGAGATGCTGTAGCTCACAAGACCACCAGAACCTGGACTTTGGGATCTCTCTCAGCAGCAACGTACAGGGAGGGCTATACCCTACAAGATGCCATCTTAAAGGACTCCAGGCAAGACCTGGCATGGCTTGTATATGAGGAGATCAGTGGGCACATGACTGACTTCTCTTGCTTCTTCTGATGCACACTCTGAGATCTGCTTGAGGGACACCAGTAGCAGCCTCCACAACCAAGACGTCTCTGACAGAATGTCTAATCAGGAAGACCAAGTGTAGACACCTACAGAGCACCAAAGTACCTGTCTTCACCTTGCTAGGGATTGTAAGCAGAGTGGTCAAAATACAGGCCCCTGGACAGGCTGAGGAAGTCTGTGCTACAGCTGGAGCAGGATAGGAGCAGGGCAGTGTTTGGCAAGCCTGTGTCTGACTCCCAGATGACCCGGCTGAACCAAGGTGCTGGACCTGAGGTTCGATGAGAGCGGTGGTAATGAGTTTTCACTCATTTTGTTCAGCTTTCCAAGGAATGTTTGACTGGTAATCATCATCGATCCAAGCACATTGGACGGACCTTGCACAGAGATCTTTCAGCGATCTCTAACCAGAGCTGGTGTGGGCTAGTGCTAGAAAAACAAAGACATGGCCCGTCTGTGTACTGGACACTTGCATGAATGCTGGGATTACCCTGAAATCCAAAGTTGTCAGAAGTGGAGTTTAGAATCACTGAAGCACCAATGCTAAGTACTAGCAGCACCACCAACACCAGTTCATCAAGAACACAAGGAAACTTCTTCTCTGGCTTACCTGACTCTTCTAGCCTTCCCATGAATATCTCCAAAAGGATCATGTTCGCTTGAGGCACAGTTTTATGAAATCAGTGCCTGGTGAAGGATGCTGTGATATTGTATGTGCCAAGTCACCATACAGGACACAGAAGGCTACGCTGTAAAGACATAAAGAAACATGGCAACTTTATTGCTGCTTCCATGATATCTGACTGACTCTGGGCTTAACAGTCCTGTTCTCAATGGGATGACCAGAACACATGTGCCCTTCTGCCACTTCTGCTCCATCAAAACCCTCCAGCATGGGTGGTCGGATTAGGAAAAGAGTCTTCCCTTAAGCTCTGCCCTGGAAGAGCTTGACCTTGATCAAGCCCAGTAGCTGGACCCGAAGGAGATTTATGAAACTCTCCTCTATTCCAGCACAATGGTGCTGCCGAACAGCACATCAGATTTCTCCTCAGCCAGCAATTAGATCCATTGGAGAAAACTCAGAGCCAACCCTGAGATAGTCACCCCGATACACTGGCCACAGGAATCACTCGAGAACAAACCGGATTATTTTTTTTTTCAAGGTGAAGGCTTCGTTCTCATCTTTTCCCTGATCATGAACTGAAACATGTCTCCTCCTTCTGGCACAAAAATGTACTCTAGGTCAGCAGAATTCCCGATATCTGCAAATATCTATCATAATAATGCTAGAATCCCCAAATAAATGCCATCAGGTGAGTCCTTCTAGGATGTCACAACAAGACCCACAAGGCTATCTAGATAGATCCACAACTTTCTCTTCCACATTCTGCCAGTCACTTCTAGTATCCCTGAAAGTATATGTATAGTTGTCTCTGTGTGTTTCTCCACACTCCTTTGGACTCTCTGTCTATGGTGACTTCTCTAGGCACTCCCCATAAAACAACGCCCCTGTCTTAGAGTCCAAGATTTATTCTTTCCCTCAAGTTGTCTGCATCAATACATCTTATCCCAGGTGGTACTTCACATTCAACCAAAACAACATTGTACTTTCTCAGCGATTGTGAATACAACCATGTCCACTCTCTTCCCCTGACACAAGCCTGGTAACCGTGGGTACCACGGTATAAACCAGCAAATTGGATCAATGGTTTGTAGGGATTTAATAAAGTTTCAGAAGGTTTCGAGATGTCAGAGGAAATCTACCCACAGTCTATGTTCGGAGTTAGTATAAGCTCCAGAATTCCCAGAGCTCTAACCACAGTCAGTGTAAGGAAATCAGAGTGGAGATTCCAAACTTTAATCCCAGCACAGCAAGTATTCTGGGAGTGGTGACATTCACCCTTCATCCTAACTGAGTCAAGATCAATTCAGATTATACAAGGACTTGCAGGCTCCCAAGCAGGTGTGGTGGGGCCACGCCTTAATTACCAAAAGAAGGAATACTTAAGATGGGATTCAAACAGAGAGAAAACCATTTCAAAGGAACTGAGGCTGAGGAAAGTATTAGACAGTTGGGTAAGATTTGACTGTGGTGTTTATTCCCTCTACTATCTCCAGCTTCTTCAGAGATCTTTCCCTGAGTCTCATTCATTTGTGTGACAATGGCTGTTAGCAGTTCCCTATGCACTTTTACCTTCACACCACACAAGCCTACCTTGAGAAATCAACCCTGGAGGACAACAACTCAACACACTCTCTTGAATCAGGTACTACCAAAAAGTAAATGTCAACCTTTACCTGGCCAATGGAAGTCAAAGACATCTGACCCTACTGTCCAAGGTAAATACCCAATAGCAGAGGTCTACACAGACTTTGCTCCTTCCAATGTCAATATGTGTGCTTCCTATTGGTCCTGGGATTCTCTGGTTTCTCTCTCTGATTTCTCAATCTATCAATGCTCTCCCAGTATCTGTCTGGAGGAGGAAAACATGTCTGTGCAAATACCACAGTGGGAACAGGGTATAGATACTTCTTTCTTGCACAAACCCTTAGATTGGTCTTCTATTCTATCAGGGTACCTGAGGACCTTGGCACCTGGACAAAAGGGCACAAAACATCGGTTTTTCTGTCTCTCTGCCTCCCTGTCAAATGGCCAGATATTCTATGGAAAATGCACAGCTAGGCCCAAGGGAGAGATGCTGTAGCTCACAAGACCACCAGAACCTGGACTTTGGGATCTCTCTCAGCAGCAACGTACAGGGAGGGCTATACCCTACAAGATGCCATCTTAAAGGACTCCAGGCAAGACCTGGCATGGCTTGTATATGAGGAGATCAGTGGGCACATGACTGACTTCTCTTGCTTCTTCTGATGCACACTCTGAGATCTGCTTGAGGGACACCAGTAGCAGCCTCCACAACCAAGACGTCTCTGACAGAATGTCTAATCAGGAAGACCAAGTGTAGACACCTACAGAGCACCAAAGTACCTGTCTTCACCTTGCTAGGGATTGTAAGCAGAGTGGTCAAAATACAGGCCCCTGGACAGGCTGAGGAAGTCTGTGCTACAGCTGGAGCAGGATAGGAGCAGGGCAGTGTTTGGCAAGCCTGTGTCTGACTCCCAGATGACCCGGCTGAACCAAGGTGCTGGACCTGAGGTTCGATGAGAGCGGTGGTAATGAGTTTTCACTCATTTTGTTCAGCTTTCCAAGGAATGTTTGACTGGTAATCATCATCGATCCAAGCACATTGGACGGACCTTGCACAGAGATCTTTCAGCGATCTCTAACCAGAGCTGGTGTGGGCTAGTGCTAGAAAAACAAAGACATGGCCCGTCTGTGTACTGGACACTTGCATGAATGCTGGGATTACCCTGAAATCCAAAGTTGTCAGAAGTGGAGTTTAGAATCACTGAAGCACCAATGCTAAGTACTAGCAGCACCACCAACACCAGTTCATCAAGAACACAAGGAAACTTCTTCTCTGGCTTACCTGACTCTTCTAGCCTTCCCATGAATATCTCCAAAAGGATCATGTTCGCTTGAGGCACAGTTATATGAAATCAGTGCCTGGTGAAGGATGCTGGGATATTGTATGTGCCGAGTCACCATACAGGACACAGAAGGCTACGCTGTAAAGACATAAAGAAACATGGCAACTTTATTGCTGCTTCCATGATATCTGACTGACTCTGGGCTTAACAGTCCTGTTCTCAATGGGATGATCAGAACACATGTGCCCTTCTGCCACTTCTGCTCCATCAAAACCCTCCAGCATGGGTGGTCGGATTAGGAACAGAGTCTTCCCTTAAGCTCTGCCCTGGAAGAGCTTGACCTTGATCAAGCCCAGTAGCTGGACCCTAAGGAGATTTATGAAACTCTCCTCTATTCCAGCACAATGGTGCTGCCGAACAGCACATCAGATTTCTCCTCAGCCAGCAATTAGATCCATTGGAGAAAACTCAGAGCCAACCCTGAGATAGTCACCCCGATACACTGGCCACAGGAATCACTCGAGAACAAACCGGATTATTTTTTTTTTCAAGGTGAAGGCTTCGTTCTCATCTTTTCCCTGATCATGAACTGAAACATGTCTCCTCCTTCTGGCACAAAAATGTACTCTAGGTCAGCAGAATTCCCGATATCTGCAAATATCTATCATAATAATGCTAGAATCCCCAAATAAATGCCATCAGGTGAGTCCTTCTAGGATGTCACAACAAGACCCACAAGGCTATCTAGATAGATCCACAACTTTCTCTTCCACATTCTGCCAGTCACTTCTAGTATCCCTGAAAGTATATCTATAGTTGTCTCTGTGTGTTTCTCCACACTCCTTTGGACTCTCTGTCTATGGTGACTTCTCTAGGCACTCCCCATAAAACAACGCCCCTGTCTTAGAGTCCAAGATTTATTCTTTCCCTCAAGTTGTCTGCATCAATACATCTTATCCCAGGTGGTACTTCACATTCAACCAAAACAACATTGTACTTTCTCAGCGATTGTGAATACAACCATGTCCACTCTCTTCCCCTGACACAAGCCTGGTAACCGTGGGTACCACGGTATAAACCAGCAAATTGGATCAATGGTTTGTAGGGATTTAATAAAGTTTCAGAAGGTTTCGAGATGTCAGAGGAAATCTACCCACAGTCTATGTTCGGAGTTAGTATAAGCTCCAGAATTCCCAGAGCTCTAACCACAGTCAGTGTAAGGAAATCAGAGTGGAGATTCCAAACTTTAATCCCAGCACAGCAAGTATTCTGGGAGTGGTGACATTCACCCTTCATCCTAACTGAGTCAAGATCAATTCAGATTATACAAGGACTTGCAGGCTCCCAAGCAGGTGTGGTGGGGCCACGCCTTAATTACCAAAAGAAGGAATACTTAAGATGGGATTCAAACAGAGAGAAAACCATTTCAAAGGAACTGAGGCTGAGGAAAGTATTAGACAGTTGGGTAAGATTTGACTGTGGTGTTTATTCCCTCTACTATCTCCAGCTTCTTCAGAGATCTTTCCCTGAGTCTCATTCATTTGTGTGACAATGGCTGTTAGCAGTTCCCTATGCACTTTTACCTTCACACCACACAAGCCTACCTTGAGAAATCAACCCTGGAGGACAACAACTCAACACACTCTCTTGAATCAGGTACTACCAAAAAGTAAATGTCAACCTTTACCTGGCCAATGGAAGTCAAAGACATCTGACCCTACTGTCCAAGGTAAATACCCAATAGCAGAGGTCTACACAGACTTTGCTCCTTCCAATGTCAATATGTGTGCTTCCTATTGGTCCTGGGATTCTCTGGTTTCTCTCTCTGATTTCTCAATCTATCAATGCTCTCCCAGTATCTGTCTGGAGGAGGAAAACATGTCTGTGCAAATACCACAGTGGGAACAGGGTATAGATACTTCTTTCTTGCACAAACCCTTAGATTGGTCTTCTATTCTATCAGGGTACCTGAGGACCTTGGCACCTGGACAAAAGGGCACAAAACATCGGTTTTTCTGTCTCTCTGCCTCCCTGTCAAATGGCCAGATATTCTATGGAAAATGCACAGCTAGGCCCAAGGGAGAGATGCTGTAGCTCACAAGACCACCAGAACCTGGACTTTGGGATCTCTCTCAGCAGCAACGTACAGGGAGGGCTATACCCTACAAGATGCCATCTTAAAGGACTCCAGGCAAGACCTGGCATGGCTTGTATATGAGGAGATCAGTGGGCACATGACTGACTTCTCTTGCTTCTTCTGATGCACACTCTGAGATCTGCTTGAGGGACACCAGTAGCAGCCTCCACAACCAAGACGTCTCTGACAGAATGTCTAATCAGGAAGACCAAGTGTAGACACCTACAGAGCACCAAAGTACCTGTCTTCACCTTGCTAGGGATTGTAAGCAGAGTGGTCAAAATACAGGCCCCTGGACAGGCTGAGGAAGTCTGTGCTACAGCTGGAGCAGGATAGGAGCAGGGCAGTGTTTGGCAAGCCTGTGTCTGACTCCCAGATGACCCGGCTGAACCAAGGTGCTGGACCTGAGGTTCGATGAGAGCGGTGGTAATGAGTTTTCACTCATTTTGTTCAGCTTTCCAAGGAATGTTTGACTGGTAATCATCATCGATCCAAGCACATTGAACGGACCTTGCACAGAGATCTTTCAGCGATCTCTAACCAGAGCTGGTGTGGGCTAGTGCTAGAAAAACAAAGACATGGCCCGTCTGTGTACTGGACACTTGCATGAATGCTGGGATTACCCTGAAATCCAAAGTTGTCAGAAGTGGAGTTTAGAATCACTGAAGCACCAATGCTAAGTACTAGCAGCACCACCAACACCAGTTCATCAAGAACACAAGGAAACTTCTTCTCTGGCTTACCTGACTCTTCTAGCCTTCCCATGAATATCTCCAAAAGGATCATGTTCGCTTGAGGCACAGTTATATGAAATCAGTGCCTGGTGAAGGATGCTGGGATATTGTATGTGCCGAGTCACCATACAGGACACAGAAGGCTACACTGTAAAGACATAAAGAAACATGGCAACTTTATTGCTGCTTCCATGATATCTGACTGACTCTGGGCTTAACAGTCCTGTTCTCAATGGGATGATCAGAACACATGTGCCCTTCTGCCACTTCTGCTCCATCAAAACCCTCCAGCATGGGTGGTCGGATTAGGAACAGAGTCTTCCCTTAAGCTCTGCCCTGGAAGAGCTTGACCTTGATCAAGCCCAGTAGCTGGACCCTAAGGAGATTTATGAAACTCTCCTCTATTCCAGCACAATGGTGCTGCCGAACAGCACATCAGATTTCTCCTCAGCCAGCAATTAGATCCATTGGAGAAAACTCAGAGCCAATCCTGAGATAGTCACCCCGATACACTGGCCACAGGAATCACTCGAGAACAAACCGGATTATTTTTTTTTCAAGGTGAAGGCTTCGTTCTCATCTTTTCCCTGATCATGAACTGAAACATGTCTCCTCTTTCTGGCACAAAAATGTACTCTAGGTCAGCAGAATTCCCGATATCTGCAAATATCTATCATAATAATGCTAGAATCCCCAAATAAATGCCATCAGGTGAGTCCTTCTAGGATGTCACAACAAGAGCCACAAGGCTGTCTAGATAGATCCACAACTTTCTCTTCCACATTCTGCCAGTCACTCCGAGTATCCCTGATAGTATATCTATGGTTGTCTCTGTGTGTTTCTCCACACTCCTTTGGACTCTCTGTCTATGGTGACTTCTCTAGGCACTCCCGATAAAACAAAGCCCCTGTCTTAGAGTCCAAGATTTATTCTTTCCCTCAAGTTGTCTGCATCAATACATCTTATCCCAGGTGGTACTTCACATTCAACCAAAACAACATTGTACTTTCTCAGCGATTGTGAATACAACCATGTCCACTCTCTTCCCCTGACACAAGCCTGGTAACCGTGGGTACCTCGGTATAAACCAGCAAATTGGAACAATGGTTTGTAGGGATTTAATAAAGTTTCAGAAGGTTTCGAGATGTCAGAGGAAATCTACCCACAGTCTATGTTCGGAGTTAGTATAAGCTCCAGAATTCCCAGAGCTCTAACCACAGTCAGTCTAAGGAAATCAGAGTGGAGATTCCAAACTTTAATTCCAGCACAGCAAGTATTCTGGGAGTGGTGACATTCACCCTTCATCCTAACTGAGTCAAGATCAATTCAGATTATACAAGGACTTGCAGGCTCCCAAGCAGGTGTGGTGGGGCCACGCCTTAATTACCAAAAGAAGGAATACTTAAGATGGGATTCAAACAGAGAGAAAACCATTTCCAAAGAACTGAGGCTGAGGAAAGTATTAGACAGTTGGGTAAGATTTGACTGTGGTGTTTATTCCCTCTACTATCTCCAGCTTCTTCAGAGATCTTTCCCTGAGTCTCATTCATTTGTGTGACAATGGCTGTTGGCAGTTCCCTATGCACTTTTACCTTCACACCACACAAGCCTACCTTGAGAAATCAACCCTGGAGGACAACAACTCAACACTCTCTCTTGAATCAGGTACTACCAAAAAGTAAATGTCAACCTTTACCTGGCCAATGGAAGTCAAAGACATCTGACCCTACTGTCCAAGGTAAATACCCAATAGCAGAGGTCTACACAGACTTTGCTCCTTCCAATGTCAATATGTGTGCTTCCTATTGGTCCTGGGATTCTCTGGTTTCTCTCTCTGATTTCTCAATCTATCAATGCTCTCCCAGTATCTGTCTGGAGGAGGAAAACATGTCTGTGCAAATACCACAGTGGGAACAGGGTATAGATACTTCTTTCTTGCACAAACCCTTAGATTGGTCTTCTATTCTATCAGGGTACCTGAGGACCTTGGCACCTGGACAAAAGGGCACAAAACATCGGTTTTTCTGTCTCTCTGCCTCCCTGTCAAATGGCCAGATATTCTATGGAAAATGCACAGCTTGGCCCAAGGGAGAGATGCTGTAGCTCACAAGACCACCAGAACCTGGACTTTGGGATCTCTCTCAGCAGCAATGTACAGGGAGGGCTATACCCTACAAGACGCCATCTTAAAGGACTCCAGGCAAGACCTGGCATGGCTTGTATATGAGGAGATCAGTGGGCACATGACTGACTTCTCTTGCTTCTTCTGATGCACACTCTGAGATCTGCTTGAGGGACACCAGTAGCAGCCTCCACAACCAAGACGTCTCTGACAGAATGTCTAATCAGGAAGACCAAGTGTAGACACCTACAGAGCACCAAAGTACCTGTCTTCACCTTGCTAGGGATTGTAAGCAGAGTGGTCAAAATACAGGCCCCTGGACAGGCTGAGGAAGTCTGTGCTACAGCTGGAGCAGGATAGGAGCAGGGCAGTGTTTGGCAAGCCTGTGTCTGACTCCCAGATGACCCGGCTGAACCAAGGTGCTGGACCTGAGGTTCGATGAGAGCGGTGGTAATGAGTTTTCACTCATTTTGTTCAGCTTTCCAAGGAATGTTTGACTGGTAATCATCATCGATCCAAGCACATTGGACGGACCTTGCACAGAGATCTTTCAGCGATCTCTAACCAGAGCTGGTGTGGGCTAGTGCTAGAAAAACAAAGACATGGCCCGTCTGTGTACTGGACACTTGCATGAATGCTGGGATTACCCTGAAATCCAAAGTTGTCAGAAGTGGACTTTAGAATCACTGAAGCACCAATGCTAAGTACTAGCAGCACCACCAACACCAGTTCATCAAGAACACAAGGAAACTTCTTCTCTGGCTTACCTGACTCTTCTAGCCTTCCCATGAATATCTCCAAAAGGATCATGTTCGCTTGAGGCACAGTTTTATGAAATCAGTGCCTGGTGAAGGATGCTGGGATATTGTATGTGCCAAGTCACCATACAGGACACAGAAGGCTACGCTGTAAAGACATAAAGAAACATGGCAACTTTATTGCTGCTTCCATGATATCTGACTGACTCTGGGCTTAACAGTCCTGTTCTCAATGGGATGACCAGAACACATGTGCCCTTCTGCCACTTCTGCTCCATCAAAACCCTCCAGCATGGGTGGTCGGATTAGGAACAGAGTCTTCCCTTAAGCTCTGCCCTGGAAGAGCTTGACCTTGATCAAGCCCAGTAGCTGGACCCGAAGGAGATTTATGAAACTCTCCTCTATTCCAGCACAATGGTGCTGCCGAACAGCACATCAGATTTCTCCTCAGCCAGCAATTAGATCCATTGGAGAAAACTCAGAGCCAACCCTGAGATAGTCACCCCGATACACTGGCCACAGGAATCACTCGAGAACAAACCGGATTATTTTTTTTTTCAAGGTGAAGGCTTCGTTCTCATCTTTTCCCTGATCATGAACTGAAACATGTCTCCTCCTTCTGGCACAAAAATGTACTCTAGGTCAGCAGAATTCCCGATATCTGCAAATATCTATCATAATAATGCTAGAATCCCCAAATAAATGCCATCAGGTGAGTCCTTCTAGGATGTCACAACAAGACCCACAAGGCTATCTAGATAGATCCACAACTTTCTCTTCCACATTCTGCCAGTCACTTCTAGTATCCCTGAAAGTATATCTATAGTTGTCTCTGTGTGTTTCTCCACACTCCTTTGGACTCTCTGTCTATGGTGACTTCTCTAGGCACTCCCCATAAAACAACGCCCCTGTCTTAGAGTCCAAGATTTATTCTTTCCCTCAAGTTGTCTGCATCAATACATCTTATCCCAGGTGGTACTTCACATTCAACCAAAACAACATTGTACTTTCTCAGCGATTGTGAATACAACCATGTCCACTCTCTTCCCCTGACACAAGCCTGGTAACCGTGGGTACCACGGTATAAACCAGCAAATTGGATCAATGGTTTGTAGGGATTTAATAAAGTTTCAGAAGGTTTCGAGATGTCAGAGGAAATCTACCCACAGTCTATGTTCGGAGTTAGTATAAGCTCCAGAATTCCCAGAGCTCTAACCACAGTCAGTGTAAGGAAATCAGAGTGGAGATTCCAAACTTTAATCCCAGCACAGCAAGTATTCTGGGAGTGGTGACATTCACCCTTCATCCTAACTGAGTCAAGATCAATTCAGATTATACAAGGACTTGCAGGCTCCCAAGCAGGTGTGGTGGGGCCACGCCTTAATTACCAAAAGAAGGAATACTTAAGATGGGATTCAAACAGAGAGAAAACCATTTCAAAGGAACTGAGGCTGAGGAAAGTATTAGACAGTTGGGTAAGATTTGACTGTGGTGTTTATTCCCTCTACTATCTCCAGCTTCTTCAGAGATCTTTCCCTGAGTCTCATTCATTTGTGTGACAATGGCTGTTAGCAGTTCCCTATGCACTTTTACCTTCACACCACACAAGCCTACCTTGAGAAATCAACCCTGGAGGACAACAACTCAACACACTCTCTTGAATCAGGTACTACCAAAAAGTAAATGTCAACCTTTACCTGGCCAATGGAAGTCAAAGACATCTGACCCTACTGTCCAAGGTAAATACCCAATAGCAGAGGTCTACACAGACTTTGCTCCTTCCAATGTCAATATGTGTGCTTCCTATTGGTCCTGGGATTCTCTGGTTTCTCTCTCTGATTTCTCAATCTATCAATGCTCTCCCAGTATCTGTCTGGAGGAGGAAAACATGTCTGTGCAAATACCACAGTGGGAACAGGGTATAGATACTTCTTTCTTGCACAAACCCTTAGATTGGTCTTCTATTCTATCAGGGTACCTGAGGACCTTGGCACCTGGACAAAAGGGCACAAAACATCGGTTTTTCTGTCTCTCTGCCTCCCTGTCAAATGGCCAGATATTCTATGGAAAATGCACAGCTAGGCCCAAGGGAGAGATGCTGTAGCTCACAAGACCACCAGAACCTGGACTTTGGGATCTCTCTCAGCAGCAACGTACAGGGAGGGCTATACCCTACAAGATGCCATCTTAAAGGACTCCAGGCAAGACCTGGCATGGCTTGTATATGAGGAGATCAGTGGGCACATGACTGACTTCTCTTGCTTCTTCTGATGCACACTCTGAGATCTGCTTGAGGGACACCAGTAGCAGCCTCCACAACCAAGACGTCTCTGACAGAATGTCTAATCAGGAAGACCAAGTGTAGACACCTACAGAGCACCAAAGTACCTGTCTTCACCTTGCTAGGGATTGTAAGCAGAATGGTCAAAATACAGGCCCCTGGACAGGCTGAGGAAGTCTGTGCTACAGCTGGAGCAGGATAGGAGCAGGGCAGTGTTTGGCAAGCATGTGTCTGACTCCCAGATGACCCGGCTGAACCAAGGTGCTGGACCTCAGGTTCGATGAGAGCGGCTGTAATGAGTTTTCAATCATTTTGTTCAGCTTTCCAAGGAATGTTTGACTGGTAATCATCATCGATCCAAGCACATTGGACGGACCTTGCACAGAGATCTTTCAGCGATCTCTAACCAGAGCTGGTGTGGGCTAGTGCTAGAAAAACAAAGACATGGCCCGTCTGTGTACTGGACACTTGCATGAATGCTGGGATTACCCTGAAATCCAAAGTTGTCAGAAGTGGAGTTTAGAATCACTGAAGCACCAATGCTAAGTTCTAGCAGCACCACCAACACCAGTTCATCAAGACCACAAGGAAACTTCTTCTCTGGCTTACCTGACTCTTCTAGCCTTCCCATGAATATCTCCAAAAGGATCATGTTTGCTTGAGGCCCAGTCATATGAAATGAGTGCCTGGTGAAGGATGCTGGGATATTGTATGTGCCAAGTCACCATACAGGACACAGAAGGCTACGCTGTAAAGACATAAAGAAACATGGCAACATTATTGCTGCTTCCATGATATCTGACTGACTCTGGGCTTAACAGTCCTGTTCTCAATGGGATGATCAGAACACATGTGCCCTTCTGCTACTTCTGCTCCATCAAATCCCTCCAGCATGGGTGGTCGGATTAGGAACAGAGTCTTCCCTTAAGCTCTGCCCTGGAAGAGCTTGACCTTGGTCAAGCCCAGTAGCTGGACCCTAAGGAGATTTATGAAACTCTCCTCTATTCCAGCACAATGGTGCTGCCGAACAGCACATCAGATTTCTCCTCAGCCAGCAATTAGATCCATTGGAGAAAACTCAGAGCCAACCCTGAGATAGTCACCCTGATACACTGGCCACAGGAATCACTCGGGAACAAACCGGATTATTTTTTTTTTCAAGGTGAAGGCTTCGTTCTCATCTTTTCCCTGATCATGAACTGAAACATGTCTCCTCCTTCTGGCAGAAAAATGTACTCTAGGTCAGCAGAATTCCCGATATCTGCAAATATCTATCATAATAATGCTAGAATCCCCAAATAAATGCCATCAGGTGAGTCCTTCTAGGATGTCACAACAAGAGCCACAAGACTGTCTAGATAGATTCACAACTTTCTCTTCCACATTCTGCCAGTCACTTCTAGTATCCCTGAAAGTATATCTATAGTTGTCCCTGTGTGTTTCTCCACACTCCTTTGGACTCTCTGTCTATGGTGACTTCTCTAGGCACTCCCCATAAAACAGCGCCCCTGTCTTAGAGTCCAAGATTTAATCTTTCCCTCAAGTTGTCTGCATCAATACATCTTATCCCAGGTGGTACTTCACATTCAACCAAAACAACATTGTACTTTCTCAGTGATTGTGAATACAACCATGTCCACTCTCTTCCCCTGACACAAACCTGGTAACCGTGGGTACCTCGGTATAAACCAGCAAATTGGAACAATGGTTTGTAGGGATTTAATAAAGTTTCAGAAGGTTTCGAGATGTCAGAGGAAATCTACCCACAGTCTATGTTCGGAGTTAGTATAAGCTCCAGAATTCCCAGAGCTCTAACCACAGTCAGTGTAAGGAAATCAGAGTGGAGATTCCAAACTTTAATTCCAGCACAGCAAGTATTCTGGGAGTGGTGACATTCACCCTTCATCCTAACTGAGTCAAGATCAATTCAGATTATACAAGGACTTGCAGGCTCCCAAGATGGTGTGGTGGGGCCACGCCTTAATTACCAAAAGAAGGAATACTTAAGATGGGATTCAAACTGAGAGAAAACCATTTCAAAGGAACTGAGGCTGAGGAAAGTATTAGACAGTTGGGTAAGATTTGACTGTGGTGTTTATTCCCTCTACTATCTCCAGCTTCTTCAGAGATCTTTCCCTGAGTCTCATTCATTTGTGTGTCAATGGCTGTTGGCAGTTCCCTATGCACTTTTACCTTCACACCACACAGGCCTACCTTGAGAAATCAACCCTGGAGGACAACAACTCAACACACTCTCTTGAATCAGGTACTACCAAAAAGTAAATGTCAACCTTTACCTGGTCAATGGATGTCAAAGACATCTGACCCTACTGTCCAAGGTAAATACCCAATAGCAGAGGTCTACACAGACTTTGCTCCTTCCAATGTCAATATGTGTGCTTCCTATTGGTCCTGGGATTCTCTGGTTTCTCTCTCTGATTTCTCAATCTATCAATGCTCTCCCAGTATCTGTCTGGAGGAGGAAAACATGTCTGTGCAAATACCACAGTGGTAACAGGGTATAGATACTTCTTTCTTGCACAAACCCTTAGATTGGTCTTCTATTCTATCAGGGTATCTGAGGACCATGGCACCTGGACAAAAGGGCACAAAACATCGGTTTTTCTGTCTCTCTGCCTCCCTGTCAAATGGCCAGATATTCTATAGAAAATGCACAGCTAGGCCCAAGGGAGATGCTGTAGCTCACAAGACCACCAGAACCTGGACTTTGGGATCTCTCTCAGCAGCAATGTACAGGGAGGGCTATACCCTACAAGACGCCATCTTAAAGGACTCCAGGCAAGAACTGGCATGGCTTGTATATGAGGAGATCAGTGGGCACATGACTGACTTCTCTTGCTTCTTCTGATGCACACTCTGAGATCTGCTTGAGGGACACCAGTAGCAGCCTCCACAACCAAGACGTCTCTGACAGAATGTCTAATCAGGAAGACCAAGTGTAGACAACTACAGAGCACCAAAGTACCTGTCTTCACCTTGCTAGGGATTGTAAGCAGAGTGGTCAAAATACAGGCCCCTGGACAGGCTGGGAAGTCTGTGCTACAGCTGGAGCAGGATAGGAGCAGGGCAGTGTTTGGCAAGCCTGTGTCTGACTCCCAGTTGACCCGGCTGAACCAAGGTGCTGGACCTCAGGTTTGATGAGAGTGGCGGTAATGAGTTTTCACTCATTTTGTTCAGCTTTCCAAGGAATGTTTGACTGGTAATCATCATTGATCCAAGCACATTGGACGGACCTTGCACAGAGATATTTCAGCGATCTCTAACCAGAGCTGGTGTGGGCTAGTGCTAGAAAAACAAAGACTTGGCACTTCTGGGTACTGGACACTTGCATGAATGCTGGGATTACCCTGAAATCCAAAGTCTTCAGAAGTGGAGTTTAGAATCACTGAAGCACCAATGCTAAGTTCTAGCAGCACCACCAACACCAGTTCATCAAGACCACAAGGAAAATTCTTCTCTGGCTTACCTGACTCTTCTAGCCTTCCCATGAATATCTCCAAAAGGATCATGTTCGCTTGAGGCACAGTTATATGAAATCAGTGCCTGGTGAAGGATGCTGGGATATTGTATGTGCCAAGTCACCATACAGGACACAGAAGGCTACGCTGTAAAGACATAAAGAAACATGGCAACTTTATTGCTGCTTCCATGATATCTGACTGACTCTGGGCTTAACAGTCCTGTTCTCAATGGGATGATCAGAACACATGTGCCCTTCTGCCACTTCTGCTCCATCAAAACCCTCCAGCATGGGTGGTCAGATTAGGAACAGAGTCTTCCCTTAAGCTCTGCCCTGGAAGAGCTTGACCTTGGTCAAGCCCAGTAGCTGGACCCTAAGGAGATTTATGAAACTCTCCTCTATTCCAGCACAATGGTGCTGCCGAACAGCACATCAGATTTCTCCTCAGCCAGCAATTAGATCCATTGGAGAAAACTCAGAGCCAACCCTGAGATAGTCACCCTGATACACTGGCCACAGGAATCACTCGAGAACAAACTGGATTATTTTTTTTTTCAAGGCGAAGGCTTCGTTCTCATCTTTTCCCTGATCATGAACTGAAACATGTCTCCTCCTTCTGGCACAAAAATGTACTCTAGGTCAGCAGAATTCCCGATATCTGCAAATATGTATCATAATAATGCTAGAATCCCCAAATAAATGCCATCAGGTGAGTCCTTCTAGGATGTCACAACAAGAGCCACAAGGCTTTCTAGATAGATCCACAACTTTCTCTTCCACATTCTGCCAGTCACTCCGAGTATCCCTGAAAGTATATCTATAGTTGTCTCTGTGTGTTTCTCCACACTCCTTTGGACTCTCTGTCTATGGTGACTTCTCTAGGCACTCCCCATAAAACAGCGCCTCTGTCTTAGAGTCCAAGATTTATTCTTTCCCTCAAGTTGTCTGCATCAATACATCTTATCCCAGGTGGTACTTCACATTCAACCAAAACAACATTGTACTTTCTCAGCGATTGTGAGTACAACCATGTCCACTCTCTTCCCCTGACACAAACCTGGTAACCGTGGGTACCTCGGTATAAACCAGCAAATTGGAACAATGGTTTGTAGGGATTTAATAAAGTTTCAGAAGGTTTCGAGATGTCAGAGGAAATCTACCCACAGTCTATGTTCGGAGTTACTATAAGCTCCAGAATTCCCAGAGCTCTAACCACACTCAGTGTAAGGAAATCAGAGTGGAGATTCCAAACTTTAATTCCAGCACAGCAAGTATTCTGGGAGTGGTGACATTCACCCTTCATCCTAACTGAGTCAAGATCAATTCAGATTATACAAGGACTTGCAGGCTCCCAAGCAGGTGTGGTGGGGCCACGCCTTAATTACCAAAAGAAGGAATACTTAAGATGGGATTCAAACAGAGAGAAAACCATTTCAAAGGAACTGAGGCTGAGGAAAGTATAAGACAGTTGGGTAAGATTTGACTGTGGTGTTTATTCCCTCTACTATCTCCAGCTTCTTCAGAGATCTTTCCCTGAGTCTCATTCATTTGTGTGTCAATGGCAGTTGGCAGTTCCCTATGCACTTTTACCTTCACACCACACAGGCCTACCTTGAGAAATCAACCCTGGAGGACAACAACTCAACACACTCTCTTGAATCAGGTACTACCAAAAAGTAAATGTCAACCTTTACCTGGCCAATGGAAATCAAAGACTACTGACCCTACTGTCCAAGGTAAATACCCAATAGCAGAGGTCTACACAGACTTTGCTCCTTCCAATGTCAATATGTGTGCTTCCTATTGGTCCTGGGATTCTCTGGTTTCTCTCTCTGATTTCTCAATCTATCAATGCTCTCCCAGTATCTGTCTGGAGGAGGAAAACATGTCTGTGCAAATACCACAGTGGTAACAGGGTATAGATACTTCTTTCTTGCACAAACCCTTAGATTGGTCTTCTATTCTATCAGGGTATCTGAGGACCATGGCACCTGGACAAAAGGGCACAAAACATCGGTTTTTCTGTCTCTCTGCCTCCCTGTCAAATGGCCAGATATTCTATAGAAAATGCACAGCTAGGCCCAAGGGAGATGCTGTAGCTCACAAGACCACCAGAACCTGGACTTTGGGATCTCTCTCAGCAGCAATGTACAGGGAGGGCTATACCCTACAAGACGCCATCTTAAAGGACTCCAGGCAAGAACTGGCATGGCTTGTATATGAGGAGATCAGTGGGCACATGACTGACTTCTCTTGCTTCTTCTGATGCACACTCTGAGATCTGCTTGAGGGACACCAGTAGCAGCCTCCACAACCAAGACGTCTCTGACAGAATGTCTAATCAGGAAGACCAAGTGTAGACAACTACAGAGCACCAAAGTACCTGTCTTCACCTTGCTAGGGATTGTAAGCAGAGTGGTCAAAATACAGGCCCCTGGACAGGCTGGGAAGTCTGTGCAACAGCTGGAGCAGGATAGGAGCAGGGCAGTGTTTGGCAAGCCTGTGTCTGACTCCCAGATGACCCGGCTGAACCAAGGTGTTGGACCTCAGGTTCGATGAGAGCGGTGGTAATGAGTTTTCACTCATTTTGTTCAGCTTTCCAAGGAATGTTTGACTGGTAATCATCATCGATCCAAGCACATTGGATGGACCTTGCACAGAGATCTTTCAGCGATCTCTAACCAGAGCTGGTGTTGGCTAGTGCTAGAAAAACAAAGACTTGGCCCTTCTGGGTACTGGACACTTGCATGAATGCTGGGATTACCCTGAAATCCAAAGTCTCCAGAAGTGGAGTTTAGAATCACTGAAGCACCAATGCTAAGTTCTAGCAGCACCACCAACACCAGTTCATCAAGACCACAAGGAAAATTCTTCTCTGGCTTACCTGACTCTTCTAGCCTTCCCATGAATATCTCCAAAAGGATCATGTTCGCTTGAGGCACAGTTATATGAAATCAGTGCCTGGTGAAGGATGCTGGGATATTGTATGTGCCAAGTCACCATACAGGACACAGAAGGCTACGCTGTAAAGACATAAAGAAACATGGCAACTTTATTGCTGCTTCCATGATATCTGACTGACTCTGGGCTTAACAGTCCTGTTCTCAATGGGATGATCAGAACACATGTGCCCTTCTGCCACTTCTGCTCCATCAAAACCCTCCAGCATGGGTGGTCAGATTAGGAACAGAGTCTTCCCTTAAGCTCTGCCCTGGAAGAGCTTGACCTTGGTCAAGCCCAGTAGCTGGACCCTAAGGAGATTTATGAAACTCTCCTCTATTCCAGCACAATGGTGCTGCCGAACAGCACATCAGATTTCTCCTCAGCCAGCAATTAGATCCATTGGAGAAAACTCAGAGCCAACCCTGAGATAGTCACCCTGATACACTGGCCACAGGAATCACTCGAGATCAAACTGGATTATTTTTTTTTCAAGGCGAAGGCTTCGGTCTCATCTTTTCCCTGATCATGAACTGAAATATGTCTCCTCCTTCTGGCACAAAAATGTACTCTAGGTCAGCAGAATTCCCGATATCTGCAAATATCTATCATAATAATGCAAGAATCCCCAAATAAATGCCATCAGGTGAGTCCTTCTAGGATGTCGCAACAAGAGCCTCAAGGCTTTCTAGATAGATCCACAACTTTCTCTTCCACATTCTGCCAGTCACTCCGAGTATCCCTGAAAGTATATCTATAGTTGTCTCTGTGTGTTTCTCCACACTCCTTTGGACTCTCTGTCTATGGTGACTTCTCTAGGCACTCCCCATAAAACAGCGCCCCTGTCTTAGAGTCCAAGATTTATTCTTTCCCTCAAGTTGTCTGCATCAGTACATCTTATCCCAGGTGGTACTTCACATTCAACCAAAACAACATTGTACTTTCTCAGCGATTGTGAATACAACCATGTCCACTCTCTTCCCCTGACACAAGCCTGGTAACCGTGGGTACCTCGGTATAAACCAGCAAATTGGAACAATGGTTTGTAGGGATTTAATAAAGTTTCAGAAGGTTTCGAGATGTCAGAGGAAATCTACCCACAGTCTATGTTCGGAGTTACTATAAGCTCCAGAATTCCCAGAGCTCTAACCACAGTCAGTCTAAGGAAATCGGAGTGGAGATTCCAAACTTTAATTCCAGCACAGCAAGTATTCTGGGAGTGGTGACATTCACCCTTCATCCTAACTGAGTCAAGATCAATTCAGATTATACAAGGATTTGCAGGCTCCCAAGCAGGTGTGGTGGGGCCACGCCTTAATTACCAAAAGAAGGAATACTTAAGATGGGATTCAAACAGAGAGAAAACCATTTCAAAGGAACTGAGGCTGAGGAAAGTATTAGACAGTTGGGTAAGATTTGACTGTGGTGTTTATTCCCTCTACTATCTCCAGCTTCTTCAGAGATCTTTCCCTGAGTCTCATTCATTTGTGTGACAATGGCTGTTGGCAGTTCCCTATGCACTTTTACCTTCGCACCACACAGGCCTACCTTGAGAAATCAACCCTGGAGGACAACAACTCAACACACTCTCTTGAATCAGGTACTACCAAAAAGTAAATGTCAACCTTTACCTGGCCAATGGAAGTCAAAGACATCTGACCCTACTGTCCAAGGTAAATACCCAATAGCAGAGGTCTACACAGACTTTGCTCCTTCCAATGTCAATATGTGTGCTTCCTATTGGTCCTGGGATTCTCTGGTTTCTCTCTCTGATTTCTCAATCTATCAATGCTCTCCCAGTATCTGTCTGGAGGAGGAAAACATGTCTGTGCAAATACCACAGTGGTAACAGGGTATAGATACTTCTTTCTTGCACAAACCCTTAGATTGGTCTTCTATTCTATCAGAGTACCTGAGGACCATGGCACCTGGACAAAAGGGCACAAAACATCGGTTTTTCTGTCTCTCTGCCTCCCTGTCAAATGGCCAGATATTCTATAGAAAATGCACAGCTAGGCCCAAGGGAGAGATGCTGTAGCTCACAAGACCACCAGAACCTGGACTTTGGGATCTCTCTCAGCAGCAATGTACAGGGAGGGCTATACCCTACAAGACGCCATCTTAAAAAACTCCAGGCAAGAACTGGCATGGCTTGTATATGAGGAGATCAGTGGGCACATGACTGACTTCTCTTGCTTCTTCTGATGCACACTCTAAGATCTGCTTGAGGGACACCAGTAGCAGCCTCCACAACCAATTCGTCTCTGACATAATGTCTAATCAGGAAGAACAAGCTTAGACACCTACAGAGCACCAAAGTACCTGTCTTCACCTTGCTAGGGATTGCAAGCAGAGTGGTCAAAATACAGGCCCCTGGACAGGCTGAGGAAGTCTGTACTACAGCTGGAGGAGGATAGGAGCAGGGCAGTGTTTGGCAAGCCTGTGTCTGACTCCCAGATGACCTGGCTGAACCAAGGTGCTGGACCTCAGGTTCGATGAGAGCGGTGGTAATGAGTTTTCACTCATTTTGTTCAGCTTTTCCAAGGAATGTTTGACTGGTAATCATCATCGATCCAAGCACATTGGACGGACCTTGCACAGAGAACTTTCAGCGATCTCTAACCAGAGCTGGTGTTGGCTAGTGCTAGAAAAACAAAGACATGGCCCGTCTGGGTACTGGACACTTGTGTGAATGCTGGGATTACCCTGAAATCCAAAGTCTCCAGAAGTGGAGTTTAGAATCACTGAAGCACCAATGCTAAGTTCTAGCAGCACCACCAACACCAGTTCATCAAGACCACAAGGACACTTCTTCTCTGGCTTATCTGACTCTTCTAGCCTTCCCATGAATATCTCCAAATGGATCATGTTCGCTTGAGGCACAGTCATATGAAATCAGTGCCTGGTGAAGGATGCTGGGATATTGTATGTGCCAAGTCACCATACAGGACACAGAAGGCTAAGCTGTAAAGACATAAAGAAACATGGCAACTTATTGCTGCTTCCATGATATCTGACTGATTCTGGGCTTAACAGTCCTGTTCTCAATGGGATGATCAGAACACATGTGCCCTTCTGCCACTTCTGCTCCATCAAAACCCTCCAGCATGGGTGGTCAGATTAGGAACAGAGTCTTCCCTTAAGCTCTGCCCTGGAAGGCTTGACCTTGGTCAAGCCCAGTAGCTGGACCCTAAGGAGATTTATGAAACTCTCCTCTATTCCAGCACAATGGTGCTGCCGAACAGCACATCAGATTTCTCCTCAGCCAGCAATTAGATCCATTGGAGAAAACTCAGAGCCAACCCTGAGATAATCACCCCGATACACTGGCCACAGGAATCACTCGAGAACAAACCGGATTATTTTTTTTTTCAAGGCGAAGGCTTCGGTCTCATCTTTTCCCTGATCATGAACTGAAACATGTCTCCTCCTTCTGGCACAAAAATGTACTCTAGGTCAGCAGAATTCCCGATATCTGCAAATATCTATCATAATAATGCTAGAATCCCCAAATAAATGCCATCAGGTGAGTCCTTCTAGGATGTCGCAACAAGAGCCACAAGGCTGTCTAGATAGATCCACAACTTTCTCTTCCACATTCTGCCAGTCACTCCGAGTATCCCTGAAAGTATATCTATAGTTGTCTCTGTGTGTTTCTCCACACTCCTTTGGACTCTCTGTCTATGGTGACGTCTCTAGGCACTCCCCATAAAACAGCACCCCTGTCTTAGAGTCCAAGATTTATTCTTTCCCTCAAGTTGTCTGCATCAATACATCTTATCCCAGGTGGTACTTCACATTCCACCAAAACAACATTGTACTTTCTCAGCGATTGTGAATACAACCATGTCCACTCTCTTCCCCTGACACAAGCCTGGTAACCGTGGGTACCTCGGTATAAACCAGCAAATTGGAACAATGGTTTGTAGGGATTTAGTAAAGTTTCAGAAGGTTTCGAGATGTCAGAGGAAATCTACCCACAGTCTATGTTCGGAGTTAGTATAAGCTCCAGAATTCCCAGAGCTCTAACCACAGTCAGTCTAAGGAAATCAGAGTGGAGATTCCAAACTTTAATTCCAGCACAGCAAGTATTCTGGGAGTGGTGACATTCACCCTTCATCCTAACTGAGTCAAGATCAATTCAGATTATACAAGGACTTGCAGGCTCCCAAGCAGGTGTGGTGGGGCCACGCCTTAATTACCAAAAGAAGGAATACTTAAGATGGGATTCAAACAGAGAGAAAACCATTTCAAAGGAACTGAGGCTGAGGAAAGTATTAGACAGTTGGGTAAGATTTGACTGTGGTGTTTATTCCCTCTACTATCTCCAGCTTCTTCAGAGATCTTTCCCTGAGTCTCATTCATTTGTGTGACAATGGCTGTTGGCAGTTCCCTATGCACTTTTACCTTCGCACCACACAAGCCTACCTTGAGAAATCAACCCTGGAGGACAACAACTCAACACACTCTCTTGAATCAGGTACTACCAAAAAGTAAATGTCAACCTTTACCTGGCCAATGGAAGTCAAAGACATCTGACCCTACTGACCAAGGTAAATACCCAATAGCAGAGGTCTACACAGACTTTGCTCCTTCCAATGTCAATATGTGTGCTTCCTATTGGTCCTGGGATTCTCTGGTTTCTCTCTCTGATTTCTCAATCTATCAATGCTCTCCCAGTATCTGTCTGGAGGAGGAAAACATGTCTGTGCAAATACCACAGTGGTAACAGGGTATAGATACTTCTTTCTTGCACAAACCCTTAGATTGGTCTTCTATTCTATCAGAGTACCTGAGGACCATGGCACCTGGACAAAAGGGCACAAAACATCGGTTTTTCTGTCTCTCTGCCTCCCTGTCAAATGGCCAGATATTCTATAGAAAATGCACAGCTAGGCCCAAGGGAGAGATGCTGTAGCTCACAAGACCACCAGAACCTGGACTTTGGGATCTCTCTCAGCAGCAATGTACAGGGAGGGCTATACCCTACAAGACGCCATCTTAAAAAACTCCAGGCAAGAACTGGCATGGCTTGTATATGAGGAGATCAGTGGGCACATGACTGACTTCTCTTGCTTCTTCTGATGCACACTCTAAGATCTGCTTGAGGGACACCAGTAGCAGCCTCCACAACCAATTCGTCTCTGACATAATGTCTAATCAGGAAGAACAAGCTTAGACACCTACAGAGCACCAAAGTACCTGTCTTCACCTTGCTAGGGATTGCAAGCAGAGTGGTCAAAATACAGGCCCCTGGACAGGCTGAGGAAGTCTGTACTACAGCTGGAGGAGGATAGGAGCAGGGCAGTGTTTGGCAAGCCTGTGTCTGACTCCCAGATGACCCGGCTGAACCAAGGTGCTGGACCTCAGGTTCGATGAGAGCGGTGGTAATGAGTTTTCACTCATTTTGTTCAGCTTTTCCAAGGAATGTTTGACTGGTAATCATCATCGATCCAAGCACATTGGACGGACCTTGCACAGAGAACTTTCAGCGATCTCTAACCAGAGCTGGTGTTGGCTAGTGCTAGAAAAACAAAGACATGGCCCGTCTGGGTACTGGACACTTGCGTGAATGCTGGGATTACCCTGAAATCCAAAGTCTCCAGAAGTGGAGTTTAGAATCACTGAAGCACCAATGCTAAGTTCTAGCAGCACCACCAACACCAGTTCATCAAGACCACAAGGAAACTTCTTCTCTGGCTTACCTGACTCTTCTAGCCTTCCCATGAATATCTCCAAATGGATCATGTTCGCTTGAGGCACAGTCATATGAAATCAGTGCCTGGTGAAGGATGCTGGGATATTGTATGTGCCAAGTCACCATACAGGACACAGAAGGCTACGCTGTAAAGACATAAAGAAACATGGCAACTTTATTGCTGCTTCCATGATATCTGACTGATTCTGGGCTTAACAGTCCTGTTCTCAATGGGATGATCAGAACACATGTGCCCTTCTGCCACTTCTGCTCCATCAAAACCATCCAGCATGGGTGGTCAGATTAGGAACAGAGTCTTCCCTTAAGCTCTGCCCTGGAAGGCTTGACCTTGGTCAAGCCCAGTAGCTGGACCCTAAGGAGATTTATGAAACTCTCCTCTATTCCAGCACAATGGTGCTGCCGAACAGCACATCAGATTTCTCCTCAGCCAGCAATTAGATCCATTGGAGAAAACTCAGAGCCAACCCTGAGATAGTCACCCCGATACACTGGCCACAGGAATCACTCGAGAACAAACCGGATTATTTTTTTTTTCAAGGCGAAGGCTTCGGTCTCATCTTTTCCCTGATCATGAACTGAAACATGTCTCCTCCTTCTGGCACAAAAATGTACTCTAGGTCAGCAGAATTCCCGATATCTGCAAATATCTATCATAATAATGCTAGAATCCCCAAATAAATGCCATCAGGTGAGTCCTTCTAGGATGTCGCAACAAGAGCCACAAGGCTGTCTAGATAGATCCACAACTTTCTCTTCCACATTCTGCCAGTCACTCCGAGTATCCCTGAAAGTATATCTATAGTTGTCTCTGTGTGTTTCTCCACACTCCTTTGGACTCTCTGTCTATGGTGACGTCTCTAGGCACTCCCCATAAAACAGCACCCCTGTCTTAGAGTCCAAGATTTATTCTTTCCCTCAAGTTGTCTGCATCAATACATCTTATCCCAGGTGGTACTTCACATTCCACCAAAACAACATTGTACTTTCTCAGCGATTGTGAATACAACCATGTCCACTCTCTTCCCCTGACACAAGCCTGGTAACCGTGGGTACCTCGGTATAAACCAGCAAATTGGAACAATGGTTTGTAGGGATTTAGTAAAGTTTCAGAAGGTTTCGAGATGTCAGAGGAAATCTACCCACAGTCTATGTTCGGAGTTAGTATAAGCTCCAGAATTCCCAGAGCTCTAACCACAGTCAGTCTAAGGAAATCAGAGTGGAGATTCCAAACTTTAATTCCAGCACAGCAAGTATTCTGGGAGTGGTGACATTCACCCTTCATCCTAACTGAGTCAAGATCAATTCAGATTATACAAGGACTTGCAGGCTCCCAAGCAGGTGTGGTGGGGCCACGCCTTAATTACCAAAAGAAGGAATACTTAAGATGGGATTCAAACAGAGAGAAAACCATTTCAAAGGAACTGAGGCTGAGGAAAGTATTAGACAGTTGGGTAAGATTTGACTGTGGTGTTTATTCCCTCTACTATCTCCAGCTTCTTCAGAGATCTTTCCCTGAGTCTCATTCATTTGTGTGACAATGGCTGTTGGCAGTTCCCTATGCACTTTTACCTTCGCACCACACAAGCCTACCTTGAGAAATCAACCCTGGAGGACAACAACTCAACACACTCTCTTGAATCAGGTACTACCAAAAAGTAAATGTCAACCTTTACCTGGCCAATGGAAGTCAAAGACATCTGACCCTACTGACCAAGGTAAATACCCAATAGCAGAGGTCTACACAGACTTTGCTCCTTCCAATGTCAATATGTGTGCTTCCTATTGGTCCTGGGATTCTCTGGTTTCTCTCTCTGATTTCTCAATCTATCAATGCTCTCCCAGTATCTGTCTGGAGGAGGAAAACATGTCTGTGCAAATACCACAGTGGTAACAGGGTATAGATACTTCTTTCTTGCACAAACCCTTAGATTGGTCTTCTATTCTATCAGAGTACCTGAGGACCATGGCACCTGGACAAAAGGGCACAAAACATCGGTTTTTCTGTCTCTCTGCCTCCCTGTCAAATGGCCAGATATTCTATAGAAAATGCACAGCTAGGCCCAAGGGAGAGATGCTGTAGCTCACAAGACCACCAGAACCTGGACTTTGGGATCTCTCTCAGCAGCAATGTACAGGGAGGGCTATACCCTACAAGACGCCATCTTAAAAAACTCCAGGCAAGAACTGGCATGGCTTGTATATGAGGAGATCAGTGGGCACATGACTGACTTCTCTTGCTTCTTCTGATGCACACTCTAAGATCTGCTTGAGGGACACCAGTAGCAGCCTCCACAACCAATTCGTCTCTGACATAATGTCTAATCAGGAAGAACAAGCTTAGACACCTACAGAGCACCAAAGTACCTGTCTTCACCTTGCTAGGGATTGCAAGCAGAGTGGTCAAAATACAGGCCCCTGGACAGGCTGAGGAAGTCTGTACTACAGCTGGAGGAGGATAGGAGCAGGGCAGTGTTTGGCAAGCCTGTGTCTGACTCCCAGATGACCTGGCTGAACCAAGGTGCTGGACCTCAGGTTCGATGAGAGCGGTGGTAATGAGTTTTCACTCATTTTGTTCAGCTTTTCCAAGGAATGTTTGACTGGTAATCATCATCGATCCAAGCACATTGGACGGACCTTGCACAGAGAACTTTCAGCGATCTCTAACCAGAGCTGGTGTTGGCTAGTGCTAGAAAAACAAAGACATGGCCCGTCTGGGTACTGGACACTTGTGTGAATGCTGGGATTACCCTGAAATCCAAAGTCTCCAGAAGTGGAGTTTAGAATCACTGAAGCACCAATGCTAAGTTCTAGCAGCACCACCAACACCAGTTCATCAAGACCACAAGGACACTTCTTCTCTGGCTTATCTGACTCTTCTAGCCTTCCCATGAATATCTCCAAATGGATCATGTTCGCTTGAGGCACAGTCATATGAAATCAGTGCCTGGTGAAGGATGCTGGGATATTGTATGTGCCAAGTCACCATACAGGACACAGAAGGCTAAGCTGTAAAGACATAAAGAAACATGGCAACTTATTGCTGCTTCCATGATATCTGACTGATTCTGGGCTTAACAGTCCTGTTCTCAATGGGATGATCAGAACACATGTGCCCTTCTGCCACTTCTGCTCCATCAAAACCCTCCAGCATGGGTGGTCAGATTAGGAACAGAGTCTTCCCTTAAGCTCTGCCCTGGAAGGCTTGACCTTGGTCAAGCCCAGTAGCTGGACCCTAAGGAGATTTATGAAACTCTCCTCTATTCCAGCACAATGGTGCTGCCGAACAGCACATCAGATTTCTCCTCAGCCAGCAATTAGATCCATTGGAGAAAACTCAGAGCCAACCCTGAGATAATCACCCCGATACACTGGCCACAGGAATCACTCGAGAACAAACCGGATTATTTTTTTTTTTCAAGGCGAAGGCTTAGGTCTCATCTTTTCGCTGATCATGAACTGAAACATGTCTCCTCCTTCTGGCACAAAAATGTACTCTAGGTCAGCAGAATTCCCGATATCTGCAAATATCTATCATAATAATGCTAGAATCCCCAAATAAATGCCATCAGGTGAGTCCTTCTAGGATGTCACAACAAGAGCCACAAGGCTGTCTAGATAGATCCACAACTTCCTCTTCCACATTCTGCCAGTCACTCCGAGTATCCCTGAAAGTATATCTATAGTTGTCTCTGTGTGTTTCTCCACACTCCTTTGGACTCTCTGTCTATGGTGACGTCTCTAGGCACTCCCCATAAAACAGCACCCCTGTCTTAGAGTCCAAGATTTATTCTTTCCCTCAAGTTGTCTGCATCAATACATCTTATCCCAGGTGGTACTTCACATTCAACCAAAACAACATTGTACTTTCTCAGCGATTGTGAATACAACCATGTCCACTCTCTTCCCCTGACACAAGCCTGGTAACCGTGGGTACCTCGGTATAAACCAGCAAATTGGAACAATGGTTTGTAGGGATTTAATAAAGTTTCAGAAGGTTTCGAGATGTCAGAGGAAATCTACCCACAGTCTATGTTCGGAGTTACTATAAGCTCCAGAATTCCCAGAGCTCTAACCACAATCAGTCTAAGGAAATCAGAGTGGAGATTCCAAACTTTAATTCCAGCACAGCAAGTATTCTGGGAGTGGTGACATTCACCCTTCATCCTAACTGAGTCAAGATCAATTCAGATTATACAAGGACTTGCAGGCTCCCAAGCAGGTGTGGTGGGGCCACGCCTTAATTACCAAAAGAAGGAATACTTAAGATGGGATTCAAACAGAGAGAAAACCATTTCAAAGGAACTGAGGCTGAGGAAAGTATTAGACAGTTGGGTAAGATTTGACTGTGGTGTTTATTCCCTCTACTATCTCCAGCTTCTTCAGAGATCTTTCCCTGAGTCTCATTCATTTGTGTGACAATGGCTGTTGGCAGTTCCCTATGCACTTTTACCTTCGCACCACACAAGCCTACCTTGAGAAATCAACCCTGGAGGACAACAACTCAACACACTCTCTTGAATCAGGTACTACCAAAAAGTAAATGTCAACCTTTACCTGGCCAATGGAAGTCAAAGACATCTGACCCTACTGACCAAGGTAAATACCCAATAGCAGAGGTCTACACAGACTTTGCTCCTTCCAATGTCAATATGTGTGCTTCCTATTGGTCCTGGGATTCTCTGGTTTCTCTCTCTGATTTCTCAATCTATCAATGCTCTCCCAGTATCTGTCTGGAGGAGGAAAACATGTCTGTGCAAATACCACAGTGGTAACAGGGTATAGAAACTTCTTTCTTGCACAAACCCTTAGATTGGTCTTCTATTCTATCAGGGTACCTGAGGACCTTGGCACCTGGACAAAAGGGCACAAAACATCGGTTTTTCTGTCTCTCTGCCTTCCTGTCAAATGGCCAGATATTCTATAGAAAATGCACAGCTAAGCCCAAGGGAGAGATGCTGTAGCTCACAAGACCACCAGAACCTGGACTTTGGGATCTCTCTCAGCAGCAATGTACAGGGAGGGCTATACCCTACAAGACGCCATATTAAAAAACTCCAGGCAAGAACTGGCATGGCTTGTATATGAGGAGATCAGTGGGCACATGGCTGACTTCTCTTGCTTCTTCTGATGCACACTCTGAGATCTGCTTGAGGGACACCAGCAGCAGCCTCCACAACCAAGACGTCTCTGACAGAATGTCTAATCAGGAAGACCAAGTATAGACACCTACAGAGCACCAAAGTACCTGTCTTCACCTTGCTAGGGATTGTAAGCAGAGTGGTCAAAATACAGGCCCCTGGACAGGCTGAGGAAGTCTGTGCTACAGCTGGAGCAGGATAGGAGCAGGGCAGTGTTTGGCAAGCGTGTGTCTGACTCCCAGATGACCCGGCTGAACCAAGGTGCTGGACCTCAGGTTCGATGAGAGTGGCGGTAATGAGTTTTCACTCATTTTGTTCAGCTTTCCAAGGAATGTTTGACTGGTAATCATCATCGATCCAAGCACATTGGACGGACCTTGCACAGAGATCTTTCAGCGATCTCTAACCAGAGCTGGTGTTGGCTAGTGCTAGAAAAACAAAGACATGGCCCGTCTGGGTACTGGACACTTGCGTGAATGCTGGGATTACCCTGAAATCCAAAGTCTCCAGAAGTGGAGTTTAGAATCACTGAAGCACCAATGCTAAGTTCTAGCAGCACCACCAACACCAGTTCATCAAGACCACAAGGAAACTTCTTCTCTGGCTTACCTGACTCTTCTAGCCTTCCCATGAATATCTCCAAATGGATCATGTTCGCTTGAGGCACAGTCACATGAAATCAGTGCCTGGTGAAGGATGCTGGGATATTGTATGTGCCAAGTCACCATACAGGACACAGAAGGCTACGCTGTAAAGACATAAAGAAACATGGCAACTTTATTGCTGCTTCCATGATATCTGACTGATTCTGGGCTTAACAGTCCTGTTCTCAATGGGATGATCAGAACACATGTGCCCTTCTGCCACTTCTGCTCCATCAAAACCCTCCAGCATGGGTGGTCAGATTAGGAACAGAGTCTTCCCTTAAGCTCTGCCCTGGAAGGCTTGACCTTGGTCAAGCCCAGTAGCTGGACCCTAAGGAGATTTATGAAACTCTCCTCTATTCCAGCACAATGGTGCTGCCGAACAGCACATCAGATTTCTCCTCAGCCAGCAATTAGATCCATTGGAGAAAACTCAGAGCCAACCCTGAGATAGTCACCTCGATACACTGGCCACAGGAATCACTCGAGAACAAACCGGATTATTTTTTTTTTCAAGGCGAAGGCTTCGTTCTCATCTTTTCCCTGATCATGAACTGAAACATGTCTCCTCCTTCTGGCACAAAAATGTACTCTAGGTCAGCAGAATTCCCGATATCTGCAAATATCTATCATAATAATGCTAGAATCCCCAAATAAATGCCATCAGGTGAGTCCTTCTAGGATGTCGCAACAAGAGCCACAAGGCTGTCTAGATAGATCCACAACTTTCTCTTCCACATTCTGCCAGTCACTCCGAGTATCCCTGAAAGTATATCTATAGTTGTCTCTGTGTGTTTCTCCACACTCCTTTGGACTCTCTGTCTATGGTGACGTCTCTAGGCACTCCCCATAAAACAGCACCCCTGTCTTAGAGTCCAAGATTTATTCTTTCCCTCAAGTTGTCTGCATCAATACATCTTATCCCAGGTGGTACTTCACATTCCACCAAAACAACATTGTACTTTCTCAGCGATTGTGAATACAACCATGTCCACTCTCTTCCCCTGACACAAGCCTGGTAACCGTGGGTACCTCGGTATAAACCAGCAAATTGGAACAATGGTTTGTAGGGATTTAATAAAGTTTCAGAAGGTTTCGAGATGTCAGAGGAAATCTACCCACAGTCTATGTTCGGAGTTAGTATAAGCTCCAGAATTCCCAGAGCTCTAACCACAGTCAGTCTAAGGAAATCAGAGTGGAGATTCCAAACTTTAATTCCAGCACAGCAAGTATTCTGGGAGTGGTGACATTCACCCTTCATCCTAACTGAGTCAAGATCAATTCAGATTATACAAGGACTTGCAGGCTCCCAAGCAGGTGTGGTGGGGCCACGCCTTAATTACCAAAAGAAGGAATACTTAAGATGGGATTCAAACAGAGAGAAAACCATTTCAAAGGAACTGAGGCTGAGGAAAGTATTAGACAGTTGGGTAAGATTTGACTGTGGTGTTTATTCCCTCTACTATCTCCAGCTTCTTCAGAGATCTTTCCCTGAGTCTCATTCATTTGTGTGACAATGGCTGTTTGCAGTTCCCTATGCACTTTTACCTTCGCACCACACAAGCCTACCTTGAGAAATCAACCCTGGAGGACAACAACTCAACACACTCTCTTGAATCAGGTACTACCAAAAAGTAAATGTCAACCTTTACCTGGCCAATGGAAGTCAAAGACATCTGACCCTACTGACCAAGGTAAATACCCAATAGCAGAGGTCTACACAGACTTTGCTCCTTCCAATGTCAATATGTGTGCTTCCTATTGGTCCTGGGATTCTCTGGTTTCTCTCTCTGATTTCTCAATCTATCAATGCTCTCCCAGTATCTGTCTGGAGGAGGAAAACATGTCTGTGCAAATACCACAGTGGTAACAGGGTATAGATACTTCTTTCTTGCACAAACCCTTAGATTGGTCTTCTATTCTATCAGAGTACCTGAGGACCATGGCACCTGGACAAAAGGGCACAAAACATCGGTTTTTCTGTCTCTCTGCCTCCCTGTCAAATGGCCAGATATTCTATGGAAAATGCACAGCTAGGCCCAAGGGAGAGATGATGTAGCTCACAAGACCACCAGAACCTGGACTTTGGGATCTCTCTCAGCAGCAATGTACAGGGAGGGCTATACCCTACAAGACGCCATATTAAAAAACTCCAGGCAAGAACTGGCATGGCTTGTATATGAGGAGATCAGTGGGCACATGACTGACTTCTCTTGCTTCTTCTGATGCACACTCTGAGATCTGCTTGAGGGACACCAGTAGCAGCCCCCACAACCAAGACATCTGTGACAGAATGTCTAATCAGGAAGACCAAGTGTAGACACCAACAGAGCACCAAAGTACCTGTCTTCACCTTGCTAGGGATTGTAAGCAGAGTGGTCAAAATACAGGCCCCTGGACAGGCTGAGGAAATCTGTGCTACAGCTGGAGCAGGATAGGAGCAGGGCAGTGTTTGGCAAGCCTGTGTCTGACTCCCAGATGACCCGGCTGAACCAAGGTGCTGGACCTCAGGTTCGATGAGAGCGGCAGTAATGAGTTTTCACTCATTTTGTTCAGCTTTCCAAGGAATGTTTGACTGGTAATCATCATCGATCCAAGCACATTGGACGGACCTTGCACAGAGATCTTTCAGTGATCTCTAACCAGAGCTGGTGTTGGCTAGTGCTAGAAAAACAAAGACATGGCCCATCTGGGTACTGGACACTTGCGTGAATGCTGGGATTACCCTGAAATCCAAAGTCTCCAGAAATGGAGTTTAGAATCACTGAAGCACCAATGCTAAGTTCTAGCAGCACCACCAACACCAGTTCATCAAGACCACAAGGAAAATTCTTTTCTGGCTTACCTGACACTTCTAGCCTTCCCATGCATATCTCCGAAAGGATCATGTTCGCTTGAGGCACAGTTATATGAAATCAGTGCCTGGTGAAGGATGCTGGGATATTGTATGTGCCAAGTCACCATACAGGACACAGAAGGCTACGCTGTAAAGACATAAAGAAACATGGCAACTTTATTGCTGCTTCCATGATATCTGACTGACTCTGGGCTTAACAGTCCTGTTCTCAATGGGATGATCAGAACACATGTGCCCTTCTGCCACTTCTGCTCCATCAAAACCCTCCAGCATGGGTGGTCAGATTAGGAACAGAGTCTTCCCTTAAGCTCTGCTCTGGAAGGCTTGACCTTGGTCAAGCCCAGTAGCTGGACCCTAAGGAGATTTATGAAACTCTCCTCTATTCCAGCACAATGGTGCTGCCGAACAGCACATCAGATTTCTCCTCAGCCAGCAATTAGATCCATTGGATAAAACTCAGAGCCAACCCGGAGATAGTCACCCTGATACACTGGCCACAGGAATCACTCGAGAACAAACCGGATTATTTTTTTTTTCAAGGTGAAGGCTTCGTTCTCATCTTTTCCCTGATCATGAACTGAAACATGTCTCCTCCTTCTGGCACAAAAATGTACTCTAGGTCAGCAGAATTCCCGATATCTGCAAATATCTATCATAATAATGCTAGAATCCCCAAATAAATGCCATCAGGTGAGTCCTTCTAGGATGTCGCAACAAGAGCCACAAGGCTGTCTAGATAGATCCACAACTTTCTCTTCCACATTCTGCCAGTCACTCCGAGTATCCCTGAAAGTATATCTATAGTTGTCTCTGTGTGTTTCTCCACACTCCTTTGGACTCTCTGGCTATGGTGACTTCTCTAGGCACTCCCCATAAAACAGCGCCCCTGTCTTAGAGTCCAAGATTTATTCTTTCCCTCAAGTTGTCTGCATCAATACATCTTATCCCAGGTGGTACTTCACATTCAACCAAAACAACACTGTACTTTCTCAGGGATTGTGAATAAAACCATGTCCACTCTCTTCCCCTGACACAAGCCTGGTAACCGTGGGTACCTCGGTATAAACCAGCAAATTGGAACAGTGGTTTGTAGGGATTTAATAAAGTTTCAGAAGGTTTCGAGATGTCAGAGGAAATCTACCCACAGTCTATGTTCGGAGTTAGTATAAGCTCCAGAATTCCCAGAGCTCTAACCACAGTCAGTGTAAGGAAATCAGAGTGGAGATTCCAAACTTTAATTCCAGCACAGCAAGTATTCTGGGAGTGGTGACATTCACCCTTCATCCTAACTGAGTCAAGATCAATTCAGATTATACAAGGACTTGCAGGCTCCCAAGCAGGTGTGGTGGGGCCACGCCTTAATTACCAAAAGAAGGAATACTTAAGATGGGATTCAAACAGAGAGAAAACCATTTCAAAGGAACTGAGGCTGAGGAAAGTATTAGACAGTTGGGTAAGATTTGACTGTGGTGTTTATTCCCTCTACTATCTCCAGCTTCTTCAGAGATCTTTCCCTGAGTCTCATTCATTTGTGTGACAATGGCTGTTTGCAGTTCCCTATGCACTTTTACCTTCACACCACACAGGCCTACCTTGTGAAATCAACCCTGGAGGACAACAACTCAACACACTCTCTTGAATCAGGTACTACCAAAAAGTAAATGTCAACCTTTACCTGGCCAATGGAAGTCAAAGACATCTGACCCTACTGACCAAGGGAAATACCCAATAGCAGAGGTCTACATAGACTTTGCTCCTTCCAATGTCAATATGTGTGCTTCCTATTGGTCCTGGGATTCTCTGGTTTCTCTCTCTGATTTCTCAATCTATCAATGCTCTCCCAGTATCTGTCTGGAGGAGGAAAACATGTCTGTGCAAATACCACAGTGGTAACAGGGTATAGATACTTCTTTCTTGCACAAACCCTTAGATTGGTCTTCTATTCTATCAGGGTACCTGAGGACCTTGCCACCAGGACAAAAGGGCACAAAACATGAGTTTTTCTGTCTTTCTGCCTCCCTGTCAAATGGCCAGATATTCTATGGAAAATGCACAGCTAGGCCCAAGGGAGAGATGATGTAGCTCACAAGACCACCAGAACCTGGACTTTGGGATCTCCCTCAGTAGCAATGTACAGGGCTATACCCTATAAGACGCCATCTTAAAGGACTCCAGGCAAGACCTGGCATGGCTTGTATATGAGGAGATCAGTGGACACATGACTGACTTCTCTTGCTTCTTCTGATGCACACTCTGAGATCTGCTTGAGGGACACCAGTAGCAGCCTCCACAACCAAGACATCTGTGACAGAATGTCTAATCAGGAAGACCAAGTGTAGACACCTACAGAGCACCAAAGTACCTGTCTTCACCTTGCTAGGGATTGTAAGCAGAGTGGTCAAAATACAGGCCCCTGGACAGGCTGAGGAAATCTGTGCTACAGCTGGAGCAGGATAGGAGCAGGGCAGTGTTTGGCAAGCCTGTGTCTGACTCCCAGATGACCCGGCTGAACCAAGGTGCTGGACCTCAGGTTCGATGAGAGTGGCGGTATTGAGTTTTCACTCATTTTGTTCAGCTTTCCAAGGAATGTTTGACTGGTAATCATCATCGATCCAAGCACATTGGACGGACCTTGCACAGAGATCTTTCAGCGATCTCTAACCAGAGCTGGTGTTGGCTAGTGCTAGAAAAACAAAGAAATGGCCCATCTGGGTACTGGACACTTGCGTGAATGCTGGGATTACCCTGAAATCCAAAGTCTCCAGAAATGGAGTTTAGAATCACTGAAGCACCAATGCTAAGTTCTAGCAGCACCACCAACACCAGTTCATCAAGACCACAAGGAAAATTCTTTTCTGGCTTACCTGACACTTCTAGCCTTCCCATGCATATCTCCGAAAGGATCATGTTCGCTTGAGGCACAGTTATATGAATTCAGTGCCTGGTGAAGGATGCTGGGATATTGTATGTGCCAAGTCACCATACAGGACACAGAAGGCTACACTGTAAAGACATAAAGAAACATGGCAACTTTATTGCTGCTTCCATGATATCTGACTGACTCTGGGCCTAACAGTCCTGTTCTCAATGGGATGATCAGAACACATGTGCCCTTCTGCCACTTCTGCTCCATCAAAACCCTCCAGCATGGGTGGTCAGATTAGGAACAGAGTCTTCTCTTAAGCTCTGCTCTGGAAGAGCTTGACCTTGTCAAGCCCAATAGCTGGACCCTAAGGAGATTTATGAAACTCTCCTCTATTCCAGCACAATGGTGCTGCGGAACAGCACATCAGATTTCTCCTCAGCCAGTAATTAGATCCATTGGAGAAAACTCAGAGCCAACCCTGAGATAGTCACCCCGATACACTGGCCACAGGAATCACTCGAGAACAAACCGGATTATTTTTTTTTTCAAGGTGAAGGCTTCGTTCTTATCTTTTCCCTGATCATGAACTGAAACATGTCTCCTCCTTCTCGATCAAAAATGTACTCTAGGTCAGCAGAATTCCCGATATCTGCAAATATCTATCATAATACTGCTAGAATCCCCAAATAAATGCTATCAGGTGAGTCCTTCTAGGATGTCACAACAAGACCCACAAGGCTGTCTAGATAGATCCACTACTTTCTCTTCCACATTCTGCCAGTCAATCCGAGTATACATGAAAATATATCTATAGTTGTCTCTGTGTGTTTCTCCACACTCCTTTGGACTCTCTGTCTATGGTGACTTCTCTAGGCACTCCCCATAAAACAACGCCCCTGTCTTAGAGTCCAAGATTTATTCTTTCCCTCAAGTGGTCTGCATCAATACATCTTATCCCAGGTGGTACTTCTCATTCAACCAAACCAACATTGTATTTTCTCAGCGATAGTGACCACAACCATGTCCTCTCTCTTCCCCTGACACAAGTCTGGGAACCATGAGTACCTCTGTATAAACGAGCAAATTGGAACAAGTGTTTGTAGGGATTTAATAAAGTTTCAGAAGTTTTGGGGATGTCAGAGGAGATCTACTCACAGTCTATGCCGGGGGTTAGTATAAGCTCCAGAATTCCAGGGTTCTAACCACAGTCAGTCTAAGGAAATCAGAGTGGAGATTCCAACCTTTAATTCCAGCCCAGCAAGTATTCTGGGAGTGGTGACATTCACCCTTCATCCTAACTGAGTCAAGATCAATTCAGATTATACAAGGACTTCCAGGCACCCAAGCAGGTGTGGTGGGGCCATGCCTTAATTACCAAAAGAAAGAATACTTAAGATGGGATTCAAACAGAGAGAAAACCATTTCAAAGGAACTGAGGCTGAGGAAAGTATAAGACAGTTGGGTAAGATTTGACTGTGGTGTTTATTCCCTCTACTATCTCCATCTTCTTCAGAAATCCTTCCCTGAGTCTCATTCATTTGTGTGACAATGGCTGTTGGCAGTTCCTTATGCACTTTTACCTTCACACCACACAGGCCTACCTTGAGAAATCAACCCTGGAAGACAACAACTCAACACACTCTCTTGAATCAGGTACTACCAAAAAGTAAATGTCAACCTTTACCTGGCCAATGGAAGTCAAAGACATCTGACCCTACTGACCAAGGGAAATACCCAATAGCAGAGGTCTACACAGACTTTGCTCCTTCCAATGTCAATATGTGTGCTTCCTATTGGTCCTGGGATTCTCTGGTTTCTCTCTCTGATTTCTCAATCTATCAATGCTCTCCCAGTATCTGTCTGGAGGAGGAAAACATGTCTGTGCAAATACCACAGTGGTAACAGGGTATAGATACTTCTTTCTTGCACAAACCCTTAGATTGGTCTTCTATTCTATCAGGGTACCTGAGGACCTTGGCACCTGGACAAAAGGGCACAAAACATCGGTTTTTCTGTCTCTCTGCCTCCCTGTCAAATGGCCAGATATTCTATGGAAAATGCACAGCTAGGCCCAAGGGAGAGATGATGTAGCTCACAAGACCACCAGAACCTGGACTTTGGGATCTCTCTCAGCAGCAATGTACAGGGCTATACCCTACAAGACGCCATCTTAAAGGACTCCAGGCAAGACCTGGCATGGCTTGTATATGAGGAGATCAGTGGGCACATGACTGACTTCTCTTGCTTCTTCTGATGCACACTCTGAGATCTGCTTGAGGGACACCAGTAGCAGCCTCCACAACCAAGACGTCTCTGACAGAATGTCTAATCAGGAAGACCAAGTGTAGACACCTACAGAGGACCAAAGTACCTGTCTTCACCTTGCTAGGGATTGTAAGCAGAGTGGTCAAAATACAGGCCCCTGGACAGGCTGAGGAAGTCTGTGCTACAGCTGGAGCAGGATAGGAGCAGGGCAGTGTTTGGCAAGCCTGTGTCTGACACTCAGATGACCCGGCTGAACCAAGGTGCTGGACCTCAGGTTCGATGAGAGCGGCGGTAATGAGTTTTCACTCATTTTGTTCAGCTTTTCCAAGGAATGTTTTACTGGTAATCATCATCGATCCAAGCACATTGGACAGACCTTGCACAGAGACATTTCTGCGATCTCTAACCAGAGCTGGTGTTGGCTCGTGCTAGAAAAACAAAGATATGGCCCATCTGGGTACTGGACACTTGCGTGAATGCTGGGATTACCCTGAAATCCAAAGTCTCCAAAAGTGGAGTTTAGAATCACTGAAGCACCAATGCTAAGTTCTAGCAGCACCACCAACACCAGTTCATCAAGACCACAAGGAAACTTCTTCTCTGCCTTACCTGACTCTTCTAGCCTTCTCATGCATATCTTCAAAAGGATCATGTTCGCTTGAGGCACAGTCATATGAAATCAGTGCCTGGTGAAGGATGCTGGGATATTGTATGTACCATGTCATCATACAGGACACAGAAGTCTACGCTGTAAAGACATAAAGAAACGTGGCAACTTTATTGCTGCTTCCATGATATCTGACTGACTCTGGGCCTAACAGTCCTGTTCTCAATGGGATGATCAGAACACATGTGCCCTTCTGCCACTTCTGCTCCATCAAAACCCTCCAGCATGGGTGGTGAGATTAGGAACAGAGTCTTCCCTTAAGCTCTGCCCTGGAAGAGCTTGACCTTGGTCAAGCCCAGTAGCTGGACCCTAAGGAGATTTATGATACTCTCCTCTATTCCAGCACAATGGTGCTGCGGAACAGCACATCAGATTTCTCCTCAGCCAGCAATTAGATCCATTGGAGAAAACGCAGAGCCAACCCTGAGAGAGTCACCCCGATACACTCGCCACAGGAATCACTCGAGAACAAACCGGATTATTTTTTTTTCAATGGGAAGGCTTCGTTCTCATCTTTTCCCTGATCATGAACTGAAACATGTCTCCTCCTTCTGGCACAAAAATGTACTCTATGTCAGCAGAATTCCCGATATCTGCAAATATCTATCATAATAATGCTAGAATCCCCAAATAAATGCCATCAGGTGAGTCCTTCTAGGATGTCACAACAAGAGCCACAAGGCTGTCTAGATAGATCCACTACTTTCTCTTCCACATTCTGCCAGTCACTCCGAGTATCCCTGAAAGTATATCTATAGTTGTCTCTGTGTGTTTCTCCACACTCCTTTGGACTCTCTGTCTATGGTGACTTCTCTAGGCACTCCCCATAAATAAACGCCCCTGTCTTAGAGTCCAAGATTCATTCTTTCCCTCAAGTAGTCTGCATCAATACATCTTATCCCAGGTGGTACTTCACATTCAACCAAAACAACATTGTACTTTCTCAGCGATTGTGAATACAACCATGTCCACTCTCTTCCCCTGACACAAGCCTGGTAACCGTGGGTACCCCGGTATAAACCAGCAAATTGGAACAATGGTTTGTAGGGATTTAATAAAGTTTCAGAAGGTTTCGAGATGTCAGAGGAAATCTACCCACAGTCTATGTTCGGAGTTAGTATAAGCTCCAGAATTCCCAGAGCTCTAACCACAGTCAGTCTTAGGAAATCAGAGTGGAGATTCCAAACTTTAATTCCAGCACAGCAAGTATTCTGGGAGTGGTGACATTCACCCTTCATCCTAACTGAGTCAAGATCAATTCAGATTATACAAGGACTTCCAGGCTCCCAAGCAGGTGTGGTGGGGCCACGCCTTAATTAATAAAAGAAGGAATACTTAAGATGGGATTCAAACAGAGAGAAAACCATTTCAAAGGAACTGAGGCTGAGGAAAGTATTAGACAGTTGGGTAAGATTTGACTGTGGTGTTTATTCCCTCTACTATCTCCAGCTTCTTCAGAGATCTTTCCCTGAGTCTCATTCATTTGTGTGACAATGGCTGTTGGCAGTTCCCTATGCACTTTTACCTTCACACTACACAGGCCTACCTTGAGAAATTAACCCTGGAGGACAACAACTCAACACACTCTCTTGAATCAGGTACTACCAAAAAGTAAATGTCAACCTTTACCTGGCCAATGGAAGTCAAAGACATCTGACCCTACTGTCCAAGGTAAATACCCAATAGCAGAGGTCTACACAGACTTTGCTCCTTCCAATGTCAATATGCGTGCTTCCTATTGGTCCTGGGATTCTCTGGTTTCTCTCTCTGATTTCTCAATCTATCAATGCTCTCCCAGTATCTGTCTGGAGGAGGAAAACATGTCTGTGCAAATACCACAGTGGTAACAGGTTATAGATACTTCTTTCTTGCACAAACCCTTAGATTGGTCTTCTATTCTATCAGGGTACCTGAGGACCTTGGCACCTGGACAAAAGGGCACAAAACATCGGTTTTTCTGTCTCTCTGCCTCCCTGTCAAATGGCCAGATATTCTATAGAAAATGCACAGCTAGGCCCAAGGGAGAGATGCTGTAGCTCACAAGACCACCAGAACCTGGACTTTGGGATCTCTCTCAGCAGCAATGTACAGGGAGGGCTATACCCTACAAGACGCCATCTTAAAGGACTCCAGGCAAGAACTGGCATGGCTTGTATATGAGGAGATCAGTGGGCACATGACTGACTTCTCTTGCTTCTTCTGATGCACACTCTGAGATCTGCTTGAGGGACACCAGTAGCAGCCTCCACAACCAAGACGTCTCTGACAGAATGTCTAATCAGGAAGACCAAGTGTAGACACCTACAGAGCACCAAAGTACCTGTCTTCACCTTGCTAGGGATTGTAAGCAGAGTGGTCAAAATACAGGCCCCTGGACAGGCTGAGGAAGTCTGTGCTACAGCTGGAGCAGGATAGGAGCAGGGCAGTGTTTGGCAAGCGTGTGTCTGACTCCCAGATGACCCGGCTGAACCAAGGTGCTGGACCTCAGGTTCGATGAGAGTGGCGGTAATGAGTTTTCACTCATTTTGTTCAGCTTTCCAAGGAATGTTTGACTGGTAATCATCATCGATCCATGCACATTGGACGTACCTTGCACAGAGATCTTTCAGCGATCTCTAAACAGAGCTGGTGTTGTCTAGTTCTAGAAAAACAAAAACTTGGCCCTTCTGGGTACTGGACACTTGCGTGAATGCTGGGATTACCCTGAAATCCAAAGTTTCCAACAGTGGAGTTTAGAATCACTGAAGCACCAATGCTAAGTTCTAGCAGCACCACCAACACCAGTTCATCAAGACCACAAGGAAAATTCTTCTCTGGCTTACCTGACTCTTCTAGCCTTCCCATGAATATCTCCAAAAGGATCATGTTCGCTTGAGGCACAGTCATATGAAATCAGTGCCTGGTGAAGGATGCTGGGATATTGTATGTGCCAAGTCACCATACAGGACACAGAAGGCTACGCTGTAAAGACATAAAGAAACATGGCAACTTTATTGCTGCTTCCATGATATCTGACTGACTCTGGGCCTAACACTCCTGTTCTCAATGGGATGATCAGAACACATGTGTCCTTCTGCCACTTCTGCTCCATCAAAACCCTCCAGCATGGGTGGTCAGATTAGGAACAGAGTCTTCCCTTAAGCTCTGCCCTAGAAGAGCTTGACCTTGGTCAAGCCCAGTAGCTGGATCCTAAGGAGATTTATGAAACTCTCCTCTATTCCAGCACAATGGTGCTGCCGAACAGCACATCAGATTTCTCCTCAGCCAGCAATTATCCATTGGAGAAAACTCAGAGCCAACTCTGAGATAGTCACCCCTGATACACTGGCCACAGGAATCACTCGAGAGCAAACCGGATTATTTTTTTTTCAAGGTGAAGGCTTCATTCTCATCTTTTCCCTGATCATGAACTGGAACATGTCTCCTCCTTCTGGCACCAAAATGTACTCTAGGTCAGCAGAATTCCTGATATCTGCAAACACCTATCCTAATGATGCTAAATGCCCCAATTCCATGCCATCAGGTGATCCTTCTAGGATGTCACAACAAGAGCCACAAGGCTGTTTAGATAGATCCACTACTTTCTCTTCCACTTTCTGCCAGACACTCCCAGTATCCATGAAAGTATATCTATAGTTCTCTCTCTCTGTGTTTTTCAATACTCCATTGGACTCTCTGTCTATGGTGACTTGTCTAGGCACTCCCCATAAAAAAATGCCCCTGTTTTAGAGATCACAATATATTCTTTCCCTCAAGATGTCTGTATCAACACATCTTATCTCAGGTGGTACTTCACAGGCATCCCAAACAACATTGGATTATCTCAGTGATTTTTAACACAACCAGGTGCACTCTCTTCCCCTGACACAATCCTGGAACCATGAGTACCTCGGCATAAACCAGCCAATTGGAACAATGTATTATAGGGATTTAGTAAAGTTTTAGAAGTTTTGGAGAAATCAGAAGGAATCTACCCACAGTCTATGCGGTGGGTTAGTAAAAGCTCCAGAAGTCCCAGAGCTCCAACAACAGTCAGTCTAGGGAAATCTGAGTGGTGATTCTAACCTTTAATCTCACCACAGCAAGTATCCTGGGAGTGGAGAAAGTCACCCTTAATTCTAACTGAGTCAAGATCAATTCATATTCTACAAGGACTTCCAGGCTCCCTTGCAGGTGTGGTGGTGCCACGCCTTTATTACTGAAAGAAAGAATACTTAAGATGGGTTTTAAACAGAGAGAAAACCATTTCAAAGGAACTGAGGCTGAGAAAAGTATTAGACAGCTGGGTAAGATATGACTCTGGTGTTTATTCCCTCTACTATCCCCAGCTTCTTCAGAGATCTTTCCCTGAGTCTCATTCATTTGTTTTGACTAGGGTTGTTGGTAGGTCCCTATGCACTTTTTTCTTGACACCACACAGGCCTTCCTTGAGAAATCACCCCTGGAGGAAAACAACTCAACAAAGGCTCTTCAACCAGGTTAGAAGCTTTACTACAAAGACGTCAATGTAAAGCTTTACCGGGCCAATGGAAGTCAAAGACATCTGAACCTACTCTCCAAGGTAAATACCAAATAGCAGATGTCTACACAGAATTTGCTCCTTCCAATGACAATATGCCTGCTTTCTATTGGTCCTGGGAATCTCTACTTTCTCTCTGATTTCTCTCTCAATCTATTAATGCTTTCCTAGTATCTGTCTGGAGGAGGAAAACATGGCTGTGCAAATGCCACAGTGGTAAAAGGGTATAGATACTTCTATCTTGCATCAACCCTTAGATCGGTCTTCTATTCCATCAGGGTACCTGAGGACCTTGAAACCTGGACAAAGGGGCCAAAAACATCGATTTTTCTGTCTCTCTTCCTCCCTGTCAAATGGCCAGATATTCTATGGAAAATGCACACCTAGGCGCAAGGGAGAGATGATGTAGCTCACTAGACCACCAGAACCTGTACTTTGTGATCTCTCCCTGCAGCAACCTACAGGGCTATACCCTATAAGAAGCCATCTTAAAGGACTGCAGGCAAGACCTGGCATGGCTTGTATATGAGGATATCAGTGGGCACATGATTGACTTCTCTTGCTACTTCTGATGCACACTCTGAGATCTGCTGGAGGGACACCAGTAGCAGCCTCCACAACCAAGGCCTCTCTGACAGAATGTCTAATCAGGAAGACCAAGTGTAGACACCTACAGAGCACCAAAGTACCTGTCTTCACCTTGCTAGGGATTGCAAGCAGAGTGGTAAAAGTACAGGCCCCTGGACAGGCTGAGGAAGTCTGTACTATGGCTGGAGCAGGACAGGAGCATGGCAGTGTTTGTCAAGCCTGTGTCTGACTCCCAGATGACCTGGCTGAACCAAGGTGCTAGACCTCAGGTTCGATGACAGTGGCACTAATGAGTTTTCACTCATTTTGTTCAGCTTTTCCAAGGAATGTTTGACTGGTAATCATCATCGATCCAAGCACATTGGACGGACCTTGCACAGAGATCTTTCAGCGATCTCTAACCAGAGCTGGTGTTGGCTAGTGCTAGAAAAACAAAGACATGGCCCATGTGGGTACTGGACACTTGCGTGAATGCTGGGATTACCCCAAATTCCAAATTCTCCAAAAGTGGAGTTTAGAAGCAATGAAGCACTAATTCTAAGTTCTAGTAGCACCACCAACACCAGTTCATCAAGACCACAAAGAACCTTCCTCTATGGCTCACCTGATTCTACAAGCCTTCCCATGAATATCTCCAAAAGGATCATGTTCGCTTGAGGCACAGTCATATGAAATCAGTGCCTGGTGAAGGATGCTGGGATATTGTATGTGCCAATTCACTATACAGGACACAGAAGGCTACGCTGTAAAGACATAAAGAAACATGGCAACTTTATTGCTGCTTCCATGATATCTGACTGACTCTGGGATTAACAGTCCTGTTCTCAATGGCATGATCAGAACTCATGTGCCCTTCTGCCACTTCTGCTCCATCAAAACCCTACAGCATGGGTGGTCAGATTAGGAACAGAGGCTTCCCTTAAGCACTGCCCTGGAAGAGCTTGACCTTGGTCAAGCCCAGTAGCTGGACCCTAAGGAGATTTATGAAACTCTCCTCTATTCCAGCACAATGGTGTGGCCGACCAGCACATCTGGGTCCTCATCAACAAGCAATTAGATCCGTTGGAGAAAGCTCAGAGCCAACTCTGAGATAGTCACCCCTGATACACTGGACACAGGAATCACTCAAGAGCAAACCAGCCTTTTTTTTTTGAGGTGAAGGCCTCCTTCTCATCTTTTCCCTGATTGTGAACTGGAACATGTCTCCTCCTTCTGGCACCAAAATGTACTCTAGGTCAGCATAATTCCTGATATCTGTAAACATCTATCATAATAATGCTAAAGGCCCCAATACAAGCCATCAGGTGAGTCCTCTGAGGATGTCACATTAAGAGAGCCAAGGCTGTCCAGAACCACAAGATTTTCACTTCCACTTTCTGCCAGTCTCTCCCAACATCCATGACACCATATCTATGCCTCTCTGTGTTTCTTCACACTGTGTTTGACTCTCTGTCTATGTTGACTTGTCAAGGCACTCTTCATAAAAAAAAAAATGCCCCTTTCTTAGAGCCCTCAAAATATTCTGGCCTGAAAAAGTCTGCACTAATACATCTTATCTCAGGTCGTACTTCACAGATATCTCAAACAACATCGGATTGTCTCAGAGATATTGCACACATCCAAGTCCACTGTTTTCTCCAGCTGCAACCCTGGTATCCACAGTTACATGGATGTAACCATTAAATTTGCTCAATGGTTGTAAGCAGATCTCTATGCACTTTCAAGGCAATCTTTCCAGAGTTTGTGTTTGCTAGTGTTATTAAACCTAAACATGTCCTATCTTGGTACTATCTCCAATGGACCCTTGGGTCAATGCTTGGACCCCCCTGTATAACTAAGTCTTCAATGTGTATACAGGCTCAGAATTAACAAAGTTATGTCCTAGCAATACTGCCAAAACCAGTTAATCAGTAACAGAATAGCCATTTTGATGAGGTTTACCTTACTTCTCTGACCTTCTCACCTATGTCACCAATATGAGCATCTTCATTGAAGGCTCAGTCATGTGAAAGAAGCACTTGGAAAAGGATCTTGGGCTATTCTCTCTGTCAAGATGCAATGAAGGATCCAGAGTACTATACCAAAGGCACAGAGGCTCATGGCACATTTATTGTGGCTTCCATGCAACTGAGTTTATCATGGCTTTACCAGATTATTTTCAATGAAATGATGTGAACAAAATTCTCTCTTGTCACTTCTACTCTGCTCAAATTATCCAGCATGGCTTTTCAGATCAGGGACAGTGTCTGCTCATAAGCAGTGTACTAGAAGACCTAGCCCTTGGCTGAGCCTTCTGCTGGTCTTTATGTAGGTTTTTGGTTCTCTCTGTAATGCAGGCACTAGTTTATGAATGACCAGCACTTCAGTGTTCTCCACAATCAGCCAGCAGATCCTTTGAAAAACCTCAAAGCCATCTCTGAGATAGTCACCGCTACAACACTTGCCAAAGGGATCACTGTACAACCAAGCTCACCTTGATCTCTGAAAGTAAAGCTTTAGTTTTTAACTTTTTGTGAGCATTAACTGGATGATGTCTTCTCCTTCCAGCACAAAAATTACCTCCATGTGAGCAGAGCTCCTATAATCTGTAAACTTCTGTCATGATAATGCTGAAGGCCCCTGGTAAACCCTGAAATGATTCCTCTGTGGATGACACAAAAAGAGAAGGAAGGCAGTAGGTTCACAAGACATTCTTTTCCACTCACTCCCTGTATCTCTCAAAAGCCCTGAAACTATCTCTGGCTCTTTCTGAGTGTCTGACCATCTTTATGTCTCTCTCTGTCTATAGTGACTAATCAAGGCACTCTTCATAGGAAAAAAAAATCCCTTCTACCATCCTATATCAGGTGGTACTCCACAGAGATCCCAAAGAACTTCAGAATGTCCCAAGGATTTTGCAACAAGCAAGTCCTCTATTTTCTGTAGCTATGTCAGTGGGATCCATGTGTGCATGGGTGTACACCAGAACATTGGAGCAATGGTTTTGGTTCTGTCCTTGTGGACCTTTAGATGGATACCAGAGAGGCTTTCCAGGTAGAAAGACACCATGAGTCTAACAGCTAAACACAGTCTTTGTTCTGCCTATTTTCAGAATTTTCTTCAGCCAAGACATACCCTGTACAAACACAAAAGAATGTTCACCTCTTTGCCACCCCCCAGGAAGAAAAGAAATCTGACCCTACTGTACTAGGTATGTACCCAATAGCAAAGATCTCCACAGAGTTTACTCCTACCCATGTCAGTATGCCTATTTCATGAAGGTCGAGGAATCTCTAGTTTTCTTTCTCTGATCCCCCTTTAAATCTCTTATTGCCTTCCAAATATCACCTATTGAGGTGGCACATATGCTTGTGTAAATTTTGCAGTGTGACTGGGTATTGATGTTGGAATGCATTTGTGTGTGCTGTATCTTTAAATAAAGTAGCTGTTATGGGTCATGGCGGGCACCATAGAGGAAGTGGGAGGAGAATCAGAGCTTAGGTGGGAGAAGCAGGGTGGAGTCAGGCAGACCAAGCTGAAGCTGCCGAAAGAACAGCATGTAAGGAGCACGGGTGAGCTACAGGCCACCACGTGGCCCACGGATTAATAGAAATGGGTTGATTTAAGATGTAAGAGCTAGCTAGCAATGTGCCTGAGCCATAGGCCAAACAGCATGAAGTAAATAGAAGCATCTGAGTCGTTTCTGGGGACCCGGGCGGCGGCGGGCAGATAAGCAGTCCCGGCGGCAGCTGTGGGTCCCGGATCTCTGGCTGCCCGGGACCCGAGGAACTAACTACTACAGGGTATAGATAATTTCATCTTGCACACACCACTGGATATTTATTTTCTTTACATCAGGGTACCTGAGGACCATGCAGGCTAGGCAAATGGCCACACTAACTCTCTCTGTCTGTCTTTCTCCCTCCTTTCAGACTGCCAGAGATTCAAGGGAAAAGAGACATGTAGGCCCTAAGAAGATATGATATAGGTCATATGGCCACCAGAGCCTTTACTTCAGGATCTTTCTTAGCATCAAGACTTCAGGGTTCCAACCAATAAGAAGACATCTAAAAGAACTCCAGGCAGGGCCTGGCAAGGCATGCACTATGAGGTCAGTGGGTGCCTGACTGATTTCTCTTCCTGCTTCAGATGCATACTCTGAGATCTGCTTGAGAGACCCCAGTAGCAGCCATAACTAAGTCCTCCCTTTCAAGATATCAAATCAGAAGACCAAGTGTTTATCCCCAGGAGCTAGTAATTGTCAGCAGAGTGGTCAAAGAACAGTCCCATGACCAGACTGAGGAAGTCTGACTACTTCTGGAGCAGAACAGGAACAGTGGAGTTTTTGGAAAGTCTGTGTCTGAATCTCAGAGGACCTGAGTGACCCAAGGTCTTGGACCTCAGTTAAGATGAGAGTGGCAGTAATGAGTTCTCACTAATTATTTTCAGTTTTTCCAAAGAATGTTTGACTGGGGATCATCGATCCAAGAATATTGGAGGGACTTTTGACAAAGAACTTTTAGGGAACTCTGGCCAGAGCTGTTGTTGTCTACTGCTAGAACAACCAAGACATGACCCATCAGGGTACAGGTTGCAATGTACCCTGCATAGATGTTGGGAGCACCCTGTATATCCAATTCTGTGAAGATTCAAACAGGCTTGGAGGCACCAATGGTAATTACTAGCAGCACCACCAAGACCAGTTAATCAATTACAGAATAACCATTCATTTGAGGCTTACCTTGCTCTCTGGCTTTCTCCTGCATGTCACCAAAGTGAGCATCTTCACTGGAGGATCAGTCACGTGCAATCAGGGCCTGGCAGGGGATGCTGGGCCATTTGATCTGCCAAGTCACCATGCTGGTCCCAGAATGCTACACTGTGTAGATATAAAGGAGCATGACACAGTTAATTTGGCTTCTATGCAACTGGGTGTCTCAGGGCTTGAGCAGCCTCTTCTCAATGAGATGATCAGAACACTTGTGATCTTCTGCCACTTCTGATCTGCCCAAACCCTCCAGCATGGCTTGCCAGATCCTGGACAGTGTCTGCTCATAAGCAGTGGATTAGAATATCTTTCCCTTGGCTGAGACCAATAGCTGGCCTTTATGGAGATTTCTGGCCCTTTCTGCAATACAGGCACAAATTTATGGCTGACCAGCACATCAAGTTTCTCCACAACCAGCAAGCAGATTCTTTCTGAAGAATGACAGAGCCAGCTCTGAAGTAGTCACTAGCCAAGGGGATCACTGAAAGAGCAACCTCACCTTGCTCTGGCAAGGTCAAGGATTAGTTCTCATCTTTGCCCAGAGCACTAACTGGATCATGTATCCTCCTTCCAGCACACCCATGACAACAAGTGAGCATAACTCCTGGGATCTGCAAACCTCTGTCCTGATGATGCTTAAGGCCTTTAGTAAAAGCCCTCAAATGATTCTTCTGAGAATGTCACAACAAGAGAGGGAAAGCAGTCTAGAACCACATGACATTTTTTTTCCATTCTCTAACAGTCTCTCCCAATAGATATGACACTATATCTTTGGTTCTCTCTGTGTCTCTGCCCCTCTGTGTGTGTCTCTCTGTCTATGGTGACTTGTCAAGGAACTCTTCATTATAAAATACCCTTGTCCCAAGGTCCAGAAAATATACCAGACTGTAAGATGTCTGCACTAATACATCCTATGGTGGTATTCCACAGGTATCCCAAAGTACATCAAATTATCTCAGAGATTTTGCAGCATTTAAGTCCTCTATTTTATGCAGCTATATTTCCAGCAGCAAGATCAGGACTCCAAACAACAGGAAGACACCTTGCTCTCTCAACATCAAGGGCAGCGCTCATCTCTGGCCTGTGCAGTAGCTGGACTGTGTCTCCTCTTCTCAGCACACCCAAGACCTCTAGGTGAACAGACTTCCTTTTATCTGTAAGCCTCTGTGGTGATAATGCTAAATTCCACTGGTTAAATCCCTAAAATGAATCCTCGGAGGACTGCACAAGAAGAGATGGAAGGCAGTCTTGGGCCACAAGCAGTCTTGGGCCACAAGACATTCTTATCCACTTTCTGACAAGCTCCTCCATTAGCCTGATACTCTATCTCAGGCCCTCTCTGTGTGTTTGCCTTTCTCTGTGTCTCTGTATTTATTCACTCAAGAGACTCTCTTCTTAAGAAAAAAACCTTGTCCAAAATTACACAAAATATTGTGGCCTACAAGAAGACTGCATCAATACATCTGGTGGTACCCCACAGGTAACCCAAAGAGCCTCATATTATCCCATAGATTTTGCAACAACCATGTCTTACATGTTCTGCATCTGCAACCATGTGATCAGGAGGCACTTGGGTGTACACCAGCACAATGGATCAGTGGTTTTGGCCTGCCCCTATGGACTTTTAGCAAAACACCAAACAGGCATTCCTGGAGGAATCACAGCCTGTGGAAAACAATTAAACATACTATCTGTTTTGCCTACTTTCAGCTTGTCTTTAGCCAAGACAGTACCTATACAACCCCAAAAAGACAGTCACTTCTTTACCTGCCACCAGGAGGCAAACAAATCTGACCTTACTGTCCAAGGTAAATCCCCAATACCAAAGTCTGCACAGAGTTTACTTCTACCCAAGTCAATATGCCTGTTTTGTGTAGGTCTTGGAATCTCTTGTTTTCTCTCTCTGATCTCCCTTTCAATCTATTAATGCCTTCCAAAAGTCCCCTCTTGAAGAGGCACACATCCCCATGTAAATACCCCATGGGTGACTGGGTTTAGCTACTTTCTTCTTGAGCACACCATTGGATCTTGCTTTCATTTATTTCTGGTTACCCAAGGAACATGCAGACGAGGCATATGGCCACACAAACTCTGTCTGTCTGTCTTTCTGCCTCCCTATCAGACTACCAGAGATTCAAGGGAAACACCCATTAAAATGCACTCCCTGAGAGAATTTCAAATCAGCAAGCCAAAGGATAGATCCCCAGTGAGCCCCAAAGTGCCATACTTCACCTTGCTTGTGATTGCCAGCAGAGTGGTCAAAGTACAGGTCCATGGCCAGTCTGAAGAAGTCTCACTACTGCTGGAGCAGGACAGGACAAGTGAAGTGGTTGTCAACCCTCTGTAGTAAGAGGTTTCTGGCCCAGATTTTTGGGCCTACCCTCAAGGTTTAGGCCTATAGACCCACACAGATGATTACAATAGTTTTAGGCTGATAGTCCTATGGCCCAGGCATATAACTTGCTAATTCTTTGCCCTTAATCTAACCCATGACTCTTATCCTGTTCAGCCATGTGGCTCAGTGGCTTTTCTCAGAGCAGCATAGTTGTCCTCTGCTTCTTCTGGCTTCTCTCTGGCATTATGCTCTGTGCTTCCTGTTCCCAGAGTTTTCTTAGTCTGGTAGCCCAACCCACACTTCCTGTATGCCTTTGGCCAATCAGCACTTTTATTAAGCCAGTGGTTGGGACAATTATTTACAATGGAACAACATAATCCCCCTACATATGTCTGACTCCCAGAAGACCTGGGTGTCCCAAGGTGCAGGATCTCAGTTTTGGTGAGAGTGATGGTAATGAGTTTTCACTCATTTTGTTGAGATTTTCCAAAGAATGTTTAACTGGAAATAATCATAGATCCGAGCACAAAGGGTGCTTGCACAGAGATCTTTCAGGGAACTCTGGACAGGGCTGGTGTTGGCTAATGATAGAAAAACCAGGAAATACCTCATCTCTGTACAGGTTGCAATGAACCCCTACATGAAAGCTTGGAACACCGTGAATACCCAAGTCTGCTAAAGTTTCAGATAGGCATGGAGGCATGAATGGTGAGTCCTAGCAGCACCACTAACACCAGTGAATCAGGAGTACATGGTGATTTTCATCTAAGGCTTACCTTGCTCCTCTGGCCTTCTCATGCATGTCACCAACACAAGCATCTTCAATGGAAGCTCTGTCAGGTGCAAATAGAATGTGGCAGGGGATGCTGGGACATTCTATCTGCAAAGTCTTCTTCTATGAAGGCCCCAGAATGTGACAGTGACACTGTGAAGACATAAAGGCACATGGGACCTTTATTGTAGGTTCCATGTAACTAGGTGTTATATAGTTTGGCCTATCTATTCTCAATGGAATCATCAGAAAACATTTGATTTCTTGCCACTTCTGCTCTGTCCAAACCCTCCAGCATGGTTTTCCAGATCAGGGGCAGTGTCTGCTCATAAGCAGTGGACTTGCAGAGCTTGCCCTTGCCCTTGCCCTTGCTCCCAACTGGCTTTTAAGGAGATTTCTGGCCCTCTCTGCATTACAGTTACAAATTTATGGCCAACCCACACATCAAGGTTTTTCACAATCCACATCAATCTCTTTCTCTAAAACCTCAGAGACAACTCTGAGATAATCACCTCTGGAACACTGTACACTGGGATCACCCAACCAACCTCACTTTGTTCTCTCTAGGTCAAGAGTTTACTCTCATTTCCGGCTTGTGTACTTTCTTGATCATGTCTCATCCTGCCAGCACATCTACAAACACCGGGTGACCAGAGCTCAGGCATCTGCAAGCCTCTGTCTCAATAACAGTGCTTTTAGGCCTGCCCAATTGACCTCTAGGCCAGTGTAGGTGCCATACTCATTTCTCTTCCTGTTTCTGATGCACACTCTGAGATCTTCTTGAGGGGCACCAATTTCATCCACTTCATCTAAGCATTCCCTTCAGATATCAAGTCAGCAACAACTCAGGTAGATCCCCAGTGAGTCCCAAAGAGCCTGTCTAGTGATTGCTAGCAGAGTGGTCAAATAACAGTTCCATGGCCAGTATGAGGTAGTCTTGTTACTGCTGGAGAATGATGGGAGCAGTGGATTTGTTGACAAGCCTGCTTCTCTCTCCCAGAGGACCTTGAGGACCCTAGCTCCGAGACCTCAGTTCTAATGAGTCTGGCTTAGTGAGTTTTCACTCATTCTTTAAGCTTTCCATGGAATGTTTGACTGGGAATCATCATCAATCCAAGAACAATGGAAGGGTCCTTTTGTTTCCTTCTCATCAGAGAACCTGAGGACATTCCATACATTCACTCATACAAGATTTTTTGTGTGTGTCTTCCTTCACCTTTGTTTAATTGAACCTTTTCATATCCCAAAGGTGTGTTTTTAAATTCTAATTGTAAGAAATTTATTTTTTTCATTCAGTATGAAGTTGCAGTAATCTAGATACTCAAAGTGGTGGGATCATCCTGACTTACTAATATTTCCATAATTCTCTATAGTATTTCATGCAGACATGGTATTTCCAGACAGCTGTACCCTGAACCAAGACTTTTCTTTATCACTTTTGGAAATATTATTTAGGCTTAGCTTCATACTTCTTTTGTCCTTCATTATGCCACATACAGCAGTCAAAGTTTCAAGCATCTCTGTCTGTGTTTGGGTCCATTCTTTGAATGATATAATTTTTTTAAAATTTGCACTGTATTCTTTGGTATCACAGAATGTGACTGAAATATTGTACACACATGTGTCTCATTACAGTGGTATGATTGAACTCTGGAATTTTTTTCTCTAGTCAGACCTGACCCTGAGTATCAGAATTCCCTTTCTTTCTTCATCCTCTTTCCATGCTTGCACATTAGTGACAGCTTTGTTTCTGGCTTATCTTGGAAAGTTGTTGTTTTATCCTACTTGGCTATATCCTTTTTCCTTTCCTGACATTACTGATGACCTTTGCCTATTTCTGCAGACCCACAACTAGTTCTAATTTTCCTAACACATTCAGTAACTCCAGCAAGATAAACCTGAATATTCAGAAAGGTCACAGGCTCCCTTTTGAAATATTCTCTCTTCATACTTACTTCAAAGCTGTGGACCAAAATGTCAACCTGTTGCACATTTCTCTTCCATCTTTTTAGCAATATGTTACATGTTTTCTACATAAATGGCAACCTACTTAGCTTTATTGTTCCCTCTGTCTCTTTAGCTGTTTGTCTTTATCTCTACTCCTAATTTCTTGCCAATGAGTACTTCTTCTGCTAGCCACCAAACTGGAGACTAAAAATACTTTGTTGGAAACATCACCCTAAAATTTCAGATTATAACACATTATGTCTTAATTCTTCTTATTAGGTTTATACAGACCCAAGTGAGACCCTCTGGGGTCTGGGCAATGATGAAAATAACAGAGCATTCCAGTCACATCATTCACAGCATGCCTTCACGTTTTTGGTATGAGGAACCAATGCTAAATTCCAAATAACTAGCCTCAGCACCCCTCGTTCTACCTGTGTTAACTCAGCTAAGAGTTGTACACTCTCCATAATGACAAGACCTAGAGCAAGGAAGAAATTTGTTCATGACCTAGAAAGATGAAAAAAGAGAGATGATGTCCCTATTAAGTAGGTGCATTAATAAATATCTTTACTGTGGCCATTCACCTCTATTTTCAAGGTTTGTTCAAGACATACAGTGGAGCCAAGATATTCCCACAATCTTACTCGCCAGAAAGTAAATGTTCCTGGCAATTGCATATCCAGGATTCTCATAATTTTGCCTTGTCTGCTTCCTAGTATAAATCATTTTGATGAGCCAAATATTCTAGGGGACTACCAGGATCAAACTGTATGATGATACATAGATCAATCTTTCTTTTTTCCTTCCTTTCTTCTTTCCTTCCTTCCTTCTTTCTTTCTCTCCTTTTTTCTCTCTTTCTTTATATCTTGGATTTTCATAATAGAATTTTTCTGTGAAACAGCTCTGGCTGTCCTGGAACTTACTTTGAAGATCAGGCTAGCATTGAACTCTCAAGAGATCTAAATGTCTGCCTCAGAGTCTGAGTACTGGGGTTATAGGTATGCACCACCACTGCAGCTATACATTTATTCCAGTACTGGGTCATACATTTGTATCACACAAAGATAAACATATCTCAAGGCTTCTATCTGTATTGCAAAACTCTAGGCCTCCAGGTGCTCATACATGGGCATAAGTTGGGGAAACAACCCAAATATGGGTGCCTTCCATGCTCTACTCATATGCCCCTTGTTCTCCTTCCAAGCAGTTCAGTGAACGTCTTTCAGTTTCTCACAATCCATACAGTCTGTCTAGACAAAACTCAGTTTTGACCTTGTAAAGCTCAAACATACAGTACCAAACATAACATGTCCCAAAGCATAGTTCTTCTAACCTTCATCTGCTTCATATATTCTCTCCCTCCCTCCCTCCTCCCTCCCCCCTCCAAGCATGGCCTCAAAACCATGCTCTGACATTCAAGGACCCATATTGTTCTTCATCCCCAAAACAGATGTAGCTCATAACTGGATTACACTTCTAATAGTACCAATAAAGCAAATTTTAAGACAGAGACTCATTTCAATACATCTCCCTGCCACATTACTTCATGTTCACTACCAATCTCAAGTCTGTTATGATATCCATATGGCAGATACATATTTGTGGAAGTGAGGAAACTGTTTGTGCCTCTACTGCTTTTTTGTCTTTGACTTTTCTCTCCCATTTCATGCCAGTTCTAAATTTTTTTCGCCATTGCCTGCCCAGGAACAAGACCATAGGTAGCTTTCCAGGTAGCCAAAATTTCTCCTTTCACTATGCACATGTTTTTTTTTTTTAAAAAAAAAAACAAAACAAAACTCAAGCCTATCTGGAAGGTGACTTGTCAAAGCCAGTGCTCAACAAGGGATGTGTAGTGACTTGGATAAGTTTACCTGGCTTCTGGAGTACCTGGGTCAGTATTGCTGTATCTTGATTAGATTGCTAATTGTATTCTTGATTAGAATGCTAATAATGAGTTTTCACTAATTTTGTTCAACTCTTACAATAAATGGTTGAATAAGAATAACCATTTGGCCAACTACTGCTGGATGGAATAAGCAATAAGGTGGTTAATATACTCTGAAAATTAGAGACATTTGGGAAATGTCATGAACTCTAAGACCTTCTGTGTCCAGGAATAGATGATGCCTTACATTCTCAAAGTGATAACTGAAAGAAGCTCATAATGTGGGACATTGACATGAAAGAATAGTTTGGGTAATGTTAAATTCTAGCACTTTCACTAACACCTTAGAGTCATGAGCACTTTGAGAAATTCAAATAACACTTACCATTATCCTCTATTTTCTTCTGTAGGATCTGAACTTTAAACCACATTGCATGATACACAATTGGATGTCTTTTCCCATTTTGAAATGATGTTTTCCCTCTTCTTATTGAACTGAAGGTATGAATATCATGGAAATAAAACATTGAGATAGCAACACAAAACATATACAATGTTTTGAATGTATACAAATTCAAATGTATATACCAGGGTTGGTGTTGCAATGTTCCCAACTGGCTGGGAACAACAGGATCCTTTATTTCACATATTTTCCCTATACCATCTTATAGGCTGCCATGTCTATGTGACAATCTTTCCAAGTGTTTTTCTGGAGGACTGTTTTCTTGAATGCCAAGGTCTTGTTCTTTACTTATCTCCCTTTCTGGCCTTCAGAAGTGTCTTTGTACCATTTTTTTTTCTGTAGTCACTGAGAAGATTCTAAGCTTTCCAACACATTAAATCACCCCAACCATAGCAAGCCAATTTTAGAGTTCCATCATAGGCCATCCACTACCATTGTTTCTCCTTCTCAATGTCCACTAACTGCATTTCCAAGGAAAAACTCATTTAGGTTTTCCTGATCTGAGCTAACTAGGGCATTTACCACAGCTAAACTGTGTCTCCATTAACATGTCCATCAAGTAAGAAGTATTTCTCCATGCTGCTTCTGTCTCAAAGTATGTATGATATTCTCTGTCCTATTTGATGGAGAATGATTAACTTCTACTTTTCCTATTAAACTGGAATACTGATCATTCTGTTTTGGCCAATGGCATACCATTGGCGCTCGCTCTCTCTCTCTCTCTCTCTCTCTCTCTCTCTCTCTCTCTCTCTCTCCCTCCCTCCTTAGAAACCAAGTAAGAAATTGTACATTTGAAAGGCCTGGAATCTATGAACTCCATGAAAGAACCATTGCGTGTGGTGTATCTGAAGACCTTTAGCCTCCTGAGGCTGTGATTTCTCAATACTTTTTGTCAGACAGTGCCTAACATGGACAAATAAGCTCAACATGCAAGCAAAGAATCCTGCTTAATGTTTAAATTGTCATGTGATGATGTCTTTGGGTTGTCTTCAACTATACTCTGTGTGCTAATGTGCAATTCCTCCAGTGTCCAAGTGGATGAGAACTGTATGTTTCTACCCAGTATGCTTCCAAAATATCAAAATAAAAGCAAATTAAGACTCAGTTCTTTCAAATGAATTCAGACCTGCAGAAAGAGAACAATTCAAACAGGTACTGTAGGTAGGACTTAAAATATTCTGTAGGCAGATTCTCCTGCTGATAGCTACTTGCGAGGATCATGATGCAATCAGGGGACTGTCAGCCAGGCCTTCACCTTCAGAGCTACTATATGGACTATAATGTCACCCATACTCAGCTTTGAGGGCTTTCTTTCCTGATAAGGTCAAGAAGAAAATGCAGGGTACAGGCCTACAATGACAGAAACAAGGAAACTGTACCTATCCAGAGATCTACCTTAAGATGAACCCTCACAGGGAGCAGCTATGTGCATTCATGAGGTATGCACAAGGCAATAGAAGTCTTTAGTTACTATCTGTTAATTGCATGATGGCTATACATATAAGACACTAAGTATAGTTTGAAAAGTTTAGAATATCCATGGTAATTTCCATAAAAATCTATACTAATTTGCATCCTTATCAACAGGTATAATGGTTCCTCATTTTCCACATCTTCCCATAAGGCTTTATAACAGCCATTCTGACAAGGTACTGATAGCTATGAATATTTAACACATTATAAAATAGTTATTAATTATTCATGTTTCCTTTAAAAAAAACTTTCCTCAATTCAATGGTCTAAATTTGAGATTCTATAAGAATAGAGTTAAAAATACAACTACTATATATTCCAGCCATTTCATTCCTAGGCATATACCTATAGAATGCCACACTATCACACAGATATTTATACCACCATGCTTTACTCACTGTAGAAAGGGAATGTCACTAACCTAATGGATGAAGCTATAATAAAAATGCTCGTAAATTGATTAAAATTCAAAATATGGAATACTATTCAGGTCTTAAGAAAACTCAAATCAGAAAAAAAGTCAGGAAAATAGATTTACAATGTACATTATTAAACAAAGTTACATATCTCAGAGAACTGTAGTTCCTTAAGAACTACAGACTCAAAGTCAGATTCATCTCACTGTGTGTTGTATTTTATCTGAAAGTTTTTTACAATAAAATTTTGCTAAAAAAAGAAAAATGAATGAAAAATAAAAGGGGAAATAACATCATTACAGAACATGTATTTCAGTAAAGAGCTTGTATATAATATGAGAACAACATAATGAACTACAACTGGAAAAATATTCCAGGAGGTGTTTATGGAATTCATGGTCAGCTTAGTTTCCAAATATTTTAGGTCTAGATCATGAGAGACCTAATCTCAGAAAAATAGTGCAAGAGAAAGAAGGAAATGATTTAGAAAAGAGGAAAAGATAAAATGAGCAACAGAGAGAGGTAGTGGAGACCATGCTTCATTTTTTAAATATTATTATTATTATCATTACTATTATTATTATTATTATTGCTTTTTCATTTTTTGAGAAAGGGTTTATTTTGTAGCATTCCTAGCTGCCCTGGAACTGGCTTTGTAGACCAGAATTGCCTTGAAATCAGAGAGATCCACCTGCCTTGGATTCCTGAGGCATGTGCAACCATGCCCAACTCTCTCTCTCTCTCTGAGAAATTCAGACTCAGGTTATGAGTCTTGGTAACAAGTGGCTTTATCTATACAAAACTATCTCACTGTTGTTCTACATGCTTTTATACAAAATGCAATTAAAGTATCATATTAATGTATACTATATATTTAGAATATTGGAAATTATATAAATAATAATGACACACTGACATACATACAAGAACAAAAATGAGCAAAAATCACTCTGAATATTTTTAAATATCCCTGCTACAAAACTAGTTTAGTGGCCACAAGGAAAATCATATGCATGAACCATATGATATGAATAAATACATCAATGCTTCAGATATAACTGGCATTCAGCAACAATAAACTTTTCAAACTCATTTTTATAAGTTAATTTGAACACATTATCATAATGCCTAAATATATTCAGATTAGATAAATAGAACTATGATTGATGACAAGTTAATTAATATTTATAAGCATAATAATTAATTATGATAAATACTTGACACTATATAATTTTATGCTTCTATAAGTAATTATCTAAAATAAAATTGGTGATCGACTGTGCTAATTTTCATCATATGTGCATATCTCATTTAAGTTTTAAAACATTATCAGAAACTTAAATTGTTTCAAACTTTATTTCTTGGTTTCGACAAATCTGATAGGAAAAAATAGAAATTTATTTTCAATACATCGTTTATGTTTCAGATATAATTTTTCCAAAGTTAATTATTTAATAATAAAGATTGACATAGTTGAATATATTTTGTATATCTGTGGCCATTCATAATATTTAATTTACAAATTATTTATTTTTGTGCTTTTCTGCTTCCTCATGATGCTTTATTTCCCAATTGATTTAGGTGAGCCTTTTAGAAAATACAAACTTTAATTATAATTTGAACAACTAATTAAAGGCAGAATAAAAACTAGTTATAAGATAATCTTAAGTTAACACATAATAGATTCTACATTCTTTCTTTCTAACTTAAAATTTTAGAGGCAGACAACATAAAAATTAAAAAAAATTAGTAAATAAAACATAAATCATATAAATATAACCCATTTGCTTCATATATAATTGACTATTTTAATAAGCTAAATATTAACTTTTCTGTAGTAATTTTGATATAATCAAAGTAGTCACTGCTGAAGAATACAGAAAAAACCAATGATTCTTATCATATATAAATGTAGTAAGATAAGAATGATGGTAATGCCTACTTAATTGAAAAACTAAAAAAGGAAATGTGGAATAGCCATACTTGTAAAAGTTAAATTATAGACAAAATTTTCCCTTTCTAGTTTCTTGCATTGTGTTAACTATGTTGATCATATAATGAAGATAATATATATCAACTGCATGACTCTTACAAGTGAGATCTGATAAAAGAATTAAAAGTTATAAAAATAAAATGGAGAAGTGATTCTTATATATTTCACCATGTGGTTGAGTTAATATCACATTTAAGGTTCGAATTTAGCCAGTGCTCCAGTATAAGGATTAGTAAATATATTACCTAAGGCTACAGCTAGAAATAAAACTTTATTTAAATAAATATGACATACTACACAAGGGTCTACATAATAGTAGCTAATGTAGGGTGATCTATTGACTAAATATTTACTAAATATCTTTAATCCCAGTACCTGAGAGGTAGAGGCAGGTATATCTCTGTGACTTTGAGACAAGCTTGGTCTACAGAATTAGTTCCATGACAGCCAAGGCTTTACCCAAAAAACTGTCTTGAAAAAATAAATACGTAAAATAATATACTATGCAATGTCTGTCACTGCTTTCCCACTGGAATAGCATTTAGATGCAACAGTAATTATAAAACCTTTATAACCTAAAATGTTAAAAGTGAATTGATAAAGGTTCATTGATTGAAGTTCAAAGTCATAGAGCTAACAGTGAGTTCGAGCACATCCTAAGATACAGGAGACCTAGTCTCAAAATAACTATGTAGTTACTTAAACCTTTTTAGTTTCTGGTCTGGCTTACTAAATTCTTAAGCATATCTCAATGTAATAAAAACTATGTATGAATATGTGAGAATGTAATAAGTATGGATAGTGAGGCAACTATAGTTTGATTTAAACATTCCAACATGTTAATATAAGTGTTGTCTGCTGGGACAGTCCTTGAGTTTTATTCTAAGTCATTATCACACATCCTACTGTTGCCAATGTCAGCTAACCTGGGAGAAATGTCTTTGCATTTCTTCCTTTGGATATTTTGTCTAACTTAAGTTTTTTTTTTGAGATTATAGTATAATTACATCATTTACTCCTTCCCTTCAAATTTTTTTCCACATACCTCCCTTGCTTTTTTTACTGTTCATGACCTCTTTTGTCATTAATTGTTGTTATATACACATACAGTGCTTTTAAGTTTTTAGTTTGTTTTTGCTGGCTTGGTTGGGCTTTATTCTACATTTGTTTGTTTTTTTGTTTTATTTAGGGGGGTTGTTGGGTTTTTTTAAGACACAGTTTCTTTGTGTAATGCTGATTGTCCTGGAAATCATACTGTAGACTGGGTTAGCCTTGAACTTAGAGAGAGATCTGCCTGCCTCTGTATTGAGAGTGCTAGATTGAAAGGCATGCACCACAACCACGTGGATCAATTACTTTTTTAATATTGATGTCATAAGTACACAGAAGACAGGCAGACATATATTTGGGCTAATGGAGACAAAAATACTAGACATGAAGTGAATTAAAACTGCATTGATAAATATATGAAGACTTGAAAAAGTGAAAAAAATGACTAAATGAATATAGATATTTATGTTAAAGCATCTTAATTTTATCTGTATTTCATGTCTCACTGTCATTCAACAAATCTTACCCAAATATACCAATCTAGTAAAATATTCCTTAACCAGAACATCTACACTAGGTACAGGAAGGATCTGTATATAAACAGGAAATAATTTTCACAAATCTGGTACAAATTAAAGTAATAAGTACATTTTTCAAAGGTTATAACATCAGGAAAGAAACATTAATTTCAATTAGAATGGTTCATGAGAAGCCAATAGACAATGTAATATAGATATATACCTATAGTAATTTGGTCACATGCTGCCTATGGGACATTTTGGTGTTTCTAGCATCTTCAAAATATCAAGAAAAACAACTCTTTTCAATTTTCCACTATAATGTAATATCTAAAATATGTAACATATTTTCCTGATTTTTCTTAAGACATAATTTCTCTATTAAGTATTCTCAGCTGTTCTGGAACTCATTATATAGACTAGGCTAACCTCAAATTCACAGAGATCTGCTTGCTTCTGGAGTGCTGGGATTAAAGGTATATGCCATGATACCTAGTTAAATATATTCTAATGTGTCACAAATCAATAGATGTTTCTTATAGTACTAATTGAATACTAAATAAGTGAACTGGCTGAAAAAAAAACCCAATAAAGTACTTTTAGAAAATTTCCATGATACATGAGATACCTAGATGAATAAGTATAAAAACTCAACTCAGGGCTGGAGAGATCTGCCAGTGGAAAAGATAATATATTCTTCTTGTGGAGGACCTGACATCAGTTTCTCGCACCCCTTGTTGGCCAGCTAACAGCTACCCATACCTCAGCTTCAGGGGACCTGATACTTTCTTCTAGTCTCCATAGTCATTTGCAACCTCTCTCTCTCTCTCTCTCTCTCTCTCTCTCTCTCTCTCTCTCTCTCTCTCTCTCTCTCTCTCTCTCTCTCTCTCTCTCTCTCTCACACACACACACACACACACACACACACACATACACACACATGCCCATGCATACATATACATAATTAAAAATACAAGTAAATTTTAAAAAGACTCAGGTCAAGAAAACAATAAATACATAGCATTGAGTGATGGATAAATGGCCTATCTGAAGTTAGACATAGGGGTTGAAATAAAGGGCTCACTTTAAATATTTCAATACAGTCTTCTTGAATGTTGCATTGTCTTACCAATGTCCTCTGTTCATAGCCTTTCTACACAAAGTCTTCTCATAGAGAAAAATTAAAGTACACTAGTATAAAGAGGGCTGGAAGACACCTTTGTTAAGAACCAAATATCAAATAAAAAAGAGTAATAGGCAGAATATGTGGATTTATTTTTTTCAGATTAAAATGACCACTACAAAGCTCATAAATTTTTAGTCATCTAAAAATAAGCTATAAAAGTAAAACATTAAAAGTGAAAAGAAAAGTTTGGAGGCAGAAATAATATATTACATGGTATTAATCTATATATGTTTCATAATAGAGACTCATTTCTATACCTCAAAAGTAGGACTGATGATTTACAAATTATTTCTGAAAATAAGATTCACAACTCTCATGACTCAATTGGCAAAAATATTTCTCACACTCTTTTTTTTTCTAACTTTAGTTATAATATCATCAAGTACTGTCATTCAGAAATAATCTAAATCGTGTACTAAATTTACCTTGCCCTACTATAATTTCTATCAAATTCTGCCCTGTGTACATTCCAACCTGCTTTACTTGCTTTGATTCCTGACCTCATGTTTTTGACCCTTTATTCACTAATCATTAGAGTTTTTGCCTTTTCTTTTGTTGGGACTTTCACCCATTCAATACATGATTGAATTAATCAACAAATTTTACTGAGCTTTTCACAAAACCCAAACCTCTAAGCAGTTCAACCACCACACTAAAAGTATTATCCAAAGCATGCAAGAACTAAAAGAAACAATGTAAGTTGGAACTGAAATGATACAGTTAAACAAAAGATTACTATTGAAACTCTGTGATGTTAAACACACCAAGTAATGTATTATATAAACAACATGAAATGATGAAGGAAATGTGAAATTGTACATATATGATATATCTCTGCTACCTTCATACACACTCCAGAGACAAGGGGAATAAACTTTGTTGGATAAGGAAAAGGGGAGTATCTGGGAATTTCATGGAAGGAAAAACATGATCAAAATGTTTCATATGAAAATTAAATAAATAACTTTTAAAAAGAACTTCACCATGTTCAAGGATATTTCTGGACTAAGTTGATGGAAGTCATATCATCAAAGGATAGCCTATCAATTCAAATATATCCTCAGATTTGACTTTGACTATTTTGACCCTTTTCCACATCAAACTTTCACCTAAAACTAAAAATATATTCTATATTTTAAAATAATGTCTTTAATTTCCATTAAAATAAATTACTCTTAGTAGCTTTTGAGTTTTGTACTTAATTTACATCCAAGTTTACCATATTCTCTCATTTTCAATGAGTAAATCTAGAGGCTTGAGGATGCAGCAATCACATTCTACAATGAAGGAAAGTAAAAGCAATCCAAGTGGAGACTTAAAAAGGATGGCTTATTTCTCAACACAGCCATGCTAGAACATCTAAGGCGATGTTCCTAGGACTATTCCTCCTCTCATAGTCACTGTCACTAGGTCCCATGTTTGCCCATGATCACAAGGAAATCACACAGTAATCAGTACAAACTGCTAGTTCTCCTTTAAACTATCTGGATGTCTAAATTCTTATTTCCAATCTAAAAAATTCATTCATTATGGGATTAATATAAAAGCAAACTCTCAAAATCTCTTCTTCTTCCTCCATCATATGCTAATAAAAGTAACTTTTTTCTATATAGTAATAATAAATAATGTCAAATTTTTCTCAGATTTTAGTCTTTGCACTTTTATTTGTTAATACATGATATTTCTATTTAACCCAGGTTTACATAAAACTCATGCCACTTCTGTCTCTGTCTCTATACACTGAAATGATAGGTATGTGCTAATACATCTGACTGTTTACTCAGTTTTGAAAGACTGAAAAACACCTGGTAACAATTACTAATTTATTAAATTGTGCTAGCAATACTCCCAAATATATTCTAAGTCCCATTTTCTACATAATGACATATACATACATCAAACACAGACTACATGCAACTCTGAAATATCCATGAATCTTCCTTACATAATTTTAGTTTTTATATGTTATTTCCATTTATTAGTAGATTATAGTGACAATGATTTTTATCTTACATGACATGTTTGAAAAAACAAAGTATACAGAGACACCATGGGTCATTTGTATTGGTGCAGTTTGGAATTATTGTACTAAGGAGACTGAAACTGGAGGAATACAAGATGATCATATGATTAAGCCCATCATGACTATATAAAATGACCTTGTCCTCATCTCTAAAAGTTGTCTATCTCAAACCAAAGTTCAGAATACATCTTGTATAAATCAGTTCTCTCCTTCCAACATGTGAAAACAAGAAATCAAACTTAGGTAATTAGCCTTAGTAGCAAATACCTTTACTTGCTGAGTTTTCTCTGTGTCATACACAAAAAAAGGCAATTCATCCTAAAATGCCTAAATGAGTACAAATTTTTTTTGGAGAAAACATTAAATTTTGAAATTTTGGAAAGAAGGACATCTTTAGAATCCATATTTCTGTCAATTTGGAATTTTCCTTTGTTTTGGAGAAAAGAAAACAGAAATGAAAAAGTAGGTAGAACACATCACATTTCAAATCATCAAATGACAGGCAATATAAAAGCAGAATACTAGTAGGCTTCAATCTGGGGACAGTAGTAACATCTTGATCTGGAAAGACTAAAACCTTATTGCATACATATAAATATTGTTGCTATTGGCTGTTTCTAGACATACTCTTAATCTACATTCAAAATAAGTGGTAAATTATCAATGCTCTCTATTTTTGTTTGTTTTTATATAATCACTTCAATTAATTATTGATTAATTAATCCCACATATGGGAGCCATCCAAATGCAAACTTTCAAACTGCTCATCATTTTTTTCAAACATTATATTATGTGTCCATTTCACTTTTAATGATGATGTCAACAGAAATTATAGACATTTATTCTTAATTTGTTACCAAATATTGTTGCAATGGGGTTTCTTGGTCTCATGCTGCCAGAGGCCCAGACCCACAGACTTTTAGCCCCAGACTCCTTAGCTGTCTGCTGTTGCTGCTAAGGATCCCAGAAATGACTCAGATGCTTATATTAACTTTATGCTATTTGGTATATGGCTCAGGCACATTGCTAGCTATCTCTTACATCTTAAATCAACCCATTTCTATTAATCTTTCTTGCCACATGGCCCGTGGCTCAGTTGTTTTCTTTACATATTGTCCCTTGGGTGGCTTCAGCTCGGTCTGCCTGACTCCGCCCTGCTTCTCCTACCTATGCTCTGATTTCTCCTCCTACTTATTCTATAGTGCCTGTTATGGCCCAAAACAGCTCCTTTATTTAAAGATTGAGATTCACAGCATATAGAAAGGCATTCCACATCAAAATATATACAAAATAGACACCTGAACTTACACAAACTAAAATAATGCTGTATATCTTATGTGACTATAAATAAAATAAAACTTAAAATCGGCAGCAAAAACTGCAAAAAGTCATTTAAATTGATAGTGTTAAAATTTATTATGAAGAGATTTACATAACTGCAAATTATCTTTCTATGCAATGTTTATTTAGGAAGAAGTAATAGAAAAATATGTCAGTTCAAATTAAAATAAATGAATATTCATATTGTGATAATAAACATTTTTACATGGCATGCATGATATATTGAAGACAACATGTATTTATATTGAAGTATTCATACCACAAATACATGTCCTCAAATATTTCATGAGGAAAAATATCAGAAGCTGAAGTATCTCAAAACTCAAAAATTGCTATTTCTTAAGAACACCAATGCCATCAAGGATCAATATAGACTAATGAATTATGATTAATGATGATTTGATCATAAGTAATATGATTTATAATATAAAAATGCATGGCTTTTGCAAATTCCACAGAATGAACAAAGAAAGGCAAAAACAACTACTGACATATAAATATATAGTGCATATGGCATACTTTTAAACCAGTGATGATGCACCTAATATGCTTATGTTTTTCCCTTTTAATGAAAATATATTTTTTTCTCACATACACACTAAATATGATTTCATCTCCCTCTACTCTTACCTTATGATATAGGATCACCTGTTTTTGTCTACAATCAGATAGTGGTAGCACATGCCTTTAATCCCAGCAGGAGACAGAGGCAGGTGAATCTCTGTGAATCTGAGGCCAACCTGGTCTATAGAGCTACTGAAAGAACAGCTAGGCCTGTTACACAGACTGTCTGTCTCAAAAGACTTAAATAATAAAAGAAAGTATGAAAGAAAGAAAGGAAGGAAGGAAGGAAGGAAGGAAGAAAGGAAGAAAGGAAGAAAGGAAGACAGAAATGAAGAAAGGAAGAAAGAAAGGAAGACAGAAAGGAAGAAAAAAAAGAAATCTAAGCCATGTCTAAAGAAACATACACACATTTTTATAATGTCCATGTAGGAAAATATTGGGCAATTTGAACATCATATCTGAATATAATATATAGATCAGAAAATAGAGTGACATGTATAAACAGAAACAAAGTGAGAAAAAAGGGAGGAAGGAAAATTATGAATGAGTGGAATGCAGAGAGAAAGCCTAAATAAATAGCATACAGACCTAAAATTTTATCAAAAAAAGAGAAAAACTCATTATCATATAATATATATATATATATATATATATATATATATATATATATTTCAAGAAAATTATGAAGTAAAAAATTTGGAGCATTTAGTGGTTTTTACACCTAAAAATATTAACTTTTATAAGGTCTTGATCACTTAACATTTAAATTAGACTTAAGTTTTAAAATACTATTTCACCTATTAGATTAACTATTATTTAAATGTTTTGAAATATAGCAAACTCAAGTCTATGAAAATTAGCACTGCCATTCCCCCACTGCTCTGGAAAAGCTCAGGTACCATTTAAGAGCAATTTCACAATATTGTCAGAAACCACAGAAGATGATATATTACCATACCTAGAAAACTATTACTTAAGTAGAAACCCAAATATATTTTATACTTATATAATTATATATGTATTATCAACAGTATCACATGTTGGAGCAAAGCACATTTTAAAAACTTAAAGTATTGGCTTGGAAATACCACCATAATAAAATAAGTAGAAAGTTTAAAAACATGAATACAAGGATCATATATCTACAAATTCCACATATATTAATATAAACATAAGAAAGTTACTGACTACTATATATATATCATAAATGCTTAATATATCATATATATCATAAATGCTTAATTCATCACTGCTGTGGAATGGGTGTAGTAAATTAAGAATGAGTGACCACAGAGTATTTTAATCCTTAATGATGGCCTATTTCAATGTACTAAATCATCTAACTTTAAAAAAAATTTAAGGGCCAAATATCAAAAGGCTTAAGTGTTTTTAAGAACAAATATAACTATATATTTGAATATATATAGCAGAGCTTCTCAACTTTCCTTATGCTGTGATCCTTTACTGTTTCATCATGCTGTGGACCCTCCAATCACAAAATTTGCAATTTGGCTATTGTTATAATTTCTGCTATAAATGTCTGCTTAACAATAGTCTTAGATGATACTGTGAAAAGGTTGTTTGAACCAAAAGGGATTATAAACCATAGGTTGAGAACCACTGATGTAAAAATGTTAAAAAAAAAAAACTAGCACAATGTGTATAGACAACATGGTCAGATATGCTGGTGCACATTCTTTGTATTTTTTCTATTTTAAAATCTACCATAGATCCTCTGGAAGAAAGTAAAATTGTACGGCATATCAAGAGTTCAAAAGTCATCTGAGTCCAAATCTGATCATTTGTGCCCTGTAACTATTTCCCATGGTAAAATTTAAGAACTAGCCCTTGGTACTATTTTACATCAATAACAGATTCTTGGTTGCAACAAATATCTATAAATCTTGAGCCTTGCAGAAAAAGGTTTGTGGTTCCTAATACAAACAGTTTGTACTGTATTCTGTTTCATGCACTGTCACTGTGTCTGATTAGAATCAAGATCAGTATGAACTTGGAAAATGTTAACAAAAGAGATTAGCTGAAATACATTAACTTAATGTTTCTATTAAAAGAGGAACTCCACTGCAAACAATATAATAAGTAAAGAGACGTAGTTTGTACTGCAAATTTATGAGATTAAAAATGTTTACTACATCTTCTGCTCTCTGCTATGTTGTGTCCCACCTGGGGTTGAGAGATACAACTAAGGCGGCCAGGCTTGAGTAGAAATCACCCTTTCCACTAAGGCATTTTACTTTCCCCTATTTAATAATGTGTTGGAAAACCATACAAAGTTTCAAAGAATGTAGTTAGTAAAGAATCTTTAAATATCTAGGGTTTGAGTCATCATGGCTCACCTGTAACTCCAAATACAGAGGATCTGACCTGAATTTCTGACTTCTATGGACACCTAACATGAACATACTTACATAAAGGCATGTATGCACACAATACACTTTAAAAACTCTTAGATATTGCTTTTACTCTTAAAAATTATTGAAAAGGTTGAGAAATTCAAATAGTAATTTCCTGATAAACATTGTGGTTTATGGTCTAGAAACAGATATATAATATTTAAAATAAACTGTACTTTATGTTAAGTTTATTTAATTCAAGCAGGAACAAGTAAAAAAATCAACACATTGTGCAATGAACTCAAGTTTCTTTGATACAGTGAAGTTTTATTAGCATCTGAAAGGTAATGAATGTTACCAAAGATGGTGCCACACATTTCACAAGATAACATAATCATGGATCCCCTCATCAATGCAAAAACAGCAATATTCTATGTACTCATAGTTGCAATGGTACTGAAGTCTGCAGTCAGGGTATTGGAGAAGAGGCAAATCAGAGAGGGTCATACTCCTGCCCCAGAGAAAGTCCAGGAATGTCAGTAAAACAGCAACCAGAGAACCTCCTCTAGAGAACACAGGTGTATAAGACAATCTTCTTTTGGGCCTGCCTAAATTCTGAGTTTCTTATTTAAAGTGTGGGGGAACCATCTCACAAAAGACAACAAATTGGTATACAGAGAAATTCAGTTAGTCAGAAAACTTTGTAATTATTAAAACAAATCTATGTACATTAATTGTACTACTCACACATGAAAGTCTCTTTTGTTTAAAAAGTCAAATATAAATAAAAGAATAGGTAACATACAATATGAAAGCACAAGATATAATTAAAGCACAAGTACTTAATATTCCAGTCAATTACTTGCCCAAAGCAGGTCATTGAAGTCTTCTATACAAGTTGTGAGGTGATAAGGATAGGGTAAGACTCCGTAAGCAATAACTATAATAATGGTATTTGGAAGATCTTATAGATAACATCCCTCAGAAGGTATTTTGGTGAATTAATCAAGATGGCCATCACCTGTAAGAGTACAGAAATGTAAATTATAAGCAAAAAGAACAACATGTTATCATATTTCCAATGGATAGAGATCATTCTAAAAATTTTACCAGGGCTCTACAAAAGCAGCTTCTAATTCTGAAATCCATGAAAAGTACTCAATAAAAATGATAGTTTTCATTTCATTCCTTTCTTCTATTATTTATTATAAATAGTTTCAATATTGTTTAATATCTTATTAATTTTTGGGCCTAGCATTTTCTATATAAACTCTTAGGAGCTGATAGGTTAATGTATGTACTATATTCATCAATATTTTATAGAAATAGTTTCTAAAAATTAAAATTCCAACATCACAGAATCAATTCACAAGGAATCCCTGTCTCTGAGAAAAACAAAACTTTTTTTGTCTCTGAGTTTTTAAAAGCTTCTTGTGCAACTTCTGTTGATATTAAGCATAATAATTTGAATAAAAATGCCTACCTGCTGCCATTGATAGGTGTGAGCGTAGCCTCTCAACAGTAAGACCCTAGTAAACAGGGTTTTTTTTTTATTTCTCCTTATTTCTGGTATTTTGTCATAGCAATTAAAAAGTAACTAAGGTGGAAGTTGGTATCAGGAGTGAGGTGTTGCTGTGACAGGCCTGACTATGATGTTTTTTTGAGGGGGGTGTAAGAATGTGTAAGAATTTGAGACTTTGAACATGAAAAGAAGCATGAGCTTCACCAGGTGATCCTACTATATATGTTAGGAAGATAATAGTGCATAGGACAATATGGAGTATGGATGCCTATCAAAATGTTTCCCAGGAGAATAGTGTTAGCCACTGGGCTAGAAACCATTGTGTGATATTTTGGGAAATAATTTGCTCTTTTCCCCTTTTTCACAATTTGTCTGAGACTAAATTGAAAATTAATAGACTAATTTCTTTGGTAAAGAATATTTCAAGACAAACTAACATTGATTTTTGTCATGAAATGAACAAGCAGGAAATATATAATGTACAGTTTGAAAAGAGAAAATGAACCAGAAAATTTAATGTTGGAGCTAAGGTTTGTACTAAAAAAAAAAAAAAAAAAAGGAGAGACCTGAAAGAAATAAATATGATGCCTTCATGGATAGATTATACATTTAATTTTTAAAAGAACAGGCCTAAGAGATGTTTTGTTTCTAAGAAGCAACAACAAATCAAAATGTATGCAAATATAATTCAAAGAAGAGGCCTGGTTCTACCTCAAGAAAGCAGCCTAACAGAAGAATAGAGGGCATGTGATTCTGGTTTTAGAGTGAGTCCTGAGATCTTCCTCTATAGTTAAGAAAAGCTGTTGAGAATTGGCTTATGTATGTAGAGTGCCTGCATGGAGGTCCTGAGAGGCCACTGCATGAGGCTGACTCCATGATACTGGAGGTGCCAGAGTCATTGGATATCTAATCTGTCAAGTAGGGCTTTAGACAGAGAGTGGAACTACCCAATCCCCCAAAATAAAATAGAAGTGTGTTTCAGTCAAGGAAGTTGGGTAGAGAAAGTCATACAAACACTTTGTTATCAAATATAGAATTATAAGATTTGGAGTTGTCTCATCTGGGTTTTAGTTTCACTTTGATAAAGTATTTCCTCACTATGCCTTCATTCCTGTCTTTCTGGAAATATAATATAGAATCTGTGGAACTGGTTTTGCAAGTGTATAATTTTCTTTTTGACTTTTATTTTACAGGCCTTATACTTAAGAGAATACCTTGAGTTTTATATGGGACTTTTGACTTTTAAAATACCTCAAGTTAATATAAACTATGTAAACTATATAGTTTATTTAAATTATGTTAAGTTTATATAGAGCAAAATGTATGTTCATTTGAACAATTAAGCCAGTAATTCTTTTTGTTTGTTTTCTTTTTCAAGACAGGATTTACTTTTAGCCTTGGTTGTTATGCAACTATTTCTATAGACTAGGCTGGCCTCAAACACAAAGATCCATCTGCCCTGTCCATGCCTCCTGAGTGCTGGTATTAAAGGTATATGCCACCATGTTGAGCTAAGTAATTATGTATAAAAGAACATCATTTTCAAATATCACAGTATATGCCTTCATTATCTTACCTCTATCTGATATTTATTTGATGCCTGTCTTTAAAAAGAAACTGTGAAACGAAATTAAGTCATGTTTGAAAATTCTTAAAGTATTTTCATTCCTTCATTAAATGAAAGGGTACTAGCAATTTACTTTCACCCCAGGAACTATGTACTATCCAATGCACTTCATAACATCTGAAATCATGCACATGGAACTAATATTCAACCATCAAGGCCCCTGTGCTACAAGTAGAAAATGTTACATCCCATTACCTTTTTGACATATTTTTATACATCTTTCAGTTCTGTTCCTGATTTCCAGTATTTCTCTACTCATCCTCCACTGATATATTCTTAAACATTTATTGATAAGTAGAAAATTAAAAATTAATTTAGTATACAGATAAAGATTAGAACTTTGTTCAGATAATATCACCTATTTTGTTGTTGAGATGCAGAGAAGAGGTTTCAGTGTTGTCAAAAATGACCTCAAATTTTCAGCATTTCTATGATAAGTCTTAAGTAGCTAAGATTAGTATTGTGCAACACTATTCCTAGCTTAGATGCAAATCACATTCCATGAAAATATAGAAAATAAGTCAAAATCTATATAATTCTCATGGAAGAACTTAATAAAAATTTAGGAAAACTCCAACTTCTGTTAAGACTGACAATCACTTCACAATCTGATATTTTGTATGTTTAATAAAATTCAAATAGCATATATTCCACCTTCAAATATTATAAACATATTAAATTGAATATATTAGTCCAAAAATTAAATAGTATAACAAATGTACTGATGCCTGTGAGCTCTTTCAAAGAATATACTACAAAAATAAACACTTTACATTGACACGGAAGTGACAGACTATAAAATATCAGAAAGCATGACATATATTTTGAGAAAGCGTTTCTGGAAATAACCTAGCCTATTCTTGATTCAGAAATAGAACTGCTTAAGTCTTCTGTATCTGAGCTTACAGATATGCACCAACATAGGTAACTTAAACTTCTAAACAGTTTAGTAAAAATGTAGAAAATATTTTTAAAAAGGTCACAAGAATGTAGTCATAAAGTTGTTGCCCAACATACACAACATCCAAGAGTACCAAAACTATGATTTTATGCATTTGTATTGTTATTTTTATATACATTCTGACTCTAAATTGGAACTTAGTATACATCTCAAACTGTCTTTGAATTCTCAGTGTTCATTCAACTATGGCATGGCATTGAGAACACTAAGATTACAGGGAAAAGCAACCATGCTATGGTTTTATATAGTCTAAAATGGCCTTGAATTTTTATAAACTTCCTAAATCAAGCTCCTGAGTGCCGAGGATATGGTATTGGCTATGATGCTAGACTCTAAATTATTAAAATATAAAAGTTTACTGTTGGCTATGAATTTAGAAGTTGGTAGAGTAGTTATCTATCATGCAGGGATCTCTGAATTTGAGCCCCAGAACCACATAAACCCTGTGCCGTGAAATATGACCTAATCCCAGGATCTTCCTAAAGGAGAGGCAGGGGAATAAAAAATTAAATGATTAGCATTTGCTACATAGTCCACTAAAAGTCAGCCTGGAACATCTGAGAATATTTTCTAATAAGTAATTAATATAAAGTGAAAAATAATCTTGATTAGGAAAAATGAGTTTATCAACTTACTATTTTTTTGTTTTTTGGTTTTTTTAACTGTAAAAAGCACTTTTGTTAATGAACACTAGTATAGTTTTACACTTAAGCTGTTGTTGCTTCCTTCAACTTCATCCATGATTTACAATTTGTTCTTATATGGGTCTCATTTATGTAGTGTTCTGTTTTTAATTAAGCCATAAACATAATTATATCTGGCCTGGAGAGATGTCTCTGAAGTTAAGAGGAACTAGCTACTCTTTCAGAGGTCCTGAATTCAATTCCTAGCAACTACCTATGAGATCTGGTGCTCTCTTCTGATAGGCAGGCATACATGCAGGCAGAACAGGGCATACATAATAAATAAATAAATCTGAAAAAGAAGAATGAGCTTTTAAGAAATGATTATATCTGTGAAGGCACATGAAACTTGACCATGTAACAAACTTGTCTACCACACTGATCCTTACATTTATTTAAAAATTTAAGGTTTTGTGCATATGTATTTGTCTTTCCATTTTTTGTGTGTGTGCATGAGTGTAGTACCAATGGAGGACAGATAAAAGTGTTAGATCAGCTGGAGCAGGAGTTACAAGCAATTGTGAAACATTCAAGATGGTGCTGTGAACTGAATTCAGGTCCTCTGAATGAACTCTATTTCATTTTCAATTCTATTTTGTAATTTATATTTCATTTTAATATGTATGAGGGCTTTTCTTAAAAGCATGTACACACCTAGTGCCTTAAGAGAACATAATCCTTCATTAAGTATCCTGGAACTGGAGTTATAGGTAACTAGGAACTACATTATGGTTGCTACAAACTGAATTTAGGCTCTATGCAAGAGCAATATGTTCTTAACTAATAATAACTTCAGCCTGATTTTATCAATTATTCATAAAGCAATAACTGAAATCTATGAATTTTTGTTCATTTGTATCAATAGAGACAGATACACTAAACAGACATATTGTAATTCAACTTACCTCTTGATTTAACAAGTGCTAAAATTACAAGCATGAAATATTACCCTCTGTTGATCTTCAATTTCTATAGCATTACACTTCCATTCTATACAGCCTCCATCTAGTCAGTTTGAAGTGACAGAAACCAACATTTTGTGTCTTAATATGATGAAACTGAATTATTATTCAAAAGATTATCCATCAGTCTTATGGTACTTTTGTTCCATGTAACACTTCAATATTATACACTTTTTTATGTACTTTTGTGGCACCATTCATCAATATTTCTTTGTGAGCCACAGATAATAGTTGAACACTCATGTAGGCTACTGCATACACAAGCACATGAAACATTATGCATTTATCCTTAGCTGTATGAAGCGAAGGACTATATCCATACTAGGCCTCACACATACTAGGTAAGCACTCTACTACATATCTATGAAACAAGCAAGCAAACAAACCAAAACATATTTGAGTACTAGAGGGATAGCTCAGAGGTTAAAAGACTTGCTACTCTTCCAGTGGACCCTAAATTTGGTTCCTTGCACCCGTGTTGGGGAGCTCACAACAACTGAATCTCCAGTGGGATTCAATATCATCTCTATGTCTCAGGCACCAAAATACACTAGAGGCATTCACAGATAGACAGACATCCAAATAAATGAAAATAATAAAATAAATCTTAAAAATACTTTGATTGCTTAAACTAAAACTCTGTGAATAAACAAAACTGTATAAATATGTCTCTAAAATGATTTGAAGAGAGCCTCTCAGCCTCTCTAAAAAACAAAACAAAACAAAACACAATTAAGCACAAATAAGGCAAATGAGAAAATGACTTCCAGACCCAAAGTAGTGCAGGAAAGTAAAAGTGAGAATCTCATAAGGGCTAATGAGACATGCCTTGTAACAACTCAGGAAATAAATACAACCATGTGTATGTTGTTTGCTATATCTGCCATATTTGACAGTTTAAAATTTGAAATTGTATTATGGGTGCCCTATTCTTTCTCTATAAGGAAACATGAGCAGTCTTTATGACAATAGTCATCTTTTAAGACCAAAGATTTCTGTCATAATAATAAGAAAATGCAACATATTATAAAATTTCTTCAAATCACTTAAGGAGATAATTTCTGTACTTTATAAACTCTGGAGTTTTAAGTGAATGGCATTTTTGCTAGTTCTAACTAGCAAGAAGAAATATTTACTGAGTAGAAACTTAGCCCTGTGTTATAGACATATTCAGTGATATGTATCAGTAATTGTCTATAAATTTATGCCTTATAAACTACTTTTGACAAAAATGTAATTATATACATGTATGAGTACTTTATGCTTGATACATGTATATCAGTAGCAAGGTTAACTACTACTAATGTCTATTACTTCACCATCCATTTTAATTGTGACATGATTAAAATTTACTTTTAAATATATAATTATTAGCAATATAGTTTTTGCTTAGTTCTCATTGGAAAATACTTTGTAAAACCTTGAGCAATAGGACTCCATGACAGTACTTTATAGAGCAATTATATGACCTCACACATACTCCATGAAAATAAACCAGGTAATTTTATACTGAGACAAAAGCAATAAATAAATATTCTATGTGACATTCAGTACAAGGAACTAACATAAACACAGGACCTTTAAAACTCATTGTTAGATACTTCCTGTGGGAAACACACACAAATTTAAGTCATTAATAAATTAGCCTCTTAAGAATTGCCAAACCCATACATACTTTAAAGCAAATACTACTTAATACAATTTTCTACCCACCATGCCTTCATTTTTTATTCTCAATCTAGAGTTATACTACAATACACCTTCTTAAATTTTACTTTCTGTATATATCCTTCTTTATATACTTACATTAGAATATGTATAAAAATTTTACTTTTTCACTCATATATCCACTCCAAAAAACATGGCATTACTGAATGCACTCAAAATGCATTCCTAAATACAATCAAACATTCTCATATATAGTATGAAGTTGTTTATAAACTTTTTTCTGATTTCCTTGATTTTTCTATACCTGTCACTAACCTACACATAAATTTCTATACATTTTTCTATAAATTTGGAAATTGATCCAATAACCTAAGTAAAATATCCACAGGAAAACATAAACAACATTTCAAGAGAGAGGCATACATAAAGACTTTCTAAATCCAACAGCATAGGAACTAATTTCAAAATATCAAATGGGTTTGTATGAAAATAAACTTTGGGAGGACACAGAAAAACAACCACTGACAAGGAAGTTTATTAAACTGTAGAATGATTTCTAGAATTCCACAAGATTTTAAAGTTAAAATACCAACGAAAAAAATCCTTCAATTACATCAATATAAATAGCAGCTCCAAGGGAACCTGGGAAACCCTTGGAGGCTCTGAGGGGAGGTGTGGTCAGGGTGATAGCATGAGAGATTGCAGAGCCTGCAGTATCTGCAGAATAATGAAAAAAGATACATCTTATGGGGGGATACTTTTTAAAAAGTGGACTCACAAAACTAGAAGAAAAGATGTTGGAGCCATATATGTGGCAGAAAATAGCAAAACAACAGACAGGCATCTATGGATGTGGGAACCATATGGGAGCTTTGTCACAGCAGATAAAGAACATGACATTACTGAACAGGACCAATCTTCAGCCTGTGGGTGAACTGAATACGCATGGAGCCTGTAATGCTCACCCTACTTTGAGAAGGGAATGGCCACACACTGCAAGTACAAAGGTCAATGTAGTAAATTTTGAGGGAGCTGGCACTAAGGGAAAGGTGGTACCTTGGCTCTTGATGATACTTCTCCTGGATGCCCTGCCTACCTACAAGATAACCCAAACTCTGGATAATAGCATGATATCCAGAAATCCTCTAGGTTGTCGTCCAGTATTTATGGTGCTTCAGAAACCAGAAACCTTGAATCAGACCAGTGACTTATTGAAATGAGTATTTGCACATAAAGCTGTTTTGGTAAAATTCATACTTGGTTACACACTATAGTTTGCAATGCCACTTTAACAAATATGTGGTGGAGAAGTAAAATGAAGAAGGCATTGAGTAGACTGTGTGTGGTGGAGACATACCTTAAAGAGTTTATGGTACTTAAAGTTGTAGAGGAAAGCTTTGATGGATATGGGAGCATGTCATTGCCAAGTAGAGCTGGCAGTGTTGTCTGCAACAACCTAGAGCTCAAAGATGTGTTGGTACTCATGGTCAGTGTTGTTGCCCAAGACCATGTTGATACTCATGCCCTATGCTGCCACCAAAGCCCATTTTGACATTAGTGTTCTGTGCTGCCACTGAGGACCATGTTGATGTGCCTGGATGATGTTGCTGCAGGATGCAATGGTTCATGGTTGATGGTGCTGCAAAGGAGGGTCATGATAATGTCTGTGGTCTGTCTTGCTACCTAAGGCTCTGTTGATGTCTACTCTCCTGCTACTCTGCTGAGTATCCATGAACCCTATTGCCACCATAGGCCATTTTGGTATCTGTGGTCAGTGATGCTACCTGAGACCATGTTGAGTTTTATCACTGAAGAACGGAAGTCTTTGACTTGGGCTAATGTCTGAATCCATGTTAATATCTGTGGTCCATGCAGCCACTCAAGACCATGTTTATATCCATGTACCAATCTGCCACCAGAAGTCATGTTGATGCCCATGTCCTATGCTGACACATAAAGCCATGATGGTATCCACAGTCAGTAAAGGACTTGCTGATTTACATGGTTTTCACTGCCACCAAAGAACATGTTTAGTAGTCCATGTTGTTGTCTGAAGCCATTTTGATATATGTGGGCCATGCTGTCTCCAAGGGCCATGTTGGTGTCTGCGGCCCATGTGTCTATCAGAGATGATTTTGGTGTCTGTGGTCTGTACTGCCTTGATGACTTCCATGATTCATGGTCTATGAGAAGCCATGTGGAGGCTTGGACTCTGAGCTTTCCCCCAGAAGCCATGTGAAAGGCCATGATCAATGCTACCACTTACCTGTAAAGGTCAAGAGAACTTGTTTTGTATGAGTATCAGTGACAACAGACTCACATTTGAAAATGAGATATAGAAAGCTTCTGTTAATTCCTTCCCCAGAAACAGTCTAGACAGAAAACTATTGAAACAAACTCTTTAATAGTTGTGATAGGAATAATGAAATGTAGTTTTCCATTGGCTAATGGCTTCTAGCTGGGGTAGGGGTGAGGGAAAGATTCAGTTTGGTTTAAGATGCTGGGCATTGGGAGTTTGACTATGCTCCAATGAGTATATGGGCAAAACATATTGGACTTGGTAATTTTTTGACTTTTAGGAGTTTAGGGAGGAGGTCACAAGGTAGCAGATGGGATCTGGGGAGAACTGGAATGTGTGTTTGAGGTCTAGTATGTAAAATTTAAAATAATCAATAAAATATTGTTAGGAAAAAAACAACCTAATAAAAATGCTCTCTACTATTTTAGAAAATATACTACTTGAAATTGGTCTAGATGTTGAACATATATATATATATATATATATATATATAATATGGCAATATGAGCAACGAAATTGTATTTTGCTGTAATATAAATTGAAATGACAGTCTTGGAAATATAATTGGAGCTGAAGGTCATAATATTCATCAAAATAAACAAGACTTAGGAAGATAATATTACAAATACAAAATATAAGTTTAATTCATATATACACACTAGAGGAAATGTGTAAAGGGATGAGAAAATACTAGTGATAAATAAAAAGATACCTGTAAATAGAAATGATGTCATTTAGAAGACATCAGCAAGAGAAGAATGTAAAACTTTCACACTACAAACCATTATTACATACACCTCCCAGAAGATTCTCATGGGTAAAAATTTTAACTACTTAGACAGTATTTAATTGGTGGAGAATAAGAATAAGAAAATAAACTTCAGAGATTTATATGTGAGGGAAAATAACATCCGAAGAAAGCCTTACATTATATTGATAGAAGTAGCCACACAGCAAAGGAAACAACAGAGTGAAAAAAGATCCAGAATAGGAAAATATATCTTAAATAACCTCAAAGACAGAGAGAATATATCTAAAATATGGACAATCTCTAGTATAATAGATAACGCAGCCTATGAAAAATAGCTTGCATTAAACTCAGCTATTATACAACATTGTGTTCTTTATCTCAAAATAAAAAAAAATATCTTTTGAAAGCAAGAACCTGATTTTGATTGAAATCATGTAATCTCAACACTCAGGAGCCCATAAAAAATGTGGATGAGTAAGCAGTGTGTTAAAAAACAAAAACAAAATACTAGCCAATTACTGTTCAAAACTGACAGTAGTACTCTCTAATCAAAAGCATATTTTTTTGTATTTTTTCTTGAAAAGCAAAATGAGGAATACCCAGAAGCCTTCCTCCAAGTCCACAGCTGACTAAGAGGTGAGTGATATCCCAACCATCAGGATAAGCAGAGACTATGGTCTCCCAAGCCCAGCCTAGAGACACTGCCCCTGGCATCCTATCCACACCAAACTCCATCTAAATCAAAGAAAACTGGAAGATTTCCCCCAAGCCTAATTCCCAGCAAAATAAGCCTGAGAGACATTGAATGGCTGGAACCACACCCAAATTGCAATTTGCCTCATCACTCACCTGCAAATGTATACCCAGAAGTCTTCCTCTGTGTCCACAACAGATTAAGAGCTGACTAAGAGCTGACCAAGAGCCAAATAAAAGCCAACTAGGTCACTTTAAAGAACCACCCCTGTGACAACTGAAGACACACAGCTCTTTGGCCTACAGCCAACTAAGAGCTGAGTAAGAGCAGCCACTACAATTATTGGAAACACTTAGCTCCCAGGTCCACAGCTGACTAAAAGCCAACCAAGAGCTGACTAAGAGTGAACGGAGGAAAACTGGGAAGATGTAAGTGAAAGAATACATATAACAATGTAAAGAACAACAAAACACTTACCAGGAGAAGCTGATGGCCCTATAACATCAAGATCCCAAGCATAATAATGAAGAGGAAACAGAAGGAAATGACATTAAGAACAATTTTATGAAGATGATATAAGCTTTAAAAGAGTATATAAAAAACTCCCTTAAAGAAACAGAAGGACATAGAAACAAAAATTTGGAAGAGATGAACAAATCTCTGAAAGAAAATAAATAAAAGAAAACAACCAGGTGAAAGAAACAGTCCAGGAATTCAAATTGAAATAGAAGCAACAGAAAAAGGTACAAAGTGAGGCAAAGCTGGAAATAGAAAAGCTGAAGAAACAAACCAAAACCACAAATCCAAGAATAACCAACAGAATGCAAGAGATGAAAGAAAAAAAAATATTTGGAGTGGAAAATTCAACAATGGAGATAAATAGGTCAGTTGAAGAAAACGCCAAAAAACAAAAAAGACATAAACCAAAATGTCAAAGAAATCTGGGATAGCATGAAATAACGAAACCAGAGAATAATTGGAATCGAGGACAGAGGAGAATATCAGCTCAAAGGCACAGAAAATATACTTAACAAAAATCATAGAAGAAAACTTTCCAAACCTAAAGAAGAAAATGCCTATACATGAAGCTTACAGAAATCAATCAAATAGACTAGGCCCCCTGAAAATCTGCTTGCTACATAATAATCAAGCCACTAAACCTACAAAATAAAGAAAAAAATACTAAGAGCTCCAAAAGAAAAAGGCCAAATTACTTATAAAGGCAGACCCATCAGAATAACACCCAACTATTCAATGGAAACAATGAAAGCCAGAAGGTCCTGATCAGATATTATACAGACAATAAAAGAGCTTGGCTGCCAACCCAGATTACTATACCAAGCAAATCAATCACCATAGATGGAGTAAACAAAATATTTCACCACAAAACCTGATTCAAACAATACCTATCCACAAATCCAGCCCTAAAGAAAGCACTAGAGGGAAAATTCCAACCAAAGGAAATTAGATACACCATTGAAACCACAAACAACTGATAATCCTACAGAAGAAAAACCCAAAGAAAGGAAATACACACAAAGTACCACCAAAACTAACAGAAAATAGCAATCATTGGTCAGTAATATCCCTTAATATTACTGGAATCATTGCAGTTATATAAAGCCATACCCTAAGACGAGGAATATAAAAACAAAAGCCATCCTCCTGTTCCATACAAGAAACACACCACAACATCAAATACAGATAAAAGCTCAAAGTAAAAGCTTGAAGTAAGACTATCCAATCAAATGGTTCTAAAAAACAAGCTGGTGTAGCCTTCCTAATATCTAACAAAATAGACTTCAAGCTAAAATCATCAAAAGACACCAGGATGGACATTATATATTCATCTCATGAAAAATCCACCCAGATGAATTCTCAATCTTGCCACCAACACAAGGACACCTAAATATATAAAAGAAATACCACTAAAGTTTAAACATCACATCAAACCTTGCACACTAATAGTGGGAGACTTTAAAACCCACTTTCAACCGTGGATAGGTCAACCAGATAGAAATTCAACAGAAAAATAAGGGAGCTAATAGATGTTTTGACTCAAATAGACTTAACTGATATATACAGAACCTTCCAACCAAACACAAAGAAATGTACATATTTCTCAGCAACCCATGGACCTTTCTCTAAAATTGACCACATACTCAGTCATGAAGTAAATATCAATAGATACAAAAAAATGTAAATAACTCCTTGTATCCTGTTGGACACCCTAGTCAAAAGCAAGAGTTCAACAACAAAAAAGCACAGAAAGCCTACACATTAATGGAAACTGAACATCTCTCATTTTAACCACTTCTGGGTCAAGGAAGAAATTCAGATATTTAAGACTTCCTAGAATTTAATGAAAAGAATCCAAAACATACCCAAACTTATGGGACATAATGAAAGCAGTGTTAAGAAGAAAACTCATAACACTAGATGCCTATATGAAAAACAAAAGAGACCAACAGTACAGCTGAAGCCTTTAGAACAATTAGAAGCAAACTCACCTAGGAGTAGATGGCAGGAAATAATCAAACTTAGGACTGAAATCAATACAATAGAAACAAGGAGAACAATAAAAAAATCAATGAATCGAAGTGTTGGTTCTTTGAGAATGTCAACAAGATAATAAACCCTTATTCAACCTAACTAAGAAGCAGAGAGAGAATATTCAAATTAACAGAATCAGAAATGAAAAGGTGGGACATAACATACAACAAGAAAATCAAGAGTATTATCAAGTCATACTTTGAAAATCTGTACTCCACTAAAATGGAAACCCTAAAACAAATGGAAAGCCTTCTGGGCAAGTACCACTTGACAAAATTGAATTAAGATCAGACAAATAACCTAAACAGACCTTTAAACCCCAAAAGGAAATTGAAACTGTTAGTAGAAGTCTCCCAAGGTAAAAAAAAAAAAAAAAAAAAAAAAAAAAAAAAAAAAAAAAAAAAAAAAGAGCCTGGGACCAGATGATTCAGTACAGAATTCTACCAGACATTCATAGAAGAACTAATACCAATACTCCTCAAACTGCTCCATAAAGTAGAAACTGAAGGAACATTGCTGAACTCTTTATGAGGCCACAATCACTCTGATTCCAAAGGCACTCAAAGATGCAGCAAAGAAAGAGAATTACAGATCATTCTCCCTCATGAATATGGATGCAAAACTCAATAAAATTCTGGCTAAACAAATCCAACAACATATCAAAAAAAGAATCATCTACCATGATAAAGTAGGCTCGATCCCAGAGATGCAAGTGTGATTCAACATATGAAAAGTGTGAATGTAATACTTCATATAAACAAACTGAAAGAAAAAAAACCACCTGATCATCTACTTAGATGCTGATATATCCTTTGAAAAAACCCAACACTCCTTCATTATAAAAGTCCTGGAGAGATGAGGAATACAGGGGGAAAAATGCCTAAATATAATAAAGGCTATTACAGCAAGCTGACAACTAACATCAAACTAAATGGAGAAACACTCAAAGCAATCCCACTAAAATCAGCCACAAGACAATGTTGTCCTCTATCTTCTAATCTACTCAATATCGTTCCCAAAGTTTTAGCTATGCAATAAGAGAACAAAGGAGATTAAAAGAATATAAATTGGAAAAGAAGTCAAACTATATCTATTAGCAGATGATATGATGATATACATAAGTAACCCCCAAAATTTGCCCAAGGACATCCTACAGATGATAAACACCTTCAAAAAATGTATCAGGGTACAAGATTAATTGAAAAAACCCTCAATATCCCTCCTATACACTAAGGATAAAAGGCTGAAAAATAAATAAGGGAAATGTCATCCTTTATAATAGCTGCAAACAGCATTGAATATCTTGGTGTAACTCTAACCAAAGAAGCAGAAGACCTGTTTGACAAAAACTTTTAGTCACTGAAGAAAGAAATTGAAGAGGATTATCAGAAAATGGAAAGATTTCCCATGCTCCCGGATAGACAGAATCAACATAGTAAAAATTGGCAATTTTACTAAAAGCAATCTAAAGATTCAATGCAGTCTCCATCAAAATCCCAACAAATTTTTTTTACCTACCTTGAAAGAAGGATACACAACTTCATATGGAATAACAGTAAATTAAGGATTATCACAATAAGCCTGTTCAATAAAAGAAATTCAGGAGGAATCACCATCCCTGCTATAATATGGAGTTATAGTAATAACAACAGTCTGGTACTGGCATAAAAGTAGACCTTTGGAACAATGGAGTTGATTCAAAGGCCCTGACATTAACCCACATACCTACAAATACCTGAATTTTGACAAAGTGGTCAAAAATATTCAATGAAAAAAAGATATTATCTTAAACAAGTGGTGTTGGCATAACTGGATATTATTATTTAGAAGAAAGTGAATAAACCTATCACCCTTCACAAAACTCAAATCCAAGTGGATTAGAACCTCAACATAAACCCAGCTACATTGAAGGTAGCAAAGAAGGTGGGAAATACCCTCCAATGTATTGGTACAGGTAACCACTTCCTAAATATAACTTATACAAGTAGCACTGACACTCAGAACAAAAATCAGTAAGTGTGACTTCCTGATACTAAAAAGCAAAGTAAGGCAAAGGACACAGTCAATAAAACAAAATGACAGCCCATGGGATGGTAAAAGATCTTCACCAACCCTACATCTGAAATAGGACTGAACTCTAAAATATATAGAGAACTCAGGAAACTAGAGCCCCAAAATCTAAACAACCCAATTAAAAATGGGGACCAGAAAAAAAGGAATTCTCAACAGAAGAATTACAAATGGCTGAGAGGCACTTAAAATATTGTTCAACATCTTTAGCCATCAGAAAAAATTACTTTGAGGTACCACCTTACACCTTCCAGAGTGGTTAAGAACAAAAACATAGATGATAGTCTATGCTGGAGAGGATGTGGAGCATGGAGAACACTTTCATTATTGGTGGTAGTGTAAACTTGTACAGCCACTCTGCAATACAGTATGGCTATTCCTCAGAAGACTGTGACTCAATCTCCCTAAAGATCCAGCAATACCACTATTGATCATAGTCCCAAAGGATGCACATTCATACCCCAAAAGCATTAGCTCAACTATGTCCATAGCAGCATTATTTGTAATAGCAAGAAACTGGAAACAGCCTAGATGCCCCTCAACTGTTACATCTATACAATGGAGTACTACTCAGCAGTAAAAAAAAAAAAAAACAATGACATCCTAAAGTTTTCAGGCAAACGATTGGACTTAGAGAATATCCTCCTGAGTGAGGTATAACAAGTCAAGAAAGATAGGTTTGGGGTGTACTCACTCATGAGTGGATTTTAGACAAAAAACAAAGAGTACCCAAGCTGCAAACCACAACCCCTGAACAACTTGGGACCAGAAAGAGGCTCTAAGAATCATCCAGAGATTCACCTAGGAAGAGAAAATAGAGAAGATCACCATAGCAAATTGCGGTCATAATGGCTTGTAACCTAGAAATCTTGAAAGGAGATGGTTCAGTGAGAGTTGCAAAGAGGGAGATAGAAAAGCATGGATATCTCAATAGAGGAAGTCAATATGGGTTTGGAAAGAAACAGGATGCTAGGGAAACCTCCAAGAACTCACAGGAGGTCCCTGGAAAAGTCTCCAAACAATAGTGAGGGGATGCCTAACTAGGACTTCCCCTATAATCACATGAATAACTATCCTAAGTGTCATCATAGAACCTACACCCAACAATAAATAGAGGTTGAGGCAGAGGTCAGAGATCCATGACTGAGCACTTGGTTGTACTCCTGGTAAGGAGATAGGGATTATGAGGAAAATTCCCATAGTGATGGCTAATGGAGCTCTGAGGACTCAATGAATCAAGAATAGCCACTGGAGATCAATCAGGAAAAGGAACTAGTCCCTCCAAGTATAGGCATGGGCAGTATGTGGTGCCTCAAGGTGTGGGATCAGACTATGTTCCTGTGCATGGGCTGGCACTTTGGAGTCCTTTCCCTACAGAGGAACACAGAGGAAGTGATGAATCTAAAGGCTGACTCAGAGGGATTGGGAGAAGGAAAGGGAGGGGGCAGGAAAATACATAGATAAAATGACACAATAAAATGAAAATACACACAATGAACAAACAGGAAAAGATGAAAATGGATAATTAACATATCTAGAATATTTTTGACATACGATGTAAATATAATAACTTTCATTTAAAAAGACATAAGATGTGGTGTCTATACCTTCAACAATCAACATTCATCAATCTACCTCAAAACTCAACGATAGCACTCTTCAGACTATAGAGGCTGCACAGGACCAGAGTAGGAGACAATTGTGTAGCTTGCTTTGTTTTAGGAACACAAGACAGTGGGATCAGGATCTATCCCTGGCGCATATACATAAGAGTATTTACCTGGCTTTTTTGGAACACATTACTTATTGAATGACACTCTACACAGTCTTAATACATTGGGGAGAGGCTTGGACTTCCCTTTATTCAATGCGCCAGGCTTTGCTGACTCCACATGGGAGGCCTTATCTTTTCAGAAAAAGTGGAAGTACTAAAAGGCTATGGTGGAGCAGGAGGAGGGATGAGAGGGGATCTGTTGTTGGTATGTAAATTGAATAAAAACGTTTTTATAAAAACATCATTCATTTCTCAAAACCAATTGTTAAATATTCACACAAAGTGGGAAGTGAGTATTTGTTCTTATTAGTTGTATATGTTTCATGACTTTTCAGATATATATATATATATATAAATATATATATCTACATTATATATATTATGTAAAATGGTTGCTGGTAAGGGAAAATCCAACATGACTCATTGGAAACCTAAAGGACAAAATAAATAGTAACAAAGGGAACACTGATATTAAGTCCACCCAATCCCAAGCTCAAGGGACTAACATTGTAGAAGAAATGCAAGATACAGATCTTACATTTAGATATGATACAGAAGTGTTGTGAAATGCTACCTTCTGAACCTTATTTGCATACTTATGTCATGAAAATAGGCAGTTATGAAAACCTCTCCAAAATATATAATATAAGATGAAGAAAGTCAACCTCACATAATTAATGAGGAAGATTCTCAAGAAATTCAAAATCTAAGTATCTACTAGCAATTGATGGTTGCTTGGGAATGGGTGTCATTATTCTTTGGAGGTTTGCTCCTGAAAAGTTGTTTAGGATCAGTTGCATGGCCCCACTGAAATAAGTAAGGGTCTTTTTTTGAAATGGTAAAATGCACTTACATAAATGCAATGATTTTTTGAGAGAAAAAAGTAGATTGACACACCCTTTACACAATCAAGGAAAATAAAAAGCAACACAAAAACAGATTAGATTCAGTAATGAGCACAGAACGTAACAACACACATCAAAGTAATGCAGAATATTATAAGGGAATACAAAATATTTTAAAATACAGACTATTCAAGTAAGTTAAGAAATCTGAGGATTTATTGACTAATCCTAGCTACCAATGTTAAACTAAGACAAATAACCTAAACAGCTCTGTGACAAAAGAGAGGACACTGAAACAATAACTTCTTCTGACTGGAAAATAGTCACTAAATCTATATGTGTTCTTGGTAATATAGACATTTTCACAATATTAATTTTATCAATCCATTAACATGTGGTAACTTTCCATTTTCAAGTGCCTGTTTTAATCTCTTCAGAAATTCAAGCATTCATTGTGAAGTCTTACTTTCACCATCTTTGTAGATTTATACCAAGACATTTTCTTATTTTCTCGTCTTTGATACTATAAATGAGAATGTGTCCAGTCTTTATCAATGTGTTTGTGCTGGTATGTACAGAAAGGCTACTGAATTTGGAACTTGAGTTTGTTCCCTGCCACTTTGTAAAAGTCGTTATTTCTAGAAGTTTCCTAATGGAATTTGGGAGATCTGTAACAGGAGATAATTTGAATGAGTTCTTCTTTATACACTTGTCTTATAGCTTCACCTGGTGATTCCATTCCTATATTAAAAATATGTGAGTACAGTAAACATTTCTCATTCCTGATTTTAATAACAATGCTTTATTTTATTTTGCATTTAGTACAAGGTTGGCTATAGGTTTGTCATATAACCTTTATTATATTGATGTACATTAATTGCAGTCCTACTCTTTCTAGGACTTTCATCATGAAAACATGTCAGAATTTGTCAAAGGACTTTTACCATTATTGACATGATCGTGTGATTTTTATTAGTACAGGTATATAATTTATTATATTTACTACTTTATTTATAGATGAACAGATCCTACATTTCTAGGATAAAGACAACCTGATGGTGGTGGATGGTCTTCTCGATATGTACTTGTAGAAAAGTTGCCAGTATTATTGAGGAACTGTGCATGCTCATCAGAGATATCAGACTGTGCCCTTTTCTGAAAGAATACATTGTTTGAGAATCAGATAACTACAATGACAGATTCTTCTGCTTATATATGTTTTTAAAAGTTTAAGGACTGGTTGTAAATCTTGTTTAAAAGTCTGGAAGAAATCAATAGTGAATACACATGGGCTGGTATTTCTTAATATACAGTCTCAAAAAACCACATCTTGTTTCACAGAAATAAAAACCATATATTTTAAATTTCATTTGGAAACAGCAAAGACACCAGATAGACAAAGACATGATGAGCAAAAAGAGCACAGGAGAGCTTTCTATTTCAGACTCCCAGATAGTATAGAACTTTCATATAGTAAATCTAGAGTAATAAAATTGTATGGCACTGGCAGAAAAACAAATATGTACATCAATGGAATAAAATAAAAGGCTCAAATATACATAATTATAACTACATCCATCTGCATTTGACAAAGAAGCAAAAAAAAGACCATAATTTTCAACAAATGGTACTCAGAAAACAGGATGCCCAGATGCAAAAATTGGAAGTATGTCCACATACAAAACAGCTACCAGAAATACTGTGGTTGTGGAGAAAAAGGAATTTTCCTTCACTGTTGTCGGGAATGCAACTTGATAAAAGTCTGATAAAACAGCATGAAGAATACTCTATATATATTTCTATCTTTTAACTCAGTTATTCACCCCTTTGGCATATGACAAACATAATCAGCATCACACTCCAATGATAGTTGTTTAGCAAAGTTCATAGCTTTCCTACTCACAATAGGTAGGAGATATAAAAAACCTAAAAATACTTCTAGAGTTGAATGGGTAAAAAATATGCTACATATATACAAGAGGATGCTATCCAACTCTAAAGAAAAAATTAAATCATGAAATTATCAAGCAAATGAGTAAAATTAGAAATACCGTATTGAGGGAATCCATACCTAAAATGTCAACGTGTTCTTTTCCATCCGTGGTTGCTACCTCTAAATCAAGAGGTAAGTATACCACGTGGAATAACCACAGAAATGAGGGGGGAAACAGATAAAGGCTAGAGGGTTGAGAGGATAATAGCTGAATACTGGTGATATAAAGTAGGACGTAAAAGTGAGGATGATACAGTATGGGAGGAGGCAGAAAGGTGAATAAAGGAAGGACAAATAACACCAAGGTGTTTGATAAAGCATCAGAAAATTATTTTATATTTATGTAAAATTGTAAACATATTAAAGTATAAATTCTGTTTCTCTTTCTATTTGCATATGTGTTATATACATATGTATATTTCTTAGAAGTTAAACTCTTCAGTAGGTGAGAAACTCTTTCCAAGTGTTGGTCAGGGTAGTCCAATTGTCTCTGAAAATAATACATAATAGTGATGCAGTAATGTAGCAATTGTTTTCTATCAAGGGTTGGGATGTGCTCCTATTGTTAATTCAGATGATTAGATTTAGATTGGACCTCCAAGGCTCTTTGTGGTCTGCCTTCCATGGTTTCAGAAAATACTATGCAAGATGATGTGGGATGTTTTTGTGTATAATGTGGATACCATTGGATAATAAAGGAAATAGCAGCTTAGAAGCAGGAAGGAAATGAAATCACACATACAGGAGGAAATGAGCAGTCAGGAGAGATGCAATCTAGCAAACCAAAAAGCAGTATATAATGGAGTACAGGTAAGCCATGAGCCACATGTCAAGACAGATTAATAAAAGTGGGTTGAGATAAATTACGAGAATTAGCTAGCAATATGCCCGAACCATAGGAAGAACAAAAAGCAATAAATATAAGCCTTTATGTGATTATCTGAGACAAAACGGGCCTTCATTTCTACATCTTCATCTAGGCCAGGCTTCAGGCTAGGTCAGGCCTTGGGCAGGGGAGAATCATTTGGACTGTGGAGCTAAGATAGATCAGAAATTTCCTACAACAAATGGCATTCCAACATGGGACATTGATCCAAATAGACCTGAAAAAGTTTTTTTAAAAAAAAAAAAATTCTAAATACACAAAAATGAAGCCACACTGGGATTCCTACTCAGTCTCATAGCCACATCTATTGGTAAAAATCTGGAAGATGCAGGGGATGCCAACAGCAATAAGCTATTTAGTGTGGCCAATATACACAGTCTCACTCAAGAGCTGTAGTACAGAAAAGCTTCTTCCAGCTGCTGCTTTTTAGTTGGGAACATAATTGTGGGCCTAAAAACATAGCTCCACAATATTTAATATGACTTCCCAGAATTGAAAAGGTAAGTGTGACTCTGGTACCTCCGCCATGTTGAAAATCCAAGTGGGGCAAAGGCATCAGTCATTACAGTTTACTATTCTAAAAACAACCTGGATAGAAAATTATTAAGAATATATAATAAAACCGATACAGATAGAGAAAACCTCTAAAAGGATTACAATGTGTGTGAAAAAGAATATGTAGGCTGGGAGAGAAAAGAAAAAGGATAGAGAAAATCCTTTAAAAAGAGAAATAGATTAATAAAAATATAAGTAATAAAATATAAGATGGAAAATACACTGAATTATGTTTATTGTTTGCTTTTATTTTTTTAACTGTTAATGAGCTCACTGCAGAAAGTCATTTGTTTCTAAAATTGCTAAGTTAAACCAATATATATATTTTAAAGGTATCTGGACTTTGAAATTTGGATCTAAAGATATGCTACGTTGAAAAAGAGGTTATGCTTTTGTTTCCACACGAGAACCTGTGAATTGCACCAATATGGTTTGATCAAGAAGTACCTCATGACAAAAACCTTAGATGAGAAGAGATGTAGCCATTGGTTTCAAGGCTTTCAACTAAGATGATCCAGCCTCAGGATCCCCATAAAACTGCTAGTAACCCAAACAGCAGGAAGTAATTTATGGAAAGCTATGTTTATTTTCATTATAGTTGTCATAATCAACCGCTTTCTAGGGAAAAGAGGTATATGATATAGAAATGACTAAAAAAGAAAGATTACTCAATGTACTTTAATCCAAAAAACAGCTGTTAATCTCAAAATAATTTACATTGGTATGGATTTTAGTTTATTAATATAAACATAGGATTAATTTTATTATACTGTATGTATACTTCTCTCTTATCTAAGGTTGTTTATGCAATTCCTTGAAAATTATAATGTATAATTAATACAGATTGAAATCTATGATAATCAAGTCTATTCATGTTAGTTAGGTTTTTAGGTTTCTGGACACCGAGACAGGTCTTCTCCTGGCAGCATCTACTGTGGAATGTGGATAATGTGCATTGATGATGTGGAATTTACTTTGTGACAAAAATTAGTCACTGTACAGGAAACTAGACATTCTGTGATGTGGGAATGTCTTTCTGTATGCTGTGAATATCAATCTTTAAATAAAAGAGCTATTTTGGCCCATGACAGGCACCATAGAAAAGTAGATGCAGGAAAACAGAACAGGTAGGAAAGGAAGAGCAGAGTCAGAGACAGACTGAGCCAGCTGCCATAGAACAAACATGTAAGAAACACAGGTGAGTCACAGGCCATATGGCAGGACAGATTAATGAGAATGGGTTAAGATGAAAGAGCTAGCTTGTGAAGGGCCTGAGACATAGTCCAAACAGCATGAAGTTAAAACAAACATCTGAGTCATGGGGGGGCGTATAAGCAGTGGTGGGCAGCTAAGGGGTGTGCAGCTGTAGGTCTGTGGGTCTGGAACTCTGGCCGGCTGGGGTCAAGAAACTTTGTTGTAACAATTCTGAGTTCATAAGAATGTGATCTCTGGATTTTGGCAGAACAAGCTGAGATGGTCCTTCAGATTCCTGCTTCACTGAGAAAACTGTCAGATATTCTTCAGGACACAAGAAGTGAGTGATGAACAATGCTAGAATGGGCAGGGCAGTCCTTAAAATTTTCTGCTTTACCAGAGTGGCTGAAGATGGATACCCCAATTATACAAAAAACTTTATGTGACTGTTAAGACAGACAAATATCATCGGTCATCTCTAGATTGTGGAAGATGCTTGTATCTTTCTGTGGTCTGTGAAGTAGTTGAAGATTAGATGGTTATAGTGTTACATAGTTATTTTAAAAAGTAAATAGGATGTAAAACTTTGCACTGACAAGAAAAAGGTAGATAATAAAATATTTTTATTTTGCTAAATACAAATAGACTAGTAATTGTAACTGCAATTCTTGCATGATAGCTTTTCTTTATATATAATTTTGTTATGTTAAATTGAAAATTTCCTTTTTTATTAGAGAAAGGGAAGTAATGTGTAATGTCTTTGTGTATGCTGTGGATATCAATGGTAACAAAGAAATTCTTTTGGTCTATGGTAGAACAGCTTAGAAGCAAGAGGGAAATCCAAGCATAGATACAGGAAAAGGAGGGTGGAGTAAGGAGAGATGCAATCCAGCTGCAAAAAAAAAACCCAATAGAGTACAGGTAAGCCACAAGCCATATGGCAAGACAGATAAATAGAAATGAGTTAAGACATGAGAGCTAGCTAGCAATAAGCTTGAGCCATAGGCCAAACAGCATGTAATTAATATAAATCTTTGTGTGGTTATTGAGTACCAAGCAGACTTGTGGGTATGAACCTTAGGCTAAGATTGGCCTGGGGCTAGAGAGATTCATTTGGACAATGGGGTTAGGCTGGTCCAGAAATTTCCTACAACAGCCAAATGCTGATGAAGAGGAGCAATCAAAATGCCTTACCTACTTGTAACACCTATGAACTATGACAATTACAAATATGACAGTATATTCTTAAACATACAATAAAGAACAATCACAAGTCAGTAGTAACAAACAGCTGTCTTCTTCGACATCAGGCCCACTCAAGAGGAAATAAATCATACCTTGTACTGGAAACCTACTCACATTTCCTCAAGCAAATGAGGCTATGTGTCTTAAACATATATAGCTGTGTGTATTTTTATGTGCATGTATGGGTGATTACATATGTATATCTATGTGTGTATGCACATATATGTATATTTCAAATACATGTGTTCATGAATAATATAAACATGTGAATAAGTATGTACATCACTATATATAACTGCATATATAAGATGAAGTCAGCCTTGTCTGTAGAGTAAGCTCCAGGAAAGCTAGGGCTTTACAGAGAAACTGTCTTAAAAATAATAAAGAAATAAATACAACTGCATATAATTCTGTTACCTTACTCTTGGGATATACCCAAAGGTCTTTATATACTACTAAAGGAAATACTTGAACATCTCCTTTCATTGCTTCTGTATTCACAATAGCTGGGAAATAGAATCAATGTAGTTGATCATAAGAAGATACCTAAATTTTGTTATATATACACTACACATACAGTGATAAAGAAAGGCAAATTCTTGTAATTGGTACATAAATGGTAAGCACTAAAACAAGACTAGAAAAGGTAAAGAACAGAGGGTTATATTTTTATGCACCCTAGATTCAGATCTCATGTTTTGACACAATTAGAGGCCTGAAACAAAAAAATAGGGATTTGTAGAAGGATATGTTAAAAGTTAAGGGATAATATATGGCAGTAAAATCAAAAATCCTGAGGTAGAATCCTGTTGGTGAATAGGCATCATCAGTAAAGAATGAGGGTATGAAAAACCAGGCTGCTAAAAGGAGAGCTAGCCCAATGAAGACATGGAAAACTATATTAAAGCCAACTAACTTTACAAAGATAAGTGGAGGTTTAGTAGACCATATGTGAAATGAAAAATAAGGGCAAAAATATTGACAGTTTAGTGGGTAAACAGGATTCAGGAGTATAAAGAAGAGAAAGGGATAGGGTGTGTTAAGCAGAATAATGACTTATGAAAAATATAAAATAAAAATTTTGTGTTTAGTGGTTCATTTTTTGAGGCTGGGTTTCTTTGTGCAGCCTTAGCTGTTCTGGAACTATCTCTGTAAATCAAGTTCTTCTTGAACTCATGTAGATCTGTCTACCTCTGCCTCTCAAGTGCTGGGAAAGGTTTTTGCTTCTACCACCAGCTTAAAAACCACTTCTTAATCAGCTAAGAGGTGATTTATTACTTTCTATGTGTTGACAGTGTTCCCAGAACAAGTGAATTATTAAATGTTAATTTACTGAAAAGATATCCTATCTCCCAACCAGTTCGGTTTAGAATTTTCTATAAGCCAACAAAGATTCTCTAATACAGAGGTTTCTAATCCAACACATACTATTATATTGCCCTCAGTAACTCACCATAATCACATGATAAGACTGTATGACAAAAAGATGCACACATTTTTGTTGATGGATAGAGGTAAGTATCAAAGTAACCAAGAAACGTTCTCTTTTCTGGCTAGGAATATTAAAAAGACATGGGAAACCTTCATATCAATTATTGATCATAAAGGCTCCAGAACTCCAAAACAACACAAACTGATTGCTAATTTCCCTGGATACACACAGCAATTAAGTTATAAGACTCTATTGCAAACTATTTCACAAGAAATAGCACTAATCAATCTGAAACCACCAGAAGCTTTCTTTATGATCAATACAATTCATGGTGCTGTATGGTTCTGCTGTAAACTGCTGTTGGGAAAATAGACATCAATTATATCACCCATTGGTGAAATACTGTAATAGCAACATGACAAGTAAGGACAACTGGCCAAAACTGGATGATGTTCATCCCACTAAAGGTAATTTAATGCTTGTCATTAGTTATGTTGAAAAGTTTATAGATGAGATCTTAGGTCTTGCTATTGTTATTTGGCTATATAATCATTACAACAAATTCTACTTTGGATATTTATGATTATGCCCACAGATTTGAGCTGATCTCAGCTTACATCAGGAAGGTTGGTTTTGTTTGGTTTTATTTTATTTTATTTTTTTGTTTTTATTTTTTTGTAGCGAACAAATGTTAATTGGAAGGTACACAACTTACTTGTTAACATGCTAAGGATTCATGATATTCAGTCCCACATAAAACAAGTACATTAAAATTGTCACCATCAAGAATCATGAACATTGTGTTTAAAGACAGAAAGTGTGTATCAGGTAAGACAGGTTGTAGAAGAGTACTGTGGGTTTTTATAATGAGGAAAAATGATCATTACATTTAATTCAAAGCAGCCGTGGTTACCAGTTAAAAGATTAAGCCAGCCAAAATCCAACCTCAGATGGAGTAGACAGATTACCTTTAAGCAACAATACTTCAACATTGTTATTTGCAGTGGATAGTTACTGGAGAATAGAGTCATTCTGTTTCAAAGTGGATGCATAGGTTTCCCATGCTCCAATACACAGTAGCACAGCCAAATATATACCACAGGTTTTATATCCTACATATTCATTGACCTTTCTCTCCTTTATACATCTCATGATACCCAAATAATTGCAGAATTTTGTCGTAGTCTGGTTCTGCTCTTAATCTATATTGCTTTTTCCTTTTTGTCCTCCCCGCCACTTTCTTGCTTCTTTCTTACCTTCCTACATTCTTTTATTTCTTTCTCTTTCTCTTTGTAGGCTTATTGTTTTCTCCTACCAAATTACATTACCTGGCTCTGGTCTTCAGGGTCCTTTTGCTTCACCCTCCTAAGACAGAATAGTTATTTAAATATCTGATTGTAAAGTTTTACTTCTAAACTTTAAGCAACTCCCTATTTTCACTGCCCTACCTTAACATTTTCCTATTGTTAACTACTGGCCAAATATTCTTTCTTTCCTTTTTAATTTTATTTACTATTTTAATATGAGTTTACTACCTGAAAGTGATTAAGAAATGACTTGTGAATATTGATTATTAACTTGTTTTACTGGTGAGTAGAGGATTTGGAAGTTTAGAGCAATTATTGTTTTACTTCCCTGAAAACCTTCCTTAGGGAATAAATGTCCCTACTCTTAATATATTACTGAAAACATTTCCAAACAAAAATAAAAGGTAAATTAAATATTTTAAAAATCAAAGTATTTCCTGTTGCACAAATCTCAACATGTTCAAGGATGTACATGTACACACACACACACACACACACACACACACACACACACACAAGAGAAGCCTCTTCTAACACAATCATAGGGCAAACAACTCCAATAAAAAGATTTAGATGCTAATCTCTGTGAAAACTTCAGGCAAATAAAGATAAATATGTTCAAATAAATAAATGTGAATAAACTTAAAAAATAAACAGAGATGATAAAGATGTTAAAGACATAAAATAATTATTCAATAAAGAATAAATAATAGAAATACTATAGAAAATTTAAACTGTGCTAGAAATGAAATACTAAACAAGCCAAAGAGAGAGTTCACTAAAAATAGGTTAGGAAATCAGAGCATGAAAACAAAGCAGAAAAATTGGTACTTTCAGTTGTGAACAGCCTTAAATTTGAAAATATATATATATATATATATATATATATATATATATATATATGTTAAAAGTCTTGAATGTGTGAATAGAAAAATAGAAAAAACTTCATGCAAAAAAGAACAAAAATATTTTAGTATACCCATAGTACAAATTATGAAAGATTTAAAGTAATAATAATTAGTCTGACTCCCAGATACATAAAAATAAAGAGGCAGAATCACAATAAAAATTGCTCATCTCATATTTTAGTTATAAGGAATCTATTGAGAGATGCAAAGGGGAAACATCAGAAAATATATAAAAGAATATTCATAAGAAAAACAGAAGAAGAAATGCATTGGAAAATGTAACTCAGCTTCTGAAAGAACATATTTGTGAAGCTCAGATATTTTTCTCAGCAAAGACATTACATTTAAAAGAGAAATTAAAACATTCTATGATAAATAAATATAGTCTAAAGGACTTTATGAGCACACAGTAGAGTCTACACAGGACACTAGAAGGATTGCTTCCTATTAATGAGAAAGAGAAAACTATCCAAGAAGCCACCAAGAAAAAAGTAATATGCAGTAAAATTAAAATTAAAATAAGTATCACACACAAAAGTGAGAGAAATTAATATATGAATAAAATTTACACAAGTCCCAGTTCCCACCTATGACACAGAGTAACAAATAGTACATGCACTGACTTGGTGGGTTACAAAACACAAATATGACACAAAGACTGATATTTAGAGAGGAACTTGTGGGAACATTGTATTCACTTACAAAATATTATATTAATCAATAGGATACATCTAGTAGCTGCTTCCAAAAAGCACATCTTATATTGGAAGATTGACACAATCTCAGTCTGAAGGGATAGAGAGGTATCTCAAACAAATAGAACTTGCAAATTAGCAGGTATTCTACTATCTGTAAAAATTAGCTCTAAACAAATTTTAGTCAGGAAAGATTAAAATGGCCATTTCATACTGAGTAAAGAACAATTGGTCATTAATATATAAAAATTCTAAATAAAAACAGATATTGAGTCAACAAATTTCATAAATTATGCTGTTATTTATCAAGTCACACACTACTCAAAATACATAAATAGAAAATTATATTCAATATAAAAACTCAATGGTAGGCAAACGGCTCAAATATAAAATAGGCACATATGGCTGGAAAGATGGCTTGGTAGTTATGTTTGATGTGATCCTGTGACTCCAAATTGCACCAGGTATGCACATGGTACACAAATATACCTGCAAGCTAATAACCCACACACAAAATAATAAAAGTATAAACAGTGAAATTCAGATTAAATAAAATTGTAGCTAATAATAGCAACAATTCTGTATAGAATATCACTTACAAATGCAAAATACATATACTTTCTATATCAACAATCACATATCAGGACAGAAAGTAAGTCTTACTAAAAAGAGGAAAATTTAAATAACTTCCTATATTCAATGAAGCCACAATAAGAACTAGAAATCAACAGCAGAACAAAGCAGAGAATTCAACTCATGGAGATTAAACCACACACTGAAGAATGATTAATGGGTCACAAAATAAACAAAAACAAGTAAGGGAAATTTAAAACTCTAAAGCAAATGAATATTTAACAAAAGAAAAAGGGAACACTGAAACCCATTCTAAATATATAGAGACCCAAGTTTAAAAAAACAAACAAAAAGATGTATAAAATAAACATCTGGATGCATCCACATTAAGGACAAGGTCAAACTACTAGACTCCAAACTCAAAGAGTTGTATATATACAGACATGATGGCACAAGCCATAATTACATTGCTCAGAGGCAGATGAATGAATTGTTGTGATTTTAAGACTAGCCTAATCTACATAGGCAGCATCAAAACAACTAGGGTTAAATGACTAGACTCTGTCACAAAAAAAGCAAAAATAAAATCTTACAAAGACACAACCCAATGTTTATAAATTCAAGAAGACTGAAATCTATTCTTGCATCCTATCTCACCACAGTGTGAGAAAATTTTAATTTGACAGCAAAACAATTTATATTTAATACTCAAACTCATAGAGAATAAATAACTGAATAATGAGGGGTGAAAGCAGAAATGAAGACAGAAAAAATTCTGAATTCAAATAAAAATGAAAATACAACAACAAACCCTTAGAACAAAAGCAATTCCAAGTAGGAAATTCATAACTTTAAGTGTTTACATTAATAATCAGAAAAGATAATAAAGGGTCTAATGTCACAAGTTAAAGTTAAAGAAACAAATATAAATCAAATCCAAACCCAACAGACCACAAAAAATACAAGAAAAATTGAAATAAATAAATAAATAAATTTATTTATGAGTTATATCTTTGAGAATTTAAACAAGAGTGAAAGCCTGTTTTGCAACTAACCAAACAAAAGCCAGGACCCAAGTTACCTGAAGCAAAAGAAAAGAGTGAGCGATAATTGACAACAACGAAGTTCATATACAATAAGGAAATTTCTATACGCCTTTAAGGTGAAAAATCTAAAAGAAATTGACAAAATGAGAATAGTCAAACAACCAAAACCAAACCAAGTAGTCAATAACTCAAATGGACTCAAAACCAATACGATTAAAATAACAATTTTTTCCAGAAAAAAAGCAACAAGACAAATTCAGGGCCAGAAAAATTGACAACATATATCAAACAGACGTTCAAAGCTGATCTACAACTAATTGTTCAGAAACTACTCAAAAACATAGAAGTAGAAGGAACGTTCCCAAACTTTCATAGAGCTAGTATTTCTTTACTACACAAGTCAGGTTAAGATACAACAAAAAGACAATTTCACATCAATATTCCTGAACAACAGACTTAAAAATGTGCAGTAAAAGACTTGCAAACTGACAACAGATACACATCAAAAAATCTACCATTACCAACTTGCTTTTATTCCTGAAACACAGAAATGGTCAAATGCAGGCAATCATAACATAAATGTCCTCTAACCTAAATGCGTCTCAGTTGACAACTGCATAATGAAAACTTAATGCATGTGTTCTCTGGAATACTATTCAAATGTAATTTTGCAGGTAAATGGATGAAATTAAAAAATATCTTGAGTCCTCACAAAACAAGAAATAAAAATGTGTATGTTGTCATATCGGTAGTTCCTAGCTTCAAATTGTTCATGGCAAGTAATAACTACAGAAATTAAGAATAAAAAATGGGAAAAGTCACAGGATAAGGATTTGGGGATAAGTATTGAGAGGAACTGCAGTGTGGACATTGACCAGAGATATGAGAAAAGGAGTGGCATCTTAGGGTGGAGAAGAAAGAAAATCAGGAGGGAGTTTTATAAAAATAACTCAGATGTCAAAAAAGACTGTAAGGTATTATCATGTTAGTTATTTACCAAGATAGTAAAGATTGTAAAGGGTCAGATAGTTTTTTGTAAAAAAAAAATATTTCTAGTAATTTCAGAAGCTACACCCATAAAGACTAGCCAATAGGGATTTCCCAAAACGAGAACAGAGATGGCATCAATGGATATACTAAGTAGAATAGGTAAAGGCCTATTAAACCTTAACCCTATACAAAGAATAGAGGCAGTTATAGAAATACGTAATCAGGAGAAATACTCTTAACCTGAGAAAAATATACTAACTGGATGTCTAATGCCAGATGGTCAATGCTGAATGTATACATACAAGAAACATAAAGATTGAGAAATATATTTAGTAATCTATATATACATGCAATAACAATGAACATGAAATTAATTTGAAGGAGAGTAGAAAATATACGGGAGAGTGTGGTGGGAAAAAAGACAAGTAGAAATATTGTAACCATATTACAATCTGAAAAGTTTTTTAATAAAATAAAATATTCTGAAAATACCCTTAAGAAAGATACAATTCAGTAGAATTGAATTAAAAAGATAAATTGGAAAGATAAAAAAAATGAGAGGTAATTCTAATCAATGATATCAAATTTTTGAGGAATCAACACATAATTTCAAGTTTTTCCACAAAAAAGAGCCATATTTATAAAATCAGATACATATATGTCAATTAATGAAACAGAAAATTAATATAGATACTTACATAGCCACAGCTACAGAATATTTTAAAAAATGTTAAAAAGTATGTCTTAGTTCTGCTAAATAAATATAGCAAGACAATAAATAACTCCCAAAGAGTTATATGGTTATACTAGTAGGTTAGTACATTACTGAACTGGCAAAAATATTTTTTGAAGTAATCTAAAATGATTTATAACCACTAAAAAACCACTTGTATAGAAGATAATAGAATGGATTTTTCATCCTTAAGAGAATGATAAATAAATCCAAGAAGCTACAGAAAAAAATAGAGACTTTATACTTCTCATTCCTAAATGAAACGATGATCATCAAGACTCAGTGGATGAGGGGGTTGCAATATTGACATAGATGACCTCAAGTAAGCTGTATTTTCCAGATATAAGGGCAAATAGCCTTAGATAAAATGAGTAGCAGAATTTAGAAGACCTGCTCCGGTGAAACCCAGACAAAGTACAAACATGGGAGGAAAGAGGTGAAGTAATAATATGGGCATTTGATTGATGATGGGCAGCAGAAAGCAAGTATTCTTCATTTGTGTGACACACATTCACCAAACTCCAAGGTCTTCTGTTTTTATCATATTATTCTTGGTTTTGGACATGTGTTTCATTTCATTTTTCTCATCAGTGATAAACGATAACATAACAAAGTTATAATTTTCAGTCATTTCCCCTCAAGTTTTGACATCATTGATAAAGACAGATGCTGGTAGCTTTGGTTGCTTCAAGGACACTAGACCAAAATGAAGTTTCTAGGCCAGTATGGCAAAGCACCATGTCACAAGCAGTGTATTATTAACTCTTAGTGGTCAGAAAACCCAAGAAAAATCTTCAAGTCAAAGCTGTTGCAACTAAATTGTAGCATAATAAAATGTTTATAAATTTTATCATGTCTACTCCTGACATTCTGTTGTTTCTTGGTCATAAAAATCATAGTGGCTCTGAATGTGCAAACTTTTCTAGGCAGGCAGGTCCTAACTTCTCATTCATTTATCATCTTTCCACTTCATTTTTCTTCATCAATATGTATTTGTATAGGGCAGAGGTATATGCCGCATAATTGCCTGAGTATATAGTTGGAAGAAACTTGCAATCTGAACTGTGGCCAATTCTTTAAGCCTACATATTTTGATGAACTTGCTCAATCTGTTTTGATTATCTTGTTCCTAAGGAAGTACATAGCCTCATAGCCTCATGAAGAGACCTTGGGCTTCCTTATGTGTGTCACAACCTCCAAAGAATAAGGAAGTCCTTCCAGTAGATAAGGATATCTCACTATAAGCAGAGGAATTAATAATTCAGGACTTTTAGAAGCAGCATTACTGGAAGAAGGCATAAGAGATTCATAATAAATTTCATAAATCAAAAACTCCCAACTATTAAAAGTGCCTCAAGTATGCAACAGATGAAAACCAAAGGGGGCATGACAGTCATCATGTGGCTCAGCTTCTCAGGACCTTAGTCAAGCTGCTGTACTGGCTTCATGACATTTGCCATTCCATTCAGATATGGCTGTGCTAGATGTGGAGGGGATCAATGTACAAAATCACTGTATAAAGTCATAAATAAAAGCATCATTTTAACATTTTTAAAATTACCTGTCTCAAGATCCAATGCACATGGGTACTCACTGGAAACCTGCTGACCACACTGGCTAAATAAACCCAAGTACATAATCTCCTATCATCTAATAACAATTCTCATATCATGTCATTAGAGCTCAGATCACCTTCCTCTCTGCCACCTTTCCAAGGTTGTATATGCAGATCCTGGAGGCACACCTGCTTTTCTCTCTCCTATGGACCTTCTCACCTCAACCCTCAAAACTCCATTTCTCCAAAACCTAAAATCACATTCTACCTGGATTCTCATGACAAGACTTAGCAAGATCTCAAAAGCACTCCCTGGCAAGTAACCCACAGCCCTCACAATCTCAAAGAAACAGAGAGGACAATAGAAACAAAGGATTAGAACACCTAACCAAAAGACAAGACCAGATATAAGCACCTAGAATTATAGGCAGCATAAACTGAGATGCGTAGGCACCGGCATTAATATCCAGGACAATATATACTGGAAAAATGTTTTTGTGTATTATAAAGATTTGCCACTGTTATAGGTTTAATAAAACATTGATTTGCCTGTAGTTTGGCAGGATGTAGAGACAGGGCAACCAGATTAGGAGAGTACTGGGAGGAGGAAATGTGAAGTCAGCCAGATGCAGAGGAAGCAAGATGAGAATGCTGGACTGAGAAAAGGTGCTAAACCTTGTGGCTAAACATAGCTAACAATTATGGGTTAATTTAAGTGTCATAGCTAGATATTAATTAATATGCTTAAGCTATGGGCCCAGCAGTTACTATAATATTAAGCCTTTGAGTCAATTACATGGGAAGCAGCTGCTGGGTGTTTGTGAGTTTCTGGTGGGACAGAAACTTCTGATTAAAAATTTATCTCTACAGGAGCTTAATAACATGACTATAGCAGGCCATGAGAAATACAAGGTAATTAAAGTACTAGATAAGGACTTCAAAATAGCCATTAAAAACTAGAAGATATAACTAAACCCATTTATGAAAACTACAAAAAACACAGAATGGAATAAAATAAAAAAAATTGAGAGGAAAATAGAAAAGGAATCATTAAGGAAAACTTGAACTAATATGTTTTGAGTAAGTGTCATTTGGAAGCTCATCATCAACATCACTCCTTCCAAGGTTAAAAAACTTAAAAGAGAAGGGAGTTTAACAATTTAAGACCACAAATATGATTTGAGATGAGCTATGGTATATCTGATGTTTCCAATGAATTCACAGCAGCAGGAGCTAACTGCACAGGATTGATACAAAATGGGGCAAATCAGTGTTCCATTGTCATGGGGTTTGCTTCATACATTGTTTCTGTATAGGAACAGAAAGCTTTATTCCTAAATCAGGTAGTAAGGTGGCTTTGCTCAAATAAAAATCTTGCTTGAAGTTATGTGAACCTGAATCCTGGTTACCACAGAGATTAGAGGAATTAGACAACTTTGGAGCCACAATTACAGACAACTGTAGGCCCTAAAAAAGGTGCTAAGGATGTAACTCAGTTTGCAAGTACATTAGGTCCTCGGAACCACTCATACATCCCCCAGGAATAAAGCATGAGAAATGTTAATTATTGTTTCGCGGGGAATACTGAGGTAGGAGGATTATTCCTAAAAGTGAGTCAAACATGAACAACACCATAATTAGTTCCAACATATCCTGGGCCACATGTTATCTTAAACAATTGATAATTTAAAGGACAAGCATCAAAGTTCATTAATTCAAAAATACTAAAACCAATACTGAATCTATAGAAATTATAGAAAGATTTATCATTACCTATGTATGAATCTAACAGTACTTCATATTATACATTCTATAGGTACTTCCCAACTTATATTATCATGAACAAATGATAGTAAATGAAGGCTAATGGAAAGAGATGAAAGTGAATTTCAGATACCATAAAACATATTGGATAGATGTTATGAGCCATTATACTAATGAAATTAATGAAATAGATGGGCATGAGCATTTAGTTACAAGTAGAAGACATACCTTGAGGGTTTTTTTAGAAGACTCAATTTTAAAGAAATCTATTCTCTCAAACTTAATCTATTAAGTGTGGTGAAAATGAAATTAAAAGTGTTGTTTTTCCAACTTGACAAAAAATTGTAAGCATCAACTCTGAGGAAATTTTGACTATATACAGGGAATATTCTGAAAAAGAAGAGAAAGAAAGTTGAACTTGACAGAATAGGTAAGACAGTATAAACTATCAATAATTAACAAGTGTAGAGGAGAAAGCAAACAGGCATGCAGCAAACTATATGAGTTTCCTATATGCTAAACTTTAAGAACTCTACAAGTTAAAGTAAATAATATTATCTAATGGTTTAGCACATTAATGATCAGGAACAAATGAAATGGAAAAATCTGATCAAAAGTAAGGGAGATGCCACAGATAAGTATGATATAAACATAAACATGCTTGAAAAAAAACCCAGACACATGAAATAAAATGACTGTATTTCAATGACAAATTTGTGTACAATATTAAAACAAAATAGAAATTCATTTTACACATGATAACCTGCTTACAGACTTAGTTACAAATGAGCTCATAAATGAGTAACATTTATCATGGACACTCAAACAATACAACATGTGAAATGAATGGCAGGATTCTTTAATATTAATATTTATACTACTACATTAACTGTAACTTTCAGATCCACAATTGCCTATTTGGACATTTATTCAAATATTGATTTAATATACTTTGATATGGTACATAAAAACAACAGAAATTTTTTATGAACTATCAGTAAAAATCATAAAAACACACTCGGTAAAATGAAAATGTAAAGCTAATATACCAACTCATAAAATATGCATTTATAAATATAGATGAAGAATTCTCCAAAAGTATAAGAGGCCTCCATAAACTTTGATTCACACTGTATGATAAAATTAGTATGAATTTTAAATGTAATATAGAGCTTCATACAATACTGTTTTAACTTAACACATGATTAATTTCTATAATTTCAATAGTTATGTGGTTGAAGGAAAGTTATTTCAAAGGTCAGATTGTGCTACATAGTTAAACCATTTGAAAAGAAAAATCAAGTAAAGTTCCTTATAAATTTATAATCATTTCTAATTAATTTATAATTATTTTTAATAAATAAGCCTCAAGATTATCATGAAGAGGTTGTCATGAGAATCACTTCATGCATACAAAAACACTGTGATAAAGCCAATATTGCATAATATTATTTTAATCTGTGTGGTAGTCTCCATTTCTTGAGTTAGTCCAATAGCATCAAAGAATGTATTTAAATATGTAGAAAATAGTCTTCAAGACACCTTCTATTCTCCATCCAGTTATCGGAGTTTAATTTTAATGATCTGTGAGAGTATTCAAGCAACACTTTCTGAGAATTTTTAACAATTATAAACATTGTAGAAACAATATCTGATTTGGTGATGACCTGAAAGCACAAAGGAAAAAATTCAGGGCCATTAGTTTTATCAAAGTATAGTTTTTATTTTTATATAAAAATGCATTTAGTATTAAACCACATAAGTATTATCTACTAAAAATGTTTAATTACACAGGTAATCAGATTAGTATTGGTTATTTCAGTATTCTATATTACTGAGTTTAGTCATTCTATATATTCATTGTCATTGCTACTTTATTAAATATAGGTATTTTCAAATAAGTATATATTATAACATGAAGCTATTTTCCCCATCCATTCTCCCTATCCTAATTACTGTAATTTCTGAATGTGCATTCAATGTGACTATAAGGATTATGCGCCTACTACCATGCTCTTCCCACCATTATGGAATGTCTACTTAACTATAAGCCAAAACTGTGGGGATATGTTTCAAATTAACATTCGGAGATATGAGAGAGATCTACCCAGAATCGGTCTAGGATGATCAGGCAGTGGTAACTCACTCCTTTAATCTCAGCACAGGGGAATATCCCTGGTGTGATGACCCACGCCCTTAAGCCAATCAAATTTCAGTTTGAGGTCATCTTAGTTTACAGAAGAAGTTCCAAGCTCCCAGGCAGGCAGTGGTGGTGCCAAATCTTAACTGAGTGAAGAAAGTATTTAAGGCAGCCATAGAAAGACAGAGCAGGCAAGCAGGCAGAAGTCAGGAAGAGCAAAGCTGAGGAAGTCAGCTGGGTGAGATCTGACTATGGTGGTTACTCTTTAATATCTCAGCCTTTCCCAGAGATCTGGCCCTGAATTTCCTTCATTCGTGCAACACAAAATAAATACTCAAGTGGTTAAGTCAGAATGTTTAAAATATGTACTTTTTTATTTATGAGTGGGGTTTTTGATGAGCATGTGTATTATAGTTGTAAGTTCCTAAGCATAGGTTCTAGGAAGTCAAATCGGGGCCTTTGGAAAAGCAGTAGTCATTTTTAATTGCTGAGTCATTTATCTGAACCTTTGTTCATTTTTTTTCCTAAGCAACAACCTGAAAATAAGACAGAATATGTTAGCCAATTAACTAAATGACAATACCATTTGTATTATTTTATTAAAACAATCTTTTAAACATAATGTTTCAGTAGAACTGAAGCTGTGGTTAGATGGCACTTTCCAGAAATGAACAAAGCACTGAGTTAAACTCCTGTAAACACATAAACCAGGCATGGAAGTTCATATCTCTGAGACTTTGGAAGGCAGAGGATTCATGCCCTTCCTTGGATACATAGAGAGTTTGAGGCCACCCTGGGATGCCTCATATTCAAGTTAAAAAAAAAAAAACTAATTCAAGGCTGATATTATAATTTACTAATAGTATACTTCATCTAGTTTATGGCAGACCCAGGCTTCATATCAACCATTAGAACAAATTGATTTCTTTACTTCAGGAAATTCAAACATGTCAAAAGAATAATTTTGGAAGAGTACTTTTGCTTTAACTAAGTTAATAAGCTAAAATCCTTTCTTACCTTTAATTTGCAGGAAATTCTGTTCTCAATTTTCTTATACTCCATAAACTAATATCAAGGAAGGGCTAATAAGTCATCATTGCAATCAACAATACCTGAAAAATAAAAGTAGCCAATGCAAAGCATGTTGATAATCAAATAAGCATTAGGAACATTACTCTAGTTTGGCAAGAAAAAAATGTATTTAATAGCAAATATTTCTATCAAGTTCCCATTTATGTATGGGAGTCCTCTGAAACTGGAGTCATCAGATTCTCGCAGATGAGTAGTATGCTTGACTGCTACATACATAACTACTTACAAAAATTCATTGGATGTTCTTACAAGCCTTGACTCCAACGTCTTACTAATTCTTGTCTATGTATCTGCAGGTGGAGTCAAATCCCTGACATGTCATATTCCCATGGCAATTTAGTAGGTTCTACACATCCCTAAATGCCTACTTGACATCCCTAAGGCATATAGATGCATATATAAAAGCATATACATTCAAAATACATATAATGAAAGAACAATCTAGTTTTCACATAAATAAAAATTGATATGGCTGGAATAGTAATTTAGTGTTTCAGCTTTTATATTAGCATGCATCAGACTAAGTACAAATATTTAATAAGAATACTTATAAGTTAACTCAAATGTGATATACCCCAAAATTGATCTAATACAGCATTCTATACCCAGGAAAATACCTGCCATTATCAAAATTTACTAACTTCCCTCATAAGTTCATCACTCCAAATATAATCAGCTTAATAATACTCACTTGAAATTTCATCTTCACCTTCTGATCATTGGTTTATATATTATTTTTGTAGACACATAAGATCCTGGAGTGTCTAAAATTCTTCACAATCCATTTATAATGGATGCTAGGAATAGAAAGTTGAATATGGCAACCCAGAACTCCCATGATGTTGAAAATCAATAATACTGGCACAACTTGTCTTTTTCTTGTTTTCTTGTTTAGGTGCTTATTTTGAAATGCTCTTATAAAATAAAAGTCAAAAATAGTCTTACTCCTTTCTATTTAGCAGTGTTAAAACCTTAATATTCTTCCTGGACAAGTTTTTTTGTTTGAAAAAATTGTTCATTTGTTCTAGATTTTCTCATGTAGCAATCCCACGCATGTGTACATTATTTACTTTAAATCACTTTAACAAATCTTCAGTCATTACTGTAAAGTAACAAATTGTAATGCAAAAGTAATAACTATCAAAAGTAAGAATTCTGTATAATTAACATTTCCTTGTCCATTTTGTTGGATGAACAAAATATATTTACATATAGGTAAGTTGCTATTTTCTTCAATTAAAATACAACAAACTCCATGTCTATAGAAAAAGGACAATTCAAGTTTTAAATTTCATTCACCTTAAGCTACAATCCTAATGCTCTATTTATTGATAGTTCTGGTGTTTTATTTTATATTTCATAAATAACAAGATATTAATATTTAGATAAAAATCTTAGTAGCCAACTCAAAAATTTAAAAAAAATACATCTTCATATTACTCCTAGTTTTGTAGGAGGTATTCAGTTTTTTGTTTTCATGTTTTCTTCTGACACAAGGGCTTATGGACACAAGACTGGCCTCAGAGCTGAGTATAATCTTGGCAGGTGCTGGTAGATGTGTTCCTCATCAAACCCAACTCTACATTTTGATTTATATTGCATTTAATGATTTAACCTTTTTCTTACAGTACATTATAAGAAACACTAGATGTCTACTTTAGTAATCCTAAATTAAAAAAAGACACAAAAATTAAACACCTTATTCAAATTTAGTACAGTAAAGATGTATAAATACATAAATAAATTTATTAAAAAAAGTTTGAGGATCTTTACAAAATGTGTCTAAAAATAGCATTGAGATTGCATAATAAACTGAACGTTAATTTTACTGTTCGTGAAGTTGAGATATTGGTGTAAAAACATTAACTCATTAAAAAATACATTTGTACATATTGCATATATACGTGTACATAATGTAAGATATATCTGTGAATGTAATATAACTACTGATATAAAGTGCCTAATACCTGACTTAAATAATCCAGAAACAATGCTGTCAATATTCATCTTTCTTCATGAAAATAAAATGTCCAATTTTTTCTTTAAATTTTCTCCAAGCAAAAATAAGACGTAAGCTATTCATCTTGACATGAGAAACTATTCAGAAAGAATTTTATACCTAATACACTGAGTAGTACCTACCTATTGCATTGAAAAACTATTTGCTAGAATAATTTTATTACAATAAAATACTTGTTTATATTTTAAAATGTGCATCTGAGAAATGCATGTCTAAACTGAAATATGTATCAATTATTTACAACTTGTCTTGAATGCTGTCATGCAAAGTAAATATTGTATTAATTTAAAGAGGCAGAAAAAATCCTCAAGAAATATTTCCTATAATGACTTATATTTACAAAGTGGCATATATTAGTATAACAGAATTATGATTTGTGATTTAAATCTACACCTTAAGCCTTACTGATTGTGTGGTTATTGAAGATTTTTCTTGAGATGACTATTCCACATTGAAATTAAATATTCTTTAAAATAATCTTATTCCCAATACCATATTAACAAACAAAGAACAACACAAAGTTAAAAAAATATCAACTTTAAAAATTTCACTCCTGGATAGTTAATGGAAGCAATTAATAGTTGCAATGATGTATTTACAAAATTATACCCTGTGACACTCTATACATCTAAAAAGACTAGATGTTAAAGTTTTGCATTTGACTATTATTTACAAAGTTGTCTTGAATATTGTCATGCAACCAGGAAACACACACAAAAATTTGCAGTGTTCCAAGAGGTAGTAGCAAATCTCTATGAAAGGTGACAAAAAAGTAGAAAAAAAGGTTTACCAGTAGGCTCATTAATGTTCAAGCCAACTTAAATACCTGCCATGACATTTTTTTTCATGTGCAACTCACATGGAAAATTTGTCAACTATTCTACTATGAGACTAGAGTTTATAATTTCTAATTCTCTTAAAACTACTAGAGGTAATTATTTCATATACAAGATAGCTCATTACTTATGAATTTACATTATTTTCCATGTATCAGATGAATGCAAACCCATGTAATTCTAAGATATTTAGATAATTTGAAGTAATAAATTCCATCACAAATCTCAGTGACCAGAAAAATAAAGTGAAACTACATGCCATTATAAAGTATGTATATATTTAAAAAAACCATTGATACTTTAATGGTTATTTGAATTATACTCAAATTTAATAACTAAAAAGACCATTGTCTTTATATTATGGTATAATATAAACACATGCCATATATTGCCAACACTATCAAATTTAACTATCACAACAATACAATGAAGTCTACATACATGTAAACAATTTTAACAGCAAAAATAAATCTTTCTTTTCCAAAATTCCCAATACAGTACAACTGTTTTTTAAGCACAAGTATCAATAAATGCAAAACTTCTTTTTAAATACCTGCTAATATCTCTCTATTCAAGTTTTAAAATAAAAAGTAGCTACTTACAGTTCAAACATTATACAAAGGCTTAGTACAATTACATTTTACCATACAAAAGGATTTATCTTAAATTTAAAAGCAAAATATATTCTGAAAATCTAATCAGAATTTATAAACATAGGCAATGTACCTATATACAAATATAGGCAAGGTATATATATATATATATATATATATATATATATATATATATGTATGTATGTATAATATATGTATAGTATATGTGTGTATACTATACATGTATGTTAATAACAGCATGTGAATGGCAGTTGATGGTAATTTGTGTTTCTATAAGTTTAAATTTTTTAGGCAGTGTGCAAAGTTATTTTATTATTTTTGCAGCAGTCAATAACTGTCAGGTCAAATTTTAAAAAAATAAATTAACACAAGCAGAGAATTAGGCTAGTTAAAATGTCTGTACAGTATACATTACTTAGAACTAAAACTGGTAGAATTCTCACGAATATTTAAATAAAGAGCATGAGCTATATAAGCAGCTCACTTACTGATAGTCACTAATTCAATACTAAAAGCAAGACTGATAAATGGAAGCAGGGAAGGTATATTAAAGAAATCTGGTGTTTGATAAATGTAACTGACTAAACTTGTAAATTGAAAGTATCATATATCAAATCTAATTTAAAAAATAAAATGTTTGCCTTTACCTAGCAGTAACAATGGACAATAGGAAAACATTGCCGTATCTTGAGAAACCATAAAATATTCTGTGGTGACACAAAATTCTAATTTTGTATTTTAGTGACTTATTTTATCTAACCACAGAGGCACTCATGAGTTATATGTATGTCTATATGTATATAAAATTGTATATACATGCACATAATAATAGTAATGGGATACCCATACTTATATCAAAGAAAAAAAATTTGATGCAGTTGAAATTATGCATTTTATTTATATCATGTAACAAAACCCTGATAAATGTTATCTCTACCTGTTACAAATGTTTAAGGAAAAATATATACATTTATATATTTACATAATATATGTATAATATAACAAATGTTTAAGGAAATATATATGCAATTATATATATTTCACTGTATATCTATACTATCCACACACACACACACACACACACATACACAAATGCAACATGTACTATATCATTGACATAATAATGGTGTTTGGTGATTAATGTCACACAGTTACCAGAATATGTATTTAATATTCAAAATTGATGTTATATTGTAATGACACATGCTGATATTTCTGTCCAATCCAATCTTAAAAGACAGGAATTTCTGTGACAAAGTCCTGTTTATTTGTATATATATTTGAAACATTTTCTATTAAATTTCTACCCTGATGAATCTTTTAACATATGAAATGTTATTCATAAACTGTATGTTGGGTGGTATAACATAGAGCTATGGTATAATATAACATTTTTAAATGTTCAAAAATAGTATATATGAAGCACTTATTTATGTTCATAGACATCTTTCCTCTCATAAAGGCAAAAATGTTCCTTAGCATCAAATTTATCCATAAAACATAATAACTTATCATTAGCGAAAAACCATGTGAAATATAGGTCATCTCATGCAAATGGTTTTTTCTTCATGGTGCACTATGCATATGTAGATCAATAGAAAAGAATGTCAATCCTATCATGAGACCTACAGAGATGGCTGACGGGAGATACTGTTATGAAATGACAACTGAGGACATTTCATAAAAAGAAACTAAACCCTCTGAATCTAGATAGCAGTCATTCAGCATGAGCAATTTGGAGAGCCTCTTGCAATTGGAACAGAATTTACTCCTGGTGCATCTAATGGCTTCTCTGAGCCCATTACCTACAGAGGAACACCTTATTCAGCCTTGATACTGGGGTGGGGGTTAGGAGGTTGCTTGGTCCTATGTCAATTGAATATGACAGGCAGAACTGACTCATCTTAGGAGTCCTTGCCTCTCTGGGAAATGGATAGGGAATGGGATGCTGAGGTTGGGGAAAGCTGAGATGGGTATGGAAAAAATCATTTTAAAAAATATTCAATCCTAGATGTTATAAAAGGATGATGTTTTCTGCATTCCATCAAGACAACGAAATATTCTGTTACATAATTTAACAAAACCTTCTCTGACAAAAATCTAACCATGAATACCACATATATAAAGCATCCTAAAGAAAAATTACTATTCACTGGAAGGATAAACACATAATCCAATAAAAGATTTTACTCTATACTATAGAAATTTTACTTGGATATTAGAAATATTTAAGAACATATTGAAATGACTCCAATGTACTTAATATGTTTTTCCTATTTATATTTAATGTACTTCCCAATGCTCCATGTTTCACACTATCTTTATTTACTCAAAACATAAACAGAAAATCTCAAAGCTCCTTGTTTCACATTATTCTTATCTACTCAAAACATGAACCTAAAATTTCCTTGCTTTTCATAATCTTTAAGAATTTAATCAAGCATTTTATAGAAATTAAGCTTAGTATTATTTTATCAAACCAGTCATAAGAAAAACATTCTTCCTTCAAACCTAAGAAATTCTTACTAAATGAAGCAAAAAATAAAAGTATAAAAGTATTTTTCTGGTTTATAAATATAATATTTTATCAATCAAGAATCATCTTACATTTCTGTTAACTAAATTATCCCAATAAATTAGTGTATATATTTAAAATCATGTCATCAGTTATTAGTTACCATAATCTGAAGATTTAGATGTTTCACAATTGTAGAAAAGTAAGTCTACTTGTTGGATATACCAACAGATATGTACAGATTCAGAAGTAAATTTTACATCAGCAGGAGAGTATTCCATGTTAAAAGGAAAACAAAAACAAAGAGAACACTATAGTAGTAGCTGATATACATAAAGAAAAATAGAAGAGCACTCATGCCAGAACATAAAAAACAAATTAGTATGCAGATAATCATGCAGATGGTCAAAAACAGTGTCCAAAACAGGAACAAGTTCTCTTCCTGCTAAAAAAAATAATTATGATGTTTACAAAAGAACTTCTCACACCCAGTATTAGCAATCACAGAGTTAATTTAAACACCTGTTTATATCAGAGTAACATTTTCTCAATTCCACCAATGCCATGATAGATTTACCTCTATGAATTCAATGTCAGCATTCTGGTAAAATATCAAATTTCTATTTTACTCAGAATCAAAGAATGCCTTAATAACAATCTACAAATATCTCAACATAGTAAATAGATAAGCAGTCAGAATGACTTAGTACCTGTGCAAGAAACTATAAAACTGGGTATATATACATTAGCTACCAAAGTAATTCAAGAATCTTTGTCAAGTAAGAAAAAAGGTGAAAGATATTATGCAATGGTAATGTAAGATCACTTTACAAAAGGAAAATGTAATAGGTATAAGACCAATTTTGCTATATTGGAAAAATCTACAGCTCCAGTATCCTTGAATAAAAAGACTTGTGATCAAATATTCATGTTGATAGCTAAATCATTAAACGGAAACTCTGGCTAGATTTCAGAGTAATTATTTTGAGCCTCATTTCATCATGCTCAGTAAACACAGCTCATCATAAATCCAGCCAAAGTCCTTTACAAGGTATTTACCAAATAAACTGTGTAAACAATGAAATATGGTATGTGTTTAGTTACCTGGAACTGATGGGGTAAAAAATATATTTGAGGAATCTGTTTTAGGAAAAATCCTCAAGGATTGGAGGTGTGATTCAGTGGCAGAGCAATTCCTTCACATGAACAAGATTCTGAGCTAAATTAACAGCACTTTTTAGTGTTGTTTTTACAATGTAGAATGGTGCAGGTTAAGTGTGTGGTTAGTTATCTAGTGTGATATATGAGGTCTTGAGTTCAAACCACAGTGCTCATTCCTTCATACTCTTCCTGTATATGTCTCTAGCTTTCTCTTGCACACATAAAGATAAAAATATAAACTTAAGAAATATAGTCAATAGTTATATCATAGGACAACATCACAGCATAAGAATCAGTTATAATAAAGCTTTATGTAATAACTGAATTAGAGATAGCATGACAATGAAGTATAGGAACTAATTCCTGAAAGCTGGCCTCAGATTACCATGTCTGAGAAAGCACTGAAGCCATGTGCACACGCACACAAACACACATGCAGGCAGGCATACACACACACACACAGACACTAAATGTAGACAGAAGTAAATGCAACTCTGTAGTTCCAAACTTTAAAGGCTGGGACAGAAATATTGCGAACTGAATGCCAGTTTGGCTAAGTTACACAAGAGACAATGTTTCAAAAGGCAAAAATATAGCAAAAATTTAAAAAGCCAAAACCTGAACAAACAAAAAATTTACACAAATGCCTATCCTCAGTACTCAAGGCCTTCAGGTACAATCCCCAAAGTCCAAGCCTGCAAATATAATTGAATAAATAAGCAAATTAACAATAAAGGTACAAACACATTCCAAAAGCAACATAGTAAGATCTCAGTTTCATAGAACTAAATGTGGTAAATAATCATCCCTTTCCACAGTAAATCATCAAAATGTTTGGTATTACAGATTACCAAAGTCTCGTTTTGTTATGTAATTTTAACAGTTAAATGGAGCCTCCAAAAGGTACAAAAAAGGAACTTACATATTCATGATTCTTTAATAGGAAATGACAAATGACTATCTTGTGCTATTTTCAACACTTTGAAAGTGATTCATTGCCCACAACTATGTTGAACAACACCTTGATGACTATCAACTTTTAAAAAGCACTAAAAAAAACTAGTACTCACTACCTCAAAATCCAAGATTGCCATCACATTAAACCCAATTTCCAATCTGTTCTAACTTCCCACATTCATGTTTCTTTCATTTAGGACAGTATTACTGCAGGTTTCATTCTCCTGTTACTACATAGGAGCAATGACATGAGGCAACTTAGAGATGTATTCCAAACCCAAGACACTTCATATTCCACTCTTAAGTAAACTCAACCTTACTCTCTTTGAGATGAGAATTGCATTTTTATTTTGACAGGGCTTTTGGAGGGTTGGATCTCACTCTGTCAGAAAACAAATCCATAATATGATCCAGATCAGCATGTGAATTTGCTTCCAATTGGTGTTACTTCCTTGGTTAGAGATTGATAAGAATAGCTGACAGCTTGCTAGATATAAGTTCACTGGTTTATTTTGAGTAAGTTGTTAGGATCCTATATATTTGGATACTGGGAGTGTATAGAGTTGGCTTTCAGGATATTATCATTTGGCTAAGGTATTCACTGTGTTAATTATGACTGAAAGTAAATAAATAAATTTGAAAGGCATTCAAAAACAAAAGTAGATAAATGCTAGGAGGGAGAGAGAGACAGAGAAAGAGAGAGTGAGAGAGAAAGTTAACAGATAAATATTATATAGTCAAATAGAATCCCATACATATATAAACAAATGAATAAATACATAAATATGTACACAAGCTAGAGAGCCAATAATGCATTCAAGAATTATTGCCCATCCTGGCCTCTTGGTCCCACAATAAGTAAATAAAAAAACAAACAAATGAATGAATGAATAAATAAGTGAATAAGTAAATAAATAAATTAGGAATCCATTGAAACACCTAGACAGAAAAAGATAGACAAATTAATAAAAATAAAGTCCCATAAATAAAATAGAAAGACATTTACAAACATGTATAGATTGATATTGATAAACAGCATAGACAGCCAAACAGAGTCCTATAATAAATAAATATGTAAACAGGGTAGGAAGCAAATAAATGCATTCAGAGTTTTCTGGCACATCCAGGTGGCCTATCGTCATAATAAATAAATAAATAAATAAATAAATAAATAAATAAATAAATAAATAAATAAACAAACAAACAAACAAACAAATAAATAAATGCATAAGTGGATAAGTAAATAAATAAATAAACAAATAAAATGACATAAAGGAATAAAATAAAGTTAAACTGGAATTCAATAACATAAACCAATAAATTAAATAAATATGCCCATAAATAAATAGGTGAAAGAAGCAATATATGCATCTAAATACTGACACATCTTGCCCCTAAATTACTGCATATAAATAAATATATACATACATATATACATACAAGGATTAGGAAGCCAATAAATGTGTCTAGAATTTTCTGGCCAAGTCTGGCTTTTAATCACAAAATATAAATAAGAAAATAAATGAATGAATAAATAAATAAATATATTAAAATGCAATTTAATCAAACATGTAAATAAATATTTCACAAATAAGCAAACAAATACTATTAGAAAGCAAGTAAATGCATTCAAACACTTTGTGTCCAATCCAGGCCCCAAAATTGCAAAAAATAAATGAATAAAGACATACATAATTACATACATACTTATATACATTCAGTAACCAACAAATGCACTCAAAATCTTTCTATGCCATCCAAAATCAAACAAATGAATATAGATACCTACATAAATATATATACATATACATATATACATAAATACATACAAAAATGGAGAGCCAATAAATGCATTCAAAATTTACTTGTCTCAGTCAGCACAAATAAGTAGATAAATAATATATGAGTAATTAAATTGAAAGCCAATTAATTAGATAGATAAATAAGTAGATAGGTAAATTATAAATACATTTTATCAAATAAATAAATAAGTATGTAAATAAATTGTACAGAGAGCAAATAAATAAATGAGAAGTTTTTCATTTCCATCCTGGCTCCTTTGACACCAAAAATAAATAAATGCGTAAATGAGTTAATAAATAGATAACTAAATAAGAAATGAATAAGTAAATTACTGTTTGCTAAGCTCAAGAAAGGTATTATAGATCGTGAATATTATAAAAGAATAAAAAACAATACAAATAAATAAATGGGTAAATAAACAGGTAAGTATATAAGCAGAACAGTAATTAATTAAATATACAAAGCAGTGAGTAAATAGCTGAAACATAAAAATGTCAACAGGTATAAGAATGGCTTATCAGTTTAGTCATTGCTCAGCAAAATAGAGGCCTTTCATTACTTTAAGACAAAGTAAATCAATATATAAGTGTATGAATAAAGAAATAAACTAAACAATAATTTAATCATGAAGACAAGTAATAAATAATGAAATAGAACAAGAAATAGTCAAACAGGGTAGAATGATGGCTTCACAGTATATATCTACACAGCAAATTAAAATTATCACTGAAATGGAATAGAATGAAAACAGAAAAATATGAACACATGAATAAATCAGTAAGAGATTAAACAAATAAATAGATAAGCAAACCTAAATATACACAAATCAAGAACCAATTAAATAAAATTATGAAAATTGAAGTGCTAAAAATTAAAACATGGAATGTTAGTAGGCTATTAGCTAACTACGAAACATTCTTGTTACACAATGGTGAAAGTAACTGAATACATAAATGAAAAATGCAGATATACATAAATGAATCAATTAATAAATACATATATTAGTTAGCCAAAAAATAAGCACAATACAAAGCCTATATATAAATAATGAAATAGGTCAAGAAGCATTCAGAGCAGAAGCACAGAAAATCAGTATAGCAACGACATAGCAAAAGCAAGGTATTATTACCATGAATTGAAGAAAAGAAATACATAAACAAATGAGCAAATTAACAAATAAATGATATAACTAGCAGGAAATAAAAAATACATGAACAAAGCAAAAAAATAGATGAAAGAAGTGTCAGAAAGAAGTATGGAACATTAGTATAATATCTGCTCAGCTCAAAGAAATCCTAATAATTGCCCCATTGTAGTATAAGTGAATGAATAGACACAAAAAATAATTACATCAATACAGAAGTATAAACTGCATTTGCAAACCAAAAAACAAATATAATGATGTGGGAATGCCTTTCTGTATGCTGTGAATATCAATCTTTAAATAAAGGAGCTGTTTTGGACCATAACAGGCACCATAGAAAAAGTAGGAGCAGAAATCAGAGCATAGGTAGGAGAAGCAGGATGGAGTCAGATTACACCAAGCCAGCTGCCCAAGAAGCATGTAAGGAACACAGGTGGGCCATGGGCCATGTGGCAGACAGAACAATGAGAATGGGTTGAGTTAATTGGCTAGCAATGTGCCTGAGCCATAGGCCAAACACCATGAAGTTAATATAAGTGTCTGAATCATTTTTGGGGCCCTGAGCAGCAGTGGGCTGCTAAGGGGTCTAAGGCTGCAAGTCTGTGGTCTGGACCTTTGGGCACCTGGGACCAAGAAACTTCATTGCAACAATATAAAATATATAAGATCACAGAAATAAAGAAATTTTAAGAAGTGTAAAAGGCTTTAAAGATACAAATGAATAAAATAATAAAATAATGAACTAGAAAGCCATTCAAATACTTAGATATATATATATAGACAATAGGATAGGAAGCCAAATAGAGTCCCATAATTGAATAAATAAATAAATCAACAAATAAATAAATAAATTAGTAAACAGGTTAGAGGGCCAAAAAATGCATCCAAAGTTAATGTCAAAAGTGGTTAACAATTTCAAAATAAAAGAAAATGAGTAAATAAATAAATTAAAAAGCCACTCAAACATATACATAGATAGATGCTGATATTTGTGGATGAATAGATGATAAATAAACAGATATATAGGTAGATAGATAAAAAGATATATAGAAAGATAGATAGATAGATAGACAGACAGACAGATATATAGATGGATGGGTAGCTATAGGGATGGAAAGATATATGACTAGATAGATAAATATATAGAGTAGATATTAGAGATACAAATAGAATCCAAAAATAAATACATAAATAAATAAACATGTTAGAGAAACAATTAATGCATCCAAACATTATTGCACATCCAAGGTTCTCCATTCCACAGTAAGTGAGTGAGTGAGTGAGTGAATGAATGAATGAATAGGAAATCTGCTGAAGAAATTAGAGATAAGCAGATAAATAGATAGATATGAATAGATAGAATACATAATAGATATTAGAGAGCAAAAAGAAGACCCATAAATGAATAAATACATGAATACATAAACAGGCTAGAGAGCCAATAAATATACCCAAGTATTATTGCCAATGCTAGCCTCTCCTTCTCTCAATAAGCAAATAAGAAAAAATAGAAAAGAACAAAAAATTTAAAAGATATTGGATTAGATAGAAAGATGAGAGAACAATAGGATAGAGATCCATATAAAGTCCCATAAATAAACAAATTAGACAGACACTCCCACATAAATAGATGGATAGATAGATGAATAGGACAAAGCCAAACAGAATCCCATAAATCAATTAATAAATATATAAGCAGGTTAGAGAGCCAATAAAGGCATATAGATCTTTCTGTCCCATTATGGCTACCCAGTCCCTAAAATAAATAAATAAATAAATAAACAAATAAAAATGCAATGAAACATAAAGAAAAAATACATGTGAGAGAGAAATAAAGTAACAAATAAATTAAATTACTAAGTACATAAATAAATACATTAAACAGGCAATAAATTTTATACAAATTCTTTCTGTCCTATCCTGCCGGTCAACTACTGCATATAAATAAATGAATAAATAAATGAATATATACATACATGCCTATATACACATATAAACACGTGGTTTAGTGAGCCAATAATTGTATCCAAGTTCTGGACATTGATGGATTTTAGCCACAAAATTTAACAAAATGAATAAATAAATGAAATATATTAAGATGCAATTCAATCACATGAATACATAAAAGACTAATTAATAGAAAATAAACAAATAGTGTTAGATAGCCAGTAAACACATTCAAAGAACTTCAGGTTAATCGTAGCCAAATAGTGCCAGCAATAATTTAATAAATAAAATAATATATATTCATATTATCAAATATTAGTGAGCCAATAAAGACACACCATAGTTTTGAAGCAATCCAAAAATCAAAAAAAACTAGTGAACAATTAAATATACACATAAATATACATAGCTACAAAAATATATATAGACATACATACATGCATACAGAGGGCGAACAAATGCATTCAAAGTTTTCCTTGGCCAATGGAACATTTAGTCACCAAAATTAATAATACATAAATAACTATTTACATTTCAAGGCACTTATTAGGTCGATACATAGATAGGTAGAGTAGGTAGAGAGGGAAACAGAGAGAGAATGAGACAGAGAGAAAGACAGAAACAGAAACAGTGACAGAGATAGAAATACAGAGATTGTAAAGACATTTTATCTAAAAAAATAAATAAGTCCATAAACAAATAAAATATAGAGCCAATAAACTAATGCAAACTTTACCTGGAAAATCCTGGCTCCTTAGTCTCCAAAAAAAAAAAAATGACGAAATGAGAGAATAAAATGAATAAATAAATAAATGAATAAATAAATAAATAAAATATGATTGCTAAGAAAAAGAAAGATCTTATAGATCTTGAATATTATAATTGTTTAAAAACATAAATGAGTGAATGAATATATAAATACATTAGCATGACAGTAACTAAATAAAGAAATGAATAAACAGTAGACACATACAAAGTTAAAGTAGAAGAATGGCTTATCAGTTTACTCACTGTTCAGCACAATGAAGGTGTTTCTTCACTCTCAAAGTAAATCGATATATAAATGCAAGAATAAAGAAATAAACTGAACAATAAATTCATCATGAAGCCAAGAAATCAATGATGAAATAGAACAAGAAACAGTCAAGCTGGGAAGAAGCATGGCTTAGTAGTATATATCTGCACAGCAAAAGAAAATTAAATTGCATTAGAATACACTGAATATTAACACATAAATAAATAAACAAACAAATAAATTCATACTTAAATACATACATTAATGAGATAATCACATAACAAGATTTACTAGCAACTCCAAAATCAAACAAAGCAATGAATAAATACATATATGCATGAATATACATATATACATAGCTACATAAATACATATAAATACATACATACAAGGATACATACATACACACATACATACAGAGAGCCAATAAATGCATAAAAAGTTTTCCTTGCCCAATCTAAGTTTTCAGTAAGTAAAAGAAATAATATATAAATCAGTATTTAGATTTCAAGGCAGTTATAAAGTAGATACATAAAAAGGTAGAGAGGTAAACAGAGAGTGAGACTGAGAGAGAAAGAAAGAAATTGAAAACAAATTTTATGTAAAAAAAATAAGTCCATAAAGAAATAGAATAGAGAGACAAGAAATTAATGAAAACTTATCCTGGCAAAAAATGGCTCATTAGTCTCCCCAAAATAAATGAGTAAATGAATTAAATAACAAATAAATAAATAAAATGTGATTGCTAAGGACAAGAAAGGTCTTAAAAATCTTGAACATTATACTTAGATAACAATATAGAAATAAGAGAATAAACATATATATATATTACATGCCAGTTAATTAAATAGACAAAGCAGTGAGTAAACAGTAGACACATAAAAAGTCAATGAAGTAAAAGAATGGCTTATCAGTTTACACACTGTTCAGCACAAGGAAGGCATTTTTTCACTCTCACACAAAGTAAATCAATATATAAATGGATGAATAAAGAAATAAGCTGAACAATAAACTATCATGAAGCCAAGAAATTAATGATGAAATAGAGCAAGAAACAAGTAAAGCAGGGAAGAAGCATGGCTTATTGGTATATATCTGAACAGCAAAAGAAAAATAAAATTGCATTAGAATACACTGTGAATATAAACACATAAATAAATAAATAAATAAATAAATAAATAAATAAATAAATAAATAAATAAATGAAAGAATAAACAAGTGATTAAATGAATAAATAAATAAGTGATTAAATAAATAAGTAAATAGATAAGCAAGCCAAAATAAACAAAGATGAAGAACTGAATAAATAATCAAATAAGATAAATAAAGTGTAACAATTTAAAGCATGGAATGTTAGTAGACTATTAGATAAGCACAAAAAAACTCTATTTACACAATGGTAAAAAAATAAATACATAGAAAAAAAAAGATATACATAAAATAATAAAATTATAAGTATATTCAAGGATAGCCAAAAAATAAGCACAATACAAAGT